>JAIOJX010000002.1:108075092-110925092 GCA_022376925.1 Tragulus kanchil | reverse complement strand
TTGCTTGGCACTGGCTGACAAATGGCTTCATACTCTTTCTGGGGTTTTTCAAAAAGTCGTTATCAGTTTCCTTTTTCAGGCCAGCCCACTTTGCCCGGGGTAAAGTCCTGTTTGTTTTAACCTTGTCTTCTGGTTGTGCCTTGTGCAATGAACAAACTTAAGGCATATCACTAGAGAAGCAGTTCAGATTGTTTTGAGCATTTCTTTTGGAAGACAGCCGGATTCTGTGGTGAAAGAGGGTAACTGAAACATCGTCTCAGCTAAAATGTAATGGTATAGCTGACTCAGCCTCAGGCAGTCTCAGTTTAGTCTTTAAAATGGGTCTGTGGAGCAGTGCCATTACAGTTAAGATGCCTAGGTGTGGAAGTTCTAGATGAAAGAAATTTAATCCTTGGATTCTGGGAGACCTTTCCCCTCCTTAATGGTTTGTTTACTTTTGTGGTTTGGATATTTACTTTTGAAAAGATTAACTTTTTTGGGTAAGTATTTTATGAAAATCTTTACAAAGGGGTGCCTATGTGTGTTCTAGAAGATGACTTTTTCTTTCTAAAGATTCTTTTCTAGATGTTCTAAGATGCCCTAATTAAAATGGATAATTTGTCTCAAAAGAAATGCAATAGATTTCAAAAGTAGAGATCATCCAGGCTTCATTTATAAAACAGCGAAGTGGAAGTCACTCAATCATGTCCAAGGCTTTGAGACCCACGGACAAGCCATGGAATTCTCCAGGCAAGAATATTGGAGTAGGTAGCCTCTCCCTTCTTCAGGGGATCTTCCCAACCCAGGAATTAAACCAGGGTCTCCTCTATTGCAGGTGGATTTTTTACCAGATGAGCTACAAGGAAATCCCTTATAAAACAGTAAGATATACTCAAAATTAGCCTCCTAAAAGGCTGTCACTTAGAAAACTTAAATAAAGCAACGAAACTCTTAAAGGAGAAATCATATGTGGAATTTCAAATTCTAGGGTAAATGAATGTGAAAATACTTCGTATCAAAGCCCAGGGGATGAGGCTAATACTGTGCCCAGAGGAAAATTAATAGCCTATTATAAAAGCACTTTAAATTTGGACATTAAACATAAGAGATGAAAATGATTGATTATAATTTTTATAAAAAAAGACATTGAGAACAACAACCTGAGAGGATGTAGGAAAGGGGCTAAAAGGAAATAAAAGCAGACGTTTGTGAAATAGGATATAAGCATGGTAGCGGGTATTCTACAAGATCCTCTCACAGTTAAGCACACGAATAGTTCCTCCTAGGATTAGAACCTGTGAACAGGCTGCATGCTTCTAACTCACATTGTTTGCTCTGTGCTTCTGTTCTGGCTGCTGAGTAAAGGAAGCGGCGGATTGCAGGAGGTGTCTCTGGAGTTTTTCTGTTATTTGGGTGGGGTCGGTTAGGGGAAGTTAGCCTGCCCAGATCAAGGCAGAACCGGTCTTCTGCGCTTTTTTCTTATTGACCGACTTCCTCTTGCCTTGAAGAGTAATAGGGCTGGCAGAGCATTTGGAGAAATTATGCACACTTCCACACACTCCCAGAGAGCTTTGCCCAGGTCTGACTCCCTCCTGGGTCTTGTAAAGCCAGCATTCTCCTTGCTGTGGAGTTACCATTGGGATTGATTGGCGCCTGGAGAGTGGACCCTGGGGAGCTAGGCAAGAGGCTTTCTCATGAAGCACGGACTACATTCTGGGAGGAATGGGTGGCCAAACTTGTGGGCGGGGCATTGGTTTTGATGTCCTCTAAACAGCAGATGATCTACCATATATCGTGTGCTGGGTGCTTTATATGCATTATCTCACACATAATTAATGTATATCTAGGTTTACCCAAGACCTTCAAAGACTCATTAATCATTCATTCATTCACAGTATTACCAGGGACATGCTGGCACATGCAGGGAACAGTGGACAAATAAGGTTCCAGCCTGCCTTGAGCTTACATCCTGGTAGGGGGACCTTCAGTCATAGAGGGGTCATCAGGGAAGGCTTTTCTGGCAAAGTGACATTTAGAGTGAAACAGCTGGAAGGGGGTCAGGCCAGAATTGGAGGAAGAGCAGGACAGTGACCATCACAAGCAAAGGCATAAAGGTCAGTGTGGGGGAGCCAGGAGCCAGGGCCTGTAGGGTCTTCGGGGTCACGTGCAGCATCTTCTTACATAAGGTTCCCTGCAGCCTGTCAGCGTATCATCAGCCCCGTTTTCCTAAAACCTCGAAATGAAGACTGGCTTAGACGTTCCATGGCCTTTGAACAGAAGAAGGTTGAGCACCCAAGAAGTAATGCTTCTGAACTGAGGTGCTGGATCAGACTCTTGAGAGTCCCTGGACAGCATGGAGATCAAACCAGTCCATCCTCTAGGAAAATAGCCCTGAATAGGCTTTGAAAGGAGGACTGAGGCTGAAACTGAAGCTCTGGCATTTTGGCCACCGGATGCAAAGCGATGACTCGCTGGAAAAGGCCGTGATGCTGGGAAAGATGGAAGGCAAAGGGAGAAGGGGATGGCAGAGGATGAGATGGTTAGATAATATCACCGACTCAATGGACGTGAATTTGAGAAAATTCTGGGAAGTAGTGAAGGACAAGGAAGCCTGGCGTGTTGCCGTCTGTGGGGTCTCACAGAGACACTGAACAACAACAGCAACTCGAGCAGGTGGAAAGGTTTACTGGGAGTGGTCTGAAGCCACCCTGTCTTCTGTGGTCTTTTCAGAGCTTGCCTGCCTTTCTTGCCACTCTCTCTCCAACAGGAGCCACTGCTGCCTTTGTGGGGCCCTCTCAGATCCCCACCTGCCCCTCCAGAATGATGTCCCTAGCTCAGACATTTTCTCTGCTTTCATCTCCGTATCAAAACTCGGCTGTCCTTGGTCTCATTCTCAGGAGGTTTGTTTGGTACTGGTGCCCTGCGTCAGCACTAGGTTGGTAGCATTGGCCCAGAGAAATGGCAGCGAGGGGCCTGGCGGCTGTGTCTGGCTCTGGTGGGGGCTGTGCTGTGCTGGGATCGCTTACGCTCTTCACAAAGCAGATCTGTTCTTCCGGGGTCAGGCACCTGAGGGTCATTGCTTGTTCTGCATCTCACTTGGTGTGACTTCCCTGTGGCCCTTTCACAGCCTGTCTCCCTATCTTTCAACTGGACTAAGAGATTTCCAGGTGTCTGTGCTCCCTACTTTTAGTTTTTCATGGTTTCCTGTGCCCAGTTGCATGTCTGTCTCCTTCCAGCTGTGACTTGCCCCCAGCAAGGAGAGTTACGGCGAGCCTCCCCCGCCTACTCGGGGTGTGCAGTCGGCTGGTCTGATGTGGCTCCTGTGCAGAACAGGGTCTGATTCCCCACCTGCCGATTTATCCCCTCTGCTTGAGGGTACACTCCGTGTCATGACTGTATTGGGAGTCCCCATCGCCAGCCCAGCAGATCTCTGGCCCCCAGCCCCCATCAGGGCATCCCTAGGGCTGGAACAGGGACCAGCACACCGTTGGTGCTCAGTAAGTGGGTTTGGTTTCTTTCAAAAATTGCGTTGAAAAGCCAAATGATGACATTGTTTGGTAGAAAGAGCTATAGAGCCCGGCTTTCAAGTGACATTTTTAACATCCAGAGGCCACGTTTTGGTACAACTTGAATTATGTGTTGTTTCGTGCTTTCTTGTTGACTCCCCAATGGTACTGACAGCCTCTTAGGGTTTATCTGTGGTTTTAGTACCTGATGAGGGAGCCTGCAGATCAAGATGCTGATAAGGGTACCTAATTATAATAATTAAAGAATAATGAGTAATAGCAGGTTCCATTTGTTACACATAATCCATGCCAAGCATTTTATTTTTTGTGCCTTCCGTGCCCTGGGATGGAGTGCTGTGGAAGCCACTGGGTCGTGAATTGAGGAAGCAGGGCCCAGGAGAGGGAAGTGACTCCCCCAGGGCGGCACAGCTGGTGAGGGGCGGGTCTGCCTTCGCTCTCGGGCAGGCTGACTTGGAGCCCATGTTCTTAACCACCGTGGTCTGCAGTGCTATGACTGAGCCTGGGCCAGGGGGATCCCCGCTGCTAGCTCTGGCCCCGCCTCTTTCCTCCTGCCTGCAGGCCTGGCTCCATCTGCTTCTGCCCCCTTCAGGGTCTCCTGTTCTTCAGGACCGCAGACAGGGCAAGCGAGTGACTGGCCACTGTGGAGGCTTCCCCTGGACAGGGCTGCCGACGTGGCCCTCCCTCCATGCCATGGTCAGCTGACCCCATGCAGGGGTAGCCAGGGAGCTCGGAGGAGAAGCACAGACTTGGCTTCATTATGGGGAGTGGGGGACGGGCGCTCCAGGTTCACAGGAGCTGTTCCGTCACTGCTCATCTTGGTGGGAAGAAGGGGACGGGAGGAGGAGGAAGAATTGAAAGCCGAGACACAGCCTGGATGTCCCGGCTCTCCTCTCCTTGCTCCGGAGAGACGTGGGACTGGATCCTGTTCCCCACTCGGCTGTGCATGGCTGTGTGCCCTACAGTCGGTCCCATAGCCTCTCCGCACCTGCTTTCTCACCTACGTAATACAGTGATTGTAATGATGGTAAGAGTGGACCTCATTTGAAGACATATATTTTTATATTTAATAAATAGCATTTCTGACGTCTGGGGTGGGTTTTACAGTTGATGTGTGTATTGCCTTTATGGTTCCACATGCTGCCCATTGCTCTAAACTGTCAGATCGTGACTGCATCTCAGAAGCAACAGCGTCTTAGAATTAAGAAGCCACAGTATCTATGAGGTGCCAAACAAAATGGGACCTGGGTGTTTTCACATGAACTGTTTTATTTACTACTTACCACAGGCCTGGGGCAGGGGTAAGGTTAGGTGCCACTACTCTCCCATTTTACAGATGTGAAAACTGAGGCTTGCATGGAAAGTCCTGCCTGTTGAAGCAGGTTCCATTTGTTTCATATAATCCATGCCAAGCATTTTATTTTTTGTGCCTTCCGTGCCCTGGGATGGAGTGCTGTGGAAGCCACTGGGTCGTGAATTGAGGAAGCAGGGCCCAGGAGAGGGAAGTGACTCCCCCAGGGCGGCACAGCTGGTGAGGGGCGGGTCTGCCTTCGCTCTCGGGCAGGCTGACTTGGAGCCCATGTTCTTAACCACCGTGGTCTGCAGTGCTATGACTGAGCCTGGGCCAGGGGGATCCCCGCTGCTAGCTCTGGCCCCGCCTCTTTCCTCCTGCCTGCAGGCCTGGCTCCATCTGCTTCTGCCCCCTTCAGGGTCTCCTGTTCTTCAGGACCGCAGACAGGGCAAGCGAGTGACTGGCCACTGTGGAGGCTTCCCCTGGACAGGGCTGCCGACGGGGCCCCTCCCTCCATGCCATGGTCAGCTGACCCCATGCAGGGGTAGCCAGGGAGCTCGGAGGAGAAGCACAGACTTGGCTTCATTATGGGGAGTGGGGGACGGGCGCTCCAGGTTCACAGGAGCTGTTCCGTCACTGCTCATCTTGGTGGGAAGAAGGGGACGGGAGGAGGAGGAAGAATTGAAAGCCGAGACACAGCCTGGATGTCCCGGCTCTCCTCTCCTTGCTCCGGAGAGACGTGGGACTGGATCCTGTTCCCCACTCGGCTGTGCATGGCTGTGTGCCCTACAGTCGGTCCCATAGCCTCTCCGCACCTGCTTTCTCACCTACGTAATACAGTGATTGTAATGATGGTAAGAGTGGACCTCATTTGAAGACATATATTTTTATATTTAATAAATAGCATTTCTGACGTCTGGGGTGGGTTTTACAGTTGATGTGTGTATTGCCTTTATGGTTCCACATGCTGCCCATTGCTCTAAACTGTCAGATCGTGACTGCATCTCAGAAGCAACAGCGTCTTAGAATTAAGAAGCCACAGTATCTATGAGGTGCCAAACAAAATGGGACCTGGGTGTTTTCACATGAACTGTTTTATTTACTACTTACCACAGGCCTGGGGCAGGGGTAAGGTTAGGTGCCACTACTCTCCCATTTTACAGATGTGAAAACTGAGGCTTGCATGGAAAGTCCTGCCTGTTGAAGCAGCAGAAAAGTGCTCAGCCACTGATGAGTCTGATGGCAGAACCAGGAAGTCTTTGCCAAGGGTGTCAGGTAACATCTCTGTCCTTCTTCCCGGGATGTGAAAACTTGTTCCTCAAGTGTTTACAGGAAAAATGTTAATGGTGGTCCTAATGGCACAGAATGCCCCTGCCAAGGACTGAACGTTCTTGACCGTGAGCTTGGCAGGGTGACAGCATGCCCTGGGAGACCCTCGCGGGCCATGCCTTCTCTAGAACACCATGCTTCATGAGCCTGAAACAGTTCAGAAAATAATGGGATTCATCCCAGAGCCTGGCAGAGGGTCTGGAATTGCTGAGCCCTGTATTCCAACCGGATTAAACTGAGGTCAGACTCTCTGCCCCAACGTCTGGAGTGAGTTGGAGTGAGTCACGCAAGTTGTGAGCAGCCCTGTCTGTCAGGCCCCTCCCAGGCCCCAGGGGACTGTCCACGCCCGCCCGTGAACCCCGGGTCCAGGTGGGTAGAGGTTGGGGGTCTCTGGGGAAAGGAGGAGATAAACAGTGGCTGCCTGACAGCCGGGAGCAGGGCTTCTGGGCTGAGTCCAGAAATTATCTTGCTAACAGTGACAGTCTATGAGTCTGTGGTGAGCAGGGTTGTGAATAATTGATTGCTGCTAACTGAGTTGTGAAAACCATTTTCAGAGATTCCAATCAACGGGCTGATGAGGGAGTAGATGGGATGCGGGCTTCCTTCTCCCTGGAGTCCAGAGGACCTTCGAGGCTCTCTGTGGTCTGCCCAGAGAGCTTGGCCACAGCCTCTGGACTTGGAGGCGGTGCTGGGTGCCCTGTGCACTCTAGGGGGGCTCGGCTTTGGGTGAGCCAGGAGGAGGGATGGCCTGGGTTCCGCTGAGTGGACTCTTCCCCCTGAGGGTTGACTGGGCCTTCCTTCTGAGGGTGGGCCCCAGGTTGTCACAACTACAGAGTGGCTCACTGCGTCTATAGAAGTGGGGCGCTGAAATGCAGACCTCACGACACTTTGAGGCTTGTTCAGCCTGCTTTGTTTCCAGAAGAGGCAGCGTGACTTTGTTGTCAGGAATCGAGGGCCTGGACTTGGATCCCGGATCCACCCTGTCCTACGGGTCTGAGCTCGGACTTTTCATGTGTTTGTCCTCTGCCTCAGTGTTCCATCTGTGAAATGGGGCTGATGGGGATTGCTTTAAGAGATTGTTATGACCGTTAAGTTAGTATTTAAACATAAGGATAAATACATCCAAGTGCACATAAAATAAAACAGCAGATGTTACATCATTTGGTCCTCTTAACTGCCAGGGTGAGAAAGGACGGGCAGAGGAGGTGGCCCAGGTGGAAGCCATCTAGACTCAGGTTGGTTTAAGGAGGGTGCACAGTCTCTGGGCGTGTGGGAAGTGGGGTCGTGACTATAACTGCTGCTAATGAGTTGTGAAAACCAATCTTGGCGATTCCAGTCTGGGTTCAAACTTGGGTGCCGCCCCGGACCCTTCAGAGCCTCACTTCTCTTGTGAAAAATGGCATCCTAATATCAGTGCCCCGTGAGGTGATGTGAACGTTGATGGCTGTGCATTCATCCACCCAGGAAACATTGACTGAGTGCCCTGCACCGGCCAGGGACCTTGAAGAGCTTGAACTATATTTGTGAACAAAGCAGTGGCCCCTGCCTTGTGGAGTTAACACTCTAGAGGGGGAGGCAGATGTCAGTGTTAGTCACTCACATGTGCCCAACTCTTTGTGACTCCGTGGACTGTCGCCCGCCAGACTCCTCTGTCCATGGGACACTCCAGGCAAGACTACTGGAGTGGGTAGCTGTTCCCTTCTCCGGAGGTCTTCCCAAATCAGGGTGTGAACCTGGGTCTCCTGCACTGCAGGCAGATTCTTTACCATCTGAGCCACCAGGGAAGCCCTCCAGGGGGAAGGCAGACAATAAATGAGCATTTTTTTAATTGAAAAAAAGTTACTTTACATTGTTGTGTTGGTTTCTGCTGTACAGCAGTATCGATCAGCCATAATAATACGTGTGTGCCCTCCCTCCCGAGCCTCCCTCTGACCCCCAGCCCGCCCCCCACCATCCAGGTCATCACAGAGCGCCAGGCTGTGTCATACAGCAGGTTTCCCCAGCTGTCTCGTCTACACACGGTGGTGTGCATAGGTCGATGCTATGTAATAAATACAATAAACATTCTAGAGAGGGGATTGGCTAACATTTTCTGTAAAGGACCAGACGGTAACCATTTTAGGCTTCACGGACTATAAGACCCTTGTTACGACTACTCAATTCCACCTGGGAGCTTGGGGGAGAATGGATACATGTATATGTATGGCTGAGTCCCTTCGCTGTTCATCTGAAACTATCACAGGGTTGTTAATTGCCTGTACTCCAACCGAAAATAAAAAGTTTAAATTAAAAAAAACATAAATGAAGGCAGCCCAGACAGTATGTGAATGAACTGGCCTTGCTGGGTTCCAGTAAAACGTTATTTCCAAACGCAGGTAGTGCACTGGATTCAGCCCACAGGGTTTGCCAACGCCTCTTCTAGACAAAAGAATCAGAAGGGAGTAAGAAGTCTAAGAGAGAAGAAAAAGGCCTGCTTCAGGGTGACTTGGTTGCAAAGGTGGGAAGGATCGTGTGTGTTGGAGTTGGGATGCGTGTGGACACTCCTGTAGCCTAGCGAGGCTTCTCAGGACGGGAGGGTTCAGGGCCGGGTGCAAAGCGTGCTCTCACCAGGGAGCGGCGTGGGCTTGGTGGCATGGGGTAGGTGGTGCTGGGCCTCAGGGCCGTCCTTGCCCTGTGACAGCCTGCTGGGCACAGAGGGTAGACTGATGGGACGTAGAGTGAGGCTCGGGACCGGCGGTCATCGGCATTGTGACAGCGACGCTCCAGGAGTGGTCCCTGCTGACCGTCAAGGAAGCTTGGTGGTCATCAGCGTGTCTCCCTAGGAACCTTCCTAGCCATCATGGCCTCTGTCGGAGCAGGGAGATGGTTTACTTGGGGTTTCAAGGGCCAAAGGTGAAAGCCGCTTTCTGGGATGTGTTTGAGCTTGTGGGCTTAGTGCCAACCTTAGGCTAGCACTTAGGGTAAGACATTTACCTTCGGCCTGCATAAAACTTTTCTTCTTTCTCCATCTTCCTTACCCCACCCGCCTGTGGCCCTGCTGGGTCCCTGACCCCTTGGGTCTTATCAGGATGTAAACGGCTTCCTTACGTTGCATTGCTGAGGGCACCTGGGGCCCATAGCCCACAGTCAGTTGCTCAAAGATCCTGCAGAAGGTTTCTAGTGCCTTCTCTGACTTGTGAGAGGTTGTGGCTTGTGAGAGGTTGTAGCTTGGAGAGAGAATTGGTGTTTTTTAGCCTTCCTGTCTGATGAAAGAAGGAGAAAAGGAGGAGAAAGAAGGAGAAAAGAGGGTGGAAACCAGGGGAAGGAAAGGGGGGCCTCCATTCTTCCTGTGGGTTTTCAGCCTGGGCTGGTGAACACTGCATGCTTGTAGGCTGCTACTGGTGCCTTTATGTGAGTCAGAAAAAGGTGCCCACGCTAGGGAGGGCCCATGGCTTGGACAGAAAGAACACTGCAAGGGAGAAAAGACAGTGCTTCCACTGAGCAGTGCAGTCCTGGATGGCGGAGCATGGCTGAATTTCCCCCTCACGGGGCACTGTGTGCAGTACCCAACCTGTCCGGTTGTACATGGTGGCCTGGTGTAGCATGTCACCTGTATGTAGTGCAGGTGGTCGTTAAAGTTGTGTGCCTCACTATTCCAGGCTTCACCTATCTGCAGGTGCTCACCTGAGTCCCCTGTTTGGCGGATCCCCACGGCCCGTGCCTGAATTTTTAGCTGGGAGTTGGAATGGACTCTCAAGTGTCCCTTAAAAGGCTGACGTTGTCCAAGATGTTGCCCTGAGCCCTGGGGCCTCCCAGTGAGATGTCTTCCTGCTTGTGTCCAGACTTCCTGAGAGTCCCCCACTCTTGATCCTGTTAAAAATAAACACCGGTTTCTTCGTTCCCTTCAGCTGCTGAATTGTGCCCTGGAGAGCAAGCGTTTGTGTTTCCTCGAAAAGGCTCCAAAGGGAGACAAATAAACAAACTGTAAACAGCTGTTTCTCCTCTGGTGAGAGGATGCAGACAATGGACCCTCTGAGGGTATTAATCAGCTGCCTTTTCTGCGGCAGCTATGCACCATGGGCCGCTAGGAGCCTCCATGCTGGGGTGGCCGTGGTTGTGACTTCCTGAGTGAGCAGGGGGGCGTCACCACATGCAGGCCAGGTGACGGTGCCACCTCAGCGCAGCCGTGGGCCTGCTGCCCTTTCCAAACAGATGTCCAGGCAGCTGGTGCCCTGTTCCGAACTTTGCCCACTGGCGGCTTCTTGAGAGGGAGCCTTGGTTAGAAAAGTGGGCCCCGCTGACTCAGCCCCCTGGTCACTGCTGTCTTTGAAAGTGTATGGCATTCACTCAAATACCAGTCATCCAACAAATATTGAGCACCTGCTGTATACCAGGTACCGAGCTAGCTTCTTGGGATAGGTCAGTGACCAGTGTTTAATTCAAGAGGTATCATTTTGCACCAAAGACCCCGATGCTGGGAAAGACGGATGGCAGGAGGAGAAGGCAGCAACAGAAGAGAAGATGGTTGGACGGCATCCTGGACTCAGTGGGCATGAGTTTGAGTGAACTCTGGGAGACAGTGAAGGACAGGAAAGCCTGGTGTGCTGCCATCAGTGGGGTTGCAGAGGGTCGGACATGACTTAGCGACCAAACAACAGCTATGCACAGGTGCTGTACTAGTTTCTTGAGACACATGCGAATGTTTGAAAATAGATACCTCCCCCCTTCATGTATTCATCCCCTCAATGTACTGCGTACCTACTCTGTGTCAGGTACTGTCCTAGGTACTTGAAATGGTGAGCCAGAGAGGCAGACCCCTCCCTTCCAGGAAGGATAGACCATCAACCTCAGATATATAAACAGAATCAGTCCAGGTAGCAGTGAGTGTGTTCAGGTAGGGGAGAGAGAAGGATGTGACAGAAGTTGGTTGTGATGGGGTGAGACTGGCTTAGCTGGTGTGATGAAGGGAGGCCCCTCAACAGATGAGATTCACATTCATGTAACTAGACATACAGCTTTCCAGGCAGAAGGCCCAGCAAGGGCAGAGCCTGGACTGAGTTTGGCCTTCAACCAAGTTGGTGACCTAGTGAGCTAGGGGCCTGTCACCTTTCCCCGGAAGGATGCAGACAATGGACCCTCTGAGGGTATTAATCAGCTGCCTTTTCTGCGCAGCTATGCACCATGGGCCGCTAGGAGCCTCCATGCTGGGGTGGCCGTGGTTGTGACTTCCTGAGTGAGCAGGGGGGCGTCACCACATGCAGGCCAGGTGACGGTGCCACCTCAGCGCAGCCGTGGGCCTGCTGCCCTTTCCAAACAGATGTCCAGGCAGCTGGTGCCCTGTTCCGAACTTTGCCCACTGGCGGCTTCTTGAGAGGGAGCCTTGGTTAGAAAAGTGGGCCCCGCTGACTCAGCCCCCTGGTCACTGCTGTCTTTGAAAGTGTATGGCATTCACTCAAATACCAGTCATCCAACAAATATTGAGCACCTGCTGTATACCAGGTACCGAGCTAGCTTCTTGGGATAGGTCAGTGACCAGTGTTTAATTCAAGAGGTATCATTTTGCACCAAAGACCCCGATGCTGGGAAAGACGGATGGCAGGAGGAGAAGGCAGCAACAGAAGAGAAGATGGTTGGACGGCATCCTGGACTCAGTGGGCATGAGTTTGAGTGAACTCTGGGAGACAGTGAAGGACAGGAAAGCCTGGTGTGCTGCCATCAGTGGGGTTGCAGAGGGTCGGACATGACTTAGCGACCAAACAACAGCTATGCACAGGTGCTGTACTAGTTTCTTGAGACACATGCGAATGTTTGAAAATAGATACCTCCCCCCTTCATGTATTCATCCCCTCAATGTACTGCGTACCTACTCTGTGTCAGGTACTGTCCTAGGTACTTGAAATGGTGAGCCAGAGAGGCAGACCCCTCCCTTCCAGGAAGGATAGACCATCAACCTCAGATATATAAACAGAATCAGTCCAGGTAGCAGTGAGTGTGTTCAGGTAGGGGAGAGAGAAGGATGTGACAGAAGTTGGTTGTGATGGGGTGAGACTGGCTTAGCTGGTGTGATGAAGGGAGGCCCCTCAACAGATGAGATTCACATTCATGTAACTAGACATACAGCTTTCCAGGCAGAAGGCCCAGCAAGGGCAGAGCCTGGACTGAGTTTGGGCTTCAAACAAGTAGCTAGAGGCTCCTGGGCATGGGCACTGTGAGTGAGGGGCGCTTGGGTGAGATAGGAAGGGTGTCAGGAGGCCTGGGGACTAGAGGTAGGAGCTCTGTGTATTCAAGCTGGGGGGGAACTCATTGAGTTTAAAGCAGGAGAATGATCTGGTTTGAGTGTTTAAAAGAAATTCTTCTGCTCCAGACATGATGACAGAATGCGACGTGGTTTTCTGGATTGAATTCTGAAACAGAGAAAGAAAAGGTCATTAGTGGGAAGACTGGTAAAATCTGTATAAAGTCTGCCATTTAGTGCTGCCGTGAATGGTGTCGCACCAACATTCATTTCTTGGTTTTGATGAATGAACCACGGGCACGGCAAGATGTGGACATCTGGGAGAAGGGTGCACTGTCTTTGCCATTTTTCTACAAACCTGAAATGATCTGAGAATAAAAAGCATGATGTTAAAGAGGCAGAGGGAGCAGCTGGGGGGCTTTTGAGGTCACCCCAAGAAGGGATTGTGGCAGGAGCAGCACTGGGGGGCTTCTGACCTGGGAGAGAGGGCCTCCTTCGTTGAGCAGTGGGTCTGAAAAATCTTTGTCAGTGATCCACGTCAACCCAACCGACTCCAATTCAGTCAATGTTTTTTTGAGAATGTTCTAGGTGCTAAGGGCCATGCTGGGGATCAGAGTTAGTTCTCACTCCACCTTTAGTCATGGGCTCTTTTTCTGTCTGCCTCATTCCTATGTTGGAAATTACCACCATCACCTTTGGTAATGATTTGGAGTTAGTGAGAAAGACAGAGATAGACAGACAGACACAGTGAGTGAGTGAGTGAGTGAGTGAGTGAGTGTGTGTGTGTGTTTGTGTATAAGGCCTGACTCTCCACTACGCAGGCTAAGACACACGGAGTGGGGGTTCATGTTATTACTGGCATATAGCAAGCTCTCAATAAATACTGTAATTATATAAATATTTTACTGTATATATGTAGTAAATATGTAAATACTATGAGACAACAATAATAGTGACAGGAAGCATTTGCTGTTTGCCAAGCACATGTTAAGCCCTTTGCTTGAATTTTAACCCATGCAACGCTATGAGGTAACAGCTATTTTTGCACTCATTTTATAAAAGAGTTTCAGATCATTGCTCTAGGTCACAGAGCAGAGCCAGGATTCACACACAGGCAGTCTGGCTCCAGCACCTCCTGTTTCTCAGCATTGAGCTCCGTGCCTGTAGTCGAATGAATGCAGAATGAATTGGAACTTTTATTATCTTTGCTGAATATGATAACACATATCCTTCGAGGAACATTTAGAAAGCCAAGATGAATGAGTGAGGAAGAAAATCCAAATCCCCACACTACCACTCTGGGTTTACTTCTGGAAGATGGGAATACGTGGGCATGTTTTTCTTCTCTCCTGAGAGAGACAAAGGATGCAGAGAGTTGAGCTCAGGGGGGGATGGGGGAAGTAGGAAGAGAGCTGCAAAGGCTTATGGGAGGATGCTTTGCACATCTTCCCAGCATTCCCTGGGGTGATCCCTGCCCTGTCCCTTAGCAGGAGAATTCATCAAGCTCACTGAAACCCAGATCTGAGGCACTTTCTGAAGCAGAAAAGGTACTTGAATCAACCTGTAGCAGCCAGTGATCCTCAGCTTTAGCAATGGTTCAAGGGAAGAGTCAGAGTTTTCCATGGTTCTTTGCCTTTGATTCTCCATCAGTTGTGATCTCTATATTATTGATTTAATAACAGCTTTTTTGAGAGAGAGAGAGGGTTTCCCCAAAGTAATAGAAAAGATAGGATGTATATGTGAAGAGAAATAGATTTATTGTAAGGAATTGGCTCACATTTTGTTGGATGCAGAGAAGTCCAGTGTCTGCACTTGGCAAGAACAGGAGAGCTGAGAGCCGAGAGTGCGGTTCTAGTCTTAAGTCTGAACTGAAGAGCCTGAGCCTAGGAGAGCCGCTAGTGGAAGTTCCAGTTTGAAGGCCAGCAGGCTTAGTACCTGGGAAGGACAGTGTTTCAGTTTGTATCTAAAAGTAGGAGACAAAAAGCATTGTCCCAGCTTGAAGGCTGTCAGGCAGAAGGGGTTTTACTTGGAAGGGGGTCAGCCTTTTTGTTCTATTCAGGCTTTTTAACTGATTGGATGAGGCCCACCCATGTCAAGGAGGACAGCCGGCTTTAAAAAGTCTACCAATTCAAACACGAATGCCTTCCAGAAACACCCTCACAGACACACCCAGGATAATATGTGACTAAAGGTCTGGGCAGCTGGTAACCCAGTCAGATGGCCATAGGGACTGGATTGGGAGGGAGCAAACCTTTTGAGGCTTAAGCTCTGGCCGCCTGTTTGTGGGTCATGTGCGGAGGGTTGGTGCAGAGAGCTGGATCTTTATCCTGCTGATCTGACCCTATCTTTATCCTCAGCCACTATCTTGCACTTACTGTTGCTGAGGATTTCCTTAGGGAAGACTTAATCTTATTCATTATCTATTCTTGCCATTGCTACTAGACTACGTGATATTAAAAAAGTCTTAGAATTTCAAGGAGAGGCAAATCTTTAAGGAATGAAAGCAAGGGTCACAAACGCAAATGTCCTTAGGGCTAGGAAGACAGGTCTGTTTGTTCTGGGGACAGGTGTGGAGCAATAGGAAGTGTTGAGGGCAGGGGTGGTGAACAGAAGAGCAGGTACTGTGTCTTAAGTGGACAGTGTGTTCCGGGCTGCAGCTGCCTGTCACTAGGAGAAAATCAGGCCCAGGGTCATCTGCTCTTTCGAGTTCTAGGAGTAACCAGAAATCTGGATTTTTCACTATGATCTCCTGTATATTGGCAACTAATTCAAATTTTTAAATTTATCTATTTTAATAACATCTTGTGTGAAGCAAACTTAATATTTTATGGGCTGGATTTGTCCCATAGACCATGATGGATTCAATTGTGAATTAAGTAATCATAGAATGATAATAGTAAATAATGATTTTTAAAAGATGACGACTGATTATTCAGTGTCCACTGTGCACCTGGAACTTTTCCAAATCCCTGATTACATTATTTCATACATTCATCGGAACAGAAGTGGGTCCTGATATTATGCCCATTTTATAGATGAGGCAAAGTAAGTAGCTCACAGATACACCGTTTGTATCTAAAAGTAGGAGACAAAAAGCATTGTCCCAGCTTGAAGGCTGTCAGGCAGAAGGGGTTTTACTTGGAAGGGGGTCAGCCTTTTTGTTCTATTCAGGCTTTTTAACTGATTGGATGAGGCCCACCCATGTCAAGGAGGACAGCCGGCTTTAAAAAGTCTACCAATTCAAACACGAATGCCTTCCAGAAACACCCTCACAGACACACCCAGGATAATATGTGACTAAAGGTCTGGGCAGCTGGTAACCCAGTCAGATGGCCATAGGGACTGGATTGGGAGGGAGCAAACCTTTTGAGGCTTAAGCTCTGGCCGCCTGTTTGTGGGTCATGTGCGGAGGGTTGGTGCAGAGAGCTGGATCTTTATCCTGCTGATCTGACCCTATCTTTATCCTCAGCCACTATCTTGCACTTACTGTTGCTGAGGATTTCCTTAGGGAAGACTTAATCTTATTCATTATCTATTCTTGCCATTGCTACTAGACTACGTGATATTAAAAAAGTCTTAGAATTTCAAGGAGAGGCAAATCTTTAAGGAATGAAAGCAAGGGTCACAAACGCAAATGTCCTTAGGGCTAGGAAGACAGGTCTGTTTGTTCTGGGGACAGGTGTGGAGCAATAGGAAGTGTTGAGGGCAGGGGTGGTGAACAGAAGAGCAGGTACTGTGTCTTAAGTGGACAGTGTGTTCCGGGCTGCAGCTGCCTGTCACTAGGAGAAAATCAGGCCCAGGGTCATCTGCTCTTTCGAGTTCTAGGAGTAACCAGAAATCTGGATTTTTCACTATGATCTCCTGTATATTGGCAACTAATTCAAATTTTTAAATTTATCTATTTTAATAACATCTTGTGTGAAGCAAACTTAATATTTTATGGGCTGGATTTGTCCCATAGACCATGATGGATTCAATTGTGAATTAAGTAATCATAGAATGATAATAGTAAATAATGATTTTTAAAAGATGACGACTGATTATTCAGTGTCCACTGTGCACCTGGAACTTTTCCAAATCCCTGATTACATTATTTCATACATTCATCGGAACAGAAGTGGGTCCTGATATTATGCCCATTTTATAGATGAGGCAAAGTAAGTTGCTCACAGATACACCGTTAGGGTTAGAATTTGATGTTTTTAAATCAGTTGCCTTTGCTTTAAATTTCTGTGTGATGATGACTCCCACACTCACTGGAGATTTTCAGCTGGGCTATCACAGCCCACAGGAGAGAGCCCAAGAGAAGCTTACACAAGGAAGCTCATACTTTATTGGGCAGCTACATCTATAGACCACACTAAGCATTTTATATTCAAATATATGCACACTGAGCCTTTGCATTAACACAGTGGTATAGCTTTTATCCACTTTCTGCAGTTGAGGAAATGAGACTCTGGTTTCTGTTTTCCCAAGGTCACATAGCTAGCGAGGGCAGAAGTGGGCCTGGAACCCAGGTCCGTGCAACCTTAAGGCCCATGGTCTTGCTCCTTTCCTGTATAATCAAGGTCAAGAGTTGTACTGACGGTAGCTAGGTAGCGGAATGGATGTTAAATCCTCATTCAGACAGCCATTCTGATTTATACGTTATTGCCGACCTATGTGAGCAAGCGCATCTCCAAAAGCTGATAAAACAGCAAACATTTGACAGCTGCTTGTGTTTTCATGTTGAAAACTGTTCTCAGGAAAGTTTTCTCTGCCTTTTCATTGGTCTGGTGATGGTGTCTGTTCATTTCTGTCTTTGCAAAGTAAGTGCAGATTCATCTGAAGCCTTCTGCTTGGTGACCTAGTTTTTGCTGTAGAATCTCCATAGGTCCTCTCGCTCACCTTTGTCTTTTTATCTCAGAGGAATTCTCCATTTATACTTTTAGCCCCCTCCATCCCATAGCATGGGACGTGTTCTATCAATGGTATTCAAGTTGATCCTGTGTAGCACTGTGTTAATTATGAATTGTGCATAAATTATACCTACAGCTTAGTGGCTTAAGATGGCACACATCTACCATCTCAGCTTCTGTGGGACAGGGATCTAGTGCATAAACAACAGAGCTGAGTGCTCTGGTTCATGGTCTCTCTTGAATCTGAATCTCATTTTCTAAATTATTTCTACATTACGGAACAGAAGTGGGTCCTGATATTATGCCCATTTTATAGATGAGGCAAAGTAAGTTGCTCACAGATACACCGTTAGGGTTAGAATTTGATGTTTTTAAATCAGTTGCCTTTGCTTTAAATTTCTGTGTGATGATGACTCCCACACTCACTGGAGATTTTCAGCTGGGCTATCACAGCCCACAGGAGAGAGCCCAAGAGAAGCTTACACAAGGAAGCTCATACTTTATTGGGCAGCTACATCTATAGACCACACTAAGCATTTTATATTCAAATATATGCACACTGAGCCTTTGCATTAACACAGTGGTATAGCTTTTATCCACTTTCTGCAGTTGAGGAAATGAGACTCTGGTTTCTGTTTTCCCAAGGTCACATAGCTAGCGAGGGCAGAAGTGGGCCTGGAACCCAGGTCCGTGCAACCTTAAGGCCCATGGTCTTGCTCCTTTCCTGTATAATCAAGGTCAAGAGTTGTACTGACGGTAGCTAGGTAGCGGAATGGATGTTAAATCCTCATTCAGACAGCCATTCTGATTTATACGTTATTGCCGACCTATGTGAGCAAGCGCATCTCCAAAAGCTGATAAAACAGCAAACATTTGACAGCTGCTTGTGTTTTCATGTTGAAAACTGTTCTCAGGAAAGTTTTCTCTGCCTTTTCATTGGTCTGGTGATGGTGTCTGTTCATTTCTGTCTTTGCAAAGTAAGTGCAGATTCATCTGAAGCCTTCTGCTTGGTGACCTAGTTTTTGCTGTAGAATCTCCATAGGTCCTCTCGCTCACCTTTGTCTTTTTATCTCAGAGGAATTCTCCATTTATACTTTTAGCCCCCTCCATCCCATAGCATGGGACGTGTTCTATCAATGGTATTCAAGTTGATCCTGTGTAGCACTGTGTTAATTATGAATTGTGCATAAATTATACCTACAGCTTAGTGGCTTAAGATGGCACACATCTACCATCTCAGCTTCTGTGGGACAGGGATCTAGTGCATAAACAACAGAGCTGAGTGCTCTGGTTCATGGTCTCTCTTGAATCTGAATCTCATTTTCTAAATTTTTCTTAGCAAACATTTATTACCTTGATTAGAAAAGATAACTAAAGTTATCTGTTCATTCTGCATTTGAGCCGATGGCTACAGCTTTGGTCTCATCTGAAGGCTTAACTGGGGAGGGTGGGGAGATCCGCTTCCCAGCTCACTCACGTGGCCGTCAGCAGGCCGTGGCTTCTCCTAGGCCCTTGGACTGGGGCACTTGGTTCCTTGCTGGTGGTTATCTGGACGTCTTTTTAAGGTCTTCACCATAGGGCAGCTCACAGCATAGCAGATGGATTCCCCTAGAGTCGGTGCTCCAAGAAGGAGACCTGTAGGAAAGAGAACTGTAGTTCTTGTATGATTGAATGTTGGACACGAAATACCATCACTTGTGCTATATTTTGTTCATTAGACATGAGGCACTAACCTCTTGCTCTCCCTCCGGGGAGGGATTTGCAGAAGAGAGTGAATGGTCCGTGCAGAATGGCTGTGTACACCAAGTGGCATCCAGGAGTCAGCCTCTGCTCCAAGTATTGTGAAACACGATTTGGCCCTGGGGGAATGGTGCTGGTGTCCAGGAAAGTGAATTTCACTCTGTTTTAAAAGCTGACCAACTTTATGTTTCTGCATACTTCTGAAAGCTCCCTGCCCCTAGGAACGATTTTCTATCAACCAGCGTGTGGAGAGAGATATTCTGAAGGAGATCTCTGATTCCACATTCCCTCTCCTCTCTTTTATCTAGAGAACTGCTCCGTGCAAAGTAGGCTCTCGATATTGTTGGACCTGGGGACACTTTTCCAGGGCAACCCTCCAAGTGAGACATCATTCTACGCGCTACATTGTGGACACGCATGCATGCCAAGCAGATGTGGGTGACATGGTGCACACGGGCTTAACATGAGGCCATTTCCTGGAGCAGTCCCAGTAAACGTTTGGTACAGATAAAGATCCCTTGTCCCCAGATGCCTTCTTGGTTGCGGTGGAGCCAGATACGAGTAGAGGCAGAGGATGCTGGGCTTGAAAAGTGCTTTTCTGTGGCCTCGTGTGGGAGTCTAGCCCGGGGAAATGCCAGTTAAGTGGGAAGCAGGCAGCTTGTACCCGACACAGCCGCAGATGGTCCTGGCCTGCTTGCCTTCCTGTCTGAGATGTCGGGATTTTGGCAAGCGTTTTTTCTTTCCCTTGACATCATCTTTGGTGTTATTTACAGCAGTGCTGCCAGTGTGAGTTAAGGACTGAGTCCCGTGACTCTGAGTCCCGTGACCTGGGTTCAGAGCCTGGCCTCACTCAGTTCGCTTCTCTGTAAAAGGGGATCCATGATATTGGTCTGTCGCAGAGGGTCTTACGAAGACCGAATGAGATAGTGCGGTTAGATCGTTTAGTGTGGGTCTAGCAACCAGGAAGTACACAAGAGGGGGTCAGGTGTTATTATTATAATTATCATGATCTGTCATCCCACCTGGATGGCCTTCCACACTGGTCTCTCTGGGAAGCACCCGTGTTGAGAAGTGAATGGAATACGTCTTTATTTCCCTGTGCAACCCAAGCAGTTATATAAAATCCTGTGCTCCTGTATTATGAGCTTCACAGAAATGCTAATTTTACATAAAGGAAAGCGCCAGTGAAGACCTAAATTGTTTTTCTGAGCTGTTACATAATTTCTTCAGCACATCTCATTTAATCATCTTCTATTGAGGCCATGTCTTAGCTCTATGGCCATTTGAATAGATTCCTTTTTGGATTCCTACCTTTAACTCCAAGAAATTCCTTAGGGTAAACTTCTGCTTTCCATTTTTATAGAATGACCTCATTCCCAGCCCATAGCTTCAAAGCTGAGAGTGATTGCCATTGCTTTAAATAAGATAATCACATTCAGTTTAGCAGACATTGGCCAAGCCCCTACTCTGTGCCACCCAGCATTGTCTGGAGCCACAGCAGACTTCCCTGAAGGATGCAGGGTGTCGTGGTTGCAAGCAGGGGCTCAAACCAAACAGTCTTCAGTCACATTCCTCCATCTTCTCTTGTATATGGCTTTAGGGAAGTCACCCCACCTCTCTGAGCCTCAGTTTCCTCATCTCTAAGATGGAGACGTGAAGAGTACCCACCCGTGTTCAACTGGACACAAAGACATCATAGGTTTCATGCCACCGCTAGTACCTAAGCATTGTGCCCAGCATCTGTCCCCTGCCACTTGCGGGCAAATGGGACAGGAAGAAAATAAAGCTGATGAAAGACTCTTTTTAGAAGATTAAGCAGAATTCCCTGGTGGCCCAGTGGCTCAGACTCTGTGCTTTCAGTGCAGGGCTCCCGGTTTGATCCCTGGTCAGGGCACTAGATCCCGCATGCCACAGATAAGACCCAGTGCAACCAAATGAACAAATCAGAACAATTATTTTTTTAAAAAAGAAGATTAAGCCCTGGAGAGAGAGTACTGGGTTTTCAGGACTCCCGATTCCCTTTGGCCGCCTGTTGGTCTTGTCGGGAGAAGCCACGCCGTGTCGACTGTGCCTTTGGCCTCGGCCCCGCATCTGCTGTCTGCGCGGCCCTCCCAGACTGTCATCCTCTGCGGGCAGGCCTGCCCTGCCCAGCTCCCCACGGGATGCCAGCCCCTGGCCTGGAGCCTGGCACGTGGCAGGAACTTTGCAAATATTGGCTGAAGGAGTCGTAACCTCTCCAGAGAGTCTTTTTCTCATCAGGCACAGTTTACCTCCACAAGTGCTGAGGCCAGACTTGGATGTAACCAAAGCCGCAGCTGCCATCCACCAGAGACGGAGCCTGAAATAGCCCCGAAGCCCCTCGTCATGTGTCTGTCTTCACTTGCTGCAGCTGCTGTTGCTTTTTTAAAAAGCTCGCTTGTGCACAAGATCACAGTGTCTGGATGCCAGGTTCTGAGAGGTCCTGTCTGGGAGGGAGAGGTCCCAGAGGGCTGGATGGCAGTCCTATGGTTTCACTTGGCTTTCTGAGGTGACCGTTGGTGGCTACCTCCCTTGCCTTTCTGCTCCTGAGTCAGGAAAGTCGATGATCGGAGAGCTCTGTGCATGCTTCCAAGTCAGGTCTCAGGAGGATGGAAGCGGCCCCTAACCTCCTGACGCTTCAGCCTGGTGACCCCCTGCCTCATCCTGTGGCACACGCCACGCTGGACCCCCCAAACCGCTTACCTGAAAGGCATTTTAGCCGCCTCCCTGCCTGATCGCCTGTAATGTAAATAGCCCGTCTCGTAGTATCTGCTGAAAATGAGCTAGCGATGGAAAACGTGTGCACGGCGAATGCAAGGACCAGACAGGCAGAGTATCTGGGCTCTCGGCACCTGCTCGGGCATCCCTCCTTTTGTCTCTCCAGCCACAGGCACACACGCCATTGGGGCTGCTCCTCCATGTACTCCCACGGCTTCATCTCAGGGCTAAAGACAGGCGCTGACTTGCTGAGGTTCCTAACCAGATCTTTGGTGTCCCCAGCTTTTCCTATAGTTCACTTTATCATTTTTTCCCCCCAGAAGTCACAGGTAATGCACCTTTCTTGTTAGAAACCAAAGGCATACAGAATAAACAGTGTTCTGTTGGCAAACCTTCCTTGGCGATGGCCAGAAGAACGAGGGATGTGGGGTGAGGTGGGCGGGGAGCCCCTGTACGTAGCTCCCTGGAGGGTGAGGATGCTCGGTCAGCAAGGCTGAGGCGTGGCTCGTTCTGAACGGTGCCAGAAAGACTGCGCCTCGAACATCACTTGACACTGACGATGATGGAGATGATCTGCAAAGATTGGATCCAGAGGGAGAGGAGAGAGTGTCTGAGCCAGAGCGGCTCATTCGGGGGCTGTCCACTTAAATAAAGTCCTGGCTTAGAAAGTCCCAAACGCTCTAAAGTGGATGCTGTAATGGGATTTATGCAATACTCTGTTAAGGGCAAACCCAGCCCCATAAATACATGTCCGAAATTCAATCTGCCAAATGAAATGTTAAAGGCGCCAAATGGATTTCTTGAAAGGATCAGAGCTAAGATGTAGTTTGCCTGCACTTGATAAGCTTATCCAGCCTTGCCACTGGGAAAGAAAAAAAGAGAGAGAGGCACAGAGAGAGAGAGAGAGAGGAAATGGAGTTGAAGATTCTACTGTATTCCCCAGTATCTTAGATATATTCTTCTTCAGTGAAAAGGGAGAAAGAGATTATCGGACCTCTGGCTGTGAAACCCGTGTTCCTGATCCAGACACCTTCTGGGCTACAGAGGGAGGGCTGTTACTTCACTAGCTGGAGGCCCAGTTCTGTCCTCCCAGCTCTCAAGCTTCCCTGACTGGACTCCTTCCGTACCTGGTCGGCTCCGCTAGCTGGGTCTGGCACTCAGGTGACCGAGGTCATGGCTGGGCTGGCTAAAGTCCCGTTTCCCATCCCCAAGTTCTGCGTTTGACTTTGGCTGCTGCCAGCAAGTGTGTCTGTGAGTGATGAAGTGAGTTAGGAGAAGAAAGCTGTAGTAGAGACTGTGGATCATTCTGGACACTTCCTCCTGATCCCCTCCTTATGTTTTATGATTTCCCATCAGCTGGGAATCTCCCGCAAGTGGTTTGAGCCGTCCTCTTTCTCCAGAGGAGGAGATAGCGTGCTGGTGGACATGCCCAGTCTCGTGTCCGACTCTCTGCGACCCCATGGACTGTATCCCACCAGGCTCCTTGGTACATGGCATTCTACAGGCAAGAATACTGGAATAGGTTGCCATTTCCTTCTCCAGGGGATTGACGACTAAAAACATATAGTTGCAGCCTGAAAGTAGAGTTATTTTATTGGGTGGGAATGTTTAGGACTCCAAGCTTGGGAGACAGCATCTCAGTAGCTCTGAGAAAATCGCTCCGAGGAGGCAGGAGGGAAAGTTGGGCTCTGTACACATTTGCAGCAAAGAGAGCAGGCAGTTTGAACATCAAAGATAAGGTATCAAGTTAAGGAATTTAGCATTCTTTGTTGGGAAGTTGCCAGCCTCTGGGCTAAGTGAATTCATTCCTTTCATATACTATCTGGGGCCAGTTTCTTGGGCTGTATTGCCCTCAGCTGTCTGGTGGGGGTAGGGGGCAACCCGGTTTCCTTGTTCACTTTTCTTCTTGCATTGGGGAAAGTTGCTTCTGGTAGCATCCCCGGGATCACAGTTTGGGAGCCCTCCTTCACCTTTGGAGGCCAGAAATTGCTGATGGCCGTGGCATTTTTTGTTTATTAATATGGCAGGAGATAGTTTCATTTCTCAGGATCTTCCCAACCCAGGAGCCGAACCTGAGCCTCCTGCCTCTCCTGCACTGCCAGCGGGTTCGTTACCGCGGAGCCCCTGGGGAAGCCCAGGAGCTCCTGTAATAGCTTGGAATTTCATGACATGGTTTCCGTACCATTTGGGGGCAAGCCAAAGTCATACCACCAGGGAGAGTTTTTCACTTTCTTCCAAGTACAGGAGATGCTGCTGGCATCAGAATGTGACCCCCAAAGAGTCACGTTTGGGGTGACAGAGTGCTTCAAAGCACATGCTGTCTTGGTGGGTGTGAGTCTGTGGGTTGTTTGGGTGAGGGAGTTGGTGGACTGACTCTCAACGTAGTAAATTTCCTTTTTGTCTTTTTCCAGCTGATGGACTAGGTCTTCATGGTAGTTGCTGTCAGTCTTGATTACCCTCGGGCTGGACTTTTGCCAGCCTCGTGGACTGGGGTTGGACTGGAGCTCAGGGCTGTGGGTGGAGGAGGCATCCCCACAGGCGGCCATCCTGCTGGGCCAGGTGAAGAAACTGACCACAGGTGAATTCAGTGCTTGCTGGTCACAGTAAGGACCTGCTCACTGTGTGCTTATTTCCCTCCTCTGGGGTATTGATGTGCCCCCTCCAGGGTGTCTGTCTGGTCAAAGGCCTGGCATCAGCCTCAGCTGGAATAAACAAAGGGTCTCCTGGGTCTGCTGCAGTTTATGGAGTTCCTAAGCATTTTAAGAACTAGAGAGTTGACACAGGAAAGGACACAATGGGAACATTTAATTTTTAAAACAACTTTATTGAGGTACAATTTATGTACCATAAAATTTACACAAGTCCCTGGTGGCTCAGCCGGTAAAGGATCCACCTGCTTCTGGTTCAATTTCCGGGTCAGTAGTTCTCCTGGAGAGGAACAGGCTACCCACTCCAGTATTCTTGGGCTTCCCTGTTGGCTCAGATGGTAAAGAATCCACCGACAGTGCAGGCTATCTGGATTCAATCCTTGGGGGGAAAGATCCCACCCAATGGCTACCCACTCCAGTACTCCTGCTTGGAGAATTCCATGAGTCATCCATGAGGCTGCAAAGAGTTGGACACCACTGAGCGACTTTTTCATGCGTCTCCCCTGATTTTAATTTAATAATTTGATTTAATGTCTATCCAGTGATTTTTAGTTCATTTGACCCAGCTGTGTAACCATCACCCTGGTCTAGTTTTAAAATATCTCCATTGTTGAATATTAAATTCTTCATGCCCATCTGTTGTCGCTCCCTAGGCAACTGCTCTTTTGTTTTCTCTCCCTATAGATTTGCTCCTTCTGGACCTTGCCTAGGAAGCGACTAATACCATATGTGGTCTTTTGTGTCTGGCTTCGTTCACTTTGCGTAATGTTCTTGAGGTCTGTACTTGTGGCATGTGGCTGAGTGGTGTTCCCACTGGATTATGGCCATTCTCTTTATCCATTCTCTGGGTAACGGCCACTTAGACTGTTGTGAATGATGCTGCTGTGCACATTTCTCTCCAAGTCTGTGTGTGAACATACTTTTTCATTTCTCTCGGGTAGACTCCCAGGAGTGGAATTTCTGGATCATATGATAAATTTATATTTAACTGTTTAAGAAATTGCCTGATCGTTTTCCGAAGTTTTCCCAAGGTGCATCAGTCTGCATTCTCACCAGCCATGAATGAGCGGAACCCTTCTCTTCTGGTCCCACTGTGAACTGGACATGGAGGTGTTGGCCAGAGACCACCGCAGGTGAAATACAAAAGTTGCCCCCTGCGTGTGGACAGCAGGCCCTCGGTGGAATCTCGGCAACACGCCCGAAGGGTCTCGACCCCAATTTCCACCGAAGCTCCACCAGCAGAGGCCAGAGCTTCCAGCTCAGAAGGGCTCTGTCCCTCCCTCCCGCTCCCCTCCACCTTTGCTAGCTACTCCCCTGCAGCCCATCTCATTCCAAAGAGGATTCACTCTTACTAAAAGAAACAGAAGTTCTGCATCACACTGGTGCTAACTTAGCGACTTTATTGGACAATGTGATTTATCATCCGTGGCCTGCCTTCAAATGGATTCATTTACCTGCATTGATTGGTATGTGTCGCTGTTAACTGCTGCCAGAAAATGCACAGCAGTCCTTAAAAACTGTGTAGCATTTTGATTTCTGATAATGATAGTTAACTCCATCCTTGATAGCCAATGACATGGTAGTCCCCACTTGGAGATGGACTTAAATTGCATAACTTTGCCTCAATGATGAGAAAATAAATTGCTTTTTGATGTCATGTTCTGCACTGAATTTGGGTTCATATCTCCATTGTTGAATATTAAATTCTTCATGCCCATCTGTTGTCGCCCTAGGCAACTGCTCTTTTGTTTCTCCTATATATTTTCTCCTTCTGGACCTTGCCTAGGAAGCGACTAATACCATATGTGGTCTTTTGTGTCTGGCTTCGTTCACTTTGCGTAATGTTCTTGAGGTCTGTACTTGTGGCATGTGGCTGAGTGGTGTTCCCACTGGATTATGGCCATTCTCTTTATCCATTCTCTGGGTAACGGCCACTTAGACTGTTGTGAATGATGCTGCTGTGCACATTTCTCTCAAGTCTGTGTGTGGACATACTTTTTCATTTCTCTCGGGTAGACTCCCAGGAGTGGAATTTCTGGATCATATGATAAATTTATATTTAACTGTTTAAGAAATTGCCTGATCGTTTTCCGAAGTTTTCCCAAGGTGCATCAGTCTGCATTCTCACCAGCCATGAATGAGCGGAACCCTTCTCTTCTGGTCCCACTGTGAACTGGACATGGAGGTGTTGGCCAGAGACCACCGCAGGTGAAATACAAAAGTTGCCCCCTGCGTGTGGACAGCAGG
Source organism: Tragulus kanchil (assembly GCA_022376925.1). Taxonomy (NCBI): domain Eukaryota; kingdom Metazoa; phylum Chordata; class Mammalia; order Artiodactyla; family Tragulidae; genus Tragulus; species Tragulus kanchil. The sequence continues at coordinate 110,898,486 of JAIOJX010000002.1, read as the reverse complement.
CCCTCGGTGGAATCTCGGCAACACGCCCGAAGGGTCTCGACCCCAATTTCCACCAAGCTCCACCAGCAGAGGCCAGAGCTTCCAGCTCAGAAGGGCTCTGTCCCTCCCTCCCGCTCCCCTCCACCTTTGCTAGCTACTCCCCTGCAGCCCATCTCATTCCAAAGAGGATTCACTCTTACTAAAAGAAACAGAAGTTCTGCATCACACTGGTGCTAACTTAGCGACTTTATTGGACAATGTGATTTATCATCCGTGGCCTGCCTTCAAATGGATTCATTTACCTGCATTGATTGGTATGTGTCGCTGTTAACTGCTGCCAGAAAATGCACAGCAGTCCTTAAAAACTGTGTAGCATTTTGATTTCTGATAATGATAGTTAACTCCATCCTTGATAGCCAATGACATGGTAGTCCCCACTTGGAGATGGACTTAAATTGCATAACTTTGCCTCAATGATGAGAAAATAAATTGCTTTTTGATGTCATGTTCTGCTAAGCACTTGGTAAATTTGGGTTCTTTCCTAGGTGTTTCTTTTCTGGGGTGGTGGGGGCGGGGATCTACTTTCTTTGCTACTTAACTTGCAGTCCTTGGACCACCCACACTGGCATCTTCTAGGATCCTGTTAGAAATGCAGAGCCTCCTGCCCCAACCCCAAGTCCGGAATCAGAGTCTCTTTTTAACAAGATCCACAGGTCTGGTTCATGCACTTTGAAGTTGGCACAGTGCTCTAAATCTGGAGTCAGAAAAATAAGACTCTTGGAGCCAATCTGGCCAGCTGCTGGATTTTATTAAAAAATAATTTCTTTTGATTAGAACATAGCCACGCCCCTTCTTTTTGTATTATCTGTGGCTCCTTGTGACTGAAACAGCAGAGTTAAGAGCGGCAGCGGAGACTTCATGGCCTGCAGAACTGAATGTGTTTACTTTTCGGACCTTTACTGAAAAAATGGCTGACATTTGCTCTGGAGATGGCTTTATTCTTACTTATTTTTCTTATGTAACATTGTTGACCAGTTGCCCGGCCATGTCTGACTCTTTATGACCCCATGGACCACAGCACGCCAGGCCTCCCTGTCCCTCACCTATATAATAAATATGACATATTGATTAGTTATCATTTGCTTATTTTTATTTACTTAATCAAAAGTGTTAGCTTTTCTTATTTGACATTTTGCACCTTCCTTTTTTTTTTTTTAAATTTTGGCCGCTCTTATTGGTCTTTCATTTATTTATTTTTATCTGTCTTTGTTCTTTGGCCTGTGTGGGCCTCCCATCGCCGTGGCCTCTCTCGTTGTAGAGCATGTGCTCCAGAGCGCTGGCTCGTAACTGGATACACCAGTCCAGCCACTCTGTGGCACGCGAGATCCTCCTGGACCGGGGATCGAACTGGTGCCCCTTGCACTGCAAGGTGGACTCTCTACCCACTGGACCACCAGGAAAGCCCACACCTTCCATTTTTTATAAACTTGGGCTCATGACACTTTTTTGAATTGGAGGATAATTGCTTTACAATACTGTGTTGGTTTCTGCCATACATCAGCATGCATTGGCCACAGGGATACGTATGTCCTCTCCCTCCTGAGCCCCCCTCCCATCTCCCTCCCCACCCCACCCCTCCATTGTGAGTGCCGCCGTCCCCAGGTTCTCTTGGAGCCTGCCTCTTAGAATAAAGTGACAGAACTTGGGTGAAGCTTAGGGTTCGGGTCTCTCATCCACAAACTGAAAACCTCAGAGGTGCCCTTGTAGCTCACATGCCGTCCCCCTCTGCTGGTAGAGTGCTCTGGGCGAGCTTTGTTTTATGTCATTTTATTCTTTGCAAGAGAGGCGATTCATTTGTGAAACTGGAAGGCCATATTTGTTATTTTTTCCTAAAGGCTTTACATAGAGACATTCACAAAGTAGAAGACAGGAAAGAATTCCCTTGTCAAATCACAGGGTCGGGTGAGGGTAAGAAAATCTCTCAGGAGGGACCATAGGAGGCCCCCAGAAAGGGAAGTGAGCCTTAACTGGCTTCCTGGGCGTGTCCTGGGCCCTGGGTCCCACACTTAAGAGGAAACCCCCTGAGCTTGTTTCATGCTCAGTGGTCACCGTCTTGGAATGCTTAAGAACTTCAGGAGTCCCCACTTTGGTTTGTGTCGGGCCCTGCAACGTAGGTAGTCAGTACGGGAAGCCAGTGGAGGGGTGAGAAGACCCACCCAGTGCCTGTTACTGGGAGCTGTGGGTGCCGTCCTGTGACCCCGCGGCCGGCTGCGTTACCCGGGCCAGTGATCCTACGTGCTGTCCTAGCCCACCTGACTCCTGTCTGGCTGACTTCCTCTTTCCTTACTGTGTGCCACGAGAAGAAAGCCCACTGTGAATAATTTCTTAAATTAAGCACTTAGAGAGGTGAATCCGCTCATAAACAGATGTCCCCAAGTGAAACTCGGATTATCCCCGGTTAAGGTCGGTATTTGAGCCTCAACAACTCCGATATGATTGCTTTCAGGGCTTTTACCCCCATGAAATCAGTGAGAGATGCCGCTTTTCCGTCAGGGGGTCTCCCTGAAGAAATTTGGCTCCCACCTGGCTCAGGTTGAGGTCTCTGGGGACATCTGAGGAGTCGGGAGTTTCAGGCGACAGGTCACTGATGGAAGCCTCCCAAGGGCGCCACTTCCTCCTGGTCCCTGTGGGAGGAATTGCATCCAGCAACCCTGCAGGTAGCTGATTGAGGCTGAAATAGCAGCCTCCCCTCCCAGCAGGGACCAGAACAAGGAACACTGCTGCCATTTCTTTCCTATTCCCCTCTGAACGATTGTTCATCAGGATCCTTTTGGAAGCAAAAAAATAAAAGAAAGACAAGAAAAGGGAGACCTCGTTTGGTGAGCCCAGTGGAAAATTAATTGTGCTGCAAGAGGCTCCCAAAGGTTGGTGGTGAGTGAGCCCGACCCTGGGGATGTCTCAGAAATAGCTTAGACCTGTTGGTGATGAGAGGCTGTTGGCACTTTCTGAGACACTGAAGGATATTTGATGATCATCCTTATAACCCTGAGTAATTATGTCTTTGTCATTCCAGCTTGGTCACTGAGGGAGAACCTCCTAAGTGTCATGGCCTGGGCTGAGTCATGCCCGTCTCTTATCTTGCCCCGTGTACGGCCCAGCTCTCTCTTCCAGGTGGGAAGTCTGAGGCTCTCACGGTTTGACGTGGCCCAGAGCACGCAGCTGGTCAGTGACAGGATCACTGACTTCAGAGCTTGGGCCACATTCCCTGAACTGCCTTCTGACCCCACTGCCCTCTCTGAGACAGCACTCCTGCCCCCAAAAGCATGTCGAGAGCTGGTCATAGGTTGCACCAAAATGGGACTTGGCACATCTGGATGTCAGCTATTGTTTCCCCAAACTGTAGCTGAGGCAGATTTATGTGATAGACAAATTTTCCTTTAAAATGCAATGTATTCATTGTATTGCAAGGAAAATAAATGTATATATTTTTTACTGGTGTATTAAACCTGTGGTTTTAGAGTGAACAGTTCCTTTTAAAACATGAGTGTAAGAAAAGAAGCAGTCTTTTTAAAAATCTTTTATTTTTTTTTAATTGAAGGCTAATAGCTTTACCAGTTTTGTTGTTTACTGCCAAACAGTATACCTATGGCCAATCCATGAAGAAGCAGTCTTTAAATAAAAATAGTGTCATGAGATATGTGTACAGCCTGCTTGTTCAGCTATTCAGGAAGCATCTTTAAAAAAAAAAAAAATTATTTATTTATTCATTTTCTGCTATTCTGGGTTTTCACTGTTGCCACAGGCTCTTCTCTAGTTGCAGGGAGTGAGGGCTACTCTCTAGTTGAGGTGAGCAGGGTTCTTGTTGCGGTGACCTCTCTTGTTGTGGAACTTGGGCTCCAGGGCACGTGGGCTTCAGTAGTTGCGGCACATGGGCTCAATAGTTGTGGCTCACGGGCTCAGCTGTTCTGCAGCATGTGGGATCTTCCTGGATCAGGGATCGAACCCATGTCTCCTGCATTGGCAGGAGACCTCTTTACTACTGAGCTACCAGGAAAGCCCAGGAAGCATCTTTTTGTTATTGAATTATTAAGTTTAATTGGAGGATAATTATGATAGTGTGATGGTTTTTTCCATACATCAACATTTGTTGCAGCAGCTGGAACAGTCTTGGAGGCTGTGTCCATGGCAGGGGAGGAGGCCAGGCAGAGCTGGGTGCTCAGACAGGGAGACTTTGTTCTCGGTGGGAAAGACGTCTTGAGCCACGTTGTCCTCAGGATTTTTCATCCATGTTGATGGTGCTATACCCTCTTCCTCATCCATGGAGACGATCTCAACCACTTGTGGCTCAAAACACAGAGAACTGCGCTGTCTTTGGAAATGATTCACAGATATTAGCAAGAAGCCCTTCTCGTGGCCTGGGAGGGTCCACATCCCCTTCCTTTACCTGCCGTCGTCTGATTTTGAATCAGTCTCCACCTCATCCTGCCACATTGGCCTCCTCTTTATCTCTAGAATAAAAGCAAGCCTACAATGGCCTCGGGCTTCCCAGATGACTCACTGGATAAAGAATCTGCCTGCAGTGCCCTAGATGCAGGCAGATGTGGGTTAGATCCCCAGGCCGGGGTGATCCCTTAGAGGAGGGCACGGCAACCCACTCCAGTGTTCTTGACTGGCGAAACCCATGGATAGAGGAGCCTAGTGGGCCCTTATAGGTCACAAAGAGTCAGACATGACTGAAGCAACTGAACTCTCACACAGACCTACCTCAGGGCCTTTGCACTTATTGCTTTTTCTGCCTGGCACCCTTTCCCAAAGATTTTGCATGGCTGATGCCATCTTATCCTTCTGGTCTTAGGACTTTCCTGTGTAATACTTTAAGTCTTCCTCTTCTTGCAGTCACTCTCCGTGTCAGGAATCTCATCTGTAAAAGACCAGATAGGGTCTTTGGGGGCTGTGGGCCTTATGATCTCTACTGCACCTATTCATCTTTGCCATTGTTGTGAGAAAGGAGTTGGAGGCAGTATGTGGATAAATGGGCATTCCTGTGTTTCAGTACCACTTTATTTATAAAAACTGTGGCAGGCTGGATTTATAAAACAGTAGTATAGAGCAGAGCTGGGCAAACCACTGACTGTAGTTGGCCCATCCCTGAGCTGTGCTATTATTTTGTTGTTGTCATAATGCTTATCCCTCTCTAAAATACTGTAGTTTATTTGTTTTTAGCTTTGTCTCCTTATATCTAGAATGTGAGCCCCATGCTGGCAGAAATGTGTCCTCCCATGTTTAGTGAGATGTTCTTTTGCATGGGGCTTCCATGGTGGCTCAGATGGTAAAGAATCTGCCTGGAATGCATGAGACCCGGGTTCCATCCCTGGGTCGGGAAGATCCCCTTGAGAAGGGAATGGCTACCCACTCCAGGATTCTTACCTGGAGAACTCCATGGACAGAGGAGCCTGGTGGGCTGCCTTCCATGAGGTCACACAGCATCGGACACGACAGAAGTGACTAAGCAGCAGCAACGTTCAGCCAAGGAGGTTCAGAAGGAGTGCACCCTGCAGGGCGTTAACTCCGAGGAGGTCAGAGGTGGCTTCTTGGTGGGAGTGGCATCTGAGCTGAATCTGAAGGATGTCTTTAAGCTCCCCGGGCAGGGTCTGGAAGGGCCTCCATCATCAAGGAACAGCCTGAAACAGGGGTGTGGCCACAGGGACCAGCTGTGTGGTAGGAAGGAAAAGCAGCTTCGGTGAATGGAATGGAAACAGTCTAGGGGCTTCGCTGGTGATCCAGTGGGTAAAGAGTCCACCTTGCAGTGCAAGGGGCATCAGTTCAATCCCCAGCCCAGGAGGATCCCACATGCCATGGAATGGCTGGACTGGTGTGTCCAGTGACAAGCCAGCGCTCTGGAGTGCATGCGCCCAGAGCCAGTGCTCTGCAGAGAGAGGCCACTGCAGTGGGAGGCCCACATGTGCCAGAGAATAAAGATGTATGAAAATAAATGATGACTTGGAGGTAAAATAAGAATAAAAATAAATAAAACAGTCTAGGTGAAGCCATAGGTGGCCTGAACAGCAGCAGATGAAAGTTGGGTAAGTTCTTAGGAGCAGTTAACCAAGAGCCTTTCCTAAAGTGTGAACTTGGGACCTGCACATTTAACGTGGGATTTCTAGAAACAGAAAAGTTGCTTCACTCCATGGACATTTAAGAATTCTCAGTCCATGGGAATGCTAACACTGATAGGCCTTCTCAGATGTTTTGGCGTCAGCCATCCAGAGGCCATACCTGACGTTATAGAGGCCATACCCGACCTCCTGTATAATTGGTGGGTCCTAGGAAAGTAGGTTTTTGGCTTTTAGAATCTATAGATGATGCTAATGAGGCATCTTCCCTGGCTCTCACCCTGCGCTATGCATGCGTCTGAGTCTCACCAGTTGTCAGCAGGGTGTTAAACACACAGAGAAAGGGCAGCATATGGTGTGAAAGAGTGGGGAACTGCAAGCCCTGAATACAGTTTTATGGAGGTGGGCCAGCCCTGCTGTTTACAAGGCGCTTACAGGGAAATCATGACCTGCAAAGCTGAAGGCTGCTCCTCCTCGTCACCCTGGCGGCCTGGAAGTATCCCCAAGATTCTGCTTCCACCTTCTGAGCCTTGGCCAAGCCCTAGTGAGCCAAGGTCAGGGGTGGAGGCTGATGCTGTCACAAGCCTTGGGGCTGCGGACCGTGGGAAAGAGAGCCAGACACAGATCCAGCACCTGCTGTATACGCCTGGGGAGGGGGGTCCATACCACACCTGCTTGCGTGTGCGGGGAGGGGACAGGTGTCCACATTCGTTATCTTCTCCGTGATTCTACAGCATCTGTGTTAACACTTTCCCAACAGTAGTTATTTTATATACACATACGTGTGTGTGTGTGTATGTATATATATATATATATATATACTTAAAATCTACTCATTTTTTCTTAGCCTCAGCCTTACCTTATACTTCATGGACAGCTTTATGCTATCCATAAAGCTGTGATATTAATGAGGCTCATTTTACTATAGGATGCATGCGTGCTGAGTTGCTTCAGTTGTGTCTGACTCTAGGCAGCCCTGTGGACGGTAGCCCGTCAAGCTCCTCTGTCCATGGGATTCTCCAGGCAAGAAGACTGGAGTGGTTTGCTGGGCACTCCTGAGGGAATTTTCCCCACCTAGGAACTGAACCTGTGTCTCTTAGGTCTCTTGCAATGGCAGGTGGGCTCTTTACCCCTGGTGCCACCTTGGAAGACCTTATTATGGGATACGCCAGTGTAGATACATAACTCCTGACATTTTCCAGGAAGGTTTGTTCACAGATCACGTAGGATACCTTGCATGCGGCCAGTCCTGGTATTATAATAACCCTATTGCTTCCATTTTAGATCCAGAGAAATGTAGCAATGCACCCTAACTCACAGAGCTGGGAAGAGTCTAGACTTGAACAGATCCTTCTGGTTCTAAAGTCCAGATGACAGGCACCAGCTTCTCAGAGGGAAAGAAGGAGGAAGGGTGTCCACATTCCCTGGATGGGTGGACAAATTTAAAATTTGGGGATAGGCACAGTGGCCGATCAGACTTCCTGATCCTTCTTAGCTATGAAGACAGCTTCAGCCCCTGACGTCAGTGTTCCCATGGGTTTTGGCTACAGGACCAAACCTGTAGCAGTTCTTGGGGCACTGCCATCATGGCATGGGGAGCCTTGAATCATTTCCTCAAATAACAGTGATCAACATTGACTCCTGCACCAAAGCCCAGGAGGGTGAGCTAGGGGAGGGATGGTGCACAGGACTGGCCCCACAGCACCACTGCCCGGCTCTTCAGGGCGACCGGAGGCCCCTCCTTTGTACCAAAGGCTTGTTAGTATTCAGTCCTTATGGAAGGACCTCACAGGGAAAAAATCATGTTAATAGACTCTGAACAAGCCCAACGGGCAGCTGTCGCGGGGCAGCAACAGGGTGCAGAGGTGGCCGCCCTTGCCCTGGAGGCTGGGCCGTGACCGCCCAGCTCTGTCTTGAGTTGGGCAGTTTCACGTGGTGTCAGTGGGCAGGCACAGCCGCTGAGGGAGCAGACCTGCTAGGCAGGGAGGGCTTCGGCCAGGTGGAGTTTGCAGCCTAGGGACAGAAGGAAGAAGGCCTGGGTTCCGTAGGCAAGCCCCAGGGAGGCGGCCAGGAGGGCAAGAGGAGGAGGTCCTGATGTTGGCCGCGGTCATCACCTTGTTCCTTTAAACTCCTAAGTTCTCAGGGTCAAGGTCTCTGATCTGGACAGCTGGGCTTGAGGGCAGGGCGGGTCTATATGGGACCTTTTCTGGGAGGACAAAGCCACCTTTCTGGTGGAGGATTAGCGAGAGTGTCCAGCTGGGCGAGGGCCATCCTCCCTGGGCACAGCTTGGTGAGGGGGATTGGCTGGATTTCAGCTCCGACTTTGCAGTCTGCGCACTAGATGGCCATTCACAGTGGCCTTGAATGAACTTATTTACGAAGCAGAAATAGACTCACAGACATAGCAAACAAACTTACGGTTACCAAAGGGGATAGTTGGGGTTAGGGGATATAAATTAGGAGTTTGGGATTAACATGTACCCACCACTATATATAAAACAGTAAACATCAAAGTCACCAAGGTCCTAGCCTGTATCACAGGAGACTGTATATTCACTGTCTTACATACACACGTGCTGAGTCATTTCAGTCATGTCTGACTCTTTGCGAATCTATGGACTATAGTTTTTCAGACTCCTCTGTCCATGGGATTCTCCAGGAAAGAATACCGGAACAGGTTGCCATGCCTTCCTCCAGGGGATCTTCCCCACCCGGAGACTGAACCCATGTCTCTTATGTCCCCTACATTGGCAGGTGGGTTCTTGGCCACTAACACCACGTAGGAAACCCACTCAATGTCTTACAATAACCTTTAATGGGAAAGAATCTCAAAACTACATAGGTATATGTATATATATGTATATAATGTATAACTGAATCACTTTGATATATACTTAAAACTGACTCAGTATTGTAAATTAACTACACAAAATGTAAATATTTAAATATTAAAAGAGAAACTACATGGCCTAGTTCTCCAGTATCGTATCACAAGGTCTCTGAAAACCTGATGACTTAAAACAGCCATTTTTCCTTGCTCATGATTTTGTGGGCGAGGCGTGTAGGAAGCGCTCTGGCGGGCAGAGTCTGGAGGACCCACTTCTAGGATGACTTTCTCATTCATACGTCTGGTGCCTTGTTCCTCCTCACCTCCCTCCTTCTGTCCATGTGGCCTCCTGTCTGCCAGAGCCTCTTGTGCAACTCGATTTTCTCACAGAGTGATGTTCTCAGAGGAGTGAGGCAGTGTCTGTGGCTGCTGGCCTCTGGGAGGCAGGAAGTGGAGGCTGCCAGAAAGCGCAGCATCCCCTCCCGCCAGTTCTGTTGCTCAGAGCAGTCCAAGGGCCCACTCGGATTCTAGGGCTCAAAAAATAGACCCACCTCGCGTTGGGATGGGGAGAGGGGGCGTGCGTGGCAGAGTGACTGTTGGGTCGATGGGACGGTGGGCTAGCTTTGCTGGTTGCAGAAGGCCAGTGGTCAGAAACCCCCTTCCTGGGACATCTGCAGGGCTGGCGATAAGAAACCCCTCTCCACTCACTGCCCGTGAAAGCTGCCTGAGAAAGTTTTCCACTGCTAGGCTATAAAAACCTCCCCACCCCATCCCTGGGCATGAAGTCACTGGCCCTGCCTCTTGGGACCACGTGAATCTCGCCCGGGAGCGTTGCCCCAGTAAACGGCCTTAGTTGTCTCTGCTCTAACCTGGTCCGGCTCGTCCTTACTGCGCGGAATACCTTTCAGTGACCTTGCAGAAAAGCGTGTAGGATGACTGTGTAATTGCAGTCATTTTTGGAAAGTACAGTCCACCACTCCTTAATTGGCACGGATTTTTCAGGGGCTTCACAGTGAATCTTTTTGTCCTGGGCTCCCCTCAGCCTCCCATCAAAAGAACAATGAGCAAAGCTCCGGCGTATTCTTTTAAGATCAAAATACATGTCTAACTATTAATTTGGTGAACAGAGTCCATCTTGATCTGAAAGGTGATGCTAATAAGGTGAATCAACTTGCAAAGTGAAAAGAACCCCAGTGTGAGCACCGCTGGGGAAAGGGACAGCGGGTGCCTGCCTTTGGTGGTCCAGGAGCCCCGCAGCAAAGGCAGCTGGCTTAGGGCTGGTGCGTCCCAAAGGTGGGGCCATCTGGCTTGGACCAACTCACCATCTGCCCTGGTGTTTAAATTCAAAGTGCATTTTATTTATTGAGTCAATTAAGAAAGATTCCGTTGTTGAAATGGAGGCAAATTCAGACAGCAAATTGATGTTTTCAGTTGAAACTTGCTTCCAAGCCAGGCCCTTGGGTCATGATTGGACTTTTGCCTCCCTTTAAAGCTATGATATGGCAAATCACATGCACGCCCATCCAGTTGAACATTTGGACCCTTGGCTAAAAAAAAAAATCTGAATAATGAATCAAGCACATTTTTGAATGTTACTAAACTTTGCCTAGAACAAAGGAAAGGATGTTGCGTATTAATTATAACTGGAGAGGAGTTATCGGTTCTCTTGAGGTGTTCCATATGCAGAGGGCTGGGACTGAAAGGGGTGGTTTGCAGCCGCCTCTCTGCCACTTGTGATCTGTGACCTTGGTACTTAATGGTGAACGTCACCTTCTCTACTTATGAAATGAGAACAGTTATGCCTATTCTGTCCACTCCTGGGCTTGATTAAGAATAAAGTGATGCCATACTGTTTCTTTTCATTGGTTTGTGAATTCAGAAAGTCTTTACCTATTGAGCCACTATTGCTGATGATTAGCCTAGCAAATTTCTGTTGCCTGAGAATCAACACAAACATGCCTTTGTGACTAATTTAAAATTAAATGTATATAGTCTGTAATTATTTTAAAATACAGAAGTTAAGAAATTAACTGTATAACTCTGACACCTAGAGTTTGGGTACAACTCGTAATTTGTGCACTATGCCTTATATATATATAAGTTCAGTTATTTTGCCAGTTTTGTCTAGCCTAGGTAGGACTATCTGAAACTCAAGTCTTGATTCCACTAAATCAAGAGTAAGGAAGCCATTTGACCAGGTTTTGCTGCTTTGAATAAATGTCACATAGTAATTGAGCTCTATTGTCAAAGGGGCTAATAGTAATGAGTGGATTATTCTCATTCTAATAGACTTAGATTCAGTTGCTTATCAACAAATAATTTACTGAGGACCTGCAAGGGGAAGCTCTTTGTCGCACTGCCTCAGTACTTTCCAAACGTCCTGACCATTGCTCTCAGGAGCCAGTCAAAGTGTTAGTTGTGTCTGAGTCTCTCCAGCCCCACGGGCTGTAGCCCACCGGGCTCCTCTGTCCATGAAATTCTCCAGGGAAGAGTACTGGAGTGGGTTGCACCAGGGATGGAACCTGGGTCTCCTGCATTGCAGGCAGATTCTTAGCTATCTGAGCCATCAGGGAAGCCTTGAGCCAGCCATGGCCTTCCCATACTCAACTCAAACAAAGTGAGTCCCCCCAGCCCACTGCAATTTTTGGTTGTTTAGTTGCCAAGTCCTGTCCCACTCTTTAGTGACCCCATGGACTGTAGCCTGCCAGGCTCCTCCGTCCATGGGATTTCCCAGGCCATAGTACTGGAATCAGTTGCCATTTCCTTCTCCAGGGGAATCTTCCCAACCCAGGGATTGAACTCATGTCTCCTGCTTTTCAGGCAGATTACCACTGAGCTACCAGGGAAAGCCCCCTGCCCACCCCTACCCAATTTGTAGACAAAGAAAAAAGAGGTCCATGGATGAGAGTTTTCTCTATATTAAATTTTTTTGCTTTTTTTTTTTTTTTTTGCTATGTCTTTTTCTTACATCTTTGGCTCCTGAACCTACTTGTCTATACTCAAAAATAGTACAATGTATGGGCTTCCCTGGTAGTCCAGTGGGTAAGGACACCGCCTTGCAGTGCAAGGAGCAGCAGTTCGACCCCTGGCCTGGGAAGATCCCACGTGCCGCAGATCGGCTGGACCGATGTGTCCAACTACCGAGCCGAAACTCTGGAGCGCATGCGCCCAGAGCCAGTGCTCTGCAGCGAGAGAGGTCACTGTGACCGGAAGCCCACACAGGCCAAAGAACAAAGATAAACAAATGAAAGACCAATAGAAGTGGCTAAAAAAAATAGTACAAAGTAGAGAAAGATATACTTTGTACAATGCAGTGTGGAGTCTTGAAAAGCATTTCCATCAGAAGCATTGCCTGTTTCAATGGGTTTCCAGGCATGGTTACTCCCAAATTGAGAGACCACTGGATTATACTCTGTACCAGGAATGGGCAGATCTGGCCCCCTGTCTGCTTTGTAAGTGAAGTTTTCTTGGAACCCAGCTGTAGTCATTTGTTTGCACGGTTCCATGGCAGCTCTCAGCCTGTGGCAGAGCAGAGCAGTTGCGACAAGAGGCCTCATGGTCCCCGATGCGGACAGCATCTACTCTGTGGCCCTGGACAGAAAATGTATGTCCACTGCCCTGCAGTACGTGGTGAAGACATGCCAACACGAGAGCCAGCTGCCTTCAGCCCTGAGCTTCCCTAGGCAGAGACCGCTGCTGAGGCTGCCGTTCTGCTGTGACAAGACTCAGTTTCCTCCCCAACCTGCAGAAAATATGACAGGCAGAAAAAAATGGTGTTTTCCTTTGGAGGCAACATGAGGTTATTATGGTTAAAAAGAAAAGGGAAGGGGGTCTTGGAGTTCTATAAACTGGCTCAGACCTAGCCTTCACCATTAGTTGATTCACATAGTCATCTCTTCATTTAATCCACAGATAGTGAAGGAAAAGGCAGCCCACTCCAGTGTTCTTGTCTGGAGAATCCCATGGACAGAGGAGCCTGGCCGGCTGCAGTCCATGGGGCTGCAAAGAGTTAGACACGACTGAGCGACTGACACTTGGGATATGTTTACTAAACACCTCGTCATAGTTGCTGCCTCATTGGACACCTAAGATGCACATGATCTTGGATCCTATGGATACCCGGCTCTCTACGTACCTGGCTATCTATTTGTCTGTGTAACAAATTGCTACCAAGCTTAGTGGCCTGAATAGGAGTTACTGTTATCTTCCCAAGTTGTGTAGGTTAACTGGATTTAGCAAGACGGTTCTCCCTTGGGTTTTTGTGTGTGTTACAGTCAGATACGAGCTAGGGCTGCCTTCACAGGTTTGGCCAGGATGGAGCCCAACGTGTCTCACTTACAGAGCTGGCAGTGGGTGTTGGCTGCTGGCTGAGAGTCAACTGGAGCTGTGGCCTGGAGCACATGCGGCTCCTTCAAGCACAATAGCTGGGTTCCAGGAAGATGCTTCCCAAGAGGGGATGTTCCAGGAGTCCCGGCAGAAACCTCTGAGGGCTCCAGCTTCGAGCTGAGAGCATTACTTCCATCACATTCTGTTGGCCAGACAAGTCACTCAGGCTAACCTATCTTCAAAGGGAACACAACTCTACCTTTCCTTGAGGGAAACATCAGAGAATTTGCGGCCTCTGTAATCAGACACAGAGGCCTGCAGTGGGGAGCCTGCACACAATGGCTCTTTGGTTAAGTTGCAACATTAACAAGTTCTGATGCAGATAAAGAAGGCTTGATGATAAGAGAGCTTTAAATTGGGTGGTTTGCCCTGGAAAAAAAAAAACAGCAGAGAAGGCTTCTTGGGAGATGAATCAGCTGAGATGTGAAGGTCAAGTGGAGTTAACCAGAAGAAGGGAGGAAAGGAAGCAACCTGTGCAAATGCCCTGGGGCAGGACTGCCAGAATGCAGGTGTGGCTAGAGTTGTCTGTGAGGGGATTGTGGGAGGAGTTAAAGTTTACTAGCTGGTTGATGACGGTGACAGTTCTTCATCTCTCTAGACTTAGAAGATAGAATAATATTTACCACACAAGGCAGTGAAATTTTCTTTCCTTAAGTGGCTATTAGCAAAAACACTCCAGTGTTCTTGTCTGGAGAATCCCATGGACAGAGGAGCCTGGCCGGCTGCAGTCCATGGGGCTGCAAAGAGTTAGACACGACTGAGCGACTGACACTTGGGATATGTTTACTAAACACCTCGTCATAGTTGCTGCCTCATTGGACACCTAAGATGCACATGATCTTGGATCCTATGGATACCCGGCTCTCTACGTACCTGGCTATCTATTTGTCTGTGTAACAAATTGCTACCAAGCTTAGTGGCCTGAATAGGAGTTACTGTTATCTTCCCAAGTTGTGTAGGTTAACTGGATTTAGCAAGACGGTTCTCCCTTGGGTTTTTGTGTGTGTTACAGTCAGATACGAGCTAGGGCTGCCTTCACAGGTTTGGCCAGGATGGAGCCCAACGTGTCTCACTTACAGAGCTGGCAGTGGGTGTTGGCTGCTGGCTGAGAGTCAACTGGAGCTGTGGCCTGGAGCACATGCGGCTCCTTCAAGCACAATAGCTGGGTTCCAGGAAGATGCTTCCCAAGAGGGGATGTTCCAGGAGTCCCGGCAGAAACCTCTGAGGGCTCCAGCTTCGAGCTGAGAGCATTACTTCCATCACATTCTGTTGGCCAGACAAGTCACTCAGGCTAACCTATCTTCAAAGGGAACACAACTCTACCTTTCCTTGAGGGAAACATCAGAGAATTTGCGGCCTCTGTAATCAGACACAGAGGCCTGCAGTGGGGAGCCTGCACACAATGGCTCTTTGGTTAAGTTGCAACATTAACAAGTTCTGATGCAGATAAAGAAGGCTTGATGATAAGAGAGCTTTAAATTGGGTGGTTTGCCCTGGAAAAAAAAAAAAAAAACAGCAGAGAAGGCTTCTTGGGAGATGAATCAGCTGAGATGTGAAGGTCAAGTGGAGTTAACCAGAAGAAGGGAGGAAAGGAAGCAACCTGTGCAAATGCCCTGGGGCAGGACTGCCAGAATGCAGGTGTGGCTAGAGTTGTCTGTGAGGGGATTGTGGGAGGAGTTAAAGTTTACTAGCTGGTTGATGACGGTGACAGTTCTTCATCTCTCTAGACTTAGAAGATAGAATAATATTTACCACACAAGGCAGTGAAATTTTCTTTCCTCTTGAAAGTGGCTATTAGCAAATGAAAAAAGCATCTACTGTCTGCTTCTCACTCATCATCTTGGCTCTCCAAGGAAGTGAGCCTGTGATGCATGCCTTTAGAGTCGCAAGCTCTCTGTGAACAGCTAAACTGTGTCGTGGAGTCCTGGAGCTTGGGAAGAGTCCCAGTGAACTTGAGACCATTATTTGTTTTGAAGCAACACCACCTGTAGCACCTGTGGGCGGTACTCAGACATATTCCTTGGCCTTCCCTCAGGGCTGATTTGCATAACTTTTATCCCAGCTTTCATCAGCCCTCCTGCACCTGACCGGCTGTAGTTAACACCTGAGTCCACTTACAGCACATGGGACAGGCTCTGGCAGAATAAGAATGTTCTGGTCCAAAATGTGAAGTGTGCCGTGTCTGAGAGACCCCCTCTGCTCTCATCATATAGAGCTTGGTTTGGTTACTAAGTTGCCACTACTCTGGCTTCTAGGTAGTTCCATAAACGTGCCAAACCCCATCTTATTTCAGGGCCCTCCGCCTGCCTTTTTTCTGCCTGGAACACTCTACCCTAAAGAGGCCTTCCCGCCCTCCAGGTTTCCGTTGGCCTCCACGGCAGCCTCTGCTTGCCCTTCACAGCTCTGACCACTGCCTCCATGGTTCCCCTTAGTTCTGCTGCCAGCCCCTGTGACCCTCTCTCGCTTGACCCTGTAAGCGTCTTACAGACTTGGTGTCCTCAGCTCCTGGCCTGGAGCCTGGGACAGAGCTCTGTAGATACATTCTTCAAAGTTTGGAGATAAATAGGGAGACACAAAGAGGGGAGGGGAGCTTTTAGAATCTAAAGTCCTTATTGCATGCACCAATTTCTAGCTTTGGGCTTTGGGGGATAGTTACCAACCTCTCGGGCCTCAGTTTTCTCATCTGTACCATGGGAAAAACAGGGTTTGTAGGAAGAGAGAGGGGGGCAACCTGTGCAAATGCCCTGGGGCAGGACTGCCAGAATGCAGGTGTGGCTAGAGTTGTCTGTGAGGGGATTGTGGGAGGAGTTAAAGTTTACTAGCTGGTTGATGACGGTGACAGTTCTTCATCTCTCTAGACTTAGAAGATAGAATAATATTTACCACACAAGGCAGTGAAATTTTCTTTCCTCTTGAAAGTGGCTATTAGCAAATGAAAAAAGCATCTACTGTCTGCTTCTCACTCATCATCTTGGCTCTCCAAGGAAGTGAGCCTGTGATGCATGCCTTTAGAGTCGCAAGCTCTCTGTGAACAGCTAAACTGTGTCGTGGAGTCCTGGAGCTTGGGAAGAGTCCCAGTGAACTTGAGACCATTATTTGTTTTGAAGCAACACCACCTGTAGCACCTGTGGGCGGTACTCAGACATATTCCTTGGCCTTCCCTCAGGGCTGATTTGCATAACTTTTATCCCAGCTTTCATCAGCCCTCCTGCACCTGACCGGCTGTAGTTAACACCTGAGTCCACTTACAGCACATGGGACAGGCTCTGGCAGAAAAAGAATGTTCTGGTCCAAAATGTGAAGTGTGCCGTGTCTGAGAGACCCCCTCTGCTCTCATCATATAGAGCTTGGTTTGGTTACTAAGTTGCCACTACTCTGGCTTCTAGGTAGTTCCATAAACGTGCCAAACCCCATCTTATTTCAGGGCCCTCCGCCTGCCTTTTTTCTGCCTGGAACACTCTACCCTAAAGAGGCCTTCCCGCCCTCCAGGTTTCCGTTGGCCTCCACGGCAGCCTCTGCTTGCCCTTCACAGCTCTGACCACTGCCTCCATGGTTCCCCTTAGTTCTGCTGCCAGCCCCTGTGACCCTCTCTCGCTTGACCCTGTAAGCGTCTTACAGACTTGGTGTCCTCAGCTCCTGGCCTGGAGCCTGGGACAGAGCTCTGTAGATACATTCTTCAAAGTTTGGAGATAAATAGGGAGACACAAAGAGGGGAGGGGAGCTTTTAGAATCTAAAGTCCTTATTGCATGCACCAATTTCTAGCTTTGGGCTTTGGGGGATAGTTACCAACCTCTCGGGGCCTCAGTTTTCTCATCTGTACCATGGGAATGGTAATAATCATCCCCGCCTGGTCAACTTGCTGTGTTTGTATCAGGTGTGTAGAAAATGCTGCATCAAGATCATGGGGATGATCTTTCCTCCCGCAGGACTGGTACTGATGCCCTGAGTGCCTGCTTTGAAACGGTAGCTGGTAACACCCAGACAGCGCCCTCTGTGTGCTGGGCACCTTCCCTTCTGAATGTGCCTTCCTCCTCACCCCACTTGGGGTCCCATTGAGGAACAGCAGTTCAGGGTGGGAACAGCAGCGCCTGGTGGTTAGGTGGTAGAGGCGACATCCACACAAACCCAGGCTGTCTGGCTCCAGTCTGCGGCAGGACTCTAAGCTCCCCGTCTAGGATTTGTTTTTCACCTCATTTTGCAGAAATGTTGTTTTTCTCATTCCTCATTGAGTGCATCAAGGCTTCCTGTGGTTGCAGTTGGGACACCCTGGCTAGTCAGATGGGATCGAGGTGGAGGCGCGGGGAGGACAGGACTCTCCTAAGGAGACCCACCCACGTGCCGCCCCGTTTTGTGCCCTGGTCTTAACTTATGAGGGTGACTGAGATGACCTGGAGAGGCCAGGGCCACGGAGAGAAAAGTTGAACGTGATTCATGGTTTCCCTAGAAATGAGATGCAAGAAGTGGAAGACGGAACTGGAGCCTTTATTGGGGTTTCTGAGGGACAGGCAGGGCAGGGCACAGGGAATGGCTTAGGGTTGGCTAGTCTGATAGTTCTGAAGGGCTCTGGGCTCTAGGGGTGGCCTCCGGTTCCCTGAAACCCAGCCCTGGGATGATTTAGGCCAGGGCAGATATTGGTTCATCAAGGCTGGTCATTGAGGGGTGCAGACTAGGAATCAGTTGGTTTGTATAAGGACCCGGTGCTCTCTCCTAGAGCTGGCTCACTGTGGGGTGGGGGGAAGGGTCTCTGTCTCCCCCCGGGTCTGTAAGGTCCTCACATGCCTGAGCATCAAGAATACATCTTCCCCTTCCAGCCACACTCAGCCTCTAAAGTCACTGGAGTAAGTGAACAGATATTCACAGTAAACGTGGGCTGGATTGCAAATCAGGTGTAGGATTTGACAAGCTATATACCCCTCCTTCGACTTTCCAGGTCGCACTAGTGGTAAAGAACGCATCAGCCAGTGCAGGAGACAGGAGAGACTTGGGTTCGATCCTTGTGTTGGGAAGATCCCCTGGAGGAGGGCATGACAGTGGATTCCAGGATTCTTGCCTGGAGAATCCTTGAACAGAGGAGCTTTGTGGGCTACAGTCCATGGGGTCCCAAAGAGTCAGACATGACTGAAGCGACTTAGCACACTCATGTACGTGGCACCCATGCACCTCCTGTTGCTTCTCTCCAACAGTAGAAACATTGGGAAAAACCCCATTACAGCTGGAGCCACACCCCTGTCCAGGGGTTTCTTGTCTGGGAGAGCCAATGCGATTAGGCCTCCTTGGGACTCCATCCCTTGGCTCACCTTCCAAAGTGGCAGGTGGTATTTGACTAGGAGAACCAACATTTGAGAGCATCCCATTTCCATGAGAATCAGAAGGAGACTTTGGTTATTTGGTTTCCTGAGAACCTTTCTGGCTTCTTCCCTCCCTACTGCCCAGAGAATGGCTTATCTCCACGTGAGTCTTTTTCGCCCCCGATCCTTGGTATTTGTCGTTGGAATTTGGTTGTCATGGCATTTAATCTGTTTACGTGGGCTTTATTCTAGCCCCTAAGGACACTGTGAGCAGTGAGGCTGTTTCCGGGCAGGGTTCAGCCTGGGGTGCTGGAATCCTTGGGGTGGAGGTTATGTATTTGTGTGTGCATGCACGCATGTGCGCTGGGAGCTCCTCGTTTGGACACGAGCCTGAATCCCTCCACACCAGTCACACGGTTTCTGAGATGAGTCATTCCCTTAGATTCAGGATGGACTGTTGCCGTGAGAATGCTCACCTCCAGCATCTGTGCACACCATTTGTGGGTGGTGTTTGGGGACCCAGGGAAGAGATCTTGAATGTACTTCTTCCACGTGCCCTTCAAGCCAAGTTGGTAGGAGATAAGAAGCTCTGGATGCTGCCCATTAAAAACATGATTATATGACTGTGGGGGCAGCTTTTGTCTTCCTTCCGTATCCCCCTCCACCAAGAAGTTGGAAGGGCTTTCTGAAAATCACATGCCAGTGGAAGGAAAGCATCCTTTCCCCCGCAAGGCCTTCTTGCCATTGACTGTTGAATGCCAGGCTGAGCATCAGAGTAGATTTCATGATTTCAACAGCTGGATCAACGGGGTCCATCTAAGCCAGACAGAGGCCTTTGGGCCACAGGGGTCTCTTCTTGGATGATTTGTGGAGCTCTGACTGTGTTTCGCAGCCAGGTAAGCAGTGGGTCATTCTCACAGGACAAAGTGGAAGCAGGATGTACCATAGAGGCACTCTTTGACCCAGAGTTGTTAAGGCTCAGAGATCTTGAAAAAGTCACCCCCTTGAGGAGTGACCCGTCAACCAGAGCCAACCCAGGAGTGTTTTCATCTGCTCATCAGATCTGATTTTTCTCAATTCAGTGTCGGAAGTCTTTGTGGCCAAAAGACATCTTCAAAAAGCAATAAACTTTACGTTCATCAAGTGAAATGACGGGGATACCTTCTAAGCAATTTCGGGGCATTTTTAACAACCTGAGGTGATGCTGCCAGCATTCCTCAGAGAGTGAGACAATATAATTCAATTTGGATATATTATAATTAATTAATGTGGGAGCAAATTGCATTAAGTAGATAGCT
The DNA here is from genome assembly GCA_022376925.1 of Tragulus kanchil. Taxonomy (NCBI): domain Eukaryota; kingdom Metazoa; phylum Chordata; class Mammalia; order Artiodactyla; family Tragulidae; genus Tragulus; species Tragulus kanchil. Next base: position 110,878,594 of record JAIOJX010000002.1, on the reverse strand, counting down.
CTTGGCTTTAATGGTACTCTGTCAAGAAACGAGCACCGTGAAGGGGGCTGTAATGGTATTATTTTAATTTTTTATTATCAGCATCAATAACAGTGACTCCAACAAATATTTTGGCACAAATTTATGTTACAGGCACCATGTTGAGTGCTTGCCTTAAATTAGCTTGTGTGCATAGAAGCCTCCCACTGGCCTGTGACCGCGCGATGGCGGTTTGCTGGAATGCTGTTGCTCATATCTGTGCGGGGCATTCCCTTAGATTCAGGATGGACTGTTGCCGTGAGAATGCTCACCTCCAGCATCTGTGCACACCATTTGTGGGTGGTGTTTGGGGACCCAGGGAAGAGATCTTGAATGTACTTCTTCCACGTGCCCTTCAAGCCAAGTTGGTAGGAGATAAGAAGCTCTGGATGCTGCCCATTAAAAACATGATTATATGACTGTGGGGGCAGCTTTTGTCTTCCTTCCGTATCCCCCTCCACCAAGAAGTTGGAAGGGCTTTCTGAAAATCACATGCCAGTGGAAGGAAAGCATCCTTTCCCCCGCAAGGCCTTCTTGCCATTGACTGTTGAATGCCAGGCTGAGCATCAGAGTAGATTTCATGATTTCAACAGCTGGATCAACGGGGTCCATCTAAGCCAGACAGAGGCCTTTGGGCCACAGGGGTCTCTTCTTGGATGATTTGTGGAGCTCTGACTGTGTTTCGCAGCCAGGTAAGCAGTGGGTCATTCTCACAGGACAAAGTGGAAGCAGGATGTACCATAGAGGCACTCTTTGACCCAGAGTTGTTAAGGCTCAGAGATCTTGAAAAAGTCACCCCCTTGAGGAGTGACCCGTCAACCAGAGCCAACCCAGGAGTGTTTTCATCTGCTCATCAGATCTGATTTTTCTCAATTCAGTGTCGGAAGTCTTTGTGGCCAAAAGACATCTTCAAAAAGCAATAAACTTTACGTTCATCAAGTGAAATGACGGGGATACCTTCTAAGCAATTTCGGGGCATTTTTAACAACCTGAGGTGATGCTGCCAGCATTCCTCAGAGAGTGAGACAATATAATTCAATTTGGATATATTATAATTAATTAATGTGGGAGCAAATTGCATTAAGTAGATAGCTCTTGGCTTTAATGGTACTCTGTCAAGAAACGAGCACCGTGAAGGGGGCTGTAATGGTATTATTTTAATTTTTTATTATCAGCATCAATAACAGTGACTCCAACAAATATTTTGGCACAAATTTATGTTACAGGCACCATGTTGAGTGCTTGCCTTAAATTAGCTTGTGTTCATAGAAGCCTCCCCACTGGCCTGTGACCGGCGTGCGATGGCGGTTTGCATTCTGCAGTGGAAGTTGAATCTGTTGCTCAGAGTCCTCCAGGTCAGAAGCGCTGGGCTGCAGGGTTCATACCCAGACAGGTTGGTTCCAGCGCTCAGGTTCTTTGCTGTTGAAATGGGCAACCCGGCCTCTTTATTAGAATATTTACATCAGTGTCTGGAATATGCCAGAAGCCTTAGGCAAGGCGATGTTGATCTGCCACAGAGATCCAAAGTGGGGAGGACCCGGGGGCCTGGGAATGTTCAGGTTTTCTCTCTACACCCATACGGCTCTAAATACATATTTTGTATTAGCATTTCTAGATGTCATGAGGATGTCAGCCCAGCGCTCTGAGGTGAAGGGCGGCAATGCAGGCGTTGGCTGTGGGGAAGCCAGCCTGTTGAGGTTTGGGTTCTGTACCTGGCGCAGGTGGTGTAAACTCGAGCAGCAATGGCAGGGTCTGTACGGGTCAGTCCCAGTCTGGTTGGGTCGTTATCTACCCCAGCAGAGCCTCCAGGCTTGACTGCTGTTGTCCCAAAGACCTTGGAGGTCTCCTGGTATCATTTAGTGCATTCCTTTGAGTCTGTTGTTTGCAACTCAAACCTTATCTTACACCCTTTATGTATCAGGTGGATTCTTTACCAGGTGGATTTTTTACTCTGAGCCACCAGGGAAGCCCAAGCATACTGGAGTGGGTAGCCTGTCCCTTCTTCAGGGGATCTTGCCCAGGAATTGGACTGGGGTCTCCTGCATTGCAGGTGGATTCTTTACCAGCTGAGCTACCAGGGAAGCCTGTAATAATCAGAAATTAGTACCGCAAAAACAATTGAGTACCTTCAGCGGGCATTCTTTCTCAATCCCTCACAGCCTATCCTGTCTCTAGAGGAGCCGACATGTTAGTCATTCAGTTGTGTCTGACTCTTTACAACCCCATGGTCTGTAGCCCACCAGACTCCTCTCTCTCTGGAATTCTCAGACCAGAACACTGGAGTGGGCAGCCACTACTTTCTCCAGGGGATCTTCCCAACTCAGGGATCGAACCCTGGTCTCTTCAAAGTGAAGAGTGCGCGCATCACTGTTCATGGTCTGTGCACGAGGGTATTTTGAGGGGCTGTCATGAATATAGGGAACCCAAACTCTTAGGACTTTTTAATCCTAATATGTGTGTTTCAGTTTCCTCCTTGTCTTCAAACTGTGGCCTCTCTCAAATCCCATTCTTATTTTCTGCTTTCCAGTAAATTTCAAAATAGAATTAAATTGCAAGTTGGAACTTGACCTGTTACTCTTTCGAGCTCTGAAGGAGGAGGTCCGGGCTCATTTTGGCAGCTTCCTGCTCTTTCTGTTCACTTTTAGTAGGTGGTTCGGAAGAAAGTCTTTGTAATTTTCATCCTTTTTCCCCTTGACTAAGGCTTTCTCCAGCTTTAATACGTGTCATTATGGGCAGATCCTTTGGCCCGGTTTCTCGAGCCCAATTTGAGTCCCAAGTACTGTCTAAATCTGGCATCTGAACCCAGAACAGGCCTGGGGATGTCGATGCAGGGCGTCCCAAGGTTCCTCCCCACAAAACATCTGACACTTCTTGTTCTTTCAGCAGCTAGAAACACATCAGCTAGTACAGTCCCATCTCGTGGGTTTTGAATAAACTGGCGGAGTGTTTCCAGTGTGAAGCTGGAAACGGGGTACCTGGTCAGGAAATTTCTGGGTGAGCTATCGTGATCACTCACAGGCAGAGCTTAGGAGTGAGAGGGAACCACGAAAGGCTGAGATGGGTTCTGGAAGAACAGTGCTGTGAGCTTCCTGAGGTTTCGGCTCTGCAGACTTGAGGAGAATTTGTGATATATTCATATATACCATTTAGTCAGCGCTTACCAAGCCCATGCCACTGGACCCAATAAAGACTTTATAAAGCAAGATCCCATTTATTCCTTAAGAAGAAGTCTGTATGATTTTGGTTTGCGGGAGCTACAGCTGAGGCTCTGAGAGGCTCAGTAACTTGCTCAGGGTCACACAGCCTTTAGTGGCAGGGTTAGAACATAGCCCTGCCTGATTCCTGGGGCCGTGGGAATTGACCTTCACAGGCCTGGTCCCACAGGTGGAAGGAGGCAAAGAAATGGATGAATGAATGAATGAATGTGGCAAAGGAGTTCAAATAAGGAGGGAGACTTTGAATGACTGGGTGACCCTTTCAAGGAGAGACACTCTCTGTTCTTTGCTTTTCTCTTGAATTAACGACTGAACTGTTCAGCATCTTCCTCGTCATCAAGGGCCTTGTGGTCCCTTTCAACCCAGTTCCTAAGCGCTCTTGGAGAAGGTTGGCGTGAACACAGCTTCTCTTCCCGCGCCGCAAGTTGGAACTTGACCTGTTACTCTTTCGAGCTCTGAAGGAGGAGGTCCGGGCTCATTTTGGCAGCTTCCTGCTCTTTCTGTTCACTTTTAGTAGGTGGTTCGGAAGAAAGTCTTTGTAATTTTCATCCTTTTTCCCCTTGACTAAGGCTTTCTCCAGCTTTAATACGTGTCATTATGGGCAGATCCTTTGGCCCGGTTTCTCGAGCCCAATTTGAGTCCCAAGTACTGTCTAAATCTGGCATCTGAACCCAGAACAGGCCTGGGGATGTCGATGCAGGGCGTCCCAAGGTTCCTCCCACAAATCATCTGACACTTCTTGTTCTGTCAGCAGCTAGAAACACATCAGCTAGTACAGTCCCATCTCGTGGGTTTTGAATAAACTGGCGGAGTGTTTCCAGTGTGAAGCTGGAAACGGGGTACCTGGTCAGGAAATTTCTGGGTGAGCTATCGTGATCACTCACAGGCAGAGCTTAGGAGTGAGAGGGAACCACGAAAGGCTGAGATGGGTTCTGGAAGAACAGTGCTGTGAGCTTCCTGAGGTTTCGGCTCTGCAGACTTGAGGAGAATTTGTGATATATTCATATATACCATTTAGTCAGCGCTTACCAAGCCCATGCCACTGGACCCAATAAAGACTTTATAAAGCAAGATCCCATTTATTCCTTAAGAAGAAGTCTGTATGATTTTGGTTTGCGGGAGCTACAGCTGAGGCTCTGAGAGGCTCAGTAACTTGCTCAGGGTCACACAGCCTTTAGTGGCAGGGTTAGAACATAGCCCTGCCTGATTCCTGGGGCCGTGGGAATTGACCTTCACAGGCCTGGTCCCACAGGTGGAAGGAGGCAAAGAAATGGATGAATGAATGAATGAATGTGGCAAAGGAGTTCAAATAAGGAGGGAGACTTTGAATGACTGGGTGACCCTTTCAAGGAGAGACACTCTCTGTTCTTTGCTTTTCTCTTGAATTAACGACTGAACTGTTCAGCATCTTCCTCGTCATCAAGGGCCTTGTGGTCCCTTTCAACCCCCAGTTCCTAAGCGCTCTTGGAGAAGGTTGGCGTGAACACAGCTTCTCTTCCCCGGCGCCGCCTTCTCCCCATCTGCTTTCCAGATGAGCAAATGACTCACCAGCTCCCCTCAGCCTTCCCAGACCTGCTTTTGGTCTTCTCTGTTCTCGTTCCTCGTCTTCTGGGCGCAGCGCTTCTGGCCGCGAGTGATGGAAACCAGCTCAGTGTGGTTCAGACCCCAGTGGGGAGCTCGGTGTCTCCCGGATGGTGATTCACAGAACTCTAGGAGAGACGTCACTGGAGCACGGAGAGGGGCCGTGGGGTGCTCCAGGTCACTGAGCTGTTAGCTGGGGGGAAGGCAGAGGAGAGCTGGAGGATTTTGAGAGGAAACCGCATGAGGGCGGAGAGTGTTTCAGTCACCACTGTGTGTGCTTAAAACAGTAACACCCAGCACATAGTAGGTACTCACTACCTACTGTTGACTGGACGGGTGAGCGAGTGAATACTGAGTGGATGAAGTCTTAGCCTCAGAGCCGCCACCTCCTCTCTACGATAAATCTTCCCAGGTGGCTCAGTTGTAAAGAATCCATCTGCCAACGCAGTAGGCATAAATTTGGAGTTCAGTCCTCGGGTTGGGAAGATCTCCTGGAGTAAGAAAGGACCACCCACTCCTATATTGTTGTGTAGGAAATCCATGGAGAGAGGAGCCTGGTGGGCTACAGTCCATAGGGTCTCGAAGAGTCAGACATGACTGAGCACACTTCACACCTCCCCACCGTGGCGGGGAGGCAGTAGTAACTGAGATCAGGGACAAGTTATCGGCCCCTGGCTTCTGTGGGCTCCCAGACCCCGGTTCTCTCTCTGCCTTGAGTCCATCTCAGCCCTGCAGGGGACGCATGGCCGGCTCACGCTGGTCCTGGCTGGAGGGTCTCCAGTCTCCCAACAGCCTCAGGGGGAATGAATGGGCTTCCAGTCCTTTTATCAGCCTGTCTTGGCTGTGCCTGCAGCAAGCTGAGGCCCTTGAGGAAGATGCCAGAAGCAGGGTCTACGGCCAAGGGCTCTCCGATGCCGTCCCCGGGAATTCCGACTCCCCGGGGCTCCCAGCAGGCGAGAACAAGGACTTGCTGTGCACAGGCCCCCGTCGTTGGGCAGGGTGCACGCTGAGCGGAAAGTCAGCCGCTCAGGCCGCGTGGCGTGGCCTCTGCTGGTAGAGACACTCCGTACAGCAACTCCTCCAGGCCTTGTCCTCCGCTGGGGCCTTGGCAGCCGCGCCAACTCTGCAGGACTGGGCGGGCCTTGTGTCTGCTGGGAAGAAAGATGTGAAAATGACGGCTGGAACGGACGCAGGGCTCCGATGCCAGGGGAAACAGGCACGGTGTTGTGTGGCCGCCTGAGGCAGGTCCCACAGGCAGCACATTCACTCCTGGGCGGGAGGCCCTCCCTGGGCACCGTCCCTGTACAGCCGCCGTGGGAGCGGCGGTGCCACTGTGCGGGAGGTGTTGGGGCGGCCCGGCCCTCGGGGTGGACAGGAGCCCTCACTCCTGGTTTCTCGTCAGAGTTGCCCTCCAGAAAGCTCTGTGCTCCTATTTTACCTTGGAGTCTGTGCAAATGCCACCCTCTGGCGCTGGGCGGAGGGGTGGCCCTGGTGTGCAGATGGAGGTGCTCCTCGCCTTGGGCACGTTACCTTATTCCTCTTCACAGGTGTTGCATTTTTAGCGAGTTGAGGACTGTGGCAGCCCTGACTCAAGCAAGGCTTGTCCGGGTCACTTTCCTGACAGCAACGGGTCGCTTTGTGTCTCTGTGCCCCATTTTGGTAATGCTCAAATTATTTCAAATTTTTCATTATTATGATATGTGCTAATGCGATCTGTGATCAGGGATCTTTGATGTTACTGCTCGGACTCTCTGGAGGCTCTGATAGTGGTTTCCAGTTTTAGCAAGGGCGTCTTTTTATTTTTTAAGTTAAGTCTATTTTTAATGGGAGGATAATTACTTTACCGCAGTGTGTTCGTTTCTGCCGTAGGTCATCAAGAATCAGCCACCGGTTGTCCATAGGTCTACTCCCTCTTGAGCCTCCCTTCCGCCTCCCACACCATCCCTCCCCGTAGGTTGTCACCGAGCACCAGATTTGAGCTCCTGAAGTCTTTTTAAATGAAAACACGTACATTGTTTCTTCAGACATAATGCTGTTGCCCCAGCAGGCGAGAACAAGGACTTGCTGTGCACAGGCCCCCGTCGTTGGGCAGGGTGCACGCTGAGCGGAAAGTCAGCCGCTCAGGCCGCGTGGCGTGGCCTCTGCTGGTAGAGACACTCCGGCAGCAACTCCTCCAGGCCTTGTCCTCCGCTGGGGCCTTGGCAGCCGCGCCAACTCTGCAGGACTGGGCGGGCCTTGTGTCTGCTGGGAAGAAAGATGTGAAAATGACGGCTGGAACGGACGCAGGGCTCCGATGCCAGGGGAAACAGGCACGGTGTTGTGTGGCCGCCTGAGGCAGGTCCCACAGGCAGCACATTCACTCCTGGGCGGGAGGCCCTCCCTGGGCACCGTCCCTGTACAGCCGCCGTGGGAGCGGCGGTGCCACTGTGCGGGAGGTGTTGGGGCGGCCCGGCCCTCGGGGTGGACAGGAGCCCTCACTCCTGGTTTCTCGTCAGAGTTGCCCTCCAGAAAGCTCTGTGCTCCTATTTTACCTTGGAGTCTGTGCAAATGCCACCCTCTGGCGCTGGGCGGAGGGGTGGCCCTGGTGCAGATGGAGGTGCTCCTCGCCTTGGGCACGTTACCTTATTCCTCTTCACAGGTGTTGCATTTTTAGCGAGTTGAGGACTGTGGCAGCCCTGACTCAAGCAAGGCTTGTCCGGGTCACTTTCCTGACAGCAACGGGTCGCTTTGTGTCTCTGTGCCCCATTTTGGTAATGCTCAAATTATTTCAAATTTTTCATTATTATGATATGTGCTAATGCGATCTGTGATCAGGGATCTTTGATGTTACTGCTCGGACTCTCTGGAGGCTCTGATAGTGGTTTCCAGTTTTAGCAAGGGCGTCTTTTTATTTTTTAAGTTAAGTCTATTTTTAATGGGAGGATAATTACTTTACCGCAGTGTGTTCGTTTCTGCCGTAGGTCATCAAGAATCAGCCACCGGTTGTCCATAGGTCTACTCCCTCTTGAGCCTCCCTTCTGCCTCCCACACCATCCCTCCCCGTAGGTTGTCACCGAGCACCAGATTTGAGCTCCCTGAAGTCTTTTTAAATGAAAACACGTACATTGTTTCTTCAGACATAATGCTGTTGCACACAGGACTGGAGTAAACACAACTTTTATACACTATGGAAAACCAAAAACTTCGTGCAACTTGCGTGGTTGTGATTTTGGCAGTCTTGCGAGGGTCTGGAACTGAACCGGCGGTGTGACCGAGGAAGCCTGCGTGCACACCAGTCTTTTGTGGGTGGACATGAGGCTGGCTCCTGTTTGTGTGCATGGTGCGGCATGCGTGAGTGTGGCACCTGGACTCGAATCCCCACCCGTGATCACGACAGAGCGACTTAACCCAGACAGCCTGGCTTCTCTCGCCTTTGCTAAGGGGAAGATAACGGTTCTCACCTCTCAGGATGGTCATGAGGGGTAGGGGAGGCAGCGCTGGGCCCCACGTAAGTGGCAGATGAATGTCAGTTCCGGCTGCTACTCCTGTGTCTTCACTGGGCTGTGTGTGTGTGTGTGTATGACTCATTTCATGTCATCACTTTGACAGGAATTGTGTCAGCTTCTTTTCTTTTTTTTCCCCATCATGCCACTTTTGTTTTTATATTTATTTTCATCCATTTTTATTCTTTGACCAATGTGGGCCTCCCGTGGCAGTGGCCTCTCTCGTTGCAGAGCACTGACTCTGGGCACATATGCTCCAGAGTGCTGGCTCATAATGGACACACTGGTCCAGCCACTTCATGGCACATGGGATCCTCCCAGGCCAGGGATCGAACCGGTGCCCCTTGCACTGCAAGGTGAACTCTACCCACTGGACCACCAGGGAAGCCCCCTTCTCTTGTTTCCTGAGCTAAAGATCTAGCACTTTGATGTTACTGCTCGGACTCTCTGGAGGCTCTGATAGTGGTTTCCAGTTTTAGCAAGGCGTCTTTTATTTTTAAGTTAAGTCTATTTTAATGGGAGGATAATTACTTTACCGCAGTGTGTTCGTTTCTGCCGTAGGTCATCAAGAATCAGCCACCGGTTGTCCATAGGTCTACTCCCTCTTGAGCCTCCCTTCCGCCTCCCACACCATCCCTCCCCGTAGGTTGTCACCGAGCACCAGATTTGAGCTCCCTGAAGTCTTTTTAAATGAAAACACGTACATTGTTTCTTCAGACATAATGCTGTTGCACACAGGACTGGAGTAAACACAACTTTTATACACTATGGAAAACCAAAAACTTCGTGCAACTTGCGTGGTTGTGATTTTGGCAGTCTTGCGAGGGTCTGGAACTGAACCGGCGGTGTGACCGAGGAAGCCTGCGTGCACACCAGTCTTTTGTGGGTGGACATGAGGCTGGCTCCTGTTTGTGTGCATGGTGCGGCATGCGTGAGTGTGGCACCTGGACTCGAATCCCCACCCGTGATCACGACAGAGCGACTTAACCCAGACAGCCTGGCTTCTCTCGCCTTTGCTAAGGGGAAGATAACGGTTCTCACCTCTCAGGATGGTCATGAGGGGTAGGGGAGGCAGCGCTGGGCCCCACGTAAGTGGCAGATGAATGTCATTTCCCGGCTGCTACTCCTGTGTCTTCACTGGGCTGTGTGTGTGTGTGTGTATGACTCATTTCATGTCATCACTTTGACAGGAATTGTGTCAGCTTCTTTTCTTTTTTTTCCCCATCATGCCACTTTTGTTTTTATATTTATTTTCATCCATTTTTATTCTTTGACCAATGTGGGCCTCCCGTGGCAGTGGCCTCTCTCGTTGCAGAGCACTGACTCTGGGCACATATGCTCCAGAGTGCTGGCTCATAATGGACACACTGGTCCAGCCACTTCATGGCACATGGGATCCTCCCAGGCCAGGGATCGAACCGGTGCCCCTTGCACTGCAAGGTGAACTCTACCCACTGGACCACCAGGGAAGCCCCCTTCTCTTGTTTCCTGAGCTAAAGATCTAGCACTTTGAGTTCTGAAGGGAGGCGCAAGTGTCCGAGACTTCGGGTCTCACTGGGGCCGCCCAGTCTCGGGGGAGAGGTGTCCATCCCTCAGGGCCTTGTGTCCCATTCTCTCACTCATGCTTGACACCCTGCTTCCGAGCCACTCAGCATGTGCGCACACACACACAGACACACACATGCATAGGATCTTTCAGATGTCACAGTGATTCCTAAGGGCTCTTAAATAATTCTCTGTGGCTGTGGTCTGCAGAGTGAATGTCTTTCTCTTGCTGCATGGAGTGGACTTTCCTTACCCAGCTTCTGGCTCCTAAGAGTGACCCTGACGTTTCAGGCAGCCTGTCTGCCCCCAGGGCTTGAGGTCTGGGAGGCCAGCTCTCAGCTGAGATCTTGTGTCTGAAATAGAGACAAAGCTGAGCTATTCTGGGCTGGGCCTCCAGGAAAGGAGCCTATTGCCGCCTCCTGCTGGGAGCAGCCTTCCTGGGCTGTTCCTCGGAGATGGATTGGCTGCTTGGTTGAGTGTCTCCCCTCCTAGACTGTAAACTTGAAGAGGGTAGTAGGCCTCAGAGCTCTGTGATTCTCCGAGGTACCCAGCCCAGCGAGATGCACCCATGGTTTGTTGACGGAATGCTTGATGTACCTCCTGGCACCTTACTGTCAGTGTGGCCAGAGACTTAAGAAGGCCATGAGCACCAGGAGAGAGTTCGATTTCCTTTTGGCATAATGAATGTGAACCCCAGCGAGGCCCAGTTAATTCCATGGCAGCCGCTGGGGAAATTTCTTGGCTGGATCCTTCTTGCTTGTATTTAGAACACAGTGGTTCTATTTTTTTTTCCTTCCCAGAGAAATATTTGCTTTATCTCTGACAGTGTGTATTTTGTTGGAATAGAGCAGGAGGATGTTGACCTGCGATGTGAAAACATAGTTTCCAAAGAGACTCTGTCAATGAATTAAAATTAATAAAGGCTTAGTGGTGGGTGGAGGGACAGGGGGGGGAGGGCAGGGACGTGGTGGTTAAAATGCTGCCGTTCTGCTGTGGGGACACAGGGCTTTTCTGTTAAAGGTAGGTTAAGGGGATGAGATTCTGAATTGGCGTATCTGTAAAAAAGTTATTACTTCAGCGGTGGGGTAGTTTGTTGAAAAGATGCGATGATTCTCCCAATATAGGGCCCTGGAAGCGTGCAGCTGGTGCTGCTCCTGCATGTGGACGTGGGGAGGTAGCCTCGCGGGAGAATGAACTTTGGGGTAAAGCCTGTCTATTCTCAGATGAATGGAGTTTTTGGTTTTCCATGGTGTCGTGAAGGCGGAGAAGGGCTTGCCCTGCTGCTTTCTGTGCGGGGGCCAGCGTTGTCCACCCCTCCCTCAAAGCTCAAGGCCCTTCCAGCAGCGTCAGCACCTCAGATGGCCCTGGTTCTGCCCAGAAAGACCCGAGGACCCTGGTTCCTTACTCTTCCCACGGAGGAGGTTCAGAACGGGTTCTGGGCCTCTCAGCTCCTGACCCCGTGCTTTCCTGCCACCTGGAGGTGTCACCTCTTATCGGAGTCTCCCAGTGCATGTGTTCCTGGGCTGTTCCTCGGAGATGGATTGGCTGCTTGGTTGAGTGTCTCCCCTCCTAGACTGTAAACTTGAAGAGGGTAGTAGGCCTCAGAGCTCTGTGATTCTCCGAGGTACCCAGCCCAGCGAGATGCACCCATGGTTTGTTGACGGAATGCTTGATGTACCTCCTGGCACCTTACTGTCAGTGTGGCCAGAGACTTAAGAAGGCCATGAGCACCAGGAGAGAGTTCGATTTCCTTTTGGCATAATGAATGTGAACCCCAGCGAGGCCCAGTTAATTCCATGGCAGCCGCTGGGGAAATTTCTTGGCTGGATCCTTCTTGCTTGTATTTAGAACACAGTGGTTCTATTTTTTTTTCCTTCCCAGAGAAATATTTGCTTTATCTCTGACAGTGTGTATTTTGTTGGAATAGAGCAGGAGGATGTTGACCTGCGATGTGAAAACATAGTTTCCAAAGAGACTCTGTCAATGAATTAAAATTAATAAAGGCTTAGTGGTGGGTGGAGGGGACAGGGCGGGGGGGCAGGGACGTGGTGGTTAAAATGCTGCCGTTCTGCTGTGGGGACACAGGGCTTTTCTGTTAAAGGTAGGTTAAGGGGATGAGATTCTGAATTGGCGTATCTGTAAAAAAGTTATTACTTCAGCGGTGGGGTAGTTTGTTGAAAAGATGCGATGATTCTCCCAATATAGGGCCCTGGAAGCGTGCAGCTGGTGCTGCTCCTGCATGTGGACGTGGGGAGGTAGCCTCGCGGGAGAATGAACTTTGGGGTAAAGCCTGTCTATTCTCAGATGAATGGAGTTTTTGGTTTTCCATGGTGTCGTGAAGGCGGAGAAGGGCTTGCCCTGCTGCTTTCTGTGCGGGGGCCAGCGTTGTCCACCCCTCCCTCAAAGCTCAAGGCCCTTCCAGCAGCGTCAGCACCTCAGATGGCCCTGGTTCTGCCCAGAAAGACCCGAGGACCCTGGTTCCTTACTCTTCCCACGGAGGAGGTTCAGAACGGGTTCTGGGCCTCTCAGCTCCTGACCCCGTGCTTTCCTGCCACCTGGAGGGTGTCACCTCTTATGGGCTGGATTGAGTCTCTCCCCCAGTGCATGTGGAAATCTAACCCTAGGCCTCTTGGAATGCAACCTGATTGGGAAGAGGGTCAGCATCGATGTAATTAGTAAAGATGAGGTCATTCTAGACTTGAGTGGGCCCCAATGCAATGTGATTGGTGTCCTTATGAAGAAAGGAAATCGGGACACAGACATGCACACCAGGCAACTCAGATGAATGTGAAGGCATGTCTTGGGGTGATGCTTTGTAAGCCATGGAACCCTGAGCTCAGAGAGTGGTGGGGAACAGATTTTCCTCATGGCACACAGAGGAGCCAACCCTGCTGACACCGTGACCCCATGCCTCTAGCCTCCAGAACTGTGACACAGTATATTTCCATTGTTTAAGCGGCCTGTCTGCTGCACTCTGTACAGCTGCCCTAGAAATTAATGCATGTGTCATCCAGGCTTGGCTGACCTACCATCCTCCCCCAGAACCCACTCATACCCACTGAAATCTATGTATCCACCCATCCCCTGCGGGGAGGCCCTGAACTACCGCTTGTCTACCTAGGTTTCAGCCCAGGCTGCCCTTCCCACTTCTAGAAGTACAGCCTGCCTTGTAATTGCCCCTGTGCGGATCCTGGCCTCCCTGTGGGACGGTGAGCCTGAGAAGCCCCGCCAGTCTCTCTGACCTGTTTCCAGCAGGTCCCTCATCACTGCTGGTCAGATTAATCAGATCATCAACCCTGACCTCGACTCTCCGCTTGTCCTTATTTTTCTGGAGTTTTAACCTCTTGCCTTGTTAATCCCTTGGTAACCATGCTTATGCATCTTCATGCAGCCTACGTAGATCTGAGACCTTTTGCTGCCTCTAAGGTCTTGAGTGTGTAGAAGAGAGCTGCAGACTGTTAGTCTCTCAGTTGTGTCCCCATTAATTCTAGCCCCCCAGGCTCCTCTGTCTGTTGGATTCTCCAGGCAAGAATACTGGAGTGGGTAGCCATTCCCTTCTCCATGGGATCTTCCTGACCCAGGGATGGAACCCAGGTATCCCGCACTGCAGGCAGCTTCTTCCCTTTCTGAGCCACCAGGGAAGCCCACACTGTAAAGTGCCCTAGAAAAACCCCAGGAATGAGCAGTTCTTTGGTTTGAATGCCTGAAGAGGGGTAGCGAGCCCCAGTCAGAGGTGCTGGCTCCTGTCCAGCTTCAGCATTTCCCAGCTGGATGTCCTGAAGGAAGACGCTTAACCTCTCTCGGAAGCTCAGTTTTCCCATCTGTGAAGTTGGAACAGTAGCCTTGTTTACCTCCTGGATTAGTAGAGACCAAAGAGTATGTATGGGAGGCCTTCAACAACAGGAGAGAGGAGGCCATAGACACAGACCAGTATAAAATGGGGACAGGAAGTGGGTCTGGTGAGGACCCTGGTGAGCTGGAGAGGGCTCTTTGGGAGAGCAGGCCTAGTGTGCTTGATATTCAGAATTTCCCAATTGAGGGTAGAAAGGCAGATTATCATGATATAGTCTTCCAGCACCATCTCAAGCTTTTTTAAAATCATATAAAACAGGTTTATAGTCCCATGAGCTATAGAATTTAATATATGTAGGAGTTGGTGGCACTGCTTGCTTCCTTTCTTTTACCTAAACTCTGTGAAAAACAAGAATTAATACTGACCAAGGAAAAATTCTAGACTGTCACCTCCTCCAGGAAGCCTTCCCTGATCTCATCCCTACCCATGTGAATTGGATGAGAAGTTGGTACACCTTTTCTTAAAAGCCCAGATAATAAATGTTTCAGACATTGAGGACCATTCAGACTCTTTGGTGACGAATTAACTCTGACTGCCATGTGAAAGCCGCCATATGTAGGCAGGGCTTGGTTCCAGTAAAACTATATTTACCAAAACAGGGCTTCCCATGCAAGGGGCACCTGTTTGATCCTTGGACCAGGAAGATCCCACGTGCTGCGGAACTGCTGAACCAGTGTGTCCAGTTAGGAGCCAGCGCTCTGCAACGCATGCATTCAGGGCCGGTGCTCTACAAGGAGAGGGGCCACTGCGATGGGAGGCCCACACAGGGCAAAGAATAAAGATGGATGAAAATAAATACATAAAACAATAAAGGAGGTCCCCCCCCCCAAAAAAAAAAAACACCTATATTTACAAACAGAAACCATTGGCTTGATTTGGCCTGTGGACTGTAATAGCTTGCTGACCCCTGAGTTAGATGTTTCTTCTGTCCATTGTTCTAACCCTGTGAACTGTGAATAAAACATTTGCGCCCTCTGAAACCCCAGAAAAGGAAGAGCAGTTTTGGTTTGAAGCCGAGCGAGCCCCAGTCAGAGGTGCTGGCTCCTGTCCAGCTTCAGCATTTCCCAGCTGGATGTCCTGAAGGAAGACGCTTAACCTCTCTCGGAAGCTCAGTTTTCCCATCTGTGAAGTTGGAACAGTAGCCTTGTTTACCTCCTGGATTAGTAGAGACCAAAGAGTATGTATGGGAGGCCTTCAACAACAGGAGAGAGGAGGCCATAGACACAGACCAGTATAAAATGGGGACAGGAAGTGGGTCTGGTGAGGACCCTGGTGAGCTGGAGAGGGCTCTTTGGGAGAGCAGGCCTAGTGTGCTTGATATTCAGAATTTCCCAATTGAGGGTAGAAAGGCAGATTATCATGATATAGTCTTCCAGCACCATCTCAAGCTTTTTAAAGTCATATAAAACAGGTTTATAGTCCCATGAGCTATAGAATTTAATATATGTAGGAGTTGGTGGCACTGCTTGCTTCCTTTCTTTTACCTAAACTCTGTGAAAAACAAGAATTAATACTGACCAAGGAAAAATTCTAGACTGTCACCTCCTCCAGGAAGCCTTCCCTGATCTCATCCCTACCCATGTGAATTGGATGAGAAGTTGGTACACCTTTTCTTAAAAGCCCAGATAATAAATGTTTCAGACATTGAGGACCATTCAGACTCTTTGGTGACGAATTAACTCTGACTGCCATGTGAAAGCCGCCATATGTAGGCAGGGCTTGGTTCCAGTAAAACTATATTTACCAAAACAGGGCTTCCCATGCAAGGGGCACCTGTTTGATCCTTGGACCAGGAAGATCCCACGTGCTGCGGAACTGCTGAACCAGTGTGTCCAGTTAGGAGCCAGCGCTCTGCAACGCATGCATTCAGGGCCGGTGCTCTACAAGGAGAGGGGCCACTGCGATGGGAGGCCCACACAGGGCAAAGAATAAAGATGGATGAAAATAAATACATAAAACAATAAAGGAGGTCCCCCCCCCCAAAAAAAAAAACACCTATATTTACAAACAGAAACCATTGGCTTGATTTGGCCTGTGGACTGTAATAGCTTGCTGACCCCTGAGTTAGATGTTTCTTCTGTCCATTGTTCTAACCCTGTGAACTTAGCCCCTTCCGGCGCCCTACCACTTGCACCTGAGAATAAGCACTTTTCCTTGCGCGCTCTCTGTGTGCCAGGAGCTCTTCTCAATCTGTCCTTTGCATTTACTCAGTTCTCACAAGTCAGTGTGGAAGGCGTGACTGCGCTCTCTGTGCGCCAGGAGCTCTTCTCAATCTGTCCTTTGCATTTACTCAGTTCTCACAAGTCAGTGTGGAAGGCGTGACTGCTCTCTCTTTCACAGAGGAGGAGACCGAGTTCCTGAGAGGTTTAGCAACTTGCCTGGGGTCACCCAGCTCAGGAAGCGCTTTCACAGTGTATCAGAGTGAACGCTGCTTCTCGGATTCACCCAGAAGCCTGTTCCTCCTTGTATTTGTGTGTCCTTGGTGCCCAGCACAGGGACCAGCTCCAAGGATGTCCCTCTCGAGTGACAAGCCTTGTTCCAGGTTTCCCAGGCCTCCTGGAGGGGGGTTTAAAAAGCCGCTTTGCAGCTGTTTCCAGACAGAAGGCAGCAGGAACCTGCCTCCAGATGATCTGGACCAGGCCCTTGCCTCCCTGGCACCAGGAAGGTCGCTGTGCCTGCTGGGGGTGGAGACGCTGGCTGGGGCTCGCATGCGCCTGATCTGGACCGTCTGGTTCTCTGAACGGCCCTAAAATCGGGCAGACCCGTGACACCCTCGCTGTCTCTGCCGCCCTGAGAACCATCACAGCCTCCCGCGGCTGATGGGTGGGCCTCGCGAGCGGACTCCGCTCACCAGCAAGCAGATGGGTGTGGCGAAGAAGACACGCGAGGTCTGCGTGGGTCCCTGAAGAATTCCATGTCAATGGAGCAAATGGATTCTATTTCAAAAACCCATCAAATGTGTCACTATATTTAAAGAAGGCTCCTACGGTACTCCTCTGGGCTATGCTTGATCTTCTGGTAACGCCTTCATTTAGGAGTTTGGCTTCAGTTTAACTGGGGCACCTGCCATTTCCTTTTTATGCCCCGAGTTAGAAAATGTTTCATCTAAAGGAGGCCCCCCCCCCCAAAAAAAAAAAACACCTATATTTACAAACAGAAACCATTGGCTTGATTTGGCCTGTGGACTGTAATAGCTTGCTGACCCCTGAGTTAGATGTTTCTTCTGTCCATTGTTCTAACCCTGTGAACTTAGCCCCTTCCGGCGCCCTACCACTTGCACCTGAGAATAAGCACTTTTCCTTGCGCGCTCTCTGTGTGCCAGGAGCTCTTCTCAATCTGTCCTTTGCATTTACTCAGTTCTCACAAGTCAGTGTGGAAGGCGTGACTGCGCTCTCTGTGCGCCAGGAGCTCTTCTCAATCTGTCCTTTGCATTTACTCAGTTCTCACAAGTCAGTGTGGAAGGCGTGACTGCTCTCTCTTTCACAGAGGAGGAGACCGAGTTCCTGAGAGGTTTAGCAACTTGCCTGGGGTCACCCAGCTCAGGAAGCGCTTTCACAGTGTATCAGAGTGAACGCTGCTTCTCGGATTCACCCAGAAGCCTGTTCCTCCTTGTATTTGTGTGTCCTTGGTGCCCAGCACAGGGACCAGCTCCAAGGATGTCCCTCTCGAGTGACAAGCCTTGTTCCAGGTTTCCCAGGCCTCCTGGAGGGGGTTAAAAATGCCGCTTTGCAGCTGTTTCCAGACAGAAGGCAGCAGGAACCTGCCTCCAGATGATCTGGACCAGGCCCCTTGCCTCCCTGGCACCAGGAAGGTCGCTGTGCCTGCTGGGGGTGGAGACGCTGGCTGGGGCTCGCATGCGCCTGATCTGGACCGTCTGGTTCTCTGAACGGCCCTAAAATCGGGCAGACCCGTGACACCCTCGCTGTCTCTGCCGCCCTGAGAACCATCACAGCCTCCCGCGGCTGATGGGTGGGCCTCGCGAGCGGACTCCGCTCACCAGCAAGCAGATGGGTGTGGCGAAGAAGACACGCGAGGTCTGCGTGGGTCCCTGAAGAATTCCATGTCAATGGAGCAAATGGATTCTATTTCAAAAACCCATCAAATGTGTCACTATATTTAAAGAAGGCTCCTACGGTACTCCTCTGGGCTATGCTTGATCTTCTGGTAACGTCCTTCATTTAGGAGTTTGGCTTCAGTTTAACTGGGGCACCTGCATTTCCTGTATGTCAGAGTATCCTAAGGTGTAATGGTCATGACTGCAGTGATTTTTTTTTTTTTAATTAATTAATTAATTAATTTTTTTACATGTATGTTCCCAGATCATTCATATGCATATTGCAGTGATTTTTATTGAGACCTCTTCCTGGTCAGGCACCGTGCCAGCTCCTTTCTAAGAAGTCTCATTGGACCCTCTGGGTTCCTCTTTAGGCTAGGTGCTGACCCTTAACCTGTGGCTGAAGTGAGGCACAGGGGTTAAATAATGTGCCCAAAGGCACCCAGCTGGGAGCTGCTGGAAGGGAGCCCGCCAGGTCAGCTCCAGGGCCCGGGCTCTCCACTCCCTGCTGCTCGCTCCCTCTGTGTGGCCTTAATGACTTCCAGAGACGATGCCCTTCTCCGTGGTCAGGTGTGGAGGCTCTGGGGCCTGGCCAGGTCATGGCAGCAGTGGGTGAGGTAGAGCTATTGCCTCCTGCTCCGGAGCTGGGCCCCCCGGCCCTCACCTCCCTGTTGGGGTGATGGTTACACCCGGGACTGCCACCCAGCCGTGAATGGCTGTTGGGCCCTTGAACTACAGCTAGTGTGATGAGAACTTGAATGTTTACCTTTATTTGATTTTAATTCATTGAAATTGAAAACCTGATACCATCATTGGAAAGCTTCTGTATACATCTGGAACAATGTCAGCCTGAGAATTTATTTTCCCATTTGACATTTTTACGAACCAAATACGGAGCATGTGTTTCTAATGAGAAGGTCGTGTCTAGATCGAGACGGGCGGTAACATGAAGCACACCACGCCCTCCGAATTCACCTGTTTCCTCCCCTGATGTGACTGAGCTGTTTTCTTCCAGTGGATGTTTAATCATGGAACAAATAGTTCCGGAGCACCAGCCACGGCCACATTCTGCTGGGCCTGCTGAGTAAGCAGCAGTGAACAAAGCTAGCGATCAAAGAAGAACTCAAAGGATCGGTGTCGTACACGTAAAGCAGGATGATGCGAGGGAGAGAATGGTCACCCGAGGGCCCTCAGGGGAGCTGGCATTTGACCTGACATCTGCAGGGCCAGAGAAGCCATGTGAAAGCCCGGAGGGAAAGCATGAAGGGCAGACAAAGACCTTAGGGTGTCAGAGAGGCTGGAATGTTCTAGAAACAGAAGGCCGTCAGGTCTGGAGCCCAGAGGATGGGGGTTAGTGCTGTGAGACGAGCCTGAGAAACAGGCAGGAGTAAGGTCCCGCCAGGCTCTGCAGTCCAGACGGAGGGGGTTAGATTCTGTTCCCAGAGAGATGAGAAGGTGTGATGTTTGGGTCTCTGTTTTATTAGTTAGTTGGCTTATATATATATATATTTCTTTACTTTTTGGCCTCTTTTATTGTTTTTTTATTTATTTTCATCCATCTTTATTCTTTGGCCCAAGGGCAGTGGCCCCTCCCTTTGCAGAGCACCGGCTCTGGGCGCATGTGCTCCAGAGCGCTGGCTCGTAATTGGGCACACCGGTCCAGCCGCTCCATGGCATGTGGGATCTTCCCTGGCCAGGGATGGAACCGGTGCCCCTTGCACTGCAAGGCAAACTCTTTACTCACTGGGCCACCAGGAAAGCCCAGTTGCTTGGTTTATAATTTTACAAAGGTCCATCCAGCAGCTGGGTGGAGACAGGACTCCAGGCTGGAAAGGGGTGTTGATCTGAAATGACCTTGACTTGGCCCTAGCATGGTGGTGGCTGAGACCTGCTGTGGCCAGCTCTGGACACACTTCGGTGGTGGATTCTGCTGGACTTGGCGGTGGGTGGGTTTGGTGATGGGGGCACGGAGGGAAGAGGAATCAAGGTGACTCCTGCATTTTTGGCCTGAGCGCCAGGGTAGGTGGTTCACCCATCCACATAGGGTCCTTCGCGTTGCTTCCAGCCCGAAGTATTGTTTTGATTTCCTTCCTGTTCTATACTCTGAGCTCTTTCTGCCAGCTGTGTATGTACAGCCTCAGCCTTTCGGGATAAGTCTCTTGTGAATGGGGAACGCTGGACTGGCTTGGTTCAGCGCTCTGCCTCCCCCTCGCCTCCCGAAAAGTCTGTTCCTACTGATGGAAATGATGTTGGTACTAAGAACAGACCTCTTGAACCTAACATGGACCTTCCTGGTGCTTTTCCCTCAGTGGGGAGATGCTAAAGATGCTGAAGAAGTAGGGGGTGAGGTGATTATTTGATTGTGTGCAAATGAGAAGCAGTGAGGAAGGCAGACAGAGGGCACGGCGGGAATTCTGCAAGAGCAACCTGACACGATTCCATTTCCTGACTTTAGGGTCTAAATGAATTTCTACTTGACTAAAAATACCTCAAGAGCTAGGTGGCAGCTTAAAAAGCTGTGGGTAAATTTAAAACAGGTTTACATGCCACTGATTATAACAGAGCATAAAAAGTTAGGAGAGATTGTCAGCGGCACATTTTAACTCCTGCTTCTCCATCCTGTCTTGTGTCCAATCCAGTTTGAGTCTAACGAGCTGGGATGGCAGGCTGTATATATAACTTTATTTTTTCTTTTTGACGTCTTCATGGTTAGGGACTCCACTGACGGTATTTTAGGCTTAAGTTACATCTTGCTCAAGAGAGATGAGATGCAGATGTCCTTGCGTCCAGGGCAAGTTCAGCGTAAATCAATTGCACGATGTGGCTTGCTGGGTCAACACGCCCAGGCTACATATTTATCTGCAAGACAGCTCTAGAATGGTTCCACCCCATTCTCTACTTTCTGGGTCTAACAGCCCTCCTTCTAGATTACCTAGATTACTATCTAGATTAAGGAGAGTAAACTGTCATTAGCCAAAATATTTTTAAACATCGACTGTGGCCCTAGCCGCATGGTGGTGGCTGAGACCTGCTGTGGCCAGCTCTGGACACACTTCGGTGGTGGATTCTGCTGGACTTGGCGGTGGGTGGGTTTGGTGATGGGGGCACGGAGGGAAGAGGAATCAAGGTGACTCCTGCATTTTTGGCCTGAGCGCCAGGGTAGGTGGTTCACCCATCCACATAGGGTCCTTCGTTGCTTCCAGCCCGAAGTATTGTTTTGATTTCCTTCCTGTTCTATACTCTGAGCTCTTTCTGCCAGCTGTGTATGTACAGCCTCAGCCTTTCGGGATAAGTCTCTTGTGAATGGGGAACGCTGGACTGGCTTGGTTCAGCGCTCTGCCTCCCCCTCGCCTCCCGAAAAGTCTGTTCCTACTGATGGAAATGATGTTGGTACTAAGAACAGACCTCTTGAACCTAACATGGACCTTCCTGGTGCTTTTCCCTCAGCGGGGAGATGCTAAAGATGCTGAAGAAGTAGGGGGTGAGGTGATTATTTGATTGTGTGCAAATGAGAAGCAGTGAGGAAGGCAGACAGAGGGCACGGCGGGAATTCTGCAAGAGCAACCTGACACGATTCCATTTCCTGACTTTAGGGTCTAAATGAATTTCTACTTGACTAAAAATACCTCAAGAGCTAGGTGGCAGCTTAAAAAGCTGTGGGTAAATTTAAAACAGGTTTACATGCCACTGATTATAACAGAGCATAAAAAGTTAGGAGAGATTGTCAGCGGCACATTTTAACTCCTGCTTCTCCATCCTGTCTTGTGTCCAATCCAGTTTGAGTCTAACGAGCTGGGATGGCAGGCTGTATATATAACTTTATTTTTTCTTTTTGACGTCTTCATGGTTAGGGACTCCACTGACGGTATTTTAGGCTTAAGTTACATCTTGCTCAAGAGAGATGAGATGCAGATGTCCTTGCGTCCAGGGCAAGTTCAGCGTAAATCAATTGCACGATGTGGCTTGCTGGGTCAACACGCCCAGGCTACATATTTATCTGCAAGACAGCTCTAGAATGGTTCCACCCCATTCTCTACTTTCTGGGTCTAACAGCCCTCCTTCTAGATTACCTAGATTACTATCTAGATTAAGGAGAGTAAACTGTCATTAGCCAATATGAAAGCAGCTCGTGCTGATGGGGTTTGTTTTAAACACTCTTTATGTGTTGTCCATTGAATTCACACAGCAGTCCTCTTGAGTGCTCCCGGGGTTGAATTTCCCGAGTGCTGTGCTCCTGGAAAAGAGCAGAGGAATACCCCCAACTTCTCGTGTTTTGGAGAATGTCTTACTGCAAGAGCCACCGTTCTGTTTGATGTGTACGATGCACAGGTGCCCCCCTGTTTACTGGTGAGAAAGCTGGGCTTACTTTCTGCCTTCCCATTCTTTGCCTCATAAATGATTAACTGAAGTGCTTGTCACCTCTGATCACACAGAACAAAATGCTTATTAACCCAACTTTGCTTAAGCTTCTCTCCTTCTGCCAACCTCCGCCTGGGCCATCAACAGCCCCTCCTGAGAACAGGTTAGCTTCAGGGTAAAACCTTCTCTGAGCTGTGGGATCGCTCCACCCCTTCATCTGGCTTTCCCACACCCAGTTCTTTCTGGTCTTTTCCACTTACATCCATTAACGAAAACCCTTAGCCTCTGAGATGCTTGCAAATCTTAAATAAAGTCCATGCTTACCAAGTCCCGATTTGTTTTCTCTTGGACAGCATCTATCTTGAAGATTCCCATTTTACAGAGAGCCTTGGGGTTCAGGGAGGTGGTCAGAAGCAGAATGGGCACTCTGAACCCAGATTCTTTGCCTGTGCCTTTAATGCCTTAGCAAGGCTCTGTTGATGAATTCTGGACTTTATCTGAACTCTGTCTGATTTCAATGTGAAAATTATTACTGCAGTTGGAAAATGAACATACTGAGTCCTTGTAGCATCTTTGTTTTGTAGCTCTGGAAATCAGAATCGTGCAAGATCCTGATTTTCTGCCTCTCCCCCTCCTCCTGCCATCCCATGTGCCTGCCCCGATAGACCCTTCCAGAGAAGAGAAATAGTGGGATCGGCCACGAATGCAAGCACTCTGGTTGTTGAGCTTCCGGGTTGGGTGTCGTTGGAGATACGTGACCTTGGAGGATGGTACCATGTGGTCACGTGGGGGTGTCCAGGCACTCCCGTCGGAAATTATCGGGTGTGAATATGTGAGGATGAGAAAGAGGGTGAGAAGCAGGGCAGCAGCAGCACCGCTGGCCTCGCCGGCCAGGCTGCCGGCTGCACCTTCTCTGGGCACTGGGGAGCCACGGCAGGTGTTCGGGCAGGCGAGTGTCAGGATGGAAAATGACAGTAGTGATGGTCGTGTTGAGGCTGGCTGGCTCCTCTGTGTTTATGGAGCTGCTCTCCCAAGGTGCCCTTCTCATGAAGCTGGAAGTGCTTCACAGATATTATCTAATTAATCACCTGGGCTTCCCTGCCAGGGGAGGTTGGGAGGGGGTCTAATATCCCCATTTTTCAAAGGAGGAAAACGAGGCGTGAGAAGCCCTCAGATGGCCATGTAAGGTGGTATCCGTGCTGGGGGAGCCCCTGCCAAGAGTCCCTTGTGCTCTTTGCCCTCCAGCCTGCTGCCCACCTTTGAGGAGTAGAGGTGCCCAGGAGAGACTGGTTTGTGCTCAGAGAGGTTCTCATGACCGGATCTCTGGCAATAACGGGGCTTCCCTAGTGGCTCAGCTGGTAAAGAATCTGCCTGCAATGCAGAAGACCCCGATTTGATTCCTGGGTTGGGCAGATCCCCCGGAGAAGGGATAGGCTACCCACCCCAGTATGCTTGGGCTTTGCTGGTGGCTCAACTGGTAGAGAATCAGCCTGCAGTGCAGGAGACCTGGGTTTGATCCCTGGGTTGGGAAGATCCCCTGGAGGAGGGCGTGGCAACCCACTCCAGTATTCTTCCCTGGACAATTCCGTGGACAGGGGAGCCTGGTGGACTTCAGTCTGTAGGTTGCAAAGAGTCTGACACTACTGAGCAACTAACACTGGCATTAGGGACGGAGGGGAGGGGTCTGGGCGTTGAGTGTTTAGAGGTGCTGGGCAGCAGAGGGGGGGCGGCGCATCTGGCTTTGGGCACACCCTGGACCCTGGTATCTTCCTCTTCTGTTCCCACAGAAGTCTCCCACTGAGCGTTCGTCATCTTTATGTGTATCTGCTGACCTCCTTGGCTGATCTCCTATGTCCAGCTTGAGGCAGGGATCTTACCTTTGATCGTCTAACCTTGGTTGCCTGCTTCCTAGACTTTGGCTGGAGCCATGCACTGGCTCTGGGAGAATCCTGTCCCCTCTCTTGACCTCCGTTCCCTCATCCACACAATGAAGGCAACAATGACACCCTCTCCACTAGGTCGCTTTGATAGTTAGATGAAATAATGCATGTCCTGTGGTCAGCAGCACCTGGTACGATAGAAGCACTTAGTACATTTAATCAGTTATTAGTGTTCTTATGGTAGGGACTTAAAAATGAACATGCTGGATCACTGCTCTGAACTGGCTCATGGATACAAGTGAGTCTTCTTTAATGCAGTTGATGTGCAACCAAAATATTGGGTAGGAACAGGGTCCTTTGAGATGGAATAGTTTTCTGTTGTTGAAATCCATTATCATTTTAAAGAAAGCATGCACACTTTTTAATTTCTGGTTGGGTCTAATCACGCTTTTGCTCCAAGTTCCTGGGCCCCTGTACCTCTCCATCAAGTGTTTAGTAATCCATAAACAAGGCTTAAGCTGCTATTTAAAGCAACTCTGCTGTTAATCCTTTTGTAAGAGCAAATCCTTTTGGAATGTGAATAACCTTCTCTCCCCCGCCCCCAGCTCCTCCCTTTGGCTCTCATTGTGTAGAATCAGGTTTTCCAATTTTATTTCTTTTAAGGTAGGATCATGCATGGATCGAGACTTTGAAATTCTGAGCTGGAGGGTGGATGGAATTTTAAGAGTGTCTGGCCCAGAATTCTCATTTAAAATGTGGGAGGGTGGGGGCCTGGCGAGGGAGGGCTTTACCCATAGGGAGAGTGGCAAAGCAGAAGCTCAGCCTGTGTCTCCATAAGTGTCTTTTAACTGTAAATCAGTGACATTTTTTTTTCTTTCTTTCTTTTTTTAAATTCTGGCCTCTTTTCATTGATTTTTTAATCCATTTATTTTCATCCATCTTTATTCTTTGGCCTGTGTGGGCCTCCCATTGCAGTGGCCTCTCCTGTAGCAGAGCACCGGATCTGGGTGCATGTGCTCCAGAGCACCAGCTCACAACTGGACACACCGGTCCAGCCGCTCCGCGGCACGTGGGATCTTCCTGGATTGAACCGGTGCCCCTTGCACTGCAAGGCGGACTCTTTACCCACTGGACCACCAGGGAAGCCCCATTGTTTTTTTCTTTTAATTGTCATTAATTACTTCAATATGACAAATGATACTGCTTTTTCTTTTTTTACCCTGTAAAAATGCTAATTTTTCAGTCAGCAAGTCGTGTCCGACTCTTTGCGACCCCACAGAATGCAGCACGCCAGCCTCCCCTGTCCCTCACTGTCTCCTGGAATCTGCCTGAGTTCATGTCCATTGAACCAGTGATGCCATCCAACTATCTCATCCTCTGTCATAGTAATCACACTGCTTACTGTGTACCAGGCACTTTTCTAAGCACTTGTTGTGAATTAAGTTCCCTGTTTTAGTTCATTTACCCCTAACATGTGGCAGTAGCTTGTTTACAGATGGGGACGTGCAGGAAAGAGGTTAATGCCCTTTTCCAAGGTCCCACAGCTGACAAGGGACAGTCAGCTCCCAGGCTCATCAGTGAGAGGTGCCTCTTGGTGGTCTAACTCTACTGCCAGGAAGTCTTTTTGTTTCTAAAATAGACATACTTCAATAAGAAATGAGAGTTGGTGGAAGAAAATATTCAGTTGTATGGGAGGCTAGAGAAATATGGGGAGAACCATGAAACAGTCCTGTAAGCTGTGGAGGTGTGAGACTGTTCCCGGCCCCCTCCTTGACATCAGAGGGGCACTGAGCATGCTTCCGGCAGAGATGTGTTTGCTGCCAAGTAGAGCAGGAGGCTCAGAAACACAGCTGTCTGGAAATAGACCAAGTCTGTTGCCTGCCTTCGTGGAGCATAGAATCTAGTGAAAGAGAGACCATGCTCAAGAGAACACATAAGGTATTGCAGCTTGGAGGGGCTGGTCTTGCCAGGTGCATGTGTGAGTGTCGTAAGAGTATTACTCTTTTCATTGATTTTTTAATCCATTTATTTTCATCCATCTTTATTCTTTGGCCTGTGTGGGCCTCCCATTGCAGTGGCCTCTCCTGTAGCAGAGCACCGGATCTGGGTGCATGTGCTCCAGAGCACCAGCTCACAACTGGACACACCGGTCCAGCCGCTCCGCGGCACGTGGGATCTTCCTGGATTGAACCGGTGCCCCTTGCACTGCAAGGCGGACTCTTTACCCACTGGACCACCAGGGAAGCCCCATTGTTTTTTTCTTTTAATTGTCATTAATTACTTCAATATGACAAATGATACTGCTTTTTCTTTTTTTACCCTGTAAAAATGCTAATTTTTCAGTCAGCAAGTCGTGTCCGACTCTTTGCGACCCCACAGAATGCAGCACGCCAGCCTCCCCTGTCCCTCACTGTCTCCTGGAATCTGCCTGAGTTCATGTCCATTGAACCAGTGATGCCATCCAACTATCTCATCCTCTGTCATAGTAATCACACTGCTTACTGTGTACCAGGCACTTTTCTAAGCACTTGTTGTGAATTAAGTTCCCTGTTTTAGTTCATTTACCCCTAACATGTGGCAGTAGCTTGTTTACAGATGGGGACGTGCAGGAAAGAGGTTAATGCCCTTTTCCAAGGTCCCACAGCTGACAAGGGACAGTCAGCTCCCAGGCTCATCAGTGAGAGGTGCCTCTTGGTGGTCTAACTCTACTGCCAGGAAGTCTTTTTGTTTCTAAAATAGACATACTTCAATAAGAAATGAGAGTTGGTGGAAGAAAATATTCAGTTGTATGGGAGGCTAGAGAAATATGGGGAGAACCATGAAACAGTCCTGTAAGCTGTGGAGGTGTGAGACTGTTCCCGGCACCCTCCTTGACATCAGAGGGGCACTTAGCAGGCTTCCGGCAGAGATGTGTTTGCTGCCAAGTAGAGCAGGAGGCTCAGAAACACAGCTGTCTGGAAATAGACCAAGTCTGTTGCCTGCCTTCGTGGAGCATAGAATCTAGTGAAAGAGAGACCATGCTCAAGAGAACACATAAGGTATTGCAGCTTGGAGGGGCTGGTCTTGCAGTGTTGGGGAGGATAGGACAGCGTGTGCATGTGTGAGTGTGTGCGTGTGTGTGTTATGGGAAAGAAAGCAGGGGCCTACCTTTACCAGGTTCATCTCTCTGTCAGCTCTAGGAAAAGATGACACTTCAGGAAAGCGACGTGGATGTATTTGTTTCTTCATCTGCTTGTATCTCCTTGTCCCAACTTTTCCTCTTTGAACTGGGAGTAAACACAGAGAACTTGCAGGCCCAGCTCTCACAGCTGTGCCCACGGCCTCCGAGGAATCTGCAGTCACCTGAACTCAGGAGTCCTTCCAGGCCGGAGGCTGGGAAAAGGACGCCACCACCCTACAGCCCTCTGTCAGGTGGAGATAGATACGCTGTGCCACAGGTGGTTTATTTTTAGCTTCCTCCAGCGAAGATATGGTTAGTTTATTATTAAGCAGAACCATTTAGTCATCGGTGTCTTTGCACATTGGTGATGTCAAAGAGAAGTCAGGTGGGTTTGGGATACGGAGTTCTAATGAGACTCAGGGCTGCTCTCTGCCTCCAGCGCTGTCAGCAGCAGGAGGCCTGTTTCTGGCCAGATTCTTCCTGCAGCAAGAGGTGCCTTCTGAGCAGGGCAGAACCAGATGAGAACCAGGGTGTCAGTCACAAGGGTGCCCAAGAGCAGCCACATGCCTCTGGAGGTGAATTCTTAGCTCTAGCTGATTGGGAATGTGGACCAAGCATGACCAGGGTTTCTGATTTTTTTCAAGCTAAGAAGAACACCCAGAATTGTATGGCTTTCCTGAAATTTAGATATGGGCAACCAACTGAAAGGTTTCCCTGGTAGCTCAGAAGGTCAAGAATCTGCCTGCGATGCAGGAAACTTGGGTTCGATCCCTGGGTTGGGGTCCCTTGGAGAAGGGAATGGCTACCCAGGATTCTTGCCTAGAAAATTCCATGGGCAGAGGAGCCTGGTGGGCTACAATCCATGGGGGTTACAAAGAGTAGGACATGGCTGAGCGACTAACACACACGCCAATTGAAGAATTATTTTATTTTATTTTATTATTATTATTATTTTTTAAACTACTTTTTTTTTGGTGAGGACCATTTTTTTTTTAATTAATTAATTTATTTATTTGGGGCGGGGTAGGGTGGGGAGGGAAGGGGCAGGTAGGCTACTTCTGTTGGTCTTTCATTTGTCTATTTTCATCCATCTTTGTTCTTTGGCCCATGTGGGCCTCCCATTGCAGTGGCCTCTGTTGTCACAGAGCACTGGCTCTGGGCGCATGCGCTCCAGAGCTCCGGCTCGGTAATTGGACACATCGGTCCAGCCACTCCGCGGCACGTGGGATCCTCCCAGGCCAGGGATCGAACTGGCGCCCCTTGCACTGCAAGGTGGTGTCCTTACCCACTGGACCACCAGGGAAGCCCGAAGAATAATTTTAAATGCTTCACAGGCCACAACCAAAATTGATCTGAGAGTCAACATTTATCTGGCTGCCCAGTGCCTTTTGTCCAAGGGACCCTCAAAAACCAGGCCTAGCCAGCTGAGAAAGTCAAGTGGGTAATCTTCCAGAACTTGGTGAGAAGTGAAGATGAAGGCATTGGCAAATCACCTCATTTCCTGGGACTGGCTGTCCAGCGTACTTCCTTCTCAGTGGTCTACTTTCCTTCTGAGACCTTGGTCCCAGAGCTGGCTGATCTTTGGGGTTCTCCTGCATGAGCTTTGGCACCCAGGCCATTTTTAGGTGACTTCCAGTGATACATGGATGTTTATGGAGTGCCGTGTCTGAGCTCAGGTCCAGTGCCAAGTGCTTGCCATGTATTATCATCTCAGGTGACCTGCACAGTATCCCCTGCAGGTGGGTCCTAGTGCCATCCCGCTCATGGGTGAGAACTATGGGGCTTCTGGAAGCAAAGACTTTTTGCTTAGAGTCATACAGCTAGAATGTAGCTGAGCTGGAAAGCTCACCTTGGTTTATCTCCAGGCCCTGAGATGTTGAAATGTACAACTCTCTCCCTTTGACATAAGTTGCTCAGTCGTGTCCAGCTCTTTATGACCCGTGGATGAGCCATGGAATTCTCCAGGCAAGAATATCGGAATGGGTAGCCTTTCCCTTCTCCAGGGGAATCTTCCCAACCCAGAGATTGAATCCAGGTCTCCCTCATTGCAAGCAGATTCTTTACCAACGGAGCCACCAGGAAGTCCAAGAATCCTGGAGTAGGTACCCTATCGCTTCTCCAGGGGAACTTCCTGACCCAGGAATTGAACTGGGGTCTCCCGCATTACAGATGGATTCTTTACCAGCTGAACTACAGGGGAATGCCTTTGGCATAAGCCAGTTCTTAATTCAGCTCCTAAAATCTAAATCTTCCATTCACCTAATCACTACCATTCCACCAACATTTGCTGTGCAGGGATTGTGTGTCAGGCCCCCTCCTTAGCTCCAGAGATTGTGTGCATGCGTTTGTGGTCAGTTGTGTCCGACTCTGTGTGACCCCATGGACTGCAGCCCGCCAGGTTCCTCTGTCAACGTGATTATCCAGTCAAGAATACTGGCGTGGATTGCCATTTAATCCTCCAGGGAATCTTCCTGACTAGGGCTCAGACTCATGTCTCTTGCATCTCCTGCACTGGCAGGCAGATTCTTTGCCACCTGGCAAGCCCT
The DNA here is from genome assembly GCA_022376925.1 of Tragulus kanchil. Taxonomy (NCBI): domain Eukaryota; kingdom Metazoa; phylum Chordata; class Mammalia; order Artiodactyla; family Tragulidae; genus Tragulus; species Tragulus kanchil. Next base: position 110,848,901 of record JAIOJX010000002.1, on the reverse strand, counting down.
TATTGAGGAATAATCGTGAGAGACTGCACATGTTTAATGGGTACCATTTGATGGGTTTGGATGCATGTGTCCACCTCTGATGCTGTTGTAACTGGATGATGAACATCGTGCCCAGGATTTCCTTCTGACTCTTTGTAATGGCATCCCGCCTTAACCCATTCAAGGGGACGATTGGTCTGCTTTCTGTCACTATAAGTTAGTTTCCTTTTCTAGAGTGCCAAGTGCTTGCCATGTATTATCATCTCAGGTGACCTGCACAGTATCCACTGCAGGTGGGTCCTAGTGCCATCCCGCTCATGGGTGAGAACTATGGGGCTTCTGGAAGCAAAGACTTTTTGCTTAGAGTCATACAGCTAGAATGTAGCTGAGCTGGAAAGCTCACCTTGGTTTATCTCCAGGCCCTGAGATGTTGAAATGTACAACTCTCTCCCTTTGACATAAGTTGCTCAGTCGTGTCCAGCTCTTTATGACCCGTGGATGAGCCATGGAATTCTCCAGGCAAGAATATCGGAATGGGTAGCCTTTCCCTTCTCCAGGGGAATCTTCCCAACCCAGAGATTGAATCCAGGTCTCCCTCATTGCAAGCAGATTCTTTACCAACGGAGCCACCAGGGAAGTCCAAGAATCCTGGAGTAGGTACCCTATCGCTTCTCCAGGGGAACTTCCTGACCCAGGAATTGAACTGGGGTCTCCCGCATTACAGATGGATTCTTTACCAGCTGAACTACAGGGGAATGCCTTTGGCATAAGCCAGTTCTTAATTCAGCTCCTAAAATCTAAATCTTCCATTCACCTAATCACTACCATTCCACCAACATTTGCTGTGCAGGGATTGTGTGTCAGGCCCCCTCCTTAGCTCCAGAGATTGTGTGCATGCGTTTGTGGTCAGTTGTGTCCGACTCTGTGTGACCCCATGGACTGCAGCCCGCCAGGTTCCTCTGTCAACGTGATTATCCAGTCAAGAATACTGGCGTGGATTGCCATTTAATCCTCCAGGGAATCTTCCTGACTAGGGCTCAGACTCATGTCTCTTGCATCTCCTGCACTGGCAGGCAGATTCTTTGCCACCTGGCAAGCCCTTATTGAGGAATAATCGTGAGAGACTGCACATGTTTAATGGGTACCATTTGATGGGTTTGGATGCATGTGTCCACCTCTGATGCTGTTGTAACTGGATGATGAACATCGTGCCCAGGATTTCCTTCTGACTCTTTGTAATGGCATCCCCGCCCTTAACCCATTCCAAGGGGACGATTGGTCTGCTTTCTGTCACTATAAGTTAGTTTCCTTTTCTAGAGTTTCGTATAAATTGGATGATAGAGTAGGTACTCTTTTTTTTTGTCTGCCATCTTTTACTCAACATACTTATTTTGAGATTCATTCATACCAATTGTTCATTCCTTTTTATTGTCAAGGAGGGTTCCATTCTATAGTTGTACCTCTATTCATTCATTCTTTCATATTTGGAAATTTGGAATTAGCATGGAAAGTGTACAGAAGAAAATTTAAAAAGTTATTTATAATTCTCCAGCACCAATAATCCCTAATGCATTTACTTAAAAATTTTTTTTTTGTTTTGTATCTCAAATAAAACTTCTACGTGAGTCCAAAGTCAAATCTACAAACCAAAAGACATTTGTAGAAGTCCCTCTTTTTACCCCTACCAAATTTTATTCGTTTTTGTCTTATCCTGTTGATTTTTTGTCTTTCAAGTATTATTATTATGGTGTGATGTATGAAACATAAAACCCTGGTAACCATGTTAAGTATACAGCTCGGTGACATGGAGTATGTTCACACTGGTGCAAATCCTCACAGCCCTCCATCTCCAGAACGTTTTCATCTTCTGCAAACCCAGCGGAAACTCCATGAATATTAAGCAACAACTTAAGCAACTTCTTCTTTCCCTAGCCCTGGCATCCACCATTCCACTTTCTGTCTCTATGCATTTGACTGCTCTCGAAACCTCATAGCAGTGGAATCATGCGGTATTTGTCTTTTTGTGCCTGACTTATTTCTCTTAGCGTAATGTCTTCCTGTCTCATTCATGTTTCAGCGTGTGTCCGGATTTCCTTTCCTTCTAAGGCTGTCATGTAACGCAGGGTTTTGTGTAAACCATTATGAGGATCACTACCCAGTGAGAGACTGCTTCCTGACTAGGGCTCAGTCTTTTAGCACTGGCAGGCAGATTCTTTGCCACCTGGCAAGCCCTTATTGAGGAATAATCGTGAGAGACTGCACATGTTTAATGGGTACCATTTGATGGGTTTGGATGCATGTGTCCACCTCTGATGCTGTTGTAACTGGATGATGAACATCGTGCCCAGGATTTCCTTCTGACTCTTTGTAATGGCATCCCCGCCCTTAACCCATTCCAAGGGGACGATTGGTCTGCTTTCTGTCACTATAAGTTAGTTTCCTTTTCTAGAGTTTCGTATAAATTGGATGATAGAGTAGGTACTCTTTTTTTTTGTCTGCCATCTTTTACTCAACATACTTATTTTGAGATTCATTCATACCAATTGTTCATTCCTTTTATTGTCAAGGAGGGTTCCATTCTATAGTTGTACCTCTATTCATTCATTCTTTCATATTTGGAAATTTGGAATTAGCATGGAAAGTGTACAGAAGAAAATTTAAAAAGTTATTTATAATTCTCCAGCACCAATAATCCCTAATGCATTTACTTAAAAATTTTTTTTTTGTTTTGTATCTCAAATAAAACTTCTACGTGAGTCCAAAGTCAAATCTACAAACCAAAAGACATTTGTAGAAGTCCCTCTTTTTACCCCTACCAAATTTTATTCGTTTTTGTCTTATCCTGTTGATTTTTTGTCTTTCAAGTATTATTATTATGGTGTGATGTATGAAACATAAAACCCTGGTAACCATGTTAAGTATACAGCTCGGTGACATGGAGTATGTTCACACTGGTGCAAATCCTCACAGCCCTCCATCTCCAGAACGTTTTCATCTTCTGCAAACCCAGCGGAAACTCCATGAATATTAAGCAACAACTTAAGCAACTTCTTCTTTCCCTAGCCCTGGCATCCACCATTCCACTTTCTGTCTCTATGCATTTGACTGCTCTCGAAACCTCATAGCAGTGGAATCATGCGGTATTTGTCTTTTTGTGCCTGACTTATTTCTCTTAGCGTAATGTCTTCCTGTCTCATTCATGTTTCAGCGTGTGTCCGGATTTCCTTTCCTTCTAAGGCTGAGTCCAGTTTTTGTGTAAACCGCATTTAGTGTGTCCATTCATCCCTCCGTGGACACTTAGGTTGTTTTCAGATCTCGGCTACTGTAAATAATGTCATTTGGACAAGGACATGCAAATATCTGCTTTCAGTTCTTTTGGGTGTATCGCCAGAAGTGAAATGGCTAGGCTTTGTGATAATTCTCTGTTTAATTTTTTTGAGAAGCCACTGTACTGTCCTTTCATATTTCAGTGGCATGTACTTTTTAAAGGCGTTACAAGCACGTGCCAGGAAAGTTCACCCAGGAGAGAAAGATACAAATAAAGTAGAATGTGCCTTCCCCCCATTTCTTCAGTTGCTCTTAAAAGACATCATTGCTAACAAATTCTTGTGTATCCTTCTGGGGAAAATACCAACGTTTTCAAGTGTGTCTTGAGTGTGTGTGTGTGTGTGTGTGTAGCTGAGTCATATCCCTTATTTCAAGGATGGGGAGACTGAGAGGCTGCTCTTGGCTTCTTGCCAGTCCTGAGGATGACTTGAACTTCAGAGACAGGAGATCACTGCTGCCCCTGGCGCACAGGTTACTTGCTGTCTGCCTCCCTCGTCCCCAGCCGGCTGCCCAGCGGTCTGCACTTCCACAACTCTGGTGTGGCTTCCTCCAGCCCCAGTCCACCTTGCCCTGTCGGATTTCCCTCCAGCACCTCTCTGGAATCAGCTCTCATTTTCTTGCAGTAATAGTTTTGCCCCTGGGGTATCACCTCTGGGATAGACTATGCTAACTCCCAGGGGGCTTCCGTCTCTCAGCTGGTCTTTCTAATTTAAATCTGCCTGTCAAATGCCGAGATTACGTTAGAAATTAGCTGTTTGGGCTGAATTTTGGAGAAGTGGCTGCCAGATGGGAACTCTAGAGTGTTTCCTTCTATATATAGTCTTTATGGCGAGCTGACTGAAGTGAGCACAGTTTATTTTAGGAGGTGACTCCTTGGAGCAGGGCGTAGCAGATTGGGCTGCTCGCCCGGACAGTTTTGAAAGATTGCTGAGACTGACAGCCTGCAGGACGGTCTGGCTGCGGACAGTTCTGGGAGAGAAGATGTGCTTTCAGCTGCTTTCTCCTTGGTAGCCGGCAGCACCCCTGAAGGGTGGTTGAGAACTGCACCCATATAACAGATGAAGCGGTTGAGACAAAGTGACTTTGTAATGGGCCAGCGATTGCAACGTGGTTGTCACAGAACTGAGGAAGGACAGGGGTTTTCCAGTTCTTTGCTTCATCTCCTTCTGGTAAAAAATAAGTTCCTTGGAGTGTTCTCTGTATGGGAAAATACTAAGAGGTAATTAGAAGGCGCAAATGGGCTTTAATCTGAGATTGATGGAACACTGGGTAAAGAGCTTGAAATCTGGAGTAAGACCCGGGGTGATCCCAGCTCAGCCTTTTACTAGCTGTGTGATACTGGAGCAGATACTTTGCTGTCTTTAAGCCTCCGTTTTCTCAGCTGTGAACTGGGGCGATCTCCTTACAGTGCTATCGTGAAAGTGAGAATCCAAGAGAAAGGCCAGTAGCGGAGCTGGCACGTAGGAGATGCTTAGTGAATAGCAGCCGTTAGGACTTTAGTGTGTGTGTGTGTGTGTGCATTGGCGGGATGTTTTTGCTATTCATCTCTTTTAACCTGTAAATGCCTCTGGCATTTTCCGAAGCCACAGAACTCAAGAGTTGCAAATTGACATTTATATAACCTAGGTCGATTTCTTTGGTCTTTCTTTTCTTTGTAGACAGTAGAAAGGTAGTCCACATATGGTGACAAAGCACTGGTTTTTGCATGGTCTACACCAGTAATGAGATTTGAGTAACTCTCAAAGTTGGTAGGTCGCAGCCACCTAAGGCTTAGACCAAGGGCTGTGTGACGATCCCTAAAAAAGGGGAACAGAAGTGACTGGAAGTTCATCTTGAATCTTCAGCAGACTTGTTCACTGAGTCGGTTTTCAGAGGTACCTGTGGATCCGATATGGAGGCCAAGTAAATAGGATCTAGGTGGTAGCACAGAAGGCAAGTATCTAGTAAAGACACACGTCCCTCCCACTAAACCTTGTCAGGGGTTCATAGATCCAGACTCCTTCCTAGGAGACGCCACCACCCGGCCCGGCTGCAGTCCTCCCTCCTCATTGCTGGCCACTCTCCCCTCCCTGCTCCGACATTCTAAGCTCAGAGCTCCTGTCTTTGTTTCTTAAAACGTATGTGTTCTCAGACTTAGAGGACGAACTTATGGTTGCCGGGGGGAAGGGACAATTCGGGAGTTTGGGATGGACATGTACACCCTGTTATATTAAAAATGGATAACCAACAGGAGCTGCTGTGCAGCACATGGGGCTCTGGCCAGTGTTACGAGGCAGCCTGGATGGGAGGGGAGTTTGGGGGAGAATACATACCAGTATACATGTGTATGGCATGACTGAGTTCCTTTGCTCTTCACCTGAAATGATCACATTGGTCATAGCCTATACCCCAACACAAAATAAAAAGTTCAAAAGAAAAAAAAAAAGTGACGTGTTCTTTCCAGCCTTCATTGATGCTAAGCCTCCGTTTTCTCAGCTGTGAACTGGGGCGATCTCCTTACAGTGCTATCGTGAAAGTGAGAATCCAAGAGAAAGGCCAGTAGCGGAGCTGGCACGTAGGAGATGCTTAGTGAATAGCAGCCGTTAGGACTTTAGTGTGTGTGTGTGTGTGTGTGCATTGGCGGGATGTTTTTGCTATTCATCTCTTTTAACCTGTAAATGCCTCTGGCATTTTCCGAAGCCACAGAACTCAAGAGTTGCAAATTGACATTTATATAACCTAGGTCGATTTCTTTGGTCTTTCTTTTCTTTGTAGACAGTAGAAAGGTAGTCCACATATGGTGACAAAGCACTGGTTTTTGCATGGTCTACACCAGTAATGAGATTTGAGTAACTCTCAAAGTTGGTAGGTCGCAGCCACCTAAGGCTTAGACCAAGGGCTGTGTGACGATCCCTAAAAAAGGGGAACAGAAGTGACTGGAAGTTCATCTTGAATCTTCAGCAGACTTGTTCACTGAGTCGGTTTTCAGAGGTACCTGTGGATCCGATATGGAGGCCAAGTAAATAGGATCTAGGTGGTAGCACAGAAGGCAAGTATCTAGTAAAGACACACGTCCCTCCCACTAAACCTTGTCAGGGGTTCATAGATCCAGACTCCTTCCTAGGAGACGCCACCACCCGGCCCGGCTGCAGTCCTCCCTCCTCATTGCTGGCCACTCTCCCCTCCCTGCTCCGACATTCTAAGCTCAGAGCTCCTGTCTTTGTTTCTTAAAACGTATGTGTTCTCAGACTTAGAGGACGAACTTATGGTTGCCGGGGGGAAGGGACAATTCGGGAGTTTGGGATGGACATGTACACCCTGTTATATTAAAAATGGATAACCAACAGGAGCTGCTGTGCAGCACATGGGGCTCTGGCCAGTGTTACGAGGCAGCCTGGATGGGAGGGGAGTTTGGGGGAGAATAGATACGCGTATACATGTGTATGGCATGACTGAGTTCCTTTGCTCTTCACCTGAAATGATCACATTGGTCATAGCCTATACCCCAACACAAAATAAAAAGTTCAAAAGAAAAAAAAAAAGTGACGTGTTCTTTCCAGCCTTCATTGATGCTGTCCCCTTGGCCTAAAATCCATATCCTTTCCCCCATCTCAGGCAAGCTGATCTTTAACCAAAGCCCAGTTTAAATTTCACTTCCTAAAAGAATCCTCCTGTCCCCACCCTGGTTGAAGTCGCTCTGTTTTGTGTTGTTCCTATGTCCTCTTCAGCCGTACTTATCACAAACAGTCATCAATTTGCTCATCAATTGTTCAGTCAATATATGATAATCGACCCAATCCCTACTCTGTCGCTTTATTGTTTGCTGACAAAGTGACAGTTGTCGAATTTCACAACCATTATTAGCAGCTATAGAACAGAGTGTCCAAGATCAGGGTTTCTGAGGCCAAATCTCCTGGACTTGGTCAAATTCTGACTTTGCAGCTGTGTGACTTTGGGTGCATTGCTTGGCCTCTCTGAGCCCAGTTCCCTCATGAGGGCCACTAACAGCCCCATCCTTAGGGGTAGTTGTGTGGTTGAGTTAGTTATTACACGGCAGTGGCTTAGAATCATGCCCAGCTGGGTCCTGATATGTGCTGGCTGGTGAAGGAGGTTACCATTAGACTGCTACTAGTATCCGTAATGGTCTTGAGAAATGTAACTTACGGCAATGTTGGAAGGAGAGACGGTTAATTATTTGTCCCATGTGATGGCTTTGTTTGATTGGCACGCGGTGTGATCATGGAAGCGCTGTTTAAAGCCTCCGTCTCCTTCTCTGTAAATGGGATCAGTGTAACCTCTCAGCGTTACCTACTCATAGGGTTGCTGTGAATTCAGAAAGATGGGGCTGTGAAGGCCAAGCCCAGGCATGCAGCAGGTGCTTGGTGACGTTTCGCGGTCCAAGCACTATGAGAAACTCCCTCGTGGTGCCTCAGATGCCACGGCCAGCTGCGGTCGGGCTCCAGGAGCTGGACCGTAAATCCAGGCTCCCCGCAGCAGCCCTTCTCCGTGATTTAAAATAAAACAAAATGAAAAATAATGATGGATGATCCAAGGGGCTTGTTTCATATGGCAGCTAACGTAGCCCATTTTTCCTCCGTGATTTTTTAAAAACGTGACGTGTTCTTTCCAGCCTTCATTGATGCTGTCCCCTTGGCCTAAAATCCATATCCTTTCCCCCATCTCAGGCAAGCTGATCTTTAACCAAAGCCCAGTTTAAATTTCACTTCCTAAAAGAATCCTCCTGTCCCCACCCTGGTTGAAGTCGCTCTGTTTTGTGTTGTTCCTATGTCCTCTTCAGCCGTACTTATCACAAACAGTCATCAATTTGCTCATCAATTGTTCAGTCAATATATGATAATCGACCCAATCCCTACTCTGTCGCTTTATTGTTTGCTGACAAAGTGACAGTTGTCGAATTTCACAACCATTATTAGCAGCTATAGAACAGAGTGTCCAAGATCAGGGTTTCTGAGGCCAAATCTCCTGGACTTGGTCAAATTCTGACTTTGCAGCTGTGTGACTTTGGGTGCATTGCTTGGCCTCTCTGAGCCCAGTTCCCTCATGAGGGCCACTAACAGCCCCATCCTTAGGGGTAGTTGTGTGGTTGAGTTAGTTATTACACGGCAGTGGCTTAGAATCATGCCCAGCTGGGTCCTGATATGTGCTGGCTGGTGAAGGAGGTTACCATTAGACTGCTACTAGTATCCGTAATGGTCTTGAGAAATGTAACTTACGGCAATGTTGGAAGGAGAGACGGTTAATTATTTGTCCCATGTGATGGCTTTGTTTGATTGGCACGCGGTGTGATCATGGAAGCGCTGTTTAAAGCCTCCGTCTCCTTCTCTGTAAATGGGATCAGTGTAACCTCTCAGCGTTACCTACTCATAGGGTTGCTGTGAATTCAGAAAGATGGGGCTGTGAAGGCCAAGCCCAGGCATGCAGCAGGTGCTTGGTGACGTTTCGCGGTCCAAGCACTATGAGAAACTCCCTCGTGGTGCCTCAGATGCCACGGCCAGCTGCGGTCGGGCTCCAGGAGCTGGACCGTAAATCCAGGCTCCCCGCAGCAGCCCTTCTCCGTGATTTAAAATAAAACAAAATGAAAAATAATGATGGATGATCCAAGGGGCTTGTTTCATATGGCAGCTAACGAGATAGCCGAACAAGTAATTGGAGAAGGTATTGCTAACAGACACAATAAATACAGCTGCGATGACTTATTAGCCGTTCTCAAATGGCTTGTAATGTGGTGAGTATGCATGAGGTCAACAATGCGTTAGAAAACAGATGTTGCTTCGGTATGTTATAGCCTTCTGATAGAGCCTGTGCTCTGTAAAAGAAATACTTATTGGAAGATTATTATGAGGTAGAATCTCACGGACAATGGAGCCTGGCGGGCTACAGTCCATAGGGTCCCTGAGGGTTGGGCATGGCTGAAGCGACTTGGCACAGCACATAGCCAGTTAACCATGTAGTGATAGTTTCAGATGAACAGCAAAGGGGCTCAGTCACAGGTACACGTGTATCCATTCTCTCCTCCTATCCAGGTTGCCACATAGCATTGTGCGAAGTTCCTTGCACTGTGCAGTAAGTCCTTGTTGGTTATCCATTTAAAATTTAGTGCTTTACAAATGTTAATTCCATCCCTCCTGATAACAGGCTTAAGAGATAGGCATTCTTCATGCCCCTATTTCATAATGAGGAAACTGAGGCAACCAAAAGGGGGAGTAATTGGTTCAAGGTTGAGCAGAGGTCATTGACTGACCCAGCATCTGAGCAGAGGTCATCTGATGTGAGGTCCTGTTCTCACCTACTACTTTTTATTTCTTTAAAATTTCACCCACATCATGCCTGGGTTTTTGTTTGTTTGTTTGTTTTTATATTTATTTTCATTAATCTTTTATATTCTTTGGCTTGTGTGGGCCTCCCACTGCAGTGGCCTCTCTCACTGTAGAGCACCAGCTCTGGGCGCATGCGGTCCAGAATGCTGACTCGTAATTGGACACACTGGTCCAGCTGCTCCGTGGCACGTGGGATTTTCCTGGGCCAGGGATCGAACTGGTGCCCCTTGCGCTGCAAGGTGGACTCTTTACCCACTGGACCACCAGGGAAGCCCACACCTGCTACTTCGAGCTGACGTCGTGGGAAAGTGTCTGATGACCACCAGGAGATCACTGAATACCAGATATCCAGGTTCTCCCTGAAGGGGGCCAGACCAGCTGTCCTTGGTCCTGATATGAACAGGGCTTTGCATGGATGGAACTTGTCTAGTGGATTCTGAAATACTAGCGTCGGGAGAAGGTTAGCCCTCCACTCAGTGGAAGCAACATCATCTCTTCTCTTTACCTTTGGCCCTCTCCTACCCCATCCCTCATGCCCTCTCCCCAAAGGGGTTTTCTTTGAATCTGTTAAAATGTGTGAGTAGTTTCCCATACCTGCTGAAAGCAAGGTCTTAATTAGCCTTAATTTTTGAAGTCGGCAGCTGTAAACTGTGTTGAAAAGATTGAAAAGATTAGTGCACTAGTAATAAGATAATTGTCCCTGAGAAACGCTGTTAGCATGTAAACACAGTTAGCGTGTGAAATCAGAACAACTGTAATATTTCCCCCATTTGGTGTTTAAGGATGTTCCTGCATGAATAATTATATCTAAATGCAAAATGCAGAAGTGAAATTCTGCATGCTTTTATTTTTTTCTTGTTCCTGTCACAGCTCAGAAATAATAGTCTGCTCAGTAAAATCTCTCTTGTTGCCTCCCTACCCCCGTGTCCATTTGAAATTAGTACCAGGAGTAGGGAGACTCAGGGGAATTCCCAAAGTGAGGGCTGCTTGGCAAACAAATGGTCTTCCCTGATGGCTCAGACAGTTAAAGAATCTGCCTGTAATGCAGACGACCCAGGATCAATCCCTGGGTTGGGAAGGTCCCCTCTAGGAGGGCAGGGCAACATACTCCAGTATTCTTGCCTGGACAGTGCTCATGAACAGAGCAGCCTGGCAGGGCTCCAGGGGGTCAGAAAGAGTCAGACACAACTGAGTAACTAAGCACAGAGCAGGCCCACAAAACCCACAGATCCCACTACAGCTTGTTAGCAGGGCCTTGGATGAGAGAGACCGCATGTATGTGCATGTGAATGTTCACAAATGTTTGCATATGTGCACACACACACACACACACATAGTCCTATACAGAGCTGGGAAATGGTCATAGCTAGATACAGCTGAACCAGGTATAGTAAATCTCCGTTTACTTTTTTAGACCTAGGAAAAAATACAAGAATATATGCTGCACCTGCCTGAACACTGAGGGCCACTTTGTTTCTGGTGAGTCTTTGAATCCTTGGATACACTGGGAGCTTACTTTCATTTTATGATGTCAGCATATGTCATGTCGTCCACACAGATCTTATGCTGCATAGCATGTATGTCAAATATGGTCCCCTCTCTGCTTCCTCGTCTCAGACATCAGCCAACCAGAGTTTTGAGCTCATCTGCTTCTGCTCCGTCTTTCATTCCTAAGGGATTTGTCTTGACTTGCAGTTGGAAAAATGTCCTACAAGTCTTACGTGGGCTGGGTTCTGAGCTTGCATCTCTTCAGTCCCAACCCAGCATGACTTCAGCTTCAGGTGGTTTGGGTTCAATAAGAATTTGGCCAGTGCTGTGTGTGTGGCAGGCCCAGGACTTTGTTAAACATAAGCACGAAGATCATGTTGGAAAATAGGACCAGTTGTTAAAATAGTTGCTGAAATAGCAGGGAGAGGGCTTCCCTGGTAGCTCAGTGGTGAAGAGTTCATCTGCCAATGCAGGAAACATGGGTTCGATCCCTGATCCGGGAAGATCCCACATGCGGCGGAGCAACGAAGCTCGTGATCTGCAACTGTGGAACCTGTGCTCTAGAGTCTCAGAGCCACAACTATGGAGCCCATGGGCCGCAATTACTGAAGCCCATGTGCCCTAGAGCCTGAGTTCCACAACAAGAGAAGTCACCACAACAAGAAGCCTGCTCACCTCAACTAGAGAGTAGCTTCCACTCTCTGCAACTAGAGAAGAGCCTGCAGTTCATATACCTTTCTTGAGTACAATTTTGGACTTTGTAGCCAGTTGAATTTTATAGTCAAGCTTGCTTTACAAGCAGTTGGTGTACGGTCCACATCCCACCCTTCTTTCTAACCCCAGGGCCTCTGCTGAGAGCTTGGGGACTGGACATGCAAGAGGCTGCATCCTCCAGTGCCCACGGCAGCCCCATTGTGGCCTTAGCGAGGGAAATGTGCCGGGGTCAGTGGCAAGCTGGAGGGCAGGCACATGCCTTACCTAAGGGAGACAGACTCTTCCCAGATCCACAGTCAGGACCTTACAGAACTGATGGATGCCCGTTGCCAGCTCTCCTCATTATCCAAGAAATGCTAGAACTTTGTAGTTTTATGTGAAACCTCCCAAACTTTACGTGTTGGCATCATGAGTCACTAATGTTTCATTGTCGTCCAGCTTACTTTCATTTTATGATCTTATGCTGCATAGCATGTATGTCAAATATGGTCCCCTCTCTGCTTCCTCGTCTCAGACATCAGCCAACCAGAGTTTTGAGCTCATCTGCTTCTGCTCCGTCTTTCATTCCTAAGGGATTTGTCTTGACTTGCAGTTGGAAAAATGTCCTACAAGTCTTACGTGGGCTGGGTTCTGAGCTTGCATCTCTTCAGTCCCAACCCAGCATGACTTCAGCTTCAGGTGGTTTGGGTTCAATAAGAATTTGGCCAGTGCTGTGTGTGTGGCAGGCCCAGGACTTTGTTAAACATAAGCACGAAGATCATGTTGGAAAATAGGACCAGTTGTTAAAATAGTTGCTGAAATAGCAGGGAGAGGGCTTCCCTGGTAGCTCAGTGGTGAAGAGTTCATCTGCCAATGCAGGAAACATGGGTTCGATCCCTGATCCGGGAAGATCCCACATGCGGCGGAGCAACGAAGCTCGTGATCTGCAACTGTGGAACCTGTGCTCTAGAGTCTCAGAGCCACAACTATGGAGCCCATGGGCCGCAATTACTGAAGCCCATGTGCCCTAGAGCCTGAGTTCCACAACAAGAGAAGTCACCACAACAAGAAGCCTGCTCACCTCAACTAGAGAGTAGCTTCCACTCTCTGCAACTAGAGAAGAGCCTGCAGTTCATATACCTTTCTTGAGTACAATTTTGGACTTTGTAGCCAGTTGAATTTTATAGTCAAGCTTGCTTTACAAGCAGTTGGTGTACGGTCCACATCCCACCCTTCTTTCTAACCCCAGGGCCTCTGCTGAGAGCTTGGGGACTGGACATGCAAGAGGCTGCATCCTCCAGTGCCCACGGCAGCCCCATTGTGGCCTTAGCGAGGGAAATGTGCCGGGGTCAGTGGCAAGCTGGAGGGCAGGCACATGCCTTACCTAAGGGAGACAGACTCTTCCCAGATCCACAGTCAGGACCTTACAGAACTGATGGATGCCCGTTGCCAGCTCTCCTCATTATCCAAGAAATGCTAGAACTTTGTAGTTTTATGTGAAACCTCCCAAACTTTACGTGTTGGCATCATGAGTAGCATTTTTCTTTTGAAAACATGGGTGGAACAGAACTCCTTTGAGCTGAATACTGCCTGCAGGCCCGTTGGCCGTTTGCTCTGTGAGCACTCCAGGCTGCTGTTCTCCAGAAGCCTGCAGAGCAGGGACTGTGGCCGACTGGTCAGCGATGACTCCCACCACATCCTGAATTTAGTCAACTTGAGATGGCAGACTTGAACTTGCATTCTGCTTCTCCAGTCTCATCCTTTTTCATCTGCCCGGCCCCCTTCCCTCCGCACTGATGTCTCAATGAAGTTCGTGGGAAAAGAAGACTTTCTATCCTGAATAGGTCCTACAGTTATGCCAAACATGTCACGCGTGTGAGTCCGGGTGCCCTGCCCCGCCCCCACGCAGAAAAGCGAAGAAATCAAAGGGGATCATTGTAGACTCTGGGTCAGCCGAGCAGCACTGAGCACAGTGGTTGTCTCCTGGGGGCTGATTATCAGCTTGCTTGAGGATCTCAGGCTCTTGTCTGACCTTGGCACCAGGTCTGGCGAGTTGGGCTTTCTGGGTGTAGAATGGGTCGTTTCAGAAACAAAGCCATTGAGTCCGAGTTGAGGAGAGAACTCTATTCACTGCTGAAAGGAGCTCATTGTACAGACTCGGTGGGCCCTGCAGGAGCCCCTTCCTCTGGCCTCCTCCTCCTCCCTTTCCCCCAGCTGGGGCTTTGTCCTCAGGCCCTGCAGGATGCTCTCACCCGGGCTTCGGGCTGCGCCTTCTTCCCACTTTCTTGTCTCAGCAGCTTTGGGGCTGCGCGGTACGGAGGGAGAGCTGGGCTTCCAGCCCCCGCACACACTCTTCGGCTCTTTGGGCCAACTCTGTTGTCTTGGGTGACGAGAGCGCTTCCTTCCGGAGAGCTGGGAACAAACAGCCAGTTCACAGCAGCTGCACGCGCTGGCTGTGCAGGAAGCCAGAAAACAGTGGGCTCTCACAACCTCTTCCTGTGCCGCGGTCTGCACTGAGTCCACCCCCCTGCCCCGGCCACCCTTGCCTCCTGCCAAGCGCCCCCCGGAAAAGTCAGGACCAGTGAGTGCCAGGTAAAAGCTTGTAAATGAGTGAACTGCAGTGCTCAACTTGTGCATTATTTGAGCTTTTTTCTTTCTTCTCTCAAATCCTGGCATCCTGAGCTTTTCTTCCTTGGGACCAGAGGTGACTGTGGGGTCATGTTGATTGAATAAGTCATCCGGTGGGTCAAATGGTACTGTCCTTTCTGGGGAGCAATAAAGTATGATAGTTAAGAGGTGGGAGGTCTTGGGGACTTCCTGGGTGGTCCAGTGGTTAAGAATCCACTGGATGCGGGACGTTCATGTCTAGTTGGGGGTAGTTTCCCAGTGGTCCCTCCGCACGACAGAATGGGGAAAAACTTTCTATCCTGAATAGGTCCTACAGTTATGCCAAACATGTCACGCGTGTGAGTCCGGGTGCCCTGCCCCGCCCCCACGCAGAAAAGCGAAGAAATCAAAGGGGATCATTGTAGACTCTGGGTCAGCCGAGCAGCACTGAGCACAGTGGTTGTCTCCTGGGGGCTGATTATCAGCTTGCTTGAGGATCTCAGGCTCTTGTCTGACCTTGGCACCAGGTCTGGCGAGTTGGGCTTTCTGGGTGTAGAATGGGTCGTTTCAGAAACAAAGCCATTGAGTCCGAGTTGAGGAGAGAACTCTATTCACTGCTGAAAGGAGCTCATTGTACAGACTCGGTGGGCCCTGCAGGAGCCCCTTCCTCTGGCCTCCTCCTCCTCCCTTTCCCCCAGCTGGGGCTTTGTCCTCAGGCCCTGCAGGATGCTCTCACCCGGGCTTCGGGCTGCGCCTTCTTCCCACTTTCTTGTCTCAGCAGCTTTGGGGCTGCGCGGTACGGAGGGAGAGCTGGGCTTCCAGCCCCCGCACACACTCTTCGGCTCTTTGGGCCAACTCTGTTGTCTTGGGTGACGAGAGCGCTTCCTTCCGGAGAGCTGGGAACAAACAGCCAGTTCACAGCAGCTGCACGCGCTGGCTGTGCAGGAAGCCAGAAAACAGTGGGCTCTCACAACCTCTTCCTGTGCCGCGGTCTGCACTGAGTCCACCCCCCTGCCCCGGCCACCCCTTGCCTCCTGCCAAGCGCCCCCCGGAAAAGTCAGGACCAGTGAGTGCCAGGTAAAAGCTTGTAAATGAGTGAACTGCAGTGCTCAACTTGTGCATTATTTGAGCTTTTTTCTTTCTTCTCTCAAATCCTGGCATCCTGAGCTTTTCTTCCTTGGGACCAGAGGTGACTGTGGGGTCATGTTGATTGAATAAGTCATCCGGTGGGTCAAATGGTACTGTCCTTTCTGGGGAGCAATAAAGTATGATAGTTAAGAGGTGGGAGGTCTTGGGGACTTCCTGGGTGGTCCAGTGGTTAAGAATCCACTGGGCAATGCAGGGGACACAGGTTCGATGTCTAGTTGGGGGGCTAAGATCCCACATGCCGTGGGGCAACTAAGCCTGCGTGCCGCAACTACTGAGCCACAACTGCTGACTTTGAGTGCCTCAGTGAGAGATCCCACACGATACAATGAAGATCCCACATGAAGCCAGGAAGACCCGACACAGCCTAATAAATAAGTAAATAGTTTTTAAAAAGAGGTGGGAGATCACTAACTCCATCGATGAAAAGACAGTCATAGAGAACAGACTTATGGACATTGGGGAGAGGGAAGAGTGGGTGAGAGATATGGGAAGAACAACACGGAACCCTATACTATTTTATGTAAAAGAGATAACTATTGTCAATGTGCTGTGGGACTAAGGAATCGTACATGGGGTCTATGCGATGGCCTGGAGGGATGTAATGGAGGGGCATGGCATACACATATGATTAATCTGGAATTATACATATCTGTAAACAACAAAACTCTGTAAAAGCAAAAAAGCAAAATAATAAAAACTTGTGATTGTGAACTAAAATAAATAAATAAATAAACAGTCCCTATAGGTCAAAAAAAAGAGAGAGAGAATGAGATGGGAGATCTCCAGCTCCTGAGCCCAGGCAGGTGGGGTGGGGGCTGTGGCCAAGAGGTGAGTGTGTACCCATTTTAAGTAGGTAACAGCTACCCAGCGCCAACTGTAGCCACGCCGCCAGTGTACCAGCCTGGCCAGATCTTTTCACATTTAAGAAAAGCCATAAATCTGGGTACAGTGAAATCATCCAATTTTTGAATATGGGCAAGTGGCTTTTGAAAAATGTATTGTATATTATGTAGGAAAAGTCAGCAGTGAGTGAGGTATTTGGGAACTGCAGTGCTCAACTTGTGCATTATTTGAGCTTTCTTTCTTCTCTCAAATCCTGGCATCCTGAGCTTTTCTTCCTTGGGACCAGAGGTGACTGTGGGGTCATGTTGATTGAATAAGTCATCCGGTGGGTCAAATGGTACTGTCCTTTCTGGGGAGCAATAAAGTATGATAGTTAAGAGGTGGGAGGTCTTGGGGACTTCCTGGGTGGTCCAGTGGTTAAGAATCCACTGGGCAATGCAGGGGACACAGGTTCGATGTCTAGTTGGGGGGCTAAGATCCCACATGCCGTGGGGCAACTAAGCCTGCGTGCCGCAACTACTGAGCCACAACTGCTGACTTTGAGTGCCTCAGTGAGAGATCCCACACGATACAATGAAGATCCCACATGAAGCCAGGAAGACCCGACACAGCCTAATAAATAAGTAAATAGTTTTTAAAAAGAGGTGGGAGATCACTAACTCCATCGATGAAAAGACAGTCATAGAGAACAGACTTATGGACATTGGGGAGAGGGAAGAGTGGGTGAGAGATATGGGAAGAACAACACGGAACCCTATACTATTTTATGTAAAAGAGATAACTATTGTCAATGTGCTGTGGGACTAAGGAATCGTACATGGGGTCTATGCGATGGCCTGGAGGGATGTAATGGAGGGGCATGGCATACACATATGATTAATCTGGAATTATACATATCTGTAAACAACAAAACTCTGTAAAAGCAAAAAAGCAAAATAATAAAAACTTGTGATTGTGAACTAAAATAAATAAATAAATAAACAGTCCCTATAGGTCAAAAAAAAAAGAGAGAGAGAGAATGAGATGGGAGATCTCCAGCTCCTGAGCCCAGGCAGGTGGGGTGGGGGCTGTGGCCAAGAGGTGAGTGTGTACCCATTTTAAGTAGGTAACAGCTACCCAGCGCCAACTGTAGCCACGCCGCCAGTGTACCAGCCTGGCCAGATCTTTTCACATTTAAGAAAAGCCATAAATCTGGGTACAGTGAAATCATCCAATTTTTGAATATGGGCAAGTGGCTTTTGAAAAATGTATTGTATATTATGTAGGTCAAGCCATACCACCTCCACACACGTTGGTTAGTTTTGTTGGGTGGGGGGCACTTCTATTGGCCTTTGCTTTTATCCTTTTTTTTTTTTTTTGGTTACTTCTATTGATCTTTCATTTATTTATCTTTGTTCTTTAGCCTGTGTGGGTCTCCCATCGCGGTGGCTTCTGTTGTCACAGAGTACCGGCTCTGGGCGCATGCGCTCCAGAGCTCCGGCTCAGTGATTGGACACATCGGTCCAGCCGCTCTGCGGCATGTGGGATCTTCCCAGGCCAGGGATCGAACCGGCGCCCCTTGCACTGCAAGGCGGTGTCCTTACCCACCGGACCACCAGGGAAACCCAGGTTAGTTTTTTAAAATTTCTTGGCCCAGGTGTTTGGCCCAGTCGTTCTGAGGTTCTGTTTCCTCTTCTGTCAGTCAGGAGTAATATACAAGATCCAGAGTCTGGAAACAGAGGCCTATATATAAATAACGTCATCAGGAGCGTCTCCCAGTGGTAAGAGCGTGAAATAAAATCATCTGTGTTTCCATCCTAAGGAGCTGCCCTGGGAGGGTGGAGTGAGCGTTTACTGAAATAATGAGCAGAAGTTTAGAGGATGCCTCCGAAGGACTAAGTGAAAGCTATCATCATGGCCATTGGTTGTAAACTCTGTTACCTGCATCCTCATTAGCACTAAGGAGTACTAGAGAAGGCTGGAGAGGCAGGAAAGAGGCACTTGATCTCCCCGGCCCCCACCTCTTTGAAACTTTCTGACCGTGATCTTGACTCTCTTCCTATGAGGCCTCTGCCCATCTGCCTCCTGCAGATTTACCTGCCAACCATGTCTCTTCTAGCCTAGGAAGGAGGCTCCCCTCTTCCCAGGCATGACCGGAAACTGGGGATGCACCCCTGCGTCCGCTGTGGAGTTCTTCACTCTGTTGCCATGTGCCTGCAGTCTGGGATCCGATTCCCCTGTGGCTTGAATCAGCAGTTCTGTGTGTGGCCTATTGGAGACAGTCCAGCCATGAAGCACTGCTGAATCAGAGTTTCCTGGGATGTGCCGTCTTGTCTTTTGAACAAAAGATGTCCTGGTTAGAGGCCCTGGTGAGGGGCCGAAGAAGCAGAAACGCAGAAAATGGGTGAGGGGGAGTCCACGCATCGACACTGATTTTGGCAAAAAGGATGGACCCAGGATTTTGTCTTAAGAAACTTGGATTCTAGGCTGGGTTTTGTTATAAACCGTGTATTCCCCCTTAGAAAATCACTTATTCTGGATCGCATCTGCTGTTCCTGATGTTCAGTCTCTCAGTTGTGTCTGGCTCTTTGGGACCTCCTGGACTGTAGCCCGCCAGGCTCCTCTCTCCATGGAATTTCCCAGGCAAGAATACTGGAGCGGGGTGTCATTTCCTACTCTAGGGGATCTTCCTGACCTAGGGATCGAACCCATATTTCCTGCTTGGTAGGTGGATTCTTCACCACTGAGCCACTTAGAAAGCCCAGGATCTCTTAAGCTACACCAGAAAGTGAAGGGTTGGATTCAGGTCGGAGCAGGCAGTGTGCTTCATCTCACTGGAAAACAGGAATCTACCAGAAGCCTCTGTTCACAAGCTGTGTTGAGAAGTTGAGGTCAAGCCATTGCTTAGTGATATCTACCTTGGACATCCCATAGGGAAGCTGCTGCTCACCTACCTTGTATGCCTAAGTGCCTTTCCAGCATTCACAGCCTTGGATTCTGGGGATCAGAGCTTGAAACCAGATCCCTGTGGGACAGAAAGTCCACGTTGTAGTCCCAGAAGCCATAGCATGGAGCTCTGTGTGTGTGGAACTCTGACCAGTGTCCACAGGACCCTTGGCAGCATTGTTTCCACTTGGGCCACCTGCCATCTTGGTTTCCGCAGCAAATGAGTGTCACACTGGTAGGTGTCGCCTGGTCTGTGCCTGGGGAAAGCTAATGAGTGGGCTGAGCTGGAGATGCAGCTTGTGTTCAGAGCTTAGGAAGGCCTGTGTCCAAGCAGAGCCTCGGTGGCCAGCTTCAGAAGGACCTAGAGCCCTGGATGGTCTACCAGCACCTCTTATCTGGCTCTGTGGGGTGCCCCAAGACATCTCATGATGAGTTGGCCTTAGCTTGTCCAGGCTACTCTAGCTGGATACCACAGACTGAGCAGACGCTTAACCACTGGACCAGCCAGGAAGTCCCCATGACCTCCGGTCCCTTAACTATCACACTCTATTGCTCCCCACAAAGGACGGTACTGTTTTATCCACCAGCTGACTTCATCAACATGACCCCATGGTCACCCTCATCCCACGGAAGAAAAACTGGCACTAGGCTGGGTTTTGTTATAAACCGTGTATTCCCCCTTAGAAAATCACTTATTCTGGATCGCATCTGCTGTTCCTGATGTTCAGTCTCTCAGTTGTGTCTGGCTCTTTGGGACCTCCTGGACTGTAGCCCGCCAGGCTCCTCTCTCCATGGAATTTCCCAGGCAAGAATACTGGAGCGGGGTGTCATTTCCTACTCTAGGGGATCTTCCTGACCTAGGGATCGAACCCATATTTCCTGCTTGGTAGGTGGATTCTTCACCACTGAGCCACTTAGAAAGCCCAGGATCTCTTAAGCTACACCAGAAAGTGAAGGGTTGGATTCAGGTCGGAGCAGGCAGTGTGCTTCATCTCACTGGAAAACAGGAATCTACCAGAAGCCTCTGTTCACAAGCTGTGTTGAGAAGTTGAGGTCAAGCCATTGCTTAGTGATATCTACCTTGGACATCCCATAGGGAAGCTGCTGCTCACCTACCTTGTATGCCTAAGTGCCTTTCCAGCATTCACAGCCTTGGATTCTGGGGATCAGAGCTTGAAACCAGATCCCTGTGGGACAGAAAGTCCACGTTGTAGTCCCAGAAGCCATAGCATGGAGCTCTGTGTGTGTGGAACTCTGACCAGTGTCCACAGGACCCTTGGCAGCATTGTTTCCACTTGGGCCACCTGCCATCTTGGTTTCCGCAGCAAATGAGTGTCACACTGGTAGGTGTCGCCTGGTCTGTGCCTGGGGAAAGCTAATGAGTGGGCTGAGCTGGAGATGCAGCTTGTGTTCAGAGCTTAGGAAGGCCTGTGTCCAAGCAGAGCCTCGGTGGCCAGCTTCAGAAGGACCTAGAGCCCTGGATGGTCTACCAGCACCTCTTATCTGGCTCTGTGGGGTGCCCCAAGACATCTCATGATGAGTTGGCCTTAGCTTGTCCAGGCTACTCTAGCTGGATACCACAGACTGAGCAGACGCTTAACCACTGGACCAGCCAGGAAGTCCCCATGACCTCCGGTCCCTTAACTATCACACTCTATTGCTCCCCACAAAGGACGGTACTGTTTTATCCACCAGCTGACTTCATCAACATGACCCCATGGTCACCCCTCATCCCACGGAAGAAAAACTGGCATTACTCAGTGTTGTCTTGGCATTCAGCAGGCATGTCTTGTTTCTGGTCTGAAATGCCTTCAAGCTGTGCAAAAGAAACACTGTGGAGTGATAGTAATTGTCCTCCGAGAGGAACTAACATTTGTAGCTCATCTGCTCGACACCAGGACTGAGGGAGGTTCTGACACGCCATCTCAGTCCATCTTTACAGTAGCCACTGGGACGGTTATTGTTATTAACTGCCATTATTATTATTAGCCAAATGTCCACAGCAAGGAAATGGGATGACCTGGTGTCTCCTAATGCCGTGTGACCCAAGTCCCTGCTCCATAAGGCTTCCTAGTGCCAACAGTGAATCATGAGCCATGGTTTAGGGCTTCTCTTGTAGCACAGTTGGTAAAGAATCCTCCTGCCATGCAAGAGACCCAGGTGTGATTCCTGGGTCAGGAAGATCCCTCAGAGAAGGAAATGGTACCCCACTCCAGTATTCTTATCTGGAGAATCCCATGGACAGAAGAGCCTGGCAGGCTGCAGTCCATGGGGTCACGTGAGTCAGACACAATGTAGTGATTAAACCACCAACCACCACCATTTACAGTGTGGTCATGCTCCTGGGAGACAGCATAGCTTCGTGGTCAAAGAGTGCAGCCTCAGGAGTTGGGCTGTCCTGATCCAAATCTTGTCTCAGCCAATTAGTAATAAATGCCTCTGAGCCTCAGTTACACCATCTGTAAAATGGGGCTGTTAACACCTACTAATAATACCTGTGATTGTGAGTTTTTAATGAGAGTTCTTACAGCCCACTGATTATAATATCTTGCCTTTACTGTGAGCTCACTGTTAGCTACTACTCTGATTATCCTCGGTATTGATCAGCCATGTGGCCCAGGATCACTGCAGGGGGGAGGGGCGGTTGCAGTGTAGTTTTGTACAGTAGCCAGCTGGCAGCTGTGCAGCTGGGAGCTGTGATTTCTGGCAGAAGTGCACATCCAGTGTCTCAGGTAGATGGATTCAGAATGTTTCAGTTCTGAGAAGTGTTAATTCTGTGCTCTGTGTAAAGAATTACCAAACCTCTGGGGGCGCACCCAGCACAAAATGTTCTTCACAACGGTTTAGATTCTGGGTAACTGTTTGTGCGCAAAGATACACACACGCAGCTGAGAAACACCAGAACCATTGCTGAGTTTCCATGCATCTGTGGTTTCTCCGCTCTTCCCAGGCTGGGGATGTTCGCCTCCTGATCCAAGGGCTGGAGCTTCATTCTAAGGTGTAAGACTCCTTTCTGGGGTCTTCGCCGCAGCACGTCAGCCAGGTGCATGGAGAACAGTGAGTGTGACTAGACATTAAGAAATACACACATAGTCAGAGAGAAGGACGGGGCGGGGCCTTAAGACCTCTTCGGTCAAGGCTCTGAACACATTCCCCAGCCCACTGTGATTGAGCCTCCAGGTGTTTGCAGGGAATGATGTTAGCACGGGCTGGGAGTCAGTCACAGCCCTGATCAGTAGTTACTCTTGTGAATGGAAAGGGTATGCTCTACCTGAGGGGCAACTAGCCCAGCAAGAAGTTGAGGAGTCTGCTCTGTGTGCACACGCGGCGTTCTAACGTGCGTTGATCCCAGCGTTCCAACGTCCACCGCAGATCTCCCAGCTGTCACTGATCAGTTTGACCCCAGCTAATGAGCCCATGTGAATCGAATCACTTGTTTTTGTCTTAGTTCTTTCATTTCCAAGATGCTTTTCTCCTGGCTCCGCCAAAGCTGCAAAAACCTCCACTGGCTTGTTTCCCCACAGGCCTGGACTGCGTGGAGGGGATGCAGGAGAGCAAAGAGGTCTCTAAACTTTTAAAACTTTTCAGACCAGAAAGAGACAGAGTGAGGGAGTTCCACCCATTTTTCAGGGCCCAGCCACGCCTGTCACCGTTGCTCTAATGCAGTGGGAGGCCCCTTGCCCTCTCCGTGGGGTTTCTGCTTTCTCCTCCGAGTCCTCTTTGGAGGTGAGTTCGCGTTTTCCAACAAGGTGCGTCTGTGTGGTGCTGGCCAGTGTCCACGTTCCCGGGGCAGCCTTTCTCGGAGAACAAGGGTGTTCTGTGTCTGCTGGCGTGCCTCCCTGGTCGCCCGGTGCCGCGCAGCCTGCACAGGTCCCGCCTTATCTCAGGAGCCACTGCTGTGTGAGATAAGCACGGTGTGGACCCCGCAGAAAGCGCCATTGTGCGAGCACCCTGATGGCTGTGACCAGGGGTCGAGGAGGCATTGAGAAGGGGTCCCACACCCCCGGGGGAGAGCTGGAGGGAGAGGGTGTGACGGAGCTCTGGGGGCAAAAGGGATACCTTCACCATTTAAGTGGAGAGAAAGGAGGAAGAGGAAACCACTCTGCCTGTTGCTGAAGACGGACTCTGGTGGTGGTTTGAGTCCCTAAGTCGCGGCTGACTCTCTGTGACCCCATGGACTGTAGCCCGCCAGGCTCCTCTGTCCGTGGGATTCTCCCAAGCAGGACTGCTGGAGTGGGTTGTCTGTTCCTTCTTCAGGGGATCTTCTCGGACTCAGGTCTTCTGCATTGGCAGGCGGATTCTTTACTGCAGAACTGCAGAGAAGCCCAGACTAAAGGCATGTGTCCCCCTAAAAATTCTTCTGCACAGCCTGGAGAGGTGGAGAGGAGGGGTGGAGGAGGGAGGGGGCCAGGGATATACATATGACTAATCTGAGATTATACATATCTGTAAACAACAAAACTCTGTAAAAAGAAAAAGTAAAATAAAAAAGAGAGAGACACTGCAAAGCTCCTTTGAATCTTCTGCCGTGTAAGGTCAGAGCAAAAAGACAGCTGTCTATGAATCAGGACGCTCTTGCCAGACACCAAGTTTCCCAGCACCTTGACCTTGGGCTCCTAGATGCCAGAACTTGTGAGAAATAAAGTTCTGCTGTTTATAATCCAGACAGTCTGTGGTATTCTGCTAGAGTAGCCTGGACAGGCTAAGACAAACCGATCATGTGATGTCTTAGGGGCACAAAGCATGAGCATCACCAAGCGTGTAGCGGACACTTGGTGCCCGGCTAGAGCTCAGAGGTTGGGGGTCCTCACCGGGATTTTTGGTTTTTCACTGGCTGGCCTTCTCACCTGGATGCTTTTAGTCTTGTGCTACTCGGGATATATGACAAGGGTTCCTGGGCTTCAGTCTACATACAACTCACCCAGGAGTGTCTAATGAAAGGGCAGGTGCTTAAGCATATCCTTGCCCAGAGATCCTGACTCCGTGAGTTCACGCTATTAGATATTGGCTAAGAAACCAGCTTTTGGCAGTTCCCGAACCTGAGCACCAGCCCTGGCTCCATTCCTTATCTGATTTGTGTTTTTGAGCAAATTGTCCTGCCAGAGCATCAGTTATCTGATCTGTAAGATGGAGAGTATGAGACTTCCCTTGGCAGGATTGCAGTAGTTCATGTGCCTGGCACAAAGTAAACTTTCAAAGTGAAATAGGTCACTTTGCCCTTTTCACCACTGTCCTGTTATGTACAATGGGCTTCCCCAATGGCTCAGTGGGTGAAGAATCTACCTGCAATGCAACAGACACAGGCGATGCAGGTTCGACCCTTCATTTGGGAAAATGCCCTGGAGGAGAAAATGACAACACCCTCCAGTATTCTTGCCTGAATAATCCCGAGGAGAGAGGAGCCTGGAAGGCTACATTTCATGGAGTTACAAGAGTCAGACACAACTGAACGACTAAGCACACACACACACAGTTCTGTGCAATACCTTTTAATAATTCAGAAGAATTATGATCCAGTAGGGTTGGGTGTGGAGGGATATGTCTTAGCCTTCTAAGGCTGCAAGAAGAAAACAAAGGGAAGATAATTTTTTAGTTTTCTAACCAGAGAAAGTATGACAAATCTAGACAGCGTATTAAAAAGCAGAGAACATCACCTTGATGACAAAAGTCCATATAGTCAAAGCGACGGTTTCCCCGGTAGTCATGTATGGATGTGAGAGTTGAACCATAAAGAAGGCTGAATGCTGAAGAACTGATAACCTTTGAACTGTGGTGTTGGAGAAGATTCTTGAGTCTCTTGGACTACCCAGGAGATCAAACGAGTCAATCCTAAAGGAAAGCAACCCTGAATATTCATTGGAAGGACTGGTGCTGAAGCTGAAGCTCCAATACATTGGCCACCTGATGTGAAGGGACCACTCATTGGAAAAGACCCTGATGCTGGGAGAACAGACTCTTAGGTGGACTCTAAACCAGTCAGAGAGACCCCCAGGTGACTCAGTGGTGAAGAATCTGCCTACCGATGTAGGAGACAAGGATTCGATCCCAAGGTCAAGAAGATCCCCTGGAGAAGGAAATGGCAACCCATCTCAGTATTCTTGCCTTGGAAATCTCATGCACCCAGGAGCCTGGTGGGCTACAGTCCATGGGACCACAAGAGTCAGACATGACTGAGTGACAAAAACAACAACAATCCAGTCTGACTGGTGTCTTTATAAGAAGAGGAATTTTGGGAACATGGAACACCCAGAGGCTCATGTATGGAGTACATCACTGCCTGAGGACACCGTGAGAAGGTGGCCATCTGTGAGCTGAGCAGAGATGCCGCCAAAGAAAGCAGCACCGCTGGCAGCTTGACCTTGGGCTTCTAGCTTCCAGAATTGTGAGAAATGAGGTTTCTCTTGTATGAGCCACTCAGCCGGGGGATTTTGTTAGGTCAGCCTGAGCAGACGAAAACTGTGGTTATCCATGATTTGAACCCAGAGCTGATCCCAAACCTGCACTCTTTTCCCATAAATGATCCTTCTTTGCCCCAAGCTGGGCCTGCAGTACAAGTGACCGCGTCCCATTCAGGTCCCTGGCCTCACGTCCACACTCATCTTCCACTGGGTGGTCTCCGGTGAGTAGCAGAGGTCATGGTCTCTCTCAAGCGGGCAGAGGTGCTGAGGAAGAGCTCATCGCATTTCCCAAGGTGCATTTCCCCGTTTAACAGTGTGGAGAGTCAAGTCCAGTCTCTGAGGGGTGGAAGCGTCCTCTTTCTGCGGCCAGTCCGAGGGCTCCCCGGGAGAGTAGCCCCCGGGCCCTG
The DNA here is from genome assembly GCA_022376925.1 of Tragulus kanchil. Taxonomy (NCBI): domain Eukaryota; kingdom Metazoa; phylum Chordata; class Mammalia; order Artiodactyla; family Tragulidae; genus Tragulus; species Tragulus kanchil. Next base: position 110,822,768 of record JAIOJX010000002.1, on the reverse strand, counting down.
CGGTGTCGGCCTGGCTGTGTCTCTGCCAAGGCCTCCCTTGGAGGCCTGTTGTCCATCTGCTGACTCGACGGGGCCTCAGGAGAAACTAGCTCAGAGCACTGGATCGCAGGGCTGTCACCTGTACACCACGGTCTTCACTTGAGGCCTGAGAGTGTGCACTGTCTTAATGACTGTGTGACTTTAACCTCGCTTCTGTCTGCCTCGTGGTGCCCTCCAGGCAGAGTGCTGGCTGCTGAGTTGGAACACACTCAGCACGTGTGAATGGGTGTGGCTCGCTTGGCTTGGCTCCTGCTGGGATACAGAGACTGTGTTGTTTTGTTTAGAAATGCATTTTATTTATATTTGTTTATTTTTGGTTATTCTGGGTTTTCACTGCTGCTGCAGGCTCTTCTCTAGTTGCAGGGAGTGGGGGCTGCTCTCTAGTGAGGTGAGCAGGCTTCTCATGATGGTGACTTCTCTTGTGGAACACAGGCTCTTGGCCCATGGGCTCCATAGTTGCAGCTCTGAGGCTCTAGAGCACAGGCTTCATAGCTGTGGCTCAGAGGCATAGTTGCTCTGCAGCGCGTGGGATCATCCCAGATCAGGGATCAAACCCATGTCTCCTGCATTGCAGGCGAACCCTTTACCACTGAGCTACCAGGGAAGCCTGGGACTGTTGTTTTTAGTCATGACATGTGTGCTCATTTCTAACTACTGTGTCCACTACCTTTTTTTTTTTTTAATTTTATTTATTTTTATTAAAATTTTTTTTTTTCACATCAGATGGGTAATGTGCTGGTGTCGTAACAAGGTTTAGAGAGAGGCACATGTCACGCAGCTGTGTGAGGACCCAGTCATCACACTTATGAACTACAAAAGGATCTTTTTTTTTTTTTTTTAAATACAGACGTTTAAAATAGGATTCCAGTAGTTCAGGTGATACCTTTTATTTTCTGTATTCTTCCTTTTGATAGATATTATCTAGGTTGCAGAATTGCTTTTTCTGGGGTGGCACTTTCTGATAGAGCTACTCTAAAACAGCACAGGTTTCTTGAATACGGGATTCTGGGATTGAATCCAGGCTTCAACATTGTCTGTGTAACCTTGGACAAGTCATTCACTCTCTATGGTCATCAGTTTTCCCATCTCTATAATAGACATAATGGTAGTGCCTACCACAAGGCTCTTGCAAGGGGTAAATGGAATGATGTATGCATAGAGGCTCAGTCACTGCCTGAAACATGGTAAGAAGTTAACAAACTGTTAGCCATTACTTAACAAGTAACTTAGTAAGTTACTACTCGTATTCGTGACTATTCTGAACCTTGGTCAACTAATATGCCCATGGGATAGTTTAGAATAAACCAAAGGAATGAGAAATGTCTTTACCTCAGGACAAGGGGATTCTGAGTGATGATTCCTATTAATGTTGTTCCAAAAGTGAAGGTTTTAGTTGCTCAGTTGTTTCTGACTCTGTGATCCCATGGACTGTAGCCCACTAGGCTCCTCTGTCCATGGAATTCTCCAGGCAAGAATACTGGAATGGGTAGCTGTTTTCTTCTCCAGAGGATCTTCCCGACCTGAGGATTGAACCTGGGTCTCAAATGGAGCCCGCACATAGAAAGTTCTCAGTAAATGGTAACTGTCAGCTGTAGTTATTTCGGGTTCCTAGGATGTATTTGCAGACTGAGGGAGAGTCTGTATCTTTTCGTTTCCAAGCCTGGACTGTTCATATAGTACATTTTGACTCTATCAAGGTCAACTTTACAGAGTATGCTTGCCCCAGTGGTGCTATATAACAAATCAACCTGAAACTACATGACTTGAGACAACAAGCGTATATTCTCTCTGAGTGAAGGTTGGCTGCGGGTGGGCTAATCTAGGCTGGATTTAGCTTCAAGCTGTAAATTGGGTCAGGTTTGCCCTGAGTGCCTCTCCTCCTCTTTGGGCCAGCAGGCTACCTGGGGCTTGTTCTCCTTGTGCTGATGGCAGAAGCGTGAGAGGTTATGCCCCGTCATGCACATGCATTTCAAGCCTCCCCAATGTCTTTACTTCTGATGGGCAAGCCCACGCTCAGGGATGTGGACGCCTGCTCTGCAAAGAAATCTACAGTCATATGACCAGAGGGTGTGGACTGAGGGAGCAGTGTAAACAAGGGCCACTGATTGAGTCTACCCAGTTCCCCACTTGACTTCCCCAATTTAGTCATTGCAGTAGGCGATCTGAAAGGGCTTGCCTCGCTTTAGGAGGTTCCCTGGTTCTTGGTCCCCACATTAAGATGCTAAACGCTCTCTGCTTGCAGCATCCAAGCACGTTGCGAATTCCCTGTTGGTCTCCAGGAGCCTTTCCTCCCAACTGTAAGAAGTAACTTAGTAAGTTACTACTCGTATTCGTGACTATTCTGAACCTTGGTCAACTAATATGCCCATGGGATAGTTTAGAATAAACCAAAGGAATGAGAAATGTCTTTACCTCAGGACAAGGGGATTCTGAGTGATGATTCCTATTAATGTTGTTCCAAAAGTGAAGGTTTTAGTTGCTCAGTTGTTTCTGACTCTGTGATCCCATGGACTGTAGCCCACTAGGCTCCTCTGTCCATGGAATTCTCCAGGCAAGAATACTGGAATGGGTAGCTGTTTTCTTCTCCAGAGGATCTTCCCGACCTGAGGATTGAACCTGGGTCTCAAATGGAGCCCGCACATAGAAAGTTCTCAGTAAATGGTAACTGTCAGCTGTAGTTATTTCGGGTTCCTAGGATGTATTTGCAGACTGAGGGAGAGTCTGTATCTTTTCGTTTCCAAGCCTGGACTGTTCATATAGTACATTTTGACTCTATCAAGGTCAACTTTACAGAGTATGCTTGCCCCAGTGGTGCTATATAACAAATCAACCTGAAACTACATGACTTGAGACAACAAGCGTATATTCTCTCTGAGTGAAGGTTGGCTGCGGGTGGGCTAATCTAGGCTGGATTTAGCTTCAAGCTGTAAATTGGGTCAGGTTTGCCCTGAGTGCCTCTCCTCCTCTTTGGGCCAGCAGGCTACCTGGGGCTTGTTCTCCTTGTGCTGATGGCAGAAGCGTGAGAGGTTATGCCCCGTCATGCACATGCATTTCAAGCCTCCCCAATGTCTTTACTTCTGATGGGCAAGCCCACGCTCAGGGATGTGGACGCCTGCTCTGCAAAGAAATCTACAGTCATATGACCAGAGGGTGTGGACTGAGGGAGCAGTGTAAACAAGGGCCACTGATTGAGTCTACCCAGTTCCCCACTTGACTTCCCCAATTTAGTCATTGCAGTAGGCGATCTGAAAGGGCTTGCCTCGCTTTAGGAGGTTCCCTGGTTCTTGGTCCCCACATTAAGATGCTAAACGCTCTCTGCTTGCAGCATCCAAGCACGTTGCGAATTCCCTGTTGGTCTCCAGGAGCCTTTCCTCCAACAGACAGGCATTTACTCTACTGTAAACGAAGGAGTCCCAGTTTAGACAGACACGATGGATTAGGCAGACAGCATCATTGACCCGGTTCCACTTCATTAGCCTTTCCAATTAAGGAGGATGTTACTGAAAGTGAGACCTCGCAGAGATACCGTCATACCTCGAATCCTCTGGCCTGAGCCTCTATAAAGAGTCTTCTATTTCAAATGTGCCCAGTGAGAGGAGAGCAGGTTGGCAAGTGAATCTTAAGTGTTAGTGATAGGGCCACTTGTGAGTTCCTTTGTCTGTCTTCTTGGCTAAGTCATTAACATGCTAAATATAGTGTTTTTTGTTTTTGTTATTTTTTCTGGAAGCTTTTTAATGAATATTAGTCCTCTGACCCTGTGCTCAGAGGATGTCTGATCTTGGAACATCAAATAAAGAGTTGACACGGCACTGTACCCATGGGCAGGCTCTGGGTTTTGTCACCACAGTGGTCAGAGGTTTCCTGTGGCTTCCCAGGGAAGTCTTTTCCAGGCAAGTTGTTCATGGGGTTCAGGATGGTGTTCTCCCCTCTCTACCCACCCCAAGGAATTCTGAGCAGTGAAGTGTAAGCTCCAAACAATAGCCAAATGGGCTGTGAAGTACAGCTTAATTAATCTGGGCATGCGCCCAACACCCTGTGCAGTGCTTTGCAAAGACCTGGCCTTCAAAAATGAAGCTAATATCTGAGTCTGAGAAGCAGGTTCTTCTAGTTGACATCTCGGTGGTGGGGTATGAATAAAGAGAGGGACAGACAGACAGACACAGATGGACTTCAGCTGCAGCACAGACTTGCGCAGTCTCACCCACTAAACAGCGTGGATCTGCCCCACACTGCTGGGCGCAGATCAGGACGCTGGCCTTGTCTCTCAGGCTAGAATGGGCCCTGCACAGTGTGCTTGCCTGCCCCCGGGGGGCTGCAAGTACAGGATTCACTCTGTGTAGGCAAGTGGTACAGGAGCTGGCTGGGCGCTCTGTGAAGGACGCTGAAACAACGCACCCCAGTTGAATAAAGCGAGGTTCAGCGAAGCTTCTCCCTGGTTGTTGTGGCCACCCTTTCCCCTTGAGAAGGGGCTCGCATGGGTTTGAAGACAGAGGGCTGTAGTATTTCTTTCAAGACTTCTCCAGGGTTATTTTTGGTTTTGTTTTGATATTTATTTATGTGGCTGCGCTGGATCTTAGTTGGGGCATGTGGGATCTTCGTTACATCATGTGGGATCTTCAGCACATGAACTCTCTGGTTGTGGCCTGGGCTTAGTTGCTCCATAGCGTGTGGGATCTTAGTTCCCTTGCCAGGGATCAAACCCTTGTCCCCTGCATTGCAAGGCAGACTCTTAACCACTGGACCACCAGGAAGTCTCTCCTCAAGTATCCTTCTGGGCAAAGGCTGCAGTGTGGGCAGCGGGGAGAGCATGCCTCTCAGTCTCTTCAGTCTTCAGTAAGAGGAGTGTTCAGTGCCAGGATAGAGTGTTCAGGTTAGTGAGATGTCCTCTTGGCATGAACCTTTGAGACGCACCATTGGAAAAATGCTGGGAATTAGACCTAGAACTGGGTGAGAGGAGCCCTTGTCTGGAAGGAAAGGTCAGAACAGACTAGATGGTCACCTGGGAACTCACCTACATATACACAGAGGAATATTACTCAGCTTTCAAATAGGAAGAGAATCCTACCATTTGTAACAACGTGGATAAACCTTGAGGACATGATGCTGAGTAAAATAAGCCAGTCACAGAAAGATGAAATAAGGCATGATTATTACATTTCCCTTTTGTTCAGAGGCCAGGAGGCTGGGCTAATTCACATGCTTCCTGGAAGCCTGTGTTGGAAAATCTGCTCAGATAAAGCAAAGCTTCCAATGGAGTGTGTGCCCTTTGGGGCCCTAACATCATGCCCATTCTAAGTCAGAGGCAGCTTGAGGTTACTTTCCCAGAATCATGAATCCAAGATGATTAAGTTCAGAGCCGACATAGCCCAGACAAAAATAGCCGTTATGTGCTGAGCTTCCTGTTTTCCTTGGAATCCACTTGCTGGAAAGGGCTGCCTCCTCCCCAGGCGTCCCTTCCTCTTCTGTACCCACCCTGCCCCCATGCCAGAGTTCAGGTTTAATGACCCGAGAACTTACCACCTAGCATTTCCAGTCAATTGGCTTTTGTAGCAAGTGAATGAATGGGACTTTCTCTGGCCTTCTCTCTCCTGAAAGGAATCTTCCCCAGTTCATTGGAATGTGCCCCACAGACCAGGAATTAAGCTCTTCTTTCCCCTTGTCTCTTTCCTTCCCTCATTCTTTCCAAGATCAGACACAAAGTGGTGGCCCTGCCTCTAATGGGGACTTTATATTCTTTCAGGTTTATTTCTGATCTTCTTATAGACCCATCTTCTCCTTCATATTGATGGTATTAATACACTTTGAGATGCTCAGCGAGGGGGCCTTGTTTCTTCCTTCTTTGCACGTACATGTCATCATTTTGCATGATCTCCTGCGGGTGTCCTTGTAGCCTCCTAATGGAAGATTTCAGCCCCTCCATCAGGCGAATGTGGGAGGAGCTGTGGAATGTCGGGAATGGGGGAGACAGAAGGGGGCTTCCCTCCCTGTGTGGTTGCTGGAACCCTGAAGAGATGTAGCTTTGTTTTAAAATGGTGACAGGGTAGTAGGTTACATTTCCCCACCACTCACATGCATTTTCTCCTTTATTCCCCCCAGGACCCTCAACCGAGCCCAGTGATCACGCTGGAGACCCAGGTGAGTCCCTCCCAATGGTCTCTGTCGCCTTCTCTGCACTGATGCTCCTGGACCCCTTTTCCAGGGAGTGTGTACCCATCCCTTGGCTCCAGGGCTCAGAAAAGCTGGACAGACACATAAGGCTGCCTCCTGCCCTGCTGGGATGTGTGCATGCACCTGCGTATGTCCACATGCCCGCTGATTGTGGGTGAGTGTGTGTGCACACATCTGTGTCCCCAGGTTCTGAAAGTACCGTGGGAAGAAACAGACCTGTTCTTCTGAGTTTTCCTCTGTCCAGGAGTCACGAGGAGGTGAATGTAGAGGGAGAGTGGAAGCGGGGAGAGCCACGCAGCTGGGGTGGCTGCTCCTGTATGCCTCGGGTTTGGAGAACTTTCTTCCCTGGTGGTTAGATGCATCCTCGCTCCTGCATTCTGAGGAGTCTGAATCATGGTGGTATTTCTGAGCAGGACACGTGGCCAGTGAGCCTTGTAAGGAGGGTGTGGCCCTTACTGTCCGCTTTGTGCTTTCCTGGGAGCTCGGACTGGGGGCAGCTTTGAGTCCAGCAGGCTGTGTCTACTGGATGCAGCTGGAGTCAGGAGCTGCGCCTTCTGGCCCTGAAGGGTCACTGAACTGCTCAGCCTCCTTCTCCCCGCCTGGACTGCTGTCACCGTAGTAGTAGCGCCCGGCCTGCAGGGCCGTGCGGAAGAGGGCGGGGCAGGGTGTCTGCAGTCCTCGGTACATGCCAAGTGCTTGTGAGTGTTAGCTTTTTAAACCAATAGAACGATTGTCTTTCTGTGGAATTGAAGGAGGTGTCTCTTTGTTTTTCTTTTTTTGAACTTTTTAGTTTGTATTGGTGTATAGATGATTGACAATATCAAAACAGTTTCGGGTGAGCAGCAAAGACTCAGCCGTACATGTACATGTATCCATTCTCCCCCAGGCCCCCTCCCCTCCAGTCTGCCACAGGATATTGAGCAGAGTTCCATGTGCTATATAGTAGGGACTTGTTGGTTGTGCACGCATGCTAAGTCACTTTAGTTGTGTCTGACTCTTTGCGGCCCTGTGGACCATAGTCTGCCAGGCTCCTCTGTTCATGGGATTCTCTAGGCAGTAATTTTCTAGGCAGCGTGGGTTGCCATGCTTTTCTCCAGGGATCTTCTTAGCTCAGGGATCGAACCTACATCTCCTATGACTCCTGCACTGCAGGTAGATTCTTACCACTGAGCCACCAGGAAAACTCCCTCATTGGTTATGCATTTTAAATATAGCAGTGTGTATACATCCATCCCAACTCCCTAACTATCCTTTCCCTCTGGCAACCGTAAGTTCATTTTCTAAGCCTGTGAGTCGAAGGGGATGTGCCTTTGGATCAATCCTTTGCTTAGCTCTGTGGGTTGGTCAGATCGTAAAAAGAGAGGACAGGGTGGGACCCAGCCAGCGACCCACAGCTAACGGAGTATCAGGCTGGTGAATGAATGTAGCCAACTTCTCAGGCTCCTGTGTCCTCTGGCAGACTCGCGCCTGCATTCTGAGGAGTCTGAATCATGGTGGTATTTCTGAGCAGGACACGTGGCCAGTGAGCCTTGTAAGGAGGGTGTGGCCCTTACTGTCCGCTTTGTGCTTTCCTGGGAGCTCGGACTGGGGGCAGCTTTGAGTCCAGCAGGCTGTGTCTACTGGATGCAGCTGGAGTCAGGAGCTGCGCCTTCTGGCCCTGAAGGGTCACTGAACTGCTCAGCCTCCTTCTCCCCGCCTGGACTGCTGTCACCGTAGTAGTAGCGCCCGGCCTGCAGGGCCGTGCGGAAGAGGGCGGGGCAGGGTGTCTGCAGTCCTCGGTACATGCCAAGTGCTTGTGAGTGTTAGCTTTTTAAACCAATAGAACGATTGTCTTTCTGTGGAATTGAAGGAGGTGTCTCTTTGTTTTTCTTTTTTTGAACTTTTTAGTTTGTATTGGTGTATAGATGATTGACAATATCAAAACAGTTTCGGGTGAGCAGCAAAGACTCAGCCGTACATGTACATGTATCCATTCTCCCCCAGGCCCCCTCCCCTCCAGTCTGCCACAGGATATTGAGCAGAGTTCCATGTGCTATATAGTAGGGACTTGTTGGTTGTGCACGCATGCTAAGTCACTTTAGTTGTGTCTGACTCTTTGCGGCCCTGTGGACCATAGTCTGCCAGGCTCCTCTGTTCATGGGATTCTCTAGGCAGTAATTTTCTAGGCAGCGTGGGTTGCCATGCTTTTCTCCAGGGATCTTCTTAGCTCAGGGATCGAACCTACATCTCCTATGACTCCTGCACTGCAGGTAGATTCTTACCACTGAGCCACCAGGAAAACTCCCTCATTGGTTATGCATTTTAAATATAGCAGTGTGTATACATCCATCCCAACTCCCTAACTATTCTTTCCCTCTGGCAACCGTAAGTTCATTTTCTAAGCCTGTGAGTCGAAGGGGATGTGCCTTTGGATCAATCCTTTGCTTAGCTCTGTGGGTTGGTCAGATCGTAAAAAGAGAGGACAGGGTGGGACCCAGCCAGCGACCCACAGCTAACGGAGTATCAGGCTGGTGAATGAATGTAGCCAACTTCTCAGGCTCCTCAGTGCCTCCTACAGCTCCAGGGGCCACCTGCCTCCACTCTTTACCCTCATGACGTGCATCGCTGCCCTGTCTTCCCCAGGGGTATGAGGAGCAAGCCCACCCTACTCTCCTTCCTTTATGGAAGGCCAGATGCTGTGAAGAAAGTCGGTTCTCAGGGTTCCGTTGGGTTCTTCTGTCCTCTCCCCACTCCTTTTTACTTAGTTAGCTTCAAAAGTGTTAGCTGCTTGGTTGTGTCCGACTCTTTGCGACCTCATGGGCTATAGCCTTCCAGGCCCCTCTGTCCATGGAATTCTCCAGGCAAGAATTCTGAGTGGGTAGCCACTCCTTTCTCCAGAGGATCTCCCTAAGCCACGGATTGCACCCACGTCTCCTGCACTGCAGGCTGATACCACCTGAGCCACTGGGGAAGCCCAGTAGGCTTCAGAGATGACCAGAAAGCAGAGCCAGTGGGAGGGAGCAGTGGAGGGACTTTCAGGGGATACTCACCCAGGGTTAGCTCCTGTTTGGCCATTTCCTGGTCTGGTTTTTCCAGCCTCCTGCCAGTCACCTCAGGCACATTTGCCATATGTGAATCATACATTTGGTCAATCCTAAGTCACCTAAAATACATTTTTCCCTGACATCAACTTGTTTAACTTTCAGAAGGAGACTTACCCTAAACTAATGATTTTCAATTTGGTTTTACTTTCAGAAGGAGACTTACCCTAAACTAATGATTTTCAATTTGGAGTGTCTGACTTTCAGAGGATGTTTGTCAATGTCTGAAGACCTTGGTAGGGCAGGAGGGCAGGGGCTCGCTACTGGCGCCTTGCGGTTAGAGACCAGAGAGGGTGCTAAATGAGCTGCAGGGCGCAAGATGCCCCTACAGGAAAAGCTGTCCTGCCTGAAATGTCAGTAGGGCTGAGGTTGAGAACTATGATCTCAGGGAATAATATTGGTGAAATCGTGAGTTTGATGAGTAAGTTTATGGAAATTTATTCTAAGCCTGTGAGTCGAAGGGATGTGCCTTTGGCTCCTTTGCTTACCAGCTCGGTGGGACCCAGCCAGCGACCCACAGCTAACGGAGTATCAGGCTGGTGAATGAATGTAGCCAACTTCTCAGGCTCCTCAGTGCCTCCTACAGCTCCAGGGCCACCTGCCTCCATCTTACCCTCATGACGTGCATCGCTGCCCTGTCTTCCCCAGGGGTATGAGGAGCAAGCCCACCCTACTCTCCTTCCTTTATGGAAGGCCAGATGCTGTGAAGAAAGTCGGTTCTCAGGGTTCCGTTGGGTTCTTCTGTCCTCTCCCCACTCCTTTTTACTTAGTTAGCTTCAAAAGTGTTAGCTGCTTGGTTGTGTCCGACTCTTTGCGACCTCATGGGCTATAGCCTTCCAGGCCCCTCTGTCCATGGAATTCTCCAGGCAAGAATTCTGAGTGGGTAGCCACTCCTTTCTCCAGAGGATCTCCCTAAGCCACGGATTGCACCCACGTCTCCTGCACTGCAGGCTGATACCACCTGAGCCACTGGGGAAGCCCAGTAGGCTTCAGAGATGACCAGAAAGCAGAGCCAGTGGGAGGGAGCAGTGGAGGGACTTTCAGGGGATACTCACCCAGGGTTAGCTCCTGTTTGGCCATTTCCTGGTCTGGTTTTTCCAGCCTCCTGCCAGTCACCTCAGGCACATTTGCCATATGTGAATCATACATTTGGTCAATCCTAAGTCACCTAAAATACATTTTTCCCTGACATCAACTTGTTTAACTTTCAGAAGGAGACTTACCCTAAACTAATGATTTTCAATTTGGTTTTACTTTCAGAAGGAGACTTACCCTAAACTAATGATTTTCAATTTGGAGTGTCTGACTTTCAGAGGATGTTTGTCAATGTCTGAAGACCTTGGTAGGGCAGGAGGGCAGGGGCTCGCTACTGGCGCCTTGCGGTTAGAGACCAGAGAGGGTGCTAAATGAGCTGCAGGGCGCAAGATGCCCCTACAGGAAAAGCTGTCCTGCCTGAAATGTCAGTAGGGCTGAGGTTGAGAACTATGATCTCAGGGAATAATATTGGTGAAATCGTGAGTTTGATGAGTAAGTTGTATTTTTGGCAAAACTTTTTTTTTATTGGCATGATTTACTCTGGTTATTAGTAACAATTTGCAGTCGTTCTTTTCTTTTTCTTATTTTTTAGAGGGAAGGTTGCTTTATTTATTTATTTATTTATTTATTTATGGCTATTTTGGGTTTTTACCGATGCTGGCAGGCTCTTCTCTAGTTGCAGGGAGTGGGGGCTACTCTCTAGTTGAGGGGAGCAGGCTTCTCGTTGTGGTGACTTCTCTTGTTGTAGAACTCAGGCTGTAGGGCTCACGGGCTTCAGTTGTTGCGGCCCATGGGCTCCATAGTTGCGGCTCTGAGATTCTAGAGCACAGGCTCCGTAGTTGTGGCTCACGGGCTTCATTGCTCCACAGCATGTGGGATCTTCCTGGATCAGGGATTGTACCTGTGTCTCCTGCATTGGCAGGTGAACACTTTACCACTGAGCTACCAGGGAAGCCCCTTGCAAAACTTTGAATATTGAAGAATTTAAAAAGCCCCTTTGGGTGCCTTCTAGAATCATCAGTGTCCTCTCAGAAGTATGTGCTGCCCTTTGGAAACATGTCTCTCCCTGGTCTGCCCCATGGATTCTGAGAGAACGTCCAGGGAATGTTTTTAAAATGCTGGCCCTTCTCTGTCAGTCTCCATTCTAGCTGATCCTGGGTCATTCTGTCCTTGAACCAGCTACATTTTTCCCTATGGATATCTCCCCACCAGCTCTGCAAGCCATCCGTGGGTGAGAACAGTCGTGTGCCTGGCTCTGGCCTGCACACTCTGAGTGGCAGTTCACTCCTGCCAACACAGCGACCTCTCCCAGCATCAGGCTCATCAGCCCCAGGGACCTGAGCCCCTGTTTGCGCACAGCCAGCGGTGGCATGTGGCCGGCTTTCAACTCTGGTGCCATGCCCCTGGGGAAGTGACTTAATTTATCTTTGAACAACAGTCTATCAGTCTCATCTGGTGCTCGGTCTTTGGGGAGCGGTAGAATACTGTTGTCTTGCCCGAGTTCTGATTTCCGATGTTAAAGAGATGTTGGAACCCAACCAAAGTATGCCCCTACAGGAAAAGCTGTCCTGCCTGAAATGTCAGTAGGGCTGAGGTTGAGAACTATGATCTCAGGGAATAATATTGGTGAAATCGTGAGTTTGATGAGTAAGTTGTATTTTTGGCAAAACTTTTTTTTTATTGGCATGATTTACTCTGGTTATTAGTAACAATTTGCAGTCGTTCTTTTCTTTTTCTTATTTTTTAGAGGAAGGTTGCTTTAGTTATTTATTTTTTTATTTATTTATGGCTATTTTGGGTTTTTACCGATGCTGGCAGGCTCTTCTCTAGTTGCAGGGAGTGGGGGCTACTCTCTAGTTGAGGGGAGCAGGCTTCTCGTTGTGGTGACTTCTCTTGTTGTAGAACTCAGGCTGTAGGGCTCACGGGCTTCAGTTGTTGCGGCCCATGGGCTCCATAGTTGCGGCTCTGAGATTCTAGAGCACAGGCTCCGTAGTTGTGGCTCACGGGCTTCATTGCTCCACAGCATGTGGGATCTTCCTGGATCAGGGATTGTACCTGTGTCTCCTGCATTGGCAGGTGAACACTTTACCACTGAGCTACCAGGGAAGCCCCTTGCAAAACTTTGAATATTGAAGAATTTAAAAAGCCCCTTTGGGTGCCTTCTAGAATCATCAGTGTCCTCTCAGAAGTATGTGCTGCCCTTTGGAAACCTGTCTCCCCCATGGTTGCCCCCTGGATTCTGAGAAAACGGCCCGGGGAATGTTTTTAAAATGCTGGCCCTTCTCTGTCAGTCTCCATTCTAGCTGATCCTGGGTCATTCTGTCCTTGAACCAGCTACATTTTTCCCTATGGATATCTCCCCACCAGCTCTGCAAGCCATCCGTGGGTGAGAACAGTCGTGTGCCTGGCTCTGGCCTGCACACTCTGAGTGGCAGTTCACTCCTGCCAACACAGCGACCTCTCCCAGCATCAGGCTCATCAGCCCCAGGGACCTGAGCCCCTGTTTGCGCACAGCCAGCGGTGGCATGTGGCCGGCTTTCAACTCTGGTGCCATGCCCCTGGGGAAGTGACTTAATTTATCTTTGAACAACAGTCTATCAGTCTCATCTGGTGCTCGGTCTTTGGGGAGCGGTAGAATACTGTTGTCTTGCCCCGAGTTCTGATTTCCGATGTTAAAGAGATGTTGGAACCCAACCAAAGTGCAAATGTGCTTTTTTGTAACTGTTGGCACAAGCCTGCGGCCAGATTTGACTTTGTGCTGGGCTTCAGCCCATCGTGGGTCTCAGGATGGGATCCTGTTCAGCTGCTTGCAGGCAGGTCAGATGGGAGGAGCTGGGGGAGGTTTTCTGGCAGGACGTGGTGCCCCAAATATAGCCCATAGAGCCTGAGCAAGCTGGCAGTTGTGTCCAAGCAGAGCCATGGAGAGCCAGCCGTGCAGAGGTGAGTGGAGGAGGTGTCCTTCCCACCCCCACCCTCCCAGCCCCAGTACCCTTTGCTCCCAAGAATGTCATCACCTGGATCACTGGTGTCGCAGGCGGGCCTGACCTCGAGATTTCACTGTGAGCCGTGTCCGTACATCATGCGTCAGTGGCGTGGCATGCCCCGGGCCCCGTCTGTAAGGGGACGCTGGGCCACCCGGGGCCTGTCCCTCCACGCATCCCCCTCTCTCCCTAGTACTCTGCCTCGGCCCCCACCCATGCTCGGTGCGTCTGTTCCCAGGCTGCCATGCCGAGTTGGGGGATATGGTTTGACTGAGGCCTCCTCTAAGGCTCTCTGCTGTCAGCATAGCCAGATTTCACATCTGTTGGCATCAGCGGGACCCTCTCTGCTTAACGGCCAGATGAACAGAATGAGGAAGTTGAATAATGTTTAAATCCCTGGTATCAGTTTTCTCTCAGCAGACTGTCCCTGGGGGTAGGGAGGACTCCCTGACTGGCAGTGGTAAGTGCTTTTCTGGCCTCCAGATGGTGGTGACCCAGGAACCAAGTAATCTAGAGATGAAAAGAGAATGTCTGAAAGGAATCTGAATTTGGTTAGCAGCACGGGTAGAATCCCTACTCTTGCTGACCTTACCACTTTCCAAAAACGGGTTTCTCCCGCTGAATCCTCCAATGCCATGATCACATAGGCTTTTGCATGATATCCAACTTCCAGAGGAAGATGCTCGAGGTCAGAGAGGTTAAGTAACGTCTGACTGAACAACAGTCTATCAGTCTCATCTGGTGCTCGGTCTTTGGGGAGCGGTAGAATACTGTTGTCTTGCCCGACTGTTCTGATTTCCGATGTTAAAGAGATGTTGGAACCCAACCAAAGTGCAAATGTGCTTTTTTGTAACTGTTGGCACAAGCCTGCGGCCAGATTTGACTTTGTGCTGGGCTTCAGCCCATCGTGGGTCTCAGGATGGGATCCTGTTCAGCTGCTTGCAGGCAGGTCAGATGGGAGGAGCTGGGGGAGGTTTTCTGGCAGGACGTGGTGCCCCAAATATAGCCCATAGAGCCTGAGCAAGCTGGCAGTTGTGTCCAAGCAGAGCCATGGAGAGCCAGCCGTGCAGAGGTGAGTGGAGGAGGTGTCCTTCCCACCCCCACCCTCCCAGCCCCAGTACCCTTTGCTCCCAAGAATGTCATCACCTGGATCACTGGTGTCGCAGGCGGGCCTGACCTCGAGATTTCACTGTGAGCCGTGTCCGTACATCATGCGTCAGTGGCGTGGCATGCCCCGGGCCCCGTCTGTAAGGGGACGCTGGGCCACCCGGGGCCTGTCCCTCCACGCATCCCCCTCTCTCCCTAGTACTCTGCCTCGGCCCCCACCCATGCTCGGTGCGTCTGTTCCCAGGCTGCCATGCCGAGTTGGGGGATATGGTTTGACTGAGGCCTCCTCTAAGGCTCTCTGCTGTCAGCATAGCCAGATTTCACATCTGTTGGCATCAGCGGGACCCTCTCTGCTTAACGGCCAGATGAACAGAATGAGGAAGTTGAATAATGTTTAAATCCCTGGTATCAGTTTTCTCTCAGCAGACTGTCCCTGGGGGTAGGGAGGACTCCCTGACTGGCAGTGGTAAGTGCTTTTCTGGCCTCCAGATGGTGGTGACCCAGGAACCAAGTAATCTAGAGATGAAAAGAGAATGTCTGAAAGGAATCTGAATTTGGTTAGCAGCACGGGTAGAATCCCTACTCTTGCTGACCTTACCACTTTCCAAAAACGGGTTTCTCCCGCTGAATCCTCCAATGCCATGATCACATAGGCTTTTGCATGATATCCAACTTCCAGAGGAAGATGCTCGAGGTCAGAGAGGTTAAGTAACGTGCCCAAGGACACACAGGACCTAGCGTTGGTGAGTATCAGACATGGGGCCATATGACATCAGAATCTATCTTCTCAACTTCTCTCCTGTTTTTCCAGGAAAAATTTTAAAAAGTTGCTTTACTAGTAGAAAGACTTGCTAGTGCTCAGAAAATCTGGAGAGATGAACTTGAGGTATACACCTCAGCGTTAATATAGATAAATGGATGGATGGATGGTGCTTTGTACAACTATGTACCCATGTACTTAGATCATTAGGTAGAGGAATGATAGATAGATGGTAGGTGGGTAGACAAATCAATAAGGATGCTTCCTGTGATGAGTAGTTCTTTGACGGTTTGCCACAAAGCCTATGAGCAAAAGGATTTAAGCGGTGGGCCCAATAGAAAATTTATTTTAAAAACAACAAAATAAAAACTCTCCCTGCGCATCCGTCGTGTTTTGGTGAATCTGAATGCTCATTTTTAACTTTTCCCAGGTGGCCCAGTGGTAAAGAATCCACCTGTCAAGGCAGGAGACACACAAGAGATGTGGGTTCGATCCCTGGGTCAGGAAGATCCCATGGAGGAGGAAATGGCAACCCACTCCAGTATTCTTGCCTGGAGTAGGAAATGAATGCTCATGACCAGATTCTCTCCTTCTCATTGATCCCTAAGATGGTGTATCATTTCTGAATCTACTCCAGTTGGCAAGGCCTCTTGTCGTTTCCTTTTAGCTTCTCTGCCTCCCTTCCTGCCACGTCTCCCCAGCATCGTCGCTGTCAATTAGTTCATGGCCTCGCCTCTGGCCCTGAGATCCCCTGGGAGTGCTAATAAAGGAAACCTTCAGTAGAGTGAAGGTGTATCAGTCAGGGTCTCTGTGAAGCTGGCTCTCCTTGGAGTGGAGCAAAGGTGCCTTTACACTGAAGCCTTCTCTCAGGACCTGAAGACTGAGGGCAACAGGAGGAAAACTCCTGACTGCTCAGCCTTCAGCAACCAACTAGTTCCTTGAATTTCTTTGGTCAGCCAGCTGGGGGTACAAGGGCAGGGAGTTACAGTCCCATCAAGATGGTGCTGCCAGGATCATTGAGGATTGGGAGCAGAACTCCCGAAGAAAACAAACAGTGAGTGGAAGGAAAGCAGTCCGTGAGAACTTCATTCATTTATCCAGGTGGTTACACAGCAAATAGTTTGGGGGCCAGGAGGAGGCCAGACCTTGAGGCTAAAGATACAGCAGTGAACAGGAGAGAAGGACCCTTGCCCGTGGATTCCCCACCGCCCCCATTCTGCCTGGGGGAGTCAGACAGTGAATTTAGGAACAAATAAATATGTCTGTGCTTTCAGGGAGTAATGAGTGAATAAAAAAAAAAAGACCCGTGTGTCTGAAAGCGAGAGTGGCCAGATCCACAACGGGGAGGGCATTCAGGGAAGTCTCTGAGTTTCGAGCTCAGCCAGTGACATCAAGCTGAGAACTTACAGTGGAAAGAGTTAACCAGGCAAAGAGGTGGCAGTAATTGTGTTCTGAGAGTTTGCCCATTACAGCTGGGTTCCTGTAAAACTAATGCCCGTTTCCCTTAGAATCAATTAGAGTATTACCTCTTTGTAGCTCCTGTGATGCTTTAGTGGAATTAAAACATCAGGATGAATAAGGAATTCCTTTTCTCAGGCAAGTGTGAAGGGCGAGACCAAGGAGGTGGGACTCAGGGAAAGTGCTGTCCAGTCAGACCAACACCGGGAGTGAGCATTTGGACAGGGCACTTCTGATCCGAACAGTGTTGAGCTGTGATCATGGGACTTACATAAGAAATCAGCTAACAGTCATCATCAGCTAATTAGCTGGCTCGTGTTCAGCTGAATCGAAGCCTGAGTCTAAACCAGTGGTTCCCAACTTGGGTCCATTGCACTGCCTTCATGCCTGTGGACATTTGGTGATGTCTAGAGACGTGTTTGATTATTACAACTTGGGGGCTTGTGAGTGCTTCTGGCATCTTGTGGGTAGAGACCAGGGATGGGGCAAAATACGCTACTATGCATGCAGGAAAGAATTATCCAGCCCCAAATGTCAGTAGTGCCAAGCGTGAGAAGCCTGGTGTTGCTATATAGACAGCTTATTTTTTTTAGCAAAGACAACCTCAGCCACGTAATTGTGACCATGTAGAAGGGCATAATTTGTTCCTTCCTTGGTGTTCTCTTGTTTATGTTCAAACATCACCCTCTCTGGTAAATATCAGACCTCTGCCCCCGGGCTCTTGGCTGTGGCACATCACCCCACAAGGCCTCTGGGTCTGAGTTGCCGGAGAGTGACTCAGGCAGGATAACGACTCACGGCGTGTGTGCGCATGTGCACTGTGTGGAAAGGGGAAAACACCTCTCAGAGATGGTTTCCTGAGAGATGTGAGGGCCCAACCGTGCAGAGAATATACAACTTTTTTTTTTTTTTTTAAGTTAGAATGCCTAGCTTCTTGGCTCGGTTCGGAGAGGCTTGGGCCAAGGCTTTCAGACCGATGGAGCAAGACTTGTGAAAAACTCGGTTTCAAGGCTGTTTCTCTTTCAGAGGCAAACCGCAGCCTCCTGTACAAACTTCTTTCTCCCGAAGCTCTTCCCCTACTCCCGGGATTAAAGGAATTGCTGTCTCCTCTCGCCTGGCTTCCAGCTCTGGGCTTCGATTAACCTTTTCCTCCATGGAGAGCGGTTTGGGGAGTAATCAGGAGCTTCTGAATGGCTCTTACCTGAATTTCCCAGCCCATTAAATCTTACGGTGCTCGGCATCTGTTGAGAAAGTGAGACCAAATTGCTTCTCAGCCCATCTGCTTTCCTCCGCCAGCCTTTTGGGAGCAGGACCTCTCTGGAGCAGACAAGGCTGGTTTTGGGACTAGCCAGATCCCTCCACCCATTTGTTTCGGCTGGGACCAAACTTCGTCAGACCAACACCGGGAGTGAGCATTTGGACAGGGCACTTCTGATCCGAACAGTGTTGAGCTGTGATCATGGGACTTACATAAGAAATCAGCTAACAGTCATCATCAGCTAATTAGCTGGCTCGTGTTCAGCTGAATCGAAGCCTGAGTCTAAACCAGTGGTTCCCAACTTGGGTCCATTGCACTGCCTTCATGCCTGTGGACATTTGGTGATGTCTAGAGACGTGTTTGATTATTACAACTTGGGGGCTTG
This sequence comes from Tragulus kanchil, assembly GCA_022376925.1. Taxonomy (NCBI): domain Eukaryota; kingdom Metazoa; phylum Chordata; class Mammalia; order Artiodactyla; family Tragulidae; genus Tragulus; species Tragulus kanchil. Next base: position 110,804,497 of record JAIOJX010000002.1, on the reverse strand, counting down.
TGAGTGCTTCTGGCATCTTGTGGGTAGAGACCAGGGATGGGGCAAAATACGCTACTATGCATGCAGGAAAGAATTATCCAGCCCCAAATGTCAGTAGTGCCAAGCGTGAGAAGCCTGGTGTTGCTATATAGACAGCTTATTTTTTTTAGCAAAGACAACCTCAGCCACGTAATTGTGACCATGTAGAAGGGCATAATTTGTTCCTTCCTTGGTGTTCTCTTGTTTATGTTCAAACATCACCCTCTCTGGTAAATATCAGACCTCTGCCCCCGGGCTCTTGGCTGTGGCACATCACCCCACAAGGCCTCTGGGTCTGAGTTGCCGGAGAGTGACTCAGGCAGGATAACGACTCACGGCGTGTGTGCGCATGTGCACTGTGTGGAAAGGGGAAAACACCTCTCAGAGATGGTTTCCTGAGAGATGTGAGGGCCCAACCGTGCAGAGAATATACAACTTTTTTTTTTTTTTTTAAGTTAGAATGCCTAGCTTCTTGGCTCGGTTCGAGAGGCTTGGGCCAAGGCTTTCAGACCGATGGAGCAAGACTTGTGAAAAACTCGGTTTCAAGGCTGTTTCTCTTTCAGAGGCAAACCGCAGCCTCCTGTACAAACTTCTTTCTCCCGAAGCTCTTCCCCTACTCCCGGGATTAAAGGAATTGCTGTCTCCTCTCGCCTGGCTTCCAGCTCTGGGCTTCGATTAACCTTTTCCTCCATGGAGAGCGGTTTGGGGAGTAATCAGGAGCTTCTGAATGGCTCTTACCTGAATTTCCCAGCCCATTAAATCTTACGGTGCTCGGCATCTGTTGAGAAAGTGAGACCAAATTGCTTCTCAGCCCATCTGCTTTCCTCCCGCCAGCCTCTCTTGGGGGAGCAGGACCTCTCTGGAGCAGACAAGGCTGGTTTTGGGACTAGCCAGATCCCTCCACCATGGTCTTTTCCTCTGGTTCTGATTTGCTGGATCTTTAATTAGCCCTGGTGGGATGGGTGGGGCAGGGTGGTGACCAGCTGGCCCACTGCCTGGGCTGGGACTTGGCTCGCCGGGCAGGGAGGCTGGACCCGGCCGGAGAAGCAGTCTCCGGGAGGACTTGCGGTCCTATGGCCACGGTGCCGCTCTAGTCTGTATGACTCAGAGCGCACGAAGTGATGCAACGTTCTGCAAATAGCCGGCAAGTTCCCCAAAGTGTGACCACATGCACCATCTCACAAAAACCAGATTGTGTTGAGGTCATTAGTCCTCTGTTCTCGGTGGGAGACAACTTCTCCCAAGACACTGAAGGTCTGCGTTTTCGCCCTTGACTGAGAACACTTCAAACGAGGGCTTTTGTCTGTAGTGACCCGCGCATTGATACCCTGACTGTATGTTTGCTATGAGCTGAGAGCTGTGTGTTGTATGTGTGCTTGTCCCTTTTACTACCTTAAGCCAGCACTCGCAGAGCCCTGGTAGTATGGGCTGGGCGCTTTTCTACATAAGCTCTTTACATGGAGTCACTCACTCAGATTTTACAACTGTCACTTATGGGCGGTATCACTGTCATCCTGTTTAACAGACGAGAAACTGAGGCAGTGAGGCGGCTTGTCCAGCAACTACAAGTGACGCGGCTGGGACTGGGACCTGAGAGTCTATCAGGAAATAGGTGGCACTAGTGGGAAAGAACCCGCCTGCCAATGCAGGAAATGTAAGAGATGTGGGTTTGATCCCTGGGTTGGGAAGATTCTGTGGAAAAGGAAATGGGAACCCACTCCAGTATTCTTGCTTGGGAAATCCCTTGGGCAGTGGAGCCGGGTGGGCTATGGCCCATAGGGTCACAGAGTCGGCCACGATTGAAGTGACTTAGCATGCACCTAATTCAGGCAGCTATAGATTTTAGCTCCGTTTTACAGACAGACAAGCCAACTGAGGCCCAGAGAGACTGAGTTTCCTTTGAAACTCAGCCAGCAAGTGATTGAGGCTGGATTGAAGTCAGGTTACAGAAGAAACCATCTCCTTCACTGCTGTGTTGTTAAGACACAGATTAAATATAGATTTTAGATATAAATGATAGATAGGTATTAGAGGTGTAGATACATAGAGATGTATAACAATTGCATAATGTATATGTGATGTACAATGTATGCACCAGTGTATACAGTTAGCCCTCTGAATTCTCCTTCTGCAGATTCAACCAACCATGGATCAAAAATATCTGAAAAAAAAAAATGCCAAAAAGTTCTAAAAAGCAAAACGTGAATTTGTCACATGCTGGCAACTGTTTGTCTAGCATTTACATTGTATTAGGTATTATAAGTAATCTAAAGATGATTTAAAGAACATGGGAGGAAGCATGTGCATAAGTTAGATGCAAATACTATGCCATTGTATACATGGGACTTGAGACGCTATGGGTTTGGGTCCAATTCTTTGTGACCCTATGGACCGTAGTCTGCCAGGCTCTGTTCATAGAATACATATATACATATAATAATAATATATGTTATATATTAGATATCATATATTATATATTAGAAAATATAATTCTACATCAAATTCAGATTTACACCTCTATCTAATCTATGTATCTATCTAATCTGTGTCTAAAGTATATGTGCATTATGTTGCATACATTATAATACGCATATGTATAATGTATGTAATGTAACATTTGTATTCTCTAGATTAGCTATAGAGATGAGCCCAGGGATAGAGATTAGATGTAGAATGCCTGTATCAATAAATACGGCGTAGCTGTAAGTGTAGACTCAGACGTAGAGTAGATGTGGATAGAGCTGTGGACAGAGTTGCGGGAGGGGCTTCCCTGGTGGCTCGGTTGATAAAGAATCTGCCTGCAGTGCGGGAGACCTGGCTTATGTGTGTCGTTATACATACAGTTGTAAGTGGAGATGGAGATGGAGGTAGCGCTGTCCCCCTGGGAAGCCCCCAGCAGTCAGGTCTGGAAATACCTGTCTGCACAGAGTGAATTCCAGGTCCACCGCCGAGGTTCCATGCCGTGCGAGGCTTCCCTGCAGAGAGCAGAGTGGTCGCACCATGAGGAGGAAGCACATTTCCTGTCCAGCAGATGCATCTTCTCAAAGTGCCTCCGCCGCCCCTGCTTCCAGCCTGGAGGGGAAGCCCACAGTGCCCCCAGCTGAGCCACCAGGCAGTGCCGCCAGATTTGCATCGAATGACAAGCCAGAGGCTCCACTAGGAGGCTCTGCTGCTGTTTGGCGCACAGAGCACGTGCATGTGTGCTGAGCTGCTTCAATCATGTCCGACTCTGCGACCCTTTGGGTTGTAGCCCGCCAGGCTCCTCTGTCTATGGGGTTCTGCAGGCAAGGTTACTGGAGTGGGTCACCGTGCCCTCCTCCAGGGGATCTTCCCCACCCAGGGATGCAGCCTGGATCTCTTACGTCTCCTGCATTGGCAGGCAGGTTCTTTACCACTAGCACCCCCTGGGAAGCCTGTACCAGGATCTTTGAGACTTAGTCTGTTTTCTCCAGGGGGTTTTCGGGAAGGGCGGTGTGAACCCAGGAGCTTGAAAAGAGAAGGTTCCAGGGCTAGAATGTTCAGGCTGGGTTTGAGGTTTCTAGTTGTCCAGGTAATTCAGTCTAGAAAATTGCTTTTGCATAAAACAGCAGCATGAGGAGACTGGAGGACGTATGTCAAAATCAATACCAAGGGCTCAGACTTGGAGGATTTAGGAGAGGAGAGCCTCCGGGTGCTGCTTTTGCAATATTGCTCTCAGGGTTTTTCTGCACCTAGGACTTTGCTAAGTGCTTTTTGTGCATCAACTCATCTAACTGTGACCACATCACCTGTGGAAGGGGTGCGTGTTCCCCTCCTTTGCAGGTGAGGACACTGAGGTGTTGACAGGTTACGTCCTGGGTCGAAGGGCACAGCCTTCTGAGCGGCCAGGCCTCCGTCTCCTGCAGCACTTGCTGTGCCCCCGACCCTTCAGGGCTCACTGGGGTCCACCTTTATGCATCATTCGTGGGAAAGCCCGGAGTGGCTCCACAGCTTTTGTGGTCACCCAGCATCTTAGTGGCAGACCTGCATTCAGGTGACCCTTCATCACTGCCAGTCAGTTAAGGCACAGGTGGTTTCTGACCTTGGAAATGCACGCTCATTGTGGCCAGCCCCACGCCTCCTCCACACACCCTCTTGCTGATTCCACCTCGGGCAGTAGGTCTCAACTGAGATGAAGTGTGTTGGGTGTCTTTTGTTCCCACCCCATCAGGTCCGTACCCACCCCTCCTCCCTTTTCTGGGTCCCAGAGGCTGACGTGGATGGATTTCATCAGTGTGGACTTCTTGTTGCTTTGGCCGTGGAGAGCTGCTGGCAGAAGATGGAGCTGAGGGGAGCATGAGAAGAGGGAGGTGCGGGCTGGCTGTTGGGGGAGAGGGCATGGCCTTGGAGCCCGCCAGGTCCTCTGTCTATGGGGTTCTGCAGGCAAGGTTACTGGAGTGGGTCACCGTGCCCTCCTCCAGGGGATCTTCCCCACCCAGGGATGCAGCCTGGATCTCTTACGTCTCCTGCATTGGCAGGCAGGTTCTTTACCACTAGCACCCCCTGGGAAGCCTGTACCAGGATCTTTGAGACTTAGTCTGTTTTCTCCAGGGGGTTTTCGGGAAGGGCGGTGTGAACCCAGGAGCTTGAAAAGAGAAGGTTCCAGGGCTAGAATGTTCAGGCTGGGTTTGAGGTTTCTAGTTGTCCAGGTAATTCAGTCTAGAAAATTGCTTTTGCATAAAACAGCAGCATGAGGAGACTGGAGGACGTATGTCAAAATCAATACCAAGGGCTCAGACTTGGAGGATTTAGGAGAGGAGAGCCTCCGGGTGCTGCTTTTGCAATATTGCTCTCAGGGTTTTTCTGCACCTAGGACTTTGCTAAGTGCTTTTTGTGCATCAACTCATCTAACTGTGACCACATCACCTGTGGAAGGGGTGCGTGTTCCCCTCCTTTGCAGGTGAGGACACTGAGGTGTTGACAGGTTACGTCCTGGGTCGAAGGGCACAGCCTTCTGAGCGGCCAGGCCTCCGTCTCCTGCAGCACTTGCTGTGCCCCCGACCCTTCAGGGCTCACTGGGGTCCACCTTTATGCATCATTCGTGGGAAAGCCCGGAGTGGCTCCACAGCTTTTGTGGTCACCCAGCATCTTAGTGGCAGACCTGCATTCAGGTGACCCTTCATCACTGCCAGTCAGTTAAGGCACAGGTGGTTTCTGACCTTGGAAATGCACGCTCATTGTGGCCAGCCCCACGCCTCCTCCACACACCCTCTTGCTGATTCCACCTCGGGCAGTAGGTCTCAACTGAGATGAAGTGTGTTGGGTGTCTTTTGTTCCCACCCCATCAGGTCCGTACCCACCCCTCCTCCCTTTTCTGGGTCCCAGAGGCTGACGTGGATGGATTTCATCAGTGTGGACTTCTTGTTGCTTTGGCCGTGGAGAGCTGCTGGCAGAAGATGGAGCTGAGGGGAGCATGAGAAGAGGGAGGTGCGGGCTGGCTGTTGGGGGAGAGGGAACAATGAGGTGGAGTCATTTCCGGTGGGGTGCTGAGTCACGGGGGAGGGGCGGGGCACACCGCTCCCATTGTCCCATAGCTACAGCTACTCGCTCCAGGACCTGATCACAAGCATCCCCGAAATGCTCCCCTCTGTGGCCAGCCTGCTTTGCCAGTTTCCCTTAGAAAATGTCCCTTTGTAAAATGTCCTCAGCTGTCCCCTAGGAGAGTGGCCTCTGTTTCTTTGGGACCTGGACACTGAGCCCGCCTTCCGCCCCTTCCTGACACAGCCGCGCCAGCAGGGCTTCCTGGGTGAATCACTGTCATTGCATGGCCTGTTGTGACAAAGTAGGGGGTCCTCTACCCAGAGGAAGGTCCGGTGACCCTCTTGTGGCTGTCTGAGCATTTTTCTGGGCAGAGGATCAGAGCTGTGATTCTATTTGTGACAACGTTACCTCCCCACCCACCCAAACCAAACGAGGAGCAAACATTCTCAACATCGCTGTGCTCAATAAAGCCTGAGCGGACCCATGTGTGTGAGAAAAATGCCCCAGGCAGGGACCAGTCAGCTGGGAGTCTTGTCACTCACACCCTCGTGCCTGTCATGGCTCCGAGGCAGCGAAGCACTCCTTCACCTGGGAGGCACGCAGGTCCAGGGCTGACAAGGTGGAAAGGGCAGGGCGTCAGCTCCTCCCTGTGAGCCCAGAGCAGACAGACAGACAGGTTGTTTCTGCCAGCCAGCAAGGCCTTTGCAAACTCTCCTTTTCTCGTTCTCTGTCACAGCTCCAGGAAATATAACCATCTGATTTCTCAGAAGTGCCAGCACCTCTCCGCTGCCTCTGAGCGCCCCTGGGAGAGCCTGCATGCGGGCTGTCTCCAGCAAGCGGTCCTGGCTGGGGGGCTGGGGTGTCCTTTCCCCGCAGGATGGCGAGGTGGGACCCTGCCTCCAACCTCAGTGCTGTCCTCCCTGCTGGGTTCAGGTTCCTTTCTGAAAAAGGAAGATCTTTTTAATAACGCCTTCTGAGTTTCTTCTGGGAGCTGGAGCTCTTATTTTGCCATGGAAAGGCAGGGGACTGGATGGAAAACTCAAGTGAGCCGTGGTGCAGCTGCCAATGGGCGAGGCTGAGGACAGCGGGGCCCTGTTATGGTCCTGAGAAGGAGAAGCCCAGAGCGCTTAACGCCTAGAAGAGAGAAATTCTAGCTGTACAAGGGGCCTAAAGCGACTTCTTTGACAGTTGCTCCTTGCCCCAATTATAGCTGACACTTGTTACAGGGGGACAGGACCTCACTTTCTCATGACACCCCAGATTCAGAGTTGTACACAGGCCTCCTGGTGGCATTTCCAGCTGGCCCTGCTGGGTTTTTTGCAGGGGGAATGGGGTGGGGGGTTGGAGGATTGTTGACCAATTGGAAGGTAAGCCACATTGAACATTTAGGCATCAGCTAGTGGCAAGGGCCAGCTGCCTCTTCTGGATGGAGCCTGGGGTCACCCTCGTCTGCGCCATTACTCTCGTCCCCAGCAGGCCTCTGGAACTCTGTGTGTGTGTGTGTGGTACCCGCTGCCCAGACAAGATTCTGAACCCTCTGTTGGTTCCTCTGCAGAGTAGCCAAGGGCAGCCTGGCCACCCCGCACAGCCCCTTGGTGGGGCAGGAAAGAGTCGTGTAGATTTTGCAGCAGACTGCTTGGCTTGCCCCTGACCTCCCATGAGACCTTCTTCATGCCAGCTGATGTCCCTATACGTCAATTTCTTTAAACAATGTGAAGACCCCGGCAGTAGCTGCATCCCTGGCTGTTGGCCTGGTCAAATGGGCTAGAGGCATGAGACACCAGAATCGTGCCTGGCAGGGAGAACACACTTAGTATTTCTCTTTTAGACCTGGCTTCAAATTCTGGCCTCTTCCCTTGCTGAATGCATTGCCTTCGAGAAGGTTTTCAGCTTGCTGAGTGTCAGTTTCCCTACTAGTTAGAGCAGCCGTGACACCTACTTGCTTGGGCCCTCTTAGAGGACAGGTGGGCGGGCCCATGGTCACTAACAAACACCGACCACACCCTGCCTTCTCTCCTGGGTGAGGAGCAGGCCCTGAGAGTGAAGGCTTTTCAGCCACCTCATGTTGCCTTCCTAACCTGTGCTCTGGCCAGGATGAAGCCACTGGCACTCTGTCCTCGCAGGGATTTTTTTTTTTTTTCCTGGAGCATTCTTCCATCTCTATTTGGATAGCTGGTTCCCTCTTTGCTGAGAAGAGAGTAGCATTAGTCATTAAAATCCTGGGGTGTTTCTAACAGCCAGGTCTTTGTCTCCTGTGAATGGGCTGGGACCTTTGCCTTCTCACAGGATGGGGTAGGCTGTGTTGTCGCCACGTCAACAAAGCCCAGGTCTGCCTGGACGCTGAGCCATCCCCAGAAAGGCAGAGGCAAGTACGGATCTTCTGAGGTGAGGGCAGGTGGCCCACTAGCCCTGGAGGTGGAGCTGCCCCTGGTCCAGAGCCCGCCAGCTTCCTTAGCCAGCGGGCTGCCAACCATCTCAGTAGCTCCGGGGCAGGGGGTGGGGGCTGGGTCTTATCAACCCTCTGCCTCCGACCTGCACATCACGTAAGGGTCCTCCTTCCCTAGGGAAGCCTCACCTCTGTCCCTGCTTGTCCACCAATCTTGTCAGCTGAGGCTCTCCTGCCCTCTTGGGCTGGATGGCTCTTCATCTTGGGCGCTGCCTTGGGCAGCAGAGCTGCCCAGGAGATGCCAGTGGCAGCCCCTCCCCAGCTGCAACAGCCCCACATAGCTCCAGACAGTTGTCCCCTAGGGGCCAAGTTGAGCCCAGCTGAGAACCATGGCCCTATCGTCAATTTCTTTAAACAATGTGAAGACCCGGCAGTAGCTGCATCCCTGGCTGTTGGCCTGGTCAAATGGGCTAGAGGCATGAGACACCAGAATCGTGCCTGGCAGGAGAACACACTTAGTATTTCTCTTTTAGACCTGGCTTCAAATTCTGGCCTCTTCCCTTGCTGAATGCATTGCCTTGAGAAGGTTTTCAGCTTGCTGAGTGTCATTTTCCCCTACTAGTTAGAGCAGCCGTGACACCTACTTGCTTGGGCCCTCTTAGAGGACAGGTGGGCGGGCCCATGGTCACTAACAAACACCGACCACACCCTGCCTTCTCTCCTGGGTGAGGAGCAGGCCCTGAGAGTGAAGGCTTTTCAGCCACCTCATGTTGCCTTCCTAACCTGTGCTCTGGCCAGGATGAAGCCACTGGCACTCTGTCCTCGCAGGGATTTTTTTTTTTTTTCCTGGAGCATTCTTCCATCTCTATTTGGATAGCTGGTTCCCTCTTTGCTGAGAAGAGAGTAGCATTAGTCATTAAAATCCTGGGGTGTTTCTAACAGCCAGGTCTTTGTCTCCTGTGAATGGGCTGGGACCTTTGCCTTCTCACAGGATGGGGTAGGCTGTGTTGTCGCCACGTCAACAAAGCCCAGGTCTGCCTGGACGCTGAGCCATCCCCAGAAAGGCAGAGGCAAGTACGGATCTTCTGAGGTGAGGGCAGGTGGCCCACTAGCCCTGGAGGTGGAGCTGCCCCTGGTCCAGAGCCCGCCAGCTTCCTTAGCCAGCGGGCTGCCAACCATCTCAGTAGCTCCGGGGCAGGGGGTGGGGGCTGGGTCTTATCAACCCTCTGCCTCCGACCTGCACATCACGTAAGGGTCCTCCTTCCCTAGGGAAGCCTCACCTCTGTCCCTGCTTGTCCACCAATCTTGTCAGCTGAGGCTCTCCTGCCCTCTTGGGCTGGATGGCTCTTCATCTTGGGCGCTGCCTTGGGCAGCAGAGCTGCCCAGGAGATGCCAGTGGCAGCCCCTCCCCAGCTGCAACAGCCCCACATAGCTCCAGACAGTTGTCCCCTAGGGGCCAAGTTGAGCCCAGCTGAGAACCATGGCCCGAGTGTGGTTTTGGCAGAGACCGTGGCATGAGACAGTGCCAGGGAGGGCTGGGTCAAGTCCGCAGGTTGGGCACCCCTGTGCAAATGTCCCTGGATTTAAGTCTTTGCTGTCAAGGGACTATTATATATGGGTGGGGCACGCGGAGCTTTTAAGCGGATCAGCACATGCCAAGCCTTTCAGCACTGGTGGGATGAGATGCAAAGGAAAACGCGACTGTTCCAGCAAACTCGGGGGCACAGAAAGGTGACGCGCCCTCCTGGTGCCCTCCTGGGGTCTGGAGACCCCAACCCCAGCTCTGAACCCGTCGAGTCGATTTTGCGCCGTGAGAGCTGTGGGGCAAGGTCTGCGCTCCGGGCGGAGCTCCGAAACTGGAGGCGTGAGGTTGGGAGACTGGCTGTGGTTTGGCTCTTGCAGGCGGGTGTGGGCTTGCTGGACACCCGGAAACAGTCTGTGGCTTGAGGCTGACTCTGTACCATGTTGGAACTGGCTAGTCTTCCTCCCTGGTTACTGCCTTCATAAAGCAGGTCTCTGCTCCCTGGATGCCATGAAAGGGTCCTGTGTGTGGAGTGTCCGCCGAGAACAGACTGACGGCTGTGTGCTGTGCCAGAGGCTCCTTGTTTATGTGTCAGTTTGTCCTTGAGCGTTTCTCCACCCTGTCCTCTGGCTAGAAAACTTGTTTGTTTTTAATTTTTATTGATTTTAAAATTTTCCTTTGGGGTCTTGAGATCTTTTTCTGGATTTTTTTTTTTTTTTTTTTTTTTACTGTGTTTTACATTTAGTTATTTTCATCCATCTTTATTCTTTGGCCTGTGGGGGCCTCCCATTGCAGTGGCCTCTCTTGTTGCAGAGCACTAGCTCTGGGCGCATGTGCTCTAGAGCAGCAGCTCGCAACTGAACACACTGGTCCAGCCACTCCACAGCATCTTACTGGGCCAGGGATGCACTACAAGGTGGACTGTACCCACTGGACCACCAGGGAAGCCCTGGATTTGTTTTTAATTATTGCTGTGATCAACAGTGGGCTTCCCAGGTGGCACTAGTGGTAAAGAACCTGCCTGCCAGTACAGGAGACATTAAGCGACATGGGTTCAATCCCTGGGTCGGGAGGAGCCCTGGAGGAGCCTAGGAGGAGGGCGTGGCAACCCACTCCAGTATTCTTGCCTGGAGAATCTCATAGACAGAGGAGCATGGCAGACTACAGTCCATTGGGTTGCAAAGAGTTAGACAAGACTGAAGTGACTTAGTACACACGCACACAGGATCAATAATATATTGTATTCTCCTTTAATATTTTATGATTGATGAGTTCATTTATTGACTATTGAGTGCCTGCTGTGTGCACGACACTTTTAGGGACTGGAGATCTGGCAGTGAAGAAGACAGAGGTTCTTCCTGTCACATGCCCTCACTCTAGATGGATAGTAAACGAGAGGTGTGCATTTTGATGTTCCATCAGATGGTGACAATTGCTAAGGAGGAACCTTGGGCAGGGGTGGGATGGGCCAGGCCAGATCAGTTGGGGACTTCAACTTTGGTGGAACTGCAGAGGGCCACATGAAAATGAGGCAGTGTTTGAAGAGAGGCCTGAAGAGCCTGGTAGGTGAGGGACCGACAGCAGCCCTCGCCAAGGCCCTGATGTGGGTTGAGCTTGGCATGACTGTTGCACCATAGAAACCAACGTGGCTGAAGCAGGAGTGAGCAAGGGAAAGAGAGGTGGAGGTGGGGCCAGGTTGTTAGGATCTTGTTGAATCCAGAGAGGACTTTGCTTATGCGCCCCCCCTGGGAGGTCTCAGGAGGAATTTGAGCCAGTGACATGGCCTGACTTTTGAAAATGGGATTGGTTTCTCTTCTGTTGAAAATGCGTGGTCCTCAGTCAAGGGCGGGCACAGGAAGACCAGCGAGGAAGGAGAGTGTTGCAATACCCACAGCTGTACGTGGTCATGTGGACCAGCCTGTTCGCAGGGCAGGCCATTGGAAGTGGTCTGACTTTGGGCCATTTGTGGGTTGACGGCATATAAAGCGGTACAAGCACACAGCAATAAATGCATTTTAAAAATCAAACTACAAAAGCATATCAAGTGAACAGTAATAACGGACCACCAGGGAAGCCCTGGATTTGTTTTTAATTATTGCTGTGATCAACAGTGGGCTTCCCAGGTGGCACTAGTGGTAAAGAACCTGCCTGCCAGTACAGGAGACATTAAGCGACATGGGTTCAATCCCTGGGTCGGGAGGAGCCCTGGAGGAGCCTAGGAGGAGGGCGTGGCAACCCACTCCAGTATTCTTGCCTGGAGAATCTCATAGACAGAGGAGCATGGCAGACTACAGTCCATTGGGTTGCAAAGAGTTAGACAAGACTGAAGTGACTTAGTACACACGCACACAGGATCAATAATATATTGTATTCTCCTTTAATATTTTATGATTGATGAGTTCATTTATTGACTATTGAGTGCCTGCTGTGTGCACGACACTTTTAGGGACTGGAGATCTGGCAGTGAAGAAGACAGAGGTTCTTCCTGTCACATGCCCTCACTCTAGATGGATAGTAAACGAGAGGTGTGCATTTTGATGTTCCATCAGATGGTGACAATTGCTAAGGAGGAACCTTGGGCAGGGGTGGGATGGGCCAGGCCAGATCAGTTGGGGACTTCAACTTTGGTGGAACTGCAGAGGGCCACATGAAAATGAGGCAGTGTTTGAAGAGAGGCCTGAAGAGCCTGGTAGGTGAGGGACCGACAGCAGCCCTCGCCAAGGCCCTGATGTGGGTTGAGCTTGGCATGACTGTTGCACCATAGAAACCAACGTGGCTGAAGCAGGAGTGAGCAAGGGAAAGAGAGGTGGAGGTGGGGCCAGGTTGTTAGGATCTTGTTGAATCCAGAGAGGACTTTGCTTATGCGCCCCCCCTGGGAGGTCTCAGGAGGAATTTGAGCCAGTGACATGGCCTGACTTTTGAAAATGGGATTGGTTTCTCTTCTGTTGAAAATGCGTGGTCCTCAGTCAAGGGCGGGCACAGGAAGACCAGCGAGGAAGGAGAGTGTTGCAATACCCACAGCTGTACGTGGTCATGTGGACCAGCCTGTTCGCAGGGCAGGCCATTGGAAGTGGTCTGACTTTGGACCTTTTGTGGGTTGAACGCATATAAAGCGGTACAAGCACACAGCAATAAATGCATTTTAAAAATCAAACTACAAAAGCATATCAAGTGAACAGTAATAACTGCTCTGAACAGTTTTCTTATTTCTTCTTCCAGCTTTTTCCTTTGCGTATTAATGTGGGTGTGGAGGGATTTGCCTAAGCAGGGAGTTTGTTCCCTTGAAACAGAATCTAAAGAAACATATTTTATAGTAACCCACTGTTTCTCTCTATCTTAGATGTCAGTCTTCATTGTTTTTAACTGCTTTCTGTTTCTCCAAGTATCCCCAGCATGATGTCTGATATGTAGTAACTATTCAATACATATTAATTGAATGAATTAAATATCCTATCATCTATTTAACTGATCTCTTGTTGATGGACATGTGGATTGTTTCTCTTTTTTTCTATGACACCTTACTGCTGTTCTTGCTCACATACCTCTCCACAGCTGCGTGTGTACATCCGCAGGGCGAATGCCTGGCTCTAGCTCAGTGCGTCTGTACCTTGTCGGTATGGCAGGCCTGGAGGAACTGTCTCTGCAGAGGTTTCTTCACTTCTCCTGTCAAAGTGACTTCCTGTTTCCTCTCTCAAAAGCATTGGTGATTATCAAGCTGTATAATCTGTGTCAATCCGATGGGTAAAAACAGTATTTACTGTTTTGATTTGCATTTTAGATATGCGTGGGTTGGAGCACTTTGAAAAAGTCCTATCTGTGGATGAATGCGTTAGCTCCCTTTCCCTGGGTGCTGGATGGCAGCGCCCTCATCTTCGGCCTCCTGAAGGTGTGTTGGGTGATGCCTGAGCCTTGCCAGGAGCTTACCCTGCTGGCACGGTGCTAATGTTACATGTGTGCTGACCCAGGTGCTGGCGCGCCACCCACGAACGCTGTGAAGATGGTGTGGTCAGGGTCCTCACTTCTCGATGATGAAACCGAGGCTCAGAGAGGATTTAAATAAGTCCTCGGAGGTCACCTGTCCTTTGCAGTATTAGAGGAGCTTGCAGACCTTGTTTTATTGCTCTTTGCAGATGCATTAGGTCCTCCACCAGCGAATGAGGTCCAGGAGCTCCTCGTCAAAACCCGAGGGGCCCGGTTAACACAGTCGGCATTTTTTTCAAAGCTAAGCACACAGTAATGCATTTTAAAAATCAAACTACAAAAGCATATCAAGTGAACAGTAATAACTGCTCTGAACAGTTTTCTTATTTCTTCTTCCAGCTTTTTCCTTTGCGTATTAATGTGGGTGTGGAGGGATTTGCCTAAGCAGGGAGTTTGTTCCCTTGAAACAGAATCTAAAGAAACATATTTTATAGTAACCCACTGTTTCTCTCTATCTTAGATGTCAGTCTTCATTGTTTTTAACTGCTTTCTGTTTCTCCAAGTATCCCCAGCATGATGTCTGATATGTAGTAACTATTCAATACATATTAATTGAATGAATTAAATATCCTATCATCTATTTAACTGATCTCTTGTTGATGGACATGTGGATTGTTTCTCTCCTTTTCTATGACACCTTACTGCTGTTCTTGCTCACATACCTCTCCACAGCTGCGTGTGTACATCCGCAGGGCGAATGCCTGGCTCTAGCTCAGTGCGTCTGTACCTTGTCGGTATGGCAGGCCTGGAGGAACTGTCTCTGCAGAGGTTTCTTCACTTCTCCTGTCAAAGTGACTTCCTGTTTCCTCTCTCAAAAGCATTGGTGATTATCAAGCTGTATAATCTGTGTCAATCCGATGGGTAAAAACAGTATTTACTGTTTTGATTTGCATTTTAGATATGCGTGGGTTGGAGCACTTTGAAAAAGTCCTATCTGTGGATGAATGCGTTAGCTCCCTTTCCCTGGGTGCTGGATGGCAGCGCCCTCATCTTCGGCCTCCTGAAGGTGTGTTGGGTGATGCCTGAGCCTTGCCAGGAGCTTACCCTGCTGGCACGGTGCTAATGTTACATGTGTGCTGACCCAGGTGCTGGCGCGCCACCCACGAACGCTGTGAAGATGGTGTGGTCAGGGTCCTCACTTCTCGATGATGAAACCGAGGCTCAGAGAGGATTTAAATAAGTCCTCGGAGGTCACCTGTCCTTTGCAGTATTAGAGGAGCTTGCAGACCTTGTTTTATTGCTCTTTGCAGATGCATTAGGTCCTCCACAAGCGAATGAGGTCCATTCTGAGAGCACATTCCTCAGTCCAATCCTAAATCCAACAAAGTTAGCCTCGGGACCCGGTTAACACAGTCGGCTCTGTAGTGCCGTACTACGATGGGGTTATAGTACTTTTCACACAAATAATACATAAAAAACAAGCACTGAAAATGAAGAAAATATGTTTAATCTTACAGCAGAGTGTCTTGAAAAGTACTGTACAAGGGCTGACACACCGGAGCTGGGACACACATTCATATCTTTGAAAGTTCACAACTGGAAGGTGCATGCGCAGGGACTTACTGTACTGTGGTTTTGTTTTTTTTTAATTTACAAGTTGATCTCTTGGGGCAACTGTGCCTTGGACGTATCTGTTGGCATCATCTTTCCAACAGCATTGACTCACTCATGTCTGTGTCATATTTTGGTAATTCTTGTCATACTTAGAAATTTTCATTTGTTATGGTGATCTGGATTCTGTGATCTTTGATTTTACTATTGTAATTGTTGGGGCATATTTTGAGGAAGAAAAAATTTAAATTAAGAGCTTTTAAAAACATAATGTTATTGCACCCTTAAAAGGCAACAGGATGGTGCAGACAACTTTTATATGCACTGGGCAAACAAAAAATTCATGATGCCTGTGATATGTTTTATTGCAATAGTTGCTTTACTGGGTGGTCTAGAAATCAAGTCCACAACATCTCTGAGGTGTGCCTGCATTGGATCTGGCAGAATTCTTACCCACTGCGCTAGACAGATTGTTGGGTTTGGTCACGGCCATGATCTCCCTCCATTAAGACTTGACCTGATATTTGGAAAACAAGCCAGAACATTTCTAGGCTTTAGGGAATAAATAGACTGAACCTGGCATGTGGCCACAGGCAGGCCTGTGGTGTGAGAGCTGGAAACACAGCTCTGAGCCAGGCGTGCTGTGCCCAAGGCCACACAAGCTGTGCCCAAGGCCCTGACCCTGATCAGTCAGGGTCCCTTTTCCCCATGGAACACATCTCCTCCTGGAACTGGATCTGGGGCTGACTGCAGAGATATCAGTCGTTAGAACTGTGGCTTCGATAAGGTAGATGAAGAGATGGAGGGAAAATGACAGAGGGACAGATGTCAAGAGGGAAGGATGGAAGGACGGAAGGAAGAGAAAGGAAAGAGGGGAAAAGGGAGATTAATAGATAGAAATAAAACCTCAGTTCATATTTAAAAATTTCTACTGTACCCCTTCCTGACCCCAGGGGTTAGGAAAATCCCCGGAGGAGGAAATGGCAACCTACTCCAGTAGTCTTGCCCAGAAGAGCCTGGCAGGCTGCAGTCCATGAGGTCGCAAAAGAGTCAGATATGACTGAGCGACTGAACACACCCTGTCCAGTGGGGCCTCTCCGGTGGCTCAGTGGTAAAGATTCCACTCGCAGTGGAGGAGATGTGGGTTTGAGCCCTGGGTGGGGAGATGCCCTGGAGAAGGAAATGGCAACCCGCTCCAGTATTCTTGCCTGGAGAATCCCATGGACAGAGGAGCCTGGTGGGCCACAGTCCATGGGAATGCAAAGGAGTGGGACAAGACTGAGTGACTAAACAACAAGTGTACACTGACCACTCCTTCGTGTACCAAGAATCAGAAGGTTAAAGACCCACTGCCCTGCCCCCAGGAACTCCACATCCAGAGCAGGGCATTTAAACCTTTTGTGTCACGGGCTCCTTCAGCATCTACCACACCTATGTCCTTCTTCTCTCAATATTCTTCTTGGATGCAAAAATGCATAAGATTACAAAGGAAAGCAGTTATGTGGCTATCAAAACATATATAAAAATACAAACATGCGCTAGACTAGATTGCTTTTGTTACTGGGTGGTCTAGAAATCAAGTCCACAACATCTCTGAGGTGTGCCTGCATTGGATCTGGCAGAATTCTTACCCACTGCGCTAGACAGATTGTTGGGTTTGGTCACGCCATGATCTCCTCCATTAAGACTTGACCTGATATTTGGAAAACAAGCCAGAACATTTCTAGGCTTTAGGGAATAAATAGACTGAACCTGGCATGTGGCCACAGGCAGGCCTGTGGTGTGAGAGCTGGAAACACAGCTCTGAGCCAGGCGTGCTGTGCCCAAGGCCACACAAGCTGTGCCCAAGGCCCTGACCCTGATCAGTCAGGGTCCCTTTTCCCCATGGAACACATCTCCTCCTGGAACTGGATCTGGGGCTGACTGCAGAGATATCAGTCGTTAGAACTGTGGCTTCGATAAGGTAGATGAAGAGATGGAGGGAAAATGACAGAGGGACAGATGTCAAGAGGGAAGGATGGAAGGACGGGAAGGAAGAGAAAGGAAAGAGGGAAAGGTAGATTAATAGATAGAAATAAAACCTCAGTTCATATTTAAAAATTTCTACTGTACCCCTTCCTGACCCCAGGGGTTAGGAAAATCCCCGGAGGAGGAAATGGCAACCTACTCCAGTAGTCTTGCCCAGAAGAGCCTGGCAGGCTGCAGTCCATGAGGTCGCAAAAGAGTCAGATATGACTGAGCGACTGAACACACCCTGTCCAGTGGGGCCTCTCCGGTGGCTCAGTGGTAAAGATTCCACTCGCAGTGGAGGAGATGTGGGTTTGAGCCCTGGGTGGGGAGATGCCCTGGAGAAGGAAATGGCAACCCGCTCCAGTATTCTTGCCTGGAGAATCCCATGGACAGAGGAGCCTGGTGGGCCACAGTCCATGGGAATGCAAAAGAGTGGGACAAGACTGAGTGACTAAACAACAAGTGTACACTGACCACTCCTTCGTGTACCAAGAATCAGAAGGTTAAAGACCCACTGCCCTGCCCCCAGGAACTCCACATCCAGAGCAGGGCATTTAAACCTTTTGTGTCACGGGCTCCTTCAGCATCTACCACACCTATGTCCTTCTTCTCTCAATATTCTTCTTGGATGCAAAAAAATGCATAAGATTACAAAGGAAAGCAGTTATGTGGAAATACAGCTATCAAAACATATATAAAAATAACAAATACGTGGAATTATAATGCACTTGCATCTTTATTAACACATTAAGTAACTAGATTTGGCGGCAGGTCTAATAACTACCGTAATTATGAAGTAGTGACAAGTGTGAATAATATTTTGAGACATCTGCTACCAAAGCAGTGTGATATGAAAAATTCTGTAATTTCTGTTGGAGTCAGAGTTTCAGGTCTTGCTAATACCTCTGCAGTCTGGTGCCTACATTCATAACTGAAGGACATGTTAAACTTCAGTTAGAGTTAGCGGAAGTAATTAAGAAAATAAATATGTATACATTCAAGGACCCTGGAATTCTCTGCACAGATCCCCATGTCCATGGACAAGGACCCCTGGGCTACGTTGAGAGATGAGTCTTTAATGCAAGATCGTGTCTGCTCATTTCTGTGTGTAGTGGTGGTCAGGGTCACCTGTGTTATTTAAACTCTTTCTATTTTTTTTTTTCTTTTGTGCCTCTAAGTCATTGTTTAGTTTTCATCCATCTTTATTATTCTTTGGCCTGGATGGGCCTCCCATCACAGTGGCTGCTCTCATTGCAGAGCACCAGCTATCTTCAGAATGCTGGCTCGTAACTGGACACACCGGTCCAGCCACTCCTCGGCATGTGGGATCTTCCCAGGCCAGGGATCGAACTGGTGTCTCTTGTACTGCAAGGTGGACTCTTTACCCACCGGACCACCAGGGAAGCCGCTACAAGTGTTATTTAAATGTTGTCTTGCTCTCTTTCTTTGTCCTTTTGTGTTTTTCCCAACCGTTTATAATTGAAATTGTTGTAGGATAAATGGACTTTTGATACCTCTACCTCGTGGAGTGCTGTCAGGTCTGTGATAATGGGGGAGCACTCAGTACCACCCAGAGCACTCCTGGAAAGCTCCCTGGAGGAGCCGTTGTCCACACTGAAGGGTGAGTGAGAGTGGCCAGGAAAGACAGGGATCGGGAGCACACAGGCCATGCCCAGCAGAGAGAACAGGTGAAGTGATAACTCCCTGATCACCACAAGAAATATATTAATGATGATCAGGGAGAGGAGCAGAGAATGGTGAGAGAAGGGCCTGCTGAGCTGGGCATAGGCCCAGATGATGTAAACCATTCAGGGAGATTAATCAGGTGGGCAGTGGGGAGCCTTCAAAGGTGTTTAAGCAGGAGAGCAGTACAGTCCAAGCCCGGTGTGAGGAGATCATTCTGGCTGCTGCTTGGGGAAGAGATCAGAAAGGTGAGCCTGCGGGGAGGTGCGGGAGCGGCATTTAGTAGGGAAGAGTTATGACAAAGGTGTGAACTGGGCAGGAAAAGAGAGGAGGGGTCAGATTTAAGGGCCATTAACATGTAGAGTAGACAGGGCAGGATTTTGGCAAGCAATGGGGTTGGTGGGAAGGGCACAAAAAATTGAGGTAAGACTGTGTGAATAAAGGACCAGTTTGGAGGGAACAAGAAATCTTTGGACACAGGAGTTTGTGCAAGATCTTATGTGGTTGTCAGAGACCGAGTGGCCTGGAAAATACCTCAAAGAGTCTCCTACACCTGTTTGCCAGAAGGTCACATCTTGGGAGGGGGCCTTCCTGGGCCTTAGAAATATGGAATCTTATATCCGGGACCTATTTCGGGCGGTATTGGGACTTCCCCAGTGACCCTGCTGGAAAAAAATTCACCTGAAATGCAAGAGACCCTGGTTCGATCCCTGGGTCAGGAAGATTCTGCTGGAGAAGGGATAGGCTACCCACTCCAGCATTCTTGGGCTTCCCTGCTGGCTCAGACAGTAAAGAATCTGCCTGCAATGTGGGAGACCTGGGTTTGATCCCTGGGTTGGGAAGATTTCCTGGAGGAGGGCATAGCCACCCACTCTAGTAGTCTTGCCTGAAGAATCCCATGGACAGAGGAGCCTGGTGGGCTCCAGTCCATAGGGTCATAAAGAGTCAGACATGACTAAAGCGACTAAGCACAGTGGTATTGCAAATGAACACAGGCCACTATCTCCCAGGGATGAAGCAAGGCAAAGGGTAGTAAGAACTAAACCACTTTTTAGAAGAAAACCTGCACTTTGCAGGGATTTATACATCTTCCTGGGACCAAATAGTAAATTTTTTTACAGCTGCAGCTGGTGTTATATATGACCTTATAAAATGCCGTGATAGTGTCTAATGGATATAGTATTGCAAAAGCTATGACTTTCTTTTCCAAGAGCTCTTTAAAGCACCAGCTCTGGGCTGGCTGGAGTGCCACACTGCACTTCATCCAAGAGGCCAGTGAGCATCTTTTCTGGGACTGCTTATCACTGTCAGGGTTTCCAGCCCCTGAGGAGGGAGGGCAGCTCATCGGACACAGGCGCAGAAGCCTGTGTGTGTGGGATGTCAGCTCAGCTGGATCAAAGGTCAGGCTGGCTCTTCCCTAGGGCATTCAGTCTGGCTGGAGGTGCTCTGACCAATTTAGAAGCTGACCTTTTGCAAGGTATGAGTGTCTTTTTGATGGTGTGGAGTAGCCCTGGGAGAATTCACACACACACATGCACGCACACATGCACACGCTGGTGAGGAATGAGGTTCCAGGGTCAACATCATCTCGCTGGCCCTTGACTTCCCTCCTCTTTTCCTCTGTTCCCAGCCCCGCTACCCTGACCTTGGACATCTGCGTTCAGAATTCACCATCCTCCAGAAAGTAGGATTTTTCCCTGCCAGAAAAGTGTAATCTGTTCTGAGGAACACAGGGGAGCAGCAGTGGGGGCTTGGGTTAATTGTTTTCTTGTAAACTGGGAGTTACAAGAACATATTGTTTCAACCCTTACTTTGAAAGTATTTCCAAAGTGTGTCGGTCTGTATTCCCAGAGTGGTACATGCACTGCAGGTAACTGAATCTGTTTGTAGTGATTTAATTATGTGGGTGTCAGTTTCCTCTCTGTGCTACATGCCCCTACATCCGCGGCTACCTCTGCACCTTTCTCTAGGCTGTGCGCTGCTCTCCTCCTACACAAAGCTGTCCCAGCTAGCCAGGCAAAGCCAGGTCTCAGCCTCTGATAGCAGCCTTTTCCAGAGGGTTGAATACACTGGCAGAGCCCAAAATCAACCCAGCAGTGCATGAACAAACTTTAAAGAAATTAATTGCTATCTGTTGATATTTCTAGTTACCTTTTTTTTTTTTTAGTTTTGGCCTCTTTTATTGGTCCTTCATTTATTTATTTTTATCCGTTTTAATTCTTTGGCCTGTGTGGGCCTCCCATCGCAGTGGCCTCTGTTGTCGCAGAGCACTGGCTCTGGGCACACGCGCTCCAGAGCTCCGGCTTGGTGGTTGGACACACCTGTCCAGCCACTCTGCAGCATGTGGGATCTTCCCAGGCCAGGGATCCAACTGGCGCCCCCTGCACCACAAGGCGGTGTCCTTACCCACTGGACCACCAGGGAAGCCCTAGTTACCTTCTATTGATGGCAAAAACTAAACTCGTTTTTCCTCCAGTTCATGGGTAACATTTCCTTTTTAAATTAATTCATTAAAGAAAAAGACAGATGCGCTGATTTAAAGAACACTGGTGAATAAAGAAAACAACAAGACGCTACATGGGTAGGTCCAAATCCAAAAAGTTAGCTGATGAGTGATTAAGATTGGAGAGGGTGACTGTCCCTGGCTGTTCTCTTCCTCCTGGAATTCCCATTGGGGAGCATGGGTCATTCTTTCATTTTTCTCATCTCGGTTTTCTCATGGTTTTATATGTTGGTCAGCCTTCATTTCAGGCAGCCCGCAGCCAGTTTTTATTAGACTCATAATTAATTGGTTTCTTTTTCGTGAGTGATTTGTCACTGCCTCTGCTAGATGGCAGGCTCCTTTGGGGAAAGTTTTGTAAGCACCATCAAACTCTTAAGTGTTCCTGGGTGGTTGGTACGAAAAACGCCTTTTTAGAGAAGGATTTACTTTTTTTTGGTTCTAAAGTGTGAGTTCCTTTAAAGTGAAAGATGGGGCACACACTCCCATCGTCCAAGCCTGAGAAAGAAGCAGGTGGTTCAGCTGCGTCTTCTGCAGCCCCCATTCTGCTGGGAAGGGCCCTGGCTATAGAAAAAGGGCTTGGCAGCCCCTCTCCAGGCCCTTAGGAGGCCCCCCAGAGCCCAAATTCAACTTGTCCATTAGATCCCACCCTTGGGAAGAGACACTTAGAAGAGATTGTTGACGGATGCTCAGAACCAGCATTCCCAGCTCTCACTTCGGATGTCAGCTCCAGAGCCTCGCTGTCGAGGATGGTGGCCACCCGCGTGGGGCCGCCGGGCACTTCACACAAGGCTGCTTCACGGTGAGCTGCGCTCTAGCAGACCACGGACCAGGGGCCCACATCTTGATCACACGATGAGAGGATGCTCTTTGGAATCTATTAGGTTAAGTAAAATAGATGATTCAAATCAATCTCATTTCTTTTTCCTATTTTTTTTTTTAAATCTGCTAGGAAATTTCAGGTTACATTTTGTGGTTCACACAATGATGAAGGAAATAGCACTGGATCAGAGCCGAACCTCAGAAAACAATTTTTCTTTTTCTAAATTAAAAAAAAAAAAGTTGTTTGACTGTGTGACTCATGGGATCTTCATTCCCCAACCAGGGATCAAACCCAGGGCCCCCAAAACTGGAAGTGCTGAGTCGTAAACACCAGACGGCCAGGGAATGCCTCCCTTTTTAAACAGCAGTGCTCTCCATTCCTAAGACCACCGTCTCCTGAGAGAGAAGAAGTAAAAAGATTTCAGCTAATTGATGGTTCTGGTTAGTTGAGTTCACTTAATTAGGGCTTTGCCTCTGATTACATTTAATGTTCCCTCTTCCTGGGTATAGGTACACCGCTCATTCTCAATTGCTCCTGCATTCTCGTGGCACCTGGCTGGGGTCCACGCAGGAAGGTACAGGTCGCAGAATTCAGAGTCCTGCCCACAGACACGTGGTAGGGTGACGGTGGCATGCTGAAGGACTGCTGGGCCCCGTCAGTGCCCTGTCTGGGGATGAATCGAGGGTCAGGTATCTGAGTGCCAGAGCCCTCAGCCCTCTCTCTTCCGACACCTGTGAGGAGGCACTTTGCAAGGTGACCTCTTGGGGGCTTGGCAGCAAGCTATTTTACCACTGTCAGAGCAGGAGCTGTGCCTCGCCCCTGTAACAAGCAGGCTCATTCGGCAGGGGGCCCTTATCCTGGGGAACAGAGACGGCAGGGGAATTACATTCAGACCTTTTGCGTCCCTCCTGGTTTTCCCCAGATATCATGACAGCATGTAATATTTATTGTAGCCCTTGTGCTGCAAGGTGGTGGTCAGAACACTGGACGGTGGAATCGTCATCTCTGGGTTTGAATCTTGGTTGTGTTACTTGTTAGCATTATAATTCATGGATCCTCCATATGCCCGTCAGTAGAATGGGGATGTTAATGTCTAACATGTGTATTTGTGTGAATCTTCCCATCCTGATATCTACCTATTCATCAGTGCGTATATGGACACACACACACACACACACGCACACGCACACTTCTCCTTGACAGAGGGGTTGTTCTACCACCCCCTACACACACCCCCAACACACACCTTTAAACTGGAGAGGGAATTCCAGTATTCTTGCCTGGAGAATCCCATGGCCAGGGGAGCCTGGAGGACTACAGTCCGTGGGGTCGCAAGAGCCAGACACGGCTTAGCAACTCGACCACCATCTCCTTCAATGACGGCATAACCGTAGCCAAATCAAAAACAGCATTTAATGAAAAGCAGATGTATCCGTTGAGCAAACTGAGTTCTTCCATCCAAAGGCTACAGCTGGCCTTCCATGTACTATTTCCACTGACTTACTGAGCATTTGGTTTTGCATGGCCAGAGGCAGACATGGGATCATTCTGATTCAGGGCCAAGGAGCCAAGCTGTTCGTTTGTGTAATGCTGAGAGGACACAGCCTCCACCCTAGTTCAGACAAGGAAGTCCAAGTTTCATGGGCTTTCCTTGGCATCGTGCAGGCAGCTGCTGGGAGCCAGGCGCCCGGCAGCACAATTGCCCCGTATGCTGAGCTGCTCCAGCGAGGAGCCATTGTCTTCCTGGCTCAGCGGTGGCCTCCCCTCCCCTCCACAGGCACCCAGGGGCTGGCTGAGACCTGGATGCCGAACAGGACAGGCATCTGTTGGCTTTTTCCTCCCAGATACACACACTGTCTTTCTTCAAAGACAGAACCTGTCCCTGGCCGTTCAGGGGCCCGCCCTCAAGCCTCCTTAGCTCCTCCAGCCCCAGCTGATGTTTGTTGGGGATTTCACTGCTCCTGTTCATCCCCCTGCTTCTCCATGGAAACCTCAGCCTCGGTCACCTCCTGGGATCCTGGAGTTGCAGCTGTGCTGAGCATCTTGGGGACTGTACTGGTCTGGTTCCTTGAGCAACGTGGGTGGTGGTGTTCTGGGAATGAGCAAATGGCCAGCAAAATTTCATAAGTGCATGCCTGGGCCAACTCATTCCTCAGCTCCTTCCAGAGGATGAACGGACATGGAGGGAGAGTTGCGTGGACCTTGGGGAGCTTACCCCATCTATCAGCTCTTTGCTTCTATGAGTGTTTGTTCATAAACAAGCAAACAAACAGTTCTTCAGTGAGCCTGTGCTCTCTTGTCCTTGTGGAGTTCACAGCCGTGTGTGCCTGTGTTTGCTTAGGTGTGTAAGCGTGTGTAGACCTGTTGCTAATAGAGCAATGATTATCGATGGCACATTCCCTGAATGTCAGGAACTGGGGCAGAGGATACTGTTCTTGTTTAATCCTCACAGCCCCTTTCAACAGGTATTTTTGAACTGTTCCTATGTGCGAAGCATCATAGTAAGCTTAGCATTTCAAGGTAAAACTTTCTGCAACTTTAACCCATTATTAACCCCATTTCAGGTTTCTCTTTGTGGCTCAGACAGTAAAGAATCTGCGTGTTATGCAGGAAACCTAGGTTCTGTCCCTGGGTTGGGAAGATCCCCCAGAGAAGGGAAAGGCTACCCACTCCAGTATTCTTGCCTGGAGAGTTCCATGGCTCCTCCATGGGTCACAAAGAGTCGAACACGACTGAGGGACTTCACTTAACCCCTTTCACAAATAAAGAGATCCAAGCTGAATAGTCGACTGCCTTACCTGGGATTATACATCCAGTAAGTGGGCGAGCTGGAATTCATACATCACGCGTCTAACCACTATGCAGTTTTTATATCCATGGATCGATTTCTCAGTGGGTGTGTCTGCAAATTCACGTGTGTGCGTGTCTGTTTGAGCAGCAGACCCAAGGCCGGGGGTTACTGGGTTTAGAGTATGCTTCACCCCTCTGGCCATGAGTCTTGTTTCCTTACCAAGAAATCAGTAGACAATGTCTGTTTATCAGCCCTGCAGAATGTGAGCAGGAAGAGAGTTGGGGACAATGAGATAATGTCCAAGAAAGCCCATTAGTCCGAAAAGATTGGCGTGGATAAAGAACTAAGAAAAGTATCTCATAGATGGAAAGAATAGCATGGGTAAAGAAACTTAATTTTTTTTTAAAGATTTATTTATTTACTTATTTTGGTGGGGGTGGGGAGGGAGGGAGCAGGCAGGCCACTTCCATTGATCTTTCATTTCTCCATTTTCGTCCGTCTTTGTTCTTTGGCCCGTGTGGGCCTTGGGGAGCTTACCCCATCTATCAGCTCTTTGCTTCTATGAGTGTTTGTTCATAAACAAGCAAACAAACAGTTCTTCAGTGAGCCTGTGCTCTCTTGTCCTTGTGGAGTTCACAGCCGTGTGTGCCTGTGTTTGCTTAGGTGTGTAAGCGTGTGTAGACCTGTTGCTAATAGAGCAATGATTATCGATGGCACATTCCCTGAATGTCAGGAACTGGGGCAGAGGATACTGTTCTTGTTTAATCCTCACAGCCCCTTTCAACAGGTATTTTTGAACTGTTCCTATGTGCGAAGCATCATAGTAAGCTTAGCATTTCAAGGTAAAACTTTCTGCAACTTTAACCCATTATTAACCCCATTTCAGGTTTCTCTTTGTGGCTCAGACAGTAAAGAATCTGCGTGTTATGCAGGAAACCTAGGTTCTGTCCCTGGGTTGGGAAGATCCCCCAGAGAAGGGAAAGGCTACCCACTCCAGTATTCTTGCCTGGAGAGTTCCATGGCTCCTCCATGGGTCACAAAGAGTCGAACACGACTGAGGGACTTCACTTAACCCCTTTCACAAATAAAGAGATCCAAGCTGAATAGTCGACTGCCTTACCTGGGATTATACATCCAGTAAGTGGGCGAGCTGGAATTCATACATCACGCGTCTAACCACTATGCAGTTTTTATATCCATGGATCGATTTCTCAGTGGGTGTGTCTGCAAATTCACGTGTGTGCGTGTCTGTTTGAGCAGCAGACCCAAGGCCGGGGGTTACTGGGTTTAGAGTATGCTTCACCCCTCTGGCCATGAGTCTTGTTTCCTTACCAAGAAATCAGTAGACAATGTCTGTTTATCAGCCCTGCAGAATGTGAGCAGGAAGAGAGTTGGGGACAATGAGATAATGTCCAAGAAAGCCCATTAGTCCGAAAAGATTGGCGTGGATAAAGAACTAAGAAAAGTATCTCATAGATGGAAAGAATAGCATGGGTAAAGAAACTTAATTTTTTTTTAAAGATTTATTTATTTACTTATTTTGGTGGGGGTGGGGAGGGAGGGGAGCAGGCGGGCCACTTCTATTGGTCTTTCATTTCTCCATTTTCGTCCGTCTTTGTTCTTTGGCCCGTGTGGGCCTCCCATCGCGGTGGCCTCTGTTGTCTCAGAGCACTGGCTCTGGGCGCATGCGCTCCAGAGCTCCGGCTCGGTAATTGTACACATCGGTCCAGCCGCTCCGCGGCACGTGGGGTCTTCCCAGGCCAGGGATCAAACGGGCGCCCCTTGCACTGCAAGGCGGTGTCCTTACCCACTGGACCACCAGGGAAGCCCCAAGAAACTTAATTTTTATTAATTCTCTACCAGTTTTTCATTTGATGCTCAAAATCACCCCGCCGAGTGGGTATTATTATTCCACATCTTATGAAAGTGGAATGTGGAGTCTTGGGTAATGAAATGGTGGCTTCAGAGTTCAGATCCAGGTCTGGCCTTGTCTGGAGCCCAAATTCTTTGCTCCAGACCAGCGGTTGGTAAATCAGGGCTCGTGGACCTAGTCCGGCCAGCTGACTGTCGTCGCTGGTGTGGCTTCATTAGGAACGCAGCCACTCCCATCCCATACACACAACGCTTTGAGTGACAATGGCGGAGCGAAGCCATTGTGGCAGAGACCATGTGGCCTGCGGAGCTGGTAGTCTTTTCTCTCTGAGCATTTACTGAAGAGGTTTGGAAGCTCCTGTTCTAGACTCTCATATAAGACCTGTGGTATGGATGATAAAAGTAAAAAGAAAAGCTAAAATATGTGAAGAAAATACACATTACTTTATATGTCTATGTTCATGTACTTATACATACTGTATATGTTGCATGTATTCAGAAAAAACTCCAGCAATCTGGAGCCTTTGGGAGATAAAGACAATCCTAATTTTCTCAAGAGTTACATTTTATCCATAAGGAATACTTTTGAATTTTATTACCCACTCTCCTACCTTCTGAGGCAGAGGATGCTGGGCCTGGGCTAAATCTTCCTTGAAGAAATCTCACCATCATTTCAACCATGAGATTTTGGATTCTGCTAAAAATACTAATCACTCTCGATGACATGGAGAATGATGTAGCTCTTCACTCAATGGCCCCAGGATCCTTTTAAAAATATCTTTCTGTCTGCTTTTCAATCATTTTTCCTGCTCTTACATTTCTTGTCCACTGTTATTTCTTACTGCTTTCAATGTGGCTGATTGTAACCCTAGGCTGGCTCTCCTTTTCAGCTCCAGAAATCATCACACTCATTAGAAATGTACAGAGAGTAAATAGGTTGCATTTGAGAGCCTGGCACCTGTGTCTCCTTCCTGTCTTTGGCTGCTCAGTATGACTGAGCTCTGGGGAAGCAAGCCGGTGCCTTGTGTGTCCCTTTCCTCTTGGCGCCCAACGGCAGGAAGTGGTCTGAGCGTCCCTCTCCAGGATGGCCCTGGTGTCCCAGGGTTCAGACTGATAGTAGCGGGGGACACAGCAAGCCCTGGAAACAGATGTGAGTGTGCTGGGCGCCTTGCACTTTGCAAAATACCAGGTCTTATCCTCAGTGTTGAGCTTCAGTGGTCAGAACTGACTGAGAGTTACTTTCCGCTTCGTCACAGATGTTAGCAAAAATCAGGCTCAACGTGGTGGAATTTAAGACTTGGGAAACTCAGAGTTGCCTTGGAAATCCAAGTACAGGTTCATTGTTAGAGAGGTGTCTTTAAAATGGCAACCGTAATCAAGTATGACAAGGCAGTTGTTCATTTTTAATCAGCCGACCCCAGTGTGGTTAGTTATTGTTGTTGACAGGTGTGGATGATGCTAACTGAAAGTAAGAATTGTGAGTAATGCTGGTTGAGATGTGCATGCTTGGTCTGTCTAACACTTCTATGTGTGAATCTGCTTTTGTTTTGGTGGGTGGTTGTTGATAAATAGCAACAGCTAGCGATGAGGGCGGAGCTAGACGGGTCGTGTGTCCTGTGCTTAGCAGGGCCGGGCACTTGGTCGAATGTTCTGTTGTCACTGCTTTGAAATTCTTTTTTTTTTTTCCAGGGCTGCTTTGAAATTCTTAATAAGGTTTTAGCAAGAGGTCCTGCAGAGTCCCACAATGCATGGAGCCAGATATTGGTCACTGTGAAATAGTATCATGGAATATCATAGTTGGAAGGGACTTCAAGATCAGTTTTTTTAAATCTCTCATTTTATTAATTTTTAATTTTTTTTATTGAAATACAGTTGATTTACAGTGTTATGTTAATTTCTGTTGTACAACAAAGTCATTCAGTTATACATATATGTGTTTTTGTATTATTTTCCATTCTGGCTTATTGAATATAGTTCCCCATGCTATCCAGTAGGATCTTGTTGTCGATCCCTCCTATATACACCTGTTCACATCTGCTGATTTCGGACGGTCAGTCCATCCCTCCCTTTGCCCCCACCCCCATGGCAACGACAGTCTGGTCTCTGCCTCTGTGGGTCTGCTTCTGTCTCCTAGATCGGTTTCTTTGGGTTTTACTTTAGATTCCTCGTATAAGTGATACCATATAAGACCCCTTGTCTTAAAAATGGGGAAACTGAGGTCAAAACAAAAACGGAAGTGACTTGCCCTAGGAAACAGGAGAATGGATGGCAGCCTCAGACCCGTGGGGCCCCCGATCTTCAGGTCCCTCGTGATCACAGCCTCTTTCTCCTACACAGAGGCAGGGCTTCTTGCCCCATTCATGATCGCGAATGGGATGATGAGGGCCTTCAGTAGTAATCTCAGCAGTTAGTACTGATGAATTTAAAGTTGCTGTTTGTCCCCCTTTTTTCCCCAACACACATGCTCAAAGAATTAGAAATGTGCTTCATCTGTAACATTTGTAAGTGATATTTACTATAAGGAATTCTTATTGATGTTACAAAGTTTAGGAAAAAACTAAAAAATGCTAGCGATTTCCCTGAATTAAAAATGTGAATGTCATTTTCTTTCCATTTTATGGAAGTCATACATATGAAAGTGCTGTATTTTGTGCATCAAAAAGGGTTGAATATCAGCAATTTGATGTTCAACTGAATTGCAAAAGCCATTTCCTTAAATCATAGAGTATTCTTTGTAAACGTCATATTTATTAACTGTATAGAATTCCATCATGTGTCTGCATGTAGTTACATAACTTCTATGGAATAGTATTATCCTATTTGTATAATAATTAGTATACCTATTTTGATAGCTTCATATGTAAATAATTATATACAAATAACTGAATGTCTTGTTATGGTAAAGCATCTTATTCCTTTGCTTTCATAGGTGGACTAGTCTTTTAAAAATCACTTGGATTCCTTTTTATGTGAAAAAATGGTGTTTCATTTTAAAAGCTTAGAAAAGGTAGAAAGTGAGCGAGAAGTGAATCATCATCCTGAAGCGTAATCTTCAGCCGTTTCTTTCTGGTCGTGGTTTCCTACATGCATGTGCACTTGAAAGCCTGTGTGTTTTTGTCACTGAGCGACATGTGGTGCACATTACGTAGACTCTTCTGAAGCTGATTAAGTGCATTCCCAGTGACTGTGGGAAAAGAGCTCCTCCAAGTGAGGTCCATGGATCAGTCACAGAGCGTTTGTTTGTCATTGTCGGTGCTGGACAACTTCAGACACGGAGGGCAAGCTTTTAGAACCTTTCGTAGTCATTGAGCATTGCCTGGTACCCAAGCCTGAACAAGCATCTCTGTTTTTTTTTTTCTTTATTTTTCAATATTTCTTTTTTGTTGTTTCATTTTACAAAGCTATCCGTCTGAGATAGGAGGAGAAAGACCTTTCATCCCAGCATGATGGAGAAACATTGCACTGGACCCCAGTGAATGCCTGGGCTCTCACACAGGGAGGGAGGATGCCCCTCTCTGATCTAAGCACACATGCGTTGTGGGGCTTTTAAAATTCCTGGGCAGCTCTCTTTTACTATAATTTTGATGTTACAAAGTTTAGGAAAAACTAAAAATGCTAGCGATTTCCTGAATTAAAAATGTGAATGTCATTTTCTTTCCATTTTATGGAAGTCATACATATGAAAGTGCTGTATTTTGTGCATCAAAAAGGGTTGAATATCAGCAATTTGATGTTCAACTGAATTGCAAAAGCCATTTCCTTAAATCATAGAGTATTCTTTGTAAACGTCATATTTATTAACTGTATAGAATTCCATCATGTGTCTGCATGTAGTTACATAACTTCTATGGAATAGTATTATCCTATTTGTATAATAATTAGTATACCTATTTTGATAGCTTCATATGTAAATAATTATATACAAATAACTGAATGTCTTGTTATGGTAAAGCATCTTATTCCTTTGCTTTCATAGGTGGACTAGTCTTTTAAAAATCACTTGGATTCCTTTTTATGTGAAAAAATGGTGTTTCATTTTAAAAGCTTAGAAAAGGTAGAAAGTGAGCGAGAAGTGAATCATCATCCTGAAGCGTAATCTTCAGCCGTTTCTTTCTGGTCGTGGTTTCCTACATGCATGTGCACTTGAAAGCCTGTGTGTTTTTGTCACTGAGCGACATGTGGTGCACATTACGTAGACTCTTCTGAAGCTGATTAAGTGCATTCCCAGTGACTGTGGGAAAAGAGCTCCTCCAAGTGAGGTCCATGGATCAGTCACAGAGCGTTTGTTTGTCATTGTCGGTGCTGGACAACTTCAGACACGGAGGGCAAGCTTTTAGAACCTTTCGTAGTCATTGAGCATTGCCTGGTACCCAAGCCTGAACAAGCATCTCTGTTTTTTTTTTTC
Source organism: Tragulus kanchil (assembly GCA_022376925.1). Classification (NCBI taxonomy): domain Eukaryota; kingdom Metazoa; phylum Chordata; class Mammalia; order Artiodactyla; family Tragulidae; genus Tragulus; species Tragulus kanchil. Next base: position 110,773,456 of record JAIOJX010000002.1, on the reverse strand, counting down.
TTTATTTTTCAATATTTCTTTTTTGTTGTTTCATTTTACAAAGCTATCCGTCTGAGATAGGAGGAGAAAGACCTTTCATCCCAGCATGATGGAGAAACATTGCACTGGACCCCAGTGAATGCCTGGGCTCTCACACAGGGAGGGAGGATGCCCCTCTCTGATCTAAGCACACATGCGTTGTGGGGCTTTTAAAATTCCTGGGGCAGCTCTCTTTTTAGTCTTTTTGTCCTTTTTTGCAGCTCCCAATGAGCATGTCTTTCATTTTCTCTGTTCCGGCCTTTTCCTCTTCTTTTCTCTCTTTCTTCTCATTTCTACTCTCTCTTATCTCCTGGTAACAAGCAGGAGAGGAAACCCCAGATCCATGCGTGTTAGGAAGAGTTGGGATGTGTGTCTGAACTAGGGTCGCAGAGTGGCTCCAGCTAAAGCCAACGTGCTTTGGCATCCAGATATTTTACATGTCTTCTGACAGTTGGAGAACGAGGCTCTTTCTGACTTAATAGATACTGGTTGCATTTCAGATCTGAAATTGGCTGCCTTTGAATAACTTTGTTGTGTTTTACAGCTAAACTTTTTTTTTTTTTTTCACATTCGCTGGTCTTTATCATCTTCTCTCTCTGCCTTCTTTTTTTTTTTTTTTTTTAATCCATCGAGTACTTTATTAATTGCCCCGGGATGGGTGTGGTACAGAATTATGTAAAATCTTCTGTGTTCTGCAAATATACATTTACTTAAGGTTTCATTCCTTAGGCAACAACCCACTGTATTCAGGGATCTGGGTGGTCAGAAACACAAATAAAACATGGGTCATGTCTGGTGGGGAAGAGTGCACAGTCCGTGGGGACATTAGAAACACAGCCTTCGTCCAGGACTCGAGGGATGTGTTGGGACAGAGCGCGAGTGTGACTCCTAGAGTGCGGGGAGGAGAGATCGGGGGTGGCTGAGGGCCGAGGCGCTGACGAGGAGGTGGGCCGGAGGAGAGCCCGAGGATGAGCAGCGTCTCTCCAGGCAGTTTTCTGCCTCTTGATGGAGACTCAAGGGCTAGCTGGGCATTTTAGGGGCACATGCAGTTCCCAGTCTTTTCTCAGGGAGATCCAAAGCCCAGAGAAGACAGCTGCGCGTTGGTGACATCTTCTTGCCGGCGAGCAGAAGCGCGTGGCATCCTGCTTTGGAGGGCCGGTCCTCAGACTCCATCAGCCTCATGTACCCCCAGGGGACGTGCGCAAGTCCAGTGCTGGGGATAAAGCAAACCGCGATGACGAAATAACTGGATTTAGTTAAATAATTTGCTGTTTACGGCTCCTCTGTTTACGAATCAGTTCAAACCCCTTTTAAGTGAAATTGGATAGACTACAAAGTGTTGGTTTCATGTGTTTTATTTGCAGTTTAATCAGCGTGATCCAGCTGCTGGAGTGGGGAGCATGGAGCCGGGGTTTTAATTATCCCTGCTTTATCTCCTGGTAACAAGCAGGAGAGGAAACCCCAGATCCATGCGTGTTAGGAAGAGTTGGGATGTGTGTCTGAACTAGGGTCGCAGAGTGGCTCCAGCTAAAGCCAACGTGCTTTGGCATCCAGATATTTTACATGTCTTCTGACAGTTGGAGAACGAGGCTCTTTCTGACTTAATAGATACTGGTTGCATTTCAGATCTGAAATTGGCTGCCTTTGAATAACTTTGTTGTGTTTTACAGCTAAACTTTTTTTTTTTTCACATTCGCTGGTCTTTATCATCTTCTCTCTCTGCCTTCTTTTTTTTTTTTTTTTTTAATCCATCGAGTACTTTATTAATTGCCCCGGGATGGGTGTGGTACAGAATTATGTAAAATCTTCTGTGTTCTGCAAATATACATTTACTTAAGGTTTCATTCCTTAGGCAACAACCCACTGTATTCAGGGATCTGGGTGGTCAGAAACACAAATAAAACATGGGTCATGTCTGGTGGGGAAGAGTGCACAGTCCGTGGGGACATTAGAAACACAGCCTTCGTCCAGGACTCGAGGGATGTGTTGGGACAGAGCGCGAGTGTGACTCCTAGAGTGCGGGGAGGAGAGATCGGGGGTGGCTGAGGGCCGAGGAAGCGCTGACGAGGAGGTGGGCCGGAGGAGAGCCCCGAGGGATGAGCAGCGTCTCTCCAGGCAGTCTCTCTGCCTCTTGATGGAGACTCAAGGGCTAGCTGGGCATTTTAGGGGGCACATGCAGTTCCCAGTCTTTTTCTCAGGGAGATCCAAAGCCCAGAGAAGACAGCTGCGCGTTGGTGACATCTTCTTGCCGGCGAGCAGAAGCGCGTGGCATCCTGCTTTGGAGGGCCGGTCCTCAGACTCCATCAGCCTCATGTACCCCCAGGGGACGTGCGCAAGTCCAGTGCTGGGGATAAAGCAAACCGCGATGACGAAATAACTGGATTTAGTTAAATAATTTGCTGTTTACGGCTCCTCTGTTTACGAATCAGTTCAAACCCCTTTTAAGTGAAATTGGATAGACTACAAAGTGTTGGTTTCATGTGTTTTATTTGCAGTTTAATCAGCGTGATCCAGCTGCTGGAGTGGGGAGCATGGAGCCGGGGTTTTAATTATCCCTGCTTTGCCTGAGTTAGGAATTCCCGATGGTGCCGTCTGCACGAAGATGCCAAAAAACTGCATTGTTCTTTAATTAGCTGTTGTAATTGTTTCAGCCTAATCTCTGTGATTAGCAGCAGCATTAAATACAGCAGGGAGAAAAGGCCTGTCCTCTACGCGCTGCCCGGGTAAACAGAGCCTTTCTCCCTTCTGGAGAAGGATATCAGAGAGAATCAATTAGGACTCAACCAGCATTGATTGGAAAATGATAAAGAGCAGCCACTATGAAGAAGAAATGGCTCTGGGACGTGGGTTTAGGGTTCTTGCTGCCAGCCCTGTCCGGGAGGCGTTTGGACCAGCCCCACTGGACAGCTCTGACCCTCTCTGGGGATGGGAAGTGTACTGGCCAGGCGCCAGCGGCTGTTGGTGTCCGTTCCTCTGCTTCATGCGTTCAACCATGAGCTTTTCTTAAGCATCTCTGTTGTGCCGGGCATCATGCCAGGTATCCAGGTTATAGCTCTGGTCAAGGCAGGCACAGTCCCTGTCCACACAGTCTGTTGTCTAGAGGAGGAGACTGACGTGAATTAAACACTTGCGTGAGCCACGAGTTCCTTGTAACGTGTGAAATGTTGTGAAGGAGCCTGAGTTTAACAAAGATGACTTACCTGTTCTGAGGGTCACTGGGGAACGTGTTAGCTGGACAGAGAAGCCAGACCAGGGGTGTTTGTGGCAGAGGGCACCGTTTGTGCAAAATTCCTGTGACAGTGAGGAGTTCAATCCTTCCTTTTCGTCATTTTCTTAGAGGCAGTTGAGTGTGGTGGAAATGATCCAGTTTCTGGATACAAGCTTCCTGGGTGCACATTGCCCCTCTCCTACTTACCAGCCCCGTGAAATTCTTCAAGTGGCTTCACCCCACTCTGCCTCAGTGTTTCCAGCCTGTAAAGGGATGAGGATGATGATGATCGTAGTAATACTTACTTCAGAGCTGTTGTGGAGATGACGTTCATACATAGCAAGCCTTAAGAGTGCTGCCTGGCATATGGTGAGGCCCAGGTCATCTAAGCTGGGACAGCCTTGATGTTGGGAAAAACTAGCTAAAATCTCGCAGACTTTGTGACCTTAGTCTGGTTACCTATCCTTGCTGACCCTGCTTCCTTAAGGGTGTCTTGAGGACTTTGCCTTGGGGGTAAGTAAGACACATCAGGGAGTCAGTGCTCTTGTAACCCATTGAAGATGCGGAGGGACTAGCAGCTATTGTCATTATTCGTGAGACATCTGCTTGGCACATGGCTAGAGGCTGGTATTCAGTAATGACAAATTCCCTGAGCCTTTTCTTATTTCTTCTCATTGTCTGTGGCCCTCTCCACACCCACAGCAAGAATGCCTCTGTAGCAAGGTTTCCCAGCCTCGGTGCTGTTGCTGTTTGGGGCTGGATCCGTCTTTTCTGCAGGGCTCTCTCTGACTGTAGGGTGCTGAGCATCCCTGGTTTCTACCCACCAGATGCCTTAGCATCCTCTTCCCCGTGTGGGGATATCCAGAGTGTCTCCAGACATTGCCAAATACCCCTGAGGGGCAACATTGCCCCTAGGTGAGGACCACTGCTCTAAGGAGAACATAGAACAGATAGGCTAGCTGTTACTTTGGGAGTGATCATAGACTCGTGAGATAAAAATGCTAAAAATCTGTTGGAGAGCAGAGACTGTGGAAGGTATTTTTGAGGCCCTCTGAGCGTGAGACATTTCCAGTGGTTCTGGATTTCAGCTCTGCACTGGAATTACCTAGGGAGGATAAAAACCTTTGCCCGTGTCCCCTGCTAGAGAGGCTGATGGCCGGGTGACCCTTGCACAGTGCAGGGCTTGGAGCTGCCCCCTTTGCTTGCAACTGAAAACCTGCATATAACTTTAACCTAGTGTCCAGGCTGCCTGGTATCCACGGTTCCAGGTACACAAGGTTCCGCATTCTCGGCTTTGACCGTCTACAGATTGTGGAGTACTGTGGCAGCTTCCTGCCTCAGTGTTCCAGCCTGTGAAGGGATGAGGATGATGATGATCGTAGTAATACTTACTTCAGAGCTGTTGTGGAGATGACGTTCATACATAGCAAGCCTTAAGAGTGCTGCCTGGCATATGGTGAGGCCCAGGTCATCTAAGCTGGGACAGCCTTGATGTTGGGAAAAACTAGCTAAAATCTCGCAGACTTTGTGACCTTAGTCTGGTTACCTATCCTTGCTGACCCTGCTTCCTTAAGGGTGTCTTGAGGACTTTGCCTTGGGGGTAAGTAAGACACATCAGGGAGTCAGTGCTCTTGTAACCCATTGAAGATGCGGAGGGACTAGCAGCTATTGTCATTATTCGTGAGACATCTGCTTGGCACATGGCTAGAGGCTGGTATTCAGTAATGACAAATTCCCTGAGCCTTTTCTTATTTCTTCTCATTGTCTGTGGCCCTCTCCACACCCACAGCAAGAATGCCTCTGTAGCAAGGTTTCCCAGCCTCGGTGCTGTTGCTGTTTGGGGCTGGATCCGTCTTTTCTGCAGGGCTCTCTCTGACTGTAGGGTGCTGAGCATCCCTGGTTTCTACCCACCAGATGCCTTAGCATCCTCTTCCCCGTGTGGGGATATCCAGAGTGTCTCCAGACATTGCCAAATACCCCTGAGGGGCAACATTGCCCCTAGGTGAGGACCACTGCTCTAAGGAGAACATAGAACAGATAGGCTAGCTGTTACTTTGGGAGTGATCATAGACTCGTGAGATAAAAATGCTAAAAATCTGTTGGAGAGCAGAGACTGTGGAAGGTATTTTTGAGGCCCTCTGAGCGTGAGACATTTCCAGTGGTTCTGGATTTCAGCTCTGCACTGGAATTACCTAGGGAGGATAAAAACCTTTGCCCGTGTCCCCTGCTAGAGAGGCTGATGGCCGGGTGACCCTTGCACAGTGCAGGGCTTGGAGCTGCCCCCTTTGCTTGCAACTGAAAACCTGCATATAACTTTAACCTAGTGTCCAGGCTGCCTGGTATCCACGGTTCCAGGTACACAAGGTTCCGCATTCTCGGCTTTGACCGTCTACAGATTGTGGAGTACTGTGGTATTTCCTGTTGAAGAAAAGTCCACACTGAAGTGGACCCATGAAATTTAAACCTGTGCTGTTTGAGTATCAGCTCTAATGGAGCTGGATGTTGCCCAGGCGTGAGGAGCTGGATGTTGCCCAAGCGTGAGGATGACGTGGACCTTCCCAGGTGATTTGGACATGCTGCCTGGGTTCAGAACCCTTGTCTGGTCGCAGAGTAGACATACCTGTGTGAAAGGTGAGGGTTTTTATGCCACAAAATACTGGTGTCAAGGGTGTTAATATGTCTTCTTATATTACTACTGGATGCCATGTATTCACACACAAGACCGGACTCTAAGTACTTCACACATGTTAACTCATCTAATGCTGAACACAAGTCTGTGAGGTAGGCACTGTTATCAGTGAAAAAAGTGAAAGTGTTAGTTGCTCAGTTGTATCCCACTCGTTGTGACCCCATGGACTGTAGCCCGCCACTTTCCTCTGCCCATGAGATTCTCCAGGCAAGAACATCGGAATGGGTAGTCGTTCCCTTCTCCGGAGGATCTTTCTGACCCAAGGCTTGAACCTGGATCTCCTGCAGTGCAGGCAGATTCTCTACCGTCTGAGCCACCAGGGAAGCCCCTCTGTTTGAATGGTGAGGACACTAGGCACAGAGTGGTTAAGAACTTTCCCAAGATCACACAACTCAAAGCAGTGGAACCAGAAGAGGAACTCAGCCCGCTGGCATAGAGCCTGTGCTCCATTGCCTTAGGAGGTGAGGCGGGAAGAGGACTGGATGGGGAATCGGGGATGGTGTGGTTGGGTTGGATGAAAGCTTTGATGGATACCGATTGGAGGAAACGCCAGGCACCCATCCACCCACTCATCGTGTCTTTATTGATTGCTTGCTGTTCTCCAGGCACTGTGCTCGGTTCTTTAAAATGCCAGGTTCTGGGGAACATTAGCTTTATTCCAAATCCTTCTGCTCTCCAGGCCAGCAAAGGAGAGGATGAGAGAGAAGGGGCCCTGCCCAGAAATCTGCATGGCGTGGGGAAGCAGGGTAGCTGTGCTCCCTCCCCGGCCCCTAGCTGTCGTTCAGAGCTCAGTAAACACCTGCTGCCAGGAACCTCCCGTTCCCCAGGCCCAGATGACATGTGTAAATATCTTTTCTCCATGTGGTATCCCAAGACTAAGTCAATAAGCTTAATTTCCTGTGGATCCCACTGCTGGTTGCCACTGCCTAGAAGATTGATCAGATAAAGGCTGTGTACTTCGGGGAGGACAGTTGGTTGGTGCGATTGAGTAGCTGAACATGGCGGCAGTCAGGCCGGCCTGCCAGCTGGAGCCCTGCTTAACCCCGCTTTGCCCTCGCGCTCTGCTGCGGCCTGACTCAGGGCCGGCGACAGCATCCTGACTCTCTTCTGCGAGCCCTGCAGGTTGTCCTCACACTCTTGTGGGCCCCGTATCAAAGCACAAAGGTCAAAATTCAGTGGTAAGAATTAAAACGGGCTGACTACACGCTTTCTCCTCCGCAACACCCAAGGTGCTGGTGTGTGGGTGACGGACGGGAGACTCATCAGGTTCCTTGGCAGAGAGTCGGGAGCTGGACGGGCCCTGGAGGACCCCAGTGCACTTCCCCTGGGCCTGTTCCTGCAGAGCTTCCTCTCTCCTGATGGAAGGGGTACAGAGAGCTCCCAAACTGACTCCTGGAACAGGGCTGTTCAGAAGTCAAAACCAGTGGCTACGAAATCAGTGCATTTGCTTTGACCTGTAGGACGATTTCAGACGATTGGGTTTTCATCTTCTCTTGGCTGGACAAGCCCTGTCCAGTGCTTCCTGCCCTTCTGGAGCTAATCAGTGGCCATGACTCAGTGACATGCCCTGTCCAGGGCTGCATTTTAAATCTCTGGACAGAATAGAAATAAGAGACCCCCTTAACTCCAGGTCCTCGTCCCATTCTCTCCCGTACAGAACTCTGTGGGTTAATCTTGTGTGGATCCTTCCAGCCTTACTTGTACTTTCCAGTTGGGGAAACTGAGTCTTAGAGAGGTTAAGAGATGAGCTTCTTGATCACAGCCTGACACTAGTTGCTTCACATGGAGGCAGACTTCTTAAAACCTTTTTCCCCTCTATGGTTTGAATTTTCCTTCCTGAATGAAAGGAAACCTTTTTTACCTAACTACACCAGCAGCATTGTAGCCACATGAACAGAGCGCCACGTGGACGAAGGAAAGAATTCACCCACAGCCCCACCTCTCTGGCCAGAAATCAGGCAGCGTCTGTGGGTCTGGGCTGTCCCTGTCTGCACACACAGATCATCCTCACAGAGTGGGAAGCACAAAGAACCATCCCTTCCAGGGAGCCCCACAGGCCGTAAAAGTCACAGCAAAGAGGAGCCTTGTCCGGTAGGAGCTGGCCACGAGGCGGTGTCTGGAGGCCCCGCTGGTGAGGGAGGCCTTGTTCCGTGCTGTGAGGTCTCACTGTGTGTCCCCTCTCCCCGCCCCTGCCCACCCCCACCCTGGCCCCCGCAGCCAGGGGCTGAGATTTCGGCCAAGCCGCCCCGACTCCTGCTTCCTGCCCTCACAAGGAGGCCTCTGTGGGGTTGCCAGGCGCCAGAGCTGGGACATGGAACAGCAGATTTCTGTCTGGTCCTGATGCTGGCAGACGGCCCAGGCCAGCCTTGTGAGCATCACCAGACCAGGTACCTGGGGTGCGGCTTGGCAGACAGCAGCACCTTTGAGCCTGAGCAAGACTGCCTAGGAGCCGCTGGGCAGCAGCTGTGGCCACAGCCCCCTCTCCCAGCTTCTCTGCTCGGCCTCTGCCAGTGGGCCCTTTCCCGGAGGACCTGGTCCTTTAGGACAGGCCTGGAGCCTCCACGTGGCACCCAGCAGTCCTTCTCAGATGTGGATTTCCCTGGGAACGTCCCTGATCCACGGGAGCTTGCATACATACCGGAACTTGCCAGAGAAACAAATCAGCTGAGCCAGACTCTGGGAATTTATTTCTGCCCCCGCCTTCCTCATGCAGAGTACTTTAATCTCTCCGTACCTAAGTTTCCTCATCTGCAAAATGAGATTTGACAGGGTTGTTGTGAAGAGGCCATAGTAAACTCACACGTACACACACACATGAGTCCAGGGAAAGTCTGAAAGCTAACTAAGGCCTCTGGTCTACTGGCTGATCTTCACTGCTGGACTCTGGCATTGCACTGCAGTTACATACAGTGGCACCTTTGGGAGCATTGGGCCAGGGAACATGGACCTCCCTGGAATATCTTGGCAACTTCCTGTGACATTGTAATTTTTAAAAAATGTTTATTTGTTTATTTTTGGCCTTGCTGGGGTCTTTGCTGCTGTGGGTCTGGGCTGTCCCTGTCTGCACACACAGATCATCCTCACAGAGTGGGAAGCACAAAGAACCATCCTTCCAGGGAGCCCCACAGGCCGTAAAGTCACAGCAAAGAGGAGCCTTGTCCGGTAGGAGCTGGCCACGAGGCGGTGTCTGGAGGCCCCGCTGGTGAGGGAGGCCTTGTTCCGTGCTGTGAGGTCTCACTGTGTGTCCCTCTCCCGCCCCTGCCCACCCCCACCCTGGCCCCCGCAGCCAGGGGCTGAGATTTCGGCCAAGCCGCCCCGACTCCTGCTTCCTGCCCTCACAAGGAGGCCTCTGTGGGGTTGCCAGGCGCCAGAGCTGGGACATGGAACAGCAGATTTCTGTCTGGTCCTGATGCTGGCAGACGGCCCAGGCCAGCCTTGTGAGCATCACCAGACCAGGTACCTGGGGTGCGGCTTGGCAGACAGCAGCACCTTTGAGCCTGAGCAAGACTGCCTAGGAGCCGCTGGGCAGCAGCTGTGGCCACAGCCCCCTCTCCCAGCTTCTCTGCTCGGCCTCTGCCAGTGGGCCCTTTCCCGGAGGACCTGGTCCTTTAGGACAGGCCTGGAGCCTCCACGTGGCACCCAGCAGTCCTTCTCAGATGTGGTTTTCCCCTGGGAACGTCCCTGATCCACGGGAGCTTGCATACATACCGGAACTTGCCAGAGAAACAAATCAGCTGAGCCAGACTCTGGGAATTTATTTCTGCCCCCGCCTTCCTCATGCAGAGTACTTTAATCTCTCCGTACCTAAGTTTCCTCATCTGCAAAATGAGATTTGACAGGGTTGTTGTGAAGAGGCCATAGTAAACTCACACGTACACACACACATGAGTCCAGGGAAAGTCTGAAAGCTAACTAAGGCCTCTGGTCTACTGGCTGATCTTCACTGCTGGACTCTGGCATTGCACTGCAGTTACATACAGTGGCACCTTTGGGAGCATTGGGCCAGGGAACATGGACCTCCCTGGAATATCTTGGCAACTTCCTGTGACATTGTAATTTTTAAAAAATGTTTATTTGTTTATTTTTGGCCTTGCTGGGGTCTTTGTTGCTGTGCAGGCTTTTCTCTAGTTGTGGCAAGCAGGGACTACTCTCGAGCCGTGGTGCATGAACTTCTCTTCATGGTGGCTTCTCTTGTAATGGAGCACGGGCTTCAGCAGTTGTGGCCCCCAGGCTCCAGGCTCAGGACTTGTGGTGCACGGGTTTCAGGTGCACGCAGCGTGTGCGAACTTCCCAGACCAGGGATCGAAGCATTGGCTGATGGATTCTTTACCACCGAGCCACCAGGGGAACCCTCAATACATTTTTGCTTATTTATAAATGAGATTCCCTTATAGCTCAGCTGGTAAAGAAATCACCTGCAGTGCAGGAGACCCTGGTTTAATTCCTCGTTTGGGAAGATCCCCTGGAGAAGGGATAGGCTACCCACTCCAGTATTCTTGGACTTCTGTGGTGACTCAGACAGTAAAGAATCCACCTGCAGTGCGGGAGACCTGGGTTTGATCCCTGGGTTGGGAGGATTCCCTGGAGAAGGGAAAGGCAACCCAGCCCAGTGGTCTTGCCTGGAGAATTCCATGGCTCATCCATGGGTCGCAAAGAGTTGGACACGACTGAGTGACTTTGCACACACACACACACAAAATATTAATAATAATTTATTTATTTATTCTGAATAAATCTTTTCTTTTAGATTTTGGCCACTTTTATTGTTTTTTATTTATTTATTTATTTTCATCCATCTTTGCTCTTTGGCCCGTGTGGGCCTCCAATTGCAGTGGCCTCTCTTGGTGCAGAGCCCTGGCTCTGGGCATATGTGCTGCAAAGCGCTGGCTCATAAGTAGACTCATCAGCTCTGTGGCACGTGGGATCTTCCCAGACCAGGGATGGAACTGGCGCCCCTTGCACTGCAAGGCAAACTCTTTACCCACTGGACCACCAGGGAAGCCCTAATAATTATTTTCAAAAGGTGCAAAAGAAAGAAAGATCTGTTAAGGAAGTAAGGCTTTAGGACAAGGCTTGGTGCATGGCAAGAACCCCATGACTATGAGGCGAGAGGGTGACAAGGATGATCATTTGAGGATGTTTCAGCCCATCCTTTGTGGTCCCATAGGTGGAAAGGAAGCAGAGCTGCTGTGGCCTCAGGCCCCCTCCCCTTCTCTCCCCTCCGCTCCCCTTCTCTTCCCTCCCCTCCGCTTCTCTCCCCTCCCCTCCCCTGTCACTCCCACCCGGCTGATGAAGGGCCTTCCCTGAGCACACCCTGCTTCAGGCAGCTGAGTACTGCTCCCACAGTGCTCTCTTTCTGGAAGGCCCCTCAGGCTCTACTTGTCCAGGGAGCTCCAGCTCACACTTGCCTTTCCTGGGCCCCCTCCCCTCTACCTGGACCCCCACAAGGCTGTAAAGCAGTCGTTCTCTAAACATGGTCCTGGGTGGACAGGCCAGCATCAGCACCAAGTGGGAACCCGAGACAAATGCAGGTTTTCCTGCCACGCCCCCACATCTTGCATCAGGAGGTGGGGGTGGGGTAGGAGAGCCACCGTCTACCAAGCCTGCCAGAGGCTCTGAGGAGCCTGCTCTGTTGTTGCTTAGTTGCTCAGTCGTGTCCAATGTTCAGCGACCTCATGGACTGTAGCCTGCCAGGCTGCTCTGTCCGTGGGATTCTCCGGGAGCCCAGACCTCGTCACACTTTGACACAGATGACCCCAGGCTCTTGCTCAGGGGCAGACGCTGATTCAGCCAGTCTGGGGTGGGGCCTGGGAGTCTGTATTCCCAGCCAGCCCCCAGGTGAAGCGGATGCTGCTGGGCTCCTGAAGGCCAGGCCCCCCATCTCAGCCCCGGCTGCAGGAACTTGGCGCTGTGTTGTTGATGAGCCGTGGGTGGATCTGCAGGGGCTGGTTATCCCAGACGGAGGGGTGCTTCTTCTCTTGGAAGACTGGGGGCCAGGGTCCATCTCCATGGGACTATGGGCAGAAGAGGGGACGCTGGTGAGGTGGGGAGGGAAGAGTCGGCCACAGGCCGTCCAGGCAGCAGACACCATGCTCTGCTAGGTCTCCTTTGTCCCCTAATGGCATCAGGGAGTGGAGCCATGGGATATGACCCCTGGAAGGGACACTCTGTCCACACTTGGAACAAGCCTCTCTTTTCCTCCCCGTTGAAGCATTTATTTATTCTGCAACTGTTTACTAAAACTGAGTAACCAAAGACATGTCAATGGCAAAACAGTTTCCCACTCTGCCCTCAGAGAGTGTCTCCATCTGTTTGGGGATAAATGTCAGCCATTGAGTAGGGCAGTGCTAAGTGTGGCGAGGTGAAGCCTGAGAGTCCTGAGGGTTCTGCCAAGGGGTCTGTGCAGGGAGGGGAGGCAGAGGGTCCCTGGGGAAGTGACATTTAAGCTAAAGCGAGAAAGTGGGTGGGGTAAGGATTCATTGAGGAAGAGGAAGCAGCATGTGCAAAGGTCCTGGGCCCAGTGGGAAGGTGTTCCCACCCATAGGGATTGGAGAGGAAGCTAAGAAGCAGGAGAGAATAGAGAGGGGCAGGGGAGGGAGGCATGGGTCATGTCTTACGGGGTACCATAGGCTGCAGTCAAAATTCTGACTTTGTCTTCAGAGAAATTGGGAGAAATGGAAGGATTTTAAGTGAAGGAGTAGTATCTGATTTGTCTTTTCAAAGGATCCTTCTCTGGGGAGAAGGGATGGGTGGGTAGGTGAGGTACGTGAAGGGGCTCAGTCAGGAATCGCAGTCCTGGTCCCAGTACAGGTGAGAGGGAGCTGGAGAGAAGCGGATGGGGCGAGGGAGACCGAGGACTGGGCCGAGGACTGGAGCTGGGATGAGAGAAAGGGGAAATGCCCAGCAATTCAGTTTAGTTGCAGCTCATTCCTAAAGGCAGATCCTGGAAGTTTCTATTTAATTCCATCTTCATAGAGGTGATGTGTTCTGCCACCAGCCCCCAATCCAGCTGCCTCTGAGCTCCCCTGACCTTTTTCCCTTTTCTCTAGGATCCCTCTACCTGTGACCTATGGATTTTTCCCTCTCTGTGTAGCCTTCTTAAACATCCTCCCAAAGGTTATATTCAGACACTAAGGAGAAACACAGGTTTTACCACCTCTAAGCCCAAACCACGAACCCACAGCTTAACTCCATACCTCTTCATCTTCTCACCTGCAGGGGCACTAAAAGGAGAAACAAAAGGTTTTGAAAAACAGGGGGCTTCTATGACCCCTGGAAGGGACACTCTGTCCACACTTGGAACAAGCCTCTCTTTTCCTCCCCGTTGAAGCATTTATTTATTCTGCAACTGTTTACTAAAACTGAGTAACCAAAGACATGTCAATGGCAAAACAGTTTCCCACTCTGCCCTCAGAGAGTGTCTCCATCTGTTTGGGGATAAATGTCAGCCATTGAGTAGGGCAGTGCTAAGTGTGGCGAGGTGAAGCCTGAGAGTCCTGAGGGTTCTGCCAAGGGGTCTGTGCAGGGAGGGGAGGCAGAGGGTCCCTGGGGAAGTGACATTTAAGCTAAAGCGAGAAAGTGGGTGGGGTAAGGATTCATTGAGGAAGAGGAAGCAGCATGTGCAAAGGTCCTGGGCCCAGTGGGAAGGTGTTCCCACCCATAGGGATTGGAGAGGAAGCTAAGAAGCAGGAGAGAATAGAGAGGGGCAGGGGAGGGAGGCATGGGTCATGTCTTACGGGGTACCATAGGCTGCAGTCAAAATTCTGACTTTGTCTTCAGAGAAATTGGGAGAAATGGAAGGATTTTAAGTGAAGGAGTAGTATCTGATTTGTCTTTTCAAAGGATCCTTCTCTGGGGAGAAGGGATGGGTGGGTAGGTGAGGTACGTGAAGGGGCTCAGTCAGGAATCCGCAGTCCTGGTCCCAGTACAGGTGAGAGGGAGCTGGAGAGAAGCGGATGGGGCGAGGGAGACCGAGGACTGGGCCGAGGACTGGAGCTGGGATGAGAGAAAGGGGAAATGCCCAGCAATTCAGTTTAGTTGCAGCTCATTCCTAAAGGCAGATCCTGGAAGTTTCTATTTAATTCCATCTTCATAGAGGTGATGTGTTCTGCCACCAGCCCCCAATCCAGCTGCCTCTGAGCTCCCCTGACCTTTTTCCCTTTTCTCTAGGATCCCTCTACCTGTGACCTATGGATTTTTCCCTCTCTGTGTAGCCTTCTTAAACATCCTCCCAAAGGTTATATTCAGACACTAAGGAGAAACACAGGTTTTACCACCTCTAAGCCCAAACCACGAACCCACAGCTTAACTCCATACCTCTTCATCTTCTCACCTGCAGGGGCATATCCATGAAATAGGAAGATTAAACCAATTAGGACGAGAAGGATCCCTTTGGAAGGAGAGGGACAAGAGGCAGGTTGAGTGGCGGGGTGTTTACTGTGATATCCACACGCAGTCTTCCAGGCTGAAGAAATAGGTTCTCAGAAAAGCTGCCACCTTCACAAGGCAGAGCACAGACGATGCCCTCTCCAACCCTTTCAGAGAAACCGAGCTAGTGTCTGCCCCGGCCTCTCCACTCATTGGTCGGGAGTGAGAGGCAGGTTGGAGCAGCCAAGGCAGGCGGGGGCGGTTTAGCCCCGCACCCTCGATCCTCAACCCTTGCCAACAGGTAGTGGCTGAGTGAAGACCCAGTGTGTGTTGGATGCTTCGGACCAGTGGTTCTCAACCAGGGGCCATTGTGCCCCCGGGGATGCCTGACAAAGTCTGGAGTTCTAGCTGTCACAGTTGGGATGCAGAGGGAGGGACGCTCCTGACCTCTGGTGGGTAGAGGCCAGGAATGCTGCTCAGCATCCTACAGTACATGGACAGCTCCCCAGCCAGAGTCATCGGACCCCAGTGCTGAGGCTGAGAAGCCCTGGTGTAGACCTTGCGCTTTCCTGAGCCTCCTTGGCCTCTGCACCTTATTGGGCCTCTCCACCTTTAGAGCCCTCCTTCCTGCGAGGCTCTATAGGCATTTGCTTTTCTGTGAACTTTCATTTCGTGTCATTCATGTCTGTGTCCTCCTGGCTCCATCTGCCCAGATTCACTCGGCACCAGCTCTGGCAGGAGGCACCGTGCTAACCCCACTTGCTATTTTTCCTCTAATCCTCATGGCAATTAGAGGAAACAGGCATTATTTTTCCTGCAGAAAAAAAATGAATTTCATTTACTGAGCCTCTCTTGTGTGCCGGGCTCTGATTTCTACAGTTCCAGGCATCTCTGGCTTGAATTAGGTTCTCCAGTCCCGTTCATCCCAGCCTTGGCGCTTGGATGAGAGAAGGTCAAGTTCACATGCCTGGGAAGTGGGAAGACAGCTGGGAATCAGGATGATCTTTGAGTTGATTTGCGAAAGCGTGGGCAGGCGTCTTAGTACTATGAGGAGGCCGATGGAGCCTCGTTCTTCTCTGCACCCCCAGCCACCTTAGGGGAAGCAAGAGAGCTGTGGCGATCTAGTGGAGAGCCCCCTGGCCTTACAGGGGGTGAGTGGGGAATGGGTCAGGGGGAAGAGTTCTGAAGGGAGAAGGGTTGGAGCTCCTTCATTCTGAGCCTGGTCCTGGGCTGTGTCGCATCTTTTATTGTCCAGAGACATCACACAGAAAGTTTCAAGGCGTGTTTTGTCCACTCTGGCACGCTGCTGACACTCTGATCTGGGTCTTTGTTGTGTGGGGCCAAGGGCTGTGTACACGCAGAATCCCTGGCTTCCTGGCCTCTATCTACTAGAAGCCAGCAAACCTACGTCCCCGAGTTGTGAAAACCCAGAAGGTCTCCAGGTATTTCCAAATGTCCCCTGGGAGGCAAAATTGCCCTGCCCCTCAAATAGAAAACCACTGCCCTAAGATAAGCAGCCTCGCTCCAGTTTTGTAGGAAATGAAGCCACGGTCCAGAGGGAGAAGTTGGTTATACAAAGGCTGATAATTATCAAGTAGTAGCATCTAAGACTGAACGTGGGCCTCCTGGTCTCCCAGCCAGTGGAGCACTCAGGACTGCAGCTGGCATTTAGGGGAGTTGGGGTTGTGGACGTGTCCAGAGGAATGGACCATCCTTCTCAATCCCCTCCGCCCTGTGCTCTAATACAGAGCCTTCAAGCTCTCGCACTGTGCCCAGCTCACTGTGAATTCTTAAGAAATGCCAGCAGATCGCTGATGGACATGCTGAGGCTCTGTTACAGTGACCACGCACTGGAAGTCACCCTAAGGGGAGATGCACCTGCTGTTTCTAACTCCCAATGGCGATTCTTCCCTGTGATGCTTCTTGAGCTTCTTTATGATAGAGACTTTCAGGCATCAGTCCCTCTGCAGACCCAGCAGATGAAGGCTGAGCACGATCGGCCCATTGCTGCCCGCTCTTCAGAGGCCATCCTCGCCCCTGCTGGGCACTCCCTCCAGGAGCAATTGCCCAATTGATTCCCATTTGTAGACTCAGCCTCCTGGGGTGCAGGAAGGCCCCTGGGCATGGAAGCCGTCCAAGCTTCGATCAATCCCTTCTTTTATTCAGGGCAAAGTTACAAATGGGCCAGAGTCATTGGAAAGATTTTCCACCTCACTGTGCAGAGAAGCCCTTATGAAAGATGTATGGATAGAGCCCCTTGGACCAGGATGTTCCTGGCCTCAGACAGGCAAAAAATAAGTATCTACAGGCTTTCACTCTGCCACAGAAACCCTCTTTCAGGTCAGATTTCCTCTGTGCCCAAGCACATTTGATTTAAAATCATTTCACTGAAACATATAAATAAAATAGAGATGAGTGCTCTAATGAAAAAGAGAAACACCCCAGTGATGTAGTTTTGACTTCCAGAAAAGATGTTAAGACTCCAGGCTCATATAGACTCTGGCACGCTGCTGACACTCTGATCTGGGTCTTTGTTGTGGGGCCAAGGGCTGTGTACACGCAGAATCCCTGGCTTCCTGGCCTCTATCTACTAGAAGCCAGCAAACCCTACGTCCCGAGTTGTGAAAACCCAGAAGGTCTCCAGGTATTTCCAAATGTCCCCTGGGAGGCAAAATTGCCCTGCCCCTCAAATAGAAAACCACTGCCCTAAGATAAGCAGCCTCGCTCCAGTTTTGTAGGAAATGAAGCCACGGTCCAGAGGGAGAAGTTGGTTATACAAAGGCTGATAATTATCAAGTAGTAGCATCTAAGACTGAACGTGGGCCTCCTGGTCTCCCAGCCAGTGGAGCACTCAGGACTGCAGCTGGCATTTAGGGGAGTTGGGGTTGTGGACGTGTCCAGAGGAATGGACCATCCTTCTCAATCCCCTCCGCCCTGTGCTCTAATACAGAGCCTTCAAGCTCTCGCACTGTGCCCAGCTCACTGTGAATTCTTAAGAAATGCCAGCAGATCGCTGATGGACATGCTGAGGCTCTGTTACAGTGACCACGCACTGGAAGTCACCCTAAGGGGAGATGCACCTGCTGTTTCTAACTCCCAATGGCGATTCTTCCCTGTGATGCTTCTTGAGCTTCTTTATGATAGAGACTTTCAGGCATCAGTCCCTCTGCAGACCCAGCAGATGAAGGCTGAGCACGATCGGCCCATTGCTGCCCGCTCTTCAGAGGCCATCCTCGCCCCTGCTGGGCACTCCCTCCAGGAGCAATTGCCCAATTGATTCCCATTTGTAGACTCAGCCTCCTGGGGTGCAGGAAGGCCCCTGGGCATGGAAGCCGTCCAAGCTTCGATCAATCCCTTCTTTTATTCAGGGCAAAGTTACAAATGGGCCAGAGTCATTGGAAAGATTTTCCACCTCACTGTGCAGAGAAGCCCTTATGAAAGATGTATGGATAGAGCCCCTTGGACCAGGATGTTCCTGGCCTCAGACAGGCAAAAAATAAGTATCTACAGGCTTTCACTCTGCCACAGAAACCCTCTTTCAGGTCAGATTTCCTCTGTGCCCAAGCACATTTGATTTAAAATCATTTCACTGAAACATATAAATAAAATAGAGATGAGTGCTCTAATGAAAAAGAGAAACACCCCAGTGATGTAGTTTTGACTTCCAGAAAAGAGGATGTTAAGACTCCAGGCTCATATAGCTAACAGATTCCCAGGCCCCAGGCACGGCCCACTTATTTCAGGCAGCGCAAGTAAGGGACCACCTGGGTGTGCACTGCCAAGGAGACCAGACTCTCAGGGTTGAGACTCAGCTGGGGCTCACGTCCTCTGTGTGCCCTTGGCCGTTCACCGCCTCTCTGGGCTTTAGATTCTTCCTCTGTATGATGAAGAGGGTGGAATACACGTCTCCAATGCCCTCTGGCATCACAACTACAAGAATATTTAAGCCTTGGAAAGTCAAACACACTAAAAGGATGCATTTTATTGTTTTTTAATATTAATTAAATATTTAATATTAATGTATTTTTAAATTGTTTGACGATTGCTATACAGTATTGATTTGATTTTTGTCATAGAAGAACATGAGTTAAAAAGATGTATTTTAGAGCTTTGGGACTGATGTTCCGTTTTCACGAAGGATCCTTGTCCTTGTGAATGGTTTGGAGAGCCTAAACGTGTGTAACCCCTACCCCCTGTAGATTCCTGTGTTGAAACCCTAACCTGCAATGTGATGGCATTTGGAGGTGGGGTACTGGGAAAATGATTATGGTTCAATGAACTCATGAGAGTGGACCCCCCTGAGAGGTATAGTGCCCTTCTAAGTCAAGGAAGCTCTCTCTCCATTGTGTGCAGACACAGCGAGAAGGCAGCCATCTTCCAGCCAGGGGGTGGCTCTCACCAGCACTAGCACCCCCATCTCAGGCTCCCCGGCCTCCACCACTGGTAGAAAGAAATACCTGTTTTTGAAGACATACACTCTATAGTATTATGTTTTAGCAACACAAATGGACCAAGGCAGATGAATACCTTCAAGTTGTGAGCTTTCAAAGACATATACAAAAAAGGACTTTTTAAAAATTATGATGTTCATATCTAGTTTTTCTGATGGAGAAGGAAATGACAACTCACTCCAGTATTCTTGCCTGGGAAATTCCATGGACAGAGAAATTTGGTCCATGGGGTGTCAAATATATATATGTATATATGTATATAGGGCTTCCCTGATGGCTTATTGGTGAAGAATCTGCCTGCAATGCAGGAGACCCTGGTTGCATCCCTGGGTTGAGATGGAGAAGGAAATGACAACTCACTCCAGTATTCTTGCCTGGGAAATTCCATGGGCAGAGAAACTTGATCCATGGGGTGTCAAATATATATATATATGTATGTATGTATGTATGTATGTATGTATGTATGTATATAGGGCTTCTCTGATGGCTTATTGGTGAGGAATCTGCCTGCAATGCAGGAGACCCGGGTTGCATCCCTGGGTTGGGAAGATCCCTCCTGGAGGAAGGCGTGGCAACTCACTCCGGTCTTCTTGCCTGGAGAATCCCATGAATGGAGAAGCCTGGCAGGCTGCAGTCCATGGGGTCACACAGGGTCGGACTTGACTGACGTGTCTAAGCAGCAGCAGCAGCAGTTTTTCAGAAGTGTCTCTACTACATAAAGTGAAACACACATGTTGAGTGAAATTGTATCTCATTTGGAGTTTAGGTTTAAAAGTCAGCAAAAGCCCTGTGTGATCTGAATGTTTGTTCTCTCTTGTGTGTTCTCTCTCCTCCCTCTTTCTTCCTCTCTTCACTTCGCTCACTTTTTTGCCATTCTTTCACTCTTTCTACTCCCCAACAACGTAGATTTGAATTTTCCTCAGTCAAATGCACTTACGATGTATCCTCACCTGTCTGAGCTCAGCTACTCCAACAGAACACCAGAGACCGAGTGGCTGACAAACAGTCAATGTTTCTGCCTCACAGCTGGGAAGTCTGGAAGTCTGATATCAGTTGCCAGTACATTCTGTTTCCCTTTTCTTGACTTCAGACAGTTGACTTCTCAGTGTGTCCTTGCATGCAAGGAAGAAAGCAAGCTCTCTGGTAGAAAGAAATACCTGTTTTTGAAGACATACACTCTATAGTATTATGTTTTAGCAACACAAATGGACCAAGGCAGATGAATACCTTCAAGTTGTGAGCTTTCAAAGACATATACAAAAAAGGACTTTTTAAAAATTATGATGTTCATATCTAGTTTTTCTGATGGAGAAGGAAATGACAACTCACTCCAGTATTCTTGCCTGGGAAATTCCATGGACAGAGAAATTTGGTCCATGGGGTGTCAAATATATATATGTATATATGTATATAGGGCTTCCTGATGGCTTATTGGTGAAGAATCTGCCTGCAATGCAGGAGACCCTGGTTGCATCCCTGGGTTGAGATGGAGAAGGAAATGACAACTCACTCCAGTATTCTTGCCTGGGAAATTCCATGGGCAGAGAAACTTGATCCATGGGGTGTCAAATATATATATATATGTATGTATGTATGTATGTATGTATGTATGTATGTATATAGGGCTTCTCTGATGGCTTATTGGTGAGGAATCTGCCTGCAATGCAGGAGACCCGGGTTGCATCCCTGGGTTGGGAAGATCCCTCCTGGAGGAAGGCGTGGCAACTCACTCCGGTCTTCTTGCCTGGAGAATCCCATGAATGGAGAAGCCTGGCAGGCTGCAGTCCATGGGGTCACACAGGGTCGGACTTGACTGACGTGTCTAAGCAGCAGCAGCAGTTTTTCAGAAGTGTCTCTACTACATAAAGTGAAACACACATGTTGAGTGAAATTGTATCTCATTTGGAGTTTAGGTTTAAAAGTCAGCAAAAGCCCTGTGTGATCTGAATGTTTGTTCTCTCTTGTGTGTTCTCTCTCCTCCCTCTTTCTTCCTCTCTTCACTTCGCTCACTTTTTTGCCATTCTTTCACTCTTTCTACTCCCCAACAACGTAGATTTGAATTTTCCTCAGTCAAATGCACTTACGATGTATCCTCACCTGTCTGAGCTCAGCTACTCCAACAGAACACCAGAGACCGAGTGGCTGACAAACAGTCAATGTTTCTGCCTCACAGCTGGGAAGTCTGGAAGTCTGATATCAGTTGCCAGTACATTCTGTTTCCCTTTTCTTGACTTCAGACAGTTGACTTCTCAGTGTGTCCTTGCATGCAAGGAAGAAAGCAGAAGCTCTCTGGGCTCCCTGTATAAAGGCACTAATGCCCTTCATGGAGTCTCTACCCTCATGACCTAATCATCTCCCCAGGGTCCCAACCTCCTAATACCATCCCACTGTGGGATTTAGGATTTTAACATGGCTTGGTGGTAAAGAGTCTGCCTGCCAATGCAGGAGGCATAAGATTCAAGGGTTCAGTCCCTGAATTGGGAAGATTCCCTGGCAGAGGAAATGGCAACCCGCTCCATTATTCTTGCCTAAAAAAATCCCATGGACAGAGGAGCTTGGTGGGCTACAGTCCATAGGATCACAGAGGGTCAGACTCAACTGAAGCGGCTTAGCACGCAGGCGTGAATTTTGACTTAGTGGCAAAGAAATGATGCCTTTGAACTATGGTGCTGGAGAAGACTGGAGAGTTCCTTGGGCTGCAAGGAGATCAAACCAGTGAATCTTAAAGGAAATCAACCGTGAATATTCATTGTAAGGACTGATGCTGAAGCTGAAGCTCCAGTACTTTGGCCACCTGATGGGAAGAGCCAGCTCATTGGAAAAGAGCCTAATGTTGGGAAAAATAGAAGGCAGAAGGAGAAGGAGGCAACAGAAGGCAAGATGCTTCGATGACATCACTGAGTCCATGGACACGAGTTTGAGCAGGCTCCGGGAGAGGGTGAAGGACAGGGAAGTCTGGTGTGCTGCAGTCCCTGGGGTCGCAGAGATGGATCAACTGAACTGAACTGATGAATTTTGGTTGGAAATGAACACTCAGCCTCTAAAACGACTGCATGTCGTCACCCAGCAGGAGAATGCTTTGGTACATCTCCGGAGATGACACCCGCTTGGAAGGGAGGAGGAAGCGCTTTCATTTGCCCTTTGTTTCTCAAAAGCCCTCTTGGTTGACTTGATGGTTGTTTCCTGTCTCTTGTGTTCTCTCTCCCTCTTTCTTCCTCTCTTCACTTCGCTCACTTTTTTGCCATTCTTTCACTCTTTCTACTCCCCAACAACGTAGATTTGAATTTTCCTCAGTCAAATGCACTTACGATGTATCCTCACCTGTCTGAGCTCAGCTACTCCAACAGAACACCAGAGACCGAGTGGCTGACAAACAGTCAATGTTTCTGCCTCACAGCTGGGAAGTCTGGAAGTCTGATATCAGTTGCCAGTACATTCTGTTTCCCTTTTCTTGACTTCAGACAGTTGACTTCTCAGTGTGTCCTTGCATGCAAGGAAGAAAGCAGAAGCTCTCTGGGCTCCCTGTATAAAGGCACTAATGCCCTTCATGGAGTCTCTACCCTCATGACCTAATCATCTCCCCAGGGTCCCAACCTCCTAATACCATCCCACTGTGGGATTTAGGATTTTAACATGGCTTGGTGGTAAAGAGTCTGCCTGCCAATGCAGGAGGCATAAGATTCAAGGGTTCAGTCCCTGAATTGGGAAGATTCCCTGGCAGAGGAAATGGCAACCCGCTCCATTATTCTTGCCTAAAAATCCCATGGACAGAGGGGCTTGGTGGGCTACAGTCCATAGGATCACAGAGGGTCAGACTCAACTGAAGCGGCTTAGCACGCAGGCGTGAATTTTGACTTAGTGGCAAAGAAATGATGCCTTTGAACTATGGTGCTGGAGAAGACTGGAGAGTTCCTTGGGCTGCAAGGAGATCAAACCAGTGAATCTTAAAGGAAATCAACCGTGAATATTCATTGTAAGGACTGATGCTGAAGCTGAAGCTCCAGTACTTTGGCCACCTGATGGGAAGAGCCAGCTCATTGGAAAAGAGCCTAATGTTGGGAAAAATAGAAGGCAGAAGGAGAAGGAGGCAACAGAAGGCAAGATGCTTCGATGACATCACTGAGTCCATGGACACGAGTTTGAGCAGGCTCCGGGAGAGGGTGAAGGACAGGGAAGTCTGGTGTGCTGCAGTCCCTGGGGTCGCAGAGATGGATCAACTGAACTGAACTGATGAATTTTGGTTGGAAATGAACACTCAGCCTCTAAAACGACTGCATGTCGTCACCCAGCAGGAGAATGCTTTCGGTACATCTCCGGAGATGACACCCGCTTGGAAGGGAGGAGGGAAGCGCTTTCATTTGCCCTTTGTTTCTCAAAAGCCCTCTTGGTTGACTTGATGGTTGTTTCCTGTCTCAGGTGTGCTTCCTTCTAGGTGTGTCTGGGAAGGGGCTTAGCACAGCGGTTTTCCTCAGTTGGAGAGGGCACCCCACCTCCCAGAGCTAGCCTTAACCAAGGCCAGAGGGGTGCAGGGTGAGCCCAGCCAGGTTAAGAATAATGAGCAAGCATGCCCGCCAGGCTCCCTGTGGCTGCCCGAGCGTCTGCAGGCAGGGGCTTGGCACGCAGCACGGACTCTTTATCACATAGGTGATTTCCAGACCTGGTTCTTACCATCCTTTTCATCTGGAAATAAAAGTTCCCTGGAAGCCAATGCCTAGCGTGTTGAATGCTTTACTAAAGCAACACTTCACCTGTTCAGCAAAAAGGTGTTTTGTATTATAAATAAATGTCCCAGAAAACAAAAATGACCCCTCCATGTCCACCTCCCCCCCGCCCACGATTTAGTTGTCTTCCTGGAAAATGTGTCCCATATTCTATACGTTATTAAACATGGTCTGAAGAATGAAATGCATAGTGTTCTCCATGGCATTGTTGTTATCATGGTGGATTGCTGTGCCGTGCTGTGGCTTTGTGATGTCTGAAGAAGCTGTGAGGTATGACAGAGCCCTTAGCCCGTCCACTGGATGCCCCCTCCCTCCACACCTTATCCTCCTGATTCCCCTCTCTCGTTCCTTCCTGCTGGCATCCTTCTCAGTCTACTTGCTTCTAGAATGCTTTACTCATCCTCCCTGACTCCGCCGCCCCAGCCTTCCTCTCCTGTTCACTCATTCACACACACATACATGTGCTCATTGGCTATCGTCAAGAATCCAGAAGGACGTTTTTTTTTAGGAATCAAGGTGGTGAGATTAGTGACCATAGATTCATGCTCACATTGGACATGAGAACTTGAACCCCAATCTGAGGAATGAGCTGCACTCCAGTCCTGGGGAGTCAAGACCAGGGCATCCTGATCAGGGAACGGGGTAAGCGTCAGAGTCACCAGCACTCTGTGTGATGTAGGGACATGCAGACTCCCTGGGTGTGGCAGGAGGAGATTCTAGAAGGTGTGGCTAAGAGTGCACGTGGACTTTGGGGTCAAGGCCTCTTGGCCACCGGCGCCCTGACCCTGTCTTTTTTGGGTCTGTGACTTTGTGCCGGGCAAGCTGAGAATTCCTGTGGAAAAAGGTTAGGGCCACAAGCTCATGACCCCGTCCTCTCCTCTCCTCTGCAAAGCTGGGGGATATGTGCACGCTTTGACTTACTTCTCTGGAGTGCTCCATGGACATTCTGTGGAAACAGATGCCTTCTCACTCAGTTTCACAGGCCAGGTACAGCAAAGGAACTGGAACTTGCTTAACTGGTCCCACAACTTCTACATTTTTTTTCCATTTCTGGAAATAAAAGTTCCCTGGAAGCCAATGCCTAGCGTGTTGAATGCTTTACTAAAGCAACACTTCACCTGTTCAGCAAAAAGGTGTTTTGTATTATAAATAAATGTCCCAGAAAACAAAAATGACCCCTCCATGTCCACCTCCCCCCCGCCCACGATTTAGTTGTCTTCCTGGAAAATGTGTCCCATATTCTATACGTTATTAAACATGGTCTGAAGAATGAAATGCATAGTGTTCTCCATGGCATTGTTGTTATCATGGTGGATTGCTGTGCCGTGCTGTGGCTTTGTGATGTCTGAAGAAGCTGTGAGGTATGACAGAGCCCTTAGCCCGTCCACTGGATGCCCCCTCCCTCCACACCTTATCCTCCTGATTCCCCTCTCTCGTTCCTTCCTGCTGGCATCCTTCTCAGTCTACTTGCTTCTAGAATGCTTTACTCATCCTCCCTGACTCCGCCGCCCCAGCCTTCCTCTCCTGTTCACTCATTCACACACACATACATGTGCTCATTGGCTATCGTCAAGAATCCAGAAGGACGTTTTTTTTTAGGAATCAAGGTGGTGAGATTAGTGACCATAGATTCATGCTCACATTGGACATGAGAACTTGAACCCCAATCTGAGGAATGAGCTGCACTCCAGTCCTGGGGAGTCAAGACCAGGGCATCCTGATCAGGGAACGGGGTAAGCGTCAGAGTCACCAGCACTCTGTGTGATGTAGGGACATGCAGACTCCCTGGGTGTGGCAGGAGGAGATTCTAGAAGGTGTGGCTAAGAGTGCACGTGGACTTTGGGGTCAAGGCCTCTTGGCCACCGGCGCCCTGACCCTGTCTTTTTTGGGTCTGTGACTTTGTGCCGGGCAAGCTGAGAATTCCTGTGGAAAAAGGTTAGGGCCACAAGCTCATGACCCCGTCCTCTCCTCTCCTCTGCAAAGCTGGGGGATATGTGCACGCTTTGACTTACTTCTCTGGAGTGCTCCATGGACATTCTGTGGAAACAGATGCCTTCTCACTCAGTTTCACAGGCCAGGTACAGCAAAGGAACTGGAACTTGCTTAACTGGTCCTACAACTTCAGTGACAACCCATCTGGTTCCCATGACTGTTTGGCAAAACAAAACAAAATAAACTTACCTGCAGGTTTTTGGCAGCTGATGCATTTGGTTGTAGGTTTACAGCAGGTTTAGGGCCGAGAACACACGTCAGCTGATTCAAAGGAGCTGTGAGCAGGAGTCAGATGAAATAAAACGTGTTCCAGTCACTGACCACTCTGCCCGTCCTGGTCCCGATCCGGGTCCATTACTTCACGCCCACATGGGGCTACTGTAATCCGTCCAAGGAGAGCAAGCTCTCAGTAACTGCTTTAGAGAGGGGAGAGGGGAAAAAAGAAATATTGCCAAAGACATGCATCTTTGCACCTGAACGTACAGCTACCCTTCGCTCTGCCTGGAACCCAGTGCTCCAGACTCTAGTCGGCCCGCTCCCTGCCGTCCTGGGTCATCTCTGCGGAGGCCGTCCCAAGCTCCACCTTTAGACTGCACACTGCCATGGCTCTCTGTCCCTCCTCTCTGCTTCGGTTTTCTTTGTGGCTGTCATTAGTGCCTGACCTACTGTGTGCTGGCCCTGCTTGCTTCCCCCATTCCCATACAAACTCCATACAAGCCTGACTTCATGTCTTATGAACTATACAGATGCACACCACGACATTGGTACACGTTGTTGCTCAGTCACTAAGTCGTGTCCAGCTCTTTGTGACCTTGTGGACTGCGGCACGCCAGGCTTCCCTGTCCTTCACCATCTCCCGGAGCTTGCTCAGACTCTTGTCCATTGATTCCGTGATGCCATCCAACCATGTATATATGTATTTTTTAGATGCGATAAAACAATACTTTAATCCATTATCATAATTTTCATCCGGCCATATTATTCTGCTGTCCCCTTTTCCTCCTGCCCTCAATCTTTCCAAGCCTCGAGGTCTTTTCCAATGAGTTGACTTTTCACATCAGGTGGCCAAAGTATTTTTTTTATGATACATATATGTATTTTCACGTAGATGTTTTGTTTGCACATCCTGAATGTCTGCGACATCATTGACAGTGAAAGTGTTTGTTGCTCAGTTGTGTCCGACTTTTTGCGTCTCCGTGGACTGTAGCCCTCCAGGCGCCTCTGTCAAGGAATTCTCTAGGCAAGAATACTGGTGTGGGTAGCCTTTCTCTTCTCCAGGGGCTCTTCCCAACCCAGATCCCTCTTCCCTGGGATCGAACCCAGGTTTCCTGCTCTGCAGGCTGATTCTTTACCATCTGAGCCACTAAGGAAGGCTCCGTTGTTGGTTCTCAACAAACATGAATCAATAAATCATATGTACATGGTGACTTTAAGATCAACCTCAATTTCAGAAATATTTAAACAGTGAAAAAATACATTCTTAAAATCAAGAGAACAGGAGAAAGTATCCTGAAAAAAATGTCTGGATTACGTAGATCAACTAGTCATGCCTGTTCCTGGAGTCGGAATGAAGAGGCTGAGTGTATTTAAAGAGTTGGAGTAAAACTGTTGCCCTTTTTACTGCCAGCCATTGTAGAATCAGTAGTAGGGGAATAAATAAATAAGTGTCGTGGCTGCCTGTTCTAGAACAGGGTGAGGGCTTCCATGCCTCCTTCTCCCATTTAATCCTCACAATGGCATGCTCAACGTGCCAGTTTAATGGAAGAGAAAACTGGGGTCTCATGAGGGTATCAGAATTTCATCTTCGATGATTTGCACATTTTTAAACACTCATAAGATGTAGGCTGGGCAGACTTTCTGTGAAGAGCCAGATAGTCAATATTTGGGGCTCTGTGGACCAGATGGCCTCTGTCACAACTTCTTGAGGCTGCCCTGTGCCTCTCTAGCAGTTGGGGACAACATGTAAATGAATAGATACGTGCAGCTGTGTTCCAGTAACATTTCACAAAAAGCAGCTGGCAGGCCAGATTGGGCCAAGCAGGGGCAGTTTTCTGTCTTCTGAACCAAGTATAATCTTCCTGAGGGCAAAGAACCTTGTCTTTTTTTGGTTCATCATTGTATCCCATGCGAGGAACATGGTGCTTTGCAAAAGTAGGTCTTGAATGAATGGGTGAATGGAATGAATGAATCCCCATGAGCTGTCTGCCTGTGGAGACCCCATGACTAATGCTCCCTTTTCCTCTCCATACATCTACTTTCCTTCCCTTCCCTTCTCTCCAGCCTGCCTCTTGCAACTCCAAGCCCAAGGGCCAGCCCCACCCCTACCCCTAGCCTCCTTCAGAAGGCTCCAGGGAGCTGGGTGACGTTGCCCCAGCGATGGCCTTTTCTGGAACCTCTCGGAGTTTGGTGTGTACTGACTGATCTCTTTACACCCCTCCCTGTGCTTGGGAGGGTCCATAGCTGTCAACAGAACACAATACGATTGCATACATTAGAATGAGACCGAAGGAAGGAACACAATGCTGGGGCCTCGGAGTCAGAACGACCGTGAAACACAGGCCATGAGGACCTCACTTGTAGGGGGGAACCAGAAATTTGGCTCCAAGCTTTCTGGCAGCCAACAGGAAAAGCAAACCTACCCCTTTCCACCACTCTGCATCCAGAGCTCTGGCCACATCATTGGTCGTAGCAGGCAGAGCCGGTCTTCGTGCTCAGATCCATTGGAAATGCCTCCTGAGGGCCTCACGAGAAGACCGAGTGAGGACAAAGGAACTGCAGCTCTGAGGCTTCCTAACAATCAGTGTGCTGGGCGTCCCGGCCGTCTGCTCCTGGACTCACCATCTTGCACTGACGCTCAGTGGCTGAAGACACATCCAGGTGTCCGGGCCTGCGTTGGCAGGCAGCACCAATCAGAGATCTCGGGGCAGCTTCATAAACCCCTGGACCCTGTGGTCTCCAAGCACCACTAGAGCACTGAGTGGAAGTGCTGAGTCAGGGAGACCAGGTGAACAGTCTGGCTCCGCTCTTGACCCTTGACCTTTGACTTACTCCCGTCCCTTCTTTGGACCTTGGGCTTGTCATCTGAGAAATGGGCATTGATATTAGTCTTCAGCATCTGGATGAAAGACAGCCCTGTGCAGCCTCGGCAGCTTGCATTTCTTTCGTTTAAGCCTCAAAGCAGCGTTGCATGGTAAATGTCATCCCCCTTGCCTCCTGCTGCTGAGTGCTCAGGATTCCTCAACCTTTTTCTCATTAGCACCCTCCCAAGAAGAAAACCTTAATTTAATTTAAATTCTCCCTATGAGAGCTATTAAATAACAAGAGATAAGATTGATCAGGCCTTGGAGGACCACACACCATTGCGATAGCTAAGAGCTGGTGTTTGCCCCTTGGCAGGGTCGGGAGGGTAATACCACCCTAGAAGCACGCAGACTTTAGATGCCTTGTTGCTTCACAACAGTCTGTGTGATGGAGGAAGAAACTGAGGCCCAGAGAGGGACAGTAGCCTGCCCTGCAGCTGGAGTAGCCCGCAGCTGAAAAGAGAGAACTGGAATTCAAGCTGAGAGAGTCGGCCCAGCTCTCACTGTGTCGTGAGCCACATGCCAAGCAACTGCAGCTCTGTCCAGTGTCTTGCTTTTCTCGCTTGCCTGCAGGCCGTGTCCACTGCCCTGTTTCACTTCCTGTAGCTTCGCTGCTTTCTTTCTCTTGCCACGTGGGGTTCCCTTTGCATCTGCATAGCCTAAGGTATTTATGCAGGCCACAGCTGATGAGGGCTGGGGTTATTTCCAGCCTCTTGCAATTACAAACGCGGCTGTAACAATCTTCTCCGCATTTGTGACAGTTTACTTAAGTGTAAGTAACCCTAAAGGTTAAATTCCTAGACATGGAATCACTGCATACTTGGGCAAAGATAGCATTTTGGTGGGGAGCGTGGAAGCGGCTCCACGAACATTCTTACTGAGTCATCCAGGGTCAGCCTGGACCACTTTCTTAGCTTCTAAGAGACTGTTTTGACCCCACATCCTGCTGACCTGGCCGTTGGCTTAGACGTGGGCTCCCCAGCCCTGCCAGCTTCTATGAATTTGGTCGCCGGATTGTCCTTGTGTCCTCTGGTATTTCCCTACCAGGCTTTCACATTTATTTTTGAACTTGAGCTCTCATCTCCTTAAAAGAAAGCCTAGGCTTTCGTTCCTGCTGTCTGGGTATGTGCTTTGAAGAGGGCTTGGAAGGAGGCAGCATATGGCTCCTCCTGGGTTTTGAGGCCTCACAGGTTGGGGGTACAGCAACATCCTTCCCATGCCACTGGACCTTTTGAAGCTTTCTCTAAGAGCGACATCTCCATCGGCAGACTTCCCTTGGCCTGCCTTCATAAGGGATGGGGCCGTCCTTTGGCAAGGAGATTCCACACGAACGGTCCTGCTTCATTGTCTGCAGGCGGCAAATGAAAATTGCTTCCCGTAGACCTTCCTGGTAGAGTTGCCATGCCTGAGACAAGACTGAATGGACCCCCATATACTGTGATGTCAGTTAGAAAACCATGAGGTGTAAAGGGGACGGGAAGCCTGTGGAAGCTGCCCTTGGCCCCTCTCCACAGCAGCATGGCCGGTGATTAGAGCTTACTGCATTGTTAAAGTCATCTGAGTCATTAAACCCAATGGTGTTTGGCAGGGGTTTGTTCTGGAAGTTCCTAGAGGAAGAGCTCGTTTACAGACTGGAGAAGCATGAGTGGTATTTGGAGCAAAGAGAATCTTCCAGCCATCTTTGGTTGTGCAGTCTGGCTGTCGCTGACAGCGGCCCCACTTTCCCTCTGTCGTCTTTAGCTCACATTGGCTCATGGAACATGGCGGCCAGGCTGATAATTGCATTTCTCTGAATTCCACAGTGGTGGCGAGGGGACGGGTGAGGGGTCATTGTTCTTTCCCACTCTGTTGGGAGTACAGGAGGTGTACAGGACCCAGATGTTTGCCTGGTTCCTGTTAGGTCCTGGGGAGTGTTTATGAAACATACACATCAAAGTAGCCTACATTCCTTTCTAAAAAAATGTTTATTTACTTGGCTGCTCCAGATCTTAGTTGTGGTGAGAGGAATCTTTAGTTACAGCATACAAACTCTTAGTTGCAGCATGTGGGATCTAGTTCCCTGACCAGGGACTGAACCTGAGCTCCCTGCATTGGGAGCACAGAGTCTTAGCTGCTGGACCACCGGGGAAGTCCCCTCACCTGCCTTCTAGTTGGAAGATACAGACAGTAAACAAATACATGATAGCCCAGGTATTAGCGGCATAGGAAGGAACTTAATAAGAGGGACAGGAAATGCCTGTTGGTGGTAGAAGGGAGGTTCTTGGAGGAGATGTCTTCTGAGCAGTTGCTGGAGGATAAACCATGAGAATATCTAGGAGGAGATAGTTTCCAGGTGTGGAGGACAGCAAGTGCGAAGGCCCTGAGGTCAGTTACAACATTTACCTTGAGAAGCACCAACTTAAGGTCTTCAGAGGGCACCACAGTGGGTGAGAGCCGAAGTTAAGCCCATTCCCTATATTAGGATGAAGACTGAGGCCAGAACACGGGGAACTGACTGTCCCCAAATCAAATGGTTGCTGGTAGAACAGCTTTTCAGGGACAACTGACTCTCGTCCTCACACTTTGAGGGGCCTCGAGGATCATGTCGGCCAGCCTGGTTCAATTCCTTACATCTCCATGCGCCAGGTGTCTGACTTAAATTGCTTCATGTCCCTGAACCTCAGTTGCCTCATCTGCAAAATGGGAATAATGAGGTCAGTGCTCTGTGAGGATTAAGTAATCCACGGGTTCAGCGTGAGACGTGCAGTGACTTAGTCTGTGGTAAATTTTAGGGCCCCAAACTTCTTGGTACTGAACTGGACACAATGTATTCATCACTCTCTCCCTCCCCACCAGATAATCCTTAGGTAACCTTGCCTGACCCAAGCCCCGTTTTCTGTTTGTTTGGACTTTTCTTGTGGGGGTGGAGGGTGGGGCTCTGCTTTCCCAATGGAGACTGCTGGCAAGAGGGACAGCAATGGACGTGCTCCTGCTGTCTCCTCTGTGACAGGGAGAGGCGCTGCTCAGGGCCGGCCCTCAGGTGTGTTACAGGAACCCGTCCTGGCAGCAGTGTGGGGAGCGCTGTGTGCTCTGCCTACGGTGGTCTCCCTAACAGAACCTGGAGGAAAGGGGCCTCCACTCCTGGATTTAGAAATGGTTTCCCTCTTGAACTGCATCATTCTCTCTAAATCGCCCCATTCTCATGTTAAAATGAGACACCCGGGACTTCCTTGGTGGTCTAGGGACAAAGACTCTGAGCTCCCAATGCAGAGGGGCCAAGTTAGATTCCTGGTCAGGAAACTAGATCCCGCGTGCTGCAACTAAGAATTTGCGTGTCACAACTAAAAAGATCCCTCATGCCACAGCTAAGACCTGGCACAGCCAAATAAATAGATGCTTTTTTAAAAAAATGGCACACCCAATACCACAATGGCTCGTTATGAGAATTTAATAACTTCATAAGTTTAAACATTTAGCCCAATGTCCACTGCCTGGAATCAGTAAATACAACTTCTCCATTCCTTCCTTCTCTGTCAAAATGATTTCCGAGAGTAATTCCCAGTTTGGTTCCATTTTACAGATAAGAAAACTGAGTCTCAAAGGGGTTAGACTGTTTAACACAGCCAGGAAGTGAAGGAGCTAGGATCTGAACTCTCGTTGTTTAACTTTACCTGGAGTGCCTTCCCCTGCCCTAGCCCATCTTGAAGCTCCCTCTTGATTGATCTGTGAGCTGACCAAGGAAGGCTGGACCTCAGCAACTCACTGTCCTTCTCTGTCTTTGGTGTGAGCTAAAGGGTCAGCCCAGCCCTGGAAAAGTCCGTGCCCATTTGGCCCCGGGCTCTGGGCTTCTGGCCCCAGTGGGCCTCGTCCCCAGCAGTTCCTGCTGAGGTTCACATCAGATCCACCTCACGGTTTTAGTCTCAGAGCCTCTTAGATGTCTCGCACGTCTAATTCCGCATCCCGTGGGGCCTCGGCTAATTAGCCTTTGATTATTCACACACACACAGGCAGGAACGGGGCCTCAAGTCCTCTGCGCTGTAATCACTCACGTGAAACTCTGACAAGGCTGTACATTTCTGGGAGTGGTCTGGCCAGGGTTTGAAGATCAGAAGTGAAAACACTCAAGAACTCACACCGAAGCCCCTGAGCTCAGTCTTCATGTGCGGAGAGGCAACGGTGAGCTGCTCTGCGCAGGGGCCCCTGTCATATCCCAGGTCCTGGTAAGCATGCTTTGTGTGGTTGATTTTTGCTTTCTTTTTTTCACTTGGGAAGATCCTGGCTACCTCCGTGTCCCTGCCGCCAGCTTTCCAAGAAGTTCCTTCTCTTGTCACCAGGCCAGAGGACAGCTGGCCTCCTTTTAGGCTGCACATAAAGTAGGACATTTCCTAACCAGGAGTTCCACGGTGTGCTTTTGGCAGGAAGAAAGGTCCCCTTTCTTTCATTCTGACACTATTAATAGGAGAAAGGGTTCTAAAGGAGATGAAACACCTCCTGACTTAGATTTATGTGATCGTTGGTGCAGAGGTAGGATTGCTCATTCATTCAACAGATAACTCAACTCACTCAGGACAAAAGCCCAAGTCTTTACAATGATCTAGTTTTGCACTTGGTGATGTGTTGGGCTAGGTAATTATTTGCTGTTCTGTCTTGTGCGGTGTGGGGCTTCCCTGGTAGCTCAGATGGTAAAGAAACTACCTGCAGTGCAGAGGCCTGGGTTCTATCCCAGATCAGGAAGATCCCCTGGAGAAGGGAATGGCAACCCACTCCAGCATTCTTGCCTGGGGAATTCCACTGACAGAGGAGCCTGGTGGGCTACAGTCCACGGGATCACTAGGAGCCGGGCGTGACTGAGGGACTCAGACTTCCACTTTATTTTCTTGTGCAGTATAGGAGGTTAGCAACTTTCCTGGCCTCTACCCACTAGGTGCCAGGACCTGCCACCCCCAGTTGTGTCTCCAGGCATAGAAGATGTCCTATGAGGGATGACACTGCCCCCATTGAGAACCAGGGTTCTAGAAGGCGCTTCATGATCTAACTAACCCCCACTCCCTCTCTCTGAGTTAGTCTCCTACTTTTCATTCTTTTGCTTCATTCCATCCACACTGGCCTCCTTGCTTAGCCTCACCTCGCTGGTCCCCACTGGCAAGGTGAGCCATGCTGGACGCACTGTTACCTCAGGGCCTTTGCACGGCAGTTCCATCTTCCTGAAATGTTTTTCCCCTAAATAGCCACACAACCTCTCACTCACCTACTTTGAGCCTCTGCATAAACCTACCCTCTCAGTTCAGAGTCTGCCTGGAACATTCTTTGAAAAGTTGCTGCCCCCCTCAGCCTCTTAACCCCCGCTTCTCCTGCCCTCCTCACCACTGTTTGTCCATATTACTGTTTTATTATTTATCGTTGGTCTCTCTATACTAGAATAAAGTCCCATGAAGCAAGAGTTTTTTCTGCATTATTCATGGACACCTCCCAAGCCCTTGGATAAGCCCTTCTTTTGCGACGTAGTTCTCCTGTGCCTGCTGGATACATGCACTGGGGTTACATCGACACCAGGAAGAGAAAGGTGGATATGTGGATCAAAGGCCCTGAAGGAGCTCAGGACTCATCTCCCAGATCAGACTTGCCCACTGGAGGATTAAGTCTTTTACCTGGTGCCGTACGAAAAAGGAATGAGCTGGGCAGTTAGCAGTCGGGCTCCTTCCCAGGACAGTAGGAGACAGGCTGAGTTTGGGGACAAGGTCTTTCTTCCCACCCTGAACCTCAGACGTCCCCACGTGGCGGTGGCCATGGCCAGGCCTTGTCCCCTGGAAGCCCCTGAAGCCAGCCTCCCACAGCCCCATTGGTATTCAGGCCTCCCCTCGCTCTGAATAAACATTTCGCTGCCATCCTGCCTTACGCAGCAGCTTTTGCCTGTGGCCTGAGAGTGTGGGAACAGTGATAAAAATAGTGTTTAGTTACCCGCACTCTGCTTATTTTGTATTTTCTAGGCAGTAACACGTTGTCTGACAGGTCAGGTCGACCAGCAAGCTCATCATTTCTCCCCGGCGTAAAGTGGCCTTGAGACAGCTTCCGAGGTGTCCTGTCCTCTGACAGGCACCTTCCGTTGTCAGGGACACCAGACCGGCCCAGCCCCAGCCACCTCCCCTTTCCAGAAACCTCCCTTCTGTCTGCGACCTTTGTCAGCAACCCATAAAGAATGGGACAGAAGCAAATACAGAGGCTGTGTTGAGGAGAAGAACCCATGCAGGGGGACTCCCCTGACCCTGGGAGAGGCTCCTGCATCCAGCGCGGCTTTGGGGACTCCTAATGACATTGGCCGGAACATTTTCTTTCTGCTAATTTTCTCCATCAGTTGGTGGCTATCTTTGCCTGTGTTTTACAAACGAGAGCAAGGTGCAGACAGATGAAGTCAACCAAAGATCACAGGGGCTCTGAGCAGTAGCGGGGGAGCCAGGATCCCAACCCCGTGCTGTCCTGAACCACGCCGGGAGCAGGGCCCCATCCGGACCCCTCCTGCCCTTTGCCTCCCCACCGCCCCAGAGGTCTCCAGGGTTTCTTGCCTGCAGCTGCTTTGCCATGGCCTTTCTGAATAGCGAACAGCGATCATTAGCGTCAAGTCTTAAGAGAGAGATTCTTTTTCTGCTAAAATCTTTAAGTAAGAACCCTCCGGCCTCTGGTTGGGAGTAAATACATAGCTTTCCACCTCTAACGTGTCACATTATTTAATTGGTACAACTTTCCTAAGGGAACCACCGTGGCTTTGCTAAGTGGTGGTTACCTTAGGGAGACGCTCGCTGGTCAGCGGAACGAGAGATTAAAGAGCAGTTGTTGGGTAGGGAACAGAGCTTTCTGGAGCTGTCTGAAGGCGTTCATGCCTGGGATGGTGAATCCCTGTCCTGCCCGCCACCCTTCCTCCCTCCTGGTTTCCCAGGATCTCAGGGCATCAGCTAGAGAGCAGGCCAGGAATCTGCTTCCCGGTGTCCTAGGGCAGCCTTCGCCTGAAAGGGCTTCTCTAGCGCACAGGGCTTGGGGACAGACATGCACGCTCTGCTCTCCTTTGCTCACAGCTGCAGATCTGAATGTTGGCCCTGGAATGCTCCTAGGTGGTCCCAGAGCTGGACCCAGTTTTCCATTCCATCGCTCGGGGCCTGTAGAGCAGCGAGTGCCAGAGGCTGGTCCCTGCCTCTCCCAGCGCAGTGCCCCCCCAGACCTCTCAGTGCTTGGGGCTGAGCTCAGCTGGACCGTCCCCCAGAGGGACCAGATAGGGCATGGAGAGAAAGGGGAGTGTTTTATATTATCCCAAGCTGCCTTCCTTTGTACAGAAAAGAATTTCAGAAAATTTGTGTGGCCCGTTGGAGATGCTATCAGCCTGGACATGCGTTTTCTCATTCACGTCCACATTCAAGTCAGCGGTTTCTCTGCCTCACTTCTGATTGCTATTCTGGTGGCACAGTCTCCTCCCGAAGAGGTTTTAGACTTCTCCTTCATTGCCAGTCTGCTTTTGTGAGGCTCAGTAAATAAACACTTGACTGTACCAGAGATGCAGGCATGCAAACCAGCCAACTCTTCTCATTTCAGAAGCTTTTCTGCAGAGCCCTGCAGCAGGTCACTCCAGATCAGCTGCAGATACGGAGGCAAAACACAGAACACACAGAAAACACAGCACCGTCAGAGCAGATGGTGTGGAAACATGAGGGTGACAGAGTCTTCTTTTTTTTTATTACTTGCAAAAATGAGGAACCCCATCTGTGGCAGAGAAGCAAGTGACTAGCTTTGTTTCCCTCTTTGCAGTGTCTACTAGGAAGCTCCCGGGCAGAGTTCATACCTCTTACAAGTGCCCAGGATGCATGGTAATTTTCTGGTTGCTTACCAAGTTCCTTCTGGCAAAGTAAATTTCCTTTTTTCTTGATTCCCTTCCTTTCTTCCTCTCCGACCTCTTGTGTTTTGCCTGTGCAGTTTTTGCTCAGTGAAACAGTGGGTTTTGCTGAAGTCTTTTCATAACATGAAAGCACAGGAGTAAATAGCTACCAAGATTAAAATATAATTTGCAGTCGTATCTTTTGTGGGTGCTTGCTTTCTGTTTAAGCATGTTTTGTTCCTGGCACCTCGTTTCAGTACACTCTGAATGAGGGTACTCAGCAGCTTATTTGGGTCTTCAAAGCTCTAAGAAAGCACAGTTCAGAGGGCTCATGGGATTCCTGGTCTTGGAATGGGTAGAGGCTGTGCACGGTGGGTTATGCGCCCCAGAATTCCTGGTCTTGGAATGGGTAGAGGCGTGCTCCTGCCTCTCCAGCGCAGTGCCCCCAGACCTCTCAGTGCTTGGGGCTGAGCTCAGCTGGACCGTCCCCCAGAGGGACCAGATAGGGCATGGAGAGAAAGGGGAGTGTTTTATATTATCCCAAGCTGCCTTCCTTTGTACAGAAAAGAATTTCAGAAAATTTGTGTGGCCCGTTGGAGATGCTATCAGCCTGGACATGCGTTTTCTCATTCACGTCCACATTCAAGTCAGCGGTTTCTCTGCCTCACTTCTGATTGCTATTCTGGTGGCACAGTCTCCTCCCGAAGAGGTTTTAGACTTCTCCTTCATTGCCAGTCTGCTTTTGTGAGGCTCAGTAAATAAACACTTGACTGTACCAGAGATGCAGGCATGCAAACCAGCCAACTCTTCTCATTTCAGAAGCTTTTCTGCAGAGCCCTGCAGCAGGTCACTCCAGATCAGCTGCAGATACGGAGGCAAAACACAGAACACACAGAAAACACAGCACCGTCAGAGCAGATGGTGTGGAAACATGAGGGTGACAGAGTCTTCTTTTTTTTTATTACTTGCAAAAATGAGGAACCCCATCTGTGGCAGAGAAGCAAGTGACTAGCTTTGTTTCCCTCTTTGCAGTGTCTACTAGGAAGCTCCCGGGCAGAGTTCATACCTCTTACAAGTGCCCAGGATGCATGGTAATTTTCTGGTTGCTTACCAAGTTCCTTCTGGCAAAGTAAATTTCCTTTTTTCTTGATTCCCTTCCTTTCTTCCTCTCCGACCTCTTGTGTTTTGCCTGTGCAGTTTTTGCTCAGTGAAACAGTGGGTTTTGCTGAAGTCTTTTCATAACATGAAAGCACAGGAGTAAATAGCTACCAAGATTAAAATATAATTTGCAGTCGTATCTTTTGTGGGTGCTTGCTTTCTGTTTAAGCATGTTTTGTTCCTGGCACCTCGTTTCAGTACACTCTGAATGAGGGTACTCAGCAGCTTATTTGGGTCTTCAAAGCTCTAAGAAAGCACAGTTCAGAGGGCTCATGGGATTCCTGGTCTTGGAATGGGTAGAGGCTGTGCACGGTGGGTTATGCCCCCCAGCTGCACCACACCCCTTTGTCAAACCTGAGCTGGAGGGCCAGGACGTGTGGTCCAGTCTTGACTGTGGCACTGGCAAACTGGTGGCGGTGGGCAGGCCTTTTTATAGGGGGTAATGACCCCTACCTCACAGGTCCCGTATCTTACATGCCACTCATTGAATGAGACTCCTTTTTAAGACAAGACCGTTGGCAGGTGGCCCAAGGAGAGTTGAGATTTAGTGGCAGATCCAGAGATGCCGACAAACACTTGGACACTGTCACCATCGCAAATATGACCATCAGCCAGGTCCGTTATTTCCTTTAGGTTAGGAGAGACCTCTGAATTGAGTCAAGCTGACCCGGAATCTCAGCTCCATCCTTAGCCCCGGACCTTGGGCCTTGGTCTTAGTTTCTTCGTCTGTGTAATGGAGACACTTATGGTAGAAGTGGTTAACATGGCTTCAGTCACAGAGCCGGCGTGTGCTGTGGGGAGCCACCGACAAGTGCATGCTTGTGGCCAGCTTTGGGGTCTTCATTAGCTGGGTCAGACTCACTGAGGTGCTCCAGTTACAGTCGGGGGTCTGGGCATGGAACACACGCACAGCTCCATGCGGTCAAGGACGCTGCCCCACAACGCACCGCTTTCCTCTTCACTCTCGGCCCGCATGGTAACAGTGGCTATAGGATCAACTTGCCAGGTCTGGGACCAAGGCCGGCTCTTCTTGGAAATCAAATTTAACCATGATGAAAAGTGAGA
Organism: Tragulus kanchil; assembly: GCA_022376925.1. Classification (NCBI taxonomy): domain Eukaryota; kingdom Metazoa; phylum Chordata; class Mammalia; order Artiodactyla; family Tragulidae; genus Tragulus; species Tragulus kanchil. Next base: position 110,734,870 of record JAIOJX010000002.1, on the reverse strand, counting down.
TGGGTTTCCCTCTGCCTTCCAAGCTTTAGGACTTTAAAACTTAAGTCAGTCCAGATAGACATCTTTCGTTTTACTTAGAGGTTGTTGAAAATTATGGAAAGTTTGACACCAACCCTGACTAACCTTGGATGAAATTTTTAAGACGTGGCTCTCTGCTCCTAAATTGGATGAGCTCCTTTGTTAAACTTTCAAGTCTCCTTTTTTTTTCCAATGGAGGGGAAAAAAAGCCAGGCTTAGAGTTCACTTTAATTGCCAAGAGTCTGTATTCTAAGTAGGGCAAGTAATAAATAGAAAGGGCAAGAAGGAAGTGGAAAAACTGGAATCGTTTATAACATTTTATTTTCTGGATGAGATATACATCCATAAAACTGAAAATCACTGGGGTTTCATTTGTTCCAACCCCAGTTTTTATTCTCTGCAAGAAGTCATTGTCACGTGCCTTGCCGGCTTCTTAGAGAGAGGTTGCCCCAGAGACCGGGTGTGTGCAGTGAGGAAAAGCTCTCAGAATTACTTCTGTGCCGCTCTGGATTTGGGGGGAAGGGAGGGGAAAGGGGACTTTATTTTTGAACAGAGTCAAATTTCTACATTGCAGAACTGAATTTTTTTCTTTAAATGTTCTGAACAGGAGTAATTTGCATTCCCAACTGTCACAGTGATGATGTTGGGTCTTGGATTTAGAATATAATCATAACTTTTTAGAGTTCCCATACCTGGGGAATCCAGAGAGCTATCAACCTAACATTAGGAAAACATATCAGTCAAACTGATTTTGGGAAGTGACAAGAGATTTGCAGAATAGGGAGTGGAGTTCCACACCTGCTGGGAAAACAAAGCCACCGAGTTTAGAGTTAGTTGTCACATGTAGAGAAGTCGAACAGAAAAATGGTGGAAGATAATGAGGGGTTTTCTGTGGAAATCCTAGAGAAAGAAAAATGTGAGGTTATAGGGAAAGGAAAGGGAAGAGAGGCGGGGACGAACAGTGATGGTGTAGGAAAGTGATCTCTAGCTCACAGGCGAGTCTGGCCCTCTGGTTGTTTTTGTGAATAAAGCCTTGTTGGAACACATCCACACCCACTGGCTTACACAGGGGTTGCGATGGCTTTAGCTCTATAGTAGCAGAGCTGAGTAGCTGCCACAGAAGCTCTATCAACTATGGATCCTAAAAGAATTACTCGGTTCCGTTCAGCTGCTTAGTTGTGTCCGACTCTTTTACTTAGAGGTTGTTGAAAATTATGGAAAGTTTGACACCAACCCTGACTAACCTTGGATGAAATTTTTAAGACGTGGCTCTCTGCTCCTAAATTGGATGAGCTCCTTTGTTAAACTTTCAAGTCTCCTTTTTTTTTCCAATGGAGGGGAAAAAAAGCCAGGCTTAGAGTTCACTTTAATTGCCAAGAGTCTGTATTCTAAGTAGGGCAAGTAATAAATAGAAAGGGCAAGAAGGAAGTGGAAAAACTGGAATCGTTTATAACATTTTATTTTCTGGATGAGATATACATCCATAAAACTGAAAATCACTGGGGTTTCATTTGTTCCAACCCCAGTTTTTATTCTCTGCAAGAAGTCATTGTCACGTGCCTTGCCGGCTTCTTAGAGAGAGGTTGCCCCAGAGACCGGGTGTGTGCAGTGAGGAAAAGCTCTCAGAATTACTTCTGTGCCGCTCTGGATTTGGGGGGAAGGGAGGGGAAAGGGGACTTTATTTTTGAACAGAGTCAAATTTCTACATTGCAGAACTGAATTTTTTTCTTTAAATGTTCTGAACAGGAGTAATTTGCATTCCCAACTGTCACAGTGATGATGTTGGGTCTTGGATTTAGAATATAATCATAACTTTTTAGAGTTCCCATACCTGGGGAATCCAGAGAGCTATCAACCTAACATTAGGAAAACATATCAGTCAAACTGATTTTGGGAAGTGACAAGAGATTTGCAGAATAGGGAGTGGAGTTCCACACCTGCTGGGAAAACAAAGCCACCGAGTTTAGAGTTAGTTGTCACATGTCGCGAAGTAGAACAGAAAAATGGTGGAAGATAATGAGGGGTTTTCTGTGGAAATCCTAGAGAAAGAAAAATGTGAGGTTATAGGGAAAGGAAAGGGAAGAGAGGCGGGTACGAACAGTGATGGTGTAGGAAAGTGATCTCTAGCTCACAGGCGAGTCTGGCCCTCTGGTTGTTTTTGTGAATAAAGCCTTGTTGGAACACATCCACACCCACTGGCTTACACAGGGGTTGCGATGGCTTTAGCTCTATAGTAGCAGAGCTGAGTAGCTGCCACAGAAGCTCTATCAACTATGGATCCTAAAAGAATTACTCGGTTCCGTTCAGCTGCTTAGTTGTGTCCGACTCTTTGTGACCCATAGACGGCAGCACTCCAGGCTTCCCTGTGCTTCACCATCTCCCGACTCAGTGATGCCATCCAACCTTCTCATCCTCTGTCATCCCCTTCTCCTTTTGCTTTCTAGTTTTCCAAACATCAGGGTCTTTTCCAATGAGTCATCTCTTTGCATCAGGTGGCCAATGTATTGGCTATTACTTTGGATATTAAATAGTTATTAGCTGGTCTTTTATAGAAATAGTTTGCAGACCCCCAGCCTAGACCATTAAGGATAAAAACGCTGATGGTGGGGGAGAATCCCTGCTCCCTCTTTAGCTGTGTGACCTTAGAAAGTGACTTTGTATCTTCAAGTCTGTTTCTCTGTATGACACTTATTATACCATTGGGGTGATTTAACAAAGCACCCCAAACTCGGTAGTGTAGAGCAGTCAGTGTTTTTGTTGTGAGTTCTGGCCTCCGGGTCTTTGGCTCCGTGAGACGGTCCCCCTGGCCTCAGCTGTGGCTCGCCTGATCTTGGCGGGCTCTCAGGTCTGGGGATCAGCTCTCCATGGACTGCTCTGTGATTGACTCACCTGGGCCACGAGGCCTCTGCTCCACGCAGTCCCGCATCCCACAGCAGACGTGCCCGGGCCGGTCCACGTGGCAGTTACAGGCTTCCAGAAGAGAGTATGTTAGTATGCAGGGCCTCCTGCTGCCAGACTTACCGCTGAATTGAGGTTACTTCTTCCGCCAGATTCATTTGGCCAAAGGACGTCGCCAGGCAGCCCATACTCAACACACGGGGAGGCTGAGTCCACCTGGTGACTGAAGAGATGCAGAGCCCCATCGCCCAGGGTGGGGGTACAGCAGACTGTGGCTGGGGCTGTCAGCGCAGCGGGTCTACTCTAGTCCTCGTCACACAAGCCCCCGTGGAAACAAAGAATCTTGACCATGACTGGCATGGAGGAGGCAGGTGAGAAATACCAGGTGCCTGAGGCGGCACGCTCCGGCGGTGCTCCGAGAGTATGGCGACCGTTGGTGTATCTGGTGTATCTCCCTGCTTGGGCATGATGTCCGCTTGTGTTCAGGAAGGGCGGGTGACGTCTACAAGTCCACGATTGACCACTGTGGCCCGCAGCCTGTGACAAGTCTCACTCAGTGTTCGTCTTTGTTACTCAGCGATCGACAGTTGATAATGTGAGCTCCTGTTTTCATTTGCACCACCAGCCTCTCCCTTTTAGACAGGCTTGGAGGGGAGGTGTCCGTTTTCCTTCTTCAAATGCCTGGTGTTTCTCTTCCCTCTCCCTTCCTCTCGCCTTTTTCTCTCGCTCTTATCCTCTTCCTCCTTAGGCTTCTCTCTCAGGGACATTTAGCAGAGAGCCCACCCCAGTGAGCTTTTCATGCAAAGTGACGTCTGTTTGAAGTCGAGGGCCCGGGGAGCACCCTGCAGCAGCAAGCGCCTTTGGCTGCAGAGCCCTGAGCATAGTGGAGTCCCGGGAATGGCTAAATTGCAGCCTGACAGTGTAGATCAGGAAGGGTCACTGTGCAGAGTGGCTGTCTGATTGGGGTGGGGAAAGAGCGCCGCCACGGCCCTGCCAGAGTTCTCGATAATTGTCTCACAGTGGAGCATTGTCATCCGAGAGCCCAGAGTCTCTCTGAGGCTGTGATGAAGGGTCACAACCCCTGCGGGTGGAAGGGGTCTGTTCTGGAAGAATCTGTCCTGCCCACCACACTGCACTTAGGGTCCTGGACTGGGAGTTTTCTGAGCAGCCTTAGATGAGACTGACCCCAGAACTGGGTTGGAAAAGGGGGATGTGACATCTGAGGTGGGCGATGGAGCACCTACAGTGATTAAAGTGTTTGTCACTCTGTCGTGTCCAGCTCCTCTGCAACGCTATGGACTGTAGCCCGCTAGGCCCCTCTGTCCGTGGGATTCTCCAGGCAAGAAGACTGGAGTGGGTTGCCATTTCCTTCTCCAGGGGATCTTCTCAACCCAGGGATGGGGTCCATGTCTCTGTCTCCTGCATTGGCGGGGAGATTCTTTACCCTCTGAGCCACCAGGTAAGCCCCATAGTGACTAAAAGTCAGATGCAAGTTGGACCGGGGTTGAAATTGCAGGTCATCGAGAGCAGGTGAGAAATACCAGGTGCCTGAGGCGGCACGCTCCGGCGGTGCTCCGAGAGTATGGCGACCGTTGGTGTATCTGGTGTATCTCCCTGCTTGGGCATGATGTCCGCTTGTGTTCAGGAAGGGCGGGTGACGTCTACAAGTCCACGATTGACCACTGTGGCCCGCAGCCTGTGACAAGTCTCACTCAGTGTTCGTCTTTGTTACTCAGCGATCGACAGTTGATAATGTGAGCTCCTGTTTTCATTTGCACCACCAGCCTCTCCCTTTTAGACAGGCTTGGAGGGGAGGTGTCCGTTTTCCTTCTTCAAATGCCTGGTGTTTCTCTTCCCTCTCCCTTCCTCTCGCCTTTTTCTCTCGCTCTTATCCTCTTCCTCCTTAGGCTTCTCTCTCAGGGACATTTAGCAGAGAGCCCACCCCAGTGAGCTTTTCATGCAAAGTGACGTCTGTTTGAAGTCGAGGGCCCGGGGAGCACCCTGCAGCAGCAAGCGCCTTTGGCTGCAGAGCCCTGAGCATAGTGGAGTCCCGGGAATGGCTAAATTGCAGCCTGACAGTGTAGATCAGGAAGGGTCACTGTGCAGAGTGGCTGTCTGATTGGGGTGGGGAAAGAGCGCCGCCACGGCCCTGCCAGAGTTCTCGATAATTGTCTCACAGTGGAGCATTGTCATCCGAGAGCCCAGAGTCTCTCTGAGGCTGTGATGAAGGGTCACAACCCCTGCGGGTGGAAGGGGTCTGTTCTGGAAGAATCTGTCCTGCCCACCACACTGCACTTAGGGTCCTGGACTGGGAGTTTTCTGAGCAGCCTTAGATGAGACTGACCCCAGAACTGGGTTGGAAAAGGGGGATGTGACATCTGAGGTGGGCGATGGAGCACCTACAGTGATTAAAGTGTTTGTCACTCTGTCGTGTCCAGCTCCTCTGCAACGCTATGGACTGTAGCCCGCTAGGCCCCTCTGTCCGTGGGATTCTCCAGGCAAGAAGACTGGAGTGGGTTGCCATTTCCTTCTCCAGGGGATCTTCTCAACCCAGGGATGGGGTCCATGTCTCTGTCTCCTGCATTGGCGGGGAGATTCTTTACCCTCTGAGCCACCAGGTAAGCCCCATAGTGACTAAAAGTCAGATGCAAGTTGGACCTGGGTTGAAATTTCAGGTCATCGAGTTATTTGTTGGATCAGTGCTTCTTTATACAGTTGTCCAGGGCGTACACTGCACAAGCGAGCAAGTTGGAGCTAAAATTCAGATTGCACTTTAGTCAGCAAGGCGTGCACATAAACTCAGTACTCCCGTTGCCTCGAGTAATGAACATGTCCTGATTGTAAGTTGCACAAAGCTGCAGTTTGAGCAAGCATTGGGCTGGGTAGCATTGGAGAGTTCAACCTCTCTGAACCTCAGTTCCTTCATCTATAAACCAGAGACGAAAATCGTACCAGTATCATGAGTTCATTTATCGCATCAAATATTTGTAAAATGCTTAGAAGAGTAGAAAGGTCCAGTTAATAATGGTTACCCCTGGCCGTTAAAAGGCTTCCCTGGTGGCTCAGATGGTAAAGAATCTGTCTGCAATGTGGGAGACCTGGTTTAATCCCTGGGTTGGGAAGATCCCCTGGAGAAGGGAATGGCTACCACTCCAGCCTTCTTGCCTGGAGAATCTCCATGGCTCGTCCAAGGGATCTCAGAGTCGGACACACAGCTGAGTGACTTTCACTTCACTAGTGGTTAAAAGGACAGATGACCCAAGTTCAAATTCTGTTTTGTCACTTGCTGGCTGTGAAACCTTGGGCAAGTTTCTTAAATGGTCTCAGTTTTAAAACGGGATGATGATAATAATAATGCTTTCCCCTGGGGTCATGCTGAGGATACATGAGTTAATATATTTAAAGTGCTGATTTAAAGTGTGCATGTCATATCCGCCTTATAAGCCAGTGTTCATGCTGTTATGACCAAGGGTCCCTGTGGGTGACAAGTCACTCTGAGCTAGAGAATTTGCTGTGAATAAGCAGCTACGGATATCGAGGGTGAGTCGTTTGGGATGCAAGAGAGAGCAGCTCGTAGGTTGGCAAGCTGACGGGCGTTTCCACAATTCCGCTAAGAATGGGAAGAGATTCTTTACCCTCTGAGCCACCAGGTAAGCCCCATAGTGACTAAAAGTCAGATGCAAGTTGGACCTGGGTTGAAATTTCAGGTCATCGAGTTATTTGTTGGATCAGTGCTTCTTTATACAGTTGTCCAGGGCGTACACTGCACAAGCGAGCAAGTTGGAGCTAAAATTCAGATTGCACTTTAGTCAGCAAGGCGTGCACATAAACTCAGTACTCCCGTTGCCTCGAGTAATGAACATGTCCTGATTGTAAGTTGCACAAAGCTGCAGTTTGAGCAAGCATTGGGCTGGGTAGCATTGGAGAGTTCAACCTCTCTGAACCTCAGTTCCTTCATCTATAAACCAGAGACGAAAATCGTACCAGTATCATGAGTTCATTTATCGCATCAAATATTTGTAAAATGCTTAGAAGAGTAGAAAGGTCCAGTTAATAATGGTTACCCCTGGCCGTTAAAAGGCTTCCCTGGTGGCTCAGATGGTAAAGAATCTGTCTGCAATGTGGGAGACCTGGTTTAATCCCTGGGTTGGGAAGATCCCCTGGAGAAGGGAATGGCTACCACTCCAGCCTTCTTGCCTGGAGAATCTCCATGGCTCGTCCAAGGGATCTCAGAGTCGGACACACAGCTGAGTGACTTTCACTTCACTAGTGGTTAAAAGGACAGATGACCCAAGTTCAAATTCTGTTCTGTCACTTGCTGGCTGTGAAACCTTGGGCAAGTTTCTTAAATGGTCTCAGTTTTAAAACGGGATGATGATAATAATAATGCTTTCCCCTGGGGTCATGCTGAGGATACATGAGTTAATATATTTAAAGTGCTGATTTAAAGTGTGCATGTCATATCCGCCTTATAAGCCAGTGTTCATGCTGTTATGACCAAGGGTCCCTGTGGGTGACAAGTCACTCTGAGCTAGAGAATTTGCTGTGAATAAGCAGCTACGGATATCGAGGGTGAGTCGTTTGGGATGCAAGAGAGAGCAGCTCGTAGGTTGGCAAGCTGACGGGCGTTTCCACAATTCCGCTAAGAATGGGAAGAGATTCTTTGATATGGTAGTTCTGACTTTCCATCTGTCACCCTCTTTCCTGGTGATCTAGCCAGTACTACCCACTAGGACCCACCTATAACCCCCTCTCTGTCCACCTTTCAAGTAAGGGTGGTACTAAAGGGGTTCAATTTACAGGCATCAGTGAGCCTGGTACATATCCCTGCTCCTGCCAGTTATTAGCCATGTGACCTTAGGCAAGTTTCACTGCCATCTTAAACTTCAGTTTCTTTGTCTATAAAATGGGAATAATAAGAGGTAGTAGGTTTTTTGTAAGGGCAAGTCAAGTGTTGAGCGCACGTGGGGAGGAGGCACACAGGCTCGGCTTTATACGTTTGCTGCTCCTGGTGTTCTTGTTGGCGTAACAGGTATGCATGTGTGCATGCAGGCACGTGTCAGGTTTGGAGCTGGACCCTTGGGGAGGTATAAACACAAGTGAGTGCTACTCCTCAGAAGGACAGAAGGATGTATTTGGATGGAGGTTACACCCATGCTAGGCTTCCCAGGTGACTCAGAGATAAAGAATTCACCTGCCAATACAGGAGACATGGAAGACACAGGTTCAATCCCAGGGTCCCTGGGGGAGGGCAGGGCAACTACTCCGGTGATCTTCCTGGAGAACCCCATGGACAGAGGAGCCTGGGGGGCTACAGTCCACGGGCTGGCAAAGAGTCGGACAGGACTGAAGCGACAGAGCTTGCACGTGCTCCCATGCTGACCAGTGACCCAAGTGCACTGTGGAGAACAATTCCGGAGGTGCAGAGGAGAAGCACGTCTCGTGAGCGCACGGCTGTAAAACAGGAGAGACGGAAAGCAGGGGTCCTTGGAAGGCTAGCCTCTGGGTGAACCGCATTCCCAGCCCAGGCGGCAGAGAGCAGCCCTTTCAGGCAGTGGTGAAACATGCAGCTGGGCTGGAAGGCCGACTCTTGGTTCTTGGCATGAACACGGTGCCTGCTGCGTTCCTCAGCCCAAGGCGCTGCCCGAGAGCCCAGCCTTGGTTAACTCGCAGCGTTTGGGACAACCAGGTTGGCAAGCTGACGGGCGTTTCCACAATTCCGCTAAGAATGGGAAGAGATTCTTTGATATGGTAGTTCTGACTTTCCATCTGTCACCCTCTTTCCTGGTGATCTAGCCAGTACTACCCACTAGGACCCACCTATAACCCCCTCTCTGTCCACCTTTCAAGTAAGGGTGGTACTAAAGGGGTTCAATTTACAGGCATCAGTGAGCCTGGTACATATCCCTGCTCCTGCCAGTTATTAGCCATGTGACCTTAGGCAAGTTTCACTGCCATCTTAAACTTCAGTTTCTTTGTCTATAAAATGGGAATAATAAGAGGTAGTAGGTTTTTTGTAAGGGCAAGTCAAGTGTTGAGCGCACGTGGGGAGGAGGCACACAGGCTCGGCTTTATACGTTTGCTGCTCCTGGTGTTCTTGTTGGCGTAACAGGTATGCATGTGTGCATGCAGGCACGTGTCAGGTTTGGAGCTGGACCCTTGGGGAGGTATAAACACAAGTGAGTGCTACTCCTCAGAAGGACAGAAGGATGTATTTGGATGGAGGTTACACCCATGCTAGGCTTCCCAGGTGACTCAGAGATAAAGAATTCACCTGCCAATACAGGAGACATGGAAGACACAGGTTCAATCCCAGGGTCCCTGGGGGAGGGCAGGGCAACTACTCCGGTGATCTTCCTGGAGAACCCCATGGACAGAGGAGCCTGGGGGGCTACAGTCCACGGGCTGGCAAAGAGTCGGACAGGACTGAAGCGACAGAGCTTGCACGTGCTCCCATGCTGACCAGTGACCCAAGTGCACTGTGGAGAACAATTCCGGAGGTGCAGAGGAGAAGCACGTCTCGTGAGCGCACGGCTGTAAAACAGGAGAGACGGAAAGCAGGGGTCCTTGGAAGGCTAGCCTCTGGGTGAACCGCATTCCCAGCCCAGGCCGCGGCAGAGAGCAGCCCTTTCAGGCAGTGGTGAAACATGCAGCTGGGCTGGAAGGCCGACTCTTGGTTCTTGGCATGAACACGCGGTGCCTGCTGCGTTCTAGCAGGTGGGCACCTCCCGCTGGGAGACCATTGTGGGGTAAGGGCTGCCTCAGGTCACCAGGTATCAGAGCCCCAAATCTGGTGGGAGACGTTATTAATTCTGCTACTGCGCCATCAGAAGGATGTCTCCAGGGACCTCCTGAGAGCAGGTCAGATGCAGCCATCCCAGGACAGGTAGCCAGGGGTTCTGGAGGCCACCTTCAAATTAAGCAGCTCTCCCCTGGTACTGGAGGCTCCCTGGAGTGGTGACATAGGCCCATTTACTGGCAGGAGGTCACAGTGGGGTGCTGGGTGATGAGGACACCCAAGCGTCCAGCCAAGGACTACCAAATAAATGTCCATCATTTCCGGTTTTCCTTGCCCCTATCTCTTGCTGTCCCCAACAACAACCTGGAATTGGCGAGAGGCCAGAGCAGTGCCCAGGAAATGATTATCATCACCATGAACTTGTTGAGGGGCACCTCTGCCCCCGCCCCTCCGTTTCCTGCCTGTACCTGTGGGTGGCGAGTGAAAGGGCTCCTCCCCACATCCTAGCGGGAGGGCCCTCTGTGAAACAATAGTCCAATCACGGCATGCTTTTGTGCTTAAAGACTTTTGGTGTCTTCCCAAGGCTTTAGAGTGAGATCTAGAGTCCCTCTGTCTGGGTGGACAGCAAGGCCCAGCCCCGCGGGACCCCTGTCTTCCTCTGCCGCCACACCTTAGACCCTGGCGAGATTGTGGCTCCTCCAGCCTCTTTCTGCTGCGCAAGCAGGCAAGGCTCCCTTCTGCCCTGGGAACTTCACTGTTCTGTGCCTGCTGCCTGCTGCCTCTCACCCAGCATCTCCTTGCAGCGGCTCCTTCTTGCCATCAGGCCCAAAGGCCATCTCTTCAGAAAGGTCTTCTCCCGCCCTCATCCGAAATGTCATTCCCCCCACCTCTCTTCTGCTCTGTCTTCCTGTAAAGGACTCAGCTTCATGTCATGTCATGTCTGACAAGCCTTTGTGGCTCTCTTCTCTCTGACTATAGAATGTAAGTTCCATGGATCTATTTTGTTCACTACCCATTTCCCAGGATAGTAGGTTTCGCCTTGTAGGTGCTCAGGGGCTTCCCTCATAGCTCAGCTGGTAAAGAATCCACCTGCCATGCAGGAGACCCCAGTCTGATTCCTGGGTTGGGAAGATCCCCTGGAGAAGGGATAGGCTACCCAGCCCAGTGTTCTTTGGCTTCCCTGGTGGCCCAAATGGGAAAGAATCCACCTACAATGCAGGAGACCTGGGTTCAGTCTCTAGGTTGGAAAGATCCCCTGAGGGAGGGCATGGCAACCCCCTCCAGGACTCTTGCCTGGAGAATCCCCATGGACAGAGGAGTCTGGCAGGCTACAGTCAGTGCGGTGGCAAAGAAATGGACATGAGGGCTTTCCCTGGTGGTCCAGTGGGTAAGGACACCGCCTTGCAGTGCAAGGGGCGCCGGTTCGAGCCCTGGCCTGGGAAGATCCCATGTGCCGCGGAGCGGCTGGACTGATGTGTCCAATCACCGAGCCGGAGCTCTGGAGCGCATGCGCCTAGAGCCGGCGCTCTGCAACGACAGATGCCACCACGATGGGAGGCCCACGGGAGCCAAAGAATGAAGACGAATGAAAATAGAGAAATGAAAGACCAATAGAAGTGGCCCGCCCGCTCCCCTCCCTCCCCAACCTGACCCCCACCCAAAAGCAAATAAATAAATAAATAAATCTAAAGAAGTGGACATGACTGAGCAATGACACACAGCTCATGTGCTTCTGTATTTGAGGGATGAATGCATGAATAAGAAGTAGTAGTAACAGTGAATAGAACAGAAATAATAATAATAATAGATAACCACTACTATCAATACTGCTACTATGAATAGTGCTATATGAATAGTATTAACAATAATAATAAATAACCACTACTCTTTGAGTGCATGCCACGTCTCTGTCATCAGGTTAGCGCTTCACCTTCATTTTTCTCATTGGATCCTCACAACAAGCCTTTGGAGGTCAGTGCTATTTCCTCCCATTTTACAGATGAGGAAACTGAGACACAGAGCTGTTAGGAGTAACTCACCTAGGATCTCCCATCTTGAAAGGGGTGATATTGAGGTTCTGTTCTGGTCTTCGCCCCTGCTCTGGGTTGATCGGAAATAGTGAAGACAAGAGGCCACTCCCTCGGTGCTCTTTCTCTGGCTGAAGGGTGCAGGAGAGAACCACAACCGGTGCCTTCAAAGACTTCAGTTGGTGAGACTGCCTGAAAGCTAAAGTGATTGTCAAAACGGAAATGCCAGTGGAAAAATACTGGCTATAGGTGCCACCATCGAAGCCCAGCCCCCTTGGGATGACTCTGATGGGGCTGCGTGTCTGACCCTGAGAAAGGTCGGGAGACAGGCTTCCAGAGTTTTCTTGCTTGACTTCATTAAGAAAATGAACCGGTTGCTTTGAAAGTCCCAAGTGACGACGTGAGTTGAGCCATTTACATCTTTTCAAATTGGAGCTTTTTTTTCTTTCCAAAGGGAATATCTGAAACTCCTCCTGAATCTCATTGCTGAATATGAAGGGCGCTGACAGGGGCTCTCAAAGACTCTGGAACGTCAAGTGAGAACCTGGCTGTCAGGAAAAGCAGCAGTGTGTGTGTGTGTGTGTGTGTGTACGGACGCACACGGGGACACACAGCCTGGACCACAGGAAAAGCAGCAGTGTGTGTGTGTGTGTGTGTGTGTGTGTGTGTGTGTGTACGCACACGGGGACACACAGCCTGGACCACACAGCACGTGGCCTCTTTCTTGACACTCTATGTCCTTCTTCTGCGATGTGAGGGGATGGCTCAGCCAGCTCCCTTGGTGTCTGTCTGAAAGACTATGACTGCCACTGGCCTTCAGAGTCTAAGCTCCTGACAGATATTAAAGAACAATTCACTTATTGCAGCTAAACAGAAAAGCATATGGAAAAAGCACACTGCATTAACATCTGCCGCCCGGGCTCCATCTGCTCCCGTTGGCTTGGCTTCGCCCCCAGACGTGCCAGCCTGTCAGTTCTCCACGGCTGCTCCTTTTTCCTTCTAAGCCAGGACAGGATGTGCCCCTTCATGTCGATCCACTTTCGCAGGGCCAGGCACGTCCTGGGTGTTTGGGAAACATGAAGAAATGCAAGAAGTTGGGAGGCAGTGGGCTCTGGTGTTCATACGCTCAATCGGCTGCTTACTAGGTAGGTGGTCTTGGGCAGGTGACATGTCATTTCTGTGCCTCAGTTTCTTTGTCAAATGAGCTTCGCAACAGTGGTATCTGCATGTGAGGACAAAAACAATACAAGTCTCTAAATCTCTCAGTGGGGCGAGGGTAGGGCATGCTGTAAGTGCGTGTGTGCTCAAGTTGCTCAGTTGTGTCCAATGCTTGCGACCCTTTGGACTGCAGCCCACGAAGCTTCTCGATCCATGGAATTTTCCAAGCAGGATCACTGGGGTAGGTAGCCATTTTCTTCTGCAGGGGATCTTCCTGACCCAGGGATCGAACCTGCGTTTCCTGCAACTCCCGCATTGGCAGGCGAGTTCTTTACCACTGAGACACTTGGGAAACCCCATAATGCGTACTGAACACTAACTTTTGCTTTCAGTAAGAATGTTCATGCCCACCACTACCTGCGTTAATCATCCCGTTTTCTACCACTTAACAACTTGTCTTAAAAGGGTCACCTACAGCAGGGTCTTTCAGCTCCCTGGAATTTCCTAGTTTCTCATGGACACCCTTAAGGACAAGGCCCCTTCTCCTCCACTGTCTCCCTCCCTTGCAGGCTCCCAGGGCATTGTTTCATGGGGGGATCGGGAAATTGCTGGGGCCCCTGGAGGAACTGGGCCAGCTCTGGGGCAGCGGCAGCCTTGCCTGCGTGTCGCCTGCAGCGGCCTCCTCCCACCTGAGCTGATTTTTGCCTCCAGCTAGCAAGACAAACCAAATGTTGTTATTTTAGTATCTGGTTGCCTGTCGGAAATAATTTCTAAAAACGTGTTCCCTTCTTTACTCCCTTGGCTCCCTTGAAGCAGCCACAGCTGTAGAAGGATTAGGACAGGACAGCGGGTAGCCCCTGGCCCCGAAGGGAGGGGCTGCGGCGTGCTGGCCAGTTGCTACTTGCTGGCTGGGCTGGAGGGCTGAGAGTCTTAAGCAAGCTACTTCCTTTCCCTGTGCCTCAGTTTTGTGGTCTAGAAAATGGGAATGCTGACAGTGCTGGCTTCCTGGGGCTGCCTCAAGGTTTAAATGTTAGTCTGTGCAGGGTGCTTAGAATAACTTCTTACTGCTGTCGTTATTGGGAGGAAGAAAGTGACATCACACACCTGCGGGCAGGGAGACAGCCTGATCAGGAAGGGGGAGTGAGTACAGCCAGTCCTAGGTCTCCTGATCCATCCCTATACTTGGAGACTTGTGGCAGGTAGAGTCATCCACTCCCCTTTCTGAGGTCTCTGGTAGGGCCCATAGACCCGTAGATTCCTAGATCATGCATGTGATAAGGAACTGACTGCGTGCTCAGTCGCTTCAGTGGTGTCCAACCCTTTGCGACCCTAGGGGCCCTGGGCTCCTCTGTCCACGGGGACTGTGCAGCCGAGAATACTGGAATGAGATGCCATGGCCTCCTCCAGGGGATCTTCCCCACCCAGGGATCGAACCCACGTCTCTTCTGTCTCCTGCATTGGCAGGCCAGTTCTTTACCACTGTCGTCACCTGGGAAGCCCTAAGGAACTGACTGGTCCCCTGGTTAATCATCCGTTTTCTACCACTTAACAACTTGTCTTAAAAGGGTCACCTACAGCAGGGTCTTTCAGCTCCCTGGAATTTCCTAGTTTCTCATGGACACCCTTAAGGACAAGGCCCCTTCTCCTCCACTGTCTCCCTCCCTTGCAGGCTCCCAGGGCATTGTTTCATGGGGGGATCGGGAAATTGCTGGGGCCCCTGGAGGAACTGGGCCAGCTCTGGGGCAGCGGCAGCCTTGCCTGCGTGTCGCCTGCAGCGGCCTCCTCCCACCTGAGCTGATTTTTGCCTCCAGCTAGCAAGACAAACCAAATGTTGTTATTTTAGTATCTGGTTGCCTGTCGGAAATAATTTCTAAAAACGTGTTCCCTTCTTTACTCCCTTGGCTCCCTTGAAGCAGCCACAGCTGTAGAAGGATTAGGACAGGACAGCGGGTAGCCCCTGGCCCCGAAGGGAGGGGCTGCGGCGTGCTGGCCAGTTGCTACTTGCTGGCTGGGCTGGAGGGCTGAGAGTCTTAAGCAAGCTACTTCCTTTCCCTGTGCCTCAGTTTTGTGGTCTAGAAAATGGGAATGCTGACAGTGCTGGCTTCCTGGGGCTGCCTCAAGGTTTAAATGTTAGTCTGTGCAGGGTGCTTAGAATAACTTCTTACTGCTGTCGTTATTGGGAGGAAGAAAGTGACATCACACACCTGCGGGCAGGGAGACAGCCTGATCAGGAAGGGGGAGTGAGTACAGCCAGTCCTAGGTCTCCTGATCCATCCCTATACTTGGAGACTTGTGGCAGGTAGAGTCATCCACTCCCCTTTCTGAGGTCTCTGGTAGGGCCCATAGACCCGTAGATTCCTAGATCATGCATGTGATAAGGAACTGACTGCGTGCTCAGTCGCTTCAGTGGTGTCCAACCCTTTGCGACCCTAGGGGCCCTGGGCTCCTCTGTCCACGGGGACTGTGCAGCCGAGAATACTGGAATGAGATGCCATGGCCTCCTCCAGGGGATCTTCCCCACCCAGGGATCGAACCCACGTCTCTTCTGTCTCCTGCATTGGCAGGCCAGTTCTTTACCACTGTCGTCACCTGGGAAGCCCTAAGGAACTGACTGGTCCCCTGTTTTTCCAAGATGGGTATGTCCCCTCCGGGGACCTGAAACAACCTTGATTCATCCAGGGAGAAAGTGAATGGCTTTTCAGCACTCAGGCTATCGTCCATAGGGTCTCAAGGAGTTGGACACAGCTGTAGCAACTGAACACACAGGGACCGCCCTTTACAACCATAGCCTTAGGCAGGCAACTTTGTCTAGCCCGGGTGAGATAACGTTCTTTTCTTTGTGTTCAGCTTTTTAGGAACTCCTGTGATCAGTGTTTCACAATATACATGCCCTTTAAATGGTAGCCAATGAAAATCACTAAGTTAAGTGGGTAAATTGTTAAAACATATGGTCCTGGCCCAGCACGTCCAGTTTGCAGAAGGACGAGGAGGGTCCAGAGAGCGCCAGGTAGCCGAGCAGAGGCACCACGAGTGGTGTGACCCAACTTGGCAGCTGCCTCGCCTGCCTCCTGTTCAGCTCCTCCCCAGTGCCCACTGGGTGATGCAGCTGGCCTCAGCTGCTCCTGCATTTCCTCTTGAGTCTGGGCAGGGCTGACCCTGACTCTCACCAGGACCTGAGGCTGGAAGGGGCCGAGTCGGGGACTTGACCTCTGGCTACACATCTGGATCACCTGGGGAGCTTTGAAAAGTTCTGCTCCCCAGCTCCATCTCAGACCAACTCCGTCCTTAGCTCCCCAGTTGCACCCTGGGCATCAGCAGTTTTAAAGGCTTCTGGGTCGTTCCTGATCCATCCCTATACTTGGAGACTTGTGGCAGGTAGAGTCATCCACTCCCCTTTCTGAGGTCTCTGGTAGGGCCCATAGACCCGTAGATTCCTAGATCATGCATGTGATAAGGAACTGACTGCGTGCTCAGTCGCTTCAGTGGTGTCCAACCCTTTGCGACCCTAGGGGCCCTGGGCTCCTCTGTCCACGGGGACTGTGCAGCCGAGAATACTGGAATGAGATGCCATGGCCTCCTCCAGGGGATCTTCCCCACCCAGGGATCGAACCCACGTCTCTTCTGTCTCCTGCATTGGCAGGCCAGTTCTTTACCACTGTCGTCACCTGGGAAGCCCTAAGGAACTGACTGGTCCCCTGTTTTTCCAAGATGGGTATGTCCCCTCCGGGGACCTGAAACAACCTTGATTCATCCAGGGAGAAAGTGAATGGCTTTTCAGCACTCAGGCTATCGTCCATAGGGTCTCAAGGAGTTGGACACAGCTGTAGCAACTGAACACACAGGGACCGCCCTTTACAACCATAGCCTTAGGCAGGCAACTTTGTCTAGCCCGGGTGGGATAACGTTCTTTTGTTTGTGTTCAGCTTTTAGGAACTCCTGTGATCAGTGTTTCACAATATACATGCCCTTTAAATGGTAGCCAATGAAAATCACTAAGTTAAGTGGGTAAATTGTTAAAACATATGGTCCTGGCCCAGCACGTCCAGTTTGCAGAAGGACGAGGAGGGTCCAGAGAGCGCCAGGTAGCCGAGCAGAGGCACCACGAGTGGTGTGACCCAACTTGGCAGCTGCCTCGCCTGCCTCCTGTTCAGCTCCTCCCCAGTGCCCACTGGGTGATGCAGCTGGCCTCAGCTGCTCCTGCATTTCCTCTTGAGTCTGGGCAGGGCTGACCCTGACTCTCACCAGGACCTGAGGCTGGAAGGGGCCGAGTCGGGGACTTGACCTCTGGCTACACATCTGGATCACCTGGGGAGCTTTGAAAAGTTCTGCTCCCCAGCTCCATCTCAGACCAACTCCGTCCTTAGCTCCCCAGTTGCACCCTGGGCATCAGCAGTTTTAAAGGCTTCTGGGTCGTTCCAGTGGGCAGCAAAGCTGAGAACCAGTGGATGCAACGCTGCCCATTCTCGGTGCATTGTGGTATCTCTGAGAAGAACTGAGAACAAAAGCTAAGTAGAGAGTGGGTGATGGGGAATGCTAATAAAGCATTGAATGAAACAAGCAGATTGCAAAAGGGATATTTACAGCCAGCCTGATGACCTTGTGTCAAACTTATAAAAGCAAAAAACAAAATTATATATTATACGTGGACACATACAAATTTACTTAAGATACACGCGCACAGATGTGAAGGGCAGAAGTGACCTCTGGAATGTTGAAAATGGGGGTCAAGGTGAAAGTGTTCTGCCTCGACTTGAGACTTAAATCCAGGGCCAAGACCTAATCAAACCCTGTTTGGAACTTGAACCCACGTGGCCGGGGCTTAACCCCAGCTAAAACCCTGTTTGGGACTCAAACCCATGTGTCTGGGACTTGAACCAGCCAAAACCTTGCTTGGGACTTGAACCCACGTGGCCGGGACTCGAACCCAGCCAAAACCCTAGTAATTAAAATCACTCACCCAATGTCTGGACCCACTGAGGCTCAGGTTCTTCATGTCTCTTTGCAGAGAAGAATTCAGTGAGAGACAAAGTGATAGGTAAGAAATGGATTTATTCAAATTCAGAGAAAGCACACTCCACAGACAGAGTGTGGGCCATGGCAGAGCAAATCCAGTGGCCCTGAAAACATGGCGTTCTTAGCTTTTATAGGCTGGGTAATTCCATATGCTAATGAGTGGGAGGATTATTCCAGCTCTTTTAGGGAAGGGGCGGAACTATCAGGTGCCTGCGTCATTTAGCTTGCTGACTGAGGATCAAGGTCTGGTCTGCCATCTTGGACCCGTTTGATTCTAATGGGTTTATGCTGTATCCTTGGACTATGTCATTCTTTCAAAAAATTGTGACCTGCCCTCTCCTCCTAACCCTTACAAAGGGTTGAGAGATTTCAACTGGCTTCTGGCCTCGTTCCGAGTGGGCGGGCTCCCTCCCACCAGGACCTGAGGCTGGAAGGGGCCGAGTCGGGACTTGACCTCTGGCTACACATCTGGATCACCTGGGGAGCTTTGAAAAGTTCTGCTCCCCAGCTCCATCTCAGACCAACTCCGTCCTTAGCTCCCCAGTTGCACCCTGGGCATCAGCAGTTTTAAAGGCTTCTGGGTCGTTCCAGTGGGCAGCAAAGCTGAGAACCAGTGGATGCAACGCTGCCCATTCTCGGTGCATTGTGGTATCTCTGAGAAGAACTGAGAACAAAAGCTAAGTAGAGAGTGGGTGATGGGGAATGCTAATAAAGCATTGAATGAAACAAGCAGATTGCAAAAGGGATATTTACAGCCAGCCTGATGACCTTGTGTCAAACTTATAAAAGCAAAAAACAAAATTATATATTATACGTGGACACATACAAATTTACTTAAGATACACGCGCACAGATGTGAAGGGCAGAAGTGACCTCTGGAATGTTGAAAATGGGGGTCAAGGTGAAAGTGTTCTGCCTCGACTTGAGACTTAAATCCAGGGCCAAGACCTAATCAAACCCTGTTTGGAACTTGAACCCACGTGGCCGGGGCTTAACCCCAGCTAAAACCCTGTTTGGGACTCAAACCCATGTGTCTGGGACTTGAACCAGCCAAAACCTTGCTTGGGACTTGAACCCACGTGGCCGGGACTCGAACCCAGCCAAAACCCTAGTAATTAAAATCACTCACCCAATGTCTGGACCCACTGAGGCTCAGGTTCTTCATGTCTCTTTGCAGAGAAGAATTCAGTGAGAGACAAAGTGATAGGTAAGAAATGGATTTATTCAAATTCAGAGAAAGCACACTCCACAGACAGAGTGTGGGCCATGGCAGAGCAAATCCAGTGGCCCTGAAAACATGGCGTTCTTAGCTTTTATAGGCTGGGTAATTCCATATGCTAATGAGTGGGAGGATTATTCCAGCTCTTTTAGGGAAGGGGCGGAACTATCAGGTGCCTGCGTCATTTAGCTTGCTGACTGAGGATCAAGGTCTGGTCTGCCATCTTGGACCCGTTTGATTCTAATGGGTTTATGCTGTATCCTTGGACTATGTCATTCTTTCAAAAAATTGTGACCTGCCCCTCTCCCTCCTAACCCTTACAAAGGGTTGAGAGATGTTTCAACTGTCTGTTAAGTTTTATTCCTTTAAAGTATTTTTAAATGTGTGACAAGATTGGTACATAAGGGTGTTTATTATTTTTCTGTACTTTCAGTATATTATGAAATATTTCATAGTTAAGCATTGCTTATATTAAATTTTTTCTGTATTTGATAAACATTTGTATTAAAAAAAATTTAGATCCATTTTAGAAAGTGGTTTAAAAAAAACTATTAATTTTACACCCCAATTCTCCAGAAGGAAGACCTCTTCCAGGACTTGGAATTGTCCAGTACTTGCTGACGTGGACACTTCAAGCCTTGGCATAGCGATCATTAATATACGCAGGGGGATGTGGGGGAGGCCCAGCCTGCTGGAACCTTTGATGGCCTGGAGGTGGAAGAAACGGGACGCTACTGGGAAGCGGACCCCTTTGGGCCCTTTTCGGCCCAGAGAGGGAGCCCAGGTGGATCCGAAGTCACGGGTGTGGCTGGCCCCTGGAGAAACTGCCAGTTCTTTTCCTGGATATTTCCCTCCTAACCCAAGCAGCTCATTCCCTACCTGTGGCTTAAACAGGGCTATTCTGGGAAATGGCTGTGACCGGGGGGCTCCAGAGTCAGGCGTGCCTGTGTGCTAAGTTGCTTCTGTCATGGTCAAGTCTACGATGCTGTGGACAGTAGCCCGCCAAGCTCCTCTGTCCAAGGGATTCTCCAGGCAAGGATACTGGAGTGAGTTGCCGTGGCCTCCTCGAGGGGATCTTCCTCACCCAGGGATTGAGGCTTCATCTCTTACGTCTGCTGCATTGGCAGGTGGGTTCATCTGGAAAGCCCCTCGGTGTCAGGCGCCGTGGTTTAAATCCTCAATCTGTGTGGCGGTGAGCAAGCGTCTACCCCTCTCTGAGCCTCTGTTTACTCACTTGTCAAAAAGGATATCCTCTGACTAAGAAGAGTGTAACTTCCGGCTATGATTTGTGTTTTAGGCTCTATCTTATGCGCTTTGCCAACAGCAACTTGTTTTGTCCTTATACCGGTTCTGTGAGCTGGTTGTAGCTGGGAAGCCTGCCCACAATCATAGAGCTTTGAAATGGCGTGGGAACCAGGGAATCTGCTTCAGCGCTCGAGGCCCCAGCTGCTGGGCACCACTGCCTCCCGCAGGGCTGTCGGGGCTTTCAGTAGGAGACTGGGGAAATGCTGTCGGAGCGGCAGTCACGAAAGGGGCATTTGGGAGGGTGGGATTGCCTTGTCAAACCTTGAACACCTGGTGTCAGCTTGGATTCTCCCGCTCTCCACCCTATTCTGTTCTTTTCCTGAGGTCCAGCCAGGAGGGGAAAGTCCACAGGCAGCCTGGGTCCACATTCAGACACTTAGGACAATTAAGAGATAAGGCTGGGAAGTTAAGAGCACGGGCTTTGGAATCAGCCCAACCTAGGTGTGATCCCTTCCTGCCCGGGTGACACTGGGTGAGCTACGTGACCCCCTCTCTGGGCCTCAGTTCACTCCTGGGTCAAGGGAGGATACACTGCCTCCTGTGTCCAAGATCAGTGTGAGGACTTCCCTGTGGTCTGGTGGTGAGCACTCCACGCTTCCACTGCAAGGGGCATGGGTTTCTCTCTGGTGAGGGATCTTAATCCCACATGTCACGAGGTGCAACCAAAAACAAACCAAGAAATCAGTGTGAAGGTTACCTGAGGGGTAAGGTGTAGGCAGTCTCCCAGGTAGTGAGTAACAGCTGGGAGGGGTGAAGCAGGTGGTGGGGTGGAGCAGGAGGCTGGGACGTGAGCAGGGCCTGCTTTATTGGGGGAGGTGCTGTGGCTTGGGCCCGTGGCCTCCATGTGGCCATCAGGTTGGGAGTCCCTGTCTTGCTGACTCAAACTCTTCTTAAGTGAACTACCCTAATGGGTATACTGCCTGAGGAAAAGGAAAGCGACCCGTGCCTGGGGCAATCAGGGGCCAGAAGAACAGGAGACCCTGGAGGGACCCCCAGAGGCTAAGGACACAGAATAACTTCTCAGAGACACATCCGGTCCAGGGGGAAGGCAGCCTGCCTGCAGAACCTTGGTGTGGCTGGAAGCTGGCACTCTGTGAAGTTCACAGGAAGAGCCATCTAGTGGCCTAAACTCCTGTGGTCCAGCGGGTCTCCCAGAACTACCTTGGGCTTTCATGGGTCGTTTGAGGATAAAGGGGAGCTCCGCTGTCTGACTCCGGCCAGACTTGAGACGTCAGGGCCCGTCGGCCAGGGAATGTCCACAGAGCAGCCCATTGAATAGGGACTCGTCCAGTAGCAGACTGTCTCCCCCATCTGGACGGCACGTGTTTGGTGTCATCTCTGAAAATGGGCAGTGAGAGGAGACAGAAACAGCCCTCTCCCTGTCACCCAGGCTCCCATCCCTCCTCCAGTTCCTCTTCTTGCTTTCCCAGCTCTCTGGGGCTGGGCCGGCCTGGCTCTTCCACCTACGTAGAAAACCTCTTCCAGCCTCAGTGCCCTCATCTTTACAATGGGTGGATGTGTATAACTGAATCACTTTGCTGTCCACCTGAAACTGACACAACATTGTACTGCCTGAAACTGACACAACATTGTACTGCCTGAAACTGACACAACATTGTACTGTCAACTCTACTCCATTCTAAAATAAAAAATTTAAATAATAAAATAAAAATTCTAATAAAAAATAAAATAAAATGGGTGGATAAAACCACAGATACTTGGTGGTGCATCCGTAGCACACCCCATCTGTTCTTCTCTTTTTACTGAGGCGTTAGTAAGTGGGTTGTTTGTCTTGCTCTGTGAGGATGTAAGTTTCATAAGAGCAGGTGTCTCTGGCTCTTAGTAGACACAGCCCTGCTGCCAAGGACAGGGGCTGGCACATACTTGGCACTCAGGAAATACACACGAATGCATGCACCACAGAAGGAACCTGCAAACGTTGGGAGGAAATGATGTTGGTAACCGTTACCTTCCATTTTCTGTGCTCTATGATCTGAACGGCGCTCTTGCACTAAGTTGTTACATCTTGTCTTTGACCCTATGAGGCTTATTTTTTTGAATTATTATTATTATTTTGGCCACACTGGGTCTTTGTCAGGGGCTGTCTATTAGCTGTACATGGACTCAGTTACCCTGTGGCATGTGGAATCTTCTAGGACCTTTGGAGGCAGATTCTCAACCACTGGGCCACCAGGGAAGTCTGACTCTATGAGGTTTAGATATTATTATACCGGTTTTACTTAGGAAGGACCAAGGATCAGAGAGGTTGGTTAATTTTCCTGAGGTCACACAGCTGGGAAGTGGCAGGGCCAGATTTCAAATTCAAAAGAGCAACCTCAGAGCCATGCTCTTGTAATCTGCCAGGATGTCACAGGGGCCATAATTACCCACTGTGCCCTTTTGGCTCAGCACGGTGTAAGAGATGAACAGCGGACAACCCATCTGAAGGAAGGGACCAGAACTCTCCTTTCAGGTGAGAGCAGGATGCACAAAAGTCAGTTGTGAGGAGGTTTTCTGCCCTGAAGCCTGACAGCACATGTCAGGGGTGCGTGGGAAGTGTGAGTGTGAACGACACATCACATCCCATGAAGCACGGCCCCGCCAGGCGGCAGCGCTGAGGCAAACGGGCGCTGCTGGCGCCTCCATCCATGATGATGAAGGTGGCCATCCTCTGTGTGCGTGCATGCTCAGGCGCTGTCATGTCTCCACAGCCCCGTGGACGGTGGCCCCCAGCTCCTCTGCTCATGGGCTTCTCCAGGCGGGAACACTGCAGTGAGCTGTCACGCCCTCCTCCGGGGGATCTTCCTGGTCCAGGAATCGAACCTGTGTCTCCTCCGTCCCCTGCGCTGCAGGTGGCTTCTTCACCGCTGAGCCCCCGGGGCCACTCTCCACATCGTGCCAAGCCTTCAGAGGCACGGGACGTGTCAGTGGGGCTCCGCAACCCGCTGGGGGTGGGCCTGCACATGGCTGCCTCCTTGGGGAACTTAGCCAATCAAACCTTGCGTGCAGGCCCGTCCCTGGGAGCGTGGGCCAAGGCAAACGCCGGCTCATAAAGGAGATTTAGGGAGTACCTGCAGCATATTCATTTGTACCTCTGCGTAGTAAAGATAATTTACTGGCAGTTGCTGGGAAGCTCAGCCCTGGAACCACGTGGATGGGATTATTAGGTGCCTTTCCCATGCTCCCTCTCCCCACGCCAAATGGCTCTGGCTTTCAGATGGTGTAAATGAATTGGGTATGTGTGTTGTGAGTGTGTGTGTGTGCTCATATATATTTATTTATTTAGGTATCTTTCCCTATTTACCTCACTGGCTCCTTGAGCTTTTCCATTTCCTCAAAGTCTCTGCCGTGAAGAGCTTACGAGTCGGTCACTCATTACCCACTTGCGGCAAGGTGTGAGGAGGTGGGCGTGGGACCTGGCAGATGCCTAGGATGACTTTGGTTCCTCAGGAGGAGGCCCGTTTGTGTCCTCAAGGGCCTCTTCGCCAGAGGACCAGGATGGAAGAAGAGCGAGCAGGAGACGTCAGAACAAGAAGCGCTTCCAGGGAGCCAGGCAAGAGACGCAGGAAGGTGTCCAGGGAATGAAACCTCCACGCGGGCTTCCCCAGTAGCTCAGCTGGCAAAGAATCCACCTGCCATGCAGGAGGTCCCAGTTCAATCCCCGGGCTGGGAAGATCTCCTGGAGAAGGGAATGGCGACCCTCTCCAGGATGCTTGCCTGGAGAATTCCATGGCTCGTCCATGGGTTGCAAAGAATCAGACACGACTGAGCAACTTCACTTTGACTTTCATGTCAGGGTTGGGAGGTTCAGAGTAGTCTCAAGTAACGGAGGCAAGTAATGGAGACAAGGCAAGAGTACTTTACACCAAGGACTCAAGTTATTCAAGTAACTCTCTGCCTCAGATCCTCTCTTCTTAAAGATTTCAGCCCATTGAGTGATTGCTTTCTTCCAGAGTCTTTGGTGGAGATGCTGTCACCCTGTAGGGGTTGTTTTGGGGTACATGTGGGACACTCCACCAAGGCTAGTTATTAACAGCCCTAGGGAGTAGAGTGTAGGTTTTATACCCATGCTGTGTGACTTGGAGCATGTTACTTAACCTCTCTGTGCCTCCATACATTCACCTGTCAATTGTAGATACTAGTGATTGTTGCTCAGTTGCTAAGTCTTGTCTGACTCTTTGTGACCCCATGAACTGCAGCACTTCAGGCTTCCCTGTCTTTCATAATCTCCCAGAGTTTGCTCAAACTCATGTCCATTGAGTTGGTGATGCCATCCAACTGTCTCATCCTCTGTTGACTCTTCTCCTTTTGCCCTCAGTCTTTCCCAGCATCAGGCTCTTTTCCAGTGAGTTAGCTCTTCACATCAGGGAGCCAAAGTATCGGAGCTTCAGCTTCAGCACCAGTCCTTCCAGTGAATATCAGGGCTGATTTCCTTTAGGATGAACTGGTTTGATCTCCTTGCAGTCCAAGGGACTCTCAAGAATCTTCTCCAGCACCACAGTTCAAAGGCATCAATTCTTCGGTGCTCAGCCTTCTTTATGGTTCAACATGCACATTCATACAGCCACACTGAGTTGTATTTTCATCTATATTGAGATATAACTGACAAAGAAAATTGTAAGATATTTAAAGTGTACAGTGTGAAGGTTTGATAGAGGAATATATTCCCCGCACTGAGTTCATCAGCTCATTTTTCTGGAATTTTTAAGGATAAACAGTGTTGGCACAGTCCTTGGAATAAATGTTCTGTAAGCATTACTACCATTTTGTTATTGCTAAGTTTGAGTTTTGCTGGGCTTGCTTGCCGGTGATTCCCATGTCTGCCTTATGAAACGTGCTCATTCATCTCCAGTTCGGGCTGCTCTCTTTGTGAAAGCCTTCTCTGCTTTCCTTGGACCCAGAGCAGGTTAGGTTCCATTCTTGATGAAACGGCACACACGCATCGCCTGTCTGCCCCGGCACACTCTTGTCCGGTATTAAAGCGCTGTATGTCCACACCCACTTCCCTCTCCGGTGTCTCAGTTCCACCAGCGGCAGGAAGTGTGTCTTAATTCGCCTTCCTGTCCTCTGCCTCCACCACGCCTGGCAGGGAGTAGGCCCCGATTAAAGTGTGCAGAGTGAGCAAACCAGTGATTCTCAACCCTGTCGGATCCAACCTGTCATCATGCAATAAATCTTTTAAAAGAATTCCTTTTATCTGTCATGAACTGAAATCCATACTTGTTACAACCTACCTACACTCACAGCTCTGAAGTAGATCAATATACTGCCTTGATAATAATATAACAAATATATTTAAAGTAATTAGAAATAAAAATAATGTGTAGTTTGTTTTGTAAATGATAAGGCATAACACTGCCAGGCTAGCATGTCCCCAACTGTAACGGGCCACAACCCCCAGAGGATCTTGTTAAAATGCAGTTTCAGGGGGTCCAGGCAGGGGCCTGAGATCCTGCATTTCTGACAGACTCACAGGGATGCCGATGTTGCCAGCTGAGGACCCTCCCTTTGTGTCGAGGGACTGGAAGCAAAGGTCAGGTGCCGGCTGTTGTCTCACCAAGAATTATAGTTACAAATGCAGGTGGAGAACAGGTGTTTTTGTTGGTAATTTACAGCCACAGCTTGTGTGGCTGTTGATGACAGGGTTTTTCTTTTTTGAAATCGTGGCAAAATTCTGAGTGGTGTAAGATCTCCCCTTGAGTTAAAGGTAGTTACTTTCCTAGAAAATGCAGTTACATTCAAAGAACTCAACAGTACCCTGTCATACTTAAATTAGCATTAGGTGTCTGACCTACATGATTAAAAACGAGTTGTCCACCCACATGGCTGGTAGAGACATTTGGAAGTCCTCTGGGGTGTGGGAGGTTCTTCATTGCCTTGGGAATATGCATTGCTAGAGATCTGGTATCTGCCCCCCACTCTCTGGTAGGAGCATCTCACAGTCACTTTGGCCACCAAAATGGCACCACGTGTTTTCAGAGCACCCCTCGAGGGGAAGTCCCACTTCCATGAAAGACCCTGGGATCAAAGGATTCATTAAGGGCGCTGAGATCCTTGAGGCAAGACTCTGACGTTGAGTTGAATCAGCTCAAGCCGCTGACTCTACCTGTGAATTCACAGGTAGAATCCAAGCCCACTGCTGTCGGTTCCCTAGTGCTTGAGAGAGGGTGGAAATCCGGATGTGTAGATGAAATCTCTAGATTTTGGTGAAAAGAAATGGGATGTTGCTCAACCCTGTCGGATCCAACCTGTCATCATGCAATAAATCTTTTAAAAGAATTCCTTTTATCTGTCATGAACTGAAATCCATACTTGTTACAACCTACCTACACTCACAGCTCTGAAGTAGATCAATATACTGCCTTGATAATAATATAACAAATATATTTAAAGTAATTAGAAATAAAAATAATGTGTAGTTTGTTTTGTAAATGATAAGGCATAACACTGCCAGGCTAGCATGTCCCCAACTGTAACGGGCCACAACCCCCAGAGGATCTTGTTAAAATGCAGTTTCAGGGGGTCCAGGCAGGGGCCTGAGATCCTGCATTTCTGACAGACTCACAGGGATGCCGATGTTGCCAGCTGAGGACCCTCCCTTTGTGTCGAGGGACTGGAAGCAAAGGTCAGGTGCCGGCTGTTGTCTCACCAAGAATTATAGTTACAAATGCAGGTGGAGAACAGGTGTTTTTGTTGGTAATTTACAGCCACAGCTTGTGTGGCTGTTGATGACAGGGTTTTTCTTTTTTGAAATCGTGGCAAAATTCTGAGTGGTGTAAGATCTCCCCTTGAGTTAAAGGTAGTTACTTTCCTAGAAAATGCAGTTACATTCAAAGAACTCAACAGTACCCTGTCATACTTAAATTAGCATTAGGTGTCTGACCTACATGATTAAAAACGAGTTGTCCACCCACATGGCTGGTAGAGACATTTGGAAGTCCTCTGGGGTGTGGGAGGTTCTTCATTGCCTTGGGAATATGCATTGCTAGAGATCTGGTATCTGCCCCCCACTCTCTGGTAGGAGCATCTCACAGTCACTTTGGCCACCAAAATGGCACCACGTGTTTTCAGAGCACCCCTCGAGGGGAAGTCCCACTTCCATGAAAGACCCTGGGATCAAAGGATTCATTAAGGGCGCTGAGATCCTTGAGGCAAGACTCTGACGTTGAGTTGAATCAGCTCAAGCCCGCTGACTCTACCTGTGAATTCACAGGTAGAATCCAAGCCCACTGCTGTCGGTTCCCTAGTGCTTCGAGAGAGGGTGGAAATCCGGATGTGTAGATGAAATCTCTAGATTTTGAAATATCAGCTGGAACTGAAAACCAAGAAATGGGAGCACTGTGCAAAGCTAGCCAGCATCTGTGCCCTTGGTGGAACCGTGAGGCCACCGTTACGAGGTCTGGTTTAGGTGAGGGAGGCTTTCCTAGAGTGGTGAGGAGTCTGCCCACTAAGCTGGTGATGCGGGTTCAGCCCCTGGTCGGGAAGATCCCCTGGAGGAGAAAATGGCCACCCACTGCAGTACTCTTGCCTGGGAAATCCCCTGGACAGAGGAGCCTGGCGGGCTACCGTCCACGAGGTTGAAAAGAGTCAGACACGTCTTAGGGACTGAACAAGAGCTTAGGGACGTGCAGCAGCTTGGAGTCTAGCCACTGCTTGAACGAGTGTCCTCGCTCCTCGAGGTCGCCCCATTTCCAGTGGGAGTCGAGACCTCCTCCCACTTTGCCCTGAAGGTGCCACTCCTCCCGACCTCCTCCAGCCCTCCCTGCGCCCTCCAGCGCACCTTTCTCTAGTTAACCTGGGCCCTTTCCCCAGCCGTCTTTTTTTCCCTGGCTTAGCTCTCCTGTTCTGTCCACTTGGGCTGGTCACGTGGGGCTGCTGTTGCCCAATGGGAACAGGCTTTGAGCCGCTGCGGCTGCCAGCAGGAGTCTCTGGAGCACTTGCCCGTGGAGCCCTGGCTCTCAAGCATGGGATCTTCCCGACCCAGAGATCAAACCCATGTCTCTTGCACTGGCAGGTGGGTTCATTACCACCGAGCCGCCAGGGAAGCCTGGCCTCACTTAAACCAGACATTGTAACTGTGGCCTCATGGTTTCATCAAGGGCACAGATGTTGGTTGGCTTTGTAGAGTGTTCCCATTTCTTTCAGTCCCAGCCGACATTTTAGAATCTAGAGATTCCATCTACACATCTGAATAGAGATGGCCCCAGGGGACTTCTGGCAATGTCTAGGTGCACTTCTGGTTTTCACACGCGTGTGACTGCCGTGTAATAGGTAGAGATCCCAGACGCTGCTGAACATCCTATAGTGGACCAGACAGCCTCCCGAAAGGGGCGGGTCCGAGTGTCCACTTTCTGAGTGAGGGTGGAAATCCGGATGTGTAGATGAAATCTCTAGATTTTGAAATATCAGCTGGAACTGAAAACCAAGAAATGGGAGCACTGTGCAAAGCTAGCCAGCATCTGTGCCCTTGGTGGAACCGTGAGGCCACCGTTACGAGGTCTGGTTTAGGTGAGGGAGGCTTTCCTAGAGTGGTGAGGAGTCTGCCCACTAAGCTGGTGATGCGGGTTCAGCCCCTGGTCGGGAAGATCCCCTGGAGGAGAAAATGGCCACCCACTGCAGTACTCTTGCCTGGGAAATCCCCTGGACAGAGGAGCCTGGCGGGCTACCGTCCACGAGGTTGAAAAGAGTCAGACACGTCTTAGGGACTGAACAAGAGCTTAGGGACGTGCAGCAGCTTGGAGTCTAGCCACTGCTTGAACGAGTGTCCTCGCTCCTCGAGGTCGCCCCATTTCCAGTGGGAGTCGAGACCTCCTCCCACTTTGCCCTGAAGGTGCCACTCCTCCCGACCTCCTCCAGCCCTCCCTGCGCCCTCCAGCGCACCTTTCTCTAGTTAACCTGGGCCCTTTCCCCAGCCGTCTTTTTTTCCCTGGCTTAGCTCTCCTGTTCTGTCCACTTGGGCTGGTCACGTGGGGCTGCTGTTGCCCAATGGGAACAGGCTTTGAGCCGCTGCGGCTGCCAGCAGGAGTCTCTGGAGCACTTGCCCGTGGAGCCCTGGCTCTCAAGCATGGGATCTTCCCGACCCAGAGATCAAACCCATGTCTCTTGCACTGGCAGGTGGGTTCATTACCACCGAGCCGCCAGGGAAGCCTGGCCTCACTTAAACCAGACATTGTAACTGTGGCCTCATGGTTTCATCAAGGGCACAGATGTTGGTTGGCTTTGTAGAGTGTTCCCATTTCTTTCAGTCCCAGCCGACATTTTAGAATCTAGAGATTCCATCTACACATCTGAATAGAGATGGCCCCAGGGGACTTCTGGCAATGTCTAGGTGCACTTCTGGTTTTCACACGCGTGTGACTGCCGTGTAATAGGTAGAGATCCCAGACGCTGCTGAACATCCTATAGTGGACCAGACAGCCTCCCGAAAGGGGCGGGTCCTGCCCCCAGTGTCCACAATCTCATAGGTGAGAAAGTCCATCTTGGTGGAATCCAGAAGGTTTTGTTACTGAAGCAGGACTGGATGGTTCAATGGGACTGTCACATCCTCCTGGTGGGGCTGGAAAGACAGCCCGGGTCCAGTCTGGACTTACACACTTCGTCCCCAAGACCTCGGCATTACAGGGTTGAGGTCCAGGCCGTATGGCCTTGGGTCGTGTCAGAGAGAACAAGGCCGTAAGGACAGATTTCAGTCTGTAAAATCCTGTTGCACTAGGGGATAGAGTCCAGTGTGAATGGAGAGCCTCTGGGACTGGCACAGAGAGAGTGGTCTTTTAAAGGGAGTGAGCAGGGACTGAGCAGAACCAAGGCAGTGAAAAATGACAGAAAGCGGGAAGACAGGGCTCTGTCCCAATGAAACTCATCTGGGTGTTCCGGCTGGCACTTCTCCAAGCTAGTCTTCTCCCCTCCCACAAAGGCTAAGGAGGGATGCTGGGGCCCTGTCTTGAGGCGTTGGTGGGAAGAAACTAGATTCTGTCGGCAGTCTTTTGTTTTCTCAGACAGGTGCTATCAGGGGACTAGATCTTCCAAGGGCTGTGCCCTTGAACTGTCAGAAATGATGTTAGTGTTCAGTCCAGTCTTTCCAGGCCCAGGCTGAGGCTGCTTCGAGAAGGGACTCTGAGGGGCGTGGCTAGAGTTGGGTCAAAGGAAGAGTCTTTGCCAGCAGGTCAGTCTCCCTCCCCGAGGGGGTCCCGAGGCTTCGGGGTTCTGCCTTTCTCTCTGAAACTATTTGTCCTCACTCCATTTCTAGTTGACCTAGATTTCCATCCATGTGTGTATTGATCGTGTGTGTACAGCATAAACCCACAGGTCTGGCGTGTAGGGAAATCCCCTACATGGAAAGGTCTTCAACTTTGATTTCCTCAATGAGTAGATATTTCAGATGACAAGTCTGTAGTGTGTCAGCAGTTCTCAAACTTCTTGCTCTCCATGGACCCCCTTGTATTTTCAAATCTTATTTTAGACCCCAAGGAAATTTTGTTTATGTAGGTTCTATTATTAAGTATTTGCTATATGTTGAAATTTAAACTAGGACATTCTTACAGTGGTTATTTATTGATTTACTTAAAATAATTGTAACTCATTATGTGCCTAGATAAGTCAAAACTTTTTATGAAAAATATGTATGGTTTCCTCAGCAAAAACAAATTTCATGAGGAGAGGCATTGTTTTACATTTTTGCAAATCTTTGTAATATCTGGCTTAATGGAAGACAGCTGGATCCTCACATTTGCTTCCTCATTCAATCTGTTGCGATTTCACACATCGTGGAGTCTCCAGAAACCTCCACTGTGTGCTTGTGTGAGAGAATGAGGGGAAAAAGGGAAGGAACGTCCACAAATTATGGCGGAAATCGTGACCTTGAAGATCCCCTCTACGGGTCCCCCAGAGTTCCCCTGAGCACACTTTGAGAACTGCCTTATTTGATTACCACCGTGACCATTAAATCCCATTTAATCCATTGTGCGTGTGTGCTAAGTCACTTCAGCCGTGATTGACTATTTTCGACCTTATGGACGGACTGTAGCGCGTCAGGCTCCCCTGTCCATGGTATTCTCCAGGCAAGAATACTGGAGTGGGTTGCCATTTCCTCCTCTAGGGGATCTTCCTGACCCAGGGATCAAACCTGTGTCTCTTACATCTCCTGCACTGGCAGGCAGGTTCTTTACCACTAGCACCACCTGGGAAGAGCATTGTAGCTAACACAAATCCATTGTGGCTAACATTTATTTGGTTCTAGGCTTTATGTTGAGTGCTTTACATGTATCAACTTTCTGAACTCTGGTGAAAGCTCCTTGAGGCAGGGACTAGTTGTGCCCATTTCACAGAGAGGGAAACTGAGGCCCTCCAGGTCACAAAGGGAGCAGGTGGCAGAGGCCAGGTGGACCTTCACGCACTCCACCTCCCCACCCTGCCTTTCCAAATGGTTTAAGTCAAGTCACTGGGTGATGGGTTGCCTGCTAAAAATGTCCACGGACTGCTGAGTACATATCAAAGCTTGTTCTACTGTAAAGAATGAAAAATGACTGTGGCCTATTGTTTACTCTCTCCTTTTGCAACGTGGGTCTTCAGACCCTGTTTTCTTATAGGTGAGAAAATGGAGGCCCTGAGAGGCTAAGCTTCTTTCCCCCTACCTTAGGGTTAAGGGGCGGAGACTGGATTCCAAGCCAAGCCAGCCCTGCCCGTGCTGCCCCCTCCCCACAAGCCCTGCGTCCTAACAGGACTAACTTTGAGAATCACACCAGGCTTATTATGGAGGGTTTTATTAAAGCCTGGTCTGCCTGTGCCCAGCGAGGCCCTGGGTTTCTAAGTGCTGGCCAGCCCTGCCGCTTCCTGTGCATGCGAATGAGCCAGCGAGGGGCCTCTGTGGGGTCTATTTGCATTGGCAGCCAGCATAATTGCAGGTCCTAATTGGGTGCCGCCATGCACACTGCACCTCCTCCATCACACTGCCCTGGCACGGCCGTCGTTTTGGAAGCAGGTGCGGGCTTCTCCCTCAAGAGTCCCTCTCAATGGCCCTGGTCACCTTGGTGATGGGAAAAAGCCCCGGACACTGAGTTCAGCAGCAAACAGCTACTCAGCTGGCGCTGCATGCATAGGGCACAGAAGGAAGCTAGACACGGGTAGGGATGAGTGAGCAGGTGGGGTGCCCTCACGCTTGGGCAGTGCATCTGGCCGGGGCTCCCCTCTGGTGCTCAGAGCTGCTGAAAGGTGGGTGATGTTGGTGCATGTGGCCTCTGGACCCCAAATGGGTTCCAGTCTGGGCTCCTCCACTGCCTAGATCTGGATTTAGTCTCTTACCTTCTCTGAACCTGCATGCTCTCATCCAAAACTTGGGGAGAACAACACAGCATCTCCTTGATGGGGTCCTCATGAGGATCAAACGAATGAGTCTGTGTGGAGGGGTTAGAATCAGAGCCCGGGGCAGAGCCAGCGTTGTATACACGTTTTCTAACAGGTGAGAGTTTCATCCACACCTTGCGTCTGTCATTCTCTGTGCTTCATCGGCTCTCTCAGGTCTGGGGAGTGAGGGACCAGCCTCCATCCCTGGGATGGATGAGTAGACTGAGGCACAAGGAGATGAAATCATCTGTCTCAGGTCGAAGAGCTACTGGAGATGATTACGGGTTGAGACAGGGCAGAGACCATTCACTTAGGAGCATCCCTCAGCCCCTGGTCTCTTAAAATCCGTCATTTATTCCTCAATGATATGAAATGACAGAACTTTGTTAATCAACTGTATTGATGAATGGCTGACTCAGAGAATGTTCAGCAGTATACACACGGACCTGTCATTTTATTGATGAGAAAATCTGATCGTTGCTGAAGCAATACACATCCCCGGGTCTTCTCCTTTTCCTATTTGGCATTCCTTCTACACAAAAGTAAGAGCCAAAGGTTTATCAATGAGTGGAGACTTTCAAACACACAGCAACCCACTTCCACTCCTCCAAAACAGGACTGGGATGCAGGGGAGGGAATTGGGCTGTTGATCAAGGGAGGAGAGCGCCATCCTGAAGTCTGAACCATAGAGAACCAGCAAGGGCAGAAGCGGACCCCGGCATCTCTGAGGCAGCAGCCTGGGCCATGGAACCTGCCTCTTGAAGCCATCTTGTGCTTGGCATATTTCTACCTGATTGAAATTGGCTCTAAACATGCCCAAGGTTGAATGGGAATGGAGGGCATTATTGCATTTAATTATTTCTTCAGAATAAAAATGGATTCTCGCGGCAGCTTCGAGGTAAGGCAGCAGCAGAGCAATTAGACTTGTGGCGCTTGTGCGCGAGCATTTGAATGTGCAATCATTGTAATAAGTACATTAAAATCAAATAAGTCAAAGGGTTGCATTTGCATAAATAACCCAAGGTGAGAGGGCTAGAATGCTTAAGAATAAAGGGGACGCAGCTGAGTCGATCATAACGAAGAGATAATCATCGGTCTGTCCTCCGAGTGGAGACCAGCAGGGCTGAGACAGTGGTGGTCCAGGGCCAGTCAGGGGGAAGCTTGCTCGTTCTTCTTCCTGCTTGGGGTGTGGTGGACCCGTTCAGGAAGTATTTATTTACATCCATCCTCATCAAATACCCATGATATATTCTTTTCACATCCCTGTTTTCCAGATGAGGAAGCTGAGGCAGGCTCAGTTTGAATCACATTGTTCCCAGCCTCACATTCATTTCTTAGTCAGGTTTATTTCACTTCCCTGTGCCTTGGTTTCGTCTCTTCATTAAGACTGCTGCTGCTGCTTCCCTGGGTGCATGAGAGGGTTAGGGACTCAGATGTGTGAAGGGCCAGAGTATGAGGGGACATGGGGCTGAGGGCATGATGATGATCTTCATGTCTCTGCCCAGAAACCTCCCATGGTTGGTTTTTACAGGGAAGGGAACCTGCCTTTGGAGGTCTGGATCTTCATTCTCCAGGCAAAAAAGAGAAAACCTGAGATCCATTTGCGTCTTGGAGAGCAGGTGAAGAGTTAGAGGGAAGGTGACTGACACCTCACCGAGGAATAGATGGATCAAAGGGTAAATGAACAGAGAAAATGTAGTGTGCTCAAACAATGGAATATTATTCAGTCTAGAAAAAGAAGGAAATCCTGGCATATGTGGCCGTGTGGATGAGCCCGGAGGATGTTGGTATGAACGAGACATGAAAGTGGAAATCACTCAGTTATGTCTGACTCTTTGTGACTCCAAGGGCTGTAGCCCACCAGTCTCCTCTGTCCATGAAGATCTCAAAAACATTGAAGTGGGTAGCCATTCCCTTCTCCAGGGGGTCTTCTTGACCCTGGAATCAAACCCAGGTCTCCTGCATTGCAGACAGACACCAGGGAAGCCCAGAGGATGTTGATATACTGAGTGAAATAAGCCAGACACAGAAAGACAAATGCTGCTTGATCCACTTACATGAGAATCTAAAATAGTCAAATTCAGGACTTCCCTGGTTGGTCCAAGGGCTAAGACTCCACGATTCCAATGCAGGAAGTGCAGTTTCAATCCCTGGCAGGGAAATACGATCCCACAGGCTATGTGGCATGGCCCAAAGGAAACTCTGCCTTCAATTTAAAATAAGTAAAAAAAATAATAAAATAGTCAAACTCAGAGAATCAGAGAGTAGAATGATAATTGCCAGCCGCCATGGGAGAGATGAGGAATCACTGATCACCAGGCATAAAGTTTTGTTGTGCAGGATGAATACATCTAGGAGATCTGATGTACAACCTTGTGTCCATTGTAGCAAAGCTGCGTGGTGTACTTCAGACATTTACTAAGAGGAGATCTCATGTTAAGTGTTCTTGCCACAATAAAATAAAGTGCACAGAAAGAAGAAAGAAAGCTATTGAGGCTGATGCTGGCTCTCTGGGTGCATGAGAGGTTAGGGACTCAGATGTGTGAAGGGCCAGAGTATGAGGGGACATGGGGCTGAGGGCATGATGATGATCTTCATGTCTCTGCCCAGAAACCTCCCATGGTTGGTTTTTACAGGGAAGGGAACCTGCCTTTGGAGGTCTGGATCTTCATTCTCCAGGCAAAAAAGAGAAAACCTGAGATCCATTTGCGTCTTGGAGAGCAGGTGAAGAGTTAGAGGGAAGGTGACTGACACCTCACCGAGGAATAGATGGATCAAAGGGTAAATGAACAGAGAAAATGTAGTGTGCTCAAACAATGGAATATTATTCAGTCTAGAAAAAGAAGGAAATCCTGGCATATGTGGCCGTGTGGATGAGCCCGGAGGATGTTGGTATGAACGAGACATGAAAGTGGAAATCACTCAGTTATGTCTGACTCTTTGTGACTCCAAGGGCTGTAGCCCACCAGTCTCCTCTGTCCATGAAGATCTCAAAAACATTGAAGTGGGTAGCCATTCCCTTCTCCAGGGGGTCTTCTTGACCCTGGAATCAAACCCAGGTCTCCTGCATTGCAGACAGACACCAGGGAAGCCCAGAGGATGTTGATATACTGAGTGAAATAAGCCAGACACAGAAAGACAAATGCTGCTTGATCCACTTACATGAGAATCTAAAATAGTCAAATTCAGGACTTCCCTGGTTGGTCCAAGGGCTAAGACTCCACGATTCCAATGCAGGAAGTGCAGTTTCAATCCCTGGCAGGGAAATACGATCCCACAGGCTATGTGGCATGGCCCAAAGGAAACTCTGCCTTCAATTTAAAATAAGTAAAAAAAATAATAAAATAGTCAAACTCAGAGAATCAGAGAGTAGAATGATAATTGCCAGCAGCCATGGGAGGAGAGATGAGGAATCACTGATCACCAGGCATAAAGTTTTGGTTGTGCAGGATGAATACATCTAGGAGATCTGATGTACAACCTTGTGTCCATTGTAGCAAAGCTGCGTGGTGTACTTCAGACATTTACTAAGAGGGGAGATCTCATGTTAAGTGTTCTTGCCACAATAAAATAAAGTGCACAGAAAGAAGAAAGAAAGCTATTGGAGGAAGGTACTGGAGAACCCATCAGCTGCTGTAGAAAACAGCCCTGACTCAGTGTGACAGAGGTCTCGGGCTCCTGAGTGATGCTTGATTCTATGCCTCATGACTTTTCTGGAAGCTATCGAATATCTGTGAGCTATGGCAACCCCCTCCAGTATTCTTGCCTGGAGAATCCCTATGGACAGAGGAGCCTGGTGGGCTACAGTCCATGGGGTCTCAAAAAGTCAGACACAACCTAAGCAACTAAGATCTTCATTCCAGAAGACAAAATATTTCCCTTTCTTCATACACTCGAATTTTGGGGTTTCACTTGGCAGCTGAGTAGCACCTGGGGCCAAGTGGAAAGCCACAGGGCCATGTGTAGATGATCATCTGCGTTGTGGGGGCATCTCTGAGTGGACGACACTGATGAGTCTCGAGTCCTGTTAGAACTGATGCTGGCAACTGGTCCTGATGTCACAAATGAACCAGGGGAACCAGCCATTCTCTGACAGTCAGAGGAGCGTCGTTGTGTCTGGTGTGACTCAGAAAAGTTCTGCCAGAAAGTGGTGGAGAATATGAGCTTTTGAATCTGCAGTGGTTTTCTGCTTAGGGGACTGACTGGTGACCATCATTTACTGAGGAAAGAGACCAACCCAGGATCAGTACCTAGGACGTGTCTGAGAAGAGAGGATGCTGTGGGGACAGAGGCCTTTCTGCTCACTCTACACAGGCTTAGGGACAGAATTTATATTCATGTTGTTGGACAGCAAGGGTCGTCGAAGTGATTTTTTGACTGTTAGAGGCAAAAATAATATGAAACTGGCTCTTGTATCTGAGGTCAGCAAGAGGGAGAAAGCAGATCAGATTGGTTAATTAGGATGAGCTAGACTGTGCTGCAGTGACAGAGATCCCCGCACCTCCAGGATGGAAAGCAGCAGAAGCTTATTCTGCCCATGGGAGGTTGGTGGAGTCTCCCTTCCACCCTGGCCTCACCGGGAATGGAGGGCCTTCACCATCAGGCATGTGACTGGATGCTACCGGAGAAGGAGGGACATGGCGGAATGTGCCTGGCCCTAGCCACTGTCTTGGCCGGAGCAAGCTGCTTGGCTGTGTGCCTCACTTGCAGGGAATGGGAAGTAAAATGGTATCTGGTGCCTAGAAGGAAGAGAACTGGAATATTTGTCAAGAGCTTTATTGCAGACCACCTCCCTCCAGCCCATTCCAAACTAGGCTAATGTGAGCAACGCCTCTGTCATAGAGAAGAGGGTGCTCAGTGACCCACCCCTGACCTTTCAGCTAAACAGAAGAGGCACGCAACTACAGCAAGTTTTAGAATTAGACAGGTGCAAATTCACAGCCTTCCCTAAATGATGTCAGGCGAATCACAGAATATCCCCAAACTTATCCCTCCTTCTTTGTAAGATGAGGGAAAGGTCGTATCCGCCTCGAAGGTTGCTACTGAAGGTTGAATGATACATCACATAGACTGGCTTAGCACAGTACCTGGCACCCAAGGTGGTTCAGTAGGTTACAGGAATAGGCATGATTCCTCCTTGAGGGGGATTCCTTCCAGGATGCAAGGGGAGGTAAGAAAAACCCCAAACAAGCGTCAGAACTGGAAGTTCCCTTCACGGACCAGCATGTACTGTCAGTTCCATTACACAACCTGGACTCTCCCTCAGCGTCTCCTTGTTCCCTCCTTCCTACCCAGCGCCCCCCAGCTCCTGCCGCCTCGAGCTCCTGGTGCTTTGTGGTCCTGCCTGACTGTCCTCTCCCTCTCTGTGACTTTCTAACACCCGATGGCCACTGTCAGGCCTTGAGATGGCTCATGGGAGGAGCGATCCCTGTACCAGATCCATTGAGCTGGGCGAGAGTGGATGGAAAGGGACCCAGGCTGCTGTGCTGAAGAGGACAGAGTGAGGGGGGTCGGAAGGGCTCTGCAGCGTCCCGGAAGTGGCTGGTGATCCCAGGGCAAGGGGCGGCAGCCGATTCAACTTGAATCCCAACTTCACCACCCAACCAGCTGATTTACCTTGAAAAGTTGCTGATGCCAGTACCTGCAAAATGAGAATAAAAGTAACATTCGCTTACAGAATGGTCACAAGGTATCTTAGGGTCACTTTCATTCCTACAGACTCTTGAAATTGGCACTTGATGCTTGGGGAGATGGGACAAAAGCAAGAAGTGGGCAGACACATTACAAGAACAAGCACACCAAGCCCAGGGAGGGGAACCTTCTGGACTCACAGTCCTAGAGGGCTGGGATTGCCACAGATTTTTTAAAGGGCCAAATATTTTAAGCTTTGCAGGCCAGATAGTCTCTATGGCAACTGCTCACCTCTGCTGTTGTAGCAGGAAAGCAGCCATCAACAACCTGTACATGACCAGGTGTGGCTTGTTGCAATAAAACTTTATTCATAAAAACAAATGGGAAGAAGGATTTGACTCTGGGTGAGCAGAAGCTAGCTGACCTGCGAAGGAAGAGCCGTGCTTGCTGTCAGCTGCAGGTCAGCCCCTCCTGGACACCAGCACCGCTTCCACGGCTCTGTTCTACCAACGCGCTGCTTGAGAACTTTTAATCAGAACATTTAGGAAAACGAACAAGGGTGTCTGCTTTATAGCGATGGGATTATAGAGTCCAATAGCCTTAATTCTCTATGGCCTTTGTCCCCTCTAACTAGCTTTGGGACAGTAGATTCTCTTTCCAGTTAAGGACTTGGTAACAGTGTGTTTTGGAAATGATGCAAGGCCTTGGTTGACCAGTGCATTTGATCTGAGCTCAAAATCGCCAGGGTCCATGTACCATGGGGAAGCTGAGTTCCAGGGTGGCCATATTCCTGGAAAGACTCATTGTCTCCAGAGTGACTCTTGGCCTTTCTCTTGACCTACCCCTTCCGGGTGACTTAGTCCGTTATGTTCCAGGTACAAACATCAAGTGTTAAAGCCCAAACACAAGACTGTCACAAGCCTTGGACCCATTGTAAGGATTGTTCTCTGAAGGACACATTTCCTTCAAGATATTTGGTGACATCTTGCCTTCAGAATTAGCTACAGCACGATCTGATGTATCTTATGGTCATAGGTCTAGGAACATGTCCTAAATGCACTAGAAAGTAAATGCTCTCTGACCAGTGCTTTCTCTGCTTATAGTGTTATTGTGGCATTTCTAGCCATTAAATAAACTGTCACAGCACTCTACTGGAATTTAAACCAGAAGCTCAGAGTAGACTGTCCAGATTCCAGTGGCAGAGACAATCAATAAAACGAATATAAAAAGGAGGTGTAGTTAATAACGAGCATTGAGGATCATAGTCATAGCACAATAGAGATCAAACACTTTATTTTATACTTGGTACATCTTATAGTTCCCAGTGGGGAAACTGAGTTCAGAGAGAAGAATCTAACGTGACGTCTAATGTCCAGGTCCTGGCAAAGGCAGAGCGTAGGACACCCCAGCCCAAACCTCCAGACCTACAGGTCCCGCTCTCCAGGGCCCCCCTGCTTACCTGGACGACTCAGTCAAGTTTCTCTTCTATGTTTCTCCCTTGTCTTCTTTAGGATGGCTACTTCTCTCACCGGCCGAAAGAGAAAGCGCGAACAGACAGCAACAATGAGAACTCGGTGCCCAAGGATTTTGAGAACGTGGACAACAGCAACTTTGCACCCAGAGCTCAAAAGCAGAAGCACCAGCCCGAGCTGACGAAGAAACCCCTGAGAGGACAAAAGGAACTTCTCAAGAGGAAGCTGGAGCAGGAGGAGAAGGGAAGGGGACGTCCATCCCCAGGGAAAGGGCCCAACGAGGTGCTGCCTCCCGGCGAGAGAGCAGTGAACAGCAGCCGTGGCAAGGATGCCCCCCAGCCGCCCCACGACCGCAAGAGTGGGGGCGAGTCCCCTGTGATCAAGCCTGACCAACCCCTCAAGTGTGACATTT
Source organism: Tragulus kanchil (assembly GCA_022376925.1). Lineage (NCBI taxonomy): Eukaryota > Metazoa > Chordata > Mammalia > Artiodactyla > Tragulidae > Tragulus > Tragulus kanchil. Next base: position 110,694,639 of record JAIOJX010000002.1, on the reverse strand, counting down.
CGGGCAAGGAGGCCATCTCCGCCCTATCCCGCTCCAAGTCCAAGCGCTGCCGCCAAGAGATCGGGGAGACCTACTGTCGCCACAAGCTGGGGCTGCTGATGCCTGAGAAGGTCACTCGGTTCTGCCCGCTTGAAGGTAAGTCCCAGCCCCACTCTGCTCACCTTTCAGACCTTCTCAGAACCACTGCCCTGGTTTTCAAACCCCAGATCCAGACACGAAGTCTTTGGCTTTGGGAGCCTTCCTGATTTCCAAAGTCTTGTGTGAGAAAAGTTTCTTCCAAATCAAATCATCTTTTGTTAGAGCTTTAACCAGTTGCCTTTGTGACCAGAAATAAAATACAGCGCAATCGGGGCTAAGGCGGAAGGTGTCAGAGGCGATGGTATTGGCACGGTTTGTTTTCGCTCTCAGCAGAATATCGGGATGAAACTTGACATGAATATTACTGTCATTGAATAGGATCCGAAAGGTTTCTAGCTGGTTGCATAGTCATACTAGAGATCAAACACTCTATTTTATACTTGGTACATCTTATAGTTCCCAGTGCGGAAACTGAGTTCAGAGAAAGAATCTAACGTGACGTCTAATGTCCAGGTCCTGGCAAAGGCAGAGCGTAGGACACCCCAGCCCAAACCTCCAGACCTACAGGTCCCGCTCTCCAGGGCCCCCCTGCTTACCTGGACGACTCAGTCAAGTTTCTCTTCTATGTTTCTCCCTTGTCTTCTTTAGGATGGCTACTTCTCTCACCGGCCGAAAGAGAAAGCGCGAACAGACAGCAACAATGAGAACTCGGTGCCCAAGGATTTTGAGAACGTGGACAACAGCAACTTTGCACCCAGAGCTCAAAAGCAGAAGCACCAGCCCGAGCTGACGAAGAAACCCCTGAGAGGACAAAAGGAACTTCTCAAGAGGAAGCTGGAGCAGGAGGAGAAGGGAAGGGGACGTCCATCCCCAGGGAAAGGGCCCAACGAGGTGCTGCCTCCCGGCGAGAGAGCAGTGAACAGCAGCCGTGGCAAGGATGCCCCCCAGCCGCCCCACGACCGCAAGAGTGGGGGCGAGTCCCCTGTGATCAAGCCTGACCAACCCCTCAAGTGTGACATTTCGGGCAAGGAGGCCATCTCCGCCCTATCCCGCTCCAAGTCCAAGCGCTGCCGCCAAGAGATCGGGGAGACCTACTGTCGCCACAAGCTGGGGCTGCTGATGCCTGAGAAGGTCACTCGGTTCTGCCCGCTTGAAGGTAAGTCCCAGCCCCACTCTGCTCACCTTTCAGACCTTCTCAGAACCACTGCCCTGGTTTTCAAACCCCAGATCCAGACACGAAGTCTTTGGCTTTGGGAGCCTTCCTGATTTCCAAAGTCTTGTGTGAGAAAAGTTTCTTCCAAATCAAATCATCTTTTGTTAGAGCTTTAACCAGTTGCCTTTGTGACCAGAAATAAAATACAGCGCAATCGGGGCTAAGGCGGAAGGTGTCAGAGGCGATGGTATTGGCACGGTTTGTTTTCGCTCTCAGCAGAATATCGGGATGAAACTTGACATGAATATTACTGTCATTGAATAGGATCCGAAAGGTTTCTAGCTGGTTGCATTGACACTGGGGGCTCTTAAAAGCATTTTTCTTCTTTTCCTCCAGCTGCAGTGTAGTCCTTATTGCCTTCCTCCCTCCCGACCTCCCTCCTGCCCACCCAGGCCCTCTTCTCTGTGCTGATGACCAGGGGTAAAGTGGACCTCTCGCTGAGTGCAGGGCAAGGCCAGAGCCGTGAGAGTGGCGTTTGTAGGTGGCGGGGAGGGGACGGTTCTGCACGGGTGAGGCACGGTGCATCTCTGCATCTCACCTCACACCACTCACACGTATTCCTTGCTGATGCATTTCACCTTTCCCAGTGTCTGTGGAAGGGGAGCGATAACAGGTCCTGAGGACTCGCTGTGTCCTGGGCACGGCACAGACAATCTGCATCCCATCAGTTTGTCTCATCCATGGCCCAGTGAGATTGGCACTGTCCTCGTGAGCATGTGTGTTTTTCTTCAACTTCGTGTCACAAGCTCTTTCTCACTTATTTATTATTTTCATCCATCCTTATTCTTCGGCCTGTGTGGGCCTCCCATTGCAGTGGCCTCTGGTTGCAGAGCACTGGCTCTGGGCGCCTGCACTCCAGAGCTCTGGCTCATAATCAGACACACCGGTCCTGGGCCAGGGATCGAACCAGTGCCCTCACAGTGCAAGGCGGACTCTTTACCCACTGGACCACCAGGGAAGCCCTGAGCATATTTTCTTTTTAATTTGAGAGGCCTAAAATATCGTCCCCAGGTCTCCCGACATGTAGGAAGCTTCATAAGCCTCCAGGTAGAGGCCTCCTGTGGCAGAGATACTGCCATCCCGGGCGAGGTCATATTTTCTCAAGATCCAAAATAAATCTATGTTATAGAAGGAAATTTCTAACCCACCCTGGAGCAGGGAGATCCTTGATGTTCTCATCATCTAGCTACAGTTAACTTGTGGGGTCAGTGATCTTTCAGCCATGCCCATCCCCGCCCCCTACACAAACTCATTGCAGGCCAGTAGGTTTTCTTTCTCTTGCTGTAGACCTTACGTCCCAAATAGTCAGCCCCCTGGGTTTCTCCACTGCAGAGGACAGATGGTGTCTCACCGACACTTCTCTAAAAGGAAGAGAGACCCAGTATCACTGGGAGCAAACAGAGGGGGGAGCACTGGAGGGGAAGCCGTGTGTGTTCTAGCTCGTGTTCTAGCTCAATTTCTGCCGTGAGCCCCCAGGGAACACGCCTTCGCCTGGGTGCTTCCAGCTCCCTTATCTGTTCAGGGAGAGCCCTGCACTAGATACTCAAAGAGTCTTCCCATTCAGCCTTCCTTTGAGGTTCACTTTACAATTTTCTCTTCATCTTCCGTCATTCTCACTGGCCACAGTCAATGCAGGGGGTACCCCGCAGTCCCTCACGAAGTCGCCAGGGGTTCAAACTACCTCCTGTTGCTTCTAAATTCAAATACCAACCAATACTCATTGTGTGGAGGACACATGGAGAGACCTGGGTGGGACCGGGGCAGGGTCCACACGGGGAAGCAGGGTGGGCTCACGAGGTGCCGGGTCCACCGCGGGGTCCAGACAGAAGGTCTGAGCATCAGAAAAGGCGACTGCAGGGCTGGACCAGGCGGAAGGGTCGGGACAGGGGCTTCTCAGTTCCCCCAGTGTTGGAGGATTTGGAGGCCAGGCAAGAAGATTCCCTCTGCGTCCTTGATCCTGTATCTCTCTTGATGCAGAAGTGGATAGTGAGAACGACTCCCAAGGAAAAGGGGTCTGGGTCATTCCTAGAGGAATCCTGATTCTGTGTCTCCACTGGACAGATGAGAAATGAGGCCCAGAGAGGACGAGCCGTATTCTCAAGGTCACCTCGTCAGTTAAAGGCTGAACTTGCGCTAAAAGTCAGCTCTTCCTCTCTCACGCTGGCTTCTCTGTTGACCGCTGGTCACAGGATGGAGACTGTGGATCGGGTGGGGGGTGGCCACCTGGGTAAGTGCGTAGAGAGTCCTGGAAGTGTCCATGGCAAGCCCTTCCCGTGGCCCGCTCTGGGCAGGGTGCAGTGGGGACAATTTCAACTCTTTATTCACATTCTAAGTTTTCAGTTGGAAATGTGTGTCTCTAGACTCTCTTTCCAACAGAAAGGTTTAAAAAGAAAAGGTTCATTTCTCCCTTGCACTGTAACTCTTGCCTAAGCGGTCCCGGGGTTCCCATTGTGCCCTTGACTCGGCGGATAGTAGCAGAATAAATAAGTGAAGATGTTTCCAAATCTCTTAACTAGCACGTGGCCTGGCAGAAGCCCGAGCTGCATGTCTCCCGTGAGCCCCCAAGGGAACACGCCTTCGCCTGGGTGCTTCCAGCTCCCTTATCTGTTCAGGGAGAGCCCTGCACTAGATACTCAAAGAGTCTTCCCATTCAGCCTTCCTTTGAGGTTCACTTTACAATTTTCTCTTCATCTTCCGTCATTCTCACTGGCCACAGTCAATGCAGGGGGTACCCCGCAGTCCCTCACGAAGTCGCCAGGGGTTCAAACTACCTCCTGTTGCTTCTAAATTCAAATACCAACCAATACTCATTGTGTGGAGGACACATGGAGAGACCTGGGTGGGACCGGGGCAGGGTCCACACGGGGAAGCAGGGTGGGCTCACGAGGTGCCGGGTCCACCGCGGGGTCCAGACAGAAGGTCTGAGCATCAGAAAAGGCGACTGCAGGGCTGGACCAGGCGGAAGGGTCGGGACAGGGGCTTCTCAGTTCCCCCAGTGTTGGAGGATTTGGAGGCCAGGCAAGAAGATTCCCTCTGCGTCCTTGATCCTGTATCTCTCTTGATGCAGAAGTGGATAGTGAGAACGACTCCCAAGGAAAAGGGGTCTGGGTCATTCCTAGAGGAATCCTGATTCTGTGTCTCCACTGGACAGATGAGAAATGAGGCCCAGAGAGAGGACGAGCCGTATTCTCAAGGTCACCTCGTCAGTTAAAGGCTGAACTTGCGCTAAAAGTCAGCTCTTCCTCTCTCACGCTGGCTTCTCTGTTGACCGCTGGTCACAGGATGGAGACTGTGGATCGGGTGGGGGGTGGCCACCTGGGTAAGTGCGTAGAGAGTCCTGGAAGTGTCCATGGCAAGCCCTTCCCGTGGCCCGCTCTGGGCAGGGTGCAGTGGGGACAATTTCAACTCTTTATTCACATTCTAAGTTTTCAGTTGGAAATGTGTGTCTCTCTAGACTCTCTTTCCAACAGAAAGGTTTAAAAAGAAAAGGTTCATTTCTCCCTTGCACTGTAACTCTTGCCTAAGCGGTCCCGGGGTTCCCATTGTGCCCTTGACTCGGCGGATAGTAGCAGAATAAATAAGTGAAGATGTTTCCAAATCTCTTAACTAGCACGTGGCCTGGCAGAAGCCCGAGCTGCATGTCTCCCCATGAGAATAGGAGGGGGCATGCACTGGGTACTGAGGGTCGACATACTTTTTCTGTAAAAGGGCCAGAGAGTAACTGAGGCTTTGTGGCTGTGCAGTCTCCCTCACAACCCTCAGCTCTGCTCTTTTATCTCAAAAGCAGCAGGTTATACATGTGCAAAGACACTTGGTATTTCTGGGAAAAAAACACACACACACCAAAAACCAATTTCTAAAATCATACAGTGGATAGGACATGGCCCACAGGCCATAGTTTGGTGATTCCTGATAGGTTCCATGTATGTGGCTCAGTACCTTCAACACTGCGCCTCCCGCCCCATTGAATCCTCACTCCGGCCCTGTGAGGGTGGGCTCTTATAAACCCATTGAATGGATGAAGAACTGGAGGCTGGAAGAGGTATAGTCCTTGGTGAGAGGTGCACGGCCAGCAGGCTGCAGGGCTGGTATCAGATCTGAGGCTATGAGGTCTACATCCACCCGAGAGCCTCTCCCTCTTCAGGAGGCAGGCGGTTTCACTGTAGTCCAGACTCTCTGACCTCCCTGGTAGCTCAGCTGGTAAAGAATCTGCCTGCAATGCAGGAGACCCCAGTTCGATTCCTGGGCTGGGAAGTTCCCCTGGAGAAGGGATAGGCTACCCACTTCAGTATTCTTGGGCTTCCCTGGTGGCTCAGACAGTAAAGAATCCGCCTGCAATGCAGGAGACCTGGGTTCCATCCCTGTGTTGGGAAGATCCCCCTGGAGGAGGGCATGGCACCCCACTGCAGTATTCCAGCCTGGAGAGCCCCCATGGACAGAGGAGCCTGGTGGGCTGCAGTCCACGGGGTCACAAAGAGTCGGACATTACTAAGCAGCTAAGTACAAGCACAGCACTCAGACCTTGGGGATGTCCTGATCCCACTGGCTGTCTCTCTCCCCTTGCCGTCTCTCTCCACCCTCTGTAGTTGGGAAGAGAAGGACACATGTTTATGGAGAGCAAGAAGGCAGACATGCCCAGTGGAAGGGGTCCCCTCACCTGTCCAGGTCCCTCTGAGACACCACCGGCAGGGCTGTGCAGCACGGGGCATCCCCCGTGGCCTCTGCCACTGCCTCCAGGGTGTCATGCTCTCCACAGGCCTGGGAGCTGGCTGATAAAATTGGTGTGTAAGGGGCCCTGGTGCACCCCGCCCCGGCCGTGCCTTCATTTACTGCACCACAGCCTTCCCCTTCTGCGATAAATTTACTGTGAATAGACTAATTGCAAAATAACCCTAATTGGGTAGTTATCAATGAACAACTTCCCGTGGAACAAAACGGCTTACAATTAATAACATTTAAGCCATAAACTATTCTTCTGCAGCAAGCTAAGATGTAATTACACCCCATACGGAGATGGTGTTCCCTTTCTGGAAACCATGACACCCGGATTTCCCTCCGCTCAGGAGGGATTGAGCTCCGGCTCCTTGGCCCTTTTGTGTCCTGCTCTGTGAGGAAGCTGGGGGGAGAGGAGAGGAAGTCATTGTGCGTAAACATCCACAGACGTACACGTCCATGGGCAAATGTAGACACTGTTTGTCGTTTTGTCAAGCTCAGCATCACCCAACCTTCAGCCCACAGGATGCCGGAAGTGGAATATAATTAAGGAAACAATTCCTCGTTGCTTGAAGTCCAAACAATTCTGAGACAGGGTATCAATGGTCAATGTTGGCTGGTGTTAAGGACTCCTGTTCCTCCCACCTCCACGCCTCCAGCCCTCAGACCCCAGCAGCGTTCAGGGGAGAGGAAGAGTCCAGAACCCCAGGAGCAGTTTGCTCTGTGCAGACGCCTTCCTTGCCTCTGTGACACATCTGCTCCACTCTCTGGGTCCTGGAGGAAGCAGGTGGGAGGCCGACACATTTCCACGAGGCAAGCACAGGTCTGCAGAGCACCCACTCACAGCCTCATGGAGTGAGATGCATGAGGTCAGAGGGGGTGCTGTGCCCCCGAGCCCCCAGGCCTGGCCACAGAGGCTATCCTGCGGCGGCACCTCATTCCTCCCAGGGCCCCTGTGCGTACCGCAGAGCCGCCCAGCCACCAGCTCCCACTCCTCCTGTATTCCCGACGCCAGTGGCCCCGCCCCTGCTGCCCCCCACTCACCCCCTCAGTTGCCTGGGCCTTCTGTCCCTTCCTTGAGCTTCAGAATCACCCCAGCACCTCCACCTGGAGCTCCCTGAGGTTCATGGAAATGAAACCATGTTGGATGAAAAACCAGGGTGGCCTGGGCTGGAAAAACAGCTTTCCATCTGAAATCTGCAGACACCGGGTTTTGCATCCTGGTTCTGTCTTTACTAGCGGTGTGGCCCTGACTTTCTGTACCTCCTCTTCGTCATCTCTCAAATGGACACAGATCTTTGTACTTTATCCTCATAGGGTTGTTGGCTAAAATGAGGTTGTTCGTATGAAACGCCTGGTGCAGAGGCAGGGACCGCACAGAGAATATGTTTGACTGTCGGCTGTAGCAAGGCAGTGGTGTTGGAGTGAGGAGAGTGGAGGGCCCGCTCCGGGGTGACTGCCCCTTGCCTGGCTGCAGCTCTCTCACTCTGGTCTTCAGACAAGCCCCAGTACACCTCGATCATTCTCTTGCGCCCGTCCCAGCCATTTCCATTGTTACCCCCATTGCCCACTCCCCCCAAGCCTGGCTCTTGCCTCTTCCCTCTCCAGATCTCAGCCTAAATGCCACCTCCTCAGGGAAGCCTTCCTGAACCACACCTTCCCCAGGAGCCCTGGTCATGAGGGCCACACCATCCCTGGGAAGGGGCAGAGATGGCTTTTCCAATCATCATCTTTTCCAAGGAGGACCATTTAATCTGCAAGAGGCATTCTAGGCAGGAAGTGCCTCATTTTATTTGGAACATTTAAATGTCGAGATGTGCTCTCCAGTGGCCCTCATGGGCTACCAGCCTCCTTCCACCTGGAGTGAAGATGCCTCAAGGAGACCGAAAAGCATCTCAAGAGAGGTCCCACCCATTACCCCAGCTCCTCGGGCACCTCCTCACTCTCGGCTGTGCCAGGTAAAGCCTGTGGAGTGACTGCAGCCGGGTGTCCAGGTGAAGAAAGATCAAAACAGGAGTTCCAGAGAAAGCAGTGGCTGGGAGTGGGATGGGATTTGGGGATGCTCTGGGCCTGAACGGCCGAGTGGCTGATGGTTCTCCAGTGAGTGATGAGAAAGGACTCTCTCTTGGGTCAGCTGACCACTGCAGAGTTACAAGCCTGCATATATGATGCAGCAGCTCCAGTATCAGGCGTGAGGATGGACAGGAAGAAGGTTTCTGATGAAAAGGCAACTGTCTGTGGATGAAGCAACTCGTCTACCCATCAGGCTTTACAGGAGACCAAAGACTCCGGACAAATGCGCTTCTGGTCGGAGGTGGTGGTGGGGGCTGTTGTCTGTGACCGGCAGATGGCCCGGCCAGCTGCAATAGGGCTGGCTCCCGGAGCCTCCGCACCCTGAGGCAGTGGGGCGGCCACACAGCACGAGCAGCCTGAACGCGTGGCCGGCTGCCTGGCCGGGAGGGAAAACGGAGACGTTGATGTCAGCTCAGCTGCCCCAGGGCCCTGGGTGGGGCCTGTGCCTCCGTGTCCCCCCATCTGTCCAGCAGGGACACCGCCCTTTCCTTTGAGACAAGGGAACCTCCAAGGACAGCTCGTGGGCAGCTGTGGTGTGATAAAGCCGACTTGACAAAAGGCGAGGCTAGCAGAGGACCTTGTTTCATCTTCTGCTGAAAAAGGTGCAAACCTCAGGAACAAGGAGGTTTCCAGTAACTGTTCACTGTGGTCAAAGGAAAATCCTAGAGGTCTTCTTTGGGCTTTCGAGGTCATGATCTGACCAGAGTGAGTCCAGAAAAAGTCAGCAGAGCCCATTCATTCCTCACCTACTCAGTGCCAGATGATGTCCCAGGCCAGCGCTCCCCAGGTGGGTTCTACACGAGGCCAGATAGTACATATGGGCCTTGCGGCTTCATGGTCTCTGTCACAACTACCCAGCTTGACAGGAAAGCAGCATAGGCAGTGCACAACCACATGGACCAGTGTTTGTGGCCCAGGAAAGCTTTATAGTCCTCAGAATGTGAATTTCACATAGTTCTCATGTGCTACCAAAGGTTATCCATTTGATACTTTTGTGCAATTATTTAAGAATGGGAAAAGGGCTCTGAGCTCACAGGCCGTAACAAAACAGGCAGCAGTAGGCTGCACTTGGCCAACCCTTGGTTTAGGATCTGGGGACCTAACAGTGACCAGAAGAACAGGGTGCCTTGTCCCTGCAGGGTCTGTGCCCTGCACAGTTCGGGGCACCGTGTCTGTGGACATAAGCTGGGTGGGAACTCTGGGAGGCATGCAGCCCGATGGCCCCATCTTGTGGAGCTCCTGCTCTAATGGGAGAGGCTGGAGGTGACAAGTGAGCCGATAGACCTATAATCCACTGCCTGGTGTGAGGACAGCTTTCTGACAAGAGCAGCAGACAACGGGACAGGGGAGGTGGACTCTTAAGGTAGGTGGCCACCGAAGGCCTCTCTGAGGAGTTTTGCTGTCACGAGAAGAGGAGCCCGTACTAGCAAACAGCCTGGCGTGTTCCAGAAGCAGCCACACGGTCAGTGTGGTTGAGGCAGAGGAAGCGGCGAGGAAAACGGGGGGAGGTAGCATCTGATCCACCGCCAGGCTGTGGCCAGGGCTTCAAATAGTGAGGTCAATGAGACAGGAACCCTTGGAGGAACTGAACAGTTTTAACATGATCTGATTTTTATTTTTATTTTTTAATATTAGGCTACTTTCAAATTGTTTGTCTTAGTTTATTTGATGAGAACACTTAGCATAAGGTCTGCTCTCTGAACTGATTTTTAAGTGCACAGTTGGGCGGCGGGGAATGTTGCTTTAAGTTGTGTCCGATTCTTTTTGACCCCATTGCAGCCCTATGAACTCCTAGAGGTCTTCTTTGGGCTTTCGAGGTCATGATCTGACCAGAGTGAGTCCAGAAAAGTCAGCAGAGCCCATTCATTCCTCACCTACTCAGTGCCAGATGATGTCCCAGGCCAGCGCTCCCAGGTGGGTTCTACGAGGCCAGATAGTACATATGGGCCTTGCGGCTTCATGGTCTCTGTCACAACTACCCAGCTTGACAGGAAAGCAGCATAGGCAGTGCACAACCACATGGACCAGTGTTTGTGGCCCAGGAAAGCTTTATAGTCCTCAGAATGTGAATTTCACATAGTTCTCATGTGCTACCAAAGGTTATCCATTTGATACTTTTGTGCAATTATTTAAGAATGGGAAAAGGGCTCTGAGCTCACAGGCCGTAACAAAACAGGCAGCAGTAGGCTGCACTTGGCCAACCCTTGGTTTAGGATCTGGGGACCTAACAGTGACCAGAAGAACAGGGTGCCTTGTCCCTGCAGGGTCTGTGCCCTGCACAGTTCGGGGCACCGTGTCTGTGGACATAAGCTGGGTGGGAACTCTGGGAGGCATGCAGCCCGATGGCCCCATCTTGTGGAGCTCCTGCTCTAATGGGAGAGGCTGGAGGTGACAAGTGAGCCGATAGACCTATAATCCACTGCCTGGTGTGAGGACAGCTTTCTGACAAGAGCAGCAGACAACGGGACAGGGGAGGTGGACTCTTAAGGTAGGTGGCCACCGAAGGCCTCTCTGAGGAGTTTTGCTGTCACGAGAAGAGGAGCCCGTACTAGCAAACAGCCTGGCGTGTTCCAGAAGCAGCCACACGGTCAGTGTGGTTGAGGCAGAGGAAGCGGCGAGGAAAACGGGGGGAGGTAGCATCTGATCCACCGCCAGGCTGTGGCCAGGGCTTCAAATAGTGAGGTCAATGAGACAGGAACCCTTGGAGGAACTGAACAGTTTTAACATGATCTGATTTTTATTTTTATTTTTTAATATTAGGCTACTTTCAAATTGTTTGTCTTAGTTTATTTGATGAGAACACTTAGCATAAGGTCTGCTCTCTGAACTGATTTTTAAGTGCACAGTTGGGCGGCGGGGAATGTTGCTTTAAGTTGTGTCCGATTCTTTTTGACCCCATTGCAGCCCTATGAACTGTAGCCTGCCTGCCAGGCTTCTCTGTCTGTAGGATTCTCCGGGTAAGAATACTGGAGCGGGTTGCTGTGCCCTCCTCCAGGGGATCTTTCTGACCCACGGATGGAACCTGTGTCTCTAAGGGCACAATAGCATATTGCTATTTGCAGGCAGAATGTTGTCATTGCTAGCACTTGCGCGTCTTACTCAGCTGAAACTTTATACCCACCGAACCCCATCCCCTCTGCCTGCCCCTGCCTCTGGCAGGCGTCATGCTACTCTTTGCTTCTGTGACTTTGACTGTTACATGTTTCTCATATGAGTAGAATCATTCCGTATTTATTCTTCTGTGTCGGACTTACTTTCCTTAGCGTAATGTCCTCCAGGCTCATCCATGTGGTTACGCATTGCAGGAGTCCTTTTTAAAAGCTGAATAATATTCCATTGTACGTGTATACCAACTTTTTCAGCCCTTTGATTTGTCATTGGTCATTTAGGTTGTTTCCACATCTTGGTTTTTATAAAAAATGCTGCAGTGACTGTGGGCGTGCTAATATCTCAGACGAGAGACTGATTTACAATCATTGGGATAAATGCCTCATGAGCTATCACCTCATGCATGTTAGAATGACTGTTATCCACAAAAGCAGAAGACAACAGTTGTCGGTGAGGATAAGAAATTGGAATCCTTATGCACTGCTGGTGAGAATGCAGAATGGTGCAGGTACTCTGGAAAATAGTCTGGAGGCTCCTAAAGTTAAAACTGGAACTACCATCTGAACCCCCAGTCCCACTGCTGACCTGATTTAGCTTTAAGGAAGGAGTAGAAACAGGGAAGTCGTGAGGAGGTCTTTGCAGCAGCTCCCACGAAAGAATACGGTAGGGAGGAAAAAGCTGTTAGGATTGGCTAATGGACTGGATGGGGTTGACCAGCAGTTGGTGTTCTGGGCTCAGGACTTTCTTTGGGGCACAAAGGTCACTCGAGACTGACCTTGAGCAAGCATTTATTGAACTCTGCTGTGTGCCACGTCATGTGGCCAACAGTCCTCCAAGGCCCCCATCAGAAAGGGGATTCCCTGTAGACCAATTCCACATACTTTCTTCTTCTAAATGGGGCTTCCCTGGGGGCTCAGACAGTAAAGACTGCCTGCAGTGAGGGGGACCTGGGTTCAATCCCTGAGTCAGGAAGGTCCCCTGAAGAAGGGAATGGCTACCCACTCCAGTAATCTTGCCTGGAGAATTCCATGGATAGAGGAGCACCGTAGTGTTTTCCCCATCTTGGCATAGTAAAGAAAGCCAGCTTGGCTTTTGAAAGCCCCACTTGGCATTTGAGAGAGCTCAACGTGCAGTCATGGGCGATGTCCTCTATGCTTCTCTGCGCCTCCTTTCACTACCTTCTCCACCTCCTCTTCCTCCCCCAGGAATGGCCTGCCAGCTGCATAGCTCCACCCTTCACTGTGGAACCTGTATTTGGGTGTGTTTGTTCCCTAACTGCCTTGCCTAAAAGGCAGAGCTGAAAGCGTTGGCCCCAGAAAGAAGTGGAGAACTCCAGCCCTGAACGAGTGGAGTCAGTGCCCTTCCCGGCCTCATCTGGGCGTGCCTGTTCGGAAATTTCAGGCATACATTTCCCAAGCCTTCCACCGTGTATCTGAGACAAGGCGTTGGTACTTAGATGGATTTTTTTTCTCTCATATGTTCACAGTGACCTCTGGAGACTAGGGGACTGGGAGCTCATTAGTAACCCTGCTTTGTGGACAGCTCCTTAGAGCAGCTCAGCAGAGACCCTGACTAACTGAGGGCTTTGCAGACCAGTAGGAGCTTTGTCCTTATCTGAGCAACTTGGGAGCTGCTGGAGGGTCTGAGCAGGACTGGAGGTGGGGTGGTGGCCTGACATGTTGAACACAACCCCTAGCTGCTGACGGTAGACTGCAGGGGTCTTTGCAGCAGCTCCCACGAAAGAATACGGTAGGGAGGAAAAAGCTGTTAGGATTGGCTAATGGACTGGATGGGGTTGACCAGCAGTTGGTGTTCTGGGCTCAGGACTTTCTTTGGGGCACAAAGGTCACTCGAGACTGACCTTGAGCAAGCATTTATTGAACTCTGCTGTGTGCCACGTCATGTGGCCAACAGTCCTCCAAGGCCCCCATCAGAAAGGGGATTCCCTGTAGACCAATTCCACATACTTTCTTCTTCTAAATGGGGCTTCCCTGGGGGCTCAGACAGTAAAGACTGCCTGCAGTGAGGGGGACCTGGGTTCAATCCCTGAGTCAGGAAGGTCCCCTGAAGAAGGGAATGGCTACCCACTCCAGTAATCTTGCCTGGAGAATTCCATGGATAGAGGAGCACCGTAGTGTTTTCCCCATCTTGGCATAGTAAAGAAAGCCAGCTTGGCTTTTGAAAGCCCCACTTGGCATTTGAGAGAGCTCAACGTGCAGTCATGGGCGATGTCCTCTATGCTTCTCTGCGCCTCCTTTCACTACCTTCTCCACCTCCTCTTCCTCCCCCAGGAATGGCCTGCCAGCTGCATAGCTCCACCCTTCACTGTGGAACCTGTATTTGGGTGTGTTTTTTCCCCTAACTGCCTTGCCTAAAAGGCAGAGCTGAAAGCGTTGGCCCCAGAAAGAAGTGGAGAACTCCAGCCCTGAACGAGTGGAGTCAGTGCCCTTCCCGGCCTCATCTGGGCGTGCCTGTTCGGAAATTTCAGGCATACATTTCCCAAGCCTTCCACCGTGTATCTGAGACAAGGCGTTGGTACTTAGATGGATTTTTTTTCTCTCATATGTTCACAGTGACCTCTGGAGACTAGGGGACTGGGAGCTCATTAGTAACCCTGCTTTGTGGACAGCTCCTTAGAGCAGCTCAGCAGAGACCCTGACTAACTGAGGGCTTTGCAGACCAGTAGGAGCTTTGTCCTTATCTGAGCAACTTGGGGAGCTGCTGGAGGGGTCTGAGCAGGACTGGAGGTGGGGTGGTGGCCTGACATGTTGAACACAACCCCCTAGCTGCTGACGGTAGACTGCAGGGGTGAGGATGGTGGCTGGGTGAGCTGTTAGGAGTCAGCTGGTTTGTTACGGGCGGCCAGCGAAGGTGGGAGTGAGTAGGCAGATCTGACGTCCACAGACCCAACCGCATTTGCCTTTAGACTGCCCACGGGGTGTGAAGACAGCGCCCCTGCTGTCTGCCTGTCTCTTCCTGAGACCTGCCTTCCACGTGGCAGGGACTCTGTCTTCCTCATCTGAGAACAGCCACTGTTTGGCATGTCTTAGGCTGCCATCTTACCCTCCCTGGGTGAGAGGACAGTACAGTTGTTTTGAGTTTCAGTGGCTAAACCTACCCCTGCCAGGAGCCATGTGGAGGCCTCTGTGCACAGAGCAAAGTGATATGAATGGAAGGGTTAGAAGTCTGTACACGATGGCTACCCGCTGGAGACTGAAGATGTTGTCCCCGGCTCTCTTCAACATTCGCTCATTCAGCAGTTACTCAGTGAGCATCCACTCTCAGTGCTGGGTACTAGGTTGGGGAGATGATTTGGGAGAAGAAAACAGACAGAATCCCCATCCTTATGGAGCTTGCAGCCTGTGAAACATGGGAAGGGAGACACAGGAATGCAGTGAGCACAAAGAGATGCAGGGACCGCACCCCTGATTCTGTGGAGACGTGTGGTTGGGACTGAGAGATGAAGTGTAGGAGGAGTTCACTAGGTAAAGGGCAAGGACAGTATTCCAGGACAAGGTTGCCTCATGTGCAAAGGCCCTGAGGTGGTGGGAAATGTCAGGAGGTTGAGGTACTAGCAAGACCACCAGGGGAGCTCTGAGTACAGACAGGTGGGTCTGTTGTCTTCCTGGTCAGATTTTAATTCCAGTGATTTAGATGATCTATATTTTGTCTTTTTTTTTTTTTTTAATACTTCTATTGATTAATTTTTGGCTGTGCCGGGTCTTCTTTGCAGCAGAGGTTTTTCTCTAGTTGTGGCGAGCAGGGGTTACTCTCTGGTTGCAGTGCGAAGGCTTCTCATGGCAGTGGCTTCTCTTGTTCTGGAGCACAGGCTGGGGCTTCTCTCTAGAGCAGTGGTGTGGTGGCCTGACATGTTGAACACAACCCCCTAGCTGCTGACGGTAGACTGCAGGGGTGAGGATGGTGGCTGGGTGAGCTGTTAGGAGTCAGCTGGTTTGTTACGGGCGGCCAGCGAAGGTGGGAGTGAGTAGGCAGATCTGACGTCCACAGACCCAACCGCATTTGCCTTTAGACTGCCCACGGGGTGTGAAGACAGCGCCCCTGCTGTCTGCCTGTCTCTTCCTGAGACCTGCCTTCCACGTGGCAGGGACTCTGTCTTCCTCATCTGAGAACAGCCACTGTTTGGCATGTCTTAGGCTGCCATCTTACCCTCCCTGGGTGAGAGGACAGTACAGTTGTTTTGAGTTTCAGTGGCTAAACCTACCCCTGCCAGGAGCCATGTGGAGGCCTCTGTGCACAGAGCAAAGTGATATGAATGGAAGGGTTAGAAGTCTGTACACGATGGCTACCCGCTGGAGACTGAAGATGTTGTCCCCGGCTCTCTTCAACATTCGCTCATTCAGCAGTTACTCAGTGAGCATCCACTCTCAGTGCTGGGTACTAGGTTGGGGAGATGATTTGGGAGAAGAAAACAGACAGAATCCCCATCCTTATGGAGCTTGCAGCCTGTGAAACATGGGAAGGGAGACACAGGAATGCAGTGAGCACAAAGAGATGCAGGGACCGCACCCTGATTCTGTGGAGACGTGTGGTTGGGACTGAGAGATGAAGTGTAGGAGGAGTTCACTAGGTAAAGGGCAAGGACAGTATTCCAGGACAAGGTTGCCTCATGTGCAAAGGCCCTGAGGTGGTGGGAAATGTCAGGAGGTTGAGGTACTAGCAAGACCACCAGGGGAGCTCTGAGTACAGACAGGTGGGTCTGTTGTCTTCCTGGTCAGATTTTAATTCCAGTGATTTAGATGATCTATATTTTGTCTTTTTTTTTTTTTTTAATACTTCTATTGATTAATTTTTGGCTGTGCCGGGTCTTCTTTGCAGCAGAGGTTTTTCTCTAGTTGTGGCGAGCAGGGGTTACTCTCTGGTTGCAGTGCGAAGGCTTCTCATGGCAGTGGCTTCTCTTGTTCTGGAGCACAGGCTCTAGGGCACACAGGCTTCAGAACTTGTAGCTCTCTAGACCGCAGGCTCGCTTGTTGTGGCGCATGGGCTTACTTGCTCTGCAGCATGTGGAAGATTCCCAGAACAGGGATCGAACCCGTGTCTCCTGCATTGGCAGGCAGATTCTTTACCATTGAACTACCAGTGAAGCCCGTGTGTCTTTGTCTTGAGTGAGAAGAATGGAGCAGAGGTGTCTGTAAGGACCAAGCTGAAGTCTCCGGAGAGCCAAAGGGAGATCAGCTCCAAAGATGGGCAAGGTTCTCGCAGGCTGGGACGGGTGGTCCCTCCCAGTGAACTATGCTCCTCACACCTTTGGGCCCTGACTACACCCGCACCCCAGCCGGGACTCGGACTGCCCACTCCTGGGGGCCTGTGGCACCTTTAGCCACAGAGGGAAACCTTTCAATGCTTCCTCTGTGGAAGCAGACTCTTGAAGATGCTAGACCCTGGATGGTCTGGCTGTCACTGAGCTTCACGCAGGCTTAAGGGGGAAGGCTGTGAACCAGGCTGTCCTGGGAAGCCTGGAGGTCCCCTCTACCACTGAACAAGCTGCAAGACCCTCCGACACAGCGCTCATCTCCTCTGAGCCTCACTTCTTACCCATTAAATGTCCAGTCGCTCTCCTGCCTCCTGGATTGCTGCCTGAATTGCTATGTCTGAGAATATTTAAAGTTTTCCCTCTGCTCAGGCAGCAAGCATTTACATGCACCTGTTAAAAATCAGCAGTAGGTTATTATGGTTTGGAAGCCAGACTCCACGTTGTTGTTGACCTGCTTCCCCAGCCGGGCGGTTTAGAATGCTTTTTCTCGGCTTCCGTGCACATCTCGCCCAGAATCTGGACAGCCTCTTGTGCT
The DNA here is from genome assembly GCA_022376925.1 of Tragulus kanchil. Lineage (NCBI taxonomy): Eukaryota > Metazoa > Chordata > Mammalia > Artiodactyla > Tragulidae > Tragulus > Tragulus kanchil. The sequence goes on along the minus strand of JAIOJX010000002.1, from coordinate 110,677,647 downwards.
CAGAGCCCTTCCTTCCTGGGGTGCAGTTAATGATGTGTCAGCCACCCAGGGCCGGGGGATCAGAGACCTCATGCAGAAAGAAAGCCCAGGTGTGGCGCTCATCATGACTCGTGGATGACAGGCAGTCCAAGATAGTCCCTCGGTTTTGCACAGACCAACATGTGCTCAGTTACTAGGTCGCGTCTCACTCTTTGCGATCCCATGGACTGTAGCCCACCAGGCTCCTCCGTCCTTGGGGTTTCCCAGGCAAGAACACTGATGTGGCTTCCTGTTTCCTCCTCCAGGGGATGTTCCTGACCCAAGGGTCGCACCCATGTCTCCTGCATCAGCAGGCAGGTTCTTACCCTTGAGCCACTTGACAAACCAACAAAACCAGCTGGCTTTTGCTCTTCTGTTGAACTGTTGACTAAGGCTTAGGAGTTCCTTTCAACGTCACTTCCTTCTAGAGGTCTTCTGGGACTCTCTCCCCACATCTCCATGAGGTCCTCAGACTGTGTACCCCCATATCACCATACCCGTTCCCCACTGGAGCATACCTCATGGGATGCTAGAGTTGACGGTTGTCTGCAGCCCCCACCTAGCCATGGGACCAGGTCTCACCTGTCTGTGTTCCCAGTCGTATCTTCAGCCCCTGCTGAGCAAAGGGTGTTCACTGACCCATGTTACAGATAGGGAAACTGAGGTTTGGGGAGGTCGAGAGGCTTGCCCAGGGTCAAGTGGGAGAATCTTGCAACTTCAGATTCAGTTCTATTTGCCTGACTTCAAAACCCTTTCTGTTCTGTGGTGCCTTTAGTAAAGCTGCCCTCAGAATGTCAAATGACGAATCCAGTTTTTCCAGAGACAAGGAAACTCAGAGGCAGTGTTAACACCTGCTGTTCATTACTCTCCTTCCCCATCACCAAAGAGGGGTTTTAAGAAAAAGCATGTGCTTTTTCCTCGCTCAGGCAAAATTCTCCGCAGCAGTAGGTTATTATGGTTTGGAAGCAGACTCCACGTTGTTGTTGACCTGCTTCCCCAGCCGGGCGGTTTAGAATGCTTTTTCTCGGCTTCCGTGCACATCTCGCCCAGAATCTGGACAGCCTCTTGTGCTCAGAGCCCTTCCTTCCTGGGGTGCAGTTAATGATGTGTCAGCCACCCAGGGCCGGGGGATCAGAGACCTCATGCAGAAAGAAAGCCCAGGTGTGGCGCTCATCATGACTCGTGGATGACAGGCAGTCCAAGATAGTCCCTCGGTTTTGCACAGACCAACATGTGCTCAGTTACTAGGTCGCGTCTCACTCTTTGCGATCCCATGGACTGTAGCCCACCAGGCTCCTCCGTCCTTGGGGTTTCCCAGGCAAGAACACTGATGTGGCTTCCTGTTTCCTCCTCCAGGGGATGTTCCTGACCCAAGGGTCGCACCCATGTCTCCTGCATCAGCAGGCAGGTTCTTTACCCTTGAGCCACTTGACAAACCAACAAAACCAGCTGGCTTTTGCTCTTCTGTTGAACTGTTGACTAAGGCTTAGGAGTTCCTTTCAACGTCACTTCCTTCTAGAGGTCTTCTGGGACTCTCTCCCCACATCTCCATGAGGTCCTCAGACTGTGTACCCCCATATCACCATACCCGTTCCCCACTGGAGCATACCTCATGGGATGCTAGAGTTGACGGTTGTCTGCAGCCCCCACCTAGCCATGGGACCAGGTCTCACCTGTCTGTGTTCCCAGTCGTATCTTCAGCCCCTGCTGAGCAAAGGGTGTTCACTGACCCATGTTACAGATAGGGAAACTGAGGTTTGGGGAGGTCGAGAGGCTTGCCCAGGGTCAAGTGGGAGAATCTTGCAACTTCAGATTCAGTTCTATTTGCCTGACTTCAAAACCCTTTCTGTTCTGTGGTGCCTTTAGTAAAGCTGCCCTCAGAATGTCAAATGACGAATCCAGTTTTTCCAGAGACAAGGGAAACTCAGAGGCAGTGTTAACACCTGCTGTTCATTACTCTCCTTCCCCATCACCAAAAAGAGCAGGATGCCCAGGTCTCTGTTCAAGAACCTGTGCTTAAATAATAATGCTTAAATTTGACCCAGGAACTGCTAAATACCAGGGAGTATCTGAAGCATTTTAGCCATATGATTTAATGGGTCATTTATTCTTTTAACAACTCCGTATTCCAGGAAACTGACATACAGAGAGGGAGGAAACTTGCCTGAAATCACGCGTTTGCTCAGTGGCAGAGCCAGGCTCTGAGCTCAGAGGCTGCAGTGCCAGAGGTGACATGTTGAGCCACCGAGCTTCTCTGCCTGCAGCCGTAGCTGCCTTGAAGCTGCAGTTGAGCTTCCTCCTGGGGCTCTGTCCATCTGTTGGCAAAGAGATCCATGCAGTCAGGTAATTCACCTGGTGCTGGAGGGGAGCTCAGCCCATCCAAGACCCTCCGGACTCACCTGCAAAGCTGGATTGAATGAAAAATAGCCAGCAATGGTGGCCTCTCATTTTTCTACCGGTTTCTAGTTGCCATGGTATATTTGTGTTAGCGTAAAAATGACAAAGCAATAATTTTTCATTGTATCCTTCAGTCACCCATGAGAGATTGGATTTAGGTCACAATTTATTACCCTGTGGAATTGAATCCAATTTTTAACACCATGTCAGCCATTCCAGTATTAGAGCCTTTTAATGGCTGTGAAATTTATACAATGATAAAGTAATTTAAAACATATGTAGGAAGAGCATCAGGCAAATTGATGTATAGCGAACCCCGTGGTAAAAATTGAATAGGAGATAAACATGGAAAATGGTGATTGATTAAAGGACAGTTGAAATAGGGCTTGCTTTGATAAATTCTTAATGGCACAATTAGTAAATTAATTTATTCCTCAGATTTTTGAAGAGGGTTTATGTTGCCCTAAATCAGAATCGAGAATGAGGCACGAAGTGCAAATTAATGGCTCACCTCAGAGCATGGCAGCGCTCGAGCAGGAAGCCCCAGCCAAGCACCCGGGAGGCTGCTGGGAGCCCAGCCCTGGCGGTGTTCTCTGGCGGCCCAGGTGGAAGCTGGGGAGAAGACAGGCAGTAGGAAGGGAAGCAGAAATTTTGTTTTAATTTTTTAAACTTGCTCAACCACTGCAGAAAGCATGCATTCCCCTTATTTCAAAACCCTGGAAAACACAGCAGATACCTAGAAAATGTTTAAAACCGCAGCCAGCCCCTTCTAATAGGTAACCATGGTGAAAAACACATTTTCAGTTTTGTTTAGATCTTAAACCCAACACTTGCAAAATAGTTTGTTTTGGAATGGTTTATAAATGATAATAATTTGGAACTTAACACAATTATAGAATCTGGTTTGGGACATGGGAAAATTAAAAAATCGTATGCAATTGATACATCGCTCTGGAACCTTCTTTTTTCATTCGGACGAGTGTCTGGGTCTGAGACCTGCAGCCCTCTCAGGAGATGGAGACCTAAACAACTCTTTTTTTTTCCTTTCCCAATATAATGTTTTTACCCAGTCTCTTTTATTGTCTATATAATTCTTTGTCATGGCTGACTAGACTCCAGAGTATGGCTTTATCTCAGTTTAATGAGTCATTCCCTATTTTTGTTCTTTTTTGAGTTTTTTCTTTCTTTATTTATTTGTTTAATATATATTTTTTTTAAATTTTGGGTTCTTTTATTTTATTTATTTCTTTATTTTCATCCATCTTTATTCTTTGGCATGTGGCACTGCCCATCGCAGTGGCTTCCTGTTGCCGAGCACCGACTCTGGGCACACGCACTCCAGAGCACGGCTTGCTATTGGACACACCGGTCCAGCCGCTTTCCATGGCACTGGGGACTCTTTGATGTATAGCGAACCCCGTGGTAAAATTGAATAGGAGATAAACATGGAAAATGGTGATTGATTAAAGGACAGTTGAAATAGGGCTTGCTTTGATAAATTCTTAATGGCACAATTAGTAAATTAATTTATTCCTCAGATTTTTGAAGAGGGTTTATGTTGCCCTAAATCAGAATCGAGAATGAGGCACGAAGTGCAAATTAATGGCTCACCTCAGAGCATGGCAGCGCTCGAGCAGGAAGCCCCAGCCAAGCACCCGGGAGGCTGCTGGGAGCCCAGCCCTGGCGGTGTTCTCTGGCGGCCCAGGTGGAAGCTGGGGAGAAGACAGGCAGTAGGAAGGGAAGCAGAAATTTTGTTTTAATTTTTTAAACTTGCTCAACCACTGCAGAAAGCATGCATTCCCCTTATTTCAAAACCCTGGAAAACACAGCAGATACCTAGAAAATGTTTAAAACCGCAGCCAGCCCCTTCTAATAGGTAACCATGGTGAAAAACACATTTTCAGTTTTGTTTAGATCTTAAACCCAACACTTGCAAAATAGTTTGTTTTGGAATGGTTTATAAATGATAATAATTTGGAACTTAACACAATTATAGAATCTGGTTTGGGACATGGGAAAATTAAAAAATCGTATGCAATTGATACATCGCTCTGGAACCTTCTTTTTTCATTCGGACGAGTGTCTGGGTCTGAGACCTGCAGCCCTCTCAGGAGATGGAGACCTAAACAACTCTTTTTTTTTCCTTTCCCAATATAATGTTTTTACCCAGTCTCTTTTATTGTCTATATAATTCTTTGTCATGGCTGACTAGACTCCAGAGTATGGCTTTATCTCAGTTTAATGAGTCATTCCCCTATTTTTGTTCTTTTTTGAGTTTTTTCTTTCTTTATTTATTTGTTTAATATATATTTTTTTTAAATTTTGGGTTCTTTTATTTTATTTATTTCTTTATTTTCATCCATCTTTATTCTTTGGCATGTGGCACTGCCCATCGCAGTGGCTTCCTGTTGCCGAGCACCGACTCTGGGCACACGCACTCCAGAGCACGGCTTGCTATTGGACACACCGGTCCAGCCGCTCCATGGCATGGGGGATTTTCCGGGGCCAGGGATCAAACCAGCACCCTTTGCACTGCAAGGCAGACTCTTTACCCACTGGACCGCCAGGAAGCTCTTTTTTATTTTTTTAATTAAAGGATAATTGCTTTACAGGATTTTGCTGTTTTGTGCCAAATATCAACATGAGTCAGCCGTAGGTAGGTATCCATATGTTGCCTCCCTCTTGAACCTCCATCCAGTCTCCCTCCCCTATTGATGGACAGTTATATTTTGCCAGTTTTTTGCTATATTTGATGGCTCTTTTCTCAACTTTACCAAAGATGGTGCATAACCTGGGTTATTAGAGCTTCAAGGATGCCTTAGGACATAAGAGCTTAATTCTCTCAGGGACCCTGAGTTGAGGCCAACCACTCAGAGCATCTGAGAAATAGAGTCGGTGGGTCCAAAGACTCGGCTGTTTCAAATTTCAGCAGATACCCACAACTGTCCTGCAGCCATGCTGTGCCATTGGTGGCAGCCTTTCTATTCTGTGTTAGTCATGCACAGGATGCTGGAAGCTTCTAGGACATCCTCATTCTCCTAAAGGGATCTGCTTTCTCCCCAGGAGCCCCGGCCAGGTTTCAGATTGCTAAAGGCTTTACGTCCCTACCTGAGATCCCAGAACGTCTCTTGCATGCCCACAGATAGTAGTTTGTACACTGTGCTCCTTAACACACGAGCTCCCAAGCCCACCCTCAGAAATACTGATCCAGATCTAGGATGGGAACCCAAGAAATTACAGGACCCAAGAAGTTACATTTCTAACAGTTGCCGCTGCTCCTCCACAGCCACAGTGCAAAAAGTCCTCACCTGGAAAAATGACCCGTCCTCTCTCGTTCTGCCCTTTCTCCAAGCTGCTGGTTCTGGAAGGGGCAGATGAGCCCCTCAAGGGACATCTGGCCATATCCGGAAACAGTTTTGGTGTCGCAACCTGATGAGGGGGCCAGGGTGCTACTTGACTGGCAGGTAGAGATCAGCGGTGCTGAAAAAGCTCCTACAGTGCACAGGCAGCCCAATAATTTTCCACTCCAAAATGTCAATGGGGCCTTCGTCAAGAAGCCTGTGGTCCTCCTGGGACGGTGTGTTGGGGATGGGCCATCTACCTCCCCCCGGGGCCTCATCTCCTCCAGTGGCTCGTTCACATTTGACATGGATGTGTCCCATCCCAGTCTGGTTCCTGGCATGGAATGCCTCCCTCTACGCCCCTGCTGCCACCTTTCTTAGCCATTTCTGACTACTTTCCTCCCACGAAGACTCCCCTTCCTAGTCTGAAGAACCACTAAGAACTGGAACCATGTTTTGACTATTGACTATTGTCAGGCCGTGTGCTATATATGTGGAATTGGGCTTAACAGTGAGAGCCAGCTTTAGTCATTCAGCCTGGGCTGGAATTCAGGCTCTGCTACTCACTTGCTGTGTGACCATGAACAAGTGATTTCACTTCTCTGTGCCTCATTTTTCATCCATAAAATGAGGGTGATGACTGAGTTTCCAGTTTATCCCAGACAGTCTTGATGTGTGCCTGTTGTCCCAGTATAGTTATTAATAGTGCTGCCCCTTTCCCCTCCCAAGAGTTTTCCAGTGTAGGCCTCTTTTCAGTCCATAAAGTATGATGCTGGAAGCTTCTAGGACATCCTCATTCTCCTAAAGGGATCTGCTTTCTCCCAGGAGCCCGGCCAGGTTTCAGATTGCTAAAGGCTTTACGTCCCTACCTGAGATCCCAGAACGTCTCTTGCATGCCCACAGATAGTAGTTTGTACACTGTGCTCCTTAACACACGAGCTCCCAAGCCCACCCTCAGAAATACTGATCCAGATCTAGGATGGGAACCCAAGAAATTACAGGACCCAAGAAGTTACATTTCTAACAGTTGCCGCTGCTCCTCCACAGCCACAGTGCAAAAAGTCCTCACCTGGAAAAATGACCCGTCCTCTCTCGTTCTGCCCTTTCTCCAAGCTGCTGGTTCTGGAAGGGGCAGATGAGCCCCTCAAGGGACATCTGGCCATATCCGGAAACAGTTTTGGTGTCGCAACCTGATGAGGGGGCCAGGGTGCTACTTGACTGGCAGGTAGAGATCAGCGGTGCTGAAAAAGCTCCTACAGTGCACAGGCAGCCCAATAATTTTCCACTCCAAAATGTCAATGGGGCCTTCGTCAAGAAGCCTGTGGTCCTCCTGGGACGGTGTGTTGGGGATGGGCCATCTACCTCCCCCCGGGGCCTCATCTCCTCCAGTGGCTCGTTCACATTTGACATGGATGTGTCCCATCCCAGTCTGGTTCCTGGCATGGAATGCCTCCTCTACGCCCCTGCTGCCACCTTTCTTAGCCATTTCTGACTACTTTCCTCCCACGAAGACTCCCCTTCCTAGTCTGAAGAACCACTAAGAACTGGAACCATGTTTTGACTATTGACTATTGTCAGGCCGTGTGCTATATATGTGGAATTGGGCTTAACAGTGAGAGCCAGCTTTAGTCATTCAGCCTGGGCTGGAATTCAGGCTCTGCTACTCACTTGCTGTGTGACCATGAACAAGTGATTTCACTTCTCTGTGCCTCATTTTTCATCCATAAAATGAGGGTGATGACTGAGTTTCCAGTTTATCCCAGACAGTCTTGATGTGTGCCTGTTGTCCCAGTATAGTTATTAATAGTGCTGCCCCTTTCCCCTCCCAAGAGTTTTCCAGTGTAGGCCCTCTCATGATGATGCTAACCTTGCTGGGCGATTGTGAGGATTGAGGGATGTGGTCTATGTAGACTGTTCACACAGAGGCTGCTCTAGGAAGTGCTTGATAAGCGTCAGCTCTTCTCTCCTGTGTCTGTCCCCAAGAGAATGGAAAGCAGGGCCTCCAAGAGAAATCTGAACCCCTGTGTTCATAGACACATAAGTCACAAGAGCCTACAGGTGGAGGCAGCCCAAGTGTTCATCAGCAGGCAAATGACAAAGAGAATGTGGTCTCTCCATACAACGGAGTATTATTTAGCCTTAAAAAGGAAGGCAGTTTGGGCACCATCTCTAATGTGGATTAACCCGGCAGACATTATGCTACGTGAAATCAGACAGACATAAAAAAGACAAATACCGTGAGATTCCACTTATACAAGATCCCTGGAGTAGTCAAGTTCATAGAATCAGAAAATAGAATGGTGGTTGGGTGCCAAGGGCTCGGGGAGAGAAGAATGGAGAGTTCTTGTTAATGGGTGGAGTTTTCATTTTGTAAGACGCAGCGAGTTCTAGACATCAGCTGTGCCACAGTGTGAATGCACTTAACGCTACCAAACCATACGTAACAACCCCATATGGTTAAAATGGTAAATTTTGTGTTCTGTGTATTTTGGGCTCTGTTGCTCAGTTGCGTCTGACCCTTTGTGACACCATCGATGGTAACCCACCAGGCTCCTCTGTCCATGGGATTTTCCAGGCAAGAGTACTGAAGTAGGTTGCCATTTCCTCCTAGAGAGGATCTTCCTGACCCAGGGATTAAACCCATATCTCTTGCGTATCCTGCATTGTCAGATGGGTTCTTTACCACGCTGCCACCTAGGAAGCTTCTGTGTATTTTGCCACAATTAAAAATAAAGTTAGTTCTTCTTCAGACTTGTATTGCCTCCAATAAGCCTCACTCATACTCAGTGAGGTAAGCTTCATTCTCTTTACATGATAGACAGGATCCTGAGACTTACGTGAGGCTGGGTGATCTGCCTACCCAAACAGCCAAGTCACGGAGAGAGGGCAAGACCATTAGACGGGGGCTCAGGTAGAAGGTTCCTGAGCTCTGGAAGAAGCATTTCACCTCTGTCTTAGGGCAGTGGGGAGCCACTGATGGGTTTTCAGCAGGAACAATGGTATGATTTGATTTATACTTTATAGCGGGGATGGCCAGATAGTCTTTAGGGCATAATAAGTCTCTGTCTTAACTACTCAACTTAGTATGCAAACAGTAGGGAAGTGAAAAGGCATGGTGGTTCTCCAAAATAGGCCGGATCTGACCCGGGGATTGCAGTTTGCAGACCCTGCTTGATAATGAACTACCTGCTATACCCTCTCAGCTGTGTTGGGTTGGGAAGAGAGTTTCAGAAGGCGGGATGCTTCCCTGCCTCTTTCCAGCCATACTCCCAAGAGAGTATCATATAGAACTTGTCAGGAGCCTCCCAAGGAAGCAGGAAGCCCCCAGTGGTGGCCCATAGGTCCCAGCCTAAATGCAGCCTCCACTCCTAATGACATTGAAAGCCCTTGGGTCGGAGGCCTCTGAGCGGATGACCTAGAGGCCGGGTGAAGGCACAGCAGCCAGGCCAGGCTCAAAGGCCCTGCCGCCTGTGCCCCAGAAGCTGGCTTGGTGATAGTGTTTGTTTCAGGATTTTATTAGCATTTCAGCCGGGGACCTGGAGAATTTAGAGGTGCTGTTGCATCGCTTTCTCAGCCTAGACCTCAAGGGGCAGTTGACCTGGTTACCCAGGCCTCCCTCCTCCCCTTGTTTATTGCTGTGAACACAGGAAGTGCGCTGGGAAGTTGCATGAAATGCTATCAAGGAATTTAACTGTAATTTAAAAGGCTCTGCGGGGAGGACCCCAGTGGCTGATTAATAATCCATTTGCAGAGCAATAAAGTCTCCAGCAGATCAGTAGAGCTCGGCCTCCAGACTCTATTTATGCAGCTGGACTCCTAGGAGCGTCCTCTCCTGGGAGGCGTCAACATGGGGGTTCCTGACTCGCATCACATGGGGCTGGATCCTTGCAAAGCGGAGAACTGCAGAAACCGTGGCACCTCCATGGTGGGCAAGGACTCGGGGTCTGATACTTGGGATTCTGGAGGCGAACCCTGGCTCTCCAGGGCTAGCTGTAGAACTTCGCATGGGCTGTTTATACTTCTCTGTGCCTCATTTTCGCATCTAAAATGGGAGTAAAGAGAGGAACTCATAGGTTCCATTAAACAACCTGATGGGATGCAAGCGCCTAACACCCGGCACATTCAGACCAGGTGCTCATTCAGTATTAACTCTCCTATTTTCGTCCTCCTCATTCGGATTAGTATTTCCTTCTGAGGAGCTCAGATACTGAGCCTAGCTCAGGCTTGTTTCTGGAGAGATTTGAAAAGTCATTATTTATTTTTACATCTCACTCAGCCCTGAGAACTTTCTGCCTCTTGAGTGTTGCTCACTGGTCCGTGTCTCTCTGTCTCTGGTGCAGCCTCCCTGGACAACTTGCCGGCATCTCTTGAGTGGCTCGTGCCCATCCGTTCCTATCTCATCTTCTCACATCTACTCTGCTGCACCGCAGCCTCCCACCCCCCCACCACGTGATTCTCCAGTTTGCATCCAGAGCCTTTGCTGTTTGTCTGCCAAAGGCTGCCTATGGTACCTAGGGCAAATTGGTCTCCTTAGGGTGGCTCTTGAAGAGATCACATCTCTCTCTCTCCAGCTTCCTCGCCCATCATTCTCACCCCTCCTTTTGGTCTCCTTAGGGTGGCTCTTGAAGAGATCACATCTCTCTCTCTCCAGCTTCCTCGCCCATCATTCTCACCCCTCCTCCCCACCCTGGCTCATGGTGCCAGGACCCCCCAGCATCCTGTAGCCTCTAGAGGAAGCAGACTTCAGCCTAAGCCTTGCCTACACACAGCCCCTCCATCCAGACTCCTGTTCTCATGCCTCTCCTGACAAGCTCCCAACATTCCTGGGATCTGAGCTCAAATCAAGTTATGCTTTCTCAAGGGAGCCTTTACTTTTCTTTTATGGCACTTATTTTCCTTTGTCACAAACATGTATTTCTTTTCTTTTCTTTTTTTTTTTTTTGGTTATTTGTTCAGTGTCTTTTTCCTAATTAGACTTGAGTATCTAGAAAGGTTGGTTCTACATTTTTATTCACTGCTAACCCCACCTGGTCTAGAACAGATTCCCAGGAATGATGGGCAAGTGCATGGATGGATGGATGTGTTGACGGATCAAGAGATGGGTGGATGTATGAATGGATGGATGAAAAGATGAGGGGATTAAGTGGATGGACAGACAGATGAGTGAAAAGTGGGTCGATGGATTAGAGGAGCCAAAATTGGCTGGCAGGAGAGTTCAGTAATCATGTTTTGGGGATAGTCCTGGTGAGAAATGACAATGGGTCCAATTAAGAGGAGAGGGCTTCCCTGGTGGTCCAGTGGGTAAGGACACCGCCTTGCAGTGCAAGGGCCACCGATTCTATCCCTAGCCCAGGAAGATCCCATATGCCATGGAGCGGCTGGACCGGTGTGTCCAATTATAAGCCAGCACTCTGCAGCGCATGTGCCTAGAGCTGAACCTCTACAACAAGAGAGGCCACTGTGATGGGAGGCCCACACAGGCCAAAGAATAAAGATGGATGAAAATGAATTTTAAAAAGACAATAAAAGAGGCCAAAATTTAAAAAAAACAAAAAACAAAAAACTCTGTCAAACAAAAGAAAGAGGTGAGATCAGATTTGAGAACAATTTGGAAAGTAAGTTTAGTAGAACTTGACAGTTGGGCGGCTGTAGAGATGAAGGATAGAATCGAAGAAGACACCTGGATTGTTTATTGGAGTGACCAGTTGGTGTTGGAAAAACCAGCTGAAATGGAGAATTTACGTTTACCAGGTCTGGAATGTGAAGCTGACGGCAGCACCCACGTCACTGCTGTGAAAATAAATAAGATAACGTAAACTCCTTGGCTATTTTGCAAAAGCTGATGGAAGCAGGAAGATTTTCCAAGTTTCTGAACTAGACTGGAGTCTAGTGCAGGTGGACCTTTTGAAACAGGAAGAACAGATGTGCAAAATTCTGAAGCAGCCAAGAGCTTGGCAGGACCGAGAATGGGCAGGAGGTATGGGTGGGTGAAGATCAGGAAGGAATCGGGGGTCCAGGACGTCATGAAGACAAAGAGGAAGGCAGGGATCTGGTCAGGCAGGGCTTGATAGGCCATGAAAATGAATTTGGAAGTTTTCTTTAGTGGGACCCAACAGCATCAGCAAAAACACAGCTGATTTCTCAAGACAGCCGTCCTTGGTCCAAATGGGCTGGCAGCCTGCTTCTGTAAAATCACAGACATGTCCATTCATGCGCATACTGTCCATCGTAGGCTTCCAAACTCAAGTGCAGAATGGAGTGGTTGCATCCAGGACTGAATGGCTCCCAGGGCCGAAACTATTCCCAGTCTCTCCCTTTACAGAAAAGTTTGCTGGCCCCTGTTAAGATAAAAGTTCCCTTTTGGGGGCTTCCCTGGTGGTCCAGTGGATAAGGGCACCGCCTTGCAGTGCAAGGGGCGCCGGTTCGACCCCCGGCCTGGGAAGATCCCATGTACCACGGAGTGGCTGGACCCATGTGTCCAATTACCGAGCCGGAGCTCTGGCGTGCATGCGCCCAGAGCTGGTGCTCTGCGACAACAGAGGCCACTGCGATGGGTGGCACACAAGGGCCAAAGAACAAAGATGGAGGAAAATAGATAAATGAAAGAGCAATAGTAGTGGCCTGCCCGCCCCACTCCCTCCCCAACCTGCCCGCCCCCCTCAAAAAATAAAAAGTTTCCTTTTGCTCTGTTCTGTGTCTGTTCCAACATTTTACAGACTTGCCACTGCCTTCAAAACTGATTGACAGGAATAAATTACAAATTTAACAAGGAATGGCTAAAACTTTTTGGCGTGGTTTCAGTTGATTTTCAGGGATGGATGGATAGAAAAGTCCAAGGAAAAATGTTTTGATTCCAGCTCATTATAAAAGAAAATATAAACCCTCCTCTTTGTGTCCCAGATCCACCTACACTTACTGGAGAGATGCTCAGGAAAATGGGGTTTCTGACACATAACAGATGCTCAACAGATGTTTGTTGAATGACTAATGGATGAATAATAACTTTCAGAGGGGTTTGGAGCTGGCCTCTCACCTGGAGTGTTTTAATACTGACTTGGAAATAGGTCAAAGACTTACCAGTCCACCGCTGCCTTTTACCTGGGTTACAAGCTAACTTTCCAGGGCAGGCTAAATATCCGAGTATGAAGACACAGAGGAAGGCAGGGATCTGGTCAGGCAGGGCTTGATAGGCCATGAAAATGAATTTGGAAGTTTTCTTTAGTGGGACCCAACAGCATCAGCAAAAACACAGCTGATTTCTCAAGACAGCCGTCCTTGGTCCAAATGGGCTGGCAGCCTGCTTCTGTAAAATCACAGACATGTCCATTCATGCGCATACTGTCCATCGAGGCTTCCAAACTCAAGTGCAGAATGGAGTGGTTGCATCCAGGACTGAATGGCTCCCAGGGCCGAAACTATTCCCAGTCTCTCCTTTACAGAAAAGTTTGCTGGCCCCTGTTAAGATAAAAGTTCCTTTTGGGGGCTTCCCTGGTGGTCCAGTGGATAAGGGCACCGCCTTGCAGTGCAAGGGGCGCCGGTTCGACCCCCGGCCTGGGAAGATCCCATGTACCACGGAGTGGCTGGACCCATGTGTCCAATTACCGAGCCGGAGCTCTGGCGTGCATGCGCCCAGAGCTGGTGCTCATGACAACAGAGGCCACTGCGATGGGTGGCACACAAGGGCCAAAGAACAAAGATGGAGGAAAATAGATAAATGAAAGAGCAATAGTAGTGGCCTGCCCGCCCCACTCCCTCCCCAACCTGCCCGCCCCCCTCAAAAAATAAAAAGTTTCCTTTTGCTCTGTTCTGTGTCTGTTCCAACATTTTACAGACTTGCCACTGCCTTCAAAACTGATTGACAGGAATAAATTACAAATTTAACAAGGAATGGCTAAAACTTTTTGGCGTGGTTTCAGTTGATTTTCAGGGATGGATGGATAGAAAAGTCCAAGGAAAAATGTTTTGATTCCAGCTCATTATAAAAGAAAAATATAAACCCTCCTCTTTGTGTCCCAGATCCACCTACACTTACTGGAGAGATGCTCAGGAAAATGGGGTTTCTGACACATAACAGATGCTCAACAGATGTTTGTTGAATGACTAATGGATGAATAATAACTTTCAGAGGGGTTTGGAGCTGGCCTCTCACCTGGAGTGTTTTAATACTGACTTGGAAATAGGTCAAAGACTTACCAGTCCACCGCTGCCTTTTACCTGGGTTACCAGCTAACTTTCCAGGGCAGGCTAAATATCCAGTAGTCCCCCAGGTGGCACTATAAGGGGCCCCGAATTTTGCCAGGCAATGACACCTAGTATCGACACCGCTGTGGTCTCCCAGGGAGCACAACTGGGCCCAAATGAATAATGGGATCATCATTTAAAAATGCTGGTAAGAAATGCTGATGACTGCCGTCTCCAGGTTCTAATTACACCGCTGCGTCTCTCAGGAAGGAAGAGACCTTTTGCCACAGGCATACTTGCAGCTCATCTGAAACCCAATGCGGGCTCTGGTTAATTACATGTGCACTTCCTGAAACCATGAGAAAGGTCCTGACAAATGAATTCACTGCCTGTCAGGACAAAGGCCATTGATCTTAAATCTTAAACATCACCAGGGTCTTCAACCGAGACATAGTGCTCTGCCCAGCAGGGGAGGGAGGGCCGGAGCTGCTATAAGGCACACCAGCTTGTGGGGAAGAAATTTTCATTGGGAAAAAAACCCCCCAAAACAATGAATTATTTCTCCAGCATTTCATTGAGCTTCTTACCAGATTGAGAATGGGGAAAAAGTACTGGTAAACACAGACCTGACTCTAGAGACCCTTCAAATCATAGTATTGTCTATTGATGAAGCTTCACTACTAAGGAGTGTTATGACACACTTAGATCTTTACTTTTGTAAATTCCTGAATGCAATTCCCCTGAAGATTGTTCTCCATCTTACTTTCTGCCTTGAATAGTGCACATTCAATCTTGGTAAGTCCCAAATCAGGCCTTTTCTCAGAGTTACAGAACGCGGCACTCAGTTGCTAGGTGGGTATTATAGACTGTATTGTTTCCCCAAAAAGATGCTGCAGTGCGAACCCCAGTACCTGGGAAGAGAGATTATCCGAAAGTAGGATCTTGGCAGATGATCGAGGTAAGATGAGGTACCCCAGGAAAGCAGTCCCAGGAAAGTAACTGAGTGGCCATCAGCCCTAGGGGTTTGGAGCTGGCCTCTCACCTGGAGTGTTTTAATACTGACTTGGAAATAGGTCAAAGACTTACCAGTCCACCGCTGCCTTTTACCTGGGTTACCAGCTAACTTTCCAGGGCAGGCTAAATATCCAGTAGTCCCCCAGGTGGCACTATAAGGGGCCCCGAATTTTGCCAGGCAATGACACCTAGTATCGACACCGCTGTGGTCTCCCAGGGAGCACAACTGGGCCCAAATGAATAATGGGATCATCATTTAAAAATGCTGGTAAGAAAGGCTGATGACTGCCGTCTCCAGGTTCTAATTACACCGCTGCGTCTCTCAGGAAGGAAGAGCCCTTTTTGCCACAGGCATACTTGCAGCTCATCTGAAACCCAATGCGGGCTCTGGTTAATTACATGTGCACTTCCTGAAACCATGAGAAAGGTCCTGACAAATGAATTCACTGCCTGTCAGGACAAAGGCCATTGATCTTAAATCTTAAACATCACCAGGGTCTTCAACCGAGACATAGTGCTCTGCCCAGCAGGGGAGGGAGGGCCGGAGCTGCTATAAGGCACACCAGCTTGGGGGGAAGAAATTTTCATTGGGAAAAAAACCCCCCAAAACAATGAATTATTTCTCCAGCATTTCATTGAGCTTCTTACCAGATTGAGAATGGGGAAAAAGTACTGGTAAACACAGACCTGACTCTAGAGACCCTTCAAATCATAGTATTGTCTATTGATGAAGCTTCACTACTAAGGAGTGTTATGACACACTTAGATCTTTACTTTTGTAAATTCCTGAATGCAATTCCCCTGAAGATTGTTCTCCATCTTACTTTCTGCCTTGAATAGTGCACATTCAATCTTGGTAAGTCCCAAATCAGGCCTTTTCTCAGAGTTACAGAACGCGGCACTCAGTTGCTAGGTGGGTATTATAGACTGTATTGTTTCCCCAAAAAGATGCTGCAGTGCGAACCCCAGTACCTGGGAAGAGAGATTATCCGAAAGTAGGATCTTGGCAGATGATCGAGGTAAGATGAGGTACCCCAGGAAAGCAGTCCCAGGAAAGTAACTGAGTGGCCATCAGCCCTAGGGGTCTCGTCGGCGTCTACAACTCCTATCAGCTTCTCAGCCTTCTCCCTTCCGCCAAGTCGAGCCTTCTTGTAGTCTAGTCTCTCTTTCGGTCAGTCGCTCTAGCAAACAGCTGAGATGTTTCCTTTGCTTCCTGATAGCCATTGAGGCTCCTAAACAAAGCAGAGGTGGTAAGACCCTGCTCCCTCTGACTGTCACTCAGCACTGGGGCTAGGGCTGGCCACCTGGCGGCTCAGGGCTAGATGTTCAATCTGTAAACCAGTTGGTAATAATTACAAGGGAAGATCATCATCTAAATTTTTTGATTCCCTTGAAATAAACGGGTAGACCTTGCAGCTCTGAGGCTGTCATGCCCCACACCACAGTGTTTATCTGTTTCCCCTGCTCTGGACACAGATTCTCTTCTCTACAGTCTGGTCTCCCCGCCAGGCCCTCCACGCTCATCAGGTTTACCCGCCGGTCCCATGGCTGCTGCATTTGACGTAATGACGGGGAAGAGTTCCAGCTCAGTGGGGGAATAAGGATAAGCTTTTAGAATTTCCATGGTAAGGAGAAATTAAACCATCCCACCAGCCCATGAGACCCCAGTGTCTGCCGAGTATCCCCTACCACTCAGTAACTTTGGACCTTCCTGCTTCCCATCAATACACTCCCCTATAAAGTAAGGTGCACGACATGGGCATTCTCAGTCGTGTCTGACTCTTTGGGACCCCACAGACTGCAGCCCGCCAGGCTCCTCTATCACAGGATTCTCCAGGCAAGAATACTGGAGTGGGTTGCCATTTCCTTCTCCAGGGATCTTCCCAAGCCAGGGATTGAACCTGCATCTCCTGCCCCGCCTGCACTGGCAGGCAGATTCTTCACCACAGAGCCACCTGGGAAGCCCTTAATGGAGTATAAGGCATATGGTTAAGATAGAGGGATGCTGACACGAGGAACTGGCTTTGGACAGAAGCGCCTTCTCGAAGGATGCTCAGGGTGCCAGTTTACCAGCCCATCAGATTGTCTGTAAATAGATGCAGGCACAAGGCAGACGTGTTTCCAACTTGACAGCCTCGTGATCAAGGGAGACAGAGTCCTTAAAGGAATGGCTCTGGAAGCACTCAGTATCCCAGATGCGTAATTCCTGCCCTGACTCACTGCATAGCTGGGGCCTGAGCAGAAAACACTCCCTCTCGTGTGTGTGAGGATACGGAGAGTTCCGATTCTCTGCTGCCACTTTGGAGCTGTGAGGATACTGGTACTTTCCAGACACAGGAGGTGGAAACCTGTCCTCTGACTGTCACTCAGCACTGGGGCTAGGGCTGGCCACCTGGCGGCTCAGGGCTAGATGTTCAATCTGTAAACCAGTTGGTAATAATTACAAGGGAAGATCATCATCTAAATTTTTTGATTCCCTTGAAATAAACGGGTAGACCTTGCAGCTCTGAGGCTGTCATGCCCCACACCACAGTGTTTATCTGTTTCCCCTGCTCTGGACACAGATTCTCTTCTCTACAGTCTGGTCTCCCCGCCAGGCCCTCCACGCTCATCAGGTTTACCCGCCGGTCCCATGGCTGCTGCATTTGACGTAATGACGGGGAAGAGTTCCAGCTCAGTGGGGGAATAAGGATAAGCTTTTAGAATTTCCATGGTAAGGAGAAATTAAACCATCCCACCAGCCCATGAGACCCCAGTGTCTGCCGAGTATCCCCTACCACTCAGTAACTTTGGACCTTCCTGCTTCCCATCAATACACTCTCCTATAAAGTAAGGTGCACGCACATGGGCATTCTCAGTCGTGTCTGACTCTTTGGGACCCCACAGACTGCAGCCCGCCAGGCTCCTCTATCACAGGATTCTCCAGGCAAGAATACTGGAGTGGGTTGCCATTTCCTTCTCCAGGGATCTTCCCAAGCCAGGGATTGAACCTGCATCTCCTGCCCCGCCTGCACTGGCAGGCAGATTCTTCACCACAGAGCCACCTGGGAAGCCCTTAATGGAGTATAAGGCATATGGTTAAGATAGAGGGATGCTGACACGAGGAACTGGCTTTGGACAGAAGCGCCTTCTCGAAGGATGCTCAGGGTGCCAGTTTACCAGCCCATCAGATTGTCTGTAAATAGATGCAGGCACAAGGCAGACGTGTTTCCAACTTGACAGCCTCGTGATCAAGGGAGACAGAGTCCTTAAAGGAATGGCTCTGGAAGCACTCAGTATCCCAGATGCGTAATTCCTGCCCTGACTCACTGCATAGCTGGGGCCTGAGCAGAAAACACTCCCTCTCGTGTGTGTGAGGATACGGAGAGTTCCGATTCTCTGCTGCCACTTTGGAGCTGTGTGATTTCCAATAAGCTGCCGTCCTCTCTGAGCTCTGTGTAAATGAGGATACTGGTACTTTCCAGACACAGGAGGATGAAGATGGAGACTTGCTTTTCAGCTCAAGGCCCCTTTCAGCACACAGTCTTATGCGCAATTTGAGTGGCTCTGTCTGATGTGTCTGGAATCAGGGAGGCTTTCTTTCTGAAATCCAGAACTTCATTTAATTAGGCATCAAGAACCTTTGCTCCCAAACTGAACTGGACTGAGCTCTATTTCCACACTAAAACAAAGCAATGAATAAAAGGAAGCAACATAACTCTACTTTTTTTTTCAGGGGATTTCCCTATTTTCTCATAATGAGAGATCATTAAAATAACTAGAAGACAAATGGCACCAAATTAATAAAAATGTAGATCAAAGGATCCTCTGTTACCTATTTTTGCTTCATTCCAGTTGAGGAATACATTGATTAAGCTGCCAGCAAACCATTATGGTCATATTCATTACGAGAGCATAATCTATTTTATGATGATAGGATAGTGACTAACACAGTCTTGCAGACAGACATTTCTCTGTGGGCTAAGTAATCATTTACTACGGATCCACACCAAAGAGCACTGGGTTCGTTTTGCGAATGGTGGAATGGAGCCTTCAAGTTGGAGAGGGGAGAAGACCATTTATTTTCTTTGTATTTATCACCTAGCTCAGTTTGCTCGATTCCCAGATGGAGGGCAGTTGGAGTATCGCTGTGAAATCTCTAATGATCCAAGAGAGATTTCAGAAATACCAAAAAAGATAAGTCAGTGAGCTGATTTTATGAAGGTTTTGTGGGTTTTATCTACTCTTTATCCCATAGTGGATGTGATTGATTTCTCATGTGCTTATTTATTCATTACGTTTATTTACTCCTTAAGCGTTGATTCATTATTCATTAGGCAAAGAGGTGGTAGGGCATGACTGAGTGCCTGGTCTTAGCCATGCGGATCAGTAGCACAAGACTTTGAGTTGCTCACAGCCTCGTGGGAGAGGCAGGGGTGCAGCTGAGCAGTGAGGCGGGAGTAGAGGTATGCACAGAGGTGGTGGTTGTTGGCTAGTCGCTAAGTTGTGTCCGACTCTTTTGTGACCCCATGGACTGTAGCCCACGAGTCTCCTCTGTCCATGGGATTTCCCAGGTAAGAATGCAGGAGTGGGTATTCCTTCTCTGGTAGGAAGACTGCTTCCTTCTCCAAGGGATATTCCCGAGCCAGGGATCGAACCCACATCTCCTGCATTGGCAGGCAGATTCTTTACCACTGAGTCGCCTGGGAAGCCCTATGCACAGAGATTACTCACAGCAAACCTGGAGAGCTGACTTTGCCGCTGCATGCAGGCAGCCTCAGAAGTAGGGACCCTAGAGTAGCAGTGGTGATGAACTTGTTTGCAAGAGCCAGATGGTCTGCATTTGAACTCAGACCCCATCACTCACAAGCTCGGAGTTCCTGGGCAAATCATTTATCCCTCCGACCCTGAGTTTCTCCTCTGGAAAATGGGATGATAACAGGACTCCCCACACCATTGTTCCAGTCTGTGGATGAACCCTTTACCTCCCCTGTGTGTCGTCTTGTGAATTCTTCATTATGGAAGAACCACGGTCATGGCATTCTTGATTTACCCATGGAGAAACGGAGCACTTAGAGAGAGTAAGCACCTTGCCTGAGGTCACCAAGCCAGCCAGAAGCAGAACCAGAATAGGAAGGCAAGTCTCCTGTCCTCTCAAATGCATGCCCTTCACCAGTGTGAAGTGAACATTTTCGTACATCCGTGTTGTTTAACGCAGGGTCACACAATACCCAGAGGGACCAGGCAGGACGTGAATGCCTGGAGCAGGCAGGTGGGGATGTGACAGACTGCATAATATCACAGGTTCATCTAACGCCCCAAATGATCTTGGCTTGTGGATTACAGGCTTAGGATTGCTCACCCTTCTGATGTTTATTGAAAATACAAAATGTGAATTTTTGTCTGAAGTATCTTGATTTAACTGACAATTATTTTAATTTAGAACAGAGTGTGAATTCAACACAAACTGTCTGTAGGCAGGGCAGGTGCGAGGACTGCCAGCCTGCATGTCTGCTTTGAAGGAAGATCTCTCTACAGGCCCGTGGGCACCCTAAAAGCCTCCTGAGCACTCCTTCCTACTCTAGTTTCTGCTTGGAGGACCCTGGCAGGGCTCTGGGCAGTGAGAAATCTCAGGCACAGGCTGGCAGCAGGGAACCAGACGACTTCTCTTCCAGCCCCTCTCTCTGTGGGGCTCAGCCCCAGCATCCACAGCTCACTGTTCTCAAGAAGAATGGTCACGGTCCATCCTGTAAGGAAGCTTGTCTTCTGGGCCTGCTGGACATGGATGTGCCTTGGAGGTCTCCTTAAAGCAAATGGTGATGCAAGATTCCCCTGAATTGTTTCTTACCTCATAGTTCTTTGGGTTGGGAGAGACCAATTTGGAAAGTTCAGGTGCCTTAGTAATCCACAGTGTTATCATGTGTTTATTAAATTGCCATTCTTTGCATGGGCCTGGGGAGGGGCCCATAGAGCATCGAGCAGAGGAGACATGTAGTACAGGAATCCTGAATTGCACATGGCGAGGATGGTGAAGGTGTTAACAAAATGCTGTATACAACGCAAATTGGGAAGAATTATGCCCAGAGGAGGCAATCAGTGAAAAGTGTTATGGTCTTTGAGCTACGTTGCTCGGTGTGGATAGAATGTCACCAGTTCAGGAGAGAAGAGGTAGGACATCCAAACACAGAGAATGCTACCACCATCACCAACACCAGCATCACCAACACTATCATAACCCACAAACAATCATCATCTCCATTGCTACAGTCATCACCATCAACAACACCATTGCCAACACCGTCATCATCATCACCACCGTCGCCTTTGCCATCATCAGTGAATCAATGATCCACATTACCAAGAGCTTAAAATAAACTCCTTCATGTGTTTTATCTCACTTGAGCCTCACAACCCTGTGGCAAGGGTACTAAGCACATTCTCACTTTAAGATGAAGGAATTGAGGCTTAGAGATTTACTTTCTCCCAGCTCCTTAGTGT
Organism: Tragulus kanchil; assembly: GCA_022376925.1. Taxonomy (NCBI): domain Eukaryota; kingdom Metazoa; phylum Chordata; class Mammalia; order Artiodactyla; family Tragulidae; genus Tragulus; species Tragulus kanchil. The sequence goes on along the minus strand of JAIOJX010000002.1, from coordinate 110,656,219 downwards.
GGCTCCAGATTCACGCCAGAGCCTGCCCTCAACTGCTGCACTTCACTGCCCACCATACACCAGTGCCTGGAGGGGACAAAGGCCTGCCAGCCTGCATGTCTGCTTTGAAGGAAGATCTCTCTACAGGCCCGTGGGCACCCTAAAAGCCTCCTGAGCACTCCTTCCTACTCTAGTTTCTGCTTGGAGGACCCTGGCAGGGCTCTGGGCAGTGAGAAATCTCAGGCACAGGCTGGCAGCAGGGAACCAGACGACTTCTCTTCCAGCCCCTCTCTCTGGGGGGCTCAGCCCCAGCATCCACAGCTCACTGTTCTCAAGAAGAATGGTCACGGTCCATCCTGTAAGGAAGCTTGTCTTCTGGGCCTGCTGGACATGGATGTGCCTTGGAGGTCTCCTTAAAGCAAATGGTGATGCAAGATTCCCCTGAATTGTTTCTTACCTCATAGTTCTTTGGGTTGGGAGAGACCAATTTGGAAAGTTCAGGTGCCTTAGTAATCCACAGTGTTATCATGTGTTTATTAAATTGCCATTCTTTGCATGGGCCTGGGGAGGGGCCCATAGAGCATCGAGCAGAGGAGACATGTAGTACAGGAATCCTGAATTGCACATGGCGAGGATGGTGAAGGTGTTAACAAAATGCTGTATACAACGCAAATTGGGAAGAATTATGCCCAGAGGAGGCAATCAGTGAAAAGTGTTATGGTCTTTGAGCTACGTTGCTCGGTGTGGATAGAATGTCACCAGTTCAGGAGAGAAGAGGTAGGACATCCAAACACAGAGAATGCTACCACCATCACCAACACCAGCATCACCAACACTATCATAACCCACAAACAATCATCATCTCCATTGCTACAGTCATCACCATCAACAACACCATTGCCAACACCGTCATCATCATCACCACCGTCGCCTTTGCCATCATCAGTGAATCAATGATCCACATTACCAAGAGCTTAAAATAAACTCCTTCATGTGTTTTATCTCACTTGAGCCTCACAACCCTGTGGCAAGGGTACTAAGCACATTCTCACTTTAAGATGAAGGAATTGAGGCTTAGAGATTTACTTTCTCCCAGCTCCTTAGTGTGGCTCCAGATTCACGCCAGAGCCTGCCCTCAACTGCTGCACTTCACTGCCCACCATACACCAGTGCCTGGAGGGGACAAAGGCCTCAGAGCACATGCAAAGGGCTGAGGGCACTGCTGACACATAGGAAGTGCTCAATACGTGTTAGAGACCATAGATTCTTGCAGAAGAATGCTCATGGCTATTGTCTAATCAAAGAGCTTCTATAGTCAAATACATTTAGGAAGTGGTAGATCAAAGCGAAGCAAGTCTTTCTTTGGGTGCAGGACTTGTCAGAGCCTTCCAAGTATGAGCACACATGGGCAGTCTCCAACACAGGAACCTTTTCCTCCTGAGAGTGTATTCAAGATGACATTTCTTCCCTCCTGTGCCGTTGATGGGAATGTAAATGGATGCAACCACTTTGGAAAACAGTACAGAGGTTCCTTAAAAACTATAAATAGAACTATAGTTGCTGTTGTTGTTGTTAAGTTGCTGAATCATGTCCAGTTCTTTGTGACCCCATGGACTGTAGGATGCCAGGCTCCTCTGTCCTCCACTATAGTGCCCCATGGGTTTGCTCAATTTCATGACCATTGACTTGGTGCTGCTGTCTAACCATCTCATCCTCTGCTGCCTCCTTCTCCTTTTGCTTGCAGTCTTTCTCAGTATCAGGATCTTTTCTAGTGAGTCATTGGAATGATTCTGCAACCCTACTTTTGGCATATATTCAGAGAAAACTCTAATTTGAAAATATACATGGACTCTAATGTTCCTAGCAGCACTATTCACAAAAGCCAGGACATGGAAACAACCTAAAAGTCCCTTGACAGATGAATGGATAAATAAGATGTGGTATATGTGTACAATGGAATACTACTCAGTCATAAAAAAGAATGAAATAATGAAATAATACTGTTTGCATAACATTATCATCCTAAGTGAAGTAAACACTTAGTATGTGGAATCTAAAATATGATACAAAGGATGTATTTATGGTCTGTTTTATGATCTAACATATTTACAAAACAGAAATGGACTCATAAACATAAAAATGAGCTTCTAGTTACCAAATGGGAAAGGGTGGGAGATAAATTAGGAGTCTGAGGTTAGCAGAGTTTGTATTTATATAATTCCATGATAGGTCACAGTTCATGGGGTTGCAAAGAGTCAGACATGACTTAGTGACTAAACAGCAACAGCAAATATGTGTGTGTGTATTATGTATATACTGCACACACATATATATATTTATATATAAGATGCATAAATAACAAGATCCTGCTGTGTAGCAAAGGGAGCTATTAAATATCATGTAATAAACCATGGCGGAAAGGACTCTAAACAAGAGTATATGTATATAATTGAAACATTTTTTTTTATTTTGCTTTTTTGATTGTACAGAGTTTTGTTGTTTACAGATATGTATAATCCCAAATTAGTCATATGTATATCCCATTCCCCTTGCTCCAGGCCATTGCATAGCCCCCATGTGAGATCCCTTAACCCACAGTGCATTGACAATAGTTATCTCTTTTACATATGGTGTAGTACAGGGCTCCATGTTGCTGTTTCCATCTCTCTCACCCACTCTTCCCTCTCTCCAATGTCCACAAGTCTGTCCTCTATGACTGTTTTTCCATCGATGCTCTGCGTGTTGTATAACTGAGACACTTTGCTGTACGCCAGGAACTAGCACAATATTGTAAATCAACTCTACTTCAATTCAAAAAATAAAAATAAATAGAAAGATTAGGGTTACTTACCTCATGACCTTGAGAACCACAGGTCAGGAGGTAGATAGTCAAGAGCATGAAAGTGGGACTAAGTCCACTCAGGTTTCCTCCACCATGGTGCACAGGGCGGAATCATTATGATCAGGTCTATCGAGAGCACTTTGGTCCCTCAATAGAACCCTCCCCCTCAAGTTGTGATGATCAAAAATATCTCCAGACATTGACAAACAGGAACAATCACTTTTAGCCGAGGGCCACTGACTTAGCTCTTTAGAGTTAAAGTAAAAGGAACAGGCTGAAGTACCTCTATTTAGGGGGCTGAAGGATGAAGAGAAGGCTACTACTGAGCCTGGAGAAGGGAAAAAAAAGAGCTACATGGCCTACAAGGGGCAGTACCAGGGCACCAAAGAAGCTGCCGTTTCCCAGGAGAGGAGGTGGCCCCCAGGGTCATCAAAAGCTAGCGTAGAAGGACCTGGGTGAAACAAGCTCCACATCTTCCTTGCAGGACGCAGCTCCAATGGAATGATAGGCAGCAGACGGATTCTAGGGGCTGAAAGGCAGAATGTGCACGGAGCATTTAGGAAGGACTAGAGCAGCCAGTAGTGGGAAGTGTTGTTAAGACGGGAAGGCCTGCCCTGGGCCAGAGAAGCAGGGAGGAGGGCATGGTGGAGAGGGAGTCAAAGAAGAAGTGAGTTAGTGAATATCCAGAAGAGGAGGCGGACAGGGAAAGGTTCGAAACTGTGATCCTACAACCAGCTGAGGGGCAGTGGGCGTGTCTCACAGACATCTTTTGTTTGGCCCACTCTGTTAGTTTCCTAATCTGGTGAATTTATTTTTATGAATTTAGTGGTTCGTTCTGAAGAATGAGAGTCCTGGAGTTCAGAAGTTCAAAATCAGGTTGTCAGCAGAGTGGTTTCCTTCTGGGGCTCAGCAGAAGAATCCATGCCTCTCTCCTGGCAGCTAGTTTGCTGGTGGTCCTCACAACCCTCAGCTTGTGGAAGCAACACTCCCTCCTCATGGGGCCATCTTCCCTGCGTGCCTTCACCTGACATTCTTAGGAGAATACCAGCCATTGGATTTAGGGTCCATCTAATCCACCCTAACCCACTTCAATGGCAGAAAATGAAGAACTAAGGAGACTCTTGATGAAGGTGAAAAATGAGAATGAAAAACCTGGCTTAAAACTCAAATGCTCAAAAATGAAAATCATGCCATCTGGTCCCATTACTTACATACTTTATTTTCTTAGGCTCCAAAATCACTGTGGACAGTGATTGCAGCCATGAAATTAAAAGATGCTTGCTCCATGGAAGAAAAGCTATGACAAACCTAGACAGAGTATTCAAAAGCACAGGCATCTCTTTGCCAACAAAGTCTCTAGTGGTCATGTACAGATGTGAGAGTTGGCCCATAAAGAAGGCTGAGCACTGAAGAACTGATGCCTTCAAACTCTGCTGCTGGAGAAGACTCTTGAGAGTCCCTTGGACAGCAAGGAGATCAAACCAGTGAATCCTGAAGGAAATCAGCCCTGACTATTCATTGGAAGGACTGATGCTGAAGCTGAAGCTCCAATACTTTGGCCACCTGATGTGAAGAACTGACTCACTGGAAAAGATCCTGATGCTGGGAAAGACTGAGGGCAAGAGGATGAGGGGCAACAGAGGATGAGATGCTTGGATGGCATCACTGACTCAGTGGACATGAGTTTGAGCAAAGTCTGGGAAATAGTGAAGGACGGAGAAGACTGGTGGGCTGCTGTTCCTGGGGTCACCGTCAGACACAACTTAGCAACTGAATAGCAACTAATCCAACTGACCTCATCTTTATTTTTTTCTTTGCAACAGGCTTTTATGTTTGCTTTATGTCTGTTACATTGTTTGAAACCCAAAGAACTACATTTTCTCTTCAAATTTGGATGTGTATATAAATACCATTTTTCCAGACTTAGCACACTCCATACCATGGTTTCTTGGCCTGTGTCTGCTCTGAAATCATCAAGCTTTGTCTGTCTACCTAGGGTCCCTGAGAACATAGAATAGAATACAATAGCCAGAGTTTACAGCTCTTAAAATCAAATAAATTTAGAAAGAATAAGCACTGCAGAACCTTTCCTTGGCAGCTAGTTTGCTGGTGGTCCTCACAACCCTCAGCTTGTGGAAGCAACACTCCCTCCTCATGGGGCCATCTTCCCTGCGTGCCTTCACCTGACATTCTTAGGAGAATACCAGCCATTGGATTTAGGGTCCATCTAATCCACCCTAACCCACTTCAATGGCAGAAAATGAAGAACTAAGGAGACTCTTGATGAAGGTGAAAAATGAGAATGAAAAACCTGGCTTAAAACTCAAATGCTCAAAAATGAAAATCATGCCATCTGGTCCCATTACTTACATACTTTATTTTCTTAGGCTCCAAAATCACTGTGGACAGTGATTGCAGCCATGAAATTAAAAGATGCTTGCTCCATGGAAGAAAAGCTATGACAAACCTAGACAGAGTATTCAAAAGCACAGGCATCTCTTTGCCAACAAAGTCTCTAGTGGTCATGTACAGATGTGAGAGTTGGACCATAAAGAAGGCTGAGCACTGAAGAACTGATGCCTTCAACTTGTGGTGCTGGAGAAGACTCTTGAGAGTCCCTTGGACAGCAAGGAGATCAGACCAGTGAATCCTAAAGGAAATCAGCCCTGACTATTCATTGGAAGGACTGATGCTGAAGCTGAAGCTCCAATACTTTGGCCACCTGATGTGAAGAACTGACTCACTGGAAAAGATCCTGATGCTGGGAAAGACTGAGGGCAAGAGGATGAGGGGCAACAGAGGATGAGATGCTTGGATGGCATCACTGACTCAGTGGACATGAGTTTGAGCAAAGTCTGGGAAATAGTGAAGGACGGAGAAGACTGGTGGGCTGCTGTTCCTGGGGTCACCGTCAGACACAACTTAGCAACTGAATAGCAACTAATCCAACTGACCTCATCTTTATTTTTTTCTTTGCAACAGGCTTTTATGTTTGCTTTATGTCTGTTACATTGTTTGAAACCCAAAGAACTACATTTTCTCTTCAAATTTGGATGTGTATATAAATACCATTTTTCCAGACTTAGCACACTCCATACCATGGTTTCTTGGCCTGTGTCTGCTCTGAAATCATCAAGCTTTGTCTGTCTACCTAGGGTCCCTGAGAACATAGAATAGAATACAATAGCCAGAGTTTACAGCTCTTAAAATCAAATAAATTTAGAAAGAATAAGCACTGCAGAAAATGGTTTGATTCACCTTCCTAGGGCCTGTATTCAGGAACCACAGCTGGTTTTGAGGGACATCTGGTCTGTCTTGGATAGCTGAGACCTCGTGCCCTCTTTGTTTCTTTAGAACTTCAATCAAAGGCCGTTTCCACAAGAGCTGGCTAACGGAGTCAATACTCAACTCCAGGGCTTGAGGGTTCTCAGCATGACAGAGTTTTCTATTTCCAAACCCAGAGGCTGAACATCTGACTTACGTATATGGGAGCAGGGCTAGAGTTTAGCAGAGGGGTTCCCAGCTGACCTCATCTTAATCTAGCTAATGACATCCACAAAGACCCTCATTACAAACAGAGTCAAAGTGGACATGAATTCTGAGGAGACCGCTGTTCAATCCAGTGGGTTGGGAAGATCGCCTGGAGAAGGGAATGGTTACCCATTCTAGTCATCTTGCCTGGAGAATTGCATGGGCAGAGGAGTCTGGCAGGCTGCAGTCCATGGGGTTTGCAGAGTTGGACACAACTGAGTGCTAACACTTTCACATTTTTTCACGCATTTTTTTTCCCCACAAATTTGACTTCATGACCATTTTAAAAAATTGGGATATGGAGCATAAGAATCAGTACTTCTGGAGTCTTCTAAAAAACCAAGAGATTTAGCAACACTTGGAGAAGGGAATGGCAACCCACTCCAGGATTCTTGCCTGGAGAATTCCATGGACAGAGGTTTGCAATGAATCAGACACAGCTGAGTGACTTAACATGTTAGCAATGCTAGATTGTATTCCTGGTGGCAAAAAATTGTTGGTGGTGACAAGTGGTAGCCCATATTAGGGTGAGTGGGCTCATTCACACAAAACTGCACCTAGTAACTTACCTCATTGACCTTACCCAGGTGGTCCCTGTGTGGACTGAAGTTTGAGGTGTTTAACCAAATACTTCTCTTCAAATTTGGATGTGTATATAAATACCATTTTTCCAGACTTAGCACACTCCATACCATGGTTTCTTGGCCTGTGTCTGCTCTGAAATCACCAAGCTTTGTCTGGTTACCTAGGGTCCCTGAGAACATAGAATAGAATACAATAGCCAGAGTTTACAGCTCTTAAAATCAAATAAATTTAGAAAGAATAAGCACTGCAGAAAATGGTTTGATTCACCTTCCTAGGGCCTGTATTCAGGAACCACAGCTGGTTTTGAGGGACATCTGGTCTGTCTTGGATAGCTGAGACCTCGTGCCCTCTTTGTTTCTTTAGAACTTCAATCAAAGGCCGTTTCCACAAGAGCTGGCTAACGGAGTCAATACTCAACTCCAGGGCTTGAGGGTTCTCAGCATGACAGAGTTTTCTATTTCCAAACCCAGAGGCTGAACATCTGACTTACGTATATGGGAGCAGGGCTAGAGTTTAGCAGAGGGGTTCCCAGCTGACCTCATCTTAATCTAGCTAATGACATCCACAAAGACCCTCATTACAAACAGAGTCAAAGTGGACATGAATTCTGAGGAGACCGCTGTTCAATCCAGTGGGTTGGGAAGATCGCCTGGAGAAGGGAATGGTTACCCATTCTAGTCATCTTGCCTGGAGAATTGCATGGGCAGAGGAGTCTGGCAGGCTGCAGTCCATGGGGTTTGCAGAGTTGGACACAACTGAGTGCTAACACTTTCACATTTTTTCACGCATTTTTTTTCCCCACAAATTTGACTTCATGACCATTTTAAAAAATTGGGATATGGAGCATAAGAATCAGTACTTCTGGAGTCTTCTAAAAAACCAAGAGATTTAGCAACACTTGGAGAAGGGAATGGCAACCCACTCCAGGATTCTTGCCTGGAGAATTCCATGGACAGAGGTTTGCAATGAATCAGACACAGCTGAGTGACTTAACATGTTAGCAATGCTAGATTGTATTCCTGGTGGCAAAAAATTGTTGGTGGTGACAAGTGGTAGCCCATATTAGGGTGAGTGGGCTCATTCACACAAAACTGCACCTAGTAACTTACCTCATTGACCTTACCCAGGTGGTCCCTGTGTGGACTGAAGTTTGAGGTGCCTGGCAAGAGTCCTCTGCCAGGACCAGAGGTCCTGCCTTCTATGCTCCTGATGGTCTGATGGAGATCAGCTCTCACCTTCCCTGATGTTGTTTCTGATCCTAGGTTAACCATGGTCATGTTCAGCCATCCAGCTTAAAGAACTCAGCTGGGACCACACGAGCAGAAGCCTCTAGTTAGCCCTCCTGTGAGTGTTGGACCAGCTTTGTCTAAGTCTACTAGTGTTTTTCTGGTTAAAGTTCAGGAGGCTCGTTGCCCATGGTGGTGATTCTGGACTCCTGTTTCAGAAAGGCATGGTGCCCACTTTAGAAATTCAACAGTTCTGGCTTCAGTTCCAAGGAGCTATATGGCCTTAGAACATGCATACTGTGTACTCAGCCTGAGGATTTTGTGAGAATAGGAAATAAAGTATGTAAAGTGCCTCATACTGTCCCAGGTTTGAGTTGGGCACTCGATAAATGCAACCATGAAAAATTATTATGAGTCCTATTGTTGGATGCGTTCCAAGTCAGCAAACAGATGGCAGGCATATCATATTCACAGGTCAGTGAGAGCAAAGTGGATGAAGAGGAGCCTCCCCCTATCACAAGCGTCAGTGTGGAGGACGGCAGGAGTCTAAGCCACCTATTGGTTGTTTGAACTGAGAAGTCTTACAGGCAGCTACCACACGTCCCTCCTCCCCAACCTCTGCCTGTGTTCTGTGCTCGTTTCATATGCACCATCCGGTGTTTAGGTGACACCTTATTAAACAAGGTCTGCCTGTGACCCAGCAAGTCACAATGAAGACAGGAATTAAGATATAGCTTCCTGCGATGCCTAATTGGATTACAAGGATCACGGGAATGTCGTGTTGACTATGAAATGTGCAGGGGATTATTCAGTAATGACTTTCTTCTGTTGTCCTTCACTAATGTTGTCAATCGGGAATAGCTTTAGATGAGGCGAGAATCCCAGTGGAAGGAGAACTGCCTTCCTCATTTACTGTTGGGTGTCTCTGGATGTGGAGGGGCCAGAGCAGTTGTAGGTAATTGATTGCCCAGAGATGACGGCTGCTATGTGTAAGCCACCGACCCTGGTCCTGTCACTCATCTGGTTTCCTGATCCCACCACTCAACAGTCCACGGATGTTTCTAGCCTGGGGTCTCCCCAGAAGCCCGGAGTCTCTAGGTTTACTTTTATTCCATTAGATCCATAAGGTCACTCTCAACGTGAAGTCCTAACCATCTTGTGTCCATTTCCTCCTCCCCAGCCGTGTTCTCCTCATTACAGCTTTATGAGCGTCTCTTATGGTATTCCTGTCACTTCGCACTCTTTCTCTTTCTCTTGCTGCTGTGACTTTCCAGTTAGAGCAGCAACAACAAAAAGAACAAAAGGCATAGCTTCCAGAGTGAGCCTTTAACAGCGTTCTTCTGGGGGACTTCTCTGGTCATCCAGTGGTTAAGATTCCCCCTTCTAATGCAGGGGGCAAGGGTTCCATCCTGGTCAGGAACTGAGAGTCCACATGCTGTGCACTGTGGTCAGAGAATAGTAATAATAAAATGCCTCATACTGTCCCATTGAGTTGGGCACTCGATAAATGCAACCATGAAAAATTATTATGAGTCCTATTGTTGGATGCGTTCCAAGTCAGCAAACAGATGGCAGGCATATCATATTCACAGGTCAGTGAGAGCAAAGTGGATGAAGAGGAGCCTCCCCCTATCACAAGCGTCAGTGTGGAGGACGGCAGGAGTCTAAGCCACCTATTGGTTGTTTGAACTGAGAAGTCTTACAGGCAGCTACCACACGTCCCTCCTCCCCAACCTCTGCCTGTGTTCTGTGCTCGTTTCATATGCACCATCCGGTGTTTAGGTGACACCTTATTAAACAAGGTCTGCCTGTGACCCAGCAAGTCACAATGAAGACAGGAATTAAGATATAGCTTCCTGCGATGCCTAATTGGATTACAAGGATCACGGGAATGTCGTGTTGACTATGAAATGTGCAGGGGATTATTCAGTAATGACTTTCTTCTGTTGTCCTTCACTAATGTTGTCAATCGGGAATAGCTTTAGATGAGGCGAGAATCCCAGTGGAAGGAGAACTGCCTTCCTCATTTACTGTTGGGTGTCTCTGGATGTGGAGGGGCCAGAGCAGTTGTAGGTAATTGATTGCCCAGAGATGACGGCTGCTATGTGTAAGCCACCGACCCTGGTCCTGTCACTCATCTGGTTTCCTGATCCCACCACTCAACAGTCCACGGATGTTTCTAGCCTGGGGTCTCCCCAGAAGCCCGGAGTCTCTAGGTTTACTTTTATTCCATTAGATCCATAAGGTCACTCTCAACGTGAAGTCCTAACCATCTTGTGTCCATTTCCTCCTCCCCAGCCGTGTTCTCCTCATTACAGCTTTATGAGCGCTCTCTTATGGTATTCCTGTCACTTCGCACTCTTTCTCTTTCTCTTGCTGCTGTGCCTTTCCAGTTAAAGCAGCAACAACAAAAAGAACAAAAGGCATAGCTTCCAGAGTGAGCCTTTAACAGCGTTCTTCTGGGGGACTTCTCTGGTCATCCAGTGGTTAAGATTCCCCCTTCTAATGCAGGGGGCAAGGGTTCCATCCCTGGTCAGGGAACTGAGAGTCCACATGCTGTGCACTGTGGTCAGAGAATAGTAATAATAATTAATAAAGCTGTCCTCCTGCTCATATCACTCCCCTGATGAAAATCCTTCCATCACAAAGCCAGTAAATACATTGCATGTTTGGGTCTCCTCTTCCCTCTGGGGCCCAGGAAGACGTTACGAATCAATCACTGTTTTCTGCTGAGCAGGATTTGAATGAAGCTTTGCTATGAGCCCATTGGCACTGATATTTAAGAGTCCTTTGCCATCTGCCTTCTACCTACCTATCCTGTTTGTCTCTTGCTACTCCCTCTCTTTTGTCACATTTTGCTATGGGATTCATCTCCCAACAGTCCTGAGCTATGGGTAGTTACACCAGCAGGCCTTTGCATGTGCAGTTTCTTCTGCCTGGTCTCACATATCTGCCTGGAAGACTCCTCCTTCACTCAGAGGTAGTCTCTCTGAATCCCTAAGATGTGTCCGTTTTTCCTTCAAGTCTCCACTGCCTGTGCCTCCTTTTCTGTAAGTGTTCCATTGCACAGAAGGTTGCTTTGCATGGCCAGCCACCCACTAGTTTTTCTCTGCTCTCACAGAGGGGACCGGGACAATGGCCCAGGCATCACTGCATCCCCAGCACCTATCAGGGCTTTACTGTGGTCAGTAGCTGACCACAGGAAGTGACTGTGGAGCCGCATCTTTTAGTGAACACTTTATGCCAGACACTAGGCTAAGTACCCCTCATGCAGCCTCCTCCTCCAGTCTTCTATGAGTGTTTGTTTTTTTTTTTAATTCATTTTGCATGAGAGGAAACAGGCTTAGAGAGATGAAGGCACTTGTGGGCTCAAGGCCACACTGTGAAGGACCCAGTTCTGTGTAAACTAATGTTCCCCAAGGGACATTGGCAGTCTCTGGAGATTGATGTAGTACATGTAGTTGATGGTTACAGCTGAGTGGAAGGTGCTGCTGGCATCTAGTGGGTAGAGTCCAAGGATGCTGCTAAACATCCCACAATGCACAACTCAGGCCCCAGTAACAGGATTGGCCAGCCGCAATGTCAGTGTGCCAAGGGTGGGAAACCCTGCCTGTGACTCTTTGCACCTAATCACGGTGTTGAACATCTCCCTACAGGGTATGTTTGACTTAAGTGTTTTCATTGGGTGGGTTGCCAGGGCTCACAAATTGCATAAAGATACAGTTAGAAGGAGCTGCCCTCTCTTTGTTTACATCAAGACTGGGTGGGGACACAGAGGTGTGCATTCTAATTCTTGGGACTTAAGAAGAGACCTTCAGCCGTGACAACCCCCAAGGATGATAGGTCTCAGTGGAGGCTGCCTCCTCCCCAGTCTGTCCATCCTCCAAGTCCACTGCCTTAGGCAGATTTCCAGCAGCTGAACTAAACACTTGCAGATTTGGTGGGGAGGGAGTAGATGCTCTCAAGAGCAAGGTAAATAAGTAATTTAGATAAATCCAGGCAACCCATGATCTGAATCTGCTTATGCCCCAGGAAGTCAGCAGAGGGTTAACAGTACCCAGTCTATTTTCATTAAGAAATTTGAACTTTGGTCCAGTATGCAACTTAGCTGCAATTCTACATTATTTATTATTCATGGGGCATTGTAACTCACCACAGTCTCTGAGTAATCTTTTAAAGCCTGCCAAAAGAACCGGTGTTAATTGCTTACACTGGAACATATTTGCTGTTGGAAATGTCACACCATAATTATATCCCATTTCGCTGTCTACCACTGCCCCCAGACACCTATCAGGGCTTTACTGTGGTCAGTAGCTGACCACAGGAAGTGACAGTTTGAACACTTTATGCCAGACACTAGGCTAAGTACCCCTCATGCAGCCTCCTCCTCCAGTCTTCTATGAGTGTTTGTTTTTTTTTTTAATTCATTTTGCATGAGAGGAAACAGGCTTAGAGAGATGAAGGCACTTGTGGGCTCAAGGCCACACTGTGAAGGACCCAGTTCTGTGTAAACTAATGTTCCCCAAGGGACATTGGCAGTCTCTGGAGATTGATGTAGTACATGTAGTTGATGGTTACAGCTGAGTGGAAGGTGCTGCTGGCATCTAGTGGGTAGAGTCCAAGGATGCTGCTAAACATCCCACAATGCACAACTCAGGCCCCAGTAACAGGATTGGCCAGCCGCAATGTCAGTGTGCCAAGGGTGGGAAACCCTGCCTGTGACTCTTTGCACCTAATCACGGTGTTGAACATCTCCCTACAGGGTATGTTTGACTTAAGTGTTTTCATTGGGTGGGTTGCCAGGGCTCACAAATTGCATAAAGATACAGTTAGAAGGAGCTGCCCTCTCTTTGTTTACATCAAGACTGGGTGGGGACACAGAGGTGTGCATTCTAATTCTTGGGACTTAAGAAGAGACCTTCAGCCGTGACAACCCCCAAGGATGATAGGTCTCAGTGGAGGCTGCCTCCTCCCCAGTCTGTCCATCCTCCAAGTCCACTGCCTTAGGCAGATTTCCAGCAGCTGAACTAAACACTTGCAGATTTGGTGGGGAGGGAGTAGATGCTCTCAAGAGCAAGGTAAATAAGTAATTTAGATAAATCCAGGCAACCCATGATCTGAATCTGCTTATGCCCCAGGAAGTCAGCAGAGGGTTAACAGTACCCAGTCTATTTTCATTAAGAAATTTGAACTTTGGTCCAGTATGCAACTTAGCTGCAATTCTACATTATTTATTATTCATGGGGCATTGTAACTCACCACAGTCTCTGAGTAATCTTTTAAAGCCTGCCAAAAGAACCGGTGTTAATTGCTTACACTGGAACATATTTGCTGTTGGAAATGTCACACCATAATTATATCCCATTTCGCTGTCTGACAACTAATATACTAAAAGAAAATTGGGTTTCTTTTTTTTCTTCTTCTTCCTGTGATGTGTGAAACCATTACCTAGACCCTTCAGGCAGCAAGCAGGTAGAAAGTTTCTTTACTTGTCAAGAAGTTAGAAAACTTTCAGGGCTGGATGATGGTGATGTAGATGAACAGGACTGGCTTCGTGGAAAGACGTACCAGCTAGACAATTGATTGCATTTGATTCAAGCTCTGCTTTCACACCTTTGAATGAGGCCCCACATTTTCCATTTGTGCTGGGCTGTGGAAATGATGGAGTCCATCCTGCAAAAGTGGAAGGAACAGGGCAATGACATGGCCCATGGAGTTGATGAGAAAGGAATTGGTGAGGCTTTCTGGGGCACAGGCCAGTTATAAGCTAGAAAATACATACGTATCTGTACGTGTGCATGTATGGGTCATAAGAATCGTTCGCTTGTGCGGTCAAGCAGGGCAGACTGTCTAATCAGATGGCTCTTTCTGGAAGGCGAGTGACTATGTGTGGGTAGCTGAGCCTCCCTCAAGCCCAGGGTTGGTCAGCTGTGGCACACAGCCCACTCCTGTTGTGTAAGTCAACTTTTGCTGGAATGCAGCCATATGTGTTTGGGTAGGTGTTGTCTGGGGCTGCTTTCTCACACACGGACAGTGTAGAGCAATTGCAGTAGAGACCACATAACCACAAAGCCCAAAATGTTTAGTCTCTGTTCCCCCGTGAAAGAAGTTTGCTGAGCCCTGTCTTAAACCATGGGGGGAGCTGCTTCCACCTGGTTGCACAAGGGGCTCAGAGCTCATGGTCAGGCAGCCACGTTATGTAAGAGAGGGGAGAATGGATTCTGCTGAGTGACTAGCTGTTTCTACCCTGCCCATTTTACAGGTTTGGAAGCTGAGGTGACTTCGAGAGATCGAGTCACTTGCTCACAAAGAGGTCCGCCTGAATTGAATGTATTAAAGTGCATGGTTACTTTTATTTTTTTTTAAGCTGATATAAAGGCATGTACCTGAAAAAACTTCACCCACTTTCTAAAAGAACCGGTGTTAATTGCTTACACTGGAACATATTTGCTGTTGGAAATGTCACACCATAATTATATCCCATTTCGCTGTCTGACAACTAATATACTAAAAGAAAATTGGGTTTCTTTTTTTTCTTCTTCTTCCTGTGATGTGAAACCATTACCTAGACCCTTCAGGCAGCAAGCAGGTAGAAAGTTTCTTTACTTGTCAAGAAGTTAGAAAACTTTCAGGGCTGGATGATGGTGATGTAGATGAACAGGACTGGCTTCGTGGAAAGACGTACCAGCTAGACAATTGATTGCATTTGATTCAAGCTCTGCTTTCACACCTTTGAATGAGGCCCCACATTTTCCATTTGTGCTGGGCTGTGGAAATGATGGAGTCCATCCTGCAAAAGTGGAAGGAACAGGGCAATGACATGGCCCATGGAGTTGATGAGAAAGGAATTGGTGAGGCTTTCTGGGGCACAGGCCAGTTATAAGCTAGAAAATACATACGTATCTGTACGTGTGCATGTATGGGTCATAAGAATCGTTCGCTTGTGCGGTCAAGCAGGGCAGACTGTCTAATCAGATGGCTCTTTCTGGAAGGCGAGTGACTATGTGTGGGTAGCTGAGCCTCCCTCAAGCCCAGGGTTGGTCAGCTGTGGCACACAGCCCACTCCTGTTGTGTAAGTCAACTTTTGCTGGAATGCAGCCATATGTGTTTGGGTAGGTGTTGTCTGGGGCTGCTTTCTCACACACGGACAGTGTAGAGCAATTGCAGTAGAGACCACATAACCACAAAGCCCAAAATGTTTAGTCTCTGTTCCCCCGTGAAAGAAGTTTGCTGAGCCCTGTCTTAAACCATGGGGGGAGCTGCTTCCACCTGGTTGCACAAGGGGCTCAGAGCTCATGGTCAGGCAGCCACGTTATGTAAGAGAGGGGAGAATGGATTCTGCTGAGTGACTAGCTGTTTCTACCCTGCCCATTTTACAGGTTTGGAAGCTGAGGTGACTTCGAGAGATCGAGTCACTTGCTCACAAAGAGGTCCGCCTGAATTGAATGTATTAAAGTGCATGGTTACTTTTATTTTTTTTTAAGCTGATATAAAGGCATGTACCTGACACTTCCCCATTTCTCCAACAACCTTATCTCTTCCTCACTTCAATAAATAAATATGCATAGCTTCTCTTTTGTCAGTCTTATTCCAGGAGCTAAAACTATGGTTTTTGAGGGATGTAAAATAAGAAATGAAGTCTACTTGTGTCAAAAAAGGTATTAAAAATTTATTTTATAAATACGGAATCAGGGTACTATGCGCCAGGCCCTGGGCTAAGTGCTTGGGACAGAATATTAAACAAATTTTTCTAGGTATAAGTAATAAAGCTCCATGTTTTCTAAACTGTAGTAACTTACCTGTATCAGGTGGCAAGTAGACATGAATACGACACTCTACTTGGGCTGCTCAGAAAACTTACTGAGGGACTTCACTAGTGGTCCAGTGGTTAACACTTCATCTTCCAATGGAGGGAATTTGGATTCACTCCCTGATTGGCAAGCTAAGATCCTTCATGCTTTGGGTCTAAAAGACCAACATATAAAACAGAAGCAGGGCGTCCCTGGTGGTCCACTGCGTAAAGACACCGCCTTGCAGTGCAAGGGGCGCTGGTTCGATCCCTGGCCTGGGAAGATCCCACGTGCCGCGGAGCAGCTGGACCAATGTGTCCAACTACGAATCCATAGCTCTGGGGCACATGCACTCAGAGCCAGTGCTCTGCAAGGAGAAAGGCCACTGCGATGGGAGGCCCACACAGGCCGAAGAACAAAGATGGATGAAAATAGATAAACGAAAGACCAATAGAAGTGGCCAAAAAAAAATAAAAAATTGTTAAAAAAACAGAAGCAATATTGTAACAGATTAAATAAAGAATTAAAAAGAAAGAGGAAACTAGCTGAGTCATAGTGAATCTTGCCCTGGAAGTAAGATGAAGGCTGAACATGCTTGATTGTCACAGAAGGTGATGCTGCTAAAGGTGTTTGTTCTTTCAAGCAATGTACAGAAATTGTAGGCTAACTAAACACCTGTACCTGGTCCTGGCCCTCCCGTCACACCCCAGACGGCTGCCTACTAGTCAGCACTGAGAGTGTATGTCATAGCTCCCATAGACGGTTACTCTGCTCACAGCCTTTAATTAAAACGCGTAGGTTAGTCCTCCCAAGTGGTTTTTCCATTATATCTGAGAAAAGTAGGCTCAGAGAGGTTCTCCTAATCACACTAAGTAGGTTCTGGCTCTAGACCTACCTGCTTTTAGAGCCCAAATGTGCAAATGGTATATTTCTTAGGGCAACATTTGCTGCTGTAAGAAACACACCCAGTGTCATGATGGTGGTGCTGGTTTAGTCACTCAGTTGTGTCAGACTCTTGCGATCCCTTGGACTGCAGTGCGCCAGGCTCTCTGTCCTTGTGGATTCTCCAGACAAGAACACTGGAGTGGGTTGCCATTTCTTTCTTCAAGGGATCTTCCCCACCCAGGGATCGAACCTGCGTCTTCTGTGCCGCAGGCGGTCTCCTGCATTGCTGGTGTATTCTTTACTGACTGAGCCACCAGGGCAGCCCACCCAGTACCAAGATGCCTCAAACAGGAAGGAGGCTTGGCTCTCCATCCCGTGCCTTCCAAAATGGTTGTTCCTGAACCCCCCTACCCCCACCCCACCCCCGCCACCTGGTGATCCAGGGACTCAGGCCCCCGTGGCTCCACCAGCTTCCACACCGAGATCACTGGGTTCTCTGTGTCCAGACGTGGGGAGGGGAAAGCTTGGAGGAGGGTGAGCAGGACATAACTGTGGGTCAAGCCAAAAACATGCGCTCATCACTTGCATTTGCATTTTGTCAGCTAAAGTGCAGCCACACTTGGGCAGACGTAACTGCAGAGGATGGCAGGAAGTCGGGTCTAATGAGGGATAAGGAAAAAGGCGGACATGGGTTTGCTGACTAGCCGTCACCGCTCTGCTTGCTCCCCTGCCCTGATCTTGCTTCCCTCCCCTGCTTGTTATTTCTAGCCAAGGCCAAATCTGCTGGCCCCTCTGAAGTATGTGACCACGTGGCCCTTTCCTGGCAAAGGGGTCACCTTCCCCGATGCTGGGGACGCATCTCCAGGAAGCCTGCCTGTGTTAATGCGGTTGCATGCCTGACAGGGATACGGGGCACGGGGGGAAGGCAAGGTTAGTAATTTAGTTGTCATTGGCTGACAGGTTAGTCTTAGAATATGTTCCCTGCAATTCAAGACTTGAGAGAGAGAGACAGCGAGAGGCACTTAACAAATGTCAGCTTTTTCTCCCTGGCACAGCTGTCTCACACTGACCCTGACGCGCTCAGGGAGCCTCTCAGCATTGTTCTGTCAGCGCCTCACCCCCTTCCCCCTCTGCGTCCTCGTCTCGTATTCCCAGCAAGGCCCCCACTGTGGGGGCCATACAGAGTGGTCACCACGATCGCCAGAGGGCCCTGTGAAAACTGCCGGGAGAGTGAACTCGGAGGAGGAACCCAGGAATCTGCATTTTTAATAAGCGGCCCAGTGGATCTTTTGTAAATCACTGGTTTCAAGCAGTTTTTCAAACTTAGCACTTGATATCTTGAACCTGATGAACCCCATGGTAGGATATTTAGCCCCATGTCTGGCCTCTACTTCCTTGGTTCAAGCAGCACCCTGTTTCCAATTGTGATAATTAAAAATGTCTTCTGAAAAATTGCTGCAGGTCCCAGGGGCGGGGTCAGAATTGCCCCTGGTTGGTTTAGAGCTTGACTCACCCTGTTTCTTTTTCCTTTTTTGGCCACTTCTATTGGTCTTTCATTTATTTCCGTATCTGTTCTTTGGCCTGTGTGGTCCTCCCATCACAGTGGCCTCTCTCGCTGCAGAGCACTGGCTCTGGGCGCATGCGCTCCAGAGCACTGGCTCGGTAGTTGGACACACAAGTCCAGCTGCTCCGCAGCACATGGGATCTTCCCAGGCCAGGGATCAAACCGGCGCCCCTTGCACTGAAAGGCGGTGTCCTTACCCACTGGATCACCAGGGGAGCCCCTCACTGTGTTTCTGTGCTATAAACTATAAATGTTCCCCCAGGAAAACATGTTCTCTTCTCGACTGCCCATTCCCATGCTTCTGGCGGGCATCACAGGGCTGGGTCTCCCTAACAGGAACGTGAGTGGAAGTGACGGCTTGCTTCCTGGCCTCGGCCGTGAAGAGTGGGTGTGAACCCCACCCTGATCCCTGACGCTTCTGTGTGCAGCCAGAGGACTGTTGAGGGAGGTGGTGGAGTTCAAGTGGACGCAGAGTGAGTCCTCAAGTCACCTCTTGGAGGACAGGTACTGTGGCAGCTGGCAGAGCAGCTCATGAGAGAGAAATGCACCTTGACTGTGTCACACTGACCCTGACGCGCTCGGGCCTCTCAGCATTGTTCTGTCAGCGCCTCACCCCCTTCCCCCTCTGCGTCCTCGTCTCGTATTCCCAGCAAGGCCCCCACTGTGGGGGCCATACAGAGTGGTCACCACGATCGCCAGAGGGCCCTGTGAAAACTGCCGGGAGAGTGAACTCGGAGGAGGAACCCAGGAATCTGCATTTTTAATAAGCGGCCCAGTGGATCTTTTGTAAATCACTGGTTTCAAGCAGTTTTTCAAACTTAGCACTTGATATCTTGAACCTGATGAACCCCATGGTAGGATATTTAGCCCCATGTCTGGCCTCTACTTCCTTGGTTCAAGCAGCACCCTGTTTCCAATTGTGATAATTAAAAATGTCTTCTGAAAAATTGCTGCAGGTCCCAGGGGCGGGGTCAGAATTGCCCCTGGTTGGTTTAGAGCTTGACTCACCCTGTTTCTTTTTCCTTTTTTGGCCACTTCTATTGGTCTTTCATTTATTTCCGTATCTGTTCTTTGGCCTGTGTGGTCCTCCCATCACAGTGGCCTCTCTCGCTGCAGAGCACTGGCTCTGGGCGCATGCGCTCCAGAGCACTGGCTCGGTAGTTGGACACACAAGTCCAGCTGCTCCGCAGCACATGGGATCTTCCCAGGCCAGGGATCAAACCGGCGCCCCTTGCACTGAAAGGCGGTGTCCTTACCCACTGGATCACCAGGGGAGCCCCTCACTGTGTTTCTGTGCTATAAACTATAAATGTTCCCCCAGGAAAACATGTTCTCTTCTCGACTGCCCATTCCCATGCTTCTGGCGGGCATCACAGGGCTGGGTCTCCCTAACAGGAACGTGAGTGGAAGTGACGGCTTGCTTCCTGGCCTCGGCCGTGAAGAGTGGGTGTGAACCCCACCCTGATCCCTGACGCTTCTGTGTGCAGCCAGAGGACTGTTGAGGGAGGTGGTGGAGTTCAAGTGGACGCAGAGTGAGTCCTCAAGTCACCTCTTGGAGGACAGGTACTGTGGCAGCTGGCAGAGCAGCTCATGAGAGAGAAATGCACCTTGACTGTGTCCAACCACTGAGCTTTGAGGTCGTGTGTGTCACTGCAGCAGGCCCTTGTGTGGCCCTGACTAGCACGGGTTCCTGGTGCTCAGAGGCTTCCGCGTGAGAAGCGGTTGCCTTCATTCACTCACCTGCTGCCTGAAATGGGTTCACAATACCTAAAGAGCAGGAAGTAGCTCTGAAATCAGGTTAGCCTTGGTTCAGGTCCCAGCTCTGCCAGGAGCCCTGAGACCTTGCCCTCTCTCAGCCTCCGTCTTTCCCTCCCCTGTGAATTCAGGATAGTGATGGTACTCACCTCACAGTGTTTTGTGAGGAGTCAGTGGGAGAAAAGTTCAGCAGAACAAACAGAAAACCAAAAACACACTTGACACTGTGCCTAGTGTACTCAATAAAGTGCTTAACAAAATGTGAGCTGTTTCTTGGGTCAGCATCTTTAGCCTCTGCTAAAGCCCTGTGTCTTTCCCATCGATCAGCTTCCCATAGAATTATCGACCAATGGAAGAGTCTCTGTGAATATTGAAAAGGAGTGATGGCAAGTGGATGAGGACAAGGCCCCCAAACCAATACACGCCAGAGGAATGGTGAGACCAGAGGTGATCATTGCCAGGGGAGCAGTGACGATGCCCAGCATGAAGCTGTCACGGTGGGAGTCAGGCAGAGGAGTGTTTGTACGATTCATATAGCCCTCATTTAGTGCCTGATTGCCTACTATGTGCTGGGAGACAGAGACAAAAAGGAAAACCCACCTTTTCACGTGCCTTAAATCTGGTGTCATCTGTTACCTCAAAGAAAGGAAATTAATAAGCAGAGACACATTTCCTGCCCTGGGTGAGATTCCAGTCATAGCTAGAAAAGAAGCTGAAGATTGTGTGTGCCCAGAAGCAAACAGGAGAGCATCAGAAGTCAACAGGTGCAACTAGAGATTATTGTACTAAGTGTATAAGTCAGAAAGAGAAAGACAAGACTTTGCTGGAGAAAAGTCTTGAGAGTCCCTTGGTCTCTCGTTGGACTGAAAGGAGATCAAAGCAGTCAGTCCTAAAGGAAATCAAACGTGAGTATTCATTGGAAGGAGTGATGCTGAAGTTGAAGCTCCAATACATTGGCCACCTGTTGCGAAGAGCCAACTCATTGGAAAAGATCCTGATACTGGGAAAGATGGACGACAAAAGGAGAAGAGGGCAGCAGAGGATGAGATGGCTGCATGGCATCATTAGCTCAATGGACATGAATTTGAGTAAGCTCTGGGAGATAGTGAAGGACAGGGAAGCCTGCCATGCTGCAGTCCAGAGGTTGCAAAGAATCAGACACGACTTTGCAACTGAACAGCAACAAAATCACTTTTACGTGTAGAATCTAAAATATGGCAGAGACAAACATGTCTTTAAAACAAACAGAATCATAGACGTATAAAACAGACTGATGATTGCCAAGAGAGAGGAGACTGAGAGGGGTGGACTGGAAGTTTGGGATTAGCAGATGCAAACTATTATGTATAGAGTAGATAAATGACATGGTCCTACTGTATAGCACAGGGAATTATATTTACTATCCTGGGATAAGCCATAATGGAAAAGAATTTTGTAAATGATTCACTCTGCGGTACAACAGATATTAACACAACCTTGTAAACAAAGTATACTTTATCAAAAAAAGTTCTAGTAAAATAAAATAGGTAAGGAGCAAGGACCCACTGTATAGCACAGGAAAATAATGCTCAGTATTTTATAATAACTTACATGGGAGAAGATTCTTAAAAATAATATTTATACATAATATATAAACATAGATTATATAATTGAATCAATTTGCTGTATACCTGCAACTAATGCAACATTCTAAATCAACTATACTTCAATTTTTTAAAAATGGGAAGAGTCCACAGGGGCACTGGCCTGAGTCCCCTCAGTTCGTCCAGGCTGCCTCCAGTGTGCGCTGCCTCCGCTTCTCTTGAGCACGTTGTACTAAGAAAGCCTAGGGGCCCTGGCCCGGGTGACAGCTTGCTCAACTTTCAATTGTGTTCACATTTTTTTAAATGACAGTTTCAACAAATTCTACCCACTGATGCATTATTTAACCAAATGATTTTCCCATTTAAGCATCAGTTCTAAAGGAAATCAAACGTGAGTATTCATTGGAAGGAGTGATGCTGAAGTTGAAGCTCCAATACATTGGCCACCTGTTGCGAAGAGCCAACTCATTGGAAAAGATCCTGATACTGGGAAAGATGGACGACAAAAGGAGAAGAGGGCAGCAGAGGATGAGATGGCTGCATGGCATCATTAGCTCAATGGACATGAATTTGAGTAAGCTCTGGGAGATAGTGAAGGACAGGGAAGCCTGCCATGCTGCAGTCCAGAGGTTGCAAAGAATCAGACACGACTTTGCAACTGAACAGCAACAAAATCACTTTTACGTGTAGAATCTAAAATATGGCAGAGACAAACATGTCTTTAAAACAAACAGAATCATAGACGTATAAAACAGACTGATGATTGCCAAGAGAGAGGAGACTGAGAGGGGTGGACTGGAAGTTTGGGATTAGCAGATGCAAACTATTATGTATAGAGTAGATAAATGACATGGTCCTACTGTATAGCACAGGGAATTATATTTACTATCCTGGGATAAGCCATAATGGAAAAGAATGTGTGTAACTGATTCACTCTGCGGTACAACAGATATTAACACAACCTTGTAAACAAAGTATACTTTATCAAAAAAAGTTCTAGTAAAATAAAATAGGTAAGGAGCAAGGACCCACTGTATAGCACAGGAAAATAATGCTCAGTATTTTATAATAACTTACATGGGAGAAGATTCTTAAAAATAATATTTATACATAATATATAAACATAGATTATATAATTGAATCAATTTGCTGTATACCTGCAACTAATGCAACATTCTAAATCAACTATACTTCAATTTTTTAAAAATGGGAAGAGTCCACAGGGGCACTGGCCTGAGTCCCCTCAGTTCGTCCAGGCTGCCTCCAGTGTGCGCTGCCTCCGCTTCTCTTGAGCACGTTGTACTAAGAAAGCCTAGGGGCCCTGGCCCGGGTGACAGCTTGCTCAACTTTCAATTGTGTTCACATTTTTTTAAATGACAGTTTCAACAAATTCTACCCACTGATGCATTATTTAACCAAATGTCATTTCTCTGCCTTTCTCATTTAAGCATCATCTGTTAGGTTTACACATTGGTATACCCATAAAATTAACATTACATGTGTTTCCTTTTGGAGCTAACTGAATTTAATTTAAATTAAATTGTCACTGTCAATGGCCTTCCAAAACTGCGGCAGTGCGGGTCCTGGCTCCTCAAAGACTTATCTTCACCCAATCCTGTCTCAAAAGTTACCCACTCTGGTTTCCCCTGGGGCTCTCTGGTCTAACGTAAGTCCACGCATAAGATGAGCTTCATCTACCAGTTCACTTATAAGAGTTCTTATTTATGAAAAGCTGCTTTCAGAAGCCTCCCAGCTTAAAGGAAGCCTCTAAGCCATGGTTGAGAAATCAGGATCTTTTGGATCTTCTAGGATAATCAAGGAAGGATGGAATGTCAGGTGAGACAAGAAATCCCCAACAGGGCTTCCCTGGTGGTCCAGTGGGTAAGGACACCACCTGGCAGTGCAAGGGGCGCCAGTTCGATCCCTGGCCTGGGAAGATCCCACGTGCCGCGGAGCGGCTGGACTGATGTGTCCAATTACCGAGCCGGAGCTCTGGAGCGCATATGCCCAGAGCTGGCACTCTGTGAGAACAGACGCCACCGCGATGGGAGGCCCACAAGAGCCAAAGAACAAAGACGGATAAAAATAGAGAAATGAAAGACCAATAGAAGTGGCCCGCCCGTCCCTCTCCCTCCCCACCCCAGCCCCCAAAAAATAAACCAATAAAATAAATGTTAAAATTGTTTAAAAAAAAAAAAAAGAAGAAGTGAGAAAGTGAGAAGAGTTAACTTTAAAAAAAAGAAAGAAAGAAAGAAATTCCCAACAGCCAACATGTTGAGGGACTTGATTAATATAAGTACCGTGATGGCAGGCAATGGTTATCCCACCATGGAGCTCTACTGGGAAAAGACAAGACGCAGTGTTTGTTCATTCCACATTCTCTTAGAGACTCCCTAGGAGAGAGACAGTGCCCGTCTGCTCCTGGACCCCTCAGTGTAAGGCAGCCTCCTATTTAACTTTCAATGGTGTTCACATTTTTTTAAATGACAGTTTCAACAAATTCTACCCACTGATGCATTATTTAACCAAATGTCATTTCTCTGCCTTTCTCATTTAAGCATCATCTGTTAGGTTTACACATTGGTATACCCATAAAATTAACATTACATGTGTTTCCTTTTGGAGCTAACTGAATTTAATTTAAATTAAATTGTCACTGTCAATGGCCTTCCAAAACTGCGGCAGTGCGGGTCCTGGCTCCTCAAAGACTTATCTTCACCCAATCCTGTCTCAAAAGTTACCCACTCTGGTTTCCCCTGGGGCTCTCTGGTCTAACGTAAGTCCACGATAAGATGAGCTTCATCTACCAGTTCACTTATAAGAGTTCTTATTTATGAAAAGCTGCTTTCAGAAGCCTCCCAGCTTAAAGGAAGCCTCTAAGCCATGGTTGAGAAATCAGGATCTTTTGGATCTTCTAGGATAATCAAGGAAGGATGGAATGTCAGGTGAGACAAGAAATCCCCAACAGGGCTTCCCTGGTGGTCCAGTGGGTAAGGACACCACCTGGCAGTGCAAGGGGCGCCAGTTCGATCCCTGGCCTGGGAAGATCCCACGTGCCGCGGAGCGGCTGGACTGATGTGTCCAATTACCGAGCCGGAGCTCTGGAGCGCATATGCCCAGAGCTGGCACTCTGTGAGAACAGACGCCACCGCGATGGGAGGCCCACAAGAGCCAAAGAACAAAGACGGATAAAAATAGAGAAATGAAAGACCAATAGAAGTGGCCCGCCCGTCCCTCTCCCTCCCCACCCCAGCCCCCAAAAAATAAACCAATAAAATAAATGTTAAAATTGTTTAAAAAAAAAAAAAAGAAGAAGTGAGAAAGTGAGAAGAGTTAACTTTAAAAAAAAGAAAGAAAGAAAGAAATTCCCAACAGCCAACATGTTGAGGGACTTGATTAATATAAGTACCGTGATGGCAGGCAATGGTTATCCCACCATGGAGCTCTACTGGGAAAAGACAAGACGCAGTGTTTGTTCATTCCACATTCTCTTAGAGACTCCCTAGGAGAGAGACAGTGCCCGTCTGCTCCCTGCTGGACCCCTCAGTGTGCCACCCAGTAGCAAGTATCTGATGTGTGCTTGCATGCTTAGTCACTTCAGTCGTGTCTGACTCTTGGTGGGACCATGGACTGTAGCCTGCTGGGCTCCTGCATCCATGGGATGCAAGAATACTGGAGGGGGTTGCCATGCGCTCCTCCAGGGGATCTTTGCAACCTAGGAATCAAACCTGTGCCTCCTAAATTGCAGGCGGATTCTTTACCGACCGAGCCACCCAGGAAGCCCCAAGTCTCTGATGATTATTTCTCAAATAAGTGGTATGCAATCACACCTTGGAGGCACTCTGGATTCGATTCCAGACTGCTGCAGTAAAGTAAGTCACACACATTTTTTGGCTTCCCAATGCACATTAAAGTTATAGTTACACTATACTGTGATCTATTAAGGTTGCAAGAGCCATGCGTCTAAAACAGCAATGCCCATGCCTTAATTAAAAACTACTGCTAAAAATGGCTAACCAACATCTCAGCTTTCAGTGAATCATAGCAGTAATATCAAGGATCACTACTAACAAATATAATAAAAAAAGGAAACGTTTGAAATATTGAGGGAGTTACCAAAACATGACACAAAGACACACAGTGAACCCAGGCTGTTGGGGAAATGGTGCCAACAGACTTGCCTAAGGCCGGGTTACCACCCACCTTCCATTTGTAAAAAATGCAGTATCTGCAAAGCGCAATAAAGCCAGAGGTGATAAAATGAGGCATGCCTTTACCCATCTGCTCTGCGCCACCCCTTTCCCAGGCAGTGGCACTCCCAGCATGTGTAATCATGGATCCAATGAATGAATGAATGAATCATTGTCACGTGCTCAGGGGACTGAAGAGATTTCTTTCTTACAGTGACTCTTTGGCTATGTTTGTGCCAAGATGTCAGCCATGGGCTAATAGTATCTAGTCACTCTCAGAAAGGATCATGACAAAGCGAACAAGTATCTTAAGTGTAAGCACCTGGAACAAACTGAAATCCGCTCAGGAGGCTCACTTGGCCTGGAGGTGAAGGGTGGTGGCGGGCAGGGCAGTTGTGTAATAATAACTTCCCAGTGCCAGAGGGGCAGGTCTGCAGCAGGAGCTATAGTACTATCTTTGAAGGTAAAGTCAGGACCAATGGCTAAAACCTTATGGCTGGTCTATTTTGGGAAGGGGAAGCTTAAAATCAGCGCTGCCCACACGTGTGGCTGGCTGCTGTCTAAGACACTGAGGTTCCTGTCTGGGGAAACATTCAAGAAAGAACAGACTGACCCTTAATTATGTTTTCACTATGTCTTTGTCATTGCTGTTCAGTTGCTAAGTCACTGACTCTTTGTGAGCCCATGGACCCTTAATTATGTTTTCACTATGTCTTTGTCATGATGCCATCCAACCATCTCATCCTCTCTTCCCTTCCTGCAATCACACCTTGGAGGCACTCTGGATTCGATTCCAGACTGCTGCAGTAAAGTAAGTCACACACATTTTTTGGCTTCCCAATGCACATTAAAGTTATAGTTACACTATACTGTGATCTATTAAGGTTGCAAGAGCCATGCGTCTAAAACAGCAATGCCCATGCCTTAATTAAAAACTACTGCTAAAAATGGCTAACCAACATCTCAGCTTTCAGTGAATCATAGCAGTAATATCAAGGATCACTACTAACAAATATAATAAAAAAAGGAAACGTTTGAAGTATTGAGAGATGTACCAAAACATGACACAAAGACACACAGTGAACCCAGGCTGTTGAGGAGATGGTGCCGACAGACTTGCTAAGGCCGGGTTACCACCCACCTTCCATTTGTAAAAAATGCAGTATCTGCAAAGCGCAATAAAGCCAGAGGTGATAAAATGAGGCATGCCTTTACCCATCTGCTCTGCGCCACCCCTTTCCCAGGCAGTGGCACTCCCAGCATGTGTAATCATGGATCCAATGAATGAATGAATGAATCATTGTCACGTGCTCAGGGGACTGAAGAGATTTCTTTCTTACAGTGACTCTTTGGCTATGTTTGTGCCAAGATGTCAGCCATGGGCTAATAGTATCTAGTCACTCTCAGAAAGGATCATGACAAAGCGAACAAGTATCTTAAGTGTAAGCACCTGGAACAAACTGAAATCCGCTCAGGAGGCTCACTTGGCCTGGAGGTGAAGGGTGGTGGCGGGCAGGGCAGTTGTGTAATAATAACTTCCCAGTGCCAGAGGGGCAGGTCTGCAGCAGGAGCTATAGTACTATCTTTGAAGGTAAAGTCAGGACCAATGGCTAAAACCTTATGGCTGGTCTATTTTGGGGAAGGGGGAAGCTTAAAATCAGCGCTGCCCACACGTGTGGCTGGCTGCTGTCTAAGACACTGAGGTTCCTGTCTGGGGAAACATTCAAGAAAGAACAGACTGACCCTTAATTATGTTTTCACTATGTCTTTGTCATTGCTGTTCAGTTGCTAAGTCATGTCTGACTCTTTGTGAGCCCATGGAACCAAGAGTGACTAGATGCCATCAGCTTATGGCTAACATTGCTCAAACTCATGTCTGTTGAGTCAGTGATGCCATCCAACCATCTCATCCTCTCTTCCCCTTCTCCTCCTGTCCTCCATTTTCCCTCGCATCAGGATCTTTTCCAGAGTCAGCTCTTTGGATCAGGTGGCCAGAGTATCGGAGCTTCAGCATCAGTCCTTCCAATGACTATTCAGAGTTGATTTCCTTTGTCATTACACTACAGAAATTTCAAAGACATAGAAAAGGATTGTTAGGAAAAATCAAACAAAGCCCCCCTCCTTTTCAAAAATTCTTCAAACTACATTACTACTTCTTTGCGACCTTGACACAAGGCCTTTCTTTTGCCTGAAATGACACCCCCTTTCTCAGCTCCCTGTTCCTCGTGTTTTAGATCCGGGCTTCACCGTCAAATATGCCAAGGACATATTGCTGAAATGCCTATGTCAAAGCCGAATGTAAGTGATGATATGTAATGTGTGTGCATAAAAATATTCAGGAAACGTACATCAAAATGTTAACACTAGGGATACCTGGATGCTCTACTATTCTAGTGTGTTTTTTTTCTTTTTCCCTTCTTTCTTCATATTATTCTGTATGCTTGAACTTCCTGGAATGAATGCATATTATCTACACGGACAGAGAAACCAAAGACACCATCTAGAGCTGACAAAGGAGAGAAGCTTGACAGATTCCTTGCAGGTTTAGTCCCGGACCTGCAGTGCCCAGGTGCTGCAGCCTCCCATCTGGGTGTAATCTCTGGCCCATGCCCGTGTCTCAGCGGTGGAGGGAAATGAATCCATCACAGCCTCTGGTCCCACGTGTACCTGAGATGCTCTGTTCCCCATTGCCATGAGCCCTCTTGCATGTGTGTTTTGATACATACTTCTTCCTTCCCCAGGAATGTACTCAGGTGTCCCTGATGCTTCTAGTGTTGTTGCTGGACCTTTGACTGGGTTCCACGGAGGCAGGAGTGAAGTCGCAATCCCTGCCCTGCAGGAGCAAAGCCTGATGTTGTGTTGGCTGGATTGTGGCTGGACTGTGGCTGGACTGCCGTTGAGATCACTTGGACAGCCCGTTAGCACTGGGGGTGGCCAAGAGAATGCCCCTGGTGCATATTTCTCAGGAAATAGGATGGCAGAGGATACTGGTGTCAGATTGCCTAGACTCAAAGCCCAGCTCCATTATTTCCTAGCTATCTGGCCCTGGTCAAGTCCCCTCTGTGGCTCAGTTTCCTCATCCGGATTTTAGTATCAGGTGGCCAGAGTATCGGAGCTTCAGCATCCTTTGTTCATTACCACTACAGAAATTTCAAAGACATAGAAAAGGATTGTTAGGAAAAATCAAACAAAGCCCCCCTCCTTTTCAAAAATTCTTCAAACTACATTACTACTTCTTTGCGACCTTGACACAAGGCCTTTCTTTTGCCTGAAATGACACCCCCTTTCTCAGCTCCCTGTTCCTCGTGTTTTAGATCCGGGCTTCACCGTCAAATATGCCAAGGACATATTGCTGAAATGCCTATGTCAAAGCCGAATGTAAGTGATGATATGTAATGTGTGTGCATAAAAATATTCAGGAAACGTACATCAAAATGTTAACACTAGGGATACCTGGATGCTCTACTATTCTAGTGTGTTTTTTTTCTTTTTCCCTTCTTTCTTCATATTATTCTGTATGCTTGAACTTCCTGGAATGAATGCATATTATCTACACGGACAGAGAAACCAAAGACACCATCTAGAGCTGACAAAGGAGAGAAGCTTGACAGATTCCTTGCAGGTTTAGTCCCGGACCTGCAGTGCCCAGGTGCTGCAGCCTCCCATCTGGGTGTAATCTCTGGCCCATGCCCGTGTCTCAGCGGTGGAGGGAAATGAATCCATCACAGCCTCTGGTCCCACGTGTACCTGAGATGCTCTGTTCCCCATTGCCATGAGCCCTCTTGCATGTGTGTTTTGATACATACTTCTTCCTTCCCCAGGAATGTACTCAGGTGTCCCTGATGCTTCTAGTGTTGTTGCTGGACCTTTGACTGGGTTCCACGGAGGCAGGAGTGAAGTCGCAATCCCTGCCCTGCAGGAGCAAAGCCTGATGTTGTGTTGGCTGGATTGTGGCTGGACTGTGGCTGGACTGCCGTTGAGATCACTTGGACAGCCCGTTAGCACTGGGGGTGGCCAAGAGAATGCCCCTGGTGCATATTTCTCAGGAAATAGGATGGCAGAGGATACTGGTGTCAGATTGCCTAGACTCAAAGCCCAGCTCCATTATTTCCTAGCTATCTGGCCCTGGTCAAGTCCCCTCTGTGGCTCAGTTTCCTCATCCGGAAAATGGGAATGAAAGCGGCACTCACCTCCCAGATTTGCCGTGAGGACTAAAGCCGGTATGGCCGGGACAGGACTCATCCCAGTGACCAGGGAGGAGTAAACTGTGCACCAGCATGAGCCTGGGTAATTACTCCCGTGTGTGTTCCGTGACGTGACAGCATTAACATGACAAATGGGCCACAATTGGAGCAAATGTCCCTTTTTAAATAGAAGGCACCTGCAGAACATATTTATGGTTTATGATCAGGAGGCAGCGTTAATGGCCCTTAATGTGATTACTGTAAGGATTTTTATTAGGAAAATTCCAACCAATTCGGCATTAATTAATGGACTGTTACTTTAGAGTGTTACTCTTCTGGTCCTTGGAGAGTTAGGGAAAATAGACCTGTTATTTTCTCAAACCCTTTCCTGAGAAGTAAATAAGAGGTGTTCCCTCCTCCAGCAGCTCCATTTGTAATAAAAATAGATGAGTCCCTGTGCTTTTCGGGGGCAGGATTTATGGAGCCTGCGAGTACCTTCAAGAGAGGAGAAAGGAGGACAGAGACAAAAGTGTTGGGCGACAGGCCGGCTCGTAGGAGAACCTGCTGCAGGCAGCTCTGGCTCCGGGGGCAGCGAGCCCGGAGGGAGCAGATGGTCTCGAGCCCACGAGCCGCCGCTGTAGAAGGGCCCAGGGCTCTACTGCCCCTGAAGCCAGGCTCTGCACCCGACACCCACACCTCAGCTGCTGCAGCAAGCCGGTTGTGATGCTGTGTCACTCCCTTCCACCGCCGCTCTTCAGGTGGTGCCCAGACCCTGTGCGGGGCCCCTGCCATCCTTCCGTCCCCACCCTGAGCTGCATCATGGCCTCCATGCTCCAGCCATAGTGGCCCTCCTGCATGCCCCTCCTTTACCCCGTGTGCTCACTCCAGGGCCTCTGAATGGGCTGTTCCCTCTGCCCGGGGACAGTCTCCCCTCCCTCCACTTACCTAATTAACTTTCTTTTCAACCTGTAGATCCTAGTCCAAGAAACGCATCCTTTGACCTCTTTAGGGAACACACTCATTGCATGGACTGGGCTGCCATAACCACAGATGGGATGTCTCCAGCAGCAGAGCCTCACCTTTCACAGTTTTAGCACCTAGACGCCGGGGGTCAGGGGCCAGCTGGTTAGGTTCTGGTGAGAGCTCTTCCTGGCTGGCAGGCTGCCTTCTCCCTGGGTCCTCAGATGGCTCTCTGGTGTCACTTCTTCTAAGGGCATCAGTCTGGATCGGGACTTTTCCAGATCTCACTTATCACCTTCTAAAGGGGCCTTCTGCAACCCTGGAAGCCAGGCCTTCAACGTAGGAATTTTGGTGCAAGACACGATTCCACGCATAACAAGTCATACCTTTGAAAAGGCCACAGGACAGTGAGGAACAAAAGCAAGCGTCTACTGATAAACTGTCGCAACTTCCCAGGAAGGGAAACTGGACAGAAAGTGCCGCATAAAATGAGCTGGGATGGGAGAAGGAAAGTTGAATGCAGTCACTTGCATGTCATTATTCAAGGTAATAATGAGAGCCCCCACTTAACTTTCTTCCTGTCGTGGAAATGGTCTGGGAAATGTTGATCTGTTTATTGACCATCTTCCCTCTAGAAAGACCTGTTCCTCAGAAGGCCTGAGCAGCTCGGGGGGGGGCCCCCTCAGGAGAACCTGCTGCAGGCAGCTCTGGCTCCGGGGGCAGCGAGCCCGGAGGGAGCAGATGGTCTCGAG
The DNA here is from genome assembly GCA_022376925.1 of Tragulus kanchil. Taxonomy (NCBI): domain Eukaryota; kingdom Metazoa; phylum Chordata; class Mammalia; order Artiodactyla; family Tragulidae; genus Tragulus; species Tragulus kanchil. The sequence continues at coordinate 110,624,393 of JAIOJX010000002.1, read as the reverse complement.
CCCACGAGCCGCCGCTGTAGAAGGGCCCAGGGCTCTACTGCCCCTGAAGCCAGGCTCTGCACCCGACACCCACACCTCAGCTGCTGCAGCAAGCCGGTTGTGATGCTGTGTCACTCCCTTCCACCGCCGCTCTTCAGGTGGTGCCCAGACCCTGTGCGGGGCCCCTGCCATCCTTCCGTCCCCACCCTGAGCTGCATCATGGCCTCCATGCTCCAGCCATAGTGGCCCTCCTGCATGCCCCTCCTTTACCCCGTGTGCTCACTCCAGGGCCTCTGAATGGGCTGTTCCCTCTGCCCGGGGACAGTCTCCCCTCCCTCCACTTACCTAATTAACTTTCTTTTCAACCTGTAGATCCTAGTCCAAGAAACGCATCCTTTGACCTCTTTAGGGAACACACTCATTGCATGGACTGGGCTGCCATAACCACAGATGGGATGTCTCCAGCAGCAGAGCCTCACCTTTCACAGTTTTAGCACCTAGACGCCGGGGGTCAGGGGCCAGCTGGTTAGGTTCTGGTGAGAGCTCTTCCTGGCTGGCAGGCTGCCTTCTCCCTGGGTCCTCAGATGGCTCTCTGGTGTCACTTCTTCTAAGGGCATCAGTCTGGATCGGGACTTTTCCAGATCTCACTTATCACCTTCTAAAGGGGCCTTCTGCAACCCTGGAAGCCAGGCCTTCAACGTAGGAATTTTGGTGCAAGACACGATTCCACGCATAACAAGTCATACCTTTGAAAAGGCCACAGGACAGTGAGGAACAAAAGCAAGCGTCTACTGATAAACTGTCGCAACTTCCCAGGAAGGGAAACTGGACAGAAAGTGCCGCATAAAATGAGCTGGGATGGGAGAAGGAAAGTTGAATGCAGTCACTTGCATGTCATTATTCAAGGTAATAATGAGAGCCCCCACTTAACTTTCTTCCTGTCGTGGAAATGGTCTGGGAAATGTTGATCTGTTTATTGACCATCTTCCCCTCTAGAAAGACCTGTTCCTCAGAAGGCCAGGCTGTCTATGGCATGTGCTTTGCTCTGTTCCTCACTCCTAGAACTCTGCCTGCCTGAGATGTCAGAGTTCCTGGAACATACCCTTCTTCCACTTAGTCTTGCTGCATGAAAAACCACCCCAACTTAGTGAGACCGAACACTGCATTTTCTTAGGCCGATGTGGTCTGTGCATCTGGAATTTAGAAAGAGTACCGAGGACCTGGGTGGTGGCATGACAGAATTGCCCAGGTTAAGAACTGCCACTCTGTGAGAGGCACTTTTCTGAGCATGTGACTCTATGGGTTCCTTTTATGAAGCAAGAGTCTGTATTTTATGCTTTTTATACTAATGATGGACTGGAATCTTAGAGGTGTTATAGTTTGCCCAGCCTCACAGAGTCAGTGACTGAAAAGCTGGGGTTTGAATCCAGATCTCTCTGATTTCAAAGCCAAACTTCTCTTCACTTGGCATGCTGCATTCATTTGAATGACTGTCCGTGTTGCCGAAAGTTCAGTCGGCCATCTTGGCAGGGAACCTTCCGCCTCCCATAGCCTGAGAGGTTCTCAAGCAGCCATGATATGGATCCTGGGGGCCTTGGGAGATATAAAGGGTAGAGACTCTTTGGAAACTGGAGATACTAATTGTCATGTAACGCATGGAACAACTCAACCCAGGAAAGAATTGTCTCTCCCCAAAATGCTCAAGAAGGAGGAAAACCTGTGATCAGTTGAAACACAGTAGAGGCTGCTCAAGAAGGAGGAACTATCACCTCTAAAGGGGCCTTCCATGGAACCCCTTTGGAACAAGCGATTCCACGATAACAAGTCATACCTTTGAAAAGGCCACAGGACAGTGAGGAACAAAAGCAAGCGTCTACTGATAAACTGTCGCAACTTCCCAGGAAGGGAAACTGGACAGAAAGTGCCGCATAAAATGAGCTGGGATGGGAGAAGGAAAGTTGAATGCAGTCACTTGCATGTCATTATTCAAGGTAATAATGAGAGCCCCCACTTAACTTTCTTCCTGTCGTGGAAATGGTCTGGGAAATGTTGATCTGTTTATTGACCATCTTCCCCTCTAGAAAGACCTGTTCCTCAGAAGGCCAGGCTGTCTATGGCATGTGCTTTGCTCTGTTCCTCACTCCTAGAACTCTGCCTGCCTGAGATGTCAGAGTTCCTGGAACATACCCTTCTTCCACTTAGTCTTGCTGCATGAAAAACCACCCCAACTTAGTGAGACCGAACACTGCATTTTCTTAGGCCGATGTGGTCTGTGCATCTGGAATTTAGAAAGAGTACCGAGGACCTGGGTGGTGGCATGACAGAATTGCCCAGGTTAAGAACTGCCACTCTGTGAGAGGCACTTTTCTGAGCATGTGACTCTATGGGTTCCTTTTATGAAGCAAGAGTCTGTATTTTATGCTTTTTATACTAATGATGGACTGGAATCTTAGAGGTGTTATAGTTTGCCCAGCCTCACAGAGTCAGTGACTGAAAAGCTGGGGTTTGAATCCAGATCTCTCTGATTTCAAAGCCAAACTTCTCTTCACTTGGCATGCTGCATTCATTTGAATGACTGTCCGTGTTGCCGAAAGTTCAGTCGGCCATCTTGGCAGGGAACCTTCCGCCTCCCATAGCCTGAGAGGTTCTCAAGCAGCCATGATATGGATCCCCTGGGGGGCCTTGGGAGATATAAAGGGGTAGAGACTCTTTGGAAACTGGAGATACTAATTGTCATGTAACGCATGGAACAACTCAACCCAGGAAAGAATTGTCTCTCCCCAAATGCCAGTGATCAGTTGAAACACACTGCTCAAGAAGGGAGGAAAACCTGTGAGAAATTCATCTGTAGTAATACCACCTGAAAGGTGGCTTGACCACAGTAGAGGCTGTTGTTTCCTCACATGGTTGAGTTTATGTGCTACCTTAGTCCCTTGTGCATCCACACTCAATCCCATCTGACTCTTGGTGACCCCATGGATGGCAGCCCGCCAGGCTCCTCTTTCCCTGGAAATTTCCAGGCTAAAATACTGGACTAGGTTGCCATTTCCTCCTCCAGAGGATCACCCCAAATCAGAGATTGAGCACACATCTCTTGTGGCTCCGGCATTGGCAGGTGGATTCTTTACCACTGTGTCTCCTGGGAACAACCGTAGGTCCCTTAGGTGCTACTGTAATAAAACAAAACTGCAGACTGAGTGTCTCATACTTAACAGAAATCTGCTTCTCATGGTTCTGGAGGCTGGGAAGTCTAAGGGCCAGCAGATCTGGTGTCTGGTGAGGACTTACTTCTGGTTCATAGACATCTGTCTTCTCCCTGTGTTCTCACTTGGTGGAAGGGCACTGAAGCTCTCTGGAGTCTCTGTTATAAGGGTACAAACCTTATTCATCAGGGCTGCACCCTCGTGATCGAATTACCTTTCAAAGGCCCTACCTCCTAACACCATCACCTTGGGGATTCGGTTTTTAGTATATTATTCTGGGGGACACACAAACGTTCACACCATCACAGGGATTAGAAGTCCGCCTTTGAGTAGCTGACAATCGGAGGTTGGAACACTAGTTCTGCAGTATGTGAGCTGACCCCGGGCATGTAGCCACTCTGAGCCTTGACTTCCTTGTCTGCAGAATGGAAGTCATCAACATCCCGCCCTCATAGATCTGCTGTAAGAAGTAAATGAGAGGGCTTCCCTGGTGGTCCAGTGGGTAAGGACACTGCCTTGCAGTGCAAGGGGCGCCGGTTCGATCCCTGGCCTGGGAAGATCCCACGTGCCGCGGAGCGGCTAGACTGATGTGTCCAATTACCGAGCCGGAGCTCTGGAGCGCATGCGCCCAGAGTCAGTGCTCTGCGACAACAGAGGCCACCCCGATGGGAGGCCCACACGGGCCAAAGAACAAAGATGGATGAAAATAGATAAAGGAAAGACCAAGAGAAATGGCCCGCCCGCCCCCCTCCCTCCCCAACCCGCTCCCCCACCACCCCAAAAGAAGTAAATGAGATACTCTGGACTTCTCTAGTGGCTCAGACAGTGAAGAACCTGTTTGCCATGCAGGAGACCCGGGTTCGATCCCTGGGTCAGGAAGATCCCCTGGAGGAGGGCATGACAGCCCACTCCAGTATTCTTGCCTGGAGAATCCCATGGACAGAGGAGCCTGGTGGGCTACAGTCCATGGGGTCACCCAGAGTTGGACATGACTGAGTGACCACACTTCCTAACTTAAGAAGTAAATGAGATGCTTCACTCTGGGCCTGGGCCTGGCCCACTGTAGGAGCTGTTTATCGTAAGAACACCTGTGTCCTTGCTGTGTGGGTAAGTAACAAGAGCAGGGTGGAAAGGAGCCCGCAGGCCTCAGCAGGGCCCTTTACAGGAGCTGGGTATCCACCAGGACCACCGGGCCCAGGGAAGTGCAGCCAAAGGCCTCACATGCCATCAGCACCCATCCCACTGGTTTCCACTTAGTGAGCTGTACATCATTAGAATATCCCAGGGCTCCTGACAATAAAATCAATAAGACGGCTCAGCCATGGGCTGTGGTTTAATAACTCCAGACATGAATGAGGGGAGGAAAGAAATCAGTGAGCAGAAAAAGTTTCTGAGTGCTTGATCAGGGAGGGAGGGAGATCTTTCTCAGAGCAGGAGAACAATAACCAGTGAGCCGGCCTTGGGTCTCCGGCAGAGCAGGGGGCTGTGAGCCCGCGAGGTGACGCCCAGAGGTGTCTCTGGGGAAATTCTTTCCACCTTGAAAGACACAGTGTTTAATATGTATCTATTGATTTGACTGTGCCATGTCTTCCCTGTGGCATGCCCAGTCTTAGTTGCAGCTTGTGGGGTCTAGTTTCCCAACTAGGGATCAGTCTTGGATCCCCTATATTGGGAATGCCCAGTCATAGCCACTGGATCACCAGAGAAGTCCAGAGAGATGCCATTTTTAAAAGGAGATTGAGGGATTCCTTGGTGGCTTAGTGGTAAAGAATCTACCTGCCAAGGCAGGAGACATGCGTTTGATTCCTGGTTTGGGAAGATTCCCACATGCCGCAGAGCAACTAAGCCAGTGAGCCACAACTGTAGAGCCTGAGAACCACAGCTCCTGAGCCCGTGCTCCTTGGAACCCAAGTTCCACAAGAGAAGCCGCCACAGTGAGCAGCCTGCACGCTGAAGCTAGAGTAGCCCCTGTTTGCCACAACTGGAGAAAAGCCCACCCAGCAATAAAGCCCACCCAGCAGACCCAAAAGTAAATAAATAACTAAGGAGCTCAAAAGGAAAAGAAGATGCAAAACGTGATCCTCAACCCTACAGGCACATGGGATCACCTGGGGAGTTCTAAAAACCTGCCACGACTGGTACCCACCAAAGCAATTTGATTGTTATTCCTTAATGTGGGACTTCTCTTGTAGCTCCACTGGTAAAGAATTTGCCTGTAATGCAGGAGACTCCAGTTCGATTCCTGAGTCAGGAAGATCCCCTGGAGACGGGATAGGCTACTCACGCCTGTATTCTTTGCTTCCCTGGTGGCTCAGAAGACTCAGACGGTAAAGACGCCTGCCGTGAAGGAGACCTGGGTTGTAAAGATCCCCTGGGGAAGGGAACACCTGCCTACTCCCGTGTTCTTGCCTGGAGAATTCCAGGGCTTGTCAATGGGTTGCAAAGAGTTGCGTTTGACTGACTTTCGCTTTCAGGGAGGGGCCAAGACATGGGTTTTACATTCTGTTTTGTGTTTTAAGGACAGTCAGGTGATTCTAGCATGCAACCAGAAGTGAGCCTCACCAGACTGAGGGGGTGATTTCAAACATCAGCTTGCATCAGCATCACCCGGGGGCTTCGTGAAGCAGCCTGCTGGTCCTCGCCCCGAGGGTTTCTGACTCACAGGGACTAGGGTGGCTCTGAGATGCTGCATTTCTAACAAGAGCCCAAGTGCTGCCAATGCTGCTGGTTGGAGACCATGTTCTGAGACTCCGGTTCTAGAGCAGTACCGTCCACCAGGAGTGCTTTGGCCCCTCCTCCCAGGGGACAGTCGTCAAGGAATGGAGACATTTTTGCTTTTGTGTGAATGGGTGGATACTGCTGGTGTCTAGTGAGTAAAGCCCGGGGACGTGACTTAAAATACCTTCCTGTACACAAGATGGGGCTCGTCTCCCACAGCAAAGAATTATCTAGCACCAAATACCTATCCTGCCCAAACTGCACAATTCCAGTCTAAATGAGACAGTAGCTTAGAAGCCATTCTGGGAATACGGTGCTTTGGGTTCACATGAGCTTGGCGTTGGGAACCTGAGTAGAGACAAGGATGTCCACATCCTTGCTGAGAGCATGCAGGGTGTGTGGTATCTGAAGTCAGGTCAGTTTCTTTCTGTTTTGTAATCTCTTCATCTTCTGGCTCTGTGACCTTGGGCCAGTTGCTTACCCTCTCTGAGCCTGGGCCAATTATCTATAAATAGGGATGATTTCCATATGCATCATTTCTAGGAGAGGTAAGAAGTCTGTGCATCAAATTCAATAGCATGATTGTTTTTCCTTAATGTGGGACTTCTCTTGTAGCTCCACTGGTAAAGAATTTGCCTGTAATGCAGGAGACTCCAGTTCGATTCCTGAGTCAGGAAGATCCCCTGGAGACGGGATAGGCTACTCACGCCTGTATTCTTTGCTTCCCTGGTGGCTCAGAAGACTCAGACGGTAAAGACGCCTGCCGTGAAGGAGACCTGGGTTGTAAAGATCCCCTGGGGAAGGGAACACCTGCCTACTCCCGTGTTCTTGCCTGGAGAATTCCAGGGCTTGTCAATGGGTTGCAAAGAGTTGCGTTTGACTGACTTTCGCTTTCAGGGAGGGGCCAAGACATGGGTTTTACATTCTGTTTTGTGTTTTAAGGACAGTCAGGTGATTCTAGCATGCAACCAGAAGTGAGCCTCACCAGACTGAGGGGGTGATTTCAAACATCAGCTTGCATCAGCATCACCCGGGGGCTTCGTGAAGCAGCCTGCTGGTCCTCGCCCCGAGGGTTTCTGACTCACAGGGACTAGGGTGGCTCTGAGATGCTGCATTTCTAACAAGAGCCCAAGTGCTGCCAATGCTGCTGGTTGGAGACCATGTTCTGAGACTCCGGTTCTAGAGCAGTACCGTCCACCAGGAGTGCTTTGGCCCCTCCTCCCAGGGGACAGTCGTCAAGGAATGGAGACATTTTTGCTTTTGTGTGAATGGGTGGATACTGCTGGTGTCTAGTGAGTAAAGCCCGGGGACGTGACTTAAAATACCTTCCTGTACACAAGATGGGGCTCGTCTCCCACAGCAAAGAATTATCTAGCACCAAATACCTATCCTGCCCAAACTGCACAATTCCAGTCTAAATGAGACAGTAGCTTAGAAGCCATTCTGGGAATACGGTGCTTTGGGTTCACATGAGCTTGGCGTTGGGAACCTGAGTAGAGACAAGGATGTCCACATCCTTGCTGAGAGCATGCAGGGTGTGTGGTATCTGAAGTCAGGTCAGTTTCTTTCTGTTTTGTAATCTCTTCATCTTCTGGCTCTGTGACCTTGGGCCAGTTGCTTACCCTCTCTGAGCCTGGGCCAATTATCTATAAATAGGGATGATTTCCATATGCATCATTTCTAGGAGAGGTAAGAAGTCTGTGTAATAATAATAATTAAAAAAAACTTCATACATGTTAAATATTCAACAAATTGGAGTGCAAATCCAAAGGACGGTGTTTCAGAGCAGGCTCCTGGTTTCGTGTGTCTGTCTCTGTGGCAGGGAGATAGTTTCCTGGCCCTTGAATCCTGGAAAGCAAATAGTATCTAGACCTACACGGCTTCCCACAAGCTAGGAGACTGCTTGGGCATCATCTGTCCCTGGCCTTCACCTGCCCTGATTTCTTTAACAAGCTCAGCACCGCCTAGTGGGGAAGCAAGCTTGTGGAGTTCAATTAATATTCTCCAAGGTTCCTTCAGACTCTCCCACCTTTGTGATTTCGCCACATCCCTCTTCCCCCTGTCCTGTTGTTCACAGAGTGTTGTCCTTGCCATAGACTCGCTTTCAAGTTTACTGAAGTCAGATATATTTTGAAAGTCACTTTGCATTTCTACCGGAAGTGGAGATCCTACCCTCCAATGTCGTAGAGACAGCAGCCGTGCAAAGGAATCTGCAAATCCCCACAGGGGTCTTCAGTGCCAGAGGTTACTTCTCCTTCCTGCCAGGTCCACCTTGTAGGAAGAGGAAGTTCAGACCTTTTGCTGTTAAGGAAATGTTTGTATTGACCTGAGATTCCCTTGGTGGGCAGGCGAATCAGAAGGGTCGGGTGAGAACTGAGGAGAGAGTCCCTTTCCCACTCTGACTTAGTGTCATTTGATGTCCTGTGTGGGGGCCACAGCAAGCTCTTCCCTCGAGACCAGCACCAGCTCTGAAGTCCTCACGGTCAGGTCAAGGTCACGTCTGCCCCTACCCCACCCCCCGTCATGTGAAATTACAGGTTTCAATGCATTGGGCAGGGCTCCAGAGTCACCCTACATGGCCTCAACAGCTGGCTTCTCCAGTGTCGAGCGGCCTGACCATCTCTCGCCTAAGCTGTAGCTCTTAGTCCTTACACCATCCCTCAGAGGTGAGTACTGGTTGATAGATGAAGACATAGAGGCAGGTAGCGGCCAAATGACCTCTGAATAAGTGGAGGGTTCAGGATGCAGAGCCAGGGTGATCCCCCACCTGGAATGGCCGAGTTCAGTCATTCAGGATGGCTTCTCAAAAAAAAGTTAATAAAAATAAAGTTACGGTCGGATGTTCCTGGCAATCCAGTGGTTAAGACTCCGCACTTCCAATGCAAGGGGCACTTGAGTTCAGTCCCTGGTTGAAGAACTAAAGATCTCGCCTGATGCGTGGTGCAGCCGAAAAAATAAAATAATTTGAAAAAAAATAATAAAGTTTCCATGTGATACAGTAAATCTACTCCTGGGTCTGTACCCCAAAGAATTGAAAGCGGGGTCTCAAAGAGACATCTGAACACCTGTGTTCATAGAGCCTTTATTCACAAGAGCCCAAAGTTGGAAGCACCCCAGCTCTGCATGGATAGACGGATGGATAAACAGGATGTGGAGCCCACACAGTGGAACATCATTCGGCCAGAAAGAGGAGGAGATTTTACCACGTTCCACAACATTTTGCTCCAGGAAAGAGGCCAGCTACAAAAAAGAACAGATATGTGATTGCACTTACATTAGACACCTAGAGGAGTCCAGTTCACAGAGAGTAAGTAGAAGGGTGACAGCCAGAGGCTGAGGGTGGGGCTTAGTGTTTGGTGGGAGTAGAGGCTCAGTTTCACAGGATGAAAAGGGTGGTAGAATTGTTGGACAGTGATGGGCAGGTACTTAACACTATTGGACAGTATGCTAAAACTTGCTTCAAACAGTGAATTTTATGTGTATTTCACTGCAAGTTTCTTTAAAAAAGAAGAAAAACAGAATGCCAGGCAGGCATGTGGGAGGGGTGCAAGGAAGGGGTGGGGGAGGGCTCAGGAATGATTTCTCCAAGGAAAGTCCGGGCCTAGCCGCCTTATCCTTGGAGTTTTACTCCCAGCTCCTCTCTCCCGACTCCACGGTCCCTACTCCGTATCTCCACCCCTCGCTTCCTGTCGGGTCAGCCCCGATGCTAGAGGGACGGTGGCCATTCGCCCAGCTCCTCCAGGGCGGCTTGGGGCTCCTGAGCCAGGAAACGTGGGGCCCATCCCCCAGCCAGTTCACATGAGTGGAGACCCTCCTGTGCAACAGCTCAGGCGGGAGGCTCCCACTACACCCCCCTAGGCCCTGAACAGTGGACAGAGCTGTCTGCCTTAATCCATCCGTCCAAATCATTCATTCAGTGAGGGCTTCTGCCCTGAGCTAAGCTCCACGCCAGGTCAAGGGGCCTAAGAGAGATAGAACTTTGACCTCGGCTCATGGGGAACTGCCAGCTATGAAGAAAGCCATCCTGACGTGATATAATATACAGGGGAGAGGATTCCTCTCAAGAAGAGAAAGAACCCAGCCATTGCGACACCACAGCCGGAACCTGGGACATTGTCCTGCGTGATACGTGCCAGGCAGGCAGGAACAGACACTGCCTGGTACCGCTTCTATGTGGACTTTTTAAAATGAAAGCTAAACTTTTGAAAACGGAGGATAGAGAAATGGGCATCCGGGGCTGGGGAGTGGAGGAAAGAGGAGAGGTTGGCAAAGGATACAGACTTGCAGCCATCGGATGAATAAGGCCTGAGGCTACAGCTGATGACTCTATTGTTCAAGGGAAGGTGACTAAGAGCGGGGAATGTACTTGTTTTCACCCCCCAAATACAAAAGGAAGCAAATAAGGGAGGTGATGGATGTGCTCATTAACTAGACGAGGGGCGTCACTTCACCTTGTGTATCTACATCAAGTCACCCCAGTTTACTCATTAAAGACCTTGCCTTTTAATATGTCAGTTACCTTTCAGTAAAGCTGAACAATACAGGAAGGGAGGGAGGGAGGACCAGAAACAAGCCTTGTCTCAAAGGAGTTGTTCAGTCGTGCAGTCCAGTCCGACTCATTTCAACCCCATGGACTGCAGCACTCCAGGCTTCCCTGTCCTTCTCTATCTCTCAGAGCTTGCTCAGACTCATTCCATTGAGTTGATGATGCCACCCAACCATCTCATCCTCTGTCATACCCTTCTCCTTCTGCCTTCTGTTTTTTCCAGCATTAGGGGCTTTTCAAACGCATCAGTGGCCAAAGTACTGGAACTTCAGCTCCCTCCAATGAATATTCAGGGTTGCTTTTCTTTAGGATTCACTGGTTTGGTTTCCTTGAAGTCTAAGGGACTCCCAAGAGTCTTCTCCAGGGCTTCCCCTGGTGGCCCAGTGGATAAGGACACTGCCTTGCAGTGCAAGGGGCGCCAGTTCGATCCCTGGCCTGGGAAGATCCCACGTGCCGCGGAGCGGCTAGACCGATGTATCCAATTGCTGAGCCGGAGCTCTGGAGCGCATGCACCCAGAGCCGGCGCTCTGCGACGACAGAGGCTACCCCGATGGGAGGCCCACAGGAGCCAAAGAGCAAAGACGGATGAAAATAGAGAAATAAAAGACCAATAGAAGTGGCCCGCCTGCTCCCCTCCCTCCCCAACCCGACTCTCGCCCAAAATAAATAAATAAATAAATCTTTTAAAAAAAAAAAAGAGTCTTCTCCAACACCACAGTTCAAAAGCATCAATTCTTCGGTGCTCAGCTTTCTTTATAGTCCAACTCTCACATCCATACATGACCACTGGAAAAACCATAGCCTTGACTAGATGGACCTTTGTTGGCAAAGTAATGTCTCTGCTTTTTAATATGCTGTCTAGGTTGGTCATAGCTTTTCTTCCAAGGAGCAAGTGTCTTTTAATTTCATGGCTGCAGTCACTGTCCGCAGTGATTTTGGAGCCCAAGAAAATAAAGCCTGTCACTTTGTTTTCTACTCTGTGATTGGGCTAGAATTCCAGACTATAGGAGTTTTATATCCTCATCAGCTAGAATAAAGCACGGGTTTTCTCCGAACCAGTCTTCGGGACCAAGAAACACCTTGTGTATCTACATCAAGTCACCCCAGTTTACTCATTAAAGACCTTGCCTTTTAATATGTCAGTTACCTTTCAGTAAAGCTGAACAATACAGGAAGGGAGGGAGGGAGGACCAGAAACAAGCCTTGTCTCAAAGGAGTTGTTCAGTCGTGCAGTCCAGTCCGACTCATTTCAACCCCATGGACTGCAGCACTCCAGGCTTCCCTGTCCTTCTCTATCTCTCAGAGCTTGCTCAGACTCATTCCATTGAGTTGATGATGCCACCCAACCATCTCATCCTCTGTCATACCCTTCTCCTTCTGCCTTCTGTTTTTTCCAGCATTAGGGGCTTTTCAAACGCATCAGTGGCCAAAGTACTGGAACTTCAGCTCCCTCCAATGAATATTCAGGGTTGCTTTTCTTTAGGATTCACTGGTTTGGTTTCCTTGAAGTCTAAGGGACTCCCAAGAGTCTTCTCCAGGGCTTCCCCTGGTGGCCCAGTGGATAAGGACACTGCCTTGCAGTGCAAGGGGCGCCAGTTCGATCCCTGGCCTGGGAAGATCCCACGTGCCGCGGAGCGGCTAGACCGATGTATCCAATTGCTGAGCCGGAGCTCTGGAGCGCATGCACCCAGAGCCGGCGCTCTGCGACGACAGAGGCTACCCCGATGGGAGGCCCACAGGAGCCAAAGAGCAAAGACGGATGAAAATAGAGAAATAAAAGACCAATAGAAGTGGCCCGCCTGCTCCCCTCCCTCCCCAACCCGACTCTCGCCCAAAATAAATAAATAAATAAATCTTTTAAAAAAAAAAAAGAGTCTTCTCCAACACCACAGTTCAAAAGCATCAATTCTTCGGTGCTCAGCCTTCTTTATGGTCCAACTCTCACATCCATACATGACTACTGGAACAACCATAGCTTTGACTATATGGACCTTTGTCGGCAAAGTGATGCCTCTGCTTTTTAATATGCTGTCTAGGCTCATCATAGCTTTTCTTCCAAGGAGCAAGTGTCTTTTAATTTCATGGCTGCAGTCACTGTCCACAGTAATGTTGGAGCCCAAGAAGATAAAGTCTGTCACTTTGTTTTCTACTCTGTGATTGGGCTAGAATTCCAGACTATAGGAGTTTTATATCCTCATCAGCTAGAATAAAGCACGGGTTTTTCTCCGAACCAGTCTTCGGGACCAAGAAACAGAAATGACCAGCCTAGGGCCCCATGGCTGATTCACAGCAGAAACAGGATGTGGACCCAGATGCACGGCCCCTCATGGGCAATCCCTGCAGCCTTTTCAAAATCCCCTGAGAGCAGAGGACCTCTCTCAAGTTCTCATCACCAAAACTCTGCACTGAAACTTGCTAGTGAGAAGAAAGCCCCTTGCCCCACGTCTGACAAAGCCTGTCAGGCTTCCTCCTCCAATGACCTGAGTCCTGCCTGGTGCAGCAGCCAGGAGTGCACACAGCAGGAGTCCCCGGACCACCCACCAGGGCCAGGGGCGGGTTGCTCATCCCTCTCTGTTTTAGAAAAATGTTTCTGTGCTTTGGTAAGAACATTTCAAGTGAGATCTACCCTCTTGACACAGTTTTAAGTACACAATCCAGTTTTGCTGGCTACAGGTGCATCATTGTGCTCAGATCTCTAGCTTGATCGTCAGGCTCACCTGAAACTCTGTCCCTGTGATGCTAACTCCCTATTTCTCAACCTCTCAGCCCCTGGCCGCCACATCTCCACTCTTTTATTCTGTCAGTTAGACCATGTGAGGTCCCTCATCTGAGTGGAATCAGGCAGGACTTGCCTTTTGGGACCAGTTTATTCAACTCAGTGCGTGTCTTCAACATTCATCCTGGTGGGAGCGCAGAATGGAGTAGCCGCCGTGGAAAACAGCTTGGAGGCTCCTCCAAAATTAAAAACAGAGCTACCTACAACGAACCTGCTGTATAGAGGAAGGACTGATGATCCGCTGATGCCTTTTTGTATTCCCTGCTGTGAAGAGACAGAGCTGAACTCGGTTCTGAGCCGCGGAGCCCACCCCTCCTCAGGGCAGGAAGCTGGGCGCCCTCCTGAGCTCAGTCCCGTTTGCCACACAGCCTCGTCCTTGCATCTTCCCAAGGTCCAGCCAGCCCTGACATTTGGAGACAGGCTCCCTGAAAACAGCTCCAAGAGGCCCTTTCAGAGCATAAATAGAATCGTGGGCTCTGTTGGAATAACCGTTCCAGTCAAGAGGCTCCTTCATTCTGCATTTGTGATTAGTTGTGATCCGAGGCAGAGGCTGCAGAGGAGGATCCCGGGTGTGGATGTTGATTTGCAACAGTGAGCCCCAGGGCGCACACAGCCCCAGGAACCTGTGTGGTCTTTGGGGAGGGTGCTAGGGTGAGTCCAGTGGTTACAACAAACCTGATCCTGAAGAGCCAGATAGAAATGGCGACAGTCAGACAGATGGCAAGGATGGCTGTTCTCATGGACACCGAGGTCCATGTCAGACTGACTCTGATAAGAACAGACCCGTTTCACAGGTGAGAGGACTGAGACTTGGAGAGGTGGTTTAACTGGTCCAAGACCACACGTGTCTGGCTGGCCAGAGACTATGCTCTCAGCCACAGAAGCTCACGTCTCCTCCAAGATCACATTCCTGCAAGGAACCACAAGCCTGGTCATTGCCCACGTCTCGACATGGGCACAGGATGTTGGTCCTTGCAGAGTCCCTTCACCGTCACCATCTCTTGAGCCCAAGGATGACACTGCCCTTATTTGACCCGTGAGGATAAGAGAGAAACACAGCGCTTGGGTCACAGACAGAAGCTGGCACAGCTAGGGAGTGGGCAGAGCCCCCTGTGAATGCTTGTCCTTGGTGTCCCCGCCTGCATGGCAAGAAGACACTTGATATGCCTCCCACGACCCTGGCTGTTTAACGTTTGTCTGAAGTCAGCTTCTCCTGCTGCCTCTAATCACTCTGATTCTTTCACTTATTTTCTGTTTTGTGCCACAGGAATCTGATTACAAAGTTAAATTCGTAGCTTTTTTTAGGAGCCGGGCAATGTTTGGGTTTCAGTCTCTGAAGACACACATAGCTCTGACCACATGTTGTCGTTATCGCTCCTGCAGCTGGAAAGAGCCAACCGCCGGGCTTCTAGGAAGAGACGTTCATCTCTGTGAAATGAGGGCCGTTTGGCGGAACCCAGGGCAGAGGTCAGGCTGGGGCAGGACAGACCAGCTGCATATCTCACTCAGCAGCTCCAAGAGGCCCTTTCAGAGCATAAATAGAATCGTGGGCTCTGTTGGAATAACCGTTCCAGTCAAGAGGCTCCTTCATTCTGCATTTGTGATTAGTTGTGATCCGAGGCAGAGGCTGCAGAGGAGGATCCCGGGTGTGGATGTTGATTTGCAACAGTGAGCCCCAGGGCGCACACAGCCCCAGGAACCTGTGTGGTCTTTGGGGAGGGTGCTAGGGTGAGTCCAGTGGTTACAACAAACCTGATCCTGAAGAGCCAGATAGAAATGGCGACAGTCAGACAGATGGCAAGGATGGCTGTTCTCATGGACACCGAGGTCCATGTCAGACTGACTCTGATAAGAACAGACCCGTTTCACAGGTGAGAGGACTGAGACTTGGAGAGGTGGTTTAACTGGTCCAAGACCACACGTGTCTGGCTGGCCAGAGACTATGCTCTCAGCCACAGAAGCTCACGTCTCCTCCAAGATCACATTCCTGCAAGGAACCACAAGCCTGGTCATTGCCCACGTCTCGACATGGGCACAGGATGTTGGTCCTTGCAGAGTCCCTTCACCGTCACCATCTCTTGAGCCCAAGGATGACACTGCCCTTATTTGACCCGTGAGGATAAGAGAGAAACACAGCGCTTGGGTCACAGACAGAAGCTGGCACAGCTAGGGAGTGGGCAGAGCCCCCTGTGAATGCTTGTCCTTGGTGTCCCCGCCTGCATGGCAAGAAGACACTTGATATGCCTCCCACGACCCTGGCTGTTTAACGTTTGTCTGAAGTCAGCTTCTCCTGCTGCCTCTAATCACTCTGATTCTTTCACTTATTTTCTGTTTTGTGCCACAGGAATCTGATTACAAAGTTAAATTCGTAGCTTTTTTTAGGAGCCGGGCAATGTTTGGGTTTCAGTCTCTGAAGACACACATAGCTCTGACCACATGTTGTCGTTATCGCTCCTGCAGCTGGAAAGAGCCAACCGCCGGGCTTCTAGGAAGAGACGTTCATCTCTGTGAAATGAGGGCCGTTTGGCGGAACCCAGGGGCAGAGGTCAGGCTGGGGCAGGACAGACCAGCTGCATATCTCACTCAGCAGCTCCTAACAGGGCCATCTCTGAGCTTCAGCTCCTCCAGCATAAAATAGGAAGATGGTAACTCTTTGCTCATAAAGCTTTAGATGGAAGTGGAAAAAATCATGCATAGACATGGCTGAACACATAGCTGCCATGCAGTAAACAGTTGGTACTAGAATTATCAATAAACATCCCTTTACTGTTAGGTTGTATTATAAAAGTAATCCGTCTTACAAAATGCGGTTAACACGGAAAAATATAAAGAAGAGATGAAAACCGTCATGCCACCGTCCGACCGTCCATTAATATTTGTGTGCAGGTCTTTTAAATTGTTGTGGATTGCGTTGTAGGACTTCTCTTTCGCTTAAGATTTTATAGACAGTGCTCTGTATCAATAGGAGTATTCCTCAAACCTTTGGGTCGATTCCGATTTTGGACCATTATAAACACTGGAGTGGGTTGCCATTTCCTCCTCCAGGGGATTTTCCCCACCCAGGGATCAAACCTACATCTCCTGCATTGACAGGCAGATTCTTTACCACCAGCACCAAAGGGAAGCCCCCTTGGACTTGGAGCTGGGTGTGTTTGCCTTCTTCCCCAGGGTAGAGTCTTCGGAGTGAAGGAAGGCGTGGAGGGCCTGCATTTGTAACAGCGTAGCACTAGTTGCTGCATCCCCTCTGGCCAGGCTCTGTCAGCTCCTACCTCCTCCAGCTGTTGGGAGAGAGCCCGTCCGCCGTCCCTGCCCTTCTGGGAATCTCACCACAACCCACAGACAATCCCACTCCTGGTGTAGGAGGCCAACTACTTTTCAGAACTGTGGTCCTGGAAATGGTGGCTGGAGTGGAGGAGGCCCACTCTGGGAGGTGGCGGGGAGGGCTTTCTTCTTGGTCTGCGGGGTGGTTTCTTGTCCCCTGAGCAACCCTGTGTCTGAGCAGCTTGCTGGAAAGGTCGGCGCAGAAGCCAAAATAGGATGCTGGTTACTGGCAGTTGGCCAAGAGCACCGTGAACCTCAGCGCTGTTGAATGCCATCCCCTTCCTGCTGCAACTTGCCCATTTACTCTTGTTTATTTGACAAAATGCATCAGGCTCCTACCATGTGCCAGAGTGGAGAACACTGCCATTGTGGTTGTGGAGCCTGCCGGAGAATGGCCTGCCACTTCCTTCATCTCTGGGCTCACGAGCACATGGGACTGGTCGGGGCACAGGCGAGGGGCCAGTGTGTAAAGAATGAAAGGAGACTAGGGGAGAGGGAAGGGAGCAGGCAGTGTCTCAGGCCTGGAGATGTGTTTTGATTCTGAGATGCTGGAACTTTCTCCGGCCTTTGCTTTTAAGGCTAGCTGCGTCACTCCAGGCTCAGGTGGATCCAGCTTCTCCAGGGGAGGAGCTCCCTGCTTTCCTCCGCCTCTCCCGTCTCCGTGTGTGCATCTGGTTGTGTGTGTTTGTCTCTGTTTATGTCTCTGCGTCTCTGTCTTTGCCCACGGTTCTTTGTGGGTCTTTCTGTAGGCTTCTTTCTCCGTATATGGGGAAGTGGGAGACCTCCTGTCTGTTTGCAGGTCTCTCTCTGCTTTCCTCTTGAAGTGTGTGTGGCCTCTCCGTATCCCACCCCCACCTCTCCACCTCTTATCCCTATCTCCATCTGTCTGTGGATATTTTTGTCTTTCTCACCCACCCCAGAGTAGCTGTGCTCCAGAAGGACTCTGGGGTTTTGTTCCCTCTTCTCTTTGCCGCTCCCCAGACCGACTATCTGACCCAAGGATGACTTTATTTACACCCAGGAGGCTCTGCAGCAGAAGAGTGTTTGATTTTCCAGGGCTTCTTCCCCTTCTCCAGAAAGGAAACATCCTGGTCTGTGTCTGTGTGTCTGTCAGTGAATCTGCTCAGCTTTCTAAAAACCCCAAAGAGAACTTACTAAAGGTTTTTCTCAATGTCAACCCTCAAGTCCCTTTAGAGACCAGGGGTCTTCACACACTTCCTCCCGTGCCCCGGTCATCAATAGAGCAGAGGGCAGGTGGGAGGAGTAGAGCTGGATTTGGGTTCGCTCCTGCCTCTGGCCTCTTACTGGGTGACCCAGGAAGCCCGTGACCTCTCTCGGTCTCAGTTATGACCATACATTCCTCCCAGAGCCAAGTGCCCATTTACTCTTGTTTATTTGACAAAATGCATCAGGCTCCTACCATGTGCCAGAGTGGAGAACACTGCCATTGTGGTTGTGGAGCCTGCCGGAGAATGGCCTGCCACTTCCTTCATCTCTGGGCTCACGAGCACATGGGACTGGTCGGGGCACAGGCGAGGGGCCAGTGTGTAAAGAATGAAAGGAGACTAGGGGAGAGGGAAGGGAGCAGGCAGTGTCTCAGGCCTGGAGATGTGTTTTGATTCTGAGATGCTGGAACTTTCTCCGGCCTTTGCTTTTAAGGCTAGCTGCGTCACTCCAGGCTCAGGTGGATCCAGCTTCTCCAGGGGAGGAGCTCCCTGCTTTCCTCCGCCTCTCCCGTCTCCGTGTGTGCATCTGGTTGTGTGTGTTTGTCTCTGTTTATGTCTCTGCGTCTCTGTCTTTGCCCACGGTTCTTTGTGGGTCTTTCTGTAGGCTTCTTTCTCCGTATATGGGGAAGTGGGAGACCTCCTGTCTGTTTGCAGGTCTCTCTCTGCTTTCCTCTTGAAGTGTGTGTGGCCTCTCCGTATCCCACCCCCACCTCTCCACCTCTTATCCCTATCTCCATCTGTCTGTGGATATTTTTGTCTTTCTCACCCACCCCAGAGTAGCTGTGCTCCAGAAGGACTCTGGGGTTTTGTTCCCTCTTCTCTTTGCCGCTCCCCAGACCGACTATCTGACCCAAGGATGACTTTATTTACACCCAGGAGGCTCTGCAGCAGAAGAGTGTTTGATTTTCCAGGGCTTCTTCCCCTTCTCCAGAAAGGAAACATCCTGGTCTGTGTCTGTGTGTCTGTCAGTGAATCTGCTCAGCTTTCTAAAAACCCCAAAGAGAACTTACTAAAGGTTTTTCTCAATGTCAACCCTCAAGTCCCTTTAGAGACCAGGGGTCTTCACACACTTCCTCCCGTGCCCCGGTCATCAATAGAGCAGAGGGCAGGTGGGAGGAGTAGAGCTGGATTTGGGTTCGCGCTCCTGCCTCTGGCCTCTCTTACTGGGTGACCCAGGAAGCCCCGTGACCTCTCTCGGTCTCAGTTATGACCATACATTCCTCCCAGAGCCAAGTAACGACCCACACAGAGCCCCCTGCACTGCCAATCAGGGGACATCGGCTCCTCTGGACCAGAGCAGCCATCTATGGAGAGCATTCACTCACTCACTCACTCACTCACTCAACAACATGGCCAGAGACCTCCCTGACCGGAGAGCGCAGCTCTTCCCAAAGGTCCCAGGAGCCTCCCTTGCTCGCTCCAGGTCACTGCTGCCCAGAGACACCAGGGCAGGGGTAAGCAGTATTACCTGAGTGGACTTCCCGTGGAGCATAGTGTCCAGACCACACTTAAATCTTTGAAAAATTACCCAGAGAAATCCAGGTAGAGAAAAGGGACAAGTGTAGCTATTTTTCACGTCCCTCCTTTTTTTTTGGATAGTGTCTCTGAGGGAGGTGAAGAGAGATTGCAGCTGGCCTTGTGGTGAGCTGTGTACTGCCTTTGGGCTGCGGTTGTGGACAAGAGTGTAATTTTCTCATGTGTTATTGTATGTTTACTTCAATTCTCTTTTTACTTTGGATGCTCACATTCCTTAATCCATTCATAATTCATGTGTGAAAACAAGTTCACATCCCCTATGCCTTTGTGCTCAAGGGTTTGTCCTGGACTAGCAAATGGGAGGGTTGAAAGATTCTGGGGATGGACGGATGAATGGATGGATGGATGGACAAATGGACAGGTTGTTCTGTGAGTGTTTAAAGCGGTGTGACTCTTCCAGGCGTACCTCTCCTGTACAACTAGGAAAGCTTGGTGTGTGCATGAGTAGTGTGGAGAAAAGATTAGAGGGTGGTTAGGATGACCCTCTGGTTGCTGCCCAGCTTGTCTTCAACCAGAGCCAAGATGGTAAGTATCCCCAGGGTCATGGCTACTCAGTGAACAATCAGGAGCCAAAGAGGGTAGGACATCAGGAGACCATGAAGAAATGGGCTCAGGAGCCTTGGACTGAACTCTGAGCCCTCTTCTGTCTCCATGGGCAGATTATTCACTACTTCCACACCGTCAAGAGCACACATCTATTAAAAAAAACTTCTGTAGCTCCTGCCTCTGGCCTCTTTACTGGGTGACCCAGGAAGCCCGTGACCTCTCTCGGTCTCAGTTATGACCATACATTCCTCCCAGAGCCAAGTAACGACCCACACAGAGCCCCCTGCACTGCCAATCAGGGGACATCGGCTCCTCTGGACCAGAGCAGCCATCTATGGAGAGCATTCACTCACTCACTCACTCACTCACTCAACAACATGGCCAGAGACCTCCCTGACCGGAGAGCGCAGCTCTTCCCACAGGTCCCAGGAGCCTCCTTGCTCGCTCCAGGTCACTGCTGCCCAGAGACACCAGGGCAGGGGTAAGCAGTATTACCTGAGTGGACTTCCCGTGGAGCATAGTGTCCAGACCACACTTAAATCTTTGAAAAATTACCCAGAGAAATCCAGGTAGAGAAAAGGGACAAGTGTAGCTATTTTTCACGTCCCTCCTTTTTTTTTGGATAGTGTCTCTGAGGGAGGTGAAGAGAGATTGCAGCTGGCCTTGTGGTGAGCTGTGTACTGCCTTTGGGCTGCGGTTGTGGACAAGAGTGTAATTTTCTCATGTGTTATTGTATGTTTACTTCAATTCTCTTTTTACTTTGGATGCTCACATTCCTTAATCCATTCATAATTCATGTGTGAAAACAAGTTCACATCCCCTATGCCTTTGTGCTCAAGGGTTTGTCCTGGACTAGCAAATGGGAGGGTTGAAAGATTCTGGGGATGGACGGATGAATGGATGGATGGATGGACAAATGGACAGGTTGTTCTGTGAGTGTTTAAAGCGGTGTGACTCTTCCAGGCGTACCTCTCCTGTACAACTAGGAAAGCTTGGTGTGTGCATGAGTAGTGTGGAGAAAAGATTAGAGGGTGGTTAGGATGACCCTCTGGTTGCTGCCCAGCTTGTCTTCAACCAGAGCCAAGATGGTAAGTATCCCCAGGGTCATGGCTACTCAGTGAACAATCAGGAGCCAAAGAGGGTAGGACATCAGGAGACCATGAAGAAATGGGCTCAGGAGCCTTGGACTGAACTCTGAGCCCTCTTCTGTCTCCATGGGCAGATTATTCACTACTTCCACACCGTCAAGAGCACACATCTATTACAAAACAACTGAGCATTGTCTTCTGTATTTCCTAGTTGACTGAGAGCTTCTCAAGGGAAGGGTTTTCCCCCATTTTTATTTTTCTCGTACCTAGCATAGTATGTGGCATATAGAATGTGCCTGCCTGTGTGCTTAGTTGCTTCAGTCATGTCCAACTCTGTGCTATGCTATGGACTGTAGCCCTCCAGGCTCCTCTCTCCACAGGATTCTCCAGGCGAGAATACTGAAATGGGTTGCCATGCCCTCCTCCACTTGGAAATGTTTATAATAATTCTGCTTAGTTAATGACATACCTTGTAAATTAGTTATTGCAGGCGGACAGGTAGGTACTTGAGGACTTTCAGAGGCATTGTAGAGAATATTCCTGTGTCATGTGGGAAGCTGACTCTAGGTAATAAGTGACATCTTTTCATGTAACCATCCATTCATCCATTCATCCATCCATCCATATCCAACTACCCATCATCCAAATTCAACCACTCACCCAACAAACCATTTAACTATCCACCTAGCAGAGCATTCTGTGCCTTATCACACTCCCAGTCCCCGTCCATTCATCCGCCCACTCGTCATCCTCCAGGTGAGTCCTCCGTTCCAGCACCCTTCCAACCATCTGACGATCAGCTCTCTGATCCTTGTAATATTAATGTAGTATAGGTAAGCTAACATTGCATGAATCAGAGAGCTGATTGTTAGATGTTTGAAAGAGTGCATGTGTGGATGATTTGCCTGGGGGATGATGGGTGAGTGGATGGATGGCTGAATGGATGGGTATTTGGGAGCATGATAAGGCATAGAATGCTTTGCTAGGTGTGTAGTTGAATGGTTTGTGGATGAATGGTTGACTTGGGATGGACGGATGGGTGAAAAGATGAAGCCTCATTGGCCACCTTGAGTCAGTCTCCACATGACGCAGGAATCCTCCGTGTACTCCTTGGCCGTCCTTTGGCACATGCCTGTCCACCTGCCATAGCGAACTGACAAAGTACGTCACTACCTATGCAGAATTGTTATCAGCATTTCCAAATTTGGGGCGTGTTGTAAGATGTATTACTGGTGCATGACGTAGACTTTGGAAACAGACCTGGGTTTGAATCTCAGCTTAATTAAAGCAGTGGGACCTTGAACAAAGAGATCCCTTGCCCTCTCTAAGCTGTGGTGTTCTCATTTGCAAAACAGAGATAATGGCCCTTCCTTGTAGGATTGTTATGAGGATTAAATGAAATAATGAATGGTAAGGACTGCTCAGTGCTCAAGAAGAGGCATTGTAATTGTCATGGTACCAACAGGTACTATCCTATAACTTTCATTTTCATCAAAAATCAGCTGTCTGCCGGATATTGTAATCATATTCTGTATCCAGTGGCAAATATTCTGAAACAGTCCCGCATCTTTTGGAGTGTAGTTCTAGTCAAGGGTTCAGACAATAAACAAGTATATAATTTCAGATAATGTTAAACGCGGTGCAGAAAACTGAAGTTGGTCGAGATAAAAGAAAGTGATGTCATTGGTGGGGAGGAGGCAGGTGGCCTTATTGTGACCTGTGAACTAGTGACGAGAAGATGGAGCCGTGCAAACGTCTGGGGAAAGGGCGTCTCCTGTGGCAGGAATGGCCAGTGGAAAGGTTCTGAGGCAGAGATGAGCTGGCTCAGGACAAAGACCAAAGGTCAGGGGTCAAGGTAGATGGTGGGGCAGTCAGGGTGAGGGGGTCCACAGTCATATCTGCAGGAGCAGGTCCTCTGGGCCGTGGAGACCGTGCCATGTGACGTGGACACAACCCGCGCTCAGCTCTTCCCATCCTCTCAGACAGCACAGAAGGAGCCCCACTCGTTTGGCGGCCATTCAGCTTCCCCAGGACAGCTGACAGGCTTCCCGTCTCCTGACCTCCAGGCTGAGCGCTCCCAGTTCTCAGCTTTTCCAGGTGACATTGGAGACGACTTCAGCTGCTATTCGGACCGTGTTCTGAGTGCCATAAACCTAGAACCTGCCCGAAGACAGGTTAGACCCAAAGGACATTCGGCTCAAGAAAGCCAGGAAGTTTCTAGTTGGGACTGTAATGAACTGAACCAGTAAGCCGTGTTCCTCCCTGAAACCGTGCCCCTGGCATTTGCAAGGGAAAGAAGGATAAACAGCGTCTGTGAGGCTGCTTCCAGGATAAAAGAGGTCTGGAACCATTTATCTAGGAGCGTCTAGTGTAGGATCTGGGCTTTCAAAGAAAACTAAGCTACGATGGTAGCTGGTCTCCTCCCGTGGGGATCCTGGCGTTCCAGAGGGTCACGAGGATCTGCACCCTCACCCTCGCTCAGCAGTGCTGCCCTTGGTGCTGGCTTTCCTCTCCATGAGGGACCAGGAGGACAATTAGAGTCTCCTAGTTTCATGGACTTCAAAACCCTCTCATCTAGTAGTTCCAACAAAAGTCTGGATTTCTGTCGTCATGGCTAAGTAGCTTAGTTAGCTTGGAACCCTACCTACTGTGTTCTGATGGGCAAAGCCTAAGCCTGTGACCACCCCTGAAATGGACAATAGATGAGACCCTCTCCTTCCACACAGACTGAGAATGGAGGAGGAGGTTGATGCCCCCCAAACTATTAGATGATACATTTCTGGTAATACATGATTCATAAATTCTAGAGATCTGCTAAGCGACATTGTGCTTATAAGCCACAGTCCTATCCTCAACATTTAGAAAGTGTTAAGGGGATAGCTCTTATGTTATCTCTTCTTCCCACAATTTTTTTTAAAAAGCAGACACTGTTAGGAGGAGAAGTGAGACTGGATCCTGGACCCACAAAAACAGCTCTCATATATCTTACAGTTCCCAAATTGAAATCAACTGCTCCTTGCTCTGTGATGCAGAAATCCACCTCTGACGTGGCTTGTCTCTTCCTGGCTTGTTCAGTAGTTTCATCTGTGCACAGGTGTCTCCATCCGTTCTGTTCACTCCCTGGGGATGGAAACAATGTCTTCAGTTCCTCATGGGCCCCCACACCTGTTTTACCAGGACAGCGTGCGGGTCCAGGACTTGCTTGGTGGAGTTGAATCAGGTTTTAGGGGCCAGTGTGACTACTGTGCACCTCGGATAGTCCTGGGAAGACAGATCAGAGAAAAAGCCCCTGAGAACGGCCGAACTCACCCACCTCTGTGATCTCTCGGGTTTCCCAGGAAAAGCCAACAAGAACGTTCAGTGGGACGAGGACTCGGTGGAGTATATGCTGGCCAACCCCGTCAGAATTGCCTTCGTCCTGGTGGTCCACGGCCGCGCCTCTCGGCAGCTGCGGCGCATGT
Source organism: Tragulus kanchil (assembly GCA_022376925.1). NCBI lineage: Eukaryota > Metazoa > Chordata > Mammalia > Artiodactyla > Tragulidae > Tragulus > Tragulus kanchil. Next base: position 110,599,993 of record JAIOJX010000002.1, on the reverse strand, counting down.
TCAAGGCCATCTACCACAAGGACCACTTCTACTACATCCACGTGGACAAGGTGAGGCCCGCCCTGCGGGTGTCCAGGCCCGAGGGTCGCTGTGGGTGTTTCTGCCCCACTCCAAACCAGCCTCCCTTTCTGGGGGGCCTTGCAGGCTCAACAGCTGCCTTCCCCAGATGCTGCAGTCTTGAAGTGCTGTGCCTGTGTGTGCGTGTACGTGTGCCGGCTTCTAAGTTCTCAGCTGTGACTTTAGACTTTCTCTGTAAGATTGTCGTTTGAACCTCTTTTGTGCTCTGTCCTGCCCCATGCAGGGGCTGCCGCTCAGTAAGGATAGCTGGCCCAGGGTGGGCACACTTTTTCCATCAGAGGCCAGAGAGCAAGGAGTTCAGGCTTCGTAGGCGATACACTCTTGTCGCAGCAACTCAGCTCTGGCATGGCAGCCTGAAAGCAGCCATAAAAAACATACGCAAAGGAATATGTGTGGCTGTGTTTCAGTGAAACTTTCTTTACAAAGAAAATCCTGCAGCCAGCTTGCTGACCCCGGAGCATTGTGTTCCAGAGGTTTCCGTGGGTCTGTTGACTGGACACGATTCTGTCTGATGCTTGTTCCAAAGTCTGCAGGCCTACAAGAAAGTAACAGAGAAGTGTCACCTGTGGAAGTACACACCAGGTTTAGACGTGTGAGTCGCTCAGGTGTGTACAAGTCTTTGGGACGCTATGGACGGTAGCCCACCAGGCCCCTCTGTCCACGGGATTCTCCAGGCAAGCACACTGGAGTGGGTAGCTATTCCCGTCTCCAGAGGATCTTCCTGACCCAGGGTTGCAACCATATTAGATGCTACCATATAACTTAGCTTATTATCTTCAGACCATATGTATCCGTCTTGCAGGAAGAAAAAAAAGCAGACTCCCAGGCACCAGCTTACACCTAGGGAATCAGTTGCTCAGAAGCAGGACCAAGGAATCTGTGTTTCAGAAATAGCTAAAGTAATATTTTAAAAATAAGGAAGTTTGCATAACAACGCAGAAAGACACCCCAGGTCTCAATCAGTTACTTGGCCAAGTTCAGAAGCCCTGCCAACTAGAAGGGAAGGAAGGGACAGAGAGGGGTCAGGGGCAGGTCTGTGTGCTTTCTGCGCTGCTGAATGTCACCCTTTCTCTCCTGGGAAAGCGCTCCAACTACCTGCATCGCCAAGTGCTCCAGTTCGCCAAGCAGTACAGCAACGTCCGCATCACCCCCTGGAGGATGGCCACCATCTGGGGTGGGGCCAGCCTCCTGTCCACATACCTGCAGAGCATGCGGGACCTCCTGGAGATGACCGACTGGCCCTGGGACTTCTTCATCAACCTCAGCGCAGCTGACTACCCCATCAGGTAAGGTGGCCCCAGCCCCGGCCAGCCTGCTGGAGGCGCTGCTTCCCCTGTCCCAGCTGGGAAGGCAGAGGCGGCAGCAGCCTGCTTCCTGTCTGGAGACCCCTTCCTGCCTCTGTGAGAGGCTTGGGCACCGTCTCTGTAGCGTCTTTCTGCACAGGATCTGCTCCGTGCTTAAGAATCACTTGCATGTTCATTCATTCATCCACTCATTCAACAGAGATCTTGAGTACACGGTTTTCCTAGCTCTGTTTGAGAACACATCACTGAGGCTGAAACCCCAGACCACAAGGTGCTTCCAACCTAGTGGGAGAAACAGGCATAAGATGAGTATTTCAAATGGTACATCCAAAAAGTAAGGCAGAGAGAAGCAGAAGCAGGGGAGAGTTGGAATTTTATAACATCCTCCCAGAGAAGACCCTGAGTCGGGAAGATCCCCTAGAGAAAGAAATAGCAACCCACTACGGTATCTTTGCCTGGAAAATTCCATGGACAGAGGAAGTGGGCTACAGTCCATGGGTTCACAAGAATCAGACACAACTTAACAACTAAACCACCAGAGAGGAATGGAAGACGGTGATGAAGACCCCAGAGGATCTTCCTGACCCAGGGTTGCAACCATATTAGATGCTACCATATAACTTAGCTTATTATCTTCAGACCATATGTATCCGTCTTGCAGGAAGAAAAAAAAGCAGACTCCCAGGCACCAGCTTACACCTAGGGAATCAGTTGCTCAGAAGCAGGACCAAGGAATCTGTGTTTCAGAAATAGCTAAAGTAATATTTTAAAAATAAGGAAGTTTGCATAACAACGCAGAAAGACACCCCAGGTCTCAATCAGTTACTTGGCCAAGTTCAGAAGCCCTGCCAACTAGAAGGGAAGGAAGGGACAGAGAGGGGTCAGGGGCAGGTCTGTGTGCTTTCTGCGCTGCTGAATGTCACCCTTTCTCTCCTGGGAAAGCGCTCCAACTACCTGCATCGCCAAGTGCTCCAGTTCGCCAAGCAGTACAGCAACGTCCGCATCACCCCCTGGAGGATGGCCACCATCTGGGGTGGGGCCAGCCTCCTGTCCACATACCTGCAGAGCATGCGGGACCTCCTGGAGATGACCGACTGGCCCTGGGACTTCTTCATCAACCTCAGCGCAGCTGACTACCCCATCAGGTAAGGTGGCCCCAGCCCCGGCCAGCCTGCTGGAGGCGCTGCTTCCCCTGTCCCAGCTGGGAAGGCAGAGGCGGCAGCAGCCTGCTTCCTGTCTGGAGACCCCTTCCTGCCTCTGTGAGAGGCTTGGGCACCGTCTCTGTAGCGTCTTTCTGCACAGGATCTGCTCCGTGCTTAAGAATCACTTGCATGTTCATTCATTCATCCACTCATTCAACAGAGATCTTGAGTACACGGTTTTCCTAGCTCTGTTTGAGAACACATCACTGAGGCTGAAACCCCAGACCACAAGGTGCTTCCAACCTAGTGGGAGAAACAGGCATAAGATGAGTATTTCAAATGGTACATCCAAAAAGTAAGGCAGAGAGAAGCAGAAGCAGGGGAGAGTTGGAATTTTATAACATCCTCCCAGAGAAGACCCTGAGTCGGGAAGATCCCCTAGAGAAAGAAATAGCAACCCACTACGGTATCTTTGCCTGGAAAATTCCATGGACAGAGGAAGTGGGCTACAGTCCATGGGTTCACAAGAATCAGACACAACTTAACAACTAAACCACCAGAGAGGAATGGAAGACGGTGATAAAGTGAGCCACCCAGACAGGGAAAGTGGTCCAGGTGGAGGGCAGAGCAGGTGCTGAGCTCTGAGGGTGACTGGTGTGTACCAGCAACAACAGCGCCCAGTGTGGCTGCACTAGAGGGTGAAGCATGAGAGACAGAAGCCAGAGCGGTCACGGGGAGAGGTCACAGAGGTCTCAGAATTTGGCCATTACTCAAAGGAAGATGGGAGCACGTGGCATGTCTGGAGCAGAAGGTCAAGGTCTGATTTAGGTGTTAAACTGAAAGGGACAGTGTGGAAAAAGGGAAGAGCGTGAGGCAGCCCTGGCATAATCCCAGACCAGCGTTTCTGGGCTGTGGGAGTCCCTGAGGTGTATTTGCTTGACTCCTATTAAATTTTAACCCATGAATGGGTTGCTCACACTTTAAAACTGGTAGGTTTCAATGGAAACTACAGACTTCTAGCTTCTCTTGAAGCCTGCAGGCTGCTCGGCCACAATTATGTACAGATGGTGGAGCAACCGGCAGCCCCGGGGCAGTAAGAAACTCCGATGCCATTCTGTCCCTTTACACGAACACTGATCTACTCGTTAAGAGAGGGGTAAGCAAAGAAAACCCCTGGAGATCTTGTAAAGGGGAAGAAAGGGACAAAAAAGTGAACTTTATTTCCTGCCAAGGAGGCAGCTCTTTGCCTGATTGTGTCTTCTATCTTGCTTATTGATAAGCCCCAAAAGGAGAAGTTGATGGGGTGGAGGAGAGGGGCCTCCTCCCTCTGGTAGCACTGGGTACTGAGCTAGATAAGGGAATCTTAAGAAAGGACTTTTATCAAGAGAGTTCTCAAACATGCCCAAGAATACGAGGCCAGGGTAATGACCCCTGAGTCACCCAGTTTCAACTGTAATCAATTCATCTTGTATTTGTACAAATAAAGACCTCTTCCGCCAACCCTGGTTAAGCATTTCCAGGAGGTCATGTAATTGTGACTGTAAATATTTCAGTGTGTTCGTGCATGCATTTCTCTTCTCCAGGGATTCTTCTCAACCCAGGAATCAAACCCAGGTCTCCCACATTGCAGACAGATTCTTTACCATCTGAGCCACCAGGGAAGCCCAAGAATATAGGAGTGGGTAGCCTACCTCTTCTCCAGGGGAACTTCCAGGCCCAGGAATCGAACCGGGATCTCCTGCATTGCAGGTGGATTCTTTACCAGCTGAACTACAAGCTCAGTCTGTATCAATTCATAATCCCCATGCTGAATCCGTGGCGGAACCTCATGATCCCTGAGAAAGGCCCAGAAATCTTTTCTTAGACCATGTGCCCCACCCATTTGGGGGTTCAGAGAAGGGAGTCATCTTGTGTTTAGCTTTCAGGTGCCCATTGTCTCCCTTTCTCTGTGGATCTGTCTCTTTCCCAGCCCCTCCCCGAAGCCCGCCCTCCCACGAGCTCGCCTTTCCGGCATCATGGCCAGAGGCACTTCGCGCGTCAGGCACTGCTGGCCTCTCTTGCTGCTGTTTTCATGAAGTCGCCCCATACCAAAGCATATGAATTTTGCAGATGAATGGTTTTATCCCAGGCAACTCTGATAGGCTTTCACCTCCCATCTGCCGTTCCATCTGTAGCTTCCAAAACCACAACTTCTCCCCTCCCAGGAAAGATGAGCAAACTTAGGAACCTTCTCGAAGGGATGTGAGTGCCCACAGCACAAGCTTCTTCATGGCTCTGAAAACCTGGGTGAATATCCAAGGGCAGAGGCCACCCATCCTGGCGGCTCTGAGCTGTTTATGATTTGACATCGCCGCTCAAGGTCAGCCGTCCAGCTCTACCCTGAGTCAGCCAGACTCGTTGGTCTCTACTGGCCAGCAGCCACCATGAGACCCTGGATGCAGACAGCCTGGCTGCAGATTCACCGATGGGCCATGTGAATTGGTGCATTCCCTTGGCTTTCTGCGTCTCAGTGTCTACACCTGAAAGGGGCTCAGTACCTATTTCATGAGGCAGTTAGGAGGATTTAAGGACAAACTGCATGTCAAGGCCTCACCACAGTGCCTGACACAGAAAATGCTCTCTCGAAAAGCAGGCAGTTGTTATTATATTTGTGGAATCGTGCTGGCCCCACAGACTGGACTTCACCATCAGTTGAGTTGCTTTCCTTTTTCCCTTTACTCAGACCAGAAAAGTATTTCTTGAACTCACATCTCTTTCAAAAGTGGGAAATGCAAAAGACTGAATGTTTCAAGAGAAACAGGTGAGAAGCAACTCGTCTGTGAACAGGAAGATGGTTCTTGTGTTTGGAATCCACAGGCCAAGTGTGTTTAAAGAATCCAGGCCTTCGCTCTTCACTGTTGACGTGACCGCCTGGCCCACGTGAGCTCTCCTTGGAGCTGTTTATGCACCCAGTGTGTGAATGAAAATGGATGTTTTCAACCATCAAGACCCTGCTATGTCTGGAAACATCAAAGAACATGATGCTTTTATTTGATATAGTCTGTGTATTGAGTAAAGCTGGAGACTGCGCTAGCATTCTTCAGTTACATGGGCATGGAGAGGGATGACACCAATGGCAGAATGCTGATGACTTGCGTGGTTTGGGCGAGTAATAGCAGACCCCACACCGTCTGTGGTGGGCCCTGTGTCCTGGAGCCAATCCGATGCGAAGGCTGAGTGTGTCCATAGCCTTTCAGGGCTCAGGTTCTGTCTGTGTTGTGTTCACATGCGTGTCATGTGTGTGTGTGTACGCAGGTGGTAGGAAAAAGAGTAATTCAGTTTGTCAAGCTAAGCCCCAAATCTACTAATTCTGCCTCTTGGGGACCCTCAGCAACAAGGTCTAACCCACTAGGGCCCCATGTGGACACTGAAGCTCTGCTTGGCTGTAGACCCAATCTTCTTTCTTGAGATACCACCGGGGTCCCAGGGCAGGGGCATAAGAGCTTCTCTGCAGCTGCTCAGCAGGAAAAGCCAGCTCATACGGACAAGAGGCAGGTGTCTGGGCTTCTCTGCAGTGTCCCCAAGACCAGCGTCACCATGGCACTGGTCAAGCAAGAGGAGATCTCGGATCCAGCAGGTGTTTCCTGTGGGCCCGCCGTGTGTTAGGCCCTCCGCCGGGGCCTTTAGCACAGGTGCTGTCTTCATCCTCATCCCTTAAAACATAACTTCCGGTGGGTGAGAAAGTTGAAAAAGGTTAGTATTAAGACAGAACTTCTGGTAAACTTTGCAGAGAAGCTAAGCCCTTGATCATGTTGGGCACAGAGTCTCGTCACCCTGGGGTCAGGCACAGGACCCAGGCATTGGGCACAGACACTCCTCTGCCTCTCATGCCTCAGGTCACTCCACTGATTGTCCAGAGGGCCAAGAAAGTCCTATTGTTCATAGCAAATCACGAACACAACAAATGCTCTTACAGCGCCTGGTACATTCCTGGCCTGAGTCTAAGTGCTGTCCATCGCCCCGACGGCAGCTCCATGAAGTATATATATACTTCGGGAAGGCCATTTTTCAGATGAAGAAACTGAGGCACAGAGATGTTGAGGAACTTGACCACAGGCATACAGCCAGTAAATTCACTTAACATTAAATTAACCATTTTGAAGTGTTCAGTCCACTGGCTTTAGTACGCCCAATGTTGTGGGCTTTCCAGGTGGTGCTCATGGCCAGGGATCTTCCTGCCAATGCAGGAGATGCAGGTTCAGTCACTGGGTCAGGACGATCCCCTGGAGAAGGAACTGGAACCCACTCCAGTATTCTTTTAAATATATATATGTTTATTTATGGGTTTGTTGGGTCTAAGTTGCAACATTTTGGCTTCTGTCTAGTTGTGGATGTGAACTTAGGTGCTCTGCAGCATATGAGATCTTAGTTCCCAGATCAGGGATCAAACCCATGTCCCCTGAATTAGAGGGCAGATTCTTAACCACTGGACCACCAGGGACATCCTGACTCCAGTATTCTTGCCTAGAAAATCTGATGCACCAAGGAGCCTGGTGGGTTATAGTCCATGGGGGGCCACAAAGAGTTGGACACGACCAAGCAGACACATACAGTGTTGTGGAACTAGAAGCTCTGTCTGGTAGCAAAACACTTTCATCAACCCAAGAGTAAACCCTATCCCTCCCCCTTCACATCCTCCCGTGAGGCCCTGTCCATCGCTAATCTGTCTCTATGGATTTGCCCACTCTGGACATTTCATATGAATGGAGTCATACACTGTGTGATGTTGTGTGACTGGCTTCTTTCACTTAGGATACTAGGTTCATGGTTTACCCACATTGTAGTCAGTGCCAGTATTTCATCCTTTTGGTGACTGTGTACTATTCCATTGTGTGGCTGTGTCCCAGTTTGTTCACCCACTCATCAGGTGGCAGAACCAGGATTCTCAAGAGCTCCCTGAAAGCCTTGTCCCTTGGCCAGCTTGAGTTGTGTTGTGCACCCTGAGCTGAGGACCTCATCTGGTGTAAGAAGCAGTGTCTCCATCATGTGGGCCTCTGCACAGCATTGACTTTTACTGACTGAGCCCTCATGGTGCTGGGGTCAGGGCAGGGGTGCTGATCTGTGTACCCTCATCCACAGAAGCCTGGAGACATTTCCCATTCAGCCTGGGACTCTGCTGCCTGGTTCCATTAGAGAAGTTCCCAGTGATTCTGGTGGGTTGGGACAGGCTTGCTGTTGAAGATGGAGAAACGGAGGCTTAGGGATGGAGGTCTAAGCCTGCCTTTTTCCCATCTTCCTTCTTTCATCATCCTGGCCCCTCTGAAGACAGCCTGAGGGTACCTTGGGTAGAAAAGAGCTTAGGTCTGCCTGTGAGGCTAGCTGAAAATGGTCCCACAGGTGAGATCAGGAGACGGGGCTCCTCTGACTTCACTCATTCACACAACAGATACTTATCGAGCACCTCCTATGTGCCAGATAATGTGCTGGCACCACGTGTTCAAAGGGAAGGAAAGGATGGTCAGTCTCTGCCCTCATCCTAGTGATTTTAATCACCTGAGTTTGAATCTCCGCTCTTCTGTTTACTAGCTCTGTGAATGTAGACTTGAGAAAATCAATTAATGTCTCTTGGCCTTGGCTACCTCATCTGTAGAATGGGTACAACAACAACAAGCCCATCCACTTGCTTTTTTTTTTTTAGAGGGGGGCCTCTTTTATTGGTCTTCTATTCACTTATTTTTATCCATCTGGGTTGAATCCTCAGCCCAGAAACCATGCAATTCTAATGGGAGGGAAAGGACCCACTCCAGTATTCTTGCCTGGAGAATTCCATGGGCAGAGGAGCCCACTGGGCTACTGTCTTCGGGGTCACAAAGAGTCAGACATGACTGAGCGATTAACACTTTGAAACGTCAACCTTGTTTGCAATGTGGAGAGATCACCCTGGCTGCCACGAAACATCAGAGGAGGCCGAGCAGGAGGGGAGGCCCTGAGGAAGGAGGCTGCTGCTGCAGAATCACGTTCGAGGAGCCCCCTCCTCCCCAAACCTCCAGGCAGAGGCAGGGGTCCCTGGAAACCATCATGAGCTTCCCGGATCCTAGCAGTCTCAGCCTTTTAGGCACAGAGCCAGGCAGCTGCCTCATGTGTGGGACCCAGGTCCCCCATCTGCAGGAAGCAGCCCCATTCTCAGGAGACCTGCAGAGCAGGCTGGCGCAGAGGACCCAGAATGGCCGGCCGGAGGCCTGAGCCCAGACGTTTAGAGGAGGAGTGAGCATGAGGCAGGCGGCGATGGCTCAGGACTGTGACAGGAAGTGGCTCCGGACACCTCCCTATTCTTTTGGCTTTAATTGTGATAAAACATGCATAACATCAAATCTGTCATCTTGGCCATTTTTAAGTGGTTAAGTACATTCATAGTGCTATACCACAAAGCAGCAGAACTCTTTTCGTCTTGCAAAACTGAAACTCCACACCCATTAAGCAATTCTCCATGCCCCCTCGCCCAGACCCTGGCAACCAGCATTCTCTTTCTGTTTCTGTGAATTTGACTGCTTTAGGTGTCTTGTGGAAGTTGAATTAGACAGTGTTTTTGTTTTTGTGAGTGGTGTATTTCTCTTAACAGAGTGTCCTCAAGGGTCATTGAGGTTGTAGCAGGTGTCAGAATCCCCTTTTGTTATAAGAGTGAATAAACCTCCCTTGTGTGGAGAGACCCCATTTCGCTTGTCCGTTCCGCCATCGCCAAGGGACCCATGTGTGGGTTCTGCCTAGAGCGGTACAACAACAACAAGCCCATCCACTTGCTTTTTTTTTAGAGGGGGGCCTCTTTTATTGGTCTTCTATTCACTTATTTTTATCCATCTGGGTTGAATCCTCAGCCCAGAAACCATGCAATTCTAATGGGAGGGAAAGGACCCACTCCAGTATTCTTGCCTGGAGAATTCCATGGGCAGAGGAGCCCACTGGGCTACTGTCTTCGGGGTCACAAAGAGTCAGACATGACTGAGCGATTAACACTTTGAAACGTCAACCTTGTTTGCAATGTGGAGAGATCACCCTGGCTGCCACGAAACATCAGAGGAGGCCGAGCAGGAGGGGAGGCCCTGAGGAAGGAGGCTGCTGCTGCAGAATCACGTTCGAGGAGCCCCCTCCTCCCCAAACCTCCAGGCAGAGGCAGGGGTCCCTGGAAACCATCATGAGCTTCCCGGATCCTAGCAGTCTCAGCCTTTTAGGCACAGAGCCAGGCAGCTGCCTCATGTGTGGGACCCAGGTCCCCCATCTGCAGGAAGCAGCCCCATTCTCAGGAGACCTGCAGAGCAGGCTGGCGCAGAGGACCCAGAATGGCCGGCCGGAGGCCTGAGCCCAGACGTTTAGAGGAGGAGTGAGCATGAGGCAGGCGGCGATGGCTCAGGACTGTGACAGGAAGTGGCTCCGGACACCTCCCTATTCTTTTGGCTTTAATTGTGATAAAACATGCATAACATCAAATCTGTCATCTTGGCCATTTTTAAGTGGTTAAGTACATTCATAGTGCTATACCACAAAGCAGCAGAACTCTTTTCGTCTTGCAAAACTGAAACTCCACACCCATTAAGCAATTCTCCATGCCCCCTCGCCCAGACCCTGGCAACCAGCATTCTCTTTCTGTTTCTGTGAATTTGACTGCTTTAGGTGTCTTGTGGAAGTTGAATTAGACAGTGTTTTTGTTTTTGTGAGTGGTGTATTTCTCTTAACAGAGTGTCCTCAAGGGTCATTGAGGTTGTAGCAGGTGTCAGAATCCCCTTTTGTTATAAGAGTGAATAAACCTCCCTTGTGTGGAGAGACCCCATTTCGCTTGTCCGTTCCGCCATCGCCAAGGGACCCATGTGTGGGTTCTGCCTTAGAGCTGTAAATAATGCTGCTGGAAACACGTGTGTAGGAACATCTGACCACCTCCCTGCTTTCAGTGCTTTGGGATATATGCCCAGAAGTATGTTGCTGATCATATGGTTATTCTATTTTTAGTTTCTGAGGCACCTCCATACTGCTTTCCATAGTGACTGCATCAATTTACATTCCCACCAACAGTGCACAAGTGTCTGATGTCTCTACATCCTTGCTCGTGTAGTTTTCTTCTCTTTCTTTCTTTTTCTTTTTGATAGTAGACATTCTGATGAATGCACGGTGTTTCTTATTCTTTTTAAGGAGATAAACTCCCAAAACAAGGACCCTGGAACCATTGGAAGCTTTGAGTAGCTGACGTAGCTCTCAGTAGACACATGAGGTTAGCTACAAGAAATTGTCTCCCCACAGGATCATGGTCCTCAAATGATTCTTCCAAAACCTCCTCCCAATCCGCATCAGCCCCCCTTCTGGTTCCCCATCCTTCTGAACAGGACCACCTGTTCACCAGCAGCTGCAAACCTGTGGGCCTCCCTTTCACTGCTCTTAGGGGGCCTGTATCTTCTCATTCTAACCCCAGCGTCCTTCTCATGTGCATTCTCCTCTGTGATTCCTCCCTCTCTGCCTGTGTAAGACCCTCATTGTTTTGCACCTGGGTCTTCAGAGTCCCCCCACAGGACCTTGTCTGAGCCAGATTCTGAAAACAAGCTACAGCCTCTCCAGGGCCATTTGGAAAAGCAGCAGCCACCACCCTGTCTGGGAGCAGCCTGCAAAATATCATACTTTATTTATCCAAACAGGTGTGCAGTTCACTTCCTGCCTGGGTGTGGAGCCAGACTGAGGCCAGGCAAAGTGTTAGGGACTGGGAGATGCAGCAGAGGAGTGGACCCGCTCATTCACTGAGGGTGTGTATAGTCTATGGGAGAAGCAGAGAGCGTGATGGTCAAAGAACATCAGCGTCTCCTGATGGGAATAAGAAGGAGGTCTTACTTTAAAGAGTGTGGTCAGGAAGATGAGGTGTTTTTAAAGAGTGATGCTTAAAGCTAAGTCCTGACCCCTTTCGCCCCCCATCGCCAAGGGACCCATGTGTGGTTCTGCCTTAGAGCTGTAAATAATGCTGCTGGAAACACGTGTGTAGGAACATCTGACCACCTCCCTGCTTTCAGTGCTTTGGGATATATGCCCAGAAGTATGTTGCTGATCATATGGTTATTCTATTTTTAGTTTCTGAGGCACCTCCATACTGCTTTCCATAGTGACTGCATCAATTTACATTCCCACCAACAGTGCACAAGTGTCTGATGTCTCTACATCCTTGCTCGTGTAGTTTTCTTCTCTTTCTTTCTTTTTCTTTTTGATAGTAGACATTCTGATGAATGCACGGTGTTTCTTATTCTTTTTAAGGAGATAAACTCCCAAAACAAGGACCCTGGAACCATTGGAAGCTTTGAGTAGCTGACGTAGCTCTCAGTAGACACATGAGGTTAGCTACAAGAAATTGTCTCCCCACAGGATCATGGTCCTCAAATGATTCTTCCAAAACCTCCTCCCAATCCGCATCAGCCCCCCTTCTGGTTCCCCATCCTTCTGAACAGGACCACCTGTTCACCAGCAGCTGCAAACCTGTGGGCCTCCCTTTCACTGCTCTTAGGGGGCCTGTATCTTCTCATTCTAACCCCAGCGTCCTTCTCATGTGCATTCTCCTCTGTGATTCCTCCCTCTCTGCCTGTGTAAGACCCTCATTGTTTTGCACCTGGGTCTTCAGAGTCCCCCCACAGGACCTTGTCTGAGCCAGATTCTGAAAACAAGCTACAGCCTCTCCAGGGCCATTTGGAAAAGCAGCAGCCACCACCCTGTCTGGGAGCAGCCTGCAAAATATCATACTTTATTTATCCAAACAGGTGTGCAGTTCACTTCCTGCCTGGGTGTGGAGCCAGACTGAGGCCAGGCAAAGTGTTAGGGACTGGGAGATGCAGCAGAGGAGTGGACCCGCTCATTCACTGAGGGTGTGTATAGTCTATGGGAGAAGCAGAGAGCGTGATGGTCAAAGAACATCAGCGTCTCCTGATGGGAATAAGAAGGAGGTCTTACTTTAAAGAGTGTGGTCAGGAAGATGAGGTGTTTTTAAAGAGTGATGCTTAAAGCTAAGTCCTGAAATGGGGCCCACGGTGCAAAAGAGCAGGTAGAAGTACCAGGCAGAGGGGGATGGCAGATCATTGGTCTGGGGGAGACATTCATCTCTTAATTGCAGTAGTTAGTAGCAAGGTGAGTGCTAGGGTGGAAAATGTGTTAGCTCGGGACTTCGTGGGAGGTTGTATTTGGGAGCCTGACTCCAGATCCTTGCGGGCAACCATCTCTACCCCTGGTCACTTTCTTAGCATGCAGTCGCTTTTATTCTATGGATGTTCGGAGAGGCCTGGCCTCTTTCCTGAGACCCCAGAACCTAGGTAGACGCTATCCAGGGAAAGCCCCATCCAGATAATATGTGAGTCAGAAAGGGTGTATCTGCTCTGGCTGTTGGTCATGAGGCCACTGGAAAAACATGCCTGTAATTACGTTGTTCGTGGTGTTGTTTGCATTTAGTAGCAAATAATTGTTTCCTCGGCCCTGTTATCTTTTTAGCCTGACGGAGCCCACTCTTGCCTCTGCACAAATGCAGTCTGCTTTCCCCTTGCTGGATCTTCGGGGTCTCCCGAGCTGTAGTTTTAGTTGAACAGCTCTTCAAGCTTTCTGGAGGTGAGAACTGACCCAGAGCATTCCCTGGACAGAGTGAGGCTGGAGTTCTCATGGGACACAGATGAAAAACTCCTCAGAAAGTTCGGGTAGAACACTGTGTTGGCTAAAGCGGATAAGAAAGGTCTTTCCTGGGAGGAATGTCGGGAGTTCGCATAATCAGTGTAGAGGGTGGCAGAACTCAAGGCAAGAGTGTCATGACTTTTTTCACTCAAGGGATGCCATGTGGCTAAAATACTTTCCAACCATATTGTGTGTTTTCAGGCTGGCTCTTTTCTCTTCTTTGATTACTGGAAAGTGCTCAGTCCTGGGGAAAGGAGGTGGATGGATGGTTTCATCCTGAGCTGATATTCTGGCTTTGGCCAGTGCAGTAGAGTCCTTCAGTCATTTCTTTATCCATCCCATGGTTACTGAGATCCTGATGGATTCCAGGTAGTGCTCTAGACCTGTACTGTCCAGTAGAGCTTCTTGTGCTGATGGCCAGCCTAACAGCCACCAGCCACATGTGACTACTGAGAACTTAAAATGTGCTTTGTGGGACTGAGGAACCAAATTGTATACATAGTTTGATTTTCATTTACATGTGAGCAAATAGCATATTAAGTGGCATGGTCCTCGATGCTCACGATGGAGCAGTGAACAAAATGATTTAAAAGAAAAACCTCCTACCTTGTGGATCTTGTTGTGGGGCAGAAATACTTCCACTGAGAGAATTAGACTTCTATCAGCAAGATAAGAGACTAAATATTGCTGGTTCAGAGACAAATGTGATCTCCATCCTCTGCCAGTGTGATGGTCTCACTACATCCCACACTGACCCTGCACTGAATGTGGGAAGGTGTTTTCTTCCTAATTCCTCCCTCCTCAGATCTCATAGTTCTTCCTCTTGGCAGAAGCTGTCTACAAGTCCACAGACAGGATGTCTCCAGTCATAGGCACCTTCCTATCCAGTGCATCAAGCATGTTTGCATCTCAGGAAAGATTCACTGAAGTGGCTTGTCCACCAGTAGCCAAGAGCAGGGAGACTGTGCCCTCTGGGATACTCTAAGCACATCCAAGAGCCTCCTGGGAATTTCAGGGTGAGCCCAGCTGGCCCACAGTGTGGGTGATCAGCACTGCAGAGCCTGGTATCTTCCCCTGCCTCCCCGACATTGTAACTGGAAGTGGAGGTTGTTACTATTCTCAAGGGCTTTCTAGAAAAACAGCATGTCTTAAAAGGTCAGGTGGGCCAAAGGAGAGGAGCTTATACCTCTTTAATTGATGAGAGCAGAAATTTAGATGAGCATGGACCAGCAGATGGGGTTAGGGTCCAGTTGTCAGGTGGACAGATGGAAACCATGGGGTCTGTCATCCTCTCTCGTCGTCGTCGTTCATCCTTCCTCCCTCTTGCTGCGATCCGAGTCCCTGCCCAGTGTGGAGAGTGGTCAGTAGTGGACTCTTAAAGGAGAGGCCTGGGGAAGCCCTTCAAGATTTGCCAGTGGAGGATATTAGCTAGCATTTCATGAGTCCAGTCGGCCCTTGTATCCAGAGGCTTGCATCCAGGTTGGTTGGATCTGGAACTTGTAAATATGGAGGGTGGACTGTAAGAGACTTGAGCGTCCTTGGATTTTGGTACGTGTGTGGTGGGCCTAGAGCCAATCCCCTGTGGATACGGAGGGGCGGCTATATTTACTGTGTCTGGGATCCTGGGTCAAATGACTTCCATGTGTTATCTAAAGTCACAGAAAGCCCCAAAGGTAGATGCCATGGCTGCCTCCCATTTTACAGATGAAGAAACCGAGGCTGAGAGAAGGTAAGGAATTTGCCCTGGGTCTCACAGCCAGTGTGCATCGGAGCTGGGATTGACAGTCATGCTTCTTTCATCCCTGGAAGAAAAAAACCCTCTGAGTTGTTCACCAGCACGTGGTATTGCACCCATTGGGCTGTTGTGGGCCCAAGCTCTTCCACTCATTCTTCCTCCCATCTAAATCTTCTTTCTCTTCATCTGGAAAAGAATCTAGGAGGCAGATATGCCCAGTAACCAAAAGAGGAGCAGTCCACATCAGAACCTGAATCCAGAGTCACTCGTGTTCATCACCTGCCGAGCGGTCATCACTTTCTGCTTGGGCCCCCTTGGCATCCCCAGAGGGCTGGCAATGAGAAGGACACTGAGGCTCAGCACGCGTGACTTGCCCAAAGTCACACAACTTAGCAGTGGCCAAGCCTGGGTTTGAAGGCAGGTACAAGTGACTCCCAAGTCTTTCTGCTCAGCCGTGAGGACGCCCTGGGAAGACATCCAGTCACAAGAGCACAGACCCCACCGTTTGCCCACAGCAGTGAGCGTGGTCCCGTTTCCAGATGGGCTCTCCGCCAGCCTGGCCGATGGAAGATCGAGCTGTGCCAGTCGGGTTTGCTCAGCATGGATGGAGGAATCAGCTCTCCTGCATTGGCTGGGAACGTCTCGCTTTCAGATTCCTTCATAATCCTGTCCCTTTTGATCGCAGTCTTTCCAGACCCCTCCCCAAACTGACCAACTGTGGCGTGGATGGAATTCTCGCTCATTTAAACCTTAGCCTCAAGCAGCATAATTAAGAGCGAACAGCTGCCGTCCTTCCAGATGTAGGCAGTGGTTCCACAGCAGAACGGAAACTGCTCACGTGTTCTGTGCCTCCACTCCCTCTGCAAGGGCAGGTCAGCCATCACCCAGCGCCATCCTGATCTGTGCTTAAACCCTCTCTCTATCCCCTGTGAGCCGCTTGATCTCAAGACAGGTGAATCTGACCTTCCTGAGCCTCAATGTTCTCACCTGTAAGAGGGAGATGATAATGTTAGCAGTGGCCAGGCAGGAATCTAAGCTCTGCCTGAGGCCCCGCTCTGCAAGCGGTCTGATACCCAGCCAAGTATGAACACAGAGGCTCAGGCCTGGCCCCCTGTGCATCCTCGTGTTCATCCTTTCCAGTATCTAAATGGCAAGTCCAGGATGCTCAGCCATGGTGATAGCATTGAGAAGAGAGAAATGGCCAAGTCTGCCAGAATGCCTTTATCTTCCTGCATCCACCCAGTTGCATGAACAGAAGAGGGAGAAGAAAAACGTGTGACTGATTCTGGCCCCCAGGGTTCACGCACTACCTGGGTTTGAGGCAAGAAGCATGAGAAAAAATAAATAGTGGAGGACTTCCCTGGGGTCTCAGTGGTAAACAATCCAATGCAGGAGACATGGGGAGACATGGGTTCGGTCCCTGATTGGGGAAGATCCCATATACTGCAGAGCATCTAAGCCCTTGTGCCACGACTACAGAGGCTGTGCTCTAGAAGCCCAGGAGCCACAATGACTGAACACACATGCTGCAGTTACTGAAGCCTGTGGGCCTAGAGTCCACGATCTGCAACAAGAGAAGCCACCATGATGAGAATCCCGTTCACTGCAACTGAGAGTAGCCAGCACTCACCACAACTAGAGAAAGACCAGTGCAACAACAAAGATCCAACCATAAATAAATTAATTCATATATGTATAGTAGTGAAATAATATATAATAAATAATATATACTATATATATATAGTAATGGAATCCAGGCAGGAGCTTTCACCAAATAGTAACCCAGCCCACTAATCACCATGCCCAAGCAATCTCCCTGGCGTTGAGTAGTTGTACCATTCCTTCTCTCTGTGGGTGAATGTAAGGAGAAGGGCAGAGGGGGTCTGACATAGGAAACAAGGTAAGAGCCCCCTCTCCACAGCACTTTCCTCCTAGTCATTATAATAATAAAAGATAGTAAAACACAGGGCTCAGGGCAGAGCTGGGTGTTTATTACAAGTGTCCAGAAAATGAGTCTCTTATTGTTATTATTATTATGATAACAAAACCCCCTGGCATTTATTAATTCTGGACCAAAAATGTGGTGTGGCCATTGTTATGGTCACTTGCTTCTCCCCTTCTTCCTTATCTCCTCTGATTTGTGTCTCTTTGTGATCTTATGGACTAGAACCTGCCAGGCTCCTCGCCCATGGGATTCTCCAGGCAAAAATACTGGAGTGGTTTGCCCCACCCTCCTCCACGGGATCTTCCTGACCCAGGAATCAAACCTGCATTGCTTATGTCTCCTGCATTGGCAAATACATACTTTGCCACTAGCACCACCCAGAAAGTCGCATGTGTCTCTACACCCTTGTACTGAATAGAAATGCAGCTCAAAAGAGCACACACACACACACACACACACACACACACACACCCCTTTGAGGAAAACTCGTTACTCTAGTCAGTGAGAGCTCTTTTGGAGCTGAGCCATGTCTGGATGCATCTGTAGTTGACTGGCCCTGCCCCCTCATCCCTTCCTGCTGCACAGCTGTTTGAAAAGAGCCTTGGTGTTGACCAACCTTCTCTACCACAATGGGCTGAAGCAACACTCCAGAGTCACTGTAGCTGCAGTCTCCCGAACATTCAAGGTAGAAACTTCCTCAGAAGTTCTACTTGTGGACCTCTTCAAACTTACCTCCCCAACCCCATCCCTAGACTCAGGTAGCCTGCCCTGACCAACCTGTTGGCCACTGCCAGCCTCCCGGGTAGTGTCTGAAAGTGTCAGCTGCCAGCACTGACACTTAAGATAGACTCACAGCCTGGGGGGATTATCGAAGAGTAGAAGCCAAGGCCGAAGGCAAAGTTCCCCGCCCCCTGCTGTGGACGCCTGTCTGTCTGAAGTGAAGCAGCCCTGCCGGGTCCAGACGGAGCATCTGGAGCCAAGGTTCTGGCCATGGCCTGGTGCCCATAGCATGGCTTGGTCAGAAGGTGGAGAGTAGGGAAGAGGAGACTATTGCGTGGTAATAGGGCTCGAGTGGAGCCCCACATCAATATTCTGTTCCCTCTCGGAGGAGGAATGGAAATTGTGTCCCCCAGAGCCTCTGGCGATCTCCTGTGTCCTTTCTTCCTCCAGAGAAAGTGTCTCCTTGGTGCAGTTTAATTGTGTTCATCAGTCAGCATTACTTGGCAGACCCAGACAGGGGCACAAACATCACCACCCCTTTCTAAACCTGATTGTGCTCCTAGAGATGCTAGAATGTGGTTTAAGGTCAAGCAGTTTTTGATTACAGAGTCAATCTTTGTTTAAAAGTTTGCCGCTCTGGGGAAGTTTCTAACAAGTTACTTTAAACAATGCATTCTCTGGACACCCACAGCTAAATGGTCCCATTAATCCAAATTGCTTTGCTGGGATGTGATGCAGCCATTCAGCACCAGGGCAGTGTCCGAGATGGGCTTCATTGAGAGCAATAGCTGCAGAGCCAAGGCGCCGCTTGTCGCGAATTGATCTGCCAGGAGATGCCTGCTCCCCCAGGTGTGCCTGCCTCTGTTCATCCTGCCCAAGCATGGGCAGGGTGCTGGGCTAACTGCTTCCCTGGTCTCGTTTAGTCTCACCAGCCCCCTGGTGAAGTAGGACCTCCTCATCCCCATTGGAGAGACAAGGGGCCTGAGGGAGGACTCGCCCAAGGTCACTCATCTACTGAGAGAAGGAGCTCAGGTGTGGGCCCACCCATTCTTAACCACAAGCCGGGGTGTCCCATGTCTGAGCCAATGGGCCAGATGATTTAATGGAGTACGCAGGCAGCTTTCTGAAAATAGCAAGATTAATATTTATCTATAGTAGTCCATGTAAGGAAGAGCTAATACACCCCAGATTTCTGAAGTTGAGGTTTCTCTTTCAAAAATAGTTGATGTAAATAATAAAATGTCAACAAAGCAAAATAGAAGGAGTGAGTGGCTCTTCAGTCATTCAACAAGTATTTATTGAGTGTCTCCTACACAGGGCTTCCCAGGCTGCTCAGTGGTAAAGAATCCACCTGCCCGTGCAGGAGATGCAAGAGACTCAGGTTCAATATCTGGGTTGGAAAGATCCCTTGGAGGAGGAAATGACAACCCACCCAGTATTCTTGGCTGGAAACATCCCGTGGACAGAGGACCCTGGTGGGCTACAGTCCATGGGGTCACAAAGAGTTGGACATGACTTAGCCACTGAGCTTGCACATCTACTATACGTGTCAGGAATGGAAATTGTGTCCCCAGAGCCTCTGGCGATCTCCTGTGTCCTTTCTTCCTCCAGAGAAAGTGTCTCCTTGGTGCAGTTTAATTGTGTTCATCAGTCAGCATTACTTGGCAGACCCAGACAGGGGCACAAACATCACCACCCCTTTCTAAACCTGATTGTGCTCCTAGAGATGCTAGAATGTGGTTTAAGGTCAAGCAGTTTTTGATTACAGAGTCAATCTTTGTTTAAAAGTTTGCCGCTCTGGGGAAGTTTCTAACAAGTTACTTTAAACAATGCATTCTCTGGACACCCACAGCTAAATGGTCCCATTAATCCAAATTGCTTTGCTGGGATGTGATGCAGCCATTCAGCACCAGGGCAGTGTCCGAGATGGGCTTCATTGAGAGCAATAGCTGCAGAGCCAAGGCGCCGCTTGTCGCGAATTGATCTGCCAGGAGATGCCTGCTCCCCCAGGTGTGCCTGCCTCTGTTCATCCTGCCCAAGCATGGGCAGGGTGCTGGGCTAACTGTTTCCCCTGGTCTCGTTTAGTCTCACCAGCCCCCTGGTGAAGTAGGACCTCCTCATCCCCATTGGAGAGACAAGGGGCCTGAGGGAGGACTCGCCCAAGGTCACTCATCTACTGAGAGAAGGAGCTCAGGTGTGGGCCCACCCATTCTTAACCACAAGCCGGGGTGTCCCATGTCTGAGCCAATGGGCCAGATGATTTAATGGAGTACGCAGGCAGCTTTCTGAAAATAGCAAGATTAATATTTATCTATAGTAGTCCATGTAAGGAAGAGCTAATACACCCCAGATTTCTGAAGTTGAGGTTTCTCTTTCAAAAATAGTTGATGTAAATAATAAAATGTCAACAAAGCAAAATAGAAGGAGTGAGTGGCTCTTCAGTCATTCAACAAGTATTTATTGAGTGTCTCCTACACAGGGCTTCCCAGGCTGCTCAGTGGTAAAGAATCCACCTGCCCGTGCAGGAGATGCAAGAGACTCAGGTTCAATATCTGGGTTGGAAAGATCCCTTGGAGGAGGAAATGACAACCCACCCAGTATTCTTGGCTGGAAACATCCCGTGGACAGAGGACCCTGGTGGGCTACAGTCCATGGGGTCACAAAGAGTTGGACATGACTTAGCCACTGAGCTTGCACATCTACTATACGTGTCAGGAACTTTTCTGGGTTCTAGGATACAGCCGTAAGTCAAAGATATTCCTGGTGTTCCCCCTCCTCATGCTGGTGAGAGAAAAACAATAAGCGAATGGGTTATGGGTAGGTGAGTGGGTAATGTGTGAGGTGGAAATGTGTCAGAGCGAAAACACAGCGTTGGAAGAAGGGTGGGTCAGGATGCCGCTTTGGTAAGATGGATATGCCAGACATTGTGTATGAATGAAAACACAGGAAAATGTATGAGTCACCAAAAAAGAAGAAGAGCATAATGTCAGGGCTCAACAAAACCTTTTTATAAAGGGCTGGATAGTAACTAAAATATTTATTATTTTTAGGTTAGGTTTTACAAGCCATATGGTCTCTGTCATGGTTGGCACAATTCTACCACTATGGCCATAAAGCAAACATGCTAGATGAGCATGGTGGTATTTCAATAAAACTTTATTTGTAAAAACTTGTGTTAGGCCATAGTTCACAGATTCCTGAACTAGACCATTCTGCTGTGCCTCCCAAATTCCAGATAATGCCCTTGCCCAGACACCCCTATCTTAGACTTAGCAAATGTAGTTTCCCATCGACCTAGCCATCTTCCCATACGTGGTCTTCCTTGCATTGTCTCACATGAGCCTGTCGTCCACGCGCCAGCTTTGATGCACTCTTTGCTTCAGCTTTCAGGACCCTGGATAGAGAAAGAGTGCAAGAGATTCCTAAGGCCTTTTGGTCAACCTCCTCTGGAGCATGGCCTGGCCTCCAGTCCAGCCAAGGATAGCTGAACTTGACTAAAACAGCAGTCTCCTTTTACTTTATTTTTCTCCAACCTGCATGGCTTACCAGTGCTGAACTGAGTTAGAGAACAGTATGTGAAATGCATCTCACCCATCAGTATTGTGTCTCCTACACAGGGCTTCCCAGGCTGCTCAGTGGTAAAGAATCCACCTGCCCGTGCAGGAGATGCAAGAGACTCAGGTTCAATATCTGGGTTGGAAAGATCCCTTGGAGGAGGAAATGACAACCCACCCAGT
Organism: Tragulus kanchil; assembly: GCA_022376925.1. Taxonomy (NCBI): domain Eukaryota; kingdom Metazoa; phylum Chordata; class Mammalia; order Artiodactyla; family Tragulidae; genus Tragulus; species Tragulus kanchil. The sequence goes on along the minus strand of JAIOJX010000002.1, from coordinate 110,578,682 downwards.
ATTCTTGGCTGGAAACATCCCGTGGACAGAGGACCCTGGTGGGCTACAGTCCATGGGGTCACAAAGAGTTGGACATGACTTAGCCACTGAGCTTGCACATCTACTATACGTGTCAGGAACTTTTCTGGGTTCTAGGATACAGCCGTAAGTCAAAGATATTCCTGGTGTTCCCCCTCCTCATGCTGGTGAGAGAAAAACAATAAGCGAATGGGTTATGGGTAGGTGAGTGGGTAATGTGTGAGGTGGAAATGTGTCAGAGCGAAAACACAGCGTTGGAAGAAGGGTGGGTCAGGATGCCGCTTTGGTAAGATGGATATGCCAGACATTGTGTATGAATGAAAACACAGGAAAATGTATGAGTCACCAAAAAAGAAGAAGAGCATAATGTCAGGGCTCAACAAAACCTTTTTATAAAGGGCTGGATAGTAACTAAAATATTTATTATTTTTAGGTTAGGTTTTACAAGCCATATGGTCTCTGTCATGGTTGGCACAATTCTACCACTATGGCCATAAAGCAAACATGCTAGATGAGCATGGTGGTATTTCAATAAAACTTTATTTGTAAAAACTTGTGTTAGGCCATAGTTCACAGATTCCTGAACTAGACCATTCTGCTGTGCCTCCCAAATTCCAGATAATGCCCTTGCCCAGACACCCCTATCTTAGACTTAGCAAATGTAGTTTCCCATCGACCTAGCCATCTTCCCATACGTGGTCTTCCTTGCATTGTCTCACATGAGCCTGTCGTCCACGCGCCAGCTTTGATGCACTCTTTGCTTCAGCTTTCAGGACCCTGGATAGAGAAAGAGTGCAAGAGATTCCTAAGGCCTTTTGGTCAACCTCCTCTGGAGCATGGCCTGGCCTCCAGTCCAGCCAAGGATAGCTGAACTTGACTAAAACAGCAGTCTCCTTTTACTTTATTTTTCTCCAACCTGCATGGCTTACCAGTGCTGAACTGAGTTAGAGAACAGTATGTGAAATGCATCTCACCCATCAGTATTGCCAGACGAGGGCCAGTCAGAGACGTGTCAGTTTGCTCACAGAGGAGCTTACACAGCTATAGGCCTGTCTGCGGCCCCCCACCCATTATGTGTCCAGCAAAGTGGATTGCATTTTCTTACCACTCAGCCTTCTCTGCATAAATGCACTGGAAACGCCAGGTACCTCTTAACACTGTAATTCAGCCTATGCCACCTTCTTCAATCTGAATCAAAAAGGTTAATGCTGTAGAATCCTGAGACTCAGTAATTTCAGTACTTACCCCAGATTCCTGCTTCCCCTCAAGGCACAAATGGGGAGCTGATCATGCTTCTTGGCTGATCAGGCAAGCTACTGACTAATGCCCTAATGCCAGCTAATTCTCAAAGATGTCCCCAAGTGACTGGACATGTGTTCCTGTTGAGCCTTTTGTAAATCTGGTTAATCTTGTGTGTCTGGTTACCCACCATCTTCCTGCCTAGGTGATTCTGGGCTCCCTGACTGTCATTTGTTCCATGAGACTGGCACAGGTTGCATTGTTGACATGGGAAGAAAGAGATAAATTTTTAATCAAGATGATGACCACAAAATCCATTCTAATGAAATATCGGTTTCAGTTTCCCATTATTTATATTTATTGAAGTATAGTTGATTTGCAATATTGTGTTAGATTCAGGAGTACAATAAAATGATGGAGTTGCACACACACATACACAATATCCACATGCACACACACACACACACACACACATATATTCCTCACAATTGATTGAACCATTCATACAGTCACTCTGTTGACTGACTAGCCAGCATATGCTTAGTGGACACATAAAATGAAGCAGACATTTGCAAGGATATGCAGTTATAGCCACCAATAGGTTAGTCAACTTTCCTGTCCTCATAAATTAAGCCATTAATAATGACATCCTTAAAGACATCATTAGGACAGAAGTTCATATGCATATAGTACAGGAAACAAACATGCATTGCCTTGATTTTCTTTTAAAGGGAATCAGAGAAAGCTTCCCTGGAGAAGTGTCCTCGAACTTAGAATTAGAAGAAGAGAAGGAACTAACCAGGTTCAGGCCATGAGGACTGCATGTGCAAATATCCTGGGGCATGAGGGAATGTGGTCCAGGCACCAAGTCAAGAGTGTTACATGGACAGGGTGTGGTAAGGGTATAAGGCAACAGAATGAGGTTGGAGAGGTAGGCTGACCAAGATGCTGTGGAACCATGTTAAGACATGTGAAGAGCGCTAGTTTATACTAAAAGTAACAGGTTACCTGAGAAAAGCTTTTTATTGGAAAGTGCCATGATGAGATTGCTTTAGTTCCTAATTAGTTGTTTGGCAGTAGGAAAAGAAGAAGGAAAAAATAGTCAAGAGCTATGCCAAACTGCTGGAGGAGGGGGAATATGGTCACTAATATTTCTACCAGTAGATATGTACATTACAACTCAGGCAATTACTGTCCCATGGGTGACTAATGCCCTAATGCCAGCTAATTCTCAAAGATGTCCCCAAGTGACTGGACATGTGTTCCTGTTGAGCCTTTTGTAAATCTGGTTAATCTTGTGTGTCTGGTTACCCACCATCTTCCTGCCTAGGTGATTCTGGGCTCCCTGACTGTCATTTGTTCCATGAGACTGGCACAGGTTGCATTGTTGACATGGGAAGAAAGAGATAAATTTTTAATCAAGATGATGACCACAAAATCCATTCTAATGAAATATCGGTTTCAGTTTCCCATTATTTATATTTATTGAAGTATAGTTGATTTGCAATATTGTGTTAGATTCAGGAGTACAATAAAATGATGGAGTTGCACACACACATACACAATATCCACATGCACACACACACACACACACACACACATATATTCCTCACAATTGATTGAACCATTCATACAGTCACTCTGTTGACTGACTAGCCAGCATATGCTTAGTGGACACATAAAATGAAGCAGACATTTGCAAGGATATGCAGTTATAGCCACCAATAGGTTAGTCAACTTTCCTGTCCTCATAAATTAAGCCATTAATAATGACATCCTTAAAGACATCATTAGGACAGAAGTTCATATGCATATAGTACAGGAAACAAACATGCATTGCCTTGATTTTCTTTTAAAGGGAATCAGAGAAAGCTTCCCTGGAGAAGTGTCCTCGAACTTAGAATTAGAAGAAGAGAAGGAACTAACCAGGTTCAGGCCATGAGGACTGCATGTGCAAATATCCTGGGGCATGAGGGAATGTGGTCCAGGCACCAAGTCAAGAGTGTTACATGGACAGGGTGTGGTAAGGGTATAAGGCAACAGAATGAGGTTGGAGAGGTAGGCTGACCAAGATGCTGTGGAACCATGTTAAGACATGTGAAGAGCGCTAGTTTATACTAAAAGTAACAGGTTACCTGAGAAAAGCTTTTTATTGGAAAGTGCCATGATGAGATTGCTTTAGTTCCTAATTAGTTGTTTGGCAGTAGGAAAAGAAGAAGGAAAAAATAGTCAAGAGCTATGCCAAACTGCTGGAGGAGGGGGAATATGGTCACTAATATTTCTACCAGTAGATATGTACATTACAACTCAGGCAATTACTTTCTACCAGGCTGGTCCCCTCTGTTGCTTCATTACAGTTATTTTCTCTCTCTGCTGTGCCTTTCCATCCCACAATGCCTTTCTTAGTCTCCAGGCACCTGGGTTTCCTGGAGAGACACTGTAACCTGGAGCTGAACCCAAAAAAGTTCTCTTTTTCCTCTCTATTTGGCAGAAATTTTCTGGGACTCAGGCTATGGGAAGGGTAGCCAGAGGATCAGAGTGCATTCGGGGAGTGAGCAGAGTATGAATCTAGTCCATACTGGTTGTAAAACCTTGGGCAAGTTGTTTACCCTTTCCTTTTCTCATCTGTCAAATGAGAACCATCAGAGTCATCCACCTCCACCTCTATGAGGAAGAAGCTGTGAAATGTGAAGTGCCTTGCCTGGTACAAAGTGCTCAGTCAACAAGGGTGATAGGTTGACAATAAGTTGGAACATTTCAAGCATCCTCAAAGAACTTGTACCCTGTAAGCAGTCACCCTCATTTCCCCCTCTCCTTAGTTCTAGCAATTACCAACCTGCTTTCTGACTCTACATTTAGCTATTCTGGACATCTCACATAAATAGAATCGTACAATATGTGGTCTTTGGTGCCTGGCTTCTTTCACTGACCATCATGTTTAGGTCTGTCCAGGTTGGAGCACGTACCAGCGTCTCGTTCTGTTTTGTGACTGAGTGATATTCCATCATATGGACAGAGCACATTTGCTGTATCCATCCTTCTGCCAGTGGACATTTGAGTTGTTTTCTCTTTTTGCCTACTGTGACTAGTGATGCTGTGAATATTCATGTACAAGTTTTGTCTGAACACCTGTTTTCAATTCCTCTGGGTATTATTGTGGCTTTCAACATATGTGGTTCAATTACTAAAAAAGAAAAGAAACAGAAGATAAAGTAAGAAAAGAGGGATTTTTGGCTTCTGTATCTGGGATTCCTATTTAAGCCAACCTTAGCTATTTGGGAACCTACCACAGGGAGTTTTGTCTTGGCTTTTTTCTTGAACTCTTGAGCCTTGTAAACAACCCAAGGGCCATGTGTCCCCCCGCAGAAAGCCCTGATGACTGTCACTGGTGAGCCTGGGGACGCCAGCCAGCCATCCTTGCCGTCCCTCAGGAAGAATAAACAGCAGGAGCTCTGGATAACCAAGCACTGACTGGATAATCCAGGAGCTCTGGATAATCCAAGCACTGGACTGAGACTTTTATATGCATGGTCTCATGGAGTCTTTGCCCAAGTCAGACAAGGAAACTGAGGCTCAGAGGGGTAAAGTAGCTTAGGAGATCACACCAAAGGCAAGCAAAGATGCAAGCTTCAAAGCCAGTCACCCGATACAGAGTGATGTCCCTTCTGGACAGTGGCACATTTGGCTACCACTCAGTTGGACTCATCTCAGCTGGACCTGCCCAGATGTCTGCCTTAGTGAATTTGGGAATTCCATTTCAGGTACGTGGCACAGCTTCAGGGATTTCATTCAACCTTTGTCTCTCATATTCTAGACATTGTGCCCCCCCTTTCATCAAGCCTGCTCCAAAATAGGTTGACAATAAGTTGGAACATTTCAAGCATCCTCAAAGAACTTGTACCCTGTAAGCAGTCCCCCTCATTTCCCCCTCTCCTTAGTTCTAGCAATTACCAACCTGCTTTCTGACTCTACATTTAGCTATTCTGGACATCTCACATAAATAGAATCGTACAATATGTGGTCTTTGGTGCCTGGCTTCTTTCACTGACCATCATGTTTAGGTCTGTCCAGGTTGGAGCACGTACCAGCGTCTCGTTCTGTTTTGTGACTGAGTGATATTCCATCATATGGACAGAGCACATTTGCTGTATCCATCCTTCTGCCAGTGGACATTTGAGTTATTTTCTTTTTGCCTACTGTGACTAGTGATGCTGTGAATATTCATGTACAAGTTTTGTCTGAACACCTGTTTTCAATTCCTCTGGGTATTATTGTGGCTTTCAACATATGTGGTTCAATTACTAAAAAAGAAAAGAAACAGAAGATAAAGTAAGAAAAGAGGGATTTTTGGCTTCTGTATCTGGGATTCCTATTTAAGCCAACCTTAGCTATTTGGGAACCTACCACAGGGAGTTTTGTCTTGGCTTTTTTCTTGAACTCTTGAGCCTTGTAAACAACCCAAGGGCCATGTGTCCCCCCGCAGAAAGCCCTGATGACTGTCACTGGTGAGCCTGGGGACGCCAGCCAGCCATCCTTGCCGTCCCTCAGGAAGAATAAACAGCAGGAGCTCTGGATAACCAAGCACTGACTGGATAATCCAGGAGCTCTGGATAATCCAAGCACTGGACTGAGACTTTTATATGCATGGTCTCATGGAGTCTTTGCCCAAGTCAGACAAGGAAACTGAGGCTCAGAGGGGTAAAGTAGCTTAGGAGATCACACCAAAGGCAAGCAAAGATGCAAGCTTCAAAGCCAGTCACCCGATACAGAGTGATGTCCCTTCTGGACAGTGGCACATTTGGCTACCACTCAGTTGGACTCATCTCAGCTGGACCTGCCCAGATGTCTGCCTTAGTGAATTTGGGAATTCCATTTCAGGTACGTGGCACAGCTTCAGGGATTTCATTCAACCTTTGTCTCTCATATTCTAGACATTGTGCCACCCAAACCTTTCTCAGCTCGGGTTCCTGATCTGAACCTCAGAACACAGAAGATGATCAGAGTGGTCGTCTCGACTCTGGCGAGGCTGTAGCATCACTAGCACCATTCCTGACACACAGAGGGAAGCTAATCCTGGCCATCCCATAGATGCCCCGGAGACCAGGGAAGCTGATCCAGGACATCCCATGGATGCCCTGGGGACCAGGGGTCAGGTCTCATGGAGACATGGTCTCACACCATCACTGTGTTTCCAGCGTCTAGCACAGTACCTGACACACAGTAGGGCTAACATAAATATCTGCTGGATGAATGAGTGGGAATATCGTGATGTGAACAGAACAAATGTTAAGTCCTTCTCTCATGGTGCACACACCCTGTTTTACAATGTATAGTACGGTCCTCTTCTATAAAGCAAGCCGCTTAAATATTCAAGGACCTAGCACTGAAAATACTTAATCAAGGATCGATGAACTCGTACCAGCACCTTTCCAGCATAGCCATGTGTGAACAGGTCTTCAGAATCCCAGATGACATTTGTTAACATTTTTTCTCTTAAGAAACACTGCCTCTATCACTATAAGAACCAAAGGGAACAGGGCTAAGGTATTAACCCCAGTAAACATGTCAGGAGCACCTGGAAAGGAATAACTTTTACCCAACATGCAGGATGCGTGAATTCATGAATAGTCAGATAAAACCAGGGCTAAAGTGATCCCCAATGAAAGGGGTCCATAGAACTCAAAGGGATACCTGTGGTTGGAAAAGCTGAATTCATGGCTCAAGTCAGACCTCAACACAGTTTTGAGCACATAGCGAATGCTCAGCAAATGTTGAAGGCAAAGGAGGAAGGAAGGGAGGAGGAGGGGATGGAAGGAGAGAAGTCAAAAGGAAACCTAATCACGTCCCCAGTAGTATCACAGCTACTACTTATTAAGTATTTACTGTGTTCCATACACCCAGGCTAAGCACTTAGCCTAAACGTATCAGCCCTCTTATGCTCAGAACAACTCTAGGAAATGCATCCTGTTGTTCAGAAGGCATGTGGCTGGACAGTTAGTGAGGGTGGAGCTCAGCCAGTCCTGCTACTGAGGTTTAGTCAAGTGCTCCCATCTGCTTACCTCCTCCCTGCTGCAACAAATGCAATCTGAATTTTCTATCTTCCTTAATGATGTTGGGACATTTCTTTTAAGTCACTATGCTGTGTGTGCATGCTTAGTCGTGTCTGACCCTTGTCAACCTCATGGACTCTAGCCCACCAGGCTCTTTGGTCCCATCCGTGGGATTTTCCAGGCAAGAATACTGGAGTGGGTTGCCATCTCCTCCTCCAGGAGATCTTCCCGACCCAGAAATCGAACCCAGGTCTTCTACATTGGCAGGCATTCCCATACGTTAATCGAAGGAATAAATATCTGCTGGATGAATAACGATGGAACAAATGTTAAGTCCTTCTCTCATGGTGCACACACCCTGTTTTACAATGTATAGTACGGTCCTCTTCTATAAAGCAAGCCGCTTAAATATTCAAGGACCTAGCACTGAAAATACTTAATCAAGGATCGATGAACTCGTACCAGCACCTTTCCAGCATAGCCATGTGTGAACAGGTCTTCAGAATCCCAGATGACATTTGTTAACATTTTTTCTCTTAAGAAACACTGCCTCTATCACTATAAGAACCAAAGGGAACAGGGCTAAGGTATTAACCCCAGTAAACATGTCAGGAGCACCTGGAAAGGAATAACTTTTACCCAACATGCAGGATGCGTGAATTCATGAATAGTCAGATAAAACCAGGGCTAAAGTGATCCCCAATGAAAGGGGTCCATAGAACTCAAAGGGATACCTGTGGTTGGAAAAGCTGAATTCATGGCTCAAGTCAGACCTCAACACAGTTTTGAGCACATAGCGAATGCTCAGCAAATGTTGAAGGCAAAGGAGGAAGGAAGGGAGGGAGGAGGGGATGGAAGGAGAGAAGTCAAAAGGAAACCTAATCACGTCCCCAGTAGTATCACAGCTACTACTTATTAAGTATTTACTGTGTTCCATACACCCAGGCTAAGCACTTAGCCTAAACGTATCAGCCCTCTTATGCTCAGAACAACTCTAGGAAATGCATCCTGTTGTTCAGAAGGCATGTGGCTGGACAGTTAGTGAGGGTGGAGCTCAGCCAGTCCTGCTACTGAGGTTTAGTCAAGTGCTCCCATCTGCTTACCTCCTCCCTGCTGCAACAAATGCAATCTGAATTTTCTATCTTCCTTAATGATGTTGGGACATTTCTTTTAAGTCACTATGCTGTGTGTGCATGCTTAGTCGTGTCTGACCCTTGTCAACCTCATGGACTCTAGCCCACCAGGCTCTTTGGTCCCATCCGTGGGATTTTCCAGGCAAGAATACTGGAGTGGGTTGCCATCTCCTCCTCCAGGAGATCTTCCCGACCCAGAAATCGAACCCAGGTCTTCTACATTGGCAGGCAGATTCTTTACCACTGAGCCACCTGGGAAGCTACAACATCTTTTATCAACTCAACTTCACTCAGAAATCCGGGCATAGATGGCAGTGCCCTCCTCTCTGAAGAACCTCAAGTGAGGCCACACTGGTCCAGCAGAACTCCAGAGCTGCCCCAGAGAAACACTGATCTGTATGGTAACTTCTCTTTTAAAACCCTTCTCAAGTTTTCTGTCTCCATCAATTGTCCTATTACTACTTTGGAACCTGCATCTTCAGTTTAGACAGCCTGATTTCTTTCTTACGTTCTCATCAGCCCTCTGAAATAACAGACAGCCTTGAGCGTCTGTGAGGAAAGAATACACTTGGTAGAAGTGATGCATATGACGCCCAGGCCAGGTCATCTTCACGGGTCTGCAGATATGGGTGCAGAGTCATTAGAGGTTTATTTAGACCAGCTTCAAGGATGGAAGCAGATAGAGCTGGGCAGAGAATTCATAGCTGCTCACTCCTTAAACAATGGTCTTTCGATGCTGGCCTATCGGAGTGTGATATGATATGATATGGTATGAAATGATATGACAAGACACAGATGGATGCCTGCCTGTGTAGTTCATTGACCAGAACAAGTCACCCATTTGCTTGAGGAGCTGCACATAGCAGGCTCTGAATAGCAAACCTTTTAAAAGAGTAAATGAAGCAGGGCTTCCCTGGTGGTCCAGTGGGTAAAGAGTCTGTCTTGCAGTGCAGGGGTGCTGGTTTCATCCCTGGGGTCAATCTGTTTCTCAAAGGCATGTGGCTGGACAGTTAGTGAGGGTGGAGCTCAGCCAGTCCTGCTACTGAGGTTTAGTCAAGTGCTCCCATCTGCTTACCTCCTCCCTGCTGCAACAAATGCAATCTGAATTTTCTATCTTCCTTAATGATGTTGGGACATTTCTTTTAAGTCACTATGCTGTGTGTGCATGCTTAGTCGTGTCTGACCCTTGTCAACCTCATGGACTCTAGCCCACCAGGCTCTTTGGTCCCATCCGTGGGATTTTCCAGGCAAGAATACTGGAGTGGGTTGCCATCTCCTCCTCCAGGAGATCTTCCCGACCCAGAAATCGAACCCAGGTCTTCTACATTGGCAGGCAGATTCTTTACCACTGAGCCACCTGGGAAGCTACAACATCTTTTATCAACTCAACTTCACTCAGAAATCCGGGCATAGATGGCAGTGCCCTCCTCTCTGAAGAACCTCAAGTGAGGCCACACTGGTCCAGCAGAACTCCAGAGCTGCCCCAGAGAAACACTGATCTGTATGGTAACTTCTCTTTTAAAACCCTTCTCAAGTTTTCTGTCTCCATCAATTGTCCTATTACTACTTTGGAACCTGCATCTTCAGTTTAGACAGCCTGATTTCTTTCTTACGTTCTCATCAGCCCTCTGAAATAACAGACAGCCTTGAGCGTCTGTGAGGAAAGAATACACTTGGTAGAAGTGATGCATATGACGCCCAGGCCAGGTCATCTTCACGGGTCTGCAGATATGGGTGCAGAGTCATTAGAGGTTTATTTAGACCAGCTTCAAGGATGGAAGCAGATAGAGCTGGGCAGAGAATTCATAGCTGCTCACTCCTTAAACAATGGTCTTTCGATGCTGGCCTATCGGAGTGTGATATGATATGATATGGTATGAAATGATATGACAAGACACAGATGGATGCCTGCCTGTGTAGTTCATTGACCAGAACAAGTCACCCATTTGCTTGAGGAGCTGCACATAGCAGGCTCTGAATAGCAAACCTTTTAAAAGAGTAAATGAAGCAGGGCTTCCCTGGTGGTCCAGTGGGTAAAGAGTCTGTCTTGCAGTGCAGGGGGTGCTGGTTTCATCCCTGGCACGGGAAGGTCACACATGCTGCAGAGCAGCTGGACCAGTGTGTCAAATTATGAGCCAGCATTTTGGAGTGCATGCACCCAGAGCCAGTGCTCTGTGACAAGGGAGGCCGCTGCGATGGGAGGCCCACACAGGCCAAGGAATAAAGATGGATGAAAATAAAAATCAATAAAAGAGGCCAAAAATTTTTTAAAAGGTATAACAAAAAAAGAATAAGTGAAACAAATCAGAGTGGTTTCTCAGAAATGGGTTGTTTTTGTTAGATGGGATAATTATCACATACAAACTTTGAAATGCATATTTTGCTAAAGTTCAGCAAGAATATTAAAGTACTTTTTGTGTTTTTTTCCAAGCTTTATATTTCTAGTTTAAATTAAACTTTTCTTTGAGAAGAAAAAAAAAAATCACCTGGATGCAGCATGTCCTGATCCTTCAGAATCTTTCTTGAGCCAAGACTCTATGTTCCCACTTGAGGTTTGCAGGTGTGGAGACAGCACTTGTCTTTCCATGGAGGAGCGTGTGGCTTCCCTTCTGTGTTGCATCTTGACCTTGCTCCAGTACAGACAGGCTATGGGGTCTGGCAGGCTGCCTGTGTGCTCAGGGTCAGCCATCCGTCCTCCAAGCTAAGTGTCACCCAGGGCTGATGTCTGAACTGACCTAGCCCTGGAGTTCTGGGGGAGGGAGAGCCTCCTTGCATTCCACCCCCAGCAGAATGCAGACTTGAGTCCTAGAGAAGTAATAATAGTAACAACAACAGTAATGGTAGCTAGCATTTTAGCCTCCTGTGGGCTAAGCTAGGCAACCTAGAAGGATCTCCTGTAGCTGGGGCAGAGAATTTTCCAGCTTCAAGGAGGGAAGCAGATAGAGCTGGGCAGAGAATTCATAGCTGCTCACTCCTTAAACAATGGTCTTTCGATGCTGGCCTATCGGAGTGTGATATGATATGATATGGTATGAAATGATATGACAAGACACAGATGGATGCCTGCCTGTGTAGTTCATTGACCAGAACAAGTCACCCATTTGCTTGAGGAGCTGCACATAGCAGGCTCTGAATAGCAAACCTTTTAAAAGAGTAAATGAAGCAGGGCTTCCCTGGTGGTCCAGTGGGTAAAGAGTCTGTCTTGCAGTGCAGGGGGTGCTGGTTTCATCCCTGGCACGGGAAGGTCACACATGCTGCAGAGCAGCTGGACCAGTGTGTCAAATTATGAGCCAGCATTTTGGAGTGCATGCACCCAGAGCCAGTGCTCTGTGACAAGGGAGGCCGCTGCGATGGGAGGCCCACACAGGCCAAGGAATAAAGATGGATGAAAATAAAAATCAATAAAAGAGGCCAAAAATTTTTTAAAAGGTATAACAAAAAAAGAATAAGTGAAACAAATCAGAGTGGTTTCTCAGAAATGGGTTGTTTTTGTTAGATGGGATAATTATCACATACAAACTTTGAAATGCATATTTTGCTAAAGTTCAGCAAGAATATTAAAGTACTTTTTGTGTTTTTTTCCAAGCTTTATATTTCTAGTTTAAATTAAACTTTTCTTTGAGAAGAAAAAAAAAAAATCACCTGGATGCAGCATGTCCTGATCCTTCAGAATCTTTCTTGAGCCAAGACTCTATGTTCCCACTTGAGGTTTGCAGGTGTGGAGACAGCACTTGTCTTTCCATGGAGGAGCGTGTGGCTTCCCTTCTGTGTTGCATCTTGACCTTGCTCCAGTACAGACAGGCTATGGGGTCTGGCAGGCTGCCTGTGTGCTCAGGGTCAGCCATCCGTCCTCCAAGCTAAGTGTCACCCAGGGCTGATGTCTGAACTGACCTAGCCCTGGAGTTCTGGGGGAGGGAGAGCCTCCTTGCATTCCACCCCCAGCAGAATGCAGACTTGAGTCCTAGAGAAGTAATAATAGTAACAACAACAGTAATGGTAGCTAGCATTTTAGCCTCCTGTGGGCTAAGCTAGCCAACCTAGAAGGATCTCCGTTGCTCTCCCATGCCCAGCAGTCACCATCCCTCTTCTGATACCAGTTTCCGTATCAGCCAGGATTAAGTGGCAAGCATCAATGAATGTCTTCTCATTTCGTTTCTCTTCATTACCACCCTATTTCATGTAGACATTGTTATCATCCTCAGTTTTAAGATGAGGAAATTGAACTTCGAATAGATGGAATGACCTGCCCAAAGCCACACAGCTCAGAAGGGATGGAACCAGGACTTGAACCTATATCTGTCTGCATAATTTTAACCACTTCAAATATTAATGTGTTTGTGCTGGTGTGGGGCTTCCAAGGTGGTGCTAGTAGTAAAGAGCCTGCCTCCTAATGCAGAAGACATAACAGATGTGGGTTTGATTCCTGGATCAGGAAGATCCCTGGAAGAGAGCACAGCAACCCACTCCAGTCTTCTTGCCTGGAGAATCCCATGGACAGAGGAGCCTGGCAGGCTACAGTCCGTGGAGTCGCAGAAAGTCGGACACGACTTGAGTGACTTAGCATGCACACACAGTGTTGGTTCACTTGGGGACACCTGTCTGATGAATTGGAGTGGATCAGTTACTACCATAGCACATTGCCCTCATTTGAACCCAGGGGAATATGAAATAGTGTAAAACAACTGTGTAAAATATCTGTGTTTAGCTCCACACAAGGGTGAATGCTGGAGTCGAGAATATCGTTTACCTGAGAAGAAAAAAATCACCTGGATGCAGCATGTCCTGATCCTTCAGAATCTTTCTTGAGCCAAGACTCTATGTTCCCACGGTTTGCAGGTGTGGAGACAGCACTTGTCTTTCCATGGAGGAGCGTGTGGCTTCCCTTCTGTGTTGCATCTTGACCTTGCTCCAGTACAGACAGGCTATGGGGTCTGGCAGGCTGCCTGTGTGCTCAGGGTCAGCCATCCGTCCTCCAAGCTAAGTGTCACCCAGGGCTGATGTCTGAACTGACCTAGCCCTGGAGTTCTGGGGGAGGGAGAGCCTCCTTGCATTCCACCCCCAGCAGAATGCAGACTTGAGTCCTAGAGAAGTAATAATAGTAACAACAACAGTAATGGTAGCTAGCATTTTAGCCTCCTGTGGGCTAAGCTAGCCAACCTAGAAGGATCTCCGTTGCTCTCCCATGCCCAGCAGTCACCATCCCTCTTCTGATACCAGTTTCCGTATCAGCCAGGATTAAGTGGCAAGCAGCAATGAATGTCTTCTCATTTCGTTTTCTCTTCATTACCACCCTATTTCATGTAGACATTGTTATCATCCTCAGTTTTAAGATGAGGAAATTGAACTTCGAATAGATGGAATGACCTGCCCAAAGCCACACAGCTCAGAAGGGATGGAACCAGGACTTGAACCTATATCTGTCTGCATAATTTTAACCACTTCAAATATTAATGTGTTTGTGCTGGTGTGGGGCTTCCAAGGTGGTGCTAGTAGTAAAGAGCCTGCCTCCTAATGCAGAAGACATAACAGATGTGGGTTTGATTCCTGGATCAGGAAGATCCCTGGAAGAGAGCACAGCAACCCACTCCAGTCTTCTTGCCTGGAGAATCCCATGGACAGAGGAGCCTGGCAGGCTACAGTCCGTGGAGTCGCAGAAAGTCGGACACGACTTGAGTGACTTAGCATGCACACACAGTGTTGGTTCACTTGGGGACACCTGTCTGATGAATTGGAGTGGATCAGTTACTACCATAGCACATTGCCCTCATTTGAACCCAGGGGAATATGAAATAGTGTAAAACAACTGTGTAAAATATCTGTGTTTAGCTCCACACAAGGGTGAATGCTGAATTTATCAACAGAGTTCGATTTGGTTTAAGGCTAATTCGCATCCTAGTCCTTGCCAGTTGAACTGACATTGAGCCGATTCTTGCAAAAACAGATATGAGTTGACCAGGAAAAGATGTAGAACATGTGTTCTTAGCATCGGGGACAGTACAGAAGGGTCCTTATCCTAGAAGGCAGCATATGTGTGCGTGAGGGCCCACAGAGACAGAGCCATGGGACTGCTAGAACCTGCCCTGTTTCAAGCCCTTACTAGACACTGATGAAATACAGATGAATCAAAGTTCTTGTTCTCAGGTAGCTTACAGTCAAGGAACCAGAACAGGCATCATTTACGTTAGTGATAGGAACAAAAGCGGTAAGATTTAGAAGGTCACATAGAAGACGGGTAAGGAGTGTGAATGTCTTCCCTCTGGCATTTCTAAGCAAAGGAAGTAGGGATTTCCTTCTGAAACTTCTGTTTACTGAACATCTCCTGTGGGCCAGGCACTATGTGTGTTCATACCACCAACACACAAGCAACTCAGAGACCACTGCCATTCCCATTTTGCAGATTAGGAAACTGAGACTCGGCAAACTTACTTAAAATTCAACAGCAAGAAATTGGCAAGCATCAGAGAGAAATTTCTACGAACACCTCTAAAAAATCAATTGCAACCAAGTTTTGACTGTCTCACTTAAACCACATTTACTTTTAAAATTCAGTCTTCTGGAGCTTCCCTGGTGGTCCAGTGGGTAAGGACACCACCTTGCAGTGCAAGGGGCGCTGGTTCAATCCCTGGCCTGGGAAGATCCCATGTGCCACGGAGAGGCTGGACTGATGTGTCCAATTAATGAGCCAGAGCACTGGAGCGCATGCGCCCAGCGTTGGTGCTCTGAGACGAGAGAGGCCACTGCAATGGGAGGCCCACATGGGCCAAGGAACAAAGATGGATGAAAATAGATATAGGAAAGACCAATAGAAGTGACTCGCCCGCTCCCCTCCCTCCCCAACCCACCCCAACACCCCCCCCCAACAACAATAACAACAAAAGTTCAGTCTTCTGATGTCTTCCAAAGGAGGCTTTGTCTTGTCCCCCTCAGAACCAAATCAAATAACTGGCTGTAATCAGTCATGATTAAAGGATACAGAACTTAGTTAGCCAAATGTTTGGCTCATTGGAGATGTCTCGTGGCATATGAGGACAACCAGATTTCAGAGAGTTGAAATATGATCAAATAGACTTCACACACACACACACACACACACACACACACACACACACACACACGTGCATGCGCGCGTCAATGGCAATTCACTTCTTTGTTCATTATTCCAGCAATGTTCTTGGATCAGACTTGACCTCTGATTGGTGCTGATTCTTGTCAGTTACCTTTCCATTACAGTGTCTGGAGAAAGAGTTGACATGTTGAGTTTCCACTGATGGAATGTCAGATAAACTGCCTCTTAGAATGGCTGATGTGTGCTTAAAGAGAAAAATATTTGTCTTAGACATGTTCTGTGAAATAGTTTTCCAAATGCAATGAGCATATTTTAATCCTGCGTGGTTTTCACCAGTAACAAAGATAAATCCAATTAAAAGCCATTGGGTTGTCTTAACCAGGAAGTTCTCTAGTTTGCTTGTCTGCCTGTGTGGAGTAGAGTGGTTGCCTGGTGCCTTTGTTTTCGTTCACCTGGTGTTTTCCTCATCCCAAGAATCTCCTGTTTGCCTGCCTCTCTCCCTGTCCCCACTCGAGGGCAGGGACCACGGCCATCTCACCGACTGCAGTTCCAGGGATCTGGCTTCTGACCTGTAGAGAGCATACAGAACTCGCAGAGTCTTAGAGTCTTGAAAGACCACAGAACGTTTATAGAACTTCAAGTAATCCCGAAGACTGAAGGGGCAGGCCAGCCCATGATCCGCTCTGTGGGCTTGCTGGAGCACCAGGACAGTGTCCTGCAGAGGATGGAGGCCACCAAGGATATTAAGTAGAAGAAGGGGCGCGATTGGCTTATGTTCTAGATCTTACGGCTGCTTCGCCAGGGATGGATTAGAGAGGAGTCTGGAAGCTGGGGCAGCATTTTATCCAGTTCACTTTTCCTCAGGTGCCCAGTGGTAGCTTTACTTATGCCCATGGGGTCCAGTAAGATTATAACATCTATCTTTCCCTGTATCCTAACACTCGGGTCTTTAAAATTTTTTTTCTTTAATTTTTAAAATGTATTTGTTTTTAGTTACACCAAGTCTTTGATGCTTCCTGGGCTTTTCCCTAGTTGTGGGGACCACGGGCTATTCTCTAGTTGCAGTGTGTGGGCGTCCCGTTGGGGTGGCGTCCCTTGTCGTGGAGCACAGGCTCTGGGTGTGCAGGCTTCAGCAGAGGTGGCACGTGGACTTAGTTGCTCTGCAGCACATGGGATCTCCCTGGGTCAAGGATGGAAGCTGTGTCCCTTACAATGGCAGGTGAATTTCTATCCCCTGTACCCCATGGGAAGGTCCAGCACTCACGTCTGTGCAGCATTTCCATTCCATTCAAATCAGAGGTTGCCTTCTCTTATCTCCAGTTACCTTTGCTCTTACCTCTTCAGAGAACCCTGAACGTGGCCTATCCTCTAGTTGAACAATAGTTTTCCAAATGAAATTTTAATCCTGCGTGGTTTTCACCAGTAACAAAGATAAATCCAATTAAAAGCCATTGGGTTGTCTTAACCAGGAAGTTCTCTAGTTTGCTTGTCTGCCTGTGTGGAGTAGAGTGGTTGCCTGGTGCCTTTGTTTTCGTTCACCTGGTGTTTTCCTCATCCCAAGAATCTCCTGTTTGCCTGCCTCTCTCCCTGTCCCCACTCGAGGGCAGGGACCACGGCCATCTCACCGACTGCAGTTCCAGGGATCTGGCTTCTGACCTGTAGAGAGCATACAGAACTCGAGAGTCTTAGAGTCTTGAAAGACCACAGAACGTTTATAGAACTTCAAGTAATCCCGAAGACTGAAGGGGCAGGCCAGCCCATGATCCGCTCTGTGGGCTTGCTGGAGCACCAGGACAGTGTCCTGCAGAGGATGGAGGCCACCAAGGATATTAAGTAGAAGAAGGGGCGCGATTGGCTTATGTTCTAGATCTTACGGCTGCTTCGCCAGGGATGGATTAGAGAGGAGTCTGGAAGCTGGGGCAGCATTTTATCCAGTTCACTTTTCCTCAGGTGCCCAGTGGTAGCTTTACTTATGCCCATGGGGTCCAGTAAGATTATAACATCTATCTTTCCCTGTATCCTAACACTCGGGTCTTTAAAATTTTTTTTCTTTAATTTTTAAAATGTATTTGTTTTTAGTTACACCAAGTCTTTGATGCTTCCTGGGCTTTTCCCTAGTTGTGGGGACCACGGGCTATTCTCTAGTTGCAGTGTGTGGGCGTCCCGTTGGGGTGGCGTCCCTTGTCGTGGAGCACAGGCTCTGGGTGTGCAGGCTTCAGCAGAGGTGGCACGTGGACTTAGTTGCTCTGCAGCACATGGGATCTCCCTGGGTCAAGGATGGAAGCTGTGTCCCTTACAATGGCAGGTGAATTTCTATCCCCTGTACCCCATGGGAAGGTCCAGCACTCACGTCTGTGCAGCATTTCCATTCCATTCAAATCAGAGGTTGCCTTCTCTTATCTCCAGTTACCTTTGCTCTTACCTCTTCAGAGAACCCTGAACGTGGCCTATCCTCTAGTTGTTCTGGAGTTCTGGTATTCTTGAGTGATTTCCTAGCAGACAAGAAGACTTGAGTAAGGCTCAAGCATGAGCCATCTGGAAAGTCAAGGAGAGGAAGGGTATGGTCTATCCCGCACCCCCAAAGGAATAAGCCATATGGAAAAAAGGTCCAGATGCCTTCCTGAAATGGGATGCTGTGAGATGGACCAAGTGGCTGGGCTCAGACTGTAGACAGGCACTGCAGAAGGGCCCACACCCTGAACAGAAGGCTTTGTCTGTGTTGCTTGTAGATGAGCAACGTGGGCTTGACAAAGGTCCCCTGGAAGGAAGCAAGGGGTTCAAAGGGTGGCTGTGGTTTCCTGGCTCTTCATAAAGAAATGGGGCACATTGCCAAAGCCTGTTCACCCCAAGGAAGGCCGGGTTGAAAAGAGCCTGCCCTCTGGACTTGAATGATGAGGTCCAAACCTCTGCTCCACCATTTTTTGGTGGGGGAGGGGCGGGTTGGGGAGGGAGGCGGGTGGGTGAGCCACTTCTGTTGGTCTTTCATTTATCTATTTTCATCCATCTTTGTTCCTTGGCCCATGTGGGCCTCCCATCGCAGTAGCCTCTGTTGTCGCAGAGCACCGACTCTGGGCACATGCGCTCCAGAGCTCCAGCTCAGTAATTGGATACATTGGTCTAGCCACTCTGTGGCACGTGGGATCTTCCCAGGCCAGGGATCGAACCGGTGCCCCTTGCACTGCAAGGTGGTGTCCTTACCCAGTGGACCACCAGGGAAACCCTGCTGCACCATTTTAAAAGACTTTGGCCAAACTGTTAAATCTGTCTGTCCCACTTTATTCACATATAAACCAGTACCTGCTTGATGGAGTTATTATGGGAACAAAGGAGGAGGAGTACTTAGCACTTTGCCGGCAACAAAGGGCATGTCTTCTGCATAGTTATTACTAGATGTTTTCTCACCACCCTGCAATTCCTCCAGGTCAGAGACATAGGGAACAGCATCCCAGGCAGAGGGAATGGAACAGGCAAAGTCACGGAGTGAATGCTGTGCTCTCTACCTCCGTGGGCTGAGCCCTTCCTGCAGGGCAGGTGCTGGGCTGGGCTCGGCAGCTGCATCTGTGAGCCACACTGGCTGGTGCTCCTTTCTGGCACTTGTTAAATGAGCCAGTGAATAACTTGAGCACCGAGTGCATGTCAGGTCCTGGAGGAACAGAATGAGATTAAACCCAGTGGTTCCTTGCCTCACGACTGTAGCCAGGCTCCTGAACACAGTGCTCAAGGTGCCCAATTGACAAAGCCAGGGCTATGGGAGGATAGTTCCCTGCAGCCCCACACCCCTTGCTGCCTGATAGAAGGTTCATTTGGGTCCCCCGGGTTGTTGGCACCTTGGGGCAACCCGGCCAGCCTGCTGTGGAAGCCCAACAGCCCCGCTCCATCCTCTGCTCCCTCCCCTTCACAGTTCTCCTCTCCCTCCCCCTTCGCTGGGGGCAGCTGGCTCGATTTCCATGTAATGATGTGAGCCTTACCCAAGCCCCCACGAACAGTTCCACATCTGGGAACTTAATCCCACAGACTCTTAGCCACATGCAGAAAGATAAATGGACAAGGATGTTTATAGGAGCGGTACCAGTACAGGTGGAGGCAAGTGAGGAAAGAGCCCAAATGTCCATCACTGGGAGACTGGCCGTGCCCACTCCATGGGAGTCTATGTAGCCGTTGAAAGGATGAAGTCTTCTTGGGTGTGTTGATGAGATAGAACAGGACACATCGTGGTATCAAAAAGTCGTGTAGGGCTTCCTTGGTGATCCAGTGGGTAAAGAGTCCGCCTTGCAGTGCAAGGGGCACCAGTTCAATCCCTGGCCTGGGAAGATCCCACATGCTGAGGAGCAGCTGGGCCGGTGTGTCCAATTACGAGCCAGCGCTCTGGAGCGCATGCGCCCAGAGCCAGTGCTCTGGGGCAAGAGAGGCCACTGTCATGGGAGGCCCACACGGGCCAAAGAATAAAGACCAATGAAAATGAATAAATAAATAAACCAATAAAAGAGGCCAATTTTTTAAAAAAGAAACTCATGTAAATGCATATTCCCATCTCTGCAGTAAAAAAAAAAAAAAAAAATGGATGTGAACTCTACCACATCTACTTCATAGGGTCGTCATGAGAGTCAATGGGTTAATAGTGCAAAGGACTTAGAATAGTGTCTGACTCTCGTAGTAGGCTGGAGAAGGGAAGGGCAGAACCACCCTTTGGGCCTCCCACACGGCTCAGAGGGTCGCGAATCCACCAGCAGTGCAGGAGACTCAGGTTCAGTCTCTGGGTCAGGAAGCTCCCCTGGAGAAGGCAATGGCTACCCACTGCAGTATTCTTGCCTGGAGACTCCCATGGACAGAGGAGTGTGGGAGGCTACAGGCCGTGGGGTTGCAGGGTCGGTGAGTGAGTGAGTAAACACAGAGCAGGCACTCAAGGATCAGATACTGCTGTTGCCTCCGCTGTTGCTGCATTCTCCTGTCTGCTGCAGCTTAAGTTTCACAGTTACAGCTTTAAGCTGTGCTTAAGCACTGTGTTCCCACTACCATGATTTTCTCTACTTGGGCTCATCACAGAAGGATGGAGGCTAACATTTCTCCTGGGGTCACACAGCCCTCAGCAGATCCATGTGCCTGGGGTCACAACCTTGTCTTGATGTGCCCAGAACTGATTTAAAAATGAAAACGTCTATGTCCCAGGCACCCCCTCAGTCCTGGGCACCCTGGGACAGATGACCACTTTCATTTACTTTTGATGGCCCAGGTGCTTTAGGAGGAATACAGACAGGGCATCATTATTGATTTTCATGTATAATAGGAGAAAACATACCAATAGTACACCAGAATGGAATATTATCTAGCCTTATGGAAATTCTGATCCATGTCAGCCCATGGCTGAAACTTGAGGACACTGTGCTGAGTGAAAGAAGCCAGTCACAAGAAGATATATACCGTATAATCCCACTTACATGAGGTCCCTAGAGTTTGATGACTGAATATTCACAGAGAGAGAAAATGGAAGTATGGTGGCTGGGGAAGTAGGGAGTTGTTTAATGGATTCAGTTTCAGTTTTTCAAGATGAAAAGAGTTCTGGAGATGAACGGTAGTGATGTTTCTACAACATGAATGTTCTTAAGACAACCAAACGGTACCCTTAGAATGGTTAAGATGGTGGCTTTGATGTGTATTTTGTCCCAATTTAAAATTTGAAAAATGAAAGGATACATCAGTTACCAAAACGAGGGTTGCATAGGGTAATGCTAAGGTGGTAGAATCTGCCTGCAATCTAAGAGACCTGGGTTCTACCCCTGGGTCGGGAAGATTCCCCTGGAGAAGGGAGTGGCTACCCACTCCAGTATTCTTATCTGGAAAATCCTGTGGACACAGGCTAGAGTCCATGGGGTCACAAAAGTCAGACACAACTAGGCACCAAACACTACACAGGAAGTAACTGTACAGATGGTGCACTCATGGAAGAAGTTGGGAGAACGATGTAGTCTGTTCTGAGCTCAGACTGAAGGTGCCTCAGTCCTCAGGTTGCTCCATTCCACAATCCGCCACCCACCACCCCCTGCCACATTTCTGCTCCACAGACGGCCTACCCGTTGTATCCAGGAGGGCTGAATCCAGCGCCCTCCGGGGTGTGGGCAGGCCTGGCAGCATCAGAGGCTTGAATCCTGAACCCTGACATTCACAGAACTCTGTGCTGAGCTTTGGCAGTTAGCTCTGGGCTGGGGCTCCTCCCAAGGAAGGCAGGGAAGGCCCCGTCCGCTCCTCGGCCTGCTGCAGGCTGGGCTGGGGCTGGGCACCCGAGGACCTGAGAGCTGTACTTCTTCCCATGTATCTTCATGCCCAGAGCCATACACACACCAGTCACAGGGCAGCGTGGTGGTCTGGGAGCCATCACCTAACTCTGCCACCAGCTGGGAGACTGTCGACAGGTTCCCTCCTCTGGGGTGCTTCCCAAACCCTGCCCAGCAGAACCTTCATAGGTATGACGCACAGAAAGCCTTCCAGGTTCAATTCAGGTTCAACCGCTATCCCCAGTTCAAAATGTCTTATGCTTCCAATGCTCACGATGGCAGTAATACTACTATTAAATAGCAGTTAACCTTTATCAAAGACTTACTGTGGGCTGGATGCTATCGTGCAAGTCTTACACGCATTATTTTATTTAATACTCCCAACACCTGAGGCTTATGGAGATGAAAGTAAGCTGCCTGAAGTCTGGGCTCTCAGCAAGAGACCACGGGGAGAAGATGAAGGAAAGAGGAAGAGAATTAACTGCCAATATTCATGCTCGACTTAAAGCAGCACTTCCTCAACTTTAAAGGACACACGTATCACCTGGGAGTCTTGTTAGAAAGCACATTTTTAACTCAATAAGTCTATAGCAGTGGGCCAAGGCTGCTGGCCCCAAGACCAGGCTCTGAACGAGGAGGCATTGGAACACCTGTGTGTTTTCTCTTGTACCTGAGTTGGGATTCGGTCACTCATGCCTGCACGGATTCGTTCATCTATCCATTCATTCATTTGTAGAAGCCATCTAGTAGCAAAGAACTCTAACTTTGCCTTTGAACCCAGGTTCTAATCCTGGTTTTGCCCAGTTAAGTAAATGGGCCTTTTTTTGAGTCTCAGTTTCCCATCTGTAAAATGGGAAGGAAGCACGTTTTAGAGACTCTTGGTGACCAGTAAGCACAATACATTGTAGCAAAAGTCTGCCTTGAGGGTCTAGGGCATGACGGACATTCCATAAATGTTGGTGCTTCCAGAGCTCTTTTGACTATTCATATATTTATTTATTCCTTTCCACTGAGGTTTCTGTATGGTTCCAATAACTGTGTCTACATTAACACAAGAGCATTTACTGAAATAAACTCTTTAGTGTCATATTGACTTACTTACATATGTCCATAAAGATGTGCCAGTAGCTCCAAAAGCTATAGTGATGGGGCCCAGGGTCCCCACCATGAATGGGAGAAGAGCCTTCCAAAAGGGGGAAGGAGACTGGGGAGGAGACAGTGGCAAGCTGGTGAGCTGCACAGACCGCTTGGCAAATGACTGAGAAACGCGTGTGAGCAAGAGCCTGCGACTGGGTAAAATGACAGCCGATCACAAGCTGTGAATTATCCAGAGGGAACTAAATATTATGTAGCCAATGTGCCAACAGGCGTCTGAAAGCCACAATAGGGAAACCGGGTTCCCAGCCGAATGCAGTCTCCCTGAGAAGGGCTCAGGGCGCCGGTTTCAGCAGGCGGGGGCAGGCTCTTCACCCAAGGACCCTCTGCGTCCACCCAAACCCGGACTCAGCACTACGCTTTGAAAATCGGCTTTACCCTCAGACTCTGGGCCCGGCGTCCACAGCCCCCTCCCCGTCCGCCCTCCCTCCCCCAAGATGTCACCTTTTGAGACGATTTCATGTGGAAGCATCGCTAAGTAAATTCGCTAAATGCCTATTCATCCCTGTCAGATGGGGACGCGGTGAAGCGGTAAATGTGAAAATGGCCCCAGCTCGGGGCCCTGAAAAGCGCTTTCTGGGGCTGCCAAAGGGAGCTGCAGCCGCTGACCCTGGGAGGCCTGAGGCTCCTCGAGAGGGGACCCAGGGGCCCCGGGCCGGCCCCTTCAATCCTCCCACCGAGGCGCCGAGAGGCCCCAGCTTATTATTCCTGCTGCCAGGGACCCATTCAGAGGTTAACTTGTCCCGGTATTCATCGGGAGGACAATAATGAACTGTCGCGGAGAGCAGCGAGAGGGTTGGTAAACAGGAACCGCTAAGACAGGTTTGGAAAGGCAGCTTGCTTTATTTCCTTCCCATACTGGCTTAGTTTCCACCTCTCCAGCAACTTCAAGAAGCCCTCTGCCCACGGCTTTCCATAACGGGGCATGAGGCCCGCGTGGGCTTCACCTTGCCTGCCTGCAGAGATGCCCCCCGTGCGCACGGCCCGTGGGCTCGGTCTCTGGTCTGCGCCCCCCGCCGTCACCTCTGTGGGCATCCACAGGGCTAAGCTTTCTGCATTTGTGCTGGTGCGGATGTCCCTTGTTGCAAACACGCGGCGTTTTTCTGGCGTCTGCCGCCCCAGCACCCGGGGTTTTGAAGTGTCTGAAGTCTAGAACGGGACGGGATGTCTGCAGAGCTCGGTTCCACTGCAGCATTGCTTAGCTGCTCAGTGCCTCTTCCGCTGGGATTAGGAGTTGGTCAACAAGAGTTGGCCAATCAGAGAGCAGGGGCTTGGAGTGGCGAGACTGTGGGCGACGCAGGGAAATGAGAGGGGGGTGGGCAGCCCCAACCCCCACGGGTTGTGGAAGGCCAAGTGCAGAGCAACTGTTGTGCACCTACTGTATGCCTTTTAAGTCCATCCAGTTATCCATCAGTTTGTATCCCTCCTGTGTGCAGGGCAACTAGGTGAAGGCTGCCTCCCAGACGTCGAATGACTTATCCTAGGACACACAGCTGGGTCGGGAGGGGAGCTGAGGTCTGTCTCCAGCCCTTTTCTGCTTCCGGAACGCAGGCATGGCTTTCTAAGGCATCTGCCTGGCTCTCAAAATTCTAACCTCGTTTGTCTTCAGAGACGCGCCTTCGCCTTTTCTCCCAGTTGGAAACACTGGTTAACCCTTTCCTTCTAAGTTCAAATCCCTGAGCAGAGGAGCCTGGTGACAAAGGAGGCGACTGCGTTTCTGGCAGATGGCGACCCGTGTGACTGCCTCTTAAAACACGGTCACAGCCGTAGCCACAAGTGGACTAGCTGAGTGCACCGCTAGTGCACTAGAGATTGATGGCAATCAGTTTGGGATAACAATGCTGGGAGCGTTGTCACCCGCTCCTATTGCACTTCGTATTTCTTAAAGCTCTCTCCATCAGCATCCCGGGAGTTCGGAAGGACTTGGTATTCATTCATCAACGCTTTCATTCCTCAAAATGCGTTTGAAAGTGTTAGTTCAGACTCATCTCACCTTGAGTCATCTGCCCATCCAATAGACATTGCTGTACCTCCTACTATGTGCCAGTGACCGGGTTTGATTAGGTTCTGTCCTCACGGAGCTTGCATCCTAATGTAAGCAAATTTAGCCCTTTCTGATGGTGATGAGATCATGATGTAAATAGAATGATGCGTTAATTGTTGGGGTAAGGAAGGTGCTACTTTAAGGTGGGTGGCTTAAAAAAATAAGTCTTTCTGGTCCGTTCTCCCTTAAACTAGCCTGCTCTACTGGCAGGGATTCTCCCTTCCCCTACTCTAATAAACTCTACTCTCCTTTCAAAAAAAAAAAAGAAAAAAAGCCTTTTTGAAGAGATGCCATTTGAAAGGAGATCTGGAGGACAGGAACAGACATAGAAAGATATGGGGCAGGATTTCCCAGGTCCAGCAAGTGCAAAGACCCTGAGGTTACTGTGTCAGACACCA
Organism: Tragulus kanchil; assembly: GCA_022376925.1. Taxonomy (NCBI): domain Eukaryota; kingdom Metazoa; phylum Chordata; class Mammalia; order Artiodactyla; family Tragulidae; genus Tragulus; species Tragulus kanchil. The sequence goes on along the minus strand of JAIOJX010000002.1, from coordinate 110,553,310 downwards.
AGGGATTCACTGATGCCTCATTGCTTGCTGAGCCCAGTGTTAGGCTCTGGAGATTCCCAAGCAAATAAGTGAGTATGCTTATTCTCGAGGCATTCACAGCATTTGGGAGTATGTAGGAGACAGACATACAAGCAGTGCATTTTAGTTTGCTCTGGTAAACTCGGTGATGGCGACCCATGAGAGAAGATGCCTCATCCACCTGCAAGGTATAAAAGAAGGAGGGTATCTGCTTTCTGTGACAAAGAAGAGCCAGGGCACAAGTCTCCATGGTCTCTGGAGGACTCTAACTTTCTTCTTGGTTTGCTTCCACAGGACGAACGACCAGCTGGTGGCATTTCTCTCCCGATACCGAGATATGAATTTCTTGAAGTCGCATGGCCGGGACAATGCAAGGTAGTCTATCTTCCCCCTACACTTGTGCAAAAGGGAAATGAAATGTGAGTGATCCCGTGGGGCTTCCTTCTAGGCTGGCTTGACGGACCCAGAGAACAGCTGAGGATGGGAGAGAGGCGCGGCGCAGGTGGGCCTTGGCCCTTCCTGTGTAGACTCCGAAGTGTCTCCCCTGCCAGCCAGGACCAGAGAAAATAACGAGTGTGTCTCATCATGTCATACAAAGCACTTTCAGGAGCCTGTTATCCCACTACGGCAGTTCTTTGTGGAAAGGAAGGTAGCCATGTTATACGCACTTGATTGGTAGGAAGACTGAGGCCCATAGTCTAAGTAAATGATGTCCCCAGATTGTTTACGCAGTTGGCCAGTCATCTGGCAAATGCTCACGTGGCACCAAGCATGTGCCAGACATCCTTCCAGGGGTGAATGAGTCAAAATCCTCATTCCCATGGAATTTCCTTTCTAACAGGAAAAGACTCATGCCAGCATAGAGTTGAACTCAAGGAACCCGATTCCCAGCCCTCTGCCTTCACCATTGCCTGACTTTTCCTGCCCAAGATGTGGGTAGGGACTTGAGGCGCCAGAAGCCCAACCTGGATCCATTGTGTCTCTCTCACTTAAACTGAGCAAAGCCAACCAGCATCACTGCTTTCCACCTTTGTTGTTGTCTTTCAGTTACTAAGTTGTGTGAGACTCTTTATGACCCCGTGGATTGCAGCATGCCAGGCTTTCCTGTCCTTCACTCTCTCCCAGAGCTTGCTAAAACTCATGTCCATTGACTCAGTGATGCTCTCTAACCACCTCATCCTCTGCCACCTCTTCTCCTTTGGCCTTCAATCTCTTCCAGCACAAACTCATGTCCATTGAGTCAGTGATGCTCTCTCGACTGGTGATCCCATGAAAAGATGCCTCATCCACCTGCAAGGTATAAAAGAAGGAGGGTATCTGCTTTCTGTGACAAAGAAGAGCCAGGGCACAAGTCTCCATGGTCTCTGGAGGACTCTAACTTTCTTCTTGGTTTGCTTCCACAGGACGAACGACCAGCTGGTGGCATTTCTCTCCCGATACCGAGATATGAATTTCTTGAAGTCGCATGGCCGGGACAATGCAAGGTAGTCTATCTTCCCCCTACACTTGTGCAAAAGGGAAATGAAATGTGAGTGATCCCGTGGGGCTTCCTTCTAGGCTGGCTTGACGGACCCAGAGAACAGCTGAGGATGGGAGAGGGCGGCGCAGGTGGGCCTTGGCCCTTCCTGTGTAGACTCCGAAGTGTCTCCCCTGCCAGCCAGGACCAGAGAAAATAACGAGTGTGTCTCATCATGTCATACAAAGCACTTTCAGGAGCCTGTTATCCCACTACGGCAGTTCTTTGTGGAAAGGAAGGTAGCCATGTTATACGCACTTGATTGGTAGGAAGACTGAGGCCCATAGTCTAAGTAAATGATGTCCCCAGATTGTTTACGCAGTTGGCCAGTCATCTGGCAAATGCTCACGTGGCACCAAGCATGTGCCAGACATCCTTCCAGGGGTGAATGAGTCAAAATCCTCATTCCCATGGAATTTCCTTTCTAACAGGAAAAGACTCATGCCAGCATAGAGTTGAACTCAAGGAACCCGATTCCCAGCCCTCTGCCTTCACCATTGCCTGACTTTTCCTGCCCAAGATGTGGGTAGGGACTTGAGGCGCCAGAAGCCCAACCTGGATCCATTGTGTCTCTCTCACTTAAACTGAGCAAAGCCAACCAGCATCACTGCTTTCCACCTTTGTTGTTGTCTTTCAGTTACTAAGTTGTGTGAGACTCTTTATGACCCCGTGGATTGCAGCATGCCAGGCTTTCCTGTCCTTCACTCTCTCCTGGAGTTTGCACAAACTCATGTCCATTGAGTCAGTGATGCTCTCTAACCATCTCATCCTCTGCCACCCTCTTCTCCTTTGGCCTTCAATCTCTTCCAGCAACAGGGTATTTTCCAATGAGTTGTCTGTTCGCATTAGGTGGCCAAAGTACTAGGGCTTCATCTTCAGCATCAGTCCTTCCAATGAATAGTCAGGATTGAATTCCCTTTGAGTGGCATCTCAATCTCCGTGGCCAGAGATCCGCTAGAAGAGCTACAGTCTTGAGTGCCCTCTGTAGGAGAGATCACCGCATCCACATTACCATCCCCCACCCGAGATCATTCTGCCATCTGTTACTTTATGTTTTTAATTGGGCTTCCCTGGTGGCTCAGACAGTAAAGAATCTGGCTGCACTGCAGGAGGCCTGGGTTCAGTCCCTGGGTTGGGAAGATCCTCTGGAGAAGGTATAGGCTACCCACTCCAGTATTCTTGCCTGGAGAATTCCACGGCTTGTCCATAGGGTCGCAAAGAGTCAGACACGACTGAGCAACTTGACTTTCACTTTCAGTGTTTAATTGGAGGATAATTGCATTACAGTGCTATGTTGGTTTCTGCCATACATTGACATGGATCAACCAAAGGACACTGCCATCTTAGAACCTTTTTCTAGCGTGGCACTCAGCTTTTCTGACAGCCCACAGGATAATTTTAGCATATTCATGTGTTTTGTTTGGCCTTAAGGCTTGGCCTGAGGCAGCTCAGTCCTTAGGCTTCTATAGTTGGGTGACCTCCAAGGGGTCCATGCCGTGACACAGCTCTGAGTACACGGCTGTCAGTGCCCCCGTCCTGGTGGCAGACCCCTGCTGACTCATGCCTCCCCAGGAGACCCTCACTCACAGGTGGGTCTGGCTTAGTCTCTTGTGGGGTCACTACTCCTTTCCCCTGGATCCTGGGGCGCAAAAGATTTTGTGTGTGCCCTCCTGGAAACTGTTTCCCCCAGTCTTATGGCAGCTCTGGAATCAAATCCCACTGACCTTCAAGGTCAGATTCCCTGGTGATTCCCAGTCCTCTGGCCAAATCCTCAGGCTGGGGAGCCTGAAGTAGAGGTCTAGAACCTTCAGAATAATGTGAGAAGTTCTTTGGTGGTACTGTTCTCCCACTCAGCAGGCATAGGATTTGATTTTTATTGCAGTTGCTCCCCTCCTCCTGTTCCGTTGTGGCTTCTCTGTCTTGGGATGCAGGGTATCTTTTTTTCATGGGTTCCAGTGTCCTCTTGCTGATGTTTGTTCAGCTCGTTGTGGTCTTGGGGCTCTGGTAGGAGAAGCTGAGTGCACATCCTTCTACTCCACCATCTTCCCTTCCTGCTGATTTGGTTTTGTTTCATTTGGGTGCTTCATTTGACAAATAATAGTCCCATTTTAAAATAGCAGTGTTTCCAGCTCATCTTCGAAGACCCACTTAAATACCACACTTCATTTTATGGAGGTATCCCGTTTCTGATTGGTTCTTCATTGACTGCAGGAGGCCGGGGTTCAGTCCCTGGGTTGGGAAGATCCTCTGGAGAAGGGATAGGCTACCCACTCCAGTATTCTTGCCTGGAGAATTCCACGGCTTGTCCATAGGGTCGCAAAGAGTCAGACACGACTGAGCAACTTGACTTTCACTTTCAGTGTTTAATTGGAGGATAATTGCATTACAGTGCTATGTTGGTTTCTGCCATACATTGACATGGATCAACCAAAGGACACTGCCATCTTAGAACCTTTTTCTAGCGTGGCACTCAGCTTTTCTGACAGCCCACAGGATAATTTTAGCATATTCATGTGTTTTGTTTGGCCTTAAGGCTTGGCCTGAGGCAGCTCAGTCCTTAGGCTTCTATAGTTGGGTGACCTCCAAGGGGTCCATGCCGTGACACAGCTCTGAGTACACGGCTGTCAGTGCCCCCGTCCTGGTGGCAGACCCCTGCTGACTCATGCCTCCCCAGGAGACCCTCACTCACAGGTGGGTCTGGCTTAGTCTCTTGTGGGGTCACTACTCCTTTCCCCTGGATCCTGGGGCGCAAAAGATTTTGTGTGTGCCCTCCTGGAAACTGTTTCCCCCAGTCTTATGGCAGCTCTGGAATCAAATCCCACTGACCTTCAAGGTCAGATTCCCTGGTGATTCCCAGTCCTCTGGCCAAATCCTCAGGCTGGGGAGCCTGAAGTAGAGGTCTAGAACCTTCAGAATAATGTGAGAAGTTCTTTGGTGGTACTGTTCTCCCACTCAGCAGGCATAGGATTTGATTTTTATTGCAGTTGCTCCCCTCCTCCTGTTCCGTTGTGGCTTCTCTGTCTTGGGATGCAGGGTATCTTTTTTTCATGGGTTCCAGTGTCCTCTTGCTGATGTTTGTTCAGCTCGTTGTGGTCTTGGGGCTCTGGTAGGAGAAGCTGAGTGCACATCCTTCTACTCCACCATCTTCCCTTCCTGCTGATTTGGTTTTGTTTCATTTGGGTGCTTCATTTGACAAATAATAGTCCCATTTTAAAATAGCAGTGTTTCCAGCTCATCTTCGAAGACCCACTTAAATACCCACTTACTCTGTGGCTGAGTTTTCTCATGGAGGGTATCCCGTGAGTCTTAGACCAAGCCCGTGTTCTACAGGACACCACAGCCCTTACTGCCCTCTCCCCTGCCTGGCCCCGTTGGCCTTTCAGTTGTCCATCTCTGCTGTAGGTGTTCCCCATCACTAATGATGCAGGTGTCGTTTGGTGGGTTCCGTGATCCACTTTACCCAGATATCCACCACAGGGAGGGACAGAGGCAAGTGGTGGGCTGCATTTCCCCAACTTTCAAGAAGAAACCTCAGAATCCTTGGGTTGCATTACTTCCCTTAATTTTATCTTGGACTTCATCCAGCTGTCTGTTTATAGATGCGTCCCGTCCTCCTGACGGCCTGCATTCTTTACATTTAAAGGCACCCTCCTACTTGAAGGTGCTCTGTAAGTTAGCACAGCTGAATATAGTGTGTTTTGGCCACTAAGCTGGACAAGGATAAAGAATTATAGCCATGTAATGCATTGTGTTCCTGCTAAGTGGCCATCACTCAGCTGGGCCCTTTTCATACAGGATCCAACTTTATCCTTCTAGTCAGTCAGACTCCATGAAGGTGATAAGTTATCAGAAAACTAGCCCAGATATTCGTTCCTCATCCTTAGGTTGAGAATGAAGACCCATCTTCCCTTCTAGGTAACTTATAATACATGCTTTGTGCAAAGTTGCATCATGAGAAAAGAATTCACTGTAAGTTGATAGGCTTGGGTCTGAATTACCTCCACTCTAGAATTGTTGTTTCAGCCTACACAGTGTTCATTCTCTGACTACTGTTTCCAGGCCCTGTGCTAGGAAATAGATATGCCACAGAGGTTAAAATCATGAATTTTTGAGGGCATACCTCCTGGGTTGGAGTTCTGATCTACTATGTCCTGGCTATGTTGCATTGGTCTGGTGACCTAACCTCTCTGAGCCTGTTCCCTAATCTGTATGACAGAAATATTAGTGGGCTTATACTCGTGAGATTGTTGGAAGGATCAAATGAAATGTTGTATATAAAGCATTTGGCATATCATGAATGTTCTCTGATGATAATGGTAGTGGAGGTGGTGGTGGTGGTGGGGATGTCATTGCCATGACAGACATCAGACTAAACTGTTGCAGGTGGGAGAAGAAAATTGCTGATGTGCAGCCCAGCTGTGCCTCTGGGTCTGTGAGTACATCTTGTCCCGTGGATGTGCATTGGCAGTTGACAGGTGGTACCCAAGGGCACAGGATAAAGGGCAGGAGAGAGGCTCAGGCTGAGGAGATGTCTCTTGTGTCTCCTTCGAAAACCCTAAAACCCAAGGCTCTCTGGACAGAACAGCTCAGGAGTTCCAGTTCTCGTGCGTGGGTCTGCAGCCGGGATTCTCTCACTCAGCTGCATTAAGGACAGTAATGTAGAATGAATTTAATAGTAAAACAAGCCACCAGCTGCCACTGTCTCCGCTCCGGCAGCTGAGGCCTCACCGTTTACGTAACCCGCCTCGCCGTGTCCCGTGTCCCCCATGGATGCAACCTCAGCTCTGGCTCTGCACTGATGGTGTGTTAGGAGGGACTCTTTTCTGGCAGGAAAGGACAGACCCTCAGCTCAAACTCGACTTGAGGGTCAAAGAAGTCATAGGGTGTTGCAACTAAAACAGTAAGTATCTGACTTCAGACATAGCTGAGCCAAGGAGCTCAAATGACCTCATCAAGCCCGGACTCTCTGTTAGTTCTTTTTACAATTATTTCTTATTATTTCTGGAGAGGGTTAAAGTACAGCCAAGACAGCACATCAGGTAGCCAAGTAGTTCACTGGAAGAAATATATATATATATATGTATAGTTTAGAAATTTTAAGATTTTTTCCTTTTTTTTTTTTTTTTTTTTGCCACGTCTATTGGTCTTTCATTTATTTATCTTTGTTCTTTGGCCCATGTGGGCCTGCCATTGCAGTGGCCTCTCTCACTGCAGAGCACCAGCTCTGGGCGCATGCTCTCCAGAGTCCTGGCTCATAATTGGACACACCGGTCCAGCAACTCCATGGCACATGGGATCTTTCCGGGCCAGGGATGGAACCGGTGCCCTTTGCACTGCAAGGCAGACTCTTTACCCACTGGACCACTGGGGAAGTCCTAGAAATATTTTTTTAATTATTAGTTTCAGATATACAATATAGCAATTCAATATATGTAGTAATATATAGTCATATATATTGCCATCATATTGCATGTTTAACATTTGGTATGATCTTAATTAAAGTTCTTATCATGAGAAAAAATCTGTAACTATGGGTGGTGATGGATATCACCTCATCTTTTCCTATGTAAGATAAGAACTTTAAGACCATACCAAATTTCAAACATGCGATACAGTATTTTTAACTGTAGTCACCGTGTCATACGTGTCAGCCTCAGACCTTATTTATTGGACAACTGGACGTTTGTACCTTTTGACCACCTTCACTCGTTACCTATCTCTTGTTAGTTCTCTTTCCCCTCAGGTTGGTTTAATTTTCTGGCTTCAGATGGTGGCGCTTCTCAACCTATTAGCCTCTTGTTACTGATAAGAAAACTGAGACTCAGAGCAGTGAAGTAACTTGCTTCAGCTCGCACAGCTAGGGCAGGCCTAGAACTCAGACCTAGGTACCCCCAGAACCCACGCTCAGAATCCCTGCACAATGTGGCCTGAGTTCCGTCCCTGCTTTCCTCCAGGGTGCTGGGTGGCTGTGATGCAGCCCCTCTGCTTCCCTGGGCTGCATATCTTCCCTCTGAAAGAATACAGTGGTTGAATGAGATGATCCCTGAAGGCCCTCCCATTCGGATGTTCCCTGCTTCAGGATCAACGCTTGCAAAAGAGAATTTGACAGAGGCAGAGAGTTTAAAAGACAGAGGAATGGAGAGGGACAAAAGCAAGCAGTGAGATACGAAATAGGCCACAGGGAGCCTCCGTGTTCAATTCCACGTGGTTTCTAATAGCAGTTTTGACCTTCTGTCCCAAACTCCAGTCATTCACAGTCAATCTGGACTTCTAGCTCCTGCTGCTAGGAGATGGCATGAAGGCAAACTAGTATTTTAATAGCTACCAAATTGGTCCTGCCTGTTCGTGTAATTAAGTGAAGGCGAGTGTTGCCCTCACTGTATTTCTTTGCTTGCCTCTGAAAATGAAGTGCCCAGATACATTGAAAGACACTCCATGCGGTTGCTGTTTTCCCAGGGAGCCTCTGCAGGGCTAGCAGAAGCAGGGGCCCCGAGGGAGCAGGTCTTGGCAGGCACCCCCAGGAATGCCTGGTATCTGCTCAGGGGGTGCCAGAGATGGTCCCCAGATCCCAGCAGACTGATCAAGTCTGTGGGGGGACAGACCCCTTAACAGGAGATGGAAACAAAAGATTATTTCCCTCACAGAATAGAGTTTCCTCTGGGACTTGCCTGGCCTTGGTTGGTCTGAGTGTTCCAAATAATTCAGGATCACCAGGGCCTCAGTGCTCAGCCTTCAAACACAGTGTGGTACAGTGATAAGAGTGGGCACTGCAGTCCAGACACTTGTCACCTGTGTCAAAATCCTCAGCCGGCATGGACAGCCAGGGACTCTGACAAGTGGATTCGATTCTCCATGCTTTCACGTTCTCCTGTCTATAAGATCCAGACAGTGATGCGGGGATGGTAGAGGACTGAGTAGCCTCACTGACCATAGGAAGCACCTCATCAGCTGCTTTTGAGTGTGTCATCCCATTTTAGAGATGAGTACAACTGAGGCTTGCTAAGTTGCTTTCAGAACCCACGCTCAGAATCCCTGCACAATGTGGCCTGAGTTCCGTCCCTGCTTTCCTCCAGGGTGCTGGGTGGCTGTGATGCAGCCCCTCTGCTTCCCTGGGCTGCATATCTTCCCTCTGAAAGAATACAGTGGTTGAATGAGATGATCCCTGAAGGCCCTCCCATTCGGATGTTCCCTGCTTCAGGATCAACGCTTGCAAAAGAGAATTTGACAGAGGCAGAGAGTTTAAAAGACAGAGGAATGGAGAGGGACAAAAGCAAGCAGTGAGATACGAAATAGGCCACAGGGAGCCTCCGTGTTCAATTCCACGTGGTTTCTAATAGCAGTTTTGACCTTCTGTCCCAAACTCCAGTCATTCACAGTCAATCTGGACTTCTAGCTCCTGCTGCTAGGAGATGGCATGAAGGCAAACTAGTATTTTAATAGCTACCAAATTGGTCCTGCCTGTTCGTGTAATTAAGTGAAGGCGAGTGTTGCCCTCACTGTATTTCTTTGCTTGCCTCTGAAAATGAAGTGCCCAGATACATTGAAAGACACTCCATGCGGTTGCTGTTTTCCCAGGGAGCCTCTGCAGGGCTAGCAGAAGCAGGGGCCCCGAGGGAGCAGGTCTTGGCAGGCACCCCCAGGAATGCCTGGTATCTGCTCAGGGGGTGCCAGAGATGGTCCCCAGATCCCAGCAGACTGATCAAGTCTGTGGGGGGACAGACCCCTTAACAGGAGATGGAAACAAAAGATTATTTCCCTCACAGAATAGAGTTTCCTCTGGGACTTGCCTGGCCTTGGTTGGTCTGAGTGTTCCAAATAATTCAGGATCACCAGGGCCTCAGTGCTCAGCCTTCAAACACAGTGTGGTACAGTGATAAGAGTGGGCACTGCAGTCCAGACACTTGTCACCTGTGTCAAAATCCTCAGCCGGCATGGACAGCCAGGGACTCTGACAAGTGGATTCGATTCTCCATGCTTTCACGTTCTCCTGTCTATAAGATCCAGACAGTGATGCGGGGATGGTAGAGGACTGAGTAGCCTCACTGACCATAGGAAGCACCTCATCAGCTGCTTTTGAGTGTGTCATCCCATTTTAGAGATGAGTACAACTGAGGCTTGCTAAGTTGCTTTAACGGACTCAAGGTTCCACACGGCTGGTGTTGGAGCTGGTTAGGCCTGACTCTTATCATCCCACATAAGAGACTGCATGAGATGACCTGTTATTTTGAGTTCTTAGAGTCTGCAGATGAAAGAGCAAAATCCTGCTGATTTCAAACAGAATTATTTTTTAAATGAGCAAGGGAAGAAAATCAGCTCATCCCTTACTTTCTAGAGTCAGTCTCTTCTAAAGTGTGTTCACAATCCACCAGTGATACGTGAGGTTGTTTGCAGGGGGGGCGGGGACAGTGTTCATACAGGGGTGTCCTGGGAGAGTTTGTATTGATTTTATGTGCATCAGCACATAGTTTTATGTAAGCAGCCCATCACATCCATGACTTCACAGATATTATGCTTAAAATAAGACTAAGTTTAAAAGCAAAACAGTTGAAGCTATCTAAAGTTGGTTTCGAAAAGAAATATTAAAGGCAGCCTCCTATAGATTGCATAAAGCCTCTTCAGTTCAGTCCAGTTGCTCAGTCGTGTCTGACTCTTTGCGACCCCATGGACTGCAGCACGCCAGGCTTCCCTGTCCTTCACCATCTCCTGCAGCCTGCTCAGACTCATGTCCATTGACTCAGTGATGCTCTCCAACCATCTCATCCTCTGCCGTCCCCCTCTCGTTTTGTCTTCTATTTTTCCTGACAACAGGCTCTTCTTCAATGAATCGTCTCTTCGCCCCAGATGACCAGAGTAGTGGAGCTTCAGCTTCAGCATCATTCCTTCCAATGAACATAGTCTCTTAGCCTAGCCGTTAAGAACCCAGGCTCTGGAGCCAGACAGCCAGGGCTCCCATGCCAAGCCCTCGTCAGGTGTGTGGCCTTGGTGGAGTTAAATCAGTCACTTGGGCTTCCGTTTCCTCATTTGTGAAATGGGAATAATGATAATAAAACCAACCTCATAGAACTGTTGCCAGAGTTAAACCAGGAGTATGTGGCTAAGCTCTTGGAAATAGTCAGTTATGCACAGTAAGTTTTTTATTATTATTCTTTATTTTCAAGGTTTTACAGAGTTTTGTTGTTACCATAGGAAGCACCTCATCAGCTGCTCTTGCGTGTGTCATCCCATTTTAGAGATGAGTACAACTGAGGCTTGCTAAGTTGCTTTAACGGACTCAAGGTTCCACACGGCTGGTGTTGGAGCTGGTTAGGCCTGACTCTTATCATCCCACATAAGAGACTGCATGAGATGACCTGTTATTTTGAGTTCTTAGAGTCTGCAGATGAAAGAGCAAAATCCTGCTGATTTCAAACAGAATTATTTTTTAAATGAGCAAGGGAAGAAAATCAGCTCATCCCTTACTTTCTAGAGTCAGTCTCTTCTAAAGTGTGTTCACAATCCACCAGTGATACGTGAGGTTGTTTGCAGGGGGGGCGGGGACAGTGTTCATACAGGGGTGTCCTGGGAGAGTTTGTATTGATTTTATGTGCATCAGCACATAGTTTTATGTAAGCAGCCCATCACATCCATGACTTCACAGATATTATGCTTAAAATAAGACTAAGTTTAAAAGCAAAACAGTTGAAGCTATCTAAAGTTGGTTTCGAAAAGAAATATTAAAGGCAGCCTCCTATAGATTGCATAAAGCCTCTTCAGTTCAGTCCAGTTGCTCAGTCGTGTCTGACTCTTTGCGACCCCATGGACTGCAGCACGCCAGGCTTCCCTGTCCTTCACCATCTCCTGCAGCCTGCTCAGACTCATGTCCATTGACTCAGTGATGCTCTCCAACCATCTCATCCTCTGCCGTCCCCCTCTCGTTTTGTCTTCTATTTTTCCTGACAACAGGCTCTTCTTCAATGAATCGTCTCTTCGCCCCAGATGACCAGAGTAGTGGAGCTTCAGCTTCAGCATCATTCCTTCCAATGAACATAGTCTCTTAGCCTAGCCGTTAAGAACCCAGGCTCTGGAGCCAGACAGCCAGGGCTCCCATGCCAAGCCCTCGTCAGGTGTGTGGCCTTGGTGGAGTTAAATCAGTCACTTGGGCTTCCGTTTCCTCATTTGTGAAATGGGAATAATGATAATAAAACCAACCTCATAGAACTGTTGCCAGAGTTAAACCAGGGAGTATGTGGCTAAGCTCTTGGAAATAGTCAGTTATGCACAGTAAGTTTTTTTTTATTATTATTCTTTATTTTCAAGGTTTTACAGAGTTTTGTTGTTCACATACATGTATGTTCCCAGATCAGTCATATGCATATCCCTGGTCCCCAACCCCCCAGTTTCCCTCATCCCACCCCTCCAGACCTTTGCCCCAAGCCATTGTAAGCACTCCTATTCCCTTAGCACTATGACACTAGCTATCTTTTCCACACATGACAGTATAGGTTTCCATGTTACTCCCTCCATGTTTCCCCCTCCCTATTTCTTCCCCACAATGTCCCTATGTCTATGCTCTGTCTGTTTTCCCATGAGTTCCCTGCGTGTGTTATCAAGACCGTCCTACTAGATTCCATATATGTGTGTTAGTGTAATGTATTTGTCTTTCTCTTTTTGACTTACTTCACCTTTTATGATAGGTTCTAGAGCCAGCCACCTCATTAGGACTGAGTCTTCTGCATTTCTTTTAACAGCTGAGTAGTATTCCATTGTATATATGTACTAGAGCTTCTTTATCCATTCATTCGTCGATGGACATCTAGGTTGCTCCCAAGTTCTGGCTATTGTATAGAGAGCTACAATGAACATTGGGGTACAGGTGCTTCTTTCAGTTTTGATTTCATCAGGATATAAGCCTAAGAGTGGGATTGCTGGGTCGTATGGTGCTTCTATTTTTAATTTTTAAAGATATCTCCATACTGTCTTCCATAGAGGCTGTATCAATTTACATTCCCAGCAGCAATGCAAGAGGGTTCCCTTTTCTCCGCACCCTCTCCAGCATTTATTGTCTGTCCATTTGTGGATGATGGCCATTCTGACAGGTGTGAGGTGGTATCTCATTGTAGTTTTAATTTGCATTTCTCTAATAATAAGCGAGGTTAAGCATCATTTCATGAGTGTGCATTAAGTTGATGGCAGTGGAGACGATGGCGGTGGTGACAGGGACAGTGACGGAACAGCTTTGATGATGGTGTGGATACACGTGATGAACGTTTTAGAAATACTTCCTGCAACTCTCAGGGAAACAACTAGCGTTTCAAATGTAAGAAGGGGAAGCTAGGAGGAGCCTCAGCCCTCAGGTCTTAAACAGCTTTCTTCCTGCTCCTGGGTCTGGGATCCACCTCCTAGAGATGCTGGTCCCCTGCTGGGCACCAGAACAGCAGCTAACCAGCCTCGGCAGCTCTTCTCTCTGGCACTGAACTAATCTTCAGGCCCAAGCCTCCCTTGATGTATAAGCAGACAACTGTTTAACCAGAAGTTGGCAAATCCATCGAGAGCCTGGCCAGGAACCTCCTCCAAGCAAATCTGCTTTCAGGAGGCCCTTTGGTGCCAACTTGCTTATCAAGAGAAGAACTCTCTCCCCATCTGTCTTGTAGTGCAGTGATTGATGGGAGGAGATAATTAATATCTCATCTCCAATGGGGAAAGCGGCTTGCATTCCCTCTCTCTTTTCTTAAACCCAACTGGTGAGCTGATCACTGTTCGCATGTTTGCTTTATTTAATCCAGTTATGACAGCCTTGTCAAAATAAAGCTTAGCATCGCACAGGCACCCACACAAAGCTGTGTACACAGATGCTCTGTGGACCTCCACATGAGTTTGGAGGTCAACGTTAGAACTTTTCTTTTTTTCTCAAAACACTACATGTCAAAGTTAGACCAATAACTAGAAGAAAAGTATATGCACTGTCATGTTTGAGATAAAGAGGATGAGTTTTTTCGTTCCTTTTTTTGCTTTGTTTTGGAGCCCCATGCCTATAGAGGACCTATGTTACTTTTATAATCAGAACATAATACAATAGATATTGTTTTCTAATTTGTGTGAAATAGGGAAAATCAATTAGCTCTCAATGGACCTTTAGACTCTCAGAGGCACGAACTGGTTTGAGCCACGAGTGTCGTGAAGAGCATGGCCCACCCAGCCTGGGGTTCTCACTTCCAGGATTTGGGCCCCTGACTCTGCGTTTCTGCTTGGGCTAGTTTTTCTTTCATTCCTGAAGGTCAAACCCATGCCTGCTTTCTTCTTCCAGGGTGTATGTAAGGATAAGGTTTACCGTGTGCCAGAGACTGTCCTAAATGCCTTATAGATATGAATTCTTTCCATTCTCACAACGATTCCATGACAGAAGTGCCATTGTTATCACGCTGTTCATTCTCTAGATGAGCCCACTGAGACGGGAAGATTAGACAACATACAGCTTGGGAATGGAGAAACAGACGTGAACCGAGGAGCAGTCTGGCTCCAGAGTCTGGACCCCTAGCGGCTGTGGTACACTGCTTCCCCAAGTATGATCATCGTGGAGCTCCCTGCCATGTCCAAGCCACGTGTTCTTGTGGATGGCACATTCCTTCCACCAGTCAGGTTGGAGCCTGCCCGCCCCGTGGCTGGGCTCCCCCTGTGAGAGGTGGTGAATCTGAGCTCCTCCCTGTGGGTCTGATGCCCAGCATGCTAGCTCCTGCTGCCTCCTCTGGGCTCTTACACACACTCTTTCTGCCTCCTGTCGAGCTCTTCCCACACTCTTTCAGATGACTGATTCCTCCTTTTCCTTCTTGTCACTGCCACCTCCTCAGGAAAGTCTTCCCCAACAGTCATCACTAATTAAATCACCTCTCTTTATTTTCTATCATGGCACTCTGTTTTCCTGTATGACACTCATAACTAATGTCTAACTGTATGTTCACGTGCTTTGTAGCTCTTTATGACTACTTATTTCTTAGAGCAGTTTTACAGCCTTGTGGTGAAGAGTATGGAATCCGGAGCCTGACGGCTACGGATTGAATCCCTTCCTTGCCACTGACCCACTGTGTAGCCTTGGGAAAATTACTTAACCTCTCTGCGTCTCTGTTCCTTCATTTATACAATGAGCTCTCAAAAACTATGTTGAAGGCTAAACAAGAGAATATCACTTAGCTCTCAATGGACCTTTAGACTCTCAGAGGCACGAACTGGTTTGAGCCACGAGTGTCGTGAAGAGCATGGCCCACCCAGCCTGGGGTTCTCACTTCCAGGATTTGGGCCCCTGACTCTGCGTTTCTGCTTGGGCTAGTTTTTCTTTCATTCCTGAAGGTCAAACCCATGCCTGCTTTCTTCTTCCAGGGTGTATGTAAGGATAAGGTTTACCGTGTGCCAGAGACTGTCCTAAATGCCTTATAGATATGAATTCTTTCCATTCTCACAACGATTCCATGACAGAAGTGCCATTGTTATCACGCTGTTCATTCTCTAGATGAGCCCACTGAGACGGGAAGATTAGACAACATACAGCTTGGGAATGGAGAAACAGACGTGAACCGAGGAGCAGTCTGGCTCCAGAGTCTGGACCCCTAGCGGCTGTGGTACACTGCTTCCCCAAGTATGATCATCGTGGAGCTCCCTGCCATGTCCAAGCCACGTGTTCTTGTGGATGGCACATTCCTTCCACCAGTCAGGTTGGAGCCTGCCCGCCCCGTGGCTGGGCTCCCCCTGTGAGAGGTGGTGAATCTGAGCTCCTCCCTGTGGGTCTGATGCCCAGCATGCTAGCTCCTGCTGCCTCCTCTGGGCTCTTACACACACTCTTTCTGCCTCCTGTCGAGCTCTTCCCACACTCTTTCAGATGACTGATTCCTCCTTTTCCTTCTTGTCACTGCCACCTCCTCAGGAAAGTCTTCCCCAACAGTCATCACTAATTAAATCACCTCTCTTTATTTTCTATCATGGCACTCTGTTTTCCTGTATGACACTCATAACTAATGTCTAACTGTATGTTCACGTGCTTTGTAGCTCTTTATGACTACTTATTTCTTAGAGCAGTTTTACAGCCTTGTGGTGAAGAGTATGGAATCCGGAGCCTGACGGCTACGGATTGAATCCCTTCCTTGCCACTGACCCACTGTGTAGCCTTGGGAAAATTACTTAACCTCTCTGCGTCTCTGTTCCTTCATTTATACAATGAGCTCTCAAAAACTATGTTGAAGGCTAAACAAGAGAATATATATTAAGTGCAAGGAACAGGAATTAGAAAGTTGCAAGTGCTCAGTAAATGATAAAGATTATTGTTTTATCTCTCATCCTAGAGGAAAGAGAACGACAAGGATGATGTCTCTTCTTCACTACCTTATTCTCAGCACATGTTTTTGGAAAGCTGCCGAATGAGCAAACACCCCAAGCTCTTTGGCTCATCCAGCTACTGTAGAATAGGGACTGACAGCTGACCCAAGCCCAGGTCAGGAAAGGGCATAACCCTCACTGGGCATGTGAGAAATGGCCAGCAGAGCCCCTGTGGAGCTGCCAAACAAGGAGCCCAGTGACACAAACCCGCACTGATTTGGGCCATGGAAAGATGGGAAGATTGTGTGTTGGTGGTTCTCAGACAAAATCAGGAAGACTGTGATGCTTGTGACCTCTGCCACCACGACCACGGGCATTGCTAGGCTAAAATAATGGCAAGAGATGGGTTTGCTTCTGTCCTTGGTGCTGAAATGGCATTGCTTTTCAGAGCATAAAGGGTTTCTCCTTAGCCCTGAGTACCCTACACATGGAGAAGGAAATGGCAACCCACTCTAGTATTCTTGCCTGGAGAATTCCATGGGTGGAGCAGCCTGATGAGCAACAGTCTAGGGGGTCTCAAATATAATATATCTAGGGCTTACCTGGTGGCTCAATGGTAAAGAGTCTGCCTTCGATGTGGGACACCTGGGTTCCGTAGATCCCCTGGAGGAGGGCATGGCCACTCACTCCAGTGTTCTTGCCTGGAGAATCCCATGGACAGAGGAGCCTCACTGGCTGCAGTCCACGGGGACACACAGAGTCGGACACGATGGAGTGACTGCATCAGCTGCCCTACCCGGCCTGTCTGCCAAGCCCCAGAGTGGAGAAGACGAGAGACAGAGGTTTTAACGTTCCAGCTTGATGATGGAACATGTTAAGTGTCTTGGTGAACATTTATTAAGCACTTACCAAGTGACAAGCACTATGCTAAGCCCTCTGCATATAAAATATCATCTCATTTAAACTCTGTGAGGCAGGTACTATGATGATCACCAGTTTCCACATAATAAGCTGAGCCATCACATGTTCAGGTTGCCCAAGGCTAATGGTGGATCCAGGACTCGCACCAAATATTCTGACTCCAGAGCCCCAAGTGTAGCCCCTGTGTCACACAGCTGTTGTATGAGGCCCTTTGCATAGCTGGCTGATTTCATGTACTGTGTTTTCATGCTTTGTTCCATGACTTTATTTTTAAATAAAAATGCTTAGGTTGTGCTTATATGAAAGGCACAAGCTGGGTTCAGTGACAGATCACTGGACAGGAAAAGAGAAGAAGAGATGTTTTTTTCTAGGTTCTGTGACTTTGGATGACTTTGAATCATCCATCCCCTCTGGACCTCAGTGTGTTGGGGGTTTTATCTACAGAAGTAGTTATATTAGCTAATTGCTGAGATTTCTTCTTGCTCAAACATGCTGTAAAATCTGAGGCCCAGAGTTCTTCCTTTCAGAATTCATTATTAGACAAGACCATTCTGGAATAATTCCACACTCGATGAATATGCCGAGATTGTAGCCAGGGAATTAACTGAATTGAGAGATTTCTTTATTGTCTGTCTTTGCTGAGGCCATTTGCAAAGGCTATAAATTACTTTCTTAACTGAGTTCTTCTCCCATGGAGGGGGTGCACTTCAGGACCCCCCGCCACCCTCCATCTGATTTCCCCTGATGCTCAATGGCCTCTTCTGTGCATCCAGGTAGAATGGTTTAGCTATGATGTTGTCCTATATGTGTCAGTAGAGACAAACCTCAGGAAAACAAACCACTCTGAGAGTCCAGGAGATAAAACCAAATGCAAACAATTCCATGTTTGACCTGTTTTGAAGACACAAGTCCTTGTGAGGGCTGGCAGGGAGCCTCTTCCCACCAGCATGGAGCCATTTTCTCTTGGGTCCCTCACTTCTGGGCACTGTCTTTTTGAGGAAGAAGTTCTCAGATCCTTCATTTGGGTCCTTTTGGAGGGATGCCCAGCAAATTGGGATGAAGAATGGCAAAGTCATAAAGCACTTACATTGGATTCATTCAGACCTGGATTCAAGTCCAGGCCTGTTAGCTGTGTGGCTTTGGAGAACTTACTTAACCTTCCTGTGACTCGGTTCCTTCATCTGTCAAATGTGTGTTAGAAAAATCTGATACCTGCTTAACTCACAGCAGCTACATGGTTGTCTGACAGACATGGCCATTACTCTTCCTTTTGGTCACTGTTTATTGGCGTGTGTGGCACTTCTGGTAGGGATACAGCAGTGTATGAGGCCCTTTGCATAGCTGGCTGATTTCATGTACTGTGTTTTCATGCTTTGTTCCATGACTTTATTTTTAAATAAAAATGCTTAGGTTGTGCTTATATGAAAGGCACAAGCTGGGTTCAGTGACAGATCACTGGACAGGAAAAGAGAAGAAGAGATGTTTTTTTCTAGGTTCTGTGACTTTGGATGACTTTGAATCATCCATCCCCTCTGGACCTCAGTGTGTTGGGGGTTTTATCTACAGAAGTAGTTATATTAGCTAATTGCTGAGATTTCTTCTTGCTCAAACATGCTGTAAAATCTGAGGCCCAGAGTTCTTCCTTTCAGAATTCATT
This sequence comes from Tragulus kanchil, assembly GCA_022376925.1. NCBI lineage: Eukaryota > Metazoa > Chordata > Mammalia > Artiodactyla > Tragulidae > Tragulus > Tragulus kanchil. Next base: position 110,534,918 of record JAIOJX010000002.1, on the reverse strand, counting down.
ATTAGACAAGACCATTCTGGAATAATTCCACACTCGATGAATATGCCGAGATTGTAGCCAGGGAATTAACTGAATTGAGAGATTTCTTTATTGTCTGTCTTTGCTGAGGCCATTTGCAAAGGCTATAAATTACTTTCTTAACTGAGTTCTTCTCCCATGGAGGGGGTGCACTTCAGGACCCCCCGCCACCCTCCATCTGATTTCCCCTGATGCTCAATGGCCTCTTCTGTGCATCCAGGTAGAATGGTTTAGCTATGATGTTGTCCTATATGTGTCAGTAGAGACAAACCTCAGGAAAACAAACCACTCTGAGAGTCCAGGAGATAAAACCAAATGCAAACAATTCCATGTTTGACCTGTTTTGAAGACACAAGTCCTTGTGAGGGCTGGCAGGGAGCCTCTTCCCACCAGCATGGAGCCATTTTCTCTTGGGTCCCTCACTTCTGGGCACTGTCTTTTTGAGGAAGAAGTTCTCAGATCCTTCATTTGGGTCCTTTTGGAGGGATGCCCAGCAAATTGGGATGAAGAATGGCAAAGTCATAAAGCACTTACATTGGATTCATTCAGACCTGGATTCAAGTCCAGGCCTGTTAGCTGTGTGGCTTTGGAGAACTTACTTAACCTTCCTGTGACTCGGTTCCTTCATCTGTCAAATGTGTGTTAGAAAAATCTGATACCTGCTTAACTCACAGCAGCTACATGGTTGTCTGACAGACATGGCCATTACTCTTCCCTTTATTGGTTCACTCAGCAAATATTTATTGGGCACAAGTTGTGTACTAGGCACTGTTCTAGGCAGTAGGGATACAGCAGTGATCAAAAGTAGACGAAAATGGGGAAGGGCTAGTTAGGGAGTTTGGGATGGACACAAACACAGTGCTGTGATTATGGTGGGCTTCCCTGGTGGTCCAGTGGGTAGAGAATCTGCCTTTCAGTGCAAGGGGCACCGGTTCCATCCCTGGTCCAGGAAGATCCAACATGCCGTGGAGTGGCTGGACCAGTGTGTCCAATTGCGAGCCAGCGCCTTGGAGCACATGTGCCCAGAGCTGATGCTCTTCAACGAGAGAGGCCACTGCGCTGGGAGGCCCACACAGGCCAAAGAATATGGATGGATGAAAATAAATAAAACAATAAAAGAGGCCAGAATTTAAAAAAAAAAAAAAAAGATGGATAACCAGCAAGGGTGTACTGTATAGCAAAGGGAACGTGTGGCAGTCTGTGTGAGAGGGTGGTTTGCAGGAGAATGGAAACCTGTGTATGTGCGGTGAGTCTGCTTTGCTGTTCACCAGAAACTATCACAACATTGTTAATCAGCTCTACCCCAAAGAAAATAAAAAGTTCAGAAAAAAATAGATGAAAATCTCTGCCCTCTCGGGTCTTATGTCCAGTCGTAAAAATAGGCAATAAACAATTGTGTGTTATATTAGAAAGTGAAACGTGCTATGGAGAAAAGTAAAACACCAAAGGAGGACCGGAGAGGGATGGCATGTCTGAAAAAAGGAACGGATGGTTGGGTCAGCCCATCTCTTGGGTGAAGAGCCTTATGGGACACTCGTCCAGGACCTTTGTAAACACCACCCGTCACACTTCTGCAGCTGATTGGAGAGCGTGTTGGAACAGGGGTCATGGGCTGATCCTCCAGGTGAGGAAACGGGCATTCAGAGAGAGTGACCCAGCCCCACCTCGGAGCGAAGGTAGAGATGGCACAGGCACCCGATCCCCTCCCTGGCTGCTCTTCTCTGAGGTCACCTGTTGACCCCAGTTTTCCCAGGGAGCCAGGTCATCCAAACTTAAGGAAGGACAGCACCCCTGGTCATCTTTTGTACTAGGTCCACTGCTGCACCTCTTTCCTCTGTCCCTCCGGTGGGAAAGCCGTGCGTGGTGAGCCAGCATCGATGGAAAAACCACCCAGGTGTTCACAGACTTACTTTGGTTTCCAAGTCTTTACCTTTTCAAGTTATGGCAGTAAACCCACACACAAGAATAAAAAACAAAATCCCTGTCTAAACAGCTGATTCTTTTTGCCTGGGAGATTCCCACAGTCTGGGCCTCTTCCACTTTCTCTCAGTCCAGACCTAAGTCACTGGTAGCCTTTTAGCCCAGGAACTTTTCTGAGACCTGGGCAATCTGTGATCTCTGATAACTCATAATTAACTAAAACATGCATTTGCAGCTTATCAGTTTTTGAAGGCAGTAAATACAGCCGCCAATCTTCCAACCCTGAGAATATTTCATTTTGGAGATTACTGCATAAATATTGTATTTGAAGATTGCAGTCTGGGCCATCACATTAAAATTGCAAGATGATACTGTTATCCAGTATAATGGAACATGAAATTAAAATGCTGGTCCATGGAAAGAAAGATTTTGCCTGTTTTCCCACCTGTATTTCTTCTCTCTCTCTCACTTTCCCTTGCTCTCAGATGTCTTGATTGCCATATAAGTTTTGATAAAGTAGCTAACATGTAACGGTTTAAGCACAGTTAAGTGTACCCACTGGACATTATCATCTGATTGACACCAGCCAAAATCAAGGTAGGGTTTTATTCTTCCAGACCCAAGTTTAGTGTCAGTGAGTGGTACAGTGGAGGTATAGTGGAGTATATTGAAAACCCTTCATACCCTCTTTAAGGGGAACTTCCTGAAAACCCTGCATGTCAGAGAGAACTTGGCTTTACTAAGGACTGAGAATTTTACCCTTGGAAAGAAAAGGTTAGGGAAAGATTAGGACCATGGACAATGGACACCTGGGTCATCTGATTGACTTCTGTCCTTGGGTGTGCCCTCAGAAAAGTTCTCAGCCTCTTCTGGGCTCCCGTGCATCCATATACTGGTCGCCTCACACCTTCTTATTGGGTATAACTGGGTGACTTAGAGAATGTCACAGCTGGAAAATACCTTGGTGTGTGCTGTGCTTAGGCTCCCAGTCACGTCCAACTCTCTGCGATCCCATGGTCTGCAGCCCACCAGGCTCTGCTGTCCATGCAGATTCTCGAGTCAAGAATACTGGAGTGGGTTGCCATGCCGTCATGAAGGGGAACTTCCCAACCCAGGAATCAAACTGAGGTCTCTTGCCTTGCAGGCAGTTTCTTTACCAGCTAAGCTACCGAGGAAGCCCAGAAGGTGCCTTAAAGACTACCTAACCCAGCATTATTACAACTGGTGGTCTGTGAGCTGGACTTAACCTAGGGATACATCTTATTTATCCAGAAATGCTTTTTTAAAGGGATTTGAGTGCTTTTCAGAAAATACTTTATCTACACCTTTGCTGATCCCACCTACCCTGATATCTTACTCAGCCTGCCTCACACACTTGCACTATTTGGAATGATCACTGTAGGCATTTAATTTTACAACCTAGACCTACCCTGACTTTGTCAACTTCCCATGAGGGAAACTGAGTCAAGTTATTATTTCCCAGACTCACCCAGCTGGTTACTGGTAGAGCCACGGTGTGATGAGATGCAAAGCACATTTGAACAGAATTAAACCACTTGTAGTCACCATTTTTATTACACTAGCATCAGTTTTCTTAAGAATTAAATTTATTACACCATTGTGCTTAGTAAGTGATCAGTGTCTCGGGGCAAGTCCTCTATTTGTGCAGAAGAAAGTGCTATGGATGTGGCTTTATTCATGAGGTTTCAGGCAGGTCCATCTAGCAGATCTGTGACAGATTCAGTGGGAGAGAGCCTTTCTAGAATTCGGCATGGTCAGCAAGGTGTGACTATCACCAGCTTCTCTACCCTGCAGCTGCCTGTAAGGTAGGCAAGAAGGAGGAAGCTTGGGTCAGTTCTAGTGAGCATGGCATCTGTCTTGGAGGAGACAGGCAGTTGTAGTGTGAAGACAGAGATGAGGTCTGCCATGGACATACAGAGACTGGTAGACACACAATGGGGGATGCAGCCTGGCCTAGTAGCAACGTGGCATTAATGTAGGTATCCACCACCACGGATACCTACCCTGTCTGGAGTCTTAAAAAACATTTGCATTCATTACAATAGTGATAAAGGTAAAATCATTCAGGAATGTATTCATCAGGACTTTTTCCATTGCAAGTGAGATTCCATCTCACAATCCTTGAAGCACATGGCTGACAAGTCTGGGGGTGAATCAGCAAGATCCCAGGGTCTCAGGCAAAGTCATCAGGGCTCTGTCTGTCTGTCTGTCTCTCTTCTGTGATACCTCTGTGGTCAGATGACCTCTGTACTCATGGTGACAGGATGGCTGCCAGGAAACCTCCACTTACATTCTTCCAGACAAAACTCCTGAAGAAAAGCCTTCTTTCCCAGTATTTCCAGCAAAAATCCAGAACCCAGTCTCAGACTCAGCTTGAGGCGTTCTCCCATCCCTGAAGCAACTACGGCCGTCAAACCACTGGGATACGCTGATTGACCGAGCTGAGTCATGTCTCCACCCTGGTGCTCAGAATGAGGCAAACCAAGTGAGTGAGAGTGGAGGATGAGTGACGGTCCAAAATAAAAATCAGGATGTGGTTCCCAGAAAAGCAGGAAATGGATGATGGGCAGACAGACAGAGGACATGAAGAACAATCCGACTCACCCAGCTGGTTACTGGTAGAGCCACGGTGTGATGAGATGCAAAGCACATTTGAACAGAATTAAACCACTTGTAGTCACCATTTTTATTACACTAGCATCAGTTTTCTTAAGAATTAAATTTATTACACCATTGTGCTTAGTAAGTGATCAGTGTCTCGGGGCAAGTCCTCTATTTGTGCAGAAGAAAGTGCTATGGATGTGGCTTTATTCATGAGGTTTCAGGCAGGTCCATCTAGCAGATCTGTGACAGATTCAGTGGGAGAGAGCCTTTCTAGAATTCGGCATGGTCAGCAAGGTGTGACTATCACCAGCTTCTCTACCCTGCAGCTGCCTGTAAGGTAGGCAAGAAGGAGGAAGCTTGGGTCAGTTCTAGTGAGCATGGCATCTGTCTTGGAGGAGACAGGCAGTTGTAGTGTGAAGACAGAGATGAGGTCTGCCATGGACATACAGAGACTGGTAGACACACAATGGGGGATGCAGCCTGGCCTAGTAGCAACGTGGCATTAATGTAGGTATCCACCACCACGGATACCTACCCTGTCTGGAGTCTTAAAAAACATTTGCATTCATTACAATAGTGATAAAGGTAAAATCATTCAGGAATGTATTCATCAGGACTTTTTCCATTGCAAGTGAGATTCCATCTCACAATCCTTGAAGCACATGGCTGACAAGTCTGGGGGTGAATCAGCAAGATCCCAGGGTCTCAGGCAAAGTCATCAGGGCTCTGTCTGTCTGTCTGTCTCTCTTCTGTGATACCTCTGTGGTCAGATGACCTCTGTACTCATGGTGACAGGATGGCTGCCAGGAAACCTCCACTTACATTCTTCCAGACAAAACTCCTGAAGAAAAGCCTTCTTTCCCAGTATTTCCAGCAAAAATCCAGAACCCAGTCTCAGACTCAGCTTGAGGCGTTCTCCCATCCCTGAAGCAACTACGGCCGTCAAACCACTGGGATACGCTGATTGACCGAGCTGAGTCATGTCTCCACCCTGGTGCTCAGAATGAGGCAAACCAAGTGAGTGAGAGTGGAGGATGAGTGACGGTCCAAAATAAAAATCAGGATGTGGTTCCCAGAAAAGCAGGAAATGGATGATGGGCAGACAGACAGAGGACATGAAGAACAATCCGTACAACAATATGGAGGAACCTTAAAAACAAGACACCAGGGGAAGAGGCCACATCTTGTGTGATTCCACCTATATGAAATGTCCAGAATAGGTAGACTCATAGATGAATGGCCAGGGTCTGGAGGGAAGGGGAAGAGGAAGTAACTGCTAGTGAGGATGGGGTTCCACTGAGGGGTGATGAAATACTTTGAAGCTAGAGAGATGACCATCATTCAGTGTTGCAGGTGAGCTAATGCAGTTGAACTGTGTGCTTTCAATGGCTGATGTTGTGCTGTATGAGCTGGAGGAGCAGCAAGATCCCTGGGTCAGAGGACCCGTAGATGATAAACCCCCAAGGAGATGACCAGCTCCTGAGGAGCGTGGACCATCCTCGCGTCTCCTCGCCTTCCACCAGGGCTGGCGCATGTCTGGCACATAGAAGGGGTGAAATTAATGGCAACTGCCAGTGAACTGAGAGTTGGGGCCAGAAATCTTGGGCCTAGCTCTGTCTACCTTACCAATACACCCGCCTTGCCAGCTCTTTGACCTTTGATTTCTGCACCCACACATTAGAAAATGCCAATTTCACCTTGCCTGCTTCAAAGAAAACCGTGTGTGTGTGCAGGAGTTATTAATCTGAGTTTCATGGACAGAATTCAGGGGTCTGTGACTTTGAATAGGAAGAAAATGATCTTGTTTTTCTTTTGGGGGGCTGTACTGGGTCTTTGAAGCATGTAGGCTCAGTAGTTGTGGCGTGTAGGCTCTGTTGGTCCACAACATGTGGGAACTTCCTGGATCAGAGGATGGACCTGTGTGTCCTGCATTGTCAGGCAGATTCTTAACCACTGAGCAACCAGGGAAGCTCAGGAAGAAAGTGATCTTAATTTTCACTAAACTATAAATGAAATGTAGCTAAATGTAAAATAACAAATTCCCATAGTCTCATGGACCGAGAAGTCTGGTGGGCTACAGTCCATAGGATGGCGAAGAGTCAGACAGGACTGAAGCTATGTGGCATAGCATATAGGATTAGCAGTTGCTGTTGGAATCATATATTTTCTTTGTTTTGCCCATGCTTCACCTCATGATTACAAACCCACATTGTAAGCACAGAGGTCTTAGCCACTGGCCTGTCAGGGAAGTCCCCGTAACCACATATTTTCAAATCTCACTATAGTTGATGCATCCAGTCTTAAATATCATTTATGCTAATCTCTTCTTCAAAATTACAATAACGGGGGCTTCCCTGGTGGTCCAGTAGGTAAGGACACCACCTTGCAGTGCAAGGGGCGCCAGTTCGATCCCTGGCCTGGGAAGATCCCACGTGCTGCAGAGTGGCTGGACCGATGTGTCCAATTACCGAGCTGGAGCTCTGGAGCACATGCGCCCAAAGCTGGTGCTCTGTCACAACAGAGGCTACTGCGATGGGAGGCCCACACGGGCCAAAGAACAAAGACAGATGAAACTAGACAAATGAAAGACCAGTGCAAGTGGCCCGCCCACCCCCCTCCCTCCCTACCCCCGTGAAAATAAATAAATAAATAAATGTCAAAAAAATTTAAAGAAAAAAATAAATGAAAATTACAACATTTAGACCAACAATATCTTTTTATTAAATGTGTTAAAAAGAAAACACATAATTATCATAAGTTTGGTGTTTTAAAAAATATTTTGTAATCCTCTATATAATGTATGAGTCAAGAATACTTTGGTATTTATGGAAATATTTTATAATCCTATGTATTTTTGTTGCAGCTAAAAGCATATTCTTTTATGGGATAAATTGAGTATGGGATTAATAGACACACATTGCTATATGTAAAATAGATGCAGGGGCTCCCCTGGTGGTCCAGTGGGTAAAGAGTCTGCCTTGCAGTGCAAGGGGCGCCGGTTCCATCCCTGGTCTAGGAAGATCCCACGTGCCTCGGAGCGGCTGGACTGATGTGTCCAATTACCGAGCTGGAGCTCTGGAGCACATGCGCCCAGAGCTGGTGCTCTGCGACAACAGAGGCTACTGCGATGGGAGGCCCACACGGGCCAAAGAACAAAGACGGATGAAAATAGATAAATGAAAGACCAGTGCAAGTGGCCCGCCCACCCCCCTCCCTCCCTACCCCCGTGAAAATAAATAAATAAATAAATGTCAAAAAAATTTAAAGAAAAAAATAAATGAAAATTACAACATTTAGACCAACAATATCTTTTTATTAAATGTGTTAAAAAGAAAACACATAATTATCATAAGTTTGGTGTTTTAAAAAATATTTTGTAATCCTCTATATAATGTATGAGTCAAGAATACTTTGGTATTTATGGAAATATTTTATAATCCTATGTATTTTTGTTGCAGCTAAAAGCATATTCTTTTATGGGATAAATTGAGTATGGGATTAATAGACACACATTGCTATATGTAAAATAGATGCAGGGGCTCCCCTGGTGGTCCAGTGGGTAAAGAGTCTGCCTTGCAGTGCAAGGGCACCAGTTAGATCCCTGGCCCAGGAAGATCCTACGTGCCACAGAGCTGCTGGACCGGTGTTTCTGACTAAGAGCCAGCTCTCTGGAGCGCATGTGCCCAGAGCTGGTGCTCTGCAACAAGAGAGGCCACTGCAGTGGGAGGCCCACACAGGCCAAAGAATAAAGATGGATGAAAATAAATAAATAAATAACCAATAAAAGAGGCCAAAATTTAAAAAAAAAAAAGGCACAAGTATTTACTGTATGGCATAGGAGGTTATATTCAATACCTCTCAGTAACCAATAGAGGAAAAGAATCTGAAATATATATATATATATACACATATATATACCTATATACACACATATATATGTATATACCACTTTGCTGTATACTTGAAACTAATACTATATTGTAAATCAACTATATTTAATTTACAGATTAATTAATTTTAAAAAATAAAGATAAAAGCATTGTTCTGAGATGAGGGTCTATAGGTTGTATTCACCAAACTGCCAAGGCATCTGTGGTATGAAAAGGTGGTTTCAAAAGTTCTCTAAAGAGGAAGCAGATGTAGTAGATGATTGTTGCCATCTACCTGTGCTGGGCAGGAAGTGTCCTAAGCTTTCTAAGCCTCAGGTGTCCTCATCTGTAAAATGGGCATAGTAGTACCTGCCTCATAGGGTTATGGGGCTTCCCTGGTAGAATCCGCCTGCAGTACAGGAGACCCTGGTTCGATTCTTGGGTCGGGAAGATGCCCTGGAGAAGGGATAGGCTATCCACTCCGATATTCTCAGGCTTCTCTGGTGGTTCAGATGACAAGGAATCCACCTATAATGCAGGAGACCTGGGTTCCATCCCTGGGTTGCGAAGATCCCCCAAAGAAAGGAACGGCTACCTCTTCCAATGTTCCATGGAGAATTCCATGGACAAAGGAGCCTGGCAGACTGCAGTCCATGGGGTCACAAAGAGTCAGACACGACTGAGTGTCTTTCACTTTCATAAGGTTATAGAGACCGGCTTCAGTTGTGAAGATCAAGTGAGAAACCACACGGAGAGCCCCTAGCACAGCACCTGGCACATAGGAAGTGCTCAAGAAAATGCTTTCATGGCAAGACCTAGTCCCTGCCAGACAGTGGGTTTGGGCCACTCCTTGTGGACTCCGGGTGGCATTCTTCTAGAGCTAAGCGTGGCTCTGTCTTGCCCAGGTTCATCCGGAAACAGGGCCTGGACCGACTCTTCCTGGAGTGTGATGCGCACATGTGGCGCCTGGGGGACCGGCGCATCCCCGAGGGCATTGCGGTGGATGGCGGCTCAGACTGGTTCTTGCTAAACCGGAAGTTTGTCGAGTATGTGACGTTCTCCACGGATGATCTGGTGACCAAAATGAAGCAATTCTACTCCTACACGCTGCTTCCTGCGGAGGTGAGTAGTCGGGGGGAAATCTCTGGGAAACGCGGGAACTGGCTCTAGCCTTTGGAGCAAACCGAATGCTGAATGTCTGGCAAAGCTAGGGGCTCTCCGTGTGTATCGATGTGAGGATCTATACATTGTTCTCCAAACATCCAGAGGAAGATGGGGATCTGTACCAGCTCCCCGGGTCTTACTCTTATAGTAGGGCCTCTGGACCCCTCCAGTGTACACGCAAGTCCTCATATGGAGCAGATGCACAGTGTCTTTAAAAGTGTAAAGTAAGGGGCTTCCATGGTGGTTCAGTGGGGAAGGAGTCCACCTTACTTTGCAAGGGGCACGGGTTTGACCCCTGGCCTGGGAAGATCCCACATGCCGCGGAGCAGCTGCACCAGTGTGTCCTGGGCTCTGGAGCATATGCGCCCAGAGCCAGTGCTCTGCCGCGAGAGAGGCCAGTTGATGGGAGGCCCACACATGCTGAAGAATAAAGATGGATGAAAAATAAATGATGACCTAGACGCCAAAAAAATATCTTAAAAAAAGTGTAAAGTAAAAACGTAGTTCTTCCTCAAGACACTTGGCTCCCATCATCACAATATACTGATTTTGTTAGAACAGCGTTATTGCATTTTCCAGTAAACTGCTATTAAAGCAAGTACAGAACTCTCCTGCCTGCATTGTTGATATAGTTGTGCAGTGCAAAACCCAGGCCGCTGTACGTGATAGCTTTTGAAGGAAACACTATATCAGTTTTTGACAGATACTCCTCTGTCACCTATCCTGTAATAACTTTTCAACACCAAGAAGTCCTCCTCTAATTTTGAGTGGTATTCTGTCATTCACTGACAGACAGTAGTTTGGACCTCATCAGTCACAGCAGAAATTTCAGTGATACCAAGACCAGGGCTCCTGTTGGGTTTGCACTACCGAGGACCCCCAGCATGGACAGCCTTTGGGGCCACCTGCTTAAGACTCCACATTTCCTGTTGGCTTTCAAGATTTTTGAAAAGCTCTCAGGAGTTGGTTACCACTGCTCAGATGTCCATTGGGGAAACTGTCTTAGTTCAGAGTGCTAACTGGATGTCCCCTAGTTCTGGAGGCCACAAGTCCTAGGTCAAGGTGCCAGCATGGTCAGGTGGTATTCCTCTTCTGGGTGGCAGACTGCCTCCCGACAGCGCCTGCTGTGTCCTCACATGGCAGAGGGGTGAGTAAAGGGCACTAATCCCATTCATGAGGACCTCATCCTCATAACTTAATCACCTCCCAAAGGCCCTACCTCCCCACACCATCACATGGGGGGCTAAGATTTCAACCTATGAATTTTGCATGGACTCACACGTTCAGCCCATTTCAGAAGTCCTGTTGTGTGAGATTGCAGGCTACTCCTCAACAGTCCCAGCCCCATCTGGAAATGGGCAGGGATGCGGTGCTGAAGCGCTTCCCTGACATGCCAGCAGCCTTCTTATTGGATCAGGGCTGAGAGAGTCTAGACTAGTTCCCTGACCTCTTGTTCACTTTTACCCCTACTTCCAGCTTCAGAAAACTCCAGAGCCTGTTCTGTTTCTCTTGAGCTTGCGACATCTCCCATGAATAGCCCACCCTTCCTGACTGTCCCCCATCTCTGGGCCACTCAGGTTATAGGTTTCTAGGCCAAACAAGACAATGCATCTCATTTGATGGTTTCCACATCCCTCACCGACATCTGGGGCAGAGCCAAGCTCTGAGTAGGGCTGACTGCCCACATCACTCCTAAGGGAAGATGGGCTTGTCATCACTGGGCCATGTTTTGTTCTTCCTTATACATATTTTTTTTTTTAAAGATTTATTTATTTATTTACTTTGGGCGGGGGTCGGGTTGGGGAGGGAGGGGAGTGGGCAGGCCACTTCTATTGGTCTTTTATTTCTCTATTTTCATTCGTCTTCGTTCTTTGGCTCCTGTGGGCCTCCCATCGCGGTGGCGTCTGTCGTTGCAGAGCGCCGGCTCTGGGCGCATGCGCTCCGGCTCGGTAATTGGACACATCAGTCCAGCCGCTCCGCAGCACGTGGGATCTTCCCAGGCCAGGGCTCGAACTGGCGCCCCTTGCACTGCAAGGCGGTGTCCTTACCCACTGGACCACCAGGGGAAGCCCTTCCTTATACATATTAAGTCATCAGCTTTTAATCCTGTTTCAGCGAAAATCACCTGTTCTCTCAATTCCTATAACCTCCTCATTATCTTTTTTGTATCATTATGAAAGGACACCGGGCAGTCATAGGTACTTGGGTACTTTCCTCACTGCTCGATGGAGAATCTGTGCCTCTGTGGGCTTTTAGACAATTCAAGCTTAAAATGCAGATTTACAGACATGTCATTTAGTGTCACAAGAAGGTCAGCTGGGTGGTGTGAATAGAGCCTCATTTTGTCCACTCACCCATTGAGAAGAGACTGTTTGGGGCTGTGGTTGATTTAATCAAGGTGTACACTCCAAGACTGGCTCTCTTTGTCCCTCCCCACCCCCACCCCCAGCACACACAGCACGTTACCTTCCAGCATCACTGGAAGATTTCACCCCCTCCATTCCAGCATTTCTCCCTTTCTCCCAGACCACCACCAGTTTAGGAGAAATCTGAAGGGTAGGCTATGCCGTGAGTTTGTAACAGGAAGACACGTATTCCCCAGTAGCTTCCCCTGGAGAGCTGAGAGCAGGGGAGAGGATATCTGCCTGGTATCTGGGGTTGTTATAAAACAGTATCCAAACAGAAGTGACTGTGTCTCTTTCCCCATCTCTCTCTTTCAGCAGTTCCATCCATATGTCTCGTCTCTGGTCTCTCTTTTCACTCTCAACATTGCCTTTTTGTTTGTTTATTTTCCACACATCTTTATTCTTTGGCTTGTGTGGGCCTGCCATTGCAGTGGCCTCTCCATTGCAGAGCGCTGGCTCCAGGTGCATGCACTCCAGGGCACTGGTTCGTAATTGGACACACGGGCCCAGCCATTCCTCAACACGTGGGATCTTTCTGGATTGAACGGGTGCCCATTGCACTGCAAGGTGGACTCTTTACCCACTGGACCACCAGGGAAGCCCCAACATTGCCTTGCCCTTTTTTTTTTTTTTTTTTTTTCAGATTCCTAGGAAAGGTGGCCTAGAGTCTCAAGAATAGGGGGAGAGTAAGGTGCCTGGTTCAGCACCCTGGACAGTGGGCCCCAGTGCACCCTGCCCCCTTTCCTCCCTGTGCAGCGGTCACTACCTCTGTGACTAAGGCAAGAGGACATGCACACTTCTGGCCTCCCTCTCCCAGGGGGGAATTCTAGAGCTTCAGCAAAGACATCTTGGACCTGAATCCCTTTGGTTTTCTAGAAAATTATCCCCGTATTTTCCTCTGGTTCCTATGCGTTGACATACAATTAAGGGACTTTTTCTCATTGCTGAAGAGACAGAGGATGTGCTGGGTGAGAAGATATGTCTTGAAATCAGCTTCTAGGCTGCTGGGGAGAGACACCATAGAGAAACACTCAGACCACTCTGGACAAAATTCCCAGGGAGCTCTGGCTGGCCCGGACTGGCACTTGACCCCATTTGTGGAGAGAACAGCCGAGTCTCCAAGAGAGCCCCTTCCTGTCAGGTGGCCTCCAGGAAAGACCCCCAACCCAGTGCATTTGATGGAGGCTGAGCAGGGTCTCAAGCTGTGCCCCTCTTTCCCCAACAGTCCTTCTTCCACACAGTCCTGGAAAACAGCCCCCACTGTGACACCATGGTGGACAACAACCTGCGCATCACCAACTGGAACCGCAAGCTGGGCTGCAAGTGCCAGTACAAGCACATCGTGGACTGGTGTGGCTGCTCCCCCAATGACTTCAAGCCGCAGGACTTCCACCGCTTCCAGGTGAGCCACCCGCCGTGACTTCCAGCCAGCATCTGCAGGCACCCAAGGTGGCCTGCAGGTTGTCGGATCCTGCATTTTCCAACCCTGGCCACTGATGATAATCATAACAACATCCGTGCTTTGGCTTGTGTGGGCCTGCCATTGCAGTGGCCTCTCCATTGCAGAGCGCTGGCTCCAGGTGCATGCACTCCAGGGCACTGGTTCGTAATTGGACACACGGGCCCAGCCATTCCTCAACACGTGGGATCTTTCTGGATTGAACGGGTGCCCATTGCACTGCAAGGTGGACTCTTTACCCACTGGACCACCAGGGAAGCCCCAACATTGCCTTGCCCTTTTTTTTTTTTTTTTTTTTCAGATTCCTAGGAAAGGTGGCCTAGAGTCTCAAGAATAGGGGGAGAGTAAGGTGCCTGGTTCAGCACCCTGGACAGTGGGCCCCAGTGCACCCTGCCCCCTTTCCTCCCTGTGCAGCGGTCACTACCTCTGTGACTAAGGCAAGAGGACATGCACACTTCTGGCCTCCCTCTCCCAGGGGGGAATTCTAGAGCTTCAGCAAAGACATCTTGGACCTGAATCCCTTTGGTTTTCTAGAAAATTATCCCCGTATTTTCCTCTGGTTCCTATGCGTTGACATACAATTAAGGGACTTTTTCTCATTGCTGAAGAGACAGAGGATGTGCTGGGTGAGAAGATATGTCTTGAAATCAGCTTCTAGGCTGCTGGGGAGAGACACCATAGAGAAACACTCAGACCACTCTGGACAAAATTCCCAGGGAGCTCTGGCTGGCCCGGACTGGCACTTGACCCCATTTGTGGAGAGAACAGCCGAGTCTCCAAGAGAGCCCCTTCCTGTCAGGTGGCCTCCAGGAAAGACCCCCAACCCAGTGCATTTGATGGAGGCTGAGCAGGGTCTCAAGCTGTGCCCCTCTTTCCCCAACAGTCCTTCTTCCACACAGTCCTGGAAAACAGCCCCCACTGTGACACCATGGTGGACAACAACCTGCGCATCACCAACTGGAACCGCAAGCTGGGCTGCAAGTGCCAGTACAAGCACATCGTGGACTGGTGTGGCTGCTCCCCCAATGACTTCAAGCCGCAGGACTTCCACCGCTTCCAGGTGAGCCACCCGCCGTGACTTCCAGCCAGCATCTGCAGGCACCCAAGGTGGCCTGCAGGTTGTCGGATCCTGCATTTTCCAACCCTGGCCACTGATGATAATCATAACAACATCCGTGATAGCCAGTATTTATTGATCACGGACACCAGGCTTTCCTTGCAGTTCAGTCAGTAAAGAATCTACCTACAATGCAGGAGACCTGGGTTCATAGCTCAGTCTGTAAAGAATCTGCCTGCAATGCAGGAGACCCAGGTTCGATTCCTGAGTCAGGAATATTCTCTGGAGAAAGAAATGGCTACCTACTCCAGTATTCTTTCCTGGAGAATCCCATGGACAAAGGAGCCTGGTGGGCTACAGTCTGTGGAGGTACAAGAGTCAGACACAGCTTAGTGACTAAACCACCAAACAACACCATGCAAGGGATGTTCTACGCACTTTGCCTGTATTGAAGTATTAACTTATTAACCTCAAGACAGCCTTCTGGTAGATAGGTATATGGATCAATTCTTGTTCCATTTTAGAGATAGGGAAATTGAGGTAGAGAAAGATCAAAAACTTTATGCAAGGTCACAGAGCCCAGCATATCTGTTTCCAAAGGTCATCCATCCATCCATTTCTCTCTACTGCTTTTCGATCAGAATCTCCTGAAATATTTTTTGAAAATGTATTTAGGGGTACACTTGATTAGAGGGCAGAGTTTCTCACTCTCAGCACTCTTGACATGGTGGCTGGATAATTATGTGCTGGTTGGGGGAGCTGAAGGGTGTTTAGCAGCATCCCTGGCCTCCACCAGCTAGTTGCCAGGAGCACCTTGTCCCCACTGTGGCAACCAAGATGTCTCCAGACACTGTTTAATGTGCCCGTGGTGATCCAGTAGCATGCTGTAGATGTGACAACCCCAAATGTCTTCCGGTAAATGCCATCACCCCCCGTCCTGGAAAACAGCCCCCACTGTGACACCATGGTGGACAACAACCTGCGCATCACCAACTGGAACCGCAAGCTGGGCTGCAAGTGCCAGTACAAGCACATCGTGGACTGGTGTGGCTGCTCCCCCAATGACTTCAAGCCGCAGGACTTCCACCGCTTCCAGGTGAGCCACCCGCCGTGACTTCCAGCCAGCATCTGCAGGCACCCAAGGTGGCCTGCAGGTTGTCGGATCCTGCATTTTCCAACCCTGGCCACTGATGATAATCATAACAACATCCGTGATAGCCAGTATTTATTGATCACGGACACCAGGCTTTCCTTGCAGTTCAGTCAGTAAAGAATCTACCTACAATGCAGGAGACCTGGGTTCATAGCTCAGTCTGTAAAGAATCTGCCTGCAATGCAGGAGACCCAGGTTCGATTCCTGAGTCAGGAATATTCTCTGGAGAAAGAAATGGCTACCTACTCCAGTATTCTTTCCTGGAGAATCCCATGGACAAAGGAGCCTGGTGGGCTACAGTCTGTGGAGGTACAAGAGTCAGACACAGCTTAGTGACTAAACCACCAAACAACACCATGCAAGGGATGTTCTACGCACTTTGCCTGTATTGAAGTATTAACTTATTAACCTCAAGACAGCCTTCTGGTAGATAGGTATATGGATCAATTCTTGTTCCATTTTAGAGATAGGGAAATTGAGGTAGAGAAAGATCAAAAACTTTATGCAAGGTCACAGAGCCCAGCATATCTGTTTCCAAAGGTCATCCATCCATCCATTTCTCTCTACTGCTTTTCGATCAGAATCTCCTGAAATATTTTTTGAAAATGTATTTAGGGGTACACTTGATTAGAGGGCAGAGTTTCTCACTCTCAGCACTCTTGACATGGTGGCTGGATAATTATGTGCTGGTTGGGGGAGCTGAAGGGTGTTTAGCAGCATCCCTGGCCTCCACCAGCTAGTTGCCAGGAGCACCTTGTCCCCCACTGTGGCAACCAAGATGTCTCCAGACACTGTTTAATGTGCCCGTGGTGATCCAGTAGCATGCTGTAGATGTGACAACCCCAAATGTCTTCCGGTATCACCAAATGTCCACTGGGGGCAGACATATCCCGAGTTGAGAGCTTCTGATCTCCAGTGAGGTTCAGGAATGTTTTATTTTTAATATCTTAGACTTTGGGACATTCTGATGAGCAGCCAGATCTGTAAACCGCCATGCTCTGTGACCTTAAAGGAAGAACAAGAAGAAGAAAGGTTCTTGCCCCTGTAGGCATCTCTGCTGGGCCCAGCAGGTCAAAGCTCTGAGGAGAGCAGAGGTAGACGGGTGAATGGTGTTCATCTGCTTCCCGTGAGCCCCAAGACCGCCTTGGACCCCAGAGGTGCTCAAAATGGTGATCTCTTTCCATCCTGCACAAGACACCTCCCTCTCCCTCCAGGCCAGCCTCCTGAGGTCTCCCCCCTCTCCCTCTCACCATGCCCAGCTTCAGTGGCTCAGAGCATGTAGAAGGCTTCAAGTTCACGAGTCACGCTTAGGTCACTTGAGTGGCCCCATGGAGATGATATGCTGATTCCCAAACCACTGACTCGGGTGGTGGAGGAGGGCTGAGGTCAGGGTCAGCCATGCCAGGCCAATAACCCAGCCCAGAGTGTCCCCACTGCCATGCTGGCACAAACCTGAGCTGTCCGGGGAAGGCACAGGTTGCCCTCATAGAGCTTCTGGACTCTTAGCCTGGCTCCTCGCAGTATGGTCCAGAGCGCCACAGCAGGGAGCTCATACGAGATGCAGAGCCTCTGCTGCTCCCAACTGGCTGAGTCAGAACCTGAATATTAACAAGATCACCAGGCAACTCGGAGGCTATTCGGTTCGATACACATGGGGTTGGGGTCTGCTCTGTTCCAAGCTGGGTGCCAGGTCCTCTGCAGGCATTGGCTTCACTGGGTAGCAATCCTCTCATCTCCGTTGTGCAGGTGGAGAAAGCGAGGCACAAAGGGCAGACTTAGTTGTCCATGGACTCACAGCTAGTGGAGTGGTACTGGGGGAGGTCCCCACAAGTGATTCCAGTTTCAGACCTGGGATTCTTCCACCAGACCCTGCTGCCAACCTGGTTCCATGCTGGTGGGGTGCAGAACACACCCCAGGTTTCATCCCCTCGTTCACATTCCCTCAAGGCTCCACCTGACGCCTTTGCCCTGTATACACTGTTGCTGCAATAAAGTATTCTTTGGGCCTGTTTTTGGTGGCAGATTGAAAGTTACCCGGGGGCCTCTCCAAACCCATGTTAATCGAGGCATGAGCTTGGGTGATATTTTAGCTCCCTTGTCTGTGCAGAAAGGGTCTGCTGAGCAGAAAGGGGTGGAGAGGGGAATATTTGATCTATTAAAGTGGGGAAAAAAACAGAAGAATTCTCACTTTTTATAGAGGACTGGGTTTCACCCTCATTACAAAGGACCTTCATCATGTAGAGCAAGGAGATGGGGCGGCTCATGGGTGCACTGCCGCCCCCTGGCCCGCCTGGGCAGCAGCGTTTGTAGTCCAGTCCAGACATTTGATGTCCAATCTGGGGACATTGTGGTCTCTGATAAGAAGAGCTGAGACAGAGATAGAGTCAACACGCTCACAGCTGTTTAATTCACAGCAGACACAGATCAAGACTATTTCTCAACATCCAGACTCAAGAAACTGCTGCCTGTAAGGAACTCTGAGTTCCCCAAGGAATAGAACTATACACATAGAAACGTGCTTTTAGAATCTTGGGAGGAGAAAGGAGGCTGCCCTGCCACTGACTCTGGTGCTCTGCCTCCAGAAACCGGAGACTTGGAACCCCGAGTAGCAGACTTAAGGGCGTAGTGATGATAGTCACATAATAATAGCTGCTAACACTGTGTGCTAGACTCCATGCTAAGTACCCATATTATTATACCCATTTTAAAGATGGTTAAACTGAGGCCCTGGATGACTTCCTTAAAGACGTATGCAGCTAGAAGGACACAGAGTGAGAATCTGAACCCACGTGGTCTGACTCTTGTCAGTGCTACTACAGGGGAACTGAGCTGAGCCCTCCATCACAGAGAAGGGAATATAGGGTTGTCCCCAAGGTCTATGAAGCAGAGAGCAGATGAGATGTTCCACATACTCCAGGGGTTTTTGTTATGAGAGCTTCAGCTTCCCTTGACTAGCAGTGTGACCCAAGGAGGATGCAGTAGATAGAGTTTGCATTTGAGAGTCACCTGGGTTCGAATGTTACGACTGTGTGAGTTTGTACGTATCCCTTCCCCTTCTCCAAGTTCAGTTTCCTCATCTGTCAAATAGGCATCACGGGGCCTGCTTTGCAGTTACAGAGAGGGTTAAAGGTAATGACAAAATGCAGTGTGCTGCGTATAGGATGTTCTCAGGAATTGGTTTGTTTTTTTTTTTAATTTTTTATATTTTTGGCTACTTCTATTGGTCTTTCATTTATTTCCGTCTTTGTTCTTTGGCCTGTGTGGGCCTCCCAACACAGTGGCCTCCTTTGTTGCAGAGCACCGGCTCTGGGCGCATGCGCTCCAGAGTGCTGGCTCGGTAGTTGGACACATCAGTCCAGCCGCTCCGTGGCATGTGTGATCTTCCCAGGCCAGGGATCGAACTGGCGCCCCTTGCACTGCAAGACAGTGTCCTTACCCACTGGACCACCCGGGAAGCCCTCAGGAGTTTTTATTGTTGTTACTGTTAATCCACTGAAGTGAGAACAATGCTAGACCTAAACTAAGGTCAACAGTTACACAAGATCACAGGCCCCTCAAAGGAAGGGGCCGTGGTTTAGCTGCTTCCATAGCCCTAGACCAGAGGTCAGGCAGCTACCGCCCTTGAGCGAACGCCAGCCTGCTCCCTGTTTTTGTGAATGACGTGTGTTGGAGCACGGCCACAGCCCATTCATTTCTCAGTTTGTCTATGGCTGCTTTCACACTCCGACCACAGAGCTGAGTAGTTGCAAAGTTGGAAATATTTATGATCTGGCAGTTTGCTAAAAAAGTTTATTGATCTTGCCTGGGTTTAGACCTGGTAGATAACAAGTGCTCTGTACCTCATTCTCTAACCTTTGACCCTGGATCTAAAGCCTGGCTCTCCCACTTTCTCTCTGTGTGACCTTAGGTAAGTTCCTTTCCCTCTCAGGGACTAGGTCTCCTTGAAAGTTTGGCTTCCATAAATGACCCTCAAACATGCAGCATAATCACCGGGGAAGCTTATTTTGGATACGGATTCCTAAACCTCATCTTCAGATATGTTGACTCCATAGGCCTGGGGAAGGACTCTAGAGTCTGAATATATTAAAGCTGTTTAGGTGACTCTGATGTGCAGACATTCAGGTGTCATTTGCCCTCAAGCCCAAATGAATCGCCTTGAAACCTCCTTCCAGTGTGTGAGTTTGTACGTATCCCTTCCCCTTCTCCAAGTTCAGTTTCCTCATCTGTCAAATAGGCATCACGGGGCCTGCTTTGCAGTTACAGAGAGGGTTAAAGGTAATGACAAAATGCAGTGTGCTGCGTATAGGATGTTCTCAGGAATTGGTTTGTTTTTTTTTTTAATTTTTTATATTTTTGGCTACTTCTATTGGTCTTTCATTTATTTCCGTCTTTGTTCTTTGGCCTGTGTGGGCCTCCCAACACAGTGGCCTCCTTTGTTGCAGAGCACCGGCTCTGGGCGCATGCGCTCCAGAGTGCTGGCTCGGTAGTTGGACACATCAGTCCAGCCGCTCCGTGGCATGTGTGATCTTCCCAGGCCAGGGATCGAACTGGCGCCCCTTGCACTGCAAGACAGTGTCCTTACCCACTGGACCACCCGGGAAGCCCTCAGGAGTTTTTATTGTTGTTACTGTTAATCCACTGAAGTGAGAACAATGCTAGACCTAAACTAAGGTCAACAGTTACACAAGATCACAGGCCCCTCAAAGGAAGGGGCCGTGGTTTAGCTGCTTCCATAGCCCTAGACCAGAGGTCAGGCAGCTACCGCCCTTGAGCGAACGCCAGCCTGCTCCCTGTTTTTGTGAATGACGTGTGTTGGAGCACGGCCACAGCCCATTCATTTCTCAGTTTGTCTATGGCTGCTTTCACACTCCGACCACAGAGCTGAGTAGTTGCAAAGTTGGAAATATTTATGATCTGGCAGTTTGCTAAAAAAGTTTATTGATCTTGCCTGGGTTTAGACCTGGTAGATAACAAGTGCTCTGTACCTCATTCTCTAACCTTTGACCCTGGATCTAAAGCCTGGCTCTCCCACTTTCTCTCTGTGTGACCTTAGGTAAGTTCCTTTCCCTCTCAGGGACTAGGTCTCCTTGAAAGTTTGGCTTCCATAAATGACCCTCAAACATGCAGCATAATCACCGGGGAAGCTTATTTTGGATACGGATTCCTAAACCTCATCTTCAGATATGTTGACTCCATAGGCCTGGGGAAGGACTCTAGAGTCTGAATATATTAAAGCTGTTTAGGTGACTCTGATGTGCAGACATTCAGGTGTCATTTGCCCTCAAGCCCAAATGAATCGCCTTGAAAGCCTCCTTCCAGAGGTTCTGACCAGGAAACCCAGAGTGTTCCCTGTGAGTCTGTAAGTCAATTACACTCCCCGGGTGCGGGGTGGGAGGGCCATAGGGAATGACAGGGACAGCGGTGAGCCACAAGACCCGTGCCTATCCATGGGGACGACTGCTGTCCAGCTTTAACTGTATGTGACCACGGAGGAACATGGGCCTGCAGTTGCCAGATCTTTTCTTTTTAAAGGGAAGCTGAAAGTTTCTGTGAACTCTTCCACTTTTAAATGTTGCCAGCTAGTTCAGTTTTGGAACATTCTTCTGGACAACTGAAATACATCGGTAGGCGGTATTTGCCCTAGACCTCCAGCTAAATGATTTCTGAGATCCATCCCAGCAATAAACATTGAGGATGTAATTTATTTTACAAATATTCAAATGATGTCCATCATTGCTTTAAATGTTCTACAAACATTAACTCATTCAATCCTAATGCCCTTTTTACAGATGAGAAAACCAAGAACAGAGAGGGCAGTAAATGTCTGAACTGGGAGGTGGACCCCAGGCAGGCCGGCCGCAGAGCCCACCTCCTGAATCCCCACATACTCTCATCCCTGACTTCCCTGGTAGCTCAGCTGGTAGATAATCTGCTTGCAGTGCAGGAGACCCTGGTTCAATTCCTGGGTCAGGAAGATCCCCTGGAGAAGAGATAAGATACCCACTCCAGTATTCTTGGTCTTCTCTTGTGGCTAAGCTGGTAAAGAATCCACCTGCAATGTGGGATACCTGGGTTCAATCCCTGGGTTGGGAACATTCCCTGGAGAAAGGCATGGCAACCCACTCCAGTATTCTTGCCTAGAAATTCCATGGACAGAGGAGCCTGGTGGACTTCAGTCCATGGATCCCAAAGACTCGGCTAAGACTGACTAACACTCTCATACCATCCTAATGACTAACTCTGTCCTCTTTGTCTCCTGAGCACAGCAGACAGCTCGGCCCACCTTCTTTGCCCGCAAGTTTGAAGCCGTGGTGAATCAGGAAATCATCGGGCAGCTGGACTACTACCTGTATGGGAACTACCCTGCAGGTACCCCGGGCCTCCGCTCCTACTGGGAGAATGTCTATGATGAGCCTGACGGCATCCACAGCCTGAGTGACGTCATGCTGACCTTGTACCACTCCTTCTCCCGCCTGGGCCTCCGCAGGGCCGAGGCGTCCCTGCACACTGCCGGGGAAAACAGCTGCAGGTGAGCCGGGAGGGGCGAGGTAGCCAGGGAGGAGGGACAGTCCTCCCTTCTTCCTAAAAATCATCCATGCAGACATACCAGCCTTCAGAGCATTTCCTGTCTAAGCCATCGTCACTCTTTTACCTTCTTAGATAGTAGATCTAATATTTACCTAGTTACTTCCTTTCTACAGACTCATTCTTTTTAAAAAATATATGTATTTATTTATTTGGCTGCACTGGCTCTTGTTTGTGGCATGCACAATCTTGTCATAGTGGCATGCAGGATCTAGGCTCTCCTGGTGGCTCAGACCTGGGTTCGAGCCCTGGGTCAAGAAGATCTCCTGGAGAAGAGAATGGCAGCCCACTCCAGTATTCTTGCCTGGAGAATCCCATGGACAGAGGAGCCTAGTAGGCTACAGTCTGTGGGGTCACAAAGAGTTGGACAAAAACTGAGAAACTAAACACCCCCACTCCCCCGCCCCCTCCCACACAATACCTAGTTCCATCAGGAATCCAACCCAGGCCTCCTGAATTGGGAGCGTGGAGTCTTAGCCACTGGATGACCAGGAACGTCCTGCTTTTCTGTGGACTCATTCTTTATGCTAAATGTGTATAATTTAGGAGAAGGCCTTATGTCACCATGTTAGATAGTTATGTTTGTTTTAAATGGATGTTTTAAATGGAAAGTAATTATGAAAATACAGAACATTTTTTTTTTTACTTTTTATTATGGAAAATGTCAAATGCATACCAAATAGAGAGAAAAGTATAATCCCATCTCCCATCACCAGCTCTAGCAATTATCGACTCTCAGCCAATGCAGTTTCATCTTTGCCTTCATCCACCTTCCCCCTCCTTCAATCAAACTGAATGAATTTGATGAAAGTAAACCCCATGAATATTTCATGTAACACTGAAGATAGACTCCTCTCTAAAACACAACCCTACTATGATTGTCACACCTGAAAACAATACCAAAATTAAAGACATTCGCATAACCTTTAGAATCATCTCGCCTACCTCGAGTGGGTACTAGTTGATACTTCAGTAAAGAATGTTCTAGAATATATGGAAAGAAGAAGGAAAATGGGAAAAGGATTCAGTACCACCCCACCTCTCCCCTGCCTTTGCCTAAGCCAACCAAACCCTCTTAATTGGGGGCTCTTTCTCTCCCTCTTCAGCAATATGCATTGCAGGTATTTCATAATTGAAAGGATTACGTGTCCTGTTTTTTAAAATATTAGCCCCTCCTCTCCGTGCGCCTCTGCAGCTTCCATGATGATAATGACCCTGTTTAATGCCGCTGGTATTCCATTGAGTAGAAATTCCAGAGTTTGCTAATCCAGCCCTTTCCTGCGCCATTGTTCTGATGAATATCTTTTTGCAGAAAGCCTCTTTCTTCCCTGCTTCTCTTTTCTGATTATTTCCTGAGGACGGATTCCCAGAAGTGCCTCTAACCACTCTTTCTCTTTCTCTTTCTTGTTCTGCCTCTGCCTCCTCCTCCCACCTTCTTCTTTAAACAACAAAGAAAAAATTATTAACTTCATTCTTTCTCCTCTGAGCCTTCTATGTGTTCCTCCTTGCCCCACTCTTCCCTCTTCTCAAGAACGGAAGGAGAGGAAAGGAACTGTTTTGTTCCCTAAAACTCTGAAAACATGGAAAGTTTTCCTGCATGGGGCCCCGTCCACATCAGCTGGGTTTCCACAGGGCTGCGCCTGTTTTCCCTTCAGCCTTCCCTCTTCTTTCCCTGCAGGTTCTGATATAGTTTAAAGGGAGATCAGAATGGATTAGGAACTCAGAACCTGCCTTTTGAACTCCACCCTTACTAGCAATTAACCTCTGCAAGTCATGAACCTCTCTGGGCCTCAGTTTCCTCATCAGTAAAATGGGAATACTAATAAGCATTAGGGTGTTGTGAGATTTAAAGGAGAGAGTACACTCATCACCTTCCCCTCCTTCAATCAAACTGAATGAATTTGATGAAAGTAAACCCCATGAATATTTCATGTAACACTGAAGATAGACTCCTCTAAAACACAACCCTACTATGATTGTCACACCTGAAAACAATACCAAAATTAAAGACATTCGATAACCTTTAGAATCATCTCGCCTACCTCGAGTGGGTACTAGTTGATACTTCAGTAAAGAATGTTCTAGAATATATGGAAAGAAGAAGGAAAATGGGAAAAGGATTCAGTACCACCCCACCTCCACCCCTGCCTTTGCCTAAGCCAACCAAACCCTCTTAATTGGGGGCTCTTTCTCTCCCTCTTCAGCAATATGCATTGCAGGTATTTCATAATTGAAAGGATTACGTGTCCTGTTTTTTAAAATATTAGCCCCTCCTCTCCGTGCGCCTCTGCAGCTTCCATGATGATAATGACCCTGTTTAATGCCGCTGGTATTCCATTGAGTAGAAATTCCAGAGTTTGCTAATCCAGCCCTTTCCTGCGCCATTGTTCTGATGAATATCTTTTTGCAGAAAGCCTCTTTCTTCCCTGCTTCTCTTTTCTGATTATTTCCTGAGGACGGATTCCCAGAAGTGCCTCTAACCACTCTTTCTCTTTCTCTTTCTTGTTCTGCCTCTGCCTCCTCCTCCCACCTTCTTCTTTAAACAACAAAGAAAAATTATTAACTTCATTCTTTCTCCTCTGAGCCTTCTATGTGTTCCTCCTTGCCCCACTCTTCCCTCTTCTCAAGAACGGAAGGAGAGGAAAGGAACTGTTTTGTTCCCTAAAACTCTGAAAACATGGAAAGTTTTCCTGCATGGGGCCCCGTCCACATCAGCTGGGTTTCCACAGGGCTGCGCCTGTTTTCCCTTCAGCCTTCCCTCTTCTTTCCCTGCAGGTTCTGATATAGTTTAAAGGGAGATCAGAATGGATTAGGAACTCAGAACCTGCCTTTTGAACTCCACCCTTACTAGCAATTAACCTCTGCAAGTCATGAACCTCTCTGGGCCTCAGTTTCCTCATCAGTAAAATGGGAATACTAATAAGCATTAGGGTGTTGTGAGATTTAAAGGAGATAATCCTCCAAAACTACCTTATTAGCCATGTATTATTATTATCCCCATTTCAACAGTATTTTACATATGAAGTGCTCAGTAAATGTTTATGCCATTGTTGGTATCTTTGTTGCCAACATTGTTAAGCTGTCAATAGCAACCAGCAGTGTTCCCGAGTCCAAGCTCACTCTGCTCACCACATAACCGGCCAGTGAATCTGAGAGACGAAGTACTGAGGCAAGGAAAACATTATTTGGAAAGCAGCTAACCAAGAAGATGGCACGCTAGTGCCTTGAAATAAACCATCTTTTGGGGTTTGGATGCCAGGTTATTTTATAGATCAGAGTTGGGGCGAGGTGAGGAAGCAAAGCAAAAAGGCCATTAACCTTGCAAACATCTAGAATGGTCAGCCTCAGACAGGGGAAATGTTAACTGCTCTCTTCCTGCCATCTACAGGTGGACAAATTATTGAACAAAGGTATTTTACTTTAATACTCAGACAGAGGGGCAGGGTCCTCAAGGCAAGCCATTAAGTATGATTGTAATAATAAAAGCAACAGAAATTAAGTCAAAGGAAGAGTTTGCAACACGGAGCCAGAATTGATTTTCTCCCTGCAACAAGAGGAACAGGCTGTGTGAGCTGCTTGCTCTGTAGCTGGTCATATGAACTGTTCATCACTTCCTCTATGCTGTCCTTTGTTGACTGCCCCCAAAGATGCTTGCTCCTTGGAAGAAAAGCTATGACAAACATGAACAGCATATTAAAAAGCAGTTTGCCAACAGAAGTCTGTGTAGTCAAAGCTATGATTTCTCCAGTAGTCATGTATGGATGTGAGAGTTGGACCATAAAGAAGACTGAGCACTAAAGAATTGATGCCTTTGAACTGTGGTGCTGGGGAAGACTCTTGAGAGTCCCTTGGAGAGCAAGGAAATCAAACCAGTCAATCCTAAAGGAAACCAACTCTGAATATTCATTAGAAGGACAGATGCTGAAGCTGAAGCTCCAATACTTTGGCCACTAGATGCGAAAAGAAGACTCACTGGAAAAGATCCTGATGTTAGGAAAAATAGAAGGCAGAAAGAGAAGGAGATGACAGGGGACAAGATGGTTTGGTGGCATCACCGACTCAATGGACATGAGTCTGAACAAGCTCCGGGAGATGGCGAAGGACAGGGAGGCCTGGTGTGCTGCAGTCCACAGGGTCGCACAGAGTCAAACACGACTGAGCGACTGAACTGAACTGTCCCCACTCAGTCTGCCTTTTCCCAGTCTTCCAGGGTCGTTTCAGGTGTCACAGTCTCTGTGAAGCTTCCCCGATAGCTCACCCCCTTCTTCTCCTGAATAGAAGGTAGATTTGCCTTCAACACTCCCATTGCTGGTAGTAGCCATGCTCCGGACCAAGGTCATCAGTGAAGGTTTTTTCAGCCCTGCTTGTTGGGGGAGGGGGCAGAGGGCAGAATCCCTGCCCAAGGAACCACAGTATATGTCCCCAGAAGATAACACAGGGCCAGATGGTTGGGAAGCAAAGAGTAGCTTTAATCCCAGGCTTCATAGCTTTTATAAGGTAAATAATCTTATGAAATTTTGAAAGACACCTCCAATTGATTTATGGTTGCTGAAATTTTCTTCTGGTATTTGTTTTGGGATTAAGCAAGCCATCAAGTTGCCTCAGGCCTGGAATCCTTTGACTTCTATTTTGTTTTTTATTATAATGGAACCATTGTGCCTTGCTGTGGGCAAAGTCAATACATTTATTAATATGATCTTACAAATAAATCAGGACAAAAGACCCTTACCCCAAAAGACAAAAGAGACTATATTCCTACCCCTGGGCTATCTGGGGAAACAGCAAGTGAAAACTTTATTTCAAGAGTCTCATTTTCTCTGGGCATTTCATGCTAATTGTGACTTTCTAGCCTATAATATAACCTTTCATAAAAGTAGTGCTTGTTGATTTTTTTTTTCTCGTTAGAAAATAACATTTACATATTGCAGAAACTTTCAAAATGGCAGATGGAGAGAAGGAGAAAATAAAAGTTTTCTTGAGAGTCCCATCCAGAAATAAGGATGTCAGTGTTTCATTACAGATCCTCAGATTCAAATGTGGTCTAGGGCCAGGCAGGAAGGATGTGTCCTCAGCTAAGGGTGGACTGATCTTGTAGGCCAGCAGCCCCCCAGGGCCCCCCAGGGCCTCAGTGCTTAATTCCAGCACATCTTTCCCCTGTGGGAATGTAAACTTGGAACTGCCAATCACAGCTGATTGTTAAGACAAATTAGAAACCCACATTTTTTGTGTGAGCTTCATCAAGTTTTTAAATGCCCACTTCATTTAAATAAGAAAGAAAAACACCTCTGGTCCAAGTGAATGCACCTGAGGCATGGTTTAAGTTCTATTGTATTACATCTGGCATCTTCTATTGTACCTAGTTAATACTTAATCACTCAAACAATAAGTATTGATTGAACATCTACCATGTGGCAGACTCTGTGTTAGGCACTGGACATTCAGCTATAACCCAACACACCAGACCCCAAGCTCAAGGCCCTCCCGTTCTAATGTGAAGGCAGACAGTAACCCAGGCAGGTCACAACAACAAGAACAAAAGATCTCCCAAGGTAAATGCTCTGCTGAAAATGAATATAAGCTCAAGTAACAGCAGTAAATTGGTGACTTGAGTCCAGGAGGATCTCTCTGAGATGGTAACATTGAAGCAAAATGGTAAGACAGAGCCCACTATGCCATCATAGGAGGAAAAGAGCATCCCTAGCAGAGAGAACGTCCTGTGCAAAGGCCCTGGGGTAGAAATGAGCTTAGTGTGTTCAAGACTCCAAAATAAGGTCCACATGGCTAGAAAAAAGGTGGTGGGTTGGGATAAAGGGAAACAAAATGAGGCTAGAGAAAGAGGCAGGACTTGGTAGACCAAGTAAGGAGTTTGGGTTTTATCCAAGCAGAAGCAGAGCCCCTGTGGCATTTAAGGAAGGGGTGATGGGTATGGCTACTCTGAGAATCTGTTACAGCAGACAAAAGTAGGAGGGAGACAAGGCAGTTCCTGCAAAGGTCCAGGAAAGACATGATGGTGGCTTAGACCAGGACACTGGCCGGGCATAGGACAGTAGATGAATTCAGGTGGAGAAAACAGGATTTCTTGGAAGAAGGAACGCGAGCAACGCAAGGTTGACTCCTGGATTTCTTGACCCTCACTTATTTACCTGACCCTTTAGCAGCACCCCATACAATTGACTGCCCCCTCTGGAAACACTTGGTTCTTTGGACTCCCATGACGATCATTTCTCCTGCTTTTCCTCCACCTTCACTAGCTCACGCATCTTCTAGAACAAACCCTGACAGCATATTATCTGTTGCAGTAATGTCATGTAACAAACAAGCCCCCAGTCGGTGTTTTGAAACAGTAAGCATTCCCAGAACCTTCAGGTCTGCAGGTGAGCTGGGCTCTGTTCCTGGGCTCCGCTGGCGTCTCTCCCTCTTCTGCAGCCAGCGGCAGTTCAGGAGAGGGGGCTCCACGACTCTTGGCTGAGAGTTGTTGGCAGGTCTAAGATGACTTCAGCTGGGACACCTGGGGTTATTGTACAGTTAATACTTAATCACTCAAACAATAAGTATTGATTGAACATCTACCATGTGGCAGACTCTGTGTTAGGCACTGGACATTCAGCTATAACCCAACACACCAGACCCCAAGCTCAAGGCCCTCCCGTTCTAATGTGAAGGCAGACAGTAACCCAGGCAGGTCACAACAACAAGAACAAAAGATCTCCCAAGGTAAATGCTCTGCTGAAAATGAATATAAGCTCAAGTAACAGCAGTAAATTGGTGACTTGAGTCCAGGAGGATCTCTCTGAGATGGTAACATTGAAGCAAAATGGTAAGACAGAGCCCACTATGCCATCATAGGAGGAAAAGAGCATCCCTAGCAGAGAGAACGTCCTGTGCAAAGGCCCTGGGGTAGAAATGAGCTTAGTGTGTTCAAGACTCCAAAATAAGGTCCACATGGCTAGAAAAAAGGTGGTGGGTTGGGATAAAGGGAAACAAAATGAGGCTAGAGAAAGAGGCAGGACTTGGTAGACCAAGTAAGGAGTTTGGGTTTTATCCAAGCAGAAGCAGAGCCCCTGTGGCATTTAAGGAAGGGGTGATGGGTATGGCTACTCTGAGAATCTGTTACAGCAGACAAAAGTAGGAGGGAGACAAGGCAGTTCCTGCAAAGGTCCAGGAAAGACATGATGGTGGCTTAGACCAGGACACTGGCCGGGCATAGGACAGTAGATGAATTCAGGTGGAGAAAACAGGATTTCTTGGAAGAAGGAACGCGAGCAACGCAAGGTTGACTCCTGGATTTCTTGACCCTCACTTATTTACCTGACCCTTTAGCAGCACCCCATACAATTGACTGCCCCCTCTGGAAACACTTGGTTCTTTGGACTCCCATGACGATCATTTCTCCTGCTTTTCCTCCACCTTCACTAGCTCACGCATCTTCTAGAACAAACCCTGACAGCATATTATCTGTTGCAGTAATGTCATGTAACAAACAAGCCCCCAGTCGGTGTTTTGAAACAGTAAGCATTCCCAGAACCTTCAGGTCTGCAGGTGAGCTGGGCTCTGTTCCTGGGCTCCGCTGGCGTCTCTCCCTCTTCTGCAGCCAGCGGCAGTTCAGGAGAGGGGGCTCCACGACTCTTGGCTGAGAGTTGTTGGCAGGTCTAAGATGACTTCAGCTGGGACACCTGGGGCGGCTCAGCTCTGCTCCGAGCATCTTTCCCTCCCTAAGTCTAGCTGGGCAGGCTCTCACAGGGACCACAGGCGAGTGAGAGAGGAATTGGAAAACGTGTAGGACTACCTTGGGCCCTGGCTCGAAACTGGCACGATACCCCATTCTCTGCTGGCCAAAGCAGAGTTGAGAAGGGGGAACAAACTCACCCAACTGGTGCAAGGAAACCCACAAAGTCACATGGGGAGGAGAGAGGAAGGGTGACAATTTGGAGACGTTAACACAGGCAACCCCAGGAGACTTGCACAGCATCGTGTGTGCTGTCCACCCACGGTCACCACCAGCTCCGAAGAGACGTTTAAGTTTAACTAAAGTTTAAAATGCAAGTCCTCGGTTCCACCTGCTGCATGGGAGGGGCTCAGTGGTCAGCAGTGGCTGGGGCTACTGAGCTGGACCATACAGATGTAGAACTTCCCATCACGGCAGCAGGTTCTGCAGCACAGTCCTGAGGGAGGGTTTTCTGCTTCCTAAGTCCAGACCCAAGTAGACTGCATGGGTTGGGAATGTGCAGTGAGCCATCTGACGATGGGGCAGCTTTTTTTTTTTCTCAGACCCCTAGAGGCATCTGATAACAAGGTAACAACTTCAGGAGACATGTAACACAGGAAGGCATCTTCCCTGTTATATTTAGACATAAGAACTTTAACTCCAGAGCAGGACCAGAGGGAAGGAAGGCTGAGCAGGACAGTAATTTGTGAAATGCTGGAACCACAAGCATCTTCTCAGTACCGTGCACCTTACTCAGTGCAGAAGCCGGCAGCTTTTCATCTTACCACCAGGAAGGACAAAGATCTGGGCTCGTCCAGGCCCCTCCTTCCTTCTCTGTCTCCACGTGCCTCTCCTCTGGGCTCCCTGCTTATCATCCCTGCTCTTCTGAGCCAGAAGCTTCCGTGGATCAAAGACCTGCATCTTAAAACAAGCTATTTGTCCATGTATGTGTTTATCTCAAGACTGGCAATAATTCTTACGGACCATACCCAGAGCACTGTTGAAAAGGACAGTGGGATTGTCAGTCAGTACATCCGTTCTGATCAACTTGGGCAGCCTCCATCAAAAGCCTCTTGGAGACTAGCGACGGAGAAAGATGCTCCCCCAAACATGTTTGCTTGAGGGTGGTTTTTGAAGCATTGTTGAGAATGGCTAGAAAGGGTGGGTATTGTCATTCTGTGTCATGTTCTCATACATAACTGTTGGCCAAAGCAGAGGTGAGAAGGGGGAACAAACTCACCCAACTGGTGCAAGGAAACCCACAAAGTCACATGGGGAGGAGAGAGGAAGGGTGACAATTTGGAGACGTTAACACAGGCAACCCCAGGAGACTTGCACAGCATCGTGTGTGCTGTCCACCCACGGTCACCACCAGCTCCGAAGAGACGTTTAAGTTTAACTAAAGTTTAAAATGCAAGTCCTCGGTTCCACCTGCTGCATGGGAGGGGCTCAGTGGTCAGCAGTGGCTGGGGCTACTGAGCTGGACCATACAGATGTAGAACTTCCCATCACGGCAGCAGGTTCTGCAGCACAGTCCTGAGGGAGGGTTTTCTGCTTCCTAAGTCCAGACCCAAGTAGACTGCATGGGTTGGGAATGTGCAGTGAGCCATCTGACGATGGGGCAGCTTTTTTTTTTTTTTTTTCTCAGACCCCTAGAGGCATCTGATAACAAGGTAACAACTTCAGGAGACATGTAACACAGGAAGGCATCTTCCCTGTTATATTTAGACATAAGAACTTTAACTCCAGAGCAGGACCAGAGGGAAGGAAGGCTGAGCAGGACAGTAATTTGTGAAATGCTGGAACCACAAGCATCTTCTCAGTACCGTGCACCTTACTCAGTGCAGAAGCCGGCAGCTTTTCATCTTACCACCAGGAAGGACAAAGATCTGGGCTCGTCCAGGCCCCTCCTTCCTTCTCTGTCTCCACGTGCCTCTCCTCTGGGCTCCCTGCTTATCATCCCTGCTCTTCTGAGCCAGAAGCTTCCGTGGATCAAAGACCTGCATCTTAAAACAAGCTATTTGTCCATGTATGTGTTTATCTCAAGACTGGCAATAATTCTTACGGACCATACCCAGAGCACTGTTGAAAAGGACAGTGGGATTGTCAGTCAGTACATCCGTTCTGATCAACTTGGGCAGCCTCCATCAAAAGCCTCTTGGAGACTAGCGACGGAGAAAGATGCTCCCCCAAACATGTTTGCTTGAGGGTGGTTATTGAAGCATTGTTGAGAATGGCAGAAAAGTAGAAACCAGTTGAACACCCAGTGATAGGGAACTTTCTGTATTATAATACCATATTTTGGTATTGTCATTCTGTGTCATGTTCTCACATACAGTGGAATAATGTATATGCACACAAAAATCATGTTTTCAGAGACTGTGCAAAGACTTGATGATACTTGGAAAATACTATGAAGCAAAAGCAGGAGAGAGCCAGTGTGTATATTATGACCCAGCTACAGAGGATTTATGTAAATACATGCATAGAAAATAGGGGCTTCCCTAGTGACTCAGACAGTGAAGAGCCTGCCTGCCATGCGGGAGACCTGGGTTAAACCCTGTGTCAGGAAGATCCCCTGGAGAAGGAAATGGTAACCCACTCCAATATTCTTGCCTGGAAAATCCCATTGACATTGGAGCCTGGCGGGCTACAGTCCAAGGGGTCACAAAGAGCTGGTCGTGACTGTCTCATACATACGCATAGAGAATAAGGCTGAAAAGAGATATGTCACGACAGCATTGTCTGCACACAAAGGTTGCTTCGCAGGACCCAGCACCAGGGGGTCGCTGGGCATCTGTGAACGGACATCATCTACGAAAAGAAGCATCGAAAGGAGCCATTTTAATTTTCTTAATTGTGCTTTATACAGTCAGTGTGTCTTACATTTCTGATCAGTGAAAAAGTTATTAATAATCATTGAGATCAAAGAACCACAGGGAGTGGCTTTTAGGAATATGGTGAGCTTTGTATAAAACGGGGATTAGTTTCAGATCAGGGTCAGCAGGATGGGTGGGGAGCACCCTTGTGACCAGCACCTGTCCAGTCCTGACCCCTGAGCCTGGGTGAGCCTGTGCTTGTTTTTCAGGTACTATCCAATGGGCCACCCAGCCTCTGTCCACCTCTACTTCCTTGCTGACCATTTCCAGGGCTTCCTGATCAAACATCATGCTAACTGGCTGTGAGCAAGCTCGAGACCCTGGAGACATGGGTGATGCCCAAGAAGGACCATACCCAGAGCACTGTTGAAAAGGACAGTGGGATTGTCAGTCAGTACATCCGTTCTGATCAACTTGGGCAGCCTCCATCAAAAGCCTCTTGGAGACTAGCGACGGAGAAAGATGCTCCCCCAAACATGTTTGCTTGAGGGTGGTTATTGAAGCATTGTTGAGAATGGCAGAAAAGTAGAAACCAGTTGAACACCCAGTGATAGGGAACTTTCTGTATTATAATACCATATTTTGGTATTGTCATTCTGTGTCATGTTCTCACATACAGTGGAATAATGTATATGCACACAAAAATCATGTTTTCAGAGACTGTGCAAAGACTTGATGATACTTGGAAAATACTATGAAGCAAAAGCAGGAGAGAGCCAGTGTGTATATTATGACCCAGCTACAGAGGATTTATGTAAATACATGCATAGAAAATAGGGGCTTCCCTAGTGACTCAGACAGTGAAGAGCCTGCCTGCCATGCGGGAGACCTGGGTTAAACCCTGTGTCAGGAAGATCCCCTGGAGAAGGAAATGGTAACCCACTCCAATATTCTTGCCTGGAAAATCCCATTGACATTGGAGCCTGGCGGGCTACAGTCCAAGGGGTCACAAAGAGCTGGTCGTGACTGTCTCATACATACGCATAGAGAATAAGGCTGAAAAGAGATATGTCACGACAGCATTGTCTGCACACAAAGGTTGCTTCGCAGGACCCAGCACCAGGGGGTCGCTGGGCATCTGTGAACGGACATCATCTACGAAAAGAAGCATCGAAAGGAGCCATTTTAATTTTCTTAATTGTGCTTTATACAGTCAGTGTGTCTTACATTTCTGATCAGTGAAAAAGTTATTAATAATCATTGAGATCAAAGAACCACAGGGAGTGGCTTTTAGGAATATGGTGAGCTTTGTATAAAACGGGGATTAGTTTCAGATCAGGGTCAGCAGGATGGGTGGGGAGCACCCTTGTGACCAGCACCTGTCCAGTCCTGACCCCTGAGCCTGGGTGAGCCTGTGCTTGTTTTTCAGGTACTATCCAATGGGCCACCCAGCCTCTGTCCACCTCTACTTCCTTGCTGACCATTTCCAGGGCTTCCTGATCAAACATCATGCTACGAATCTGGCTGTGAGCAAGCTCGAGACCCTGGAGACATGGGTGATGCCCAAGAAGGTCTTCAAGATCGCCAGCCCACCAAGTGACTTTGGGAGGCTTCAGTTTTCTGAGGTAAGAGGCCAGGGAGGGTCTCACTACATCACCTTTGGCCATATCTTTGCTGGGTTCTGGGTAGTTGAGGTGAAGGAGAAGGGGGCTTGAAGAGTCCCAAAGACGAGGTCTCCCTGTGCCTGGAGAAGGTCCAGGGTGGTCAGTGTTAGTGCACCAACCTGGAACCTTGGTACCTTTTTATAGACCCGCTCTTCCTTTCATTTCTTTACCCTAA
Organism: Tragulus kanchil; assembly: GCA_022376925.1. Taxonomy (NCBI): domain Eukaryota; kingdom Metazoa; phylum Chordata; class Mammalia; order Artiodactyla; family Tragulidae; genus Tragulus; species Tragulus kanchil. The sequence goes on along the minus strand of JAIOJX010000002.1, from coordinate 110,500,300 downwards.
TTAGTGATTCCTCCTAAACCTGTGTTTGTAATAAACCAATAGCAAGCCAGTTTCCTAATGAAGTTGTGGCATTAGTCCCATTTAACAGATTGGAGAACTGAGGCCTTTGGAGAGCCAATAAATTTCTGGATCATAGCTAGGAAGCAAAAGAGCTCCACATCGAATCCAGGTCTCTGAAGCCACAAATCCCATGGTTAATTGCGCTGTTGTCTCCTCAGTGCCTTGAATAGGGCTTAACTCAAAGTAATCACCAGATCAGTCATTGAATGGATGAGTGGATGGACACTTGCTTGCAGAGAGGATTAGACAGAGGTGTCAGTAGCTGGACGGATGATCTGGTGCATGGATGCATGAATCCATGGAATGCATCTCCTGCCTCCCAGGACTGCATCAACTTTTAGATTTTTCATGGATTCATCGAGCACCACCCTTGTAACATCAGCGATTTACGAAGTAAAGGCCATTTTAATTTTCTTAATTGTGAACAGTCAGTGTGTCTTACATTTCTGATCAGTGAAAAAGTTATTAATAATCATTGAGATCAAAGAACCACAGGGAGTGGCTTTTAGGAATATGGTGAGCTTTGTATAAAACGGGGATTAGTTTCAGATCAGGGTCAGCAGGATGGGTGGGGAGCACCCTTGTGACCAGCACCTGTCCAGTCCTGACCCCTGAGCCTGGGTGAGCCTGTGCTTGTTTTTCAGGTACTATCCAATGGGCCACCCAGCCTCTGTCCACCTCTACTTCCTTGCTGACCATTTCCAGGGCTTCCTGATCAAACATCATGCTACGAATCTGGCTGTGAGCAAGCTCGAGACCCTGGAGACATGGGTGATGCCCAAGAAGGTCTTCAAGATCGCCAGCCCACCAAGTGACTTTGGGAGGCTTCAGTTTTCTGAGGTAAGAGGCCAGGGAGGGTCTCACTACATCACCTTTGGCCATATCTTTGCTGGGTTCTGGGTAGTTGAGGTGAAGGAGAAGGGGGCTTGAAGAGTCCCAAAGACGAGGTCTCCCTGTGCCTGGAGAAGGTCCAGGGTGGTCAGTGTTAGTGCACCAACCTGGAACCTTGGTACCTTTTTATAGACCCGCTCTTCCTTTCATTTCTTTACCCTAATTAGTGATTCCTCCTAAACCTGTGTTTGTAATAAACCAATAGCAAGCCAGTTTCCTAATGAAGTTGTGGCATTAGTCCCATTTAACAGATTGGAGAACTGAGGCCTTTGGAGAGCCAATAAATTTCTGGATCATAGCTAGGAAGCAAAAGAGCTCCACATCGAATCCAGGTCTCTGAAGCCACAAATCCCATGGTTAATTGCGCTGTTGTCTCCTCAGTGCCTTGAATAGGGCTTAACTCAAAGTAATCACCAGATCAGTCATTGAATGGATGAGTGGATGGACACTTGCTTGCAGAGAGGATTAGACAGAGGTGTCAGTAGCTGGACGGATGATCTGGTGCATGGATGCATGAATCCATGGAATGCATCTCCTGCCTCCCAGGACTGCATCAACTTTTAGTTATTTTTCTGCCTTGGGAGATGGATTCATCGAGCACCACCCTTGTAACATCAGCACCACCTGCAGACTGGAAAGGCCCTGCATGATCTGGCCTCCGTCTGCTTCTCCTGTCTCCTCCGGGACCTCTCTCCTACCTACTCTCACTTCTTGTGTCTGTCCAGTATGCCAAATTCCTTTCTGCCTCAAGCTAGCAGCATGAATACGTCCCCCCAGTACTTTTGGTCATTTTGACCTTTTGGTCATTTGACCTTAAGTCAAATGGTGCACCTTCAGAGAAGTTTTCCACAACCACCAGTTATGCCACAATTTTTCACCGGCTACATCCCTTTTTTTTTTTTTAGCATTTATTGTCTCAAATGACCTTGTTGATTTCTCTGATCACTTGGTGGTTGTCTACAAGGGCACAGTGACTGTGGCACTCACTCACTGCTGTATGCTCAGCACATGGGTGTGCACAGCCTTCGTAGGTGTGAGTAGGGATGTCTGAGTGAGTGAGTGTGTGTGCCTGGGGAGTGACACTGGTGGAAGAGGAGGCGTGACCAGGCTTGGTGAGCATTGTCCACACACCTAGCGCCTGCTTTCTGCTTTCCTCATGTTGGCAAATAGCTAAAGAGGTGGTACATCCCTGGAGTTCAGCATGGCCAACAAACTTGGCTACTGGGTTTGGGATGAAGAGTCCGACTTTGGAGTACAGAGAATGTTGAGGACAGGGTGTAGGGTAGGAGGAAGTGTCCGACCTGCTTACATTTTCCAGCCCCTAGGGCTCCACGTGGCTGATCTATGCTTGACTAGAAGGGCCCCGCACTGGCGTGGCTGAAAGTTTCTTGTTAAGCTGCCATTTTCTTTCTTTCTTTTAAAAGCTTTATTTATTGTTTTCACTGTGATGGATTTTTGTTGCAGTGCTCAGGCTTCTCATGGTGGTGACTTTCTCTTGTTGTAGATCACAGGCTCAATAGTTGTGGTGCACGGGCTTAGTTGCTCCATGGCACGTGCGATCTTCCTGGACCAGGGATCGAACAGCTGTCCTTTGTGTGGCAAGGCAGATTCTTAAGCACTGGACCCAAGTTACCATTTTCAGTTAAGCCTCCAAATGGATTGGCTGGATCTCCATGGGAGCCCGCTCCATAAATTACTCGTGTCAGTGGGCAATTAGTCGCTACCCCAGTTGGATTCTGTCCTAGGGGTCCAAGCAGCCAATTGAAGACATTAGTGTCCCATTAAAAAGATGGATGGATGGTGACTGGGCTCTGCCTGTTTATCTGCCTGATGGTGGGTAACTGGGCACTTCTGGCAGAGACAGATGTTGGCCGCACCATGGTTAGTGACTTGTGAGGGCTTCTACTATAGCTCCGGAACCCTGGGAACCACCTAGATCTCTGGCAGAGACACAGCATGGAATGCAGGGAGCCCTCAAACTTGTGTCTTAAACTTTTCCTTTTTTTTTAGTTTTAGGGCAAATGGTGTGAAATTGGACAACACGGAGGGAACGAAGTACAGGGCCACTTGGTAGGCTGTTGAGCCTCTCCATCAGGGTGCATGGTCCCAGGGCTTTGCATAGGGCCTGGTTCACACTCTCCATCCCTGGGAGTCCCATGCTCATGGCTTAGAGGAAGACCAACGCCTTCAGCAGGCAGCCCCCAAGTGCCTACCGTAGGAGGGGCAGTGGTGAACTGAACAGACCAGACCCTTGTTGTTGTGGAGTTGCAGTCTACTGGGCCAACCAGCCAGTAAGTGAGCAGATAAATGAACCAAGACATTCCAGTTAATGACAAGTAAGATAAGGAAAATAAAGTTCACCAGTGTGTTTTCTAAGACTTGAGAATCTGGGCGGACGATCTTTGTAACCAAACCAAACTTGGGTCCACTCACCCACACTGGGTGAAGCCACGTCTACTAACACAGGGTCATGGGGTGATCTTCTTGTGGGGTAAAGCTGCCATTTTCTTTCTTTTTTTAAAAGCTTTATTTATTGTTTTCACTGTGATGGATTTTTGTTGCAGTGCTCAGGCTTCTCATGGTGGTGACTTTCTCTTGTTGTAGATCACAGGCTCAATAGTTGTGGTGCACGGGCTTAGTTGCTCCATGGCACGTGCGATCTTCCTGGACCAGGGATCGAACAGCTGTCCTTTGTGTGGCAAGGCAGATTCTTAAGCACTGGACCCAAGTTACCATTTTCAGTTAAGCCTCCAAATGGATTGGCTGGATCTCCATGGGAGCCCGCTCCATAAATTACTCGTGTCAGTGGGCAATTAGTCGCTACCCCAGTTGGATTCTGTCCTAGGGGTCCAAGCAGCCAATTGAAGACATTAGTGTCCCATTAAAAAGATGGATGGATGGTGACTGGGCTCTGCCTGTTTATCTGCCTGATGGTGGGTAACTGGGCACTTCTGGCAGAGACAGATGTTGGCCGCACCATGGTTAGTGACTTGTGAGGGCTTCTACTATAGCTCCGGAACCCTGGGAACCACCTAGATCTCTGGCAGAGACACAGCATGGAATGCAGGGAGCCCTCAAACTTGTGTCTTAAACTTTTCCTTTTTTTTTAGTTTTAGGGCAAATGGTGTGAAATTGGACAACACGGAGGGAACGAAGTACAGGGCCACTTGGTAGGCTGTTGAGCCTCTCCATCAGGGTGCATGGTCCCAGGGCTTTGCATAGGGCCTGGTTCACACTCTCCATCCCTGGGAGTCCCATGCTCATGGCTTAGAGGAAGACCAACGCCTTCAGCAGGCAGCCCCCAAGTGCCTACCGTAGGAGGGGCAGTGGTGAACTGAACAGACCAGACCCTTGTTGTTGTGGAGTTGCAGTCTACTGGGCCAACCAGCCAGTAAGTGAGCAGATAAATGAACCAAGACATTCCAGTTAATGACAAGTAAGATAAGGAAAATAAAGTTCACCAGTGTGTTTTCTAAGACTTGAGAATCTGGGGCGGACGATCTTTTGTAACCAAACCAAACTTGGGTCCACTCACCCACACTGGGTGAAGCCACGTCTACTAACACAGGGTCATGGGGAAGGAAAGTGTGGTGTTGGAGACGCCGAGCAAGGAGACCTGACAGTTAGTGCTCAAAAGGTCCACACTCCCCGATGGCTTTCAGGGCAAGGTTTTTAACGAGAGAGGGAGGCAGGGAGATCATGGGGGTGCAGGTGGTGAGATCACCAGGAGTCAGCATCATCAGCCTTCTGGTTCCAACCAGTCTTGGGTCTACATGCTTGTGAGCAGCTTACAGTTAACTTCTTCCACCTGGTGGAGATTTCGGTGTCTGCAAAAAAAGCCCTTAAGGATGTGGCTCAGAATGTTATCTATTTATTATCCTTGAGGAGGAACTAAAAGATCCTTGACTTTGTTTAACAGCTAAACTGTTATTATTTTGTCTCACTTGACTGTTTTACGTCTTTCTGCATTTTCTCACATCTCTGATTAGACTCATTCTTTAGAACCTGAAGAAGGCCTGGGAGGCTAATGTGTTTATGACAGATAAGAGGCAGGTGAGGACCTGGGGGATCGGTCCTGAGGCAGCCCCGTAGGGTCCTGCTGGGTTACCTTTCCATGGAACAATTCATTCAGGAAGGCTTTTCTACTGAGATAACTTCAGAGCTGAAACTTGTGAAAGAGGCAGCCGTGGGGAGACCTGGAACACTCGGGTCTTCAAAGAGAAGAGCATGTGCAAAAGCCCTAAGGTTCCAGGAAGGGGCTTGGAAAGGGCAGTGTGACCACCGAGCCCAAGGGAGGTCTCTGGGGAACAGGGACAGATCATGAAGGGTCTCAGAGGTCCTGGAAAGAAGATTGAATTTCACTGTAGGTGCAGAGGAAAGGAATCCTTGGGGGACTTGAAGCTGGGGAGTGGTAAATTGAGCTTGAACTTCAATATGTACTTAAATTTGAGTAATTAATCACTTGCTGATGAATGGCAGTGGACTTCCACAGTGAGGCTGGGTGGGATCTTGAAGCCAAAGATGATGTGATAGCAACAGGGCCCCCTCTCAGGCAACCCCACCTCCCCTCATGCACAAAGACAGCATGAGCTGTCTAGATTTAGGACACATTTCTAGATTTAGAACAAATTCAATTTTCCCACTGTCAGCTGCTCCACAACTCTTCCACTTGGGTTACTTAGTTATAGAACTCAAACTTAAAAGACTTGTTCACCCCCATTTCTTTGGGGGATCCAAAGATAGTGTTCTGGAGTGTCCCCACACCCCGCTCGTTGATCATAAATCCCTTCCTTGAGTAGGACCCCGAAGTAGCTTTGTGATCATTAATCCATTTGCCCATGTTCTCAGTCCCTAATCAGTCATGATGTAAGTAAATGATGGATGGATTGATGAGAGAAATATTGAGAACCTAGTGTGTGCTCAGCACTATTTTAGGTGCTAGTGATATTTTGGTAAACAAGCCAGATGTGGTCCCCACCTTCTTGCAGGTGACAGTCTTGAGCCATGGAGAGAGGCATGTAAATTATAATGTGATATTGCACTTAACAAATAAATAAAAAGCTAAGCTCAGGCCAGCACATCAGGGGTGCCTATAAGCAAGGAAGGCGTCCCAGAAGTGCTGACACCTGGGCTGAGAGCTGGATGATGAGCTGGCTGGGAGAAGAGTGGGGAAGGAAGGAAGACCGAGCCCGAGAGAAAGAGAGCCAGGTGCAGACCCAGCTCAGGGCTGAGTGAGAGAGTTTTTCAGGCAGAGGTGCTGGGAGTATTCCAGGGTGGGCTGGACAGGGGAGAGAAAGGGATGTAGATGAAGCTGGAATCAGACCCTAAAGGACCAGGCCTTGCAGAGCAGAATGGAAGGAGAGATGGGACTCGGGAACAGGGACAGATCATGAAGGGTCTCAGAGGTCCTGGAAAGAAGATTGAATTTCACTGTAGGTGCAGAGGAAAGGAACCTTGGGGACTTGAAGCTGGGGAGTGGTAAATTGAGCTTGAACTTCAATATGTACTTAAATTTGAGTAATTAATCACTTGCTGATGAATGGCAGTGGACTTCCACAGTGAGGCTGGGTGGGATCTTGAAGCCAAAGATGATGTGATAGCAACAGGGCCCCCTCTCAGGCAACCCCACCTCCCCTCATGCACAAAGACAGCATGAGCTGTCTAGATTTAGGACACATTTCTAGATTTAGAACAAATTCAATTTTCCCACTGTCAGCTGCTCCACAACTCTTCCACTTGGGTTACTTAGTTATAGAACTCAAACTTAAAAGACTTGTTCACCCCCATTTCTTTGGGGGATCCAAAGATAGTGTTCTGGAGTGTCCCCACACCCCGCTCGTTGATCATAAATCCCTTCCTTGAGTAGGACCCCGAAGTAGCTTTGTGATCATTAATCCATTTGCCCATGTTCTCAGTCCCTAATCAGTCATGATGTAAGTAAATGATGGATGGATTGATGAGAGAAATATTGAGAACCTAGTGTGTGCTCAGCACTATTTTAGGTGCTAGTGATATTTTGGTAAACAAGCCAGATGTGGTCCCCACCTTCTTGCAGGTGACAGTCTTGAGCCATGGAGAGAGGCATGTAAATTATAATGTGATATTGCACTTAACAAATAAATAAAAAGCTAAGCTCAGGCCAGCACATCAGGGGTGCCTATAAGCAAGGAAGGCGTCCCAGAAGTGCTGACACCTGGGCTGAGAGCTGGATGATGAGCTGGCTGGGAGAAGAGTGGGGAAGGAAGGAAGACCGAGCCCGAGAGAAAGAGAGCCAGGTGCAGACCCAGCTCAGGGCTGAGTGAGAGAGTTTTTCAGGCAGAGGTGCTGGGAGTATTCCAGGGTGGGCTGGACAGGGGAGAGAAAGGGATGTAGATGAAGCTGGAATCAGACCCTAAAGGACCAGGCCTTGCAGAGCAGAATGGAAGGAGAGATGGGACTCGGGAACAGTAGGAAGGAGCTGGAAAGGAGGAAGGTCACAGAATGAGGTTTCTCCAGGAAAATCTAACTTTGAGGCCTTGCTTGCATCCTACACATTCATTTATTCCCTAAGTAGACAGTGTTTTTCTCACTCCTCCTGTGTTCCGGCCACTGTGCAAGCCCCCAGGGGACCTCAGGAGGCACAGTCCATGCTTGTCTTCTGGGAGGACTGCTGCCCCATCCCAGCATGACTCCCCCTGCTGCCCTAAGAACAGCTCCTCAAGGCCAATCCAGGCCTAACATTGGAAACTTGAAACAGGCTATGGGCCTATGAATGTGTGTGTATTGCACTGCCCCTGGTAGGTTGTGGGCGCCTGGCACATACGTGCTGGATGCGTGAATGAAGACTAGATGAGTGAATAGGAGACAATATACAGAAGAGTGAAAAAGAACCCAGCCCATGGGGTCAGACTTCCTAGGTTCCCCTCACTGACCAGAACGAGTCATCTGATTGCTCTGAACCTGTTTTCTCATGTGTGAAGTGAGGATAAGATCAAGGGTGCCCCTTGATGGAGGTGGGAATGTTAGCCAAATCAAAGCATCCTTGCCCTTAGCAGTAAGCCTGGCATACCGGAAGCTCTGGGTCAATATTAGCCATGGAGCCCTGTGTCCTAGGGATGGGCAGTGTAACTCCTGGCAGGACCGATGAGAAGGTAAATCAGCTGGTATTTGCATGACACATGTGAAGTCTGCTCAGGGTGTAGCCATGTTTGCCCATACCTGCACCCTGACTGCACACACACATGCACACACACACACACACACACACACAGAGGTGCTGCTCATGGAAGAACCACGAAGTGGTGCAGGGCTTGTAGTGTGCTCATCACCTGCTACCATGTGTCCACACGCTGTGTCTTCAGAACATTATATACTAAACCTCCTGGGGGAGAGAAGACCCCTAATTTCATCTGACTTGAAATAGTAACAGAGCTCAGTATCAGGAATCTATGTAGTTAATTCATTTTTTGCCAAGTCATTCATGCATTCACTCACCAGGTGATGGAGCACTGACTGTGTACCAGGTGCAGTGATGGGCCCCAGGAGTCAGCAGCAGGGCGGCCACAGGGATTGGAGCAGTGAGAGGCCATTGCACAAGGTTGTTCTGGTGACTGACTGGAGAATAAATCACAGTCCCCCAAAGGGGAAGTATGGACGCCAAGAACGGATTTCTGGGGGTCAAATCCATAGCACACTCCACCGGTTGGCAGGAAGGACAGATCATACAACCATCTCCCACCAGACAGGATGTTTTGGGGAAGCTAAAACTGTCTCTTCCTTGGAAAGCCATCTGAACTCCTTAAAGTGATAGCTGATGCTGAGGGGCCCTCCTTTTTCCTAGCTTATGACGGGGCAGCTCCAGATCTCAAGCACCACTCTTCTTCAGAATGATTGCACTAAAAAGAGGCACATGATCTGGAAAACCAGTGACCAGTGTGGGAATCAGCTGCACCTGTTGAGTGTCAGGGTATTTGCCTTAAAGTTGCAGGATGGGCCTGGCAACTGCTGATGGTGAATGAGACTAGAGATACAATCGGAGTGCCCCATTGACTTCCTAGGTTCCTCACTGACCAGAACGAGTCATCTGATTGCTCTGAACCTGTTTTCTCATGTGTGAAGTGAGGATAAGATCAAGGGTGCCCCTTGATGGAGGTGGGAATGTTAGCCAAATCAAAGCATCCTTGCCCTTAGCAGTAAGCCTGGCATACCGGAAGCTCTGGGTCAATATTAGCCATGGAGCCCTGTGTCCTAGGGATGGGCAGTGTAACTCCTGGCAGGACCGATGAGAAGGTAAATCAGCTGGTATTTGCATGACACATGTGAAGTCTGCTCAGGGTGTAGCCATGTTTGCCCATACCTGCACCCTGACTGCACACACACATGCACACACACACACACACACACACACAGAGGTGCTGCTCATGGAAGAACCACGAAGTGGTGCAGGGCTTGTAGTGTGCTCATCACCTGCTACCATGTGTCCACACGCTGTGTCTTCAGAACATTATATACTAAACCTCCTGGGGGAGAGAAGACCCCCTAATTTCATCTGACTTGAAATAGTAACAGAGCTCAGTATCAGGAATCTATGTAGTTAATTCATTTTTTGCCAAGTCATTCATGCATTCACTCACCAGGTGATGGAGCACTGACTGTGTACCAGGTGCAGTGATGGGCCCCAGGAGTCAGCAGCAGGGCGGCCACAGGGATTGGAGCAGTGAGAGGCCATTGCACAAGGTTGTTCTGGTGACTGACTGGAGAATAAATCACAGTCCCCCAAAGGGGAAGTATGGACGCCAAGAACGGATTTCTGGGGGTCAAATCCATAGCACACTCCACCGGTTGGCAGGAAGGACAGATCATACAACCATCTCCCACCAGACAGGATGTTTTGGGGAAGCTAAAACTGTCTCTTCCTTGGAAAGCCATCTGAACTCCTTAAAGTGATAGCTGATGCTGAGGGGCCCTCCTTTTTCCTAGCTTATGACGGGGCAGCTCCAGATCTCAAGCACCACTCTTCTTCAGAATGATTGCACTAAAAAGAGGCACATGATCTGGAAAACCAGTGACCAGTGTGGGAATCAGCTGCACCTGTTGAGTGTCAGGGTATTTGTTTTCCTTGGAACAGCCTACATGCAGGCGTTCATTCATTCCATGTGCACACCATGAACTAGGCACAGAAGGCCCAGAGTAAGCGGACCATAGCCCTCATAAACCTTCAGACTAGACCCAAATACCAGATCTTCTTCCAACTGCTTGTCCAGCATTAAGATACTGAGCAAGTAAGGTAATTGTAGCCTCAATTTGCTCATCTGTAAAAATGGGTCTATGAAGCCTAATAGGCAAGATCCTGGGCTTCCCTAGTGGCTGAGTGAATCCACCAGCTCATGCAGGAGACGTGGGTTCGATCCCTGAGTTGGGAAGATTCCCTGGGGAAGGAAATGGTTACTAAGTCCAGTATTCTTGCCTCAGAAATTCTATGCACAGAGGAGCCTGGTGGGCTATGGTCCATGGAGTCACAAAAGATCCAGATGTGACTTAGTGACTAAACAACAACAAAAGCAGGATCCTAGGCCTTTCTGGAACTGAGCACATGCATGTGGGTCCACTGATTTCAAGACTCACTCCTGTTTCAGGTCGGCACTGACTGGGATGCCAAAGAGCGACTCTTCCGCAACTTTGGGGGTCTGCTGGGGCCCATGGATGAGCCAGTGGGCATGCAGAAATGGGGGAAGGGCCCCAACGTGACCGTGACTGTCATCTGGGTGGATCCCGTCAACATCATCGCGGCCACCTACGATATCCTGATCGAGTCCGCTGCCGAATTCACCCACTACAAGCCCCCTTTGAACTTGCCCCTGAGGCCCGGGGTCTGGACCGTGAAAATTCTCCACCACTGGGTGCCGGTTGCAGAAACCAAATTCCTCGTTGCGCCTCTGACCTTCTCAAACAGGCAGTCCATCAAACCAGGTGAGTGCTCCCAGTGTGTCTGCTGGGCAGGGATTCCACAGCAGAGGCCCTCCTCTGTCCTTCACCTGGGCAGGTGGTGCTCTCCTCTCAGGATTTTCTCCTGCTCGTTTGTCATACAGAACCTTCTCATTTTCTGCCTGTCTCTGCCCACAGAGGTGATGTCATCTGTCTTTCCTTTTTAAAAGGGTATTTGACCAGTGTGGGAATCAGCTGCACCTGTTGAGTGTCAGGGTATTTGTTTTCCTTGGAACAGCCTACATGCAGGCGTTCATTCATTCCATGTGCACACCATGAACTAGGCACAGAAGGCCCAGAGTAAGCGGACCATAGCCCTCATAAACCTTCAGACTAGACCCAAATACCAGATCTTCTTCCAACTGCTTGTCCAGCATTAAGATACTGAGCAAGTAAGGTAATTGTAGCCTCAATTTGCTCATCTGTAAAAATGGGTCTATGAAGCCTAATAGGCAAGATCCTGGGCTTCCCTAGTGGCTGAGTGAATCCACCAGCTCATGCAGGAGACGTGGGTTCGATCCCTGAGTTGGGAAGATTCCCTGGGGAAGGAAATGGTTACTAAGTCCAGTATTCTTGCCTCAGAAATTCTATGCACAGAGGAGCCTGGTGGGCTATGGTCCATGGAGTCACAAAAGATCCAGATGTGACTTAGTGACTAAACAACAACAAAAGCAGGATCCTAGGCCTTTCTGGAACTGAGCACATGCATGTGGGTCCACTGATTTCAAGACTCACTCCTGTTTCAGGTCGGCACTGACTGGGATGCCAAAGAGCGACTCTTCCGCAACTTTGGGGGTCTGCTGGGGCCCATGGATGAGCCAGTGGGCATGCAGAAATGGGGGAAGGGCCCCAACGTGACCGTGACTGTCATCTGGGTGGATCCCGTCAACATCATCGCGGCCACCTACGATATCCTGATCGAGTCCGCTGCCGAATTCACCCACTACAAGCCCCCTTTGAACTTGCCCCTGAGGCCCGGGGTCTGGACCGTGAAAATTCTCCACCACTGGGTGCCGGTTGCAGAAACCAAATTCCTCGTTGCGCCTCTGACCTTCTCAAACAGGCAGTCCATCAAACCAGGTGAGTGCTCCCAGTGTGTCTGCTGGGCAGGGATTCCACAGCAGAGGCCCTCCTCTGTCCTTCACCTGGGCAGGTGGTGCTCTCCTCTCAGGATTTTCTCCTGCTCGTTTGTCATACAGAACCTTCTCATTTTCTGCCTGTCTCTGCCCACAGAGGTGATGTCATCTGTCTCTTTGTTAGACACCTATTTATTAGATGCTCTCCCCTTGGACTTCCAGAAGGCCCTAATCATATTTGAGATAGATGGGAAATAAATTCAGGCTGCTCTTGAGTTTCAGCAAATCTTGTTCACTGTTTAAAATAAAAATAATTACAAGAGGAATTTCTGTTCATCCAAAACATGATACACTAGGTAAAGAGACATTATCATGCTCTAGGGGAAAATATTTGCCATGCATTTTTAAAAGTACTCATATGAGAATATACAAAAAGTACTCAAAGTTATTGATTCCCTGAGTCAGAGCAAACTACAAGCCACAGGCCGAAAGCTGCCCACTCCCTGTTTCTATAAGTAAAGTTTTATTGGAATCATTACACTCATTTGCATGTTGATTATGGTTGCTTGAGGGCCACGATGCCAGCGTGGAGTAGCCCACAGAGCCAGAAGTATTTGCTATCTGGGCCTTTAGAGAAAGGGCCAATCCCTGATATAAAAGACATAAAAGAGAGAGAGAGCATATATGTGCACATTTAAAAAGATACTCTGCCCCATGAGTTACGAGAGAAATGCAAATTAAAAGCAGAAAGAGATTCTACTTCACACCCAACCATGTCAGGACAGGTTTGAAGGTAAGACATTTGAAGGTCGAGGTGGAGAATAATAAGCATCCATTTACATGCTTGTGGGAAAGCACATAATAAAATGAGTTTGGAAAATACGTTAGTATTTTCTGATTAAGTTGAACGTACACACACACAGCACAGAGGTTCCACTCGAGGTGGAGGTCACAGAGACGTGTGCAAAAGTCCAGCACTGCTGTTCATGACAGCACTAAACCAGAGCCCGTCCAAATGTCCAACATCTGACAGGCCAACCTTGTGGTCGGTTCCAGCAGTGGAGAGTTATGCAGCAGGGAAGACGGTGGGGGACTGAGTCACGTGCTGATCCAGACACATGTCTAGAACATAACTTTGGGGTGCGGGGAATATCATACATACACCCAGTGGATGTATTTAAAGTTCAAAACCAGGCCAAGCCAATCGTATGTTATTTCGGGCAGGTGGTGCTCTCCTCTCAGGATTTTCTCCTGCTCGTTTGTCATACAGAACCTTCTCATTTTCTGCCTGTCTCTGCCCACAGAGGTGATGTCATCTGTCTCTTTGTTAGACACCTATTTATTAGATGCTCTCCCCTTGGACTTCCAGAAGGCCCTAATCATATTTGAGATAGATGGGAAATAAATTCAGGCTGCTCTTGAGTTTCAGCAAATCTTGTTCACTGTTTAAAATAAAAATAATTACAAGAGGAATTTCTGTTCATCCAAAACATGATACACTAGGTAAAGAGACATTATCATGCTCTAGGGGAAAATATTTGCCATGCATTTTTAAAAGTACTCATATGAGAATATACAAAAAGTACTCAAAGTTATTGTTTCCCCTGAGTCAGAGCAAACTACAAGCCACAGGCCGAAAGCTGCCCACTCCCTGTTTCTATAAGTAAAGTTTTATTGGAATCATTACACTCATTTGCATGTTGATTATGGTTGCTTGAGGGCCACGATGCCAGCGTGGAGTAGCCCACAGAGCCAGAAGTATTTGCTATCTGGGCCTTTAGAGAAAGGGCCAATCCCTGATATAAAAGACAAAAAAGAGAGAGAGAGCATATATGTGCACATTTAAAAAGATACTCTGCCCCATGAGTTACGAGAGAAATGCAAATTAAAAGCAGAAAGAGATTCTACTTCACACCCAACCATGTCAGGACAGGTTTGAAGGTAAGACATTTGAAGGTCGAGGTGGAGAATAATAAGCATCCATTTACATGCTTGTGGGAAAGCACATAATAAAATGAGTTTGGAAAATACGTTAGTATTTTCTGATTAAGTTGAACGTACACACACACAGCACAGAGGTTCCACTCGAGGTGGAGGTCACAGAGACGTGTGCAAAAGTCCAGCACTGCTGTTCATGACAGCACTAAACCAGAGCCCGTCCAAATGTCCAACATCTGACAGGCCAACCTTGTGGTCGGTTCCAGCAGTGGAGAGTTATGCAGCAGGGAAGACGGTGGGGGACTGAGTCACGTGCTGATCCAGACACATGTCTAGAACATAACTTTGGGGTGCGGGGAATATCATACATACACCCAGTGGATGTATTTAAAGTTCAAAACCAGGCCAAGCCAATCGTATGTTATTTCAGGATTCATGTATCAGTAGAAAGCTATGAAAAAATGAAGGAAATTATTAACAGGAGGGCTTCCCTATGGCTCAGATGGTAAAGAATATGCCTGCAATGCAAGAGACCCAGGTCCGATCTCTAGGTTGGGAAGATCCCCTGAAGACAGGAATGGCTACCCACTCCAGTATTCTTGCCTGGAGAATTCCTTGGACAGAGGAGCCTGGCAGACTCCATGTACATGGGGTCACAAAGAGTCAGACATGACTGACTGGCTTTCACTTTCACTTATTAAAAGGCAATTTAGGTTTGTGGGGCCAGAGAGAGGGGTGTCAGATTCCTAGCATGTAGGACTTTTAAAATCTTTTTTTCCAAAAGGATTTCTTTCATTTTTCTATTTCCCCTGCTCTCTTCTTTCAACATGGGGGAACTGCTTCCTCTCTGCTCAATTCCACCTCCAGGTGTGGCCACTGCCAAGAGTTAGGTGTGCATCCTTCTAGAGGTTTCTCGGTGCTTTTAAATCCTTGGCAAAAACACAAAATAAATCACAAAGATATGGTCACTTTTAAAAAAGAGGAATGATACACTTTGTGTGAAACTTGCTTTTTTTCACTTTCGAAACAATATATGTAAAGCTACCAACTGCCTACTGTTGCTTTAGGTTTAGGATCTGCAGTCTGTCCCCCACCTTGGCAGACACATAGCTTCTTTTGTTGTTGTTGTTACAGATAACACTGCAAAGAAGATTCTTGAATAGTATGTACCCATGAAGAAACATCCATAACACATATTACTAGAAACAGGATCTCCACATCTCTTGGTGCTTGAAATTGTCCACCTCCATCTGACAGGTCACAAACCAGGAATGCATTACAGCTTCTGGGCTGGGTGTCATTTAGCCAGTGACACAAGGAGAGGGGACATAGATATGGGGAAGGGTGCCTGGAGTCCTGAGAAGGGAATATTGATGTGAAGTCTGTCCATTTCTGCTAAGTTTCTGTGCTAACAAGCAGAAAGATTTGGACCTCCTGTTTTGGGGGGATGAAAATGCTTCTTCTTTCCCCCGAATGAAACATGCAAAAGACAGTCCCTCCAGAACTAGCTTGGCAAGAGCCCACCCTGGAGGTCCCCCGATGAGGCTCACACCCTTCACCTCCCTGAGGGTTCCCAAAGCCAGACGTGGAGGAGAGGCACGGAAGTGGTGCCTTCGCTCTGCTTTCAGCACACCTGGGACGAGAATGGCCCTGTATCCATCCCACTTCCATAGCATAGCTCAAGGCCATGCACAGGGTCCCGATTTTCTCGATCTTTTTCTCCTGGGGTTTCTGAAGACAGCAAGGCTCTTCCCACCCATGCCGAGGATAAGCCAGGGGTCCTTTCATCCCTGCAGGGAGCAGCCCCCCATTGTTGGTAATTGTATCTGTTAATAATGTTCCAGTGACAGCGAACATGAAGGTGGGAGCAATGCAATTTGTAAAATGATTCATTAAGGGTAATTTGCTATTGATGCGTCCCTGGTAATCTCAAGAAATCTGATGAGGTGAAATTGAGGGAAATTTAATTAGAGAGGCAAGCATCGCAGGCTGATGCTGTAATAGCATTTCCCACATTAACCTCATTTTTCATAAGGATTTTCTGCACCAACCACAATATTTGGTTCCCAGTGTTCAAATGTTTGTTAATTGCCCTTTTCACTTTGCAAGTCCTGCCTTTTCTCAGTTCAGGTGTCTCCCCAGCCCCCAGCTTCTGATCTTTGCAATCTCTGAAGAGATGGGGGCACTGAGAGGCTCTAGCTAGCCAGTGAGTCAGGACCTGCTCCAAAGAGAACAGGCTCTGTTCTCCTGAGACATGGTACCGGACTGCCCACCCTGTGGTGGGCATCAGAAAGAGAAGAGCTAGGGCCAGATTTACTAACAAACCTGAAAAAGAGAGGCTTTGCTAAATATAGCAAAATAGGTCGTGTTCTCCGTGCGTGCTTTTCCGCTTTCTCCCACCTGTCTGCCTCCGACCCACAGAGCCCAGCCCTCCAGCTTCCTGGGGTTTTGGGAACTGAAGGGAGGACTTTCTTGTCCATGTTAGTCAAGCCATATTTATTTATTGGCATATAATTGCTTTACAATGTTGTGTTAGTTTCTGCTGTACAACAAAGTGAATCAGCTGTAAGTATACCTGTATCTCCTCCCTCTTGAGCCTCCCTGCCCTTCATCCCATGCCTCTAGGTCATCACAGAGGACTGACCTGAACTCTCTGTGCTTTAGAGCAGGTTCCCACTAGCTGTTTTACATATGGTAGTGTGCATATGTCAATCCTAATCTCCCGGTTTGTCCCATCCTCCCAGTGTCTGCATGTCCATTTTCTATGTCTGCATCTCTGTGCCTGCCCTAGAAATAGGTTCCTCTGTACAATTTTTCTAGATTCCACATATATGCATTGATATTCTTTCTCTGACTTAGTTCACTCTGTATAGCAGACTCTCGGTCCATCCACAACTTTAAAAATGACCCAATTTTGTTCCTTTTGTGGCTGAGTAATGTTCCTTTTTATATATGTACCACAGCTTCTTTATCCATTCAGCCGTCAATAGACATCTAAGTTGCTTCCATGTTCTGACTGTTGTAAGTAGAACAGGTGTCTTTTTCAATTATGGTTTCCCCAGGGTAAGGCATATTTTTAATTCAACTAGTTTTCTCATTGCTTTTTGAAGGGCAGGCATGTATACATGGTCTTAACCTCATTTTTCATAAGGATTTTCTGCACCAACCACAATATTTGGTTCCCAGTGTTCAAATGTTTGTTAATTGCCCTTTTCACTTTGCAAGTCCTGCCTTTTCTCAGTTCAGGTGTCTCCCCAGCCCCCAGCTTCTGATCTTTGCAATCTCTGAAGAGATGGGGCACTGAGAGGCTCTAGCTAGCCAGTGAGTCAGGACCTGCTCCAAAGAGAACAGGCTCTGTTCTCCTGAGACATGGTACCGGACTGCCCACCCTGTGGTGGGCATCAGAAAGAGAAGAGCTAGGGCCAGATTTACTAACAAACCTGAAAAAGAGAGGCTTTGCTAAATATAGCAAAATAGGTCGTGTTCTCCGTGCGTGCTTTTCCGCTTTCTCCCACCTGTCTGCCTCCGACCCACAGAGCCCAGCCCTCCAGCTTCCTGGGGTTTTGGGAACTGAAGGGAGGACTTTCTTGTCCATGTTAGTCAAGCCATATTTATTTATTGGCATATAATTGCTTTACAATGTTGTGTTAGTTTCTGCTGTACAACAAAGTGAATCAGCTGTAAGTATACCTGTATCTCCTCCCTCTTGAGCCTCCCTGCCCTTCATCCCATGCCTCTAGGTCATCACAGAGGACTGACCTGAACTCTCTGTGCTTTAGAGCAGGTTCCCACTAGCTGTTTTACATATGGTAGTGTGCATATGTCAATCCTAATCTCCCGGTTTGTCCCATCCTCCCAGTGTCTGCATGTCCATTTTCTATGTCTGCATCTCTGTGCCTGCCCTAGAAATAGGTTCCTCTGTACAATTTTTCTAGATTCCACATATATGCATTGATATTCTTTCTCTGACTTAGTTCACTCTGTATAGCAGACTCTCGGTCCATCCACAACTTTAAAAATGACCCAATTTTGTTCCTTTTGTGGCTGAGTAATGTTCCTTTTTATATATGTACCACAGCTTCTTTATCCATTCAGCCGTCAATAGACATCTAAGTTGCTTCCATGTTCTGACTGTTGTAAGTAGAACAGGTGTCTTTTTCAATTATGGTTTCCCCAGGGTAAGGCATATTTTTAATTCAACTAGTTTTCTCATTGCTTTTTGAAGGGCAGGCATGTATACATGGTCTTTCTTCCTCACTCAGGAAGATCTGATCATATTAGAAAGTGATCTGCTGATTATCCAGGTTCTCCTCATTGCCTCCAAGGGTGACAGCTACCTTCAAGGAAAGAGGAAGCTTTGTCATCTGAATGCTACATTGTCTTACAAGGAGGTTTCTTCTAGTCCTAGTGAGCTTGGCCTGATTTGGTAAAACACAACTTAACAGAATCATTAGCAGTCTTTCTGAAATATGTGTGTATATATATATATATATATATATATACACACATATATATTCTTGTATTTGGCAGTGAAATAAGTAGTAAGTGGGAACTTCCTCAAAATGGAAATGCTGAGCTTCTTTTTCATCAGCCTAAATGATATACTTTCTGCTTCCCCATCTTTAAACAGTCACTGTCTCCTTCATTCAGACGTTACTTTACTGTTTACCAAGCACATGAACATCTACCTGAACCTTGTGCCAGCCTTGTGAGTCTAGTGGCTGGAAGGTTGAGTATCCCTCTTTTGCAGATGGAGAAACCAAGTCTGCAAAAGACCAGCTCCCAGATGGAAAAATTCTTTTTAAAGAAGCATTGTTTTAGCTTTCTGCTGATGGATGAGCCTGTTTACCAACAGGACAATGACATGCACTGGCTTTGGAGTGTGTCAGCCCTGGATTTAATTCCAGATCTAAACTGCAGCTGCTTCTCTTTCCTCATCTGTAAAATGGGGATGGTCAAACCAGCCCTATAGTTGTGTGTGTGTGTGTGTGTGTGTGTGTGTGTGTGTGGTGTACTAGACATGCCAATAACAATGATCCTAGCTAAATTTTCCTAAGTACTTAGACTATGCTGGGCACCATGTTATTGAGGAAGAAACCACATGCCTGGTATGTGGAACTTGGGGATTCAAACCCAGGCTGCCTGCTGTGTCCCTGTGCTCTGGACCAAGGCATTGGTGCTCAGCAAGGCAGGGCTGTCTTCAGAGCCAGCTGAACCTCCCACCCCACCTGGTGCTGGTCCAGGCTCTGTGGTCTGCAGGCCTCCTTGCTGTGGTTCATTCCTGCATCACATCTTGGGCCAAAACTGAAGTCCCTGTCTCATACACAGCTCCTTGGTGGGTATTCAGCAGCCACGGGTGGGGCTCCTCGCCAGGCTTTGAAGTCCACAGACCCTGGTTCAAACTCTGGCTCCAGCTCTCATTACCTGAGTGATTTGGGGAAAGGTGCTTAATGAGGCTTTGTGGGCCATGTGCACTTCTGTCTCAGCTACTCAGCCGTGCTGTGGTAACAGCAATAGACAACATGTGTCCAAAGGAGCAGAGCCATGTTCCAATCAAATGTATTTACAACCCCGGGTGGTGGGCCAAAGTTGACCAAAGGCCTCAGTTTCTCAGGCACCTGCTCTAACTCAACACTCCCCATTTATTCCCTTCATGGCACTTGTCAGTTTTTGGAATGACCTCATTTATTTGTTTCTTTCTTGTCATTGCTCTAACTCCTCCCTAAGTAGTAAGTGGGAACTTCCTCAAAATGGAAATGCTGAGCTTCTTTTTCATCAGCCTAAATGATATACTTTCTGCTTCCCCATCTTTAAACAGTCACTGTCTCCTTCATTCAGACGTTACTTTACTGTTTACCAAGCACATGAACATCTACCTGAACCTTGTGCCAGCCTTGTGAGTCTAGTGGCTGGAAGGTTGAGTATCCCTCTTTTGCAGATGGAGAAACCAAGTCTGCAAAAGACCAGCTCCCAGATGGAAAAATTCTTTTTAAAGAAGCATTGTTTTAGCTTTCTGCTGATGGATGAGCCTGTTTACCAACAGGACAATGACATGCACTGGCTTTGGAGTGTGTCAGCCCTGGATTTAATTCCAGATCTAAACTGCAGCTGCTTCTCTTTCCTCATCTGTAAAATGGGGATGGTCAAACCAGCCCTATAGTTGTGTGTGTGTGTGTGTGTGTGTGTGTGTGTGGTGTACTAGACATGCCAATAACAATGATCCTAGCTAAATTTTCCTAAGTACTTAGACTATGCTGGGCACCATGTTATTGAGGAAGAAACCACATGCCTGGTATGTGGAACTTGGGGATTCAAACCCAGGCTGCCTGCTGTGTCCCTGTGCTCTGGACCAAGGCATTGGTGCTCAGCAAGGCAGGGCTGTCTTCAGAGCCAGCTGAACCTCCCACCCCACCTGGTGCTGGTCCAGGCTCTGTGGTCTGCAGGCCTCCTTGCTGTGGTTCATTCCTGCATCACATCTTGGGCCAAAACTGAAGTCCCTGTCTCATACACAGCTCCTTGGTGGGTATTCAGCAGCCACGGGTGGGGCTCCTCGCCAGGCTTTGAAGTCCACAGACCCTGGTTCAAACTCTGGCTCCAGCTCTCATTACCTGAGTGATTTGGGGAAAGGTGCTTAATGAGGCTTTGTGGGCCATGTGCACTTCTGTCTCAGCTACTCAGCCGTGCTGTGGTAACAGCAATAGACAACATGTGTCCAAAGGAGCAGAGCCATGTTCCAATCAAATGTATTTACAACCCCGGGTGGTGGGCCAAAGTTGACCAAAGGCCTCAGTTTCTCAGGCACCTGCTCTAACTCAACACTCCCCATTTATTCCCTTCATGGCACTTGTCAGTTTTTGGAATGACCTCATTTATTTGTTTCTTTCTTGTCATTGTTCTTCCTTTCCTGGATGGCACTCTTCTTCATTTTCTGGTTTCCTGCACCACAGAATAGAGCCTGGCACTTAATATATCTGTATCAAATAAGTAAATGAATGAATGCCTTGCAGATAATAGATGTTTAGTAAATATGGGTTGAATTGATTACTGTCTGGACTATAGTGCGTGCTTGTGTGCTAAACCATTTCAGTCATGTCTGACTCTTTGCAACACTATGGACTGTAGCCTACTGTGCTCCTCTGTCCATAGGATTCTCCAGGCAAGAACCCTGGAGTGGGTTGCCATGGCCTCCTTGAGGGGATCTTCCTGACCCAGGGATCGAGCCTATGTCTCTTGTGGCTCCTGCATTGCAGGTGGATTCTTTGCAACTGAGCCACTGGGGACTATCGTAGGGTCTCCATAAACATGTGATGAATGAATAAATGAATGGACCAGGCCCTACACAGAGTGGGCTCGTACCCCTTGAAGGACTGTCCTTGTGGGTTCAGTTGCTTTGTCTGTACAACAGGACTGCTAAGAGGACTCCCTTGGGAGGTTGTCCATGAACAGTGCCGTGTGGTGCCCAGCGTGGTGCCAGGCCCACAGTAGTAGGTGACCCGTCCTTGACTCTTCTACTGATGTCCTTGTTCCCTTTGACTTTCAGAGGAGGCCTTGAGGCTGCACAACGGGCCCCTCCAGCGCCTACATGGAGCAGAGCTTCCAGAGCTTGAACCCCGTCCTCAGCCTGCCCATCAACCCCGCCCACGTGGAGCAGGCTCGGGACGCAGCCTCTGCTGGCGCCACGCTGGGCGCTGGCTGGACTCGCTGGTGGGGGATGTGGACCGCCATGGCTTTGAAGTCCACAGACCCTGGTTCAAACTCTGGCTCCAGCTCTCATTACCTGAGTGATTTGGGGAAAGGTGCTTAATGAGGCTTTGTGGGCCATGTGCACTTCTGTCTCAGCTACTCAGCCGTGCTGTGGTAACAGCAATAGACAACATGTGTCCAAAGGAGCAGAGCCATGTTCCAATCAAATGTATTTACAACCCCGGGTGGTGGGCCAAAGTTGACCAAAGGCCTCAGTTTCTCAGGCACCTGCTCTAACTCAACACTCCCCATTTATTCCCTTCATGGCACTTGTCAGTTTTTGGAATGACCTCATTTATTTGTTTCTTTCTTGTCATTGTTCTTCCTTTCCTGGATGGCACTCTTCTTCATTTTCTGGTTTCCTGCACCACAGAATAGAGCCTGGCACTTAATATATCTGTATCAAATAAGTAAATGAATGAATGCCTTGCAGATAATAGATGTTTAGTAAATATGGGTTGAATTGATTACTGTCTGGACTATAGTGCGTGCTTGTGTGCTAAACCATTTCAGTCATGTCTGACTCTTTGCAACACTATGGACTGTAGCCTACTGTGCTCCTCTGTCCATAGGATTCTCCAGGCAAGAACCCTGGAGTGGGTTGCCATGGCCTCCTTGAGGGGATCTTCCTGACCCAGGGATCGAGCCTATGTCTCTTGTGGCTCCTGCATTGCAGGTGGATTCTTTGCAACTGAGCCACTGGGGACTATCGTAGGGTCTCCATAAACATGTGATGAATGAATAAATGAATGGACCAGGCCCTACACAGAGTGGGCTCGTACCCCTTGAAGGACTGTCCTTGTGGGTTCAGTTGCTTTGTCTGTACAACAGGACTGCTAAGAGGACTCCCTTGGGAGGTTGTCCATGAACAGTGCCGTGTGGTGCCCAGCGTGGTGCCAGGCCCACAGTAGTAGGTGACCCGTCCTTGACTCTTCTACTGATGTCCTTGTTCCCTTTGACTTTCAGAGGAGGCCTTGAGGCTGCACAACGGGCCCCTCCGCAGCGCCTACATGGAGCAGAGCTTCCAGAGCTTGAACCCCGTCCTCAGCCTGCCCATCAACCCCGCCCACGTGGAGCAGGCTCGGAGGAACGCAGCCTCTGCTGGCGCCACGCTGGAGCGCTGGCTGGACTCGCTGGTGGGGGGGATGTGGACCGCCATGGACATCTGTACCACAGGCCCCAGCGCATGCCCAGTCATGCAGACCTGCAGCCAGACGGCCTGGAGCTCCTTCAGCCCCGACCCCAAGTCAGAGCTGGGGGCGGTCAAACCCGACGGCCGGCTCAGGTAGCACTGGGCACATGGGGACCCCAGCGGATCTCAAAGGGAAAGCAGCCAGACAGCTGGTGGGACCTGGACCCTGGCCTCCCACCTTGGGGGTGTCTTTCATGAGAGGGGCTCTCCTGGCCATAGGGTGATAGAGAAGGAAGGTTTGGAGGCCAAAGCAGGTTCTGCCAACCATGTGCACTTGGCAGACCAGCTACTGGGGGTGTCGATGGCTCAGTCCCAGCACCGTGGTGGTCTTACCTCTCTGGTTGATCCTCGAGTCCCACAGGTTCCTTGTCTTCCCCCCAATGACGTGACCCGCGTGTCTCCCTCCTCTGCCCCGGACAAGTGATTCCCAAACTTTTATTTGGAGCAGCAGAGCTTTGTTTACTAAATCATAGGTGGAGGTTCAAGGTGCAGATGAAATCCAGGCCGCTCTGGTTGAAGCTGGGAGTGTGAGGTTCTTTCTCAGTCCACCAGACAGCCCCTTTGCCAAGGGAGTCTCCTACGGTACCTCTTCAGAACCCAAGGGCTCTGCAGAAGCTAGCTTGAAAAGCACTGCCCCAGAGGGTGGATCTGATCTCCAGCCCTGCCCTTCAGCTCATCTTCCTGCTCCTCTGGGCCAGGAAACCCTTTTGCCAGCCCCGGAGTAACAGGACATGAAAGCCACACTCGTGGCCCCTTCCCCAGGAAGAGAGAGAGCTTAGCAGGGGAGGCCTAGAGCCTCCCACCCATCCTTCTCGGGTTCAGCCATCCTCCTTAGTAACTAGATAAACAGGAAAGCCTTGTGATGTGGCATGGCCAGAGTCCAACCTAAGTGTGACTGCCAGATGCCCTGGGCTCCTGGCCACCATCTCTTGAGGCAGAAATGGGATGATGCTCATGAGCCTGGGCATCAAGACCTCAGCCATTCATGGGTCCAGAAGCCAATGCCATGACCCCTCTGGGTCTTGACAATGGAAACTTTGGGGACCGTGGCCATGAAACTCATAGAGATTGCTGGGAGCAAAGCTCCTGAGCTGGTCAGTGCAGCAATACCCGTCACCTGCCTCAGCCCTGGTTCTGAGGTCGGGTGCTCGAAACTTTGTGAATCACGTATTTGGTGCTGCTGGAAGTGACCAAACCACATGGAACAGACTTTTCACAGTGAGGAAAAAGCATTTCAGATTTGGTTTTTAGATTCATGCCCTTTCTTATCCGAGGTGCCAACCAGCCCATCTGACACTCAGTGTAAAAGTGGGAAGCTTGACTCTCTGGTTGTTTAAAGCCTGAAGAATAGTGTTATTCAAACTGAGTTACTAGAAACCCAAAGGGTTTCCTTGCCATGTGCCCATTGGAGGGTTGCCCTGCTCATCAGGAGATCCCTCCCTGGGGACCCCGTTCTCCATCGATCCCACCCTCCCCCAAGGACAGGGATCCCTTGGAAAAGTCCCAGCCCTGGATACACTGTCCTTTCCTTGGAGATCCGACCCGTGTCAGATTTCTCTCCATCGTGGCATTGAAGGTACGGCCAGTCCCTCCTAGTGGACCATCAGGGGTTGTCCCCTGCTTGCTCCCTTGCCCCCGCCCAGCAAGGCAGAATGTCCTGTGGGCCATGGAGGATGCAGAGAAGAGACAGTTTAGATATTTATTATTTATATGTTTTAGTCAATGACTAATTAGTAGGTGCTGTTTTTGCAGCTTGTCAATTATGTTCTCTTACTAACTGAAGCTGCCTTTATTCACAAAAGGCCCCCTCCTCCAGCCCTTCTAGTTCCGCCATGTCTATCTCCCTCTTGCTTTATCTATCCATCCATCCATCTATCCAACTACCTATATGTATCTACCTGTCTGTGTCTGTCTGTCCTTCCTCCTCCCTGTCCTCAGTGGAAAGCAGGGGAGTCGGACACCATGAAGGGAATGCTTCCACCAGCATTGTCCACTGGCTGAGAGTGGGGTGCCCGTGGGAATGTTGGTGCCTCGCTTTTCCTCACACAGGGTGGAGGGCCCTCCAGCTGGCCCTCCAGCTCTCGGGGTGTTGGGATTCCTAAGCCATCCCTGCTGCCCGCCCCCAGCACAGGGATGCGACAGACCTGTGACTTGTGGAGGGGGACCTCCCAGCTGCCGGGTTCGGCGGTCCTCGCTTCTCCATCACTGTCCTCCGGCACCCAGGCTAACCATGGACCTCCATGTGACCAGAGGACAGAGGGAAAACAGGCTCCCTCTATGCTCTGGAGGAAGAGAAATCTATTTTAGGAGGAGAACATCTGAGGTGAGGAGGGGGCGGTTGTAGTCAGACCCGACCAGGAGAACCCAGGATCAGGGACATGGTGTGGCTTTTTCAGAAAGCCCACGTGATCGCCATGTGGTTGTATGAGCTCTGTGGACGCTAAAAGGCCTGTGGCTCAGCCTCTCTCTGCCCCAGTCTCTGCTCTGGCCAAGGACTCCCTGAGCCTGTGGAAGCCGTCAAGGACTACCCTTGACATCAGGAGATCCCTCCCTGGGGACCCGTTCTCCATCGATCCCACCCTCCCCAAGGACAGGGATCCCTTGGAAAAGTCCCAGCCCTGGATACACTGTCCTTTCCTTGGAGATCCGACCCGTGTCAGATTTCTCTCCATCGTGGCATTGAAGGTACGGCCAGTCCCTCCTAGTGGACCATCAGGGGTTGTCCCCTGCTTGCTCCCTTGCCCCCGCCCAGCAAGGCAGAATGTCCTGTGGGCCATGGAGGATGCAGAGAAGAGACAGTTTAGATATTTATTATTTATATGTTTTAGTCAATGACTAATTAGTAGGTGCTGTTTTTGCAGCTTGTCAATTATGTTCTCTTACTAACTGAAGCTGCCTTTATTCACAAAAGGCCCCCTCCTCCAGCCCTTCTAGTTCCGCCATGTCTATCTCCCTCTTGCTTTATCTATCCATCCATCCATCTATCCAACTACCTATATGTATCTACCTGTCTGTGTCTGTCTGTCCTTCCTCCTCCCTGTCCTCAGTGGAAAGCAGGGGAGTCGGACACCATGAAGGGAATGCTTCCACCAGCATTGTCCACTGGCTGAGAGTGGGGTGCCCGTGGGAATGTTGGTGCCTCGCTTTTCCTCACACAGGGTGGAGGGCCCTCCAGCTGGCCCTCCAGCTCTCGGGGTGTTGGGATTCCTAAGCCATCCCTGCTGCCCGCCCCCAGCACAGGGATGCGACAGACCTGTGACTTGTGGAGGGGGACCTCCCAGCTGCCGGGTTCGGCGGTCCTCGCTTCTCCATCACTGTCCTCCGGCACCCAGGCTAACCATGGACCTCCATGTGACCAGAGGACAGAGGGAAAACAGGCTCCCTCTATGCTCTGGAGGAAGAGAAATCTATTTTAGGAGGAGAACATCTGAGGTGAGGAGGGGGCGGTTGTAGTCAGACCCGACCAGGAGAACCCAGGATCAGGGACATGGTGTGGCTTTTTCAGAAAGCCCACGTGATCGCCATGTGGTTGTATGAGCTCTGTGGACGCTAAAAGGCCTGTGGCTCAGCCTCTCTCTGCCCCCAGTCTCTGCTCTGGCCAAGGACTCCCTGAGCCTGTGGAAGCCGTCCAAGGACCTACCCTTGCACCCTTCTCACCAGACCCCTGGGACTTGGTGTGTCATTTATGGTGGCTTTAAGAGGCCTGGCCCGGCACATCCCTGTGCACAGTGTGAGCCTGAAGAGTCCTCGACAGGGCCCCTTCTGCACCTGACATTGCTGCCTCCTGTCTAGGAACAAGTGGAGAAACGACAGTCTCCCTGCCCCAGCCCTGGCCTCGCTCCCCCATCACCACCAGGAGATAGGGAAGCCGAGCAGCCGCATGGGATGTTCCTCAACATATTCTGGTTTTGAACCAGAGAACCACTTTGAAGATGTTACCTTTGGCTTTAAGGGGAAAAGGGAGAATTTCAAACGAAGCTCAGGATGATTTGAGCAAAGGTGGTGTTTTCCCAGGGGAGAGAGTTTAACTCGTTTTTATAATCTACCTAAGAATGCTGTGTTAGTTCACAGCCATGGGTCAGGCAGTCTTGAGCTGTGGCTGCCTGAGGATTTAAAAACCTGAGAGCGTGGTCCATGGAAATCCTTTTAGAGAGGCGTTTGATTGAGTTGCTGGCCAGGTCTCTGAACTTCAGGGGTTGCAAAGTGGGACACGGATTTGGGGAGAAGGATGCACCAAATAAGCTGTGATACTTTCTCCAATTTCTGACTCACCCCTATGACATTCAGGAAGCAGCCACACTCAGGAGGCAGACAGCCTTCCTGAGCCCTGCTTCCTGGGCCACGTGCAAAGCAATCTGCCTCCAAGGAGGGCCTGAGCAGTTCCTAAGCCAGTCCCCCAGCAGAGGGAAAACAGGCTCCCTCTATGTCCTCCGGCACCCAGGCTAACCATGGACCTCCATGTGACCAGAGGACAGAGGGAAAACAGGCTCCCTCTATGCTCTGGAGGAAGAGAAATCTATTTTAGGAGGAGAACATCTGAGGTGAGGAGGGGGCGGTTGTAGTCAGACCCGACCAGGAGAACCCAGGATCAGGGACATGGTGTGGCTTTTTCAGAAAGCCCACGTGATCGCCATGTGGTTGTATGAGCTCTGTGGACGCTAAAAGGCCTGTGGCTCAGCCTCTCTCTGCCCCCAGTCTCTGCTCTGGCCAAGGACTCCCTGAGCCTGTGGAAGCCGTCCAAGGACCTACCCTTGCACCCTTCTCACCAGACCCCTGGGACTTGGTGTGTCATTTATGGTGGCTTTAAGAGGCCTGGCCCGGCACATCCCTGTGCACAGTGTGAGCCTGAAGAGTCCTCGACAGGGCCCCTTCTGCACCTGACATTGCTGCCTCCTGTCTAGGAACAAGTGGAGAAACGACAGTCTCCCTGCCCCAGCCCTGGCCTCGCTCCCCCATCACCACCAAGAGATAGGGAAGCCGAGCAGCCGCATGGGATGTTCCTCAACATATTCTGGTTTTGAACCAGAGAACCACTTTGAAGATGTTACCTTTGGCTTTAAGGGGAAAAGGGAGAATTTCAAACGAAGCTCAGGATGATTTGAGCAAAGGTGGTGTTTTCCCAGGGGAGAGAGTTTAACTCGTTTTTATAATCTACCTAAGAATGCTGTGTTAGTTCACAGCCATGGGTCAGGCAGTCTTGAGCTGTGGCTGCCTGAGGATTTAAAAACCTGAGAGCGTGGTCCATGGAAATCCTTTTAGAGAGGCGTTTGATTGAGTTGCTGGCCAGGTCTCTGAACTTCAGGGGGGTTGCAAAGTGGGACACGGATTTGGGGGAGAAGGATGCACCAAATAAGCTGTGATACTTTATCCAATTTCTGACTCACCCCTATGACATTCAGGAAGCAGCCACACTCAGGAGGCAGACAGCCTTCCTGAGCCCTGCTTCCTGGGCCACGTGCAAAGCAATCTGCCTCCAAGGAGGGCCTGAGCAGTTCCTAGGACCCCCGCGTGCTATAAAGTGTATGTTCTCCTCCCTTTGGAGAAAGGCCATTCTGATCTGATCAGGAGTCATTCTGACTTCATTCGCCATTGTTAAACTTTTAAAATGCCAGTGGAGCAGAGAGAGAGGTTGAGTAGGCCCTGAAAAGGGCAGATTACAGTTGCTCTGGGCACGTGCCAGGATTGGGGTGTGGGGAGGACCATGCTTCCTTCTGGTTCTCCAGTTTGCAGGTGCAAGGAGGACCCTGGCTGGAACCTAGTTCTCTTTGCCAAGAAGGTCCAGAGAAGAGGAGAGCAGGAGCAGTTGGTTGTGGGGCCTCAGCAAAGATCAAGTTCACTGGGGATGCAGGACCCAAGCTCCCCCAGCAGCAGCCAACAGGAATTTACTAGAAACAACTGTTGGCAAACCCCTGCCAGATCGAAGCCACACCCTCTGGCAGGGGTCCCCAGTGACTGTGGGGTCCAGGACACTAGCACAGACGAGTGAGGCAGCTGGCGTCAGACGAGAGGGAATGGTGGGGAGTGTGGTCTGCATATGACACAGGCAAAAAGTACAGCTACCCCTCAATTCTAGTCTGAAGTCGCATGTGAAAATACAGGCATGGTGCAGCAGAATCATCTTATTTGGTGAGAGAGGTCAGAAATCCTTATTTTTATAGGCCATCTGATTTTCAAATATTGGCAAGTTTTGTTTTTACCAGGCTATAAGCAAAGGGTTGAGTTCACAGTTCAGGCTGTGCACTGCCAGCAGCCTCTGGCAAGATGGCTTAAAAGGAGGTCTTTCCTTGGGGGAAAAAGTCAGGCAGTCTTGAGCTGTGGCTGCCTGAGGATTTAAAAACCTGAGAGCGTGGTCCATGGAAATCCTTTTAGAGAGGCGTTTGATTGAGTTGCTGGCCAGGTCTCTGAACTTCAGGGGTGTTGCAAAGTGGGACACGGATTTGGGGGAGAAGGATGCACCAAATAAGCTGTGATACTTTATCCAATTTCTGACTCACCCCTATGACATTCAGGAAGCAGCCACACTCAGGAGGCAGACAGCCTTCCTGAGCCCTGCTTCCTGGGCCACGTGCAAAGCAATCTGCCTCCAAGGAGGGCCTGAGCAGTTCCTAGGACCCCCGCGTGCTATAAAGTGTATGTTCTCCTCCCTTTGGAGAAAGGCCATTCTGATCTGA
The DNA here is from genome assembly GCA_022376925.1 of Tragulus kanchil. Lineage (NCBI taxonomy): Eukaryota > Metazoa > Chordata > Mammalia > Artiodactyla > Tragulidae > Tragulus > Tragulus kanchil. The sequence continues at coordinate 110,470,766 of JAIOJX010000002.1, read as the reverse complement.
TCAGGAGTCATTCTGACTTCATTCGCCATTGTTAAACTTTTAAAATGCCAGTGGAGCAGAGAGAGAGGTTGAGTAGGCCCTGAAAAGGGCAGATTACAGTTGCTCTGGGCACGTGCCAGGATTGGGGTGTGGGGAGGACCATGCTTCCTTCTGGTTCTCCAGTTTGCAGGTGCAAGGAGGACCCTGGCTGGAACCTAGTTCTCTTTGCCAAGAAGGTCCAGAGAAGAGGAGAGCAGGAGCAGTTGGTTGTGGGGCCTCAGCAAAGATCAAGTTCACTGGGGATGCAGGACCCAAGCTCCCCCAGCAGCAGCCAACAGGAATTTACTAGAAACAACTGTTGGCAAACCCCTGCCAGATCGAAGCCACACCCTCTGGCAGGGGTCCCCAGTGACTGTGGGGTCCAGGACACTAGCACAGACGAGTGAGGCAGCTGGCGTCAGACGAGAGGGAATGGTGGGGAGTGTGGTCTGCATATGACACAGGCAAAAAGTACAGCTACCCCTCAATTCTAGTCTGAAGTCGCATGTGAAAATACAGGCATGGTGCAGCAGAATCATCTTATTTGGTGAGAGAGGTCAGAAATCCTTATTTTTATAGGCCATCTGATTTTCAAATATTGGCAAGTTTTGTTTTTACCAGGCTATAAGCAAAGGGTTGAGTTCACAGTTCAGGCTGTGCACTGCCAGCAGCCTCGCTCTCTGGCAAGATGGCTTAAAAGGAGGTGAGGCATTATGGTGGAGGAGGAAAAGCCAACATTGGAAGGGGCAAAAATTTAAAAAGAGCTTCTGTTGAACTCTGAAGGGAACGAGGGCCTCGTACTGGTTGTTCCCATCCCAAAGAAATAAATGGTCCCTCCGAGAAGTGTCTCACGAGAATTGGCTTGTTTGGCTTTCTTGGTCTCAAGAGAGTTGATACGGAAGGGGAGATAGGGCAGAATTCTCAGACCTCAAGAGCTGCCCCTTGGACATAAGGAGGTCTACACAGGCCTCGTCTCTACCTTCCAGAATTCCATCATACCAGGCGGAGATGTCCAGGACATTGTTCATGGGGAGGGTGTCCAGTAGCCTGGCACTCTGCAGCTCCCAGGCTTTAGCAGCCAGCTTGCCATGCATCCAGAAGCATCTTCAGAAGCTGTGTTCATGGGAGGTCCTCTGCTTTTGCCTCACCTACCTTACTTTGCCCATGGGTCAACCACTGGCGCTACCTCATGTGTCTGCTGAGGAATTTACCTGGGTGGGGGGGGGCGGGGTCAAGGTATCCAAAATCTGCTGGAGCTGAATGTATAATCTATGCAAATTCTCTCTTTGTGCTCTCTCTCTCTCTCTCTTTCTCTCTCTCTGCTTCTCTCTCTCTATTTCAGAAGTATTTTTTTTGACCTGGCAAACAAGATACTGTACAGACCCCTCTTAAGACTGAGGAGGACTTTCCCGCACCACCTGTGACCACCCCTTACGTTGTCATTGGTTCTGTCCTTGCCAAGTCCCAGGCAGGGAGAAAGAAGCCCACTCTTCACCCTCCCCTTGGCTTTGAACACTCCACCCGCCTCTGCCTGCAAACCCCGCAGGAAAGCAGGTTCTGCATCTTGCCACCTCTGCTCCTGACTCCTTCCTCTCCATTTCTCATTTGCCTCCCTTATTCACCCCTTCCCCCACCCCGTCCCCCAAAAGCCTTAGGTTTCTCCTTGTTGAAATGTGGCCTTAAAATTACTTTTGGAAAGCTGACCGCCCTCTCTCTCCCATTTCTACCAACATCCAAGAAGAAAGCGCATCTTGAAGCTTTCAAGGCAACCTCCTAAGCCAGAGGCTGCCAATCTGTAGCTGGCAGATGTGATAGAAGTGGCTTCTATGTGTCGTCTTGAAGAAAAATATTCTTCTATTTTTCCTATGGGTAAAATGAAGGCTTGGGTGCTCATCTAAACCTCAGCTGACTCCCGAAGCACTCTCTTAGAGCATAATGCCGCTGTTGATGGACTGGCTTAATTACAGGCAGGATGCCAACATGGGCTTCCCAACCCTCCCCTCCCCCAAAGAGTTGGTGACTTTATGCACTTCATTCAAGGGTAAATCAAGAGTTTCTCAATTTATCTCTTCGTCCTTCCTGCCTGGAAAGTGATAGCATTAAATATTCCCAGCGGATGGTCGTGTTCTCAATGGGATCACACTCTCCTTTCAGAGTCCCTCCTTTTCCTGCCATCGCTCCAGGGCTGATGGAGGCCAAAGACAACCCTAGGGTTTTCATAGGAAATTCACTGGAATTGAGCGCAATCGTCTTTGTCGCCCTTTGTCTCTTTCTTTGGCATTATTTTGTTGTCAATAGCATTTGGGTGTTTTTTTAGAGGCCTCACAATAAGTTATTACTGTCCCCTTGATTGTTTTTCAAAGACATGTGGTGATATAGTTTTTAAAAATAACTATTTTGTTATAGATCATAATATGCATAAAACTGTACAGAAATATTTTGTAATGTATTGATTTTAAAAAAGAATCTGTAAATAAAGTTTTAAAAAAAGAGAGAATTCAAATGGCACACACTGAAAGATGTAGATATTTTGCTATTTATTTAAAGGAGTATTTTAAGAGATATTGAACTATCTGAAATTGACCAGTAATCAAATTCCAATCATTTGAATGCTTTTCCTCATGGTAGAATGTGATTCTTGGAAACAATTGCACTACCCGCCCATATTTGCACCTTTTCTGTCTTTTCATTTAGCAGAAAAAACACGACAAAATTGTGCCTTAGCTGTATTTTTTTGTCTAGGGGAGTTTGTTTCTGTCTGACAAAGCAAAATTTTTTTTGCAGAAAACAGTGGATGTATTGAATACTGTATCATACCAAAAAACACTGCAGGTGTATATAGATGCTTTCTGTCATACTGTGTTTTCAGATGCAGAATTTTAAAATTAAAAAAAAACTTGTCTTTATGGAACAGTGAATGTGTGACTCTTCAGTGGTATCTTGCGTCTTCATGCAATCTTGTATTCTACCCCCTGCTCTGCACTGTCCTCGGGTTGAGACCACCTCTTCTGGGAAATTCTCATGCGTACACACACTCCTGATCAAGCCTTCATGGTAAATCAATTACAGGCAGGATGCCAACATGGGCTTCCCAACCCTCCCCTCCCCCAAAGAGTTGGTGACTTTATGCACTTCATTCAAGGGTAAATCAAGAGTTTCTCAATTTATCTCTTCGTCCTTCCTGCCTGGAAAGTGATAGCATTAAATATTCCCAGCGGATGGTCGTGTTCTCAATGGGATCACACTCTCCTTTCAGAGTCCCTCCTTTTCCTGCCATCGCTCCAGGGCTGATGGAGGCCAAAGACAACCCTAGGGTTTTCATAGGAAATTCACTGGAATTGAGCGCAATCGTCTTTGTCGCCCTTTGTCTCTTTCTTTGGCATTATTTTGTTGTCAATAGCATTTGGGTGTTTTTTTAGAGGCCTCACAATAAGTTATTACTGTCCCCTTGATTGTTTTTCAAAGACATGTGGTGATATAGTTTTTAAAAATAACTATTTTGTTATAGATCATAATATGCATAAAACTGTACAGAAATATTTTGTAATGTATTGATTTTAAAAAAGAATCTGTAAATAAAGTTTTAAAAAAAGAGAGAGAGAATTCAAATGGCACACACTGAAAGATGTAGATATTTTGCTATTTATTTAAAGGAGTATTTTAAGAGATATTGAACTATCTGAAATTGACCAGTAATCAAATTCCAATCATTTGAATGCTTTTCCTCATGGTAGAATGTGATTCTTGGAAACAATTGCACTACCCGCCCATATTTGCACCTTTTCTGTCTTTTCATTTAGCAGAAAAATCACGACAAAATTGTGCCTTAGCTGTATTTTTTTGTCTAGGGGAGTTTGTTTCTGTCTGACAAAGCAAAATTTTTTTTGCAGAAAACAGTGGATGTATTGAATACTGTATCATACCAAAAAACACTGCAGGTGTATATAGATGCTTTCTGTCATACTGTGTTTTCAGATGCAGAATTTTAAAATTAAAAAAAAACTTGTCTTTATGGAACAGTGAATGTGTGACTCTTCAGTGGTATCTTGCGTCTTCATGCAATCTTGTATTCTACCCCCTGCTCTGCACTGTCCTCGGGTTGAGACCACCTCTTCTGGGAAATTCTCATGCGTACACACACTCCCTGATCAAGCCTGCTGTCATCTCCCAACCAGATTATGGCAGCACCCTCCTGTAAATGATGCAAATGATGCCCCCTTGTTAAGGCAGAAGTGTTTGGTTTTAAACCCCTGTTACGTAGAGAATAGTGGGAAGGACTGCCATCTAAAGTGGCCAACATTTTCTATAGCCAACTGGCCGGTTGTGTAGCAAACCTATTTTCCTTTGCTCATCACTGCACAGCTAGACTATGTTTCCCAGACATCCTTGCTCACATGTGTGATCATGTAACCAACTCCCACTCAATGGGATGTAGGTGGAATGGATCTAAGATACTCCTTAGACCAGGCCCATAGAACTTCCTAGAGAGCCCTCTCTCTTCGTCTTTCTCTTTCCGTGTTTACCAGCTCAAATGTTTTACATCATCTTGATTTGAAGGCATTCATTAATTTGTTCTACTGGTCTTCTCAAAAGCTTTACAGCCCCCAACTTAAAAGAGAACAGAGTCACAATAATATGGGAGGAACTTGGCCCCAGATGGCCACATGGAAGACCACCCTATTTGACTATGACATGAAAAAAAAGATGTACACATTGTGTTATGCTACCAAGAATGTATCTTTTGAAGCTGCAAGCCTAAATCATCCTGAATTGGAAGCTAAGATGGTCCTCTGAGAAAGTCCAAATTTCAGCTCCATCATCTCACAGGTAAAGATACAGAAACTCAGATGGGTAAGGCTACCAAGATACGAACCTCATGGTCAGAACTAGGGCCCTTCCCCGTGGGACGAAATGACATTAGTATGTCTAGGGAGTTTGTTTCTGTCTGACAAAGCAAAATTTTGCAGAAAACAGTGGATGTATTGAATACTGTATCATACCAAAAAACACTGCAGGTGTATATAGATGCTTTCTGTCATACTGTGTTTTCAGATGCAGAATTTTAAAATTAAAAAAAAACTTGTCTTTATGGAACAGTGAATGTGTGACTCTTCAGTGGTATCTTGCGTCTTCATGCAATCTTGTATTCTACCCCCTGCTCTGCACTGTCCTCGGGTTGAGACCACCTCTTCTGGGAAATTCTCATGCGTACACACACTCCCTGATCAAGCCTGCTGTCATCTCCCAACCAGATTATGGCAGCACCCTCCTGTAAATGATGCAAATGATGCCCCCTTGTTAAGGCAGAAGTGTTTGGTTTTAAACCCCTGTTACGTAGAGAATAGTGGGAAGGACTGCCATCTAAAGTGGCCAACATTTTCTATAGCCAACTGGCCGGTTGTGTAGCAAACCTATTTTCCTTTGCTCATCACTGCACAGCTAGACTATGTTTCCCAGACATCCTTGCTCACATGTGTGATCATGTAACCAACTCCCACTCAATGGGATGTAGGTGGAATGGATCTAAGATACTCCTTAGACCAGGCCCATAGAACTTCCTAGAGAGCCCTCTCTCTTCGTCTTTCTCTTTCCGTGTTTACCAGCTCAAATGTTTTACATCATCTTGATTTGAAGGCATTCATTAATTTGTTCTACTGGTCTTCTCAAAAGCTTTACAGCCCCCAACTTAAAAGAGAACAGAGTCACAATAATATGGGAGGAACTTGGCCCCAGATGGCCACATGGAAGACCACCCTATTTGACTATGACATGAAAAAAAAGATGTACACATTGTGTTATGCTACCAAGAATGTATCTTTTGAAGCTGCAAGCCTAAATCATCCTGAATTGGAAGCTAAGATGGTCCTCTGAGAAAGTCCAAATTTCAGCTCCATCATCTCACAGGTAAAGATACAGAAACTCAGATGGGTAAGGCTACCAAGATACGAACCTCATGGTCAGAACTAGGGCCAATACTTCCTATCCCCCAGTGGGACGAAAGACATTAGAAGGGCTGGTTCTCCATTCTTTGATTGATCTCGTTATGACATTTGTAGTGACTCCTAAAGACTACAGCCCAGGACTGAGAATGCCCATGGGCTGGATTGTAGAAATGCCTTTAAATTATCTTTCAAAATCTTAAAAACAAAGATAGACACTGAGACCCAGATGGATCTTTACAGCTAGAACAAAATTGGCTAAAGAAGTCAAGCGACTCTATGTTGGACCCCAGACACAGTTGCCAAAACCTTTTTGCCATTTGGACCTTGTAGCCAGTCTTCCCTTCCTTTGCTCAAAGATAAGTCCTCAAAAAAAAAAAAAAAAAGGTTTGCTTGCAAGAGAATGATAAACTTCCAAAACCTCCATGGGAGGAAAGATCAGAGGTCTTGTTCACCCAGTGTTCTCAGCACTCAGCACCAGAAGTCCAAGGTATGGGCACTCAGTGAGTATTTAGTGAATGAAGAAGCAAGTGAAGCTATATTTCTTAATTAACATATGAGCATGGGGTCATTTGTCCAAGATGCTGTCTTTACATCCAACATTTGATTGATAACATTTGGCAAAGCATGGACTAGTCTGAAGTTTATAAAGTAAATGATTTTTCCCTTCAATATTGATCTTTCCAAGCCTTTTTTCATAAAAGAGTGGGTTGTACTTTTTTCCCTGCAGATTTATTTGACCTGTCACATGTCGCCTTTTGTTCAGAGAATAGTAGTGGTTAGCTTAAGTTCATCAGATTAATGATTTTAAGGGTTTTATTTTTCTTTGAATGGAACCCATTTTCAAACAAAATTGTGCATTAAACTGGAGTATTATATAAAAGACTCTGGGTCTAGTGGTTAGGACTCCACCCTTCCACTGAAGGGGGCAGAGTTTCCATCCCTGGTCAGAGAATGAGGGTCCTGTGTGCCATGCAATGCAGTCAAAAAAGGGGGAAACGGGCTGGCAGAGAACACTAGCTGCCAGAGGAAGAAGGGCAGGGAGTGGGTGACATAGATGAAAGGAATTAAGAGACACAAACCTTCAGCTGTATAATAAGAAGTCACAGGGATGTAATATACAGCATAAGGAGCATGATCAATAATATTGCATTCATTGTTTATGGGAACATATGGTCAGTCGAATTACTGTGGCGGTGATTTCATAATGTATGCAAATACCAAATCATTATGCAATTATGTATGAAATTAACATAATATTGTACATCAACTAAATATTTCAATTTAAAATAATGGAGTAAAATGAAAGAAACTGGATGCTGGGAGGGGTGCTCGAGTTGAAGTGGGAGCAGAAATTGTCTTTGCAGTGTCTCCCTCTCTCCCACTCAGCTGGTCCCTTCGGTGGCTGCAGGGGGTAGGTAGACAGCATGCCTTAAAACTCTTATCTCTCACATGGAAGCAACCTAGATATCCATCAATGAACGAATGGATAAAGAAGCTCTGGCACATATATACAATGCAGTACTTCTCAGCTGCAAAAAAAAAAAAAAAAAAAAAAACCATAAGATTCAGTCCTAATGAGATAGATGAATCTAGACTCTATTATACAAAGTGAAGTCAAAAGGAGAAGGACAGAGCTTCCCTGGTGGTCCAGTGGGTAGGGAGTCCACCTTGCAGTGCAAGGGGTGACAGTTCGATCCCTGACCCGGGAAGATCCCATGTGCCGAGGAGCAGCTGGACTAGTGTGCCCAATTGCTGAACCGGTGCTCTGGAGCGCATGCACCCAGGGCCAGTGCTCTGCAGGGAGAGAGGCCACTGCAATGGGAGGCCCACATAGGCTGAAGAATAAAGATGGATGAAACATAAATAAATAAATCAATAAAAGGAGGCCAAAAATATATTTAAAAAAAAAACAGAGAGAGAAGGACAAGTATAGTATACTAACAGGTACATGGAAAATCTAGTAAGATCATACTGATAAATACACACACAGAGCATCGATGGAAAAACAGTCATAGAGAACAGACTTACGGACACTGGGGAGAGGGAAGAGTGGGTGAGAGATACGGAAAGAGTAACATGGAGCCCTATACTAGCATGTGTTAAAGAGATAACTATTGTCAATGCGCTGTGGGTTAACGGATCTTACGTGGGGGCTATGTGATGGCCTGGAGGGGTGGGATGGGAGAGATGGGATATACATATGATTAATCTGGGATTATACATATTTGTAAGCAACAAAACTCTGTAAAAGCAAAAAAAAAAACCTCTTATCTCTCACAGAGAGAGTTCAGCCTTTGGTGGGACTGTCTGGAGGCCTGGTTGCCAGGTGCTGAGACTTGTGTTCTAGGCTGAGTCTCTGTGAGTGAGGCCAAACTGAGAATCAAAAAAGTGGAAAATTAGACTTGGAGCCCAAAGTAGGTAGGTCAAGTGTTGGAAACTCTTGCGCCTGTGCCTCCATATTTAGTTGGTCTGATTTGCTTGGCTGGGAAACCACATGCTGCCCAGCTCCTTACAAGACAGCATTCTCAAAATATGACTTTTGATGTTCCTATCTGTGTTAGTCAGGGTTTTTTTCACTTGGAAGTAACAGTAGCCCAACTAAAAATGTTAATCAGGAAGGGAATCTTTTGACTTATGGAATTGCAGAAGAAAATAGTTCGAATGAAAAGGACAAGGACGAGGGCTTCTCCAGGAGGTTCAAGACTGAGAACTGGAAACTCGATAGTCCTGGTCCTCTTTCGCTCCATTTCTGCAGACACCACATGATAGAGAAAGAAGTCCCCAGAAGTCCCTCCTTAACCTTCAAGCTGCACAGCAGAAAAACATCTATGTCTTTTGTTCTCATTGCCAAAGGAAACGGCTCTAAAAAATCACTGGGGTCAGGCAAACAGAGTACTATTGGCTGAGTCTGGATCATGTACCTCCCTCTGTGGCCAGGGGATTGGGTGAGAAGTGGTAATTGGCAGCCCCATCCCAATGACGTGGTCAGAATGGAAGAGGAGCATTTCCCCCAAGGATGTGCTGAACAGACAAAAACAACAGATGTCCATCCACTGGCCACAGCCAACTCCAGGCTCAGGTGGCTTCTCAACTTGCCAGTCCAATTCGTTCCTGCTCCTCAGATGCCCAAATAGTCTCCACCCAGCTCCTAGCTATCTCTCTAAGGAGAAAGATTCTGGCCATGTCTTGAGCAAACCATTTAAAATAAATATCATATAGATGGTGCAGATTTCATCCTCACTTAATTAGCCATGAGACAACATGATGACTCTCTCCTTTTTCCTTTGTAGCCTGGCCACAGGACTCATTTAAAAGACCTATGTAACTACCCTTTGCTAATTATGGTTCTAACTTGCGTAAAAATAACAATCTGTGTACCTGCAAAGAAGAACATCTTTTTCCATGTTTCTATAACATTGACCTCTTGGGATCCAAGTCTCTCCCGTCCCTGTAGTAAGTACCAAGAATCCCCATGCTAGTAAACTCACCCACAATGAGGTGACAGAGCCTTGATGAGTTGATGTGAAGCTTCCAAAAAAAAAAATAAGACTGAGGAGAAAAGCAATGGTTAACCCAGTTTAAAAGCACTGATAGCAAACAGGCTGATGGGCATCATAGCAGACTGGGTAGGACTTGGGACAATTATGGGGAGTACTTTTCAAATCACACTAGCACATCTGAACTCCTGCCAATTTTCCGGTGCCACTGACCAAAACAAGGACCCCTCCTTCAAATTGGAGTCAAATAATCCTATGCCCAAACACAGACTTTATTATGGCTGAGATGAGTCAAGTTCCCTAACATCTCTGAGCCTCAGTTTACCAATCTATATGGGGATTATACTTATTTACTCATAAGACTATTGGGGAAAATTTTAGAAGGACAATCCATGTAAAATGCAAAGCTCACTGTCTACATATAGGAGGAACTCAAAAAATGTCAGCTCCTCTTGCCTTCATGATCCAAAGGTAAGGTTTTATGCATATTTTAAGGACTCTAAAAATCACTGGGGTCAGGCAAACAGAGTACTATTGGCTGAGTCTGGATCATGTACCTCCCTCTGTGGCCAGGGGATTGGGTGAGAAGTGGTAATTGGCAGCCCCATCCCAATGACGTGGTCAGAATGGAAGAGGAGCATTTCCCCCAAGGATGTGCTGAACAGACAAAAACAACAGATGTCCATCCACTGGCCACAGCCAACTCCAGGCTCAGGTGGCTTCTCAACTTGCCAGTCCAATTCGTTCCTGCTCCTCAGATGCCCAAATAGTCTCCACCCAGCTCCTAGCTATCTCTCTAAGGAGAAAGATTCTGGCCATGTCTTGAGCAAACCATTTAAAATAAATATCATATAGATGGTGCAGATTTCATCCTCACTTAATTAGCCATGAGACAACATGATGACTCTCTCCTTTTTCCTTTGTAGCCTGGCCACAGGACTCATTTAAAAGACCTATGTAACTACCCTTTGCTAATTATGGTTCTAACTTGCGTAAAAATAACAATCTGTGTACCTGCAAAGAAGAACATCTTTTTCCATGTTTCTATAACATTGACCTCTTGGGATCCAAGTCTCTCCCGTCCCTGTAGTAAGTACCAAGAATCCCCATGCTAGTAAACTCACCCACAATGAGGTGACAGAGCCTTGATGAGTTGATGTGAAGCTTCCAAAAAAAAAAATAAGACTGAGGAGAAAAGCAATGGCTAACCCAGTTTAAAAGCACTGATAGCAAACAGGCTGATGGGCATCATAGCAGACTGGGTAGGACTTGGGACAATTATGGGGAGTACTTTTCAAATCACACTAGCACATCTGAACTCCTGCCAATTTTCCGGTGCCACTGACCAAAACAAGGACCCCTCCTTCAAATTGGAGTCAAATAATCCTATGCCCAAACACAGACTTTATTATGGCTGAGATGAGTCAAGTTCCCTAACATCTCTGAGCCTCAGTTTACCAATCTATATGGGGATTATACTTATTTACTCATAAGACTATTGGGGAAAATTTTAGAAGGACAATCCATGTAAAATGCAAAGCTCACTGTCTACATATAGGAGGAACTCAAAAAATGTCAGCTCCTCTTGCCTTCATGATCCAAAGGTAAGGCTCCTTCAGGAGAAGGGATGATGTCTATATTTTCAGCACAGCGTAAGGGGCTTGACACATAAAATGACGTGTCTGTGTCAGACTAATGAATGAATGAACAGGGCTACTACTACGTCCATAATCTCTTCAGGGGTGTTTCATTTTTTCCATCACAACAGTTGTTCTCTATTTGAGATTTGATGTTTTCTTTTCATGGTAAGGTGGTATTACCTTGATTTTTAAGATTCAAGTGGCATTTTTCAAATGCCCTGAATAAAGGGAAACACAGCACTGCCTCCAGTCTCTTTGGAGATTCTTGGGGAGCCTCAAGTTAAGCTACAACCTGGGTTCTACTTCCACTAAATTGGTTCTTTCGACAAATCGTTTCTCTGTTCTTCAGGTTCTTTTTTTTAGTTCTACATACTTCTGCTGTAAGGATATTTGCCATAAACATCTTTTCTGCAAAATACTTTTGCCCCATAACTAATTGGACATAAGGCAATCTTGCCATGAAAGATGACTGGTTGACAGTGGAGTTTTAAGTGGTTGACAGCTTGGTTTCATTTCTCCATTGACATAGGACCCCATTTTTACATCCCATCAGTCTCAGCCCTCCTAATGGTCTATACAGGGATGAGTAGGCATGGCCCTCTTAAAACAGTGAATGATAACTATTTATATGGGCTTGATAGAAAATACCATGAAAAAACTTACTGCAAGTGTGAATAAGAGAGTGTCAAGTCAGAGTGAATGCTGGACTGGAATATGAAAATGTCCTTTGCAAATCTGTCAATGATTTGAAGGTGCACAGTTGAACCCACATCTTCCATAGAATTTTGGGACATCTATCAGGAGGCATGTGACAACCTGCCAAGAGCAAACAGCTTTCCCAGCACAATTCCAAGCCCAGGTACAAATGTGCATCCTAGAATTTGAAAGCCAATACCTCCCTTAATGAAGAATTTTATCAGAATAGAAAATTGTGATGCCAAATGAGGTAAAAACAAGCAAAAAAAAAAAAAAGAAGAAAGTATAAAATACTGTGAATAAATCTATTTGTCACCTTCACTGTACAATTGTAAGAGATTTGATTTAGGTCATACCTGAATGGCCTATGTTCTTCAATTCTTCAGTTTAAGTCTGAATTTTGCAATCAGGAGTTCATGATTTGAGCCACAGTCACCTTCCAGTCTTGTTTCTGGTGACTGTAGAACTTCTCCATAAAAGGTCTGAGTGCCAAAAATTGATGCCTTTGAACTGTGGTGCTGGAGAAGACTTTTGAGAGTTCCTTTGACTGCAAAGAGATCAAACCAGTCAATCCTAAAGGAAATCAGCCCTGAATATTCTTTAGAAGGACTGATGCTGAAACTGAAACTGCAATACTTTGACCACCTGATGCAGAGACAACTCACTGGAGAAGACTCTGAGGCTGGGGAAAATACAAGGCAGAAAGAGAAGGGAACAATAGAGGTCAAGATGGTTGGATGGCATCACTGCCTCAATGAACATGAGTTTGAGCAAGTGATGGTAAAGGCTTAGAAGGCCTGGCATGCTGCAGTTCATGGGATCACAGAGTCAGACACGACTGAGCGATTGAACTGAACCATGAATGAAAAACTTAGAAGACAAATGCTTAAATATAATGTGCCAAAAAATGTGTTATTTTCAGAGTGTTGCCACGAATCTATACATATTTCAAATACATTCAAATATATTTCTGTAAAGTCTTATTAGTTTTTTAACTCATTTTCCATGTTTCATTATGTCCTTTCTAATGTGTCCTTTTACTTTTTTTATTTTATCTTTCCCAACAAAATTGCCTTCTGGTGAATTAGCTACATGGCACATAGGTTTGTGGCACAAAACATTTACAGAAGAAATATCAGACATACATTTTCTTCTTCCTGTACCATATCACCACCCTCATAAACACCCCAAGCCATCACTCTCCCCAAATACTACTGCCAGCTATGTACACAGAAGATTTTGTCCAAGATTTCAGGTAAGAAACTGCTTGAGAGCATTTCAAATGATTTAGAATCTAATAGCAGATGCTCGCATTCACAAAAGCCGGAGATTACTAATCAGTCACCTGCCTGCACGACCTCCAGCATCCAGACACATGCCTGCCTCCCCCTCCTCACTCTCCTCCTCTGTCTGCTCTCAGGCAACCCCTCCACAAATGCTGTCTTATCTAGTCATCCCAGTGCCTTTTCACAGACCAGTCCCTCGAGTCCTTACTTGCCACACCTACAGAAAACTCAAAAGGTAAGGCTCTTCACAGTTCTAAACGTAGACAGTTCTCTCCTAAGAGGAAGGAACTGTGGAACCAGCTCCAACAACAATCACTCCAAAGTACTTTTCCCTCCTGATTGTTCTGATTTAACACACTCCCTGGCTGCCAAGTGGTATCTGAGCACTTTGGCTCCATTCCTTAGCTAATGCTTTTTACTTTTATTTTCCTGTAAATCCTTTGGGATCTCCCTCACCACTATGGGAATCTTTTCAGCATCTCTAAATCCCATCATGAACACCTGCTGATTTCACTGGGGTTGGATGGTGGGCAGGTAGAATGCAAGGAGGATCCAAAGGAGAACTTGGATGAACTCCAGGATCAAGAAATACTCAAAACTAAGAACACTGATGCTCTTGGTTTGGTTCTAATGAAGTACAATCTGTCCTGACAACTTTCAGTTTTTCAGCCTTGACGATTCATGGCCTGCATCCACAGACACTTATGTTGACCTTGTCATCAAGGACTCTAGGGCTTATTCATCTAATATGGGTATTGGCCTAAACTTTGCTTCAAAGATGGGACACAGGAGAGGAAGGAACATCCATGGTTGTGAGGGACATGGGAACCCTCACTAACTGCCCCTAACTCAAAGTCTGACCTTTATCCAGAAACCCAATTGTGCCATCCCTCAGTGTTAAGTGTTCTCACATAGGAGATGTTATGAGAATATAAGATTTATTATCATAAGGAATTGGCTCACATGATTATAGAGGCTAAGTCTCCAGATCTACAGTCAGCCAGCTGAAGACCCAAGAGGACTAACGATGTATGTTGCATTCCAAGACCAAAGGCCTGAGAAGCTAGAGAGTTAATGGTGTAGCTGTAGATTCAAAGGCTGGTGACTCGAAAGATTTCAAATGATTTAGAATCTAATAGCAGATGCTCGCATTCACAAAAGCCGGAGATTACTAATCAGTCACCTGCCTGCACGACCTCCAGCATCCAGACACATGCCTGCCTCCCCCTCCTCACTCTCCTCCTCTGTCTGCTCTCAGGCAACCCCTCCACAAATGCTGTCTTATCTAGTCATCCCAGTGCCTTTTCACAGACCAGTCCCTCGAGTCCTTACTTGCCACACCTACAGAAAACTCAAAAGGTAAGGCTCTTCACAGTTCTAAACGTAGACAGTTCTCTCCTAAGAGGAAGGAACTGTGGAACCAGCTCCAACAACAATCACTCCAAAGTACTTTTCCCTCCTGATTGTTCTGATTTAACACACTCCCTGGCTGCCAAGTGGTATCTGAGCACTTTGGCTCCATTCCTTAGCTAATGCTTTTTACTTTTATTTTCCTGTAAATCCTTTGGGATCTCCCTCACCACTATGGGAATCTTTTCAGCATCTCTAAATCCCATCATGAACACCTGCTGATTTCACTGGGGTTGGATGGTGGGCAGGTAGAATGCAAGGAGGATCCAAAGGAGAACTTGGATGAACTCCAGGATCAAGAAATACTCAAAACTAAGAACACTGATGCTCTTGGTTTGGTTCTAATGAAGTACAATCTGTCCTGACAACTTTCAGTTTTTCAGCCTTGACGATTCATGGCCTGCATCCACAGACACTTATGTTGACCTTGTCATCAAGGACTCTAGGGCTTATTCATCTAATATGGGTATTGGCCTAAACTTTGCTTCAAAGATGGGACACAGGAGAGGAAGGAACATCCATGGTTGTGAGGGACATGGGAACCCTCACTAACTGCCCCTAACTCAAAGTCTGACCTTTATCCAGAAACCCAATTGTGCCATCCCTCAGTGTTAAGTGTTCTCACATAGGAGATGTTATGAGAATATAAGATTTATTATCATAAGGAATTGGCTCACATGATTATAGAGGCTAAGTCTCCAGATCTACAGTCAGCCAGCTGAAGACCCAAGAGGACTAACGATGTATGTTGCATTCCAAGACCAAAGGCCTGAGAAGCTAGAGAGTTAATGGTGTAGCTGTAGATTCAAAGGCTGGTGACTCAAAACCCAAGAAGAGCTGATGTCTCAGTTCTGGGCTGAAGAAAGGAAGAGACTAATGTTCCAGTTCAAAGCACTGTGGCAGAAGTCTTTCCCCCATACAGACAGAGGGGTTTGTCTTTTTATTCCACTCAAACCATCAACTGATTGGATGAGGCCCACCCACGTTAGGGAGGGCAACCTGTATTCTAATATTAATCTTATTTAAGACACACCTGGAACAATATTTAGCCAAATATCTGAAGACCCCTTGGTGGAATGAAGTGGAAACATAAAGTGAACCATCACACTCAGTTTCTCTTTCTTTGTAATGGGCATAATACTGGCCACACTCATGCAAATGAAAAAAACACCAACAGCTAACACTGGTTTGAGTTCTGATCCTCCTACTTATTGGTGGAGTGATTTTGAGCCAGTCACTTGACTTAGTGACAGAGCTTTTTAATTTGAAAAAAAGGAAGAAAGAAAGGAAGGAAGAGTATAGACTAGACGAGAAGACAGAGGCAGAGAGAAAACAAGAGAATAATAGAGAAAGGGATAATCTTGGGCTTCCCTGGTGGTCCAGTGGGTAAGGACACCACCTTGCAGTGCAAAGAGCGCAGGTTTGATCCCTGGCCTGGGAAGATCCCACATGCTGCAGAGCAGCTGGATGATTGTGTGCAATTACCCAGCCAGAGCTCTGGAGCGCATGCGCCCAGAGCCGGTGCTCTGTGACAACAGAGGTCACTGTGATGGGAGGCATACACGGGCCAAAGAACAAAGATGGATGAAAACAGATAAATGAAAGACCAATAGAAGTGGCCCGCCCACCCCCCTCCCTTCCCAACATGTCCCCTCCTTCCGCAAAAAAAAAAGAAAAAGAGAGAGAAAGGGATAATCTTATCTGCCTCACCTATTAGTGAAGGTTCATGTAAGATTAGTTCAGTGCCTCTCAATGATGGTCACACAGTGAAATTGTCTGGGGGAGGTTTTTAAATGCTGTCCAAGCCACAGGATAGACCAACTAAATCAGGAGGTGGCACCCATGGATCAGTAATCAGTAAAACTTGCCGGTGATTCAAATGTGCAATCAAGATTGAGAACCTCTAGATTAAATCTGTGAAACTTTTCCCCAAAGGTTGAGGAATAATGATAATTCCCAACAGATAATTGTCCACAGACTCTCCTCCTTTTAAGAGGTGGAGTTTAATTCTCTTCCCTTTAAGTGTAAGCCGTATCTAATGAATCACTTGTAATCAACAGAACATGATATCAGCCCCCGGATGTGACTTCAGCATCTGGGATATTGCCTTAGCTTGCTCAAGCTGCTGCAACAGAATGCCGGTGGATGTCTTGTAAACAACAGAGATTTTTTTCTCACATTTATGGCGACTGAACTGAAATCAGGCTGCAAGCATGGTCTTTTTTGTAATGGGCATAATACTGGCCACACTCATGCAAATGAAAAAAACACCAACAGCTAACACTGGTTTGAGTTCTGATCCTCCTACTTATTGGTGGAGTGATTTTGAGCCAGTCACTTGACTTAGTGACAGAGCTTTTTAATTTGAAAAAAAGGAAGAAAGAAAGGAAGGAAGAGTATAGACTAGACGAGAAGACAGAGGCAGAGAGAAAACAAGAGAATAATAGAGAAAGGGATAATCTTGGGCTTCCCTGGTGGTCCAGTGGGTAAGGACACCACCTTGCAGTGCAAAGAGCGCAGGTTTGATCCCTGGCCTGGGAAGATCCCACATGCTGCAGAGCAGCTGGATGATTGTGTGCAATTACCCAGCCAGAGCTCTGGAGCGCATGCGCCCAGAGCCGGTGCTCTGTGACAACAGAGGTCACTGTGATGGGAGGCATACACGGGCCAAAGAACAAAGATGGATGAAAACAGATAAATGAAAGACCAATAGAAGTGGCCCGCCCACCCCCCTCCCTTCCCAACATGTCCCCTCCTTCCGCAAAAAAAAAAGAAAAAGAGAGAGAAAGGGATAATCTTATCTGCCTCACCTATTAGTGAAGGTTCATGTAAGATTAGTTCAGTGCCTCTCAATGATGGTCACACAGTGAAATTGTCTGGGGGAGGTTTTTAAATGCTGTCCAAGCCACAGGATAGACCAACTAAATCAGGAGGTGGCACCCATGGATCAGTAATCAGTAAAACTTGCCGGTGATTCAAATGTGCAATCAAGATTGAGAACCTCTAGATTAAATCTGTGAAACTTTTCCCCAAAGGTTGAGGAATAATGATAATTCCCAACAGATAATTGTCCACAGACTCTCCTCCTTTTAAGAGGTGGAGTTTAATTCTCTTCCCTTTAAGTGTAAGCCGTATCTAATGAATCACTTGTAATCAACAGAACATGATATCAGCCCCCGGATGTGACTTCAGCATCTGGGATATTGCCTTAGCTTGCTCAAGCTGCTGCAACAGAATGCCGGTGGATGTCTTGTAAACAACAGAGATTTTTTTCTCACATTTATGGCGACTGAACTGAAATCAGGCTGCAAGCATGGTCAGGTTTTGATGAGGACCTTCTTTCAGATGACAGACCATGGACCTCTTGTGGAATCCTCATATGGCAGAAAGGAGAGGGAGACTCTGAAGTCCTGTTTACAAGGGCACTAATCACATTCATGGGGGTGCCACCCTCATGACCTAATCACCACCCAAAGACCCCACCTCCTAATAGCATCAATTGTTATTTAGTCGCTCAGTCATGTCCTACTCTTCTGCAACTCCCTGGACTGTAGCCCACCAAGCTCTCTGTCCGTCGGATTCTACAGGCAAGAATACTGGAGTGGGTTGCCAGTTCCTCCTCAGGGGATCCTCATGATCCAGGGAGAGAACCCACACGTCCTGCAAATCTCCTGCATTGCAGGCAAATTCTTTACCTCTGAACCACTAGGGAAGCCAGTACCATTGTATTAGAAGGTTAGAATTTCAATATATGAGTGAGGGAGGGGGAGACATAAGCATTTCGCTGCAAACATAAAAAGTATTGTAACTTCCTCTCTTGGACCACTCACTCTAGGGAAGCCAGCTACCAAGTTGTAAGGACATTCAACAGTTCTATGAAGCAGCCTATGGGGTGAGGAACTGAGGTCTCCAGCCAACAGCCATGTGAGCGCTCTATTTTCAAAGAAGATTCTTGGGTCCTTGTCAGGTTTCAGATACCTGCAGACCCAGCCACTGCCAAGATTACAACTCATGAAAGACCCTGATTTAGAACCACTTAGCTAGGCTACTCCTGAATCCCTGACCTATAGAAAATGTGAGAAAATAGATACCTGTTGTTTAAAACTGCTACGCTTTAGAGTAATTTTTTAAGCAGCAGTAATACAGGTACCTAATCACATTTTGAAGAAATAATCATTTCCCAGGGAAGTGATCTCTAGCTAATACCTAAAGGATGAATGGGAGTTAGTCAGGCAACACAGGCAGGAGAGAGAGTTTGAGAGAGGCCCACAACATGCACAAAGGTCTGCCAGGGAGTGGGTGGTACTTTGCAGGGACCACAAGGAATTCAAATGGTGAAGGAAGAGGAATAGTATTGAAAGAGTTTTACATCATTTTGAGACTTAAACCCAGGGCCCAGACCTGATCGAACCCTGCTTGAAACTTGAACCCATGTGGCTGGAGCTTGAATTCTAGCCAAAACCCTGTTTGGGACTTGAACCCACGTGACTGGGGCTTGAACCTAGCCAAAATCTGGTTTGGGACTCAAACCCACGTGGCAAAGGCTTAACCCCAGTCAGAACCCTGCTTGGGATGTAAATCCACGTAGTCAGGACTCAATCCTGCCCAAAACCCTATCTGGGACTCGAACCCAAGTGGCCAGGACTTAATCCAACACTCATCCAACGTCTGGACCCACTGAGGCTCTGGTTCTTCGTGCCTCAATGCAGAAGAAATTCAGCGAGAGGCAGAGTGATAAGCAAGAAGAGGATTTATTAGGATAGGGTACTTGTAAGAGGTGCAAGTGGGCAGACAGGAAAGCTCTGCTCTGTTCTCTCAATTGAGTGTGGGCAGCAATATATATAGGATGGTAGAAGACCACCCCCCTCAAGTAGACGCAGATGCAGGACATACATCGTTGGTTGCTTCTTCGCCAGCTCCTCCTTCTTCAACTGTTTATACCCAGTCAAGCTTGCTTTACTGAACAAGGAGCAGCTCTCCTGAGTTATCATCAACTCACTGGCCTCCCAACCTTTCTCAGGTTTCTCCCTTCTTCCTACCATCCCCTACTAGGGCTCTACAACCATCTACCTATTCTACTCTTTCCCTATCAGTAAGGATGGCACTGGAGAGGTTGGCAGCAACCAGGGTATACAGGGCCATGAAGAGGAGCCTCGATTATCATGAGGGCTGTATAGGATTTTCATCAGCACGGTATAAAGAGGTCAGATTCATGCCTTATAGCATATATCCTGATATCTTGGGAAGCGAGGCCAGATGGAAAATGAAGAGACCAGAGAGTAGGCTACTGCAGTGTCCAGGTGGAGAAAAATGGCAGTTGGACTAAGGTGGGGTTTCTATAAACAGGATATGCTTATCACTGCCTAGCAACATGATCGCACTGGGAGTGGCAGTCTTCTGGGTTCGCTCAGGCATCTTCATGCTCAGCGTTTGCTGTCTGGGAGCATGTGACCTGAGACATGGGTAGAGGTGGAAGGTAGATCATTAGATCATAAAAAAGTAATTATGTACGGGCATACCTTGTTTTAGTCTGCTTTGCTGAATTGCACTTCACAGATAGTGCATTAAAAAAAAGTGAAGGTTGATGTATCAAACAAGGATACTGCATCATTTTTCCAACAGCATTTGCTCACTTCATGTCTCTGTGTCATATTTTGGTAATTCTCATATATCGAACTTTTTCATGATTATATTTGTGATGATGATTTGGGATCCGTGATCTTTGATGTGACTAGTACAACTTGCTGAAGGCTCAGAAAATATTAGGCATTTTTAGCAGTAAAGCACCTTTCAATTAGGGTATACACATTATTTTTACAGACATAATGCTATTGTACACAGAACAGACTACAGGTTAGTATAAACATAACTTTTCATGCACTCGGAAACCAAAAATTTGTTAACTTTGTGATTCACTTTATTGCTATAGTCACCTTATTGCAGTGGTCTGGGTATGCCTCTATCAGCATGGCCAGCATCCCCTATGCACCACCCCCCCCAAAAAAAGCAATGGAAATTTGGACCCTAGAGAAAGCTGCAAGGGAAACAGAGTCCAAGAGGCCTGGTTTTAGGAGGTGGAGATAATAAGAGAACCCTCCTTGTCCTCCTCACTCTCCAAAGAGAACTATTTTCTAACCAGAATAGTCAAATCTATAGAGACAGGAAGTAGATTAGTTTTAGGGGCTGCCTAGGGTTGGAGGCACAGGCTGGGTTGGAAGATGGTGATAGCTAAAGGTTACAGTTTCTTTCTGAGGAGAAGAAAATGTTCTAAAATTGACTGCCATGAACGCACTAAAAATCATTGAATGGTTGAGTTCTATAGCATGCAGCTTATATCTCAAGCTGTTTTTTCTTTTTAAAATTTTCTTTTTTCCATACTTAGTGGAGAATATAGAGAGGCTTCCCACGTGGCCTGGATTTTCCAGGTAGTTCAGTAGAAAAGAGTCGGCCTCCAATGCAGGAGATGCTGCCAGTTTGATCCCTGGGTTAGCAAGATCTCCTGGAGAAGGAAATAGCAACCTACTCCAGTATAGGAATACTGTATTGAAATTCCACAGACAGAGGAGCCTGGCAAGCTACAGTCCATGGGGTCACAAAAGAGCTGGAGATGGCTAAGCAAAAACAGTGGAGAATATAGAATCATTGGATGATGTGCCACTCGACAGTAAATGATACATCCTTTGATTATTGTTTACTGACTTCACACAGAACTTAAGCTTCAGGAGGACTGAAGCTTTGTTTTATTTAGAAGTGGTTCTCCAGAGCCCTACACAGAGCCTGACACATAGCGATTATATTTGTGATGATGATTTGGGATCCGTGATCTTTGATGTGACTAGTACAACTTGCTGAAGGCTCAGAAAATATTAGGCATTTTTAGCAGTAAAGCACCTTTCAATTAGGGTATACACATTATTTTTACAGACATAATGCTATTGTACACAGAACAGACTACAGGTTAGTATAAACATAACTTTTCATGCACTCGGAAACCAAAAATTTGTTAACTTTGTGATTCACTTTATTGCTATAGTCACCTTATTGCAGTGGTCTGGGTATGCCTCTATCAGCATGGCCAGCATCCCCTATGCACCACCCCCCCCAAAAAAAGCAATGGAAATTTGGACCCTAGAGAAAGCTGCAAGGGAAACAGAGTCCAAGAGGCCTGGTTTTAGGAGGTGGAGATAATAAGAGAACCCTCCTTGTCCTCCTCACTCTCCAAAGAGAACTATTTTCTAACCAGAATAGTCAAATCTATAGAGACAGGAAGTAGATTAGTTTTAGGGGCTGCCTAGGGTTGGAGGCACAGGCTGGGTTGGAAGATGGTGATAGCTAAAGGTTACAGTTTCTTTCTGAGGAGAAGAAAATGTTCTAAAATTGACTGCCATGAACGCACTAAAAATCATTGAATGGTTGAGTTCTATAGCATGCAGCTTATATCTCAAGCTGTTTTTTCTTTTTAAAATTTTCTTTTTTCCATACTTAGTGGAGAATATAGAGAGGCTTCCCACGTGGCCTGGATTTTCCAGGTAGTTCAGTAGAAAAGAGTCGGCCTCCAATGCAGGAGATGCTGCCAGTTTGATCCCTGGGTTAGCAAGATCTCCTGGAGAAGGAAATAGCAACCTACTCCAGTATAGGAATACTGTATTGAAATTCCACAGACAGAGGAGCCTGGCAAGCTACAGTCCATGGGGTCACAAAAGAGCTGGAGATGGCTAAGCAAAAACAGTGGAGAATATAGAATCATTGGATGATGTGCCACTCGACAGTAAATGATACATCCTTTGATTATTGTTTACTGACTTCACACAGAACTTAAGCTTCAGGAGGACTGAAGCTTTGTTTTATTTAGAAGTGGTTCTCCAGAGCCCTACACAGAGCCTGACACATAGCAAGTGCTTGGAAAAGACTGGACAGATGACTGAGTATGTGAATGAATGGACATATTGACCAAGTCTACCAGTCTCTCAAGCAAATCCTTTCCTCATTCTAGTGGAGTAAGAGTCCTTCCTCCTTTCAAAGGTCCATGGGTTGATACCGTCTACTGTACCAGCTACGTCTAAGAGTAGCTGGAGCAGGTTGCCCCAGGAACCTGTGATATTGACACCATGCAGAATCCTGATTCCCAGGATCCCCCAGATCCAACCAGCGCACCAGACATGCCTCTTCCATCTGACACTGTCCCTTTTAAATCAGCTAAGTCAGCATCAATTAACACCCATTAATCCAATTTTCATGAAATTGGACAAGCAGACCCAGAAGTTCATGCTGCAGAACAAATTACTGGAAAACAGAGTGAAATACCTCTTCCAGCTTCTTAGCCTGCTAAGATGTAAAGAGCCTTTCCAGTGGGAATTGGAAAGCAGGTAGCAGTTCAAGGTCACCTTGCATGCAAATTGCTGCCTTACCACCATCAGAGGCTTGAGAAATGAAAGGTCATATAATAACAAGTTCTTGCAGCCTTGTTGGAACTGAAACACAGTGAATCAATCACGGCACCCTTTCTGGATGGTAACTGAGGATGCCTGTCCACACACATATGTCCTCTCATTCAGCCTTGAGATTTGAGGAAGAATAGAATCTTCCATCTGATGAGTAAGAATATGAAGGCAAAAAGAGTCAGCTTGTGACTGACTCACTTATGGACCCAGAGTCTATTGATCTCTAAGTCTCAGTTCTCTCATCTACAAATTAAGCAACAACTACAAAGTAACTTCTCATTGCTGAATAAGATAACACATATAAAACATTTATCATAGACAGGACCCAGCAAGAAGTATATTCTCAGTAAATGTTAGTTTAAAAAGAAACCGCACAGTCTCTTTCTATCCTAGGTTTTGTGAAAAACTTGAATACATCATGTTCTGATCAATACTCTAAGCAAAACAGTGGAGAATATAGAATCATTGGATGATGTGCCACTCGACAGTAAATGATACATCCTTTGATTATTGTTTACTGACTTCACAGAACTTAAGCTTCAGGAGGACTGAAGCTTTGTTTTATTTAGAAGTGGTTCTCCAGAGCCCTACACAGAGCCTGACACATAGCAAGTGCTTGGAAAAGACTGGACAGATGACTGAGTATGTGAATGAATGGACATATTGACCAAGTCTACCAGTCTCTCAAGCAAATCCTTTCCTCATTCTAGTGGAGTAAGAGTCCTTCCTCCTTTCAAAGGTCCATGGGTTGATACCGTCTACTGTACCAGCTACGTCTAAGAGTAGCTGGAGCAGGTTGCCCCAGGAACCTGTGATATTGACACCATGCAGAATCCTGATTCCCAGGATCCCCCAGATCCAACCAGCGCACCAGACATGCCTCTTCCATCTGACACTGTCCCTTTTAAATCAGCTAAGTCAGCATCAATTAACACCCATTAATCCAATTTTCATGAAATTGGACAAGCAGACCCAGAAGTTCATGCTGCAGAACAAATTACTGGAAAACAGAGTGAAATACCTCTTCCAGCTTCTTAGCCTGCTAAGATGTAAAGAGCCTTTCCAGTGGGAATTGGAAAGCAGGTAGCAGTTCAAGGTCACCTTGCATGCAAATTGCTGCCTTACCACCATCAGAGGCTTGAGAAATGAAAGGTCATATAATAACAAGTTCTTGCAGCCTTGTTGGAACTGAAACACAGTGAATCAATCACGGCACCCTTTCTGGATGGTAACTGAGGATGCCTGTCCACACACATATGTCCTCTCATTCAGCCTTGAGATTTGAGGAAGAATAGAATCTTCCATCTGATGAGTAAGAATATGAAGGCAAAAAGAGTCAGCTTGTGACTGACTCACTTATGGACCCAGAGTCTATTGATCTCTAAGTCTCAGTTCTCTCATCTACAAATTAAGCAACAACTACAAAGTAACTTCTCATTGCTGAATAAGATAACACATATAAAACATTTATCATAGACAGGACCCAGCAAGAAGTATATTCTCAGTAAATGTTAGTTTAAAAAGAAACCGCACAGTCTCTTTCTATCCTAGGTTTTGTGAAAAACTTGAATACATCATGTTCTGATCAATACTCATCCCAAACCTTCGCTTCTCTTCCCTAATTCCTCCTGAATAAACCTCAGCCTAGATAATAAGATTGGCATTAAATCCCTGATGCATACAAACTTTCACCTGACATTTTCTGAAGGATGAATAGATAGATGGTTGAGAATTAGTCATCGAATTACTGAACGAATGAGGAAGTGAATGAATGAGTGGCTAACAAAACTAATGAGTTAAAGAATAAAGAACAGGGCTCCCCTTGTGGTCCAGTGGATAGAGTCTGCCTTGCAGTGCAAGGGACACAGGTTCGATCCCTGGCCCAGGAAGCGGAGCGGCTGGACTGGTGTGTCCAACTATGAGCTGGCGTTCTTGAGCATATGTGCCCAGAGCCGGTGCTCTGCAACAAGAGAGGCCACTGCAGTGGGAGGCCCACAGAGGCAAAGAATAAAGGTGGATGAAGATAATAAATAGCTAAGAAAGAGTTTGTGACATGAAGTTAAAAAACAAAAAAGAATAAAGAACAGCTAGTATGTATCTTATAAACTCTGTGCACCAAAGGCCTTTACCTGGATTGTATTTCAGGTTTGCTTAATGGTCACATTCCTATATTTTCCACAATATTTTTATATCATATGTATATGACTTTATATTTTTATTATCTGTCTCTTCCTACTAGAGTGAAATGTCTATAAGTGAAGGAATTTTTGTTTATTTTATTAACTTTGGTGCCTTCAGCACCAAGCATAGTGCCTGACAAATAGGAAACCCTAATCATGGACAAATATTTGTTAAAGGTATGATGTACCTTAATGTGCTCAGTCAACCAATGAGGAAGGTAGAATTTTTGTTCTTGTGTGACTAGTGAACACACTGAAGCCCAAAAATGTGATTTGTCCAAGGACATATCAGTAAGAAGTGACAGAGCACAGATTCCCACTGACCCTAAAGAGCACTCTTGATTTTTGTCAAAAAGAAACAACAGGCCCAAATGGAGTCACTGGTTCTAAGCCCACAACATCCAACCAGGGCTTGATACCTAACCTAGTTACTGTTTCAGCCTCTCCCTGGAATGTAGTCTTACCCAGTCAATCTGGAATTTTCTGGATAGAACCAATGAGGTCATCTGTCACACAGACCCATTCCATCCCCAGAGAAAGACTGGTAATCATGTTCTGATCAATACTCATCCCAAACCTTCGCTTCTCTTCCTAATTCCTCCTGAATAAACCTCAGCCTAGATAATAAGATTGGCATTAAATCCTGATGCATACAAACTTTCACCTGACATTTTCTGAAGGATGAATAGATAGATGGTTGAGAATTAGTCATCGAATTACTGAACGAATGAGGAAGTGAATGAATGAGTGGCTAACAAAACTAATGAGTTAAAGAATAAAGAACAGGGCTCCCCTTGTGGTCCAGTGGATAGAGTCTGCCTTGCAGTGCAAGGGACACAGGTTCGATCCCTGGCCCAGGAAGCGGAGCGGCTGGACTGGTGTGTCCAACTATGAGCTGGCGTTCTTGAGCATATGTGCCCAGAGCCGGTGCTCTGCAACAAGAGAGGCCACTGCAGTGGGAGGCCCACAGAGGCAAAGAATAAAGGTGGATGAAGATAATAAATAGCTAAGAAAGAGTTTGTGACATGAAGTTAAAAAACAAAAAAGAATAAAGAACAGCTAGTATGTATCTTATAAACTCTGTGCACCAAAGGCCTTTACCTGGATTGTATTTCAGGTTTGCTTAATGGTCACATTCCTATATTTTCCACAATATTTTTATATCATATGTATATGACTTTATATTTTTATTATCTGTCTCTTCCTACTAGAGTGAAATGTCTATAAGTGAAGGAATTTTTGTTTATTTTATTAACTTTGGTGCCTTCAGCACCAAGCATAGTGCCTGACAAATAGGAAACCCTAATCATGGACAAATATTTGTTAAAGGTATGATGTACCTTAATGTGCTCAGTCAACCAATGAGGAAGGTAGAATTTTTGTTCTTGTGTGACTAGTGAACACACTGAAGCCCAAAAATGTGATTTGTCCAAGGACATATCAGTAAGAAGTGACAGAGCACAGATTCCCACTGACCCTAAAGAGCACTCTTGATTTTTGTCAAAAAGAAACAACAGGCCCAAATGGAGTCACTGGTTCTAAGCCCACAACATCCAACCAGGGCTTGATACCTAACCTAGTTACTGTTTCAGCCTCTCCCTGGAATGTAGTCTTACCCAGTCAATCTGGAATTTTCTGGATAGAACCAATGAGGTCATCTGTCACACAGACCCATTCCATCCCCCAGAGAAAGACTGGTAATCAGTCCTCTCCTTGTCCCTTCCCCACTCTGCCCATGAAAGCCCTCATTCTGGACAGCTCCTCTGAGCTCCTTTCTGCTTGCTGGGTAGGATGCTGCTCAGTTCACAAATTGTTCAATAAATAAAGCTAGTTAGATCTTCAAACTTTACTTGGTTAAATTTTTCTTTAACACGATCCAGCAGTATAATTGCATTTTAGAATGAATGACTGCAGGTAAACTCTTTCGAAGACTCCTGGCTTCCATTAAAGTTTTGACAGCGGAACACAGCTGGTCCCACACTGATCGTTTTCCTTCCCAGGTGGAGCCATGACTGAACAAAGATTGCTGAGCTTTATCTTGGAAGAGAAGGGGTGTATCTCCCCACCTTGCGCTCCTAGAGGCAGGCCAGACTCCCAGGAATGTGCTCAGGGAGTGCTGGACTCCAGTTTCTTTGTTTCATCTTACAAACTTCAATTGGTTGCTAAGAGACTGTACAAAAGGAGGCCCATTAGAAGTCCTCAGAACCCACACACAGTTACATCATACCAGGCTTTCTTTTATAGAAATGCAAATAATGCAAGTCCAAGACCAGCGTGCAACCTGGGCTGCCAGCGATAAGGGGATTTCTGTTTGGGGCCCCCAGGAACACTCCTCTCATGCGAGATGGGCTGTGGAGGAACCACAGGATCAAGGAGGGGTCTACCTCTGGTGCTACTTCCAAAGGACTTAAATATTAATTAACATGCAATTCAAGTCCCACTCCACAATAACCAGATTTTATACAATCGGCATCCACACTAATTAATTCAACAATCCTGTTGTGTTATTTCTAGCATTGCTTTTCTGACATTTCCAATTAACAAGTAGGAAAAGTGATTTTATGGCCCCAAATGTTGTAAAACCGCCACATTTTCTCATCAAGTTAAGTAAGTACCTCTCATGCTTGGAACGATTTCCTGATCTGTACTTATCAAATCTAATTCAAATAAGGGGGCAATCAAGCAATCTCTGGGTATGCCTGTATACCCCAAACCAGTTTTGGTTCGGATCTCTTAATATGGACAGGACATGATTCCTGGTCAGCACAGAAAGGCAGGTTTGGGCTTCACTGTTCTAAATGACAAGAGATGTGTAGCCAGGATAACTCACCTACAGCTAAACCATGGCAATCACAATGCCTTACATTCAATATATTTTATTCCACATATAGAGCACATACCATGTGCTAAATACATAGTTTAGTTTTCAAGGTGATGAGGGTACAACAGTGAATCAGAGAGACAGCAGCGCCATCCTCTTGGAGCTTACATTGCAACAGAGCAGAGAGATAACAGACATGTAAGCGAAGAGCATCAGTTACTGATAAGAACTGTGAAGATAATAAAGCACAATGATATGATAGAGAGGGCGTGAATAGGGAGAAGGGTAATCACACATCTTGATTTCAACAGGGCTGTGGTCCTGGCTTAACTGTTCTAGAGCCCCGTTTACTGCTACAAGTGCTCTGAAAGTCGCTCAGTTGTGTCCAACTCTTTGTGACCCCATGGGACGTAGCCCCCCAGGCCACTCTGTCCATGGAATACTCCAGGCAAGAACACTGGAGTGGGTTGCCATTACCTTCTACAGGGCATCTTCTCAACCCAGGTTTTCCACATTGCAGGCAGATTCTTTACTGTCTGAGCCACCAGGGAACCCCTTCAGTGCTCTAGATTTGACTCTAAATTATATAGTCACCTTATTAGTGATCCTACAGTGATAGGCTACCTTAGACAAGGTGGTTAGGGAAGGCCTCTCTGAGGAGGTGACAACTCTGCTGTGACCTTAATAATGAAAATAAATCATCCAAGAAAGGGTATTCTTGGATGAAATTACTAAATACAAAGTCTGGAGGGAGGAAGGAGCCCAACTTACTGGAAAACAGAGGACAGTGCAGCAGAACTGCGATGACCCGAAGGGAGGGTCAAGATGAAACTGGAGAGATGGTCAGGGTTGTGTTATTTCTAGCATTGCTTTTCTGACATTTCCAATTAACAAGTAGGAAAAGTGATTTTATGGCCCCAAATGTTGTAAAACCGCCACATTTTCTCATCAAGTTAAGTAAGTACCTCTCATGCTTGGAACGATTTCCTGATCTGTACTTATCAAATCTAATTCAAATAAGGGGGCAATCAAGCAATCTCTGGGTATGCCTGTATACCCCAAACCAGTTTTGGTTCGGATCTCTTAATATGGACAGGACATGATTCCTGGTCAGCACAGAAAGGCAGGTTTGGGCTTCACTGTTCTAAATGACAAGAGATGTGTAGCCAGGATAACTCACCTACAGCTAAACCATGGCAATCACAATGCCTTACATTCAATATATTTTATTCCACATATAGAGCACATACCATGTGCTAAATACATAGTTTAGTTTTCAAGGTGATGAGGGTACAACAGTGAATCAGAGAGACAGCAGCGCCATCCTCTTGGAGCTTACATTGCAACAGAGCAGAAAATAACAGACATGTAAGCGAAGAGCATCAGTTACTGATAAGAACTGTGAAGATAATAAAGCACAATGATATGATAGAGAGGGCGTGAATAGGGAGAAGGGTAATCACACATCTTGATTTCAACAGGGCTGTGGTCCTGGCTTAACTGTTCTAGAGCCCCGTTTACTGCTACAAGTGCTCTGAAAGTCGCTCAGTTGTGTCCAACTCTTTGTGACCCCATGGGACGTAGCCCCCCAGGCCACTCTGTCCATGGAATACTCCAGGCAAGAACACTGGAGTGGGTTGCCATTACCTTCTACAGGGCATCTTCTCAACCCAGGTTTTCCACATTGCAGGCAGATTCTTTACTGTCTGAGCCACCAGGGAACCCCTTCAGTGCTCTAGATTTGACTCTAAATTATATAGTCACCTTATTAGTGATCCTACAGTGATAGGCTACCTTAGACAAGGTGGTTAGGGAAGGCCTCTCTGAGGAGGTGACAACTCTGCTGTGACCTTAATAATGAAAATAAATCATCCAAGAAAGGGTATTCTTGGATGAAATTACTGGAAATACAAAGTCTGGAGGGAGGAAGGAGCCCAACTTACTGGAAAAACAGAGGACAGTGCAGCAGAACTGCGATGACCCGAAGGGAGGGTCAAGATGAAACTGGAGAGATGGTCAGGGGTCTGACCAGGAGGAACCATGAACAGCTGGGCCCAGATCTTTAATTCTAAACAGTATGAGGACCCACAGACAGTTTTTTTTTTTTTTTTTTCCACAGACAGTTTTAAGCAAAAGGGGTGACATGACTCAAGACTTCAAAAGATAGTCATAACTGCCACAAGGAGAATAGACTTTCAGAGACTATTCAAAGATCATTACGGAGTGCCAGTCTGGGATCCCTGTGTTATACAGTAGCTTCCTACCTATTTTACACATGTATAACATGTCACTGCTGCTGGCTCAGTTCACCTTGTCCTCTCCTTCCCCCACTGTGGGTTGGGGGTGGGGTGGGAAGAAGACTCAAGAGGGAAGGGAGGGTTTCCCTGGTCGTCCAGTGGGTAAGGACACCACCTTGCAGTGCAAGGAGCACCATTTCGATCCCTGACCTGGGAAGATCCCACGTGCCACGGAGCAGCTGGACTGATGTGTCCAACTACTGTGCCGGAGCTCTGGAGTGCATGCGCCCAGAGCCGGGGCTCTGCAGCGAGAGAGGCCACTGCAATGGAGACCCACACGGGCTGAAGAACAAGGATGGATGAAAATGAATAAATGAAAGACCAATAGAAGTGGCCAATTAAAAAAAAAAAAGACGGAGGGGAGATTATATATATATAGTATATATATATAATGTGTATATATATATATATACACATACATACATACATAAACTTACGGCTGATTTGTCTTATTATATGGCAGAAACCAACACAATATTGTAAGAATAAAAATAAATTAACACATTAATAATAAAAACAATGTAAATAAATAAAAGACCATGGGTCAAACAGAAGGATGTCAACTTGAGATGGTCTTGCCACAGACAAGGTGATGGAAGGTGGAAGCCTGAAAGAGGACCAAGGTGGTGGAGAGGAAGAAAGAGGAGTGGATTCAGGTATGGTTTTGAGGGAGAGCTCACTGGACTTACTGATGGGTTAACATGCACAGGGCATAGAGAAGGGGAAGCATCCTCAGGTTTTGTGTGTGTGTGTGTGTGTGTGTGTGTGTGTGTGTGGTATATTTGTTTTACAATGCTGCATTAGTTTCAGGTGCACAGTGAAGCTATTGTTATACATTTTTACAAAGTTTTCTTGTTTATAGATATACATAATTGTCAAACAGTCATAGGTATAACCCTGACCCCTCTGCCCTGAGCCCTCCCTCCTTTTTCCCCCCTTCCCCCAACCCCAGCTTGGTGCTTAGTCCCCGTGTATGTTCCTTTAGTCTTACAGCTTAATCACAGTGGTAATCTCCATTACATATGATAATGCGGATTTCCTTGTTGCTCTTTCCATACTTCTAGTCTGATCTTCCCTCCCCCCAATGATCATAGGTTTGTTCTCTATCTCTGTTTCTCCATCGCTGCTTTGCATGTGCATTCATCAGTACTATCTCACTAGATATATGTGTCAGTATACTGTATTTGTCCTGACGGAGGGTTCCTGGTCGTCCAGTGGGTAAGGACACCACCTTGCAGTGCAAGGAGCACCATTTCGATCCCTGACCTGGGAAGATCCCCCGTGCCACGGAGCAGCCGGACTGATGTGTCAACTACCGAGCCGGAGCTCTGGAGCGCCCGCGCCCAGAGCCGGGGCTCTGCCGCGAGAGGCCACTGCAATGGAGACCCACACGGGCTGAAGAACAAGGATGGATGAAAATGAATAAATGAAAGACCAATAGAAGTGGCCAATTAAAAAAAAAAAAGACGGAGGGGAGATTATATATATATAGTATATATATATAATGTGTATATATATATATATACACATACATACATACATAAACTTACGGCTGATTTGTCTTATTATATGGCAGAAACCAACACAATATTGTAAGAATAAAAATAAATTAACACATTAATAATAAAAACAATGTAAATAAATAAAAGACCATGGGTCAAACAGAAGGATGTCAACTTGAGATGGTCTTGCCACAGACAAGGTGATGGAAGGTGGAAGCCTGAAAGAGGACCAAGGTGGTGGAGAGGAAGAAAGAGGAGTGGATTCAGGTATGGTTTTGAGGGAGAGCTCACTGGACTTACTGATGGGTTAACATGCACAGGGCATAGAGAAGGGGAAGCATCCTCAGGTTTTGTGTGTGTGTGTGTGTGTGTGTGTGTGTGTGTGTGTGGTATATTTGTTTTACAATGCTGCATTAGTTTCAGGTGCACAGTGAAGCTATTGTTATACATTTTTACAAAGTTTTCTTGTTTATAGATATACATAATTGTCAAACAGTCATAGGTATAACCCTGACCCCTCTGCCCTGAGCCCTCCCTCCTTTTTCCCCCCTTCCCCCAACCCCAGCTTGGTGCTTAGTCCCCGTGTATGTTCCTTTAGTCTTACAGCTTAATCACAGTGGTAATCTCCATTACATATGATAATGCGGATTTCCTTGTTGCTCTTTCCATACTTCTAGTCTGATCTTCCCTCCCCCCAATGATCATAGGTTTGTTCTCTATCTCTGTTTCTCCATCGCTGCTTTGCATGTGCATTCATCAGTACTATCTCACTAGATATATGTGTCAGTATACTGTATTTGTCCTTTTCTTTTTGACTTACTTCACTTTGTATAATAGGTTCTAGATTCATCCACTTCATTAGGACTGACTCTTCTGCATTCCTTTTTACGACTGAGAAATATTCATACAATACATATATTGCATTATATGTACCAGAGCTTCTTTATCCATTTATTCATCAATGGACATCTAGGCTGCTTCCATGTTCTAGCTATTGTATAGAGTGCTGTTATGAACACTGAGGTACAGGTGTTTCTTAATTTTGATTTAATCAGGGTATATGCTTAATATTGGGATTGTTGGGTCATGTGGTGCTTCTATTTTTAGTTTTTTATGGAATCTCGATACTGTCTTCCATAGTGGTTGTATCAATTTACATTCCCATCAATAATGCAAGAGTGTTTCCTTATCTTCACACCCTCTCCAGCATTTATTATCTGTAGATTTTTGGATGATGGCCATTCTGCTGGTGTGAGGTGATATCTCATTGTAGTTTTCATTTGAATTTCTCTAATAATAAGCAAAGTTGAGCATCGTTTCATGTGTTTTTTGGCCATCTGTATGTCTTATTTGGAGACATGTCTATTTAGGTTTTTTTCCCATTTTTTGATTGGGTTGTTTGTTTTTTCAGGGTTGAGTTGTCTGAGTTGCTTGTATATTTTGGAAATTAATTCTTTGTTGGTAGTTTCATTTGCTATGATTTTCTCCCATTCTGTGGGGCATCTGTTCACCTTGTTTGTAGTTTCTTTTGCTGTACAAAAGCTTTTAAGTTTAATGAGGTCCCACGTGTTTATTTTTCTTTTTATTTTTGTTATTCTAAAGGGGCAGGTCATAGAAGATCTTGCTTTGATCTATGTCATTGAGTGTTTTGCCTATATTCTCCTCTAAGAGTTTGATGATTTCTGTTCTTAAACTTAGGTCCTTAATCCATTTTGAGTTTATCTTTGTGTGTGGTGTTACAGAATGTTCCAATTTCATTTTTTTGCATGTAGCTGTCCAATTCTCCCAGCACCACTTGTTGAAGAGGCTGTCTTTGTCCCATTTTATATTTTCACCTCCTTTGTCAAAAATAAGGTACCCATAGGTGCATGGGTTTATCTCTGGGTTCTTGATCTTGTTCCATTGGTCTGTATTTCTGGTTTTTTTGCCAGTACCATACTGTCTTGATGACTGTTGCCTTGCAGTATAGTCTGAAATTAGGGAGGCTGATCCCTCCAGCTCCATTCTTCTTTATCGGGATTGTTTTGGCTATTCAAGGTCTTTTGTGTTTCCATATGAACTGTGTTATTTTTTGATCTCTGCCACTGGCAGGACTGAGCCTGGCTCTTCCCTGTCTCCTGGGGCACCTGTCCAGGCACTTCCTGGCAAGACTGAGCTCTTTGCCCCAATCACAGGCGGGGGTCCCTGACCTGGCTTGGGCTGGGCTGCTGGGGCTCTGTCCTGCAGGGGGTCTCCCCTGTTCTGTTCCCCATGCCCCCGCTAGTGCTCCATCTCAGCTATCTGCCTGGCGTCCCTGTCGCAGCACTGTCACCAGCGGGGTTCTCACTCTGAGCACAGTTTCCCGTCCTGGCACACTTCCCAGTGCTCTCCCTGCCTGGTCCTGCCTGGTCTGATGTGGGATATGGGGGACGGGAGTTTGGGACCAGCTGCTCGGTGTCCGTCTGTGGGGTGTTTAAGGCCTGAGAGTTTCGCCTAACTCTCCTCAAGGTTCCGCTGTTCTCCTTAGCCTCCCTTGTGGGGGCGGTCACCAGACGGGTGCCTCTTCCCCAGTTCTCTCTTTCTCTCCTATATCCCTTGGAGATTGAGCACTCTTATCTTTACTTTCCCTCTTTCTGTGTCTCTGGTCTTTTCCTCCCTTTTCCTAGGGAGCCCAGCATACCCCCTTGTAGACCTGAGGACTACTTTGGTTGTCAAAAGGCTGATCTGTAGGGGTTGTTCTTTTTCTTTATTTGTTATTCTAAAGGGGCAGGTCATAGAAGATCTTGCTTTGATCTATGTCATTGAGTGTTTTGCCTATATTCTCCTCTAAGAGTTTGATGATTTCTGTTCTTAAACTTAGGTCCTTAATCCATTTTGAGTTTATCTTTGTGTGTGGTGTTACAGAATGTTCCAATTTCATTTTTTTGCATGTAGCTGTCCAATTCTCCCAGCACCACTTGTTGAAGAGGCTGTCTTTGTCCCATTTTATATTTTCACCTCCTTTGTCAAAAATAAGGTACCCATAGGTGCATGGGTTTATCTCTGGGTTCTTGATCTTGTTCCATTGGTCTGTATTTCTGGTTTTTTTGCCAGTACCATACTGTCTTGATGACTGTTGCCTTGCAGTATAGTCTGAAATTAGGGAGGCTGATCCTCCAGCTCCATTCTTCTTTATCGGGATTGTTTTGGCTATTCAAGGTCTTTTGTGTTTCCATATGAACTGTGTTATTTTTTGATCTCTGCCACTGGCAGGACTGAGCCTGGCTCTTCCCTGTCTCCTGGGGCACCTGTCCAGGCACTTCCTGGCAAGACTGAGCTCTTTGCCCCAATCACAGGCGGGGGTCCCTGACCTGGCTTGGGCTGGGCTGCTGGGGCTCTGTCCTGCAGGGGGTCTCCCCTGTTCTGTTCCCCATGCCCCCGCTAGTGCTCCATCTCAGCTATCTGCCTGGCGTCCCTGTCGCAGCACTGTCACCAGCGGGGTTCTCACTCTGAGCACAGTTTCCCGTCCTGGCACACTTCCCAGTGCTCTCCCTGCCTGGTCCTGCCTGGTCTGATGTGGGATATGGGGGACGGGAGTTTGGGACCAGCTGCTCGGTGTCCGTCTGTGGGGTGTTTAAGGCCTGAGAGTTTCGCCTAACTCTCCTCAAGGTTCCGCTGTTCTCCTTAGCCTCCCTTGTGGGGGCGGTCACCAGACGGGTGCCTCTTCCCCAGTTCTCTCTTTCTCTCCTATATCCCTTGGAGATTGAGCACTCTTTTATCTTTACTTTCCCCTCTTTCTGTGTCTCTGGTCTTTTCCTCCCTTTTCCTAGGGAGCCCAGCATACCCCCTTGTAGACCTGAGGACTACTTTGGTTGTCAAAAGGCTGATCTGTAGGGGTTGTTCCATTTATTGATTAGATCCCGGTGATTCTGTTGAGGAGCTGGTGAAATCCTCCTCTCACTCCTCTGACGTCTTGTACTCACATCCTCAGTGTTGATGGGAGTGGCTTTGGGACTGGGAAGCAGTTGGGCCCAGAGCTGAGTGGAGGTGAGACTCCATGGACAGACCCAGCACTAAGCTAGTAGGGGCATCTGAGGAGGGACCTTAGTGCTCCAGGCATGACAATGATTGCTACATCTTGCCAAGCCTCACAACAGCCCCATAAGGGTAGACAATGAATGGGAGCAGGATTCTCTGCCCCAAAATATGCCTCTTTAGCATAAAGATACATTAGGCTGATTATTTTTAGGAAACAGCAGATGGAGGGAAGATTCTGAAAGCAGAGTAGAAGTTATTCTTTTGTAAGAGACATTTATACTTATGAGGGAAATCTTCATCTGTAAGCGTGCCTCTCTCTCTCAGTACCAGGAAGAGTAGGTCAGTTGTAAATGACAAGAAACTCTTATCTGTAGAGAAGGTTTGACTTAAATCTGTATAACAAACACACCCTTGTTTACTGAACTTTGCCTGATAACTTCTGCAAATTGACACCCCAATATCTTTGTTTTGTCTTTAGCTGGAGATAGTATTCAAGGTAATGGCTTGGGCCATTTGGGGGAGCTACGCAGTTTTCCTGGGTATCTCACATATATACAGAAGGCACAAATGTGTGCATGCTCAGTCACTCAGCTATATCTGGTTGTTTGAGAATCTATGGACTGTAGACCTCCAGGTTCCTCTGTCTGTGGAATTCTACAGGCAAGAATACTGGAGTAGGTGGCCATTTACCTGGATTCATTGCTTGCTCGGTGTCCGTCTGTGGGGTGTTTAAGGCCTGAGAGTTTCGCCTAACTCTCCTCAAGGTTCCGCTGTTCTCCTTAGCCTCCCTTGTGGGGGCGGTCACCAGACGGTGCCTCTTCCCAGTTCTCTCTTTCTCTCCTATATCCCTTGGAGATTGAGCACTCTTTATCTTTACTTTCCCCTCTTTCTGTGTCTCTGGTCTTTTCCTCCCTTTTCCTAGGGAGCCCAGCATACCCCCTTGTAGACCTGAGGACTACTTTGGTTGTCAAAAGGCTGATCTGTAGGGGTTGTTCCATTTATTGATTAGATCCCGGTGATTCTGTTGAGGAGCTGGTGAAATCCTCCTCTCACTCCTCTGACGTCTTGTACTCACATCCTCAGTGTTGATGGGAGTGGCTTTGGGACTGGGAAGCAGTTGGGCCCAGAGCTGAGTGGAGGTGAGACTCCATGGACAGACCCAGCACTAAGCTAGTAGGGGCATCTGAGGAGGGACCTTAGTGCTCCAGGCATGACAATGATTGCTACATCTTGCCAAGCCTCACAACAGCCCCATAAGGGTAGACAATGAATGGGAGCAGGATTCTCTGCCCCAAAATATGCCTCTTTAGCATAAAGATACATTAGGCTGATTATTTTTAGGAAACAGCAGATGGAGGGAAGATTCTGAAAGCAGAGTAGAAGTTATTCTTTTGTAAGAGACATTTATACTTATGAGGGAAATCTTCATCTGTAAGCGTGCCTCTCTCTCAGTACCAGGAAGAGTAGGTCAGTTGTAAATGACAAGAAACTCTTATCTGTAGAGAAGGTTTGACTTAAATCTGTATAACAAACACACCCTTGTTTACTGAACTTTGCCTGATAACTTCTGCAAATTGACACCCCAATATCTTTGTTTTGTCTTTAGCTGGAGATAGTATTCAAGGTAATGGCTTGGGCCATTTGGGGGAGCTACGCAGTTTTCCTGGGTATCTCACATATATACAGAAGGCACAAATGTGTGCATGCTCAGTCACTCAGCTATATCTGGTTGTTTGAGAATCTATGGACTGTAGACCTCCAGGTTCCTCTGTCTGTGGAATTCTACAGGCAAGAATACTGGAGTAGGTGGCCATTTCCTTCTCTAGGGGATCTTCCTGACCAAAGGATTGAACCTGGATCTCTTGCATTGGCAGGTGGATTCTTTACCAGTTGAGTCACCAGAAGGTATACATGTTATTAAACTTCGTTTTGTTTTTCTCCTGCTAATCTGTCTAATTATGGGCTTGAGGAAGTCTCAGCCAAGAATCTAGAAGAGTAGAGGGAAGATTACTTTTCCTCTCCCTACAACACAGGTGAAGGATAAGATCCTTAGAGATGATACATGCTTTGCACAAATAACTAAGCTGTGGTTCAAAGATGAGCACCAGAATCCATGTATAAACACATCCTACAGGAAATAGGGCAGAATTTCACACACACACACACACACACACACACACACAGACTGACCCCCATTTTGCCCAGATTTAGGTGTTTTGCTTTGAAATAATCTTTAGATAATATCTCAGTGCTGGATGGAACTAATCTCAGGGAAATCTTTCAAGACAGTACTTTGGAGAAGGTTGAGGAGAAGGAGGAAATGTCCAGTGCAGAGCTGTACCTTAACTTTCAAACTCTAAAGAATAAGAAACTTAGTCCAAACTTGAACGAGCAATTGAAAGAACTTCCAAAGATAATGTTAAAAGAACAAAACCCAACAGAATTATTTCTAAACACGTTCTTGGCTTTATTTGGTGATTCATGAGTCATGTAGCATCTAGCACCAGAAAGAGTAGGTCAGTTGTAAATGACAAGAAACTCTTATCTGTAGAGAAGGTTTGACTTAAATCTGTATAACAAACACACCCTTGTTTACTGAACTTTGCCTGATAACTTCTGCAAATTGACACCCCAATATCTTTGTTTTGTCTTTAGCTGGAGATAGTATTCAAGGTAATGGCTTGGGCCATTTGGGGGAGCTACGCAGTTTTCCTGGGTATCTCACATATATACAGAAGGCACAAATGTGTGCATGCTCAGTCACTCAGCTATATCTGGTTGTTTGAGAATCTATGGACTGTAGACCTCCAGGTTCCTCTGTCTGTGGAATTCTACAGGCAAGAATACTGGAGTAGGTGGCCATTTCCTTCTCTAGGGGATCTTCCTGACCAAAGGATTGAACCTGGATCTCTTGCATTGGCAGGTGGATTCTTTACCAGTTGAGTCACCAGAAGGTATACATGTTATTAAACTTCGTTTTGTTTTTCTCCTGCTAATCTGTCTAATTATGGGCTTGAGGAAGTCTCAGCCAAGAATCTAGAAGAGTAGAGGGAAGATTACTTTTCCTCTCCCTACAACACAGGTGAAGGATAAGATCCTTAGAGATGATACATGCTTTGCACAAATAACTAAGCTGTGGTTCAAAGATGAGCACCAGAATCCATGTATAAACACATCCTACAGGAAATAGGGCAGAATTTCACACACACACACACACACACACACACACACACACAGACTGACCCCCATTTTGCCCAGATTTAGGTGTTTTGCTTTGAAATAATCTTTAGATAATATCTCAGTGCTGGATGGAACTAATCTCAGGGAAATCTTTCAAGACAGTACTTTGGAGAAGGTTGAGGAGAAGGAGGAAATGTCCAGTGCAGAGCTGTACCTTAACTTTCAAACTCTAAAGAATAAGAAACTTAGTCCAAACTTGAACGAGCAATTGAAAGAACTTCCAAAGATAATGTTAAAAGAACAAAACCCAACAGAATTATTTCTAAACACGTTCTTGGCTTTATTTGGTGATTCATGAGTCATGTAGCATCTAGCACCAGAAAGGAGCTCTGAGGAGTTGTACAAAATAAGGATTTTTATAGGCAGAAGAAAACAGAACAAGGAAGTTGTCATAGACAATGTAGGATTGGTCATAGCAAGGTCACTTTCCTGCAGGGGCTGGTGGGGGTCTGCCAGCAGGTGACCTCAGTGGTGCTAAGAAGGTAATTCCTGATTGGCTGTGTTAGGATTCCATTTCTAGGAGGGCTGAAATTGTGGTTAAGTTTCAGACTCAACTGAGGGTTGAGTCTCAGTTTGGTGATGTGGGGCTTAGCATAAGCAACTCCATTTTGGGTTTGTGTTGTCTTGTCTTTAACAATAATACAATCCAGGAAAAAAGCTTAGAATGAAGGATTCAACCTCAAGGATAAACAGAGAGCTTTTCCCAAGAACCTTGAATTCTCCACGTGAGCCAAACTTTTTTCCTTTTGAAATCCCAAACTCCACTAACAGTCCCCCAGGTCTGAAGCAGACAGGACACTGATGTCAGAGGAGATTTTCAGAGGCCCATCGCATGAATTGTCACTAGTTTGAGAGTCCCTAAAATGTCTGCTTTGTCCAGATGGGGCTGTCTGCTGCCAACCCCTCTGTTGGCCACACCTGGGAGTGTCTGGCCTTAATCCACACAGGCCCTGACCAGTCCAGCGTTTGGTGACAGTATCATCATTTTTCCCAAGGGCTATGTTTCCCCACCATCTGGTGGGGAATTACTTTATCAGCTGAAATACAATGAAGTTTGGGCTCATGGAGGAGAGGGGAGAATCCACCATGGTCTCAGGAAACAAGAAGCTGAACACTTAGTTTGAGACAAATCCTATTAGCAATAACATGGATCTGTGGAAAGATTCTGCACAACAGTTCTGAGGACAGACAGGAATGTGACAGGAGAAATCGCTGAAACTGTCAGGTTAAATGATAAAAAAAATCAGATTACTTTCTAAAAAAAACTTACCGAACGAGCAATTGAAAGAACTTCCAAAGATAATGTTAAAAGAACAAAACCCAACAGAATTATTTCTAAACACGTTCTTGGCTTTATTTGGTGATTCATGAGTCATGTAGCATCTAGCACCAGAAAGGAGCTCTGAGGAGTTGTACAAAATAAGGATTTTTATAGGCAGAAGAAAACAGAACAAGGAAGTTGTCATAGACAATGTAGGATTGGTCATAGCAAGGTCACTTTCCTGCAGGGGCTGGTGGGGGTCTGCCAGCAGGTGACCTCAGTGGTGCTAAGAAGGTAATTCCTGATTGGCTGTGTTAGGATTCCATTTCTAGGAGGGCTGAAATTGTGGTTAAGTTTCAGACTCAACTGAGGGTTGAGTCTCAGTTTGGTGATGTGGGGCTTAGCATAAGCAACTCCATTTTGGGTTTGTGTTGTCTTGTCTTTAACAATAATACAATCCAGGAAAAAAGCTTAGAATGAAGGATTCAACCTCAAGGATAAACAGAGAGCTTTTCCCAAGAACCTTGAATTCTCCACGTGAGCCAAACTTTTTTCCTTTTGAAATCCCAAACTCCACTAACAGTCCCCCAGGTCTGAAGCAGACAGGACACTGATGTCAGAGGAGATTTTCAGAGGCCCATCGCATGAATTGTCACTAGTTTGAGAGTCCCTAAAATGTCTGCTTTGTCCAGATGGGGCTGTCTGCTGCCAACCCCTCTGTTGGCCACACCTGGGAGTGTCTGGCCTTAATCCACACAGGCCCTGACCAGTCCAGCGTTTGGTGACAGTATCATCATTTTTCCCAAGGGCTATGTTTCCCCACCATCTGGTGGGGAATTACTTGATCAGCTGAAATACAATGAAGTTTGGGCTCATGGAGGAGAGGAGAGAATCCACCATGGTCTCAGGAAACAA
The DNA here is from genome assembly GCA_022376925.1 of Tragulus kanchil. Classification (NCBI taxonomy): domain Eukaryota; kingdom Metazoa; phylum Chordata; class Mammalia; order Artiodactyla; family Tragulidae; genus Tragulus; species Tragulus kanchil. Next base: position 110,429,624 of record JAIOJX010000002.1, on the reverse strand, counting down.
GAAGCTGAACACTTAGTTTGAGACAAATCCTATTAGCAATAACATGGATCTGTGGAAAGATTCTGCACAACAGTTCTGAGGACAGACAGGAATGTGACAGGAGAAATCGCTGAAACTGTCAGGTTAAATGATAAAAAAAATCAGTTCACTTTCAATTTTCTAGATACAAGGATCAGTGCCACTATTCTTGTTGCTTTTAGCCTCAGTGAGAGAGTGATGCCAGCCCAGAGGCTGTCAAAGCCCTCACAGAGAAGGATGATTTGATTTCTGGGTTTTATATATATATATAATGAAAACATAACTGTGGCTTCAGAATGGGAGATTCCATCTCTCAGGAGTCATTTGGGAAATGTGGGGAAGCTTTGGGTTGTCCTAATGGGGGGGTAGGAAAGTGAAGTTACTCAATATTGCCCGACTCTTTGTGAACAAGCCATGGAATTCTCCAGGCAAGAATACTAGAGCAAGGAATTCCCTAGTAGCTCAGTGGTAAAGAATTCGCCTGCCAATGGAGGCGACATGAGTTCAATCCCTGATCAGGGAAGATCCCACATGCTGCAGAGCAACTAAGCCCAGAAGCTACAACTATTGAGCCTGCGCTCTAGAGCTTCAGAGCCACAATTATTGAGCCCATGTACTGCAACTACTGAAGACCATGTGCCCTAGAGCACAAGTTCCACAACAAGAGAATTCTCTGCAACAAGAAGCTTGCTCACTCAACTAGAGAGTAGTCCCCATTCTCTGAAACTAGAGAAGAGCCAGCAGCAGCAGTGAAAACCCAGAATAGCCAAAAAGAAACAAATAAAGAAAATTAAAAAAAAAAAAAAGAATACTGGAGCGGAGAGCTTTTCCCTTTTCCAGGGGATCTTCCCAACCCAGGGATTGAATCCAAGTCTCTTGCATTGCTGGTGAGCTCATTACTGTCTGAGCCACCAGGAAAGCCCAAGGATACTGGCATGGAAAGTCTATCCCTTCTCCAGGAATATTCCTGACCCAGGAATTGAACCGGGGTCTCCTGCATTGCACACAGATTCTTTACCAGCTGAGCTACAAGGGACCATGGGGGTGGAGCACCGTGGATACTGAGAGGGTGGGGTCCATGCCACAGAAAGGACCACTTCAGTCTCTGAAGAACTGCCCCACATCCCAGGTGACTTTCTAAATGTCCCTCTGGACACTCAATTGATGAAAAATTTATTTATAAAGTCAGCTTTCCCTTTGTGAAACACAGTTATTTTTTCACAGTCATAATTTACACTGAAACGTCTGTGGACTCAATTGTAAATCTTGCTTTGCTGTATTCAAAACTTCACCAGCAAGTTGTTCATTATTTCAGGAACAAAATAGTTTGAATTCAGAAGTATGAGAGTCCCCAATAAAGCATAGCTGTATCAGCTGGCTTCTGTCTGCATCCCATTCATGGTGATTCTAGATAGAGATGCCAGCATCTGTCTTCAGCATCTCTTCTATATTTTCCACCATGTAGTTACATATTAAAATACAGATTATTTTATACAAATTACTTTCTCTTACTGTCCTGTATAACAAAGGTAGGACATTCTATTAAATTTTATGAAATTATGTGTAAGTGACTTATATAACCTACGAATTTCATTTCAGGATAGTTAAGGGGATGTCACAAAATATTAGTTATATAAAAAAAGGCATTGACAGAGTGGAGAGCCATAGAAATACAATGAAACAACATTATTAAAGAAAAATTGAAGAATAAAAAATAAATCACCCTGGTCAACCATGCTCAGCCATTCTTTCTCAGTCCTCTTTCCCACTCATGTTCACTTGAAGAAGTCCAATTATAGTTCACATAACTATATAGTTCAAGTCACCATTCCAGTTGCAATTAAAGTTTGGCTATCCACAACCACCCTTTAAGGAAATCCACACGATGGATCTGGAATCTGAGGCTCAGAGGACTATGTCTTCACATAGTGAACCAAGACCTCACTCTAACTTTGATTTCAAACTGGGTGGATCCCAAACCAAAGTCTGTTTTCATGATAAATGTTAGCTTTTGCTGGTGCTGTTCGTGGCCCAGATGGCCCAGATATGCCTGCAATGCAGGAGACCCAGGTTCAATCCCCAGATTGGGAAAAAAAAATCCTGGAGAAGAAGATAGAAACCCACTCCAGTATTCTTGCCTGGAGAATCCCATGGACAGAGGAGCCTGGTAGGCCATGTTCATGGGATCCCAAAGAGTTGGACATGACTGTCATTAATACTTTCACTTTTGCTGGTGCAAATGATGCTTGGATGTGCGTAGTAGAGGCCAAGGATGTGGGAAGAGAAGACTGGAAGGAGATGGAAAAGAAAGAGACAATGGAGAGTTAGAAAGCAAAGGAGGGAAGTGTGGTGGGAAAGCTGACAGATAAGTGGTGGGAGTGGAAAGGGTGTGGACAGAAGTGGTGGATGAAGAGAAAGAGCAGGAAGAGGATACAGGTGAATTCATCTAGTGAGTTGTTTTTTCCACAAGAAGGAAAACATGATTTAATTCAACAGATTTACAAACCAAGATAAAATAAAAATGAAAGATAGAAAATCAAATAAGATCAATAGTCCAATACTCTGTGGTCATGATCCATGCCAGTCCTGCCTGGCATCAAGTGTGGAGGATCTGGGTCTGTTTCTGGCACCAGCCCTTGGTCTTGTCTGGGCTTCTTCGGGTGACACTCCTGGGGTTTGCCTGGGGTCCACTCTGAACCTCAGAACTTGGTGGTGAAGCTAAGACCTGCAGCTGAGACCCCCATGGTTTGTGATGGTTATCACACAGACAGCTGTAGCCCAGGCCTTCCTCAAGGGGCTGCAGGTTGGTGTCTCCCTTCACTCTTTGCTGCTCACTGTTGGCGCACCATATGGGAAAATCAGGGGGCCAATGGAATGAGGTGGGGGCATCTCACCAAAATACTCTGCATGAGGCAGTCTTTCAAGCTGATTCTGCACCATGGGAAGCAGGTCACAGGTGGAAGACCAGGTCACAGATTGGGGGATGGCACAGAGGTGCTTGGTTGAGGTCATTTACAAGATCTTTTTTGTCTCCAATCTCTGCTTTCTTACTGAGGGTCCTCAGGTCCTCAAACACTTTGCTGATCTGACCAATTTCCACCTTCCCAGGGAACAGTGGCTTCTGAGTTAGCAGCACTGACCACATGTCTCACAGATGCCCTGTTCCTTAGCACAAAGCAACCACTCTGGGGTACATGCAGCATCACACTGACCATGGTGTGACCTTCAGTGAGGGTGTGGCCAGACTCCCACTTAGAAGATGATCACCTGGCTCAGCAGCAGTTTCTTTAAACCAATCCAGATTGTTTATGTAAGTCATCTCCTGTTATAAGCAGAGAGATCAGATTCTGGTGGAAAGGCAAGGAGATAGGGAGAAAGGAGATCCAGAGGGGAGGAACTGAGGAGGAGGAAACGGGCCAGGAAGGAGGAAGGGGAGAGGGAGGGTGAAGAGATGGGAAGGGAGAGATGTAGGAGCTAGGAGAAGACCCAGAAGCAGCATGGAGAACCAGCTCTATCTCAGTGATGACCAGTCAGTCACTTCTCTTTGTGTTTACTTTTCCATTTGCAGGTCTGCCTCATAATTGCACGAGGTTGTAGTGAGGTCAACACAGCATATTGGTAGAGGATGCTGGAAAAGCTCAAAAGTCTGACACAGAGTTGGAAAGGGCCATGCTCTGACTTCTTGTGGGGACCTCTCTGCTGAATCCTCCATGCATTGCAAGCCCAAGAGGGTATGTTTGTCTTTATCCTATGTGTGCCTTCTCTCACGTCCCTGCCCACACAGAGGAAGCAACTGAAATTCAGCCATCAGCAAGCAGCTTATATTCTGTGATTTCCCTCAGTTTGTGATGGTTATCACACAGACAGCTGTAGCCCAGGCCTTCCTCAAGGGGCTGCAGGTTGGTGTCTCCCTTCACTCTTTGCTGCTCACTGTTGGCGCACCATATGGGAAAATCAGGGGGCCAATGGAATGAGGTGGGGGCATCTCACCAAAATACTCTGCATGAGGCAGTCTTTCAAGCTGATTCTGCACCATGGGAAGCAGGTCACAGGTGGAAGACCAGGTCACAGATTGGGGGATGGCACAGAGGTGCTTGGTTGAGGTCATTTACAAGATCTTTTTTGTCTCCAATCTCTGCTTTCTTACTGAGGGTCCTCAGGTCCTCAAACACTTTGCTGATCTGACCAATTTCCACCTTCCCAGGGAACAGTGGCTTCTGAGTTAGCAGCACTGACCACATGTCTCACAGATGCCCTGTTCCTTAGCACAAAGCAACCACTCTGGGGTACATGCAGCATCACACTGACCATGGTGTGACCTTCAGTGAGGGTGTGGCCAGACTCCCACTTAGAAGATGATCACCTGGCTCAGCAGCAGTTTCTTTAAACCAATCCAGATTGTTTATGTAAGTCATCTCCTGTTATAAGCAGAGAGATCAGATTCTGGTGGAAAGGCAAGGAGATAGGGAGAAAGGAGATCCAGAGGGGAGGAACTGAGGAGGAGGAAACGGGCCAGGAAGGAGGAAGGGGAGAGGGAGGGTGAAGAGATGGGAAGGGAGAGATGTAGGAGCTAGGAGAAGACCCAGAAGCAGCATGGAGAACCAGCTCTATCTCAGTGATGACCAGTCAGTCACTTCTCTTTGTGTTTACTTTTCCATTTGCAGGTCTGCCTCATAATTGCACGAGGTTGTAGTGAGGTCAACACAGCATATTGGTAGAGGATGCTGGAAAAGCTCAAAAGTCTGACACAGAGTTGGAAAGGGCCATGCTCTGACTTCTTGTGGGGACCTCTCTGCTGAATCCTCCATGCATTGCAAGCCCAAGAGGGTATGTTTGTCTTTATCCTATGTGTGCCTTCTCTCACGTCCCTGCCCACACAGAGGAAGCAACTGAAATTCAGCCATCAGCAAGCAGCTTATATTCTGTGATTTCCCTCAGTTTATGACACTTCTGTGCTAGCAGAACAGCCTTGGCCTGACCAGGGGGATGTGGAAGACATTTGTCACTGAGGTCCATTGAATTTTATTAGCAATTTTCTCCTTTGCTAGCAATTTCACATTGCATATTAGCATTTGTTTTCATATCATATTAGTATTCATCACAAAAGGCTAATCCCATTAGCACTTCTTGCATTGTGTTAGAGAAACAAATAATCGCTTGGTACCAATGCGTCACTGCAACAAGAATGGCCTTGTTCATCTGCTGCTGTTCTGTTTACTCCAGTTTTCCTCACCTCTCTGCAGAATTACCTACAAATAAAAAAACTCACCAATGTAGACCCATGTGAGCTGTCCCAGAGTTGGGATTTGCGCTTCCAGAAATTCCCACTCATTTATTCATGCATTCGGTTGGTTAATATTTTTTGAGGTTATACATGAACCAGGTAGTATGCTAAATGCTGGAGATGGAATGACTAGCAAGATGCTTTGAAGAAAAAGACAACTAAATATTTTCCTTAGATTACAGTAATATAGGAACAAATTGCTAGGGGATATTTAAGCAGACTTTTTAAGATCACCTTGTACCTGGTTGAACCTATAAGAAATAATCCTATAGTTCAAGATTGCTTTGTTTCCTGATTTGCTTCTCAACAAGTAAGGTGTTTTGAGCATTTTGAGCTTTGAAAATGTAGAAATTTGGAGCATACACACAAAATTTAAGTGGATTTCATTTCTCGAAAAATGAGTCTAGTTTCATATAGTTTCAGTTTTTCCTCAAAGTAAAATTGACCACGCCTCACTTATTAGGTTGAGATACTGAAATTACTGCAATTTCTGGTAAATGGCACATTCACGAGGTTTTGGACACAGCATATTGGTAGAGGATGCTGGAAAAGCTCAAAAGTCTGACACAGAGTTGGAAAGGGCCATGCTCTGACTTCTTGTGGGGACCTCTCTGCTGAATCCTCCATGCATTGCAAGCCCAAGAGGGTATGTTTGTCTTTATCCTATGTGTGCCTTCTCTCACGTCCCTGCCCACACAGAGGAAGCAACTGAAATTCAGCCATCAGCAAGCAGCTTATATTCTGTGATTTCCCTCAGTTTATGACACTTCTGTGCTAGCAGAACAGCCTTGGCCTGACCAGGGGGATGTGGAAGACATTTGTCACTGAGGTCCATTGAATTTTATTAGCAATTTTCTCCTTTGCTAGCAATTTCACATTGCATATTAGCATTTGTTTTCATATCATATTAGTATTCATCACAAAAGGCTAATCCCATTAGCACTTCTTGCATTGTGTTAGAGAAAACAAATAATCGCTTGGTACCAATGCGTCACTGCAACAAGAATGGCCTTGTTCATCTGCTGCTGTTCTGTTTACTCCAGTTTTCCTCACCTCTCTGCAGAATTACCTACAAATAGAGAAAACTCACCAATGTAGACCCATGTGAGCTGTCCCAGAGTTGGGATTTGCGCTTCCAGAAATTCCCACTCATTTATTCATGCATTCGGTTGGTTAATATTTTTTGAGGTTATACATGAACCAGGTAGTATGCTAAATGCTGGAGATGGAATGACTAGCAAGATGCTTTGAAGAAAAAGACAACTAAATATTTTCCTTAGATTACAGTAATATAGGAACAAATTGCTAGGGGATATTTAAGCAGACTTTTTAAGATCACCTTGTACCTGGTTGAACCTATAAGAAATAATCCTATAGTTCAAGATTGCTTTGTTTCCTGATTTGCTTCTCAACAAGTAAGGTGTTTTGAGCATTTTGAGCTTTGAAAATGTAGAAATTTGGAGCATACACACAAAATTTAAGTGGATTTCATTTCTCGAAAAATGAGTCTAGTTTCATATAGTTTCAGTTTTTCCTCAAAGTAAAATTGACCACGCCTCACTTATTAGGTTGAGATACTGAAATTACTGCAATTTCTGGTAAATGGCACATTCATCAGAGGAATGGCTATTAGAAGTCTTAAGCCCGTCTGTCACCTGCAGGTGCCCAGGGCTATGCGGATGAAATGTTAATATGGGGGAAAGAGACTTTCTCAATTGTAAAGCTTGCTACAAATGTGTAGAGCTATGATTACAAATCAAGCTGATGTCTTGCGCTAGGGAAAACCATGATGAAGACCAAGAGTTAAGAGTATTTTTAAAATACTCTTAATTTAAGGTTTTAAGAAATGCCCTTATGCAGAAGAAATCTCCATCTGCCTGGTGATGCCTATGAACCCATCTCAGAAAATTAAGTTTTTAGATATATAAAGTAAAATGCACCATAATGCAAAAGAAACTTACTATATTGAACTCTAATCATCACAACATTTTTTTAAAAAATGTGATATACCACTATATGAGGTTGTTTTTAATTTTTAAATTTATTTTTCATTGGAGGGCAATTGCTTTACAATATTGTACTGGTTTCTGCCACACAACAGCATGAATCAGCCGTGAGTATATAAATGTCCCCTCCCTCTAAACCTCCCTCTCCGCCCCACCTCTTTAGGCTATCATAGAGCACTGGGTTTGTGACTACCTAGGCAAAAGTTATAGAAAACTTAATCCAATTGAATGACTAGCTACTGTAGTAATGACTGGTGCTCTTGAAGAGCTTTGTAAAGAAATCACGTGGGTTTCCCTGGTGTCCAGTGGGTAAAGACACTGCCTTGCAGTGTAAGGGGCACAGGTTCGATTCCTGGCCTGGGAAGATCTCACGTGCCACGGAGCGGCTGGACCAATGTGTCCAATTACCGAGCCAGAGCTCTGGAGCGCATACGCCCAGAGCCGGTGCTCTGCGATAACAGAGGCCACTGCTATGGGAGACCCACAGGGGCCAAAAGAACAAAGATGGATGAAAAAATAGATAAACGACAGACCAAATGAAGTGGCCCGCCCGCCCCCCTCCCTCCCTAACCCACCGCCTCCTTCCCCCAAAGAAAGAAATCACATATTACTTAGACATAGATCAAGGTAAAACATGGATCAAGGTAAAGAGGCCTGGCCCCTTGAATCGATGATGATAAGGATTACAATGGCAATGACTATAACTGTATGGCCTTTGGGGCCCCTCTCTGTACCCACACCCTTGCCGTAAAACTTTGCAATTCCTTCAACAAAAGGGAGGGTGCATTTCTTACTCTGATTTTGGACTCAACCATGCAAATTGCTTTGGTAAATGGGATATTAGCAGACATGATACAGGAGGGATTTGAAATGTGCTTGTGTGGTTGGGCAGACCTTGTATGACTCTACCATTACTGTGAGAAGAACTTTCTTTCCCTGAGTAGTTGCCTCCCTTTCAGCCTGAGCCCCGAATAAATATATGAGACTCAGAGTCACCCGATGCTGAAGTAAAATAGATACTTATTATTGTATGTTATTGAAATTTTGTAGATGTTTGTTATGCAGCAATAGCTGATTAATACATGGTGGTGAGGGCAATGATGATAATAATAAACAAATTTGAGGCAATTTTCCTCCAATTAAAAAATAAATTAGGGGCTTCCCTGGTGGTCTAATGGGTAACGAGTCCACCTTGCAGTGCAAGGGGCACTGGTTTGATCCCTGGCCCAGGGAGATCCCACGTGTCGCGGAGCGGCTGGACCTGTGTGTCCAATTATGAGCCAGCGCTCTGGAGCACAGGCACCCAGAGCTGGTGCTCTGCTACAGGAGAGGCCACTGCAATGGGAGGCCCACACATGCCAAGGAACAAAGATGGATGAAAATAAAAAAATGAAATACCAATAAAAGTGACCAAATTTTTTTAAAAAATTTAAAAAATAAATTAACTAAAACTAATAAACAAATTTACTTCTACTTGTAGAGTATATGAGGGCCCTGGGTAATGAGATCTTACCTGGCTCAAATCCAGGCTTCACAACATGCTATGTGATTAGGGCAATCAATCACTCTTAATCTCAGTGCCCACATCTGTAAAATAAGAATCATATTTATCTGACTGGGTAGTCATGAAAAATACATGATATGATGCCAATTAGGTGCCTGGTATAGACTAAGCATCAGCGATGGGCATCCAGTCCAATCACTTCATGGTAAATTGATGAGCAAACAGAGGAAACAGACTTTATTTTCTTGGACTTAAAAAATCACTGTAGACAGTGACTGCAGCCATGAAATTAAAAGATGCTTGGTGCTTGGAAGAAAAGCTATGACAAACCTAGGTAGCATATTAAAAAGCAGAGACATCACTTTGCTGACAAAGGTCCATATAGTCAAAGCTATGGTTTTTCATGTATGAATATGAGAGTTGGACCATAGAGAAGGCTGAGCCCTAAAGAATTAATGCCTTTGAACTGCGGTATTGGAGAAGACTCTTGAGAGTCCCTTGGACCGCAAAGAGATCTAGTCAATCAATCCTAAAGGAAATCAACCCTGAATATTCATTGCAAGGACTGGTGCTGATCCCCACAGCTCCAGTACTTTGGCCACCTGATTAAAAGAGACAACTCTGATGATAGGAAAGATTGAAGGCAGGAGAAGAAAGGAACAACAGAGGACGAGATGGTTGGATGGCATCACCAATTCAATAGACATGAGTTTGAACAAGCTCTAGGAGATTGCTCAAACAGGGAAGCCTGGTATGCTGCAGTCCATGGAGTACTAAAAAGTCAGACACAATGCAGGGACTGGACAACAACAATACAGAGTAAGCACTTAGCAAAACAAGAAGAAAGAGAAGAAAGGAAGGGAGTAAGAGAGGGAGGGAGGGAAGGAGAGAGGGGAAAAAGAGAGGGGAAGAAGGAAGGAAAGTTCATGAAAACAAAGTTCATCTGGAAACAATGGGAAAGCTCATACTTCATCTGTCTCTGAGTTCTTTCCACTCAGACTAGATTCTGAGAAGACTATTGCACCATCCTCCCTGGGCCTCCCAAGATAGACAGCATTTCCAGGAGTATCATGCCTGGTGTTTAATGCTCTCACAAGACTTCTCTATCTTTTAAACCTGGTGTTAACAGAATGATTACCTGGCTCAAATCCAGGCTTCACAACATGCTATGTGATTAGGGCAATCAATCACTCTTAATCTCAGTGCCCACATCTGTAAAATAAGAATCATATTTATCTGACTGGGTAGTCATGAAAAATACATGATATGATGCCAATTAGGTGCCTGGTATAGACTAAGCATCAGCGATGGGCATCCAGTCCAATCACTTCATGGTAAATTGATGAGCAAACAGAGGAAACAGACTTTATTTTCTTGGACTTAAAAAATCACTGTAGACAGTGACTGCAGCCATGAAATTAAAAGATGCTTGGTGCTTGGAAGAAAAGCTATGACAAACCTAGGTAGCATATTAAAAAGCAGAGACATCACTTTGCTGACAAAGGTCCATATAGTCAAAGCTATGGTTTTTCATGTATGAATATGAGAGTTGGACCATAGAGAAGGCTGAGCCCTAAAGAATTAATGCCTTTGAACTGCGGTATTGGAGAAGACTCTTGAGAGTCCCTTGGACCGCAAAGAGATCTAGTCAATCAATCCTAAAGGAAATCAACCCTGAATATTCATTGCAAGGACTGGTGCTGATCCCCACAGCTCCAGTACTTTGGCCACCTGATTAAAAGAGACAACTCTGATGATAGGAAAGATTGAAGGCAGGAGAAGAAAGGAACAACAGAGGACGAGATGGTTGGATGGCATCACCAATTCAATAGACATGAGTTTGAACAAGCTCTAGGAGATTGCTCAAACAGGGAAGCCTGGTATGCTGCAGTCCATGGAGTACTAAAAAGTCAGACACAATGCAGGGACTGGACAACAACAATACAGAGTAAGCACTTAGCAAAACAAGAAGAAAGAGAAGAAAGGAAGGGAGTAAGAGAGGGAGGGAGGGAAGGAGAGAGGGAAAGAGAGGGGAAGAAGGAAGGAAAGTTCATGAAAACAAAGTTCATCTGGAAACAATGGGAAAGCTCATACTTCATCTGTCTCTGAGTTCTTTCCACTCAGACTAGATTCTGAGAAGACTATTGCACCATCCTCCCTGGGCCTCCCAAGATAGACAGCATTTCCAGGAGTATCATGCCTGGTGTTTAATGCTCTCACAAGACTTCTCTATCTTTTAAACCTGTTGCCACAGGAATAGAACTATCCTGCAAAAGGCTGGCGGAAAGAATGAGGAGGAGGGAAAAAAAAATCCACCCTCATGTATTCTCACGGGGAAATTATCCTTAGCCTTTGATATATTAAAATGAAGAGCCAGTAAATGCTGGTTGTCATGGCAACATTTTGCATGCCACCCCGTGATTGGTGGTGTAAGTTCACTTTCCTTTGGGTGTTGCAGCCTAATTAACTGTTATTTTTGTCAGTGTGGAGGAAGAACCCACACTTGGGGGGTTTGGCAGTGATTGCAGCCCCTGCGGACTAAGTTAATTTTCGTAGACTACAAGAGAGAAATGGCTGAGCCCCAATCGTATTTATAGTCTCAGGAAAGTTGCCAATGTTTAAGTAAGAGTCAGAGAAAATATTCGAACACCTACAAATTCGCTCTTTGACAATTTCAATGTCTCAAGCAGCCACAAAACTTATTTGAGTTGGAGAGGGGATAATCGGCAGCAGTTAAGCCCCACAAAAAATCAGTCCTTTGTTCCTGGCTCCAGCTGACTTGCCCCCAAGCCCCGCGAGGCTGCCTTGCCCGTCCCACTAGGCACTCATGCATTCATAGGCCTGGCCTCAGTGAAATGTCTAGCTTGGCACTGTCATCCCATGTAGGTTGGTACCACACACTAATAGTGTGCAAGCCAGACTAGCAGGGACATGAGAAAGCCACTCAGTCTATTTCTCTATCTCCACATCCAACTATGTCCCGATTATGCTGGCCACCTTGGTGGAGCCCTTCAACGACGGAACAACAATACAGAGTAAGCACTTAGCAAAACAAGAAGAAAGAGAAGAAAGGAAGGGAGTAAGAGAGGGAGGGAGGGAAGGAGAGAGGGAAAGAGAGGGGAAGAAGGAAGGAAAGTTCATGAAAACAAAGTTCATCTGGAAACAATGGGAAAGCTCATACTTCATCTGTCTCTGAGTTCTTTCCACTCAGACTAGATTCTGAGAAGACTATTGCACCATCCTCCCTGGGCCTCCCAAGATAGACAGCATTTCCAGGAGTATCATGCCTGGTGTTTAATGCTCTCACAAGACTTCTCTATCTTTTAAACCTGTTGCCACAGGAATAGAACTATCCTGCAAAAGGCTGGCGGAAAGAATGAGGAGGAGGGAAAAAAAAATCCACCCTCATGTATTCTCACGGGGAAATTATCCTTAGCCTTTGATATATTAAAATGAAGAGCCAGTAAATGCTGGTTGTCATGGCAACATTTTGCATGCCACCCCGTGATTGGTGGTGTAAGTTCACTTTCCTTTGGGTGTTGCAGCCTAATTAACTGTTATTTTTGTCAGTGTGGAGGAAGAACCCACACTTGGGGGGAGGGGGGGTTGGCAGTGATTGCAGCCCCTGCGGACTAAGTTAATTTTCGTAGACTACAAAGAGAGAAATGGCTGAGCCCCAATCGTATTTATAGTCTCAGGAAAGTTGCCAATGTTTAAGTAAGAGTCAGAGAAAATATTCGAACACCTACAAATTCGCTCTTTGACAATTTCAATGTCTCAAGCAGCCACAAAACTTATTTGAGTTGGAGAGGGGATAATCGGCAGCAGTTAAGCCCCACAAAAAATCAGTCCTTTGTTCCTGGCTCCAGCTGACTTGCCCCCAAGCCCCGCGAGGCTGCCTTGCCCGTCCCACTAGGCACTCATGCATTCATAGGCCTGGCCTCAGTGAAATGTCTAGCTTGGCACTGTCATCCCATGTAGGTTGGTACCACACACTAATAGTGTGCAAGCCAGACTAGCAGGGACATGAGAAAGCCACTCAGTCTATTTCTCTATCTCCACATCCAACTATGTCCCGATTATGCTGGCCACCTTGGTGGAGCCCTTCAACTCCCTGGAGGCCTCCAGGAAAGGAATTCCATGTTGCCACAAGCCTGAACATCAGAAAGCTGTCTTACTGTAATTTAAACCAATTTGTTTTCAATTTAGATTCTTCGATGAGCTGGACTTGACTTGTTATAGTGTGAATTGCTCAACTCATACTCTTGCTCTCTTGATTTTTTTCTGCTTCCTGCCATGTGTGTGTGTGTGTGTGTGTGCTTTAATGGAGACACCCACCTCTTCAGGAAACGGGCAAACAAATGTTACACTGCTCAGAACGTGGGTTCCGTTCTTAGGAGAAACAAGCTCTTCCTGAGAGGCTGGGGTTGGGAAGCAGTTGATGATACAGCACATGCTTTGAGAGCCAAAGAATGTAAAAGATATGGGCGGAAAGTAAAGTTAATCTAGGAAGAGGGAGGAAGTGGTAGAAATCTTTCATTGAACCCCTAGGTGCACTGAACCTAATAGCCAAAAGCTGTCTCAGGACGTCTAGTGAGCATTTAAACTTCTTTCTGATCATTCTGCTCCTTTGCATATCCTTTCTTTTCATTGAGAGACCTCTCCATTTTATGGCAGAAGCTTCAAAGTTTCTTTCCCAGGAGCTCTTGCAACAAGGACGTAGTCATGTGGGAAGGACTCCTCCAATCAGGGATCCACTCCAGGATGAGGGGTAGCAGGAATGCTCATCTTCCAGAGGCAAGAAAGGCAGAGATTCTTGCAATAGCTTCATTTGCCCAGTGCCAGCAGTTGGACCAGAGAGTCTGTGTGGGTAAGTCCCTTGCATGAGGCTGCAGTGCAGTTTCAATTATGCTTCTGAATCCCTGGCCTCTAAGTCAGGCTCTCTAGAGATTCTGTGAGTGTAGATGAAAGATAGTCTTTAGTAAAACCTCCGAGCATGCGTGTGCATGCGCTGTGTATCCATGTGCTGAATATAGATGATTGGGGTTAGAAGTAGAATGAGGATGGTCCAAGGAATCTTTGAAACAGATCCCTGTTCTTATCCAGGAGACCACATCTGGGATTATCTGATAGTGTGCAAGCCAGACTAGCAGGGCCATGAGAAAGCCACTCAGTCCATTTCTCTATCTCCACATCCAACTATGTCCCGATTATGCTGGCCACCTTGGTGGAGCCCTTCAACTCCCTGGAGGCCTCCAGGAAAGGAATTCCATGTTGCCACAAGCCTGAACATCAGAAAGCTGTCTTACTGTAATTTAAACCAATTTGTTTTCAATTTAGATTCTTCGATGAGCTGGACTTGACTTGTTATAGTGTGAATTGCTCAACTCATACTCTTGCTCTCTTGATTTTTTTCTGCTTCCTGCCATGTGTGTGTGTGTGTGTGTGTGCTTTAATGGAGACACCCACCTCTTCAGGAAACGGGCAAACAAATGTTACACTGCTCAGAACGTGGGTTCCGTTCTTAGGAGAAACAAGCTCTTCCTGAGAGGCTGGGGTTGGGAAGCAGTTGATGATACAGCACATGCTTTGAGAGCCAAAGAATGTAAAAGATATGGGCGGAAAGTAAAGTTAATCTAGGAAGAGGGAGGAAGTGGTAGAAATCTTTCATTGAACCCCTAGGTGCACTGAACCTAATAGCCAAAAGCTGTCTCAGGACGTCTAGTGAGCATTTAAACTTCTTTCTGATCATTCTGCTCCTTTGCATATCCTTTCTTTTCATTGAGAGACCTCTCCATTTTATGGCAGAAGCTTCAAAGTTTCTTTCCCAGGAGCTCTTGCAACAAGGACGTAGTCATGTGGGAAGGACTCCTCCAATCAGGGATCCACTCCAGGATGAGGGGTAGCAGGAATGCTCATCTTCCAGAGGCAAGAAAGGCAGAGATTCTTGCAATAGCTTCATTTGCCCAGTGCCAGCAGTTGGACCAGAGAGTCTGTGTGGGTAAGTCCCTTGCATGAGGCTGCAGTGCAGTTTCAATTATGCTTCTGAATCCCTGGCCTCTAAGTCAGGCTCTCTAGAGATTCTGTGAGTGTAGATGAAAGATAGTCTTTAGTAAAACCTCCGAGCATGCGTGTGCATGCGTGCGTGTGTATCCATGTGCTGAATATAGATGATTGGGGGTTAGAAGTAGAATGAGGATGGTCCAAGGAATCTTTGAAACAGATCCCTGTTCTTATCCAGGAGACCACATCTGGGATTATCTGATGCCATAACCACCACTGTGATCTCAAGCTAATAGTTAAGTCAGATTGGGTAACGTCTCATCTCTTGGAGATAAGACTCTTATGGTATCCAAGGAGCTAGATTTGATCCTGAGTTGGAGAAGTAACTGACAAGTATCTGACTCTTGATAACTGTTGAATGAGTGATATTATTATTAGCCAGTGGCCCATCACAAACATTTCACCTAATAGTTAGAGCTAAGTCTAAGAAAAGAGCACTCAGCTGCCTTTCCCCACACGGCTTTATCTGTGGTTACACCTTCATGAAGAGTATCAACAGTTCTGTGTGTACCCCCAATGCCCTTAGCTTCTTTTCCATGATTTAAGGTTTTCCAGTCATAATTATCACCATTCAGCCATTCACTTGACAGCTCAGGAAGAGCGTGGCAACCCACTCCAGTATTCTTGCCTGGAGAATCCCATGACCAGAGAAGTCTGATGGCTTATGATCCATAGAGTCTCAAAGAGTTGGACATGACTGAAGCAACTAAACATGTACATGCATGCAGTGACTAAGAGCCTATTGTATGTCAGACATTGCATTAAGCATGTGAGAGATAAAGCTAAACCAAAGGTCTTTCTCTTTGGGAATATCTCAGTGTAGAGCAGTGCTTGGCAGAGAGGAACCCCACTTTTCCCAAACAAGATCTTACGCAGAAATGCACTGAAAAGAAAAGTGGGGAAGCTATAGCCAAGGCCAGGAGGGGTCTGAGCTCAACCCACTGACCTTCCTGCTGAATCCCACTCCCAGTGCCTTCTAAAGGATCCTGAGGAATCCTCCAAGAGCTCTAGGTACCTTCAGAACAAAAACTGAATGGACCTATGTGGGATAGCATATGGGTTGCATGAGGCTGCAGTGCAGTTTCAATTATGCTTCTGAATCCCTGGCCTCTAAGTCAGGCTCTCTAGAGATTCTGTGAGTGTAGATGAAAGATAGTCTTTAGTAAAACCTCCGAGCATGCGTGTGCATGCGTGCGTGTGTATCCATGTGCTGAATATAGATGATTGGGGGTTAGAAGTAGAATGAGGATGGTCCAAGGAATCTTTGAAACAGATCCCTGTTCTTATCCAGGAGACCACATCTGGGATTATCTGATGCCATAACCACCACTGTGATCTCAAGCTAATAGTTAAGTCAGATTGGGTAACGTCTCATCTCTTGGAGATAAGACTCTTATGGTATCCAAGGAGCTAGATTTGATCCTGAGTTGGAGAAGTAACTGACAAGTATCTGACTCTTGATAACTGTTGAATGAGTGATATTATTATTAGCCAGTGGCCCATCACAAACATTTCACCTAATAGTTAGAGCTAAGTCTAAGAAAAGAGCACTCAGCTGCCTTTCCCCACACGGCTTTATCTGTGGTTACACCTTCATGAAGAGTATCAACAGTTCTGTGTGTACCCCCAATGCCCTTAGCTTCTTTTCCATGATTTAAGGTTTTCCAGTCATAATTATCACCATTCAGCCATTCACTTGACAGCTCAGGAAGAGCGTGGCAACCCACTCCAGTATTCTTGCCTGGAGAATCCCATGACCAGAGAAGTCTGATGGCTTATGATCCATAGAGTCTCAAAGAGTTGGACATGACTGAAGCAACTAAACATGTACATGCATGCAGTGACTAAGAGCCTATTGTATGTCAGACATTGCATTAAGCATGTGAGAGATAAAGCTAAACCAAAGGTCTTTCTCTTTGGGAATATCTCAGTGTAGAGCAGTGCTTGGCAGAGAGGAACCCCACTTTTCCCAAACAAGATCTTACGCAGAAATGCACTGAAAAGAAAAGTGGGGAAGCTATAGCCAAGGCCAGGAGGGGTCTGAGCTCAACCCACTGACCTTCCTGCTGAATCCCACTCCCCAGTGCCTTCTAAAGGATCCTGAGGAATCCTCCAAGAGCTCTAGGTACCTTCAGAACAAAAACTGAAGCATGATGACCTATGTGGGATAGCATATGGGAATCCATGGTTGTGCTTCTAAAGCATTTATCCCCCTATATATTTTCTCTCTTGAGGAGTTGAGGAAAATCTTTCTGGTTTTTCTCTAGTTCTGTGTTTACATTTCTGAGCAAACCTCTCTGTCTGTAAGAATCCTTCTATCTTTCCCTCTTTCTTACATTCCCTCCATGTCTCTCCTCAAACCACTCTCTCTCTCTCTCTCCTATAACCTTCAGAACCCAAAGAAGATGGGAAGCAGTGAGGCTTGACAAGTGTGGTGGGCATAATTTTCTGGTTTTGTCCGGTCAGCATCTCTTCCTCCTTCTTCAGGATACAATACTTCACTTACCCTGAGAGGGCTCTCACCTTCCTACTCTCAGATCACATCACTCAGGGGATGATGACCTCATTCTTAACTCCAACAGGAACCATATGACTCAACCCTGTCAGTCAGAATCTGTCACATCCTCAAGCCTTGGTGGTTGGTTTATTGGCAGCAGGTGACCTAATCAGAACTTTAAAAAGCAAAAGTTTTTCTGCTGAGCTTGAGCTGTGAGATGGCAAGCCTGGTTGTCTCCAGAGTGTGATATAGAGGGAACACTTGTCTAAGATGACCACATCTCCTTGGCCTCCATCATCACCTAATCCTACAGATAGGAGGTAGCTGGAAGAGGCCAGGGGACCTGATTGTACAGGTCTCAAGTAGATCCTTCTTCAGAGCCCACTTGGTCAGAATGTGCTCACTCATTCTTAAAAAGACACCCCTCCCTGTCATTAGATCAACATAGTTTAGTAGTAAAGAAGGTAGTCTCCAAAGTCAATGAGACCTTCTATACTCCTGTACTCCTGCTTCCACCAATCATAGGCTGCATATACTTGGACAAGTTGGCCTCTCAGAGTCTCAGTTTTCTCATCAATAAATTAGGGATATTAGCACTTTTGTCATTGATGGCTGTGAGAATGTAGAGTCATAGAGGTGTGTGCTTCATCACAGCACCTGGTTCCTAGGAAATGTTCTAAAAATGTCATTATTAGCCCAAAAGAAAAAATAAAATCCAAGAGTAACTATTGAGGCTGTAGATGACCATGAATTTTCTGTGGGCTTCTGCAGTAGGCAAGGGAATGGGCAGTCAGTTACTTCATCACTTTAAAAGAAAAAGCTTTAGGGGTGGGGTGGCCATGATGACTAGAATGTAGAACTTTAAAGAATGGCTAAAGATGTAGTCCTCAAAGAGCTGTCACTCCCTGACAGTGGCTGTCCTATGCTTGACTGCCAGCTGTGACAAGCAGGAAGTGGCCAATCTCTGCAGATGGACAGATTGCGTAGCTCTCACATTATCATGCTGTAAATTAACATTTCAACATGAAACTGGTGCTGAAATGTGGCTCCAATCAATTCCACCACTCCCTCTTCAGTCTTACCCTGCATGTATTGCCCTCTGATTCTTATTAGACAGCCAACGAACCCCACTAGTCTCAATTCCATTTTTGTTGCCAGCCTGGGGAACAAGAGAGGATTCAGCTCATGCCCAAGGATTAACTCAAAACAATGAGGTAGCTCGTGCCAGTGGCTGGCTCACCACTGTCACCATTGTTGTCTCATTCTCAGTTGTTATTATTGGCTTCTACTGTAGACTCAAGTGGTGTCTGGAATCTCAGCCCCTTTCATTTCTCCTCTGCTTTGAAGGGAACAGCTATGCACAGCCCACCAATGGAGAAATCTCTTCCTCCATCATTTTACACTACAATGCAACAGAAGTCGCATGACTCCAAAGGATGTTTTGACTTTAAAGTTCTTGTGATCTATTTGTCCAATACACATGTTGAATTAGACATTCATTTGTCACTCCCAGATAATAATGCTCGGAATGGTGCTGCCTGCATGAATCATTATCTTCAACTTGGAGTTGCTCTACTAATGAATATGCATGAGCCTGGAGAGCCGGTAAGAGATTTGCACAACCTGTTTCCTGGAGGAGCCTCAGATGGTTCAGCTCAATGTTCTGAGTTGAAGTTTCCAGAGCCAAGCCCAGCGTCTGTCTCACCACCCCCAGCTCGTTCAGCCTTCTCGGAACACCTGCTCTCTGGCGATGGTGAATGCCCAGTGACAGCGGGGAGCCCACACGGTCAGGGAAATGCTGCTGCTCATTCATTCATGAGCCATGAACTTAGCAGAGGGTTAGAAGGCAGTGGAAGTGGAAGTGGGCTCAGAGTGTCCTTCAGAAATGCCAACTGGAGAATCGAAAAAACCGTGAGGGATGCCTGCTGGCTCTGCCTCAAGGAAGCAGGAATTAGAAACAGAAGTTTAAAGAGCGATTATCAGCAACAGATAAATGCTGTCTTATGGCTGCAGCCACGGCAAGAAAAGGAGGCTCTTCCCAAATGAGTAGCTGAAAGTCAAATACAGGCTAGAAGGAGATGCGTTGGTGGGAAGCAGCTGCCTGGGAGTCCCTAGCAGCTTGGCCACATCTGCATGATGTCATGATTTCAGGTCCTTTTCTCAAAATCTAATCTTCGGTCTCTGAGACAGAGCTCATTTCCTGCCACAGAAGAGGCAGTTCTTCAGAATACCTCCTGCCACTTCTAAGGGTTTCACATCTGATCAAAATTTCTTGATGCTAAAGGTCTCTTGTATCCTCCAGGGTGATCAGAAGGGATCGTGTTTATGGACCAGCTACTCGGTTCTAGGCACTGCCCCAGATAGAACTACAATCATTTTTGAAATAGTGTATATGAATGCCATCTTTCCTCAGTCAGAGCACCCAATGCCTTGGAAAGGAAGAACTGAGATAGTTATGGCAGAAAAACAAAGAAAAAGGAGCAATGTCCAGCTTTTGACTTCCCAGCTCTCAGAGGCAATAGTCACTCTCTCCAATATGTTGAAAGACTGACACATTAATTTATTAAAGGAATTGGGCCATGTGATGATGGAGCCCAAGAAGTCCCATAGTCTGGCATCTGCAGTCTGGAGACCAAGAAAGCTGGTGGTGTATTTCAATCTGTCTAAACACTTGAGAACCAGGGAAGTCAATGGTGAAAGTCTTGGTCCTAGTTGGAAAACTCAAGAACCAGGAGCACCAATGTCCAAGGACAGAAGAAGATGGATATCCCAGCTTAAATAGAGAAGCAAGCCCTCTTCTTCCTCTGCCTTTTCTTCTGTTTGGGTTCTCATTAGATGGGGTGATGCTCATTGGTATTGGTGAGGGTGGATTCCTCTACTCAGTGTACCAGTTCAAATGTTAGCTTCTTACAGCAACACAGAAGACCTTTTATTGAGTCAGGAAGTGGGCTCAGAGTGTCCTTCAGAAATGCCAACTGGAGAATCGAAAACCGTGAGGGATGCCTGCTGGCTCTGCCTCAAGGAAGCAGGAATTAGAAACAGAAGTTTAAAGAGCGATTATCAGCAACAGATAAATGCTGTCTTATGGCTGCAGCCACGGCAAGAAAAGGAGGCTCTTCCCAAATGAGTAGCTGAAAGTCAAATACAGGCTAGAAGGAGATGCGTTGGTGGGAAGCAGCTGCCTGGGAGTCCCTAGCAGCTTGGCCACATCTGCATGATGTCATGATTTCAGGTCCTTTTCTCAAAATCTAATCTTCGGTCTCTGAGACAGAGCTCATTTCCTGCCACAGAAGAGGCAGTTCTTCAGAATACCTCCTGCCACTTCTAAGGGTTTCACATCTGATCAAAATTTCTTGATGCTAAAGGTCTCTTGTATCCTCCAGGGTGATCAGAAGGGATCGTGTTTATGGACCAGCTACTCGGTTCTAGGCACTGCCCCAGATAGAACTACAATCATTTTTGAAATAGTGTATATGAATGCCATCTTTCCTCAGTCAGAGCACCCAATGCCTTGGAAAGGAAGAACTGAGATAGTTATGGCAGAAAAACAAAGAAAAAGGAGCAATGTCCAGCTTTTGACTTCCCAGCTCTCAGAGGCAATAGTCACTCTCTCCAATATGTTGAAAGACTGACACATTAATTTATTAAAGGAATTGGGCCATGTGATGATGGAGCCCAAGAAGTCCCATAGTCTGGCATCTGCAGTCTGGAGACCAAGAAAGCTGGTGGTGTATTTCAATCTGTCTAAACACTTGAGAACCAGGGAAGTCAATGGTGAAAGTCTTGGTCCTAGTTGGAAAACTCAAGAACCAGGAGCACCAATGTCCAAGGACAGAAGAAGATGGATATCCCAGCTTAAATAGAGAAGCAAGCCCTCTTCTTCCTCTGCCTTTTTCTTCTGTTTGGGTTCTCATTAGATGGGGTGATGCTCATTGGTATTGGTGAGGGTGGATTCCTCTACTCAGTGTACCAATTCAAATGTTAGCTTCTTACAGCAACACAGAAAGACCTAGAGGTTATCATACTAAGCGAAGTCAGAAAGAGACAAATACCCTACGATGTCATTTATATGTGGAATCTAAAATACAATACAAATCAACATATCTACAAACAAAAACAGACTCACAGATACAGAGAATAGACTTAGAGTTGCCAAGGGGGTAGAGACAGTGGCGGGGGTTGGGGGAAGCAAACTATTGTGTATAGAATGGATATACAAAATGAAATGGCAACCCACTCCAGTATCCTTGCCTGGAGAATTCCATGAACAGAGGAGCCTGGCAGGCACTATAATTTGTGGTGTCGCAAAGAATCAGACACAACAGAGACACTTACTTTCACAAAACCAGTGTGTCTTGAATTCCTGTCCCAGGCATCCCAGGCATGGAGATCTTGAGCATGATGAGATCAATTTGTTTTTAAATGGAGGAATTTACACAGATCCCTTGCTCATAGGAAGGCTAGTGAGGAAATGGTCAATCTTTCACATGTGGGAGTGGTCCAGGGTTCCAGAGGATCTCAGAGCAGCACCTGCTGGATGAGACCAGAATTGTGACCCATGAATGAAAAGTCATCCAGCCTGCTTTTCATAGGAGCAGGCAATGCCCACCCGGGAAAGGGAGCCCTGTGTGTGTGCCCTGCAATCCTCTTACTATACTTAATGGCCAGGAATGTTCTTTTTGTTTACTCATTTCTCCACGGCACACCCCTGGAGTGGCAGTTGGTCTAATGAAAGAGTAATAAGGACAGAGATTGTTGAACTCTAACATGAGAAGAGGCCCATCTGAAATATGACAGAAGGCTCTGTGGGCTCTCAGGAAGCACGAAGGAGAGGAAACTCTTGCTGCCAAGTGAAAATTCGAGCACTTGGGGAAGAAGGAACATTCTTAAAGACACGGACTACATCCTGGATACTCCCCATGTGTCCAGCATCAACATCCACTGGCAGTGAGGAAGACATGCAGGCCCCAGGCCCTGCCCCAGTCCTGCTCATTGACTCTGGTGCCCTGCAACTACCTAGAGGAGTGGGATGGGGTGGGAGGTGACACAGAAGTTCCAGAGGGAGGAGACATACATACATCTATGGCCAATTCATGTTCACATATGGCAGAAACCAACACAATCTTGTAAGGCAATTATCCTCCAATTTAAAATAAATCAATTAAAAAATTTTTTAAAAAAGAACCTGCATTTTAACAAGATCCTGGTTGATTCACATGCATGTTAAAGTTGGAGGAAAAAACAAGTTTGGTAGTCTATCCTGAGGTGCTTAGAGCCTGTTGGGCCCCTAAAAGGCCTCCATGGCCTAGCAGGAAGCAGTTGACACCCCATGGACCCACCCCTCCCTGGGCTCCCAGAGCCTGAGCTGTGTCACAAACTTTTCAGGCCATAATCAAACTGAAAGTCCCCTGGGGTTACCAGTGCACAAACTGTGGAAATCAGATTTTCCTTTAAAAGAAGCCTTACAAAGTGTTTAAAATAGAGTTAGAAATGCCAGAGAATCCCACCTGCTAAGGAAAATGATACAACATGGAGCCAAAGAAGAACTTGTCAGAGGGAAGAAAGAGATCCAAATGCACATCTCAAGACAAGGAGAGAGAGACAGCATGAGGTATGGGGGAAACAGCCAGAGGGGAAGGAGAGACAGAGAAGGAGCAAAATGGGAGAAGAGGAGGTGATGGAGAGGGAGGGAATGATAGGGGAGAGGAGTAGAAAAAGAGGGTTGGGGAAGAAATGGATGAAGAGAATTGAGGAGGGAGAGAGTTGAGAAACAGAGATGGGATAGAGAGGGGGTGGGTGGTGGAAGATGGAGAACTGGATGCGCTTGATACAAACGTGGTTGGGGGAGATGAAAGATGGAGGGAGAGAAAGAGATAGGAAAGAGGCGAAAGGAGGAAAGAAAGATGGAGCTGTAAGACTGGAAAGAGAGGAAGAAAGAATGAGAAGAGAGAGATAAAGAGGGAGAGGGTTCAAGACAAATTAGAGATCAGGTGGAAAGGAAGAAGAAAACCACCAAGAACTTGTTGGACCCACTCTGCTCACTGGAACCAATCAAACAAGAATGCAGGAAGGGGCCTCCCTGGTGGTCCAGTGGGTAAAGAGTCCGCCTTGCAGTGCAAGGGGCACTGGTTCGATCCCTGACACAGGAAAATCCCACATGCCGTGGAGCGGCTGGACCAGTGTGTCCAATTACAAGCCGGCACTCTGGTGCACATGAGCCCAGAGCCGGCACTCTGTAACGAGAGAGGTCACTGTGATGCGAGGCCCACACAGGTCAAAGAATTAAGATGTATGAAAATAAGTAAATGAAGGACCAACAAAAGAGGCCAAAATTAAAAAAAAAAAAAAAAAAAAGAATGCAGGGAGAAGCTGTTCTGGTCCAGAGTCTGGAGAGCTCTATAAGTGGAACTAACTCCCCTTCTAAGAGGCCCTTGATCCCTTTCCACCTGCAGCCACCACCCCAACCAGCAGTCATCCTTCCCAAACACCCCTTGAGTGCTCACTCACAGTCCCATGCGGTCCTGCCTTCTCCCAGGGCAACTCTCACGTGCTCTTCAAGACCCAACTTCAGTCTCAACCCAGCACCTGTTCCTGGCCCAACTGGCTTCACACAAAATGACCTATTCCATCCTCCATACATCACAGTGATTCCTCTCATCAGTTCCTCTATGAAACCACGTCTCTCCCCACCAAAAGTTCTTGTCTACAGGTATGTCTCCTCTACCAGACCTTGAGCTCCTCAAGGACAAGACGTAAATGTCTTATTAATTCTATCACCCGATCTCCTACCATATGCTTTGTCAGAGTTGGCACTCAAGTGTTGGTAGAATGATTTTATTCTTCCTGAGAGATATTGAAATAATATAATATTATAGCCTCAAAAATAGCATAATTTTGCTTAGTGCAAATGAGTAGAAGGCCACAATCTTATGCTCTAGATTCCTTAAGACCAATATGTGATTTAAATAAACAATGACACTCTCCATTCTATGCCAGTGGCAGACATTACTAATCAATCAGGGCACTCTCCCGCTGAGCCCGGACAGGACCTCAGATCTTCCCAACCCCACTGTCACCCAGACACTGACAATTGACTGGAGTCAGCTCATTGATTGTCATTACCCAGACATTAAAAACAACTAGTAAAGTTGATTCTGTTGGGAAAAAAATAATTCTTTGCAACAAGCATTTATGAACATGTGAACATATACATGTTTCTAATAATTACTGATAAAAGTGATTGGTTGTTGTGCAAAGTGCTTTCCATACCTTATCTCAGTTAATCCTCACAAAAGCCTCATGAGTTTGGTACTACCATTCCCCCCAATGTACAGATAAGGAAACTAAGTTTCAGAGTGATTAAGCAGCTATCCAAGGTTAGTAAATAAAGTGAAAACTAAAGCCTTGCTTGTCTGAAGTCAAGATCAATGCACTGAACAATTATGCTACAGTGAGTGGAAGTCTTCAGTAGGAAAAACAATTAGTAAATTCAATGAGCTCCTGTTCAAATCATTTCTAAGGTGGCTCTTATCGTTGGTAATTGTCTCTTCATGTCACCATCAAGTTTTAAAAATCGCATCACAGAACCAGATCTAGTCATTTCTTCTGTGTGTCCATAAGATTTTACCCATTTTATAGATTTGTCATCATAGCAGTTATGACTTACTGAGAGTACACTGTGTACCTGATAAGCCACTAATTAAATGATTGCCTTGTCTACCCCTCAGTATGAAGGGAAGTGAAAATCGCTCAGTTGTGTCCAACTCTTTGCAACCCCATAGACTGTAGCCCGCCAGGCTCCTCTGTCCATGGGATTCTCCAGGCAAGAATATTGGAGTGGGTTGCCATTACCTTCTCCAGGGGATCTTCCTGACTTGCAGGTGGATTCTTTACCCATTGAGCTACCAGGGAAGCCCAGCTCTAGGTATCATCCTCTGCAAAAGGCTAGGTATAAGATGCAAAGACTGAGGTTTAGAGAGGTTTCCAAACCTGCTTCAGACTGCACAGCTGGTATCACTCAGGAT
Organism: Tragulus kanchil; assembly: GCA_022376925.1. Taxonomy (NCBI): domain Eukaryota; kingdom Metazoa; phylum Chordata; class Mammalia; order Artiodactyla; family Tragulidae; genus Tragulus; species Tragulus kanchil. The sequence goes on along the minus strand of JAIOJX010000002.1, from coordinate 110,404,228 downwards.
TTGAACTCAGGCCATTTGACTCCACATCCTGCATCCCTCATCCCTACCCAGAGCCTCCAGCAGGTCTCCGTACAGCTCTGGCCCAACACAGCCATAGCACACAGGAAAAAAGACATAACACAGTCCACGATGCCTCCAAAAACCAGAGTTTTCTTATTGACAGGCCTCAGGACTCTCGCTGAGCCCGGACAGGACCTCAGATCTTCCCAACCCCACTGTCACCCAGACACTGACAATTGACTGGAGTCAGCTCATTGATTGTCATTACCCAGACATTAAAAACAACTAGTAAAGTTGATTCTGTTGGGAAAAAAATAATTCTTTGCAACAAGCATTTATGAACATGTGAACATATACATGTTTCTAATAATTACTGATAAAAGTGATTGGTTGTTGTGCAAAGTGCTTTCCATACCTTATCTCAGTTAATCCTCACAAAAGCCTCATGAGTTTGGTACTACAATTACCCCCAATGTACAGATAAGGAAACTAAGTTTCAGAGTGATTAAGCAGCTATCCAAGGTTAGTAAATAAAGTGAAAACTAAAGCCTTGCTTGTCTGAAGTCAAGATCAATGCACTGAACAATTATGCTACAGTGAGTGGAAGTCTTCAGTAGGAAAAACAATTAGTAAATTCAATGAGCTCCTGTTCAAATCATTTCTAAGGTGGCTCTTATCGTTGGTAATTGTCTCTTCATGTCACCATCAAGTTTTAAAAATCGCATCACAGAACCAGATCTAGTCATTTCTTCTGTGTGTCCATAAGATTTTACCCATTTTATAGATTTGTCATCATAGCAGTTATGACTTACTGAGAGTACACTGTGTACCTGATAAGCCACTAATTAAATGATTGCCTTGTCTACCCCTCAGTATGAAGGGAAGTGAAAATCGCTCAGTTGTGTCCAACTCTTTGCAACCCCATAGACTGTAGCCCGCCAGGCTCCTCTGTCCATGGGATTCTCCAGGCAAGAATATTGGAGTGGGTTGCCATTACCTTCTCCAGGGGATCTTCCTGACTTGCAGGTGGATTCTTTACCCATTGAGCTACCAGGGAAGCCCAGCTCTAGGTATCATCCTCTGCAAAAGGCTAGGTATAAGATGCAAAGACTGAGGTTTAGAGAGGTTTCCAAACCTGCTTCAGACTGCACAGCTGGTATCACTCAGGATTTGAACTCAGGCCATTTGACTCCACATCCTGCATCCCTCATCCCTACCCAGAGCCTCCAGCAGGTCTCCGTACAGCTCTGGCCCAACACAGCCATAGCACACAGGAAAAAAGACATAACACAGTCCACGATGCCTCCAAACCAGAGTTTTCTTTTTTTTTACTTCCTAGTAAAATTGTTCCCAGCACTGACGTAAAAACATTAGTTTTTCTTAATTCAATCTTTTTGCTTTTGCTAAACTAACTGCCATTCTTTGTCAGTTTTGAATTTCTGTTTTCTACTTCTCTCTATGATGGAAGTCGACTTTGACAGGAAGAGAGCCCCAGAGCCCCTGGAAGGGGCCTCTTCCATCTGGTGCTCTCTCTCCACCTGCCTGACGGTGGGAGCCCTCGTGGCCTGATTGCTTCAGCTGCCTGGTTCCTGTCATTCAGTTTCTGCACAGTCTTCTCAACAGGAATAGCACAGCCTTATTAGTTACAGGGAGACTCAGCTGGCCAGGGCACAAAGTTGGAGCTGTAAGTGTCTGCATAGAAGCGGAAATCTTGGGTGCAGAGAATGTGCAAAGAGAAAAGACTGGAGCTTCTGGACCACTGTTTCATTCCAAAGGCACCCTTTATTAGGCCACCAAGTAAGGAAATGATGATGTCTCTTTCCCTTAGTCTGCTGGGATGACAGTCAGCTGCTCCTTAGGCTCTGCAGATCTTGTGCAAAGAGGCAGTATATTAAGAACAGACCAGCTAAACCCAAATTATTCTTTGTTCTTTCCTAGCTGTGTAACCTTGGAAAGGTTAATCAACCTCTCTGGGCTTCACATTGCTTATCTGTAATACAGGGATAAAGAACTTACTACAACATTGAGACCATACACTAAGTTTCTGCCATGTGAATGTTAGTCATAGATATGAAACACATTAACACTCCAGGTTGATGGACTGTCTCAGAAGTGTAGACACCGAAGGATTGATGAGACCTTAAGCCTTCAGGGAAAGCAATGCACTGGAGGACTCAGGATTTACCCATTTGACTCTAGGTATCATCCTGCAAAAGGCTAGGTATAAGATGCAAAGACTGAGGTTTAGAGAGGTTTCCAAACCTGCTTCAGACTGCACAGCTGGTATCACTCAGGATTTGAACTCAGGCCATTTGACTCCACATCCTGCATCCCTCATCCCTACCCAGAGCCTCCAGCAGGTCTCCGTACAGCTCTGGCCCAACACAGCCATAGCACACAGGAAAAAAGACATAACACAGTCCACGATGCCTCCAAACCAGAGTTTTCTTTTTTTTTACTTCCTAGTAAAATTGTTCCCAGCACTGACGTAAAAACATTAGTTTTTCTTAATTCAATCTTTTTGCTTTTGCTAAACTAACTGCCATTCTTTGTCAGTTTTGAATTTCTGTTTTCTACTTCTCTCTATGATGGAAGTCGACTTTGACAGGAAGAGAGCCCCAGAGCCCCGGGAAAGGGGGCCTCTTCCATCTGGTGCTCTCTCTCCACCTGCCTGACGGTGGGAGCCCTCGTGGCCTGATTGCTTCAGCTGCCTGGTTCCTGTCATTCAGTTTCTGCACAGTCTTCTCAACAGGAATAGCACAGCCTTATTAGTTACAGGGAGACTCAGCTGGCCAGGGCACAAAGTTGGAGCTGTAAGTGTCTGCATAGAAGCGGAAATCTTGGGTGCAGAGAATGTGCAAAGAGAAAAGACTGGAGCTTCTGGACCACTGTTTCATTCCAAAGGCACCCTTTATTAGGCCACCAAGTAAGGAAATGATGATGTCTCTTTCCCTTAGTCTGCTGGGATGACAGTCAGCTGCTCCTTAGGCTCTGCAGATCTTGTGCAAAGAGGCAGTATATTAAGAACAGACCAGCTAAACCCAAATTATTCTTTGTTCTTTCCTAGCTGTGTAACCTTGGAAAGGTTAATCAACCTCTCTGGGCTTCACATTGCTTATCTGTAATACAGGGATAAAGAACTTACTACAACATTGAGACCATACACTAAGTTTCTGCCATGTGAATGTTAGTCATAGATATGAAACACATTAACACTCCAGGTTGATGGACTGTCTCAGAAGTGTAGACACCGAAGGATTGATGAGACCTTAAGCCTTCAGGGAAAGCAATGCACTGGAGGACTCAAGGGTCCCTCATCTTCCTGCCCCAGGACATACCTCCCTCCTGACCTTTTCTTGTCCTCATCTCTTGCCTTGAGAGACAAATATGAGTAATAAAAATACATCAGTCACATCGTAATATCAGTTTCCATTTTTTAATAGCCTATGCTGTACCAGGCACTAGGATAGGCAATTACATGCATGCCTTCCTCCTCCTGACAAGCAGGCAGGGTGCATATTAGTATCTCACTCACTGGAGAGGTGCAAGGAAGCTAAGGATGATGCCCAGGGCCACAGGGGCATTTCAACGTGGTTCTTTCTGATTTCAATTCCCGAGCTCCTCTTTGCAGGCCTCTTCTGAAAGCAGAACCTGAGACATGGTCATGGATGCAGGAAATAGGTTTGGGAGGTGACTTAGAAGCCCAGAGAATTGAGAAGAGAGAGAGAGATGGAGAAGGAAGGATGGGCAATAGAGTGTCCCTGGAGCTGTTACCACGGTGACCAAGCGTGGCGCGATCCTGCCAGGACCTCCATGGACTCATGGAGACTGTTGCTCAGATTCACTCAAGGAAGTGTGGACCTGGAGCATCTCTCCTGCGATGCCCAGTGGTGAAAGGCAGAGTCCCAGAGACACTACCTGCCACATGCAGCCAGGTACATCCTGCACAAGTGCTGAGCCCCTTGGTCAGAAAAAGTCAAGGGCTGGGAGAAGGGAGAGATACCTGTAGTTGGCAACCTCTGAAATCAGGTGAGCCAAAGGGGTGCTGCTCTGGGCATCAAAAGTGTCCATAAATAGCACCCCCTTGCACAGCCTCATGGGATTCCTGGACACATGTGAATGGGAGTTTGCACTTTTTGAAGGGAAGGAGCTTCAAGAGGTTAAATGTATACCCTCAAAATTCATAGGCTAAAGCCTAACTTCCAGTGTGATATTAAGAGCTGGGGCCTCGTGGGTGGTGATGAGGTCATGAGGGAGGAGCCCTCATGAATGGGACTTGTTTCCTTATAAAGGGGGCATCAGAGAACTTCCTTGCCACTTCAGAGGACACAGAGAGAAAATGGCTGTCTGAACCAGGAAGGGAGCTCTCAGCAGACATGGGATCTGCCAGGGGCCCTGACACAGAGCCCGGCTTTCACTTCCAGATCCAAAACAATGAAATATAAATTCCTGTCATTGGTAAGCCCCCTCACCTGACGCCAGTCTACAGTTTTGTTCCAGTGGCCAAAATGGACGAAGATGGGTGCACACATTTCTTTTGCTTGACCTGGGAGGAAGACAAGCAAGATGTGACCACCTAAACTTTTCAGTTGCAGAGATGAAAAATGCAATCTTCTCTCATGTTAAACTACTGGGCTCTGAATTCTGCTCTGCCACACACTTACTCTACAACCTTGGGCAACTTAGTTTAATATTCTGCATTTCCATTTTCTCCACTGTCCATTCTTCTAACAATGCCTACCTACTGTGCAATAAATATCTAAATAAATATCTTTCTCTATGTACCAGGCCTCATTCTAGATATGAGGAATACCCTAGTGAGCAAAACAGAACCATCAATAGAGTGTCCCTGGAGCTGTTACCACGGTGACCAAGCGTGGCGCGATCCTGCCAGGACCTCCATGGACTCATGGAGACTGTTGCTCAGATTCACTCAAGGAAGTGTGGACCTGGAGCATCTCTCCTGCGATGCCCAGTGGTGAAAGGCAGAGTCCCAGAGACACTACCTGCCACATGCAGCCAGGTACATCCTGCACAAGTGCTGAGCCCCTTGGTCAGAAAAAGTCAAGGGCTGGGAGAAGGGAGAGATACCTGTAGTTGGCAACCTCTGAAATCAGGTGAGCCAAAGGGGTGCTGCTCTGGGCATCAAAAGTGTCCATAAATAGCACCCCCTTGCACAGCCTCATGGGATTCCTGGACACATGTGAATGGGAGTTTGCACTTTTTGAAGGGAAGGAGCTTCAAGAGGTTAAATGTATACCCTCAAAATTCATAGGCTAAAGCCTAACTTCCAGTGTGATATTAAGAGCTGGGGCCTCGTGGGTGGTGATGAGGTCATGAGGGAGGAGCCCTCATGAATGGGACTTGTTTCCTTATAAAGGGGGCATCAGAGAACTTCCTTGCCACTTCAGAGGACACAGAGAGAAAATGGCTGTCTGAACCAGGAAGGGAGCTCTCAGCAGACATGGGATCTGCCAGGGGCCCTGACACAGAGCCCGGCTTTCACTTCCAGATCCAAAACAATGAAATATAAATTCCTGTCATTGGTAAGCCCCCTCACCTGACGCCAGTCTACAGTTTTGTTCCAGTGGCCAAAATGGACGAAGATGGGTGCACACATTTCTTTTGCTTGACCTGGGAGGAAGACAAGCAAGATGTGACCACCTAAACTTTTCAGTTGCAGAGATGAAAAATGCAATCTTCTCTCATGTTAAACTACTGGGCTCTGAATTCTGCTCTGCCACACACTTACTCTACAACCTTGGGCAACTTAGTTTAATATTCTGCATTTCCATTTTCTCCACTGTCCATTCTTCTAACAATGCCTACCTACTGTGCAATAAATATCTAAATAAATATCTTTCTCTATGTACCAGGCCTCATTCTAGATATGAGGAATACCCTAGTGAGCAAAACAGAACCATCACCCCTACGGCCAAATCTCCACTCTCACTCACCTGACTTGCCAATGGGCGAAGACAGACAATACACAGAAGAAATGAATTCAAGGAGGAAAGGGAGATGTGGGTTGGTGGGGTGGAGGAAGTGGGAGGGGCATTCTGTGTTAGCAGGATTATCAGGTAGAGCCTTCCTGAGAAGAAGCTGTTTCCATAAAAATCTGACAGGGATGAAGGAGGAAGCATGTGGCAACCTGACAGAAGGGCTTTCCAGCCATAGGAAATAGGAGGTGCAAAGACCCTAGGGTGGGATCTCATCTGGTGTGTCCAGGAATATTAGGAAGGCCATACGCTGAAGCAGATCGAGTGTGGGGTGCGTGAAAAGTGACGAAATCAGACAGGAGAAGTGGGGAGTGGCATCCTTGGGATTTCACTGTGAGTGGGATCTGAAGCCGTAGGAAGGTTTTGAGCAGTGAAGTGCCGTGGTGTGACTTGTATTTTTGTAACATCGCTCTGGCTGTGTGTTAAGAATAGACTGAGTGGGCAGGGGCAGAAATAGAGAGTCAGGAGGCTGCTGCAGTCATGGGAGCAACCTGTGAGCAGGGCATGGGCTGGGGTGGTGTCCATGGAGGTGGTGAGAGGTGATGAGTTTTCTAAAATGTGCATAACACTTTCCAGACCTTAGACACACCATCTCAACCAATTTTCACGAAATGAGAATGAGATAGAGATGCAAAAATGAGCAACCTTTTGAACCCTAGGCGTCTACAGTTTTGTTCCAGTGGCCAAAATGGACGAAGATGGGTGCACACATTTCTTTGCTTGACCTGGGAGGAAGACAAGCAAGATGTGACCACCTAAACTTTTCAGTTGCAGAGATGAAAAATGCAATCTTCTCTCATGTTAAACTACTGGGCTCTGAATTCTGCTCTGCCACACACTTACTCTACAACCTTGGGCAACTTAGTTTAATATTCTGCATTTCCATTTTCTCCACTGTCCATTCTTCTAACAATGCCTACCTACTGTGCAATAAATATCTAAATAAATATCTTTCTCTATGTACCAGGCCTCATTCTAGATATGAGGAATACCCTAGTGAGCAAAACAGAACCATCACCCCTACGGCCAAATCTCCACTCTCACTCACCTGACTTGCCAATGGGCGAAGACAGACAATACACAGAAGAAATGAATTCAAGGAGGAAAGGGAGATGTGGGTTGGTGGGGTGGAGGAAGTGGGAGGGGCATTCTGTGTTAGCAGGATTATCAGGTAGAGCCTTCCTGAGAAGAAGCTGTTTCCATAAAAATCTGACAGGGATGAAGGAGGAAGCATGTGGCAACCTGACAGAAGGGCTTTCCAGCCATAGGAAATAGGAGGTGCAAAGACCCTAGGGTGGGATCTCATCTGGTGTGTCCAGGAATATTAGGAAGGCCATACGCTGAAGCAGATCGAGTGTGGGGTGCGTGAAAAGTGACGAAATCAGACAGGAGAAGTGGGGAGTGGCATCCTTGGGATTTCACTGTGAGTGGGATCTGAAGCCGTAGGAAGGTTTTGAGCAGTGAAGTGCCGTGGTGTGACTTGTATTTTTGTAACATCGCTCTGGCTGTGTGTTAAGAATAGACTGAGTGGGCAGGGGCAGAAATAGAGAGTCAGGAGGCTGCTGCAGTCATGGGAGCAACCTGTGAGCAGGGCATGGGCTGGGGTGGTGTCCATGGAGGTGGTGAGAGGTGATGAGTTTTCTAAAATGTGCATAACACTTTCCAGACCTTAGACACACCATCTCAACCAATTTTCACGAAATGAGAATGAGATAGAGATGATCAACTCCCATTTTTACAAACAAAAAACAAGATGCTGAGCTCCTGAGCAAGGTCACATAGCTGACCCGTGGTCAGATCAAGTTGAGGACACAGGTCTTCTGAGTCAATTCTTTAAAGTGTGTGTGTGCTAAGTCACTTAAGCCGTGTCTGACTCTTTGCAACACTATGGACTGTAGCCTGGCAGGCTCCTCTGTCCAAGGGATTCTCCAGGCAAGAAGACTGGAGAGGGCTGCCATGCCCTCCTCCAGTGGATCTTCCCCTCTCGGTGATTGATTCCATGTCTCTGACATCTGCCTGCATTAGCAGATGGGTTCTTTACCCTAGGGCCATCTGAGAAGCCCCATTCTTTTTAATTTTGGCCTCTTTTATTGGTTTAGTATTTATTTATTTTCATCCATCTTTTTATTCTTTGGCCTGTGTGGGCCTCCTATTGCAGTGGCCTTGCTTTTTGCAGAGCACCAGCTCTGGGCACATACACTCAAGAGCACTGGCTTTTAATTGGATGCATGGGTGCAGTCGCTCCATGACACATGGGATCTTCCTGGGCCAGGGCTCTAACCGGTGCCCCTTGCACTGCAAGGCAGACTCTTTAGCCACTGGACCACCAGGGAAGCCCAAAACCCCATTCTTTAGGGTATTGCCCCACTAATCCAGTGATCCTCCTGCTGCATTTCAGTCAATAAATTGTATTATCTGTGAAGACTCCAGTTCTTGAAAACAGTGCTTCCTGAATGTTCCCCACCACAAAGTCCCCACTTCCACAGCCAATTAGGAATTGAGAATAAAAATGTTCTTGGCAGATCCAAGACAAAAAAGAAGAGAAGTGGGGTGGGGACATCGCTTTCTGAAGTGCCGTGGTGTGACTTGTATTTGTAACATCGCTCTGGCTGTGTGTTAAGAATAGACTGAGTGGGCAGGGGCAGAAATAGAGAGTCAGGAGGCTGCTGCAGTCATGGGAGCAACCTGTGAGCAGGGCATGGGCTGGGGTGGTGTCCATGGAGGTGGTGAGAGGTGATGAGTTTTCTAAAATGTGCATAACACTTTCCAGACCTTAGACACACCATCTCAACCAATTTTCACGAAATGAGAATGAGATAGAGATGATCAACTCCCATTTTTACAAACAAAAAACAAGATGCTGAGCTCCTGAGCAAGGTCACATAGCTGACCCGTGGTCAGATCAAGTTGAGGACACAGGTCTTCTGAGTCAATTCTTTAAAGTGTGTGTGTGCTAAGTCACTTAAGCCGTGTCTGACTCTTTGCAACACTATGGACTGTAGCCTGGCAGGCTCCTCTGTCCAAGGGATTCTCCAGGCAAGAAGACTGGAGAGGGCTGCCATGCCCTCCTCCAGTGGATCTTCCCCTCTCGGTGATTGATTCCATGTCTCTGACATCTGCCTGCATTAGCAGATGGGTTCTTTACCCTAGGGCCATCTGAGAAGCCCCATTTTTTTTAATTTTGGCCTCTTTTATTGGTTTAGTATTTATTTATTTTCATCCATCTTTTTATTCTTTGGCCTGTGTGGGCCTCCTATTGCAGTGGCCTTGCTTTTTGCAGAGCACCAGCTCTGGGCACATACACTCAAGAGCACTGGCTTTTAATTGGATGCATGGGTGCAGTCGCTCCATGACACATGGGATCTTCCTGGGCCAGGGCTCTAACCGGTGCCCCTTGCACTGCAAGGCAGACTCTTTAGCCACTGGACCACCAGGGAAGCCCAAAACCCCATTCTTTAGGGTATTGCCCCACTAATCCAGTGATCCTCCTGCTGCATTTCAGTCAATAAATTGTATTATCTGTGAAGACTCCAGTTCTTGAAAACAGTGCTTCCTGAATGTTCCCCACCACAAAGTCCCCACTTCCACAGCCAATTAGGAATTGAGAATAAAAATGTTCTTGGCAGATCCAAGACAGAAAAAAGAAATAGAAAGAGAAGCAGAAAGGGTAGCCACTGAAAATTCCAATGCTTTGCAGGCAGAGATCAATTCCTTAGGGTACTTTTCCCTTTACTTGAAGTTGTAAGTGGAAACTTAATTAAAAGTGTGACTTGATTCGGAGGGGGAAGAAGATGTGACACTTTAAAAATATCACCAGTGTTGGGCTTGGCAGCGATTCTGAGAAAATGCCTCCCCAAGACTTCTGCACCCAGGATGATATGGAGGGAGACTTCAGCAAGACATACCGTCCAGCTTGTTCTTACGTATAATGGTGGTGAAATGTACTGGTCCAGCCCTGACCTCCCCCTGCAGCTCGAGACTTGTGTATTGAGCTGTGTACCTGCATCTCCACCCGGACAGAGAATCAATGTTTCAAACCTCTAAGCCCCAAAGGACCCCTCAGTTCCCACCATCGCTACCTGCTCCTTCTCATCTTTGCGACTTTTTTTTTTTAAACTTTTATTTTACTTTTAACTTTTACAGAGTTCTGTTGTTTACAGATATGTATGTTCCAAGATCATCTTTCCAACTCTTAACAGACCAACACCCACTGAGCGCCTCAAGCTAAAACCTAGCAGGAGTACTGATTTCTCTCTCTCTCCTCCTCCTCACCTGGAAGATTCAATGTCTCTGAGGCACCTTCTGTCCCTCTGGCACAGCGAGTCTCTACTCTGTGCCTTTCTCTCCACCCCACTGAGGAAACTGTCACTGAGACTATAGTGTACATCAGTGTCTGCCATGGCCTCCTTCTCCAGAGCACCACCCCACTGGCTTTTAATTGGGCATCTTCCTGGGACCCCAGGGCTCTAACCGGTGCCCCTTGCACTGCAAGGCAGACTCTTTAGCCACTGGACCACCAGGGAAGCCCAAAACCCCATTCTTTAGGGTATTGCCCCACTAATCCAGTGATCCTCCTGCTGCATTTCAGTCAATAAATTGTATTATCTGTGAAGACTCCAGTTCTTGAAAACAGTGCTTCCTGAATGTTCCCCACCACAAAGTCCCCACTTCCACAGCCAATTAGGAATTGAGAATAAAAATGTTCTTGGCAGATCCAAGACAGAAAAAAGAAATAGAAAGAGAAGCAGAAAGGGTAGCCACTGAAAATTCCAATGCTTTGCAGGCAGAGATCAATTCCTTAGGGTACTTTTTCCCCTTTACTTGAAGTTGTAAGTGGAAACTTAATTAAAAGTGTGACTTGATTCGGAGGGGGAAGAAGATGTGACACTTTAAAAATATCACCAGTGTTGGGCTTGGCAGCGATTCTGAGAAAATGCCTCCCCAAGACTTCTGCACCCAGGATGATATGGAGGGAGACTTCAGCAAGACATACCGTCCAGCTTGTTCTTACGTATAATGGTGGTGAAATGTACTGGTCCAGCCCTGACCTCCCCCTGCAGCTCGAGACTTGTGTATTGAGCTGTGTACCTGCATCTCCACCCGGACAGAGAATCAATGTTTCAAACCTCTAAGCCCCAAAGGACCCCTCAGTTCCCACCATCGCTACCTGCTCCTTCTCATCTTTGCGACTTTTTTTTTTTAAACTTTTATTTTACTTTTAACTTTTACAGAGTTCTGTTGTTTACAGATATGTATGTTCCAAGATCATCTTTCCAACTCTTAACAGACCAACACCCACTGAGCGCCTCAAGCTAAAACCTAGCAGGAGTACTGATTTCTCTCTCTCTCCTCCTCCTCACCTGGAAGATTCAATGTCTCTGAGGCACCTTCTGTCCCTCTGGCACAGCGAGTCTCTACTCTGTGCCTTTCTCTCCACCCCACTGAGGAAACTGTCACTGAGACTATAGTGTACATCAGTGTCTGCCATGGCCTCCTTCTCCTGCCCCACTCGAACCCACACAGGGCCAGCGCAAGCTTTTCACAGCATAAATGTAAACCTAAACAGGTGTTTCAACGTGTTCAACGGCTCACCCGTATGCTTAGAATGAAAGACAAACTCTTTAAGCGCTTGTGTGATCTGGCAGCTAACTTATTCTCTGATCTCTGCTAATGCGGAGATTACGTCCCATTTATCACAGCTCACCAGCCACCTGGCGTCTCTTCTGATCCTTCAGTGCACAAAGTGCCTCCCCTCCTCTGGCCTTTGCAGAGGCTGTTGTTTCTCGGCTTAAAATGCTCTAGGGTCAGCTGTTCTCAAGACGGGTTCCTCCTCCTCCTCTTTCAGTTCCCAGATCAAATACACTCTCTTAGGAAAGTCCTTCTCTCATGACCTTTCTCAGACTTTCTCAACCTCGGGACAGTTGGCATCTATAGCCGGACCACTGCCCATTGTGGGGCCAGATCACTCCTGTGTGGTGGGAGACTTAGCAGCACCCCTGACCTCGATCCACTGGATGCCCTTAGCACCTCCCTTCAAGACACGACTCCCCAAAATACCTCAAGTTATTGCCAAATGTCTCTGGGGAGGGGATAGAACATGTAATATACTGCTAAGAACTATTTCCCATCTAGAGTTTCCTTAGCAGCTGTGTTTTATCTCTTAACTCTTTTGACTCTTTTTTTTTTCATATATTTCACATTCTTTGCAATTAGCTTTTGTATTTTTATGTGTTCTTAGGTGGCCCTCAAGAATGTCATTTCTGGGCTTCCCTGATGGTCCAGTGGTTAAGAATCCACCTTACAATGTAAGAGACACAGACCAGGTTCAATCCCTGGTCCAGGAAGCTCTCATGCCAAGGAACAACTAATCTCTGGAGGCACAACTACTGAAGCCCATGCTCCTAGAGCCTGTGCTCCTTAATAAGAGAGTAGCCTCCACTCACTGCAACTAGAGACAACTCGATTACAGCAACAAAGATATAAAATAGACATAACAACCCAAGCACAGCAACAAAGACATAAAATAAATAATTCTTTAAAAAAGAATGTCATCTCCAAGAATGAAAGAGCTTTGACTTTTTATTTATAGTCTGAACCCCTAGAATCTAGGAGAGTGGAAATTGTTTGACAGATATCCAATGAATGAACAAAGAGTAGTTGCTACTCATTAAGTGATTGCCCTGAACTAAGTGCTGCTTGTACGTTAGTTTATTTAATGCAGCTAAGGGGATCAGTAACATTGTTATTCCTACATTCAGTGTAAGAGAGAGATTCAGAGACATCAAGTCATGAAGCAAGGAAGGGTCAGAACAAGAACAAGAATACAAACCCTTGAGCTTGCTTAACCTCTGGGCTCTCTTGCCTTCCTGTCTCCTTTCATGAAAATATCAACCATACAATCTTCTAAACTGCAAGATTTTTGTTTTTTAATTTCTATTGGAGTACAACTGGTTTACAATGTTGTCTTAGGCTCTACTGTACAGCAAAAAGTGAATCAGTTATACACACACACACACACACACATACACACACACACACACACATATGCACTCTTTTTAGGGTTGTTTTCCCATATAGGCCATTACAAAGTATTGAGAAAAGTTCCCTATGCTATACAGTAAGTCCTCATTGTTGTTGTTCAGCTGCTAAGTTATGTCCAACTCTTTGCAACTCCATGGATTGTAGCACACCAGGCTTCTCTGTCCATCACCATCTCCTAGAGTTTGCTCAAACTCATGTCCATTGAGTCAGCAATACCATCCAACCATTTCATTGTCTTTTGGTCCATTCTCCTCCCATGTACAATCTTTCCCACCATCATGGTCTTTTCCAATGAATAGGTTTTTCGCATCAGATGGCCAAAGTTTTGGAGTGTCAGCTTCAGCAGTAGTCCTTCCAGTGAATATTCAGAGATGATTTCCTTTAAGATGGACTGGTTTGATCTCCTTTCTGTCCAATGGACTCTCAAGAGTCTTCTCCAGCATCACAATTTGAAAGAATCAATTCTTCAGCACTAATCCTTCTTTATGGTCCAACTCTCACATCTGCACATGACTACTGGAAAAATCATAGCTTTGACTGTGTAGACCTTCATCAGCAAAGTGATGCCTCTGCTTTTTAATATACAGTCTAGGTTGTCACAGATTTTCTTCCAAGGAGCAAGCATCTTTAAATGTTAAATGTTCATCCACAGTGGTTTTGGAGCCCAAGAAAATAAAATCTCCCATTGTTTCCACTTTTCCCCCACCTACTTGCAAAGAAATACTGGGACTGGATGCAATGATCTTAGTTCTTTGAATGTTGAGGGTTTTTCTTTTTTTTTGGCCTCTCTTATTGGTCTTTCATTTATTTATTTTTATCCATCTTTGTTCTTTGGCCTGTGTCGGCCTCCCATTGCAGTGGCCTCTCTCATTGCAGAGCACCAGCTCTGGGCACATGCGCTCCAGAACACTGGCTCATAATTGGACACACTGGTCCAGCCATTCCATGTCATGTGGGATCTTCCCGGGCCAGGGATCGAACCAGCACACCTTTCAGTGCAAGGCAGACTCTTTCTTTATCCACTGGACCCTGAGGGAAGCCCTGAATGTTGAGTTTTAACTCAGCTTTTCTACTCTTTTCTTGCACTCTCATCAAGAGGCTCTTTAGTTCCTTCTTTGGTTTCTGCCATTAGAGTGGCATAATCTGCACATCTGAGTTTGTTGATATTTCTCCTGGCAATCTTGATTCCAGCTTCAGATTCATGTAGCTCATCATTTTATGTGACGTACTCTGCATATAAGTTAAATAAACTCTTATTAGTTATCTCGTTTATATATAGTAGTGCACATATGTCAATTCCAAACTCCTAATTTATTCCTCCCTCTACCTTTTCCCCACTGATAACCATAACTTTGTTTTCCACATCTGTGACTGTATTTCTCAAACCAGAAGCTTTGGCTCATTCTTGACTCATCCTTCCTTTCTGTATCTTATCAATCTTTCAATTCTATTAATGGAGAAAGAAATAGCAGCCCAGTCCAGTATTCTTGCCTGGAGAATTCCATGGACAGAGGAGCCTGGCAGGCTTTCATCCATGGGGTCACAAAGAGTCCAACACAACTGAGCAACATCACTCACTGACTCACCATACTACTTAAATTCAGTCTCTCCTCTCTATCCTTCTCCAGCATCACAATTTGAAAGAATCAATTCTTCAGCACTAATCCTTCTTTATGGTCCAACTCTCACATCTGCACATGACTACTGGAAAATCATAGCTTTGACTGTGTAGACCTTCATCAGCAAAGTGATGCCTCTGCTTTTTAATATACAGTCTAGGTTGTCACAGATTTTCTTCCAAGGAGCAAGCATCTTTAAATGTTAAATGTTCATCCACAGTGGTTTTGGAGCCCAAGAAAATAAAATCTCCCATTGTTTCCACTTTTCCCCCACCTACTTGCAAAGAAATACTGGGACTGGATGCAATGATCTTAGTTCTTTGAATGTTGAGGGTTTTTCTTTTTTGGCCTCTCTTATTGGTCTTTCATTTATTTATTTTTATCCATCTTTGTTCTTTGGCCTGTGTCGGCCTCCCATTGCAGTGGCCTCTCTCATTGCAGAGCACCAGCTCTGGGCACATGCGCTCAAGAACACTGGCTCATAATTGGACACACTGGTCCAGCCATTCCATGTCATGTGGGATCTTCCCGGGCCAGGGATCGAACCAGCACACCTTTCAGTGCAAGGCAGACTCTTTCTTTATCCACTGGACCCTGAGGGAAGCCCTGAATGTTGAGTTTTAACTCAGCTTTTCTACTCTTTTCTTGCACTCTCATCAAGAGGCTCTTTAGTTCCTTCTTTGGTTTCTGCCATTAGAGTGGCATAATCTGCACATCTGAGTTTGTTGATATTTCTCCTGGCAATCTTGATTCCAGCTTCAGATTCATGTAGCTCATCATTTTATGTGACGTACTCTGCATATAAGTTAAATAAACTCTTATTAGTTATCTCGTTTATATATAGTAGTGCACATATGTCAATTCCAAACTCCTAATTTATTCCTCCCTCTACCTTTTCCCCACTGATAACCATAACTTTGTTTTCCACATCTGTGACTGTATTTCTCAAACCAGAAGCTTTGGCTCATTCTTGACTCATCCTTCCTTTCTGTATCTTATCAATCTTTCAATTCTATTAATGGAGAAAGAAATAGCAGCCCAGTCCAGTATTCTTGCCTGGAGAATTCCATGGACAGAGGAGCCTGGCAGGCTTTCATCCATGGGGTCACAAAGAGTCCAACACAACTGAGCAACATCACTCACTGACTCACCATACTACTTAAATTCAGTCTCTCCTCTCTATCCTGCTGTCATCAAATTCACTAATATTAAGTCACTTCAGTCATGTCTGATTCTTTGCAAACCCACAGACTAGAATCTTCCAGGCTCCTCTGTCCTTGGAATTCTCCAGGCAAGTATACTGGAATGGGTTGCCATTCCCTTCTCTAGGAGGTTTTCCTGACCCAGGGATCAAACCTGGGTCTCCTGCACTGCAGGAGTATTCTTCATCATCTGAGCCAGCAGGGAAGCCTGAAATTCATTAAGGGCCAAATCAATTCACAGTTGCAAGCTCTGGGGAATGGTGAAGGACAGGAAAGTGTGACATGGTGCAGTCCATGGGGTTGCAAAGAGTCAGACACAACTGAGCCACTGAACTGAAATGAATATTCTAGCAAAATAAAGAAGCTGAAATACTGACAGTTGAAACAACTTGAAAATAGACTAGGGCTTCCCCTGGTGGTGCAGTGGGTAAGGACACCGCCTTGCAGTGCAAGGGGCGCTGGTTCGATCCCTGGCCTGGGAAGATCCCACATGCCACGGAGTGGCTGGACTGATGTGTCCAATTACCGAGCCGGAGCTCTGGAGCGCATGCGCCCAGAGCCGGCACTCTGCAACGACAGATGCCACCGCAGTGGGAGGCCCACAGGAGCCAAAGAACAAAGACGGATGAAAATAGAGAAATGAAAGACCAATAGAAGTGACCCGCCCACTCCCCTCCTTCCCCAACCTGACCCCCGCCCAAAATAAATAAATAAATCTTAAAAGAAAAAAAAAAAGAAAATAGTCTAAAGCACTGTGTAGCAAAAGCCTCACTAAGGTCCAAAACAATAGCTGTTACAAATTGATAGGAAGGGGGCTTGTAAAAGTCAGGAAATACTTCCTGGAAGAGGTGGCACGATAGATGGTCTTTAAAGAAGGCCACCACCAATTCCTTCCCTGCTTGTATTTGCATGCTGCTCTACACACCAAGAGATGAAACTATTTTTCCTCCCAGTGAAATCTAGACTGCCTAGACTTATCAACAGAATAGCAATGGAACTAACTCTTACAAGGCCAGACAGTTTCCATGTTTATTCTCAAAATCAGTCACCATGATGCAAGACTTTCGACCTGGATTACTGAATGATGAGAAATGACATGGACAGAGAGATTCATGTGTAGGAGAAGTGAAGTGCCCAGAAGTGCGAGGAAGCTTCTTGGACCTTTGATCTTTGTCCAGGCAGCCAAGAGGGCAGTTGAGTGAAAGACATCAGTCAACACCACATGGAGCAGAAGAACCACCCTACTGACCCTTGTCCCAATTCCTTATCCACAGAGACATGGAAAATAATATGCTATGGTTGGTTTAAACCACTAAATTTGAGGATTGGTCATAGAGAAACAATACAGAGCAGAAAGAGGTGGGAATACGAATTGTAGGTAGGCTTGACATGAAAGAGCGAGCACAGTAAGGAAATTCAGCCCAATGTTTGGATTAATCTAATGACTGCTCCGGGCTTCCCAGGTGGCACTATGGTAAAGAATCCACCTGCCAATGCAGGAGATGCAAGATACGTGGATTTGATACCTGGGTTTGGAAGATCCCCTTGAGTAGGAAACAGCTACCTTCTCTAGTATTCTTGCCTGCAAAATTCCATGAACAGAAGAGTCTAACAGGCTACATGGAACCAAAGAACAAAGACGGATGAAAATAGAGAATGAAAGACCAATAGAAGTGACCCGCCCACTCCCTCCTTCCCCAACCTGACCCCGCCCAAAAGTAAATAAATAAACAAAAGAAAAAAAAAAGAAAATAGTCTAAAGCACTGTGTAGCAAAAGCCTCACTAAGGTCCAAAACAATAGCTGTTACAAATTGATAGGAAGGGGGCTTGTAAAAGTCAGGAAATACTTCCTGGAAGAGGTGGCACGATAGATGGTCTTTAAAGAAGGCCACCACCAATTCCTTCCCTGCTTGTATTTGCATGCTGCTCTACACACCAAGAGATGAAACTATTTTTCCTCCCAGTGAAATCTAGACTGCCTAGACTTATCAACAGAATAGCAATGGAACTAACTCTTACAAGGCCAGACAGTTTCCATGTTTATTCTCAAAATCAGTCACCATGATGCAAGACTTTCGACCTGGATTACTGAATGATGAGAAATGACATGGACAGAGAGATTCATGTGTAGGAGAAGTGAAGTGCCCAGAAGTGCGAGGAAGCTTCTTGGACCTTTGATCTTTGTCCAGGCAGCCAAGAGGGCAGTTGAGTGAAAGACATCAGTCAACACCACATGGAGCAGAAGAACCACCCTACTGACCCTTGTCCCAATTCCTTATCCACAGAGACATGGAAAATAATATGCTATGGTTGGTTTAAACCACTAAATTTGAGGATTGGTCATAGAGAAACAATACAGAGCAGAAAGAGGTGGGAATACGAATTGTAGGTAGGCTTGACATGAAAGAGCGAGCACAGTAAGGAAATTCAGCCCAATGTTTGGATTAATCTAATGACTGCTCCGGGCTTCCCAGGTGGCACTATGGTAAAGAATCCACCTGCCAATGCAGGAGATGCAAGATACGTGGATTTGATACCTGGGTTTGGAAGATCCCCTTGAGTAGGAAACAGCTACCTTCTCTAGTATTCTTGCCTGCAAAATTCCATGAACAGAAGAGTCTAACAGGCTACATGGAACCAAAGAGAGTCAGACACAGATGAGAAGCTAATCACATCACATAGCAATGACTGTTCCAGGCTTACTCTTCAGCCTCTCTACCCACAAGCCTCTACTTGCTACACTCCCATCAGGATGAACACCTCTCAGGCTTTCTTTCAAATCCCAGTCTTTGGACCTGTTCTTTCCACTGCCTCACTCTTTCTAGTCCTCTTTTTCAGCCCCCTTTTAGACTGCAAATGTTATTTCTTTAGGTAAGCCTTCTTTTGCTGTGTCTACAATTCCAACATGCATCATAGTATTGTTCTTGTTAGACTAACGACCTTATTTCTTCATGGGGTGATTAATTAATTGAAGGAAGGGAAAGCATTTACTGCAGAACACAAACTAATTACTGAGAAAGGAGTAAGGAAATTAGAAAATTACCATTTGTAACCGTCATTGTAATGACTGATTCAGGCACAAATCACCAATAGATGCTAAAAGGAGTGGGTGAAGTTTGATGAGGTACAAGCTACTTGCATAGCTTCAGAGCATGCACCCAAAAATTCTTTATTAATTACCAAGGCATAAAAGTAATTTTATAATGGGCAAACCTTTAAGCAAGTGATCAAAGTTTATGCCAATAGTGATGGAACAAACCAATGTCTCACACCTACTGAATGATTGTTGAGAAGGATACAACATCACTTGTGTAATAATCTGGCAAAATGTATAACCTGAATCTAATTGGGAGACAGCTGATAAACCAACATTTATGGACATTTGTAATGCTTTTAAAAACGTATCAATATCGCTAAGACAAAGAAAGACTGAGGCAACATTCCAGAGTAAAGAGAGTCACAAAAGCAAACTGCAATGCATGATCCTGGCCAGAATCCTAAGCCTGAAAATATATTATCTCAAGGGCATTATAGGAACATTTGGTGAAATTGAAATAAAGTCTATAGATAATTATATTGTAAGAATATTGAATATTTTCTTATTTTGATTGTTGGACTGTGATTTAAAAGATGGTTTTTGGCAAATACAATCTGAAGCATTTCATGGTAAATGGAGCATGATATATTAAACAAAATGCTTAAAAAACACTATACACATATATATATATACATGTAGAGAGAAAATAATCAAGCAAATGCAGAAAATTAATAGTCAATAAGTACAAGTGAAGAGCATACATAATTTGTACTAGCCATAACTTATCTGTAAGTTTGAAATTATTTCAAAATGAAACATTGGAAAAATAAAATATACTATCATATATTTGGTAGATAAAATACAATATTACATAGTCACCAAATTGGCTACAATGAAAAGAAAATGGACAATACTAAGCACTGGTAAGCATGTGGAGCAACTGGAACTCACTTATACTATTGGAGGGAGTGAAAAGTGTTACAGCCACATCAGAAAACTATTTGGGTGCATCTGCTGAAGTTGAAAATAGTTATACCATGACTCAATAATTTCATGCTGAAATATAGGCCTATGAAAAAGCACAGAGGGCTTCTCTGGTGGCTCAGTGGTAGAGAATTCTCTGGCTAATGCAGGAGATACTGGTTTGAACCCTGGACTGGGAAGATATCACATGCTGTGAGGCAACAAAGCGCA
Organism: Tragulus kanchil; assembly: GCA_022376925.1. NCBI lineage: Eukaryota > Metazoa > Chordata > Mammalia > Artiodactyla > Tragulidae > Tragulus > Tragulus kanchil. Next base: position 110,384,135 of record JAIOJX010000002.1, on the reverse strand, counting down.
TGGGCCACAACTATTGAGCCTATGCTCTAGAGCCTCGGAGCTGCAACTATTGAGCCCACATTTCACAGCTACTGAAACTCGAATGCTCTAGATCCCATGCTCCACACCAAGAGAAGTCACTGCAAGAAGAAGTCCATGCATTGCAACAAGAGAGTAGACCCTGTTCACTGCAACTAAAGAAAAACCTGTTCAGAAGACCTAAATAGACATTTCTCCAAAGAAGACATACATACAGATGATTAATAGACACATGAAAAGATGTTTAACATCACTAATTACTAGAAAAATGAAAAAAACTACAATGAGATATCACCTCACATCAGCCAGAATAGCTATTATCAAAAATCAAAGCAAACGGGGCAATGGGAAAAAAAATGATCCTGGCCAGAATCCTAAGCCTGAAAATATATTATCTCAAGGGCATTATAGGAACATTTGGTGAAATTGAAATAAAGTCTATAGATAATTATATTGTAAGAATATTGAATATTTTCTTATTTTGATTGTTGGACTGTGATTTAAAAGATGGTTTTTGGCAAATACAATCTGAAGCATTTCATGGTAAATGGAGCATGATATATTAAACAAAATGCTTAAAAAACACTATACACATATATATATATACATGTAGAGAGAAAATAATCAAGCAAATGCAGAAAATTAATAGTCAATAAGTACAAGTGAAGAGCATACATAATTTGTACTAGCCATAACTTATCTGTAAGTTTGAAATTATTTCAAAATGAAACATTGGAAAAATAAAATATACTATCATATATTTGGTAGATAAAATACAATATTACATAGTCACCAAATTGGCTACAATGAAAAGAAAATGGACAATACTAAGCACTGGTAAGCATGTGGAGCAACTGGAACTCACTTATACTATTGGAGGGAGTGAAAAGTGTTACAGCCACATCAGAAAACTATTTGGGTGCATCTGCTGAAGTTGAAAATAGTTATACCATGACTCAATAATTTCATGCTGAAATATAGGCCTATGAAAAAGCACAGAGGGCTTCTCTGGTGGCTCAGTGGTAGAGAATTCTCTGGCTAATGCAGGAGATACTGGTTTGAACCCTGGACTGGGAAGATATCACATGCTGTGAGGCAACAAAGCGCATGGGCCACAACTATTGAGCCTATGCTCTAGAGCCTCGGAGCTGCAACTATTGAGCCCACATTTCACAGCTACTGAAACTCGAATGCTCTAGATCCCATGCTCCACACCAAGAGAAGTCACTGCAAGAAGAAGTCCATGCATTGCAACAAGAGAGTAGACCCTGTTCACTGCAACTAAAGAAAAACCTGTTCAGAAGACCTAAATAGACATTTCTCCAAAGAAGACATACATACAGATGATTAATAGACACATGAAAAGATGTTTAACATCACTAATTACTAGAAAAATGAAAATCAGAACTACAATGAGATATCACCTCACATCAGCCAGAATAGCTATTATCAAAAAATCTGCAGACAATAAATGCTGAAGAGGGTGTGAAGAGAAAGGAACCCTCCTGCACTGTTGGTGGGAATGTAAATTAATACAGTCACTACGGAGAACAGTATGGAGGTTCCTTTAAAAACTAAACATGGAGCTACCATATGACCCTGCAATCCCACTCCTCGCATATATCCAGAGAAAAACATTACCCAAAGAGGTATATGATTCCCAGTGTTCATTGCAGCACTGTTTACAATAACCAAGACATGAAAGCAACTTAAATGTCCATCAATAGATGAATGGATAAAGTAGACGTGGTACATATATGCAATGGAATATTACTCAGCCATTAAAAAGAACACCATTTGCAGTAAAATGGATGGACCTAGAGACTGTCGTACGGAGTGAAGTAAGTCAGAGAGAGGAAACATGATACGGCATCCCTTACATGTGGAATCTAAAAGGAATGATGCAAATGAACTTAACAAAATTTAAACAAACCCACAGACTGAGAGAACGAACTTATGGCTGCTGGGGAGAGGATGAAGGAAAGCAATATTTAAGGAGCTTGGGAAGAATATGTACACACTGCTATATTGGATAACTAACAAATAGAATATCAACAAGGACCTACTGTATAGTACATGGAATTCTGCTCAACATTTTAAGGCAACCTGGATGGGAGGCGAGTTTGGGGGAGAATGAATTTACAACCCTGGACTGGGAAGATATCACATGCTGTGAGGCAACAAAGCGCATGGGCCACAACTATTGAGCCTATGCTCTAGAGCCTCGGAGCTGCAACTATTGAGCCCACATTTCACAGCTACTGAAACTCGAATGCTCTAGATCCCATGCTCCACACCAAGAGAAGTCACTGCAAGAAGAAGTCCATGCATTGCAACAAGAGAGTAGACCCTGTTCACTGCAACTAAAGAAAAACCTGTTCAGAAGACCTAAATAGACATTTCTCCAAAGAAGACATACATACAGATGATTAATAGACACATGAAAAGATGTTTAACATCACTAATTACTAGAAAAATGAAAATCAGAACTACAATGAGATATCACCTCACATCAGCCAGAATAGCTATTATCAAAAAATCTGCAGACAATAAATGCTGAAGAGGGTGTGAAGAGAAAGGAACCCTCCTGCACTGTTGGTGGGAATGTAAATTAATACAGTCACTACGGAGAACAGTATGGAGGTTCCTTTAAAAACTAAACATGGAGCTACCATATGACCCTGCAATCCCACTCCTCGCATATATCCAGAGAAAAACATTACCCAAAGAGGTATATGATTCCCAGTGTTCATTGCAGCACTGTTTACAATAACCAAGACATGAAAGCAACTTAAATGTCCATCAATAGATGAATGGATAAAGTAGACGTGGTACATATATGCAATGGAATATTACTCAGCCATTAAAAAGAACACCATTTGCAGTAAAATGGATGGACCTAGAGACTGTCGTACGGAGTGAAGTAAGTCAGAGAAGGGGAAACATGATACGGCATCCCTTACATGTGGAATCTAAAAGGAATGATGCAAATGAACTTAACAAAATTTAAACAAACCCACAGACTGAGAGAACGAACTTATGGCTGCTGGGGAGAGGATGAAGGAAAGCAATATTTAAGGAGCTTGGGAAGAATATGTACACACTGCTATATTGGATAACTAACAAATAGAATATCAACAAGGACCTACTGTATAGTACATGGAATTCTGCTCAACATTTTAAGGCAACCTGGATGGGAGGCGAGTTTGGGGGAGAATGAATACATGTATATTTGTAGCTGAGTCCCTTGGCTGTCCACCTGAAACTATCACAACATTGTTAATCGGCTGTACCTCAATATAAAATAAAAAGTTTAAGAAAAAAGAAAAGCCTGCTCAGCAACAAAGACTCAGCACAGCCAAATAAATAAAATAAAGAAATATTTTTAAAACGCACATATAAGCAAATTCTGCAAAAAAAAAAAAAAGTGGATTAGAATGAACTATAGCATGGCCATACTTCATAGACAAAAAAATAGAAACAACTCAGACCCACACCACATAAATACATTGCTGCATATTCCTAAAATCGAGCTTACATAGCAATGAAAAATGAACAATTTCTAACGATTAAAATAGACCACGAAACTCATAAAAATATTAAGCCAAATTGGGTTTCTCTGGTGGTCCAGTGGGTAAGGAGTTGGCCTTGCAGTACAAGGGGCACTGGTTTGATCCCTGGCCTGGGATGATTCCATATGCTGCGGAGCAGCTGGACCGGTGTGTCCAATTAGAAGCCAGCACTCCGGAGCGCATGTGCCCAGAGCCGGCGCTCTGCAGCGAGGGAGGCCACTACAGTGGGAAACTCACACAGGCCAAAGAATAAAGGACCAATAAAAGAGGCCAATTTTTTTTTAAGTGTAAAACAATTATTAAGCCAAATAAGTCAAAGCCTTCTGTGACTCCATTTGTATCAAATACAGAAATATCAAAAACAAAGCTGCAGTTGTTAGAAGCCAGGATAATCCTTACTGCTTGTGGCTAAGAGATTAGTGGCAAGAAGTGGACATGAAAGTACTTCTGGAATTCTCCTAATGCTTTGTTTAGTGGTCTGGGTCTGCATACTAAGGTGTGTCCCTTTTGGAAACTCACTGAACTTCACCTTAATGACTTGGGCACTTCTCTGTATGCAAGCTTCAAAAAAATGTTTACACTAATTTAAAAAAAAAAAGGAAAATGATAAAAATGCGCAAGAATACATATCAGGCTCTATTTAAGTGTTTTCCATGGATTTCTGGAAAAACTCTTGCTTTTCCAAATTGGCAAGTCATAAACTGTGTGCTGTAGAAAGCAGCTAGGGCCCCATACCTGTCGCTTTTGTAAATGGAGAAACTGAGGCCCAGAGCAGTTAAGCAATTTGTAGAGAATCAACGCAGCCGGGAAGTGGCTGATCAGAACTCCATTCTGGCAGCCCTACCTCCAGAGTCTGTGTTCTAGGGGCTATGTTCTACTGCATTTTAATGAAGAGCTCTTTGGTGTAGAGAGAATCTTCTTTCCTTCATCAAAGGGCCTCCTGAATAAACCCAGGATGTTAGGAATTATGTAAATGAGCTTAAAGAATCAGACTCTGATAATAAAGATGGAGAGAGGAACAGAGTGCCAAACTGAAATGTGATAATGAGACTGATCTTAATGCCACTTCTCAGCCCTTATTTGCAAAATTAAGATCTAAGAGGAGGGGGAAAAAACACCCCAACCATAAAAGGCAGGGTGGATACCCATGAGATAAGATGGTTGAAGAAGTGCTAATGACCCAGTTAGAACACAGAATGCGGTTCTGTGATCCTTGTTCCAATTACTATAGAATCCGAGCCCTGTATGTTTACTTCTGCAAGAGAAAGTGTAGGAGGAAATTGATGTTTTAAGTTTGTTTTCTTCTACCTGTGGCTGATAACATTGTTTGAGTTATTAATGTGTGTGTTTGTTGCTGTGTATTTGTTTAGTTTTCCATCCCAAATTGAGCTTCAGGATCTTTGCTGCTGCAGTCTTTTCAGTCAGTAAAGTTTACCATGTTCTGTTAAAGTTTCAGGTGGAGAAAGGGATGAGGTAGCTTTAGCAGATTCAGGGGGAGTGGGGAAACAACCAGAGGGAGCCAGGGATTCTCTCAGGAGATAGGAAGTGGGTGAAGACAGAGAATAAGGGTTCCTTGAAGAGTAGAAACTATAGTCTGTGCAGGAGCTGTGCCTGGAAAATCAGAACAGGCTATACGGAGCCCCTCTGAAACCTGGACCCCAGGCTTAGGATCCCTCAGCCTTACCCAAGGGCCTTGGGCTTCAGACTTAAAATAGAAACAGAAGGTTTACAGACCACTAATTTAAAAAAGGAAAATGATAAAATGCGCAAGAATACATATCAGGCTCTATTTAAGTGTTTTCATATTTCGCCCAAATTGGCAAGTCATAAACTGTGTGCTGTAGAAAGCAGCTAGGGCCCCATACCTGTCGCTTTTGTAAATGGAGAAACTGAGGCCCAGAGCAGTTAAGCAATTTGTAGAGAATCAACGCAGCCGGGAAGTGGCTGATCAGAACTCCATTCTGGCAGCCCTACCTCCAGAGTCTGTGTTCTAGGGGCTATGTTCTACTGCATTTTAATGAAGAGCTCTTTGGTGTAGAGAGAATCTTCTTTCCTTCATCAAAGGGCCTCCTGAATAAACCCAGGATGTTAGGAATTATGTAAATGAGCTTAAAGAATCAGACTCTGATAATAAAGATGGAGAGAGGAACAGAGTGCCAAACTGAAATGTGATAATGAGACTGATCTTAATGCCACTTCTCAGCCCTTATTTGCAACATTAAGATCTAAGAGGAGGAAAAACACCCCAACCATAAAAGGCAGGGTGGATACCCATGAGATAAGATGGTTGAAGAAGTGCTAATGACCCAGTTAGAACACAGAATGCGGTTCTGTGATCCTTGTTCCAATTACTATAGAATCCGAGCCCTGTATGTTTACTTCTGCAAGAGAAAGTGTAGGAGGAAATTGATGTTTTAAGTTTGTTTTCTTCTACCTGTGGCTGATAACATTGTTTGAGTTATTAATGTGTGTGTTTGTTGCTGTGTATTTGTTTAGTTTTCCATCCCAAATTGAGCTTCAGGATCTTTGCTGCTGCAGTCTTTTCAGTCAGTAAAGTTTACCATGTTCTGTTAAAGTTTCAGGTGGAGAAAGGGATGAGGTAGCTTTAGCAGATTCAGGGGGAGTGGGGAAACAACCAGAGGGAGCCAGGGATTCTCTCAGGAGATAGGAAGTGGGTGAAGACAGAGAATAAGGGTTCCTTGAAGAGTAGAAACTATAGTCTGTGCAGGAGCTGTGCCTGGAAAATCAGAACAGGCTATACGGAGCCCCCCTGAAACCTGGACCCCAGGCTTAGGATCCCTCAGCCTTACCCAAGGGCCTTGGGCTTCAGACTTAAAATAGAAACAGAAGGTTTACAGACCACGTGCTTCTCAGGAAGTGGATCTCCTACAAATGAATATTCAACTCAACAAATACTAAATGAACTCTAAAGATAAGGAAGCTCAGTATTGACAGAATATATATATATATTTTTTTTACCAACCTCAAAGTTTGAGAGTTTGGGATGGAACTGAGTTAAAGTAAGGAAGATAAAGAGTGGTATTTCTTTCACACTTGAGTCTGAAGATTTAGATACACATCTCCTCCATATGAAATGAGTGGAAACTACTCTGTGCAGACTCTCAAGAACATTTGGCATTGAGAAAAAAATCACTTTCGTGGAAGGAAGGTTATCTCCTCAGCTTTTCCTGGCAGCTGCTTAATAATTCCCCAAGCCCCACTCTGCTGTGACAAGTGAGGCTGGATTTGACTACACATTTCCTTTACTTGACCTTGGGGTTCAATTGCTCATGAATTCCTGACGTTAGTATTTCTGTCAGGCAAGGCTGCTTTAAGATGACTTTGAGTCTTAACAAAACGGAATTAAATATTCAACCAAGAGGCTCTCCCTCCTGTGAGTGAAGATGTGACTGAAACTTGCATGGTGATGCTATTATCGTCACGTGTTATAAACAAGGTGGGCCAAGCCAGGATATTTAAATTTGCCTGGAAGCCAACTGTTCAAACTACCAGGAGCACTACAGGCCTATTGAAGTACAGAATCAGGAAAAAACATGAGGATCATCATAGAAGCTGGAATCATTGGCCCAGATGTGTAGAAGGCTTGCAGTGATGATAATTACACCTTACAAAAAGGGGGGCCCCCATTGAAGTACAGCAATTCATCACGTCTGTGTATTTGTTTAGTTTTCCATCCCAAATTGAGCTTCAGGATCTTTGCTGCTGCAGTCTTTTCAGTCAGTAAAGTTTACCATGTTCTGTTAAAGTTTCAGGTGGAGAAAGGGATGAGGTAGCTTTAGCAGATTCAGGGGGAGTGGGGAAACAACCAGAGGGAGCCAGGGATTCTCTCAGGAGATAGGAAGTGGGTGAAGACAGAGAATAAGGGTTCCTTGAAGAGTAGAAACTATAGTCTGTGCAGGAGCTGTGCCTGGAAAATCAGAACAGGCTATACGGAGCCCCTCTGAAACCTGGACCCCAGGCTTAGGATCCCTCAGCCTTACCCAAGGGCCTTGGGCTTCAGACTTAAAATAGAAACAGAAGGTTTACAGACCACGTGCTTCTCAGGAAGTGGATCTCCTACAAATGAATATTCAACTCAACAAATACTAAATGAACTCTAAAGATAAGGAAGCTCAGTATTGACAGAATATATATATATATTTTTTTTACCAACCTCAAAGTTTGAGAGTTTGGGATGGAACTGAGTTAAAGTAAGGAAGATAAAGAGTGGTATTTCTTTCACACTTGAGTCTGAAGATTTAGATACACATCTCCTCCATATGAAATGAGTGGAAACTACTCTGTGCAGACTCTCAAGAACATTTGGCATTGAGAAAAAAATCACTTTCGTGGAAGGAAGGTTATCTCCTCAGCTTTTCCTAGCAGCTGTTTAATAATTCCCCAAGCCCCACTCTGCTGTGACAAGTGAGGCTGGATTTGACTACACATTTCCTTTACTTGACCTTGGGGTTCAATTGCTCATGAATTCCTGACGTTAGTATTTCTGTCAGGCAAGGCTGCTTTAAGATGACTTTGAGTCTTAACAAAACGGAATTAAATATTCAACCAAGAGGCTCTCCCTCCTGTGAGTGAAGATGTGACTGAAACTTGCATGGTGATGCTATTATCGTCACGTGTTATAAACAAGGTGGGCCAAGCCAGGATATTTAAATTTGCCTGGAAGCCAACTGTTCAAACTACCAGGAGCACTACAGGCCTATTGAAGTACAGAATCAGGAAAAAACATGAGGATCATCATAGAAGCTGGAATCATTGGCCCAGATGTGTAGAAGGCTTGCAGTGATGATAATTACACCTCATTGGTGCATTTGCAGAATGAGATCCCTTCTTTCAGCAGGAGAGGAATATCTACCCAGTGTAGGTGAACCCACAGTATCATGGTGGCAATTCATCACCGTCTGGACGCTGGAAAAAGTGCCTCCTTCCTCAGAAACCTTTTCTGCAGGCATTACAATACTGGAATATTCAGTGAAGAGTGACTGGTGAACAGAAAATGGCAGTTGTCTGGATACCATGAGAGGACTGTGTAAGCAGAGTATTAAAACTGGGCAGCGGAGAAATGTCTTGAATAAAAATGACAAGTGTCAGCCGGTATGTGTGGACATCATTTGCGAATGCTCTCTCACACGAAGGCTTAGTGCTGAGTGGGAGAAAGGAAGGGGCCTGGAGTCACAAGGCAGCATTTCTCTGGCATTTTTGACTGATGTATTTGTGTGGATGACCCAAGCAGCCCCCGTCTTTGGAGAGACAATATGTGGAGTGTTGACATTTCAACATCACTCACATAAGGGTTCAACTTACTGAAGAGAACCAGTTGCTTACTGAGAGCTTTGAAGGCTACGTTGACAAAGGGGAGGTTAAGTTTGGGTGCTCTAGGCAGGCAATATTTGAATCCCAGGTCCCAATGGTAAAATCTGCCTATCAATGCAGGAGACACAAGAGGTTCTATCCCTGATAGGGTTGGTAAGTAATCTGGGGGCGTGCTCTAGGCAGGCAATATTTGAATCCCAGGTCCGACGATCACCACTTGTGACAAGTGAGGCTGGATTTGACTACACATTTCCGTTACTTGACCTTGGGGTTCAATTGCTCATGAATTCCTGACGTTAGTATTTCTGTCAGGCAAGGCTGCTTTAAGATGACTTTGAGTCTTAACAAAACGGAATTAAATATTCAACCAAGAGGCTCTCCCTCCTGTGAGTGAAGATGTGACTGAAACTTGCATGGTGATGCTATTATCGTCACGTGTTATAAACAAGGTGGGCCAAGCCAGGATATTTAAATTTGCCTGGAAGCCAACTGTTCAAACTACCAGGAGCACTACAGGCCTATTGAAGTACAGAATCAGGAAAAAACATGAGGATCATCATAGAAGCTGGAATCATTGGCCCAGATGTGTAGAAGGCTTGCAGTGATGATAATTACACCTCATTGGTGCATTTGCAGAATGAGATCCCTTCTTTCAGCAGGAGAGGAATATCTACCCAGTGTAGGTGAACCCACAGTATCATGGTGGCAATTCATCACCGTCTGGACGCTGGAAAAAGTGCCTCCTTCCTCAGAAACCTTTTCTGCAGGCATTACAATACTGGAATATTCAGTGAAGAGTGACTGGTGAACAGAAAATGGCAGTTGTCTGGATACCATGAGAGGACTGTGTAAGCAGAGTATTAAAACTGGGCAGCGGAGAAATGTCTTGAATAAAAATGACAAGTGTCAGCCGGTATGTGTGGACATCATTTGCGAATGCTCTCTCACACGAAGGCTTAGTGCTGAGTGGGAGAAAGGAAGGGGCCTGGAGTCACAAGGCAGCATTTCTCTGGCATTTTTGACTGATGTATTTGTGTGGATGACCCAAGCAGCCCCCGTCTTTGGAGAGACAATATGTGGAGTGTTGACATTTCAACATCACTCACATAAGGGTTCAACTTACTGAAGAGAACCAGTTGCTTACTGAGAGCTTTGAAGGCTACGTTGACAAAGGGGAGGTTAAGTTTGGGTGCTCTAGGCAGGCAATATTTGAATCCCAGGTCCCAATGGTAAAAAATCTGCCTATCAATGCAGGAGACACAAGAGGTTCTATCCCTGATAGGGAAGATCTCCTTCAGGAGGAACTAGCAACCCCTTCTGGTATTCTTGCTTGCAAAATCTCACGGACAGAGAGGCCTGATGGGCTACAGTCCATGGGGTCACAAAGAGTCAGATACAACTGAGCACACACACACATACTCTCAAAAGATTATCGTGACGATTCAGTGAGATAGTCATGTCAAAGTACATAGTACTGTGTGCTATGTACATACAGTGCTTGCTCACAAACGTTAACTGTTCCTCCTACTGAGGAGAGTGTAGAGGAGAGTAACAATGTGAGAAATGAGTATTTGGTCTCTGTCCCCAGTTCTTGACACGAAGTTCCTAAGTCCTTTGGAACTTCCTGGGTGAAGGAAACATCTTTTGTTCTAATGAGAAGGAAACATTTTTTGTTCTGATGGGTTCCTGGATACCTTTAGGATGGAGGCTGGTCACCAGAAAGATCGGGGTTTCTGCCCCATCCCCCATCCTCCAGGGAGGATGAGTTAATGATGAGTCATGCCCAGGTGAGGCACCCTCCATGAAAATCCCTAAACAATGGGTTTTTAAAAGCTTCCAAGTTGATGAACACTACCATGTGTCAGGAGAGTAACACACCCCAAATCTACAGCAACAAGCTCCTGTGATCCAGACCTCTCTAGACCCCCACCCTGTCTACCTTTTTATCTGGCTATTCATTTGTATGTCCTGTAATATTCTTATAACAAAGCAGTAAACATAAATGAAGTGTTGCTCTGAGTTTTGTGAGCCATTATATGTAGGAGTAGGGTGTGAGAACCTCCGACGGATGACCAGTTGGTCAGAAGTACAGATGAACACCCTGGGACTTGCAATTGGTGTCTAAATTGGGGGACGCAGGTATGCAATCTTGTGCAACTGAGCTCTTGATCTGTAGAACTTGCTCTAACTCTGGAAAGCTAGTGTCAGAAATGAATTACAGATCACCCATTTGGTGGTATCTGGAGAACTAGAGAATTGAAGGGTGTAGGGGAAAATCCTGACACACCTATGTCGGAAGTGTTGTGTGAGCAGAGAAGTCATTTTCTTAAGGATGCCTTCCAGGCAGTTTGTGGCTCTGTGGAAATTAAAGCACCAAGACAAAACAAATGTATGGGTATATTGGTATAGGAAAGCAGATATAAATGTACTTAGAGTCCCCTGTGCCTCATTGGCTGGAGGGACAAATGAAGTCATGAATAATGTTTCCCTGGCTCTTGACTTCAAATGTAGAATCCAGGACCTCTGGACCCACCTTGACATTTCACATGGTCCCCTGTAAAAACAACTCTTTGTCTTCTCCTATAGTGCCTGGACTGCAATGAAAGACTCAGAAACAAGTTAATGGGACCAGGCAAGGGGCAGACACTAAAGTAGAAACTAAGGTTTGCTAAACACTTAACTCTACACAGGGCAGCAAGCTAAGCCCCAAGCATGTGCTGCCACACTGGAACACTCAGAATGACCAAAGGAGGTTAGTAGGAATTGCCCTCATTCTGTGTGTGTACAAACAAAGTCCCAAAGCTTAAGCAACTGAACCGTTTCTGCCCCATCCCCCATCCTCCAGGGAGGATGAGTTAATGATGAGTCATGCCCAGGTGAGGCACCCTCCATGAAAATCCCTAAACAATGGGTTTTTAAAAGCTTCCAAGTTGATGAACACTACCATGTGTCAGGAGAGTAACACACCCCAAATCTACAGCAACAAGCTCCTGTGATCCAGACCTCTCTAGACCCCCACCCTGTCTACCTTTTTATCTGGCTATTCATTTGTATGTCCTGTAATATTCTTATAACAAAGCAGTAAACATAAATGAAGTGTTGCTCTGAGTTTTGTGAGCCATTATATGTAGGAGTAGGGTGTGAGAACCTCCGACGGATGACCAGTTGGTCAGAAGTACAGATGAACACCCTGGGACTTGCAATTGGTGTCTAAATTGGGGGACGCAGGTATGCAATCTTGTGCAACTGAGCTCTTGATCTGTAGAACTTGCTCTAACTCTGGAAAGCTAGTGTCAGAAATGAATTACAGATCACCCATTTGGTGGTATCTGGAGAACTAGAGAATTGAAGGGTGTAGGGGAAAATCCTGACACACCTATGTCGGAAGTGTTGTGTGAGCAGAGAAGTCATTTTCTTAAGGATGCCTTCCAGGCAGTTTGTGGCTCTGTGGAAATTAAAGCACCAAGACAAAACAAATGTATGGGTATATTGGTATAGGAAAGCAGATATAAATGTACTTAGAGTCCCCTGTGCCTCATTGGCTGGAGGGACAAATGAAGTCATGAATAATGTTTCCCTGGCTCTTGACTTCAAATGTAGAATCCAGGACCTCTGGACCCACCTTGACATTTCACATGGTCCCCTGTAAAAACAACTCTTTGTCTTCTCCCTATAGTGCCTGGACTGCAATGAAAGACTCAGAAACAAGTTAATGGGACCAGGCAAGGGGCAGACACTAAAGTAGAAACTAAGGTTTGCTAAACACTTAACTCTACACAGGGCAGCAAGCTAAGCCCCAAGCATGTGCTGCCACACTGGAACACTCAGAATGACCAAAGGAGGTTAGTAGGAATTGCCCTCATTCTGTGTGTGTACAAACAAAGTCCCAAAGCTTAAGCAACTGAACCAGTATCATGGATACAAGAGGGGGAACCAAGAATGTCTGTTTCCAAAGCCAGAGTTGTCATGACTTTGTTGTTCTCCTGAGGCATCCTGTGCATAAACCACCTTCTCAATTGTACCTTACAATTCTATCACCACCATAAAATTAGTTCATTCAAATAGATGCTTGACAGGCCCATCAGACTTCCTCAGAAGGCTTGAATCCAGGTGAAAGCCACAATTAAGCTCAGAATGAACCACCACATCCTCTTGATATAAATCAGAGCATTCGTAAACAGTGGAGAAATTGCAAATGAGCTGAGAGCCCAATGGCTTGCCCCAAATCCAAAGATATCATTAAAACAAATTAATAGACTTAGAGCAGTCTACTGGGTAGAGAATCCATTAATATAAGATAAATAATGGTAGTAAGTTGGGTTAGAGCAGGCTTATAAATTCTCACTTGCTTGTTAAGGGACATATCTGTTGGACTCACAGTTATAATGTATATGACTGCATATAGATGAATTATAAATGTATGTTTTCCTTTAAAATCAAACAGACTGTTTTCCCTCCCTAAGGCAAAATAAATAACAAGTCAAAAGGAATGAATTAAGATTTTGTTTATCTTCCTATTATCAAGGAGTATCCTTCATAGCTGGAAAGGAACTTTGAGACTGGTTATCAGTTCCAATTCCTCCTTTTGCACATGAGAAATCTTGCCATTTTGGCCACTCCAGGATTTCAGATGATTGGAGGGACAAATGAAGTCATGAATAATGTTTCCCTGGCTCTTGACTTCAAATGTAGAATCCAGGACCTCTGGACCCACCTTGACATTTCACATGGTCCCCTGTAAAAACAACTCTTTGTCTTCTCCCTATAGTGCCTGGACTGCAATGAAAGACTCAGAAACAAGTTAATGGGACCAGGCAAGGGGCAGACACTAAAGTAGAAACTAAGGTTTGCTAAACACTTAACTCTACACAGGGCAGCAAGCTAAGCCCCAAGCATGTGCTGCCACACTGGAACACTCAGAATGACCAAAGGAGGTTAGTAGGAATTGCCCTCATTCTGTGTGTGTACAAACAAAGTCCCAAAGCTTAAGCAACTGAACCAGTATCATGGATACAAGAGGGGGAACCAAGAATGTCTGTTTCCAAAGCCAGAGTTGTCATGACTTTGTTGTTCTCCTGAGGCATCCTGTGCATAAACCACCTTCTCAATTGTACCTTACAATTCTATCACCACCATAAAATTAGTTCATTCAAATAGATGCTTGACAGGCCCATCAGACTTCCTCAGAAGGCTTGAATCCAGGTGAAAGCCACAATTAAGCTCAGAATGAACCACCACATCCTCTTGATATAAATCAGAGCATTCGTAAACAGTGGAGAAATTGCAAATGAGCTGAGAGCCCAATGGCTTGCCCCAAATCCAAAGATATCATTAAAACAAATTAATAGACTTAGAGCAGTCTACTGGGTAGAGAATCCATTAATATAAGATAAATAATGGTAGTAAGTTGGGTTAGAGCAGGCTTATAAATTCTCACTTGCTTGTTAAGGGACATATCTGTTGGACTCACAGTTATAATGTATATGACTGCATATAGATGAATTATAAATGTATGTTTTCCTTTAAAATCAAACAGACTGTTTTCCCTCCCTAAGGCAAAATAAATAACAAGTCAAAAGGAATGAATTAAGATTTTGTTTATCTTCCTATTATCAAGGAGTATCCTTCATAGCTGGAAAGGAACTTTGAGACTGGTTATCAGTTCCAATTCCCTCCTTTTGCACATGAGAAATCTTGCCATTTTGGCCACTCCAGGATTTCAGATGATTTGAAATTCAAGCACACCAGTGGAGCCAAACACATTTTAATTGACTCCTCACCACTGATAGCTCTAATCAGGGTCTGAGTCTTCTGTTCAAAGCCAACAACTGATTAGCCTTAATGATGAATGGACACAGAATCCTAATTCATATTGATTCTAGCTTCAGGCCTTTACTGCTATGTCAGACCTGAACTTATATGGTTATTATCCATATTACAAAGCAGTATTGATTGTTTTCCATCTTCAGCTGGAGAACCAATGGGTTATCTTTTGAGGAGATTTTTTGAAGGTCGTTTGAAGCCCGTAGGACTGTCTATGCTGATAAACAGAATAAATATGATCTAGGATGAGGAACGGAACCATTGATGAGTTTGGAGGAATCCTAGAGCAGAGGAGCAACTTCCTCATTCTCCAGGAGTCTGTAGGTTATATAGAAGATCCTTGTCCAATATAGAGCAGGAGAGGCTGAGGGGACTGTCTGGGTGGGTAAGGGGGAGGGCAGCCCTGTAAAGCCTGACCACATGAGTGGGGTGTGGGGAAAGCAGTTGCGAGCTCTCAGTCTCCTGAGAAAGGCACAGAAATGGCTGTGGGAACCAAAAAATTTCCTCGTGGTTGGGGACGTGGAAGTTTTGACTTGAACACTAGAAGCTACCTTAGAACAACGGTCAGCAGCAGTACAAGCAAAGGACATACCCGTAAGAAGTGGAGACAACAGAGGATGATGCATTCTCTCAAGGTCCAAAGTCAAGTCCCCATGATCCAAGCCAATGGCCCAAAGCCAAGTCTCCACTTCACACCAGGGACCTACAAGCCTCCCCAGTGAGAAGGACAGAAAGGAATTTGAGAGAGAAACTTGGGTAAACTGAATAGTATCCAATACAGACTGACTTATAAGCCACAAGTGATTTTATTCCCTCTAATTCAATTTTCCAGTGCATAGTGGAAATGAATGTTTGAGAGTGAAATTCAATTCAGTTAGAGGAAAATAAAGTTCCGATTCACCCATCTGAGTTTTGTGACTAGAAAATACCTGTTTCATAAAGGAGTATCCTTCATAGCTGGAAAGGAACTTTGAGACTGGTTATCAGTTCCAATTCCTCCTTTTGCACATGAGAAATCTTGCCATTTTGGCCACTCCAGGATTTCAGATGATTTGAAATTCAAGCACACCAGTGGAGCCAAACACATTTTAATTGACTCCTCACCACTGATAGCTCTAATCAGGGTCTGAGTCTTCTGTTCAAAGCCAACAACTGATTAGCCTTAATGATGAATGGACACAGAATCCTAATTCATATTGATTCTAGCTTCAGGCCTTTACTGCTATGTCAGACCTGAACTTATATGGTTATTATCCATATTACAAAGCAGTATTGATTGTTTTCCATCTTCAGCTGGAGAACCAATGGGTTATCTTTTGAGGAGATTTTTTGAAGGTCGTTTGAAGCCCGTAGGACTGTCTATGCTGATAAACAGAATAAATATGATCTAGGATGAGGAACGGAACCATTGATGAGTTTGGAGGAATCCTAGAGCAGAGGAGCAACTTCCTCATTCTCCAGGAGTCTGTAGGTTATATAGAAGATCCTTGTCCAATATAGAGCAGGAGAGGCTGAGGGGACTGTCTGGGTGGGTAAGGGGGAGGGCAGCCCTGTAAAGCCTGACCACATGAGTGGGGTGTGGGAAAGCAGTTGCGAGCTCTCAGTCTCCTGAGAAAGGCACAGAAATGGCTGTGGGAACCAAAAAATTTCCTCGTGGTTGGGGACGTGGAAGTTTTGACTTGAACACTAGAAGCTACCTTAGAACAACGGTCAGCAGCAGTACAAGCAAAGGACATACCCGTAAGAAGTGGAGACAACAGAGGATGATGCATTCTCTCAAGGTCCAAAGTCAAGTCCCCATGATCCAAGCCAATGGCCCAAAGCCAAGTCTCCACTTCACACCAGGGACCTACAAGCCTCCCCAGTGAGAAGGACAGAAAGGAATTTGAGAGAGAAACTTGGGTAAACTGAATAGTATCCAATACAGACTGACTTATAAGCCACAAGTGATTTTATTCCCTCTAATTCAATTTTCCAGTGCATAGTGGAAATGAATGTTTGAGAGTGAAATTCAATTCAGTTAGAGGAAAATAAAGTTCCGCATTCACCCATCTGAGTTTTGTGACTAGAAAAATACCTGTTTCATAAAATCAGCTCCTAATACAGTGCCAGGCTTAATAACTCCTGGCGGTTGTAACTACTGTTACTATTAATGTGGTTGTTGTTGCCCCTTGAGCTGCTGGAAGCATGATATCTTCTGTTTCTGTATCTGCAAGGTTCATTACAGAATTTCCTCAGTACACATCGGTTGACTAAATGACTGAAAACCTGAGTTTATCTCAATAAGCACTCAATGCTATCATGTTCAGATGGCACCTCCATCGGTCCAGCTTCCTGAGTGACTAACGAGAGAACACCATCAACCAGTGGTAGACATAGAACATGAGTAAAAATTAAACCTCTGTCATGCTGAACTACTGAGTTTTGGGGTTGCTTGTTACCACAGCAGAACTTGGCTCATTTTGACTGGTACAAACTAAAACGTGAAATGTATTCAAGAGGAAGTGTCTAGTCTGTGATATCCACTTTTGCGTCTTTTATGAATTTAATGTTCCCTCTCTGTATTTTACAGTCATTGAATATGAAAGTCAATTATATCAAATGATTTGTCTAAGACCACACAGTCAGTAAAGGGCAGGACCATCTGAGTCCAGAATCCTAGAATTTTCCATTACCCCGAGCTGCCCCCAGATTAATCCCTTTTTGTACCTACTTCTCAACTATGCATTTTACTTTGAATTTCAATGAAATAACTTCTTAATTTGTATTCCTTTCCACTTTTCCAAGCTGTCCTAAAGTAAGTAAGGTTTGGGACTGGGTACAAGGAATAACAGATGATAGTTTGGAGAAATCCCAAGAAGAAATGAAAATTTGTTACTGTAACACTTGGGGTATATGTCACCAGTAGGAGCAGTCACTATAATATAGTAGAAAATTCTGATGGAGAAATGAATACTGTCCTATTTTCCTGTAGGCTGGAATAGAATAAAAAAAGAATGATAGAAATATTGGCAAGGTTGGGGAACAACTGGGACTCTCACGCGTTGCTTGTAGAAATGTAAAACACGTCAATTACTCCAGAAAACAAGTTGACTGTTTCTAGAAAAATTAAATACACTTCTACTCAATGACCCTGCAGTTTAAATTATAGAATTATACTCACTATAAATTAGTACATGTGTTCACAAAAGAATTTGTACAAGAATGTTCATAGAAGCTTAATGCATAATCATTCCAAACTGGAAAAATACAAGGCCTTTGAAAGGAAAATCAATAATTGAGGCATGTTCACATAATGTGCATATGTGTTATCCCCAATCGTGTCTGACTTTTTGCGACCCCATGGACTGTAGCCCCCAGGCTCCTCTGTCCATGGAATTTTCCAGGCAAGAATCCTGGAGGGGGCTGCCATTTCCTTCTCCAGGGGATCTTTCTGTGTCTCTTGCATCTCCTGCATTGGAAGGTGGATTCGTTACCACTGGGTCACCTCGGAAACCCACATTCATAGAATACTAATCATCAATTAAAAAGATGAATATGAAAAACAGAATAATATGGGTTATTTTCAAAAACATTTTGTTGAGCAGAAGAAGCTAGATACAAAAGAGTGTCTACTGCATGGTCCAATTTATGAATAGCAAAAACAGGGAAAGCTAGTCTATAGTGATTAAAGACAGACAGTGGTTACATCCAAGGTGGGGGCACTGGCTGGAAAAGGTCATGAGGGACTTTACTGAGATGATGGAAATGTTCTACAGCCAGATCTGGAGGGTGGCTACATAGGGCATATACCCATGCCCAAATCCACTGAGCTGTATATGCGATGCCTCAAAATGATCAAAATAATAAAAATTAAGAGAGGATGATAAAAAGTGTATCTTCCTCTTAAGAGGGCAAGCAGGGCTTTTGCGTTTGGGCGCCCTCCCCCTCAGTAGCAGAAGGGAGTGGAGAATGGTTGTGGAGTTAGAACAGAGAGGAAGTGATCTACCCCTGGGTTGGCTTGACCATGAGACTAGGAGTGGGGATTCCTTAAGGGATGGACATCTCAGTGATAACTGCTCACGAATGTAATGAATGACGTACGCGTAGAGCATGGATGTCTGCGGCCGTGTCTGTGGTCCATGGAGACGAAGCTCTGAGGGGCACCTCTGCATCATCCAAAACAGATGGCCCAGGGCTAGCTCTCCAAGGCATTGTGGCACAGCTGAAAAGGTATCATGAACAATGACATCCCCAGGAAACTCAAAAGCAAGCCTGGCTAGCCTTACTTCACTTCCCTCACACCTCATGAGTCCCAAGAGGCTTGTATAACCCCCAAGAGGGACCAGGGGTCTCCTAAAAATGTCTATTAAATTTCTCATCAAAACTGGTGGACTAAGGCTGAGAGCCAGAGTCAATTGTAGCCAGAGTACCTGTAGTTATTCTTAAGTGCTACAGAAAGCCTAGAGTTACATTTTTCAAAGTCAGCCACCCTGAAGTTTGCAATGAATGGCACCTACCAGAAAAGGGAACCAAATGTCACTTCCTCGAAACCAGGACACTTGGCTCCATACCAGTGTCGGTTGCTTGCTGCTGTATAACCCTGGGCTTGTCACTGTTCCTCTCTGAGACTCAGTGTTCTCATCTGTAAGCTGGGGATGGCAACTCCTCCTCCTCCCTCAGGGCTGTTATGATAAAATGCAAAAATATGTGTCATCAGTCACTAGGTTGACTTAACTCTCTTGACAGCTTTTTGCTTAGAGGCTGCATAGAAAAGACAGGCTATGTGAAGATAGGTCCTTTTTCACAAATGGACTCGCTGGAGCCCCCAGCTGGGAGCCTCAATTACTCATTGACAATGGAGGCTATTCAGATGAAGTGATGTGGAAATAGAGGTGTGATGACCCAGCAAATTCTAGAGCTGGAAAGGCGAGCATCAAAGTGAGAAGAGAAAGCAGCAGGGTGGGCTGATTTCCAAGGGTGGTGGTCCTGGAGGCTGAATTCGTCATGTTACCTGAAATGATGTTTTCTTGCATCTTCTTCCCCACAAAGTAAACACACACACACACACACACACACACACACACATACACACACACACACACAGGATTTCAGGACTGAGAGACAGAAAGGGACACCACAGGTAGCTTTAAACCGTGTTTCTCATTGCCACCCAGATTTCTTCCTTTCTCGCTGCCCCAGTCCAGCTCAGTCCAGAACCATTCATCCCCTTTGGAAAAGCCCTGTGGGTGAGATTTCTTCAGATAACCAAAGAGAATAAAGAGGCCTCCTGAGCGAGCCAGTGTAGTAGAAAGGGCAAGGAGGAAGTCATGGCTCTGTCTGGGTGCTGTCCTAGCTTGCCCTTATCTGTCCTGTGAGGCTATGAGGTCACTCGATGTCTCTTGACACCAGTTTCTCGACATCTGCAGACTCAAAATCTGAAGAAATTAATCAGATAACTGGTTATTTTCAGTTTTACAAATTATTAATGAAGCAGTGACAACCTGGCATGGGAAAGTTATTTAGAAGACAAAATTATAGGGTAGTCAATTCACCATTCACCAAACAATTTTAGAACTAAAAATTGAGATTATAATAATAGAGCAGAACTTGCCTCTTCCCCAAAGACATTAGAGCCTAGGATGGAGCCACAGAATACATCCTGGTCTCAGCTCAACCCACTAGTCTGGTGAGATTCACCTTGAAAACACAGCGAGGCAGGAGAGGGGTGGAGAGGACACAGGCAGGAGGACCTTTTTTTTTTCTTTAGGGGAGGAAAAAAAAGGGGACACTAAGAGTGTTATGATAAAATGCAAAATATGTGTCATCAGTCACTAGGTTGACTTAACTCTCTTGACAGCTTTTGCTTAGAGGCTGCATAGAAAAGACAGGCTATGTGAAGATAGGTCCTTTTTCACAAATGGACTCGCTGGAGCCCCCAGCTGGGAGCCTCAATTACTCATTGACAATGGAGGCTATTCAGATGAAGTGATGTGGAAATAGAGGTGTGATGACCCAGCAAATTCTAGAGCTGGAAAGGCGAGCATCAAAGTGAGAAGAGAAAGCAGCAGGGTGGGCTGATTTCCAAGGGTGGTGGTCCTGGAGGCTGAATTCGTCATGTTACCTGAAATGATGTTTTCTTGCATCTTCTTCCCCACAAAGTAAACACACACACACACACACACACACACACACACACATACACACACACACACACAGGATTTCAGGACTGAGAGACAGAAAGGGACACCACAGGTAGCTTTAAACCGTGTTTCTCATTGCCACCCAGATTTCTTCCTTTCTCGCTGCCCCAGTCCAGCTCAGTCCAGAACCATTCATCCCCTTTGGAAAAGCCCTGTGGGTGAGATTTCTTCAGATAACCAAAGAGAATAAAGAGGCCTCCTGAGCGAGCCAGTGTAGTAGAAAGGGCAAGGAGGAAGTCATGGCTCTGTCTGGGTGCTGTCCTAGCTTGCCCTTATCTGTCCTGTGAGGCTATGAGGTCACTCGATGTCTCTTGACACCAGTTTCTCGACATCTGCAGACTCAAAATCTGAAGAAATTAATCAGATAACTGGTTATTTTCAGTTTTACAAATTATTAATGAAGCAGTGACAACCTGGCATGGGAAAGTTATTTAGAAGACAAAATTATAGGGTAGTCAATTCACCATTCACCAAACAATTTTAGAACTAAAAATTGAGATTATAATAATAGAGCAGAACTTGCCTCTTCCCCAAAGACATTAGAGCCTAGGATGGAGCCACAGAATACATCCTGGTCTCAGCTCAACCCACTAGTCTGGTGAGATTCACCTTGAAAACACAGCGAGGCAGGAGAGGGGGTGGGGAGAGGGACACAGGCAGGGGAGGACCTTTTTTTTTTTTTTTTCTTTAGAAGGAGGAAGGAAACTCTTCATTTCAAATACAGAACTGGTGTTTTCTGTATGATTTCCAAATTCATCAGAGCAACCTGTAAAAGAAGTGTTACACATTTTGAATAATGGTTACACTAACATGATTTGTTTAAAAGACCAATCCCTATCTTTCTTATTTTATTTTATTTTTTAAAAAGTTTTACAGAGTTTTGTTGTTCACAGACATGTGTGTTCCCATATCAGTTATATGCACGTCCCTGGCACCCTCCCCCACTCCTAGTCCTCTCAATCCCAAGGCTCCCAGCCATCGCACCCGGCCCCTGCAGGATCTCTGATTCCCGCAGGGCAATGACAATAGTTATCTTTTTCACATATGACAGTATAGGTTTCCATGTTACTCCCTCTATGCATCCCACCCACTGTTCATACCCCACACTGTCCATATGTCTGTTCTCTGTCTGTTTTTCCATCACTTCACTGCATGTGTTACCATTACCCTCTTACTAGATTCCATATATATGTGTTAATATACAGTACTTGTCTTTCCCTTTTTGACTTACTTCACTTTTTATGATAGACTCTAGATCCATCCTCCTCATTAGGACTGATTCTTCTGCATTTCTTTTTACAGATGAGTAGTATTCCATTGCATATATGTACCAGAGCTTTTGGATCCATTCATTCGTCGATGGACATCTAGGTTGCTTCCATGTTCTGGCTATTGTATAGAGAGCCACAATGAACATTGGGGTACAGGTGCT
Source organism: Tragulus kanchil (assembly GCA_022376925.1). Taxonomy (NCBI): domain Eukaryota; kingdom Metazoa; phylum Chordata; class Mammalia; order Artiodactyla; family Tragulidae; genus Tragulus; species Tragulus kanchil. The sequence goes on along the minus strand of JAIOJX010000002.1, from coordinate 110,361,777 downwards.
TCTTTCAGTTTTGATTTCATCAGGATATAAGTCTAAGAGTGGGATTGCTGGGTCATATGGTTCTTCTATTTTTAGTTTTTTAAGGAATCTCCATACTGTCTTCCATAGCGGTTGTATCAATTTACATTCCCATCAACAGTGCAAGAGGGTTCCCTTTTCTCCACACCCTCTTCAGCATTTATTGTCTGTTGATTTCTTGATGATGGCCATTCTGACGGGTGTGAGGTGATATCTCATTATAGTTTTGATTTGCATTTCTCTAATTATAAGTGAAGTTGAGCATTGTTTCATGTGCTTTTGGGCCATATGTATGTCCTCTTTGGTAAGATGTCTATTTAGATCTTTTTCCCATTTTTTGATTGGGTTGTTCGTTTTTCCTGTACTGAGTTGTCTGAGTTGCTTGTAGATTTTGGAGATTAATTCTTTGTCTGTTGTTTCATTTGCTATGATTTTCTCCCATTCTGTGGGGTGTCTGTTCAGCTTTTTGTAGTTTCTTTTGCTGTACAAAAGCTTTTAAGTTTCATTAGGTCCCACATGTTAATTTTTGTTTTTAGTTCTGCTATTCTAGTAGGTGGGTCATGGAAGATCTTGCTTTGGATTATGTCCTTGAGTGTTTTGCCTATATTCTCCTCTAAGAGTTTGATGGTTTCTGGTTTTACATTTAGGTCTTTAATCCATTTTGAGTTGATCTTTGTGTATGGTGTCAGGGAATGTTCCAACTTCATTTTTTTGCATGTGTTAATACTCCAAAAGTCCCCCTGTCCATATGTCTGTTCTCTGTCTGTTTTTCCATCACTTCACTGCATGTGTTACCATTACCCTCTTACTAGATTCCATATATATGTGTTAATATACAGTACTTGTCTTTCCCTTTTTGACTTACTTCACTTTTTATGATAGACTCTAGATCCATCCTCCTCATTAGGACTGATTCTTCTGCATTTCTTTTTACAGATGAGTAGTATTCCATTGCATATATGTACCAGAGCTTTTGGATCCATTCATTCGTCGATGGACATCTAGGTTGCTTCCATGTTCTGGCTATTGTATAGAGAGCCACAATGAACATTGGGGTACAGGTGCTTCTTTCAGTTTTGATTTCATCAGGATATAAGTCTAAGAGTGGGATTGCTGGGTCATATGGTTCTTCTATTTTTAGTTTTTTAAGGAATCTCCATACTGTCTTCCATAGCGGTTGTATCAATTTACATTCCCATCAACAGTGCAAGAGGGTTCCCTTTTCTCCACACCCTCTTCAGCATTTATTGTCTGTTGATTTCTTGATGATGGCCATTCTGACGGGTGTGAGGTGATATCTCATTATAGTTTTGATTTGCATTTCTCTAATTATAAGTGAAGTTGAGCATTGTTTCATGTGCTTTTGGGCCATATGTATGTCCTCTTTGGTAAGATGTCTATTTAGATCTTTTTCCCATTTTTTGATTGGGTTGTTCGTTTTTCCTGTACTGAGTTGTCTGAGTTGCTTGTAGATTTTGGAGATTAATTCTTTGTCTGTTGTTTCATTTGCTATGATTTTCTCCCATTCTGTGGGGTGTCTGTTCAGCTTTTTGTAGTTTCTTTTGCTGTACAAAAGCTTTTAAGTTTCATTAGGTCCCACATGTTAATTTTTGTTTTTAGTTCTGCTATTCTAGTAGGTGGGTCATGGAAGATCTTGCTTTGGATTATGTCCTTGAGTGTTTTGCCTATATTCTCCTCTAAGAGTTTGATGGTTTCTGGTTTTACATTTAGGTCTTTAATCCATTTTGAGTTGATCTTTGTGTATGGTGTCAGGGAATGTTCCAACTTCATTTTTTTGCATGTAGCTGTCCAATTTTCCCAGCACCATTTGTCTTTGTCCCATTTTATATTTTCATCTCCTTTGTCAAAAATAAAATATCCATAGGTGTGTGGGCTTATCTCTGGATTCTCTATCTTGTTCCATTGGTCTGTATTTCTGTTTTTGTACCAGTACCATGCTGTCTTGATGATTGTTGCTTTGTAGTAAAGTCTGAAGTTAGGGAGGCTGATTCCTCCAGCTCCATTTTTCTTTCTCAAGATTGCTTAGGTTATTCGGGATCTTTTGTGTTTCCATATGAACCATGTTATTCTTTGGTCTAGTTCTGTGAAGAATGTCATTGGTAGTTTGATAGGGATCACATTGAATCTGTAGATGATATTTGGTAGTATAGTCGTTTTCACAATATTGATTCTTCCAACCCAGGAACATGGGATATCTCTCCATCTGTTTAAGTCTTCTTTAATTTCTTTCGTGAGTGTCTTGTAATTTTCTGAGTACAGTTCTTTTGTTTCTTTGGGTAGGTTTATTCCTAGATATTTGATTCTTTTGGTTGCAATGGTGAAGGGGATTGCCTCTTTGATTTCATTTTCTGATTTTTCCTTGTTTGTGTATAGGAATGAGTGATTTCTGTGTATTGACTTTGTATCCTTTGACTTTGCTGAGGGCTTTACAAGGGCTGGGGCAAGGGAACTTCCCTAAGGATGGAGGCTTCAGTGGAGATCTACTTTAACTTTTCCTTCTTGGGAGCATACAGATCAATGAAAAAAACTGATGGCCTCTAATCCCACTGCTCTGAAGCAGCCCCTAGAAACAAGCACACAACCACAATTACAGAGACACACACACACACACAGATATATTTGGGCACTTAGGGTATTTACAATTTTTTGCGCTACTATAAGCAACTGCAGTGAATATGTTTGCAGCTAATTTTTTTGCACATAACTTCCTTTGTTTTCTTAGAATAAATTCCTCACAATGGAATTATTGAGTCAAAATCACACATCTTTTAAAGGCTTTGGACACATGTAGCCAGATTTTTGCCCAGATTTGACTCATTTTCAGTTTCACCAGAACTGCATGAATGTGCCAGTTTCTCCCACATTCTCTGCATCAGAATGTATTGTTTATTTATTTTATGTATCAGCTATATTGGTTTTGGTTTTTCAAAATTGCCTGTTTGTGTTTTCCTTTCATATTAATTTGGAAGGTCTCTTTATATTTTAAGAACATTGTCATTTTGGTCTATCATGTTACAAATATTTTCCCAGTTTTTCACTCATATAGAATCTTTTTAAAACTATTTTACTCCCATAAAAATCAGTCTGATTATGTCAAGCTTCCACCTTCAGTTCCACATAAGAAATTCCTTCCTTATCATTAGATCTTGAAAAGAGTCTCCTATTGTTTATCCTAAGCCTAGATAATTTGGTTTTAAAGGTTTAAATCTTTACTTAGGTGATGCCTCTGGGATACGACAGAGATGATAAAGGGAAGGTTTCAACTTTTTACTTTTGTGTGTTTTTTGTCATACTGGTTTTAGGGTTTGTTTTTATAATAAGCAAGCATTACTTTCATAGCTTAAGTAATTATGAAAAATGAGGGAATTCCATGGAGGTCCATTAGTTAGGACTCCAAGCTCTCATTCCTTAGGGCTCAGGTTCAATCCCTGGTTGGTGAACTAAAACTCCACAAGCCATGTGGTATGATCAAAAAAAAAAAAAAGAGAGAGAGACCTTTTCAATTATGAAAAATGTACCATCATTTGACTTTTCTTTTGGAATCTGCTATGCAGACATTTAACTTTTGTTGGTTTTCTAAATAGTCCCTAAGAAACCTTGATGGAATGAACCAGGGGGAAAAGGTGGAAAGGATCTTTCAGAGAGGGGAAGTAGTCCATTCAGAGGCAAGAAAACAGCCAGTGAGTTCAGGGAACTCCAGGTCAGTCCATGAGACTGGAAGAAACGACCTGGAGAGACTCCTCTCAGATTCTGAGGGATTCGGGGGACAGATTTTTTTTTTTAAATTTGGATGAGCACCATCATGATCTGTGATAAAGTTCTCTGCTATTGTAACTATTAAACTTGTGCTATATTTGCTATATCTTCTTTAAATAAAAGACATAAAATATATGAAGGAAATCAAGGTTCCTTCTGATGAGCGTTCCCCATTCCTTTTGCTCATTTTGGGCTCATGTGCTTGGTATGTTCCCCCTTCTGTTCCAATAAATTATTCCTGTGAATGTGTATGTTAATATTAAGTGTGGCTGCAAGTAAAAGAAAATCCCTCAATAAATGGAATAGTGGTTTTAAGAGATAATTATTTATTTCTCTTGCGTGTGAAAGTCTTGATTAGTCCAGATCTGATGTGGTTTCTTTAGATTTTAAGAACACAGATTTTTTTTTTCTTATCTTACAGCACCTTCATGCATAAATTCCATTCTAAAACTTACTTCTAGATCTAAGACAGCTGTTCAAGCCCCTGCCACCATATCCATATTCTAACCAACAGAAAAGACAGAAGAGGTAAAGAATATACGAGAAGAAGGAGAGGAAGGTGCCATAGTTTGAATTGGGTTCCCCCAAAGATACAATGAGTTCCTAACCCCAGTATTTGTTAATGTGATCTTATATAGAAATGGAGTTTTGCAAATGCCAATGATGTTAAGATGAGGTCATACTGAATTAGTACAATTCCTAACCTAATATGACTCAGTTCACTTCAGTCACTTAGTTGTGTTCTACTCTCTGTGGACTATAGTATGCAGCGCTTTCCTGTCCTTCATCATCTCCCAGAGCTTGCTCAAACTCATGTCCATCCACCATCATGTCCATCAAACTCAGTGATGTTATCCAACCATCTTGTCCTCTGTCATCCCCTTCTCCTTTGCCTCCTATTTTTCCCAACATCAGTTTCTTTTCCAATGAGTCATCTCTTCACATGAGGTGATCAAAATATTAGAGCTTCAGCTTCTTTCTCAGTCCTTCCAATGAAAATTCAGGGTTGATTTCCTTTAGGATTTAGTGATTTGATCTCTTTGCAGTCCAAGAGAGACTCTCAAGAGTCTTTTCTAACATCACAGTTCAAAGGCATCAAGTCTTCAGCACTCAGTCTTCTTTATGGTCCAACTCTCACATCTATACATGACTACTGGGAAAACTATAATTTTGATTATATGGACTTTTGTCAGCAAAGGGATGTCTCTGCTTTTGAATATGCTGTCTAGGTTTGTCATAGCTTTTCTTCCAAACAGCAAGCATCTTTTAATTTCATGGCTGCAGTCACTGTCCATAGTGATTTTGGAGCCCAAGAGAGTAAAGCCTGTCACTTTTCACTGTTTGCTCATCTGTTTGCCATGAAATGATGGGACTAAAGCGCTGTCACTTTAAGAGATAATTATTTATTTCTCTTGCGTGTGAAAGTCTTGATTAGTCCAGATCTGATGTGGTTTCTTTAGATTTTAAGAACACAGATTTTTTTTTTCTTATCTTACAGCACCTTCATGCATAAATTCCATTCTAAAACTTACTTCTAGATCTAAGACAGCTGTTCAAGCCCCTGCCACCATATCCATATTCTAACCAACAGAAAAGACAGAAGAGGTAAAGAATATACGAGAAGAAGGAGAGGAAGGTGCCATAGTTTGAATTGGGTTCCCCCAAAGATACAATGAGTTCCTAACCCCAGTATTTGTTAATGTGATCTTATATAGAAATGGAGTTTTGCAAATGCCAATGATGTTAAGATGAGGTCATACTGAATTAGTACAATTCCTAACCTAATATGACTCAGTTCACTTCAGTCACTTAGTTGTGTTCTACTCTCTGTGGACTATAGTATGCAGCGCTTTCCTGTCCTTCATCATCTCCCAGAGCTTGCTCAAACTCATGTCCATCCACCATCATGTCCATCAAACTCAGTGATGTTATCCAACCATCTTGTCCTCTGTCATCCCCTTCTCCTTTGCCTCCTATTTTTCCCAACATCAGTTTCTTTTCCAATGAGTCATCTCTTCACATGAGGTGATCAAAATATTAGAGCTTCAGCTTCTTTCTCAGTCCTTCCAATGAAAATTCAGGGTTGATTTCCTTTAGGATTTAGTGATTTGATCTCTTTGCAGTCCAAGAGAGACTCTCAAGAGTCTTTTCTAACATCACAGTTCAAAGGCATCAAGTCTTCAGCACTCAGTCTTCTTTATGGTCCAACTCTCACATCTATACATGACTACTGGGAAAACTATAATTTTGATTATATGGACTTTTGTCAGCAAAGGGATGTCTCTGCTTTTGAATATGCTGTCTAGGTTTGTCATAGCTTTTCTTCCAAACAGCAAGCATCTTTTAATTTCATGGCTGCAGTCACTGTCCATAGTGATTTTGGAGCCCAAGAGAGTAAAGCCTGTCACTTTTCACTGTTTGCTCATCTGTTTGCCATGAAATGATGGGACTGGATTTCATGATCTTTGTTTTCTGAATGTTGACTTTTAGGCCACCTTTTCCACTCTCCTCTTTCACCTTCATTAAGAGGCTCTTTAGTTCCTCTTTGCATTTTGCCATACGAATGGTGCCATTTGCACACATTAGGTTAGTCACTTTGTAAAAACAAGATCCAGGGAGACACAGACTCAGACACACATGTGAAGGCAGAGACAGATATTGGAATGATTTGTCTACAGGCCAAGGATTTCCAGTAGCAACAGACACTGTAAAACAGCACAGGATGAACTCTCCCTTAGAACCACCATGGCCAGGCTGATAGGATTACTGATCTCCAAGGACAGGAGCTAACGGACTTCTATTGTTTAAAGCTTCTTAGGATACATGGCTTTGTTAAAACAGTGCTAGGAAATGAACACAGAAAGCCAAGGGGTGGAAGATGAACAGACTGGAGAGGGGAAATTTTAGAAGGCTCTTATCAAGGAAGAACCTTGAAGGCTCCTAGAAGCTTCCAAATAATAGTGCTCACATCACCCTGAACACAGTCAGGTATGGGCTCACCTCTCTGGAAGGAAATCATTATTCTGGGTTTCCCTCATGCCAGCTCAAGTTTTTATCACAATCGGGAAGCAAAGTCTTTAAAATGTAAATAAATGACATTAACTATGGCGATCCTCTGTACCTTTTTTTAACTCATTTCTTTAAGTTATTTATCTAGGTGGAAACATGTAGTTTTAAATTACTATATTTAAGCATGATATACTTATGCATATTTACCTCCATTTACCTTCTTACATTTTTTTCACTTTTTCTCTTACAAGCACAGCTTCAAAAAATGTTGCACTATCCCTTGGAATATATATGGGAGAATTTCCCTGAAGCGTGTTCCTATGGTGGAATTTCCAAGTGATGGTATACATACAAAATAAATAAAATTTTAAAAATATTTACAAAACAAAGCAACCACCAGAACAAAAATACTACTTGCCAAGAGCAGAATTTTCTTGGAAAGATTATTTACACCTGGCATTTTGATGGTATAGCAAAGGGATGTCTCTGCTTTTGAATATGCTGTCTAGGTTTGTCATAGCTTTTCTTCCAAACAGCAAGCATCTTTTAATTTCATGGCTGCAGTCACTGTCCATAGTGATTTTGGAGCCCAAGAGAGTAAAGCCTGTCACTTTTCACTGTTTGCTCATCTGTTTGCCATGAAATGATGGGACTGGATTTCATGATCTTTGTTTTCTGAATGTTGACTTTTAGGCCACCTTTTCCACTCTCCTCTTTCACCTTCATTAAGAGGCTCTTTAGTTCCTCTTTGCATTTTGCCATACGAATGGTGCCATTTGCACACATTAGGTTAGTCACTTTGTAAAAACAAGATCCAGGGAGACACAGACTCAGACACACATGTGAAGGCAGAGACAGATATTGGAATGATTTGTCTACAGGCCAAGGATTTCCAGTAGCAACAGACACTGTAAAACAGCACAGGATGAACTCTCCCTTAGAACCACCATGGCCAGGCTGATAGGATTACTGATCTCCAAGGACAGGAGCTAACGGACTTCTATTGTTTAAAGCTTCTTAGGATACATGGCTTTGTTAAAACAGTGCTAGGAAATGAACACAGAAAGCCAAGGGTGGAAGATGAACAGACGGGAGAGGGGAAATTTTAGAAGGCTCTTATCAAGGAAGAACCTTGAAGGCTCCTAGAAGCTTCCAAATAATAGTGCTCACATCACCCTGAACACAGTCAGGTATGGGCTCACCTCTCTGGAAGGAAATCATTATTCTGGGTTTCCCTCATGCCAGCTCAAGTTTTTATCACAATCGGGAAGCAAAGTCTTTAAAATGTAAATAAATGACATTAACTATGGCGATCCTCTGTACCTTTTTTTAACTCATTTCTTTAAGTTATTTATCTAGGTGGAAACATGTAGTTTTAAATTACTATATTTAAGCATGATATACTTATGCATATTTACCTCCATTTACCTTCTTACATTTTTTTCACTTTTTCTCTTACAAGCACAGCTTCAAAAAATGTTGCACTATCCCTTGGAATATATATGGGAGAATTTCCCTGAAGCGTGTTCCTATGGTGGAATTTCCAAGTGATGGTATACATACAAAATAAATAAAATTTTAAAAATATTTACAAAACAAAGCAACCACCAGAACAAAAATACTACTTGCCAAGAGCAGAATTTTCTTGGAAAGTTCCTATTATTTACACCTGGCATTTTGATGGTATAGATCGCTTTCTCTGAAAATCTAGGGCAGAAATCAACCAGGTTCACGTTCAGACTTGGCTGGCTCACGTGGATTGATGTAATGACTTCGGAAAATGATCTAGAAGTGACCATATGTACAGCCTGTGACACAGCAATTAAACGACTCAGCATATACTCAACATCAGTGAGACAGGCAAGTGACCACAAACACAAAACAACTCAAGTGCTAAAGGACTGACTGTCATTGGGTAAATGGCCTTACCTCTTTGAGTGTTAATTTCCATGTCTCTAAAATGGACATGACAACACTTATAGCTACTTCACAGAGCTATGTCCAGGCAAGGAAGGTACTTAAGACTATCATCTGGCATATAGCAGATGTTCACTAGCAGCGGCTGATATTTTCATTAGACTTTTAAATAAAGATGCTATCATTCATTGCTGCTCATTTGCTAAGTTGTATCCAACTCTTTGCCATTGCATGGACCGCAGCACACGAGCTTCCCTGTCTTTCACTAACTCCAGAAGCTTGCTCAAATGCATGTCCATTGAGTCAGTGATGCCATCCAAACATCTCATTCTCTGTCACCCTTTTTTCCTCCTGCCCTTAATCTTTCCAGCATCAGGGCCTTTTCCAATGAGTCAGTTCTTTTCAGTTTCAGCGTCAGCATCAGTCCTTCCAATGAATATTCAGAGTTAATTTCCTTTAGGATTGACCAGTTTGATCTCCTTGCTGTCCAAGGGACTCTCAAGGGTCTTCTCCAACACCACAATTCTAAACCATCAATTCTTGAGTGCTCAGGCTTTTTTATGGTCCAATTCTCATATCCGTACATGACTACTGGAAGAACTATAGCTTTTCATACCCTAATAAAGTATAAAATGCCTCTCCCACCACTTCTATGGCACTAGACTTTCTCCCAACATCAATATTCATGTTACATTTTCCAAGTGAGACAACAAGGCTCGGAAATGTTCCTTCATTTGAGAAATCTCGACCTGGTCTGCACAAAAGATGGATGGTAGACTAACAGGGAAGGAGGGTCTCTGCAAAACATTGTAACCTTCCCTGTGGCAAGAGTGCCCTCTTCCATCCCTGTGTCTCAGATCACTGTGGTACCCTTATCAGCTTAGTCAGGATTTTAAGTCCCACCCCATATTCACCTCTCCCCAGTGTTCATGAACCCTCGAGGAATTGCCTCTGCTGAGTTCACTCCATCTGGAAACCCCTGGGAAAACAGACATGGATTGTGTACACCGCAGAATTAGCCTTTCTATTTCATTGTGTCTGTTGAGGTGGTGGTGAACCAGATGTGGTTTTCGGCAGACATGACTTCAAAAGCTGTAAACACAGTTATCAGTAAACTGCAGAACACGAGGCAACTGGAAGCAGTCAAGGTCACTGACAGGTGACATGGCAAATAAAGGGAGATTAAAAACCATGCCTTGTCTGACATGAGCCCGTGTGAGACTTAGCAATGGCTGGATACGGAACATTGCCTGCTCTTGATGGGAAGGCACTGAACATAGTGTAATTTCTTGGAAAGTGAGTCCTTGTCATTTTTTTCCAGAAAAAGGGGGGAGAAATAGAACAAAATACAGGTGGCTCTCTGCTTTCTGTCTAGATATTCTGGCTTATTTAATACCAGCTGTGTTCAGAGTTTGTCATCGGTCAGTTTCTGATTTTCTGCTAAGCATTCTCTTTTTCAGTCCTCAGCCATATTTATCTTCACTTTAATAATTATTTTCCCTTTCCTGAAGCACCTGTACCCTAATGTTCATTGCAGCTCTCTATACAATAGCTAGAACATGGAAGCAACCTAGATGCCCATCAATGAACGAATGCATCCAAAAGCTCTGGTACATATATACAATGGAATACTACACAGCTGTAAAGAGAAATGCAGAAGAATCAACCCTAATGAGGTGGCTGGATCTAGAACCTATCATAAAAAGTGAAGTCAGTCAGAAAGAGAAGGACAAATACAGTATATTAACACATATATATGGAATCTAGTAGGATGGTGATGATGGCACATGCAGTGAAGCGACAGAAAGACAGACATGGACAGTGGACATATGGACATTGTGGGGAAGGAACAGTGGGTGAGAGGCGTAAAGGAAGTAGCATGAAGGCCTGTACTATCATAAGTGAAGAAAACAGCTCTAGTCATTGCTCTGTGAGAAAAGGGGATCCTTCAGGGGTGCTGTGTGATGGTCGGGAGGGGTGGGAAGGGGGGGGATATACATATGACTAATCTTGGAACATACATATCTGTAAACAACAAAACTCTGTAAAAGTTAAAAGTAAAATAAAGGTTTAAAAAAAAATTATTTTCCCTTTCCATTCAGGGAAATTGAGACTCGGAGGACTTATGGCTACTGTCCCACACTAGTCAGTGACCAGACACAACAGGGACCCAAAGGTTAGGTTATAATGCTTAAATGGTGATGACTGAGCTTTACTCTGGGTGAAGGAGGAAGCATTTTAGGATGACATCCAGATGGCACGGCTTTCTGGCAGTACAACAATTGGTGTGCACAGGGAATCCTACCTATTTTTGGACACGATCCTCTCTGCAGTTGAGAAACGTGCACTCTAAAGAATTACTAGAAATGGTTGTTGTCATGCCCGGGGGGCAGTGCCAACAGCCCTACATTCTATATCACTGTGGGATAAGTAGGATTTTCAGAAGTGAAACTTTCTTCCATCCCAAATAATATTTTATGTGTGCCAAGGGAACACATTCTTTGAAAAGACACACTCATGAGAAATCCTTTTGAGTTTCACTGGCCAATCTATCTATAGTAAATGTAGATGTTAAAAAAAGTTTGAGGAATTCCCTGAGGAGCCCATGCTCTGCAACAAGAGAAGCCACCATCATGAGAAGATGGTGCACCCGAACTAGAGAGTAGCCCCTGCTCAATGTAACTAGAGAAAGTCCCCACACAGCAACAAAGACCCGGCACAGCCATAAATAAATAATATTTTAAAAACAGTTTGAAAAATCAGGTTTGGGGATGCCTTGGGTGCATCCCTAAGAACAAAGCAAATTAAGATGGCATGATTCTCCAAATATTTGGTGTCCTAAATACAAATGACTCAGATATAAGCTGGGTCCCAAGCCCTTCCTTGGAATTTTGAATAAAGGAAGTAGCATGAACAAAGGCCTGTGACCCTAAGTGGACATATGGACATTGTGGGGAAGGAACAGTGGGTGAGAGGCGTAAAGGAAGTAGCATGAAGGCCTGTACTATCATAAGTGAAGAAAACAGCTCTAGTCATTGCTCTGTGAGAAAAGGGGATCCTTCAGGGGTGCTGTGTGATGGTCGGGACTGGGAGGGGACCAGGGATATACATATGACTAATCTTGGAACATACATATCTGTAAACAACAAAACTCTGTAAAAGTTAAAAGTAAAATAAAGGTTTAAAAAAAAATTATTTTCCCTTTCCATTCAGGGAAATTGAGACTCGGAGGACTTATGGCTACTGTCCCACACTAGTCAGTGACCAGACACAACAGGGACCCAAAGGTTAGGTTATAATGCTTAAATGGTGATGACTGAGCTTTACTCTGGGTGAAGGAGGAAGCATTTTAGGATGACATCCAGATGGCACGGCTTTCTGGCAGTACAACAATTGGTGTGCACAGGGAATCCTACCTATTTTTGGACACGATCCTCTCTGCAGTTGAGAAACGTGCACTCTAAAGAATTACTAGAAATGGTTGTTGTCATGCCCGGGGGGCAGTGCCAACAGCCCTACATTCTATATCACTGTGGGATAAGTAGGATTTTCAGAAGTGAAACTTTCTTCCATCCCAAATAATATTTTATGTGTGCCAAGGGAACACATTCTTTGAAAAGACACACTCATGAGAAATCCTTTTGAGTTTCACTGGCCAATCTATCTATAGTAAATGTAGATGTTAAAAAAAGTTTGAGGAATTCCCTGAGGAGCCCATGCTCTGCAACAAGAGAAGCCACCATCATGAGAAGATGGTGCACCCGAACTAGAGAGTAGCCCCTGCTCAATGTAACTAGAGAAAGTCCCCACACAGCAACAAAGACCCGGCACAGCCATAAATAAATAATATTTTAAAAACAGTTTGAAAAATCAGGTTTGGGGATGCCTTGGGTGCATCCCTAAGAACAAAGCAAATTAAGATGGCATGATTCTCCAAATATTTGGTGTCCTAAATACAAATGACTCAGATATAAGCTGGGTCCCAAGCCCTTCCTTGGAATTTTGAATAAGTGTGACCTGAACTCCATCCCAAGTCCTGTGAGCCTGACATTCTCCCAAAATGTTTGTGAATCCCCCAGGGTCTATGTTCCCCTTGATTGCTTATGCCTGCAACTTCTTGCTCCCCTCTTACTCTCCCTGTGGTTCACATTTTCTCTCTCAATGCCCTTCTCTCTGTACCTCATGGATCCAGAGAGAAACAGCCTCTTTTGCTAATGTTCCTCAAACTGTGCAGAATATTTGCCGCTGTCTTCACTTTGGGGTGATTGAGAGGGCTTCTATCACAGTAACACCAACATCTTAAAACTGTGTTAAATCGCTCAAGTCTACTGGACTACAGACTCTCAGGCTCTACTTCATACTTCAAAACCTGGCAAAATAAACTCCAGTGCCAGCCACGCTGGCTGCTTGTGTTTCCTCAGTCAGGCCAAGCTTGGTCGTGCCTCAGGGCCTTTGCACTTGCTCTCAGCCTCAAGACTCACTCTGTCACTTCTATCATGTTTCTGCTTCCTGTCACCTATCAACCACACCTTCCTGATCATCTTACATAAGAACACCTCAGTCTCCTCTTTCCTCCTTTGTCTCCGTAGCTCTCATCAGCACCTGCCATATTGCATAATTATTTGCTTCCATATTTTGTCTGTCTGCCCTGCTAGAAACTCATGCTCAAGTGGCTCACCACTTGAGCGTGGTGGCCGTCTTACCTACTATGTTCTTTCCTGCATCCCACCATCTGGAACGGAGGAGCACATAGTGGGGGTTTACACAATGTGTTAATAGAATTTTTAAAAGTCATTAAGGGTATTTTCTATTTAATTCAAGTTTTCCTTTCAGGGGCCATGTCAATACAGACACCTTAGAATATAAGTATTTAGGATGATATTTTGCCATTACAGAGAAGGCAGGTATGGCCCACATTTCATTGGAGAACTCACGATCTGGAGTGGAATCCACAGTGGACTAAGAAGGGAGCTGGGATCATTCTGCAGAGGGAGGGTCCAGGATGCTGTGATTTGGCAGTTAGAAAAGAAGATGCAATGTGAAAGCATGAGGGACCTGAATTAGCAAGAAAGACTAAGGCCAGGAACATTCCCAGGACATGTGTTCCTCTTGGCAAGTGGTAGAGATTGTGGCAAAGAGTCTGGCCCTAGAACCGGACTGCAAACTCAGATCTTCATGCCGCACAATCTTAGCTGGCATTGGAGAAATTATTCACCTGATCCAGAGAGACATTTCTCCCTCTTACTCTCCCTGTGGTTCACATTTTCTCTCTCAATGCCCTTCTCTCTGTACCTCATGGATCCAGAGAGAAACAGCCTCTTTTGCTAATGTTCCTCAAACTGTGCAGAATATTTGCCGCTGTCTTCACTTTGGGGTGATTGAGAGGGCTTCTATCACAGTAACACCAACATCTTAAAACTGTGTTAAATCGCTCAAGTCTACTGGACTACAGACTCTCAGGCTCTACTTCATACTTCAAAACCTGGCAAAATAAACTCCAGTGCCAGCCACGCTGGCTGCTTGTGTTTCCTCAGTCAGGCCAAGCTTGGTCGTGCCTCAGGGCCTTTGCACTTGCTCTCAGCCTCAAGACTCACTCTGTCACTTCTATCATGTTTCTGCTTCCTGTCACCTATCAACCACACCTTCCTGATCATCTTACATAAGAACACCTCAGTCTCCTCTTTCCTCCTTTGTCTCCGTAGCTCTCATCAGCACCTGCCATATTGCATAATTATTTGCTTCCATATTTTGTCTGTCTGCCCTGCTAGAAACTCATGCTCAAGTGGCTCACCACTTGAGCGTGGTGGCCGTCTTACCTACTATGTTCTTTCCTGCATCCCACCATCTGGAACGGAGGAGCACATAGTGGGGGTTTACACAATGTGTTAATAGAATTTTTAAAAGTCATTAAGGGTATTTTCTATTTAATTCAAGTTTTCCTTTCAGGGGCCATGTCAATACAGACACCTTAGAATATAAGTATTTAGGATGATATTTTGCCATTACAGAGAAGGCAGGTATGGCCCACATTTCATTGGAGAACTCACGATCTGGAGTGGAATCCACAGTGGACTAAGAAGGGAGCTGGGATCATTCTGCAGAGGGAGGGTCCAGGATGCTGTGATTTGGCAGTTAGAAAAGAAGATGCAATGTGAAAGCATGAGGGACCTGAATTAGCAAGAAAGACTAAGGCCAGGAACATTCCCAGGACATGTGTTCCTCTTGGCAAGTGGTAGAGATTGTGGCAAAGAGTCTGGCCCTAGAACCGGACTGCAAACTCAGATCTTCATGCCGCACAATCTTAGCTGGCATTGGAGAAATTATTCACCTGATCCAGAGAGACATTTCTCCCCTAAATTGCAAATAAATTTATTGACTTATTAATGATCTGTTTTGGTGTTTAAAATTCATAGAAGTATGCTGAACAGAGGAAAAGTACTTCATAATTATACCACCCCAAGATCAACTGGTTGTACATAACAGTTTGTGTATATACTTCTAGACTTGTCCTGGGCTATATGATGGTCACTGTGGTGGAAATGCAGCAAGTCTGAATTGAAATGTGCTTTAAGTATAAGAGACATACCTGATTACAAAGACTTACAAATAATGCAAAATATCTCATTCATCATTTTAGATTGGTTACAGGATGAAATAATAATATTTTGACTGGGGATAAATAGTATTATTAAAATTAATGCTACCCTTTTGCTTTACTTTTAAATGTGCCTACTAGAAAATTTTTGATTGCATCTGTTACTCACATTGTATTTCTATTGGACAGCACTTCTTAGATTCTCTCCTCTTAAACACACACACACACAAACATATATACATACATATTATTCTCATTAAAACAGGAGTGCATCAGGGCTTCCCTGGTGGTCCAGTGGTAAAGAGTCCATCTTGCAGTGCAAGGGGCGTGAGTTTGATCCCTGGCCTGGGAAGATCCCACGTGCCCAGGAGCGGCTGGACCGATGTGTCCAATTGCGAGTCTCCGCTCTGGAGCGTATGTGCCCAGAGCTGGTGCTCTGCAATGAAAGCGGCCACTACAATGGGAGGCCCATAGAGGGCAAAGAACAAAGATGGATGAAAATAAATAAATTTAAAAAACGATAAAAGAACCTGAAATTTAAAAAAAAAAGAGAGACTTCTCTTTAAAAAAACAAAAATAGGAGTGCATCATACATATTGTTTTAGCCTTTTATTTTTATACCATGAACATTTTTGGATTACAGCAACCTAAGGCTTTCATCTTCATTGTCAATGGCTCCAGAGTAATGAAAATAATACTGAATAAATGAATTGGCGTTCATTTAAACTGTAATCGAATATTTTAATACTATTTTCTTATTTTGTTTTGTTTTCTTCTCTGACCTCTTTTTTTTTTTTTTTATTTTTCACTTTTATTCTCCTTCTCTTTTTTATTGGTACATAAAATCCTATGACAATTCCCTTGCAAAAACCTACACATACCAGTTCTGTGACTTCCCTAGGATAAATTCCTGAAACATATTTAGGGTTCATGAAAACAAAAGAAGTGATAAGCTCCTCAAACCAGCAACTTTATGAAGTAAGGATGATACTAGGCAGAGCAGCAGGATGATTTCAAGTCTTTGACTAATCTTTCTGAACTTCAGAAACACGTAGCCCCAGGATGAAGGAACCCATGTAATGGATGGTTAGACACAGGCTGTGGAGGCAGGTAACCCAGGTCCCAAACTTGCTTCTCTGTCATTTCTTTTTCTTTTTTTTTTTTTAAAAGATTTATTTATTTATTTATTTTGGGCGGGAGTCGGGTTGGGGAGGGAGGGGAGCGGGCGGGCCACTTCTATTGGTCTTTCATTTATCTATTTTCATCCGTCTTTGTTCCTTGGCCCGTGTGGGCCTCCCATCGTGGTGGCCCTCTGTTGTCACAGAGCACCGGCTCTGGGCGCATGCGCTCCAGAGCTCCGGCTCGGTAATTGGACACATCAGTCCAGCCACTCCGTGGCATGTGGGATCTTCCCAGGCCAGGGATCGAACTGGCGCCCCTTGCACTGCAAGGTGGTGTCCTTACCCACTGCACCACCAGGGGAAGCCTGCTTCTCTGTCATTTCTAATCGTGTGCCTTCTGGTCAGTTTTATTACCTCGCTGAGCCTCAGTCTCCCAATCTAAGAAATGGAAGCACTAACTGTACCTCCATGATAAGATTACTCTTAGGAGTGAATGAAATGTCATGCGTAATTGTTTAGCACAGTGCCTGGCTCCTGGTGAATCCTCAGAAAATGTGATTATTAACATTTTTGAGATTTTGTTTGGACATGCCAGTCAATGTGTGCACAACACACACACACACACACACACACAGATTTCTGCATTTTTATCATACTCTCCCTGCTCTCAACTACTTTTTTCAACTAGAGATCTATTTGCTAAAATAAATTGAAATGGGTAAAGAATAAGGCACAATTTATGCCAGATATATCTACAATTACTAACTCTGAATTAAACATATCCCTTCTTGAATAATGAAGCAGAAACAGGCCAAAGGAAAAATGAGATAAGATCTTAAATTCATGTATTTTTAATTGCTTCATTATCTAAAATTTGCTATGAATAGCAGTGGATACAGTTTGCTGTTTAAAGCACAAAAAGAAATAAGAATTTTCAGCGAAATCACAAAAGGCTATCAAAAATTAATTTTGTGTGTGTGATCACTGAAAATGTAAGTGATTGTGAGGCAGAGTGACATTAAAAATGTCATTTATATGCTAATAATAAATGAGTCATTTTTTCATTTTGATGCAAAATAAATTTTTATTTTTATTTTAATGAACTGAGTGAATTATAAGTTTTTTCTTCTTATCTTTGGTAAAAGTTGGGGACAGATAGCAGAAGGTTGGCTAATGATAGACACGAGGTCTCAGAGGGAGAGAAGATGGCCCCGGTTCTGTCATCTGGGACTGACCTCCAAAACTGGATGGAAACTTTGGAGTTGAGGTGGTTTTCTCCAGGTTTATAGAAAATTCCAAGTTAGATTTATCTCAGAGATGGTTAACTGTTAACTACCCATTAGTGTTTTATCAGAAAAAGTTATCTATGAACTTTACTGAGTTAGTAATTCTTTTTTTTTCTGACATGAAACAACATTCTAGAATTTAAAAGAATGCAGTCAGTTAAGTGATTCTTGGCATGCACATTGCTCTCAGAAGGATATTTTTCAATAATGTTTATTCTTTATCAAAATGTCCATGTCAGTTTTATTACCTCGCTGAGCCTCAGTCTCCAAATGAAATGGAAGCACTAACTGTACCTCCATGATAAGATTACTCTTAGGAGTGAATGAAATGTCATGCGTAATTGTTTAGCACAGTGCCTGGCTCCTGGTGAATCCTCAGAAAATGTGATTATTAACATTTTTGAGATTTTGTTTGGACATGCCAGTCAATGTGTGCACAACACACACACACACACACACACACAGATTTCTGCATTTTTATCATACTCTCCCTGCTCTCAACTACTTTTTTCAACTAGAGATCTATTTGCTAAAATAAATTGAAATGGGTAAAGAATAAGGCACAATTTATGCCAGATATATCTACAATTACTAACTCTGAATTAAACATATCCCTTCTTGAATAATGAAGCAGAAACAGGCCAAAGGAAAAATGAGATAAGATCTTAAATTCATGTATTTTTAATTGCTTCATTATCTAAAATTTGCTATGAATAGCAGTGGATACAGTTTGCTGTTTAAAGCACAAAAAGAAATAAGAATTTTCAGCGAAATCACAAAAGGCTATCAAAAATTAATTTTGTGTGTGTGATCACTGAAAATGTAAGTGATTGTGAGGCAGAGTGACATTAAAAATGTCATTTATATGCTAATAATAAATGAGTCATTTTTTCATTTTGATGCAAAATAAATTTTTATTTTTATTTTAATGAACTGAGTGAATTATAAGTTTTTTCTTCTTATCTTTGGTAAAAGTTGGGGACAGATAGCAGAAGGTTGGCTAATGATAGACACGAGGTCTCAGAGGGAGAGAAGATGGCCCCGGTTCTGTCATCTGGGACTGACCTCCAAAACTGGATGGAAACTTTGGAGTTGAGGTGGTTTTCTCCAGGTTTATAGAAAATTCCAAGTTAGATTTATCTCAGAGATGGTTAACTGTTAACTACCCATTAGTGTTTTATCAGAAAAAGTTATCT
Organism: Tragulus kanchil; assembly: GCA_022376925.1. Classification (NCBI taxonomy): domain Eukaryota; kingdom Metazoa; phylum Chordata; class Mammalia; order Artiodactyla; family Tragulidae; genus Tragulus; species Tragulus kanchil. The sequence continues at coordinate 110,342,858 of JAIOJX010000002.1, read as the reverse complement.
ATGAACTTTACTGAGTTAGTAATTCTTTTTTTTTCTGACATGAAACAACATTCTAGAATTTAAAAGAATGCAGTCAGTTAAGTGATTCTTGGCATGCACATTGCTCTCAGAAGGATATTTTTCAATAATGTTTATTCTTTATCAAAATGTCCATGTCAGACATTTTGCTAAGCATTATTATATTCACTCTTTTATCTAATCTTCCTGACAGCCCTAAGAAGGCAGTATTATTACAAGTCTCATTTTACAGATGAGAAACTTGAAACCGAGAGAGGGTAAGCAGTTTCTACAGATTTGACAGATTGCAAGTCGTGGAGTTTAGATATGAGCTCATCTCTGTCTGTGAGCTAAGTGCCACACATTTATTTATAAACAATGCAGACTGCTTTTGAAAAAGAGAAAACAGAAAGACATGAATGTTTAACCCAAATGAATCACGAATGTTGTAATTTCAGGCATCAGTGAGAAAAATGCTTGTGGTACCACCCAGGATAAATACATCAGGTGCCCTGGGACGTAACTGTCCGTTCTGCTGCCTTCAGGATGCGCGTCCCTGTGGGACACCTGGCCCATGTCTTGGCCAGGTTTCAAGCCCAGTTAGTAACTTTCTCCTCCTCCTCCCATAGACTGCATGTGTTGCTCAGTCACTCAGTTACATTTGATTCTTTGTGACTCCGTGATCTGAAGCGTGCCAGGCTCCTCTGCCCATGGAATTTTCCACACAGGAGTACTGGAGCAGATTGCCATTTTCTACTCTAGGGGATCTTCTTGACCCAGAGATGGGATCTGCATTTCCTGTGTCTCCTGCACTGACAGGCAGATTCTTTACCACTAGCACTTCCTGGGAGGCCTATTATAAAGTTAGTTACTAGGCTTCCCTGGTGGTCCAGTGGGTAAGGACGCTGCCTTGCAGTGCAAGGGGTGCCAGTTCGATCCCTGGCCTGGGAAGATCCCACGTGCTGCGGAGCGGCTGGACCGATGTGTCCAATTACCGAGCCAGAGCTCTCGAGCGCATGAGCCCAGAGTCAGTGCTCTGCGACAACAGAGGCCACCGCGATGGGAGGCCCACACGGGCCAAAGAACAAAGAAGGATGAAAATAGATAAATGAAAGACCAATAGAAGTGGCCCACCCGCCCTCCTCCTTCCCCAACCCACCCCCACCCCACAAAAAAAGTTAGTTACTTTATTAATTCTGAAAAGTTGGGGTGCTCAAAACTTCTACACGTGTGCCAGGACCTTGGTGAAAAACAACAAGAGCTCTGCTGGGCTGAGAGGCCATTCATTTTTATTGAGGGTCTGATGTTATTCTCTGATGCCTGACTTCTTTGAAGTGAAGAGACAAGTTTTCAAATTCATTTCTGTGTTCCTCTCATTCCTTCCTCTTGGATCTTGTGTTGCCTTTTCCAGACTTGATGTTAATTCTCTTTAACCAGGGTCTCTTTAAATGGGGCCTTGTGAGTTATGGAGCAATAATTCACCCCTTCAGATCTAGTGGACTCAAGGCCACAGGCCAACTCCTATTAAATGGAAAGGTCTGAATTATTATCCTATAATTCACCTCTTGGAAGTGTCTTAATTCAATTACACTGTGTCCCTGAATGACCATTAAAAGAAATAGAAAAAGAGTTCTGCATCTCTCTTGTTACAATCCAAAGTAATTTTCAGTGCCGAAGACTTTTTCCTTTAAAGTCATTAGAAAGAAAATTAAACAGAAAGATAAAAGAAAAAGACCTATTATCACTGGCACTGCTACACTGTAGACAATTAGTCATATTTAAACCGATGGAAACATGGTAGAGATCACAGCAATCAAGTATCTTCTGTGTCGTCAAATCCTTTTGATTTGTATCTTCACTATCCACCATTGTTTGATTGTTCTACTAGTACGTTTGAGATAAAACTACTGCTAAATTCTGCTAACTTCTGCCCTGTGATGACATAGGATTTTGTATAATAAATACAGATGGTTAATACTTGGTGACATGCCTAGTTCCAACAGAAGAAAATATAATCTGAGTTTTGCAAAAACAGAAGAGCTTGAGGTTCTCTTGTGTCTTAGTTTGGGTGCTCCCCAAAGCAGACCCTGAGACAAAGACTCAAACGCATATAGCTGATTTGCGAGATGAAAGTGGGGAAGGCAGTGACGTTGGAAAAGGAAAGAAGCCAATATAGGGAGTCAAGCAAGTTATTCCTGCTGGCAACCAAGGTCCAGTTCTGTTGGGGAAGCCTGGATTCAAGGGTAGGATAGGCTTTCCCCAACCCACCCACCCCACAAAAGTTAGTTACTTTATTAATTCTGAAAAGTTGGGGTGCTCAAAACTTCTACACGTGTGCCAGGACCTTGGTGAAAAACAACAAGAGCTCTGCTGGGCTGAGAGGCCATTCATTTTTATTGAGGGTCTGATGTTATTCTCTGATGCCTGACTTCTTTGAAGTGAAGAGACAAGTTTTCAAATTCATTTCTGTGTTCCTCTCATTCCTTCCTCTTGGATCTTGTGTTGCCTTTTCCAGACTTGATGTTAATTCTCTTTAACCAGGGTCTCTTTAAATGGGGCCTTGTGAGTTATGGAGCAATAATTCACCCCTTCAGATCTAGTGGACTCAAGGCCACAGGCCAACTCCTATTAAATGGAAAGGTCTGAATTATTATCCTATAATTCACCTCTTGGAAGTGTCTTAATTCAATTACACTGTGTCCCTGAATGACCATTAAAAGAAATAGAAAAAGAGTTCTGCATCTCTCTTGTTACAATCCAAAGTAATTTTCAGTGCCGAAGACTTTTTCCTTTAAAGTCATTAGAAAGAAAATTAAACAGAAAGATAAAAGAAAAAGACCTATTATCACTGGCACTGCTACACTGTAGACAATTAGTCATATTTAAACCGATGGAAACATGGTAGAGATCACAGCAATCAAGTATCTTCTGTGTCGTCAAATCCTTTTGATTTGTATCTTCACTATCCACCATTGTTTGATTGTTCTACTAGTACGTTTGAGATAAAACTACTGCTAAATTCTGCTAACTTCTGCCCTGTGATGACATAGGATTTTGTATAATAAATACAGATGGTTAATACTTGGTGACATGCCTAGTTCCAACAGAAGAAAATATAATCTGAGTTTTGCAAAAACAGAAGAGCTTGAGGTTCTCTTGTGTCTTAGTTTGGGTGCTCCCCAAAGCAGACCCTGAGACAAAGACTCAAACGCATATAGCTGATTTGCGAGATGAAAGTGGGGAAGGCAGTGACGTTGGAAAAGGAAAGAAGCCAATATAGGGAGTCAAGCAAGTTATTCCTGCTGGCAACCAAGGTCCAGTTCTGTTGGGGAAGCCTGGATTCAAGGGTAGAATAGGCACCTAAGAGTGGCGAGGGAAACTGAGGTATTTATACACCAGCTTCCTTCAGGCACATGTTGAGAGATGCTCAGGAAATTGATGGGGCTCCCCCTGTGAATTAGACAGTAAAGAATCTGCCTACAATGCAGGAGACCTCGGTTCGATCCCTGGAGAAGGGAAAGGCCACCCACTCAGTGATTTTGCCTGGAGAATCCCATGGACTGAGGAACCTGGTAGGCTACAGTCATAGGGATGCAAAAGAGTCAGACATGACTAAGCGATGAACACACCACCACAGGAAAAGGATGAACTGACCCACTTTGTCTTTGCTGTTGTCTCCTCTTTCAAGAATCTAGAATTCTCATTTGATCACCCAGTTAACTTTGTTCCATTCTACCTGCATGGATATGGTCAAAAACTACAAAAATTCCTCTAAAGTTCAAAAACACTCTCTCAATTCCCAACCACATCTATGATCAGCAAAGGGCAACAGATAAAAAGCTCACATAGACCCAGCCAGGCTCAAAGACTGTCAAGTGAGTAGTCGTTACTATCATGTGATCATAGTACACTCAAAAAACGAACATTCAAAAAAACAAGATCATAGCATCTGGTCCCATCTCTTCATGATGCATAGATGGGCAAACAATGGAAATAGTGACAGACTTTATCTTCTTGGGCTACAAAATCACTGTAGAAAGTGACTGCAGCCATGAAACTAAAAGACACTTGCTCCTTGGAAGAAAAGCTGACAAATATATGTTACGTTAAAAAACTCTGGCTAACTTCTGCCCTGTGATGACATAGGATTTTGTATAATAAATACAGATGGTTAATACTTGGTGACATGCCTAGTTCCAACAGAAGAAAATATAATCTGAGTTTTGCAAAAACAGAAGAGCTTGAGGTTCTCTTGTGTCTTAGTTTGGGTGCTCCCCAAAGCAGACCCTGAGACAAAGACTCAAACGCATATAGCTGATTTGCGAGATGAAAGTGGGGAAGGCAGTGACGTTGGAAAAGGAAAGAAGCCAATATAGGGAGTCAAGCAAGTTATTCCTGCTGGCAACCAAGGTCCAGTTCTGTTGGGGAAGCCTGGATTCAAGGGTAGAATAGGCACCTAAGAGTGGCGAGGGAAACTGAGGTATTTATACACCAGCTTCCTTCAGGCACATGTTGAGAGATGCTCAGGAAATTGATGGGGCTCCCCCTGTGAATTAGACAGTAAAGAATCTGCCTACAATGCAGGAGACCTCGGTTCGATCCCTGGAGAAGGGAAAGGCCACCCACTCAGTGATTTTGCCTGGAGAATCCCATGGACTGAGGAACCTGGTAGGCTACAGTCATAGGGATGCAAAAGAGTCAGACATGACTAAGCGATGAACACACCACCACAGGAAAAGGATGAACTGACCCACTTTGTCTTTGCTGTTGTCTCCTCTTTCAAGAATCTAGAATTCTCATTTGATCACCCAGTTAACTTTGTTCCATTCTACCTGCATGGATATGGTCAAAAACTACAAAAATTCCTCTAAAGTTCAAAAACACTCTCTCAATTCCCAACCACATCTATGATCAGCAAAGGGCAACAGATAAAAAGCTCACATAGACCCAGCCAGGCTCAAAGACTGTCAAGTGAGTAGTCGTTACTATCATGTGATCATAGTACACTCAAAAAACGAACATTCAAAAAACAAAGATCGTGGCATCTGGTCCCATCACTTCATGGCAAATAGATGGGCAAACAATGGAAATAGTGACAGACTTTATTTTCTTGGGCTCCCCAAATCACTGCAGATGGTGACTGCACCCATGAAATTAAAAGACACTTGTTCCTTGGAAGAAAAGCTATGACGAATCTAGATAGCTCACTCAAAAGCAGAGACATCACTTTGCTAGCAAAAATCGTATAGTTAAAGCTATGGTTCTCCCTGTAGTCATGTATGGATGTGAGAGTTGGGCCATAAAGAAGGCTGAGTGCTGAAGAATTGATGCCTTTGAACTGCGGTGTTAGAGAAAGCTCTCAAAAGTCCCTTGGACTAAAAGGAGATCAAACCACTCAATCCTAAATGAAATCAACCCCGAATATTCATTGGAAGGCCTGAGGCTGAAGCTGAAGTTCAATGCTTTGGCCACCTGATCTTAGTAAGATGCCCAGCACACAGGTGACCATTATGATATTGATTTGGTTGATGAGGCTTTGCTTTAGGGGTAGGGAAACCATTTCTTCCCCCAAGTCTGGAATTCACCCTCCCCTCCTTCTTAACCTGGTCCATTTTTAACTTTCTCAACAGATTTGCTCTTATATATGCAGAAAACAAGGGCTTCCCAGGTGGCACTAGTGGTAAAGAATCCTCCTGCCAATGCAGGAAACACAGGAGATTCAATCCCTAGGTCTGAAAATCCCCTGGAGAAAGGCACTCCAACCCACTTCTGCTTTCCTGCAGAATCCATGGACAGAGGAGCCTGGCAGGCAGGTTATTGTCCATAGGGTCACAAAGAGTTGGGCACAACTGAAGCAACTCAGTCCACACTCAGAAAGCAAATGGCCCTAAGAGTCTCAATAGCAATCTTCTGGTAACTGACAAGCCACATCTAAGCAACACACATGGTTTCAGAGAAATCCTAAAGAGTCTCTTTAAGTGAAGTCCTTTAACAATTACGATTTCTAATTTTACTGAAACGTCAAAAGATCTTGCCGCACTGGACCCAACTGCCGTTCTATACCACTGGCTGCGTATGAGGGACAGCTGCCCCTTCTGGCCTCAGTGAACCCCCCACCAGTTCCTCCAGTCTCTAGTTTAATGATTTGTTTCCTGTCTTCTCATTACCTGCCTGGGCATCTTTGAGTTTGCAACTTTTGATTCACCTAACCAAAAACCGTTGCTCTAGATGTACTCTTGCATAACAAAGGTCTAACCAAAATTTCTTATCTATCCTCTCATTTTAATGAGGCAAAAACTATCGAAATATGATTCATATAATCAGCTATGAGTATAGTATCCAAAAAAGTGGATTTTGCTGCTGCTGTTACTTAAGAAGCATCAATGGAAGCATTTAAGCTTAGAATCGGAAACTGTGCTCTACCAGCAAGAATTGGAGAACCAGGCTGGGCAGTCATTGGACTGAAGGTCTGAATGGGCAGAAACCTACCAACTTGAAGGGTGCAGCCCTTGGAGATGGGATGAGGAAGCCTGTAACTGGCTGATCTCCCTCTGCCTCTTGTGACCAGGCCATCTTTTGTACCAAGGGTGATTACAGATGTGGAAATGAGGGCCTGTGGGTGGTGATTACTTAATGAGGAGTGTTAACCAAGCAGTGGAAAATCACTTCTGCTGAAGCATAGAGGAAACAGGCAAGTGTTTGGGGAGACCTGGACTGGAGGGAAGAGGGCATCCTTGAGTGTCTGGCCCATCTGTTCCTTTTTAGAAATTTGCTGACCACACCAACAGACTCCATTCATAGGCATGAATCTCCATCTCCTTAATGCAGGGCTTCCCAGCCTGGGCATCACTGACGTTTGGGGCTGGATGACGCTCTTGTGTTGGGGGCTGTCCTGTGTGTGGCAGGATTTTAGCAGCACCCCAGCATCTCTCTCCCCAGGCGTGGAACCACAACTGTCTCGAGACAGTGCCATCATCCCCTGGGAGGATGAACCACTACTTCCTAGGGAACCACTGCCTTTAGCTGTGTAGTGTTTGTTAATATTTTTTCAAATTACTCAACTACCTTTAAAAATCAGGGAATCTCACTGTGAATCACGGTTTCTGGTCTCTCTGTTCCCGTTTTCTCTCTTCTGTCTTGGCCTCTCACTCTCATGCTCAATCGTTCAATCGTTCAGTCATGTCTGACTCTTTATGACCCTGTGGACTGTAGTCTGCCAGGCTCTTCTGTCCATGGAATTTTCCAGGCAAGAATACAGAGTGGATTGCCATTTCCTTCTTCAGGGGCTCATCCCGACTCAAGGATCGAACCCAAGTCTCCAGCATCTCCTACACTAGCAGGTGGATTCTTTACCACTGAGTCACCCGGGAAGCCCTGTCTTGGTCTCTGGTGCCTCTCTAACCTGTCTTTGTGATGCTTCAACTTAGGATTTTTCAGTTTTTTAAAAAATTTTACTTATTCATTTTTTGGCTATTCTGGGTTTTCACTGTTGCTGCAAGCTCTTCTCTAGTTGCAGGGAGTGGGGGCTACTCTCTAGTTGACGTGAGTAGGCTTCTTGTTGTGGTGACTTCTCTTGCTGTGGAACTCGGGCTCTAGGGGCACACGGGTTTCAGTCATTGTGGCCCATGAGCTCAATAGTTGTGGCTCTGAGGCTCTAGGGCACAGGCTCCATGGTTGTGGTTCACAGGCTTAGTTGCTCCACAGTATGTGGGATCTTCCTAGATCAGGGGTCGAACCCATATCTCCTGCATGGGCAGACGAATTTTCACCACTGATCTACCAGGGAAGCCCGAATTTTTCAGTTTTATGATGGTGCAAAAGTGATGGTACACTTTCAGTAGAAGCTACTTCAAATGCTGAATTCTGATCCTTTCCCAGACCAACACTATGTGATATGATATGATCTTCTTTTATAGAGGTGAGCTGTGGATACTCTCCTGTCACTTTCAAGATCCTGAGGGTGAACAGTCCATATTTAAAACCATTCTGCACCCAAAGAGCTGCAGGAGACACAGGTTTGATCCCTGGGTTGGTAATGTCCCATGGAACCACAACTGTCTCGAGACAGTGCCATCATCCCCTGGGAGGATGAACCACTACTTCCTAGGGAACCACTGCCTTTAGCTGTGTAGTGTTTGTTAATATTTTTTCAAATTACTCAACTACCTTTAAAAATCAGGGAATCTCACTGTGAATCACGGTTTCTGGTCTCTCTGTTCCCGTTTTCTCTCTTCTGTCTTGGCCTCTCACTCTCATGCTCAATCGTTCAATCGTTCAGTCATGTCTGACTCTTTATGACCCTGTGGACTGTAGTCTGCCAGGCTCTTCTGTCCATGGAATTTTCCAGGCAAGAATACAGAGTGGATTGCCATTTCCTTCTTCAGGGGCTCATCCCGACTCAAGGATCGAACCCAAGTCTCCAGCATCTCCTACACTAGCAGGTGGATTCTTTACCACTGAGTCACCCGGGAAGCCCTGTCTTGGTCTCTGGTGCCTCTCTAACCTGTCTTTGTGATGCTTCAACTTAGGATTTTTCAGTTTTTTAAAAAATTTTACTTATTCATTTTTTGGCTATTCTGGGTTTTCACTGTTGCTGCAAGCTCTTCTCTAGTTGCAGGGAGTGGGGGCTACTCTCTAGTTGACGTGAGTAGGCTTCTTGTTGTGGTGACTTCTCTTGCTGTGGAACTCGGGCTCTAGGGGCACACGGGTTTCAGTCATTGTGGCCCATGAGCTCAATAGTTGTGGCTCTGAGGCTCTAGGGCACAGGCTCCATGGTTGTGGTTCACAGGCTTAGTTGCTCCACAGTATGTGGGATCTTCCTAGATCAGGGGTCGAACCCATATCTCCTGCATGGGCAGACGAATTTTCACCACTGATCTACCAGGGAAGCCCGAATTTTTCAGTTTTATGATGGTGCAAAAGTGATGGTACACTTTCAGTAGAAGCTACTTCAAATGCTGAATTCTGATCCTTTCCCAGACCAACACTATGTGATATGATATGATCTTCTTTTATAGAGGTGAGCTGTGGATACTCTCCTGTCACTTTCAAGATCCTGAGGGTGAACAGTCCATATTTAAAACCATTCTGCACCCAAAGAGCTGCAGGAGACACAGGTTTGATCCCTGGGTTGGTAATGTCCCATGGAGGAGGGCATGACAACCTGCTCCAGTATTCTTGCCAGGAGCCTGGACAAGGACAGAGGAGCCTGGTGGGCTACAGTCCCTGGACAGTCGGACACAGCTTAGTGACTGAACAACAATAGCCCTATTCAAAAACTTACATGGGATATTAAAAACTTTATTATAAAATAAGCCTTGTGTTAGGTGTTTTGGCCCAACTGTAGGCTAATGTAGTTAAGTGTCTTGAGTACATTTCAGCCAGGCTCAGCTATGATGTTTGGTAGGTTAGGTGTATTAAATGCATTTTCAACTTCCAACATGTAAGGGATGTTGAAGTAGTTGGAAATGGGAAAGAGAAGGAACACAACTTGGACTGGGAATCAACAAAGCTTCCCTGAGGAGGCGACATTTTAGCCCCATGAGGAGGATCTGACCAAACATAGAAGGGAAAAGGGCATTCTAGACAGAGAATACAGTATGTGCAAAGGCCCTGAGGTAGAAAAGAACAAAGAACTAATAGCAGGCTGTTGGAGTTGGCTGAGTGTGAGATGTGATGGAGATTGAAAAGGCAAGAAAAAGACAGATCACAAGGGACCCTGAGAGCATGTTAAGCATCCTGAATTTTAACCTTAGAAAGTGAGAAGAGACATTGTCTACCTGCAGACTGGGACCCTGGGAATCCAAACTACTTCTGTCAACATGAACATGATTTTGTGTTATTCTTCTGGTTCACAGGCTTAGTTGCTCCACAGTATGTGGGATCTTCCTAGATCAGGGGTCGAACCCATATCTCCTGCATGGGCAGACGAATTTTCACCACTGATCTACCAGGGAAGCCCGAATTTTTCAGTTTTATGATGGTGCAAAAGTGATGGTACACTTTCAGTAGAAGCTACTTCAAATGCTGAATTCTGATCCTTTCCCAGACCAACACTATGTGATATGATATGATCTTCTTTTATAGAGGTGAGCTGTGGATACTCTCCTGTCACTTTCAAGATCCTGAGGGTGAACAGTCCATATTTAAAACCATTCTGCACCCAAAGAGCTGCAGGAGACACAGGTTTGATCCCTGGGTTGGTAATGTCCCATGGAGGAGGGCATGACAACCTGCTCCAGTATTCTTGCCAGGAGCCTGGACAAGGACAGAGGAGCCTGGTGGGCTACAGTCCCTGGACAGTCGGACACAGCTTAGTGACTGAACAACAATAGCCCTATTCAAAAACTTACATGGGATATTAAAAACTTTATTATAAAATAAGCCTTGTGTTAGGTGTTTTGGCCCAACTGTAGGCTAATGTAGTTAAGTGTCTTGAGTACATTTCAGCCAGGCTCAGCTATGATGTTTGGTAGGTTAGGTGTATTAAATGCATTTTCAACTTCCAACATGTAAGGGATGTTGAAGTAGTTGGAAATGGGAAAGAGAAGGAACACAACTTGGACTGGGAATCAACAAAGCTTCCCTGAGGAGGCGACATTTTAGCCCCATGAGGAGGATCTGACCAAACATAGAAGGGAAAAGGGCATTCTAGACAGAGAATACAGTATGTGCAAAGGCCCTGAGGTAGAAAAGAACAAAGAACTAATAGCAGGCTGTTGGAGTTGGCTGAGTGTGAGATGTGATGGAGATTGAAAAGGCAAGAAAAAGACAGATCACAAGGGACCCTGAGAGCATGTTAAGCATCCTGAATTTTAACCTTAGAAAGTGAGAAGAGACATTGTCTACCTGCAGACTGGGACCCTGGGAATCCAAACTACTTCTGTCAACATGAACATGATTTTGTGTTATTCTTCTGAGTTCATTAGCATGACCCTATTTTCCAGGCAACTCCTGCCCAAGCAAAGGATCAGACATTCACTGCAAGACCTTGAGAAAAAGACTCATCAGCTCTTCCATGGAAAACATGGACAGTTTATATACGCTAAAGGCTTTTAATCCTTTGCCTCAAAAATCCATGCCTTTGAGCATTCACCAACCCTCAAGTGTTGCGCCATGATCCTTACTAATTCTAACTAAGCCCTCTCTTTGAAAGATCCCATCTTAAATCAAACCTCCATTTCCTATTGAATTCTGACCTTCCCTGCCCTGCATGAACATGGCTATCGCTATCCCTTTACCTTTACAACCAGAAGCAATAAACTAACTTTGTCTTCTCAACACGTTGTGTTGGTGATACTTTAAGCAGCTTTGGGCAGGAAAGGGGTCTCTGCAGGGGGCCCCCTTTGTCTTGTCATTAACCTTAAACCAGGCACCCCCATGTTATATTCATCTCTGGCCCTAGCAAACCTTTCAAATCTTTTAACCTCACAATACCTTCCTTGCCTAACCTATTGGTTTTTTCCACAAATCAAAAAAGTAGGAATGAAGAATCATTTAATGAACAGAAATTTCCCAAGCTGTGAACAAGATAGCATCTAAAGGTACTACATATATACAATGGACTATTACTCGGTCAACAAAAAGAATGAAATAAAGCCACTTGCAGCAGCATGAATGGACCTAGAGATTGTCATGCTGAGTAAAGTAAGCAGACAGAGAAGGAAAAATGTCACATGATACCCATTATACCGGGCTTTCCAGGTGCCATTAATGGCAAAGAAACCACCTGCCAGTGCAGGAGACACAAGAGTTAAGGTTTTGATCTCTGGGTTGGGAAGATCCCTGGAGAAGGGCATGGCAACTCACTCCGGTATTCGTGCCTGGAGAATCCCATGGACCGAGGAGCCTAGTGGGCTGCAGTCCACAGGATCGTAAAGAGTGGAATACAACTGAAGCAACTTAGCACGCACACACGCTTTCCTTGTATGCGGAATCTGAAGAGACATGATACAAACGAACTACATTTACAAAACAGAGATTCACAGATTTAGAGAACAAACTTATGGTTGTAGAGTTGGAGGGGTGATTGGGGGGAAGGGATAGTTAGGGAGCTTGGAATGGACATGTACACACTACTGTTTTTAAAACCAACAAGGACCCACTGTGAGCCACAGGGAAGCATGCTCACTGTTACGTGGCAGCCTGGATAGGAGTGGAGGTCGGGGTAGAATGGATACATGTATATATATATGGCTGAGTTCCTTTGCTGTTCACCTGAAATAATCACAACATTGTTAATCAGCTATACTCCAATACAAAATAAAAAAGAAAGCAACTAGTTTGGAAAGAGTAACATGGAAACCTACACTACCATATGTAAAAGAGACAAGCAATGTGAATCTGCTGTACGACTAAGGGGAAATTACACAGAGGCTCTGTAACAACCTGCAGGGGTGGGATGGGGAGAGAGGTGGGAGGAGAGTTCAAGTGGGAGGGGTCATGTGTATACCTGTGACTGATTCAGGTTTATGTGTGGCAGTAAACAACAAAACTCTGTAAAAGTAAAATAAAAATAAATTAAAAAAAAAAGATAGCACCTAAAGAAAAATCACAGAAAGTCAGTCCACAAGCCTGAACACAGTGGGAGATGTCAATGAAGGTGATAACTCCAACCCCCTCCATCTCAGGAATTAACTGTGATCACTTCCCTTTTCCCTATAAAAACTTTCGTGGCTGAGCAGAATCTTTGGAGGTGGTTTTGGGAGGATGCTGAATCCACTGTCTCCCCAGATGGTCGGCATTCTGATTAAATGCAACTTTCCTTTCCACTAGCAAGGAAAAATGTCACATGTTTATAGGCCATCTTGGCAAAGAAACCACCTGCCAGTGCAGGAGACACAAGAGTTAAGGTTTTGATCTCTGGGTTGGGAAGATCCCTGGAGAAGGGCATGGCAACTCACTCCGGTATTCGTGCCTGGAGAATCCCATGGACCGAGGAGCCTAGTGGGCTGCAGTCCACAGGATCGTAAAGAGTGGAATACAACTGAAGCAACTTAGCACGCACACACGCTTTCCTTGTATGCGGAATCTGAAGAGACATGATACAAACGAACTACATTTACAAAACAGAGATTCACAGATTTAGAGAACAAACTTATGGTTGTAGAGTTGGAGGGGTGATTGGGGGGAAGGGATAGTTAGGGAGCTTGGAATGGACATGTACACACTACTGTTTTTAAAACCAACAAGGACCCACTGTGAGCCACAGGGAAGCATGCTCACTGTTACGTGGCAGCCTGGATAGGAGTGGAGGTCGGGGTAGAATGGATACATGTATATATATATGGCTGAGTTCCTTTGCTGTTCACCTGAAATAATCACAACATTGTTAATCAGCTATACTCCAATACAAAATAAAAAAGAAAGCAACTAGTTTGGAAAGAGTAACATGGAAACCTACACTACCATATGTAAAAGAGACAAGCAATGTGAATCTGCTGTACGACTAAGGGAACTTACACAGAGGCTCTGTAACAACCTGCAGGGGTGGGATGGGGAGAGAGGTGGGAGGAGAGTTCAAGTGGGAGGGGTCATGTGTATACCTGTGACTGATTCAGGTTTATGTGTGGCAGTAAACAACAAAACTCTGTAAAAGTAAAATAAAAATAAATTAAAAAAAAAAGATAGCACCTAAAGAAAAATCACAGAAAGTCAGTCCACAAGCCTGAACACAGTGGGAGATGTCAATGAAGGTGATAACTCCAACCCCCTCCATCTCAGGAATTAACTGTGATCACTTCCCTTTTCCCTATAAAAACTTTCGTGGCTGAGCAGAATCTTTGGAGGTGGTTTTGGGAGGATGCTGAATCCACTGTCTCCCCAGATGGTCGGCATTCTGATTAAATGCAACTTTCCTTTCCACTAGCATCTGTCTCACTCAAGTGCTAATTTTTTGCATGAAGATCAGCTGGACCTGATTCAGTAACCATATGAGGAAGAAGTTTCAAACTGGAGCCATGGAGGGAATTTCAACAGGAAAGTGACAAACACATGTCACAAGTCTGGCATTGAGTGAAGTCCAGAGAACATCTCGAAATAGAACACTACCTGCAAGTAGTGTCTGTTGTTTGGTCACCTTCAAACTATCTAGACAATTGCAAACATGCAAAGCCAGTGAAACAAAGAAAACTAAAGCTGCGCAGGAGGCCATGGTAAAGAGAAGCAAAACCACACAATACCTCCACACCCCCATCATGCTTCTCTCCTGGGGAATCCAGGTTCCAAATTCTTTAAAGATGTTTTTCAGTTGCTATCTTAACATCATTCACTGGAAACTGCACAGGTTTGGGTTTTGTCTTTAATCAAGTGAAATTGCACCATAATTTTGTTTAGTCATTAAAATGTTCTTTAGCAAATCTTGTCAACAAGAGCCACTTACAGGGTTTTAATCAACCTTCGTTGTTCTCATACAAGGTAGAGGCACAGTGTTTGCAACAAGACAAGTGGAATGTGAGATGCCCAAGGCAGAGAGCCTGAGCATCCTGCCTCCATTGCTTGGAGAGCTGTTTCCGCTCCACTTGTTTCTTCTGCTGCTAGTTTTCACAGCCATCACCATGTCCAACTTGGCTTACACACAACAAAGACTAAGGAACTTACACAGAGGCTCTGTAACAACCGGGGTGGATGGGGAGAGAGGTGGGAGGAGAGTTCAAGTGGAAGGGGTCATGTGTATACCTGTGGCTGATTCAGGTTTATGTTTGGCAGTAAACAACAAAACTCTGTAAAAGTAAAATAAAAATAAATTAAAAAAAAAAGATAGCACCTAAAGAAAAATCACAGAAAGTCAGTCCACAAGCCTGAACACAGTGGGAGATGTCAATGAAGGTGATAACTCCAACCCCCTCCATCTCAGGAATTAACTGTGATCACTTCCCTTTTCCCTATAAAAACTTTCGTGGCTGAGCAGAATCTTTGGAGGTGGTTTTGGGAGGATGCTGAATCCACTGTCTCCCCAGATGGTCGGCATTCTGATTAAATGCAACTTTCCTTTCCACTAGCATCTGTCTCACTCAAGTGCTAATTTTTTGCATGAAGATCAGCTGGACCTGATTCAGTAACCATATGAGGAAGAAGTTTCAAACTGGAGCCATGGAGGGAATTTCAACAGGAAAGTGACAAACACATGTCACAAGTCTGGCATTGAGTGAAGTCCAGAGAACATCTCGAAATAGAACACTACCTGCAAGTAGTGTCTGTTGTTTGGTCACCTTCAAACTATCTAGACAATTGCAAACATGCAAAGCCAGTGAAACAAAGAAAACTAAAGCTGCGCAGGAGGCCATGGTAAAGAGAAGCAAAACCACACAATACCTCCACACCCCCATCATGCTTCTCTCCTGGGGAATCCAGGTTCCAAATTCTTTAAAGATGTTTTTCAGTTGCTATCTTAACATCATTCACTGGAAACTGCACAGGTTTGGGTTTTGTCTTTAATCAAGTGAAATTGCACCATAATTTTGTTTAGTCATTAAAATGTTCTTTAGCAAATCTTGTCAACAAGAGCCACTTACAGGGTTTTAATCAACCTTCGTTGTTCTCATACAAGGTAGAGGCACAGTGTTTGCAACAAGACAAGTGGAATGTGAGATGCCCAAGGCAGAGAGCCTGAGCATCCTGCCTCCATTGCTTGGAGAGCTGTTTCCGCTCCACTTGTTTCTTCTGCTGCTAGTTTTCACAGCCATCACCATGTCCAACTTGGCTTACACACAACAAAGTCATTTCAGAGGGTCTCAGGGCTTACGTATATCTGTACAGGTGGGAACAGGAGGGCAGAACTTGTGAATGAGTATTGTCATCCACACGCCAGGCAGACACTCTTTTCAGATTTAATTTGAAAAAGGAGAATCATCCCTGATGTGTATTTGTCTCCCCAAAGGCATTATAGTCCATGCAAATCCTATAAGGATTAGAGACCCCTGAAAAAGGACAGGAGGGCTTCCCTGGTGGCTCAGAGGCAAAGAAGCTGCCTGCAATGCATGAGACGCAGGAAAGACGGGTTTGATCCCTGGATCAGGAAGACTCCCTGGAGGAGGGCAAGGATTTTCAATTCAGTACCCTTGCTGGGAAAATCCTATGGACAGTGGAGCCTGGCGAGCTTCAGTCCATGGGGTTGCAGACTTGGACAGAATTGAAGCAACTGAGCAGGCATGCACGAGAGGAGGGTCAGCCTAAAACATACTGCTAGACATCGAGCTTGAGGGCATCACCAGACTGAACATCCAGCCCAGCCCTCGCTCCCGGATTTTACAATTTCAGACCATCATTCACATCTCTATATGTTAGGATGCTCTTGCCCACAATAATAGAAATCTCAACTCAGACCGGTTTAAATGATAAAGAAATTTACCAAAGTGCCACTCAGCTGTCCTATCAGAATCTCCAACTGAACAGGTCTAAAGAAAGTTTAATGAGAGTCTATCTTGTCTGAAATGGCAAAGAATGTGGATTCTGGGGTCAGCTAGAAATCCTGACTCTGCCATTCACAGGGTGAGTGGCCTTGGAAAAGTCACTCAGTCCTCCTTGCCTTGGGCCTCCTTCTGCAAAGTGGGTATAATGATGGCCCTTCCTTCAGAAGTTGCTGGTGGTGAATGTTTATAACCTGCTTAGAATGGTCCATAGTGAGCTTCATATGCCTTTGAGTTCTATTTGCCTCCCAAAAGCCCTACCCAAACATGATCCTCCTCCTGAGTTTCCCTTCTGAGAAAATGGCATCACTCTCCACCGAGGCACTAAGACTGAGACAGGAGAGAGCTGGACCCCAGTCTGAACAGTTTCTGTCCTGTGGACAGAAACTCCATAAGCGAGGCTCCCTGCCCGGATAAGAAATAAACCATGTCCAACTTGGCTTACACACAACAAAGTCAATGGGCTTACGTATATCTGTACAGGTGGGAACAGGAGGGCAGAACTTGTGAATGAGTATTGTCATCCACACGCCAGGCAGACACTCTTTTCAGATTTAATTTGAAAAAGGAGAATCATCCCTGATGTGTATTTGTCTCCCCAAAGGCATTATAGTCCATGCAAATCCTATAAGGATTAGAGACCCCTGAAAAAGGACAGGAGGGCTTCCCTGGTGGCTCAGAGGCAAAGAAGCTGCCTGCAATGCATGAGACGCAGGAAAGACGGGTTTGATCCCTGGATCAGGAAGACTCCCTGGAGGAGGGCAAGGATTTTCAATTCAGTACCCTTGCTGGGAAAATCCTATGGACAGTGGAGCCTGGCGAGCTTCAGTCCATGGGGTTGCAGACTTGGACAGAATTGAAGCAACTGAGCAGGCATGCACGAGAGGAGGGTCAGCCTAAAACATACTGCTAGACATCGAGCTTGAGGGCATCACCAGACTGAACATCCAGCCCAGCCCTCGCTCCCGGATTTTACAATTTCAGACCATCATTCACATCTCTATATGTTAGGATGCTCTTGCCCACAATAATAGAAATCTCAACTCAGACCGGTTTAAATGATAAAGAAATTTACCAAAGTGCCACTCAGCTGTCCTATCAGAATCTCCAACTGAACAGGTCTAAAGAAAGTTTAATGAGAGTCTATCTTGTCTGAAATGGCAAAGAATGTGGATTCTGGGGTCAGCTAGAAATCCTGACTCTGCCATTCACAGGGTGAGTGGCCTTGGAAAAGTCACTCAGTCCTCCTTGCCTTGGGCCTCCTTCTGCAAAGTGGGTATAATGATGGCCCTTCCTTCAGAAGTTGCTGGTGGTGAATGTTTATAACCTGCTTAGAATGGTCCATAGTGAGCTTCATATGCCTTTGAGTTCTATTTGCCTCCCAAAAGCCCTACCCAAACATGATCCTCCTCCTGAGTTTCCCTTCTGAGAAAATGGCATCACTCTCCACCGAGGCACTAAGACTGAGACAGGAGAGAGCTGGACCCCAGTCTGAACAGTTTCTGTCCTGTGGACAGAAACTCCATAACAGCAAGAGGCTGGGCCCTGCCCGGATAAGAAATAAATGACCACATATTCCTCCTTCTTGAAGTTAAGGAGACCTCCCCAACTACACATGCACAGAAAGGCTCCTTGGAGGTCAAAAAGGGAGGAGTCCCACCTCATAGTAAGTGATGTCAACTTCCCATAGGCCTCTTGGCTAGAATCCATCTTTGCTAAGAGATCCTCATGCACACAGAGGAGGACCTGAGATAAACCAAATATGAACTCAGAACCAGGCAAAGTTAGAGGATTAGTCAAAGGAAAGCTGGAAGAAATGCCCCATAAAAGTGATTCAAGCTACCCCGAGGGCTCTACTCACTCTCTAAGCTTGCCATGTGTTGATCTACATGTACTTTTTCCTCTTAATAAACACTTTCCTTTCTGTCTCTATGTGAAAATTCATTTCTACATAGTGGATGAGCCAGGGCTTTGTCACTGGCCACTGTCCCTTGTGGTTTAGTGGTTAGGATTCAGTCCTGTCACCACAGCCTGAGTTCAGTCTCTGGCCGAGGAAACTCTGCTTCAAGCTGCTGCAGGCCGAGGCCACCCAAGATCCAGACCAGCCAGATGACTACATCCTCCTGACTAGGAGATGTACTTCTTTGTTATATATTATCACAAAATCAAAATGGTTATTTATTATCATTAGTTTAATGTGTGTTCTCTCTATCCTTATAAGTCCAACTGAACAGGTCTAAAGAAAGTTTAATGAGAGTCTATCTTGTCTGAAATGGCAAAGAATGTGGATTCTGGGGTCAGCTAGAAATCCTGACTCTGCCATTCACAGGGTGAGTGGCCTTGGAAAATCACTCAGTCCTCCTTGCCTTGGGCCTCCTTCTGCAAAGTGGGTATAATGATGGCCCTTCCTTCAGAAGTTGCTGGTGGTGAATGTTTATAACCTGCTTAGAATGGTCCATAGTGAGCTTCATATGCCTTTGAGTTCTATTTGCCTCCCAAAAGCCCTACCCAAACATGATCCTCCTCCTGAGTTTCCCTTCTGAGAAAATGGCATCACTCTCCACCGAGGCACTAAGACTGAGACAGGAGAGAGCTGGACCCCAGTCTGAACAGTTTCTGTCCTGTGGACAGAAACTCCATAACAGCAAGAGGCTGGGCCCTGCCCGGATAAGAAATAAATGACCACATATTCCTCCTTCTTGAAGTTAAGGAGACCTCCCCAACTACACATGCACAGAAAGGCTCCTTGGAGGTCAAAAAGGGAGGAGTCCCACCTCATAGTAAGTGATGTCAACTTCCCATAGGCCTCTTGGCTAGAATCCATCTTTGCTAAGAGATCCTCATGCACACAGAGGAGGACCTGAGATAAACCAAATATGAACTCAGAACCAGGCAAAGTTAGAGGATTAGTCAAAGGAAAGCTGGAAGAAATGCCCCATAAAAGTGATTCAAGCTACCCCGAGGGCTCTACTCACTCTCTAAGCTTGCCATGTGTTGATCTACATGTACTTTTTCCTCTTAATAAACACTTTCCTTTCTGTCTCTATGTGAAAATTCATTTCTACATAGTGGATGAGCCAGGGCTTTGTCACTGGCCACTGTCCCTTGTGGTTTAGTGGTTAGGATTCAGTCCTGTCACCACAGCCTGAGTTCAGTCTCTGGCCGAGGAAACTCTGCTTCAAGCTGCTGCAGGCCGAGGCCACCCAAGATCCAGACCAGCCAGATGACTACATCCTCCTGACTAGGAGATGTACTTCTTTGTTATATATTATCACAAAATCAAAATGGTTATTTATTATCATTAGTTTAATGTGTGTTTCTCTCTATCCTTATAATCTAAGTTAAGATTCTGTGTGGGGGCTTCCCTGATGGTCCAGTGGGTAAGGACACCACCTTGCAGTGCAGGGGGCGCTAGTTTGATCCCTGGCCTGGGAAGATTCCACGTGCTGCAGAGTGGTTGGATTGATGTGTCCAACTACTGAGTCGGTGCTCTGCAGCAAGAGAGGCCACTGTGATGGGAGGCCCACACAGGCCAAAGAACAAAGATAAATAAATGAAAGATCAATAGAAGTGGCCAAAAAAAAAAAAAAAGATTCTGTGTGTCTTGTTCATCAGTGACTGGTACACAACATTGGATGAGTGAATGAATGAAGCACTTGGAGGTATCATGAATTGCTAACAACCAGAAACGTAAGAAGTTGTGAAAATTGAAATCAATGCTGAATCACGATATTGTGATATTTTAACAAGATATACATATGTATATATATATATATATATATATATATTTATATATACACACACATATATTTGGCATTCATCTTTGTTCCAGGCAGGTGTACATGTG
Source organism: Tragulus kanchil (assembly GCA_022376925.1). NCBI lineage: Eukaryota > Metazoa > Chordata > Mammalia > Artiodactyla > Tragulidae > Tragulus > Tragulus kanchil. The sequence goes on along the minus strand of JAIOJX010000002.1, from coordinate 110,322,608 downwards.
CTAAGTCACTTCAATTGTGTGTGACTCTTTGTGTGTGACTTTGTGTGTGACTCTTTGTGACCCCATGGACTGTAGTCTGCCAGGCTTCTATGTCCATGGGATTCTTCAGATAAGAGTACTGGAGTGGGTTACCATGCCTTCCTCCAGGGGATCTTCCCAATCCAGGGTTTGGACCCAAGTCTCTTACATCTCCTGCCTTGGCAGGTGGATTCTTTACCACTAGCATCACCTGGGAAGCCCATTCCAGTCACAGAGCTTCTGAAACCTTAACTGCTGAAAGCAACAAGGTGTCTTTTATTACATTAATTAGGTGATTGTGGAAACTACCTAAGGATGGGGACTGGTTGCCTGTGGAGCCTTGTCCTTGAGTGGCTCAGTAATGCCTAAGCAATTAAGCCTGCATGAACAGCTAAAAGAACAAGGTTCAAAGAGCTTCTTAGTTGGTGAATCTGAGGGTGCACCTGGAGAGTGCAGGCACTTCTGCACCTTTCTCCACGTCTTACCCTGTACATCTCTTCCATCCGGCTGTTCCTTAGTTGTACCCTTTCATACAACTGGTAGTCTGTTCTCAAGTTATATCCTTTCATAATTAACTGGTGATCTAGTAAGTAGAATATTTTCCTGAGTTCTGTGAATCACTCTAGCAGATTTTAAAAAATCCAGCAAGTTAGTCATTGGAGCCCTGAATCTAGAGCTAGTTGGTCAGAGGCACTGGTGACAACCTGGGGCTTCTGATCAGTGTCTGAAGGAGAGACACAGAAGCAGGGGGCAGTTTTATAGGCTCTGATATAGATAGTGTCAGAATTGATTTGAATTGTAGGACACCCATTTGGTGTCTGAGAATTGCATGTCAATGTGAGAGATACACACACAGACACTGAAACTGAAGACCAGAACTCCATCCGAGGGAAAAAATCATTCACTGCTTCTCTTGATGATATAGTTGGGAAAGAGGGGGAAGTGCCGTGTGGGAGCAGTTTAGGATTACCCTTGTTTAGAGTGCTTGCTTGACTTTATATTTTAGGATCATAGGGAAACAATGCCTTCAGGTGTCACTTGGAGCTGTCTGAGAGTTGGCGCTGGGAGAGTTTGGAGGAGAGGGGGAAGGGCACAGTTTCTACAAGAAGGCTTCACAGAAGACATTGCTTCCACATTTCCTGGTCTTCTGCTTTCTTAATCTGAGGGTCGTATTTCCAACTACCTTCTGATATTCAACCAAACATCTTTCAGACTCTCAAGCTATCCAAGTCAAAAATTGAGTTCATCTGTTTAACCTCCGTCTCTCTTTTCCCTGTGTCTGTGACACTGATAGCCATCTGAAGCCAGTCAGGGAGGTCACACTTGACTCCACCCTTTCTCTCAGCCTCCTCCTGCCCCACTGATATGAAATCAGAGGTGGGATCAAAAATTCCTCATATGTCTGGACAGCAGTCTGGTGACTGGATTCCATGAAAAGGTCTTGCACACGAGTTCCTCTCTTTGCCAAACAGAACACACTGTGTTCATGGCAGGGACCCAGTCAGCCAGGACAGTCTTCATTATCATAAGCATGGGCACATCATTTGAAGGTGTCCTGACCCAGGGAAGATCCTCTACATTTGCTTATAGGAAGGAAGACATTCCAGTTCTAGACTGTATTTGCTTTCTATCCCTCAAGGCAGGCTATAGAGGAAATAGATCACCATTGAATTTTCTATTTATCACATCACCCTCAGCATCACAGAGGGGCCCCTGCCTTGTGAAAAAGAGAAGCCACGCCCACTTTATCAGCATGCACTTGTCTGATGACAAATGCCAGGTTTCCTGTGAGGAGGACCAAACTCTCCATCTGGTGGGAATCTGAGCATTCCAAGAACTCCTGATGACATGACATTGGGATATAGATCAACCTCTTAATCCTGGCCCACAAATTCCCACCCTGGCCAATTCCAGTCTCCCCTTTGTCTGGCCCTGACACACTCTGTTCTGGTCACACTCATCTTTATTTTCTTTCATCTCCCTCAACATGATGTACACACCATCCCACTGCTCTGAACCTTAGCACACTCTCTTCTCTACCTACAATGGCCACCTGGTCAGGACCCCTCTGCTGCGGACCTCAGCTCTAACATTGTATCATCCTCAGCACTCACCAACTTTCAAGGTTGCCAAAGTTTAGCCTCTGTAAATCAGTGCCAGATTAAACCTCAAAGACAGAGTTTGGGGTGAAATAGAAATAACTTTATTGCTTTGCCAGGAAAATGAGGCCACAGTGGGATAAAACCCTTAAGACTATGTGTCCCACCCTGAAAGGGACAGTGAGACATCTTTCAGTGTTCAAGGAGCAGGCATGGTCAGCTCATGGATGGTCTTCTGATTGATCAGTGGTGAGGTAAGAAGGAGTCAGCATCATCAACTTTCTGGTTCTACCTGATCTGAGGTCTATGTGTTTCTGGGCAGCATACAAAACTCTTTTTTTGTCTTTGAGATACTGAAATCTGGTAGGGTTTTCAGTATCTGCAACACAGTTCAAGGATATGCCTTAGAATATTACCTAGAGCCCTTGAAAAGGAACCATGAGGTCCTTGACTTGTTTAATGGTTAAACTACGATTATTTTGTCTTGCTTGACTGTTTTCCTTTCCACACTTTCTCACTTTTCTCATTAAATGTACTCTTTGGAGAAAGTTTTTATATAGACAAAAAGCTGGCAGATGACATGGATAGGGGTCTATTCTGGGAAGGGTCCTGCTCCATTACACCAAGATTACCCCCTCCCCTAATTAGCTGCTCTGAAAAGTTTGAGTACCTCCAGTGTTAGGTCCACCTTGTTTGTGTGAGCTCTCTCTCCCTTAGATGGTATGTTTCTTATGGCAGGGATCATGTCAATGCAGTTCCAGAATTTAACACAGCCTCTGGCACATAGGAGGTACCCTAGAAGTTACTGTTTGGTTAATTAACTAACAAATACCTGGCAGAGTCACCAGGATGGTGGAACCATAAGGATGGAGCACCCGCTCTCCATCTGGTGGGAATCTGAGCATTCCAAGAACTCCTGATGACATGACATTGGGATATAGATCAACCTCTTAATCCTGGCCCACAAATTCCCACCCTGGCCAATTCCAGTCTCCCCTTTGTCTGGCCCTGACACACTCTGTTCTGGTCACACTCATCTTTATTTTCTTTCATCTCCCTCAACATGATGTACACACCATCCCACTGCTCTGAACCTTAGCACACTCTCTTCTCTACCTACAATGGCCACCTGGTCAGGACCCCTCTGCTGCGGACCTCAGCTCTAACATTGTATCATCCTCAGCACTCACCAACTTTCAAGGTTGCCAAAGTTTAGCCTCTGTAAATCAGTGCCAGATTAAACCTCAAAGACAGAGTTTGGGGTGAAATAGAAATAACTTTATTGCTTTGCCAGGAAAATGAGGCCACAGTGGGATAAAACCCTTAAGACTATGTGTCCCACCCTGAAAGGGACAGTGAGACATCTTTCAGTGTTCAAGGAGCAGGCATGGTCAGCTCATGGATGGTCTTCTGATTGATCAGTGGTGAGGTAAGAAGGAGTCAGCATCATCAACTTTCTGGTTCTACCTGATCTGAGGTCTATGTGTTTCTGGGCAGCATACAAAACTCTTTTTTTTTTGTCTTTGAGATACTGAAATCTGGTAGGGTTTTCAGTATCTGCAACACAGTTCAAGGATATGCCTTAGAATATTACCTAGAGCCCTTGAAAAGGAACCATGAGGTCCTTGACTTGTTTAATGGTTAAACTACGATTATTTTGTCTTGCTTGACTGTTTTCCTTTCCACACTTTCTCACTTTTCTCATTAAATGTACTCTTTGGAGAAAGTTTTTATATAGACAAAAAGCTGGCAGATGACATGGATAGGGGTCTATTCTGGGAAGGGTCCTGCTCCATTACACCAAGATTACCCCCTCCCCTAATTAGCTGCTCTGAAAAGTTTGAGTACCTCCAGTGTTAGGTCCACCTTGTTTGTGTGAGTCTCTCTCTCCCCTTAGATGGTATGTTTCTTATGGCAGGGATCATGTCAATGCAGTTCCAGAATTTAACACAGCCTCTGGCACATAGGAGGTACCCTAGAAGTTACTGTTTGGTTAATTAACTAACAAATACCTGGCAGAGTCACCAGGGATGGTGGAACATAAGGATGGAGCAGGTGTCTGGACTGCTCTTCTGGATGCCAAGCAGAATTCTGTGGCTCTCAGGCCTCTCTGAGCAGAGAGCTGCCTGGCAGCCCTGGATTATGGGAGAGAAAGCGCTAGAAGTTTATGATTTGATTCGAACTATCTGGGACTCAGAGAAGCCCAATACTTTAGAAGGACTGGAAGTGGTAACAGGAAGTTGTGTGGAGGTTCAGGGGATAAATGAAGATAACTATTTGCTTGTTATAAGGGTCATACCAGCAGTACCTCATTGCTCTTTGGCAATACTTGTTGGGCTGTGCTTAAGAATAAAACTTCAGCAGTGTTTACTGTTTAAACATAAGTTGGGAATCTACATTTCTGAAGGAACCCACTCAACAGAGGAAGACATCAACAAGCATATAAATGACCACAAGTGAGTGGTAGCTGCCATGGAGAACCTCAATTTATGGGAAATCATGGAACAGTGTGTCCTGGAACTTGACTGATAGGTGTTTTGGAGCCACTAAACTATAACTGTTTGATAAATTTGCTTAGATTCTTTGTAAAATGTAAAAAATTCATGTTTAATACATAGGTGATTTGTACCTCATTTTTTTTTTTAAAAAGGATGATTTTCAAGCGAGACTTAATTATAAGGTAGTACCTCGTTTGTTCAGTGTCTAACACTCTCAGGATTTGTACCCAAGATGACTAAAAATTTCACAAAAGTTCTAATCACATAGCGTAAATTACCTCCGATTTGTATCATTCTGTTCTTTGGAGAAAGTTTTTATATAGACAAAAAGCTGGCAGATGACATGGATAGGGGTCTATTCTGGGAAGGGTCCTGCTCCATTACACCAAGATTACCCCCTCCCCTAATTAGCTGCTCTGAAAAGTTTGAGTACCTCCAGTGTTAGGTCCACCTTGTTTGTGTGAGTCTCTCTCTCCCCTTAGATGGTATGTTTCTTATGGCAGGGATCATGTCAATGCAGTTCCAGAATTTAACACAGCCTCTGGCACATAGGAGGTACCCTAGAAGTTACTGTTTGGTTAATTAACTAACAAATACCTGGCAGAGTCACCAGGGATGGTGGAACATAAGGATGGAGCAGGTGTCTGGACTGCTCTTCTGGATGCCAAGCAGAATTCTGTGGCTCTCAGGCCTCTCTGAGCAGAGAGCTGCCTGGCAGCCCTGGATTATGGGAGAGAAAGCGCTAGAAGTTTATGATTTGATTCGAACTATCTGGGACTCAGAGAAGCCCAATACTTTAGAAGGACTGGAAGTGGTAACAGGAAGTTGTGTGGAGGTTCAGGGGATAAATGAAGATAACTATTTGCTTGTTATAAGGGTCATACCAGCAGTACCTCATTGCTCTTTGGCAATACTTGTTGGGCTGTGCTTAAGAATAAAACTTCAGCAGTGTTTACTGTTTAAACATAAGTTGGGAATCTACATTTCTGAAGGAACCCACTCAACAGAGGAAGACATCAACAAGCATATAAATGACCACAAGTGAGTGGTAGCTGCCATGGAGAACCTCAATTTATGGGAAATCATGGAACAGTGTGTCCTGGAACTTGACTGATAGGTGTTTTGGAGCCACTAAACTATAACTGTTTGATAAATTTGCTTAGATTCTTTGTAAAATGTAAAAAATTCATGTTTAATACATAGGTGATTTGTACCTCATTTTTTTTTTTAAAAAAAGGATGATTTTCAAGCGAGACTTAATTATAAGGTAGTACCTCGTTTGTTCAGTGTCTAACACTCTCAGGATTTGTAACCCTTCAATGATCAGACTGAAAAAATATTTTCTAGTTATTATGTCTAAAATGAGTTGCTATTTTTCTGATCTCCATTCTGATACAACTGCTTTTCATGTCAAAATATTTACCATGCCCAAGTATATTCGATTTAAATCATCATTCTGTAAAATAAATAAAACAGAGATGATTCCTGTACACACACACACATGCACACAGACAAAACTACCTGGCAGTCCACTAAGTGCTGGATACAGATAGATGAATCAGATGCACACAGTTTATTCTAAAGAAACCCACAGACCAGTCAAGCAGTTGACAACATAGGAAGCTACAAAAGAATGCTGTTAAAATGTACAGGTAAGGAGAGGGAACTTGCAAACCTTTGTCATCAGAAAAAATAGGAAATGGCAGAGGAGCTAATCCTTGAAGGTTACACTGGATTTAGACTCACAAGTTGGAAAGAATGACAATCCAGAGGAGGAAACAGCAAGGAAAGCTACAGGCTGAGAACATGCAAAGGGCTGAAAATCAAGGTGAGACTTTAACGTGCTCTGAACAATAATCCTGGCAAGCCACGCGTTGAGCTTCACCACCCCCAGAATGTTCCCAGAGGGGCCAGAGATGGAAACTTTGTAGATAAGAGTCAGAGCACCAGCCCCATGTTATCTGTGGCTCAGCCGGGTGACCTCCGCTCAGGGCTCCCATGAGGCTGTAGCTGATGATGCATATGCTTGGAGCCCCCACCTCCCAGCTAGCATCTAGAGTTTCAGCCCTTCTCCATGGCTGTAAGATGTCCTCAAACTCAGTGACCTGCACTTTCAGCCTTTTTGTAACCAGACTGCAAGAAAGAGTTTGGTTCGACTTAGTTTAGGTCTGAGCTTTTTTTTTTTTTTCCTGATTCACACTGGGTTGTTCTTTAATTGGGAAACTGTAAAGTAGTCAATTGTTTTTTGTTTTTTGTTTTTTAATTTTGGCATATTATTGATTTATTTATTTTCATCCATTTTTATTCTTTGGTCTGTGTGGGCTTCCCATTGCAGTGGCCTCTCTCATTGCAGAACACTGGCTCTGGGCCATGCACTCCAGAGCGCTGGCTTGTAATTGGACACACAGCTCCAGCCATTCTGCAGCACGTGGGATCTTCCCCTTCCAGGGATCAAACCCATGCTCCTTGCATTGCAAGGCAGACTCTTTACCCACTGGACCACCAGGGAAGTCCTAGGTCTGAGTTTTTAAAGACAGTGTCTCCAACCCTGAGCAAACAGAATCTCCTGCTCTGATATTCCAATAGTTTGACCACCTGATGCCAAGAACCAGCTCATTGGAAAAGGTCCTGTTGCTCGGAAAGATCAAGGGCAGGAGGAGAAGAGGGTGACAGAGAATGAGGTGGTTGGATGGCATTATCAACTCAATGGACATGAGCAAGAGCAAACTCTGGGAGGTAGTGAAGGACAGGAAAGCCTGGCATGCTGCAGTCCATTTGGTGGCAGAGTCGGACATGAATGAGTGACTGAACAACAACAATAACTTGCTCTGATTGATCCAATCAGCATTTCATGCCTACAAAGAGCACTGAGGCAGAGGATCGGCAGAGTAGAAGGCTGGGCGGTTTGGTGAGTGAAAGAAGAGAGGAACTAGAAGGTACCATTCCCTAAACAGGGGAATTAATGGGAGGTAAGAGCTATTTCTGTTTCTTTGGCCAGATGCAACTTTTCCTCTTGACTGGATTAAATCCGCCTCAAATTTTAAAGGAAAACACAGATATCTGTTACTTCTAAAAGTTTCCTCCTACCTCTTTTATTTCTAGTTATCTATTTATTTAAACATTTGTATTTTGTAACACAAGCATGGAACATAAGATCTACCCTCTTGGCAAATTTTTGAGTGGATAATACAACATCACCGACTCAATGGATATGAGTTTGAGCAAACTCCGGGAGATAGTGAAAGACAGGGAAGCCTGGCATGCTGCAGTCCATGGGATCACAAAGAGTCAGACATGGCTTAGTGACTGAACAACAAGATTGTCAAGCCTTACAAATGAACTTTTGTACAAAACAGAAACAGACCCACATACACAGAAAACAAACTTAATGGTTACCAAGAGGAAAGGAGTGGGAATAAGTTATGAGTTGGGGATTAATACATATACATTACTGTATAAAAAACAGATAACCAACAAGGACCTACTGTATAGCACAGGGGACCATACTCAACACCTTGTAATAACCTAGAGGGGAAAAGAATATGAAACAGCTCGGGCCATGCACTCCAGAGCGCTGGCTTGTAATTGGACACACAGCTCCAGCCATTCTGCAGCACGTGGGATCTTCCCTTCCAGGGATCAAACACATGCTCCTTGCATTGCAAGGCAGACTCTTTACCCACTGGACCACCAGGGAAGTCCTAGGTCTGAGTTTTTAAAGACAGTGTCTCCAACCCTGAGCAAACAGAATCTCCTGCTCTGATATTCCAATAGTTTGACCACCTGATGCCAAGAACCAGCTCATTGGAAAAGGTCCTGTTGCTCGGAAAGATCAAGGGCAGGAGGAGAAGAGGGTGACAGAGAATGAGGTGGTTGGATGGCATTATCAACTCAATGGACATGAGCAAGAGCAAACTCTGGGAGGTAGTGAAGGACAGGAAAGCCTGGCATGCTGCAGTCCATTTGGTGGCAGAGTCGGACATGAATGAGTGACTGAACAACAACAATAACTTGCTCTGATTGATCCAATCAGCATTTCATGCCTACAAAGAGCACTGAGGCAGAGGATCGGCAGAGTAGAAGGCTGGGCGGTTTGGTGAGTGAAAGAAGAGAGGAACTAGAAGGTACCATTCCCTAAACAGGGGAATTAATGGGAGGTAAGAGCTATTTCTGTTTCTTTGGCCAGATGCAACTTTTCCTCTTGACTGGATTAAATCCGCCTCAAATTTTAAAGGAAAACACAGATATCTGTTACTTCTAAAAGTTTCCTCCTACCTCTTTTATTTCTAGTTATCTATTTATTTAAACATTTTTTATTTTGTAACACAAGCATGGAACATAAGATCTACCCTCTTGGCAAATTTTTGAGTGGATAATACAACATCACCGACTCAATGGATATGAGTTTGAGCAAACTCCGGGAGATAGTGAAAGACAGGGAAGCCTGGCATGCTGCAGTCCATGGGATCACAAAGAGTCAGACATGGCTTAGTGACTGAACAACAAGATTGTCAAGCCTTACAAATGAACTTTTGTACAAAACAGAAACAGACCCACATACACAGAAAACAAACTTAATGGTTACCAAGAGGAAAGGAGTGGGAATAAGTTATGAGTTGGGGATTAATACATATACATTACTGTATAAAAAACAGATAACCAACAAGGACCTACTGTATAGCACAGGGGACCATACTCAACACCTTGTAATAACCTAGAGGGGAAAAGAATATGAAACAGAATATATATATATATATTTGAATCACTTTTCTGTACACCTGAAAGTAACACAACATTGTAAATCAGCTATCTGTGCTCAGTCACTCAGTCATGTCTGACTCTTTGTGACCCCATGGACTATAGTCTACCAGACTCTTCTGTCCATGGAATCTTCCAGGCAGGAATTCTGGAGTGGGTTGCCACTTCCTACTCCAGGAAATCTTCCTGACCCAGGGATCAAACCTGTGCCTCCTGCATTGGCAGGTGGATTCTTTACCACTGGGCTACCTGGGAAGCCCCAACAGATCAACTACACTTCAATAAAATAACAATAATAATAATAATTTACTTAAAAAGATTGTTATGTATCAGCCTTACATTGTACAGTATATCTTATCTCAATAAAGTCTCAATAAAGCTTTTTTTTTTTTTTAGATAAAGGCAGCACGGAACAGGTGTCATTTGAAATGACCCAGGGGGCCCCTGTGAGTGCCTTCTTCCCAAGGACTGCCTCTTCCCAGGGCTGAGACCCTGAGGCCTTGGCACTGAGGCAAAGAGCGTCACCCGCAACTTTTCCTTTGCTTATGGAGCATGGGAAACACTTTTTTCCCATGGAGGAGAACAGCTCCTTGGTGAGGTGTGAGCTAGACTCCTAGTGAAAACTTGTTACTTCTAAAAGTTTCCTCCTACCTCTTTTATTTCTAGTTATCTATTGATTTAAACATTTTTTATTTTGTAACACAAGCATGGAACATAAGATCTACCCTCTTGGCAAATTTTTGAGTGGATAATACAACATCACCGACTCAATGGATATGAGTTTGAGCAAACTCCGGGAGATAGTGAAAGACAGGGAAGCCTGGCATGCTGCAGTCCATGGGATCACAAAGAGTCAGACATGGCTTAGTGACTGAACAACAAGATTGTCAAGCCTTACAAATGAACTTTTGTACAAAACAGAAACAGACCCACATACACAGAAAACAAACTTAATGGTTACCAAGAGGAAAGGAGTGGGAATAAGTTATGAGTTGGGGATTAATACATATACATTACTGTATAAAAAACAGATAACCAACAAGGACCTACTGTATAGCACAGGGGACCATACTCAACACCTTGTAATAACCTAGAGGGGAAAAGAATATGAAACAGAATATATATATATATATTTGAATCACTTTTCTGTACACCTGAAAGTAACACAACATTGTAAATCAGCTATCTGTGCTCAGTCACTCAGTCATGTCTGACTCTTTGTGACCCCATGGACTATAGTCTACCAGACTCTTCTGTCCATGGAATCTTCCAGGCAGGAATTCTGGAGTGGGTTGCCACTTCCTACTCCAGGAAATCTTCCTGACCCAGGGATCAAACCTGTGCCTCCTGCATTGGCAGGTGGATTCTTTACCACTGGGCTACCTGGGAAGCCCCAACAGATCAACTACACTTCAATAAAATAACAATAATAATAATAATTTACTTAAAAAGATTGTTATGTATCAGCCTTACATTGTACAGTATATCTTATCTCAATAAAGTCTCAATAAAGCTTTTTTTTTTTTTTAGATAAAGGCAGCACGGAACAGGTGTCATTTGAAATGACCCAGGGGGCCCCTGTGAGTGCCTTCTTCCCAAGGACTGCCTCTTCCCAGGGCTGAGACCCTGAGGCCTTGGCACTGAGGCAAAGAGCGTCACCCGCAACTTTTCCTTTGCTTATGGAGCATGGGAAACACTTTTTTCCCATGGAGGAGAACAGCTCCTTGGTGAGGTGTGGAGCTAGACTCCTTAGTCTCTGCAGCAGCTTCCATGTAACCAGTCAGGCAGCTCTCTAGCCTGCCTGTTTCTACCCCTAGGTCAGATTCAACCTGGTGGTCTCTCAATACTGTGACCCTATGTTGGGTCCTAGACCCACATGTTGGGTCCTAGAAGCTGGTTAGTTTCATGTTTCAGCCCAGACTCAGTGGCCCAGGTTCATACTCTTCCCCAACTTTGAGCCCACTCTTGTGCTCTGGTCAAGCTTTTCTTTACCTGGGTCCCTGTCTTTTGTCATAATTGGGTTTTAAGAAACTTTAAAGTGAGGAGCTGAACCTCATTTATCTGTATATCCTCTCCCATACATACACAAAACTATTCCCACCAAAATATAATTATTATTTTGCATAATATGGTGAGGGCTTCTGTGGAGGCTCAACTGGTAAAGAATTCGGCTGCCAGTGCAGGAGATGGAAGAGACATGAATTCAACCCCTGGGTCTGGAAGATCCCATGGAGAAGGAAATGGCAATGCTCTCCAGTATTCTTGCCTGAAAAATTCGACGGATAGAAAGGAGGCTGGTGGGCTACAGTCCATGGAGTCACAAAGAGTCAGACATGACTGAATGTGTATGTGCATGTACACACACACACACACACACACACAGTATGGCAAAATACTACTACTCTACTGCTTAGAGCTGAGTGACCTTGGACAAGATTTCAGTCTTCCCATTGTTAGGGCGCTGATCTTCTAAGACTGTGATGAGGACAGGCCAAGTGTGTAAAGGTTCAGAGTTTAAGAGTACAGTAGGTGTTAGCTATTGTTACTAGGTGCTCAATCAGCATGTTTATCAAGTGGAATCATTAAGATACTTCCCTTTATGGGCTCTACTTGGCCGTAAATGTACTGTATATAAATTTTGAGAGTAGCTTGGGGAAGGACAAGTGGGACAGCAGATGGGAGCCCCCCAGGCTTCTTTTCCCCACACCTATTAAGAAGAAAAATTGTCAACCCGAGTTTGGGGGTTAGCATGAGAGCAGTGAGTAGAAAGATAAACAGAGACTTGTCAGTCTTCTCTGAAATCTAGGGCATTAGCTCATTTTCTTTTTAAAATAAAATAGGTCAGCTAAGTGAAATTGTGTGCTCAATCAAAGATACTTTATATACGTTTCTGAGTGTCAGTGTGTGTGAGAGACAGAAAGAGAAAGAGAGAGAAGAAACCCAGCTGGGGACTCTGTAGGGATGGGCTTCCCTGTGCCCATGACCTTAAACCAAGAACCTTCTTGTGGAATTTCATACTGTCTCTGTCTTCTCCCATGGGAACTACCACCAGGTAAATGAATCTTCTGTTTCTGCTTGTGTGTTTGGTGTGTGTGTGTGTGTGTGTGTGTGTGTGTTCAGTAGGTTAATAAATGGAGTCAAAGAGACCTGGTTTCAAACCCCTGTTTGGCCACTCACTCTGGGTGATCTTGAACAATTTACCTTAATCTCTTCAAGCCCCGTGACCTTCCTAGATAAGGTGGAGTCCGCATTCTTTCCACTGGTGGGTTTTTGTGAGTATTAAGTTACATCAGATATGTCATGCAGATAGAAAGCGCTGAAAAAAAAACCGCACCTGCTAGTGGTCATGGTACTGGTAATGACTTTAGTAAAAAAAATTCAATGGGTTGGAGCCCCGAAAAATAGAAAAAGGAGGGCTGGTGGGCTACAGTCCATGGAGTCACAAAGAGTCAGACATGACTGAATGTGTATGTGCATGTACACACACACACACACACACACACAGTATGGCAAAATACTACTACTCTACTGCTTAGAGCTGAGTGACCTTGGACAAGATTTCAGTCTTCCCATTGTTAGGGCGCTGATCTTCTAAGACTGTGATGAGGACAGGCCAAGTGTGTAAAGGTTCAGAGTTTAAGAGTACAGTAGGTGTTAGCTATTGTTACTAGGTGCTCAATCAGCATGTTTATCAAGTGGAATCATTAAGATACTTCCCTTTATGGGCTCTACTTGGCCGTAAATGTACTGTATATAAATTTTGAGAGTAGCTTGGGGAAGGACAAGTGGGACAGCAGATGGGAGCCCCCCAGGCTTCTTTTCCCCACACCTATTAAGAAGAAAAATTGTCAACCCGAGTTTGGGGGTTAGCATGAGAGCAGTGAGTAGAAAGATAAACAGAGACTTGTCAGTCTTCTCTGAAATCTAGGGCATTAGCTCATTTTCTTTTAAAATAAAATAGGTCAGCTAAGTGAAATTGTGTGCTCAATCAAAGATACTTTATATACGTTTCTGAGTGTCAGTGTGTGTGAGAGACAGAAAGAGAAAGAGAGAGAAGAAACCCAGCTGGGGACTCTGTAGGGATGGGCTTCCCTGTGCCCATGACCTTAAACCAAGAACCTTCTTGTGGAATTTCATACTGTCTCTGTCTTCTCCCATGGGAACTACCACCAGGTAAATGAATCTTCTGTTTCTGCTTGTGTGTTTGGTGTGTGTGTGTGTGTGTGTGTGTGTGTTCAGTAGGTTAATAAATGGAGTCAAAGAGACCTGGTTTCAAACCCCTGTTTGGCCACTCACTCTGGGTGATCTTGAACAATTTACCTTAATCTCTTCAAGCCCCGTGACCTTCCTAGATAAGGTGGAGTCCGCATTCTTTCCACTGGTGGGTTTTTGTGAGTATTAAGTTACATCAGATATGTCATGCAGATAGAAAGCGCTGAAAAAAAAACCGCACCTGCTAGTGGTCATGGTACTGGTAATGACTTTAGTAGGAGTAGGAGTTAACAGTAGTAGGGGTAATAGTTGTGGTAGTATCAGTATTAGTGGTAGTAACAGCAACAGTAACAGCAAGAGCAAGTAATCTAATAGTAATCGTCTTCATGATTGTGGTGGTTCTAGTACTCACAGAAGTAAAGTAGTAGTAGTAGCAGTAGCAATAATGGTATCAATGGTAGTGGTAGCAGTAATAGTAGCAATAGTAATAGGCATGCAAAACAGTAATCACAATAATAATGGTAGTAATTTTGGTGGTGGCATTCATAATAGTGAAGCAGTAGTAATAATAGTGTCAATAATAGTAATAGTAGTAGTAATAGTAATAATAGCAGCAACAGTTAAGAATAACAAAATAGTAACAGCAGCAGTAATAAGTCAGTGATGGTGGTAATGGTCATAGTCCTCACAGGAGTTTGCTTTACTCCTCCAGGGATCTTCCCAACCCAGGGATTGAACCCACGTCTCTTACATCTCCTGCATTTGCAGGCAGTCTCTTTACCACTGTGCCACCTGGGAAGCCCTGGTAGTAGTACTAATGGTGATATTTTCTATACTCTTCTTCTAGCTATATTCTCTCTTTCCTAAGTTTTTAGCATCTACGACCATCTTAGGAATACTTGATAATCTTCTCAATAATTTAGCACATAACAAGGATTCAATACAATTAAAATGTGTTTCTAAAGTCTCTGAGCAGCACATTAAGGAAACAAAGAAATACTGCTTTGGTTACCTTCATTTTACCTTGGTACCGAAGTTTATCCCAAAAAGAGGGTGGGGCTGGTTACCAAAATGTCTCTTCTGAGGGCCAGTGACTTATTTGCAAGGCTACCTTAAACATCATATCATCACATCATCTTATAAAGGGTGACAATGACTGACAAAAAAAAAAAAAAAAAATACACGTTAGAGTGGACGAAACACTAGAAAGACAGAAGTGCTGAGTTCTTGAGCTTGAAATCCTCCCTGGCAGACCGCCGCCAGCTCCAGTCAAGCGTATCCACTCTTGCAAGACAATAAAAGGCTTTGAAAAACTGCCCACCATTCAACAGTGATCCCAAATCATTTTCTTTTCCCATTGATTCCTTGTCTAAACTTCTGGGGAAACTAATTTGAAAGAAGGTCAGTGCTTTAAAAGGGGGGGCTTGTATTTCCTGTATCTCTGGTTTAGGCTGTTTGAAGACAATGAAGAGCATCAGGAGGTTTTAAACTGTTTCCTTTCTACCAAAATCACTTTCAGCATGAAAACAGCATGTGACCTCAGACCAAACCTATTTATAAAGTCTGCCTCTCCTGTCTATCACTGTGAGAATAAGGCCAGATGGACAGGTTCTGGGGGCGCCGCTGTTTAAATAGAGATCACGATGGTGTTTTCTGGGTGTGCATAACCCTTGCCATCAGTAGTGCTGCTGACCTGACTATTCCCTACAGACACTGGTGGTGCTGATCTGGAAGTTGCAGGAAGCCTTGTGTTTAAAGCCAGTGCTTTTTTTTTTTTTTTTTAATCTCCAAATAAAATTCAAGGAAAGGTTGCTGGCAAGAGTGAGGGATGTAGAGTACTTGTATAATATCAAGATCAAGTTCCCTGGCTCCCAGCAGCACTGCCTGTCGGTCTCTGTTTCCATCAAAATTAGTTTCACCAAAGGCTTCTGAATTCCCTCTAGGAGTGGTCAGTAGAAGACAGACACATGTCCAGCAAAGACTACAAACCTGAGCCCAGAGCTCCACTTCAGATCAGAGTTCACCTCAGCTGTCCAGCCACCCAGACGTTTCTGCGTCTCTGACAGCTTGAACTCTGAACCCAGGCTGCAGGAACTGCGGAGCATCCCTGAGCTGGCTTTTCTGAACTACATTTCTTGCCTGTTTCACAGCAGTCCCTCCCTGGTTCTTTCATCCTTAACAATCCATTGGAATCTGACCTCTGTGATTCATTGGCTTTTTATGTTTCTTCTGTATCTAGTCATCTTCTTCCTTCCAGCTAGACTCTTGCTCCAGGCTCCTACTCCTCTCTATCCCATTGAGCCTGAATCCTGATGGCTCAAGCCCATACACACATCACTTCTAAACAGCAGCAGTGAGTGCCAGGATATGGGAAGTTCTACAACTGCCTGAGGGGAAGTTCTACAAGAAAGACATTTTTAGTCGAGAAGAACCCAAAATGCACTGTTTTCTTGGGAAACTACTGAATGGATGTACTCCACCGAAAGGAGAGAGTAAATAAGGAAGAGGAAGAAACAGGATCTGAGCAATCCAACATGGCCGACCAGTGTCAGGACCTGAGCCTTCAGCTTAAGGACTTAATGAGTGAGTCATCCAATGACAGTGATCAGGGAGATTCATGACGGAAAAAAGATGAAACCTATAGAATGTGTGCCACAATGTCTGTATATCTGGAAAATTAACAGAGTAGTGGGGGAATTTAGAAAAAAAAAGAGAACTACATACAGAGGGAAGTACACCTATCAGTCATAAACAAAATCTACATAGTCATAATGACGAATGGGCTGGATAAATCAAGATTGGAATCAAGATTGCCGGGAGAAATATCAATAACCTCAGACACGCAGATGACACCACCTTAATGGCAGAAAGCAAAGAAGAACTAAAGAGCCTCCTGTTGAAGGTGAAACAGGAGAGGGAAAAGCTGGCTTAAAACTCAACATTCAAAAAACAAAGATTATGGCATCTGGTTTCACCACTTCATGGCAAATAGATGGGGAAAAATGAAAACAGTGAGAGACTTTATTTTCTTGGGCTCCAAAATCACTGTGGATGGTGACTACAGCCATGAAATTAAAAGATGCTTGCTCCTTGGAAGAAAAAATATGACAAACATAGACAGTGTATTTTATTTTTAGTGGTTACTCTAGTAGGGTCATAGGATGATGAAGTGAAGACCATTCTTCTCTACTGTTTTGGGAGTACCCTTTGGGTCATGAATCTTTTGTTGTGGGTTGTTTATTTTTTCTCTTCTAACTCATTGTTTATTTTTTGATCATCTTTATTCTTTTTGGCAGGTGTGGGCCTCCCATCACAGTGGCCTCTCTTGATACAGAGCACTGACTCTGGGCACATGCACTCCAGAGTACTGACTCATAATTAGACACGTTGGCCCAGCCGTTCCTCAGCATGTGGGATCTTCCTGGGCCAGAGATCGAACTGGTGCCCCTTTGCACTGCAAGGTGGACTTTCTACCCACAGGACCACCAGGGAAACCCTAGACAATGTATTAAAAAGCAGAGATATCACTTTGTGACAAAGGCCTACTGTCAAAGCTATGATTTTTCCAGTAGTCATGTACAAAAAAAAATGAATGATGAGAGGAAGAAATGCAGGATCTGAGCAATCCAACATGGCCGACCAGTGTCAGGACCTGAGCCTTCAGCTTAAGGACTTAATGAGTGAGTCATCCAATGACAGTGATCAGGAGATTCATGACGGAAAAAGATGAAACCTATAGAATGTGTGCCACAATGTCTGTATATCTGGAAAATTAACAGAGTAGTGGGGGAATTTAGAAAAAAAAAGAGAACTACATACAGAGGGAAGTACACCTATCAGTCATAAACAAAATCTACATAGTCATAATGACGAATGGGCTGGATAAATCAAGATTGGAATCAAGATTGCCGGGAGAAATATCAATAACCTCAGACACGCAGATGACACCACCTTAATGGCAGAAAGCAAAGAAGAACTAAAGAGCCTCCTGTTGAAGGTGAAACAGGAGAGGGAAAAGCTGGCTTAAAACTCAACATTCAAAAAACAAAGATTATGGCATCTGGTTTCACCACTTCATGGCAAATAGATGGGGAAAAATGAAAACAGTGAGAGACTTTATTTTCTTGGGCTCCAAAATCACTGTGGATGGTGACTACAGCCATGAAATTAAAAGATGCTTGCTCCTTGGAAGAAAAAATATGACAAACATAGACAGTGTATTTTATTTTTAGTGGTTACTCTAGTAGGGTCATAGGATGATGAAGTGAAGACCATTCTTCTCTACTGTTTTGGGAGTACCCTTTGGGTCATGAATCTTTTGTTGTGGGTTGTTTATTTTTTCTCTTCTAACTCATTGTTTATTTTTTGATCATCTTTATTCTTTTTGGCAGGTGTGGGCCTCCCATCACAGTGGCCTCTCTTGATACAGAGCACTGACTCTGGGCACATGCACTCCAGAGTACTGACTCATAATTAGACACGTTGGCCCAGCCGTTCCTCAGCATGTGGGATCTTCCTGGGCCAGAGATCGAACTGGTGCCCCTTTGCACTGCAAGGTGGACTTTCTACCCACAGGACCACCAGGGAAACCCTAGACAATGTATTAAAAAGCAGAGATATCACTTTGCTGACAAAGGCCTACTGTCAAAGCTATGATTTTTCCAGTAGTCATGTACAAATATGAGAGATGAACCATAAAGAAGGCTGAACACTGAAGAATTGATGCTTTTGAACTGTGGTGCTAGAAAAGACTCTTGAGAGTCCCTTGAACTGCAAGGAGATCAAACCAGTCCATCCTAAAGGAAATTAACCCTGAGTATTCATTGGAAAGAATGATGCTGAAGCTAAAGCTCCAATACTTTGGGCATCTAACGCGAAGAGCCGACTCATTGGAAAAGACCGTGATGCTGGGAAAGATTGAAGGCAGAAGGAGAAGTGTGCAGCTGAGGATGAACTGGTTGGATGGTATCACTGAATCAATGGACATGAGTCTGAGCAAACTCCAGGAGACAGTGAAGGACGGGAAAGCTTGGCATGCTACAGTTCATGGTGTCACAGAAAACAGGACATGACTGAGCGGCTGAACAACATAAGGACAAAAGCAGTATTTGATTTAACCAAGTATCTTGATATAATTAAATTGAAACATAGTGAATTGAGACAATGAATGGTGGGAAAATTAAACGGTGAAGTTGACTACAAAGAGCTAAACCTTCAACCGACATAATCAGAAGCCAGTGGGGAATTCTAAAACTCATTATTCCAGTAATAGAGGGATAAGCATATTAAATAAACACATGGAAGGAAAGACCCCAAGAAATAGCTGAAAAGGAATGAATAGTAATTTTAGGGAAGCAAGACTTGATCTCTTTCACTTTAGGCCTTTCAAAATTTTTTGCTTTTTAATCATGTACATGTATTACTTTAATAAAATGGAAAAACATTAAGATGGAAGTAATGTGTGTTGCCAAAACCAGGAAGCATGGAAAAATATAATGAAGGGAATGAAAAACACTAACAATCTCACAGTTTTGAGATAACCACTCTTCACATTTTTTTCTGAATTTCCCTATAATCTTATTATGTGCATTTTTAAAGAATTGATGGCTATACAATATTATGCTTTTCTTATTTGACATATTTCATTTAATATTATATCATAAGAATGTTCTCAAATCATTAAAACTGTTTAAAACATTACTTTAACATCTGCATTATAGTCCATTAAGTAGATTTACAATAATTTACCCAATCAGTCCCTTATGATTAGACATCTAGGTTCTGCCCAATTTTTCACTTTAATTTTTTTTTAAAGTGTCACAATGAACATTTTGGTACATAAACCTCTTTCCTCATCTCTGATTATTTCCTCAGAAGTGAAATTACTGGATCTACAATGAGAAAAGCAGAAATATTTAATGAGTAAAAAAACAGCAAAATTGTTATATGAACTTTAAAAAACCCCTGCATAATTGTTATAGATTTTTTAAACACTACATTTAAAAGATCTTCCTTAAGATGTTCACACCCTGGGGCAAGTCACATCTGCCAGCTTTTAGGCAAAATGATTCAATTGCAGTTGGAAAGGAAAGCTTATTTGATCATGCCTTCTGCACTGAGAGATTGCTGAGAAGAGTCGGCATTGTTAGATGATTTGCCCTGTAGCTTCTCACTTCTTTTCTCATAGCTTATCCTGAGAGATCATCATAGACTTGTCCAGACTTAGGGGCAGAATTGGGACCTGAACCTTGGATTTTGTCCTGGTGCCTGGTAGTGCACAGCATAGCATCACTTGATTTGAACAGCTGAGTCAACACTGAACTCTTTTACTATTTTGACTGGTCACTGACATTTAAAGATGAACTGACAAAATAGACATTTCACAGTTAGGCACGGAATTTTCAGAGAACTTAAATAATAAGTACATGACTTTCTGAAAGAAAAAAATGAGAATTACAGAATTATCACCCCCATACACATACAGAATTACAACAAACAAGGATACAAATACTCCAATGAAAATAAGTTGCTGTTAACAGCAAACACCCTCCAGGAGATTATTGCCCGTCGGGATGGAAAACAAGAAAGGCATGAGGAGGTCAGAGCACTGGGTTTTCATTGGTAACCATTTCTTGCATTCTTCTGTATTCAGGGAGCAATCTGACATGTCAATGTTATTTGAAAAGCAAACCTTGCATTTCCTAGGGAAATTCTTCCCTCACGACCAACATCCCAGGGTACAGCTCTGTGGCCACATAAAATGTCGCTGTAAACAACTCAATATATATTTCAAACGTTAATTGCCTTCCCAGACCTTGGAATTTCTCACTAGGCTCACTCACAAGTTTTATTGAGGGCATAAAATTTACTGTGTTGACATACCCTTTAAAGTGCTGAATTCATCAAGGCCAAACCAAGCCCAGATGACATTATAGAGAGCCAGTCAAATTTTTTTTTTTTATTGAAAGTTTTCTTCCACACCTCTCTTTTGCATCACAAAGCAAATTCAGCCATGGCAGGGGGTGGGGGAGGGTGGGGGAATGCCAACACGTTTTTTCTTTTTTAATGTAATCATCCTTTTCCACGCACATTCCTACAGAACTGGCATGAAGCCACATTATCTATTCTGAAGTCTGGACGTCAGCAAGCAGAGGGAGTGAAGAGGGTCTGTGTTTGAAATGTCTCAGTGTGGCAACCCAGAGCCAGAGAGGCCCCTTGAGAGTCTCTGATAAAATGATGAGATTAGAGATTTTTGCCATGGGACCTTCTGATTTGTTTAAAGAGAAATTCGTTTGTTAACCTGATTCCCTAAAGTGATAATTGTTGAAAATTTTGCCTCTGAGAGGCTTTCCTGCAACTCATATATTGACATGCCTGATAAAGAGAGCATCTTAAAATATAAACAACTCTGAAAGGTAAGGGAAATCCAGCCTTCTGTGAAGGGCTTAGCAGATTGAACAGAAAGATGAAAAGGGGCACAGGATGCTTCTAGAATAAATACAAATAGTCCAACAAAATTAGACTACTGTAAGATGTTGACAACAAATAACATTGAGGAGGCTATAGACACCAATGAAAAAATAAGTAAAGATATCTAGCTCCCAGGGATAGTACTCAGAAGGAACAAGTCAGTTTCACTTCCTTACTTACTTATACACAAATCTTAAGGACTCTCAAACCACAGGGGCTTCCCAGGTGCCTCTAAAGAACCTGCCTGCCAATGCAAGAGACACAAGAGATGCAGGTTTAATCCTTGGAGGAGGAAATGGCAACCCACTCCAGTATTCTTGCCTGGAGAATCCCACGGACAGAGGAGCCTGGTGGGCCACAGTCCATAGGGTTGCAAAGAGTCAGACAGGACTGAAGCAACTGAGCACGCACGGGCCGAAGCCCACTGACTGGGTTCAAATTCTGATTCCTCCTATAAAGTAACATCACTTTAGATGACTCAGCTATTTTCTGTCTTTATTTTGCATTTGCAAAATGATGATATAATACTTTTTCTCCTAGGGTTGTCATAAAGGTAAAAATAGCATTCTCAATTCTCAGCATGGTAACTATGATAATGAAGCACTGGGAGTAAGGAAAGAAAACATTCAAGTTTATTGTGAAGTTCACATTCTAGTAGTGCAAATAATACTGTCAATAAACAATTAACAATCCACTGTGAAAAAGACTGAAAGGCCATCATGGGGGTTCCTTGGAATGACTTTTAGTCTAATGAAGAATATTTGCCTGGATACAACAATATCTGCCCCATTTATCAGTAGAGAGAGGGAAACTCAGACTGACTCATAGATGATCATACTTGCTTGACACTATTTATTATCACTACATCACAAACTATCTAAAACTTAGTGGCTTCAAATAACAAACATTCACCATCTTATGGTTTCTGTTGCTCAGAAACCTAAATAGCATTCTGGCTGAGTACCTCTGACTCACATTGTTTGCCAGGGTTGCAGTTTCACCTGAAGACTGGACTTCTGGGAGACCAATGTCCAAGGTCACGCAGGTAGATTTTAGCAGATCACAGCCCATGGTTCTTGCTGTGGGGATCTCTGCATACAGCTGTCCCGAGATGGAAGCTGGCTTCACCTGGAGTGAGTAATGATAGAAAAAGAGATCAAGATAGAAGCCCCAGTCATTTTATAAACCAAACTTGGAAATGACATCCTATCATTCCCACCATACCCTATTTGTTAGAAGAAAATCAGTATATCCAGCCAACACTCAAGGGGTGGAGACTATACCAGAGCACAAAGACCAAGATGTAGGGATCTTTAGGGACCCCTTCCAGGTTGTCTTTCAGAACTCCAAAATGGATCATTTCAGGCTCATTAGGAGTGCAGGTTTAATCCTTGGAAATGGCAATCCACTCCAGTATTCTTGCCTGGAGAATCCCACGGACAGAGGAGCCTGGTGGGCCACAGTCCATAGGGTTGCAAAGAGTCAGACAGGACTGAAGCAACTGAGCACGCACGGGCCGAAGCCCACTGACTGGGTTCAAATTCTGATTCCTCCTATAAAGTAACATCACTTTAGATGACTCAGCTATTTTCTGTCTTTATTTTGCATTTGCAAAATGATGATATAATACTTTTTCTCCTAGGGTTGTCATAAAGGTAAAAATAGCATTCTCAATTCTCAGCATGGTAACTATGATAATGAAGCACTGGGAGTAAGGAAAGAAAACATTCAAGTTTATTGTGAAGTTCACATTCTAGTAGTGCAAATAATACTGTCAATAAACAATTAACAATCCACTGTGAAAAAGACTGAAAGGCCATCATGGGGGTTCCTTGGAATGACTTTTAGTCTAATGAAGAATATTTGCCTGGATACAACAATATCTGCCCCATTTATCAGTAGAGAGAGGGAAACTCAGACTGACTCATAGATGATCATACTTGCTTGACACTATTTATTATCACTACATCACAAACTATCTAAAACTTAGTGGCTTCAAATAACAAACATTCACCATCTTATGGTTTCTGTTGCTCAGAAACCTAAATAGCATTCTGGCTGAGTACCTCTGACTCACATTGTTTGCCAGGGTTGCAGTTTCACCTGAAGACTGGACTTCTGGGAGACCAATGTCCAAGGTCACGCAGGTAGATTTTAGCAGATCACAGCCCATGGTTCTTGCTGTGGGGATCTCTGCATACAGCTGTCCCGAGATGGAAGCTGGCTTCACCTGGAGTGAGTAATGATAGAAAAAGAGATCAAGATAGAAGCCCCAGTCATTTTATAAACCAAACTTGGAAATGACATCCTATCATTCCCACCATACCCTATTTGTTAGAAGAAAATCAGTATATCCAGCCAACACTCAAGGGGTGGAGACTATACCAGAGCACAAAGACCAAGATGTAGGGATCTTTAGGGACCCCTTCCAGGTTGTCTTTCAGACTCCACTGGATCATTTCAGGCTCATTAGGAGGAATATATCAAAAGCATGAAAAGAAAGGAAGTTAGAAAGATTCTTCTGGCCACTGCCCGTGCCACAAACCACCAAGCTAAAACAAAACGAAAAGGCAGGGGAGATTAGCCAGTCTATTGGTTAAGTGTCTGTTCAAATCCTGCCTCTTCAGCACCATGTTTGTGTGGTCCTTTCTCCCTTTGCTCCCAGGTCTCCCACAATAATGGCAGATTCTTTACCATCTGAGCCACCAGGGAAGCCCAAGAATACTGGAGTGGGTAGCCTATTCCTTCTCCAGGGGACCTTCCCAACCCAGGATTTGAACCAGGATCTCCTA
The DNA here is from genome assembly GCA_022376925.1 of Tragulus kanchil. NCBI lineage: Eukaryota > Metazoa > Chordata > Mammalia > Artiodactyla > Tragulidae > Tragulus > Tragulus kanchil. The sequence continues at coordinate 110,298,761 of JAIOJX010000002.1, read as the reverse complement.
CATTGCAGGTGGATTCTTTACCAGATGAGCTACAAGGAAATCCCATCATTATTCCATTACTTTGTTTGATTTTATCATTATATGACATATTCTTATTCATTGGCCTACTGATTTTTTTCCCCCGTCACTATATCACAACTACCATGAAGAAAGGAACTTTGTCTATCTGCAAACTTCAGTACATGGTAAATATTTTTGAAAGGCCTCACAGGACCTCTATACAGGACCTCTATACAGAGGTTCTTCTGACTGACCTCAAAGTTCCTAAAATGTGGTTAGAAAAATCAGAAATAGTCAGAAATAAGCACTTGCCACAATTTTGTCTTTAACTGTAGTTTGACTAGAAGACTGGGGAAGCCACGGGAGGTGGGAGAGTCAAAGGACTCTCAGTGGAGAGGAAGGAGCTGAGCAGAGCTTGGACAGTGAGTGGTCTGGATTTGGCAGGAAGACCTCCATTCAAGGAAGTAAAACTTTGGGAGTGAGTAATGATAGAAAAAGAGATCAAGATAGAAGCCCCAGTCATTTTATAAACCAAACTTGGAAATGACATCCTATCATTCCCACCATACCCTATTTGTTAGAAGAAAATCAGTATATCCAGCCAACACTCAAGGGGTGGAGACTATACCAGAGCACAAAGACCAAGATGTAGGGATCTTTAGGGACCCCTTCCAGGTTGTCTTTCAGACTCCACTGGATCATTTCAGGCTCATTAGGAGGAATATATCAAAAGCATGAAAAGAAAGGAAGTTAGAAAGATTCTTCTGGCCACTGCCCGTGCCACAAACCACCAAGCTAAAACAAAACGAAAAGGCAGGGGAGATTAGCCAGTCTATTGGTTAAGTGTCTGTTCAAATCCTGCCTCTTCAGCACCATGTTTGTGTGGTCCTTTCTCCCTTTGCTCCCAGGTCTCCCACAATAATGGCAGATTCTTTACCATCTGAGCCACCAGGGAAGCCCAAGAATACTGGAGTGGGTAGCCTATTCCTTCTCCAGGGGACCTTCCCAACCCAGGATTTGAACCAGGATCTCCTACATTGCAGGTGGATTCTTTACCAGATGAGCTACAAGGAAATCCCATCATTATTCCATTACTTTGTTTGATTTTATCATTATATGACATATTCTTATTCATTGGCCTACTGATTTTTTCCCCAGTCACTATATCACAACTACCATGAAGAAAGGAACTTTGTCTATCTGCAAACTTCAGTACATGGTAAATATTTTTGAAAGGCCTCACAGGACCTCTATACAGGACCTCTATACAGAGGTTCTTCTGACTGACCTCAAAGTTCCTAAAATGTGGTTAGAAAAATCAGAAATAGTCAGAAATAAGCACTTGCCACAATTTTGTCTTTAACTGTAGTTTGACTAGAAGACTGGGGAAGCCACGGGAGGTGGGAGAGTCAAAGGACTCTCAGTGGAGAGGAAGGAGCTGAGCAGAGCTTGGACAGTGAGTGGTCTGGATTTGGCAGGAAGACCTCCATTCAAGGAAGTAAAACAGATGGGAGAGTTAAGTAAAATAGGGTCAGGATCAAGCAGCTTGGACTCCTAAGCAGAGGTGAAAGCCAGTCCCAGCCATTGCCAGTGGCCTAGCCAAGTGACACACTGAGGCCGATGCATCCCTATGTACTGATCAGACACATGAATGAAGCCACTGACATTACCAAGCTCTTCCAAGATGTCTTCAAAACTGTGTCGAAGTGATAAACACATCATCTGCATCTCTCGAGAATAATTCCCTGTCATCTCATTCTCCCAGTTTGACTTAAGATCCTTCGAGATGACCCAATTCCCTCTACTCTGATTTTGTATTCACCAGAAACCCATAGATGAGAGATCTGATAGCTCAAACATTTCCACAGTGACCCAGCTTAGGACCAGCTTTGGCCAAGTGCCCATTCCTGAACAGTCCCTTCTGTCCAGGTGGTGGAGTTCTCTGATTAGTCAAGTCTAGGACACATGGCTGCCTTATAACCACACAGTAAGGTCAGTCAAGCCACAACAAAGCTGCATGATCTAGAAAGAGAGGGAGGATGGTGCCCCAGTTGGAAACTGAGGTGTCTTTATCCAAAGAAGTTGAAGGATCTTGAGAAGGGAAAACAACAGATGTCCGCTACACATCCTATCCTGAATTACTGTGAGCACCCCAAGGAACCACGGGGGTTTCTGAGCACAATTCTCATGATCACAGCACCTCATGAGAGGCTTCCACACAATCAGATAGACTGTGTGGGAAAAACAGATCTAAAGATAACACACCACAATGTGCGTAGCAGCCCTGATTACAAGAGTCAAGGCCTGGAAGCAATCCAAGAGCCTAACAACAGATGAATAGATAAAGAAGATCTGGTATATATACAATGGAATATTACTCAGCCATAAAAAGAATGCTACCTGCAGTAGCATGGATGGATGTAGAGAACATTATGCTTAGTGAAATAAGTCAGAGAAGGACAAATACTATACAATATCACTTACATATGGAACCCATAACATGAAACAAACAAATGGATATAGAAAAACAGAAACAGACTCACAGATGTAGCAAACAAACTGGTGGTTACTAGTGGGGAGAAAAAGGTGGGTGGGAGTAGCAGGTAGGTGGGATTAAGAGGCAGAAACTACTACGTATGAAATAAATAAGCAACAGAGAAACATTGCTTATCCATTTTAAAACATGGGTTGCCCTGGTGGTGCCAGTGGTAAAGAACCAGCCTGCCAATGCAGGAGACATAAGATGTGGGTGTGATCCCTGGGTTGGGAAGAGCCCCTGGAAGAGGGCATGGTAACCCCCTCCAGTATTCCTGCCTGGAGAACCCCATGACAGAGGAGCCTGGTGGGCTACAGTCCATAAGGTCACAAAGAGTCGGACACGATTGAAGTGACTTAACACAAAGAAGGAAACACAGACATTATTTTGTAATAACTTTATTTAATAAACTGTAGCCTATAAAAATACTGAACTGCTAGGACTGTATACCTGAAACTAACATAGTAAATCAACTATACTTCAATTTTAAAAAAGTGGGAAAGGAAGAGAGAGAGAACAGTATTTGTTTAAACCAGCAGCCAGTGAGAGAACTTCAAAAATGGCTGCCTTATAACCACACAGTGTCAGTCAAGCCACAACAAAGCTGCATGATCTAGAAAGAGAGGGAGGATGGTGCCCCAGTTGGAAACTGAGGTGTCTTTATCCAAAGAAGTTGAAGGATCTTGAGAAGGGAAAACAACAGATGTCCGCTACACATCCTATCCTGAATTACTGTGAGCACCCCAAGGAACCACGGGGGTTTCTGAGCACAATTCTCATGATCACAGCACCTCATGAGAGGCTTCCACACAATCAGATAGACTGTGTGGGAAAAACAGATCTAAAGATAACACACCACAATGTGCGTAGCAGCCCTGATTACAAGAGTCAAGGCCTGGAAGCAATCCAAGAGCCTAACAACAGATGAATAGATAAAGAAGATCTGGTATATATACAATGGAATATTACTCAGCCATAAAAAGAATGCTACCTGCAGTAGCATGGATGGATGTAGAGAACATTATGCTTAGTGAAATAAGTCAGAGAAGGACAAATACTATACAATATCACTTACATATGGAACCCATAACATGAAACAAACAAATGGATATAGAAAAACAGAAACAGACTCACAGATGTAGCAAACAAACTGGTGGTTACTAGTGGGAGAAAGAAAGGCGGGTGGGAGTAGCAGGTAGGTGGGATTAAGAGGCAGAAACTACTACGTATGAAATAAATAAGCAACAGAGAAACATTGCTTATCCATTTTAAAACATGGGTTGCCCTGGTGGTGCCAGTGGTAAAGAACCAGCCTGCCAATGCAGGAGACATAAGATGTGGGTGTGATCCCTGGGTTGGGAAGAGCCCCTGGAAGAGGGCATGGTAACCCCCTCCAGTATTCCTGCCTGGAGAACCCCATGACAGAGGAGCCTGGTGGGCTACAGTCCATAAGGTCACAAAGAGTCGGACACGATTGAAGTGACTTAACACAAAGAAGGAAACACAGACATTATTTTGTAATAACTTTATTTAATAAACTGTAGCCTATAAAAATACTGAACTGCTAGGACTGTATACCTGAAACTAACATAGTAAATCAACTATACTTCAATTTTAAAAAAGTGGGAAAGGAAGAGAGAGAGAACAGTATTTGTTTAAACCAGCAGCCAGTGAGAGAACTTCAAGGCCTGGAAGCACCTATAAGGTACCTCGTAAAGAAAGAGTAAGGTGTTATTTACTTGGTATTTCTAAAGAGTAGGATCAGGGAAGTGGTAAACCCTTAATGTTTGTTATAAATGGCAGAAGCCAAAGAGGGAGAGGCAACTTTCACAGATTTAAAAGGACTTCAGAACATGTGTATACAAAGGTATATACATTTTCTTTTCTCTTGGGTAAATAACCTGAAATGGAATGTCTAGATTATATATAGGTGTATAAATTAGTTTGCCACAGCTGTTGTAACAAATTACCACACACTTAGTGGCTTAAGACAGCCCAAAATTATTATCTTACAGTTCTGGAGGTCAGAAGTCTGGAATGAATTTTCCTGGGCTAACATCAAAGTGTCAGCAGACCTGAGTTACTCCTGTGGGTCCCAGGAAAGAATCCAATTCCGTGCCTTTTTTCAGCTTCTAGAAGCTGCTTGTATTTCTATCTCCTCTTCAAAACCAATACCATATTATCTTTAAATTTCTCAATCTGACCCTCCAGCCTCTCTCTTATAAGGACACTTGGGCTTCCAAGATAATCCAGCATAATTTTCCTCATCTCAAAATGCTTAAGCTTATCTGCAAAGTGCCTTTCCCTACATTAGGCAACATACTGACAGGTTCCAGGAATGAACCTGAGGTCCTCTGGTGGGGTGTGGGGAGGGAACTTTTTAAGAAACTGCCCCTAGATTTCCAAAGTGGCTTCACCACTTTGCATCCCCACAGTTAGTATACGAGGGTTCTAATTTTTCCTCATCCTTGCCCATACTTGGTAGATCAGCCTTGGCTTGACTTTAGCCATTCTAATAGGTATGAAGGGATACTCATTTCTGAAAACTCACGTTTTCTCCAAGTAAAGATACTAAATATCTTTTCATGTGCTTATTTGTCATTTGTATATCGTCTTTGATGAAGTGGCTGTGTCAATTTATTCTCCTTTATTTACTTAGGCTGTTTCCTTATTATTAAAATTTGAGGGTCTTTTCTGTGGGTACAGCATGTGCCCATCTTGGGCTTCCCTGGTGGCTCAGATGGTAAAGAATCTGCCTGCAATGCAAGAGACCCGTGTTTGATCCCTCAGGAAGGGCATGGTGCCTGGAGAAGTGCATGGCAACCCACTCCAGTGTTCTTGACTGGAGAAACCCATGGACAGAGGAACCTGGTGGGCTACAGTTCATGGGGTCTTAGACTGTTGGACAAGACTGAGCAGCTATCACTTTCACTTTTCTGGGTAGAAATCTTTCACTGAATACATGCTTTGGAAGTATTTTTCCCTCTATGGAATGTCTAGATTATATATAGGTGTATAAATTAGTTTGCCACAGCTGTTGTAACAAATTACCACACACTTAGTGGCTTAAGACAGCCCAAAATTATTATCTTACAGTTCTGGAGGTCAGAAGTCTGGAATGAATTTTCCTGGGCTAACATCAAAGTGTCAGCAGACCTGAGTTACTCCTGTGGGTCCCAGGAAAGAATCCAATTCCGTGCCTTTTTTCAGCTTCTAGAAGCTGCTTGTATTTCTATCTCCTCTTCAAAACCAATACCATATTATCTTTAAATTTCTCAATCTGACCCTCCAGCCTCTCTCTTATAAGGACACTTGGGCTTCCAAGATAATCCAGCATAATTTTCCTCATCTCAAAATGCTTAAGCTTATCTGCAAAGTGCCTTTCCCTACATTAGGCAACATACTGACAGGTTCCAGGAATGAACCTGAGGTCCTCTGGTGGGGTGTGGGGAGGGAACTTTTTAAGAAACTGCCCCTAGATTTCCAAAGTGGCTTCACCACTTTGCATCCCCACAGTTAGTATACGAGGGTTCTAATTTTTCCTCATCCTTGCCCATACTTGGTAGATCAGCCTTGGCTTGACTTTAGCCATTCTAATAGGTATGAAGGGATACTCATTTCTGAAAACTCACGTTTTCTCCAAGTAAAGATACTAAATATCTTTTCATGTGCTTATTTGTCATTTGTATATCGTCTTTGATGAAGTGGCTGTGTCAATTTATTCTCCTTTATTTACTTAGGCTGTTTCCTTATTATTAAAATTTGAGGGTCTTTTCTGTGGGTACAGCATGTGCCCATCTTGGGCTTCCCTGGTGGCTCAGATGGTAAAGAATCTGCCTGCAATGCAAGAGACCCGTGTTTGATCCCTCAGGAAGGGCATGGTGCCTGGAGAAGTGCATGGCAACCCACTCCAGTGTTCTTGACTGGAGAAACCCATGGACAGAGGAACCTGGTGGGCTACAGTTCATGGGGTCTTAGACTGTTGGACAAGACTGAGCAGCTATCACTTTCACTTTTCTGGGTAGAAATCTTTCACTGAATACATGCTTTGGAAGTATTTTTTTCCCCTCTATGGCTTCTCTTTCATTCTTTCCACAACTTCCTTGAAAGAGCCAAATACTGGAAACAGTTCAAACATTCATCAATAGGTGAAAGGGTAAATAAATCATGGTGTTCCCTTAGTCAATAGAATGTTAGTCAACAACAAAGAAATGAACTACTGATACTCCCAACAACATGGATTAAACTCAAGCTAATCATGAGTGTGAAAGAAGCTATACAAAAAAGTGTACATGCTGTATGATTTCATTTATATAAAACTCTAAATACTAAAAACTAATCTATAATGATGGATAGCAAATTAACAGTTGCTCTTCGATGGATGGTGGGAGGGGAGAAGGGGAGAAGCCACAAGGAGATTACAAAGAGGAAGAAAGACCTTTAGAGGGTGAGAGAAACCCTCACTCTCCAGACTGCAGTGCTGGCTTCACAGTTACATTCACATGTCAAAGCTCATCAAACTGTGCACTTTAAATATGTGTAGCTTCTAGTGTGACAATTAGGCTCCAGTAAGTCTGCTATTTAAAAAGGAGACTTAAGGGCTTCCCCTGGTGGTCCAGTGGGTAAGGACACCGCCTTGCAGTGCAAGGGACACCGGTTCAATCCCTGGCCTGGGAAGATCCCACGTGCCGTGGAGCTGCTGAACTGACGTGTCTAATCACCAAGCCGGAGCTCTGGAGCACATACGCCCAGAGCCGGTGCTCTGCGACAACAGAGGCCACTGAGATGGGAGGCCCACAGGAGCCAACGAACAAAGACGGATGAAAACAGAGAAATGAAAGGCCAATAGAAGTGGCCCGCCCACCAAAAAAAGATAAATAAACAAATAAATGTCAAAAAAAAAAAAAAGGAGACAAGAGACTTACCAAATATAATGCATAGATGTTATATGAATCGGGATTTAAACAAATAAACTAGAACGAAAACAAATAGAAGAAAGTGGGACACTGACTGCATATAAATGCTGTTAAGAAATAAGGGTTGGGGTTTCCCTGGTGGTCCAGTCTGCCTTTGCAAAGCAAGGGGTGCAGGTTCGATCCCTGGGAATATCCCACATGCCGCAGAGCGGCTGGAACAGTGTGCCCAATTACAAGCCAGCACTCTGGAATGCATGCGCCCAGAGCCGGTGCTCTGCAAGAGAGAGGCCACTGCCATGGGAGGCTCACACCAGCCAAAGAACAAAGGTGGATGAAAATAAATAAATGAAAGACCAATAAAAGTGGCCACAATTTAAAAAAAGAAAGAAAGAAAGGTCAGTTTCTGAATGCTTACACCTTGGTAAGACTTTTTGGTCGTTTTCTTTCAGAGGTGTGTACTGAACTATTAGCTGATGGAGTGGTGTGATTTCTGGGATTTTCTTTAGAAGGATCATGGAAGGCAATGGAGCAAGCAAGGCTGGAAGACACAGGACTGGACGTGTTTTGATAATTGCCCAGTAGGGTGGTAGGCACGAGGAGATTCATTCTGCTATTCTCTGTACCTTCATGGATATTCTAAAACTTCCATCAGACAAAATTAAAATGTTTATTTAATTTTTAGGGGGGGCCGTACTGTGCAGCTTGTGGGATTTTAGTTCCCTGATTAGGGATCAAGCCAGGGATCAAGCCCTCAACCCTGCAAGCATGGAGTCCTAACCACTGAGAGTTCTCTCTCTCTCGTTTTTTTAATGTTTGTGGAATGAGTGATACCAGAAGGCATGTTTCTACTCAATACAAGACTGATTGTAAACACAATCTAAACACACGGACTCGTTTCCTGTATGTGTCATCAGTTGACTGGAGTAGACCAGGGAGGGTGTTAGAGGGCAAAGCATTCTGTATGGGCTATGTTACAGAGTGTGGATGGACAACCTATGGCCCCTGGGCCAAATCCAGGTCCCCACCCACAGCTGAAAATGGTGTAAAAACCACTTTTAAATGACTGGGAACATTTTTAACAATGTTTTCTGACACATGAAAATTATGTGAAACTAAATTTTAAGGCTTATAAATAAAGTTTCATTGCGACACAGTCATGCCCATGCATTTGGGCACTGTCCCTGGCTGCTGATCTGTCACACTGGCAGCAGGGACTGTGGGACCTGCGAAGACTAATCTACTTACTCTCTGGCCCTTTAGAGAGAATGTCTGCTAATTTTTGACTTAGAAGATAACCTTGAACCCTGAAAGCATTTTCCTAAACCAACAGCACTCCAGAAGACTGAGTGGAAAAAGCAGGACATGAACGAGTTCATCTTAGGCTCTGCTCCTCCCAGCAAAGGGACCGCAAGGGTCAAGGAAGATGCTATTTTCAATTCCTTGCAGAAAAAGCACTGTCACTTCTGGGAACATGGTGATTTGAAAGTTGAGGGGATTAGATTTGCCCTCCCATCTTAGGGCTCAGTACCATCTTTGTGGATAAACTTCTACCTTAAATTGTACAGATTAATTTAAAGAGCAAGGTGAACATGTGTGCATGGGTGCTCAGTAGCTCAGTCTGTCTGACTCTGCCACTTTATGGACTGTAGCCCACCAGGCTCCTCTGTCCATGGGAGTCTCCAGGCAAGAATACTGGAGTGGGTTGCCCGGCCATCCTCCAAGGGATCTTCCTGACCTAGGGACTGAACCCTGGTCTCCTGCAGTTCCTGAGTTACAGGCAGATTCTTTACCACTGAGCTGCTGAGGAAACCCTGTGTCCATCAAAAGATGGATGCATGAAAAAGATGCAGCAGATATACCATGGGATACTTCTCAGCCATTAAAAAAAAATAAAATGTTGCCATTTGCAGCAATACGGGTGAGCCTGGAGAGCATTATGCTAAGTGAAATAAGTCAGACAGAGAAAGACAAATACTGTGTGATATTACCTACATATGGAATCTGCTTACAAAAAGAAGCAGACTCAGAAACAGAGGACAAACTTGTGGCTACCAGGGGGAGAAGGAAGGGAAGGGTGGTAGAAGGGTAGAAGATTGAGAGGTGCAAAGGCTTAGGTATAAAATAAGCCATGGAGATACATTGTACAAGACAGGGAATATAGCCAATGTTTCAGAATAACTATAAATGGAGTATAACCTTTAAAAATTGTGAATTACTCTTCTGTACATCTAGAACATATAATATTGTATAACAACTATACTTCAATTTAGTAAATAAAGTTAATCTAGATAAAGAGCAAGGTGCAACTCTCTGTTCTTATCCGTGTCTGAAATGTTCTGTTTGCTCATTTGTCCCTTACCTGCACTCTCCCACCGGTTGCTGGGGGCAGGGACTTCATCTACCCTCTTAACTGCCACGGTCCATGCCTGGAGCACTGTCTGGCACATAGTGGGCCCTAAATAACTAAAAGCCACCCAACGGAGGATGTTTGAAGCTCTGCTCCTCCCCCAGCAAAGGGACCGCAAGGGTCAAGGAAGATGCTATTTTCAATTCCTTGCAGAAAAGAACTGTCACTTCTGGGAACATGGTGATTTGAAAGTTGAGGGGATTAGATTTGCCCTCCCATCTTAGGGCTCAGTACCATCTTTGTGGATAAACTTCTACCTTAAATTGTACAGATTAATTTAAAGAGCAAGGTGAACATGTGTGCATGGGTGCTCAGTAGCTCAGTCTGTCTGACTCTGCCACTTTATGGACTGTAGCCCACCAGGCTCCTCTGTCCATGGGAGTCTCCAGGCAAGAATACTGGAGTGGGTTGCCCGGCCATCCTCCAAGGGATCTTCCTGACCTAGGGACTGAACCCTGGTCTCCTGCAGTTCCTGAGTTACAGGCAGATTCTTTACCACTGAGCTGCTGAGGAAACCCTGTGTCCATCAAAAGATGGATGCATGAAAAAGATGCAGCAGATATACCATGGGATACTTCTCAGCCATTAAAAAAATAAAATGTTGCCATTTGCAGCAATACGGGTGAGCCTGGAGAGCATTATGCTAAGTGAAATAAGTCAGACAGAGAAAGACAAATACTGTGTGATATTACCTACATATGGAATCTGCTTACAAAAAGAAGCAGACTCAGAAACAGAGGACAAACTTGTGGCTACCAGGGGGAGAAGGAAGGGAAGGGTGGTAGAAGGGTAGAAGATTGAGAGGTGCAAAGGCTTAGGTATAAAATAAGCCATGGAGATACATTGTACAAGACAGGGAATATAGCCAATGTTTCAGAATAACTATAAATGGAGTATAACCTTTAAAAATTGTGAATTACTCTTCTGTACATCTAGAACATATAATATTGTATAACAACTATACTTCAATTTAGTAAATAAAGTTAATCTAGATAAAGAGCAAGGTGCAACTCTCTGTTCTTATCCGTGTCTGAAATGTTCTGTTTGCTCATTTGTCCCTTACCTGCACTCTCCCACCGGTTGCTGGGGGCAGGGACTTCATCTACCCTCTTAACTGCCACGGTCCATGCCTGGAGCACTGTCTGGCACATAGTGGGCCCTAAATAAACTGAAGGAAGCCTCACCCAACAGAGAAGGAGTGGAAATTTTGACACTGAGGCTTACGGATAAAAAATGGTTTTCTTCTTGCACAGTAAACACCCTTATTCCCATATACTTCTTCACAAGTGTCTGAATTCGGCACCTGGAAACAGTGTAATGTGAGCAGTGAGGTAACTTTGCCCAGCACAATTTCCGAACAAATCAGAATAAAGTTCGGCTCCTGCTCCAGAAGGCAACCAACGTTAAGGGTTCTGTTGTGTCATATAAATGTAACTTTCTCCTCTGTGACAGAGAATGATGTGCTGTGATGGGCTGTGTGACCCCGTGCAGGTGACTCACGTTCTAGGTTCTTCATGTGTGTAAAGACCGGTGAGCATCATGGGCTGTCATGAAGATCCAATGACATAATAATTCGTGAGGGGATGGGGCCCAGTATCTGAAACCGAAACCATCTTTGTTTTCTGTTCTCAGTAACCTAAGCCTTCCCCATCGTCTGTGTGAAGGGACTTGGGGTCCACAGTCACGTGGTTCACAGGAGTCAAAATCTGGAAGCAACCTAAGTGTCCATCAACAGAAATGGATAAACAAAATGAGGTATATTCATAAATCAAATATTAATCAGCCACGAAATGAATGAAATACGGGCACACGCTATTCCACAGATGAACTTAAAGATACACCAGGTGAAAGAAGCCAGACACAAAAGACCACAGATCATATAATTCCATTTATATGAAATATCTATATACGAGAGCAAAATTCATAGAGACAGGAAAGAAATGAAAGGTTCACATTATGAGACTTGAAAGACAGGGAATATAGCCAATGTTTCAGAATAACTATAAATGGAGTATAACCTTTAAAAATTGTGAATTACTCTTCTGTACATCTAGAACATATAATATTGTATAACAACTATACTTCAATTTAGTAAATAAAGTTAATCTAGATAAAGAGCAAGGTGCAACTCTCTGTTCTTATCCGTGTCTGAAATGTTCTGTTTGCTCATTTGTCCCTTACCTGCACTCTCCCACCGGTTGCTGGGGGCAGGGACTTCATCTACCCTCTTAACTGCCACGGTCCATGCCTGGAGCACTGTCTGGCACATAGTGGGCCCTAAATAAACTGAAGGAAGCCTCACCCAACAGAGAAGGAGTGGAAATTTTGACACTGAGGCTTACGGATAAAAAATGGTTTTCTTCTTGCACAGTAAACACCCTTATTCCCATATACTTCTTCACAAGTGTCTGAATTCGGCACCTGGAAACAGTGTAATGTGAGCAGTGAGGTAACTTTGCCCAGCACAATTTCCGAACAAATCAGAATAAAGTTCGGCTCCTGCTCCAGAAGGCAACCAACGTTAAGGGTTCTGTTGTGTCATATAAATGTAACTTTCTCCTCTGTGACAGAGAATGATGTGCTGTGATGGGCTGTGTGACCCCGTGCAGGTGACTCACGTTCTAGGTTCTTCATGTGTGTAAAGACCGGTGAGCATCATGGGCTGTCATGAAGATCCAATGACATAATAATTCGTGAGGGGATGGGGCCCAGTATCTGAAACCGAAACCATCTTTGTTTTCTGTTCTCAGTAACCTAAGCCTTCCCCATCGTCTGTGTGAAGGGACTTGGGGTCCACAGTCACGTGGTTCACAGGAGTCAAAATCTGGAAGCAACCTAAGTGTCCATCAACAGAAATGGATAAACAAAATGAGGTATATTCATAAATCAAATATTAATCAGCCACGAAATGAATGAAATACGGGCACACGCTATTCCACAGATGAACTTAAAGATACACCAGGTGAAAGAAGCCAGACACAAAAGACCACAGATCATATAATTCCATTTATATGAAATATCTATATACGAGAGCAAAATTCATAGAGACAGGAAAGAAATGAAAGGTTCACAGGGGGCTGAGGAGGGGAGGAAACATGGAGCTTCTATTTGGGGTGGTCAGAAACTGGAAAGGGACAGTGGTGATGCGTGTACATATTGTGACTGTCTCTAACGCCACCAAATTACACAGTTAAAAGTTGTGGGGAGGGCAAGTTTACATTTTACCATTAAAAAAAAAGCTTGTGGCTTCCCTGGTGGTCCAGTGGGTAAAGAGTCCGCCTGCCAGTGCACGGGACACTGGTTCGATCCCTGGCACAGGAAGATCCCACATGCTGCGGAACAACTGGACCAGTGTCTCTAATTAGGAGCCAGCGCTGTGGAGCGCATGCGGCCAGAGCCGGTGCTCTGCAACGAGAGAGGTCGCTGCAATGCGAGGCCCACACAGTCCAAAGAATTAAGATGAATGAAAATAAATAAATGAAGGACGAATAAAAGAGGCCAAATTAAAAAAAAAAAAAAAAAGCCTTGGAAACGGTGACATGATGATTCAAGGACTCTGGAACCAGAATTTCTGGATTTGAATCCGAATTCTGCAAACTGTGTAACCTCGGGAAGCCCTTCACATCGTTCTGTTCAATTTCCTTATCTGAAAATAAGGATGAGAACATAATGTTATCTCCCACACGTTGTAGGAATTAAAAGAGCTCATTAATGGAAGCACTTACAAGTGTGCCTGCATATATTAAATGCTCAGTGAATGCTAGCAAGTAGATATAACAAGGGGCTTCCCAGGTAAAGAACCTGCCTGCCAATGCAGGAAATGTAAGAGACGTGAGTTGGATCCCTGGGTCAGGAAGATCCCCTGGAGGAGGGCATGGCCACCCACTCCAGTATGCTTGCCTGGAGAATCCCATGGACAGAGGAGCCTGGTGGGCGACAGTTGGGCAGGACTGAAGCTGCTTGGCACATGCACACACACATATATAACAATACTGCTCTGGATAAATGATTCTACTCATGGGTGCTCATAGAACAGCGATTCCTAACCTCCTCACAACAGGCTGTTTGGGGGACACTGTGGTGTGTCCTGTAGGATGTTTAGCAGTCTCCCTGGCCTCTTCTCACTAGATGTCAACAGCATCTATCCTTCCTTCTCTCCAAAGCCATGACAACAAAATATCTCAATGTGACTAAATCTCCCTGAGAGAGCAAAATTACCCCTGGTTAAAAAGCCACTGTTTAAGCATCACAGAATTGCAAAGTTGGAAGGAGTCTTACATATCCCCTATTCTGATGGCTTCCAAATTCGTGTCCCATGATCCATGACATATGTAAATGTATGGAGATACATATTTATCACATGAATACACATGTATCAAGTGTCACAATTTTTCCTTGCTGTGTACAGTGTAATGCACTCTGTTTTCAATTTTGTTGTTTTGTATTCTATTTCTTTTATGAAAAACATAAATATATAAAAGTAAATTTATATATATAAATGCTGGTCATTAACCTTTAAAATGATTTCATGACCCACTTACAGGTTAGCACCTACAGGTTGAAAAATGCTAATGCTGATCTAGTTGACTTTATTTTACCAAAGGCCAATGAAGTCTCTAGACATTTCAGTCTCATACTGGGTGCCATGGCATCACTCATTCTACTGATGAGCATTTCAGGCTTTCTATGCTCACTGGTTTTCTTGCTTACAGAATGATCCAGGATTCCATGCAGCACAGGGGCAATCAGCCTCTCGGGCTTTTCCTAGCTTTAGATTTACATCTATATGCATAATAAATATACACATTTTCATCGAAGCCATAAAAGTGGGTAACAGCTAAGACCCCTTTCGATTTTGCTTTTTGGTGATGCTAAGACAGTCGTTTTTAACCAGATATGTATAAATTTGGAATAATTGAGGGGAAAAGTTGAATTCTAAGAAACTGAATCACTCTCAAATTAATTCAACATTTAAAGCATCTTCCTATTTCTCCTCTCTCTGTCTCTCTCTCTCTAGCAAGCAGCATGTCACAGGGCATTGTGTCTCTTTCCCCAGAGGCAGGAATTAGCCCTGCCTCTAAAGACCTGCCTTTGCCAGCTCCTGAGACTTTTAACTCTCAGGTACAACAGAGAGGACAGCCAAATCCTACCCCGAGCCACAGTCAGAGTTGTTGGAAGGAGAGCTTTTAGATGTAATCAGCCAATCCATTTTTTATAATCTACTTTTACAGAACTGGGAGGGGCAGCTAAAAGGATCTTTTCTAAGAGAAATATTTTCTAGTTTAAAATTTAAAAGGCTGAATCATAGAAGCCTTTCACAAAGCATGCTCTGCGTAATTTGTTTTCCCTAAAATGTTACTCACCTGAGGTTAATGTTGAATAATAAGAGCTGACATTTACTGAGCACTTGCTAACGCATGGCTCTGCAGTAAGTCCTTACATGATCATTTCATCATCTCAAGCATTCTCGGAGACAGGTGGCATCCTCACCATCCCCATTCTGTAGAGTGAGATACTGAAGCACAAATCCCATAAATGTCTTGCCCTAAATAACAAGGCTCCAGAGCCACAATGCTGGGCGTTAAACCCAATAGGGTTGCAGGTGTAGCCTATAAAACTGCAGAACGTCTCTTGCATGAGACACACGTATATTTAAAAAGCATTTGTTGTTTATGTGAAATTCAAATGCAACTGAGCATCTTGCTTTTCATCTGGCAGTCCTAAACTTGACTGGTTTGAATCCAGAGCTCTTATTCTAAAGCCCCTGCCTGTGGTTTTAAAAGTGTGGTCCCAGGACAAGCATCATCACCATCACATGGGAAATGGCTAGAAATGCAAGTTCTTGGCTTGACCTAGTGCTGGTGAGACAAATTGGGCAAGAGATGCCTCCCAAGTCGTGGGCAAATCTATGATCAAGAAGAAATGCTGTGGACAACACATGCCTGCTACTCAACATGGGTGTCCTGCCATTCCAATAAAAAAGGATTATCCCCCTCCACCCAAGTCATCAGCCATGGCAGTTCCCCCCTTCCACCCTCCCAATCCCTCCTTCCAAAATGTAGAAAAGAAGGAGAACGTGCTTTGGATGGCAGCTTCCCAGGTAGCTCAGTGGCCTATGTAGGAGACACGGGAGACACAGGTTCAACCCCTGAGTCATGAAGAGGAAATGGCAAGCCACTACGGTATTCTTGCCTGGGTACAACAGAGAGGACAGCCAAATCCTACCCCGAGCCACAGTCAGAGTTGTTGGAAGGAGAGCTTTTAGATGTAATCAGCCAATCCATTTTTTATAATCTACTTTTACAGAACTGGGAGGGGCAGCTAAAAGGATCTTTTCTAAGAGAAATATTTTCTAGTTTAAAATTTAAAAGGCTGAATCATAGAAGCCTTTCACAAAGCATGCTCTGCGTAATTTGTTTTCCCTAAAATGTTACTCACCTGAGGTTAATGTTGAATAATAAGAGCTGACATTTACTGAGCACTTGCTAACGCATGGCTCTGCAGTAAGTCCTTACATGATCATTTCATCATCTCAAGCATTCTCGGAGACAGGTGGCATCCTCACCATCCCCATTCTGTAGAGTGAGATACTGAAGCACAAATCCCATAAATGTCTTGCCCTAAATAACAAGGCTCCAGAGCCACAATGCTGGGCGTTAAACCCAATAGGGTTGCAGGTGTAGCCTATAAAACTGCAGAACGTCTCTTGCATGAGACACACGTATATTTAAAAAGCATTTGTTGTTTATGTGAAATTCAAATGCAACTGAGCATCTTGCTTTTCATCTGGCAGTCCTAAACTTGACTGGTTTGAATCCAGAGCTCTTATTCTAAAGCCCCTGCCTGTGGTTTTAAAAGTGTGGTCCCAGGACAAGCATCATCACCATCACATGGGAAATGGCTAGAAATGCAAGTTCTTGGCTTGACCTAGTGCTGGTGAGACAAATTGGGCAAGAGATGCCTCCCAAGTCGTGGGCAAATCTATGATCAAGAAGAAATGCTGTGGACAACACATGCCTGCTACTCAACATGGGTGTCCTGCCATTCCAATAAAAAAGGATTATCCCCCTCCACCCAAGTCATCAGCCATGGCAGTTCCCCCCTTCCACCCTCCCAATCCCTCCTTCCAAAATGTAGAAAAGAAGGAGAACGTGCTTTGGATGGCAGCTTCCCAGGTAGCTCAGTGGCCTATGTAGGAGACACGGGAGACACAGGTTCAACCCCTGAGTCATGAAGAGGAAATGGCAAGCCACTACGGTATTCTTGCCTGGGTAATCTCATGGACAGAGGAGCCTGTTGGGCTATAGTCCACGGGGTCACAAAGAGTTGGACGTAACTGAGCACATGTGCATGCACATGCTTTGGCTACTGACTCTAGACAAGAGGCACATCTAAGGAATCTTTTCAATGAGCCCAGATTCTTCCATACATAGAAACATGCTGAAATCATTAACTTGAGATATATATATTTTTTAATTAGCAGTGATTTTTTGGTGTTTTGCTTCATTATTTTTCCAGAAAAAAAACTCCTATATACTTCTACATAATATACTCCCTTACTTCTTTGGAACAGCTCCTTGGAGCTTTGTTAGAGCGTGTCTCTCAGGCTCTAGGTCCTCACTAAGTGCCCCAAATAAAACAAGACTTCTAGATAGTCAGGAGTATTTTTTTCATTCAGCATGATCCACCCTAGACCTACTATGTCAGAAACTGTGGATGGGTCCCCAAATCTGGGTTTAAACCGGCTTTCCAGGTGAATCCAATCCACCCTCAAGTTTGATCAGCACTGCAGAATACAATATGGCATCCACAGTATTCTAAGGCAGGGAGGGACACAGTCAAACTTGACATTGGGCCCCTGAACCTGAGCATCAAAATTGTCCCGTGACTCCATATATCTTTCCTATTTCTCTTCTTCATCATCAAGTCTTACAGACATCAACCCCCATTCTCAGTGCAAAAAAAAAAAAAATTAACAATGTGCTTTGTTTTCACACACTGGGGTCTGTTTGGTGCTTTTTCACAGATATTCATTCATTTGTTCATTCATTCAAGGAGGCAGACCCTCAGTCATTCAACAAAGCCTTTTTAGGTGCCATTGTGGGGCAGGCACTGTGGTGGACACCGAGCACAGCTGACTTCATATTTGTTTAAAAGCATCTGCTTCCTGCATTAGATTAAGAGCTCCTGGAAGTTGGGCTTTAAGGTCCCTTAGTTCTGAGCCAAGACTCTTCCAAAATGTAGAAAAGAAAGGAGAACGTGCTTTGGATGGCAGCTTCCCAGGTAGCGCAGTGGCCTATGTAGGAGACACGGGAGACACAGGTTCAACCCCTGAGTCATGAAGAGGAAATGGCAAGCCACTACGGTATTCTTGCCTGGGTAATCTCATGGACAGAGGAGCCTGTTGGGCTATAGTCCACGGGGTCACAAAGAGTTGGACGTAACTGAGCACATGTGCATGCACATGCTTTGGCTACTGACTCTAGACAAGAGGCACATCTAAGGAATCTTTTCAATGAGCCCAGATTCTTCCATACATAGAAACATGCTGAAATCATTAACTTGAGATATATATATTTTTTAATTAGCAGTGATTTTTTGGTGTTTTGCTTCATTATTTTTCCAGAAAAAAAACTCCTATATACTTCTACATAATATACTCCCTTACTTCTTTGGAACAGCTCCTTGGAGCTTTGTTAGAGCGTGTCTCTCAGGCTCTAGGTCCTCACTAAGTGCCCCAAATAAAACAAGACTTCTAGATAGTCAGGAGTATTTTTTTCATTCAGCATGATCCACCCTAGACCTACTATGTCAGAAACTGTGGATGGGTCCCCAAATCTGGGTTTAAACCGGCTTTCCAGGTGAATCCAATCCACCCTCAAGTTTGATCAGCACTGCAGAATACAATATGGCATCCACAGTATTCTAAGGCAGGGAGGGACACAGTCAAACTTGACATTGGGCCCCTGAACCTGAGCATCAAAATTGTCCCGTGACTCCATATATCTTTCCTATTTCTCTTCTTCATCATCAAGTCTTACAGACATCAACCCCCATTCTCAGTGCAAAAAAAAAAAAAATTAACAATGTGCTTTGTTTTCACACACTGGGGTCTGTTTGGTGCTTTTTCACAGATATTCATTCATTTGTTCATTCATTCAAGGAGGCAGACCCTCAGTCATTCAACAAAGCCTTTTTAGGTGCCATTGTGGGGCAGGCACTGTGGTGGACACCGAGCACAGCTGACTTCATATTTGTTTAAAAGCATCTGCTTCCTGCATTAGATTAAGAGCTCCTGGAAGGCTGGGAGGATGGGGAGGAGAAACCTTTTTAATTTCTGAGTCCCTTAGTTCTGAGCCAAGAGTCACAAAATGTTTTAATAGAATTACATGGGAAAAAATGGGAAAAGAATGCTCACATCCTCCTCATTTTAAATTCAAAGTCCTCTGGGTCTGATTTTACTGCCTTTCCTCTCCCTCCTCCTCAAAAAGAAGTCATGAGAACAGCCTGTCACTCTCCCAGGCACGTCTGACAACTTGGTGTCCTTCGACCCTGATGCCAAGTAGGGGCCCCCTGTTTGTGGTCAAGAAGGTAGAGGGGTCATTCAGGCTTCATGTCCAAGAGCTCCCAGCTTCTTTGTCACTCAAAACAGCCGTCTTTACTTCCTGCCCCCCTAAAAAAGGACTAAAATTGGGATGGTTAAGAGATATAATTGAAGATGGCATTTTTATAGCTGCAAGACACATACACACACACACACACACAGCCTTTAGTCTTGCAGTTTGCCAAGGGCCAATCACAAGCCTTCACTCAGGGAAAAAATTCATTCTAGGAAATGATGTCAACTCCTCTTACAGAAACAATGCATCTGCCAGGACTCAGGACTGTCAGCTGAGCTGGGAAAACATGGAACGGGAGTCTCCCACAACTGCAGTTGGAGTTAACGCTGTTTTTATTTTTTAAATTTTACTGAAATATACTTGACTTACAATGTTGTGTTACATTCAGGTATACCACAGAGTGATTCAGTTATGTATATATATATATATATATATATGTCTGTGTGTGTGTATATATATATATATATATATATATATATATATATGTATATATATTCTTTTTGACATTATCTTCCATTATAGATTATTACAGGAGAGTGAGTATAATTTCCTGAACTCTACAGTTGGTTCTTGTTGGTTATCTAACACTTTATATATAGTACTGTTCTTTTAATAGACTGAGTGAGAATGAGCATGGGAAGCAACCATACTGTGAACGTGGCCTCCAGCTTGGAGTGTTCTTTACATTTTCCCCTTTTGATCAAGTCCTGAGTGCCCGCCAGATTTCAGATTAAATGTCACCCCCTAAAACCAGGTCAGATCCCACTCTTAGCTCTCACATATCTCCTCCTTAAAACCTGTCAGTCAGAACTAAATAGTTGAACAATTATCTCCTGCCTGCCTCGCAACTAGAATATAAGCACCATTAGGATTTGTTCATCATTGTATTTCCTGTGTCTATCACAATAGTAGGTGCTCAACAAATATTTATTGAAAGTCAATTAAATGAATTCCAATTCAGCACTCCCACACACCCTAGATGTGGGATCTTGGGCACTTTACTTGATTCCTCTCATTTAAACCCATTTTCTCATCTACAATATGGAGATAAAAATAGTACCTGCCTCTCAGGACGGCTGTCTGATCAAAGGAAATGAGATAAGCACGGAACCTTGGCCCACAGTAGATATTGGAGAAAGGTCAGTTTCTACTGCTTTAGCTATGTTTGTTACCCAAGGACAAAAAGCAAGGTTATATTCTACCTAGAACAATATCTGTGACATGGAAGGTGTTCAATAAATCTATATTAAATAAATACAATGCATTTTACATGCATTCTTCCAGTAAATCCTCATAGTAAATGCTATCTCATCAATATTCCTGTCTTCATCCCTAATTTACAGAAAAACAAGCAGGGAGATGAAAACTGGCCCCAATCACCCAATGATTTGCTGAGGGGCAGATGCAGATTTTGAACCCATTTGCTTGAGCATAACCCTAGGCCATCACCCAAATTCTTTGTCCTCTCTAAGCTTCAGTTGGCTTATCTGAGAAAGAAAAGACAAAGTGAAAACCCTAGCCTAGTTGGTCCCAGAAGTACACCACAGAGCATGCGCTCCATGAGAACAGTGGGTGAAATTCTTCCAAACCTATTTGCCTGGAGCAACATGCATTTGAGAGAACTGTTTATACTTTAAGTGCTAATTGTCACCACATGGCATATAGCTGGGCTCTGTGAGGGCTCCTTCCCATGCTTTAAGATCAAATCAACACCCATGGGCTCAGAGAAGAGGGAGAAAGTGAAGACTGGTGGGCTCCCTTCTTTATTTTGAAATGCAGCAAGCTCCTGGCTGAGACCAATACAATCAATTTCCCAGTATGTTTCCCTGAGCATCTTCACCATTGCTTGGCTCTTTAATTTCCTACCACCTTGTTTCTAAATTCTCCGCTTTCCCTCGGCAGATGTTGGGTCTGTTCTCTGCACCTGTCAGCAGAGTGTGCTGCTCTCCTCTTCCCCCGAGGCGCCTCTGCTTCCCTTCCTCCTCTCTTCTCTTTTGCACAAACAGTAAACTCAAAGCATAAATGTTTCCCATCCAGAATGCAGTTAAATTTATTTAGCTTATAGTTTGAATCAACACACATTTGGCAAGGTGATCATGGCGACTGGCTTAACGGGTGCCAGAGTTTGCGGATCTGTTTCCATTTGCGATTGACATTCATGAACCTCTATCAGAATTAGCGGCCATCCGTCAAGCAGAAAGTTAGGAGGCGGCACTAAACAAACCCAAGTGGAATTAAGAGTTCTCAATAATGGATGTCTGAGTAATTTAACTAATCGCTAGACTGTGCCTAACTGAGCTTGCTGATGCTTCCCCACCTCCTTCTCTCATACATAAGTAAACAGAAATCTGGAAAGTTATGAGTATGGTGCAAATTATCTTTGGCTATAAATTTTACTTGTAAGAGTCAACTAAATCCTCTCTGTTTCCTTTGAACTCTCTGTTTGTTTCTATTTCTTTTAACCTGTTTCTTTCAACCTGTGTCATGTAGAGTTTATGCCTGAATTTAAACTTAAGTTGAGGATGAAAGGAAAACTGTTAAGGAAAAGAAGGAAGCCACCCACTTATCCTATTTGGCAATTTCTAAAATTATCACTCTTATTCTACTGTCCTAGAAAAATGCTTTCCTCATGTTATAATACGCCTCTTGGCCTCTATCCATTTTTACCATGTATATTTGCAGCAGACAAAAAGGCAAGGTTCCCCTTAGATCAGAGAAAGCTATCATTTAGGGAAGGCAATGATTGAAGTTTGAATATTATAAAATGCTCAACCTAGCATACACCAGGGCAGGTATTCTCTATGGATAATGATGGGTTTGCTCATAATTTTACAAATATATCAGCCCTTCTCCCAAGAGATTATGAACAGAAAGAAGTGAAAATAGCTTTTCCAAAGAAGCTGGGAAAACCAACAGAGAAATAGTCTCAGGATTATACATTAAAATGAGCACAATATAACAGCAGAAGACCTGGTCCATGATCAGAATTCAAGACTTATGTTTCTTAAAATATAATAGGAGAAATACATGTATTCAACCACATTGCAATGATTCTGAATGTGAGTTTTGGCATCAGGAAAACCTTGGTTGAGTCCAAGCTCTGCCTTTTACTGGTTTTGTTGGAGTGAATTCTTTTTTTTTTTTTTTTTGGCCACTTTTATTGGTCTTTCATTTATTTAATTTCATCCATCTTTGTTCCTTGGCCTGTGTGAGCCTCCCGTTGCAGTGGCCTCTCTCACTGCAGAGCACTGGCTCCAGGCACACACGCTCCAGAGTGCTGGCTTGTAATTGGACACATCAGTCCAGCTGCTCCACAACACATTAGGAGGCGGCACTAAACAAACCCAAGTGGAATTAAGAGTTCTCAATAATGGATGTCTGAGTAATTTAACTAATCGCTAGACTGTGCCTAACTGAGCTTGCTGATGCTTCCCCACCTCCTTCTCTCATACATAAGTAAACAGAAATCTGGAAAGTTATGAGTATGGTGCAAATTATCTTTGGCTATAAATTTTACTTGTAAGAGTCAACTAAATCCTCTCTGTTTCCTTTGAACTCTCTGTTTGTTTCTATTTCTTTTAACCTGTTTCTTTCAACCTGTGTCATGTAGAGTTTATGCCTGAATTTAAACTTAAGTTGAGGATGAAAGGAAAACTGTTAAGGAAAAGAAGGAAGCCACCCACTTATCCTATTTGGCAATTTCTAAAATTATCACTCTTATTCTACTGTCCTAGAAAAATGCTTTCCTCATGTTATAATACGCCTCTTGGCCTCTATCCATTTTTACCATGTATATTTGCAGCAGACAAAAAGGCAAGGTTCCCCTTAGATCAGAGAAAGCTATCATTTAGGGAAGGCAATGATTGAAGTTTGAATATTATAAAATGCTCAACCTAGCATACACCAGGGCAGGTATTCTCTATGGATAATGATGGGTTTGCTCATAATTTTACAAATATATCAGCCCTTCTCCCAAGAGATTATGAACAGAAAGAAGTGAAAATAGCTTTTCCAAAGAAGCTGGGAAAACCAACAGAGAAATAGTCTCAGGATTATACATTAAAATGAGCACAATATAACAGCAGAAGACCTGGTCCATGATCAGAATTCAAGACTTATGTTTCTTAAAATATAATAGGAGAAATACATGTATTCAACCACATTGCAATGATTCTGAATGTGAGTTTTGGCATCAGGAAAACCTTGGTTGAGTCCAAGCTCTGCCTTTTACTGGTTTTGTTGGAGTGAATTCTTTTTTTTTTTTTTTTTTGGCCACTTTTATTGGTCTTTCATTTATTTAATTTCATCCATCTTTGTTCCTTGGCCTGTGTGAGCCTCCCGTTGCAGTGGCCTCTCTCACTGCAGAGCACTGGCTCCAGGCACACACGCTCCAGAGTGCTGGCTTGTAATTGGACACATCAGTCCAGCTGCTCCACAACACATGGGATCTTCAACCACTAATCTACTCTTTCTATGACTTCAGCTTTGTTTTTAGATTCCAAATATCAGTGAAATCATTCAGCATTTGTCTTTGATTTATATCATTTGGCATTATATCCTCAAGGTCCATCTCTGCTGTCTCAAATATTAGGATTTCCTTTCTTTTTATAGATGTGTGTGTGTCTGTGTGTGTGTGTGTATACACACATATATATACACACACATATATATCTCACATCTTCTTTATCCATCATCTGTCGATGGACAAATATTTCCACATCTTGACTATTATGAATAATGCTTCAATAAACATGGGAATGCAGATACCTCCTTGAGACAGTGATTCCATTTCCCTTAGATATAGCCCAGAAATGGGATTTCTGATCATATATGAATTCTATTTTCAATTTTTTTGAGGAATCACCATACTGTTTTCCATAGTGGTTGCACCAACTTACATTTCCACCAATAGTGTATGAGTGTTCCCTTTTCTCTATATCCTCTTGAATATGTGTTGAGTCAGTGATAGTCGTTCAGTTGTGTCCGATTCTTTGCAATGCCATGGACTAAAGCCTGTTAGGCTCATCTGTCCATCGAATTCTCCAGGCAAGAATACTGGAGTGGGGTACCATTTCCTTCTCCATGAATATGTATTATATCTTATCATTTTATGACATCTATTCTGACAGATATGAGGTGATATTTCATTGTAGTTTTGATTTGAATTTCCCTGATGATTAGTAATATTGAATACCTTTCATGTATGTGTAGCCAGTTATATTAATATGTCTTTGGGGGGTATGTCTTTATGCTTCCCCTTTCAAGGGTTTTTTTTTTTTAATAAGGCCCTGAATCTGAGTTTGGCATCAGGAAAACCTTGGTTGAGTCCAAGCTCTGCCTTTTACTGGTTTTGTTGGAGTGAATTCTTTTTTTTTTTTTGGCCACTTTTATTGGTCTTTCATTTATTTAATTTCATCCATCTTTGTTCCTTGGCCTGTGTGAGCCTCCCGTTGCAGTGGCCTCTCTCACTGCAGAGCACTGGCTCCAGGCACACACGCTCCAGAGTGCTGGCTTGTAATTGGACACATCAGTCCAGCTGCTCCACAACACATGGGATCTTCAACCACTAATCTACTCTTTCTATGACTTCAGCTTTGTTTTTAGATTCCAAATATCAGTGAAATCATTCAGCATTTGTCTTTGATTTATATCATTTGGCATTATATCCTCAAGGTCCATCTCTGCTGTCTCAAATATTAGGATTTCCTTTCTTTTTATAGATGTGTGTGTGTCTGTGTGTGTGTGTGTATACACACATATATACACACACATATATCTCACATCTTCTTTATCCATCATCTGTCGATGGACAAATATTTCCACATCTTGACTATTATGAATAATGCTTCAATAAACATGGGAATGCAGATACCTCCTTGAGACAGTGATTCCATTTCCTTAGATATAGCCCAGAAATGGGATTTCTGATCATATATGAATTCTATTTTCAATTTTTTTGAGGAATCACCATACTGTTTTCCATAGTGGTTGCACCAACTTACATTTCCACCAATAGTGTATGAGTTTTCCCCTTTTCTCTATATCCTCTTGAATATGTGTTGAGTCAGTGATAGTCGTTCAGTTGTGTCCGATTCTTTGCAATGCCATGGACTAAAGCCTGTTAGGCTCATCTGTCCATCGAATTCTCCAGGCAAGAATACTGGAGTGGGGTACCATTTCCTTCTCCATGAATATGTATTATATCTTATCATTTTATGACATCTATTCTGACAGATATGAGGTGATATTTCATTGTAGTTTTGATTTGAATTTCCCTGATGATTAGTAATATTGAATACCTTTCATGTATGTGTAGCCAGTTATATTAATATGTCTTTGGGGGGTATGTCTATTCAGATGCTTTCCCCATTTAAAAATCAGATTATTTGAGCTTTTACTATTGAGTTATATGAGTTTCTTATATTTTCTAAATATCAACCCTTGATCAATCATATTGTTTGCAAGTATTTTCTCCCCAAAATGAGTATTTTAAAGCTTTATTAAAATATTGCCAGTGCAGTGTGGGCACAAGAAAGAGCCTTTTGTTACTGAATGCACTAAGTACTCTACATATGAACAAGGTCCATTCTAAGAGCACATTTGTAAATCTTATTTGTTCATAAGTCCAACAGAGTTAGCCTAGGTACCCAACTAACACAACTGGCTATACAGTACTGTACTGTAACTGTACTGTAATATTTTTTACACAAATAATATATTAAAAACAAAAAAGAAAACATTTTAAATATTACAATACAGTACCTTGTAAATTACAGCAGTACAGTACAAGAAGGACTGTAAGGAGATCAAACCAGTCAATCCTAAAGGAAATCAACCCTGAATATTCATTGGAAGGACTGATGTTGAAGCTGAAGCTCCAATACTTTGGCCACCTGATGCAAAAAGCCTACTTATTGTAAAAGACCCTGATGCTGGGAAGATTGAAGGCAAAAGGAGAAGTGGGAAGCAGAGGATGAGATGGTTAGATAGCGTCAGTTACTCAATGGGCATGAATTTGAGAGAACTCCAGGAGATAGTGCAGGACAGAGAAGCCTGTTGTGTTATAGAGCATGGGGTCGCAAGAGTCAGACGTGACTTACCAAATCAGCAACAACAACAATAATACAACAGCTGGCATATAGAGGTGGCATCAAGTAAACAGGCGAGAAGAGTTACTGACTGGAGGAGGGAGAGGGGGTGGGAGATGGTAGAGCTGAAGGATCATCAGCAATAGGAGATGGAGGGTAAGATGCAATTTCACTTATGTCTGATATTGATTCCACAGGCTCTAGTTCCTTCACAGGTTCAATTCTATCTACCCTCTTGAAAAACTGACCCAGTGATGTCTGGATCGTACTGTATCAGCTACATCACCACTGCTTGTACACTTGCTTCCAGTCACTCTGGGCTTGAAATGAAGGTACTGTACTCTGTACACTCTGCAGTACTCTACAGTAAATTACACAAAAGCATAACCCCTTGTAGAGGATACACATATGTGACAATGCATGCCAGACACATAAACTAATTTACATGATTGGACATCTGAACGCACATTCATGTCTTTGAAAGTTCTCAGCTTGAAGGTTCATATGTAGGGGACTTCTGTAGCACCCATCATTCTACGAAACAGCTGTGAGATTGTGAATGACTTTGAAAGCTATTTGCTTCTACATATATGTTTAATTTAATTATGAAAAGGATATTACAAAATAATGCCTTTTCTCTGCCTACAAATTTTAGAGAATGCTAAATGGCGTGCTCTACTCCTATATCTCGAGCCCCTTTCCCATTTCTGCAGACTTCTTCCTCAAATTTGACACCCTGTGGCTCTACTTCAGGGGACTCTCCTACCAAGTAGCTTTATCCAGAGTCCCTAGGATGGTCTTTGGCCAATGACTGTTTACAGCAGTACAGTACAAGAAGGACTGTAAGGAGATCAAACCAGTCAATACTAAAGGAAATCAGTCCTGAATATCCATTGGAAGGACTGATGTTGAAGCTGAAGCTCCAATACTCTGGCTAACTGATGCAAAAAGCCTACTTATTGTAAAAGACCCTGATGCTGGGAAGATTGAAGGCAAAAGGAGAAGTGGGAAGCAGAGGATGAGATGGTTAGATAGCGTCAGTTACTCAATGGGCATGAATTTGAGAGAACTCCAGGAGATAGTGCAGGACAGAGAAGCCTGTTGTGTTATAGAGCATGGGGTCGCAAGAGTCAGACGTGACTTACCAAATCAGCAACAACAACAATAATACAACAGCTGGCATATAGAGGTGGCATCAAGTAAACAGGCGAGAAGAGTTACTGACTGGAGGAGGGAGAGGGGGTGGGAGATGGTAGAGCTGAAGGATCATCAGCAATAGGAGATGGAGGGTAAGATGCAATTTCACTTATGTCTGATATTGATTCCACAGGCTCTAGTTCCTTCACAGGTTCAATTCTATCTACCCTCTTGAAAAACTGACCCAGTGATGTCTGGATCGTACTGTATCAGCTACATCACCACTGCTTGTACACTTGCTTCCAGTCACTCTGGGCTTGAAATGAAGGTACTGTACTCTGTACACTCTGCAGTACTCTACAGTAAATTACACAAAAGCATAACCCCTTGTAGAGGATACACATATGTGACAATGCATGCCAGACACATAAACTAATTTACATGATTGGACATCTGAACGCACATTCATGTCTTTGAAAGTTCTCAGCTTGAAGGTTCATATGTAGGGGACTTCTGTAGCACCCATCATTCTACGAAACAGCTGTGAGATTGTGAATGACTTTGAAAGCTATTTGCTTCTACATATATGTTTAATTTAATTATGAAAAGGATATTACAAAATAATGCCTTTTCTCTGCCTACAAATTTTAGAGAATGCTAAATGGCGTGCTCTACTCCTATATCTCGAGCCCCTTTCCCATTTCTGCAGACTTCTTCCTCAAATTTGACACCCTGTGGCTCTACTTCAGGGGACTCTCCTACCAAGTAGCTTTATCCAGAGTCCCTAGGATGGTCTTTGGCCAATGACTGTTAGGTGAGGGAGTTTGAAAGACCTTAGGATAGAACAAGACTGAGGCGTAATTTACACCCCAGGGTTTCTCTCAGGGATCAGGCTGGAGTTACCCTCTGTGGGGCTTGGCCTGAAATTACATCCTTGCTTGGCTTTCTTCCCTTTTCTGTTCTGCTTCCTCCATCCCTTTAACAGTTTCTCCTTGAAGCATTTCCTTAATAAATCTATTGCACACAAATTCTTGTCTCAGAATCTGCTCCTAGAGGCCTAAATCTAATAAAATAACAATGAATAATGGCATCTCTTCCCCTTACGTGTGTGTGTGTTTGGATATTTTAGGATCTTCAAATCTGACAATTGTGAAATTGCATGGTACATATAATCTGCTTTTCATTTAAATTGTTATCATTACCATCTTTTCATGTCTACAAATATGATTTGACTAGATGCTTCTAACAGCCACCTGGCATCCTATTGTATGGCTGTGCCATAATTTAACCAGCTTCACTCAGTTTTTGTTGCTGGTTATCACTTGGTAACAATGCTGGATTGAATAGTTTTGCAACCAAATTTTTGTGCAAGTCCATTTGTTATTAATCTGCTGAAAGCACTGTTCCTGGGTCATGATAGCCCATTTCCAAGGTTTATGATTCTTGTTTCCAAATGTTCTCCAAAACAATTGGACTAATTCACAGTCTTTCCAGTACCACCCTTGGTCTTCACTCCAACCCTCTTCCTCTATCTAGAAAACTAAAAACTGGTGCACACAGCCTTGGAGGAAGTTTACAGTTTGTATGATGACCACAGAAACTTGGATCTTCAAACTAGTTTGACTGCCAGCTCATTTGTAGTAATTGATCTAAGGCTAATCCATACTTCAATTTTCATCTCATGTAAGTTAAAATGACTTTTCCTAAAGGTTTCAAATTTCCTAATTTCAAAACTTACTATAAAGCTGTTGTTGTTCTTGTTCAGTCACTAAGTCGGGTCTGACTTTGTGACCCAATGACTGTGGCTCACCACATTTCTCGGTCCTACAAAGCTACAGTAATCAAAATAGTGTGTTACTGGCTTAAGAATTTAGACATAACCCAATGGGATAAAGTAGAAAGCCCAGAAATAAATCTTTGCATATATGTTCAAATGATTTTCAACAAGGATACCAAGTCCACTTAGGGGAAGCAATATTTTTTCTCAACAATGCTACTGGGAGAATTGTATATCCACATGCAAAAGAATAAGCCCTCCCTGGTAGCTTGGTGGTAAAGAATCTGGTACCAATGTAGGAGATATGGATTCGATCTCTTGTCTGGGAAGACTCTAAGTGCATTGAGCAACTAAGCCTGTGAACCACAATTATTGAGCCTGTGCTCCAAAGCCTAGAAATCGCAACTACTGAGGTCACATGCTGCAACTGCTGAAGATCATGAGCCCTAGAGTCCATGTTCCACAGCAAAAAAAAAAGCCACCACAGTGAGAAGCCCGTGAAGACCCAGCACTCTCAAAAATATATAAATGAACAAACATAAAAAAAAATTAAGTGGAATTTTATTTATACTATATATAGTAATTAACTCAAATCAATTACCTAGATTTAAGAGTAAAACTTTAAAATGAAAACATAGAAGTAGGGAGTGGAGCTAAGATGGCGGCGGAAGGACGTGCACTCATCTCTCCTGCAAAATCGCCTGAATTGC
This sequence comes from Tragulus kanchil, assembly GCA_022376925.1. Lineage (NCBI taxonomy): Eukaryota > Metazoa > Chordata > Mammalia > Artiodactyla > Tragulidae > Tragulus > Tragulus kanchil. Next base: position 110,268,570 of record JAIOJX010000002.1, on the reverse strand, counting down.
GACGAGGGCTAGACGAAAGGAGGTTGGATCTGGGCCCATTTCAAGGTTTATTTTTCAATCAAACAGTTCTTTCCAGTACCACCCTTGGTCTTCACTCCAACCCTCTTCCTCTATCTAGAAAACTAAAAACTGGTGCACACAGCCTTGGAGGAAGTTTACAGTTTGTATGATGACCACAGAAACTTGGATCTTCAAACTAGTTTGACTGCCAGCTCATTTGTAGTAATTGATCTAAGGCTAATCCATACTTCAATTTTCATCTCATGTAAGTTAAAATGACTTTTCCTAAAGGTTTCAAATTTCCTAATTTCAAAACTTACTATAAAGCTGTTGTTGTTCTTGTTCAGTCACTAAGTCGGGTCTGACTTTGTGACCCAATGACTGTGGCTCACCACATTTCTCGGTCCTACAAAGCTACAGTAATCAAAATAGTGTGTTACTGGCTTAAGAATTTAGACATAACCCAATGGGATAAAGTAGAAAGCCCAGAAATAAATCTTTGCATATATGTTCAAATGATTTTCAACAAGGATACCAAGTCCACTTAGGGGAAGCAATATTTTTTCTCAACAATGCTACTGGGAGAATTGTATATCCACATGCAAAAGAATAAGCCCTCCCTGGTAGCTTGGTGGTAAAGAATCTGGTACCAATGTAGGAGATATGGATTCGATCTCTTGTCTGGGAAGACTCTAAGTGCATTGAGCAACTAAGCCTGTGAACCACAATTATTGAGCCTGTGCTCCAAAGCCTAGAAATCGCAACTACTGAGGTCACATGCTGCAACTGCTGAAGATCATGAGCCCTAGAGTCCATGTTCCACAGCAAAAAAAAAAGCCACCACAGTGAGAAGCCCGTGAAGACCCAGCACTCTCAAAAATATATAAATGAACAAACATAAAAAAAAATTAAGTGGAATTTTTATTTATACTATATATAGTAATTAACTCAAATCAATTACCTAGATTTAAGAGTAAAACTTTAAAATGCTTATAAGAAAACATAGAAGTAGGGAGTGGAGCTAAGATGGCGGCGTAGAAGGACGTGCACTCATCTCTCCTGCAAAATCGCCTGAATTGCGACGAGTTCCTGGGAAACCATAGACGAAAGGAGGTTGGATCTGATCACAGAGAGGACACCCCACATCGAAGAACAAAGGAGAAGCTGCATCAAGACGGTAGGAGGGGCGCAATCGCACTTTTAAAAGTCAAACCTCATACCTGCCAGAGAGGCTGGGCGGGCCAAAGGCACAAAGCCTGTTGCAGATCAAAACCCGGGAGAGGAGCACTGACACCCACAAGGGACTGAGCCAGACCTGCTTTGGAGGGTCCAGGTGTCCCCTTGAGCAGGCCTCGGAAGGGCGGCACTCAGTTCCCTTTGGAGGAGGTTACCATTAACCCGATCACAGAGTCGCCGAAGAGGACTGGAAAGTCGCTGCGCACTGTGATCCGGGAGAGAGGAATAGCGATCCTGCAAGACTGAGCCAGACTCACCTCTGAGTAACCTGACGTCTCCCGCGGTGGTGGGGGTCGACGGTGGCCTGCAGCAGGGTCGGGGGCACTGCGGAAGTGCTTCCCATAGAGCGTGTGGGAATAAATCCTCTGTGAGACAGACGCCATTTTCCCTACTGTAGTTTGGCTGCTGGTCAAACTGCAAGGCTGCTGGTCAAGCTACAGGGAGGGAACTTAGCTCCACCCAGCAAGAAAAGGGATTTGGATTAAGAAACTCCCAGGGCCAGCCTGGGCGGGCCTTTTAATTCTGGAATAGGCCAAAACAAACAAGCAGTCAAAGAGGTCTTCAGATCCAACCACTGCCAGAGGCAAGAAAAAGACTGATAATTCCTGAATAGTCAGCAAGAGACAGAAGAACATAAACACTTTTTTCACGTTTTCTCTGAAGCTGGAGTTACTGCTGGACTTTAAAATTTCATTTTTTGTATTGTATTACTTTGTTTCAATTTTTTTTTTGCCTCTTTTTTCCAAACCCACTCAGTGCACCCACCGCTTTTTTTTTTTTTCTTTTCTTTTCTTGGGTGTGTGTGTGAGAGAGAGAGTGGGTGTGTTCATTTCCTTCACTGAATTCTATTGAAGCTACTACTCTTATCAGTAAGACTGAATATATTCAACTTTACATAATTTTTTTTTTTCTTTTTCCTTTTAAACCACACATTTTATTTTGGTATAAACTTCTGGTTCCCCATTGGCCTTTTAAGGTTCTGTGGGGGTTTTGTTTGTTTTTATTATTTTTGCTTTGTTTTTCTATATTTTTCTATACAATTTAGATCTTTTAATTTTTAATAATTTCTCATTTGTACTACTACTTCCTCTATAATTCTTTGCTCTCTCTGAAGCTCCTTTCCTATAGCACTAAATTCTAATACATACAAATCTTTATCTCCCTATATTTAACTTTGCAATATTATTCTATATTTCTCTTCTATCCTCCCTTTCTCTTTTTCCCTTTCCCCACCATATTTCTTAGTCTGTTCTGTCCTCATTGCCTTATCCCCAACGGGGATCCTGCTCTAGCATTATTCTCCAATTGGTGCTCTACTTAGTTTGCTTATTAACTGGTGGATATCATTCTTGGATTTCTCTATTCGCCGTGCTAACGTATTGTACTGTATTTTTGATTGGAATGCTTGGGTTATGTTATAGTTGTATATGTTTATGTGTGTAATTCAATACACTAGATAGTACTTGCATAATTTTTAAATTGCCATTTGTCAAAGGTATACCTTATGTTTCTCATTTGCATATATATGTTTTAATATCATTTAATGCCATAACAAACCAGCCGTGAAATCTTCATTCCCTGGTCAGGCAACAAGCCCCTGGGGTTTTAAGGAGGGTGCACTGACTCCAAAACTCTACAATACTAGAGAACGCCTAACACTAAAGAGCAGTATACAAGTGAGAACGCCAACAAAGGTAATCACTTGTATGCAAGTCCTGACATCACCCAATCACCAGCATCACCCAGAATAGAAGCCCCATCCAAACAACAAACACCAACAGACGTAACTCAAAGTCTGGGAAAAGGAAATCCCAAAGAGAGTCAGTTTTAAAAAATTAATAATAACAATGAAACGGCAGAGAAATACCACACAAGCGAAGGAACAATCCACAAACACACAAGATCAAATTAATGAAGAGAATTTGGACAAACTTTCTGAAAGTGATTTCAGAAGAATGATAGTAAAGATGATCAAAGACACTGAAAACAGAATTTCAGAGAAATTGCAAGATACAACTAACACACTGAATAAAGAAATACAAGAACTTACCAAAAAAGTAACAGAGACAAACAACTCAATTGCTGAACTGAAAAACACGGTAGAAGGAATCAAGAGCAGAGTATCTGAGACAGAAGACCGGATAAGTGAGCTGGAAGATAAAATGGTGGAAGTAACTGCTGAAAAACAGACTCTAGCTCAAAGAATGAAAAGAGCAGAGGACAGCCTCAGAGACCTCTGGGATAATATCAAACGCACCAATATTCGAATTATAGGGGTTCCAGAAGAAGAAGAAAAAAAGAAAGGCTATGAGAAAATTTTTGAAGAGATTATAGTTGAAAATTTCCCCAAAATGGGAAAAGAAATAGTCAATCAAGTCCAAGAAGCACAAAGAGTACCATACAGAATCAATCCGAGAAGAAACACACCAAGACACATATTAATGAAGTTAACACAAATTAAACACAAAGATAGAATTCTCAAAGCAGCAAGGCAAAAGCAACTAGTGACATACAAGGGAAAGCCCATCCGTTTAACAGCTGATCTTTCAACAGAAACTCTGCAGGCCAGAAGGGAATGGCAGGACACATTTAAACAGCTGAAAGAGAATAATCTGCAACCAAGAATCCTCTACCCTGCAAGGATCTCCTTCAAAATTGATGGAGAAATCAAAAGCTTTACAGATAAGCAAAAATTAAAAGAATTTAGTCACACCAAACCAGCCTTACAACAAGTGTTAAAGGGACTTATATAGAAAACAAGTATAAAAGGAGAAGATCCACGAAACAAACCCATCATAACATCTAAGAAGATGACAATAGAATCATTTGTATCAATAATCACTTTGAATGTCAATGGACTAAACGCCCCAACCAAAAGACACAGAGTGGCTGAATGGATCCAAAAACACGACCCATACATATGCTGCCTCCAGGAAACTCATTTCAGACCTAGAGACACTCATAGACTGAAAGTGAGAGGCTGGAAAAAGATATTCCATGCAAATGGAAATCAAAAGAAAGCTGGAGTAGCAATCCTCATATCAGACAAAATAGATTTCAAAGTAAAGAAGATTCTAAGAGACAAGGCAGGTCACTACATCATGATTAAGGGATCCATCCAAGAAGAAGACATAACAATCATAAATATCTATGCTCCCAACACAGGAGCACCCCAATACATAAGACAAACACTTTCAGACATAAAAGAAGACATTGACAGCAACACAATCATAGTAGGAGACTTTAACACTCCTCTCACACCAATGGACAGATCATCCAAACAGAAAATTAATAAAGAAACACAAGCCTTAAATGCCACACTAGAAGAAATGGACCTCATTGATATCTTTAGGACTTTCCAACCAAAAGCAGAAGAATACACTTTCTTCTCAAGTGCTCACGGAACATTCTCCAGGATAGACCACATCTTGGGCCACAAATCAATCCTCAGTCAATTCAAGAAAACTGAAATTCTATCAACCATCTTCTCGGACCACAACGCAGTGAGACTAGAGATCAACTACAGGAAAAAAAGCCACTAAAAACACAAACACATGGAGATTAAACAACACATACCTAAAAAACCAACTGATCATTGAGGAAATCAAAGGAGAAATAAAAAAATTCCTAGAGGAAAATGACAATGAACACACGACAGTGCAAAACCTATGGGATACTACAAAAGCAGTTCTAAGAGTGAAGTTTATAGCAATTCAATCCCACCTCAAGAAACTAGGAAAATCTCAAACAGACGACCTTACCTTACAATTAAAACAACTGCAGAAGGAAGAACAAAAACACCCCAAAGCCAGCAGAAGAAGGGAAATCCTAAAGATCAGAGCAGAAATAAATGAAAAAGAAACAAAAGAAACAATAGTAAAGATAAATAAAACAAAAAGCTGGTTCTTTGAAAAAGTCAATAAAATCGACACACCACTGGCCAGACTCATCAAGAAAAAGAGAGAGAAGAACCAGAACAACAAAATCAAAAATGAAAAAGGAGCGATTACAACGGATAATGCAGAAATCCAAAGGATTATAAGAGACTATTATGAACAACTCTATGGCAACAAACTGGACAACCTGGAAGAAATGGACAGTTTCTTAGAGAAGATTAATCTCCCAAGACTCAACCAGGAAGAAATAGAAACTATGAACAAGCCAATCACAAGCTCAGAAATCGACCTTGTGATCAAAAATCTACCCAAAAATAAAAGCCCAGGGCCAGATGGTTTCACAAGTGAATTCTACCAAACATTTAAAGAAGAACTAATGCCTGTCCTTCTAAAACTCTTCCAAAAAATTGCCCAGGAAGGAAAACTTCCGAACACATTCTACGAGGCCACCATCACCCTGATACCAAAGCCAGGCAAAGACATCACAAAAAAAGAAAATTATAGGCCAATTTCACTGATGAATCTAGATGCCAAAATCCTCAACAAAATCCTAGCAAACAGAATTCAGCAACACATCAAAAAGCTCATTCATCACGATCAAGTTCGGTTCATCCCAGGCATGCAAGGATTCTTCAGCATCTGCAAATCAATCAATGTGATACACCATATCAACAAATTGAGAGACAAAAATCACATGATCATCTCAATAGATGCGGAAAAAGCCTTTGACAAAGTACAGCATCCATTTATGATAAAAACTCTTCAAAAAATGGGCATAGAAGGAACTTATCTTAACATAGTGGAAGCCATATATGAGAAGCCCACAGCGAACATTATCCTCAATGGTGAAAAACTCAAAGCATTCCCTCTAAGATCAGGAACAAGACAAGGGTGTCCACTTTCACCACTACTATTCAACATAGTCCTGGAAGTTCTAGCAACAGCAATAAGAGAAGAGAAAGAAATCAAAGGAATCCAGATTGGAAAAGAAGAAGTCAAACTCTCTCTATTTGCAGATGACATGATATTATACATAGAAAATCCCAAAGACACTATTACAAAACTGCTAGAGTTAATCAGCGAATTCAGCAAAGTCGCAGGATACAAAATCAATATACAGAAATCACTGGCATTCCTATACACAAACAATGAAAAATCAGAAAACGAAATCAAAGAGGCAATCCCCTTCACCATCGCAACCAAAAGAATCAAATATCTAGGAATAAACCTACCCAAAGAAACAAAAGAACTGTACACAGAAAATTACAAGACACTCATGAGAGACATTAAAGAAGACTTAAACAGGTGGAGAAATATTCCATGTTCCTGGGTCGGGAGAATCAATATTGTGAAAATGACCATACTACCAAATGTCATCTATAGATTCAATGCGATCCCTATCAAACTTCCAATAACATTCTTCAGAACAGAAAATGTTTTAGCCAAAGACCTCGAATACCAGCAATCCTCAGAAATCGACCTTGTGATCAAAAATCTACCCAAAAATAAAAGCCCAGGGCCAGATGGTTTCACAAGTGAATTCTACCAAACATTTAAAGAAGAACTAATGCCTGTCCTTCTAAAACTCTTCCAAAAAATTGCCCAGGAAGGAAAACTTCCGAACACATTCTACGAGGCCACCATCACCCTGATACCAAAGCCAGGCAAAGACATCACAAAAAAAGAAAATTATAGGCCAATTTCACTGATGAATCTAGATGCCAAAATCCTCAACAAAATCCTAGCAAACAGAATTCAGCAACACATCAAAAAGCTCATTCATCACGATCAAGTTCGGTTCATCCCAGGCATGCAAGGATTCTTCAGCATCTGCAAATCAATCAATGTGATACACCATATCAACAAATTGAGAGACAAAAATCACATGATCATCTCAATAGATGCGGAAAAAGCCTTTGACAAAGTACAGCATCCATTTATGATAAAAACTCTTCAAAAAATGGGCATAGAAGGAACTTATCTTAACATAGTGGAAGCCATATATGAGAAGCCCACAGCGAACATTATCCTCAATGGTGAAAAACTCAAAGCATTCCCTCTAAGATCAGGAACAAGACAAGGGTGTCCACTTTCACCACTACTATTCAACATAGTCCTGGAAGTTCTAGCAACAGCAATAAGAGAAGAGAAAGAAATCAAAGGAATCCAGATTGGAAAGGAAGAAGTCAAACTCTCTCTATTTGCAGATGACATGATATTATACATAGAAAATCCCAAAGACACTATTACAAAACTGCTAGAGTTAATCAGCGAATTCAGCAAAGTCGCAGGATACAAAATCAATATACAGAAATCACTGGCATTCCTATACACAAACAATGAAAAATCAGAAAACGAAATCAAAGAGGCAATCCCCTTCACCATCGCAACCAAAAGAATCAAATATCTAGGAATAAACCTACCCAAAGAAACAAAAGAACTGTACACAGAAAATTACAAGACACTCATGAGAGACATTAAAGAAGACTTAAACAGGTGGAGAAATATTCCATGTTCCTGGGTCGGGAGAATCAATATTGTGAAAATGACCATACTACCAAATGTCATCTATAGATTCAATGCGATCCCTATCAAACTTCCAATAACATTCTTCACAGAACTAGACCAACAAATAACACAGTTCATATGGAAGCACAAAAGACCTCGAATAGCCAAAGCAATCCTCAGGAAGAAGAATGGAGCTGGGGGGATCAGCCTCCCCAACTTCAGACTCTACTACAAAGCAACAGTCATCAAGACAGTATGGTACTGGCACAAAAACAGAACTATAGACCAATGGAACACGATAGAGAACCCAGAGATAAAGCCACGCACATATGGGTACCTTATTTTTGACAAAGGAGGCGAACATATGAAATGGGACAAAGACAGCCTCTTCAACAAATGGTGCTGGGAAAATTGGACAGCTACATGCAAGAAAATGAAGTTGGAACATACCCTGACACCATACACAAAGATCAACTCAAAATGGATTAAAGACTTAAATGTAAGGCCAGAAACCATCAAACTCTTAGAGGAGAATATAGGCAAAACCCTCAAGGACATCAATCAAAGCAAGATCTTCTCTGACCCACCTACTAGAATAGTGGAACTAAAAAGACAAATGAACATGTGGGACCTAAAGAAACTTCAAAGGTTTTGTACAGCTAAAGAAATTACAAAAAAGCTGAACTGACAGCCCACAGAGTGGGAGAAAATCATAGCAAATGAAACAACAGACAAAGAATTAATCTCCAAAATCTACAAGCAACTCAGACAACTCAGCACTGGAAAAACGAACAACCCAATCAAAAAATGGGAAAAGGACCTAAACAGACACCTCTCCAAAGATGACATACAGATGGCCCAAAAACACATGAAACGATGCTCAACTTCACTAATAATTAGAGAAATGCAAATCAAAGCTACAATGAGATATCACCTCACACCCGTCAGAATGGCCATCATCCACAAATCGACAGACAATAAATGCTGGAGAGGCTGCGGAGAAAAGGGAACACTCCTGCATTGCTGGTGGGAGTGTAAATTGATTCAGCCTCTATGGAAGACAGTCTGGAGATTTCTTAAAAAACTAAAAATAGAAGCACCATATGACCCAGCAATCCCACTCTTAGGCTTAAACCCTGATGAAATCAAAACTGAAAGAAGCACCTGTACCCCAATGTTCATTGCAGCTCTCTATACAATAGCTAGAACCTGGAAGGAACCTAGATGCCCATCAATGAACGAATGCATCCAAAAGCTCTGGTACATATATACAATGGAATACTACACAGCTGTAAAGAGAAATGCAGAAGAATCAACCCTAATGAGGTGGCTGGATCTAGAACGTATCATAAAATGTGAAGTCAGTCAGAAAGAGAAGGACAAATACAGTATATTAACACATATATATGGAATCTAGTAGGATGGTGATGATGGCACATGCAGTGAAGCGACAGAAAGACAGACATGGACAGTGGACATATGGACATTGTGGGGAAGGAACAGTGGGTGAGAGGCGTAAAGGAAGTAGCATGAAGGCCTGTACTATCATAAGTGAAGAAAATAGCTCTAGTCATTGCTCTGTGAGTAAAGGGGATCCTTCAGGGGTGCTGTATGATGGTCGGGAGGGGAGGGAAGGGGGGATATACATATGACTAATCTGAGAACATGCATATCTGTAAACAACAAAACTCTGTAAAAGTTAAAAGTAAAATAAAGGTTTAAAAAAAAAGAAAACATAGAAGTAAATCTTTTGACACTGTATTTGATAATAATTTCTTATATATAACATCAAATGCATAGGCAACAAAAGGGAAAAATACATGAATTAGACTTCATCAAATTAAAACCTTTTGTGCATCAGAGGACACTATCAACAGAATGAAATGATAACCCATAGAATGAGAGAAAATCTTTGTAAATAATATATCTTATTAGGATTAATATCAGGAATATTCAAACAAACAAACAACAAAACAAAAGCCCCCACAACTCAACAACAACAAAAAAAGCAACCCAACTCAGAAATGGACAAAGGTCTTGAGTAGACACTTTTCTCTCTTTTTTTTTTTTTTTAAACTTTTTATCTTAAATTGGACAATTAACCAATTAACAATGTTATGATAGTTTTAGGTCAAGAGCAAAGGACTCAGTCATACATATACATGTATCCTTTCCCCTACAAACTCCCCTCTCATCCAGGCTGCCACGTAACATTGAGCAGAGTTGACAACTTGAGTAGACACTTTTCTAAAGAAGATATTCAAATAACCAGTAAGCACATGAAAGCATGCTTATCCTTGTTATTCACTAGGGAAATGCAAATCAAAATACAAGATACCATGTCATACCTATTGTTGTTGTTGTTCAGTTGCTCAGTCATGTCCAACTCTTTTGACCCCATGAACAGCAGCACGCCAGGCTTCTCTGTCCTTCACTATCTCCTTGAGCTTGCACAAACTCACACCCACTGAGTCAGTGATGCCATTCAATCATTTTGTCCTCTGTTGCCCCTTTCTCCTTCTCCCCTCAGTCTTTCCCAGCATCAGGGTCTTTTCCAATGAGTCACATCAGGTGGCCAAGGTATTGGAGCTTCAGCTTCAGTCTCAGTCCTTCCAATGAATACTCAAGGTTGATTTCCTTTAGGATTGCTTGATTTGATCTCCTTGCAGCCCAAAGGATTCTCCAGAGTCTTCACCACACCACAGTTTGAAAGCATCAGTTCTTTGGCACTCGGTCTTATGGTCCAACTCTCACATTCATATATAACTACTGGAAAAATCATAGCTTTCACTATATGGACTTTTGTTGGCAAAGTGATGTCTCTGCTTTCGAATATGTTACCTAAGTTTGTCATAGCTTTTCTTCCAAGGAACAGGTGCCTTTTAATTTCAAGAACTCAAGAAAATAAAGTCTTTCATTGTTAGCATGTCTATTATCAGAAAACTGAAAATAACAAATGTTGGAGAGGATGTGGGGAAATAGGAACCTTGGTGCTTGCTGATAGGAATATAAAATGGAACAATCACCATGGAAAACAATTTAGTGGTTCCTCCAAAGTCTTAAACTAGAATTGCCATATGATCTAGTAATCCTGCTTCTAGATAAATATCAAAAGAATTGAAAGCAGAGACTAAAATACTTGTACACCAATATTCATAGCATCATTATTCACAATAGTCAAAAGGCAGAAATAATCCAAATACTCATAAACAGAAGAATGGGTAAACAAGTGTGATCTATTCATGTGATGGAGTACTATTCACCATAAAAAGGAATGGAATTCTGATACATGCTACAACATGGACAAACCTTGAAAATGGTTGCTTGATGAAGGAAAATGGTCATAGAAGGAAAAAATATTGTATGATTCCACTGACAGGAAATACCTAAAACAGGCAAATTCATAGAGACTGAAAGCAGAATAGAGATAACTAGGACTTGGGTTCCCCTCTGGAAATAGTGTTTAATGAGTAAAAATTTCTGTTTGGAAGGATGGCAAAGATCTGGAAGTGGATGATGGTGATGGTTACACAGCATTGTGAATGTACTTAACACACACTTTAACATGGTTAAAATGGTAATCTTTTTTTAATTTTGGCCTCCTTTATTGGTTTTTCATTTATTTATTTTTATTCATCTTATTCTTTGACCTCTGTGGGCCTCTCATTGCAGTAGCCTCTCTCGCGGCAGAGCGCCAGCTCTGGGTGCATGCACTCCAGAGCGCTGGCTCCTAATTGGACACACGGGTCCAGCTGCTTTGTGGCACGTGGGGTCTTCCCAGGTCAGCGATCGACCGGTGCCCCTTGCACTGCAAGGCAGACTCTCCACCCACTGGACCATCAGGGAAGCACTAAAATGGTAAATTCTATGTCATGTGTATTTTACCACATTTTAAAAACTGCAAAATAAATGACTTTTCCTGCTGACTGGTAAAGAAAAGATAAACTTTCTCTCCTGTACTCTGCATGACATTCAAAATTGACAATAGTAAAGAAGGTTTTCTTTAAGAATCAGTATAGCAGAACAGTTAAGAGGGTTGGAATTTGCATTTTGATAGTCTGAGTTCAAATTCCAGCTCTTCCATTCCATGCTACATGACTCTGGACACCTAGTTAAACTCAAGCAACTCACTCAAAATTGCCTGTAAAATGATGAGAATTGCCATATTATATAGTAATCCTGCTTCTAGATAAATATCAAAAGAATTGAAAGCAGAGACTAAAATACTTGTACACCAATATTCATAGCATCATTATTCACAATAGTCAAAAGGCAGAAATAATCCAAATACTCATAAACAGAAGAATGGGTAAACAAGTGTGATCTATTCATGTGATGGAGTACTATTCACCATAAAAAGGAATGGAATTCTGATACATGCTACAACATGGACAAACCTTGAAAATGGTTGCTTGATGAAGGAAAATGGTCATAGAAGGAAAAAATATTGTATGATTCCACTGACAGGAAATACCTAAAACAGGCAAATTCATAGAGACTGAAAGCAGAATAGAGATAACTAGGACTTGGGTTCCCCTCTGGAAATAGTGTTTAATGAGTAAAAATTTCTGTTTGGAAGGATGGCAAAGATCTGGAAGTGGATGATGGTGATGGTTACACAGCATTGTGAATGTACTTAACACACACTTTAACATGGTTAAAATGGTAATCTTTTTTTAATTTTGGCCTCCTTTATTGGTTTTTCATTTATTTATTTTTATTCATCTTATTCTTTGACCTCTGTGGGCCTCTCATTGCAGTAGCCTCTCTCGCGGCAGAGCGCCAGCTCTGGGTGCATGCACTCCAGAGCGCTGGCTCCTAATTGGACACACGGGTCCAGCTGCTTTGTGGCACGTGGGGTCTTCCCAGGTCAGCGATCGACCGGTGCCCCTTGCACTGCAAGGCAGACTCTCCACCCACTGGACCATCAGGGAAGCACTAAAATGGTAAATTCTATGTCATGTGTATTTTACCACATTTTAAAAACTGCAAAATAAATGACTTTTCCTGCTGACTGGTAAAGAAAAGATAAACTTTCTCTCCTGTACTCTGCATGACATTCAAAATTGACAATAGTAAAGAAGGTTTTCTTTAAGAATCAGTATAGCAGAACAGTTAAGAGGGTTGGAATTTGCATTTTGATAGTCTGAGTTCAAATTCCAGCTCTTCCATTCCATGCTACATGACTCTGGACATCTAGTTAAACTCCAAGCAACTCACTCAAAATTGCCTGTAAAATGATGAGAATAATGGTCCCCACTTCATGATGCTTTATGGGTGTGAAATAAGATAATGCTTGGACAGACATAACTCAGTGTCTGACACATAGCTTTAAAAAGCACAAGTAAAATATAAATCTGGTTTTTGCTGTTATTGGATGTTACTGTCATTATTACCTTAAAGTACTTAGGACACTTTGATTACTTATTTTGATTACTTTTCATATCATTAAAGAACAGCCTGAAAAAAATTAATCATTTCTTCTAAAATGGAAAAATCCTAATCCTTGTTCCTTTAAACCAATATTTTTATGTTTTATGCCACAATTATGCAAATTATAGCGTTCTTGGCACTTTCTGATCTCTCTTCAATGGACTTGGGTGCCATCAGTTTGGTTCTCTTTGCTCTCAGTATCAACTAGACAAATTTGGAGAGGACAGTACCTCAAAGGAGAGAAGCTAGTTCCTCACATGACAAGTCCACCTTAAATGGCAGAAAACCTGAACTGCCAGTGTCCAGCCCTCCAGGTTCATGTAGCTGTAAAACGCCTGCTGGCTGAGAAGGCTCCTTCTTCATGGGGTATGTTCCAGTAGCATGAAATGTATAGCATTTACATAATGTCCGCCCCTGGCTGAGGAATGATGTATTTCTGGTGTGTCATTCCCAGTACTGCCCTTTCCTTCAGCTAAGGGTACAGCAGGCTTACTTGGAAGGACTCAGAAGACCAACTCAGTGTTTTCCTCTGATGAATTAGCTTCTACCAGTATGTCTTGCACTAGGAAACTCTCCACCCACTGGACCATCAGGGAAGCACTAAAATGGTAAATTCTATGTCATGTGTATTTTACCACATTTTAAAAACTGCAAAATAAATGACTTTTCCTGCTGACTGGTAAAGAAAAGATAAACTTTCTCTCCTGTACTCTGCATGACATTCAAAATTGACAATAGTAAAGAAGGTTTTCTTTAAGAATCAGTATAGCAGAACAGTTAAGAGGGTTGGAATTTGCATTTTGATAGTCTGAGTTCAAATTCCAGCTCTTCCATTCCATGCTACATGACTCTGGACATCTAGTTAAACTCCAAGCAACTCACTCAAAATTGCCTGTAAAATGATGAGAATAATGGTCCCCACTTCATGATGCTTTATGGGTGTGAAATAAGATAATGCTTGGACAGACATAACTCAGTGTCTGACACATAGCTTTAAAAAGCACAAGTAAAATATAAATCTGGTTTTTGCTGTTATTGGATGTTACTGTCATTATTACCTTAAAGTACTTAGGACACTTTGATTACTTATTTTGATTACTTTTCATATCATTAAAGAACAGCCTGAAAAAAATTAATCATTTCTTCTAAAATGGAAAAATCCTAATCCTTGTTCCTTTAAACCAATATTTTTATGTTTTATGCCACAATTATGCAAATTATAGCGTTCTTGGCACTTTCTGATCTCTCTTCAATGGACTTGGGTGCCATCAGTTTGGTTCTCTTTGCTCTCAGTATCAACTAGACAAATTTGGAGAGGACAGTACCTCAAAGGAGAGAAGCTAGTTCCTCACATGACAAGTCCACCTTAAATGGCAGAAAACCTGAACTGCCAGTGTCCAGCCCTCCAGGTTCATGTAGCTGTAAAACGCCTGCTGGCTGAGAAGGCTCCTTCTTCATGGGGTATGTTCCAGTAGCATGAAATGTATAGCATTTACATAATGTCCGCCCCTGGCTGAGGAATGATGTATTTCTGGTGTGTCATTCCCAGTACTGCCCTTTCCTTCAGCTAAGGGTACAGCAGGCTTACTTGGAAGGACTCAGAAGACCAACTCAGTGTTTTCCCTCTGATGAATTAGCTTCTACTTGGTCGTGACTGAGAGGATTGACTTACTCATGTCTTCTGCATCCAAGTTCAGTTTGGGAGACCAAAGATGGTCATTCTAATCTGACCCTGAGCAAAGACCAAGGCACACGGTCATGGAATTTGAAAAGGCTGTTGTAAAGATGTTTCACGAGGTTGCCAAAAGAAAGTGTGGGTCCAATACAAAGAGTTTATGCCTTGTGACCTTGGGCAAGTCACCTAAACACAAGTCCACAGTTTCCTCTGGACTCAAAGTTCTATTCTTGGGTCAGGAGGAGCTCAGATAAACATGGGCATTTAGAAAAGCATAAAGTGTATACACACAGATATAAGTACTATGATTTTTCTCCCTTGAGGGGAAAAATATTAATGTAGTTAAAGACCCATGAGAATACAAGAGTTGTAAGGCAACTTAGAGATTTAAAACAGTTCATTTTACAGATAATGAAATGCAGACTCAGAGAGATTAGTGAGATTTCCAAATAAAGGACAAAGCTAGGCTTAGATGCTAGCTTTCATGACTTCCAGTCAGGGTTCTATGAGCTCCTACAGGATGTGTTCCCCTCCTCTCTGTTACCAAACTCAGGTTTGATTGTTCCTCCTTCAAGAGCCAGTAATTCCATCAGCAAGTGTTAGTAGAAAGAAAAGTCACTTTAATTAGAAAAGCCAGCAATGAGGGGAGAAGGTGGACTGGTGTCCTGAGACCAACTACAGACACTCTGCCCAGTCATGACAAAAAATTTGAGAGGACAGTACCTCAAAGGAGAGAAGCTAGTTCCTCACATGACAAGTCCACCTTAAATGGCAGAAAACCTGAACTGCCAGTGTCCAGCCCTCCAGGTTCATGTAGCTGTAAAACGCCTGCTGGCTGAGAAGGCTCCTTCTTCATGGGGTATGTTCCAGTAGCATGAAATGTATAGCATTTACATAATGTCCGCCCCTGGCTGAGGAATGATGTATTTCTGGTGTGTCATTCCCAGTACTGCCCTTTCCTTCAGCTAAGGGTACAGCAGGCTTACTTGGAAGGACTCAGAAGACCAACTCAGTGTTTTCCCTCTGATGAATTAGCTTCTACTTGGTCGTGACTGAGAGGATTGACTTACTCATGTCTTCTGCATCCAAGTTCAGTTTGGGAGACCAAAGATGGTCATTCTAATCTGACCCTGAGCAAAGACCAAGGCACACGGTCATGGAATTTGAAAAGGCTGTTGTAAAGATGTTTCACGAGGTTGCCAAAAGAAAGTGTGGGTCCAATACAAAGAGTTTATGCCTTGTGACCTTGGGCAAGTCACCTAAACACAAGTCCACAGTTTCCTCTGGACTCAAAGTTCTATTCTTGGGTCAGGAGGAGCTCAGATAAACATGGGCATTTAGAAAAGCATAAAGTGTATACACACAGATATAAGTACTATGATTTTTCTCCCTTGAGGGGAAAAATATTAATGTAGTTAAAGACCCATGAGAATACAAGAGTTGTAAGGCAACTTAGAGATTTAAAACAGTTCATTTTACAGATAATGAAATGCAGACTCAGAGAGATTAGTGAGATTTCCAAATAAAGGACAAAGCTAGGCTTAGATGCTAGCTTTCATGACTTCCAGTCAGGGTTCTATGAGCTCCTACAGGATGTGTTCCCCTCCTCTCTGTTACCAAACTCAGGTTTGATTGTTCCTCCTTCAAGAGCCAGTAATTCCATCAGCAAGTGTTAGTAGAAAGAAAAGTCACTTTAATTAGAAAAGCCAGCAATGAGGGGAGAAGGTGGACTGGTGTCCTGAGACCAACTACAGACACTCTGCCCAGTCATGACAACTTTTAAAGGGCAAAGAGTTAGGGCAGGGAGTAGGGGAAGCATCTCAGTGAATCACGGAGGCAGAAGATTGCATTCTGCATCCTTCTACACTAAATGCAGACTGGCTGACTCTTCAGATGTCATCTTGCCCATGTGATCTGCCTCGGGATCGCTAAGGGAGCTGTTAGGGTAGAGAGCTAGCCATTCTTCAACTATTAAATTCTTCATTTTTACTCCTTTTAATCTAGGAAAAGAATCAACAGGCTAGGGAAGGCAAGGTGTACATTCAGAAGAGCCCAAGTCAGGAGGTTAAATTGCCTACTGATCTCATTTCGATGATTGCATTCTTTCAAGTTCAAAAAAAATAAGCATGGGCCCACAGGAAAGGGGCATAAGAGTTGCTTTCATCACCATCACTCTTCTGAACTCACCCTTGTTCACTGTATTCTAGGCAGGTCATCCTCTGTGCTGTTGCACAAACGTGTTTAGGGGTACTATGCTGACTGTGCCACCCACTATTAAAGCATGAGCCTTTAGAGAGCAATAAAGACCCCTCAGAAGTAAAATGTGTGATAGCACAAAGAAATACTTTGAAAAGTATGAAAGGGTTGGAAGATTATATTGACAAAAATTTCCAGAACAGAGTAAAAAGACAAAGGAATGCAAAATAGTAGAGGGAGAAAAAATTGAACAGAGAATCTATACATGAAAAACATGAGTTTTAGAAAGAAAGAACAAACAGGAAAAAATGGAGGGGAAGAAGCCACTTATTAAATAATTCAAGAAAGTTCTCCAGAACTGAAGAGCTTGTGCTTCCAACTCCAAAAGCCCAGCACAATGATGAGAAACATGAACATGGAATTCGAAAATTCTGGATCAAAGAAGTTTTACAAGGTTGCCAAGAGATAGTGTGGGTTCTATACAAAGAAACAGAACAGAGTGGTTTTTCAATAGCAACTCTAAAATCTATATGTGAAGAGACTACTCATTGAAAAAGACCCTGATATTGGGAAAAAGAGAAGGCAAAAAGAAAAGGGAAAGACACAGGATGAGATGGTTGTATGGCATCATGAGTCAATAGACGTGAGTTTGAGTAAGCTCCAGGAGATGGTGAAGTGTGGGGCCCTAAATGAAAGAGGGCCTTTGCAAGCATAAGGAAGCTTAAGCACATATTTACCGTTTGGAGCTAAGATGGCGCCTACAGGAAGAGACGAGGGCATAATCTAAAGTCAATTGTCAAAACTTCTGATTGGCCCCCTGGTTTCCGCGCTCGTGGGCAATGCATGCTCACCATAAATTCCTATTGCAATGTACATACATAATTGCTTGACCTTTAGCTTGATTGGTGTGACTATAGGAAGTCCCTTGCGAATCCCCCTTAATTTGCCTATAAAAGCTGTAAGTCTGCACTAATAAAACAGAACTGCTTTGACAGAACCACTTCCGTGTCTGATTGTTTCCTGCGTTCGCGGTGGTGGGGAGCCTGGGTGGCAGGCAGCAGACTCGACTCTCTCCGAGATCTCCCAGTTCAGCCAGGGGCAATCCCACTGCCTTCCTTTCTGTGGAAGGTCCCCGCAGTGAAGGACAGGGAAGCCTGGTGTGCTGCCATCCATGGGGTTGCAAAGAGATGGACATGACTGAGCTACTAACCAGAACTGAACTGAACTAAACTGAAAATCTAGAAGATGGTAATGTTTTTAGAATTCTGAGTTGTGATTTCCAACCTAGGATTCTATATCCAACATTTGTATACAACATCTGCGAAAGTAACAGCAATAAGTCCTTTCTCAGAAACCTATTGAAAGAAGTGCTCAATTAAACTGAAAGAGTAAATCACGAGCATTGAATTCATGGGCTATAACAAGAACTCTACTTTTCATGTCCTTCCCAAGTCTGTTATAATTAGTAATTAGATGTATGTATTTGTGGAATATTTATAAGTAGTTAATGAGTTCAATGGCCACCAGAGGTTAGTGTGAGGTGTGTACGTGTTCAAGAGTAGGGGAAGTCCACAAGTCTGGGTCAGTGGTGGGCTTTTCCAGCCACTGACTATTATTGGAGTACTAATGGAGTGGGGGCATTTTATGGGTAGAGCTGGTAAATTTCTTGGTGGGATTAGGTGGCTATTGGGCCTTTAGCTGAAAGGGCTGCCTCTCAGTTGCTCTCAGCTAACTTCCTGCCTATATAAGCTAATATGTGTGTATATGGATATATAAAAATCAGTCAATAGGCATACATACTACATGGAGTTTTAAATTTCCCTGAGCCATATTATATTTTTGTTTTACTTACAAAGATGATAATTATGGGGACTTGTGAAGTTTCTTAACCAAGGTATACAGGAAAAAAGTCTGGGGGAAAGAAACCATTACAAAATAGTGATGGCAGCCTTATAAGTTAACATTGTGACATGTTATTTATTTTCCTCCTTATTTCCTATATGTCTTTAAAGTTAGGAATTTTTTAAAAATCACAGTATGCTTATTTTCCTCTTTTTTCTTACTAAAACTAATGTGTGACACGCTATTTATTTCCCTCCTTATTTCCTATACGTCTTTAAATTTAGGAATTTTTTAAAAATCCTCGTATGTTTATTTTCCTTCTTTTTCTTACTAAAACTAATGCTTACTTACATTATTTCCAATAACTCTGGGTTCTATTTTCTAATTGCATAATCCCCCCAAGTAAAACATGGTTGCCAAGGAGACCTATCTTTAAATTAATCAGCAAACATCTTATGGAAGGTTGCCTTAAAAAGAAAATCTTACAAAGTGGCTTTAAAGTTTCAATTTAAGAGAACATTTCCCAGGAATCACACTTAGAGGAATGCTCGTCCTTCAACAAGGGGATGAAAGTTATGGAAAATCCGGAAAAGTCCTTGGATTCTGCTAGAACTTCCCTCTCTTCCCACCTTCATCTTGCATGAGCCACTGGAGTCTTGTAACAGCCTCTGAACTTCATTCTCACTCCATATTCGACACCACAGCAATAAAATTAATGGGTTGAGCATTTTCTACCTAATAAGTGCTGCAGATATAAATGTCTCAGCCATTTGTCTTTTCAGTGGGAGTTAAAAAAAAAAGAACTCATACTGTAGCCTTGCCTATCTCCCATTTTGGTTAACATTATCATTTAAATTGCATCTCACAAGTTACTAGATTAAGGAAGAGGGGCTGTTTGAATAGGTTATACTTTGCTTTTTTCATTCAGGGACTGTTTAGAGTCTCAAATCAATTCCAACTGACTTTCTAAAACGTGTTAGGGGAAAAAATACATTGTGATCAAGAGCAATTGCAGTGCAAATACCAGGAAGGAAAAAAGACTTTCAGTTGTTTCAGCAGGAAACTGTTCTATATGTGGAATGTGCCTGTCCCTTGTTTTCTTTTATTTTCCTTCCACTGAAAGAATTTTAACCATTTGGCTGTTCATTAACATTTCCAAAATGAACAAGGGGAAACGTGTATCTCAAAGGCTGTCATCTTAAAATAAAAATAAGTATTGGACCAGCCTGTGCATCTTTCTCTTCCCCTAACACGCTGCACTCTGCAAGGAGGAACCTCTTATTGTACATGTGAAGATATTCTTTGGTTTGATCTGAATCCCAGCCCCTCTGGCTGTGTGCCTTTGGGCAAGTCACTCAATGTCTTCCCACGTTTCCTCAGCTGTAAAAACACAGGTTATATCAAGGCTTATAGCAGGATAGTATTAACAGCGATTACACATTATTTCCAATAACTCTGGGTTCTATTTTCTAATTGCATAATCCCCCCAAGTAAAACATGGTTGCCAAGGAGACCTATCTTTAAATTAATCAGCAAACATCTTATGGAAGGTTGCCTTAAAAAGAAAATCTTACAAAGTGGCTTTAAAGTTTCAATTTAAGAGGACACTTCGCAGGAATCACACATAGAGGAATGCTCGTCCTTCAACAAGGGGATGAAAGTTATGGAAAATCCGGAAAAGTCCTTGGATTCTGCTAGAACTTCCCTCTCTTCCCACCTTCATCTTGCATGAGCCACTGGAGTCTTGTAACAGCCTCTGAACTTCATTCTCACTCCATATTCGACACCACAGCAATAAAATTAATGGGTTGAGCATTTTCTACCTAATAAGTGCTGCAGATATAAATGTCTCAGCCATTTGTCTTTTCAGTGGGAGTTAAAAAAAAAAGAACTCATACTGTAGCCTTGCCTATCTCCCATTTTGGTTAACATTATCATTTAAATTGCATCTCACAAGTTACTAGATTAAGGAAGAGGGGCTTTTTGAATAGGTTATACTTTGCTTTTTTCATTCAGGGACTGTTTAGAGTCTCAAATCAATTCCAACTGACTTTCTAAAACGTGTTAGGGGAAAAAATACATTGTGATCAAGAGCAATTGCAGTGCAAATACCAGGAAGGAAAAAAGACTTTCAGTTGTTTCAGCAGGAAACTGTTCTATATGTGGAATGTGCCTGTCCCTTGTTTTCTTTTATTTTCCTTCCACTGAAAGAATTTTAACCATTTGGCTGTTCATTAACATTTCCAAAATGAACAAGGGGAAACGTGTATCTCAAAGGCTGTCATCTTAAAATAAAAATAAGTATTGGACCAGCCTGTGCATCTTTCTCTTCCCCTAACACGCTGCACTCTGCAAGGAGGAACCTCTTATTGTACATGTGAAGATATTCTTTGGTTTGATCTGAATCCCAGCCCCTCTGGCTGTGTGCCTTTGGGCAAGTCACTCAATGTCTTCCCACGTTTCCTCAGCTGTAAAAACACAGGTTATATCAAGGCTTATAGCAGGATAGTATTAACAGTATATTTCTAACTTTTATGATCATAATTCATAAGATTACACACTTTATATCAAAGCCCAGAACTCAGGTGTAATTAAGTATGCGTGTGCCAAGTCACGTCAGTCACATCCAGTTCTATGTGACCACATAGACTGTAACTTGCCCAGCTTCTCTGTCCATGGACTTCTCCTGGCAAGAATACTGGAGGTGGTTGCCACTTCCTTCTCCAGGGGATCTTTCTGACCCAGGGATTAAATTTACGTCTCTTATGCCTCTTGCATTCAGGTTGTTTACCACTACATGCATGGATCAAACCAGTCAATCCTAAAGGGAATAGACCCTGGATATCATTGAAAGGACTGATGCTGAAGTTGAAGCTCCAGTACTTTGGCCGCCTGATCTGAAGAGCCGGCTCACTGGAAAAGGCCCTGATGCTGGGAAAGATTGAGGGCCTGCTACAGTCCATGGGGTGGAAAAGTGTCGGACATGACTCAGGGACTGAACAACAACAACAAAATATGCACATGTATGAAATTTAAATTTACAAAATAGGAGCTTATCCATATTACATATGACAGATTTGCTTAGTTTTTGTTCTATTTTGTTTTTTTTTCTTATTTTTTCCCCATCATGCCTCTTTTATTTTTATATTTATTTTCATCCATCTTTTATTCTTTTTTTTTTAATTACTAAATACATTTTGTTAGTTTTTATTTTGGCCTCTTTTATTGGTTTTTTATTTATTTATCTTCATCTATCTTTATTCTTTGACCTGTGTGGGCCTCTCATTGCAGTGGCCTCTCCTGTTGCAGAGCACTGGCTCTGGGCACATGCGCTCTACAGTGCTGGCTCATAATTGGGCACACCAGTCCAGCTGCTCCACAGCACGTGGGATCTTCCTGGGCCAGGGAGCGAACCAGTGCCCCTTGCACTGCAAGGTGGACTCTCTACACACTCGACCACCAGAGAAGCCCGGTTTGTTTCCTATGTCTAAA
Source organism: Tragulus kanchil (assembly GCA_022376925.1). NCBI lineage: Eukaryota > Metazoa > Chordata > Mammalia > Artiodactyla > Tragulidae > Tragulus > Tragulus kanchil. The sequence continues at coordinate 110,246,292 of JAIOJX010000002.1, read as the reverse complement.
AAATTACTTTTGCAACATACTAAATTGATTCTTTTACTAATGGATCACAACCTAAAGTTTGAGAAACACTACTTTGGAGTGCATACTGGCAACCTGTGGCCAAAGATGCAAATTGGACCTTTTTTTTGTCTGTAAAAAAAAGCTTTATTGGAACACTACCATGATTGCAAATTTACATATATTCTGTGATTTTTTTATTGATATTAATACAATGGAAGGTTGAGTAGTTATCACAGAGAACTTCACATGCAGAGTTAAAATTGTTACCTCTGGCCCAATAAGAAAATGTTAGCCAACTCTTAGGTCAAGGGTGAAATGCAATCCATCCAATGTGATAGGTTGAATATACGTCTCGTATGCCTCTTGCATTCAGGTTGTTTACCACTACATGCATGGATCAAACCAGTCAATCCTAAAGGGAATAGACCCTGGATATCATTGAAAGGACTGATGCTGAAGTTGAAGCTCCAGTACTTTGGCCGCCTGATCTGAAGAGCCGGCTCACTGGAAAAGGCCCTGATGCTGGGAAAGATTGAGGGCCTGCTACAGTCCATGGGGTGGAAAAGTGTCGGACATGACTCAGGGACTGAACAACAACAACAAAATATGCACATGTATGAAATTTAAATTTACAAAATAGGAGCTTATCCATATTACATATGACAGATTTGCTTAGTTTTTGTTCTATTTTGTTTTTTTTTCTTATTTTTTCCCCATCATGCCTCTTTTATTTTTATATTTATTTTCATCCATCTTTTATTCTTTTTTTTTTAATTACTAAATACATTTTGTTAGTTTTTATTTTGGCCTCTTTTATTGGTTTTTTATTTATTTATCTTCATCTATCTTTATTCTTTGACCTGTGTGGGCCTCTCATTGCAGTGGCCTCTCCTGTTGCAGAGCACTGGCTCTGGGCACATGCGCTCTACAGTGCTGGCTCATAATTGGGCACACCAGTCCAGCTGCTCCACAGCACGTGGGATCTTCCTGGGCCAGGGAGCGAACCAGTGCCCCTTGCACTGCAAGGTGGACTCTCTACACACTCGACCACCAGAGAAGCCCGGTTTGTTTCCTATGTCTAAAAAATTACTTTTGCAACATACTAAATTGATTCTTTTACTAATGGATCACAACCTAAAGTTTGAGAAACACTACTTTGGAGTGCATACTGGCAACCTGTGGCCAAAGATGCAAATTGGACCTTTTTTTTGTCTGTAAAAAGCTTTATTGGAACACTACCATGATTGCAAATTTACATATATTCTGTGATTTTTTTATTGATATTAATACAATGGAAGGTTGAGTAGTTATCACAGAGAACTTCACATGCAGAGTTAAAATTGTTACTCTCTGGCCCAATAAGAAAATGTTAGCCAACTCTTAGGTCAAGGGGTGAAATGCAATCCATCCAATGTGATAGGTTGAATATAATGCCTTGTGTCTCTAATAGATTGAATAAATGGACTTTCCTGGTGGTCCAGTGGGTAAAGACTCCACCTTGCAGTGCAAGGGGCGCTAGTTCAATCCCTGGCCTGGGAAGATCCCATGTGCCGTGGAGCGGCTGAACTGATGTGTCCAATTACCGAGCCAGTGCTCTGGAGCACATGCACCCAGAGCCAATGCTCTGAAACGAGAGAGGCCACTGCGATGGGAGGCCCACACAGGCCAAAAGAACAAAGATGGATATAAATGAAAGACCAATAGAAGTGCCCCCCCAAAAAATTGAATAAATATCTTTTTATTATTATCATAGGTAATGTTTTTGCTACTACTATCTACTATTAACTATGAACCAAAGCTAGCTAGCCATGGAAGGAGATTTCTCATAAAATAAACATGACAAGTTTAACCTTAAAAAAGGGAGAATGGATTTAAACAACAAACACGGAACAAAGACTTTGTAAACTAAGCACCAACTTTCACACTGAGAGTCATTCAATCTCTTTTATCTCAAGCTCCAGGCACATGTATAAGTGCAGTCACTTTTCTAGGCTGGCATTAGAAGCCTCCTTACTGCAGGCAAGTTAGCAGACAGAGAGAGGTTAGACAACATTTAAGCTTTTAAACCCCTCAGATCCCTCCACCAAAGGTGCCCTGCTCTTCTTCCTGTAGTCATTAGAGAATAAATCTCTGATAAGCAAAGTAAATTAGATGCATGCATTATGCTAATTGAGTCATCTCCTCTGCTTGGCTGGGCAGATCCCTCCACCAAAGGTGCCTAAAAATTACTTTTGCAACATACTAAATTGATTCTTTTACTAATGGATCACAACCTAAAGTTTGAGAAACACTACTTTGGAGTGCATACTGGCAACCTGTGGCCAAAGATGCAAATTGGACCTTTTTTTTGTCTGAAAAAAAAAGCTTTATTGGAACACTACCATGATTGCAAATTTACAGATATTCTGTGATTTTTTTATTGATATTAATACAATGGAAGGTTGAGTAGTTATCACAGAGAACTTCACATGCAGAGTTAAAATTGTTACTCTCTGGCCCAATAAGAAAATGTTAGCCAACTCTTAGGTCAAGGGGTGAAATGCAATCCATCCAATGTGATAGGTTGAATATAATGCCTTGTGTCTCTAATAGATTGAATAAATGGACTTTCCTGGTGGTCCAGTGGGTAAAGACTCCACCTTGCAGTGCAAGGGGCGCTAGTTCAATCCCTGGCCTGGGAAGATCCCATGTGCCGTGGAGCGGCTGAACTGATGTGTCCAATTACCGAGCCAGTGCTCTGGAGCACATGCACCCAGAGCCAATGCTCTGAAACGAGAGAGGCCACTGCGATGGGAGGCCCACACAGGCCAAAAGAACAAAGATGGATATAAATGAAAGACCAATAGAAGTGCCCCCCCAAAAAATTGAATAAATATCTTTTTATTATTATCATAGGTAATGTTTTTGCTACTACTATCTACTATTAACTATGAACCAAAGCTAGCTAGCCATGGAAGGAGATTTCTCATAAAATAAACATGACAAGTTTAACCTTAAAAAAGGGAGAATGGATTTAAACAACAAACACGGAACAAAGACTTTGTAAACTAAGCACCAACTTTCACACTGAGAGTCATTCAATCTCTTTTATCTCAAGCTCCAGGCACATGTATAAGTGCAGTCACTTTTCTAGGCTGGCATTAGAAGCCTCCTTACTGCAGGCAAGTTAGCAGACAGAGAGAGGTTAGACAACATTTAAGCTTTTAAACCCCTCAGATCCCTCCACCAAAGGTGCCCTGCTCTTCTTCCTGTAGTCATTAGAGAATAAATCTCTGATAAGCAAGGTAAATTAGATGCAGTGACATTATGCTAATTGAGTCATCTCCTCTGCTTGGCTGGGCTGAGCTGTTAATTACCAGCTAATCTTATCAATATGGCGGCTGATTGGCAGTGGCTTGTGGAGAGAAGGCTAAGGACCCCAGTTTGCTCCCAATGTCTGTCATTGGCTGAAACAGATATCAAACCTGCCAGTCCCTCCTGAAACCATCTGAACACTGAGGAAATACAGTTTAGAAGGAACAAGACTGTCGTTCAAGAATCGTGCAGGGGAAGCACGGGAAAATGGCAAACCTCCAACAAAATGTTAAGGTGAAGAAAGAAAGGGCCAAGATTGCAAATCATACATTATTAAAGCTTCATTCTTCCCCCTCTCCATCTAGATCAAATTTTATTTCAGCAAGGCACAAGAGCTTAAGAGAGATAAAAGACTTTAAAATATAAATTAGGTCTTATTTATTTCACCACCATGAGCCAAATGCACTGGGTTCTGTCTGAATATGTTGCCCAGAAAGGCTAAATGAGTTGGCTTTCATCTGGATGAATGTCTATGATTTGCTGACATCTGGCAGAAGAGGTCTTGCAGCCAACCAAATCAAAACCCTCTGGAAACCATGAGGTTCCATTGGGGGATCTCTGCCCCCACTTCTTTGCAGAATTACCCTGATAACCATTTGTGAATCCTCCAAGGAGCCTAAATGAGCTCGTGGCAAGTTAGAGGGAGGCTTCCTTTTGCTTGCATTCACCGACAGCCTTCTCGGAGGCCCAAACACATGGATTTTATGACAGGATCCAGTTGTCAGCATTTCAGCCAAGGAATATGAGCCCAGCAGCTTGGTAAAAGTTAAACTGATCTGTAGAACCCCAGTACTGGCAAGGGTGTGGGGAAACAGGTAGTCCCTGTGTGTTGGTGGGAATGGAAACCACTAGAGTCTTTCCTCTGGAGGGTTTTGGCGTGTGGGGTGAAGGGTTTGTCACTTGGCGGTAGGTCTTAACACATTCAATGCACGTATGTTTTGACCCAGCGGTTCTAACCCTCAGATACTAACAGGAAATTCTTATGTAGTGATTATGACATGGCCAAATGAAGGCTACCTTTTGGAATTGAGATGCAGTGACATTATGCTAATTGAGTCATCTCCTCTGCTTGGCTGGGCTGAGCTGTTAATTACCAGCTAATCTTATCAATATGGCGGCTGATTGGCAGTGGCTTGTGGAGAGAAGGCTAAGGACCCCAGTTTGCTCCCAATGTCTGTCATTGGCTGAAACAGATATCAAACCTGCCAGTCCCTCCTGAAACCATCTGAACACTGAGGAAATACAGTTTAGAAGGAACAAGACTGTCGTTCAAGAATCGTGCAGGGGAAGCACGGGAAAATGGCAAACCTCCAACAAAATGTTAAGGTGAAGAAAGAAAGGGCCAAGATTGCAAATCATACATTATTAAAGCTTCATTCTTCCCTCTCTCCATCTAGATCAAATTTTATTTCAGCAAGGCACAAGAGCTTAAAGAGAGATAAAAGACTTTAAAATATAAATTAGGTCTTATTTATTTCACCACCATGAGCCAAATGCACTGGGTTCTGTCTGAATATGTTGCCCAGAAAGGCTAAATGAGTTGGCTTTCATCTGGATGAATGTCTATGATTTGCTGACATCTGGCAGAAGAGGTCTTGCAGCCAACCAAATCAAAACCCTCTGGAAACCATGAGGTTCCATTGGGGGATCTCTGCCCCCACTTCTTTGCAGAATTACCCTGATAACCATTTGTGAATCCTCCAAGGAGCCTAAATGAGCTCGTGGCAAGTTAGAGGGAGGCTTCCTTTTGCTTGCATTCACCGACAGCCTTCTCGGAGGCCCAAACACATGGATTTTATGACAGGATCCAGTTGTCAGCATTTCAGCCAAGGAATATGAGCCCAGCAGCTTGGTAAAAGTTAAACTGATCTGTAGAACCCCAGTACTGGCAAGGGTGTGGGGAAACAGGTAGTCCCTGTGTGTTGGTGGGAATGGAAACCACTAGAGTCTTTCCTCTGGAGGGTTTTGGCGTGTGGGGTGAAGGGTTTGTCACTTGGCGGTAGGTCTTAACACATTCAATGCACGTATGTTTTGACCCAGCGGTTCTAACCCTCAGATACTAACAGGAAATTCTTATGTAGTGATTATGACATGGCCAAATGAAGGCTACCTGGGTTGTAAGGAGAATGGAGGCAACAGCCACACAAACGGGGGTTCCCAGGTGGCCCAGACAGTAAAGAATCTGCCTGCAATGCAAGAGACATGTGTTTGACCCTTGGATTGGGAAGAGTCCCTGGAGGAGGAAATGCCAACAAACTTTAGGATTCTTGCCTGGAGAATCCTGTGGGCAGAGGAGCCTGGTCAGCTACAGTGTAAGAGATTGTGAACAGCTGGACACAACTGAGCAACTTTCACAAGGCACTGTTCTAAGTGTTTTGTAGAGTCTATATTCTCATTATTACATTATCCTGTTCCTCAGACTCTTTATTAGTTTCCCTGGTGGCTCAGGTAGTAAAGAATCTGCCTGCAGTGCAGAAGACCCAGGTTCGATCTCTGGGCCAGGAAGATCCCCTGGAGAAGTGAATGACTACTCACTTCAGTATTCTTGCCTGGAGAATTCTATGGATGAAGGAGCTTGGCTGGTTACAGTCCATAGCATTGCAAAAAGTCAGACGTAATTGAGCAACTAACACTTGGACTCTACCCTGAAAAATATGCATATTATCCAACATTGAGTACCTACTATACTAGACACAGTGCTAAGGGTGGATTTTCTCAAAACTCTTAAAACTCTGTAATAACATCTTTGTTTTGTTTTTTTTTGTTTTTTTTGGCTGTGCTGGGTCCTAGGGGGTGGCACTTTCTGGGATCTTCAATTCCCTTAAAGGGTTGGTGGCATCTTTCCTATTTTGAATGGAAGGGATTAAAGGGCAACTAATTGACCCGGTTCCACAAGCTGGTAACTAGATCTTCAGCCCAGACTGTGGGCGGAAGGGTCAGGTTCCCACTTGCCCAGTTCTCCAAATTGCAGAGGATACAAGGGCTTGGTAAAAGTTAAACTGATCTGTAGAACCCCAGTACTGGCAAGGGTGTGGGGAAACAGGTAGTCCCTGTGTGTTGGTGGGAATGGAAACCACTAGAGTCTTTCCTCTGGAGGGTTTTGGCGTGTGGGGTGAAGGGTTTGTCACTTGGCGGTAGGTCTTAACACATTCAATGCACGTATGTTTTGACCCAGCGGTTCTAACCCTCAGATACTAACAGGAAATTCTTATGTAGTGATTATGACATGGCCAAATGAAGGCTACCTGGGTTGTAAGGAGAATGGAGGCAACAGCCACACAAACGGGGGTTCCCAGGTGGCCCAGACAGTAAAGAATCTGCCTGCAATGCAAGAGACATGTGTTTGACCCTTGGATTGGGAAGAGTCCCTGGAGGAGGAAATGCCAACAAACTTTAGGATTCTTGCCTGGAGAATCCTGTGGGCAGAGGAGCCTGGTCAGCTACAGTGTAAGAGATTGTGAACAGCTGGACACAACTGAGCAACTTTCACAAGGCACTGTTCTAAGTGTTTTGTAGAGTCTATATTCTCATTATTACATTATCCTGTTCCTCAGACTCTTTATTAGTTTCCCTGGTGGCTCAGGTAGTAAAGAATCTGCCTGCAGTGCAGAAGACCCAGGTTCGATCTCTGGGCCAGGAAGATCCCCTGGAGAAGTGAATGACTACTCACTTCAGTATTCTTGCCTGGAGAATTCTATGGATGAAGGAGCTTGGCTGGTTACAGTCCATAGCATTGCAAAAAGTCAGACGTAATTGAGCAACTAACACTTGGACTCTACCCTGAAAAATATGCATATTATCCAACATTGAGTACCTACTATACTAGACACAGTGCTAAGGGGTGGATTTTCTCAAAAACTCTTAAAACTCTGTAATAACATCTTTGTTTTTGTTTTTGTTTTTGTTTTTGTTTTTTTTTGGCTGTGCTGGGTCCTAGTGGTGGCACTCGGGATCTTCAATCTTAGTTGTGGCAGGTGGGATCTAGTTCCCTGACTAGGGGCAGAACCTGGTCTCCCAACATTGGAAGCATGGAGTCTTAGCCACTGGGCCACTAGGAAAGTCCCTTGGAAGGACTATTAACTTTCCTATTTTGCAAATGGGAAAGAGGAGATATAAAGGGGACAACTAATTGACCCGAGATGATCCAGCAAGCAGGTGAACTAGAACTCCAGCCCAGACTGTGGGATGGCCAAGGGTCAGGTCTCCCACCCTTGCCCAGTTCTACCTCTCACCAGAGTGACACAAAGGTGTGCACACAAAGCTGTCTGTCACTAAATGGCTTAGCAAGAAGTCCCCTTGTTAGACAGGGGACACCTGAAAAATCATCATCAGGAAATCACGGACAGCCATAGTGGGAAATGTTTTGTAGCTACAATGGAGACCAATACAGATATTAATGCTCTGAAATGGAGTGAACTTCAAGATATATTAAGGAAAAGAGGCAAGTTTTATGTATACTGTGACCATATTTAAATCTTTTTAAAAATAATTTATTTTGGGTAAATTTAGGTTCACAGAAGAGTTGAGCAGAAAACAGACATTTCTTATACAGCCCCATTTGCACACATGCACAACCTCCCCCATTATCAACATCTCCTGCCAGAATGGTACACGTGTTCCAAAGAACCCATATTGGCACACTAGTGTCACCCGAGTTGATAGTTTATATTAGGCTGACTCTTGGTGTACATCTTTTGTTTGCTGTTTAGTTTTGTTAGCTAGTTTGTGTTCAATTGTTTTGTGACCCCATGGACTATAGCCCACTAGGCTCCTCTGTCCATGGGAGTTTTCAGATAATACTGAACTGGATTGCCATTTTCTTCTCCAAGGGATCTTCCAAACCCAGGGATCAAGCCTCCTGCATTGGCGGCTGGATTCTTTACAAGAGCCACATGGGAATGCCCTCTATATCCTTTGGGCTTAGACAAATGTATAATGACATGTATCCACTGTTATGGTGTCATATAGATAGTGTCATGGCCCTAAAAGTCCCCAATACTCTATCTAGTTGTGCCTCACTCCCATCTACCTCTTGGCAATTATTTATCTTTCTAGACTCTATAGTTGTGCCTTTTCCGGAAAGCCACATACTTGGAACCATCCAGCATACAGCCTTTTTAGATGAGCTTCTTTCACTTAGTAATATGCATTTAAGTTTTCTCTGTGGTCTTTTCATGATATGTTAGTTTGTTTCTTTTTAGTGCTGAATAATATTCCAGTGTCTGGATATATCACTGTTTATCCATTCACCCACTGAAGGATATCTTGGTTGCTTCTAAGTTTTGGCAATTTTGAATAAAGCTGCTATAAACACCCCATTTTTTACATGGCTCATTTGCTTTTGGAAATAGTGTGCTTTTGTGCATGCACACGTGTGTGTTTAAATCTCAAAAGTATCACACTAACTCTTACTTATGGCTACATCTGGAGAAATAGATAGAGAAAAAATAAATTGAGAAGTACATTTTATGGCAAAAGAGGCACCAATGATTAAAAAAAAAAAAAGTACATATTCTTTTTTATTCCTTTGGACCTGTGTGTTATTTAAATGTTTTTGCACTGAAATTGTATTCATGAAATTACTTGATTACATTAAAATTTAAAACTAGAAAAGTAAGATAAAACAAAGAGAAATACTTCATGCATCTCACAAAATATGGAGTTCATATTTTCATGAACTCCACTGCAAATTCTCCATAAATGTTTGACTCACTTGTCTAAGTCAAGAATGTGCAGTCAACACTCATTATTCATGGAGTCTACATTTGTGAGTTTCCCTACTCTCTAAAATATATTTGGGATACTAAAATAAATTTGGCATTTTCACAGTTGCTTATAAACACCCATATGAGGACACTCAGGTTCAAAAACGTGACGACAGCCCGGCCATGTCCGCACAGGCCACACACCGGTCACTATACAGTGCTGCCTCCACAGCAGAAACATGGGAGAGGCCAGCGTGTGTGTGAACAAACACCTCTGAAATAAAAGGCAATGGCCTTTGGTGATGGCTAAAGCTCCATTACTTTGTCACCTGATGTGAATGAAGAGCTGACTCATTGCAAGACCCTGATGCTGGGAAAGATTGAGGGCAAGAGGAGAAGGGATGACAGAGGAGGAGATGGTTGGATGGCATCACTGACTCCACAGACATGAGTTCGAGCAAGGACAGAGAAGCCTGGCGGGCTATAGTCCATGGGGTCAAAAAAAGTTGTACAGAACTTAGTAATAAACATCAATGGCCTTAGGTGCTGAACAGAAGCTGAACAAAAGCATGAAGACAAAAATACACAAGGGCTCAACACATACAGTGTAAACAGTGCCCCCACGGAAGATGGGTACAAGCAAGGAAGCAAGAGATGAAGCTCTGCTGAGGTAAAAGAGTGTCCACTTGACCATAGAAGATGTGGTAGATGTATACAATGGAACACAGCTCAACCATAAAAAAGATTGAAATAATATTTGCAGCAACATGGATGGACCTAGAGGTTATCATATCAAGTGAAGTAAGTCAGAAAAAGAAAAACAAATACCATGTGGTATCATTTATAGGTGATATCTAAAACATGACACAAATGAGCTTATCTAAAAAAACCCAATGAAAAGATTATTCTGACTGCCACCTATTATTCAGGTGTGGTATTGAAATGTTTTTGCACTGAAATTGTATTCATGAAATTACTTGATTACATTAAAATTTAAAACTAGAAAAGTAAGATAAAACAAAGAGAAATACTTCATGCATCTCACAAAATATGGAGTTCATATTTTCATGAACTCCACTGCAAATTCTCCATAAATGTTTGACTCACTTGTCTAAGTCAAGAATGTGCAGTCAACACTCATTATTCATGGAGTCTACATTTGTGAGTTTCCCTACTCTCTAAAATATATTTGGGATACTAAAATAAATTTGGCATTTTCACAGTTGCTTATAAACACCCATATGAGGACACTCAGGTTCAAAAACGTGACGACAGCCCGGCCATGTCCGCACAGGCCACACACCGGTCACTATACAGTGCTGCCTCCACAGCAGAAACATGGGAGAGGCCAGCGTGTGTGTGAACAAACACCTCTGAAATAAAAGGCAATGGCCTTTGGTGATGGCTAAAGCTCCATTACTTTGTCACCTGATGTGAATGAAGAGCTGACTCATTGCAAGACCCTGATGCTGGGAAAGATTGAGGGCAAGAGGAGAAGGGATGACAGAGGAGGAGATGGTTGGATGGCATCACTGACTCCACAGACATGAGTTCGAGCAAGGACAGAGAAGCCTGGCGGGCTATAGTCCATGGGGTCAAAAAAAGTTGTACAGAACTTAGTAATAAACATCAATGGCCTTAGGTGCTGAACAGAAGCTGAACAAAAGCATGAAGACAAAAATACACAAGGGCTCAACACATACAGTGTAAACAGTGCCCCCACGGAAGATGGGTACAAGCAAGGAAGCAAGAGATGAAGCTCTGCTGAGGTAAAAGAGTGTCCACTTGACCATAGAAGATGTGGTAGATGTATACAATGGAACACAGCTCAACCATAAAAAAGATTGAAATAATATTTGCAGCAACATGGATGGACCTAGAGGTTATCATATCAAGTGAAGTAAGTCAGAAAAAGAAAAACAAATACCATGTGGTATCATTTATAGGTGATATCTAAAACATGACACAAATGAGCTTATCTACGAAACAGAAACAGACCCACCCACAAACATAGAGAACAGATTTGTGATTCTGACTTGCGGCCACAGGAGCAGGCAGCCCTGGAGGAACACAGCTAATTTCAAAAGGGTGGCCATGCTTTCCCACTTTGTAAGAAACGCCTAGTAGGGAACAGACTTGTGGTTGCCAAGGGGAAGCAGGAAGTGGGGAGGAATGGAGTGGGATCTTGGGGTTAGCAGATGCAAACCATTATATGAAAAGTTAAAGAATTCTCTCAGCGATGTCTGACTCTTTGCAGCTCCATGGACTGTAGCCTGCCAGGCTCCTCTGTCCATAGAATTCTCCAGGCAAGAATACTGGAATGGATAGCCATTTCCCTTTCCCAGGGGATCTTCCTAACCCAGAGATCAAACCCAGGTATCCCACATTGCAGGCAGATTCTTTACCATCTGAGTCACAGGGAAGTCATTATATACAGGACAGATGAACAACAAGGTCCTACTGTATAACACAGGGAACTATATTCAATATCCTGCAATAAACCATAATGGAAAATAATTTTTAAAAGAATGTATATATGTGTGTGTGCATGTGTGTATCTGTGTAACTTAATTTTTCTGTATAGCAGAAATTTGGAGAAGGAAATGGCAACTCACTCCAATATTCTTGCCTGGAAAATTCCATGGATGGAGAAGCCTGGCGAGCTACAGTCCATGGGATCTCAAATATGTCTATATCTATATCTATATCTATGTATCGATCTATGTATCTATGTATTTATCTATCTATATTCCCTGATGACACAGTGGTGAGGAATCTGCCTGCAATGCAGGAGACCTGGGTTCCATCCCTGGGTTGGGAATGTCCCCCTGGAGGAGGGCATGGCAACCCACTCCAGTATTCTTTTTTTTTTTCCACTCCAATATTCTTACCTGGAGAATTCCATGGATGGGAGACCCTGACAGACTGCAGTCTACAGGTTCACATAGACTCAGGCATGACTTAATCAGGAGTGACTAAGCAGCATAGCAAAAATTAATGCAACAGTGAAAATCAACTATACTTCAATTAAAAGGATTTTTTAAAAGAATGTCCATTTGAATTGGAGGAAGAGCAGGCATGTCTCCACTCCTCAACCCCAGCACTTCTGTTACTGAATCCAAGCTCACTCTGCTTACTGCACGACAGGGCAGTGAATCCGAGAGACAAGGGGTTGAGGCAAGGAAAATGACTTTATTCAGACAGCAGCTGATGGAGCAGATGGCAGGCTAGTGCCTCAGAAATAACCATCTTATTGGGGTTTGGATATCAGGTTATTTTATAGATCAGAGATGGCGGGAGGTGAGGAAGCAAAGTAATAAGACCACTAATCTCGCAAACATTTCTTAGAATGGCAAGCCTCAGGCAAGGGATGTGTTGACTTCTCCCTTCTGCTATCTACAGGTGGACAGGCTTATGAACAAAGGCATTTTACTTTAACAATCAGGCAGAGGGACTGGGTCCTGAGGCAAGCTATTAAGTATGATTATAATAATAAAAGCAACAAAAGGCAAGTCAAAGAATCAGTCTTCAACATGGTGTCAGAATTGATTTTCTCCCTGCAACACTTCTGCTATCCACAGGCAGTCAGAAGCTGGAGTCTCAGCCCTGAGCCTCTATCTGAAGCCCTCACAGGTGTGCTCAGCCTGAGGGTGTGCCTAGAATGTGCTATGATGCTTCAGCCGTGTGCAACCCTTTGTGACCCAGTGAACAGTAGCCCATCAGGTTCCTCTGTCCAAGGGATTATCCAGGCAAAATTACTAAAGTGAGTTGCCCTGTCCTCCTCCAGGGAATTTTCCCAACCCAGGGATCGAGCTCACATCTCTTAGGTCTCCTGCATTTGGCAAGCGTGTTCTTTACAACCAGTGCCATCTTGTGCCCAGAGCAGGCTCAGCCAATGGAGGGCAGGAATTGGGGATTCTGACTTTCTAGTGGTTAGATGCTGAACCATGTCTCTAAGGGGCTCTCTGAGAGTCAGTAACTGGCTCAGTCATACATACTGTACCGGCTCCTGCAGCTACCTTGCTTCACTGTCTCTCCCTTACTAGTGCTGCTTTGGAATTCCTTCCCAAGTAATCTTCTTGCACCCAAATCCTTGCCTCAGGTTCTTCTTCTAGGGGAGCAAGCTCAAAACCCATCCGCTATCAGTCATGTGTGACAGTATAATTCATTGACATAATAGTTACAATTTTGTTCTCATTCTAATGAACAAGTTGGCCTTGTTAAGAGAAACATAGCGAATGATTTTTATTCTTCTATTTTTCTCTAACTTGTCACTTTCAGTTAACATGCTGCCATAGACAGCAATGTGCAGAGGATAGCAGAATAAAAAAATAGAACCCAGGTCCAATCTGGATCTGCTTGACTTAGACTTCTTTAACCACTGTTAATTGAGTCTTTTGCTGTTGTTGTCATTCAGTTGCTAAGCCATGTTCAACTCTTTGCAAACCCATGGACTGCAGCACATCAGACTTCCCTGTCCTTCACTCTCTCTCGGAGTTTGCTCGAACTCATGCCCATTGTGTCAATGATGCCATCCAACCACCTCATCTTCTTCCCGGCCTCAATCTTTCCCAGCATCAGGGTCTTCTCCAGTGAGTCAGCTCTTTGCATCAGGTGGCCAATGTATTGGAGCTTCACCTTCAACATCAGTCCATCTTATCAATATTCAGGGTTTATTTCCTTTAAGATTGATTGGTTTGATATTCTTGCTGTCCAAAGGACTCTCAAGAGTCTTCTCCAGCCACAGAGCTGAAAGCATCAGTGCTTCAGTGCTCAGCCTTCTTTATTGTCCAACTCTTACATCTATACATGACTACTGGAAAAACCATTGCTTTGACGATATGGACCTTGTTACTTTCAGTAAATTGCAATCCTGACTGATACAAGCTCCAAAATATTTTATAAAAGCAATAGACAGCGTTTCAGGGGTACTTCTGCCTAAACTGTATGACCTGTATCTAATCACGAAGAGACATTTGACAGACCCCAAAACTGGAATTACCCTGCAAGACAAGTGGTTGTACTCTTTAAAAATGTCAAGGTCAAGAAACACAAAGAAAGAACCGGGAATTTTTCCAGATTATTGGAGATTAAAGACATGAGACATGGGAAAATAGAATCTGTGATTGTTTGTTGAATATTGAGCTGGGAGTAAAGTGAAGGAAGAGTCTGATATTTGATGAAATTTAAATATATTTGATGAAATTTAAATATATTTGATGAAATTTGAATATAACCTGTTCTATAGTGTTATAGTAATGTTCCTGACCTTGATAACTGAACAAAGGCTATGAAAAGAATGACCTTGTTTTTAGGTATTCAGGGGTAAAAAGACTCTCAAACACTTCAGAAATACACACATGTGCATATGCATGAAGAAAGAGAATGATAAGGCAAATGAAGTGAAGTATAAACATTAGGTGAGTCAGGATACAGGCTATAATCAAAGTTCTTTATGAAAGATATTCTTTCAATTGTTTTATAAATTTGAAACTATAGCTAAATAAAAGTTACACAAAAATAAGGTATGACCTAATGAATTCAACTTCCCTGTCCTTCACTCTCTCTCGGAGTTTGCTCGAACTCATGTCCATTGTGTCAATGATGCCATCCAACCACCTCATCTTCTTCCCGGCCTCAATCTTTCCCAGCATCAGGGTCTTCCCCAGTGAGTCAGCTCTTTGCATCAGGTGGCCAATGTATTGGAGCTTCACCTTCAACATCAGTCCATCTTATCAATATTCAGGGTTTATTTCCTTTAAGATTGATTGGTTTGATATTCTTGCTGTCCAAAGGACTCTCAAGAGTCTTCTCCAGCCACAGAGCTGAAAGCATCAGTGCTTCAGTGCTCAGCCTTCTTTATTGTCCAACTCTTACATCTATACATGACTACTGGAAAAACCATTGCTTTGACGATATGGACCTTGTTACTTTCAGTAAATTGCAATCCTGACTGATACAAGCTCCAAAATATTTTATAAAAGCAATAGACAGCGTTTCAGGGGTACTTCTGCCTAAACTGTATGACCTGTATCTAATCACGAAGAGACATTTGACAGACCCCAAAACTGGAATTACCCTGCAAGACAAGTGGTTGTACTCTTTAAAAATGTCAAGGTCAAGAAACACAAAGAAAGAACCGGGAATTTTTCCAGATTATTGGAGATTAAAGACATGAGACATGGGAAAATAGAATCTGTGATTGTTTGTTGAATATTGAGCTGGGAGTAAAGTGAAGGAAGAGTCTGATATTTGATGAAATTTAAATATATTTGATGAAATTTAAATATATTTGATGAAATTTGAATATAACCTGTTCTATAGTGTTATAGTAATGTTCCTGACCTTGATAACTGAACAAAGGCTATGAAAAGAATGACCTTGTTTTTAGGTATTCAGGGGTAAAAAGACTCTCAAACACTTCAGAAATACACACATGTGCATATGCATGAAGAAAGAGAATGATAAGGCAAATGAAGTGAAGTATAAACATTAGGTGAGTCAGGATACAGGCTATAATCAAAGTTCTTTATGAAAGATATTCTTTCAATTGTTTTATAAATTTGAAACTATAGCTAAATAAAAGTTACACAAAAATAAGGTATGATAAGAACTTTACCGTCAGATGTAATCTCAGTTTACCTCTGTTCTTTCTCCCTCTTGAGGACTAATAGCAATGGAGGAAGATAAATGAAAAACAGAAAAACTGAACTAAGAATACAGAAATATAGGCAGAATATGGACTGAAGGCTAATTGTTGAAGTGAAGAAATGCAAATCATCCTAAAATGGTTTCATTTTAAAGAAATCACCCCAAGTAGGTCTAAAATGGTCATGTTTCAAAAATAATAACTAGTATATTGGCCATGTATTGAGCACTAACTGCTTTAGGTGTCTTATTTCATTTAACCCATTTAAACATTTGGTGTGTAATTCTTAAACATAAGAGATAAATTTATAATGAAGTGAGTCTAATTGTTTACTATACATGGATAAACAGTAATCTATTCATAACATTTAATCATTTATTATGCATTAATAAAAGTTACTATTTTGTGCCTCATATTTTAATTTATAAACGTGAAGCCTCATAGTTGTTTTTTTTTTTTTAATTTTGTTCATTTTGCCAATAGTTAATGACACTAAAAACTGACATTTCTTGAGCCCTTAGCACATACCAGGATAGGTTCTAAGCATTTAGCACGCACTATCAGTTGTATGAGTTAATTTCTATTGCAGCCCAGGAACCCATTACTTTAATTATCCCACCTTCACACTAACAAGACTGAGAAACTTGCTCAGGCTCACCGAGATGTGATGTGATGGATGGAACTGGGTTGAAACCCAAATCAGTGTGACTGTGGACAGACAGTTGACTGAGCCTTAGTTCAGTCAGGTGTGTGGTCACCATCAGGACTCAGCCCAGAAGAACAAAAGTAAATTAGAGGTAAGATCAAGCCCTTTGTAAAGAGTATAAGTGCTTCACAACGTTGTGTTGGTTTAGGCTGTACAACACAGTGAATCAGCGGCATGTATACATATAGCTCCTCCCATCTGAGTCCTCCCACCCATCATCCCATCCTGGTAGGTAATCACAGAACACTGGGCTGAGTTCCCTGTGCTATACAACAGCTTCCTATGAGCTATTTTACACAGAGTACACACACACACATACATGGCAGATAGATTTGTCTAAGAAACTCATGGGCTGGAAACTTCCATAGTTTAGAATCCTAGATTACAGACCACAATCTTCAGCATCTCCAAACAGCAGTTCATTTAAATTCTATTGTATGTGCTCCTGCTTCTTCTAATGTGTGTGTTTAAAATCCAGCTTCAACATCACTTTAATCTTTGTGATTTTTAGGGACTTCCTGGGGCTTACAGCTCACCACATCAGCCGTCCTTTCAGTTAAAAGCACATCAAAGTTGGTTGAGTCCCAGCAAATCCCACAGGTTCCTACGGCCTTTGGATTAGACATGGCTAAAGATTAAAGCATAGTTAGTGAACTGCGCCTTTCACTAAAGGACCTCAAACACACTGTAATAAGGCCAAAAAAAAAAAAAAAAAAAAGTACAGTTAACACATTTAGAACAGGTCGTTCATTTCAAGGTAGCATTTTTGCTTTCTTTTCACTCTGCTGGAATTTGCTTTTATTATTTATCCTTTGATTCCAGTCTTGCAAAGAAGGTATTTTGTTTTCTTTTTATAAAATGTAATCCTAGGCATTCTTTCCATCCCCCTCCCTCTCCACTGTTTTCTCCTCTCTCCCCTGCCTCCGTCTACTCCACTGTTCATTTGGAAAAAACAAAACAAAACAAAACAGGGCTTCCCTGGTTGTCTAGTGGGTAAAGAGCCCACCTTGCACTGTGAGGGGCACCGGTTTGATGCCTGGCCCAGGAAGATCCCATGTGCTGTGGAGTGGCTGGACCAGTGTGTCCAGTTGTAAGCCAGCGCTCTGGAACATATGCGCCCAGAGCCAGTGCCCTGCTACAGGAGAGGCCGCTGCAGTGGGAGGCCCACACAGGCCAAAGAACAAAGATGGATGAAAATAAATAAATGAAAGACCAATAAAAGTGGCCAAAAAAAACCAACTGAAACTCAAAAATATTTGCATCCTATAAATGCTCCACCCTTTCTGATATCAAAGTGAAAACAAATGGAAATGACAAGTACTAACAGTGAAAACTGAACTAAAAATCCAAGGTGGGAAAGAGGTTTTTCCATTTTTACGAGTTTCCAACTTCCTTGGCATCCTTTGTGGGTCTAGTTTATGTGACCTAGGCCTAGATTCTTATAGCAGCTGCCCAAGTAGCAGAAATGGACTTAGGGTGAGACTGGGAGTGACTTGGGACACGAACTCTATGGTAACAGTGACTCTTAGGATTGTGCAATTGCCCTGGGCACCCCACTTGCTCACTGCAGCCCCAGCCCTGCCAAATGTTTGCCTACCTCCATCTCCAGCATCTTCTCAACTTCTCTTCTCATTCCTCTCTTCTCTTCCTCAATAGCCAGAGCCATCATGTTCTAGGATAAACCCAATCCTGCCCTTCCTCCCACAAGTCATCACCCTCAGGATAAAAGCCAGACTCCCTGCGAAGGCTTTCCAAAAGCTCTGACTTCTGCTTACCTCTCTCCCCTTCCTTCCCATCCAGTCTGGGTTTCACAGCTGTGTCTCCCTCTTGCCTGAATCGTACTCTCACCCTACTTTTCCAAGCTAACTCCACCTCATTTTTCAGCCGTCACTGGAAAAAAGACTGAGTAATAGATCAGGAGAGAGATGGAATTATAGTCACAGGCTGGCTTTGAGTCCAGCTCTGCTAATTACTTGAGCAAGCTGCCTAATATTTTTGGGTTTGAATCTTCTCAGCTGTTAATTGGTGGTGAAATCAATGCTAAATATTCATTGGAAGGACTCAGACTGAAGCTGAAGCTCCAATGCTTTGGATACCCGATGCAAAGAGATGACTCACTGGAAAAGACCCTAATGTTGGGAAAAATAGAAGGCAGAAGGAGAAGGGGACAACAGAAGATGAGATGTTTGGGTGGCATCACTGACTTAATGGACATGAGTTTGAGCAAGCTCCAAGAGATAATGAAGGACAGGGAATGTTGGCATGCCACTGTCTATGGGGTCACAAAGAGTCAGACGTGACTGAGTGACTCAGCTGAACTGAATTGGTGAGACGTGCACCTCATGAACTGACAGTATATGGGAGGGTTAAAATGAATGACCATGCCTAGTGCCTGGTTAGCATCACATGTGCTAGATATCATGGTGCCACCTTCCCCAGAGTGTTCTGTGAGCCCCCAGGTGTGGGAACAGCCTTCCAAGGCAATTCTGTACCACCTACTCTTAATTCTTTCCTGGCTACCATGATCATGCACTGGTCTATCTCTCGTGCAGTCTACAAGTCTAAAGGCTGAGATTGGGTCTGTCTTGTCCAGTGCTATCCTGCTCTCATACTGCCTAGCCCATAGTAGGGGCTCAAAAACTATGTATTGCGTGCATGCACCAATATGCAAGTGACATGTCCACTGGAACAAAACCCATCCCATCTCTTGGACAAGCAACAGAATATATAGAAGAATCCATGATTGCTCTACACAGTGCACTGCTGAACAGGAGGGACTCAGGTTGAACCAAATGTTAATTCAACCAATGTGAATGGATCATGGGTCAGGCATTGTGCTCTGCAGTAGGAAACACAAAGATGAATTCGTCCTCTGCCAGACCAGTTTTCATTTCTGTCTTATCTCTTATTTCATTGTGTCCGTGATTCCTTATATTTAATTGAATTTTGAGATTTAAAAATTAAAATTTAATTTAGATTTAAAAAGAAAAGCAATAAAAAATAGGTGGTAGGAGAGATCATTAAAACTTGAAATGATCCTCTTTCACTCTGAGAAAAAAGACTGCTGATTTGAAATGCAGTTTCAAGGGTACACTTTCTTGAATTGAATGTTCCTAGGTCCAAATCCCACAACCTCACGACTTGCAAACTCTGTGACTTTAAACAAGTTACTTGGCTTCACTGAGCTTCCAAGTTTATCAACTTTAAAAGGCAGATCATACTAGTACCACCTGAAAGGTTGTTTGTAATGAGGAAATGAGAAAACCCACACAGTTCACCTTGGAACAAGGCATGGTAAATATAAAATAAACATTTCCCTTGGTGTTATTATTACCATCCTCAGGTCCTCACCGACCTAAGTCCGTGGACTCTTACTTGTTCTTACTCTCTTCCATGAGCTGGCTTTCTTTTTTTTTTTTTTTGCTTCAACTTGAAGTTGGAAAACACATCTTTGAGACTTAGAGCTACTTGGCAACATGAGGCAAAGCTGAACTTTGTAGCTAGAGGAGTATTGGAACACTTTATTCTACATTAATTGCCAACACAGAGCAGCAAGCCAGGCCAGACACCTACTCCCTTAATTCCCTTTCCTTTTTTTGGCTACCATGATCATGCACTGGTCTATCTCTCGTGCAGTCTACAAGTCTAAAGGCTGAGATTGGGGCTGTCTTGTCCAGTGCTATCCTGCTCTCATACTGCCTAGCCCATAGTAGGGGCTCAAAACCTATGTATTGCGTGCATGCACCAATATGCAAGTGACATGTCCACTGGAACAAAACCCATCCCATCTCTTGGACAAGCAACAGAATATATAGAAGAATCCATGATTGCTCTACACAGTGCACTGCTGAACAGGAGGGACTCAGGTTGAACCAAATGTTAATTCAACCAATGTGAATGGATCATGGGTCAGGCATTGTGCTCTGCAGTAGGAAACACAAAGATGAATTCGTCCTCTGCCAGACCAGTTTTCATTTCTGTCTTATCTCTTATTTCATTGTGTCCGTGATTCCTTATATTTAATTGAATTTTGAGATTTAAAAATTAAAATTTAATTTAGATTTAAAAAGAAAAGCAATAAAAAATAGGTGGTAGGAGAGATCATTAAAACTTGAAATGATCCTCTTTCACTCTGAGAAAAAAGACTGCTGATTTGAAATGCAGTTTCAAGGGTACACTTTCTTGAATTGAATGTTCCTAGGTCCAAATCCCACAACCTCACGACTTGCAAACTCTGTGACTTTAAACAAGTTACTTGGCTTCACTGAGCTTCCAAGTTTATCAACTTTAAAAGGCAGATCATACTAGTACCACCTGAAAGGTTGTTTGTAATGAGGAAATGAGAAAACCCACACAGTTCACCTTGGAACAAGGCATGGTAAATATAAAATAAACATTTCCCTTGGTGTTATTATTACCATCCTCAGGTCCTCACCGACCTAAGTCCGTGGACTCTTACTTGTTCTTACTCTCTTCCATGAGCTGGCTTTCTTTTTTTTTTTTTTTGCTTCAACTTGAAGTTGGAAAACACATCTTTGAGACTTAGAGCTACTTGGCAACATGAGGCAAAGCTGAACTTTGTAGCTAGAGGAGTATTGGAACACTTTATTCTACATTAATTGCCAACACAGAGCAGCAAGCCAGGCCAGACACGGAGTTTCACAGCTTTCCTTTCAATGTGCTTGGATGATTCTAAGAATTCACAATCTTAGAATGACCTGTGGCCCTGAGATAATCTGATGGGAAATTCTTGGTCTTTTATGGTAGATTTTGAGGAAGTTTAGAGACCATGGCTGTTTCTCTCTCTCAGAAGGTTC
This sequence comes from Tragulus kanchil, assembly GCA_022376925.1. Taxonomy (NCBI): domain Eukaryota; kingdom Metazoa; phylum Chordata; class Mammalia; order Artiodactyla; family Tragulidae; genus Tragulus; species Tragulus kanchil. The sequence continues at coordinate 110,225,061 of JAIOJX010000002.1, read as the reverse complement.
TTTCTTCTTTTTCAGTATGTAGTATTGCCTACCTGAGGCACAAGAAGAGGGCATAAAAGGAATAATAAATGGAACTCTTCTCTTATGTCACCTCTTATTGATTGTTGGTGGGTGCCTGGAGCATCAGCTTGAAAAAGATTCTGATGCAGTTTTATGTTCAGTGGGAAAGAGGCTGTTGATTGATTAGTACTGTCTGCCCTGAGTGGGTGGGTGGGGAGGGCCAGATCTGAATATGGCTGGAGGAAAGCACTTTTTTTCCAGAGGCCTGGAAGTCTCCACCTTCTCTCCATATTCTGTATGCTATTTGTTTCTCTCCATCTCACTTTCCTGTCTGATCCAGGGCTGCTCAGTAGTTCAAAAATAAATGTACTGTTATTTCAGTTGATTTTTCTTTGCATCTGAAAAGAAGAATCCTTCAAGGGTGACGCAAAGAAGAAAAAAACAGTGAAATTTAAGTAGAAGCCATGCATTGCCAGTGAAATCAGTCAACACTTCTCCCATGCAGAGACTCCTTTACAAAATCAAGCTACTTAAGCAATAATTAGAAGGCAGATAAAAGTAATAATAGCTAAATTTGTTGAGCAAGGACTATGTGCCATGCACCATGTGAGCCCAATATGCTCTGATCTTTAAAGAAGATATATTCTGTATGATGGATGCATGGAACTCTAGTACTTTGGTACATATTTGAAATATTTCATGATAGAAAACTTCAAAGATACAATTCCAGGTATTCTGATCTCATTGGCCTGTGGGAATCTGGGGATCAGTAGCCTGAGAAAGCTTCCCCAGGTGACTGTGCTGTGCTGTCAGGGATGGGAACCACTTGGCAGAATGCTCTGTAGAATTTATCTCATTCGGTCCTCACAACTAGCCTAAGACAAATCCTTATTGATGAAATTGAAGTAAAGTGAGAAAAAGGACCACATTTGGCTGAGCCACATTTCAACCCAGAATGACCTGAACTCTAAGCCTTGGCTCTTAACCTCTGGTATTAGGTTAAATATAAGGTTTTCTTAAGTCTTAGAAAAAATAATTGAAAATAAAAATTATATACATTTAAGGTACAATGTGATGTTTTGTATACATATGCATCGTGAAATCTTCACTGCAACTCAGCTAGTAGATACATCCACCAACCCCACAATCTACTCTCTCTGTTGCTATTGTTGTTGTTCAGTTGCTAAGTCATGTCCAACTTTTTGCAACCACATGAACTGCACCATGCCAGGCTTCCCTGTCCTTCACTATCTCGCGGATCTTACTCAAACTCAAGTCCATTGAGTCAGTGATGCCATCCAACCATTTCATCCTCTGTTGCATTTTCTCCTCTTGCCCACAATCTTTCCCACCATCAGGGTCTTTTCCAATGAGTCAGCTCTTCACATCAGGTAGCCAAAGTATTGGAGTTTCAGCTTTAGCATCAGTCCTTGCAATGAATATTCAGGATTGATTTCCTTTAGGATTGACTGGTTTCATCTCCTTGCTGTGCAAGAGTCTTATGTCAAGAGTCTTCTCCCGCACCATAGTTCAAGAGAATCAATTCTTCAGCTCTCAGCCTTCTCTCTGGTCCAAGCCTTGCATCCATACATGACAACTGGAAAAACCATGTACATGCTAAAACACTTCAGTTGTATCCAACTTTTTGTGACCCCATGGACTGTAGCCCGCCAAGTTCCTCTGTGCATGGAATTCTCCAGGCAAGAATACTGGAGTGGATTGCCATAACCTCCTCCAAGGTATCTTCCTGACCAAGGGATCGAACCCTGTCTCTTACATCCCCTGCATTGGCAGGTGAGTTCTCTATCACTAGTGCCACTTGCTTTGACTATATGGACCTTCGTTGGCAAAATGATGTCTCTGCTTTTGAATACACTGTCTAAGTTTGGCATAGCTATTCTCTCTCAGCATATTTAAAATGGACAGTGAGGTGTCATTAACCCTGGTAAGGGTTTCCAGAACTTATCCATCTTATGTAACTGAAGATTTGTATCCTTTGACCCACATGTCCCCATTTCCCTACCTCCCACTTTGTAGCCACCATTCTACTCTCAGTTTCTATCAGTTTGACTTTAGTGAATTCCACATACAACTGAGATGATGCAGTATTTGTCCTTCCATGTCTAGCTTATATCACTTAGTATAATGCTTTCCAGGTTCATCCACATTGTTGTAAATGGCAGGATTTCCTTCTTTTTTATGGTTAAATAATATTCCACTATATATAGGTAATATATTTTCTTTATAAATTTATTCATCAACAAATACTTGAGCTGTCTCTATAGTTTGGTTACTGTGAATAATTCTGCAATGAACTTGGGGGTGCAGAAATTTCATCAAGATCCTAGCTTCATCATTTTCTTTGGATATATACCCAGAAGTGGAATTGCTGAATCATATGATTGTTTACTTTTAGTTTTTTGAGGGCATTGTTTCCCATAATGTCTAAAACTGTTTTGTGGTAAAATAAACATGCTTGTAAGGACTGACGGTGAAGCTGAAGCTCCATACTTTGGCCACCTGATGCAAAGAGCTTACTCATTGGAAAAGATCCTGTTGCTGGGGAACATTGAGGGCAAGAAGAGAAAAGGGCAACAGAGGATCGATGGATGGGTGGCATCACCAACTCAATACACATAAGTTTGGACAAACTCGGGGAAACAGTGGAGGACAGGGAAACCTAGTGTACTAGAGTCCATGCAGTCACAAAGAACTGGACACAACAGAGTGATTGCCTAGCGCATAGTAGGGGCTCAAAAACTATGTATGATCCCAGATTAGTCATATGTATATTCCCCCATCCCACCCCTCCAGGTCATCACACAGTGCCCTTGCAGGATCCCCTTTTCTCTCAGCACAATGACAATAGTTATTTTTTTCATATATGATAGTATAGGTTTCAGCTGAAGCAACTTAACACACACACATAGCATGTGCTTCTCAGGTGGCACTAGTGGTTAAGAACCTGCCTGCCCAATGCAGGAAGCATAATGAGGTGCTGGTTCCATCCCTGGGTTGAAAAGATCTCCTGGAAGAAGGCATGGCAACCCACTCCTGTATTCTTGTTTGGAGAATCCTACAGACAGAGGAGCCTGGAAGGCTGCAGTCCATAGGGTCACAAAGAATTGGACATGACTAAAGCAACTTAGAACGAAGGCATACAGAGCATAAAACTGACCATTTTATGTGCACAGCATTAACTCCTTCTACATTATTGTGTACCCCCACCACCAACCATCTCTAGAACTTCCACCATCCCAAACTAAAACTTTGTATATCCATTGAGCATCAATTCCTCATTCCTCTCTCCCATCAGCTCTTGGCAACCACCACTTAAATTTCTGTCTCTATGGATTGGACTAATGGAGGAATCTCATATTAGTGAAATCATATAGTATTTGCCCTTTATTGTCTGCATTAACTTGTCTTCAAGGTTCAATCATGCTGTAGCGTGTGTCAGACTTTCATTCCTTTTCAACGCAGAATAATAAGAATACCTTTGTAAGTAAAAGTATCCTCTGACACTGGGAGGGAGACAAAAAATGAAGCAATTTCTGTCATCAGCCAACAATTTATATAGCCTGCAAGTGTAGACAGATCACAATGAGGTAAGGGTTCCAGAAGATGCACACACACAAAGCCCCATGGAAGCTTCCAGCTGAAAAGGTCACCCAGTTGCATCATGTTATCTATGGTCATCCTTGTGAGCCCTGACTGTCTGGATTATAATCCAAAATTCCACTACCTTACAGCTGTGAGCTACTGGGTGAGTAATACTTCTTCCCTGAGGTTCAGTGCTTTCATCTGTAAAATGGGAATAAAAATAGTATCTGCTACCTCTGAGATATAATCAAGTTTAAATGGGAGAGTCCATGTAAACCAATTAAGCACTGTATTGTGCATTGTACATTGTAAATAAATGATATATGTAAATAAACAAAACCAAATAACTTATCTCCAGGGAAATTTTTGTAGAATTTTATTCCCATTTTGGAAGATAAGATGGTTTCCTTAGGCAGGGTTGCCAGATCAAAGACAGGATGCCTTGTTTGATTTGGATTTCAAATAAACAACTAATAGTTATTTGGTGTGTCCCAAGTATTGGACACTCCTAATCAAGTACTTACAAAAGGCAAGGTCTTTGGAGATCATGTATTTTATACTGTATAACACTTCAGTCCAAGTGATGAATAAAATGCAACTAATTGCTCCCAAATGAACTGGAAGAAGTGGAGAAAGAAAAGGATGAGCTCAGGACTTCAAGGTCATAGTTCAGTCTCTGCAAAAATGACCTGCAAGCTTCTGTGTGTGCCCTAAAAGGAACCCTTATCTCTGTGTCTTCTGTAAGGCTGAGGTTGCTGAAAATCAAGCACAGTTTCATCTTGAGAGTTGCTGGATCATCAAGCAAGCTGAATTCACAGCCGAATGGATCTGTTGTTAAAGTGAGACATTGATTAGGAAGGAAGAGAATCCTGAAAATTGGAATGGGGACATGTGAGCAGCCCCCAATGCATCTAATGACACAGGCAAAGTCTTCTTTGCCAGTAGATATAGCCCTTTCTCTTTTTCCTACCCACTCTCCCCTCCCCTCATCATCCTGCCTGAGGAATTCAGCCTTCTTTGCTAAAAAGAACCTGCAAGCATCTCCCTCAAGGTAGTTACCTTGCAAAATACTGTTGACTCTCCTCAAGACTTGATCCCATCTTTGCTTCTAGACCTGTAACTAGAATCTCAAATACCAGCAGGTTCCAAAGAGGCAGGTACAAAATGTGACCTGTGAAGAGTTATATGGTTTTTACAAGGAACAGACAGAAGTCTAGGTGGTGTGTGTAGGAGTGGATATTGAGACCCTAGATAAAAAAAGCTGTGAGCTACGGTATAATGGTGCATCTGTAAAATGGTAATAAAAATAGTATCTGCTACCTCTGAGATATAATCAAGTTTAAATGGGAGAGTCCATGTAAACCAATTAAGCACTGTATTGTGCATTGTACATTGTAAATAAATGATATATGTAAATAAACAAAACCAAATAACTTATCTCCAGGGAAATTTTTGTAGAATTTTATTCCCATTTTGGAAGATAAGATGGTTTCCTTAGGCAGGGTTGCCAGATCAAAGACAGGATGCCTTGTTTGATTTGGATTTCAAATAAACAACTAATAGTTATTTGGTGTGTCCCAAGTATTGGACACTCCTAATCAAGTACTTACAAAAGGCAAGGTCTTTGGAGATCATGTATTTTATACTGTATAACACTTCAGTCCAAGTGATGAATAAAATGCAACTAATTGCTCCCAAATGAACTGGAAGAAGTGGAGAAAGAAAAGGATGAGCTCAGGACTTCAAGGTCATAGTTCAGTCTCTGCAAAAATGACCTGCAAGCTTCTGTGTGTGCCCTAAAAGGAACCCTTATCTCTGTGTCTTCTGTAAGGCTGAGGTTGCTGAAAATCAAGCACAGTTTCATCTTGAGAGTTGCTGGATCATCAAGCAAGCTGAATTCACAGCCGAATGGATCTGTTGTTAAAGTGAGACATTGATTAGGAAGGAAGAGAATCCTGAAAATTGGAATGGGGACATGTGAGCAGCCCCCAATGCATCTAATGACACAGGCAAAGTCTTCTTTGCCAGTAGATATAGCCCTTTCTCTTTTCCTACCCACTCTCCCTCCCTCATCATCCTGCCTGAGGAATTCAGCCTTCTTTGCTAAAAAGAACCTGCAAGCATCTCCCTCAAGGTAGTTACCTTGCAAAATACTGTTGACTCTCCTCAAGACTTGATCCCATCTTTGCTTCTAGACCTGTAACTAGAATCTCAAATACCAGCAGGTTCCAAAGAGGCAGGTACAAAATGTGACCTGTGAAGAGTTATATGGTTTTTACAAGGAACAGACAGAAGTCTAGGTGGTGTGTGTAGGAGTGGATATTGAGAGGTGGGATATTGGTGGAAGTAATTGTAAGTTAGGCATCAAGCCAAATTTATTTAAAGGAGTCTACTAAGTAGAGATTCTCGACTTAATGTTGCACCTTGGGGGTAGTTAGAAAGGGTTCTAATTCTTTATTGGTTGGTTGGTTGAGTGGGTGGGTGGGTGGCTGGTTGGTTGGTTTGTTGGTTGGTGACTTGTTGACTGGTTAACTGGTTGTCTGGTTGGTTGGTTGGTTGGTTGATACATGGAGCAAAAGGTGACCTACATTAAGTGAAGTTGAAATGCCAGGTCTGTTTGGTATACTGTAGAGGATAGTGGAGGAAGGCATTCAAAGGCTTCAGGAGATTGGAACATCAGATTAGATTTATTATGTAAGACTTCCTCATCCTCCCTGGGAAGATCACCACAATTGTGAAAAATAAATCTGTGAGGAGGGCTCTGACATCCTTGAGTTCTGTGGTCATTCTTACCTGCATGTAGGAAATCACAGCTATTAAGCCATAGCTGCTAAGTTGCAATCCCTAAATGCACTGGGACTAATTAGATCCTGAGTGTCAGGGGCCATGGGGCATCACTTAATCACCAAGGTGGGTGCGGTACAGGAATGGACAACCAAGTCAAAACATTAATCAGATAGTCTGACTCACAGAGATATATGGTGTCAACCAGCTGATCACAGTGTAAACAGATGGGCAGTCTCCTAAATTCTTACTTTGTCTGTACAACCCAAAGACTTTTAGGTCGAGTGAACAGAGTTACTTGAATCTCGTGGCCCGGAAGCAAAGTCTTCTTTGCCAGTAGATATAGCCCTTTCTCTTTTCCTACCCACTCTCCCTCCCTCATCATCCTGCCTGAGGAATTCAGCCTTCTTTGCTAAAAAGAACCTGCAAGCATCTCCCTCAAGGTAGTTACCTTGCAAAATACTGTTGACTCTCCTCAAGACTTGATCCCATCTTTGCTTCTAGACCTGTAACTAGAATCTCAAATACCAGCAGGTTCCAAAGAGGCAGGTACAAAATGTGACCTGTGAAGAGTTATATGGTTTTTACAAGGAACAGACAGAAGTCTAGGTGGTGTGTGTAGGAGTGGATATTGAGAGGTGGGATATTGGTGGAAGTAATTGTAAGTTAGGCATCAAGCCAAATTTATTTAAAGGAGTCTACTAAGTAGAGATTCTCGACTTAATGTTGCACCTTGGGGGTAGTTAGAAAGGGTTCTAATTCTTTATTGGTTGGTTGGTTGAGTGGGTGGGTGGGTGGCTGGTTGGTTGGTTTGTTGGTTGGTGACTTGTTGACTGGTTAACTGGTTGTCTGGTTGGTTGGTTGGTTGGTTGATACATGGAGCAAAAGGTGACCTACATTAAGTGAAGTTGAAATGCCAGGTCTGTTTGGTATACTGTAGAGGATAGTGGAGGAAGGCATTCAAAGGCTTCAGGAGATTGGAACATCAGATTAGATTTATTATGTAAGACTTCCTCATCCTCCCTGGGAAGATCACCACAATTGTGAAAAATAAATCTGTGAGGAGGGCTCTGACATCCTTGAGTTCTGTGGTCATTCTTACCTGCATGTAGGAAATCACAGCTATTAAGCCATAGCTGCTAAGTTGCAATCCCTAAATGCACTGGGACTAATTAGATCCTGAGTGTCAGGGGCCATGGGGCATCACTTAATCACCAAGGTGGGTGCGGTACAGGAATGGACAACCAAGTCAAAACATTAATCAGATAGTCTGACTCACAGAGATATATGGTGTCAACCAGCTGATCACAGTGTAAACAGATGGGCAGTCTCCTAAATTCTTACTTTGTCTGTACAACCCAAAGACTTTTAGGTCGAGTGAACAGAGGTCTGACTTGAATCACTAAAACAGAGAGTCATGGCCCCGGAAGCAATTTCCAAACTTGAGTTGGTTAATAGAGCCAGAGCCCTTTGAATGAAAGGGAGGCTGGGTCCCCTTAAGGAAGGACCGTGCTACACTGCCATAAATGTATACAGTTAGCCTATCTCCCAGCCTTCCCCGAAGGGACATATGGCCTTTTATCAAGGTGGTTGTGCATCTGAAAAAAGGAAACAATCAGACTTTGGGGATACTGGACACCAGCTCTGAAATGAGACTAATTCTAAGGCACCACTGTAGTCCACCAGTCAGAGCAGGAGCATACGGAGGTCATGCTCTCAATCAAAAGCTGTATCTCAGGTCCATTTCACAGTGGGCCCAGTGAGTCCCTGAATCCGAGCGGTGGTTATTTCCCCAGTTCTGGATGCATAATTGGAATAGAGACCCTCTCTGGTAGAATCCCTAGAAACACTTGCTGTTTACCAGAAACTCAAGTTGAACTGGTGTCCTGTGCCTCTATTTGCTAAATCTGGCAACCCCTCCTGGAGGAAAGGCCCCTTGTGAGCAAAGGCTTGGAGGGAAGAAGAGTGACGCTTGTTACGAAGATTGTGGCCCTGAATTCGATCTCTGTTTGGTGTGAAAGAAGGGCCAGAGGACGTGAAATTCACTGGGGCTTGGGAAACTCCTTCCCTGGCGGCTCAATGGTTAAGACACCATGCTTCCACTGCAGGGGTCACAGGTTCAGTCCTGGGTTGGAGAAGTAAGATTCTGCAAAGCATGGGACATTCAAAACCAAACCAAAGCCTTGTAGTTTTTCCTCAGTTGATTAATTTCTAGGAAAGTCCTTTTATTAGGGCTGGTGATTATAAAACAATTTGTCTGGAAGTGATGACTTAAACAGCACATTGGCAGGGAAGAGCATTCACATGAAAGGAGTCTAATTTTCCTTGAGCGATGAAAGTTAATCAGATAGTCTGACTCACAGAGATATATGGTGTCAACCAGCTGATCACAGTGTAAACAGATGGGCAGTCTCCTAAATTCTTACTTTGTCTGTACAACCCAAAGACTTTTAGGTCGAGTGAACAGAGGTCTGACTTGAATCACTAAAACAGAGAGTCATGGCCCCGGAAGCAATTTCCAAACTTGAGTTGGTTAATAGAGCCAGAGCCCTTTGAATGAAAGGGAGGCTGGGTCCCCTTAAGGAAGGACCGTGCTACACTGCCATAAATGTATACAGTTAGCCTATCTCCCAGCCTTCCCCGAAGGGACATAGGGCCCTTTTTATCAAGGTGGTTGTGCATCTGAAAAAAGGAAACAATCAGACTTTGGGGATACTGGACACCAGCTCTGAAATGAGACTAATTCTAAGGCACCACTGTAGTCCACCAGTCAGAGCAGGAGCATACGGAGGTCATGCTCTCAATCAAAAGCTGTATCTCAGGTCCATTTCACAGTGGGCCCAGTGAGTCCCTGAATCCGAGCGGTGGTTATTTCCCCAGTTCTGGATGCATAATTGGAATAGAGACCCTCTCTGGTAGAATCCCTAGAAACACTTGCTGTTTACCAGAAACTCAAGTTGAACTGGTGTCCTGTGCCTCTATTTGCTAAATCTGGCAACCCCTCCTGGAGGAAAGGCCCCTTGTGAGCAAAGGCTTGGAGGGAAGAAGAGTGACGCTTGTTACGAAGATTGTGGCCCTGAATTCGATCTCTGTTTGGTGTGAAAGAAGGGCCAGAGGACGTGAAATTCACTGGGGCTTGGGAAACTCCTTCCCTGGCGGCTCAATGGTTAAGACACCATGCTTCCACTGCAGGGGTCACAGGTTCAGTCCTGGGTTGGAGAAGTAAGATTCTGCAAAGCATGGGACATTCAAAACCAAACCAAAGCCTTGTAGTTTTTCCTCAGTTGATTAATTTCTAGGAAAGTCCTTTTATTAGGGCTGGTGATTATAAAACAATTTGTCTGGAAGTGATGACTTAAACAGCACATTGGCAGGGAAGAGCATTCACATGAAAGGAGTCTAATTTTCTTTGAGCTGATGTGATAGCCGCCTTTGTGATTGTGCTGCTGGATGATAAGCCCGAGGGCGGAAAGAGGTTAAGATACTTACAGTAGTTTGAATGGGCTGGTTAAAGGAAGGGGTCTAGCAGATGGTTTGGTGTCATGTATCAAAAGACCTAAAAATGCACATACCTTTTGTCACAGCAATTCCACTTGGAGCAATTTATCCTAAAGCAAAAAATCAGCATAAAGACTGATGTTCTTGGATTTTACTTCAATGATGATTATAAGTGAAAAACTGGAAATCGCCTATATACTTAAGAGAGAACTGAGTAGTATAGAAACATGCATACAATGAAATGCTATCCCTTAAAAGGGACAGTGTGGATTTTTTTTAAACATAGGAAGCATGTTGCCAATCTATTGTCATATTTCAAAAAATTTTAACACTATATCTAGGATGATCTTATTTTTGTCTACAAAGAAGACAGAGGAGAAGAAAGATGACAGGAAAGAAATTTCTGTGATGGTCTTATGTCACCATTGAATGTAACATTGGTCTTGGTTGGGTTATCTATATTTCTCAAGGTCTTCTAGGATAAATATGACTTTCAAAAATAACCAATCCATTTTTAAGAAAAATAATAGGAAGTTATTGTTGGGATTTGTAAGAAGTGCGAAAACACAGAACCTGCTCTTTCACAGCTCTCCATGAGGGAACCCTCAGGGATGCTCCAGAGATGTTGTAGAGGCTTGGAGGAGAAGACGCTTGTTACGAAGATTGTGGCCCTGAATTCGATCTCTGTTTGGTGTGAAAGAAGGGCCAGAGGACGTGAAATTCACTGGGGCTTGGGAAACTCCTTCCTGGCGGCTCAATGGTTAAGACACCATGCTTCCACTGCAGGGGTCACAGGTTCAGTCCTGGGTTGAGAAGTAAGATTCTGCAAAGCATGGGACATTCAAAACCAAACCAAAGCCTTGTAGTTTTTCCTCAGTTGATTAATTTCTAGGAAAGTCCTTTTATTAGGGCTGGTGATTATAAAACAATTTGTCTGGAAGTGATGACTTAAACAGCACATTGGCAGGGAAGAGCATTCACATGAAAGGAGTCTAATTTTCTTTGAGCTGATGTGATAGCCGCCTTTGTGATTGTGCTGCTGGATGATAAGCCCGAGGCGGAAAGAGGTTAAGATACTTACAGTAGTTTGAATGGGCTGGTTAAAGGAAGGGGTCTAGCAGATGGTTTGGTGTCATGTATCAAAAGACCTAAAAATGCACATACCTTTTGTCACAGCAATTCCACTTGGAGCAATTTATCCTAAAGCAAAAAATCAGCATAAAGACTGATGTTCTTGGATTTTACTTCAATGATGATTATAAGTGAAAAACTGGAAATCGCCTATATACTTAAGAGAGAACTGAGTAGTATAGAAACATGCATACAATGAAATGCTATCCCTTAAAAGGGACAGTGTGGATTTTTTTTAAACATAGGAAGCATGTTGCCAATCTATTGTCATATTTCAAAAATTGTAACACTATATCTAGGATGATCTTATTTTTGTCTACAAAGAAGACAGAGGAGAAGAAAGATGACAGGAAAGAAATTTCTGTGATGGTCTTATGTCACCATTGAATGTAACATTGGTCTTGGTTGGGTTATCTATATTTCTCAAGGTCTTCTAGGATAAATATGACTTTCAAAAATAACCAATCCATTTTTAAGAAAAATAATAGGAAGTTATTGTTGGGATTTGTAAGAAGTGCGAAAACACAGAACCTGCTCTTTCACAGCTCTCCATGAGGGAACCCTCAGGGATGCTCCAGAGATGTTGTAGAGGCTGCAGAGTGGTCTCCCAGGAACTGTCCTTCTTATGACAGCAGTGTATTTCCCTGCCTTAGTCACACACCTAACATCTTAACCCACATCCAGAACATCCTCCATGTGTGAGGAAGAATACATACTGGCTGAGGAAGAGTTGCACTTGCTGTATAGAGCATCTCACTCTTTGCCCTTTCCCTGTTTCTCTGTCCTCCATCATCCCCAAGGTGACAGTTGTGTCTTTGGGATAGTTCATCATGCTTACCATAGAAACCGTTGACAGTGTTGCTGTCCTGCTTGTTTTATGAATCATCCAGTTTCAGTGAGTTCTTCCCTCTCTCCCTGTCACTTTTCAAGTCATTTTCTAGCTGGTCACTGTTTCCATACTGACCAAGGACACTCAGGTGACAGCATCACTCCTTCTGAAACCAAACCTGGTGGCCTCCATCCCTGCTGTGTCTTGGAGTCATGTGGAAGACCTTGTTAAAAATGTGATACCAAGACCCTCTTCCCAGAGACTCTGATATATTTGGTCTCTAGTGGAGATTGTTTGGGGACTTCCCTGGTAGCTTAGCTGGTAAAGAATCCACCTGCACCTGGAGGGGTGAGATGGGGAGGATATACATATGACTAATCTGGGATCATACATATCTGTAAACAACAAAACTCTGTAAAAGTAAAATGAAAATTAAAAAAAAAAAAGAATCCACCTGCAATGGAGACCCCAGTTTGATTCCTGGGTCAGGAAGTTTCCCTGAAAAAGGGCTAGGCTACCAACTCCAGTATTCTTGTGTGGAGAATCCTATGGACAGAGGAGTCTGACAGACTGCAGTCCAGCCCATGGGGTCACCAACAGTCAGACACAACTGAACGACTAAGCACAACACAGCACAAGAGAGTGTTTAAAAGTCTTCCAATTGCTTCTATTTTTTTTTTTTTAATATTTATTTTTGGCAGTGGGGCGGGTTGGGGAGGGAGAAGGGCAGGCTGGCCACTTCTGTTGGTCTTTCATTTATCTATTTTCATCCATATTTGTTCTTTGGCCCGTGTGGGCCTCCCATCGCAGTGGCCTCTGTTGTCACAGAGCGCGGGCTCTGGGCGCATGCACTCCAGAGCTCCGGCTCGGTAATTGGACACATTGGCCCAGCCGCTCCACGGCTCGTGGGATCTTCCCAGGCCAGGGATCGAACCGGCACTCCTTGCACTGCAAGGCGGTGTCCTTACCCACTGGACCACCAGGGAAGCCCTCCAATTGGTTCTAGTGGATAGCCTGCATTGAGAAGCCCTGCCTGATTCCCTGTAATCCACGAGGCATTTGCAGGGCTAAAAGAAAGAAAGTCTAGGGTGAAATTTCCTCTGCAGAGAAGAACTGGCCTCTGCTTTTTGCCCACATGAACCTGATTATCAAGCTGGTTCCCTCAAATTAACCCTTACAATTGAGAATGTTGCTTTTTGCACTTACTAAAGCTATTGTCCAGACTGGGAGGCTGAGTCAGCTCTGGAATTCCAACTTGACTTGCTCTTGAGTTGACTGATGTGTGTTTCCCTCCTAGATGCACAGAGCACCCCGGATGTCTCTCCTCGGCAGTCACTCAGAAGCCCATCAGGGAAGCTGACGAGAATTCATCCGTGCAGAAGGCTCACCAAGCGCTGCCAGGCTTGTTCAAGGTTTCTTCCTCTCTTCTAGTCCTTATCTCCTGTCTGGACCATACAAGAGCTTCCTAACCAGTCTCCTCCCATCCCTGCCTCACCCAATTCATTTCCCGCACCATTACTCTAGGGATCCTTCTAGATTTTTCCTGAGGCCATAAATCCCTGCATAATAATCTTCAACAGCTCCCATCCCATTAAGAACCTTTTTTCACCCAATTCATTTCCCGACCATTTCACACCGTATTCTTGTGTGGAGAATCCTATGGACAGAGGAGTCTGACAGACTGCAGTCCAGCCCATGGGGTCACCAACAGTCAGACACAACTGAACGACTAAGCACAACACAGCACAAGAGAGTGTTTAAAAGTCTTCCAATTGCTTCTATTTTTTTTTTTTTAATATTTATTTTTGGCAGTGGGGCGGTTGGGGAGGGAGAAGGGCAGGCTGGCCACTTCTGTTGGTCTTTCATTTATCTATTTTCATCCATATTTGTTCTTTGGCCCGTGTGGGCCTCCCATCGCAGTGGCCTCTGTTGTCACAGAGCGCGGGCTCTGGGCGCATGCACTCCAGAGCTCCGGCTCGGTAATTGGACACATTGGCCCAGCCGCTCCACGGCTCGTGGGATCTTCCCAGGCCAGGGATCGAACCGGCACTCCTTGCACTGCAAGGCGGTGTCCTTACCCACTGGACCACCAGGGAAGCCCTCCAATTGGTTCTAGTGGATAGCCTGCATTGAGAAGCCCTGCCTGATTCCCTGTAATCCACGAGGCATTTGCAGGGCTAAAAGAAAGAAAGTCTAGGGTGAAATTTCCTCTGCAGAGAAGAACTGGCCTCTGCTTTTTGCCCACATGAACCTGATTATCAAGCTGGTTCCCTCAAATTAACCCTTACAATTGAGAATGTTGCTTTTTGCACTTACTAAAGCTATTGTCCAGACTGGGAGGCTGAGTCAGCTCTGGAATTCCAACTTGACTTGCTCTTGAGTTGACTGATGTGTGTTTCCCTCCTAGATGCACAGAGCACCCCGGATGTCTCTCCTCGGCAGTCACTCAGAAGCCCATCAGGGAAGCTGACGAGAATTCATCCGTGCAGAAGGCTCACCAAGCGCTGCCAGGCTTGTTCAAGGTTTCTTCCTCTCTTCTAGTCCTTATCTCCTGTCTGGACCATACAAGAGCTTCCTAACCAGTCTCCCTCCCATCCCTGCCTCACCCAATTCATTTCCCGCACCATTACTCTAGGGATCCTTCTAGATTTTTTCCCTGAGGCCATAAATCCCCTGCATAATAATCTTCAACAGCTCCTAAGTGACTTATTATCCCGTCATTAAGAATACAATTAACTTTAATGGTTATGCATTTTTGAGTTCTTGCTATGTACCAGGCACTGTACTATGTTGCATGCACAGACACACTTTCCAAGATGGTTTATTATGAAAATTCTCAAACATATGAAAAAGGAGAGAGGATAGAACAGGCCTCCCACTCTCCATGATTTCAAAATACAAAAAGCTCTGAAATCCAGATGTTTATCATACATTTGAGTACTAAAACTCACCAGGCTCCAAAACCCTGACATAAATAAGGATGAAATTGTCTGTGTCTACTTCATTCACTTTGTGTGACTATTCAAAAGCATCACTGCAGGCATATTAATATATTCAACCATGGGTAATATTCAGGTCCCCATTAATGGTGTGATGTAATAGCATATGGTGCATATACCTGAATGCCTTTCTAAAATCTAGAAATATCTGACTTCACAAACAAGATTTGGATAAGGAATTGTATATCTCTACAATGATCACATACATTCCTGCAACTTAGATTTAGAAACTGTTAACATTTTGACACCCTTGATTTTCCATCAATCTTTAGATATAGATGATAAGGATATAGATGATATAGATAGAGATAATATCTATTATAGAAATAGATACTCTTTTAGCCCTGTGTTAGTTGCTTCAGTCATGTCCAACTCTTTGCAACCCCATGGACTCTAGTCCACCAGGCTCCACTGTCCATGGAGCTCTCCAGGCAAGAATACTGGAGTGGGTTTCCATTCCTTCTTCAGGAGATCTTCCTGACTTAGAGACTGAACCTGGGTCTCCTACACTGCAGGCAGATACTTTACCATCTGAGCCACTAGGAAAGCCTGTGGTACATAACCATGTCAAGTCCCTGGAAGTTGTGAATATTACTTTATTTGGAAGAATTCTTTGAAGATTTATGTAAGAATATTGAGATGATCTCCACTCTTCTGCTGGATAGAAACCCATTGAGCTGCACCCTTGCTCTCTAAGCTCTGTGTGTGTTGGGGTGAGGAGGTAGGAAAAAGGTCTTCCATCTTCCCATCCCTTCATGCCAGGGAATGGTGAGTTGGTCCTTTAACCATAATTGGTTAATAAGCTGGTGTGAGCCGGTCAGATAGCTGTTTGGACAGACATGATCTCTGGTGACTTTCTAGAAGACCAAAGGGAAATCAGCCTTCCAGTAAGTCTGCTTTTCCTTTTTTATTTTTTAGACAGTAGAAGTGTAGATCTGTCCTAGCCTGATATCTGCAGTGGCAACTGTCATCTAGTCTAGAGGGAGCAAGAAGATTTCTTCAGCTGCCTCCATGAGAATCTGGCCTTGTGGTGAGCTCTGGGAATTTAGATGTCAAATCCTGGAATTTGAGAGAGCACCAATATCCTGTCTCCTCTGCTGCAGCACTCCTCTGTGAGCACTTGGGAAATTTCTACTAATTCTTAAAGAATTTTTCCACCTCATGTCTCTGCCAGGAAGAGTTAAGTGCTCCTTCCCAATTGTTTCATATGTGTACTAAAAAACTTTATTAAAGTAGTAGCAATGCCCTGGTGTCTCAAGGGTAGAGAATCCACCTGCCAATGTAGGTAATGTGGGTTCAGACCCTGTGTTGGGAAGAGGAAGACCCCTGGAGAAGGAAATGGCAACCCATTCCAGTATTCTTGCCTGGAGAATCTCATGGACAGAGGAGCCTGGTGGGCTACAGTCCATGGGGTCACAAAAAATTGGACATGACTTAGCGACTAGACAACTTGAGGTGAGAAGACCATCCTGAATTATACAGAGGGCTCAACATCCAATGAGAAGTGTCATTATAAAGGATACAGAGACAGGAGACAGGAGGCAGTGTGAAAGTGGAGGCAGAGGTTAGAGGGAGGTGGCCACTAGCCAAGGAAAGCAAGGGATGTCAGAATCGGAAAAAGCAAGGATGGAGTCTCCTCTAGGGCCTCCAGATGAATCAGGGTCCTGCCAACATCTGAAATCAATATCTTGACTTCAGAATTCTGGCCCCCAGCACCATGAGAGAATAGATTTCTGCTGTTTTAAACTCCCGGTTTGTGGCAACTTGTTGCAGCAGTAACAGGAAACTAACACAAATTTAAATATAGATATTGACAGGACTTTACAAGAGGCACTAGTGATAAAGAACCCATCTGCCAGCTTTTATTTTTGGGGGGGTAGGAAAAGGTCTTCCATCTTCCCATCCCTTCATGCCAGGGAATGGTGAGTTGGTCCTTTAACCATAATTGGTTAATAAGCTGGTGTGAGCCGGTCAGATAGCTGTTTGGACAGACATGATCTCTGGTGACTTTCTAGAAGACCAAAGGGAAATCAGCCTTCCAGTAAGTCTGCTTTTCCTTTTTTATTTTTTAGACAGTAGAAGTGTAGATCTGTCCTAGCCTGATATCTGCAGTGGCAACTGTCATCTAGTCTAGAGGGAGCAAGAAGATTTCTTCAGCTGCCTCCATGAGAATCTGGCCTTGTGGTGAGCTCTGGGAATTTAGATGTCAAATCCTGGAATTTGAGAGAGCACCAATATCCTGTCTCCTCTGCTGCAGCACTCCTCTGTGAGCACTTGGGAAATTTCTACTAATTCTTAAAGAATTTTTCCACCTCATGTCTCTGCCAGGAAGAGTTAAGTGCTCCTTCCCAATTGTTTCATATGTGTACTAAAAAACTTTATTAAAGTAGTAGCAATGCCCTGGTGTCTCAAGGGTAGAGAATCCACCTGCCAATGTAGGTAATGTGGGTTCAGACCCTGTGTTGGGAAGAGGAAGACCCCTGGAGAAGGAAATGGCAACCCATTCCAGTATTCTTGCCTGGAGAATCTCATGGACAGAGGAGCCTGGTGGGCTACAGTCCATGGGGTCACAAAAAATTGGACATGACTTAGCGACTAGACAACTTGAGGTGAGAAGACCATCCTGAATTATACAGAGGGCTCAACATCCAATGAGAAGTGTCATTATAAAGGATACAGAGACAGGAGACAGGAGGCAGTGTGAAAGTGGAGGCAGAGGTTAGAGGGAGGTGGCCACTAGCCAAGGAAAGCAAGGGATGTCAGAATCGGAAAAAGCAAGGATGGAGTCTCCTCTAGGGCCTCCAGATGAATCAGGGTCCTGCCAACATCTGAAATCAATATCTTGACTTCAGAATTCTGGCCCCCAGCACCATGAGAGAATAGATTTCTGCTGTTTTAAACTCCCGGTTTGTGGCAACTTGTTGCAGCAGTAACAGGAAACTAACACAAATTTAAATATAGATATTGACAGGACTTTACAAGAGGCACTAGTGATAAAGAACCCATCTGCCAGTGTGGGAGACCCAAGAGACGCAGGTTTGATTCCTGGTGAGAGAAGATCTCCTGGAGGAGGGCCTGGCAACCCACTCCAGTATTCTTGCCTGGAGAATCCCATGGATAGAGGAGCCTGGCCGGCTACAGTCCACAAGTTTGCAAAGACTCAGACACTATGGAGGTGACTTGGCGGATGCATGTGTGCACACACACACACAAACACAGATGTTGTCAGCGCTGTCAGCATAGGCTGAACCATTTGAAAGTGTTTACAGGCCCTCATGACCCTCCACTCTTCATTCCCTCCATGCCTGCCTCTCATGGTGCCCGCCCAGAGCCCACGCAAAACGTACATACAGGCATATCTTGCTTTACTGCACTTCACAGATACTGTGTTTTCTATAAACTGACGTTTTGTGGCAACTCTGTCAAGTAAGTCCATTAGAGCCATTTTTCCAAAGCATTTGTTCGCTTCATATCTCTGTGTTACGTTTCAGTGATTCTTGTAATATTTCAAACTTTCTCATGGTTATTATTATAGAATGGTGATCTGTGATCAGTGATCTTTGATGTTACTGCTAAGATTTGGTTGAACCTCCATTGATAGTTAGCATGATTTAACAATAAAGTATTTCTTTTAAAATAAAGGTATGGGAGGCTCCTGCAACTCCATGTAGGTTGTCAGACCTATACCCACCACCAGTTCCATCAGAATCTCTGGAACAATCATATACTCCCCATTGAACAACAAGAGCCATAGAGTTCTTTTTAAATCAAGGTGGTTAATGCTCATTGCTTTTTTAGATACAAAGCTATGGCACACTTAATAGACTACAGTACAGTGTAAACACAAGTTTTATACACACTGAGAAACCAAAGAAATATGTAGGATTCACTTTATTGTGATATTATCTTTGCTGTGATTGTCTGGAACCCAATGCAAAATATTTCCAAGATAGGCCTGTATTTTTACCAAGTTACATGAACATCACCACAAATCAGTTTTCTAACATTTCATCACTCCAACACAATCCCTCATGCACATTACTGTTAGTTCCTGTCCTTCCCATGCATCCACTAATCTATTATCTATTTTCTTAGGTTTGCCCATTTCCAGTACCCAAGAGACGCAGGTTGGATTTTTGGGTAGAGAAGGTCCCTGGAGGAGGGCGTGGCAACCCATCCAGTATGCCTGCCTGGAGAATCCCATGGATAGAGGAGCCTGGCCGGCTACAGTCCACAAGTTTGCAAAGACTCAGACACTATGGAGGTGACTTGGCGGATGCATGTGTGCACACACACACACAAACACAGATGTTGTCAGCGCTGTCAGCATAGGCTGAACCATTTGAAAGTGTTTACAGGCCCTCATGACCCTCCACTCTTCATTCCCTCCATGCCTGCCTCTCATGGTGCCCGCCCAGAGCCCACGCAAAACGTACATACAGGCATATCTTGCTTTACTGCACTTCACAGATACTGTGTTTTCTATAAACTGACGTTTTGTGGCAACTCTGTCAAGTAAGTCCATTAGAGCCATTTTTCCAAAGCATTTGTTCGCTTCATATCTCTGTGTTACGTTTCAGTGATTCTTGTAATATTTCAAACTTTCTCATGGTTATTATTATAGAATGGTGATCTGTGATCAGTGATCTTTGATGTTACTGCTAAGATTTGGTTGAACCTCCATTGATAGTTAGCATGATTTAACAATAAAGTATTTCTTTTAAAATAAAGGTATGGGAGGCTCCTGCAACTCCATGTAGGTTGTCAGACCTATACCCACCACCAGTTCCATCAGAATCTCTGGAACAATCATATACTCCCCATTGAACAACAAGAGCCATAGAGTTCTTTTTAAATCAAGGTGGTTAATGCTCATTGCTTTTTTAGATACAAAGCTATGGCACACTTAATAGACTACAGTACAGTGTAAACACAAGTTTTATACACACTGAGAAACCAAAGAAATATGTAGGATTCACTTTATTGTGATATTATCTTTGCTGTGATTGTCTGGAACCCAATGCAAAATATTTCCAAGATAGGCCTGTATTTTTACCAAGTTACATGAACATCACCACAAATCAGTTTTCTAACATTTCATCACTCCAACACAATCCCTCATGCACATTACTGTTAGTTCCTGTCCTTCCCCATGCATCCACTAATCTATTATCTATTTTCTTAGGTTTGCCTTTTCTGAATATTTACTACCAATAGACCATATAATTATGAGATTATGAGCATATTTTTTGACTGTGATACTTATTTTTATTTAACATGAACCAAATATTACATATTTGCCCACAAAATTACACTATTTCCTTTAAAAAGCATTTGAAATTAAAAGCTTAGACATTTTATCAAAGTCTTTTATAGCATTATTTTACCTCAATTTTTCTTTTCTAAGATACTTTAATATTGGCTTACACATGTGCATGCTTGTAAATATATACTTACATATGTAGGAGGTAGAAGTGTATCCGCAAGCACAGGAAAGACAAGAAAGGATACAGAAGACAGAGAGCCCATGGCATTGGGAGAAATAGGAAAAAAGTAAATATGAGGGGAAAACAGTAAGTCTAAGATTTACTCATTGAACAGAGGTAGCCTGTGGCCTAGTAAAAGATAGCTTCTCTTGTAGTAACTGAGGTGAAGTCTGCCAATCCTGAAACTGTCTTCGGGAACCCAGTAGCTGAGTAGATGTTCTTATCGTAAGAGGGGATGTTTTGCTGCAGTTAGCTGCCTGTGGTTATGGAAAAACTAACCACATAATATTTATGAGATTGTATGGTCTATTGGTAGTATATGCTCATAATTTATGAGACTGTGACCATAACATTTATGAGATTCATCTATGTCATCTATGGATGGTTCTTTTTTATTGCTGAATAGTATTCCATTGTAAGGGTTTGTCACATCTGTCTATCCATTTGCCAGCGGATGGACAGTTAAGGTTTTATTGTTTTTTCTTTTTTATTGGGGATATTTGTTTTACAATGTTGCATTAGCTTCAGGTGTTAAAGCTACAGCGAAGTTATTGTTATATGTTTTTACAGAGTTTTCTTGTTTACAGGTATACATATTCCCTCAACAGTCATAGGTATATCCCTGACCCCTCCCACCTGAGCCTTCCTTCCCTTTTCCCCCTTCCCAACCTCCAGGTTGATGCATAGTTCCCATGTGGATTCCCTTAGTCTTACAGCTTAATCACCATGGTAATCTCTATTACATATGATAGTGTATGTTTCCTTGTTGCTCTTTCCATACCTCTCGTCTGATCTTTCCTTTTTCCAGTGATCATAGGTCTGTTCTCTAAGTCTGTTTCTCCACTGCCATTCTGTGTGTGCATTTATCAGTACCATCTTACTAGATACAATATATATGCATTAGTGTACTGTGTTTGTCCTTTTCTTTCTATTTTTTTTTTGCAGGTTGGTACTTCTGAATTTGACTTTTTTTACTCTTCAGTTTTTTTATTTTACTTTTTACTTTTACAGTGTTTTGTTATTTACAGCTATGTATAATCCGAGATTAGTCATATGTATATCCCAGGCCCACTGCCTCCTCCACTCCACTCCCAGTCCCCCCCATCCCACCCCTCCAAGCTCTCATACTGCGCCCCTGCAAGATCCCCTATTCCCTCAGGGCAATGACAATAGCTATCTTTTTCACATATGATAGTATAGGTTTCCATGTTACTCTCTCTATGCCTCCCACACCCTGTTCATTCCCCACAGTGTCCATACATCAGTTCTCTATGTCTGCCTTTCCATTACTTCACTGTGTGTGTTATCATTACTATCTTACTAGATTTCATATATGTGTGTTACTATACTATACTTGTCTTTCTCTTTTTGACTTACTTCACTTTTTATAATAGTTTCTAGATCCAACCACCTCATTAGGACTGCATTTCTTTTTACAGCTGAGAAGTACTCCATTGTATATATGTACCAGAATTTTTTATCCATTCATTCATCAATGGACATCTAGGTCACTTCCATGTTCTAGCTATTGTATAGAGTGCTGCAATGAACACTGGGGTACAGGTGCCTCTTTCAATTTTGATTTCATCAGGATATATGCCTAATAATGGGATTGCTGGGTCATATGGTGCTTCTATTCTTAGTTTTTAAAGTAATCTCCATACTGTCTTCCATAGTGGTTGCATCAATTTATTTATTTATTTTTTTTAAAAAAATTTATTTATTTATTTATTTTGGGCGGGGATCGAGTTGGGGAGGGAGGGGAGCGGGTGGGCCACTTCTATTGGTCTTTCATTTCTCTATTTTCATCCGTCTTTGTTCTTTTGGCCTGTGTGGGCCTCCCATCGCAGTGGCCTCTCTCGTTGCTGAGCGCTGGCTCTGGGCGCATGCGCTCCAGAGCTCTGGCTCGACAATTGGACACATCGGCCCAGCCGCTCCGCGGCACGTGGGATCTTCCCAGGCCAGGGATCGAACCGGCACCCCTTGCACTGCAAGGCGGTGTCCTTACCCACTGGACCACCAGGGGAAGCCCGGTTGCAGCAATTTACATTCCCACCAGCAATGCAAGAGTACTCTCTTTTCTCCGTACCCTCTCCAGCATTTATTGTCTGTAGATTTGTTGATGATGGCCATTCTGATGGGTGTGAGGTGATATTTCATTGTAGTTTTATTTGCATTTCTCTAATAATAAGCAACTTTGAACATCTTTTCATGTGCTTTGGCCATCTGTATGTTTTATTTGGAGACGTGTCTCTTTAGGTCTTTTTCCCATTTTTTGATTGGGTTGTTTGTTTTTTCAGTGTTGAGTTGTCTGATTGGCTTGTATATTTTGGAAATTAATTATTTGTTGGTAGTTACATTTGCTATGATTTTCTCCCATTCTGTGGGTTGTCTGTTTACCTTGTTTGTAGTTTCTTTTGCTGTGCAAAAGCTTTTAAGTTTCATTAGGTCCCATGTGTTTATTTTTGTTTTTATTTCCAATATTCTGGACAGTGGATCATAGAAGATCTTGCTTTGATTTATGTCCTTGAGTGTTTTGCCTATATTCCAAATTTTTATCTCCATTGTATATATGTACCAGAATTTTTTATCCATTCATTCATCAATGGACATCTAGGTCACTTCCATGTTCTAGCTATTGTATAGAGTGCTGCAATGAACACTGGGGTACAGGTGCCTCTTTCAATTTTGATTTCATCAGGATATATGCCTAATAATGGGATTGCTGGGTCATATGGTGCTTCTATTCTTAGTTTTTAAAGTAATCTCCATACTGTCTTCCATAGTGGTTGCATCAATTTATTTATTTATTTTTTTTAAAAAAATTTATTTATTTATTTATTTTGGGCGGGGATCGAGTTGGGGAGGGAGGGGAGCGGGTGGGCCACTTCTATTGGTCTTTCATTTCTCTATTTTCATCCGTCTTTGTTCTTTTGGCCTGTGTGGGCCTCCCATCGCAGTGGCCTCTCTCGTTGCTGAGCGCTGGCTCTGGGCGCATGCGCTCCAGAGCTCTGGCTCGACAATTGGACACATCGGCCCAGCCGCTCCGCGGCACGTGGGATCTTCCCAGGCCAGGGATCGAACCGGCACCCCTTGCACTGCAAGGCGGTGTCCTTACCCACTGGACCACCAGGGGAAGCCCGGTTGCAGCAATTTACATTCCCACCAGCAATGCAAGAGTACTCTCTTTTCTCCGTACCCTCTCCAGCATTTATTGTCTGTAGATTTGTTGATGATGGCCATTCTGATGGGTGTGAGGTGATATTTCATTGTAGTTTTATTTGCATTTCTCTAATAATAAGCAACTTTGAACATCTTTTCATGTGCTTTGGCCATCTGTATGTTTTATTTGGAGACGTGTCTCTTTAGGTCTTTTTCCCATTTTTTGATTGGGTTGTTTGTTTTTTCAGTGTTGAGTTGTCTGATTGGCTTGTATATTTTGGAAATTAATTATTTGTTGGTAGTTACATTTGCTATGATTTTCTCCCATTCTGTGGGTTGTCTGTTTACCTTGTTTGTAGTTTCTTTTGCTGTGCAAAAGCTTTTAAGTTTCATTAGGTCCCATGTGTTTATTTTTGTTTTTATTTCCAATATTCTGGACAGTGGATCATAGAAGATCTTGCTTTGATTTATGTCCTTGAGTGTTTTGCCTATATTCTTGTCTAAGAGTTTTATGGTTTCTGGTCTTACATTTAGGTCTTTAATCCATTTTGAGTTTATCTTTGTGTATAGTGTTAGAGAATGTTCCAATTTCATTTTTTTGCATGTAGCTGTAGTTGATGGACAGTTGAGTTGTTTCCAATTTTTGTCTAGCCCATCTTATTTTAACTTAGGGCTAGTGTGTAGACTTCACAGCTTCTGTCAGCTCCTTGACATAACATGCAAAATATGCGTGTCTGTTTTCTCTTTCTGCCCAAGAACTAAGACTGAATAGGGCGTGAGATACATACCTGTGCCCATTACAAAGGCCAGGAAATAGAGGCCAGTTCTATTTTTGCCACTCTTGGAGTCAAATTCAAAGCAAGGAGATTGCATCCGACCTGCCATGGAATGAACAAGTGAGCATTCCAGAAGGAGAATTTAGGGGCATTGGAAACCCCAGCAGGAAGAAGGGACCAAGGACAGGCAGCAGACGTTGTCCTGAGAGCTGTGAGCAGGGAAGCCGTGGTGCTCAGGTCAACAAGGAGAGTGTCGCTGGCTGTGAGAGCCACACCTGCTCTACCTTGTGATGCTTCGTCCTTCCTACCCCAGTGATGTTGATAGAGGTGTCAGGACTGGGATGCCTGCCTCCTCAGCGAGGATGCCCATGTTTGCTGGAGCAAGATGCCACAGGTAAATATTGTTACTGGGTCAGCTATATCAAGGTGGCTGGGGACCTGACAAGATGTAAACTGAAGCAGAATTAGACTATTGGATGTTGGAAGCAAGATAGAACACAGTCACCTACTGGAGTCTTTGCTGTAACTCAGGGAAGGCATAGCATTTTCCCCAGGAAGAGGTCATCTGAAGAGCAAATCAAGTCAGGATGCTTGTTCAGAGAGAGATTTACGGTTCTATTAGCAAAGTGCTCCCTGGGGCTGAGGTAGGGGGCTGGGAGAAGTGGCAGCATCGTTAGCCTTTCAGCCTACAAAGAGGAGCCTCCTTGGTGAAGAGAACCTTCTGGAATTTTGGAAGAGACAGGTCAGAAAAGCTTGCCAAGGGGCAGTCTGTGAGATGCCTCAGGGATCCTGTTGGAACAGCACAGAGAAGGCAAGAGATATCCCCCTGTGACCCAACCATCACCGCCACTGAAATGAGCTGACTTATATAAAGAAGTCTAAACGATTTCATGTAATGAAAGTTTTGCTGTTAAAAGTTCCTATTTTTTTGGAAACCGTTTATTGAATTTTCTTCTATCAACTGGGCTGATTTCTTGCATTCTCAGAGCCAGAACTCTGGATGACATTAAATACAGTGGAGAACTCAAAGGCAAGGACCCTGAGCAAGACATTTGCAAAGAGTGGCTTCCAGAAACCTTAGTTCATCCATCCCTTTAATCAACATTTGCTGTTTATTTATGATGGGTTAGGAGAGGAACACTGAAAAAGCTGAGATCCCAGTTCCTGTAGGAGTTTAAAACAAAGTAGAGAAAGATGGGCAGCTAGGCAGTGTGAGAAAGACATACCTGGAGGACACTGCTGAGAGACTACAGCTCAGCTAACACGTGGCAGGCACTCGAGACCATGGATGGCAGTGCCAGGCTACCGTCACGCCTCATCCCAACCCAAGCAGTCTGCTCTAGCCCATCTTCAGGCTGAGGAATATCTGAAGGAGAAAAAGAGGAATGGTCCTCTGCATAACAAGAAGAGGAGGCCTCTGGAGGAAATTCCAGTTCAAAAAGATGCACATGGCCACTGGATTTGCTCTGCCATGGCCCACACTCTGTCTGTAGAGTGTGCTTTCTCTGAATCTGAATAAATCCATTTCTTACCTATCACTTTGCCTCTTGCTGAATTCTTCTCTGCAAAGAGACATGAAGAACCTGAACCTCAGTGGGTCCAGACAATGGTTTCAGCAGGGCTTCCCCAGTGGCTCAGTGGTAAAGAACCCACTGGCAATGCAGGAGATACAGGAGACACAGGTTCAAACTCTGAGTAAGGAAGATCCCCTGGAGGAGGAAACAGCAACCCACTCCAGTATTCTTACTTGGAGAGTCCCACAGACAGAGGAGACTGGCAGACTAGAGTCTATGTGGTTGCAAAGACCTGGACACGAC
Source organism: Tragulus kanchil (assembly GCA_022376925.1). Lineage (NCBI taxonomy): Eukaryota > Metazoa > Chordata > Mammalia > Artiodactyla > Tragulidae > Tragulus > Tragulus kanchil. Next base: position 110,198,976 of record JAIOJX010000002.1, on the reverse strand, counting down.
TGAGTGACTAACACACACACAACAACATCATCGAATGGTCATGAGAGATAAATGAAGCCTTATATGGAAACTGCTAAGCATGGGCCTTGCACATAGTAAACACAGGGAGAGCTGCTAAAAAAAAAAAAATACACACACCCCAGTGTTCATAGCAGCACTATTTACAGTAGCCAAGACTGGGAAGCAAACTCAATGTTCATTGACGAATGGATAAAGAAGACGTGGTGATGGAATATTACTCATCCATTAAAAATGAATGGAATATTGCTATTTGCAGCAACATGGATGAACCTAGAGATGATCATACCAAGTGAAGCAAGTTAGACACAGAAAGAGAAATATCGTATGATATCACTTACATGTGGGATCTAAAACAAAATGATACAAATCAACTTATTTACAAAACAGAAGTCAATTCACTTATGGTTACCAAAGGGAACATAGCAGAGAGTGGTAGAGAGATAAATTAGGAGTTTGGAATATACACACTACTATATATCAAATAGATAAACAATAAGAGCCTCCTGTCTAACACAGGGAACTAAACTCAGTATCTTGTAACAAGCCATAATGGAGAAGGGGAGATGAATCTTCTAAAGAAATGGAATTGATAATTAATAACCTTCCAAAGCAGAATGCACCAGGCCCAGGTGAATTCACTGATAAATTCTACCAAAAGTTTAAGGAAGAGATTATAATTAAACAATCTCTTCAGAAGATACAATCAGAGAGAGCATATCCTAACTCATTCCAAGTGGCCAGCACTATCCTAATACTAAAACCAGACAATGATATTGTCAGAAAACTATAGATGGGTATCCTTATGCAAAAATCCTCAACAGTTTATTAGCAAATCAAATCCAACAATACATGAAAAGAATCACACATCCCATCACAACTAAGGGGAGATTTATCTCAAATATGCAAGAAAGGTTCAACATTTGAAAATCAGTTATGTGATGCAATCAAATTCATATAATCTATCATACCAACAGGATAAATAAAGAAAAATCACATGATCACATCAATCAATGCTGAAATATAATTTGACAAAATCCAGTATCTGTGGCTCAGACAGTAAAGAATCTGCCTGCAATGCAAGAGACTCAGGTTCGATCTCTGGGTTGGGAAGACACCCTGGAGAGGGAATGGCAACCCACTCTAGTATTCTTGCCTGAGGGATTCCATGGACAGAGGACTCTGGCAGGCTACAGTCTATGGAGTTGCAAAGAGTCGGACACAACTGAATGACTAACACTATAAATTCATGATAAAAAAAAAAAAAAACCGCAATACACTAGGAATAGAGGAAATGTTTCTCAACTAGATAAAGAATACTTACAAAGTCCCTACAGCTAACCTCATACTTCATGGTGAGAAACATGAAACTTTCCCACTAAGATCAGGAATAAAGCACAGATGTCTCCTACTACCACCACATTTCAACATTGTACTGTAAGTGGTGTCTAATGCAGTAAGACAAGTAAGGGAGATAAAAGTTACACAGAGTGAGAAGCAAAAAATAAAGCTGTATTTATTGGCAGATGACTTTATTGTCTCTGCAGAAAATCTGAAAATGTTAAAAACTAAAAACCTCCTGAAACTAATAAATGATTACAGCGAGGTTTCAGAATACAAAGTTAATATACGTAAGTCAATTGTTTTCCTATATAAGCAATGAATAAGTGGAATTTGAAACTAAAAACACAATATACTTTACAATTAGTACCCCTAAAATGAAATACTATGAGCTTCCCTGGTGGTCCAGTGGGTAAAGAGTCTGCCTTGCAGTGCAAGGGGTACCGGTTCAATCCCTGGCCCTGGAAGATCCCAGGTACGGTGGAGCTGCTGGACCGGTGGGTCCAATTATGAGCCAGCACTCTGGAGTGCATGAGCCCCTGAGCTGGTGCTCTGCTGAGAGAAAGGCCACTGTGATAGGAGGCCCACACAGGCCAAAGAATAAAGATGGATGAAGATAAATAAATAAAAAACCAATAAAAGAGGTCAAAGTTTAAAAAAATAAAATAAAAAAAGAATATCTAATAAAATATGTATAAGATCTATATGAGTAAAACTATGGACTTCTAATGAGAGAAATAAAGGAAGAACTAAATAAACGGAGAGACATTCTGTGTTCATGGATGAGTAGACTCAACATGGTCAAGATGCCAGTTCTCAATTTGATTTATAGATTTAATGAATTCCTGATCAAAATCTGAGCATATAATTTTGTGGAAATTGACAAACTGATACTTTAAAAAGTATCTGGGGGAGAGGGAATGGCAACCCACTCTAGTATTCTTGCCTGAGGGATTCCATGGACAGAGGACTCTGGCAGGCTACAGTCTATGGAGTTGCAAAGAGTCGGACACAACTGAATGACTAACACTATAAATTCATGATAAAAAAAAAAAAAAACGCAATACACTAGGAATAGAGGAAATGTTTCTCAACTAGATAAAGAATACTTACAAAGTCCCTACAGCTAACCTCATACTTCATGGTGAGAAACATGAAACTTTCCCACTAAGATCAGGAATAAAGCACAGATGTCTCCTACTACCACCACATTTCAACATTGTACTGTAAGTGGTGTCTAATGCAGTAAGACAAGTAAGGGAGATAAAAGTTACACAGAGTGAGAAGCAAAAAATAAAGCTGTATTTATTGGCAGATGACTTTATTGTCTCTGCAGAAAATCTGAAAATGTTAAAAACTAAAAACCTCCTGAAACTAATAAATGATTACAGCGAGGTTTCAGAATACAAAGTTAATATACGTAAGTCAATTGTTTTCCTATATAAGCAATGAATAAGTGGAATTTGAAACTAAAAACACAATATACTTTACAATTAGTACCCCTAAAATGAAATACTATGAGTTTCCCCTGGTGGTCCAGTGGGTAAAGAGTCTGCCTTGCAGTGCAAGGGGTACCGGTTCAATCCCTGGCCCTGGAAGATCCCAGGTACGGTGGAGCTGCTGGACCGGTGGGTCCAATTATGAGCCAGCACTCTGGAGTGCATGAGCCCCTGAGCTGGTGCTCTGCTGAGAGAAAGGCCACTGTGATAGGAGGCCCACACAGGCCAAAGAATAAAGATGGATGAAGATAAATAAATAAAAAACCAATAAAAGAGGTCAAAGTTTAAAAAAATAAAATAAAAAAAGAATATCTAATAAAATATGTATAAGATCTATATGAGTAAAACTATGGACTTCTAATGAGAGAAATAAAGGAAGAACTAAATAAACGGAGAGACATTCTGTGTTCATGGATGAGTAGACTCAACATGGTCAAGATGCCAGTTCTCAATTTGATTTATAGATTTAATGAATTCCTGATCAAAATCTGAGCATATAATTTTGTGGAAATTGACAAACTGATACTAAGGTTTATGTGGAGAGACAAAAGATCCAGAATAATCAACATAATGTTCAAAGAGAGAAACACAGTTGGAGAATTGTCAGTAACTGACTTTAAAACCTACTATAAAGCTACAATAATCAAGACATCCTTCTCACCTAAGAAGTATTTCTCTACTCCCACTGAAAGGCTAGAGCTGACTGGGGTGGGACATTTTCCTTTCCCCAGCTCTTAAGAAACCCCAGAAGGTTAGTTAGTTTCTCCTGAAGGCAAGCTTTTTGTGACGTTTTTACTTTATTTTTAATTGAAATATAAAGCTTTGCTAAGTTGTGTTAGTTTCTGCTGTTTCCCCTTCCTCTTGGACCTCCCTCTCAGCCCACTCCTCGTCCCAACATCTAAGTTATCACAGAGCACCACCTCAGTTCCTGATGCTCTACAACAGGTTCCCACTAGCTAGCTATTTTGCACACGAAAGTGTATGTATGTCGGTCTTAATCTCCCAGTTTGTCCCACCCTCCCAACTCCATGTCCACACATCTGTTCTCTATGCCTGCATCTCTATTCCTGCCCTGGCAGTAGGTTCATCTGTACCATTTTTCTAGATTTTACATATACGCTTTAATACACAATGCTTTGTTTTCTCTTTCTGACTTGCTTCAGTCTGTATGATGGACTCTAGGTCCATCCACATCTCTAAAATGACTCAGTTTTGTTCGTTTGGTTGAGTACTATTTCACTGTGTATATGTACCATATCTTCTTTATCCATTCATCTATCATCGGACATTTAGGTTGTTTCCATGTCCTGGCTATTGTAAATAGTGCTTCAACAAACACTGGAGTGCGTATGTCATTTTGCATTATTTCTTTCTCAAGGTATATGCCTGGTAGTGGGATTTCTGGGTTATATGGTAGCTTTTTTAGGAAGAACAGAATATTCTGGCATATTTCAGGGCAGTTTCTTCCCCCTTTCCCACTGCTGGAAAAATGGGAAAATTTTTCTCCAGTATTTACTGTAGGAACCTGCTCAAACTCCTGGAAGAAATTCTCACAAAACTGAGTATGCAGGGGGCCCATTCTGTGTCCTTCTTGAGTGTTTGCTCTCAGAGTTGTCTACACTGAGCTTCCAGTAAGTCACCCATGGCAGTTCTGGCTTTCCTACCTCAGCTCTGGTTGCTGGAAGATTTCCTGTCCAGAGTGTCTGCTCCAGTGGAGCCATGGCTCCCTGTGTTTGCCTGTATGTCCCTACGGTCTTGAAGGTAGAAGTTGTCTTCTCTTCTCTTGAAGATCAAGGTAGAGTTGCTGATTTTCCAGTCTGTTCATCTTTTTACTCATTGTTAGTACAGAGTGGCAACTCTCAAGCTCCTTACATGTGGAAATGGAAATTGAAAGTCCTGTTTCCCCTATTATTAATATTTTTAAATGTAGTACATATCTTACAACTAATGAGTCAATGCTAATACATTTTTATTAACTAAAGTTAATACCTACATCAGGGCTCACTCTGTGTTGTACATTCTGAGTGTTTTGACAGATGTTTACTGGCATGTATCCACCACTGCAGTATCACACAGAATAGTTTCACTTTTCTGAAGATCGCTCCTGCCCCTCTTTTACATCCCTCCCCTCAGCTCCCTGGAAACCACCAGGCTTGGTACTATATCCATAGTTCTGCCTTTCCCAGAGTGTCATATAATTGAAATACAGTATCATACAGCATCATACAGTATGTGGCTTTTTAAAATTGACTCTTTCATTTAGTCATATGCATTTAAGTCCCCCCATGTCATTTCATGGCTTTATAGGTCATTTCTTTTTTAGCTGTCTCATTCACGAACAGAGTGTGGGGAGTACTATTTCACTGTGTATATGTACCATATTTTTTTTTGGTTGGGTTTCCATGTCCTGGCTATTGTAAATAGTGCTTCAACAAACACTGGAGTGCGTATGTCATTTTGCATTATTTCTTTCTCAAGGTATATGCCTGGTAGTGGGATTTCTGGGTTATATGGTAGCTTTTTTAGGAAGAACAGAATATTCTGGCATATTTCAGGGCAGTTTCTTCCCCCTTTCCCACTGCTGGAAAAATGGGAAAATTTTTCTCCAGTATTTACTGTAGGAACCTGCTCAAACTCCTGGAAGAAATTCTCACAAAACTGAGTATGCAGGGGGCCCATTCTGTGTCCTTCTTGAGTGTTTGCTCTCAGAGTTGTCTACACTGAGCTTCCAGTAAGTCACCCATGGCAGTTCTGGCTTTCCTACCTCAACTCTGGTTCCTGGAAGATTTCCTCTCCAGAGTGTCTGCTCCAGTGAAGCCATGGCTCCCTGTGTTTGCCTGTATGTCCCTACGGTCTTGAAGGTAGAAGTTGTCTTCTCTTCTCTTGAAGATCAAGGTAGAGTTGCTGATTTTCCAGTCTGTTCATCTTTTTACTCATTGTTAGTACAGAGTGGCAACTCTCAAGCTCCTTACATGTGGAAATGGAAATTGAAAGTCCTGTTTCCCCTATTATTAATATTTTTAAATGTAGTACATATCTTACAACTAATGAGTCAATGCTAATACATTTTATTAACTAAAGTTAATACCTACATCAGGGCTCACTCTGTGTTGTACATTCTGAGTGTTTTGACAGATGTTTACTGGCATGTATCCACCACTGCAGTATCACACAGAATAGTTTCACTTTTCTGAAGATCGCTCCTGCCCCTCTTTTACATCCCTCCCCTCAGCTCCCTGGAAACCACCAGGCTTGGTACTATATCCATAGTTCTGCCTTTCCCAGAGTGTCATATAATTGAAATACAGTATCATACAGCATCATACAGTATGTGGCTTTTTAAAATTGACTCTTTCATTTAGTCATATGCATTTAAGTCCCCCCATGTCATTTCATGGCTTTATAGGTCATTTCTTTTTTAGCTGAACAATATTCCATTGTCTGGATGCATCACACTCTGTTTATTCACTAATCTATTGAAGGATATCTAGAGTGCTGCCAAGTTTTGACAGTTATGAATAAAACGGCTATAAACATCTGTGTACAGGTTTTCCTATGGATATAATTTTTTTGATCATTTGGATAGACTCCAAGAAGCATGATTGCTGAATTGTACATTAAGAATATGTTTAGTTTTGTAAGAAAATGCTAAACTGTCTTTCAAAGAACTATCTTTTGCATTCCTCCCCTCCCCAGCAATGGGTAAGAGTTTCTATTGTTCCACCGCCTCACCAGGTGGAGATGAGGGGACAGCACCTCATTTTGTACGGTCAGTGTTGTGGATTTTAGCCATTCTAATAGGTGGTCTTTGTCCATTCAGGCTACCATACAGAATATCATAGGCTAGGTGGTTTATAAACAACAGAATTTTCTCATAGCTCTGGAGACAGGGACATACAAGATCAATGCACGAGCACACTCAGTGTCTGGTGAGGACTGATTGCTGATTCATAGACAGTCCTCTTTCCCCTGCATCCTCCCATGGCATAGGGAGAGAGGGAGCTCACTGGTGTCGCTTTTAGGAGGGCACTAATCCCACTCATGAGGACTCTGCTTTCATGACCTAATCAATCACCTCCTAAAGGCTTCACCTCCAAACCCTTATCATACTGGGGGTGAAAATTTTCAATATGTGAATTTGGGAGGTGGGACACGAACATTCAGTCCATAGCAAGATGTGTAGTGGTGTCTTCTTGTCATTTTAGTTTTCATTTCTCTAATGACAGATGATGCTGAGCAGCTTTTCTAATGCTTATTTTTAATCTGTATATATTCTTTGTGTAGATGTCTTTCACTCAGCTTTGAACTGACTTGTTTGCTTTCTTACTTCTGAGTTTTAAAGCTTCTTTGTCTATTTTGGATGCAAACTTTTATCAGATATGTATTTTGCAATTATTTTCTCCCAATCAGTGGTTTTTTGGGTATTCCATTTAGTTCTGATCTAAGTTAACAAAGAATGGATCGATTTAAAGAAACATGTTATGAAAATATAAGAAATCCCTATGAGAAACTACAGATGGTATAGAATATAAATTTCAAAGACAATACACAAAGGAAGAAATTCAGGAAACACTTCTTTAGGCTAACATGTTTCTCTCTCTTTCTCTCTCTCTATCTCTCTCTCACACACACACACACACATCCACAGAGCCACAGAATGAGTCAAATTCCACTACTCAGAATGTTCTCGTCTCAGTAGGTAACATCTCAGACTCTAGTTTACATAGCACAGGTGCGTTATTATTCCAGCAGTTTGCACATCTGGGGAGTTAATTATTCTGAATCTGCAAAGAATGACTTTTACCAAGGACTAGAGGTGCTACACACACACACACACACACACACACACACACATTCCACATAAATTTTAAGCCCAGCTGAAGGCTGAAAGAAAGGGAACTTGTAACTTCATTCAAAAAATGCACTGCTTTTGTCTAACAGAATTCTCACTCATACACAAAATCTCTTCCTCAGGTCTCTAAACTCCTGGATTCTCAATTTTTCCTTGTGAATTCACAGAAGAAGAAAAGACACATTCCACCAACATCTTAAATTCTTGGATCCACCGTGGGACAAATGGCATGAACGAAGGCTTACAGCAGAATGGAGATGGGAGTGTTCAACGACCTATGAGAAGCTTGGTGGCTCATAAACCACAGGGTCAATGGGAATGGACATGAGGCCAGCGAGAGGGGCCAGGGCCAGTTTATGGGGAGGTCTTGAATGCCACTTTGAAAGCAAAGAGAAGGTCATCAAAGAGGTGGGGCCCAGGGATGACATGGTAACGCTTGATTTGTAGATTAAAAACAGAACTAGTTCTTCCTCATCATGTATTCCTGAGGATGGTGGTTTCAGTGCTAGAAAACTGGGTCACTTGAGTTGTTTGTTGCTTTTTGGAGAACTGAGAGTGAAGCACATGCTTAATAGGCCATCAAGTGCAAAGCACGATCCTAGGAACAGACATGTGGGCTAGTTGAGGAGGACTAACTGTACTTCTTACCTTACAAGTACAGTTCCCACCTCTCTTTCCTGTGGTGGGGTGTAAATGTAGATCCTTGTACCATCTGGGTCACTTTCTAGCACCTTCAGTGGAAGCATTAACCTACCAACATTTTATGGTTTTTGGGTATTCCATTTAGTTCTGATCTAAGTTAACAAAGAATGGATCGATTTAAAGAAACATGTTATGAAAATATAAGAAATCCCTATGAGAAACTACAGATGGTATAGAATATAAATTTCAAAGACAATACACAAAGGAAGAAATTCAGGAAACACTTCTTTAGGCTAACATGTTTCTCTCTCTTTCTCTCTCTCTATCTCTCTCTCACACACACACACACATCCACAGAGCCACAGAATGAGTCAAATTCCACTACTCAGAATGTTCTCGTCTCAGTAGGTAACATCTCAGACTCTAGTTTACATAGCACAGGTGCGTTATTATTCCAGCAGTTTGCACATCTGGGGAGTTAATTATTCTGAATCTGCAAAGAATGACTTTTACCAAGGACTAGAGGTGCTACACACACACACACACACACACACACACACACATTCCACATAAATTTTAAGCCCAGCTGAAGGCTGAAAGAAAGGGAACTTGTAACTTCATTCAAAAAATGCACTGCTTTTGTCTAACAGAATTCTCACTCATACACAAAATCTCTTCCTCAGGTCTCTAAACTCCTGGATTCTCAATTTTTCCTTGTGAATTCACAGAAGAAGAAAAGACACATTCCACCAACATCTTAAATTCTTGGATCCACCGTGGGACAAATGGCATGAACGAAGGCTTACAGCAGAATGGAGATGGGAGTGTTCAACGACCTATGAGAAGCTTGGTGGCTCATAAACCACAGGGTCAATGGGAATGGACATGAGGCCAGCGAGAGGGGCCAGGGCCAGTTTATGGGGAGGTCTTGAATGCCACTTTGAAAGCAAAGAGAAGGTCATCAAAGAGGTGGGGCCCAGGGATGACATGGTAACGCTTGATTTGTAGTTTAAAAAACAGAACTAGTTCTTCCTCATCGTGTATTCCTGAGGATGGTGGTTTCAGTGCTAGAAAACTGGGTCACTTGAGTTGTTTGTTGCTTTTTGGAGAACTGAGAGTGAAGCACATGCTTAATAGGCCATCAAGTGCAAAGCACGATCCTAGGAACAGACATGTGGGCTAGTTGAGGAGGACTAACTGTACTTCTTACCTTACAAGTACAGTTCCCACCTCTCTTTCCTGTGGTGGGGTGTAAATGTAGATCCTTGTACCATCTGGGTCACTTTCTAGCACCTTCAGTGGAAGCATTAACCTACCAACATCTTGGTCTCAAGCTTTCTGAAACTGAGAGAGAGTAAAATTCTGTTGTCCAAGGCATCTAATGTGTGATGCTTTGTTACAGCAGCACTAACAAACCAATACAGTGGGAACAAATCACCCTGTCATTTGTAGTATCTGAGACATGGTCACCAGTAGGAATCAAAAATAGCCTCATGTCGTGTTTTGAATATTACAGATATTCCAAAATCTCATTTATGCGCATCAATATTTTAAAACACAGTTGTTATTAAGCCTGCTGTCAAATCATGTTATTCAACATGTTAATAAAGGAACACATATAGGGCTTCCCTGTTGGCTCAGATGGCAAAAAATCTGCCTGCAATGTCAGAGACCTGGAATCAAATCCTAGGTCAGGAAGATATCCCTGGAGAAGGGAATGGCTACCCACTCCAGTGTTCTTGCCTGGAGAATTCCATGGACAGAAAAGCCCAGTGAGCTACAGTCCACGAGGTCGCAAAGAGTTGGACATGAATGAGCAACTAACACTTTGTTTAAACACATGTTACTATATCACAATTTTTAAAATACTTTGAGAAACGCATTTCAAAGCAATTGACTTTCTTCATAACCATCTGTATTTTATGTTACATGTCTTAAATATTATTCTGAGAAGGGATTCATAGAATTGCCAAATCAGTTACTAGTACTAAACAGGAAGCTAAAGAACTCTGCTTTAAGCAGAAGAAAAAAATACAAAGATATATCTCCACACCTTATAATTCATTCCCCGTCAAGGACAGAATTATGGGATTGGAAGGAGGATATGAGCAGGGAGGTGTATGTTCATGGAATTTCTTTTCTAGTTAGAAAGCATGAGGTGCAAATCTGTCATAATACATGGCAAACCAAGTGCAAGACCTTCCCCCACCCCATTCCCACACAACAAAATGTAAGCCCTCCATTGCAAAAGCTTTGTTTGTTTTAATTCTGTGTTCCCAGGTGTGTTAGCTATTCTGGGTTCTCCAGAAAACAGAATCAACCAGGTATACCTATGGAAAGAGAGAGAGTGTATGTCTCTCATTGTAAGGAATTGACCCATAATGTTATAGACACTGAGAAGTCCCACTATCTGCAGTCGGCAAGCTGGACACCCAGGAGAGCCTGGAAAGTTTCAGTCTGAGTGAGAAGCTAAAGGCAGAAGACTAATGTCCCAACTTCAAGGCCATCAGGCAGGAGGAGTTCCCTCTTACTCGCAGGAAGATTAGCCCCTTTGTTCTATTCAGACCTTCAACTGATTGGATGAGGCCCACCTCCATCAGGAAGGGCAACCTGCTATGTTCAGTCTATAGGTTCAAATGTTAATAAAGGAACACATATAGGGCTTCCCTGTTGGCTCAGATGGCAAAAAATCTGCCTGCAATGTCAGAGACCTGGAATCAAATCCTAGGTCAGGAAGATATCCCTGGAGAAGGGAATGGCTACCCACTCCAGTGTTCTTGCCTGGAGAATTCCATGGACAGAAAAGCCCAGTGAGCTACAGTCCACGAGGTCGCAAAGAGTTGGACATGAATGAGCAACTAACACTTTGTTTAAACACATGTTACTATATCACAATTTTTAAAATACTTTGAGAAACGCATTTCAAAGCAATTGACTTTCTTCATAACCATCTGTATTTTATGTTACATGTCTTAAATATTATTCTGAGAAGGGATTCATAGAATTGCCAAATCAGTTACTAGTACTAAACAGGAAGCTAAAGAACTCTGCTTTAAGCAGAAGAAAAAAATACAAAGATATATCTCCACACCTTATAATTCATTCCCCGTCAAGGACAGAATTATGGGATTGGAAGGAGGATATGAACAGGGAGGTGTATGTTCATGGAATTTCTTTTCTAGTTAGAAAGCATGAGGTGCAAATCTGTCATAATACATGGCAAACCAAGTGCAAGACCTTCCCCCACCCCATTCCCACACAACAAAATGTAAGCCCTCCATTGCAAAAGCTTTGTTTGTTTTAATTCTGTGTTCCCAGGTGTGTTAGCTATTCTGGGTTCTCCAGAAAACAGAATCAACCAGGTATACCTATGGAAAGAGAGAGAGTGTATGTCTCTCATTGTAAGGAATTGACCCATAATGTTATAGACACTGAGAAGTCCCACTATCTGCAGTCGGCAAGCTGGACACCCAGGAGAGCCTGGAAAGTTTCAGTCTGAGTGAGAAGCTAAAGGCAGAAGACTAATGTCCCAACTTCAAGGCCATCAGGCAGGAGGAGTTCCCTCTTACTCGCAGGAAGATTAGCCCCTTTGTTCTATTCAGACCTTCAACTGATTGGATGAGGCCCACCTCCATCAGGAAGGGCAACCTGCTATGTTCAGTCTATAGGTTCAAATGTTAAGCTCATCGGGAAACATCTTTGCAGATACCCCAAAACAAGGTTTTTTCAAGTGTCTGGGCACCCTGGGTACCAGTGAAGTTGACACATAAAATGAATACAGTAAGTCTAAGCTGTACTTATCACACCACGGGGGCTCAATAAATACCTGAGGAATAAATTAATGAATAGCATAAGATGGAAATATCTAAATGGGGCTAGGAGGCAGGGAAGAAACAGACCAGGGATATAAAATGCCCATCGTGGTTCCCGAGGGAGAAGAGAGAGAAGATGCAAGACTTCCATTGGCTTCTATGCACACAGTTTGCTTTGAGAGATGCCTAGGGAGCCGCAGGGACTGCTTAAGGCTATGCCTGTCAACTAACAAGTTTCCTAAACTGCAGCAGAGGAGCTGAGCTGGGCGAGAAAACTTTGCACAAAGCTGGCAGCTGACACCACTGGGAAAATGGAAGACTGTCAAAAGGGAGCCTGACACTCAGGGCTGATTCCAGAGGCTTCAGGACTCCTGGGACCACACTCCTAGGATGTGGATTATGTCAGCAGTCTTGAACAAATTCCCCTAGCTCTGCACATGCCCCCGCTCCCCCCGACACAGACCTGCCTTGCAGAGTCTCCAAGGGCCCTGGGGACATTGAGGAAGGCTCTCAGGCAGGTGAGCTCTTGAGTCACCTGCCCCTTTGCATGTCAAATCCTTTTGAATTAAGACCTTACCCACCCACAGCCAAAATGCTACTCCTGGCGCATCAGAGGGGTTGTTGTGAATGGCCTGGGCTCCAAACCTCAAGGGGTGCCGTGAATAAAACCCACCTTCAAGGGACTATAGGAGAGTGAAGAGGCTGTGAAGTCTGAAGACCATTATCTCCAGCAGTAGGGGAGGCAGGAGGAGTCCTCTCAAAAGTTCCCAGGAAGTCTCTAAAGCAACAGCAGAGAAATACTTCCCCAGAGTGCAGGTTGGCATTAGGCAGGAAACCCAATGTGTCCATCAGTCAACGGGAGAAAGAGTGGCTTCCATCCTTCAGGGACCCTATTGGGCTTCCCTGGTGGCTCAGACGGTAAAGAATTTGTCTGCAATGTAGGAGACCCAGGATTGATCCCTGGGTCAGGAAGATCCCCTGGAGAAAGAAAGGGCCGCCCATTCCAGTATTCTTGTCTGGAGAACCCCATGGACAGAGACTGGCAGTCTACAGTCTCAAAGCATTATATATGATTGAGAGATTTTAACTTTTACTTTTTCACTTTATTGTCTGTGAGACTGCTTTCTTGAAGGTCTCCCTTTACTCATACACACAGACACACTAGAAACTATTAGCAATGAACTCCACTCTAGAGGTTTATGAAGTAGTTAGAGTACAGCAGGGCTGTCTGCCGTCCAAGATTGGGAAGAGTAGAAGAGCATGGGCTGACCAGCCATCCCTGGGTTATCTCCTCCCAACCAGTGGTTTCTGTAGCAAAACTTCTTCAGTCAGGTGCTGAAGAAGGAGGGACCTGGGCTTTGATCACTTCTTTTCTATAGTGGCACATTGCCACAGAGAGGAAGAACAAGAAAATGTGCACAGTGCCACAGCCAAGGTGGCAGCAAATCTATTTCAGTCGGGAACTCAGTCTGAGAATAAAGTTCAGCAGGGATTTTCACAGCCTTCGGGTTTCCTGGCAGTTTGTTTGTGCTCACTATATAAACAAACCACTTGGACACGGCTACACAGTGAATTGTATCCCTTCCCCTATTCATATGTTGAAGTTCTGACTCCCAGGTCCTCAGAATGCCACTGTCCCTGGACACAGAGTCTTGAAAGAGGTAATGAAGGTGAAATGAGGTCATTAGGGTGGCCCTAATCTACTAGGATATAAGAAGACGCACTGGGGCCACAGACGGAAGACCATGTGAGGACACAGAGAAAGATGGTATCCACAAGCCAAGGACAGATGTCTCAGGAAAAACCAACCCTGCTGATGCCTTCACCTTGGACTTCCCTTGTACCAAACTATAAATAATACATTTCCATTGTCTAAGTCACTCAGTCTGTGCTACCTTGTTATGGATGTCCTAAAAAGCTTACAGGCTCCCCATGACAAAGAACATGAACACATCCTCTAATCAGTGAAATGGAAACATTCCAGGACCCTATGGTCCTTGTCCCCCTACTGTGCCCTCTGCCTGCCTTTTGTCTATGGAAAACTTTAGTCAAAGAATAAGTTCAATCAGAGAAGTGAGAAATGCAGAAATGAAGGAAAACAATTAAAGGAGACTAAATAATAATAATGTAGCCGTTAAGCACAGTCAAGGAGTTTTAGCTCTTGTTCAAGGGTTATAGATAATACTGTGAGCTCTCTTGTATATACTAATGGTTTTGACCGTTAAAAGGCACAGGTCAAGGAGTTTACTCATTGAGTATAAAGCAATCTCCACTCTAGAGGTTTATGAAGTAGTTAGAGTACAGCAGGGCTGTCTGCCGTCCAAGATTGGGAAGAGTAGAAGAGCATGGGCTGACCAGCCATCCCTGGGTTATCTCCTCCCAACCAGTGGTTTCTGTAGCAAAACTTCTTCAGTCAGGTGCTGAAGAAGGAGGGACCTGGGCTTTGATCACTTCTTTTCTATAGTGGCACATTGCCACAGAGAGGAAGAACAAGAAAATGTGCACAGTGCCACAGCCAAGGTGGCAGCAAATCTATTTCAGTCGGGAACTCAGTCTGAGAATAAAGTTCAGCAGGGATTTTCACAGCCTTCGGGTTTCCTGGCAGTTTGTTTGTGCTCACTATATAAACAAACCACTTGGACACGGCTACACAGTGAATTGTATCCCTTCCCCTATTCATATGTTGAAGTTCTGACTCCCAGGTCCTCAGAATGCCACTGTCCCTGGACACAGAGTCTTGAAAGAGGTAATGAAGGTGAAATGAGGTCATTAGGGTGGCCCTAATCTACTAGGATATAAGAAGACGCACTGGGGCCACAGACGGAAGACCATGTGAGGACACAGAGAAAGATGGTATCCACAAGCCAAGGACAGATGTCTCAGGAAAAACCAACCCTGCTGATGCCTTCACCTTGGACTTCCCTTGTACCAAACTATAAATAATACATTTCCATTGTCTAAGTCACTCAGTCTGTGCTACCTTGTTATGGATGTCCTAAAAAGCTTACAGGCTCCCCATGACAAAGAACATGAACACATCCTCTAATCAGTGAAATGGAAACATTCCAGGACCCTATGGTCCTTGTCCCCCTACTGTGCCCTCTGCCTGCCTTTTGTCTATGGAAAACTTTAGTCAAAGAATAAGTTCAATCAGAGAAGTGAGAAATGCAGAAATGAAGGAAAACAATTAAAGGAGACTAAATAATAATAATGTAGCCGTTAAGCACAGTCAAGGAGTTTTAGCTCTTGTTCAAGGGTTATAGATAATACTGTGAGCTCTCTTGTATATACTAAAACACCAGGTGGAGATATTAACTACATGATGACCAGACTGTAACCACAACATGGGCTGCCACAATTCTGAAAATTGGCCTCAAAGGTATGGGAACAAACAGCCCCTGGACCTAAAACCATCAAGACGACGCTGGTCAGAGCACCAATGACCAATCGGAAGATGACTGCCAGAGCTGACTGCGCTGTTTCTGCATGTTGCTGGCCCCCACTTCTGTCTATAAAAGCTCTTGCCCTGCTGGTTGCCAGTGGGTCCGGAAGTCAGTTTTTGGACAGAGGTCCACCCACCTCAGTTACAAGCATCTGAAATAAAACAAACTTTTCTTTTGTGCGTGTGGTGGTGGGGGCTGGTGGGCGGGTCACTTCTATTGGCCTTTCATTTATCTATTTTCATCCATCTTTGTTCTTTTGGCACGTGTGGGCCTCCCATCGCAGCAGCCTCTCTCACTGCAGAGCACCTGCTCTGGGCGCATGCGCTCCAGAGCTCCGGTTCAGTAATTGGACACATCGGTCCAGCCGCTCTGTGGCATGTGGGATCCTCACAGGTCAGGGATTGAACCAGCACCCCTTGCACTGCAAGGCAGTGTCCTTACCCACTGGACCACCAGGGAAGCCCAAAACAAACTTTTCTTTCTACTCACCTGGCCTTTTTGTTGGCTTCTGAGTAGCGAGCAGCTGAACCCACACCATGCACATTTCAGTAACAAAACTGCCCACTCAAAGGCATCCCAGGCCTGGTGGATTTCTACTCATGCCTGGTAATCTCCAGCCAATTTTGTAATATCTAAATTTTAGTGTTGGGGGCAAAGCCCCAAACCCCCATCCTAGTTTCAACTTTGAAACTGAATGGAAATACATAAAGCTTGTTTTGTTTTGTTTGTTTGACATCTGCATGCCCTTCCCAAGTGCCTTGTCTGTGTGCAGTCCTCACGGATACCCTACATGCTGGCGATTGAAGGTCTGGAGGAAATGAAATGAGAGGGCAGAAGCAGCCCTCTGGGCTGACCCACACTGAGCTGGAAAGACTTTGACCATGTGACATTTCCATTCTCTCAGAGATCCTGAGATGGGATGTCCCTGGTGGTCCAGTTCCTGGGTTCTGCTCTCCCAGTGCAGGGGGCCTGAGTTACATCCTGGTCAAGGAACTATTTATAGATCCTACATCTCAACTAAAGAGTCCACATGCCACAACTGAAGATCCAGCATGGTGCAATGAAGACGGAAGAACAAACGCCCCTGGACCTAAAACCATCAAGACGACGCTGGTCAGAGCACCAATGACCAATCGGAAGATGACTGCCAGAGCTGACTGCGCTGTTTCTGCATGTTGCTGGCCCCACTTCTGTCTATAAAAGCTCTTGCCCTGCTGGTTGCCAGTGGGTCCGGAAGTCAGTTTTTGGACAGAGGTCCACCCACCTCAGTTACAAGCATCTGAAATAAAACAAACTTTTCTTTTGTGCGTGTGGTGGTGGGGGCTGGTGGGCGGGTCACTTCTATTGGCCTTTCATTTATCTATTTTCATCCATCTTTGTTCTTTTGGCACGTGTGGGCCTCCCATCGCAGCAGCCTCTCTCACTGCAGAGCACCTGCTCTGGGCGCATGCGCTCCAGAGCTCCGGTTCAGTAATTGGACACATCGGTCCAGCCGCTCTGTGGCATGTGGGATCCTCACAGGTCAGGGATTGAACCAGCACCCCTTGCACTGCAAGGCAGTGTCCTTACCCACTGGACCACCAGGGAAGCCCAAAACAAACTTTTCTTTCTACTCACCTGGCCTTTTTGTTGGCTTCTGAGTAGCGAGCAGCTGAACCCACACCATGCACATTTCAGTAACAAAACTGCCCACTCAAAGGCATCCCAGGCCTGGTGGATTTCTACTCATGCCTGGTAATCTCCAGCCAATTTTGTAATATCTAAATTTTAGTGTTGGGGGCAAAGCCCCAAACCCCCATCCTAGTTTCAACTTTGAAACTGAATGGAAATACATAAAGCTTGTTTTGTTTTGTTTGTTTGACATCTGCATGCCCTTCCCAAGTGCCTTGTCTGTGTGCAGTCCTCACGGATACCCTACATGCTGGCGATTGAAGGTCTGGAGGAAATGAAATGAGAGGGCAGAAGCAGCCCTCTGGGCTGACCCACACTGAGCTGGAAAGACTTTGACCATGTGACATTTCCATTCTCTCAGAGATCCTGAGATGGGATGTCCCTGGTGGTCCAGTTCCTGGGTTCTGCTCTCCCAGTGCAGGGGGCCTGAGTTACATCCTGGTCAAGGAACTATTTATAGATCCTACATCTCAACTAAAGAGTCCACATGCCACAACTGAAGATCCAGCATGGTGCAATGAAGACGGAAGATCCCACTGCCACAGCTATGACCTGGCACAGCCAAATAAATAGATAAAAGTAAATAAAAATATACTGTATCCCCAGGCTGAGTACAGCACATGCCATGTAGTAGATGCCCATTAAATGTTGGTTTAAGTGAATGTTGATAGTCATATATACGGATGTCAGGGGCAGGAGAACAAGGTACTATTCTTCTCTCAAGTCCAGACATTTCCAGGAGTAGGACCCAGAAAGAGAAAGGTTAAAAACAAACCAAAAAAAACACATCTTGATTTAAGTCAAATACAGGTTGATCTGAGATCAACCCTCAGATCCCTCTTCAGTGGAGTAACTGTTACCCCTCTCTGGCCTCTAAATAGGAGCTAGGACTTGCCTGATGGCATCCTTTTCTGCTCTGAGTTTTCATAATCTATCAGTGAAATTCAGTGAAGGATAGTCTTTTGGATGTTGGGGCGAAAAGCTCAGGTTTAACTGAGTCACTCCTAGGAAATTATTTTTGCAAACCAAATAACTCTGTTCCAAAGTGAAAACTGAGTGTTGCCATTCATGTCCTCTTAGCCAAAACCGCAACCACGTGGCCACACCTTTCTGCAAAGATGACTGGGAAATGTAGTCTTTATTCTAGGTGGCCTTGTGCACTGTGAAAAAGCATTTCACTCTGGAAGAAAGGGAGACCGGATACGGAGGGACAACTGTCCTTTCCTCAGCATCCTCAGGCATCCACAGCAGCCCCTCCTACCTACACAGCCTGCCTTCTCTGTCAGAGTTCACAGAACTCCCTGGCGTGAGTGACCACAGCAGGAAGTAAGCACGCTTCATCCCAAGGCTGCGAAGACCTGTGGGTGTGACATGAGCCGCCAGACAGGAAAACTGTAACTCTTTCCTCAAAGCCCTATTGGCTCTTTGCACCATCTCCCCTCCACTGTCTTACATTGGATTGTTTTTGCAATTTGAGAGACATTCGATTTAATGAAAAGGTCACTAACTCTGATCCAGAAGACCAGGGTTTGAACCTTGACTAAGCCCCTTACCAGATATATGGCCTTAAAGCATTTAACCTATCTCTGCCTTATTTTCTTCTCTATAAAATGGGGATTATATAATCTCATGGGAGTACATTAAAGACTAAGTGGCTCGTGGTCAGGGCTCAGTAAATGGCAGCGCTAGGCATCACAGGGTTTCTTTTGGTCACCGAGGTTATTGAAGCTGCCTTCTGCATAATCACCCAATAAGTGAAGTTTATTAAAAAAGCTTCTATTCCAGGGGTGTCACAGCGTTTTCAGATAATCAATATGTTAAGTTATCCAATATACAGAGAGAGGCTATAAATAAAATAGGACTCAAGGGCTGTTCCAGAGAGAACAGACCTCTGTATCCCCAGGTTTATCATTTTCCTGTGTGTTGCCATTGTCACAACTGCTAATAACAATAGCAACAGCTGTCATGTGTCTGATGTCTCCCCTGTGCCAGGCACCCTGCTTTTCGAACCTCACAATATTCCCACAAAGAAGGCTTTCCCATTCTTCTTCCACAGGCGAGCAGTCTGTGTTCAGAGGGAAAAGGTGATTTGCCCCAAATTACCCAAAACCAGCCTGGTATTCAGATCCAATTTTAAAACAGGACTTTTTATTTATTCATTTGTTCCTTTTATATTTCTTTATGTGAAAAATTTCCCCCAAACGATAAGAGTAAAAAATCACCCATTATCACACCCTTTTTTTCTTTTGAAGTCTATAATGAAAAAAAAAGTAAAAGCCATCCCTCCCCCAGAAATAACCACTTCATGCTTATGATGTTTAATATTCTGTAAATTGTCATTCTCACTCTCTTTCAAACAAATCATTTCACACAGGAGGAGCTAAAACCACTGTGTTCAAACCTGCCAAGAGAAATGGCTTCCAAGCTGTGTATGCCAGCTTTTGTGGGTATCTTTCTTTCATTTCATTTGTTCATTCATTCATTCCTTCAACAAAGATGAACCAGCAACTCATAGTTGCCAAGAACTAGTTCAGTACTTGGAATACAAAAATAAGAGTCAGGGTCTGTCTAGGAGGAGTCATCCAGCCCAGAGGGAAAGCCCTATTGGCTCTTTGCACCATCTCTCCACTGTCTTACATTGGATTGTTTTTGCAATTTGAGAGACATTCGATTTAATGAAAAGGTCACTAACTCTGATCCAGAAGACCAGGGTTTGAACCTTGACTAAGCCCCTTACCAGATATATGGCCTTAAAGCATTTAACCTATCTCTGCCTTATTTTCTTCTCTATAAAATGGGGATTATATAATCTCATGGGAGTACATTAAAGACTAAGTGGCTCGTGGTCAGGGCTCAGTAAATGGCAGCGCTAGGCATCACAGGGTTTCTTTTGGTCACCGAGGTTATTGAAGCTGCCTTCTGCATAATCACCCAATAAGTGAAGTTTATTAAAAAAGCTTCTATTCCAGGGGTGTCACAGCGTTTTCAGATAATCAATATGTTAAGTTATCCAATATACAGAGAGAGGCTATAAATAAAATAGGACTCAAGGGCTGTTCCAGAGAGAACAGACCTCTGTATCCCCAGGTTTATCATTTTCCTGTGTGTTGCCATTGTCACAACTGCTAATAACAATAGCAACAGCTGTCATGTGTCTGATGTCTCCCCTGTGCCAGGCACCCTGCTTTTCGAACCTCACAATATTCCCACAAAGAAGGCTTTCCCATTCTTCTTCCACAGGCGAGCAGTCTGTGTTCAGAGGGAAAAGGTGATTTGCCCCAAATTACCCAAAACCAGCCTGGTATTCAGATCCAATTTTAAAACAGGACTTTTTATTTATTCATTTGTTCCTTTTATATTTCTTTATGTGAAAAATTTCCCCCAAACGATAAGAGTAAAAAATCACCCATTATCACACCCTTTTTTTCTTTTGAAGTCTATAATGAAAAAAAAAGTAAAAGCCATCCCTCCCCCAGAAATAACCACTTCATGCTTATGATGTTTAATATTCTGTAAATTGTCATTCTCACTCTCTTTCAAACAAATCATTTCACACAGGAGGAGCTAAAACCACTGTGTTCAAACCTGCCAAGAGAAATGGCTTCCAAGCTGTGTATGCCAGCTTTTGTGGGTATCTTTCTTTCATTTCATTTGTTCATTCATTCATTCCTTCAACAAAGATGAACCAGCAACTCATAGTTGCCAAGAACTAGTTCAGTACTTGGAATACAAAAATAAGAGTCAGGGTCTGTCTAGGAGGAGTCATCAGCCCAGAGGGAATGCCCATCACCCATTGTAACACAAAATGGAAAGAGGTAAAATGTATGTCAAGATAAAGACAAAAAATGAGGAGAAAGCCATGGTAAGAGATACTTGTGTTCAGGATTAGATGATGCACTGACTACAAAGACCAGGGGAGGGGACTTACCTGGTGGTCCAGTGAGTGAAGAATCCACCTTGCAGTGCAAGGGGCATTGGTTCAATCCCTGGCCTAGAAAGAGCCCACATGCCACAGAGCAGCTGGGCCGGTGTGTCCCGTCAGAGCCAGCCCTCTGTAGCGCATGCATCCAGAGCCAGTGCTCTGCACTGAGAGAGGCCACTGTGATGAGAGGCCCACACAGGCTGAAGAATAAAGATGGATGAAAATAAATGATGACTTAGAGGCAAAAAAAAAAAAAAAACACTCTAAAAAATACCAGGGAGCAAGTCAATTCAAACAAAGGTCCATAGCAGGGGACCTGGAGGCTTTTTGTGTGGTTAGAAAGCAAGGAAGGGAACTTCTCTGGTGGTTCAATGGTTAAGAATCCACTTGGCAATGCAGGGGGTCAGTCCCTGGTCCAGGAAGATTCCACATGCCTCAGGGCAACTTAAGTCCTTGTACCACAGTACTGAGCCTGCACTCTGGGGCCCAAGAGTCACAACTTCTGAAGCCCACATGCTCTAGAGACTGTGCTCTGCAACAAGAGAAGCTACCACAATGAGAAGACTGTGCGCCACAACAAAGAGTAGCCCCCACTCATCGCAACTAGAAAAAACTTGAGCAAAGCAATGAAGACCCATGTGGTCAAAAATACATAAATAAAATTAAAAAGAACAGTAAGGGAAGGGATGGAAAATATACCTGGGCCTTGAATAACATTGTTTAATTTGCAGAAATGTTAATAAAAAAGAGAGTTGCCAACATTTTTAAATCCATCGTTAAGAGCATAACTTGGAAATAAAGGGAAATAAGCTACCAATATAGGCGGCAACATAGATAAGCCTTGAAAACATAATACCAGGTGAGTAAAGTCAATCAGAAAAGACCATACAGTGTTTAACCACATGTAGATGAAATGTCCAGAACAGGCAAATCTATAGAACTAGAAAGCAGATCAGTGGTTGTCTAGGGGTAGAGAGATGTGGGGAGGAACTGGGGAGTGACCGCTAAGGGGTACGGACTTTGCAAGAAGGAGGCAAGGAAAATGTTTAAAAATTGATTGTGGTGATGGCAGCACAAGTTGTGACAATACTAAAAAACACTGAATTGTACACTTTAAATGGATGAATTGTATGGTATGTGAATTATGGCTCAATAAAACTCATCTTGAAAAAAAAGAGCTTAACAGAGAAGAAGAGAAACAAATAACTCCATCATTAGAAGATAATATACTTCTGGGAAACTGCCAAAAGTAAATACATGTTCAGGATCAGCTTTTGTTGCCACCGTGGTTTTCCCACAGTTTTGCTTTGGACAAAGGGAAAATCTACTTTTGAACTTGAGTTACCTTGAGAGCCAGTTGGTCAGTCAACAACTCAGTCCAATGTTTGTCTCCTCTGTTTAAAGGTTACCTAGAGGACAGTGAGTCTCAAAGTCTGGTCCTTCAACTGCCTCCCTCAGAATCACCTAGGGGTTTTAGTGGTTAAGAATCCACTTGGCAATGCAGGGGGTCAGTCCCTGGTCCAGGAAGATTCCACATGCCTCAGGGCAACTTAAGTCCTTGTACCACAGTACTGAGCCTGCACTCTGGGGCCCAAGAGTCACAACTTCTGAAGCCCACATGCTCTAGAGACTGTGCTCTGCAACAAGAGAAGCTACCACAATGAGAAGACTGTGCGCCACAACAAAGAGTAGCCCCCACTCATCGCAACTAGAAAAAACTTGAGCAAAGCAATGAAGACCCATGTGGTCAAAAATACATAAATAAAATTAAAAAGAACAGTAAGGGAAGGGATGGAAAATATACCTGGGCCTTGAATAACATTGTTTAATTTGCAGAAATGTTAATAAAAAAGAGAGTTGCCAACATTTTTAAATCCATCGTTAAGAGCATAACTTGGAAATAAAGGGAAATAAGCTACCAATATAGGCGGCAACATAGATAAGCCTTGAAAACATAATACCAGGTGAGTAAAGTCAATCAGAAAAGACCATACAGTGTTTAACCACATGTAGATGAAATGTCCAGAACAGGCAAATCTATAGAACTAGAAAGCAGATCAGTGGTTGTCTAGGGGTAGAGAGATGTGGGGAGGAACTGGGGAGTGACCGCTAAGGGGTACGGACTTTGCAAGAAGGAGGCAAGGAAAATGTTTAAAAATTGATTGTGGTGATGGCAGCACAAGTTGTGACAATACTAAAAAACACTGAATTGTACACTTTAAATGGATGAATTGTATGGTATGTGAATTATGGCTCAATAAAACTCATCTTGAAAAAAAAGAGCTTAACAGAGAAGAAGAGAAACAAATAACTCCATCATTAGAAGATAATATACTTCTGGGAAACTGCCAAAAGTAAATACATGTTCAGGATCAGCTTTTGTTGCCACCGTGGTTTTCCCACAGTTTTGCTTTGGACAAAGGGAAAATCTACTTTTGAACTTGAGTTACCTTGAGAGCCAGTTGGTCAGTCAACAACTCAGTCCAATGTTTGTCTCCTCTGTTTAAAGGTTACCTAGAGGACAGTGAGTCTCAAAGTCTGGTCCTTCAACTGCCTCCCTCAGAATCACCTGGAGGGTGGGTTATACATGCAGATGCCTGGGCACAACCAGACCCAGTGAATCAATGTCTTGGGACGTGAATCCTGAGAACACGGACTTTAATTCAGAGATGCACCAAAATTTAAAGATCTCTGCTCTTGACTATGAGTCTCAACTTGTAACTCCCTCCCTTGCATGATAATGACTCCCAACTGATTTCTCTGCCTGGGCTGATTCTACATAGTTACCCAGACCACGGAGGCCATGGAACCATGTCAAGACAGACTCTTAGTGTGGAAGAGCTTTTGCAAAGAGATATGAAAAGAATGTAAATTGTGTGCATGACTGTAAAAGATGAGGTGTGAGAGGGCGGCTGAGTCTGAATGGGCCAATGGAAGGCTTCACAGAGTACACTCAGGACAGGAAGGAGTGCATGACCAGAAAATACAAGCTTTTGGATTTGGGACTGCCCAGATTTAGGATTCCAGTCCCAAATCTGATTAGCTAGATGATGTCAGATTTAACTCCTATAATTTCAGTGGGCATTGCATCACCCAAGGACATGCCAGCCTGCCCTTTTCTCACCACCTGGATTTTTCCAATCTGTAATACATCTTTCTGACCTCCTTGGTTTGACCTCATCATTTCTCCTTGCTAGGATTCAGTCCTTCATATATGAAATGATGGGTTTGAGCCTAACTGTCTACAGGTTCTCTACTGGCTCTGACATTATGTCATCACAAGATCACTGAATTGTACACTTTAAATGGATGAATTGTATGGTATGTGAATTATGGCTCAATAAAACTCATCTTGAAAAAAGAGCTTAACAGAGAAGAAGAGAAACAAATAACTCCATCATTAGAAGATAATATACTTCTGGGAAACTGCCAAAAGTAAATACATGTTCAGGATCAGCTTTTGTTGCCACCGTGGTTTTCCCACAGTTTTGCTTTGGACAAAGGGAAAATCTACTTTTGAACTTGAGTTACCTTGAGAGCCAGTTGGTCAGTCAACAACTCAGTCCAATGTTTGTCTCCTCTGTTTAAAGGTTACCTAGAGGACAGTGAGTCTCAAAGTCTGGTCCTTCAACTGCCTCCCTCAGAATCACCTGGAGGGTGGGTTATACATGCAGATGCCTGGGCACAACCAGACCCAGTGAATCAATGTCTTGGGACGTGAATCCTGAGAACACGGACTTTAATTCAGAGATGCACCAAAATTTAAAGATCTCTGCTCTTGACTATGAGTCTCAACTTGTAACTCCCTCCCTTGCATGATAATGACTCCCAACTGATTTCTCTGCCTGGGCTGATTCTACATAGTTACCCAGACCACGGAGGCCATGGAACCATGTCAAGACAGACTCTTAGTGTGGAAGAGCTTTTGCAAAGAGATATGAAAAGAATGTAAATTGTGTGCATGACTGTAAAAGATGAGGTGTGAGAGGGCGGCTGAGTCTGAATGGGCCAATGGAAGGCTTCACAGAGTACACTCAGGACAGGAAGGAGTGCATGACCAGAAAATACAAGCTTTTGGATTTGGGACTGCCCAGATTTAGGATTCCAGTCCCAAATCTGATTAGCTAGATGATGTCAGATTTAACTCCTATAATTTCAGTGGGCATTGCATCACCCAAGGACATGCCAGCCTGCCCTTTTCTCACCACCTGGATTTTTCCAATCTGTAATACATCTTTCTGACCTCCTTGGTTTGACCTCATCATTTCTCCTTGCTAGGATTCAGTCCTTCATATATGAAATGATGGGTTTGAGCCTAACTGTCTACAGGTTCTCTACTGGCTCTGACATTATGTCATCACAAGATCAGATGACTTTAGGGAAAGAATAGGGTGGTGCTAGTGGTAAAGAACCTGCCTGTCAAAGCAGGAGACAGAAGAGACACAGGTTTGATTCCCTGGGTCAGGAAGATCCCCTGAAGGAGGGCATGGAATCTCGCTTCATTAGTCTTGCCTGGAGAATCCCATGGAGAGAGGAGCCTGGTGGGCTACAGTCCAAAGTGTCTCAAGGAGTTAGACACAACTGAAGTGACTTAGTATGCATGCATGCACAGGAAGACCTCTACCATGATTTTGACCCAGAATGAAACGAGAAAGGATATAACCAGCATTTTTCAAGATCCACTTTAACGAAGTCTTATTTACATATGATCAAATGCTTCCATTTCAAATGCCTTTTGGTGAGTTTTGACAAACACAGTCTTTTTCCTCCCCGCAATGATCAAAATATGGAGCATTGCTAGCTCTCCAAAATATTCCCTCTGCTCCTTCCCTGACAATCCTCCCTCAGTGTTTCTTATCCCTATAGATTACTTTCTTTTCTAGAACTTCGTATGCTGGAATCATCCAGCATGAACTCCTTTGTGTGTAATACGTAGAGATCTGTTCACGTTGTGTCATGTGTGGGCAATGCCTTTCTTTCATTGCCAGCCTTGCTTTCATAGGCCTGACAAGCACAGGGAAAGCATCACTTCCTAGGAAGGGCCTTCCCTGACCAGTGTTTCCTATGATTTGCTGCCATACATCACATACCCTACCCCTGTGGCCCTTCACCATTAACAGTGGTTTTCCCAAAGTCTCCCCAAGGGTTCCCAGAGGAAATCCCAGATTTATGCCTGTTCCCACTACCCAGGATGCCAGAGCATCATTTCTAAGGTCCTGGCACCTAGTTTTAATCAGATGGTCAGTTTATCATTACATCCTGGTGGCTCATTGCAGAGGGACTTGCAGCTACCACGTTTCAAGTCGGCACTTAGACTGCTCAATGGAAGACCCCTTTCTTACACCCATTTTCCATTCTGAAGATTCCATGCAGACAGTCGCTCCTAAATAAATGAACCTCTATCTCCTCTTGTCCTATGGCTTATCAATAAGGAGCTGTTGAAGCTTATGGGGCAGAAATACATGGACACTCTATGATTAGAGACTGGTTTTTATGATGTTAGAAGTCTTGTGATCTTAGGAAGTCAGTTCAAATGTTGACTTGAGTATTCAGAAGGAGTCCCTTTCCAACCATCTCTGTCATCATTTTACATGTATCTGTGTGGCTGGTTGGTTACTATCGCTTCCACCACAGCACAGCAGGCTTCAGAGGGTGGGAACTGATCAGTTCTGGCTCCCCTTTTCATCCATGCCTAGTATACTGCCTAATACACAAAAGATACATCGCAAGTATGTGTTGATCAAGTCACAATCTGAATAGGGAAGAAAGAAGCAAAAAGGAAGGAAGGAAGGAAGGGAGACCAGAGAACATTATTGGGATTCCTCCTGTAACACTTTTAAGAAGGGGAAATGTGATGAAATAGAACATCAAACTCTCCTTTACTACACTCTTATATTTTGTACTGTGGTCTTCTCCCTGCAAAAAAAGACATGTTCAATTCTAAACCCTGGTACCTGTGAATGTGACCTTATTGGGAAATAGGGTCTCTGCAAGTAAAGATATGGTCATCCACAGGCTGGTTGGACCCTGAATTCTGTGTGACTGGTGTCCTGATAAGAAGAGATGAGACACAGACACACTCAGGGAGAGGCCATGTGGCGGCAGAGGCAGAGACTGGAGTGGTTCATCTACAGATCAAGCAAGACCAGGGATTGCCAGCAACACCAGAAGCTAGAAAGAGACTAGGAGGGACGGTCTAGAGTCTTTGGAGAGAGCACAGCTCTCCTGACAACCTTGGCACAGGACTTTTAGCTTCTGGAACTGTGCAAAAATAAATTTCTATTGTTTTAAGGCACCTAAGTCTGTGATTATGTGTTATGGCAACCCCAGGAAGCTGACACGTAACATTCATCATAAGAGATCATAATTGCTTGTTTGCTGGTCTATTTTCCCTGCAAAAGGTGGAGGCATGACTCGTGCATTTCAGCAACCCCAGTGTGGTGCCCGTTAGAGCTGTTGCTTGGTCTCTCTCTCTGAGTGGACCAGAGGAAAGGCTAGTGGTGGCTCCGCAGGATCCTCTCTCAAGTCAATGGCTCTCCTGGGAAGCCAGCTCAATAGCACCACCCCTGCCTGGGACCAGTGGTTTCTCCCTCTGCAGAAAGTGAACTGGAGAAGTATTGCGTTCCTGGGAGGACTGGCAGTTTGAAAAGCAAACACACTTCCTTTTAGCTACCCTCTCCCCAGACTTCTTGGCTACAGAAAGCCACGCCACCAACCCACTCCTCGGTCCAATAAAAGTCTACATGTTGGCACAGAGCAGAGTAGCGCGTCACAGACCAGGTTTGCAGGTGAGTGAGCTGTACTGAGAATTGCAACTCATTTTTAGAAAATAAACTCCAATTAGCAATCTCAGTTGCTTGTTTCATTTCCTGGCAGTTCATTTTCACTTGTGCTACTGCTGCCGCCACCAGCATCTTCTCTGTGGGGACGTCAGACCTGGAGGCCCTGAGGAAACCTGTGGGTCTTTAACCTGCCAAGGAGCTGGCATTCTGGAGAGGTGGGGTCTGAGTATGGACGATGTATGGCTGATATGCTGACTCCTTGGCATCTTTAAAGACTTCTCCCATGTGGGCCCATAAGGAAAGGCTGGTTGGACCCTGAATTCTGTGTGAGTGCCTGATAAGAAGAGATGAGACACAGACACACTCAGGGAGAGGCCATGTGGCGGCAGAGGCAGAGACTGGAGTGGTTCATCTACAGATCAAGCAAGACCAGGGATTGCCAGCAACACCAGAAGCTAGAAAGAGACTAGGAGGGACGGTCTAGAGTCTTTGGAGAGCACAGCTCTCCTGACAACCTTGGCACAGGACTTTTAGCTTCTGGAACTGTGCAAAAATAAATTTCTATTGTTTTAAGGCACCTAAGTCTGTGATTATGTGTTATGGCAACCCCAGGAAGCTGACACGTAACATTCATCATAAGAGATCATAATTGCTTGTTTGCTGGTCTATTTTCCCTGCAAAAGGTGGAGGCATGACTCGTGCATTTCAGCAACCCCAGTGTGGTGCCCGTTAGAGCTGTTGCTTGGTCTCTCTCTCTGAGTGGACCAGAGGAAAGGCTAGTGGTGGCTCCGCAGGATCCTCTCTCAAGTCAATGGCTCTCCTGGGAAGCCAGCTCAATAGCACCACCCCTGCCTGGGACCAGTGGTTTCTCCCTCTGCAGAAAGTGAACTGGAGAAGTATTGCGTTCCTGGGAGGACTGGCAGTTTGAAAAGCAAACACACTTCCTTTTAGCTACCCTCTCTCCCCAGACTTCTTGGCTACAGAAAGCCACGCCACCAACCCACTCCTCGGTCCAATAAAAGTCTACATGTTGGCACAGAGCAGAGTAGCGCGTCACAGACCAGGTTTGCAGGTGAGTGAGCTGTACTGAGAATTGCAACTCATTTTTAGAAAATAAACTCCAATTAGCAATCTCAGTTGCTTGTTTCATTTCCTGGCAGTTCATTTTTCACTTGTGCTACTGCTGCTGCCGCCACCAGCATCTTCTCTGTGGGGACGTCAGACCTGGAGGCCCTGAGGAAACCTGTGGGTCTTTAACCTGCCAAGGAGCTGGCATTCTGGAGAGGTGGGGTCTGAGTATGGACGATGTATGGCTGATATGCTGACTCCTTCACTGGAACACCCTCTTTAAAGACTTCTCCCATGTGGGCCATTGGTCCCATTCTATAGGTGAGGAAACTGAGGCTCAAAGAGATGAAGAATTTTCTGTTTCAGAGGATGTCACTCTTTTCCTCTTAGTTGCCCAAGCCCGTGCGTTCTTTTTAACTTCCAGATCAACAATTATGAACTCTTTACCCTTTGTCTCCAAATTAGATCTCCAATTCACATGATTCCCTCGATCCCCACTGGCTTCACCCTGGTAGAGGTCACTGTTCCCCAACAAGCAAGCGTTGGTTGCCCAGTGTGTACCCAGCCCTGTATCAAGTACTGAGTATACATGAAGACACCAAACTGAGCAAAAGTCCTGGCCCCTATTGGTGGGAATGTGGGTTGAT
Source organism: Tragulus kanchil (assembly GCA_022376925.1). Lineage (NCBI taxonomy): Eukaryota > Metazoa > Chordata > Mammalia > Artiodactyla > Tragulidae > Tragulus > Tragulus kanchil. The sequence goes on along the minus strand of JAIOJX010000002.1, from coordinate 110,169,279 downwards.
ATAGTCACTATAGAGGGTAGAGATTCCTCGAAAAACTGGAAATAGAGCCACCATATGACCCAGCAGTCTCACTGCTGGGCATGTGCCCTGAGGAAATCAAGATTGAAAGGGACACATGTACCCCATTGTTCATTGCAGCACTATTTACAATCGCTAGAACATGGAAACAACCTGGATGTCATCAACAGGTGAATGGATGAGGAAGCTGCGGTGCACATATACAATGAACTATCACTCATCCATAAACATAAATGTGTTTGGGTCAGTTCTGGTGAGATGGATGAATCTAGAGCCTGTTGTACAGAGTGAGGTGAGTCACTCACTCTGAGAGAAAGAGACACTTATGTCTAACATCTAGAAGGATGGTATTGATAAATATATATGCAGAGCAGTGATGGAGAGATGACATCGAGAACAGACTTATGGACATTGGGGTGAAGGAACGGACTATGCTGTGGGACTAGGGGATCTCAGACAGGGGCTCTGTGGCGGCCTAGAGGGGTGGGGTGGGGAGGGAGATGGAAGGAAGATTCAGGAGCGGGGAGCATATGGATATCTATGGTGGATTCAGGTTGATATGTGACAGTAAACAACAAAACTCTGTAGAAATTTTAAACATTAAAAAAAAAAAAATCCTGGCCCTCAAGGAGCCTTCATTCTTGAGATCTCCTGCCTGGATCTCCTTTTCTCCCACAAAAGTCATTATTCACAGTCAGCTGCTCCAAATCAAATTGTGAGCATGCCCTCTTACAGTTACTGTGAAGATTAAGGTCTATCCTCCTCAGTGTGATTTACAAATCCCTTTTATGACCTGGCTCCTTCTATCTCTCCTTCCTCACACTCCATATTCTACTTCCCTTCATATGAACTTTTCTGAGTTTATTTCAGAATCTAGGGTCCCCCACTCTCCTCAGCTCCCTGGCTTCCACCCACAGGGCTTTTTGTGCCTGGCACAGAGTTTGACTTCTTTATGTTCCATTGCTTCTTCCCCCCCCATTTTTCAGCCTGCAGTCTCGTTCTGTGACCTCTGATGATCAAGTACTGAGTATACATGAAGACACCAAACTGAGCAAAAGTCCTGGCCCCTATTGGTGGGAATGTGGGTTGATATAGTCACTATAGAGGGTAGAGATTCCTCGAAAAACTGGAAATAGAGCCACCATATGACCCAGCAGTCTCACTGCTGGGCATGTGCCCTGAGGAAATCAAGATTGAAAGGGACACATGTACCCCATTGTTCATTGCAGCACTATTTACAATCGCTAGAACATGGAAACAACCTGGATGTCATCAACAGGTGAATGGATGAGGAAGCTGCGGTGCACATATACAATGAACTATCACTCATCCATAAACATAAATGTGTTTGGGTCAGTTCTGGTGAGATGGATGAATCTAGAGCCTGTTGTACAGAGTGAGGTGAGTCACTCACTCTGAGAGAAAGAGACACTTATGTCTAACATCTAGAAGGATGGTATTGATAAATATATATGCAGAGCAGTGATGGAGAGATGACATCGAGAACAGACTTATGGACATTGGGGTGAAGGAACGGACTATGCTGTGGGACTAGGGGATCTCAGACAGGGGCTCTGTGGCGGCCTAGAGGGGTGGGGTGGGGAGGGAGATGGAAGGAAGATTCAGGAGCGGGGAGCATATGGATATCTATGGTGGATTCAGGTTGATATGTGACAGTAAACAACAAAACTCTGTAGAAATTTTAAACATTAAAAAAAAAAAAATCCTGGCCCTCAAGGAGCCTTCATTCTTGAGATCTCCTGCCTGGATCTCCTTTTCTCCCACAAAAGTCATTATTCACAGTCAGCTGCTCCAAATCAAATTGTGAGCATGCCCTCTTACAGTTACTGTGAAGATTAAGGTCTATCCTCCTCAGTGTGATTTACAAATCCCTTTTATGACCTGGCTCCTTCTATCTCTCCTTCCTCACACTCCATATTCTACTTCCCTTCATATGAACTTTTCTGAGTTTATTTCAGAATCTAGGGTCCCCCACTCTCCTCAGCTCCCTGGCTTCCACCCACAGGGCTTTTTGTGCCTGGCACAGAGTTTGACTTCTTTATGTTCCATTGATTCTTCAATTGCAGCCTAGACACCACTTCTCCTGTTGCCTCCCCCTACCTTCTGCCCTTGTCCAGGCTACTCTGCAGTCTCGGTTCTGTGACCTCATAGCATTGGTCTTCCCACATCCTCGCGCTGCTACACAATATTAGTGCTACCCTTGTTCCTAGATCGTACCTTTGAAGACAGGGATAGCATTTTCCCTGGTCATCATTGAATCCACAAACCAAAAGCATCCCTCAGTATTTGTGGAATGAATGTTAAAGAAGTGCCAGGTCTCTGATTCAAAGACAGTAACTGGCAGGAATGGGATTTGAACTCCAAACCCCCTCTCTCAATCACCGTAAACCACTGTGAAAGATGTGATCAGAACATACCATCATTGTCACAAATCTTCTCAATCAACAGCAGAGTGTTAGGCTAAGGAGGGGTTTACCAGGTGGCACTAGTGGTAAAGAACACACCTGCCAATGCAGGAAACATAAGAGATGTGGGCTCGATCCCTGCAGTGGGAAGATCCTCTGGAGGAAGGCATGGCAACCCATTCCAGTACACTTGCTTGGAAAATGCCATGGACAGAGGAGCCTGGTGGGCTACAGCCCATGGAGTCTAAAAGAGTCAGACATGATTGAAGTGACTTAGCACATATGCAGGCTAAGGAAATAGGGAAGAGGACGACACACAAGATATAGTCTGAGTGTTTCATCACCTTAGTACTAGTACTAGTAGTACTAAGTACTAAGTAGTAGTGGTGGTAGCTGCTCAGTCATGTCTGACTCTTTGTGATCGAACAGACTATAACTCACAAGGCTCCTCTGTCCATAAAATTCTCCAGGCAAGAATACTGGAGTGAGTTGCCATTCCTTTCTCCAGGGTATCTGCCCAACCCAGGGATCAAATCCAGGTCTCCCACATTACAGGAAGATTCTTTACTGTCTGAGCTATAACTGGAGCCCATCATCATCTTAGGTCTTTAGAATGATCAAACTCTTTCCTAGTTTTCAAGGGAATGGGAAGAAACATGAAATACCCAAATAAGGATGAACTTGAGACATTGTCTTGTCTTTCAGGCCTCTAGGAATTGAGGCCCAGGGTGGAGAGGATGTCCTCCTCTGACTTATGCAAGTTGTGGCCTGGAACTCCAAGTTTCCTGATACCAGATGCCAGGTTTATATCATGAGCATGACTAAAGCCTAAGGACTTAGTCATCATGAAGTGGGTCAAAAATTCAAAAATTCTAAATTTGCTCCTATGCTCAGATCTGTGACTGCTACACAATATTACGGCTACCCTTCTTCCTAGATCGTACCGTTGAAGACAGGGATAGCCTTTTCCCTGGTCATCATTGAATCCACAAACCAAAAGCATCCCTCAGTATTTGTGGAATGAATGTTAAAGAAGTGCCAGGTCTCTGATTCAAAGACAGTAACTGGCAGGAATGGGATTTGAACTCCAAACCCCCTCTCTCAATCACCGTAAACCACTGTGAAAGATGTGATCAGAACATACCATCATTGTCACAAATCTTCTCAATCAACAGCAGAGTGTTAGGCTAAGGAGGGGTTTACCAGGTGGCACTAGTGGTAAAGAACACACCTGCCAATGCAGGAAACATAAGAGATGTGGGCTCGATCCCTGCAGTGGGAAGATCCTCTGGAGGAAGGCATGGCAACCCATTCCAGTACACTTGCTTGGAAAATGCCATGGACAGAGGAGCCTGGTGGGCTACAGCCCATGGAGTCTAAAAGAGTCAGACATGATTGAAGTGACTTAGCACATATGCAGGCTAAGGAAATAGGGAAGAGGACGACACACAAGATATAGTCTGAGTGTTTCATCACCTTAGTACTAGTACTAGTAGTACTAAGTACTAAGTAGTAGTGGTGGTAGCTGCTCAGTCATGTCTGACTCTTTGTGATCGAACAGACTATAACTCACAAGGCTCCTCTGTCCATAAAATTCTCCAGGCAAGAATACTGGAGTGAGTTGCCATTCCTTTCTCCAGGGTATCTGCCCAACCCAGGGATCAAATCCAGGTCTCCCACATTACAGGAAGATTCTTTACTGTCTGAGCTATAACTGGAGCCCATCATCATCTTAGGTCTTTAGAATGATCAAACTCTTTCCTAGTTTTCAAGGGAATGGGAAGAAACATGAAATACCCAAATAAGGATGAACTTGAGACATTGTCTTGTCTTTCAGGCCTCTAGGAATTGAGGCCCAGGGTGGAGAGGATGTCCTCCTCTGACTTATGCAAGTTGTGGCCTGGAACTCCAAGTTTCCTGATACCAGATGCCAGGTTTATATCATGAGCATGACTAAAGCCTAAGGACTTAGTCATCATGAAGTGGGTCAAAAATTCAAAAAATTCTAAATTTGCTCCTATGCTCAGATCTGTGACTGTGGAGGAGGGATTTTTACTTCCTGATGGAAAATCCCTTTCTAAGAAGGTGAGGTGAATATTGACACCACTAGGGTTAGTACAGAAAACCACTGTGGGCCATTTCAAGAAAACTAAGAGATTTTTTTTTTACACTTGTACTGCCCATCTTAGTCATTTCCCTCTCTTATTACGTTGTTTTGTTGTTTTGTTTGCTTGCTTTCTTTGTGGCTGCACCATGCAGCACGTGGGATCTTAGTTCCCTGACCAGGCATGGAACCCATGCCCCATGTAGTGGAAGTGCAGAGTCTTAAACAATGGACCACCAGGGAATTCCCAAACTAAGTAACCTTTACCTTAGTCATCCACCAGCAGGGAAAAGAGGGAGAAGCAGAAAGGAAATCTGACCTACTTGTGAGGCTACATATGTCCACCTCCACTGGGAGGAGACAGGGAGGTAGGGACCTGTGGGCAGACTGAGTCATTCTGTCAGGTTACTGTGTGCCAGGCATGCTAAGAACATCACATGCCTTGTCCCATTCAATCCCAACATCCCAATGGGACATTTGCCCATAGTGGTACAGCTAGTAGGTGCTGACCTGGGTCTTGAGTCTTATGTCAAACCTGGAGTTCACAGACAATATGTGATGTTGACTCTTAGACATCAGAGCTGTTGGCCAAAGGTGGCTGGATGACCACTGATCAAACACTGCCTGGTTTAGAACTGCATCATCTTCCCTACCCTAGGGGAGCTCCAGATAAAATAAGAATGACTTCCAAGGTCCCTCAGGGAAGACCACAACCTGGACATGCCTAAGGATCATAAATACTAGAAAAATACTGACCTTATACACTCTAGAAATTTCTCATCCATTGAGAACATTGAAAACAACTACTAAGCATTTACTATGTGCTTTCCATAGATAACCAAAGGATGAACTTGAGACATTGTCTTTCAGGAATTGAGGCCCAGGGTGGAGGATGTCCTCCTCTGACTTATGCAAGTTGTGGCCTGGAACTCCAAGTTTCCTGATACCAGATGCCAGGTTTATATCATGAGCATGACTAAAGCCTAAGGACTTAGTCATCATGAAGTGGGTCAAAATTCAAAAAATTCTAAATTTGCTCCTATGCTCAGATCTGTGACTGTGGAGGAGGGATTTTTACTTCCTGATGGAAAATCCCTTTCTAAGAAGGTGAGGTGAATATTGACACCACTAGGGTTAGTACAGAAAACCACTGTGGGCCATTTCAAGAAAACTAAGAGATTTTTTTTTTACACTTGTACTGCCCATCTTAGTCATTTCCCTCTCTTATTACGTTGTTTTGTTGTTTTGTTTGCTTGCTTTCTTTGTGGCTGCACCATGCAGCACGTGGGATCTTAGTTCCCTGACCAGGCATGGAACCCATGCCCCATGTAGTGGAAGTGCAGAGTCTTAAACAATGGACCACCAGGGAATTCCCAAACTAAGTAACCTTTACCTTAGTCATCCACCAGCAGGGAAAAGAGGGAGAAGCAGAAAGGAAATCTGACCTACTTGTGAGGCTACATATGTCCACCTCCACTGGGAGGAGACAGGGAGGTAGGGACCTGTGGGCAGACTGAGTCATTCTGTCAGGTTACTGTGTGCCAGGCATGCTAAGAACATCACATGCCTTGTCCCATTCAATCCCAACATCCCAATGGGACATTTGCCCATAGTGGTACAGCTAGTAGGTGCTGACCTGGGTCTTGAGTCTTATGTCAAACCTGGAGTTCACAGACAATATGTGATGTTGACTCTTAGACATCAGAGCTGTTGGCCAAAGGTGGCTGGATGACCACTGATCAAACACTGCCTGGTTTAGAACTGCATCATCTTCCCTACCCTAGGGGAGCTCCAGATAAAATAAGAATGACTTCCAAGGTCCCTCAGGGAAGACCACAACCTGGACATGCCTAAGGATCATAAATACTAGAAAAATACTGACCTTATACACTCTAGAAATTTCTCATCCATTGAGAACATTGAAAACAACTACTAAGCATTTACTATGTGCTTTCCATAGATAACCTGCATCTGTGTGACTCTGACCTTGTGAGATCATTATCATTTCCATCTTTGTTTTATCTACAGCACCTTCAAGAGGAGGTCAGATAATGGGAACAAAGCCTGGTTGGTGGTTAAGAGTAGGATCCAAGCCCAGACCTGCCCTCACCACCATGGATGCCAAGTTGCCACAGCATGACCACCAACTCAGTGGTCGCACCTGGTTTGAGCTCCAGTGTTCTGACCACTGCATCTTGATTTCATCTGTCAGAAAGCACGTGGCTCCCATGGGGATTTGAGGGTAAAATCAGGCAACCTCAAAACACACTGGGAGTTTTGCACTATGCAAATTAGGCTCTCTTGCTCTGCTTTGAATTATTATTATTATTCATTCTCCTTGGAGAGAAATGAAGGCAGGAGAAGCAATTTATTGCTACGCCTACAGCTGGAGAAAGACATAGCTTAGGATGAAATTGTTTGGGGAGGGGCATTCACTATCCTTCCTTTAATTTGCATAAATGCAGATTCCTGAGACGCAAACCTACAGCCACGAATAGCAATTGCTGCCTCTCTCCCTAGAGTGAGTTCAGCACCACTCAAGGCTCCCTGCATCCGTCATCCCTGAGCTCCTCCCCTGCCACTCACTCCCAGAGTCCTAGATAGCATTAAAATTATAGAGATGATAAAATTCTGCAACTACTCCTGTGACATCTAAAGACTAAATATCAGCGTTTTCTCTCCTGCCCAGAGACTCTAAAGCAAGAGATTGAGCTGGTAGAGTTCTCAGCAACTACAAACCTGGCTTAGGAGCCAGATAGTTAAACCACAGCCCCCCTGTGACCCTTAGACATCAGAGCTGTTGGCCAAAGGTGGCTGGATGACCACTGATCAAACACTGCCTGGTTTAGAACTGCATCATCTTCCCTACCCTAGGGGAGCTCCAGATAAAATAAGAATGACTTCCAAGGTCCCTCAGGGAAGACCACAACCTGGACATGCCTAAGGATCATAAATACTAGAAAAATACTGACCTTATACACTCTAGAAATTTCTCATCCATTGAGAACATTGAAAACAACTACTAAGCATTTACTATGTGCTTTCCATAGATAACCTGCATCTGTGTGACTCTGACCTTGTGAGATCATTATCATTTCCATCTTTGTTTTATCTACAGCACCTTCAAGAGGAGGTCAGATAATGGGAACAAAGCCTGGTTGGTGGTTAAGAGTAGGATCCAAGCCCAGACCTGCCCTCACCACCATGGATGCCAAGTTGCCACAGCATGACCACCAACTCAGTGGTCGCACCTGGTTTGAGCTCCAGTGTTCTGACCACTGCATCTTGATTTCATCTGTCAGAAAGCACGTGGCTCCCATGGGGATTTGAGGGTAAAATCAGGCAACCTCAAAACACACTGGGAGTTTTGCACTATGCAAATTAGGCTCTCTTGCTCTGCTTTGAATTATTATTATTATTCATTCTCCTTGGAGAGAAATGAAGGCAGGAGAAGCAATTTATTGCTACGCCTACAGCTGGAGAAAGACATAGCTTAGGATGAAATTGTTTGGGGAGGGGCATTCACTATCCTTCCTTTAATTTGCATAAATGCAGATTCCTGAGACGCAAACCTACAGCCACGAATAGCAATTGCTGCCTCTCTCCCTAGAGTGAGTTCAGCACCACTCAAGGCTCCCTGCATCCGTCATCCCTGAGCTCCTCCCCTGCCACTCACTCCCAGAGTCCTAGATAGCATTAAAATTATAGAGATGATAAAATTCTGCAACTACTCCTGTGACATCTAAAGACTAAATATCAGCGTTTTCTCTCCCTGCCCAGAGACTCTAAAGCAAGAGATTGAGCTGGTTAGAGTTCCCTCAGCAACTACAAACCTGGCTTAGGAGCCAGATAGTTAAACCACAGCCCTTCAAGTTAACAATGTAAGCCTCCCTCAGTTTCCTCATCTGTAAAGGGGGGATATGAATGGAGGCTTCCTCACAAGATCTCGGTGGGGATTCAAACAACAGATTCATTTTAAAACCTTTACAAGAGGCTAGCGTGTTGTAAATATCAATAAGTGGCAGTGAGGGGCAAACACAACCCGCATTCAGATGACTTAGTGGTTAAGGACCTGGGGCTCTGGGGGTGGACGGGCCTGGGTTCAAAACCCTGCGTTCCATTTCCAAGTGGCATGACATTGGGAAAGTTTGTGACCTCTCTGAGGTTGTTTTCTCTTCTACAAAATGTGGGAGCACTGGGTGAAGGGCAGACAACAGTGCCTACCTCAAAGGACTGTGAGGATGAAGCACATGGTAAGTGTGTTCATTCATCCACTAGGATGGCCATAACAAAACGCCACAGGCTGGGCAGTGTAAAAGACAGACGTTTTTTTCTGAGTTCTGGAAGCTAGAAGCCCATGATCAAAATGCTGGTGAATTCAGTTCCTGGTTAGAGTTCTCTTCCTGGTTGACCTTCTTTCCTGTGAACTCGGTGGGGGAGAGGAGGGAGAGAGGAGAGGAAGGAGGGAGGGAACACTCTGGTATCTCTTCCTCTTCTTATAAGTCCTGTGAGATTAGGGCCCCATCTTCATGACCTCACTTAACCTTATTTACTTCCCTGAAGACCTTCTCTCCAACTAGTCACTTGGGGGCTAGAATTTCCACTTCCCTCATTCACAGAACTACCTGAAAATCAGCTTCTCTACCCCAAGCAGCTTTGCTAGGGGGTAAAATACTTCACCAGCAGCAGATGGGGCAACTGGTCATGCCTGCCTAACACCAGGGAATTTGAGGGGCCCTGGAGATCCAGGAACTCCATGAGAATTCTCAAGAGGAAAGATTGTGTTCGGTTTCTGTTTTATGGTTTAACAAGCATAGTAACAGCTAATATTTGTTGAGTATCTACTATGTAGCATCTGCTCAGCAGTATTTGAGAGCTTTACATGAGTCACTTCCTTCAGCCTTCTTAATAGTTCCATGGCAGTGAATCTCTGTTGGGGCAGCAGGGGCAGGGGCGTGGGGAGGGGACTGTGCTCCCAGGAGACTTCTGGCAGTGTCTGGAGTCATTATTGGTTTTCAAAACTGTGGTTGGAGTGGGGAGATTGCATTACTGGCACCCAGCAGGTAGCGGTTAGGAATCGTGCTCAACATCCTACAGCACACAGGACAACCCAAGTGTCTGACCCCAAACTTCAATAGAGCCAAGGCTGAGAACTTTTCTGTATTGCTACTCTTCTTAAAATAATAATTATAATTTTATTTATTTATTTATGACTGTGCTGAGCCTTCATTGCTGCATCGGCCTTTCTACAGTTGCAAGGAGCAAGGGCTACCCTTGAACTGCAGTGCTTAGGTTTCTCATTGCAGTAGCTTCTCTTGTTGCTGAGCATGGGCTCTAGGGTACACATATTTCAGTCATTGTGCCACGTGGGCTTAGTAATTGCAGCCCCTGGACTCTAGAGTACAGGCTTAGTAATTGTGGAGCATGGGCTTATTTATTCCGTGACATGGGAGGTCTTTCTGGATCAGAGATCAAACTCATGTCTTCTGCATTGGCAGGTGAAATTTTTTACCATTTAGCCACCAGGGAAGCCCTATTCTTATTGCTTCTGCTTTACAGGCAAAGACATCGACTACCAGAGGAATTAAACAATCACCTCAAATCATAGCACAGGCAGGGTCTCAACCCAAGTCTAAAGGATGACAGAGCCTCTCTCTCCACCACAAGTCCTATAAGCAATCTTGTATATGTATCAAACACCTTGTTCTTTGGAAGGAAATATATGACAAACCTAGACAGCATATTCAAAAGTGAAGACATCAGTTTGTTGACAAAGGTCTGTATAGTCAAAGCTATGATTTTTCCAATAGTCAGGTACAGACATGAGAACTGGACCATAAAAAATGGACCATTTGAAAAATGCTTTCAAATTGTGGTGCTGGAGAAGACTCTTGAGAAGCCCTTGGACTGCAAGGAGATCAAACAAGTCAATCCTAAAGGAAATCAACCCTGAATATTCATTGGAAGAAGTGATACAGAAGCTAAAGCTCCAATGTTTTGGCCACCTGATGCTAAGAGTCAACTCATTGGAAAGATCCTTGATGCTGGGAAGAATTGAAGGCAAGAGAAGAGGGTGACAGAGGATGAGATTGTTAGATAGCATCACCAATTGAATGGACATGAATCTGAGAGGATGGGGCAGGACAGGGAAGCCTGGCATGGTGCAGTCAATGGAATGGCAAAGAGTCAGACACAACTTAGTGACTAAACACTAACAAGTGCATCAGACATTCTGTCTTCATTAAAGCCCTTGGTGATTTGAGACTGTAGGATGGTTGAATGTCACATATTGTTGTAAACAGGCTGGTTGAAATAATTCTGCACTGTGCTAACACTAGGAACCAGCTCACACTTGATCAAAGGCATTCTTGAACTCTCAGAACAGTTTCTTCACAAAGAAAATCTGATTCATGAATTTTCCAACTGTCTTTCCCCTGACTGCAGCTAATGTAGGTATTTCCAGCTATAGATTATATTGAATCTTTGGGACTGGAATTAAAAGGAAATCAGCTTCAGGTGCCAAGCTAAGGAAAGAGAGATTTTAGAAGAAGGAGAATGATTTGCCCTAACTTTCCATATTCACCCTCATGCTTCAGATCAAAAAGTAATTGGCAATTGTTGTCATGTTAAGAGAGAGGCAACTGTGTAGGTCAAACTTTTTGATTTCTTATTCAGGGAAAATTTCCACTCTCCAATTCTCATCAAAAAGGCAAAATCTAAGAAAGCTGTACTGCCAAAGGGGGCTTAGAAAACATAAATGATTTTCTTTAAAGACTCTTTTGTCCATCAGAAAGCAAGCAACTGGATCAGACTAATTATTTCCCAACAAAGACATAAGATTTCTTTTTCACATATGCTTACTTTTTGCTATCAACGGAGCATTTAAAAAAAATGTATCCTGGACAAGGAAGATCAAAAGAGCGACACGTGTCCAGAGAAAATAATATTTTTTCACATTATCTCCAGTTGAATTTGCTTAAATCTGCTGTATTTTAATCCTTGTCATTATTTGAAATCTTCACCTTGAGTTACTGGACGCATAAAATGGACCATTTGAAAAATGCTTTCAAATTGTGGTGCTGGAGAAGACTCTTGAGAAGCCCTTGGACTGCAAGGAGATCAAACAAGTCAATCCTAAAGGAAATCAACCCTGAATATTCATTGGAAGAAGTGATACAGAAGCTAAAGCTCCAATGTTTTGGCCACCTGATGCTAAGAGTCAACTCATTGGAAAGATCCTTGATGCTGGGAAGAATTGAAGGCAAGAGAAGAGGGTGACAGAGGATGAGATTGTTAGATAGCATCACCAATTGAATGGACATGAATCTGAGAGGATGGGGCAGGACAGGGAAGCCTGGCATGGTGCAGTCAATGGAATGGCAAAGAGTCAGACACAACTTAGTGACTAAACACTAACAAGTGCATCAGACATTCTGTCTTCATTAAAGCCCTTGGTGATTTGAGACTGTAGGATGGTTGAATGTCACATATTGTTGTAAACAGGCTGGTTGAAATAATTCTGCACTGTGCTAACACTAGGAACCAGCTCACACTTGATCAAAGGCATTCTTGAACTCTCAGAACAGTTTCTTCACAAAAGAAAATCTGATTCATGAATTTTCCAACTGTCTTTCCCCTGACTGCAGCTAATGTAGGTATTTCCAGCTATAGATTATATTGAATCTTTGGGACTGGAATTAAAAGGAAATCAGCTTCAGGTGCCAAGCTAAGGAAAGAGAGATTTTAGAAGAAGGAGAATGATTTGCCCTAACTTTCCATATTCACCCTCATGCTTCAGATCAAAAAGTAATTGGCAATTGTTGTCATGTTAAGAGAGAGGCAACTGTGTAGGTCAAACTTTTTGATTTCTTATTCAGGGAAAATTTCCACTCTCCAATTCTCATCAAAAAGGCAAAATCTAAGAAAGCTGTACTGCCAAAGGGGGCTTAGAAAACATAAATGATTTTCTTTAAAGACTCTTTTGTCCATCAGAAAGCAAGCAACTGGATCAGACTAATTATTTCCCAACAAAGACATAAGATTTCTTTTTCACATATGCTTACTTTTTGCTATCAACGGAGCATTTAAAAAAAATGTATCCTGGACAAGGAAGATCAAAAGAGAGACACGTGTCCAGAGAAAATAATATTTTTTCACATTATTTCCAGTTGAATTTGCTTAAATCTGCTGTATTTTAATCCTTGTCATTATTTGAAATCTTCACCTTGAGTTACAGCTGGTAAGGGACAGGAAGGCACTCCTGTGAATGGTGCTGTGTAGCAGAGGATGATAAAGAGACAAAGACAGGCCCAGGGTAACTGATGAATAAAGGGAATAAAGAAAAGGTGACTGTTTTATCTCAATAATGATATTGATACTTTCGTATGTATTAAAGGCATAGAAGGATTACACATGTGAACTGGATAGGGATTACTCCAAAGGAAAATCAATGTTTGGATTAAAATGAGTTCATAAAGTTATGTTAAGTGAGCATCTCCTGTCACAGGATTATCCCGAGAGGTGCGTGTGTTCATGCACACACCTTGCCTTTCCCCTAGCATGCTCAAGCACTGGCAGAGTAGCCACGGGAAAAGGAGAAGTGCTTTTTACAGAGGGTGGTGCAAAAATGAAAATAGCGATAGTGAAAGTCAAGGTTGACTGAGCTATGTGTGCCAGACACAGTTCCAAGCTCTTTGTATTAGTTCATTCTAATAGCTTCAGGAAGTGGGCATTACCGCTACCTTCACTGTACAGACGGAGAAATCAAGGCACAACTGTAGGTTGAGTGTCATAGTTGAAGCTGGGGTTTTCCTACAGGTGCAGGCTGCCTCAGTTCAGACTCTGATTCTGCATTTGCTAGTTTTGTGATCTTGACCAAACAGAGGGTCCTTCCTGAATCTCAGTTTCCTCACCAGCAAAACAGAGATGATGATGATGATGATGGTGGTGGTGATGACTGTGGTTTGATGATGATGATGGTAATGATGGGGGTACCTAGCTAATTGTCATGGGATTGTTTTAAGGATGAAATGAAATAATCCAAGTAAAGTATTTAGCATCCTTCCTCACAAAAAGTACCTGTAAATAAATATGAACTTTTTTGTTGTTGCTATATTTATTTTATTTTTTTTAATTTTTACAGAGTTTTATTGTTCACAGGCATGTATGTTCCTAGATCAGCCATATGCATATCCCTGGTCCCTTTCCCCCTCCCAGTTCCCCCATCCCACCCCTCCAGGCTGTCGCCGAGCCCTTGTAAGAACTCCTATTCCCACAGCACAATGACAATAGCTATCTTTTTCACATATGATAGTATAGGTTTCATTGTTACTCCTCTGTGCCTCCCACCCACTGTTCATTCCCACAATGTCCATATGTCTATTCTCTATGTCTGTTTTTCCATCACTTCACTGTGTGCGTTATCATTACCCATTTACTAGATTTCATACATATGTGTTAGTATATTATACTTTTATTTCTCTTTTTGACTTACTTCACTTTTTGTGATAGGTTCTAGATCCAACCACCTCATTAGGACTGATTCTTCTGCATTTCTTTTTATGGCTGAGTAGTATTCCATTGCATATATGTACCAGAGCTTTTGGATCCATTCATTCGTCGATGGACATCTAGGTTGCTTCCATGTTCTAGCTATTGTATAGAGAGCTCCCTAGCATGCTCAAGCACTGGCAGAGTAGCCACGGGAAAAGGAGAAGTGCTTTTACAGAGGGTGGTGCAAAATGAAAATAGCGATAGTGAAGGTCAAGGTTGACTGAGCTATGTGTGCCAGACACAGTTCCAAGCTCTTTGTATTAGTTCATTCTAATAGCTTCAGGAAGTGGGCATTACCGCTACCTTCACTGTACAGACGGAGAAATCAAGGCACAACTGTAGGTTGAGTGTCATAGTTGAAGCTGGGGTTTTCCTACAGGTGCAGGCTGCCTCAGTTCAGACTCTGATTCTGCATTTGCTAGTTTTGTGATCTTGACCAAACAGAGGGTCCTTCCTGAATCTCAGTTTCCTCACCAGCAAAACAGAGATGATGATGATGATGATGGTGGTGGTGATGACTGTGGTTTGATGATGATGATGGTAATGATGGGGGTACCTAGCTAATTGTCATGGGATTGTTTTAAGGATGAAATGAAATAATCCAAGTAAAGTATTTAGCATCCTTCCTCACAAAAAGTACCTGTAAATAAATATGAACTTTTTTGTTGTTGCTATATTTATTTTATTTTTTTTAATTTTTACAGAGTTTTATTGTTCACAGGCATGTATGTTCCTAGATCAGCCATATGCATATCCCTGGTCCCTTTCCCCCTCCCAGTTCCCCCATCCCACCCCTCCAGGCTGTCGCCGAGCCCTTGTAAGAACTCCTATTCCCACAGCACAATGACAATAGCTATCTTTTTCACATATGATAGTATAGGTTTCATTGTTACTCCCTCTGTGCCTCCCACCCACTGTTCATTCCCACAATGTCCATATGTCTATTCTCTATGTCTGTTTTTCCATCACTTCACTGTGTGCGTTATCATTACCCATTTACTAGATTTCATACATATGTGTTAGTATATTATACTTTTATTTCTCTTTTTGACTTACTTCACTTTTTGTGATAGGTTCTAGATCCAACCACCTCATTAGGACTGATTCTTCTGCATTTCTTTTTATGGCTGAGTAGTATTCCATTGCATATATGTACCAGAGCTTTTGGATCCATTCATTCGTCGATGGACATCTAGGTTGCTTCCATGTTCTAGCTATTGTATAGAGAGCTGCAATGAACATTGGGGTACAGGTGCTTCTTTCAGTTTTGATTTCATCAGGGTATAAGTCTAATAGTGGGATTGCTGGGTCATAGGGTGCTTCTATTTTTAGTTTTTTAAAGAATCTCCATATTGTCTTCCATAGAGGCTGTATCAATTTACATTCCCACCAGCCATGCAAGAGGGTTCCCTTTTCTTCGCACTCTCTCCAGCATTTATTGTCTGTCAATTTGTGGATGATGGCCATTCTGATGGGTGTGAGGTGATATCTCATTGTAGTTTTAATTTGCATTTCTCTAATAACAAGCGAGGTTGAGCATCATTTCATGTGCTTTTGGGCCATCTGTATGTCCTCTTTGGAGAGGCGTCTCTTTAGGTCTTTTTCCCATTTTTTGATTGAGTTGTTCGTTTTCCCTGTGCTAAGTAGTCTGAGTTGCTTGTAGATTTTGGAGATTAATTCTTTGACTGTTGTTTCATTTGCTATGATTTTCTCCCATTCTGTGGGGTGTCTGTTCAGCTTTTTGTAGTTTCTTTTGCTGTACAAAAGCTTTTAAGCTTCATGAGGTCCAAATGCTCATTTTTGCTTTTAGTTCCGCTATTCTAGTAGGTGGGTCATGGAAGATCTTGCTTTGATTGATGTCCTTGAGGGTTTGGCCTATATTCTCCTCTAAGAGTTTGATGGTTTCCGGTCTTACATTTAGGTCTTTAATCCATTTTGAGTTGATCTTAGTGTATGGTGTCAGGGAATGTTCCAACTTCATTTTTTTGCATGTAGCTCTCCAATTCTCCCAGCACCACTTGTTGAAGAGGCTGTCTTTGTCCCATTTTATAATTTCTCCTCCTTTGTCAAAAATAAGGTACCCATATGTGCGTGGGTTTATCTCTGGGTTCTCTATCGTGTTCCATTGGTCTATAGTTCTGTTTTTGTGCCAGTACCATACTGTCTTAATGACTGTTGCTTTGTAGTAGAGTCTGAAGTTAGGGAGGTTGATTCCTCCAGCTCCGTTTTTCTTTCTCAGGATTGCTTTGGCTCTTCAAGGTCTTTTGTGTTTCCATATGAACTGTGTTATTCTTTGGTTTAGTTCTGTGAAGAGTGTCAATGGAAGTTGAATAGGTATTGCATTGAATCTGTAGATGATATTTGGTAGTATGGTCATTTTCACAATATTGATTCTTCCGACCCAGGAACATGGAATATCTCTCCATCTATTTAAGTCTTCTTTAATTTCTTTCATGAGTGTCTTGTAATTTTCTGTGTACAGTTCTTTTGTTTCTTTGGGTAGGTTTATTCCTAGATATTTGATTCTTTTGGTTGCAATGGTGAAGGAGACTGCCTCTTTGATTTCCTTTTCTGATTTTTCATTGTTTGAGTATAGGAATGACAGTGATTTCTGTGTGTTGTCTTTGTATCCTGCGACTTTGCTGAATTTGTTGATTAGCTCTAGTAGCTTTGTAATAGTGTCTTTGGGATTTTCTATGTATAATATCATGTCGTCTGCAAAAAGAGAGCTTTACTTCTTCCTTTCCAATCTGGATTCCTTTGATTCCTTTCTCTTCTCTTATTGCCGTTGCTAGAACTTCCAGGACTATGTTGAATAGTAGTGGTGAAAGTGGACACAACTGTCTTGTTCCTGATCTTAGAGGGAATGCGTTCAGTTTTTCACCTTTGAGGACAATGTTCACTGTGGGCTTCTCATACATGGCTTTCACTATGTTGAGATAGGTTCCTTCTATGCCCATTTTCTGAAGAATTTTTATCATAAATGGATGTTGCAATTTGTCGAAGGCTTTTCCTGCATCTATTGAGATGATCACGCGATTTTTGTCTCTCAATTTGTTGATATGGTGTATCACATTGATTGACTTGTGGATATTGAAGAATCCTTGCATGCCTGGAATGAACCCGGCTTGATCATGATGTATGAGTTTTTTGATGTGTCATTGAATTCTGTTTGCTAGGATTTTGCTGAGGATCTTGGCATCTAAGTTCATCAGTGAAATTGGTCTATAATTTTCTTTTTTTGTGTTGTCTTTGCCTGATTTGGGTATCAGGGTGATGGTGGCCTCGTAGAATGTGTTTGGAAGTTTTCCTTCCTGTGCAATTCTTCGAAAGAGTTTTAGAAGGACAGGCATTAGCTCTTCTTTAAATGTTTGGTAGAATTCGGCTGTGAAGCCATCTTGCCCTGGGCTTTTATTTTGGGTAGATTTTTAATCACAAATTCGACTTCTGAGCTTGTGGTTGGGTTGTTCCAAGTTTCTGTTTCTTCCTGGCTCAGTCTTGGGAGATTAATCTTCTCTAAGAAACTGTCCATTTCTTCCAGGTTGTCCAGTTTGTTGCCATAGAGTTGTTCATAATAGTCTCTTAGAATCCTCTGGATTTCTGCATGATCTGTTGTAATCTCTCCTTTTCCACTGTTGATTTTGTTGATCTGTTTCTTCTCTCTCTTTTTCTTGATGAGTCTGACCACTGGTTTGTCAATTTTGTTCACCTTTTCAAAGAACCAGCCTTTTGTTTTATTTATCCGTACTATGGTTTCTTTCATTTCTTTCTCATTTATTTCTGCTCTAGTCTTTATAATTTCTCTTCTTCTGCTGGCTTTGGGGTGTTTTTGTTCTTCTTTCTCCAATTGTTTTAAGTGGAGGGTTAGGTCATCTGCTTCATATTTTCCTAGTTTCTTGAGGTAGGATTGTATTGCTATAAATTTCCATCTTCGAACTGCTTTGGTGATATCTCATAGGTTTTGCACAGTCGTGTGTTCATTGTCATTGTATCTTGCTATAATTTCTCTATGTTGAGATAGGTTCCTTCTATGCCCATTTTCTGAAGAATTTTTATCATAAATGGATGTTGCAATTTGTCGAAGGCTTTTCCTGCATCTATTGAGATGATCACGCGATTTTTGTCTCTCAATTTGTTGATATGGTGTATCACATTGATTGACTTGTGGATATTGAAGAATCCTTGCATGCCTGGAATGAACCCGGCTTGATCATGATGTATGAGTTTTTTGATGTGTCATTGAATTCTGTTTGCTAGGATTTTGCTGAGGATCTTGGCATCTAAGTTCATCAGTGAAATTGGTCTATAATTTTCGCTTTTTGTGTTGTCTTTGCCTGATTTGGGTATCAGGGTGATGGTGGCCTCGTAGAATGTGTTTGGAAGTTTTCCTTCCTGTGCAATTCTTCGAAAGAGTTTTAGAAGGACAGGCATTAGCTCTTCTTTAAATGTTTGGTAGAATTCGGCTGTGAAGCCATCTTGCCCTGGGCTTTTATTTTGGGTAGATTTTTAATCACAAATTCGACTTCTGAGCTTGTGGTTGGGTTGTTCCAAGTTTCTGTTTCTTCCTGGCTCAGTCTTGGGAGATTAATCTTCTCTAAGAAACTGTCCATTTCTTCCAGGTTGTCCAGTTTGTTGCCATAGAGTTGTTCATAATAGTCTCTTAGAATCCTCTGGATTTCTGCATGATCTGTTGTAATCTCTCCTTTTCCACTGTTGATTTTGTTGATCTGTTTCTTCT
Source organism: Tragulus kanchil (assembly GCA_022376925.1). Lineage (NCBI taxonomy): Eukaryota > Metazoa > Chordata > Mammalia > Artiodactyla > Tragulidae > Tragulus > Tragulus kanchil. The sequence continues at coordinate 110,150,441 of JAIOJX010000002.1, read as the reverse complement.
CTCTCTTTTTCTTGATGAGTCTGACCACTGGTTTGTCAATTTTGTTCACCTTTTCAAAGAACCAGCCTTTTGTTTTATTTATCCGTACTATGGTTTCTTTCATTTCTTTCTCATTTATTTCTGCTCTAGTCTTTATAATTTCTCTTCTTCTGCTGGCTTTGGGGTGTTTTTGTTCTTCTTTCTCCAATTGTTTTAAGTGGAGGGTTAGGTCATCTGCTTCATATTTTCCTAGTTTCTTGAGGTAGGATTGTATTGCTATAAATTTCCCTCTTAGAACTGCTTTGGTGATATCTCATAGGTTTTGCACAGTCGTGTGTTCATTGTCATTTTCTTCTAGGAAGTTTTTAATGTCTCCTTTGATTTCCTCAGTGATCAGTTGGTTTTTTAGGTGTGTGTTGTTTAATCTCCACATATTTGTGTTTTTAGTGGTTTTTTTCCTGTAGTTGATCTCTAGTCTCACTGCATTGTGGTCAGAGAAGATGGCTGATATAATTTCAGTATTCTTGAATTGACTGAGGTTAGATTTGTGGCCAAAGATGTGGTGTATCCTGGAGAATGTTCCATGAGCTCTTGAGAAGAAAGTGTATTCGTCTGCTTTTGGACGGAACGTCCTAAAGATATCTATGAGGTCCATCTTTTCTAGTGTGGCATTTAAGGCTTGTGTTTCTTTATTAATTTTCTGTTTGGATGATCTATCCATTGGTGTGAGAGGAGTGTTAAAATCTCCTACTATTATTGTGTTATTATTGATTTCTTCTTTTAAGTCTGAAAGTATCTGTCTTATGTATTGAGGTGCCCCTGTGTTGGGTGCATAGATATTCATGACTGTTATGTCTTCCTCTTGGATAGATCCCTTAATCATGATGTAGTGACCTGCCTTGTCTCTTAGAATCTTCTTATGTATTGAGGTGCCCCTGTGTTGGGTGCATAGATATTCATGACTGTTATGTCTTCCTCTTGGATAGATCCCTTAATCATGATGTAGTGACCTGCCTTGTCTCTTAGAATCTTCTTTACTTTAAAATCTATTTTGTCTGATATGAGGATTGCTACCCCAGCTTTCTTTTGATTTCCATTTGCATGGAATATCTTTTTCCAGCCTCTCACTTTCAGTCTATGGGTGTCTCTAGGTCTGAAGTAGGTCTCTTGTAAACAGCATATATATGGGTCATGCTTCTGGATCCATTCAGCCAGCCTGTGTCGTTTGGTTGGAGCATTTAGTCCATTTACGTTCAAAGTAATTATTGATACGAATGTTCCTATTGTCATCTTTCTGCTGGCTTTGGGGTGTTTTTGTTCTTCTTTCTCCAATTGTTTTAAGTGGAGGGTTAGGTCATCTGCTTCATATTTTCCTAGTTTCTTGAGGTAGGATTGTATTGCTATAAATTTCCCTCTTAGAACTGCTTTGGTGATATCTCATAGGTTTTGCACAGTCGTGTGTTCATTGTCATTTTCTTCTAGGAAGTTTTTAATGTCTCCTTTGATTTCCTCAGTGATCAGTTGGTTTTTTAGGTGTGTGTTGTTTAATCTCCACATATTTGTGTTTTTAGTGGTTTTTTTCCTGTAGTTGATCTCTAGTCTCACTGCATTGTGGTCAGAGAAGATGGCTGATATAATTTCAGTATTCTTGAATTGACTGAGGTTAGATTTGTGGCCAAAGATGTGGTGTATCCTGGAGAATGTTCCATGAGCTCTTGAGAAGAAAGTGTATTCGTCTGCTTTTGGACGGAACGTCCTAAAGATATCTATGAGGTCCATCTTTTCTAGTGTGGCATTTAAGGCTTGTGTTTCTTTATTAATTTTCTGTTTGGATGATCTATCCATTGGTGTGAGAGGAGTGTTAAAATCTCCTACTATTATTGTGTTATTATTGATTTCTTCTTTTAAGTCTGAAAGTATCTGTCTTATGTATTGAGGTGCCCCTGTGTTGGGTGCATAGATATTCATGACTGTTATGTCTTCCTCTTGGATAGATCCCTTAATCATGATGTAGTGACCTGCCTTGTCTCTTAGAATCTTCTTATGTATTGAGGTGCCCCTGTGTTGGGTGCATAGATATTCATGACTGTTATGTCTTCCTCTTGGATAGATCCCTTAATCATGATGTAGTGACCTGCCTTGTCTCTTAGAATCTTCTTTACTTTAAAATCTATTTTGTCTGATATGAGGATTGCTACCCCAGCTTTCTTTTGATTTCCATTTGCATGGAATATCTTTTTCCAGCCTCTCACTTTCAGTCTATGGGTGTCTCTAGGTCTGAAGTAGGTCTCTTGTAAACAGCATATATATGGGTCATGCTTCTGGATCCATTCAGCCAGCCTGTGTCGTTTGGTTGGAGCATTTAGTCCATTTACGTTCAAAGTAATTATTGATACGAATGTTCCTATTGTCATCTTCTTAGAAGTTTGGGGTTTTATTTGTAGGACTTCTCCTACTCTTGTATCTATTGGCTATATCAGGCCCTTTAACACTTGTTGTAGGGCTGGTTTTGTGGTACAGAATTCTTTTAGTTTTTGTCTATCTGTGAAGCTTTGACCTCTCCATCAATTCTGAATGAGATTCTTGCTGGGTAGAGAATTCTTGGTTGGAGGTTATTCTCTTTTAGCCGTTTAAATGTGTCTTGCCATTCTCTTCTGGCCTGCAGTGTTTCTGTTGAAAGATCCACAGTTAGACGTATGGGGTTTCCTTTATATGTTATTTGTTGTTTGCTCCTAGCTGCTTTTAGTAATCTGCCTTTATATTTAGTCTGCATTAGTTTGATTAGAATGTGCCTTGGTGTGTTTCTTCTGGGGTTTATCCTGTATGGAACTCTCTGTGCTTCTTGGACTTGATTAACTACTCCCTTTCCCATGTTAGGGACGTTTTCAACTATAACCTCTTCAAGAATTTTTTCATAGCCTTTCTTCCCCTCTTCTTCTTCTGGAACTCCTATAATTCTAATGTTGGTGCGTTTGATATTGTCCCATAGGTCTCTAAGGCTATCCTCAGTTCTTTTCATTCTATCTGCTTTGTTCTGTCCTTCAGCACTTATTTCCACCATTCTATCTTACAGCTCACTTATCCATTCTTCTGCCTCTGATACTCTACTGTTGAGACCTTCTATAGTATTTTTGAGTTCAGCAATTGAGTTGGTTGTCTCTATTTGCTTATTTTTCATTTCTTGCATGTCTCTTCTCAGTGCACTAATTTCATCTAATATTCTGTTTTCGGTGTTTTGCATCCTCATTAGTATAGCTTTTCTGAATTCTCTTTCAGATAATTTGTCTGTCTCCTCCTCTGTCATTTGAAGCTGTTTCTCTAGCTTGGTCCTCCATTTGTGCAGTGTTTCTCTGTCGTTTCATTATCAGGCTAGTTTTTGTTTCTTTGTGGGTGTCTGTGTGTACGGAGTTCTTTTCCCCACTAGGCTTCTTGGTTGAATTCTCCCTTCCTTTGGGTTTCTGTCCTTGTAGAAGGGTTTAGTGGTTTGTGTCTTGGGTGGTGTTAGGTCTTGTTTACTGGTGAATAATCTTTAGTGTTGTATGTTCTTTGATAGTGTGGGGTCTTGGAATCAGGGCTTCCACTCCAAGGACCCTACTCTTGTATCTATTGGCTATATCAGGCCCTTTAACACTTGTTGTAGGGCTGGTTTTGTGGTACAGAATTCTTTTAGTTTTTGTCTATCTGTGAAGCTTTGACCTCTCCATCAATTCTGAATGAGATTCTTGCTGGGTAGAGAATTCTTGGTTGGAGGTTATTCTCTTTTAGCCGTTTAAATGTGTCTTGCCATTCTCTTCTGGCCTGCAGTGTTTCTGTTGAAAGATCCACAGTTAGACGTATGGGGTTTCCTTTATATGTTATTTGTTGTTTGCTCCTAGCTGCTTTTAGTAATCTGCCTTTATATTTAGTCTGCATTAGTTTGATTAGAATGTGCCTTGGTGTGTTTCTTCTGGGGTTTATCCTGTATGGAACTCTCTGTGCTTCTTGGACTTGATTAACTACTCCCTTTCCCATGTTAGGGACGTTTTCAACTATAACCTCTTCAAGAATTTTTTCATAGCCTTTCTTCCCCTCTTCTTCTTCTGGAACTCCTATAATTCTAATGTTGGTGCGTTTGATATTGTCCCATAGGTCTCTAAGGCTATCCTCAGTTCTTTTCATTCTATCTGCTTTGTTCTGTCCTTCAGCACTTATTTCCACCATTCTATCTTACAGCTCACTTATCCATTCTTCTGCCTCTGATACTCTACTGTTGAGACCTTCTATAGTATTTTTGAGTTCAGCAATTGAGTTGGTTGTCTCTATTTGCTTATTTTTCATTTCTTGCATGTCTCTTCTCAGTGCACTAATTTCATCTAATATTCTGTTTTCGGTGTTTTGCATCCTCATTAGTATAGCTTTTCTGAATTCTCTTTCAGATAATTTGTCTGTCTCCTCCTCTGTCATTTGAAGCTGTTTCTCTAGCTTGGTCCTCCATTTGTGCAGTGTTTCTCTGTCGTTTCATTATCAGGCTAGTTTTTGTTTCTTTGTGGGTGTCTGTGTGTACGGAGTTCTTTTCCCCACTAGGCTTCTTGGTTGAATTCTCCCTTCCTTTGGGTTTCTGTCCTTGTAGAAGGGTTTAGTGGTTTGTGTCTTGGGTGGTGTTAGGTCTTGTTTACTGGTGAATAATCTTTAGTGTTGTATGTTCTTTGATAGTGTGGGGTCTTGGAATCAGGGCTTCCACTCCAAGGACCCTTGGTTTGATGATTGGTCAGGGGGTATAGGCTCTATGTCTGGTTTGCTATGGTGTTCTGTGATATTAGTTCAAATACTAGCATCTGAGGAACAAGAGGTGCATCCCTGATGGGTGACAGTCATAAAAGCATGCAGATGTTTTCTAACATAGTCATAAGACGTACATACATACATAGCAATAACCACATCTAACCAGTCTTACAGAGATAAAGCATAGGATATTTTTCTGGCAAACAACACAATCAAAGATGATACTTTTCCTTTAAGCTCTGAATTAATTAAAATAGTGCCTGGAAAAAATAGATCCGGGGCAAGGTCCTGGCTTGGACTATTTCATTGAAAGCAATTTTTAACTAAGATATGTGTTGGGGGTGAGGAGGTGGAGAGTGTATGGATAATGAGAAGGAATAGACTCATCTTGGAAAGATTTTTATAGGTTTACGTAGCCAAGATTAGTGTGTTGTATTGTTCAGTGCAGCTGGAAGAGAATAGTGGAGACAGGAAGGTAGGAAATATTTATCTAGAGGATAGTGGTAGATAGGAGAAAGTTTTACATTTAGAACACAGAGGGAGGAAGCAGTGGCGAAGAGGAAAGAAAATTAGAAGTTTTCAAGAATTAAAATTTTAAAAACATTAAATATCAAAAAAAAAAGAAATTAAAAATTAAAAAGGGAAGAAAAACTTAATAAGAAGAGACAAAAAAAAAAAAAAACCCTGATCAATCAAGCAAATAAACAAAACCGACCACAACAAATAAATGAACAAAAAAAGCTAAATACTGTCCCTGGTTTTTATCCTCTCATCTGTCTGGTGGAAGCCAATCTGCTCTCAATGGTGTTTTCTTGATGATGTAGCCTTTCCCTTATGGCACCAGTTGCTATGGTTTCTATTTTTGTTTTCAGCAAAACAAAGGTTTTGCTGCGAGCTCACGTGCTGGCAGGGGCAACAGGCTGGTCCCAGTCCGTCGGGCAGGTGGGCGCCCCGGCTCTACCGCACACCCACCAGTAGCCTCCAATACCTGCCCTTCTCCCGGCTTCCTCCGCTGCGGGTGTAGCTATGGGGATGCACCGGACTCCGCCACTGGCGCGCGCACTGCCAGTTAGCGTTCAAGTCCCAAAGGCAGGCATGAGCTTTCCCGTCTGGCTCGAACCCGGTCCCTGGTCAGCAATCCGTGGGCAACTTCCTCTATCCATTCAGCAAGCCCCCCACTAGGAGTGTTTGAACTTACCCGGTGCCAGGCAGAAAGTCACGATTTTCGCCCGGCCAAGCGGCGCGATTCTCGCGGTGGGCGCTCTCTGTTCGGCTCTATCCAGGTCCCTAGGCAGCTCCCCGCAGGGAACTTCCTAATTGTGTTCTGCCCAGCCCCGCTCCAGTATCTTATCTTCTCAATGTCTTAATTTCTGCCGTTGATCCAGTTCGATTCTTGGAATTTTCGCGCTGAGCGCTACCCTCTCTCCCCCGACGCTCCACTCAGGCCCCTTTTAGGCACTTGCTAGTGTGCTCTCCGTCAGTCTGGTCTGGCGTGGGGGTTAGGGTAGAGGGTTCTCAGAACAGTAACTTCAGGAAAGTTCTGGCTGTTCACTCTTCAACCCTCACGGACCTAAGTAGTTCTTCTGTCGTCTAGTGGCTGGTTTGTTAGTGGTGATTCATTTCTTGATTAGTTCTGGTGATTCTGTTGGGGAGCTGGTGAAATCTTCTCCTCCTTCCTCTGCCACCCCCCCTCTATTTGGACCCCAGACAGAGGGAGGAAGCAGTGGCGAAGAGGAAAGAAAATTAGAAGTTTTCAAGAATTAAAATTTTAAAAACATTAAATATCAAAAAAAAAAGAAATTAAAAATTAAAAAGGGAAGAAAAACTTAATAAGAAGAGACAAAGAAAGAAAAAAACCCTGATCAAACAAGCAAATAAACAAAACCGACCACAACAAATAAATGAACAAACAAAGCTAAATACTGTCCCTGGTTTTTATCCTCTCATCTGTCTGGTGGAAGCCAATCTGCTCTCAATGGTGTTTTCTTGATGATGTAGCCTTTCCCTTATGGCACCAGTTGCTATGGTTTCTATTTTTGTTTTCAGCAAAACAAAGGTTTTGCTGCGAGCTCACGTGCTGGCAGGGGCAACAGGCTGGTCCCAGTCCGTCGGGCAGGTGGGCGCCCCGGCTCTACCGCACACCCACCAGTAGCCTCCAATACCTGCCCTTCTCCCGGCTTCCTCCGCTGCGGGTGTAGCTATGGGGATGCACGGACTCCGCCACTGGCGCGCGCACTGCCAGTTAGCGTTCAAGTCCCAAAGGCAGGCATGAGCTTTCCCGTCTGGCTCGAACCCGGTCCCTGGTCAGCAATCCGTGGGCAACTTCCTCTATCCATTCAGCAAGCCCCCCACTAGGAGTGTTTGAACTTACCCGGTGCCAGGCAGAAAGTCACGATTTTCGCCCGGCCAAGCGGCGCGATTCTCGCGGTGGGCGCTCTCTGTTCGGCTCTATCCAGGTCCCTAGGCAGCTCCCCGCAGGGAACTTCCTAATTGTGTTCTGCCCAGCCCCGCTCCAGTATCTTATCTTCTCAATGTCTTAATTTCTGCCGTTGATCCAGTTCGATTCTTGGAATTTTCGCGCTGAGCGCTACCCTCTCTCCCCCGACGCTCCACTCAGGCCCCTTTTTAGGGCACTTGCTAGTGTGCTCTCCGTCAGTCTGGTCTGGCGTGGGGGTTAGGGTAGAGGGTTCTCAGAACAGTAACTTCAGGAAAGTTCTGGCTGTTCACTCTTCAACCCTCACGGACCTAAGTAGTTCTTCTGTCGTCTAGTGGCTGGTTTGTTAGTGGTGATTCATTTCTTGATTAGTTCTGGTGATTCTGTTGGGGAGCTGGTGAAATCTTCTCCTCCTTCCTCTGCCATCTTGGCCCCCTCTCCTAAGGCTTGTATTTCTTTATTAATTTTCTGTTTTGATGATCTTTCCATTGGTATGAGAGGAGTATTAAAGTCTCCTACTATTATTGTGTTATTGTCAATTTCCTCTTTTATGTCTAGAAGTGTTTGTCTTATGCATTGAAGTGCACCTGTGCTGGGTGCATAGATATTTATGACTGTCACATCTTCATCTTGGATTGATCCCTTGATCATTATGTAGTGACCTGCCTTGTCTCTTATAATCTTCTTTATTTTAAAGTCTATTTTGTCTGATATGAGGATTACTACTCCAACTTTCTTTTGATTTCCATTTGCGTGGAATATCTTTTTCCATACTCTCACTATCAGTGTATGAATGTCTCTAGGTCTGAAGTGGGTTTCTTGTAAACAGCATAAATATGAATTCTTTATTATTCATAATTCAGAACTTATGGTCAATTCATCATTTTAATTATCAAGGAGATGTAGACTCAGTCTGGCTCCATGGAAAGATCTTTACATTTAAACAGATCTAACTTCTAATGCCTGTTCAACCCCTGTGTGACCTGGGGCAACTGAGTTGATTGCTTTGAACATCAGAAACTATCAATTTTTGTTGGCTTTAATTCTCAGACAAAGGGAATTCTCAGAGAAGCCTGGTGTGCTGCAGTCCATGGGGTCGCAAAGAGTCAGAACTGAACTGAACTGAACTGAATTCTCAGATAAGCCCTTCCCTTTTCATAGTTAAGATGGCAACTGCAGTTGAAATTCCTACTAGCTTAGTATCCCATGGAAAGAGCACACCTTTTTCCAATAGTTTTATCTCAAGTCATAAAATGAAGTTCCTTTTGCTCTGACTTGGTTGTATTATTAGCAAACCAAATTTGGGTTCACTTGCCTGCCTGCAGTAAAGCCAGTCTACTGACACTGGATTTGGTGAAGAAAAGTGTAGCATTTATCACAAGGCCAAGCAAAGAATACAGGCAACCAATGCCCCAAAGATCCAGATTGTCCAATAAATTTCAGGGAAAGGTTTTTAAAGACAAGAGTGCATGATCAGCTCATGGATAGTCTTCTGATTTGTTCATGGTGAGGAAACATGGAGTCAACATCATCAACTTCATGTTCCAATCAGTCTGGGGTCTACAGGCTTGTGGGCAGCAACTTCTTCCATCAGTTTTTTTTTTTTTAATGAGAGGAGTATTAAAGTCTCCTACTATTATTGTGTTATTGTCAATTTCCTCTTTTATGTCTAGAAGTGTTTGTCTTATGCATTGAAGTGCACCTGTGCTGGGTGCATAGATATTTATGACTGTCACATCTTCATCTTGGATTGATCCCTTGATCATTATGTAGTGACCTGCCTTGTCTCTTATAATCTTCTTTATTTTAAAGTCTATTTTGTCTGATATGAGGATTACTACTCCAACTTTCTTTTGATTTCCATTTGCGTGGAATATCTTTTTCCATACTCTCACTATCAGTGTATGAATGTCTCTAGGTCTGAAGTGGGTTTCTTGTAAACAGCATAAATATGAATTCTTTATTATTCATAATTCAGAACTTATGGTCAATTCATCATTTTAATTATCAAGGAGATGTAGACTCAGTCTGGCTCCATGGAAAGATCTTTACATTTAAACAGATCTAACTTCTAATGCCTGTTCAACCCCTGTGTGACCTGGGGCAACTGAGTTGATTGCTTTGAACATCAGAAACTATCAATTTTTGTTGGCTTTAATTCTCAGACAAAGGGAATTCTCAGAGAAGCCTGGTGTGCTGCAGTCCATGGGGTCGCAAAGAGTCAGAACTGAACTGAACTGAACTGAATTCTCAGATAAGCCCTTCCCTTTTCATAGTTAAGATGGCAACTGCAGTTGAAATTCCTACTAGCTTAGTATCCCATGGAAAGAGCACACCTTTTTCCAATAGTTTTATCTCAAGTCATAAAATGAAGTTCCTTTTGCTCTGACTTGGTTGTATTATTAGCAAACCAAATTTGGGTTCACTTGCCTGCCTGCAGTAAAGCCAGTCTACTGACACTGGATTTGGTGAAGAAAAGTGTAGCATTTATCACAAGGCCAAGCAAAGAATACAGGCAACCAATGCCCCAAAGATCCAGATTGTCCAATAAATTTCAGGGAAAGGTTTTTAAAGACAAGAGTGCATGATCAGCTCATGGATAGTCTTCTGATTTGTTCATGGTGAGGAAACATGGAGTCAACATCATCAACTTCATGTTCCAATCAGTCTGGGGTCTACAGGCTTGTGGGCAGCAACTTCTTCCATCTGGTGGGGGCTTCAGTATTTGCAAAACAGTTCAAGGATATGGCTAAGAATGTTATTTATAGCCCCTGAGGGGAAGTTAAAGGTCTTTCACTTTGTTTAATGGCTAACCTATTTTGTGTTGCTTGGATATTTTCCTTTGTTGCTCCTTTTCTCACTTCTCTGATTAAATTTGCCATTTTGGGAAGGCCTAGGAAGCTGAAGCTCTTCTACAGACGAGAGGCAGGTAGAGAACATGGGAGAGGTTCTATCCAAGGAAGGTCCCATGGCATTCTACTCACGTTCTTACAACATGGTTATCTCTTATCCTATCACTGTGGCCAGGGAGATAGCACTTGCTGATTTATCAGGTCTGTACTGCAGGTCCACCCCTGGAGCTGAGTGGAGAATTAGCTTCCCTCAAAATGCCTGGGCAAAGTGTGGAAAGGGCAATTCCCCAGTGGTCAAGCTGGGGATGTGATTAAAAGGAAGGGGATTGTTGAGCAAAAACAAAGATGCACAAACTGACTGGGAGTTTTAACAACCTGATAGGACACTCCAAGCTGAGAGTCATATTTGGCTCAGCTCTACTCAAGGAATGTTCCTGTGAACCAATCAGACATGAAGCCTATGACTTCAGACTTCACTTGGCATTATTCTCCTCACCAGCACAGCTCCCTTCTGCCTTTAGCTGTCAATCTTTCACCCCCAAACACACCCCTTGCTGGTGTTAATCCTTCAACCTGCTGCTGATGCCTTATGACTTAATTCCCACAGATGGGTGTCTGTGTTTAAGAGCACGCCTTGTTGTCACTGAAATAACAGGATGCTAAAACCTTTATAAATTGATATGCCAGACAAGAGGGAGGCAAAAATGAATGCTAAGTTTCCTTGCATAATACTCTGTGGGATGTGTTTTTCCCCCCAAGAATATTTTAGCATTAATTAAGATAAACAATGATATATGCTGAAAGACAATTGAATCTGTTCTCAGTTAAAAATGTCCTCGTTGGGTAAAAATAGTACCCAAATTATAGCATATAAAGATGCAGGGGGAAAAATACTGTAAACCTATAACATGATTAAAATAGAAATGCAAACTGGTAATGATGAAGCTTGGAAGAGATCTGAGGGAAGAAGAGAAAGATAGGGAAGAAGCAAGGCATGCCATCAGGCTTAATTTATTCACCTCCCTCTGGGATCCTCTTACTGTGCTTCTCTTTAGGAATAATCACCATTTATCGTGGTGTAATTAACATATGTTTTCAATGAAAGTGGCGTTGTTCTTACCAATTTCTTAGTAGATCTGAGCCGGTTAGTTTTTTACCTGGGAAGGCCTAGGAAGCTGAAGCTCTTCTACAGACGAGAGGCAGGTAGAGAACATGGGAGAGGTTCTATCCAAGGAAGGTCCCATGGCATTCTACTCACGTTCTTACAACATGGTTATCTCTTATCCTATCACTGTGGCCAGGGAGATAGCACTTGCTGATTTATCAGGTCTGTACTGCAGGTCCACCCCTGGAGCTGAGTGGAGAATTAGCTTCCCTCAAAATGCCTGGGCAAAGTGTGGAAAGGGCAATTCCCCAGTGGTCAAGCTGGGGATGTGATTAAAAGGAAGGGGATTGTTGAGCAAAAACAAAGATGCACAAACTGACTGGGAGTTTTAACAACCTGATAGGACACTCCAAGCTGAGAGTCATATTTGGCTCAGCTCTACTCAAGGAATGTTCCTGTGAACCAATCAGACATGAAGCCTATGACTTCAGACTTCACTTGGCATTATTCTCCTCACCAGCACAGCTCCCTTCTGCCTTTAGCTGTCAATCTTTCACCCCCAAACACACCCCTTGCTGGTGTTAATCCTTCAACCTGCTGCTGATGCCTTATGACTTAATTCCCACAGATGGGTGTCTGTGTTTAAGAGCACGCCTTGTTGTCACTGAAATAACAGGATGCTAAAACCTTTATAAATTGATATGCCAGACAAGAGGAGGCAAAAATGAATGCTAAGTTTCCTTGCATAATACTCTGTGGGATGTGTTTTTCCCCCCAAGAATATTTTAGCATTAATTAAGATAAACAATGATATATGCTGAAAGACAATTGAATCTGTTCTCAGTTAAAAATGTCCTCGTTGGGTAAAAATAGTACCCAAATTATAGCATATAAAGATGCAGGGGGAAAAATACTGTAAACCTATAACATGATTAAAATAGAAATGCAAACTGGTAATGATGAAGCTTGGAAGAGATCTGAGGGAAGAAGAGAAAGATAGGGAAGAAGCAAGGCATGCCATCAGGCTTAATTTATTCACCTCCCTCTGGGATCCTCTTACTGTGCTTCTCTTTAGGAATAATCACCATTTATCGTGGTGTAATTAACATATGTTTTCAATGAAAGTGGCGTTGTTCTTACCAATTTCTTAGTAAGGAATCTGAGCCTTAGAGAGTTTAAGTCAAGGTCACACAGGTATAAAATGGAAGATCCAGGCTTTGAACCAGGTTGACTTCCCAGAGACTTCACAGCTCTCTATGCTATCTGACTGTACCCATGTTCCCCTCTCTGAGAATCTCCCATATAATCTAACCAGTTCATTAGAGTTGAGTAAGAACAAAAGTAATAGTTCACAAAGGTCACATTCAGAGGATGAGATGGTTGGATGGCATCAGTGAGTCAATGGACATGAGTTTGAGCAAACTCCAGGAGATGGTGAAGGACAGAGAAGACTGGTGTGCTGCAGTCCATGAGGTTGCAAAGAGTTAGATACAACTGAACGACTGAACAACAAGACACTTTCTTCACTGGTGACTCAGATGGTAAAGAATCTGCCTGCAATGCAGGAAACCCAGGTTCGATCCTTGGATTGGGAAGATCCCCTGGAGGGGGGTATGACAATTCACTCCAGTATTCTTGTCCAGAAAACCCCATGGACAGAGGAGCCTGGTGGGCTACAGTCCATAGGGTCCACAGAGCTGGACATGACTGAAGCAACTTAGCACAGCACAGGCACCATTGCAAGTTTTTCATATTTATTGGCTTACTTAATCCTCACAACAATATTAGGAGATCATTACTTCCTTTATGCACATTTTAAAAACTGTTGCTGTTGTTTAGGTGTTAGGTCCTGTCTGGTTGTGATCCCACGGACTAGGAGATCATCTTCATGCCAACTAAGATTTTTAAATAAGATAAACAATGATATATGCTGAAAGACAATTGAATCTGTTCTCAGTTAAAAATGTCCTCGTTGGGTAAAAATAGTACCCAAATTATAGCATATAAAGATGCAGGGGGAAAAATACTGTAAACCTATAACATGATTAAAATAGAAATGCAAACTGGTAATGATGAAGCTTGGAAGAGATCTGAGGGAAGAAGAGAAAGATAGGGAAGAAGCAAGGCATGCCATCAGGCTTAATTTATTCACCTCCCTCTGGGATCCTCTTACTGTGCTTCTCTTTAGGAATAATCACCATTTATCGTGGTGTAATTAACATATGTTTTCAATGAAAGTGGCGTTGTTCTTACCAATTTCTTAGTAAGGAATCTGAGCCTTAGAGAGTTTAAGTCAAGGTCACACAGGTATAAAATGGAAGATCCAGGCTTTGAACCAGGTTGACTTCCCAGAGACTTCACAGCTCTCTATGCTATCTGACTGTACCCATGTTCCCCTCTCTGAGAATCTCCCATATAATCTAACCAGTTCATTAGAGTTGAGTAAGAACAAAAGTAATAGTTCACAAAGGTCACATTCAGAGGATGAGATGGTTGGATGGCATCAGTGAGTCAATGGACATGAGTTTGAGCAAACTCCAGGAGATGGTGAAGGACAGAGAAGACTGGTGTGCTGCAGTCCATGAGGTTGCAAAGAGTTAGATACAACTGAACGACTGAACAACAAGACACTTTCTTCACTGGTGACTCAGATGGTAAAGAATCTGCCTGCAATGCAGGAAACCCAGGTTCGATCCTTGGATTGGGAAGATCCCCTGGAGGGGGGTATGACAATTCACTCCAGTATTCTTGTCCAGAAAACCCCATGGACAGAGGAGCCTGGTGGGCTACAGTCCATAGGGTCCACAGAGCTGGACATGACTGAAGCAACTTAGCACAGCACAGGCACCATTGCAAGTTTTTCATATTTATTGGCTTACTTAATCCTCACAACAATATTAGGAGATCATTACTTCCTTTATGCACATTTTAAAAACTGTTGCTGTTGTTTAGGTGTTAGGTCCTGTCTGGCTGTGATCCCACGGACTGCAGCATGCCAGACTTCCCTGTTCTTCACTACCTTTTGGAGATCGCTCCAACTAGTGTCCATGGAGTTGATGATGCCATCCAATCATCTCATTTTCTGTCACCCCCTTCTCTTCCTGCCCTCAATCTTTCCCATTATCAGGCTCATTTTCCAATAAGTTGTCTCTCTGCATCAGGTGGCCAAAGTGTTGGGATTTTAGGCTCAGCACTAGTCCTTCCAATGAATATTCATTCATCCTTTAGAACTGATTGGTTTTATCTCACAACTCAAGGGACTGTCAAGAGTCTTCTCCAGCACGGCAGTTCAAAAGCATTAGTTCTTCAACTTTACGGTCTAATTCTCACATTCATACGTGGCTACTGGAAAAGCCATAGCTTTGACTATATGGACATTTGTCAGGAAAGTGATGTCTCTGCTTTTTAATATGCTCTCTAGGTTTTGTTATAGCTTTCCTTCCAAGGAGCAAATGTCTTTTTTTTTTTAATTTTTTTTCTTTATTGGGGGGTGGGAGTGGGGAGGGTGGGGAGGGAGGGGAGTGGGCAGGCCACTTCTATTGATCTTTCATTTATCTGTTTTCATCCATCTTTGTTCTTTGACCCGTGTGGGCCTCCCATCACAGTGGCCTCTGTTGTCACAGAGCACCGGCTCTGGGCGCATGTGCTCCAGAGCGCCAGCTCAGTAGTTGGACACATCGGTCCAGCCATTCTGCGGCACGTGGGATCTTCCCAGGCCAGGGATTGAACCAGCACCCCTTGCACTGCAAGGCAGTGTCCTTACCCACTGGACCACCAGGGAAGCCCATAAATGTCTTTTATTTATTTATTATTTTTTTAAACATTTATTTATTTATTTATTGTTGGTGGGGGTGGGGTGGGGAGGGAAGGAGGCAGGCAGGCCACTTCTATTGGTCTTTTATTTGTCTATTTTCATCCATCTTTGTTCTTTGGCCCATGGGGGCCTCCCACTGCAGTGGCCTCTGTTCTAGCAGAGCACCAGCTCTGGGCACATGCGCTCCAGAGCTCCGGCTCAGTAATTGGACACATCGGTCCTGCCACTCCGCAGCACATGGAATCTTCCCAGACCAAGGATCGAACCGGCGCCCCTTGCACTGCAAGGCAATGTCCTTACCCACTGGACCACCAGGGAAGCCCTGAATGTCTTTTAATTTCATGGTTCTAGTCATCATTCACAGTGATTTTGGAGCCCGAGAAAATAAAATTTGTTACTGTTTCCAGATTTTCCTCTTCTATTTTGCCATGAAGTAATGCGACCATGTGACATGATCTCAGTTTTTTTAATGTTGAAGTTTTTCTTTTTTCTGGCCACTTCTATTGGTCTTTTTTTTTTTTTTTTTTTTTAAAGATTTATTTATTTATTTTGGGTGGGGGTCGGGTTGGGGAGGAAGGGGAGCGGGCGGGTCACTTCTATTGGTCTTTCATTTCTCCATTTTCATCCGTCTTTGTTCTTTGGCTCCTGTGGGCCTCCCATCGCGGTGGCGTCTGTCATTGCAGAGCACTGGCTCTGGGCGCATGCACTCCAGAGCTCTGGCTCGGTTGGTAATTGGACACATCGGTCCAGCAGCTCCGCGGCACGTGGGATCTTCCCAGGCCAGGGATCGAACCGGCACCCCTTGCACTGCAAGGCGGTGTCCTTACCCACTTGGCCACCAGGGGAAGCCCTCTATTGGTCTTTCATTTATTCATTTTTGTCCATCTCTGTTCCTTGGCTTGTGTGGGCCCCTCATCGCAGTGGCTCCTCTTGCCGCAGAGCACCAGCTTTGGGAGCACACACTCCAGAGCTCTGGCTCAGTAGTTGGGCACATCGGTTCAGCTGCTCTGCAGCACATGGGATCTTCCCAGGGCAGGGATCAAGCCAGTGCCCCTTGCACTGCAAGGCAGTGTCCTTACCCACTGGACCACCAGGGAAGCCCTAATGTTGAGTTTTAAGTCAAAATTTTGTCTCTCCTTTCACCCTTATCAAGAGGTCTTTTAGCTCCTTTTTGCTTTCTCCCACTAGAGTGGTATCATTTGCATACCAATATTTCTCCCAGCAATCTTGATTCCAGCTTGTGAGTCATCTAGCCCAGGATTTTACATGATGTACTCTGTATATAAGTTAAATAAGCAAGGTGACAATATATAGCCTTGATGGTTCTAACTGTTGCTTCTGGACCTGCATACAGGCTTCTCAGGAGACATGAAATGTGGTTTGGTATTCCCATCTCTTCAAGAATTTTCCAGTTTATTGGGATCCACATAGTTAAAGGCTTTAGTGTAGTCAATGAAGCAGAAGTATTTACTTTTCTGGAATTCCCTTCCTTTCTCCACTATCCAAAAAATGTTAGCAACTTTATCTCTGACTCCTCTGCCTTTTCTAAACCCAACTTGTATATCTGGAAGTTCTTGGTTCATGTACTGTTGAAACTAAGATTGAAGGATTTTGAGCATTACCTTGCCAGCATGTGAAATGAGTGCAACCGTATGGAAGTTTCAACATGCTCTGGCATTGCCCTTCTTTGGAATTGAAATAAAAACAACTTTTCCTGTCCCATGGCCACTGCTGAGTTTTCCAAATTTTCTGACATATTGAGTGCAGCATCATCTTTTAGGATTTGAAGTAGCTCAGCTGAAAATCCATCACCTTCACTAGCTTTGTTTTTTTTGTTTTTTTTTTTTTTTTTGAGTGTTTAGATCTTTTTTTTTTTTTTTTGTATTCTTCATTTTAAAGGTTTTACAGAGTTTTGTTGTTCACAGACATGTATGTTCCCAGATCAGTCATATGCATATCCATGGTCCCTACCCCCGCAGTTCCCCCCATCCCACCCCTCCAGACCTTCGCCCCAAGTCATTGTAAGCACTCCTATTCCCTTAGCACTATGACACTAGCTATCTTTTCCACACATAACAGTATATGTTTCCATGTTACTCCCTCCATGCTTCCCCCTCCCTATTTCTTCCCCACAATGTCCCTATGTCTATGCTCTGTTTTTCCATGAGTTCCCTGCGGGTGTTATCAAGACCGTCCTACTAGATTCCATATATGTGTGTTAGTATACTGTATTTGTCTTTCTCTTTTTGACTTACTTCACTTTTTATGATAGGTTCTAGAGCCAGCCACTTCATTAGGACTGAGTCTTCTGCATTTCTTTTAACAGCTGAGTAGTATTCCATTGTATATATGTACCAGGGCTTCTGTATCCATTCATTCTTCGATGGACATCTAGGTTGCTTCCAAGGTCTGCCTATTGTACAGAGAGCTGCAATGAACATTGGGGTGCAGGTGCTTCTTTCAGTTTTGATTTCATCAGGATATAAGCCTAATAGTGGGATTGCTGGTGGGAATGTAAATTGATACAGCCTCTATGGAAGACAGTATGGAGATTTCTTAAAAAACTAAAAATAGAAGCACCCTACGACCCAGCAATCCCACTAGCTTTGTTTGTAGTAATGTTTCCTAAGGCCTACTTGACTTCACACTTTCACAAATGGGGAACTTTAAATGATTTGCCCATGTCGGACAGTCGTGGGAACTGGAATTCAAGGCAAGTAACCTGGCCTCAGTCCATGCTCTTACCTACTGTGTTGTATGGTCCTTCCTTCCCTTTTGGGGAGCCATTTGTGACCCCTGGTGTCATTTTCCTCAGTTTCTGAAGGGATGACTATCTATACATCTATTTGGGTATAGTCCTGCATTTCAGGAGGGGATAATTTTATGTCTTTGTCTAATAGCTGCTCTGTATATCTGATAATTCCTTGAGAGTCAAGAGTTTCTAGAACTCTTCCCATCACTAAATGTTTCTGGTTAACACCTTGAACTTGATAAGGATTCAGAAGTATTTGACAGGGCTTCCCCTGGTGGTCCAGTGGATAAGGACACCGCCTTGCAGTGCAAGGGGCGCTGGTTTGATCCCTGGCCTGGGAAGATCCCACGTGCCGTGGAGTGGCTGGACTGATGTGTCCAATCACCAAGCCGGAGCTCTGGAGTGCATGCGCCCAGAGCTGGTGCTCTGCGACAACAGAGGCCACTGCGATGGGAGGCCCACACAGGCCAAAGAACAAAGATGGATGAAAATAGATAAATGAAAGACCAATAGAAGTGGCCCGCCCGCTCCCCAACCCGACCCCCACCCAAAATAAATAAATAAATAAATCTTTAAAAAAAAAAAAAAAAAGAAGCATTTGACAAGGAGGCTGATGGAGGCTAGTCAATTTTACTCTCTTCCATAGCTACCAGCTACATGCTGAGAGCCAAGAGGTCATTATCCTCCAGTGGGTCTTTGCTCAGAGAGAGACTGGGCAAGGATGATGCATGACTTTACACAAAGATACCCACACTTGGAGGAATAACTCAAAGCAGTGTCAGGGGTTCTTCTTAGGTACAAAAGTATTCATTCATTGATTGTTGCACCTATCCACTCACTAGTGGGATTGCTGGGTCGAACCCTCTTGCATTGCTAGTGGGAATGTAAATTGATACAGCCTCTATGGAAGACAGTATGGAGATTTCTTAAAAAACTAAAAATAGAAGCACCCTACGACCCAGCAATCCCACTAGCTTTGTTTGTAGTAATGTTTCCTAAGGCCTACTTGACTTCACACTTTCACAAATGGGGAACTTTAAATGATTTGCCCATGTCGGACAGTCGTGGGAACTGGAATTCAAGGCAAGTAACCTGGCCTCAGTCCATGCTCTTACCTACTGTGTTGTATGGTCCTTCCTTCCCTTTTGGGGAGCCATTTGTGACCCCTGGTGTCATTTTCCTCAGTTTCTGAAGGGATGACTATCTATACATCTATTTGGGTATAGTCCTGCATTTCAGGAGGGGATAATTTTATGTCTTTGTCTAATAGCTGCTCTGTATATCTGATAATTCCTTGAGAGTCAAGAGTTTCTAGAACTCTTCCCATCACTAAATGTTTCTGGTTAACACCTTGAACTTGATAAGGATTCAGAAGTATTTGACAGGGCTTCCCCTGGTGGTCCAGTGGATAAGGACACCGCCTTGCAGTGCAAGGGGCGCTGGTTTGATCCCTGGCCTGGGAAGATCCCACGTGCCGTGGAGTGGCTGGACTGATGTGTCCAATCACCAAGCCGGAGCTCTGGAGTGCATGCGCCCAGAGCTGGTGCTCTGCGACAACAGACACCACCACGATGGGAGGCCCGCAGGAACCAAAGAACAAAGACGGATGAAAACAGAGAAATGAAAGACCAATAGAAGTGGCCCGCCCGCTCCCCAACCCGACCCCCACCCAAAATAAATAAATAAATAAATCTTTAAAAAAAAAAAAAAAAAGAAGCATTTGACAAGGAGGCTGATGGAGGCTAGTCAATTTTACTCTCTTCCATAGCTACCAGCTACATGCTGAGAGCCAAGAGGTCATTATCCTCCAGTGGGTCTTTGCTCAGAGAGAGACTGGGCAAGGATGATGCATGACTTTACACAAAGATACCCACACTTGGAGGAATAACTCAAAGCAGTGTCAGGGGTTCTTCTTAGGTACAAAAGTATTCATTCATTGATTGTTGCACCTATCCACTCACTTATTTATTTAACCCTCTCTTTGCTATTCTCTCCTTTATTCCTGTATTCTCCTGATAGTTTTTGAGAAGCTGCATTGGGCCAGATGGTCTTCTTGGCCCTTGGGAATAAAATGGTGCACACAAACCCATCTCTCCTCACCCAGAAGGACAGAAGACTGATGAAAGAGTGGCTCCCAGCTTAGACGGGGCATCAGGAAAACAGCACTATGAACTATTAATTTCTGCTGTCTTCAAGTCCTGGAAACTCAAGGCAGTTGCAAGAAATTGAAGACTCATCTCGTGTCTCTGACTTTGCTCCTGGCTGGAAGGTCAATTCTCAGCATACCTGATGCACCAGGTCCACAGCCCTTGCTGCACCTGGTTGTAAGATGGCAGGCTGAAAATCTTTCTTCTCCTCTCCATCATTCACCTCATAAATCAAATCTGCATTTGCTTTTCTTTCTAATGAGAGGATGGTGCAGGAGCTTCTTCCTGGCTACTCTTGGCTTCCCCAAGCAAAGTTCTTTTTGTCTCCACAGTAACAACATCTTGATTGGATTCCGAGAGTTCTACTACTTTCCTTTCAGTCACCTCTCACTGCATGTTGGTAAATCTACATGTGTTATCTTTAAGATGGGTGCTGTTATTGCCTGCTTAAAAGTGGGGAAACCCATGAGCCTTGTAAAAAACAATTTAAACAATTTAGATAAGTATAAGGAAACTCAGTAACTGAAAATGTTACTTTTATTCATCTTGAGTTTTCTTATATGTAACTGTAACATCTATCTGAGTTAGTGGTAATGTTTTCATAGCTTGCTATATCATATAACTTATATACATAATTTAATATAAATGGAATTATCACGAATTCCACTGTGATACTTTTGTACACTCTTTTTAACATTTCTCTGTGTATAATATGCATTGCTTCCTATAATTAGAGATACAATGTCTGCCTTAACGTTTATAGAACATTAAGCAACATGGTGTGTGAGTGCTTAGTCGCTCAGCTATGTCCAACTCTTTGCGACCCCATGGACTGTAGCCCACCAGCCTCCTTTATTCAGGGAATTCTCTAGGCAAGAATACTAGAGTGGGTAGCTGTTCCTTTCTCTCAGGGTTCTTCCCAATCCAAGGATCGAACCCCAGTCTCCTGAATTGCAGGTGGATTCTTTACCATCTGAGTCACCACGGTAGACCCTTAAGCAATATAGAAATGTGTTACGTAAGACATGAGAGTTCTCTCAAAGTCTTTCCCACCTCTCCAAGCAACTAGCACCAGTTTGGCAGGAGCTCCCGGCTTCAGGCAGGAATTTCCGTCATCATTAGGACAAATTAACCAGGCAGAGAGGAACATTTTCAGAAGCTAAATGAATGCTTCTTTTCTTTTTCCTTTCTCTCCCTTCCATCCTCTTTTCTCTCCCCAGGTAAGTAGTCTCAGGAAGCCAGATGTACCCTTCCCTACCTTTGTCCATATTCATCTAAACATAGACAGATATTTGTTCTATCAAAAGAGAATTTGTGATATATTTTCTACATCTTGCTTGTGTTATGAACTAGAAAACACAGTTCGGTGCTTGCGTTCAAATAAATTAATAGATTTACTGCAGCATTCATTTTAACGGCTGCATAATGGTCCATGGTTTGGGACATCTTCGGCTGTGATATTTTCCCCAAGCCCAGTGTTTTACCACTAGAAAGCATCAGGCTCAAAACTTGTGGGTGTCCTCCTTCCCCCAGCTTATCTGGAGAAGACCAGTCTATTTCTTTTCAACCCCCTCAAGTTTCTGCTTCTGACTTTCAAAAGAGTCTCTCTGTTCTCTTTGCACTGTCCTACTCTTTCTCCCACAGAACAAACAGAAAGACACGGCTAGAACGTCCCTCATGGTCCAGTGGCTAAGGCTCCCTGCTCACGATGTAGATGGTACAGGTTCCATCCCTAATCAGGGAACTAGATCCCACATGCCCCAACTAAGAGTCTGCATGCCACATCAAAAAGGTCCTGCAAAGCACAGTCAAACTATAATTAATTAATATTGCTGTTTTCTAAAAAAGAAGGGCTTTGCCGAGAGAGGTGAAAAACAAAGACATTGAGAGCGGGGAAGCAAGTGAAGGAAAAACATGTTTCTGTTTCTAAAACTTTCTTCTCAAAATCACAATACATTTATGCCCTTTGCAGTTTGAAAAGTCGATTCTACTTTGTGCTTGAAATGTGCACTTACCTGGATTTTCCCTCTCCCTTCATCCTTAAGGAACCAATCTAGCTGTCACTTGCCCAGAAAGTCTCTGCAGGTCGGCAGGGCAGGCTTGGGTTCCTGAGGCCTCCCCCTCCCCTACCCAAGGAGGTGTCCTGAGAAACACATGAGTGACATTGACATGGTTTGGGTTGTTGTTGTTCAGTTACTAAGTCATGTCCAACTCTTGGAGACCCCATGGACTGCAGCACGCTAGGATTCTGTATCCTTCACTATCTCCCTGAGCTTGCTCAAACTCATATCCATTGAGTCAGTGACACAGCCCAATCATTTCATATTCTGTCATTCCCTTCTCCTCTGTCCTCAATCTTTCCCAGTGTCAGAGTCTTTTCCAATGAATCAGCTCTTTGCATCAGGTGACCAAAGTATTGGAGTTTTGGCTTCAGCATCAGTTCTTCCAATGAATAGTCAGGGTTGACTTCTTTTAGGATAGACTGGTTTCATCTCCTTGTTGCCCAAGGGACTCTCAAGAGTCTTCTCCAGCACCATAGTTTGAAAGCATCAATTCTTCAGCACTAAGCCTTTTTTATGGTCCAACTCTCACATCTGTATATGATTACTAGAAAAACCACAGCTTTGACGATACAGACCTGTGATGTCAAAGTAATGTTGCTTTCCCCAGCTTATCTGAACATTTTTCCCCCTAGTTTCTGCTTCTGGCTTTCAAAAGAGTCTCTCTGTTCTCTTTGCACTGTCCTACTCTTTCTCCCACAGAACAAACAGAAAGACACGGCTAGAACGTCCCTCATGGTCCAGTGGCTAAGGCTCCCTGCTCACGATGTAGATGGTACAGGTTCCATCCCTAATCAGGGAACTAGATCCCACATGCCCCAACTAAGAGTCTGCATGCCACATCAAAAAGGTCCTGCAAAGCACAGTCAAACTATAATTAATTAATATTGCTGTTTTCTAAAAAAGAAGGGCTTTGCCGAGAGAGGTGAAAAACAAAGACATTGAGAGCGGGGAAGCAAGTGAAGGAAAAACATGTTTCTGTTTCTAAAACTTTCTTCTCAAAATCACAATACATTTATGCCCCTTTGCAGTTTGAAAAGTCGATTCTACTTTGTGCTTGAAATGTGCACTTACCTGGATTTTCCCTCTCCCTTCATCCTTAAGGAACCAATCTAGCTGTCACTTGCCCAGAAAGTCTCTGCAGGTCGGCAGGGCAGGCTTGGGTTCCTGAGGCCTCCCCCTCCCCTACCCAAGGAGGTGTCCTGAGAAACACATGAGTGACATTGACATGGTTTGGGTTGTTGTTGTTCAGTTACTAAGTCATGTCCAACTCTTGGAGACCCCATGGACTGCAGCACGCTAGGATTCTGTATCCTTCACTATCTCCCTGAGCTTGCTCAAACTCATATCCATTGAGTCAGTGACACAGCCCAATCATTTCATATTCTGTCATTCCCTTCTCCTCTGTCCTCAATCTTTCCCAGTGTCAGAGTCTTTTCCAATGAATCAGCTCTTTGCATCAGGTGACCAAAGTATTGGAGTTTTGGCTTCAGCATCAGTTCTTCCAATGAATAGTCAGGGTTGACTTCTTTTAGGATAGACTGGTTTCATCTCCTTGTTGCCCAAGGGACTCTCAAGAGTCTTCTCCAGCACCATAGTTTGAAAGCATCAATTCTTCAGCACTAAGCCTTTTTTATGGTCCAACTCTCACATCTGTATATGATTACTAGAAAAACCACAGCTTTGACGATACAGACCTGTGATGTCAAAGTAATGTCTTTGCTTTTGAATAGGCTGTCTAGGTTTGTCATAGCTTTTCTTCCAAGGAGCAAGTGTTTTTTTCATTTCATGGCTGCAGTCACTGTCCACAGTGATTTTGAAGCGCATGAAAATAAAATATGTCACTGTTTCCATTTTTTCCCCATCTATTTGCCATGAAGTAATGGGATCAGGTGCCATGATCTTCGGTTTTTGAATGTTGAGCTTTAAACCAGCTTTTTCACTCTTCTCTTGCATCTTCATAAAGAGGCTCTTTGGTTCTTCTTCACTTTATGCCATTAGAGTGGTGTCATCTGCACATCTGAGGTTGTTGATATTACTCCCAGCAATCTTGGGTCATTCAGCCTGGCATTTCACATGATGATTTGGGGGATATACCTTTTTTCTTATGAAAAGTTTCAAATTTTACAAAAAGAGGAACAACAGTATAGTAAATGTCCAAATAACCACCACTGAGAAACACTCTAAGGATAACTGAACCCTAAGGATAACTTTGAGTGAAAACTAATGAACCACTCTAAGGATAACTTATTTTAAAATAAGTTAGAATCATGACATTATAACTTATTTTTATATAAAAAAATAAAAACCTTTGATGAATTCTAGCTGATTTTAGGATTTCACAACATACTACTTATCAGAATTGACATCTATGACTTATAAGATCCCTGCCATTGGGAAACCTTGTCAAGGAAAAATTAGAGCTGGAAAAGAATTAAAGCAGGAAAAACAGATTTCATTCAGGACTATTGCAATGTGGAGAAAGAGATCTCGGTGTGTAACTGGGCTCAATTCTGAATTCAGCTTGCACAGGTGGGGATCTGCAGCCAAGGAGCAGGGTGGGCATCTGTGGATGGAAAGTTACTAGGAGAAAACATCAAGGGTAAGGGGAAATTTTCTGGCTAAACCAATTTGACAGGTTCCTTGCTGAAGGCAGATCATGGTGATCAGACATCAGCAGGGTGAGGGGGGTTGCAGAATAAAGATTTTGATCATATATTGAGTGTTATCAAGCCATGGTGTGGGTAGGGTGTTCAATCTAAGTCAAGCTAAGTAAGATTCTTGCTAGAATAAAAGGTCAAAGAAAAAGTGAACCCTGAAGCCCAAGGTCAGGGCTTAGTTGAGAAGAAGGCTCACAGGAGCCTGACTAAAGTCTGGGCAAGGAGAGAGATTTTGTTGACCTTCAGGCCATGTTTTGGAAAGTGAAGTAGTGTGAGTACCACTGTATCCAACCAGTCCCTCTTCTTTTTTTTCTTATTAAACTTTTTAATTTTCTGTTACAGCATAGCTGATTAGCAATGTTGTGACAGTTTCAGGTGGACCAGTCCCCCTTCTTGCAGCATCTCCCAATTTTCATTTCAGCTCAAGCTCCCCTTGGCTTTTAGCCCAAGTGATCTGAATGCAGCTTCACTTCTTACCGTGGTGGGGAAACATTTGACCTAGTCTCACATCCAGAGCATCATGTGACTTCTCCAAAACCAGTGAAATTCAGGGAAACTTTTGCTGTGAATGGTGGGACAAAGGCTTTCCGCCACACTGAAGTTGAAGCTTTGAGGACATATGCTTGCCATTTGCATAGCCATTTTTGTCACCAGGAGCAGCAAGGCTAAGGAAATGGAGTCAATACAGAGGAAAACAGGACTGGCAAGAAACTGATTCCTGATGAAACCACTGGAGTCTCCAGTTCCAGAAGTGCCTAAAACTAGCTCAGTTATATAAACCAACAAATATACTGCTTTGCTTGAGTCGGTCTGAGCTGACTTTTCGATTTCTTGCTACTGACAAGTTCTGATACCCATAAATCAGGAAAGCAAAGATGTTGTTAATCAGGAATCAGAAGGTGCAGTCTAAACCCTCACTGGCAACATACATCCCACACCAATGACTGGCCCTTTACCAGGACACAGTCATTTTAGGAGTTGGCTCTGGGGTCCTAGAGTCAGATGGATATAAATAGCAGAGCAGAGACAACCTGACTCCCAGTTCCTTGCTTGTCCTCCCATTCCCCACTGGGTCCAAGGTGGGAATGCATTCCTCACAAGAAAGTTTCCAAAGCAGTAATATTCTCCCTCTCCTTCTTCATGGTTCCTAAGACACCTCTTCCGGTCAATAATCCATTCTCTCACCTTCTTCAATCTCTATTTAACTGGATTTCCTAGCAAGCCCTGAACCAGGCTCCACCCACACACCTGCCGAGGCAGGAAAGAATGGATTCTGAGCTACACCTTGCTATCTGGCTTCCTTGCTGTCATCACATGCAGCAATTAAGGTAGAATTTCCCATGATTGCTAAATTTTAATCATCCTCCACAGTGGCATCCGGGCTGTTCGTTATCTGACAAGAGGGAAGGAACTGACTCTTTGGTGACTGATTTTGGCTGCAAACTGCAGGTCGTTTTGGCTGGTGTGTTAGAGCAGAGCATGGAGGACAAGAGGAAAATTTTTCATCACCCTCAGAAATGACAGCCAAGTCACAGTCTAATTTCTCTCTACAAAACAAGGCAGTCGGATGTCTCCACAGGACACAGGACTGTGTGCCTCTAATGGAGCACAGGTCTGAAGAACTAAAGTCAGTCTGGGGCCTAACTTGGCATTTCCGATGTCCAGAAAAAGTGCATCGGCTGCAGGCTGAAGAGCAAGTCAGTGCAGTGACTAGAATTAAGCCTAGAACTAGATGTTAACTGTGACCAAGTCCTTCTCCTTGACCTAGACCTAGACCTTAACCTAGACCTACGACTACACCTAGAATCAACCAATGTGCTGTCTGACCATTGGTCAAGATGGACAGAGGGCCATGGGAAAATGAACCAAGGTCAACTTAAGTGTCGTCTGGGTGACCTCATTGTACTTCACACAGCTGTTCTGGCCTCAACCTTGTGGCATTGCTGAATCTTTACAAGAAAGCTCTCTAGAAAGCTTTTTCTGTAGAGCAGCTGTGTCTGTATTCAGTTGTTCAGTCACATCTAAATCTTCGCCACCCAGCGGACTGGAGCCTGCCAGGCTCCTCTGTGTCTGGGATTTGCCAGGCAAGAATACTGGAGTGTGTTGCCATTTCCTCCTCCAGAGGATCTTCCCTACCCAGGGATCAAACCCAGATCTCTTGTGTCTCCTCATTGGCAGAAGGATTCTTTACCACTGTGCCACAAGGGAAGCCCCTAGGTCATATTAGTTAGGGCTGACCACAGCTTACCATTACTAATATTCTGCTCTATTATATCTTTTCTATATAATATGAAGAACATTTCCTTTTAAAGTTAACTATAGTCCTCTACACATTTTCTTAACTATGGATCCTATGCAGTTGAAGGCAACATGCAGCAATTAAGGTAGAATTTCCCATGATTGCTAAATTTTAATCATCCTCCACAGTGGCATCCGGGCTGTTCGTTATCTGACAAGAGGGAAGGAACTGACTCTTTGGTGACTGATTTTGGCTGCAAACTGCAGGTCGTTTTGGCTGGTGTGTTAGAGCAGAGCATGGAGGACAAGAGGAAAATTTTTCATCACCCTCAGAAATGACAGCCAAGTCACAGTCTAATTTCTCTCTACAAAACAAGGCAGTCGGATGTCTCCACAGGACACAGGACTGTGTGCCTCTAATGGAGCACAGGTCTGAAGAACTAAAGTCAGTCTGGGGCCTAACTTGGCATTTCCGATGTCCAGAAAAAGTGCATCGGCTGCAGGCTGAAGAGCAAGTCAGTGCAGTGACTAGAATTAAGCCTAGAACTAGATGTTAACTGTGACCAAGTCCTTCTCCTTGACCTAGACCTAGACCTTAACCTAGACCTACGACTACACCTAGAATCAACCAATGTGCTGTCTGACCATTGGTCAAGATGGACAGAGGGCCATGGGAAAATGAACCAAGGTCAACTTAAGTGTCGTCTGGGTGACCTCATTGTACTTCACACAGCTGTTCTGGCCTCAACCTTGTGGCATTGCTGAATCTTTACAAGAAAGCTCTCTAGAAAGCTTTTTCTGTAGAGCAGCTGTGTCTGTATTCAGTTGTTCAGTCACATCTAAATCTTCGCCACCCAGCGGACTGGAGCCTGCCAGGCTCCTCTGTGTCTGGGATTTGCCAGGCAAGAATACTGGAGTGTGTTGCCATTTCCTCCTCCAGAGGATCTTCCCTACCCAGGGATCAAACCCAGATCTCTTGTGTCTCCTCATTGGCAGAAGGATTCTTTACCACTGTGCCACAAGGGAAGCCCCTAGGTCATATTAGTTAGGGCTGACCACAGCTTACCATTACTAATATTCTGCTCTATTATATCTTTTCTATATAATATGAAGAACATTTCCTTTTAAAGTTAACTATAGTCCTCTACACATTTTCTTAACTATGGATCCTATGCAGTTGAAGGCAACATGCAGAGAAAAACATTCCATTTGGTAATTTTCTGATAGGTCCTCAAATCTTATCAACCCCTATTGTTCTAAACCAGTTCATGCTAGTTACTTATCCAAAATATATTTTAATGTTTAATATATTAACGCATTTTATAAATGCTAGCATATTATACAGATGTAAAATTAAAATACCACCCTGACTCCTCTCTCAGTCCTAGTGCATATGGAATTTTCCAGGAGTGGCCTTCTCAAATATTTGCACCTTTAATCACATGGAAGCTGGGCTCCACTGATGCCTTTAAATCTCCACCTGACTAAATACACAACAGTGAGATCACACTTCAAAGTGCAGGACCACAAAATCCACATTTCTGAGAATGTTACTACTGAAAACCACATTGACACCAGCATCATAAGATTTAAAAATAGACAAAAAGCAGTTTCTCCTTCTAGCTCTTATCAAAGGAGGGCCCAGATGGGGATCATGAAAGACTAGAATGGATCACTCCAGCTAGCTGAGTTCTGCAGGGTCAGAGGAAGAGAGACCCAGGTTATATATAGGATGGAACTACTACAGTGTGCGGTAAGAAGCTACATGTGATTGGGGTTCTCACCGTGGGTCCCTCTCCTCCCAACAAAGTGATATGTGCAGCATTTCCTCCACAGAGAGCAGGGTTGCCCAGTGATGCTCAGTGGAGTGACCCCTTCACTGTCTCACAAGCATGTGGGTGGAACATCACCATTGAAATTACCATCTGTGCTCTCCTGTCTGCAAGTCCCTGTTACTCCTAACTCTTCCCATGCTCTAGTGGCAACTAGATTTTATAACATTTATTTAAAGATGGGGTTGCAGAAACGCAGAGAAAGATGTTAACCTTCAAATGGCTCATATTGTGAGGTTCAAGACTTGGACTTTTGAGCTTTAGAAATGAGCCTCAGAAGAAAATCAGAGCATAGAAAAATTGAGCTGGGGCAGAGAAGAGCTCCCACCCTCACCCCTGTCCTGAAACTGGAAGCATTTATTGAGTCTGGTGAAAGGAAAAGGTTAAAAGCCAAAGGCATGAAAGGAATGAATTGGACTTGGGATGAAGAGATCACACACAACTGCAGAGAAAGACCCACCGAGAGGTGTGGAGGCCCAGTCCCTCAAATGTTTCCTGGGACAGGGATTCTCATTACCAATCCCAGAAACTCCCTAAGAGCCCAGCCAAAAACATTCCATTTGGTAATTTTCTGATAGGTCCTCAAATCTTATCAACCCCTATTGTTCTAAACCAGTTCATGCTAGTTACTTATCCAAAATATATTTTAATGTTTAATATATTAACGCATTTTATAAATGCTAGCATATTATACAGATGTAAAATTAAAATACCACCCTGACTCCTCTCTCAGTCCTAGTGCATATGGAATTTTCCAGGAGTGGCCTTCTCAAATATTTGCACCTTTAATCACATGGAAGCTGGGCTCCACTGATGCCTTTAAATCTCCACCTGACTAAATACACAACAGTGAGATCACACTTCAAAGTGCAGGACCACAAAATCCACATTTCTGAGAATGTTACTACTGAAAACCACATTGACACCAGCATCATAAGATTTAAAAATAGACAAAAAGCAGTTTCTCCTTCTAGCTCTTATCAAAGGAGGGCCCAGATGGGGATCATGAAAGACTAGAATGGATCACTCCAGCTAGCTGAGTTCTGCAGGGTCAGAGGAAGAGAGACCCAGGTTATATATAGGATGGAACTACTACAGTGTGCGGTAAGAAGCTACATGTGATTGGGGTTCTCACCGTGGGTCCCTCTCCTCCCAACAAAGTGATATGTGCAGCATTTCCTCCACAGAGAGCAGGGTTGCCCAGTGATGCTCAGTGGAGTGACCCCTTCACTGTCTCACAAGCATGTGGGTGGAACATCACCATTGAAATTACCATCTGTGCTCTCCTGTCTGCAAGTCCCTGTTACTCCTAACTCTTCCCATGCTCTAGTGGCAACTAGATTTTATAACATTTATTTAAAGATGGGGTTGCAGAAACGCAGAGAAAGATGTTAACCTTCAAATGGCTCATATTGTGAGGTTCAAGACTTGGACTTTTGAGCTTTAGAAATGAGCCTCAGAAGAAAATCAGAGCATAGAAAAATTGAGCTGGGGCAGAGAAGAGCTCCCACCCTCACCCCTGTCCTGAAACTGGAAGCATTTATTGAGTCTGGTGAAAGGAAAAGGTTAAAAAGCCAAAGGCATGGAAAAAGAGGGAAATGAATTGGACTTGGGATGAAGAGATCACACACAACTGCAGAGAAAGACCCACCGAGAGGTGTGGAGGCCCCCCAGTCCCCCTCAAATGTTTCCTGGGACAGGGATTCTCATTACCAATCCCAGAAACTCCCTAAGAGCCCAGCCGGACCCCTGAACTTTGAGTTTCTGCTGTCCTTTTTAGTGAATTAAGTTAGTACCAAGGATGCTCGTGAACCAGTAAACAAGTTAGGGATGCTTTCTTACAAAAGGATGGTTCTCAAACTAGAGGCCTTGCACAGACACAGATTTCCTGGGTGCCACTCCCAGAATTTCTGACTCATAGTGTGGCCCAAGGATTGCCTTTCTACTAAGTTCCCCAGGGCTACTAGTGCTGTTCCTCCTAGGGACTCCACTTGGAGATCCACTCCTTTAAATAGATTGTTAAACACACACACACACACACACACACACACACACACCCATGAAGCCACCCCACTGAGCGGGCTTCTGCCCTTCCCACAAGAGCAGACATTTCTAAGTCTAGCTTCCACAAGAGAAGAACTGGAGTTTAGAGAGGTGAAGTAAGTTGATCAAAGCCACACAGCACAAAAGGGGTGGAGGCAGAACTGAAATCCAGGTCTTTGAGGAGAGGGGTCTACCTAGTTATCCATCCTTCCATAGTTTGTCTGGGGTTTAGACTTCAAGTCTCTGCTGCTGATTAGGATGGGCTGCAGACACTTGGGTCCCAGCTGAAACCCTGCTCCAACCAGCTGGAAGCCCAGTTTCTGGGAGCAGTGTTCAGCCCCCAGCACAATGAGCATTATGGATGCTGGACAGAGGCTGCTCCACATGAGTGTGAACTGCTCCTCCAGGGTCTTGCAGACCCCTGCTGCTCACATTATTTGAGTTATGTTTCAGCTCTACATCTATTTGAGTGTGTTCAAGACTTGGACTTTTGAGCTTTAGAAATGATGGGTTCAGAAACGCAGAGAAAGATGTTAACCTTCAAATGGCTCATATTGTGAGGTTCAAGACTTGGACTTTTGAGCTTTAGAGAAGAGCTCCCACCCTCACCCCTGTCCTGAAACTGGAAGCATTTATTGAGTCTGGTGAAAGGAAAGGTTAAAAAGCCAAAGGCATGGAAAAAGAGGGAAATGAATTGGACTTGGGATGAAGAGATCACACACAACTGCAGAGAAAGACCCACCGAGAGGTGTGGAGGCCCCCCAGTCCCCCTCAAATGTTTCCTGGGACAGGGATTCTCATTACCAATCCCAGAAACTCCCTAAGAGCCCAGCCGGACCCCTGAACTTTGAGTTTCTGCTGTCCTTTTTAGTGAATTAAGTTAGTACCAAGGATGCTCGTGAACCAGTAAACAAGTTAGGGATGCTTTCTTACAAAAGGATGGTTCTCAAACTAGAGGCCTTGCACAGACACAGATTTCCTGGGTGCCACTCCCAGAATTTCTGACTCATAGTGTGGCCCAAGGATTGCCTTTCTACTAAGTTCCCCAGGGCTACTAGTGCTGTTCCTCCTAGGGACTCCACTTGGAGATCCACTCCTTTAAATAGATTGTTAAACACACACACACACACACACACACACACACACACCCATGAAGCCACCCCACTGAGCGGGCTTCTGCCCTTCCCACAAGAGCAGACATTTCTAAGTCTAGCTTCCACAAGAGAAGAACTGGAGTTTAGAGAGGTGAAGTAAGTTGATCAAAGCCACACAGCACAAAAGGGGTGGAGGCAGAACTGAAATCCAGGTCTTTGAGGAGAGGGGTCTACCTAGTTATCCATCCTTCCATAGTTTGTCTGGGGTTTAGACTTCAAGTCTCTGCTGCTGATTAGGATGGGCTGCAGACACTTGGGTCCCAGCTGAAACCCTGCTCCAACCAGCTGGAAGCCCAGTTTCTGGGAGCAGTGTTCAGCCCCCAGCACAATGAGCATTATGGATGCTGGACAGAGGCTGCTCCACATGAGTGTGAACTGCTCCTCCAGGGTCTTGCAGACCCCTGCTGCTCACATTATTTGAGTTATGTGTTACAGCTCTCCAGGGACAGATCTATCTTGGTTTTACTCACTTCTGGAGCACTGTTTTACCCACTTGGTGCTTTTAGCCTTGTGTATCATTATCACATGCTTCATCCTCTTATTGCAGACAGTTTGGCCTTTTTTTTGCTTTAATTTCTCTCTTGGTGTTCCTACCAGGGGACAAAAGGGAAGGACAATCATCCCTGGAAGAGAGAGAAAGAAGACTGGAGCTCAGCCTGGCAGAGAGAGCACTCAAGCAAACTCCCACATGGGCAGAGGCTTCCCCCCTTTCCATCTTTTTCGCAGGAGGTGGTGTAGTGAGAGGAAAAGAGCAGAAGCTTCACAGGCGATCCCGCTATCTATCAGCTTGTGAGCTGACATGGCAATATTTAAAGCACTAAGTGCTAATGCTTATTTAACACTCTGCCAAGCTCCTCATTATTACGTTCAAATCTACTTCCAACTATAGAAACTGAGGGGACTCAAACCCAAGACCATTTCCCTTTCACATTCCAAACTCTCAAGCTCTCCCGAGAGCCCACACTTGTCACCAGTGAAAACACTGACTTGCCTTCAGTTCATCTCTGGAATTCGATCTAGTGCCTGCCGTCTCCATGGCCCCTCGTCACACTTATCTTCTATCCTCAGCATTCAAAAAGGTCAGTCCCCACACCTGCTCACAGAGAATTGTACTGAAAGCTTGATTATCTTCCCAGAGTGGTCTCCAACCACTGGGGATCATAGAGAGGTCTCTGGAGCCACAGTGGAGCCGAGGGGAAGCCAAGTGTGTGTCCGAGGTTGCTCTCTTCTCTTTCCGCTCCCAAAACACACACCTGCCCCCATGAGGAGGGCTGCACATTTGCCTGTTGGGATTCAAGAAGAGTAAAAGCAAAGTTGGAAAGTACTGTCTTCCTAATTTACAGGTGGGAAATAGGGCACTCATCCATCTCCACAGCTGGGACCCTTTGAGGATCTTGGGCTGATTATGGACAGCAGAACTTAGTGTCTGCCCAAGAGAATCTTGGGAGGTCCTGCTAATACATGGTGTCTGTTATGGTGCAAGTGGCAGAGAGTGACTTGGTCCAAATCTGACTCAACAAGCGAGATCTTCACAGAGTGAGACCAACTCCCTTCTCGCTCCCTATCGGCATGCCACCCATCCCCCTGAATTCTGACATGCATGTGACAAGGCGAGAGTGACCAGGGAAGGTTACCACATCACGGCTAAGTCTGACTTTTAATTTTCTGACTGAGCTTTTTCCTTTTCAAATTGAGCTGGGATGAGATGTCCCGAATGTCCAGACATTACACTAAAAATCCTACTCATACTTTCTTCCCACGTCTCAGTCTGTTCCACTGTGGATGGAGGGGCAGGAAGAGGGAAGGACCAAGGTGGAGAGCATCTTTTGCTTCTGTCTAATGGTCCTTCCCCTCTCTCTATGGGGTTGGCAGAGCTGCACATTAAACGATATCACCTCTGTCAACAGGGCAGGTACACAAGAGAGTCCATCAGAGTCTCCAATCCTGGTCCTCAGTCTTGGTGGATGTAGTCAGGACTCTGAAGTCACCCTTGGTGCATCCCAAAACGGAAATCACAAATCCCTGTTGCCCAGGTTCCCAGAAGGATCCTGACTCCTGATGTCTCTGAGGATTATTCATATATCTGCTTCCTGAGTCCTTCTCATAAGTAACTTTTATCTATTGTGGATTTTGGAGTTCATTTCATGATACAAATATGTAACAGTTAGGGAAAGGGGTGGCACAATTTTTTGAAAGAATGACATAGCCCAAGGACATAACATAAACCCATTAGAATCGAATGGGTCCAAGATGGCAGACCAGACCTTGATCTTCAGTCAGCAGGTTAAATGACACACCCAGAGGCGCCATGACAGTTCTGCCCTCTCCTCAAAGAGGTGGAATAAGCCTCCCACTCATTAGCATGTGGAATTACCAAGCCCATGAAAGCTAAGAGTTGAAAGCTGTCTTCCTAATTTACAGGTGGGAAATAGGGCACTCATCCATCTCCACAGCTGGGACCCTTTGAGGATCTTGGGCTGATTATGGACAGCAGAACTTAGTTTCTGCCCAAGAGAATCTTGGGAGGTCCTGCTAATACATGGTGTCTGTTATGGTGCAAGTGGCAGAGAGTGACTTGGTCCAAATCTGACTCAACAAGCGAGATCTTCACAGAGTGAGACCAACTCCCTTCTCGCTCCCTATCGGCATGCCACCCATCCCCCTGAATTCTGACATGCATGTGACAAGGCGAGAGTGACCAGGGAAGGTTACCACATCACGGCTAAGTCTGACTTTTAATTTTCTGACTGAGCTTTTTCCTTTTCAAATTGAGCTGGGATGAGATGTCCCGAATGTCCAGACATTACACTAAAAATCCTACTCATACTTTCTTCCCACGTCTCAGTCTGTTCCACTGTGGATGGAGGGGCAGGAAGAGGGAAGGACCAAGGTGGAGAGCATCTTTTGCTTCTGTCTAATGGTCCTTCCCCTCTCTCTATGGGGTTGGCAGAGCTGCACATTAAACGATATCACCTCTGTCAACAGGGCAGGTACACAAGAGAGTCCATCAGAGTCTCCAATCCTGGTCCTCAGTCTTGGTGGATGTAGTCAGGACTCTGAAGTCACCCTTGGTGCATCCCAAAACGGAAATCACAAATCCCTGTTGCCCAGGTTCCCAGAAGGATCCTGACTCCTGATGTCTCTGAGGATTATTCATATATCTGCTTCCCTGAGTCCTTCTCATAAGTAACTTTTATCTATTGTGGATTTTGGAGTTCATTTCATGATACAAATATGTAACAGTTAGGGAAAGGGGTGGCACAATTTTTTGAAAGAATGACATAGCCCAAGGACATAACATAAACCCATTAGAATCGAATGGGTCCAAGATGGCAGACCA
This sequence comes from Tragulus kanchil, assembly GCA_022376925.1. Taxonomy (NCBI): domain Eukaryota; kingdom Metazoa; phylum Chordata; class Mammalia; order Artiodactyla; family Tragulidae; genus Tragulus; species Tragulus kanchil. Next base: position 110,115,270 of record JAIOJX010000002.1, on the reverse strand, counting down.
GACCTTGATCTTCAGTCAGCAGGTTAAATGACACACCCAGAGGCGCCATGACAGTTCTGCCCTCTCCCTCAAAGAGGTGGAATAAGCCTCCCACTCATTAGCATGTGGAATTACCAAGCCCATGAAAGCTAAGAACACCATGTTTTCAGGGCTGCCACTGGATTTGCCCTGTGATGGCCCACACTCTGTCTGTGGAGCATGCTTTTTTTTCTGAATCTGAATAAATCCTTTTCTTACCTATCACTTTGTCTCTCACTGAATTCTTTTCTGTGAAGAGACATGAAGAACCTGAGTTCTGTCAGGTCCTGAAACCAGGTATGGTGGGTTTTGGCTGGGTTTGAGTCCCAGTTATGTGGGTTCAAGTTCCAAGCAGGGTTTTAGCTGGGTTCAAGCCCCAGCCATGTGGGTTCGTGTCCCAAAATGGGTTTTGAGTTTAAGTCCCAATCCAAGTTAGAATGGTTTCAAATAGACAAAACTGGCCTTAAGCAAATTTGTCTCCAAATAGAGCTTGCTCAGCTCCATGAAATGGGTGTCAAAAGCACAGTTATGTGTATCTTGCACCAAGGAAAGCTTTCCAACTTAAGAAAATATCAGGTATTAAGAAAGAAAGCAAATCTTCAGAAGTTCCTCAAAAGTCCTCAGAGTTCACCATTAACTATATCTCTTGTTCAAGCCCGTGTGTATGACTTATTTCTTGCTGCATAACAAACCACCCTGCAATTCAGTAACAATGGTGAATTCTTAAAACAATAAGGGTCTCTTTTTGACCGTAAGGCAGCAGGTCAGCTGACTGGGTCTTGTCTGAGCTGTGGTCCATGGTCTGGTCATTCGTAAGTCAGGTAGGTGGTTCTATGGTAGGCTCAGTTCCCTTTCACATTTGGAAGATTCATTGGCCCCAAGCACCGTGGCTATTCTCCATGAGACTACTCTTCCTCCAGGAAACTAGTCCAGACTTGTCCACATGGCAGAGTCAGGCTCCACAGGAACCAGCAGAACTGTGCAAAGTCTCTGAGGAGGCCTAGACTTGCAGCTATCGCAAGGCAAGTCCCAAGGCCAGCTCCAATCCAAGGGCTGCAGACACAGGCTCAAGGTCTCCATAGTAGGAACAGGAAGCCATGCAGCAACGGGCAGGACACAGAGGCTGGAGAACCAGGGCATTTTTTGCCAGCCGGCTCTCACATCATCTAAAGGGAGGAACATAGCCTAACAAAACTGTGACCCAGAGAGACTCGGTGACTTATCCAGAATCACAACTGTTTTAGAACAGGGTTTCTCATCATCAGCACCACTGATGTTTGAGATGGGATCATTGTCTGTTGAGGAGGCTGTCCTGTGTACATCAGATGTTTGCTAGCACCATCCTCGCCTCTACTCCCTAGACCTTAATGTCACCTCCACCCAGTTAAGACAAGCAGAAACACATTGTCCTGTGTCCCTGGGGCACAAGGGGCATATTGCCATCCCTCCGCTGAGAAGCACAGTTCTAAAGCCAAGACTAGGATGTCCTATTTCTAATACCAGACTCTGATGCCAAAATAATTCTCAACAGGCTTCAAGCCAAGCAGGCACCATGATGACTAGGGCAGTTTGGGAGCTACCAAAGCCATACCTTCTCTCCCCTCTCACTCCCTCTGTATGTGTCCTGTCTTGGCTCTCTCTGAATCTGCACCCCAGCTGCCAAAGAGGCTTCAGGCATGGAACCACGGGGCTGCCCTCCCCCATCCCCACCACTCACACTGCCAGTTGGACCCGGTTTCCTGTAACAGGAGACATTGGCCCTTACAAGATACGAGTAGGCCCGTTTTCAATCTCAGTTAACTTTTACAGCAGTTTCTCCCATTTGCCGGCACTCCAGCTGACTGCAAAAGCCTTTGCTGTTTCCTTCGCTGGGTATTTTTCATCCGGTGTCAATTAGCACGATGAAGGGGATCTAATAATGATGTATGGGCTGTGCTGGCATGGCTGGCGGTGATGAATCTGCACGGAGGGTGGGGGAGAGTCGAACTCAGCCTGGCCCAGCCCTGGACACCACTGGACCTGATTCTCACGGCTCCTGACAGCACTCAGAGTGACTCGTGTCTAGATACAGTTTGACCCAAGCGGAAAAACCACTAGAGAGACTTTTGTATCCAACACGGTGAAGGGGACCTAGGGTCATTTCTGCAACCCTCTCCATAGTAGGAACAGGAAGCCATGCAGCAACGGGCAGGACACAGAGGCTGGAGAACCAGGGCATTTTTTGCCAGCCGGCTCTCACATCATCTAAAGGGAGGAACATAGCCTAACAAAACTGTGACCCAGAGAGACTCGGTGACTTATCCAGAATCACAACTGTTTTAGAACAGGGTTTCTCATCATCAGCACCACTGATGTTTGAGATGGGATCATTGTCTGTTGAGGAGGCTGTCCTGTGTACATCAGATGTTTGCTAGCACCATCCTCGCCTCTACTCCCTAGACCTTAATGTCACCTCCACCCAGTTAAGACAAGCAGAAACACATTGTCCTGTGTCCCTGGGGCACAAGGGGCATATTGCCATCCCTCCGCTGAGAAGCACAGTTCTAAAGCCAAGACTAGGATGTCCTATTTCTAATACCAGACTCTGATGCCAAAATAATTCTCAACAGGCTTCAAGCCAAGCAGGCACCATGATGACTAGGGCAGTTTGGGAGCTACCAAAGCCATACCTTCTCTCCCCTCTCACTCCCTCTGTATGTGTCCTGTCTTGGCTCTCTCTGAATCTGCACCCCAGCTGCCAAAGAGGCTTCAGGCATGTAACCACTGTGCTGCCCTCCCCCATCCCCACCACTCACACTGCCAGTTGGACCCGGTTTCCTGTAACAGGAGACATTGGCCCTTACAAGATACGAGTAGGCCCGTTTTCAATCTCAGTTAACTTTTACAGCAGTTTCTCCCATTTGCCGGCACTCCAGCTGACTGCAAAAGCCTTTGCTGTTTCCTTCGCTGGGTATTTTTCATCCGGTGTCAATTAGCACGATGAAGGGGATCTAATAATGATGTATGGGCTGTGCTGGCATGGCTGGCGGTGATGAATCTGCACGGAGGGTGGGGGAGAGTCGAACTCAGCCTGGCCCAGCCCTGGACACCACTGGACCTGATTCTCACGGCTCCTGACAGCACTCAGAGTGACTCGTGTCTAGATACAGTTTGACCCAAGCGGAAAAACCACTAGAGAGACTTTTGTATCCAACACGTCAGGGCTGAAGGGGACCTAGGGGTCATTTCTGCAACCTCCTCCTCATAAGCCAACTTGACCTCACAGAGGTCAACTGTCTTGTCCAAGGTCAGCCTTCCCCTTAATTCCAAATCCCAGCCAAAAAGTCAATTTTTCTGATGCTCAGTCCAATATTCTTATTATGCTTTTTTTTTTGCCTTGAAATACACCTTTATTATTATTTTTTTTTCTTTCTGATCTCTATTTTTCAAACCACCTCATTCTTCACCAAAAATTAAACTCAACATTCAAATCGAATGTCTTTTAGGCTCAAAGGTCTGGTATGGGGATGCAGGATTGTCCTGTTGGGATGACACAATCTGACTAGGGATAAGAGACTGAGAGAGAGAGGAAGGGCAGAAACAAAAAACTAACACAGGGTCAAAACTTGCTCAGTTTGTGAGAGCTGCAGAGGTGTGGTGAGGATCACAGGCGAGAGATCTGCCCCGTGTCAGAATGCAGGTATGGCTTTTGCCCTCTGCAGGTGTCGCTGAAGACAAAATCAATCCATCTACAACTCAGGGCCAGAGTGATGAGAAGGACCAGGGCTGCGGACCTGTGACTTGGATTTGTTTTGGACAGCCAGCCTCCGAAACAGGAAATTCTGATAAATTCAGAACCATCGCCATCTGGTGGTTAGGTTGAAGAGCGCCAGGGAGCAGCTCCCCATGAAATATTCCAAGAGCTTCTGCGGATGGCTTCAGTCTAAAAAAGTGGGTTGTCCATATAAAATGACCCCATTTAAGTAAAATTCTAAAGTTTTATAGGGGTACAGATGAATATAGTTGGGGCAAAAAAATACCTAAAGTGTGGCCCTTTCAATCTCAGTTAACTTTACAGCATTTGGGGCCTTTGCTGTCTCCTTCGCTGGGTATTTTTCATCCGGTGTCAATTAGCACGATGAAGGGGATCTAATAATGATGTATGGGCTGTGCTGGCATGGCTGGCGGTGATGAATCTGCACGGAGGGTGGGGGAGAGTCGAACTCAGCCTGGCCCAGCCCTGGACACCACTGGACCTGATTCTCACGGCTCCTGACAGCACTCAGAGTGACTCGTGTCTAGATACAGTTTGACCCAAGCGGAAAAACCACTAGAGAGACTTTTGTATCCAACACGTCAGGGCTGAAGGGGACCTAGGGGTCATTTCTGCAACCTCCTCCTCATAAGCCAACTTGACCTCACAGAGGTCAACTGTCTTGTCCAAGGTCAGCCTTCCCCTTAATTCCAAATCCCAGCCAAAAAGTCAATTTTTCTGATGCTCAGTCCAATATTCTTATTATGCTTTTTTTTTTTTTTGCCTTGAAATACACCTTTATTATTATTTTTTTTTCTTTCTGATCTCTATTTTTCAAACCACCTCATTCTTCACCAAAAATTAAACTCAACATTCAAATCGAATGTCTTTTAGGCTCAAAGGTCTGGTATGGGGATGCAGGATTGTCCTGTTGGGATGACACAATCTGACTAGGGATAAGAGACTGAGAGAGAGAGGAAGGGCAGAAACAAAAAACTAACACAGGGTCAAAACTTGCTCAGTTTGTGAGAGCTGCAGAGGTGTGGTGAGGATCACAGGCGAGAGATCTGCCCCGTGTCAGAATGCAGGTATGGCTTTGCCCTCTGCAGGTGTCGCTGAAGACAAAATCAATCCATCTACAACTCAGGGCCAGAGTGATGAGAAGGACCAGGGCTGCGGACCTGTGACTTGGATTTGTTTTGGACAGCCAGCCTCCGAAACAGGAAATTCTGATAAATTCAGAACCATCGCCATCTGGTGGTTAGGTTGAAGAGCGCCAGGGAGCAGCTCCCCATGAAATATTCCAAGAGCTTCTGCGGATGGCTTCAGTCTAAAAAAGTGGGTTGTCCATATAAAATGACCCCATTTAAGTAAAATTCTAAAGTTTTATAGGGGTACAGATGAATATATGAAAATACATCTGGAAGGAAGCTCATCAAAAAGAGTGATACACTAAAAGTATCTCTGAGTGATTTGGGTTGTTTTCTGTGTACTTCTTATCACACGATTTTTTGAAACAATGAACAAAGATATTTTTAACCAATGAAATGACAAAATTACGTTCATTTTGATGGGGAAAAATAGGTTCAGGCTAGACACTGAAAGTGTCTCAATTCAGAATAAATCACTGAGTTAGTCCTGTGTGCTGGTTAACCTTTTAACAGTTTAAACCAGGTCAAATGGAAACTAAAGCATAGCCTTGAAGTGGGAAAGAAGAGAAGACATGTCACACAAGGATAAGAATAACAGCTGGACCAGGAAGCAAACTCTTTATATTTATGTAGCTCCAAGTAATCTACAAAGTACTTTAATGCTTCTCTAACATGCCAAGTGCTCACCTAACTTCATGGCTTAAAGAGGCTCTTAAAAGCTCTGTTTTAATCTCTGTTCAGGATATGCCTTAGCTTCATTATAATTTATTTATTGTGGTCTTAATAAATACATTAAAACTGATTGAACGTTAATGTTGTCCGGCACCATGCCAAGCATCCTACATATATTACAACATTTAGTCTTCATGACAACCCCATGAAGCGTACAACATCCTCAGTGGAAACTGACCTGCCACCCACTAACTCATGAGACCCATGACTCTGAACGCTGTATTGTACTTGACTTCAGAGTACCCAAATGACATGACAGCTGCCCCGTGTCAGAATGCAGGTATGGCTTTTGCCCTCTGCAGGTGTCGCTGAAGACAAAATCAATCCATCTACAACTCAGGGCCAGAGTGATGAGAAGGACCAGGGCTGCGGACCTGTGACTTGGATTTGTTTTGGACAGCCAGCCTCCGAAACAGGAAATTCTGATAAATTCAGAACCATCGCCATCTGGTGGTTAGGTTGAAGAGCGCCAGGGAGCAGCTCCCCATGAAATATTCCAAGAGCTTCTGCGGATGGCTTCAGTCTAAAAAAGTGGGTTGTCCATATAAAATGACCCCATTTAAGTAAAATTCTAAAGTTTTATAGGGGTACAGATGAATATATGAAAATACATCTGGAAGGAAGCTCATCAAAAAGAGTGATACACTAAAAGTATCTCTGAGTGATTTGGGTTGTTTTCTGTGTACTTCTTATCACACGATTTTTTTTGAAACAATGAACAAAGATATTTTTAACCAATGAAATGACAAAATTACGTTCATTTTGATGGGGAAAAATAGGTTCAGGCTAGACACTGAAAGTGTCTCAATTCAGAATAAATCACTGAGTTAGTCCTGTGTGCTGGTTAACCTTTTAACAGTTTAAACCAGGTCAAATGGAAACTAAAGCATAGCCTTGAAGTGGGAAAGAAGAGAAGACATGTCACACAAGGATAAGAATAACAGCTGGACCAGGAAGCAAACTCTTTATATTTATGTAGCTCCAAGTAATCTACAAAGTACTTTAATGCTTCTCTAACATGCCAAGTGCTCACCTAACTTCATGGCTTAAAGAGGCTCTTAAAAGCTCTGTTTTAATCTCTGTTCAGGATATGCCTTAGCTTCATTATAATTTATTTATTGTGGTCTTAATAAATACATTAAAACTGATTGAACGTTAATGTTGTCCGGCACCATGCCAAGCATCCTACATATATTACAACATTTAGTCTTCATGACAACCCCATGAAGCGTACAACATCCTCAGTGGAAACTGACCTGCCACCCACTAACTCATGAGACCCATGACTCTGAACGCTGTATTGTACTTGACTTCAGATCCCCAGTACCTAGGTGGTGGTGCCTGGGGGGTGAGGAAGGTGATGGTTGAATCAATGGACAGTATGTTTGGAACAGTACAAATCAAGGAAGAAAACAACTTTCATTTAAATAAACATTTACTGAGCACCTAGAGTGTACTGAAGTGAAGTGAAAGTTGCTCAGTCATGTCGAACTCTGGGTGATCTCGTGGACTGCAGCCCACCAGGCTCCTCTGTCCATGAAATCTCCAGGCAAGAATCCTGGAGTGGGTAGCCATTCCCTTCCCCAGGAGATCTTCCTGACCCAGGGATTAAACCCAGGACTGCCACAGTGCAGGAGGGTTTTTTACCATCTGAGCCACAGGGGAAGCCCACAGTGTACTAGACAGGCTAATAGTCGCTGAGAATAAATAGATGTGTAAAACCAAATTCCCTGGTACTCCATTCAGTGAAATAGAGTCCCTATGAGAGGGTGACTTTTGCAGTGAATGGCAGACTCTTTACCCACTGGACCACCAGGAAAGCCCCAGAGGGTGACTTTTGTGCAGAAGGATCAGAATTCTATTTTTATTATTATCATCATCATCATGAGTATTCGGTTAGAATCGCAATAGGAAACAGGGAACATTCAATCTGCCATACTTTGAAGAGTCTGCCTTGTGGCTCAGTGGTAAAGAATCTACCTGCCAGTGCAGGAGATGTGAGTTCCATCCCTGGGTCAGGACGATCTGTTGTTGGAGAAGGAAATGGCAACCTACTCCAGAATTCTTGCCTGGGAAATCCCATGGACAGAAGAGCCTGGCAGGCTGCAGTTCATGTGGTCACAAAGAGCTGGATATGACTTAAACAACAACAACAGCAACAAAGAGTTTGTTACAAAAATGTGGAAAGATTAAATGAGCTAACTCTCAAACTTCAGCATCAGAATCGTGTTTTATCAGGGTACTAGTTTAAAATGCAGCTCGCTGGGCCCCACACCCTATTTCTAGTTCATAAGGATGGGAACATCAAATTTACCTTCTGTGATGTTGACACAGCTGGTGCAGGGGAACCACCATAAGAAGCAGAGCATCCACCTGGGGAGGGCAGCTGAGGACACCCCAACCTGCAGGGACAAGGAGAGGGAAGATTGCCATGCTGGGAAAGAAGGCATCCGTTGAGAAGGCTGCCTTGAAAGGGGCTGGGAAGAAACACTGCATCTTCCTTCCTCTCTCCTCCTATGAGATCTAACCCAGCCAGAGTTGATGAGGTTCAGACCACTCCATCTCCCAGAGACAGCAGGTCTGGGAGACAGATGGAAGATATTTGGACACACATGTTGATTTGAAAGTATCAGAGAGACATCCAAGAGGGGATCTGAGCAGGAAATTTAGTGAAGGCTGGAGCTCAGAGGAATCCTGGAGACTAGGAAGGCAGCGTGTCATGTCTGCATTGCTGGAGTCCCAAGCAAGCCACCCAGAGACTCATTGGGGGATCCAGGGAGAGGAGAGACCTTAAGTTGGGCTCACAGAACTCGAGAAAGCCTGGCCCAAGAGGGAAGACTCAAGATGAGGAGAGAAACTCAAGTGCAAAAGTAGGGCAGAGCGGGGCTGGGGGTGGGGAGGAAGATAACGTGATACAGCCCCTGAAGCGCTGATGTCAAGAGGAAGCAAGAAACTGCTACATCAAAAACCAAATGTGGCTCAGCATGGCACCAGCCCCCAGGGAAGTTCCATCCACACGGCCAGGCAGACTGACTCAGTCGACAGACGGCTCCCTCTGGACCTGACGCCCCCTCTTCTCGTGTGTTTGATTTCACAAGTCCCCAGCCCACTCCTGTTCCACAGAGCTTCATCAGGAATCTGCTGTTTGACAACCACTAACTGTGAATTGTTCATGGCATGATGTCTTTAAATCTGGGAGACTTTGAAGAACATTATTAGAACCCCTCAGAAAATTGGGATCATTGTGTGGCGGGGGAGACACCTCCCCTGCAATATTAGTTTTTCATAAGCTCCAAATTTTACCATTAAAGATTCATTCCTTTGGCTTAGGGCTTTAATCCTCTATTAAATGTAAATCTCACTGGCAAGCCAGTAGTATTTGGGGAATGAGGTCATACATTAAGCCTTATCTATCACTGACACCTCAGTGAGAGTGAGTTGACAGTCTTTTCAAGAGTCAGGTTTAATAGGGGAGAAGGGAGATAAATGTAAAGGTACTGGGGAATTTAGCAGCAGAGGGAGAGACATTCAAGAAGATAGGATCGGAAACTAACATTTATTGAGGCATTATGCTAATAAGAAAAAGAAAAATAGCTACCTTTTACTGGCTGCTTAAATGTGTCAGGTTCCATGCTGTGCTTTTTACATATGGGGGATAATTTACTGTGATATCTGTTTGTGTTTTGTTCTCCTTGCTGAAGGATGCTCAGAAGATCAAGAGGGGGTTTCCTTGCCTCATCTTAAGAACAAGTCACCAGGCCTCGGTGTTCCAGGACGATGCTCCCTTGTATCCCATGAGTTAGGATGACTTTATGTAATAACAAAACCTCAAATAAAAGTGGCTTAAATGAAGGACAAAAGATCTCATTTCACCTGAAAAGAAGTCTAGAGGTGGGAGGCTCCAGGTGAGGGGTGTCCCCTGGACTGGCTCTCTCCTTCCTTTATTTCTGGCATGCTCAGGGGTTACCTTGATCCTTGAGCCCACTGTTTGATGGCCACAAGATGGAAGCTGCCATCAATTATCTTGACATGAAGCCAAAGAAGAGGTGCTTTCCTCCTCTGTGAGTCTGTTATTATTGAAGTCTCAGTCCCCTCTCCACTCACTGCTCTAAGAGCTTTTAAGATAAGATCAGCAAGCTCTTGGGTCAAGATGGCACCACAGACATTCAAAGCAACAGGACAGGAAAGGGGCAAAGAAGATGGGACCAATGGTAGGTATGCACTGTCCCTTGAAGACTCCCGAGTTTCTACTCACTCTTTCTTGCTTGATCCTGTTAGCCAGAGCTTAGCTGTAAAGCTACCCTCGGCTGCAAGTCAGGCTGGCAAATGTGAGCCTTACTCCAAACATCTGCTCATACAGCTAAAAATTCCACTGGCATGAGAGGAGAAACTTGATGGAGACAACTAGCATCTTGGCCCAAATCCCCAAAGCATAAATGATGAGACATCCAAAAGGCAGCTCTCACCCTTGATTCATTTTAGGAGGTGAAAGCTCATTATTGGGCTGGAAAAATAGACTGATGCGGTGGGGATCAGTGGGTAGGAGGCAGATTGAGCACTGACTTCTCCCTAACAGGAAGAGTACACAGGTTTGAGGTTTTCACAAGTGATAGCACTAGTATCCTATTTGAACACAGATCCCTGTGGGGCACCAGGGAGGCTGGACAATACGCTGAGACTTTGACAGCACTAGCAAAATCAAATCTGATCAAACCTCTGGCTAGAAGAAAACACAATAGCAACAAGGACCATCCTGCAGTCCTTTCAGGAGACAAAGGCTAAGAGATGAAGCAGTGATATCGCAGAGCAGAAGGAGGATCAATGACTCTGAGGCCCATTTTTAAGCCACAACATAAGTTTCCTAGACTTAGTACATCTGTGAGGATTGGCTTAGAATGCCCCAAACATGCCTATGATTAAATATCTCAACATTCTACCTAGGATGCTGTCTACAGACAGTTAAGCATAAAGGGTAGAGAGATTGTCTTCGGCAAGGTGCGTCGTTGCAAGTGATGGAAATAAAACTGGAATAAGCAAAATGACAATGATATGACACATTGGTTGATTTAGTACTCTAGGGAGTCCACACATTATTGGGCTTCATGTTTGGCTCGATGCAGGCTGTCTTTTCCTACACCTCAGGTCTCATTTCTACTGCGTGAGTTCCATCCTTAGGTGGACCATCCCCATGTAGTGGCAAGATGGAGGCCAACAACTCCAGATTTACATTGTGCTTGATCAGCAGCGTCAGAAGCAATGAGCACAGCTCTTACCCAGCAGTTCCAGCAAAAGTGTCAATATGCTCTCTATGGCCTGGGTGAGGTCCTGGATCCACCCCTGAACCAGGCCACAGAAGGCAGGAAGGTGGAAGACAATGATCTGAGTCATGTCACCTCCTTTAGACTGAAGGTAAGAAAAGGTAGACTCTCCAAGAAGAAATCAAGGGGATTTCACTGGTGATGGAAGGATGATGTGAGCAGGCAGCAGCAACAGATATTCATGGCAGGGAACAGAGCAAGTCAACCCCAAATGTACACACATATGTGCACATAAGCACAAACACACACATATTCATGAATGGCAAAGATAAACAAAGCAGGCTCTCACTAGTTCTGGACCCAATGAGGTAGAGTAATATGTGTGCCAACAGCTACTCTGTACAACTCACTCTCAAAGGTCCCTCCTGTCCCTTCCACAGTAGAAAAGGGACCCACAGGCAGCAGGAACATGAACCTGTTGAACATCCTGCTCACACACACACCCTAAACTTTTTTTTTAATTTTGGCCTCCTTTATTGGCTTTTTATTTATTTATTTTCATCCATCTCTACTCTTCTCCCTTAACTTTTGACAGAAGACAGACTCTCTAGGAAACTCAGCACAAGGACAGCCATTCCCTTGTCCAACCCAGGAGCTTTCAGACTTGTGGTTTGGGTGTATTTCAAAGGTGCGACCATGAAGGGATAATAGAAATGGGCCTGGATGGCAATGCATTCACGCTCAATTGTGTTGCAGACAAGGTCCCCTTAGTTCTGAACCATCTGCCACCTTGGAAATGACAGTAACAAGACTTAAGCTGCCAGATGGCTTATATAACCTGCATATTCACATAGCAGAAACTGATGCTACGCAAATCAGTCAAGTGGCATCATGGAAGGCATGTGACATATCCATGTCATATTTCCCAGATAAACAGATTTTCCACAGTTACATCAAAGTACAGTCACTCTGTCTTCATAGACAGTCTCTGGACTCAGTGCCAAGATGCTACTCTGCTCCAGGGTGAGTCTGAAAATGCCTCATGGGTTTTGAACCCTCTGTCTATGGACTCTCCAAAGATTCAAGCTGTGCTTCTCCCACATCCCTGGTGCCTCGAAAACCCAGAAACCAAAAGCACAGCTCTACCAGCAGTCAAAAGTGTCAATATGCTCTCTATGGCCTGGGTGAGGTCCTGGATCCACCCCTGAACCAGGCCACAGAAGGCAGGAAGGTGGAAGACAATGATCTGAGTCATGTCACCTCCTTTAGACTGAAGGTAAGAAAAGGTAGACTCTCCAAGAAGAAATCAAGGGGATTTCACTGGTGATGGAAGGATGATGTGAGCAGGCAGCAGCAACAGATATTCATGGCAGGGAACAGAGCAAGTCAACCCCAAATGTACACACATATGTGCACATAAGCACAAACACACACATATTCATGAATGGCAAAGATAAACAAAGCAGGCTCTCACTAGTTCTGGACCCAATGAGGTAGAGTAATATGTGTGCCAACAGCTACTCTGTACAACTCACTCTCAAAGGTCCCTCCTGTCCCTTCCACAGTAGAAAAAGGGACCCACAGGCAGCAGGAACATGAACCTGTTGAACATCCTGCTCACACACACACCCTAAACTTTTTTTTTAATTTTGGCCTCCTTTATTGGCTTTTTATTTATTTATTTTCATCCATCTCTACTCTTCTCCCTTAACTTTTGACAGAAGACAGACTCTCTAGGAAACTCAGCACAAGGACAGCCATTCCCTTGTCCAACCCAGGAGCTTTCAGACTTGTGGTTTGGGTGTATTTCAAAGGTGCGACCATGAAGGGATAATAGAAATGGGCCTGGATGGCAATGCATTCACGCTCAATTGTGTTGCAGACAAGGACCCCTTAGTTCTGAACCATCTGCCACCTTGGAAATGACAGTAACAAGACTTAAGCTGCCAGATGGCTTATATAACCTGCATATTCACATAGCAGAAACTGATGCTACGCAAATCAGTCAAGTGGCATCATGGAAGGCATGTGACATATCCATGTCATATTTCCCAGATAAACAGATTTTCCACAGTTACATCAAAGTACAGTCACTCTGTCTTCATAGACAGTCTCTGGACTCAGTGCCAAGATGCTACTCTGCTCCAGGGTGAGTCTGAAAATGCCTCATGGGTTTTGAACCCTCTGTCTATGGACTCTCCAAAGATTCAAGCTGTGCTTCTCCCCACATCCCTGGTGCCTCGAAAAACCCAGAAACCAAAAGCCAGCTTGTCACACCATGGTAGAATTTTAAAAGTCCAGGTACTTGGAAGCAGTGAACAGCACTGGCCATGCCTACAAGTGTGAATAATCTCATTCAACGGGATAACACAAAACATACGTCCATCTCTGGCAAGTGTTTAGAATATCTGGGTGGGGATTTGGATACTAACCTCCATCTTGACTTCATCTTCTCTTTCCTACTATCACCTGGTCCTTGATTCACAATCCTTATCTGCTTATCTTCATGATGGCATGGTTCGTATCTGGGCAAGTCAACTTTAGTTCCCTCTGAAATGAGGTTGTGTGCAAATAAACAAGTTCCCCTAGAGTCTTCTTCCATTGACAGTGCTGCCATGCACTTGATGCCTAAGCTAGAAATACAGGACTCAGCCATCTCTCCTTCTCTTTTCACCCCTCATCCTATGAGCCAAGACTACAATACTATCCTCATTCCTAAATATTTATCAGCCCCATCCCAAACTCTTGACCCTTGCTGCTACTGCACAAGAAAGCTTGTTAATGACTCTCCACTTCCAGTCTTGCCCTCTTTCAATCCATATTCAATATCGATGCTGGTTTGATCAACCTCCAATTTCATATCCATCCTGTTCATCTCTGCTTTTTATTCTCCTATGGCCCCTGTCTTCCACAACAGTTTTCAGTCTGCTCTAATAAACTGTGAAAATAATTTTGACCAAAAGACAATGCACCAATGTTCTGAACCATCTGCCACCTTTGAAATGACAGTAACAAGACTTAAGCTGCCAGATGGCTTATATAACCTGCATATTCACATAGCAGAAACTGATGCTACGCAAATCAGTCAAGTGGCATCATGGAAGGCATGTGACATATCCATGTCATATTTCCCAGATAAACAGATTTTCCACAGTTACATCAAAGTACAGTCACTCTGTCTTCATAGACAGTCTCTGGACTCAGTGCCAAGATGCTACTCTGCTCCAGGGTGAGTCTGAAAATGCCTCATGGGTTTTGAACCCTCTGTCTATGGACTCTCCAAAGATTCAAGCTGTGCTTCTCCCCACATCCCTGGTGCCTCGAAAAACCCAGAAACCAAAAGCCAGCTTGTCACACCATGGTAGAATTTTAAAAGTCCAGGTACTTGGAAGCAGTGAACAGCACTGGCCATGCCTACAAGTGTGAATAATCTCATTCAACGGGATAACACAAAACATACGTCCATCTCTGGCAAGTGTTTAGAATATCTGGGTGGGGATTTGGATACTAACCTCCATCTTGACTTCATCTTCTCTTTCCTACTATCACCTGGTCCTTGATTCACAATCCTTATCTGCTTATCTTCATGATGGCATGGTTCGTATCTGGGCAAGTCAACTTTAGTTCCCTCTGAAATGAGGTTGTGTGCAAATAAACAAGTTCCCCTAGAGTCTTCTTCCATTGACAGTGCTGCCATGCACTTGATGCCTAAGCTAGAAATACAGGACTCAGCCATCTCTCCCTTCTCTTTTCACCCCTCATCCTATGAGCCAAGACTACAATACTATCCTCATTCCTAAATATTTATCAGCCCCATCCCAAACTCTTGACCCTTGCTGCTACTGCACAAGAAAGCTTGTTAATGACTCTCCACTTCCAGTCTTGCCCTCTTTCAATCCATATTCAATATCGATGCTGGTTTGATCAACCTCCAATTTCATATCCATCCTGTTCATCTCTGCTTTTTATTCTCCTATGGCCCCTGTCTTCCACAACAGTTTTCAGTCTGCTCTAATAAACTGTGAGTAGAATCACAGGTAATTTTTGACCAAAAGCAACAAATGCACCAATGTTTGTGAATGGCTTCCCTTTTTGTATAAAGATTTGAGCAGCTTGGAGAGAGATGGGACTGTCAAAATTAATGTGTCAAGCCCCTTTTTAAAATGTATGAGTTTCTTAGGGCTGCCATAAACACGTATCACAGATAGGGTGGCTTAAACAAGAGAAATTTATTTTCTCATAGTTTTAGAGGCTAGGAGTCTGAGATCAAGGTGTCAGTAGGGTAGGTTTTCTTTTGCAGTCTCTCTGCAACTGTCCTCCTTTCAACTTTCATATCAGTTTCCCAAAGGTGCTTTTCTTATAAAACACCAGGTTTATTAGATTAGGGCATAATGATCTCATTTCAATGGTTGTATGGCATCACTAGCTTAATGGACATGAGTTTGAGCAAACTCCGAGAAACAGTGAAGAACAGGGAAGCCTGGCATGCTGCAATCCATGGGTTGCAAGGAGCTGGACAGTACTTAGTGACTGAACAACAATAATTTAATTATTTATTTAAAGACATATATGTTGGATTTTGTGTGTGGCCAAGTCAGTCCATCCTCCTTCTAGCGATAGTTGTGCCACTCACTGGTTATTTGGTTAACCCTTTATCCTGAGTCTCATGCCCAAATTCATGGGAGCTATATGAGAAATGGAGCTTGATGATGTGACATGAATATTAATTCTCTCTTCTCATGCCCTCTTGTGCCAGGGACCATTGCTGGACCATTTGCATTGTGCTCCCAAACTCCCTGGCATGTCTCTGTCTCAGTTTCTCATGTTCTTTGCTGAGCATAAAGAGTTAAATTAGATTAAGTCAAAATGCACAGATGATTCGATGCCATAGTAAAGGGTTTGAGCTATTTGGACATGTGTTGCTGGGCCATCTTCTTTGACCTCATCTCCTCTTCAAGCTCCAAGCCTGATGGGTCCAGACTTTTTAAGGACTGAAAATCTCATCTGTTCACACTTGGTGGATAGAGAAAGGGTGCACATAGAGTCATTGAATTGTCATAATCCTTTTCCTGTTCATTCTGACCTATGGCCCCTGTCTTCCAGCATTGAAACTGTGAGTAGAATCACAGGTAATTTTTGACCAAAAGCAACAAATGCACCAATGTTTGTGAATGGCTTCCTTTTGTATAAAGATTTGAGCAGCTTGGAGAGAGATGGGACTGTCAAAATTAATGTGTCAAGCCCCTTTTAAAATGTATGAGTTTCTTAGGGCTGCCATAAACACGTATCACAGATAGGGTGGCTTAAACAAGAGAAATTTATTTTCTCATAGTTTTAGAGGCTAGGAGTCTGAGATCAAGGTGTCAGTAGGGTAGGTTTTCTTTTGCAGTCTCTCTGCAACTGTCCTCCTTTCAACTTTCATATCAGTTTCCCAAAGGTGCTTTTCTTATAAAACACCAGGTTTATTAGATTAGGGCATAATGATCTCATTTCAATGGTTGTATGGCATCACTAGCTTAATGGACATGAGTTTGAGCAAACTCCGAGAAACAGTGAAGAACAGGGAAGCCTGGCATGCTGCAATCCATGGGTTGCAAGGAGCTGGACAGTACTTAGTGACTGAACAACAATAATTTAATTATTTATTTAAAGACATATATGTTGGATTTTGTGTGTGGCCAAGTCAGTCCATCCTCCTTCTAGCGATAGTTGTGCCACTCACTGGTTATTTGGTTAACCCTTTATCCTGAGTCTCATGCCCAAATTCATGGGAGCTATATGAGAAATGGAGCTTGATGATGTGACATGAATATTAATTCTCTCTTCTCATGCCCTCTTGTGCCAGGGACCATTGCTGGACCATTTGCATTGTGCTCCCAAACTCCCTGGCATGTCTCTGTCTCAGTTTCTCATGTTCTTTGCTGAGCATAAAGAGTTAAATTAGATTAAGTCAAAATGCACAGATGATTCGATGCCATAGTAAAGGGTTTGAGCTATTTGGACATGTGTTGCTGGGCCATCTTCTTTGACCTCATCTCCTCTTCAAGCTCCAAGCCTGATGGGTCCAGACTTTTTAAGGACTGAAAATCTCATCTGTTCACACTTGGTGGATAGAGAAAGGGTGCACATAGAGTCATTGAATTAGTAATTCTGGATAAACCTAGGCACACCCCAAACAATCGATCACATCACAGAATGCCATCTGTGTGTCTGGTTGTAGGGAAATCACAAGTTAGCCTGTGGAGAAACCATAAGTCTTCTGGATAGCAAACAGGCCTCACCATGCTCCGTCTACCTCTTCAATCACTATCCATAATTTCTCCCCCGGGAACACCAAACCTCTTTCTATCACACACATACACACATCTTTTCATTTCTCTTCTCCACTTATTTGATCCAATGGTCTTGCCTCCCTAACAGCAATTCGCACTAATATTACGACCAAAGCGGGCCTCCTCCAGGGATCCTTCTTTGGGTTAAGAGCTTCTTCCTATCACGGAACTCACCACACTATGTCAGCATATATTAATATCTGCTTATGAATTGACCTGCTCTGACGTTTGAGCTACTGCCCAAGGGCTACATCTTGGAAATCATTTTTGCATCCCTAACACAGAATTTGGTGCATAAAAAGGCTGGAACTTGGCTCATTATCCAAACTTCCTTCCCTCTAGGATTTTAACTAGTTGGTTCCATTACTCCAGAACTGGATTCACCTCTTCGTAGGTGTGGAGGCAAAATAAACAAGCAAGCCAAAGAGCAGGAGTAGGAAGGATTACTACTTGCAGCAAGTAAGGGGAACACCAGGAATATGTCCCAAAGCACTGTATCCCCAATGAGAGGCTTGAGCAGAGGACAATTCAGCATAGCACTGGGGCAAAGGCTGACAGAATCCAATCTCTAGTTGACTGAAGTCACAAGCCTCAGCAAAAATCAGCATCATCCTTCCTTACGTTCTAGATAATCGGGTGACAAAGTCCTCAAGGGGGTTGGGAGTCCTGCAAAACAGCTCAAGAATGTGTTTCAGGCTGATTAATACCTTTGAAACAGAACTGGAAGCCTTTAACAAAGCAACTGTAATTATCTCCACTGAAGGATTTGTTCTCATTATTTCTTCCCTTAGTAAGGTATGGGTCCAGACTTTAAGGACTGAAAATCTCATCTGTTCACACTTGGTGGATAGAGAAAGGGTGCACATAGAGTCATTGAATTAGTAATTCTGGATAAACCTAGGCACACCCCAAACAATCGATCACATCACAGAATGCCATCTGTGTGTCTGGTTGTAGGGAAATCACAAGTTAGCCTGTGGAGAAACCATAAGTCTTCTGGATAGCAAACAGGCCTCACCATGCTCCGTCTACCTCTTCAATCACTATCCATAATTTCTCCCCCGGGAACACCAAACCTCTTTCTATCACACACATACACACATCTTTTCATTTCTCTTCTCCACTTATTTGATCCAATGGTCTTGCCTCCCTAACAGCAATTCGCACTAATATTACGACCAAAGCGGGCCTCCTCCAGGGATCCTTCTTTGGGTTAAGAGCTTCTTCCTATCACGGAACTCACCACACTATGTCAGCATATATTAATATCTGCTTATGAATTGACCTGCTCTGACGTTTGAGCTACTGCCCAAGGGCTACATCTTGGAAATCATTTTTGCATCCCTAACACAGAATTTGGTGCATAAAAAGGCTGGAACTTGGCTCATTATCCAAACTTCCTTCCCTCTAGGATTTTAACTAGTTGGTTCCATTACTCCAGAACTGGATTCACCTCTTCGTAGGTGTGGAGGCAAAATAAACAAGCAAGCCAAAGAGCAGGAGTAGGAAGGATTACTACTTGCAGCAAGTAAGGGGAACACCAGGAATATGTCCCAAAGCACTGTATCCCCAATGAGAGGCTTGAGCAGAGGACAATTCAGCATAGCACTGGGGCAAAGGCTGACAGAATCCAATCTCTAGTTGACTGAAGTCACAAGCCTCAGCAAAAATCAGCATCATCCTTCCTTACGTTCTAGATAATCGGGTGACAAAGTCCTCAAGGGGGTTGGGAGTCCTGCAAAACAGCTCAAGAATGTGTTTCAGGCTAATTAATACCTTTGAAACAGAACTGGAAGCCTTTACAGCTGAAATATTGTCCCCCCCACCCCACCGTTGTCACATTATCTCCCTGATCTGGTAAGGGCTATTTGTTCTTACATTATTTTTCTTCCCTTAAAATCATGTTGATGTCTGTCCTTCGGCAAGGGTGAGCACTATGCCCAGGCTCAGATACAAAATGGCTTAGGTCAAAAATAGCTTCCTTTATGTTGAGAAAGCCATGCTTGGTTCTCTTTCTCAGGTGCCCCCTTACCCTGTTTGTACCAGGCACTTAGGCCACAAGACAATCTGAACAAAAGTAGAGTACACATGACAAGGTAGACTATCTTCTTTACCTCTAGTAAAGCAGGGGGCTATTGACTTCAAATTCTGATTAACTGTATTGTTGAGTGTGGTGTTAGACTTACAACCAAATATGGCTTTCCTTCTATCTCTATATGTAAACCTTGAAAAGCAAGGACAAAGGAGGTGATGAGAAAAAGAGATTTGCCACCATTCCGTCAGTAGAAAAAGTGATGCCAATAAACGATAAAACTGGTCAGGGCTTGACTTTAGAAAGAGTGCAAGTTGCTTTTTAAATGACAAAACTCATAGAACCCTCCTACACTGTTGCTAAGAATGTAAGTTGGTGCAGCCACTGTGGAAAGCAGTATGGCAGTTCCTCAGAAAACTAAAAATAGAATTACCATATGATCCAGCAGTGCTGCTCCTGGGTATAGATATGGACAAAACTGTAACAGAAAAAGACACACGTACCCTTATGTTCATAGTAGCACTATTCACAACAAACAAGACATGGAAACCACCTATGTGCCATCAAAAGATGAATGGATAAAGAAGATGTGGTACATATATATAATGGAATACTACTCACCCATAAAAAAGAAAAAATAATATCATTTGCAGCAATGTGGGTGCAATCAGAAATTATTATACTACATGAAGTAAGTCAGAAAAAGAAAGGCAAATATCACATGACATCACTTATATGTGGAATCTAAAATGTGACACAAATGAACGTATCAGTGAAACAGAATCATGGACATGGAGAACATACTGGTGGCAGCCAAGAAGAAGGGAAGTTGGAGGAGGGATGGAGTGAGAGTCTGAGGTTAGTAGATGTTAACTTTTATATAGAGAATGGTTAAACAACAAGTTCCTACTGTATGACACAGAGAACTGCAGGCAATATCCTATAATAAATCATAATGGAAAAGAATACCCAAACAGAATATATACACAGGTATACCTGAAAAAAAAAGACAACCCATAATGACAACAAAGTGTAATATAAAGAAACAGGTTTCATCAAAAAGTGGAGTGTGTGGGCTTCCCTGGTACTCCAGTGGGTAAGGACACCGCCTCCCAGTGCAAGGGGTGCCAGTTCGATCCCTGGCCTGGGAAGATCCCACGTGCCACCAAGCGGTTGGACCGATGTGCCCAATTACTGAGCCAGAGCTCTGGAGCACATTTGCTCAGAGCCAGTGCTCTGGGACAACAGAGGTCACAGTGATGGGAGGCCCACATGGGCCAAAGAACAAAGGTGGATGAAAATAGATAAATCAAAGACCAATAGAAGTGGCCTGCCCCACCTCCCCCCACCCAAAAAAGGTGGAGTGCAGTTGTTTCTTAAGTCAGGAGGACAAGATTGCATCGGGGAGCTGGAGGGAGCCTTTGGTGCTTCCTCTCATCTCCTCAGGTGGCTCAATGGTAAAGAATTTGCCTCTCAAGCAGTAGACACAGGTTCGATCCCTGGGTTGGGAAGATTCCCTGGAGGAGGAAGTGGTAACCCACTCCAGTATTCTTGCCTGGAGAATCGCATGGACAGAGGAGCCTGGTGGGCTACAGCCCATGGGGTCATACACAGTCGGACATGACTGAGCGACTGGGCATGAGCACAGTCGTCTTCACAGGGTCGGCCTAGCTGGAGGAGTCCCTCTGGCAACTGTCCTGCTGTGGCCCACCCAAAGGCAAAGCTTTCTACAAAAGGGCCACATTGCTAGGCTGAGGATGGCCATACCTGTTCATGGGTGACATCCTCACCCTTGGTGACACCAGAATCTGGTATAGAGAACCAGGGTGATGTTGTTGAGTGGATCTGTCAGACAAATTCAACATCTGTAAGTGCATCTCCTCTTTCAAAGTCTACAAGGAGACATTGCTGAGAAAAAAGAAATACACAAGACTGCTACACGTAAGTAAAGGTGTTGACTTGCTCACCAAGGAGAAATGCCACTTAAAACTACAATGAGATGCCATTTTCACCTTGTCGGAGTGGCAGGAATTATAAAATTTATTCATATATTGTGTGAGGGAATAAAGCTCTTTCATATATTATTGATGGAAGAATACATTAATACAATCTCTATGAATAGAAATGTGTCAATATCTACTAAAATGACAAAAACCCATAGGCTTGGCCCAGCAAAATTTGCTTCGAGAAATTTGCTTTATAGATAATAGTCACATACGAGCAAAATGGTGTATGCACATGGTTACTCATTGCAACATTGCTAATAAAGACAAAATAATGGGGGGACTTGCATTTACATCAAAGAGGATCTATTTAAATAAGTTATGGTGTGTCTATACAGTGAACTATTATGTAGCAATGGAAAAGAATGAAGCTTAACTTTAGGTACCGATGTGGAGGCTTTTCAGCATATATTATAATGGTGGAGGAAAAAGAAAATTGCAGAAGAAAGTCTACAGTGCAATGCCACTTACATAAAAATGTATGTGTATATTTATGCAAATACAGAGGAAAAGGTCTTGTTACCAGGAATGTAATGGTATTTCTTGAAGGCAAGTTATTCAAATGAATATGATTATGACACGGTGCTCCCTCTGGGTATTAATGCTAGAAAATTTCCCTTGATAAATACTCCTATAGTCACAGATATTTTGAAGCTGGAAGAGTTCTTAGAAATTATCAAGCCCAACCCTCTTACTCTACAGATGAGTGAACTGAGGCCACTCATTGTTGAATGCCAAAGGCTGGATAGGAAGCCGGGTCTTCCCCATCTTGAAAAAGATATCCACCAAAAAGGCTCCAGTCTTCATTTCATTCTTTTCTTCACATTTTCTTAGAAACCTTCCCACCTGCTCCAGCTCCACCCCAGCCCTGGGAAAATACTTCCCTGTTGTAAACCAAATGGAGAGAAGGAAGTTCGTCTCACAAAGGGGAAGGCTGCTTGGGAAATCAAGTGTGGTCTTTCTAATACTAGAGGGTGATGCACCATTGGTTTAATTCTTATTCATTTATGATGCTTATTAGAGTGTCTGAAAATATAAGCTGAGTAATTAGAGCATTAGAATTGATTAATTGAAGTAGGCTTTTGGTGTAAATACACCTGGAGAGATTTTGCAAGGTAGGATTCTTTGCAAAAGATTTGGAAAAATTTAGACCACTGAACATGGAAATAAGAATGATGTGGCAGTTTTAAAACACAGCTGCAGGTATTTTTATGTTCCTGCCCTAAGGCGTGGGGTCTAGGTCCCTTCCCCTTGACTCCAAGTGAGCTCATGACTGCCTCAACTTATAAAGTTTGGCAGAAAGGATGCTATGTGTCCTCTAAGACCGAGTCATCCAAACCCATGCAGTTTCCATCTGGCAGCTTCTACTTACTCTTGGAGCCGTGAGCCGCTGTGAAAGAAGTCTGACCACCCTGAGGCCGCCATGTTGAGTGGAAACCCAAGCCACAGGGAGAAACCATATACTGCCCAGTCGGCAGTTCCAACCAAGTCCAAATGGCAGACCTGTGAGTGAAGAGGCCTCCAGATGACTCCAGGTCCCATCCAACTGAAGCATCGCCACCCTCCTCAAACTTTGCCAACTGAGCCCCTGGGCAAGGTATCCCTCGTATTTACTTCCCAAAGTCCTGACCTTCAGACACTGTGAGTGTCATAAAATAATTATTTCAAGCCACTAGATTCATGGTGGCTTGTTATCAATGTAGATATAGCAATAGGTAACAAAAGCAGATAGATGCTGTGACAGAAAACTTGCCTAATTCTTGTGGCGCTAAGAAAAGAGCTTCTCCAGACATGCACTATGACTCCTAGGTTGAGATGATTTCTTACCTCCTCAACCAAGCCACAGCTACTCTGTATCTTTATGTTAGAACAATAACCCATTGCCATTCCTACTGGCCTGTCTGTGTCCACCTTGAGACTAGGAAATCCTAGTCACAGAGCTCTCTCTTCTTTATCTTCAGAGCCCTGTAAATGAGCGCAGCACCTGAACCCCATGAGAAGCTCATGACCCTGTCCAATGAATGGATTTCTGATTTTGCACGGCAAGGACTGTCTTTGTTTGAGTGCTTGGGAAATCAAGTGTGGTATTTCTAATACTAGAGGGTGATGCACCATTGGTTTAATTCTTATTCATTTATGATGCTTATTAGAGTGTCTGAAAATATAAGCTGAGTAATTAGAGCATTAGAATTGATTAATTGAAGTAGGCTTTTGGTGTAAATACACCTGGAGAGATTTTGCAAGGTAGGATTCTTTGCAAAAGATTTGGAAAAATTTAGACCACTGAACATGGAAATAAGAATGATGTGGCAGTTTTAAAACACAGCTGCAGGTATTTTTATGTTCCTGCCCTAAGGCGTGGGGTCTAGGTCCCTTCCCCTTGACTCCAAGTGAGCTCATGACTGCCTCAACTTATAAAGTTTGGCAGAAAGGATGCTATGTGTCCTCTAAGACCGAGTCATCCAAACCCATGCAGTTTCCATCTGGCAGCTTCTACTTACTCTTGGAGCCGTGAGCCGCTGTGAAAGAAGTCTGACCACCCTGAGGCCGCCATGTTGAGTGGAAACCCAAGCCACAGGGAGAAACCATATACTGCCCAGTCGGCAGTTCCAACCAAGTCCAAATGGCAGACCTGTGAGTGAAGAGGCCTCCAGATGACTCCAGGTCCCATCCAACTGAAGCATCGCCACCCTCCTCAAACTTTGCCAACTGAGCCCCTGGGCAAGGTATCCCTCGTATTTACTTCCCAAAGTCCTGACCTTCAGACACTGTGAGTGTCATAAAATAATTATTTCAAGCCACTAGATTCATGGTGGCTTGTTATCAATGTAGATATAGCAATAGGTAACAAAAGCAGATAGATGCTGTGACAGAAAACTTGCCTAATTCTTGTGGCGCTAAGAAAAGAGCTTCTCCAGACATGCACTATGACTCCTAGGTTGAGATGATTTCTTACCTCCTCAACCAAGCCACAGCTACTCTGTATCTTTATGTTAGAACAATAACCCATTGCCATTCCTACTGGCCTGTCTGTGTCCACCTTGAGACTAGGAAATCCTAGTCACAGAGCTCTCTCTTCTTTATCTTCAGAGCCCTGTAAATGAGCGCAGCACCTGAACCCCATGAGAAGCTCATGACCCTGTCCAATGAATGGATTTCTGATTTTGCACGGCAAGGACTGTCTTTGTGGGACCCGGAAGAGAGGGTTCACTCATCATCAGAGTTGAAAATAACAGCATAGATGATCAAGCTTACCCCTACACTTTACCAGGCCCTGAGAGAAGGTATGACCATCTCAGGGAAGCACAGCTGGTTAGCGAGGTGTGCCCGGTGCCCCCTGCCATCTTCCACACACTACCACAGAGGTAAGTCCTCAGAGGAGGCAGGGAGCAGGGTGGTTAGAAGCATGTGTTCCAGACACAGACAGCCCTCCTCCAAGACACCCTCTGGCCACCTCTGTTGGTGCATACGGGTAGCTTCTCCAGAAGGAAAGAAAGGGTTTGACTTTTCATATCCAGCCAGCATTATCTTCCATGAAGAATACACATGCTTGGACTTCCCTGGTGGTCTGGTAGTTAAGAATCTGGACAGGTGTTCAATTTCTGGTCCAGGAAGAACCCACATGTCTCAAGGCAACTAAGCCATGTACCACAACCACTGAGCCTGCACTCTAGAGACCATGCTCCTCAACAAGAGAAGCTACCACAATGAGGAGCTCGCACACAACTAAAGAGAAAGTCCGCATGCACGCAACTAAAAATAAATAAAAATTAAAAAAAAAAAGAATACACGGGTTCTTCTATGTTTCCAAGGTCTGAATCCTTCCTTTTAGGATCTAAACTGCTGTTGTTAGGGGAAAGCAGTAGAATAAGCTTTTCTGTGGGGGCTTCTCAGGTGGTACTAGTGGTAAAGAGCCCACCTGCCAAAGGAGGAGACATAAGAGACTGTTGGATCCCTGGGTCAGGAAGATCCCCTGGAGAAGAACATGGCAACTTACTCCAGTATTCTTGCCTGGAGCCTGACAGGCTATGGTTCACAGGGTTGCAAAGAGTTGGACACAACTGAAGCAACTTAGCACACATACACACAAACTTTTTTGCATTGAATGGCTTCAAACAATGTCAGGGTTCGGGGATATTGAGAAAGAACTACAGGCAGAGGAGAAAGGGAATCTGAATCCAGGGAACTGACTTTAGACAGGCCAAATAGACAGGGAAATTGTTCTCAGTAGGGTATCTGTACCCCCAGGGGACATCAACTAAGCATGTCTCAAGACACTTTCAGCTGTCCCAACTAGGGGTTGCAACTGGAATCTAGCAGGTAGAGGCCAAGGATTATGCCAAACATCCTGCAATGCACTGGACGGCCCCACAATAAAGAACTATCCAGGACTTCACTGATGATCCAGTGGTTAAGATTCTGTCTGCCAATAAAGGGGACACAGGTTTGATCCCTGATTTGGGAAGATTCCACATGCCATTGAGCAACTAAGTTCATGCACCACAGCAACTGAGCCTGTGCTCTAAAGTCTGAGAGTCACAAGCACAGAAGTCTGCATGTTCAAGAGCTGTGCTCTGCAGCAAGAGAAGATCCCACAATGAGAAGCCCACACACAACTAAAGAGAAAGTCCGCATGCACGCAACTAAAAATAAATAAAATTAAAAAAAAAAAGAATACACGGGTTCTTCTATGTTTCCAAGGTCTGAATCCTTCCTTTTAGGATCTAAACTGCTGTTGTTAGGGGAAAGCAGTAGAATAAGCTTTTCTGTGGGGGCTTCTCAGGTGGTACTAGTGGTAAAGAGCCCACCTGCCAAAGGAGGAGACATAAGAGACTGTTGGATCCCTGGGTCAGGAAGATCCCCTGGAGAAGAACATGGCAACTTACTCCAGTATTCTTGCCTGGAGCCTGACAGGCTATGGTTCACAGGGTTGCAAAGAGTTGGACACAACTGAAGCAACTTAGCACACATACACACAAACTTTTTTGCATTGAATGGCTTCAAACAATGTCAGGGTTCGGGGATATTGAGAAAGAACTACAGGCAGAGGAGAAAGGGAATCTGAATCCAGGGAACTGACTTTAGACAGGCCAAATAGACAGGGAAATTGTTCTCAGTAGGGTATCTGTACCCCCAGGGGACATCAACTAAGCATGTCTCAAGACACTTTCAGCTGTCCCAACTAGGGGTTGCAACTGGAATCTAGCAGGTAGAGGCCAAGGATTATGCCAAACATCCTGCAATGCACTGGACGGCCCCACAATAAAGAACTATCCAGGACTTCACTGATGATCCAGTGGTTAAGATTCTGTCTGCCAATAAAGGGGACACAGGTTTGATCCCTGATTTGGGAAGATTCCACATGCCATTGAGCAACTAAGTTCATGCACCACAGCAACTGAGCCTGTGCTCTAAAGTCTGAGAGTCACAAGCACAGAAGTCTGCATGTTCAAGAGCTGTGCTCTGCAGCAAGAGAAGATCCCACAATGAGAAGCCCACACATTGCAACTAAAGACTAGCATCCACTTGATGCAACTAGAGATAGCCCATGTACATCAAGGAAGACCCAGTGCCACCATAAATAAAAAAATAAACTTAATTTTTTTTTTCAAAAAAAAAAAAACCTATCCGGTCCAAAATATCACTAATGCCAACATTGGGAAGCTCTGAGGTGGGGAAAAGACAGCCACGAGGTACTCCCTGTGAGTCCCCAGGAGCAGAGGCCAGGGCCTCTCCTAGCTTGTAGGAGGTCTTCAATAGGACTGCACTTCGAGACTTTCCCCCCTAATTGGCCGGTATCCAAGTGAGGATGATGAGTCTAAGCAAACTCTGGGAGATAGTAGCTTATTTCACTGAGCATAATGTTCCCCAGTTTTATGCACGTTACAACAAGTATCAGAATTTCCTTCTTTTTGAAGGCTGAATGACATTCTTTTGCATGTACACACCATATTTCTTTAGAGTCTTCCCTGGTGGCTTAGGTGGTAAAGAATTTGCCTACAATGTGGGAGATGGGTTTGATCCCTGGGTGGGGAAGATCCCCTGGAGAAGGGAATGGCAATCCACTCCTATATTCTTGCCTGGTCAGAAAGACTCAGACATGACTTAGTGATTGAACAAGTGAAGGTGGTCCCCAGCAATGTCCCCAGGGCATCAATCAGCTTCAGGAAACAGAAGTGGGGACAGACATGGGGAGAGACCAGGACACATCAGTGCATCTGAATTGGGAACATGAGCCTTTCTATTACAACCTTTGAGTTCTCTGGGCAGGGGCGAGAGAGGTGGTAGAAGACAGTCTAACAGCTGGGACTAAGCCGGTGTCTCCAAAAGCATTAAAGCAAAAGTGACTCCGACCACCTGCTAATGATTGTGATTATGTGGCTGCCTATGAGACAGTTTAAGAAATGATTTGTGAATTTAAATTTTAATTAAGGAAGAAACCCTTGGGGCCCTCTGGAATCCAAGCATGAAAAAGGAAAATCTACTGCTGAAAGGAGAGGGCTCAGAGGCCCCTGGCCTGGAGAGAGTGCCTTCCTACTGATCCTGTGGTTCAGCAGTCTGCAAGGGAGCTCAGGGCTGAGGTCACTAATCCACAACTGAGCGAGGCTGGACACTCTGTGGAACTGTGCACTTTGGCGTTCTGGAAATTTCTTTAGATAAAATAGTAAAAACAAGAAAAACGTCCAAGTTTTCCACCTCTTTCTTGAGTTCTAATCTTAAAAATGAGCTTACACTGGGACTTCTCTGGTGGTCTCCTTCCAACACAGGTGACATGGGCTCGATCCCTAGTCATGGAACTAAAATCCTACACATGCCATGTGGCCCGTGCACCACAACTAGAAATCCCTGTGCAATAACAAAAGAAATTCCACGTGCCACAATGAAGACCCAGTGCAGCCAAAAGAAAAAAGAAAAAAAAAAAAGAACTACTACACTGCCCATCTAACTAAAACTGGACCTAGCACTGGAATTTGTGGAATCCTAGCCTCCTCTCCACTCCTGATGCCCCAAGTGATCTAGATGCTCCAGTAATCCTGCTGAATGTGATACCTCTGGTAACCTCGCAGGGTCATTTGCACCTCCATTCCAGGGAAGATGAAAGCATTTTGCAATAGACACTCTCTGGAAAGTTCTCCTGCTCACTTGGTTCCTCCTGATGACTGGTAAAAGCACCATTTTACTTCTCAAAGGTGCTAGGGCAGAAAAAAGTCATGCCCACTCTTAGACAAATTCACAGCCCTTGTCCCCCACACAATGCAGACAACATTCACCCTTAGGGTTAACACCACTGAGATTCCACAGTGACATGGGTTCAAGTTCTAAGTCCACCATAGACAGATTTTTAAATTATTCTGGTTTTTCAAACCAATAGACAAATTTTGAGGCAGGGGCGAGAGGTGGTAGAAGACAGTCTAACAGCTGGGACTAAGCCGGTGTCTCCAAAAGCATTAAAGCAAAAGTGACTCCGACCACCTGCTAATGATTGTGATTATGTGGCTGCCTATGAGACAGTTTAAGAAATGATTTGTGAATTTAAATTTTAATTAAGGAAGAAACCCTTGGGGCCCTCTGGAATCCAAGCATGAAAAAGGAAAATCTACTGCTGAAAGGAGAGGGCTCAGAGGCCCCTGGCCTGGAGAGTGCCTTCCTACTGAGCCTGTGGTTCAGCAGTCTGCAAGGGAGCTCAGGGCTGAGGTCACTAATCCACAACTGAGCGAGGCTGGACACTCTGTGGAACTGTGCACTTTGGCGTTCTGGAAATTTCTTTAGATAAAATAGTAAAAACAAGAAAAACGTCCAAGTTTTCCACCTCTTTCTTGAGTTCTAATCTTAAAAATGAGCTTACACTGGGACTTCTCTGGTGGTCTCCTTCCAACACAGGTGACATGGGCTCGATCCCTAGTCATGGAACTAAAATCCTACACATGCCATGTGGCCCGTGCACCACAACTAGAAATCCCTGTGCAATAACAAAAGAAATTCCACGTGCCACAATGAAGACCCAGTGCAGCCAAAAGAAAAAAGAAAAAAAAAAAAGAACTACTACACTGCCCATCTAACTAAAACTGGACCTAGCACTGGAATTTGTGGAATCCTAGCCTCCTCTCCACTCCTGATGCCCCAAGTGATCTAGATGCTCCAGTAATCCTGCTGAATGTGATACCTCTGGTAACCTCGCAGGGTCATTTGCACCTCCATTCCAGGGAAGATGAAAGCATTTTGCAATAGACACTCTCTGGAAAGTTCTCCTGCTCACTTGGTTCCTCCTGATGACTGGTAAAAGCACCATTTTACTTCTCAAAGGTGCTAGGGCAGAAAAAAGTCATGCCCACTCTTAGACAAATTCACAGCCCTTGTCCCCCACACAATGCAGACAACATTCACCCTTAGGGTTAACACCACTGAGATTCCACAGTGACATGGGTTCAAGTTCTAAGTCCACCATAGACAGATTTTTAAATTATTCTGGCAAAAATATCATTAAATTTACCATTTTAAAGTGTCTAGTTCAATAGGGTTAAGTGTAGTCATAGTGTGTGGACCTGCCTGACTCTTTTCAACCCCGTAGACTGTAACCTGACAGGCTCCTCTGTCCATGAGATTTCCTGGGCAAAAATACTGAAGCAAGTCTGGTCATATTGTTGTGTCGGCAGAACTTTTACATCTCACAAAATGGAAGCTCTGTACCCACGAAACACTAATTCCTCCTCCCAGCACTTCCTGGCGTCTACCCCTCTATTTCCTGTTCCTATAAGCTTGACTACTTTAGATATATCGTGTGAGTAGAATTATACCATCTTTGTTCTTCTGTGGCTGGCTTATTTCACCTAGCATAATGTTTCCCAATTTAATGCACGTTACAGCAAGTATCAGAATTTCCTTCTTTTTAAAGGCTGAATGATATTCTTTTGCATGTACATACCATATTTCTTTAGAGTTTTCCCTGGTGGCTTAGGTGGTAAAGAATTTGCCTGCAACGCGGGAGACTGGGCTTCAATCCCTGGTTGGGGAAGATCCCCTGGAGAAGGGAATGACAACCCACTCCTACATTCTTGCCTGGAGAATTTCAAGGACAGAGGAGCCTGGCAGGCTACAGTCATGGGGTCGCAAAGAGCTGGACATGCCTTAGTGACTAACACTTTTGACCACATTTATTTATCATTCATTTATTGATGAACATTTGAGTTCGATCCACTTCTTTGGTATTGCCACTATTGCTGCAATGAATATGAATGTACAAATTTCTCTTGAAAATTTTGTGCTTTTTTTCATCTTGGTATTTAAGTTAGATTTTCATATCATGTTATTCTATTTTTTAATTTTTCAGCTTTATTGAGGTATGTGTGTGTGCTCAGTCACCCAGTCATGCCCAACCCTTTGTGACCTTTTGGACTCTAGCCCACCAGGCTCCTCAGTCTATGGTATTTCCCAGACAAGAGTACTGGAGTAGGTTGCCATTTTCTTCTCCAAGGAATCTTCCTAGCCCAGGAGTTGAACCTGGGTCTCCTGCATTGCAGGTGGACTCTTCACCATGAGTCACCAGAGAAGCCCCTCAGATGTATGACATGATAATTTAATATATATGTATTTATACATTGTGAATTAACCACAGTCAAGTTAATTAACATATCAATCACTTCACACAGTTACCACTCTTTATGAACATTTAAGATCTTCTCTCTTAATAAATTTAAAGTACACAGTATAATAGGGTTAACTATAGTCACCATATTCATCTTCCAACTGAAAGTCTATCCACTTTAACCAACATCTCTCCATTTCCCTCACATCCAGCCCCTGGAAACACCATTATACTCTCTCGTTCAATGAGTTTAACCTTTTCAGATCTCAAGAAAATGTGGTAAATACATATACAGTGGAATTAAAAAAGGGAAACCTTGCCATTTGTAAAAACATGGATGACACTGGAGGACATTATGCTAAGTTAAATAAGCCAGATTCTGAAAAACAAATACTATATGATCTCTTTTACCATGTGAAAGCTAAAAAAAGTCAAGACCTTGCTTTCAACTTGGGGTGGTACGTATTCAGAAGTGGGTGATCCCATTTTTAATTTTTTGAGTCAACTCCATACTCTTTTCCCCAGTCGCTGCACTGCTTTGGATTCCCACCGAGTGCCCTAAGTCTCCAGTTTCTCTGCATTCTCGATCACATTTGCTGTTTTCTTCTTTTCAAAATGGCCTTCCTCATGTGTGTGGGTCACCACAGACACTTATGAGAAATTCAGTGCCCTTCTCTGGGTCAGGACAAAGGAAATCAGCTGAACTGGTATAGAAGATTTTTCACACTGATCTTAGCTCTGAAAATCTCAGTTAGCAAGGAATTCTTGGGGTGGAGCTCAGATGAGACCATGGACATGAGGAAAATAACCTGTCAGTTGAGAAGAGCCTAAAGATCAGATCATGTAAAGGCTTAGAGCTTTGTTTTTTTTGGTATTTAGTTAATTTTCATTTATTATTTTAATTTGCTTTATGAGGTAGTGCAGTCACCCAGTCATGCCCAACCCTTTGTGACCTTTTGGACTCTAGCCCACCAGGCTCCTCAGTCTATGGTATTTCCCAGACAAGAGTACTGGAGTAGGTTGCCATTTTCTTCTCCAAGGAATCTTCCTAGCCCAGGAGTTGAACCTGGGTCTCCTGCATTGCAGGTGGACTCTTCACCATGAGTCACCAGAGAAGCCCCTCAGATGTATGACATGATAATTTAATATATATGTATTTATACATTGTGAATTAACCACAGTCAAGTTAATTAACATATCAATCACTTCACACAGTTACCACTCTTTATGAACATTTAAGATCTTCTCTCTTAATAAATTTAAAGTACACAGTATAATAGGGTTAACTATAGTCACCATATTCATCTTCCAACTGAAAGTCTATCCACTTTAACCAACATCTCTCCATTTCCCTCACATCCAGCCCCTGGAAACACCATTATACTCTCTCGTTCAATGAGTTTAACCTTTTCAGATCTCAAGAAAATGTGGTAAATACATATACAGTGGAATTAAAAAAGGGAAACCTTGCCATTTGTAAAAACATGGATGACACTGGAGGACATTATGCTAAGTTAAATAAGCCAGATTCTGAAAAACAAATACTATATGATCTCTTTTACCATGTGAAAGCTAAAAAAAGTCAAGACCTTGCTTTCAACTTGGGGTGGTACGTATTCAGAAGTGGGTGATCCCATTTTTAATTTTTTGAGTCAACTCCATACTCTTTTCCCCAGTCGCTGCACTGCTTTGGATTCCCACCGAGTGCCCTAAGTCTCCAGTTTCTCTGCATTCTCGATCACATTTGCTGTTTTCTTCTTTTCAAAATGGCCTTCCTCATGTGTGTGGGTCACCACAGACACTTATGAGAAATTCAGTGCCCTTCTCTGGGTCAGGACAAAGGAAATCAGCTGAACTGGTATAGAAGATTTTTCACACTGATCTTAGCTCTGAAAATCTCAGTTAGCAAGGAATTCTTGGGGTGGAGCTCAGATGAGACCATGGACATGAGGAAAATAACCTGTCAGTTGAGAAGAGCTATCCAGTGGTCAAAGATCAGATCATGTAAAGGCTTAGAGCAGACTTGATGATCAGACAATCCCAGGTATGCATCCTACTGTCCTAGGGAGCATACTCAGATATGCTGACCACAAGCCATGTGTGACATTGTCAATTTCCTTACCAGTAAGATGCAGGGGATAATCCCTAGCCCCACACTGCCCATCAGAGGGCTGATGAGAAGACTAGAACAAATCACAGGAGATAACAGGCCTGAGGAATCAGAAGGAAGCTATTCCTGGCCAAGAGTGAAAACTGAAACTATTTGTTCCACTGACAAATGAGGCACCTAGAATCATATTCTTTTAAATGGGTTGATCATATAGCCCATGACGTGTGTGTGTGTGTGTGTGTGTGTGTGTGTTAATCACTCAGTAGTGTCCAACTTTTTCCAACCCCATGGTCCATACCCTGTTAGACTCCTCTGTCCACAGAATTCTCCAGGCAAGAATACTTGAGTGGGTTGCCATTCCCTTCTCCAGAAGTTCTTCCCAACACAGGGATCGAACCCCCATCTGCTGCATTGCAGGCAGATTCTTTGGTGCAGCTAGTTAGTGTTAAGGGAGACACAGAACCCCAGAAAGGACATGGGCTTCTGGGTTAGGCAAACCTAGACACGTGTGAATCTCAACTCAGACTCCTGGCCATGAGATTTTAACTCTCTCTGAGCTTTGTTTGGTTTACTCAGCTGGAAAAATTCATTCCAAGTCAAGACCTTGCTTTCAACTTGGGGTGGTACGTATTCAGAAGTGGGTGATCCCATTTTTAATTTTTTGAGTCAACTCCATACTCTTTTCCCCAGTCGCTGCACTGCTTTGGATTCCCACCGAGTGCCCTAAGTCTCCAGTTTCTCTGCATTCTCGATCACATTTGCTGTTTTCTTCTTTTCAAAATGGCCTTCCTCATGTGTGTGGGTCACCACAGACACTTATGAGAAATTCAGTGCCCTTCTCTGGGTCAGGACAAAGGAAATCAGCTGAACTGGTATAGAAGATTTTTCACACTGATCTTAGCTCTGAAAATCTCAGTTAGCAA
The DNA here is from genome assembly GCA_022376925.1 of Tragulus kanchil. Taxonomy (NCBI): domain Eukaryota; kingdom Metazoa; phylum Chordata; class Mammalia; order Artiodactyla; family Tragulidae; genus Tragulus; species Tragulus kanchil. The sequence continues at coordinate 110,081,395 of JAIOJX010000002.1, read as the reverse complement.
GGAATTCTTGGGGTGGAGCTCAGATGAGACCATGGACATGAGGAAAATAACCTGTCAGTTGAGAAGAGCTATCCAGTGGTCAAAGATCAGATCATGTAAAGGCTTAGAGCAGACTTGATGATCAGACAATCCCAGGTATGCATCCTACTGTCCTAGGGAGCATACTCAGATATGCTGACCACAAGCCATGTGTGACATTGTCAATTTCCTTACCAGTAAGATGCAGGGGATAATCCCTAGCCCCACACTGCCCATCAGAGGGCTGATGAGAAGACTAGAACAAATCACAGGAGATAACAGGCCTGAGGAATCAGAAGGAAGCTATTCCTGGCCAAGAGTGAAAACTGAAACTATTTGTTCCACTGACAAATGAGGCACCTAGAATCATATTCTTTTAAATGGGTTGATCATATAGCCCATGACGTGTGTGTGTGTGTGTGTGTGTGTGTGTGTGTTAATCACTCAGTAGTGTCCAACTTTTTCCAACCCCATGGTCCATACCCTGTTAGACTCCTCTGTCCACAGAATTCTCCAGGCAAGAATACTTGAGTGGGTTGCCATTCCCTTCTCCAGAAGTTCTTCCCAACACAGGGATCGAACCCCCATCTGCTGCATTGCAGGCAGATTCTTTGGTGCAGCTAGTTAGTGTTAAGGGAGACACAGAACCCCAGAAAGGACATGGGCTTCTGGGTTAGGCAAACCTAGACACGTGTGAATCTCAACTCAGACTCCTGGTTACCATGAGATTTTAACTCTCTCTGAGCTTTGTTTGGTTTACTCAGCTGGAACACAAGGATTCTTTAAAAATTACTTCTCATAGCATAAAAACCTGAGCTATCATATGTGAAAAAAATAGCTTTGTCCTTGTGCTGTGGGAAAAGGGGATCCTGCAGGGGTGCTCTGCGACAGCCTGGAGGGGTGGGATGGGGGGGATATATATATGACTAATCTGGGAACATACGTATCTATAAACAACAAAATTCTGTAGAAGCAAAAAGTAAAATAAAATTTTTTTTTAAATTACCTCTCATAGAAGTAGAAGATGTGTTCTATCACATATAATGAACCTGCCTGCCACGTAATAGATGTTTGATAAATGATAACTATTATTTCTGTGTTGTTATCCTTTCCTAAGAAACTTGCTCCCCTGAAGGTACAAGTGTAGCCCATGCTTGTTTGCTCAGTCAGTTAGTCGTTTCCAGCTCTGTGAGCCCGTGGACTCTGGCCCACCAGGCTTCTCTGTCCATTAGATTTCCCAGGCAAGAATACTGGAGGGGGTTGCCATTTCCTTCTCCAGGGGATCTTCTTGACCCAGGCATTGAACCAGCATCTCCTACACTGGAAGGCAGGTTCTTTACCACTGTGCCACCTGGAAAGCCTAAGGTCCTCCCAGTGTAGGAGGGAAAGGTGTAAGAAAAAGGAGAGAAGAGGGGTTTTTGTATTCACAAATACTCCTTTCCCAGAAACAAGCTATTTATCAAAGTACCAGTGTCTCCTTTACTGTCAAAACACAGAGGCTAATTACAGTTTAAGAACAATGGACTACAAGAGCAAAAAAGACAGGGCCTGTTCAACTAATGGGGAGTGGAAGGGGGGTCTCCAGCATACAATATTTTGGATCAGAATGCAATGCTTTAATTAGCCATTGCTACGGACTTTGGATCATCTGTTGTTCTAGAAGCCATTAGTCATCTGTAGCTTTTAAGCGTATCATTTAAATTCTCTCATTCAACAAATAATTTTTGAGCACTCAATGCATGCCAAGCTCTGGGCTCAACACTGAGGATACAGCACAATCTAGTGGAAGACAGATGGCTTAGCCCATTAATGGGCATCTCAAACTGCTTCCAACAAAGCTCCCGTTTTATCCAACCTCGCGTCCCTCCCCCATTGTCCACCCTTCAGTAAACGGCCTCTGCATCTGTCCAGTGGTTCACGTCAACAATCATGGAGGCATCCTTGAGCTCTCTCCATGAGACTTTATCTCCAAGATATCAGCAATTCCTGTTGTTTCTCTTGCCAAAACAGCACTGAAGCCACATGGCCACCGCCCCTGGTATGAGGCACCAGCTCAGCAAAAGCCTCCACTAGGAAAAAAGATATTTCTTTTTCTACACCTGCTTCCCGTTGCAGATCACACAACATCTGAGCTGATGCTCTAAAATAATGATTCATGTCATGATGTTGCTCTGCTTACCACCTTTCACTGTCTGCTCTTAGACTGTATTCCAGAATCCCTGAGATGGACCTATAGGTTTTCACACACTCTGTTCCCACCCACCCCTGTGACCTCCATCCAGACTTCATCCCTTATTGCTGATGAAGCTCTAGGCCCATCAAACCCTCTCTTGCCTCCAAGTCTGTGCCCTGCAGTTCCCTTTGCACCATTCACAAGCTTAGTCCTTTCCCATATTTCAGTTGAGATAGTACTTTCTCAAAGAGGTTTCTCCTGGCTTCCTTGTCTAAGTGTCATCTCCTAGTGACTCCCTAGCTCATCATTTCATTTTTCACAGGCTCCCATTGACAGCCATCTGCTGTTTGTATTCACAAATACTCCTTTCCCAGAAACAAGCTATTTATCAAAGTACCAGTGTCTCCTTTACTGTCAAAACACAGAGGCTAATTACAGTTTAAGAACAATGGACTACAAGAGCAAAAAAGACAGGGCCTGTTCAACTAATGGGGAGTGGAAGGGGGGTCTCCAGCATACAATATTTTGGATCAGAATGCAATGCTTTAATTAGCCATTGCTACGGACTTTGGATCATCTGTTGTTCTAGAAGCCATTAGTCATCTGTAGCTTTTAAGCGTATCATTTAAATTCTCTCATTCAACAAATAATTTTTGAGCACTCAATGCATGCCAAGCTCTGGGCTCAACACTGAGGATACAGCACAATCTAGTGGAAGACAGATGGCTTAGCCCATTAATGGGCATCTCAAACTGCTTCCAACAAAGCTCCCGTTTTATCCAACCTCGCGTCCCTCCCCCATTGTCCACCCTTCAGTAAACGGCCTCTGCATCTGTCCAGTGGTTCACGTCAACAATCATGGAGGCATCCTTGAGCTCTCTCCATGAGACTTTATCTCCAAGATATCAGCAATTCCTGTTGTTTCTCTTGCCAAAACAGCACTGAAGCCACATGGCCACCGCCCCTGGTATGAGGCACCAGCTCAGCAAAAGCCTCCACTAGGAAAAAAGATATTTCTTTTTCTACACCTGCTTCCCGTTGCAGATCACACAACATCTGAGCTGATGCTCTAAAATAATGATTCATGTCATGATGTTGCTCTGCTTACCACCTTTCACTGTCTGCTCTTAGACTGTATTCCAGAATCCCTGAGATGGACCTATAGGTTTTCACACACTCTGTTCCCACCCACCCCTGTGACCTCCATCCAGACTTCATCCCTTATTGCTGATGAAGCTCTAGGCCCATCAAACCCTCTCTTGCCTCCAAGTCTGTGCCCTGCAGTTCCCTTTGCACCATTCACAAGCTTAGTCCTTTCCCATATTTCAGTTGAGATAGTACTTTCTCAAAGAGGTTTCTCCTGGCTTCCTTGTCTAAGTGTCATCTCCTAGTGACTCCCTAGCTCATCATTTCATTTGTCCTTGCACAGCGCTCACCCCATTGACAGCCATCTGCTGCATTTGCTGATGGACTGGTATCATTTTCCCACTAGTCGATGGGTACTCTGATGGAACCGCCTTTGTATATCTTGTTCTGCCTTGTATATCTTAGACTATTTTGACCAATGGAAGGAGATCAAGTATGTGCTTATGGGCTCAGTTGCTCAGTCATGTCTGACCCTTCACAGCCCTTTGAACTGTAGCCTGTCAGGCTTCTCTGTTCATAGGATTTTTCAGAATACTCTAGTGGGTTGCCATTTCCTCTTCCAAGGGATCTTCCTGACCCAGAGGTCACCTGTATTGCCTGCATTGCAGGCGGATCCATTACCACTGAGCCATCGGGGAAGCCCTGAGTAGATATAACACACGCCACACCCATGCAGGAGCTATAGGAACACTCCTAGGTTTTGGTTCTGCCCCTCTTGAGCTTGAATCACTCAGTGTGAGTGCAGCACACCCCCAATGATAATCGTTCCTTGAGAAAACATATGAAACAGAGCCAGCCCAGCTGAGCCTCGGAGAGCCATGGGCCACCTGCAGCTCTGATCAAGTATAAACTAGAAACTTACACCTCTGGGATTGGGGGTTGTTTGCTGCTGCACGAAAAGTTGACTATGACATTTAGAAAGTCTCAGTGACCTCCTACGAGTGACTTACTCTCTGATTCCAGTTTTTTCATTGATGAAGAGACTAGATGATTTTGAATTCCTTCCCACTTAAAAACAGTGGGACTTCTTTGGTGACAATTGTGTCACTTCCTAGATTATAGTATTATTCGGAGGTTCAAGCTTTCTTTTCCTCTTTCCAACTATACAAGTTAATTAGGCAAGTTCAATTTACGAAACTCCATACAGGCAGTTACTGTTGCTAGCACAAGACCAGAGTGCAAAGGCCATGCACACTCTGTTCCCACCCACCCCTGTGACCTCCATCCAGACTTCATCCCTTATTGCTGATGAAGCTCTAGGCCCATCAAACCCTCTCTTGCCTCCAAGTCTGTGCCCTGCAGTTCCCTTTGCACCATTCACAAGCTTAGTCCTTTCCCATATTTCAGTTGAGATAGTACTTTCTCAAAGAGGTTTCTCCTGGCTTCCTTGTCTAAGTGTCATCTCCTAGTGACTCCCTAGCTCATCATTTCATTTGTCCTTGCACAGCGCTCACCCCATTGACAGCCATCTGCTGCATTTGCTGATGGACTGGTATCATTTTCCCACTAGTCGATGGGTACTCTGATGGAACCGCCTTTGTATATCTTGTTCTGCCTTGTATATCTTAGACTATTTTGACCAATGGAAGGAGATCAAGTATGTGCTTATGGGCTCAGTTGCTCAGTCATGTCTGACCCTTCACAGCCCTTTGAACTGTAGCCTGTCAGGCTTCTCTGTTCATAGGATTTTTCAGAATACTCTAGTGGGTTGCCATTTCCTCTTCCAAGGGATCTTCCTGACCCAGAGGTCACCTGTATTGCCTGCATTGCAGGCGGATCCATTACCACTGAGCCATCGGGGAAGCCCTGAGTAGATATAACACACGCCACACCCATGCAGGAGCTATAGGAACACTCCTAGGTTTTGGTTCTGCCCCTCTTGAGCTTGAATCACTCAGTGTGAGTGCAGCACACCCCCAATGATAATCGTTCCTTGAGAAAACATATGAAACAGAGCCAGCCCAGCTGAGCCTCGGAGAGCCATGGGCCACCTGCAGCTCTGATCAAGTATAAACTAGAAACTTACACCTCTGGGATTGGGGGTTGTTTGCTGCTGCACGAAAAGTTGACTATGACATTTAGAAAGTCTCAGTGACCTCCTACGAGTGACTTACTCTCTGATTCCAGTTTTTTCATTGATGAAGAGACTAGATGATTTTGAATTCCTTCCCACTTAAAAACAGTGGGACTTCTTTGGTGACAATTGTGTCACTTCCTAGATTATAGTATTATTCGGAGGTTCAAGCTTTCTTTTCCTCTTTCCAACTATACAAGTTAATTAGGCAAGTTCAATTTACGAAACTCCATACAGGCAGTTACTGTTGTCAAACTAGCTAGCACAAGACCAGAGTGCAAAGGCCTAGGATGCTTTCAGCTGCTGCAGCAGAACTTCTGTTTTGAAGACCCTGAGATTAAAAGAAAAAAAAATCTATAGAGCACAAACCTGCCGCATTCGGCTGCCCCAGTTATTTATATGAGCATTTCCCGATTCAAATTGCATGCTCAAATCAAATTTCCCTGGTTTATGCCTTCTTCAGCAATTACTTAAAGGCAGTTTACCTCTCTCTGGAGGAACATAGCAGAAAGGCCTATAGACAAAATCTCGTTGACTCAGGAAGAGATAAACGAACTCCAGGCCTGGCACTGCAGAAGTCACTTTGCCCACAGAAGTGAACACTGATGGGTCTCCTGGCTGTTTTCTCAGTCTTGCAGATTAGAAAAAAAAATTTCTCTAAGAAGGAGAGGGAGGCCCATCGAAAGTGAAGGAGTCGGGTAAACCTGGCTGGTGGGGGAGGAAAGGACCGCCTTCTCTGCAGGGAGTTCCTTCTGTGGAAGGTAAACAGGCTGAGCTAAAGCGGTTCCCACCTCAATGGGATTGAGAGATGTTAAAGTGGCACAGAGAGACCATGATCATTTCTGCCCCTAAAAGCTTCCAGGTCCTTGAAATGTACCCACAGCGAGATGAGCCCTACCAAAAAACCAGGCAGTCGGCAAAATTCACCTTCATTGTACTGTCAATTTGTCCTTAATTCACTTTTCACCATATAGAAAGATTCTCTTATTCTCCACCAAAGAAGCATCATTTGTTCATTCATTTACTCCACTGAGGATTTTCATTGATTAGGCTTAGGCCATATAATTATCCTCAAGTCTCTGATTGGTCAGGCAGAGTTTCATTAATTTATTTCCCTAGTCACTTATTCTACCTTATGTTTTCTTCTTCATTCTGCTGTTGAACTCGGTGAATTTTATCTTGGTTTGTTTGCCCAACACCTACTATCTTTTCTTTCAGTAACAACACTCTGGATTTCTTTTTTTTATTATTTTATAATTATTTTTATTTTACTTTTTACTTTTACAGTGTTTTGTTGTTTACAGACATGCATAGTCCCAGATTAGTCATATGTATATCCCTGGCCCTCTCCCACCTCCACCCCCTTCCCAGTGCCTCCCATCCCACCCCTCCAGGCCATCTTACAGTGCCCCTGCAGGATCCCCTATCCCCACAGCGCAATGACAAATTTTCACATATGATAGTATAGGTACCATGTTATTCCTCTACGCCTCCCACCCACTGTTTATTCCCCACAATGTCCATACCTCTGTTCTCTATGTCTGTTTTTCCATCACTTCACTGCGTGTGTTATCATTACCATCTTACTAGATTCCATATATATGCGTTAGTATACTGTACTTGTCTTTCCCTTTTTTGACTTACTTCAGTTTTTATAATAGGTTCTAGATCCATCCATGTCATTAGGGTTGATTCTTCTGCATGGGTTTCTTTAAGGGGAAAAAATAGCACTGTTCCCATCTTGCAGCATAGAGGTGAACGCTCTGTTCACATCCTCTACTCAGTTTCCTTAATGCTAGAGGGAGACACATGACACAGATCTGATCAATCAGAAAACATTGCAATGTCTGGACCCCAGGGATTGGTTTGAGGATGAACATGTGGTGCAGAGTTAACCAATGAGAGTCCTCCCTGGAAATTTTGCTGGAATTATCCAGAGAAAGGAGGAGAAATTCTAATATCTTACCGTGAATAAATGAATCAAGACAGGAAGCATCACCATAGATCAAATATCTCTAGTTACCAAAAATATAATGGAAAGAAGAGGGCTTCCCTGGTCGTCCAGTGGGTAAGGATACCGCCTTGCAGTGCAAGGGGTCCCAGTTCAATCCCTGGTCTGGGAAGATCCCACGTGCCGTGGAGTGGCTGAACCAATGTGTCTAACTACTGAGCCAGAACTCTGGAGTGCATGTGCCCAGAGCCAGGGCTCTGCAGCAAGAAAGGCCACCGCAATGGGAGGCCCACACAGGCCAAAAGAACAAAAAGATGGAAATAAATGAAAGATCAATAGAAGCGGCCAAAAAAAAAAAAGTTTTAAAAAAATATAATGGAAAGAAGAGTCAGAGCTACAATCTAGAATTTACTATTTACTACCTTGGAAAACCTTGGGCAAGTCACCACTATAAATATCTGAAAGTGGAAATGAAATGAGTATTCTCCTGCCTAGTAGTCTATGAATATGCCACACCCCTCTATGCCTAAGTGCCTGGAAGCAAAGAACTTTGAGGTGGTGGCATTACAAAATGAAAGCCTCCCAGATCTCTGGGTCACTGTTTAAAAATTTCACATATGATAGTATAGGTACCATGTTATTCCTCTACGCCTCCCACCCACTGTTTATTCCCCACAATGTCCATACCTCTGTTCTCTATGTCTGTTTTTCCATCACTTCACTGCGTGTGTTATCATTACCATCTTACTAGATTCCATATATATGCGTTAGTATACTGTACTTGTCTTTCCCTTTTTTGACTTACTTCAGTTTTTATAATAGGTTCTAGATCCATCCATGTCATTAGGGTTGATTCTTCTGCATGGGTTTCTTTAAGGGGAAAAAATAGCACTGTTCCCATCTTGCAGCATAGAGGTGAACGCTCTGTTCACATCCTCTACTCAGTTTCCTTAATGCTAGAGGGAGACACATGACACAGATCTGATCAATCAGAAAACATTGCAATGTCTGGACCCCAGGGATTGGTTTGAGGATGAACATGTGGTGCAGAGTTAACCAATGAGAGTCCTCCCTGGAAATTTTGCTGGAATTATCCAGAGAAAGGAGGAGAAATTCTAATATCTTACCGTGAATAAATGAATCAAGACAGGAAGCATCACCATAGATCAAATATCTCTAGTTACCAAAAATATAATGGAAAGAAGGGCTTCCCTGGTCGTCCAGTGGGTAAGGATACCGCCTTGCAGTGCAAGGGGTCCCAGTTCAATCCCTGGTCTGGGAAGATCCCACGTGCCGTGGAGTGGCTGAACCAATGTGTCTAACTACTGAGCCAGAACTCTGGAGTGCATGTGCCCAGAGCCAGGGCTCTGCAGCAAGAAAGGCCCGCTGCAATGGGAGGCCCACACAGGCCAAAAGAACAAAAAGATGGAAATAAATGAAAGATCAATAGAAGCGGCCAAAAAAAAAAAAGTTTTAAAAAAATATAATGGAAAGAAGAGTCAGAGCTACAATCTAGAATTTACTATTTACTACCTTGGAAAACCTTGGGCAAGTCACCACTATAAATATCTGAAAGTGGAAATGAAATGAGTATTCTCCTGCCTAGTAGTCTATGAATATGCCACACCCCTCTATGCCTAAGTGCCTGGAAGCAAAGAACTTTGAGGTGGTGGCATTACAAAATGAAAGCCTCCCAGATCTCTGGGTCACTGTTTAAGCCAAAAGTGAAAGAGACCCACCAGAACCACCTCTGATTGTGTTGGGAAAGAGATAAACATCTTTGTTTTATTAGACTAGAAATGTGGGATTTATTTTACTTCAGCATAGCAGAACCTTGCCTGGCTAATACAATAATCACACACTTAGTTATACACAGATACCTGGCAAGTCCATGATATGAAACCATTTTGCCAAGCTGTGACTCTGAATGATGTGTTCTGAGGCAGGCATAGGGTAACAAGGGAGAGAGATGCTTTTTCTGCAGCTCAACATCTATTTCCAGGCCATCTCTATGGTTTGTGAGAAGGAGAATATTTGAAATTGGGACTGTTCCTATAGTTCACCAGAATTGTGTGAGGATTATGAAATAATCATAATGTCTCTTGGAGAAAAGATAAGGATCAAGAACCCAACCATTTAGAGGGACAAATCTGGACATGCCAGTATGTAACTGACTTACTGAAAAGGAGGCAGGCAGAGGTGAGGCAGATTATGAATCTACAAGAGTCTTAATATCTTAATTGGTAATATCCTCCGCAGTGGAGGAAATATAGGCACAGTGATGAAATCATGAGCTTTGGAATTAGTTTAATGCAACAAGGATTAAATGCAAAGAGGTAATGGAACAGCATCTGAATTCCATTTCTGGCCCTTGACTAGTTAAGCAAGTCGCTTTATCTCTCAGCCTGAATTTTCTCATCTGAAATATGAAGATTAAAAGAGTCCCTACCCCATGGTGTGTTGTAAGGATAAAATTAAATGATCCATATAAAGTGCTTAGTACACAGTAAGAGCACAATAATTTATCATAATGATATTATTGGCATTGTAAAATAGTGGACAAAGAGGGATAACTGGAGGAGATGAAGGAATCAAAGGAGAAAGATGATGATAATGGTAGTTGGGGAGGGAACCAAAGGCTACTAGCAATGAAAAGAAGGGGGAGGAAGGAAATGGCAGATAGAAGATGACCCTTGCACAAGAATAAGCAAGAAGCCTTTGATTTGGAAGCGAGACTCTGTCTGAAATCCACAGAAGCAGAGAGGAAATGGGGATGAGAACCTAGAAAGACTGTAACATAGAGGGGAAATAAAGAAAATGAAATTGGGCTCTATGTCAGTGAGCCCCAGAAAGAGACAAGAAATCCAAAAAGAGATAAAGAAGAAAGACAGAGGGGCTTCCCTGGTGGTCCAGTGGGTAAAGAGCCCACCTTGCAGTGCAAGGGGCACTGGTTCGATCCCTGGCCTGGGAAGATCCCAGGTGGCGTAGAATGGCTGGACCGGTGTGTCCTAGGAGCCAGTGCTCTGCAACAAGAGAGGTCACTGCAATGGGAGGCCCACACAGGTCAAAGAATAAAGATGGATGAAAACAAATAAGTAAAAAATCAATAAAAAATAAAGAGACCAAAATTAAAAATAAAAATAATAATAAAAAAAGAAGAATAGAGACAGAGATGAGGAGAAGTAAAACACATGGTTTCAAGGGAGGAGAGCTAAGTGTTCAAATGAAGCCTTGAAAGATTAGCTAAAATCAGAAATGTAGGAAAGGAACAGCTTAAAGTAGAAATGAGTAATAGAAATAACTTATAAACGTGGAGAAAGTAAGGTAACTGACTTACTGAAAAGGAGGCAGGCAGAGGTGAGGCAGATTATGAATCTACAAGAGTCTTAATATCTTAATTGGTAATATCCTCCGCAGTGGAGGAAATATAGGCACAGTGATGAAATCATGAGCTTTGGAATTAGTTTAATGCAACAAGGATTAAATGCAAAGAGGTAATGGAACAGCATCTGAATTCCATTTCTGGCCCTTGACTAGTTAAGCAAGTCGCTTTATCTCTCAGCCTGAATTTTCTCATCTGAAATATGAAGATTAAAAGAGTCCCTACCCCATGGTGTGTTGTAAGGATAAAATTAAATGATCCATATAAAGTGCTTAGTACACAGTAAGAGCACAATAATTTATCATAATGATATTATTGGCATTGTAAAATAGTGGACAAAGAGGGATAACTGGAGGAGATGAAGGAATCAAAGGAGAAAGATGATGATAATGGTAGTTGGGGAGGGAACCAAAGGCTACTAGCAATGAAAAGAAGGGGGAGGAAGGAAATGGCAGATAGAAGATGACCCTTGCACAAGAATAAGCAAGAAGCCTTTGATTTGGAAGCGAGACTCTGTCTGAAATCCACAGAAGCAGAGAGGAAATGGGGATGAGAACCTAGAAAGACTGTAACATAGAGGGGAAATAAAGAAAATGAAATTGGGCTCTATGTCAGTGAGCCCCAGAAAGAGACAAGAAATCCAAAAAGAGATAAAGAAGAAAGACAGAGGGGCTTCCCTGGTGGTCCAGTGGGTAAAGAGCCCACCTTGCAGTGCAAGGGGCACTGGTTCGATCCCTGGCCTGGGAAGATCCCAGGTGGCGTAGAATGGCTGGACCGGTGTGTCCTAGGAGCCAGTGCTCTGCAACAAGAGAGGTCACTGCAATGGGAGGCCCACACAGGTCAAAGAATAAAGATGGATGAAAACAAATAAGTAAAAAATCAATAAAAAATAAAGAGACCAAAATTAAAAATAAAAATAATAATAAAAAAAGAAGAATAGAGACAGAGATGAGGAGAAGTAAAACACATGGTTTCAAGGGAGGAGAGCTAAGTGTTCAAATGAAGCCTTGAAAGATTAGCTAAAATCAGAAATGTAGGAAAGGAACAGCTTAAAGTAGAAATGAGTAATAGAAATAACTTATAAACGTGGGACAGGAGAAATTACAATGATTGCACAGGTCCCTGAATTCCAGAAAAGCTCAGGAAGCCAAATATATTTTGGTTAACGTTGGGGTAAACACACTTGGCTGCAAAACTGGACTTAAGTTGTCGTGAGGTTATTTATACCCTTTATCCCACACCCCACCTGGCATGAACACACTCACTGCAATTGTGAACTGATTATGAAGGGCTGCTGCAGGTCCCCTGGGGTGGGGGATGTTGTGGAATGCCTGGTATAGCCACCAAGTTATCTTTCTAGTTCTCATGGCATTCTGAACTCTGAAACATGCATGGCCTCAAGGGTTCCAAGTCAGGATTGGTGGGCTTGTATTGAAAGACAGAGACTGGATCTGAGAAACTTGTTTCGTATAATGAAGCTAATGACAACTGCCATTTCTTGAGTGTTTACAACATCCCGAGCACTTGTCTATTCACTATATCATTTAATCTCCACCATAAATCAGGTCCTTTGTAGGCTTGGCAAGGGCGGCTTACGGCAGGGATTTGCCACCAGCTTATGCAGAGCTGGCAAAGGAAGAATTGAGGATTGGAACCCTCCTGTGCCACTTCCAAGCTTGCACACATACCCGCTAGGTTATGTTGCTTCTCTCCTTAGCTGTAGGAAAAGAATGGAATTGTTTCTTGGGCGCTGTCTGTAAGAGCCATTCCCAGATATGATCTTGTATAAGTCTTATAATAACTCACTAAAGCCATATCATCATTGTCTACCTGAGGAACCAAACAACTTGTTTAAAGCCTCACAGTTAACTGATCAGATACCATAGCCGTTATTCCCTCCATTGATGGCAACAACACTGAAACGAGCTTGTGAGACTCTTGTTCAAAAGAACCAGCCAAAGAAAAGTGGGGAGCCACCGCTCTAGAATAAAGATGCTCCAGGATGTGAGTGATCATGGGGGCAGGGGATGCTTTTGGAGTAAGGAGGTTTTGTCCCCTGATAACGTCCATCATTAAATTCAAGGGAGGAGAGCTAAGTGTTCAAATGAAGCCTTGAAAGATTAGCTAAAATCAGAAATGTAGGAAAGGAACAGCTTAAAGTAGAAATGAGTAATAGAAATAACTTATAAACGTGGGACAGGAGAAATTACAATGATTGCACAGGTCCCTGAATTCCAGAAAAGCTCAGGAAGCCAAATATATTTTGGTTAACGTTGGGGTAAACACACTTGGCTGCAAAACTGGACTTAAGTTGTCGTGAGGTTATTTATACCCTTTATCCCACACCCCACCTGGCATGAACACACTCACTGCAATTGTGAACTGATTATGAAGGGCTGCTGCAGGTCCCCTGGGGTGGGGGATGTTGTGGAATGCCTGGTATAGCCACCAAGTTATCTTTCTAGTTCTCATGGCATTCTGAACTCTGAAACATGCATGGCCTCAAGGGTTCCAAGTCAGGATTGGTGGGCTTGTATTGAAAGACAGAGACTGGATCTGAGAAACTTGTTTCGTATAATGAAGCTAATGACAACTGCCATTTCTTGAGTGTTTACAACATCCCGAGCACTTGTCTATTCACTATATCATTTAATCTCCACCATAAATCAGGTCCTTTGTAGGCTTGGCAAGGGCGGCTTACGGCAGGGATTTGCCACCAGCTTATGCAGAGCTGGCAAAGGAAGAATTGAGGATTGGAACCCTCCTGTGCCACTTCCAAGCTTGCACACATACCCGCTAGGTTATGTTGCTTCTCTCCTTAGCTGTAGGAAAAGAATGGAATTGTTTCTTGGGCGCTGTCTGTAAGAGCCATTCCCAGATATGATCTTGTATAAGTCTTATAATAACTCACTAAAGCCATATCATCATTGTCTACCTGAGGAACCAAACAACTTGTTTAAAGCCTCACAGTTAACTGATCAGATACCATAGCCGTTATTCCCTCCATTGATGGCAACAACACTGAAACGAGCTTGTGAGACTCTTGTTCAAAAGAACCAGCCAAAGAAAAGTGGGGAGCCACCGCTCTAGAATAAAGATGCTCCAGGATGTGAGTGATCATGGGGGCAGGGGATGCTTTTGGAGTAAGGAGGTTTTGTCCCCTGATAACGTCCATCAGAAGTTCTTTCATCCCTCAATATACACAGCTGAAGTCTTCTCATTCTTAAATACTATAGAAATGTACTTCTTAATCTAAACTTCCCTTCCAATTCAACTCCTTAATCCAACCTATACAGAAATTCTGAAATTAGATAAGAGAAATACAAACACTGAAAAGTAGGAGAATAATGTACCAGAAGGACAAAGTACATAATCAGAATGAATGAGGAGATAAAACAGATGATGATAAAATAATGAAAATTTAGCAAGGAATTGATATGCAAATTCTGTGAATATTCTATCGACTGTGATGATAGGAGAGATGATTTCACACTCATTATAGTTTTACAAAAATTTGTAAGGCTCAAAATAACAGGTGATAAAAAGTCCAAAGTTCCGGGTCTTTGTATGGCACCATCATGTTATAGTTTGATCTTGAACAATTAATCCAAATTCTCTGCATTTGATGAAACATCTGCTTCTTGCAACGAAACAACCCGTGCACGTGCATGTGGGTGTGGGGTGTGCAACATGCAAAGGAAAACACTGTCTACTCTTACACTTTGTTAATGTTTTCAATCATGACAGGTGGAACACTTTTAACATGATTTTGAGCATGTTTGTCCAAACAGTCCAAAACAGTACATTTGTGTCATGCTGTAAAGATAGCAACATCCACTTCCTTCTGGACTTGTTTGCCAAACCACATATTTTGTGGGTAAAGATATGCTAGTTTCAGTGTTTTTATTTTATTGTTTTTGGTTTCAACAGTTAAGCAACAGTGTCTTCGGAGAACTTGATATGGGATATCAGTCAGGATAAACTAATTGCAGCTGTGATAACAAATACACCCAAATCTCACTCACTTAAAACAACAAAAGATTTCTTGCTCAAAGTTCATCCCATAGTTTGCTTAGGGGAGGCTCTGCTCATCTTAATTAATTAATTAAGAGCAGCTACCATCTTAAACATTGCCAGCTGCCGTGCTAGTGAGGAAGAAAGGGAGTAGCAGAGTCGTGGACTGAAGTCTTCTTGCCAGAATCAGCAAACATTATGACCACTCACTGGTCATTAATCAGAAGGCCTTATCAGGCCTCACCCAACCACAGAAGGCCAGGGAAAGTGTTGTAATCATGTTTCCAATAGAGAGGCTAAAGAGAAACCTGCCTTAGTCAGAGGTAAAGATTACCTCCTTCTGAAACAGTGGGGCCTGTGGTCACAGTAGCTAAGCTTTGTCCCAGGTGAATGAGCAATTCAAAAATGTGCTTCAAAAAAAGGAAGAACAAAACAAAGAGAAGAAACAAAAGAGAAAGAAAAAGAAACTAAGCACTTTTTCTAACTTCACTGTCCTTTGAGACATAATTTTTAATTCACACAATAGCTAGGATAAGGGTAAGATTCCAAAATAAATTCCATAGCATTGTTCTTCACTTTTTCCAAGCCAAAAAAAAGTAACTTGTTTTCACAAAATAATCTCAATGCAGAAAACACTGATTTTTTTTTTTAATGTGCATCTTAATCATGATACCCAAGAAGCTTAAATATCCAAGCTCTTGTTCAACTTGTCCAAAAAAGAATATGAGTGATGAACACAAAGGTAAAAGAAAAAAGAGAAAAACCACTAAGGTTAAGGAGCAAAGGGAGTAAAGAAGCAGTTTATTTAGGGCAGAAGCAAAAGTTACACACTCAAAGAAGAATGTGGGTGTCCTGTAAGTCGATCCCTCTTTTATCTTATTTTTAGCCTGGTCTTTTTGATTAGGGGTGGAATATTCATTAAGGGAAAGGTTGAAGTGTGGCCTGGATTACACCCAGTTGCATCAGCCCTTGGCCTTGGGCATATGTCTCCTGAAGTCACTATACATGCCCGCTAAGAGTTATTTTTCTTTAAACTTTATTAGTTGCGGGCCACACGTGAAAGGTCATAGGCATTTTTAAAAGGCTTCACTGTTTTCGAGAACTTGATATGGGATATCAGTCAGGATAAACTAATTGCAGCTGTGATAACAAATACACCCAAATCTCACTCACTTAAAACAACAAAAGATTTCTTGCTCAAAGTTCATCCCATAGTTTGCTTAGGGGAGGCTCTGCTCATCTTAATTAATTAATTAAGAGCAGCTACCATCTTAAACATTGCCAGCTGCCGTGCTAGTGAGGAAGAAAGGGAGTAGCAGAGTCGTGGACTGAAGTCTTCTTGCCAGAATCAGCAAACATTATGACCACTCACTGGTCATTAATCAGAAGGCCTTATCAGGCCTCACCCAACCACAGAAGGCCAGGGAAAGTGTTGTAATCATGTTTCCAATAGAGGCTAAAGAGAAACCTGCCTTAGTCAGAGGTAAAGATTACCTCCTTCTGAAACAGTGGGGCCTGTGGTCACAGTAGCTAAGCTTTGTCCCAGGTGAATGAGCAATTCAAAAATGTGCTTCGCAAAAAGGAAGAACAAAACAAAGAGAAGAAACAAAAGAGAAAGAAAAAGAAACTAAGCACTTTTTCTAACTTCACTGTCCTTTGAGACATAATTTTTAATTCACACAATAGCTAGGATAAGGGTAAGATTCCAAAATAAATTCCATAGCATTGTTCTTCACTTTTTCCAAGCCAAAAAAAAGTAACTTGTTTTCACAAAATAATCTCAATGCAGAAAACACTGATTTTTTTTTTTAATGTGCATCTTAATCATGATACCCAAGAAGCTTAAATATCCAAGCTCTTGTTCAACTTGTCCAAAAAAGAATATGAGTGATGAACACAAAGGTAAAAGAAAAAAGAGAAAAACCACTAAGGTTAAGGAGCAAAGGGAGTAAAGAAGCAGTTTATTTAGGGCAGAAGCAAAAGTTACACACTCAAAGAAGAATGTGGGTGTCCTGTAAGTCGATCCCTCTTTTATCTTATTTTTAGCCTGGTCTTTTTGATTAGGGGTGGAATATTCATTAAGGGAAAGGTTGAAGTGTGGCCTGGATTACACCCAGTTGCATCAGCCCTTGGCCTTGGGCATATGTCTCCTGAAGTCACTATACATGCCCGCTAAGAGTTATTTTTCTTTAAACTTTATTAGTTGCGGGCCACACGTGAAAGGTCATATAAGGGTCATTAACAACCAGTGCATTTTTATTCTGCAGGCTTCACTGTTATCATGGTCAGTTTCTTGTTCAGATGCTACAAAGTTTCTGTGTTAGAGGCCACTGCTCCACCTGTCATGCCTCATTAAGTGCAAAACAAGGAGGAGGCTTTCCCTTCTGCCTAATGCCTATATCTGAGGAGACCGGACTGCTCTTGGGCGGGGCCCTGTCTTTTCTGTCTCAATATTACCTTTTTTGTTTTTTTTTTTAGAGGTTGCATTTAGAAAAGAAAAAAAAAAACTCTGTGGTTTGAGGGTAACTTTCAATACCTAAAGGATTGGAGGAGTAGGCTAGGAAAGAAGGAAAGATACAGGGAAGAGCAGATTTTAAAAATGTCTAAAAGGCGACTTTGCCAGTAACCAGAGTCTCTCGGGTTAACAATGGGCAGGGATGAATTTGGGAATAGATTTATTGTATTTATCTATCTATATATCTATATCTATATCTATATCTATAATTCTTAAGCCCAAACTGAGAAACAATGTTTGGATTTCTGTGTTTCATAGTTACAAGTTGATATGTGGTCAATGTCCCTCGGGCTCTGCCCCCCCCCCCCCGCCCCGTGAACTGGGGAGAAGGTTAGCCTCTTACTCAAGGCTGATACAGGGTATCTAGTTTCATGTTGCTGTGGGCAATTGAGAGTGTCGCCCAAGCATTAGCCCACTTGGGTACCAGCAGGCTAACATCTGCTTCAGTCTCCATGGTGTCTTCAGTTCTAAGGGTCCTGTCTTTGACACACCACGCCTGGGGACTGGGGATTCCTGGCAGGCTAAGGACACACCTTGGAGCACCACCGCCCTCCCCTGGAGGTCTTGCTACCTCTAGGGAGCACTCTGCGAGAGCATGGCTAAGTCTCCCCTGCTCTCTGAACCAGAAACCCCCCTCGCTCTCAGCCTCAGAGCTCTGCCCGAAGAATGTGGGTGTCCTGTAAGTCGATCCCTCTTTTATCTTATTTTTAGCCTGGTCTTTTTGATTAGGGGTGGAATATTCATTAAGGGAAAGGTTGAAGTGTGGCCTGGATTACACCCAGTTGCATCAGCCCTTGGCCTTGGGCATATGTCTCCTGAAGTCACTATACATGCCCGCTAAGAGTTATTTTTCTTTAAACTTTATTAGTTGCGGGCCACACGTGAAAGGTCATATAAGGGTCATTAACAACCAGTGCATTTTTATTCTGCAGGCTTCACTGTTATCATGGTCAGTTTCTTGTTCAGATGCTACAAAGTTTCTGTGTTAGAGGCCACTGCTCCACCTGTCATGCCTCATTAAGTGCAAAACAAGGAGGAGGCTTTCCCTTCTGCCTAATGCCTATATCTGAGGAGACCGGACTGCTCTTGGGCGGGGCCCTGTCTTTTCTGTCTCAATATTACCTTTTTTGTTTTTTTTTTTAGAGGTTGCATTTAGAAAAGAAAAAAAAAAACTCTGTGGTTTGAGGGTAACTTTCAATACCTAAAGGATTGGAGGAGTAGGCTAGGAAAGAAGGAAAGATACAGGGAAGAGCAGATTTTAAAAATGTCTAAAAGGCGACTTTGCCAGTAACCAGAGTCTCTCGGGTTAACAATGGGCAGGGATGAATTTGGGAATAGATTTATTGTATTTATCTATCTATATATCTATATCTATATCTATATCTATAATTCTTAAGCCCAAACTGAGAAACAATGTTTGGATTTCTGTGTTTCATAGTTACAAGTTGATATGTGGTCAATGTCCCTCGGGCTCTGCCCCCCGCCCCCGTCCCTGTGAACTGGCCAGAAGGTTAGCCTCTTACTCAAGGCTGATACAGGGTATCTAGTTTCATGTTGCTGTGGGCAATTGAGAGTGTCGCCCAAGCATTAGCCCACTTGGGTACCAGCAGGCTAACATCTGCTTCAGTCTCCATGGTGTCTTCAGTTCTAAGGGTCCTGTCTTTGACACACCACGCCTGGGGACTGGGGATTCCTGGCAGGCTAAGGACACACCTTGGAGCACCACCGCCCTTCCCTGGAGGTCTTGATACCTCCAGGGAGCACTCTGAGAGAGCATGGCTCAGTCTCCCCTGCTCTCTGAACCAGAAACCCCTCTCGCTCTCAGCCTCAGAGCTCTCCTCCGCAGCTCACTGCCCCTCCCTCAGGGACACCTGGCATCAATGGGCTCGGCTTCTATAACAATAGGAAATTCCATTGCCTTTAGACTGCCTCTGATTACGGATAGACAAAACTCCCGAATCATAAGATGAAAGAGCAAACCATGGGTATTTTGAGAGGAAAGCACTTCAGAAGGAAGAAACAGAAGGAAAAAGACACGAAGATGGGTGGAGAGAATGGCGTGGCTCCACTGCAGTGGGTGAAGCTGGAAGCAAATGAGGGAAGGATGAGACCAAATGAGTGACGGGTCCAAACTATACAAAAAAGAAACATTTCAATAATATGACTGCATAATGCATACCTAATGGCACAGTGCTTACTAGCTAGAAGCCAGGACCGTCCTAACTCCTAACAGTCCTACAAGGTGGCACTATTATTGTCTCCATTCACAGATGAAGAAACTGAGAGTCAGAATGGAACGATCAACTGCCTGAGCAAGTGCAAAAATCAGGACTCAAACTTGGGCAGTTTCTCCAGAATCTTCATGCTTAGACACTACACAGTACTTCCCATCAAACCCAAGAGTCATTAAAAAGAAGAGTCAGGAGAATGAGAAGACAAGCTATAGGCTGGGTGAAAATATTTGCAAAAGACACATTTGATAAAAGACTGTTATTCAAAACATACAAAAATCCTTAAAACTCAGCAGTATAAAAAAACACACACATAAATTTTAAATGGGCTAAAGACATGAACAGATACCTCAACAAAGAAAACATGCAGATAGCAAATAAGCTTGTGAGAACTGTTCAAAACCATGTGTCATCAGGAAACTGCAAATTAAAACAATACGGAGCTATCACTTCACACCTAGTAGAACGGTCAAAATCCAGAACGATGATGTCATCAAGTGCGGGCAAGAACGGTGCTGCAGAGACTCTCCCTCCTACTAGTGAGCATGCAGTCGCCTCACCCTGGGGACTGGGGATTCCTGGCAGGCTAAGGACACACCTTGGAGCACCACCGCCCTTCCCTGGAGGTCTTGATACCTCCAGGGAGCACTCTGAGAGAGCATGGCTCAGTCTCCCCTGCTCTCTGAACCAGAAACCCCTCTCGCTCTCAGCCTCAGAGCTCTCCTCCGCAGCTCACTGCCCCTCCCTCAGGGACACCTGGCATCAATGGGCTCGGCTTCTATAACAATAGGAAATTCCATTGCCTTTAGACTGCCTCTGATTACGGATAGACAAAACTCCCGAATCATAAGATGAAAGAGCAAACCATGGGTATTTTGAGAGGAAAGCACTTCAGAAGGAAGAAACAGAAGGAAAAAGACACGAAGATGGGTGGAGAGAATGGCGTGGCTCCACTGCAGTGGGTGAAGCTGGAAGCAAATGAGGGAAGGATGAGACCAAATGAGTGACGGGTCCAAACTATACAAAAAAGAAACATTTCAATAATATGACTGCATAATGCATACCTAATGGCACAGTGCTTACTAGCTAGAAGCCAGGACCGTCCTAACTCCTAACAGTCCTACAAGGTGGCACTATTATTGTCTCCATTCACAGATGAAGAAACTGAGAGTCAGAATGGAACGATCAACTGCCTGAGCAAGTGCAAAAATCAGGACTCAAACTTGGGCAGTTTCTCCAGAATCTTCATGCTTAGACACTACACAGTACTTCCCATCAAACCCAAGAGTCATTAAAAAGAAGAGTCAGGAGAATGAGAAGACAAGCTATAGGCTGGGTGAAAATATTTGCAAAAGACACATTTGATAAAAGACTGTTATTCAAAACATACAAAAATCCTTAAAACTCAGCAGTATAAAAAAACACACACATAAATTTTAAATGGGCTAAAGACATGAACAGATACCTCAACAAAGAAAACATGCAGATAGCAAATAAGCTTGTGAGAACTGTTCAAAACCATGTGTCATCAGGAAACTGCAAATTAAAACAATACGGAGCTATCACTTCACACCTAGTAGAACGGTCAAAATCCAGAACGATGATGTCATCAAGTGCGGGCAAGAACGGTGCTGCAGAGACTCTCCCTCCTACTAGTGAGCATGCAGAATGGCTCGGTTGGTCATTTTAAAAGACAGCTGGGCATTTTCTTTTCTTTTTTAAAAAATGTTATTGGAGCACAGTTGATTTACAATGTTGTGTTAGTTTCTGCTATACAATCTCTACAGAACAGTGAATTAGTTATACATACACATATATCCACCTCTTTTTTAGATTTTTTCCCCATATAGGTCATTACAGAGTAAAGAGTGCTGTAAAGAGTGTAGCTTCTGGGGCTTCCCCTGGTGGTCCAGTGGGTAAGGACACCACCTTGCAGTGCAAGGGGCGCCAGTTTGAGTTCTGGCCTGGGAAGATCCCACGTGCCACGGAGTGGCTGGACTGATGTGTCCAATCACCGAGCCGGAGCTCTGGAGCACATGTGCCCAGAGCTGGTGCTCTACAACAGCAGACGCCACTGCGATGGGAGGCCCACAGGAGCCAAAGAACAAAGACGAATGAAAATAGAGAAATGAAAGACCAATAGAAGTGGCCCGTCCACCCTCCTCCCTCCCCAACCCGACCCCTGCCCAAAGTAAATAAATAAATAAATCTTTAAAAAAAAAAAAAAAGAGTGTAGCTTCTTATTAGTTGTCTATTTGATATGTGGTAGTGTATATCGTCATCCCCAATTTATCCCTCTTCATTTTCGGATTTGCATCAGTTTTGATTCCATGTATAAGAGATAGCATATGCTATCTGTCTTTCTCTCTCTGACTTACTTCACTTACTATGATAATCTCTAGGTCCATCCATGTTGCTGTAAGTGGCATTATTACATTCTTTTATAGGGCTGGGTAATATTCCTTTGTGCATACGTACTACATCTTTTTTACCTATTCATCTGTCAGTGGACATTCAAGTTGCTTTTTTAGGACAGTTTGGCACTTTCTTACAAAACTAAACACTCTTAACATACGATCCAGTAATCACACACTTGGTGTTTACTAAACAGACACACACATAAATTTTAAATGGGCTAAAGACATGAACAGATACCTCAACAAAGAAAACATGCAGATAGCAAATAAGCTTGTGAGAACTGTTCAAAACCATGTGTCATCAGGAAACTGCAAATTAAAACAATACGGAGCTATCACTTCACACCTAGTAGAACGGTCAAAATCCAGAACGATGATGTCATCAAGTGCGGGCAAGAACGGTGCTGCAGAGACTCTCCCTCCTACTAGTGAGCATGCAGAATGGCTCGGTTGGTCATTTTAAAAGACAGCTGGGCATTTTCTTTTCTTTTTTAAAAAATGTTATTGGAGCACAGTTGATTTACAATGTTGTGTTAGTTTCTGCTATACAATCTCTACAGAACAGTGAATTAGTTATACATACACATATATCCACCTCTTTTTTAGATTTTTTCCCCATATAGGTCATTACAGAGTAAAGAGTGCTGTAAAGAGTGTAGCTTCTGGGGCTTCCCCTGGTGGTCCAGTGGGTAAGGACACCACCTTGCAGTGCAAGGGGCGCCAGTTTGAGTTCTGGCCTGGGAAGATCCCACGTGCCACGGAGTGGCTGGACTGATGTGTCCAATCACCGAGCCGGAGCTCTGGAGCACATGTGCCCAGAGCTGGTGCTCTACAACAGCAGACGCCACTGCGATGGGAGGCCCACAGGAGCCAAAGAACAAAGACGAATGAAAATAGAGAAATGAAAGACCAATAGAAGTGGCCCGTCCACCCTCCTCCCTCCCCAACCCGACCCCTGCCCAAAGTAAATAAATAAATAAATCTTTAAAAAAAAAAAAAAAGAGTGTAGCTTCTTATTAGTTGTCTATTTGATATGTGGTAGTGTATATACGTCATCCCCAATTTATCCCTCTTCATTTTCGGATTTGCATCAGTTTTGATTCCATGTATAAGAGATAGCATATGCTATCTGTCTTTCTCTCTCTGACTTACTTCACTTACTATGATAATCTCTAGGTCCATCCATGTTGCTGTAAGTGGCATTATTACATTCTTTTATAGGGCTGGGTAATATTCCTTTGTGCATACGTACTACATCTTTTTTACCTATTCATCTGTCAGTGGACATTCAAGTTGCTTTTTTAGGACAGTTTGGCACTTTCTTACAA
The DNA here is from genome assembly GCA_022376925.1 of Tragulus kanchil. Classification (NCBI taxonomy): domain Eukaryota; kingdom Metazoa; phylum Chordata; class Mammalia; order Artiodactyla; family Tragulidae; genus Tragulus; species Tragulus kanchil. The sequence goes on along the minus strand of JAIOJX010000002.1, from coordinate 110,058,146 downwards.
AACTAAACACTCTTAACATACGATCCAGTAATCACACACTTGGTGTTTACTCAAAGGAGTTAAAAAATTTTGTCCAAAAACATACACACAGATATTTATAGCAGCTTTATTCACAATTGCCAAAACCTGAAAGTAACCAAAATACTGTTCAGTATGTGAACAGACAGAGAGACTGTGATCCCTCCAGATAATGGAATACCATTGTTTAGTCACTAAGTTCGTGTCTAACTCTTTTGCAACCCCATGGACTGTAGCCTGCCACGCAGGAATTCTCCAGGCAAGAACACTGGAGTGGGTTGCCATTTCCTTCTCCAGAGGATCTTCCTGACCCAGGGATCAAACCTGTGCCTCCTATATTAGCAGGCGAATTCTTTACCACTGAGCCGCCAGGGAAGTCCAGTGGAATATTATTCAACACTAAAAAGAACTGAGCTATCAAGCAAGGCAAGCACATGGAGGAATCTTAAATACATGTTAGTAAGTGAAAAACGCCAATCTGAACATGTTACAGTATGGATAATTCCAGTTACAAGACATTCTGGAAAAGGAAAACCTAGGGAGGCGATAAAAGGAAAGTAAAAGACAAGCGATTTCCAGAAGATAGGAGGGAGGAAGGATGCATTGGTGAAGCACAGAAGACTATCAGCTCAGTGAAACCTTCCTGTATGACACTATAATGCCATAATGTCACTACACATTTGTCAAAACCCAGAGAGCCTACAGCACAGGAGTGAGGTCGGAGGCAGACTATGGACCTCGGGTGTCCGGGACCGCGGGTCAGCCTGGCCACATTCTGTAGCCTCCCACGCATGAATGTTGCAATGCGCCGCCTGAGCTAGTGTTTGGTGGAGCCTCCAGCGTGAGAGTGTCCTTGTTGGGGCCCTGAGAGCCTATGTGCCCATCCCCAATTTACCCCATTTTCGGATTTGCATCAGTTTTGATTCCATGTATAAGAGATAGCATATGCTATCTGTCTGTCTCTCTCTGACTTACTTCACTTACTATGATAATCTCTAGGTCCATCCATGTTGCTGTAAGTGGCATTATTACATTCTTTTATAGGGCTGGGTAATATTCCTTTGTGCATACGTACTACATCTTTTTTACCTATTCATCTGTCAGTGGACATTCAAGTTGCTTTTTTAGGACAGTTTGGCACTTTCTTACAAAACTAAACACTCTTAACATACGATCCAGTAATCACACACTTGGTGTTTACTCAAAGGAGTTAAAAAATTTTGTCCAAAAACATACACACAGATATTTATAGCAGCTTTATTCACAATTGCCAAAACCTGAAAGTAACCAAAATACTGTTCAGTATGTGAACAGACAGAGAGACTGTGATACCTCCAGATAATGGAATACTATTGTTTAGTCACTAAGTTCGTGTCTAACTCTTTTGCAACCCCATGGACTGTAGCCTGCCACGCAGGAATTCTCCAGGCAAGAACACTGGAGTGGGTTGCCATTTCCTTCTCAGAGGATCTTCCTGACCCATGAATCAAACCTGTGCCTCCTATATTAGCAGGCGAATTCTTTACCACTGAGCCGCCAGGGAAGTCCAGTGGAATATTATTCAACACTAAAAAGAACTGAGCTATCAAGCAAGGCAAGCACATGGAGGAATCTTAAATACATGTTAGTAAGTGAAAAACGCCAATCTGAACATGTTACAGTATGGATAATTCCAGTTACAAGACATTCTGGAAAAGGAAAACCTAGGGAGGCGATAAAAGGAAAGTAAAAGACAAGCGATTTCCAGAAGATAGGAGGGAGGAAGGATGCATTGGTGAAGCACAGAAGACTATCAGCTCAGTGAAACCTTCCTGTATGACACTATAATGCCATAATGTCACTACACATTTGTCAAAACCCAGAGAGCCTACAGCACAGGAGTGAGGTCGGAGGCAGACTATGGACCTCGGGTGTCCGGGACCGCGGGTCAGCCTGGCCACATTCTGTAGCCTCCCACGCATGAATGTTGCAATGCGCCGCCTGAGCTAGTGTTTGGTGGAGCCTCCAGCGTGAGAGTGTCCTTGTCCTGTCTGGGGCCGTGAGAGCCTTGGCCATGCCTTACAGCCTCCAGTTTTAGAACATTGCCACAAGTTCCCAAAGATGGCGCCTGGTGGATGTAGGGAGGTGCGGCTTGAGACGTGTGCTCATTGCCATGATTGGCTGAGTGATCAGTGCATGCTTCTCATAGACTCTTGCTATTATGTAACTGCGTGCACAGTTGACCTTTTACAGGATTGGCTGTGTTTGACTCCTTCCTCCTTCCTTCCTCTTTCTGTACAGCATAAATACCGCTCCCTTTCAACAATAAAACGAGACTTGATCAGACTCCTGTCTTGTCTTCATTTCTCGTGTCTCTTGTCCTCTCAATTCCCATTCCCTGGCCCTTTTAGGGTCTGCGTTGACGAATCCTAGGTCAGCGCTGATGACGCCTGCGGGTCGGGACACTCGGGTGATAACAGCATGTCAGTGGAGCTTCATCAGTTGCAATAAATGTTCCATTCTCGTGCAGAATGCTGATAATAGGGAAGGCTGGAGGGGGAAGCTAAAGAGTATATGGGAAATTTCTGTACCTTCTGCTTAATTTTGCTTTAAAACTAAGTTCCTCTGAAAAAATAAAGTCTATTTGAAATAGTAATTTAAAATGTGTGTGATGGGGACAAGGGGAACCTAGCTCCCTGGAGGCAGAAGTAAAAAGTAATATCTATCTATCTATCTATAATATCTATCTATCTATCTATCTATATGCCTTTGCATTTGATTCATTTATCATGTATTCATTGAGTAGCCATACCATATACTACGAGAGACAATGGTGATAAATCAGTAAAGAGACAAGGTTCCTATCCTATTAACTTACATCTCACCCTGTCTGAGAATATCTCATATTCAAAGAAAGAGACTGCAATTGGGCTAATTAATCATAATCCCGTATAGAGGTAGGATCTTCACCAAAGGCCACCTCCATCGACTGCTTTTGGCTTAAGTGCCAATCCCTGCCCAGCTGCCTGCAGTCAGGCAGAGGGCTCACATGATTGTAAACATGGGAACTCAACAGGGGCTCCAAAGAGAGCTGGGGATACAGAGGCCCCAAGAGTCTTAGAGACACCATTCCAGGAAAACCACAGTCTTAAAACTTAGTCTCAGTTACTCACATTTCTATTTGAAAGGACCTCAAGGAGAAGCATTAAATTTGAGGGGAAGAAACACAGACAAAGAAACACATAGTTATACAGAATTGGAAAAATCAACCCTGCAATTAGATTCCAGTTCTTTTATATCCAAGACAAGGCTCCGTTAGCGCCTGTTACAGGAGATGCATTCCAGCCCAGTCTCCAGCTTCCAGCACCATCTGCTCCCTTTGTGTGAAGGATTGTGATTCTGTACAAGGAAAAAGTATAAACAGATTTCAAAAAGGTTCCATTAATAACGGAAACTAGAAGGCAAACAGAAAAATCATCTGATTCCCTGGTTCTGCATTATTAGGTGTCAGGGAATAAACAGGGCTCATTGACGCCAAGTGGAGGACAAGGCTGTGAAACGGCTGCTCTGCCCCCACTATGCACCAAGAACTATTGCTGGCTCAAATCCCGATAAATGTTCCATTCTCGTGCAGAATGCTGATAATAGGGAAGGCTGGGGGGAAGCTAAAGAGTATATGGGAAATTTCTGTACCTTCTGCTTAATTTTGCTTTAAAACTAAGTTCCTCTGAAAAAATAAAGTCTATTTGAAATAGTAATTTAAAATGTGTGTGATGGGGACAAGGGGAACCTAGCTCCCTGGAGGCAGAAGTAAAAAGTAATATCTATCTATCTATCTATAATATCTATCTATCTATCTATCTATATGCCTTTGCATTTGATTCATTTATCATGTATTCATTGAGTAGCCATACCATATACTACGAGAGACAATGGTGATAAATCAGTAAAGAGACAAGGTTCCTATCCTATTAACTTACATCTCACCCTGTCTGAGAATATCTCATATTCAAAGAAAGAGACTGCAATTGGGCTAATTAATCATAATCCCGTATAGAGGTAGGATCTTCACCAAAGGCCACCTCCATCGACTGCTTTTGGCTTAAGTGCCAATCCCTGCCCAGCTGCCTGCAGTCAGGCAGAGGGCTCACATGATTGTAAACATGGGAACTCAACAGGGGCTCCAAAGAGAGCTGGGGATACAGAGGCCCCAAGAGTCTTAGAGACACCATTCCAGGAAAACCACAGTCTTAAAACTTAGTCTCAGTTACTCACATTTCTATTTGAAAGGACCTCAAGGAGAAGCATTAAATTTGAGGGGAAGAAACACAGACAAAGAAACACATAGTTATACAGAATTGGAAAAATCAACCCTGCAATTAGATTCCAGTTCTTTTATATCCAAGACAAGGCTCCGTTAGCGCCTGTTACAGGAGATGCATTCCAGCCCAGTCTCCAGCTTCCAGCACCATCTGCTCCCTTTGTGTGAAGGATTGTGATTCTGTACAAGGAAAAAGTATAAACAGATTTCAAAAAGGTTCCATTAATAACGGAAACTAGAAGGCAAACAGAAAAATCATCTGATTCCCTGGTTCTGCATTATTAGGTGTCAGGGAATAAACAGGGCTCATTGACGCCAAGTGGAGGACAAGGCTGTGAAACGGCTGCTCTGCCCCCACTATGCACCAAGAACTATTTGGCTGGACAGCAGATTGAGTGACTAAGGTATCGTCGCCTGTTACTCTTTGGCTGGTGGGATTGAGTTTGGTTTGATCAGCTAGGACTCAAAACAGTTTGTGCAGTTCTCCAGCATAAATGGAATTTTCCATTCCATCTGTTGCTGCTTGATTACTTTATTTTGACCATGATGCCATTATTTTTGCTGTGGTTCATTTGGCATGAACTGAGTCCATTCCATCTACCACCTGTGGCTTATACAACATCACCAGAAAAACAACTTGGAAAGCTTGACTGATGGATGTAACTGATCACAAAATCTGCTTCTTCCCAGCTGTTTCATGGCCCATCTTCCCCCTTCTGCCCCCTCCACATGCCATGTCTTCTAAGCATGGAACACAAGGGAGAAAAATCCAGAGGTCTAATTATCCTTTTAGCAAAGTTCTCGTGAGCTTTGAGAGTAACAGCACTGGTTTGGGTCTTGATGGGTTGAGCCCTGATAGAAGAGGAACAGAGAGGCTCTGAGCACCAGCAGAATTGCTTTGGGGGCCTGGTGGTCAGGTCCAATCGATTGCAGCAGAGGGGCACAGCAGCACTGCACTGCTGGAACCATGGCACATTCGTGAGGAACCCCAAGTGCCTGCTGCATCCAGGGGAGTGGCAGGGAATCAGACTGTCCTGGAAGACCCCAACAGCAGTACAGCAAAGAGTTGGTGGCCTCAAAAGGACTGCAGGATAAAGAAACACATAGTTATACAGAATTGGAAAAATCAACCCTGCAATTAGATTCCAGTTCTTTTATATCCAAGACAAGGCTCCGTTAGCGCCTGTTACAGGAGATGCATTCCAGCCCAGTCTCCAGCTTCCAGCACCATCTGCTCCCTTTGTGTGAAGGATTGTGATTCTGTACAAGGAAAAAGTATAAACAGATTTCAAAAAGGTTCCATTAATAACGGAAACTAGAAGGCAAACAGAAAAATCATCTGATTCCCTGGTTCTGCATTATTAGGTGTCAGGGAATAAACAGGGCTCATTGACGCCAAGTGGAGGACAAGGCTGTGAAACGGCTGCTCTGCCCCCACTATGCACCAAGAACTATTTGGCTGGACAGCAGATTGAGTGACTAAGGTATCGTCGCCTGTTACTCTTTGGCTGGTGGGATTGAGTTTGGTTTGATCAGCTAGGACTCAAAACAGTTTGTGCAGTTCTCCAGCATAAATGGAATTTTCCATTCCATCTGTTGCTGCTTGATTACTTTATTTTGACCATGATGCCATTATTTTTGCTGTGGTTCATTTGGCATGAACTGAGTCCATTCCATCTACCACCTGTGGCTTATACAACATCACCAGAAAAACAACTTGGAAAGCTTGACTGATGGATGTAACTGATCACAAAATCTGCTTCTTCCCAGCTGTTTCATGGCCCATCTTCCCCCTTCTGCCCCCTCCACATGCCATGTCTTCTAAGCATGGAACACAAGGGAGAAAAATCCAGAGGTCTAATTATCCTTTTAGCAAAGTTCTCGTGAGCTTTGAGAGTAACAGCACTGGTTTGGGTCTTGATGGGTTGAGCCCTGATAGAAGAGGAACAGAGAGGCTCTGAGCACCAGCAGAATTGCTTTGGGGGCCTGGTGGTCAGGTCCAATCGATTGCAGCAGAGGGGCACAGCAGCACTGCACTGCTGGAACCATGGCACATTCGTGAGGAACCCCAAGTGCCTGCTGCATCCAGGGGAGTGGCAGGGAATCAGACTGTCCTGGAAGACCCCAACAGCAGTACAGCAAAGAGTTGGTGGCCTCAAAAGGACTGCAGGATATATTTCAAAGAAAGACTTGGATGAAAACACCTGTGCAGGATTGTTTCTCAAACATGTGACACATCCCTGGAGGGGTCCTGGAACCAATGGGGGTCCAGCAGGAGGAAGGATAAAGCTATGAGCCTCGGTCACATGGCTGTATATCTTAAAGTGACTTTATTTATATCAACAAGCTGGTGAGGCCTGGGATATTTATCTTATCTGAAGTAATTTGGATTCCTCATAGTGAATAATCAATGTCAGTTAAAAAGAGTAGAGTTGGGCTTCCCCTGGTGGTCCAGTGGGTAGGGACACCGCCTTGCAGCACAAGGGGCACCAGTTCGATCCCTAGCCTGGGAAGATCCCACGTGCCGTGGAGCGGCTGGACCGATGTGTCCAATTACCGAGCCAGAGCTCTGGCGCGCCGTGCGCCCAGAGCCGGCGCTCTGCAGTGACAGATGCCACCGCGATGGAAGGCCCACAGGAGCCAAAGAACAAAGACGGATGAAAATAGAGGAATGAAAGACCAATAGAAGTGGCCCACCCGCTCCCCTCCCTCCCCAACCCGACCCCCGCCCAAAATAAATAAACAAATAAATCTAAAACAAAAAAAGAGTAGAGTTGTGAACAGTAGACAACAAAACTTTGTAAAAACTAAACTAAAATAAAGTAGATAAAGGTCCCGAAGGAAAAAAAAAAAGAGTAGTGCCCCGGAAAGAAGATACAGCAAAGAAATTAGCCCCACATGTCACTTAGTAGCCTGCCAAGAGCCCGCCCTTCTAAGGCGCCTTGGGTGATCATAACCTTATATTTAAATTTTAATTATCACAAAAATTGTCTCCTGTCCAGAAGGATGTGTGAAAAACCAATCATAAACACATGCCAACTCAAGTGTTGAAGAGTTATCTGCTCCAAGAATAGATTCTTTGGCTCAGTCTTGGAAGGAGAAGGTGAGAAAGTTTCATTCCAAGACCTCACACCAGGCTGACTGGGCAAAGCTAAGCAGATTCTAAATCACTCATACTGCTTGAAGCATCCATTAGCTAGTCCTAGCCAGGGGCCTCTGATTCCTGGGCTTAATGGAGCAAATCTGTGGCTGCCAAAATTGGTATGGGCCATTACTGGACCCTTCCAAATGCCAACACTGTCCTGGAGCAGGTGAGAGCTCCCTCTTCGGGACAACGGGGAACAGGAGAAGTGTGCATCACTTTGGACAGCCCTAATGCAATGTACAAAGACTCGACATTAATCAACCTAAATTCCTCAGGATGAGAAAATCAGCCAGATGCCATCTAGTAGGTGGGAAACATAAGTTCTCACCACCCGAGAAGCAATAAATGAAGGTTGGGAGGCTGAAGTTGGAAAGCCAGCCAAGGCACCATCCCAGGAGGCTAGATTTGGAAATCAATTAGGGGGAAAGAGAGGATGGGAGTCCTGGCACTTCTTGGCTGCTGCACAGGGAGCATGCATCTTGACTGGCAGACCTATATTAGTATCATGTAGCATATGTGTTCCCACCTCTGTTTTAACTTCATGGGGAGAAATCAATAGAGGGGAAAGAGAGACCTAGACTAAGCAGAAAAACAAATAACTGTCCATAAGCAAACTTCAGAGGTATCAGGAAATCGATAACAGCAGTCTGGCTCATGGCCAAAGGAGAGCTCCTGGTTAGGAGAGGCTGTGGCCCTGTAGGGACTGACACCTCTTCGGTGTCCGATTGCCAGGGCATTGGGCTCTGATCACAGTAATCTGGCTATTTTCAGTCTCCAAGAGTCTCTTTCACTTTCTGCTTTTATTAGCTGAATCAACTTGTCTTAAATAGTACACATAACCTTGAATATAGGAATTCTCCTTGACTCTGGGAAGGTGGAAAGGCACTGTAGCTATGCTGAACAGTCCAGGGCACTCCATGGTTCCACTGTCTTCCTGGCCCCTGTGGAGCAAAGACTCAAGTTCACTCTGCACTTGGTTGCCATGTTCCATGACACATGACTTGAGGCTTAGTCACAGCTGATTGGACCAGGACTAGCAGAGGAGGCAAACATGACCCTCTATAGGATGGATCAGGGGTGACAAGGCAACTGAGGCAGTCAGCTGGGGCTGCTGTGTCCTGGAAAATAGTAAATCAGGAGAGGTTGCTGTGGGTCATCACCCAGATTCCTCTCTCAAGCTCTCACCTCTCCCCACCTCCCCAACAACCCCAGATCAACCCCAGGTACTAGTAGCTAAGGATCTCAGCTGCCTCACTCCCTGGGGATCGCCCATAGTGGAAAAGAGCTATCTCACCCAAGGTCATGTCCCTCCTACCTTAAGGGGAGCTCATGTCCAATCATGGGTCAATGTGAACATATAGAGACTTAACCTGCTTGCCTGAAAGGAACTCTGAATGCCCAGCCCAGCCCAAAACAACCATGGCACATGCTGAGGTCTTTGTTAATGTGACTGAACCAAACTTGGGTCTGATTGCCCATGACGATGGAAGCCAATCTATTGATGCTGGGTTGTAGTGAAGGAAAGGGCACTATTTAGTGTAAGGCACAGAGCAAGGAGCCTGGGACATTAGTGCTGAAAAAAACCAAATTCCCAGATGGTTTTCAAGAAAGCATACTTTTTATTGGAGCATATTTGATTTACAGTGATGGTTAGTTTCTGCTGCTCAGCAGACTGAATCAGTTATACATATACATATATTAACTTTTTTTAGATTCTTTTCCTATTTAGGTCATTACAGAGTATTGAGTTCCCTGTGCCATTAATATATACTAGGTCCTTGCATGCATGCTTAAAACACTTCAGTCATGTCCAACTCTTTGTGACTGACACCTCTTGGTGTCCGATTGCCAGGGCATTGGGCTCTGATCACAGTAATCTGGCTATTTTCAGTCTCCAAGAGTCTCTTTCACTTTCTGCTTTTATTAGCTGAATCAACTTGTCTTAAATAGTACACATAACCTTGAATATAGGAATTCTCCTTGACTCTGGGAAGGTGGAAAGGCACTGTAGCTATGCTGAACAGTCCAGGGCACTCCATGGTTCCACTGTCTTCCTGGCCCCTGTGGAGCAAAGACTCAAGTTCACTCTGCACTTGGTTGCCATGTTCCATGACACATGACTTGAGGCTTAGTCACAGCTGATTGGACCAGGACTAGCAGAGGAGGCAAACATGACCCTCTATAGGATGGATCAGGGGTGACAAGGCAACTGAGGCAGTCAGCTGGGGCTGCTGTGTCCTGGAAAATAGTAAATCAGGAGAGGTTGCTGTGGGTCATCACCCAGATTCCTCTCTCAAGCTCTCACCTCTCCCCACCTCCCCAACAACCCCAGATCAACCCCAGGTACTAGTAGCTAAGGATCTCAGCTGCCTCACTCCCTGGGGATCGCCCATAGTGGAAAAGAGCTATCTCACCCAAGGTCATGTCCCTCCTACCTTAAGGGGAGCTCATGTCCAATCATGGGTCAATGTGAACATATAGAGACTTAACCTGCTTGCCTGAAAGGAACTCTGAATGCCCAGCCCAGCCCAAAACAACCATGGCACATGCTGAGGTCTTTGTTAATGTGACTGAACCAAACTTGGGTCTGATTGCCCATGACGATGGAAGCCAATCTATTGATGCTGGGTTGTAGTGAAGGAAAGGGCACTATTTAGTGTAAGGCACAGAGCAAGGAGCCTGGGACATTAGTGCTGAAAAAAACCAAATTCCCAGATGGTTTTCAAGAAAGCATACTTTTTATTGGAGCATATTTGATTTACAGTGATGGTTAGTTTCTGCTGCTCAGCAGACTGAATCAGTTATACATATACATATATTAACTTTTTTTAGATTCTTCTCCCATATAGGTCATTACAGAGTATTGAGTTCCCTGTGCCATTAATATATACTAGGTCCTTGCATGCATGCTTAAAACACTTCAGTCATGTCCAACTCTTTGTGACCTGACGGGCTTAGTCCAATGCATCTTGAGGAGTTCTTCACCACCACCTGGGAAGCCCAATGCTGTGCTCTGCTCTGCTTGGTCACTCAGTCATGTCCGACTCTTTGCAACCCCATAGACTGTAACCCTCAAGGCTCCCCTGTCCATGGGATTCTCCAGGCAAGAATACTGGAGTGGGTTACCATTCTCTTCTCCAGGGATCTTCCCAATCCAGGGATCAAACCCAGGTCTCCTGCACTGGATTTTTTACCAGCTGAACCACCAGGGAAGCCTGGGAAGCCCAAAAGTAGGTCCTCATTAGTTATTTATTAAGAAAGCATTTTTACAGGTCAAGTAAGGGAGATGGGGTCACAGGCTGTATGATTAGCTGATGCACAATTCTCTGATTGGCTGATGGTGAGGTCAGAGGGCGGCAACACAAGGGTTAACGCTATCAGTCCTCAGGCTCCAGTAGCCCTGGGGGCTACACATTCCTGTTCATCAAGTACTTAACACTGTCCATTTGGTGGGAGTTTCCACATCTGTGAAACAACTTAGGATGTGCCGCAGATACTATTATCTAGAGACATCAGACAGGAAGCTAAAGCAGACGACATCAAGGATGGGTTGGTGCCAGGAAGGTTACATAGAGTTCTTCTCTGTTACATTAAGACTGCATTACAGGGCCTTCCCTGGTGGTCCAGTGGGTAAGGACACCGCCTTGCAGTGCAAGGGGCACCAGTTCAATCCCTGGCCTGGAAAGATCTCACGTGCCGCGGAGCAGCTGGACTTGATGTGTCCAATTACCGAGCCGGAGCTCTGGAGCGCATGCGCCCAGAGCCAGCACTCTGCAACAAGAGAGGCCACTGTGATGGGAGGCCCACAAGAGCCAAAGAACAAAGACGGATGAAAATAGACAAATGAAAGACCAATAGAAGTGGCCTGCTCACCCTCTCCCTCCCCAACCCGCCCCCTTCAAAATAAATAAATAAATAAATGTTTAAAAAAAAAAAAAAAGACTGCATTACAATTCAACTTTTCCTGTGTCCTGTCTTATTTTCTCAACTCCTTCATGGTGCTAATCTTAAATGTTGTCCCTGAGAATTCCATCTGAGAGCCTGTTTCCAGGGAACCAGATCTAAGATGCCATTCAATCTGATCTTCTGTTTTTAGGAAGGTTGCCTTGAAAGATAAATGATAGATACCTGGGGTTTCCCAGGTGACTCAGTGGTAAAGAATCTGCCTGCCAAGCAGGAGATGCAGGTTCAGTCCCTGAGTTGAAGGATCCCCTGGAGAAGGAAATAGGGTATTAGACTTCGCCTGGTGGTCCAGTGGATAAGGACACCTCCTTGCAGTGCAAGGGGCGCCAGTTCAATCCCTGGCCTGGAAAGATCTCACGTGCCGCGGAGCAGCTGGACTTGATGTGTCCAATCACCGAGCCGGAGCTCTGGAGCGCATGCGCCCAGATCTGGCGCTCTGCGACAACAGACGCCACCGCGATGGGAGACGGATGAAAATGGAGAAATGAAAGACCAATAGAAGTGGCCTGCCCGTCCCCCTCCCTCCCCACCTCACCCCCCAAAAGATAAATAAATAAAATAAATGTCAAAAAAAAAAACAGACCATCTAAAGGGCTAGGAAGGAGGCTCTCGCGGGATGGGATACATATATACTTATGGCTGCTTCAAGTTGTACAGCAGAAACCAACACAACATTGTAAAGCAATTATTCTCCAATTTAAACAAATAGCACGTTATCCGCTGCCAAGAGGGTGGCCACTGGAGCTTTTTATTTCCCTTCAAAAACAGTTTTAATTGCAGTTAGATACACATAATACAAAGTTTACCATCTTGCCATTTTTAAGTGTACACGCAGTTCCATTGGCGCTTTCTGTTTCCTTACTTTCTTCATGAAGCTCAACAACAAGGAGTCTGTTTCTGAAAGACCTCCAACCCAGCGCACGGGAGGGAAGAGCCGAGGCCCAAAGATAAACAGATCGAACTCTTCTGCAACTTTCTATTAATGGGCCTTTCGGGCAAGTTGTTAGACCTGATAAGCCCTGACATCTTCATCTGCATATTGGGTGCAGAGCTGGCAGGAAGGCACAGTGAAAGGAAAATGTTGGCAGACAGAGTGACTCTAGTGCAGACAGAAACGGGATCTTAGGCAAGTCTCTTCTCTTCCTGAGCCTCAGTGATCTCACCTCTAACGTGGGGAATGATAGTGTCTCCCTTGTAGTGACATAATCCTGGCAGTATTCTTAATACCGTAAATTCTTTCTTTAAATAGATTGATCAGCTTTTATTTCTTCTTATATTTCTTTTTATTATTATTACAGTAGAGCTGATTTAGACTAACACTGTAAGTTTTTAATAATTGGGAGCTACTTCATCATTGAACTAGTTAACTCTGGTTAAAATAGCCAGAGTTGAATTAGGAAATTTGTGTGGGTTTTAAAAAGTGTTTCTCTACTGGGAAAAAATAAGACCAAGACTTAAATCTCTAGGTAGCAGGAAAAACTGTCCCCTCCCACAACAAAAAAAGCACCACCTTCCACGTGTTAAAAAGCCGCCCTGGTACAAATCAAGGTCTGTCCCCCATGGTGCCTCCTGCTCAGCTGCAGTGGCTGAAGGCCAAGTCCGGGACTTAGATGGAAGCTTCCGCCTGAGCTTCCCAGCAGGGACTCCTCCTGGCCCCAGATTTTGGAGCAATAAATAAGGCTCAGAGGCAATGACCTGGTAGGGTGGCCGTCTGGCAGAGTGGCAGGCTGGTGGGAAGCCATGGGTGGCAGTGGGGGGTCCAGGTCTGCATGTCTGCTCCCGTTGAAACAAACAGACACTCAAACGCCATGAAAAAGAATCTGCTTTGTCCTAGTCCTTCTGCTTCCTGACCCAGCCCAGCCCATTCCGTCCCAACTGCTTTCCTCCTAATTGCTCTGTCTACTGGACTGGCCTTTGCAGCTCAATCCATAAACATGGAAAAGCATGTCCCTGGCCCATCAGCCCATCACCCTGACATCGTGTGTGTGATGGCGCCCTAGAGTCTGTCCTATGCCCAGCACCCCGTGTCTCTCTTAGTCTTCTTCCACTCCTTTGGCTTCGCCACCCTGTGCCACCCTTGCTCTCTCCTCCAGCTCCGCTGTTCCTCTCACCTTCCCTCTTGAACTCTGTCTCTTTCCACCTCGGCAAGTTGTTAGACCTGATAAGCCCTGACATCTTCATCTGCATATTGGGTGCAGAGCTGGCAGGAAGGCACAGTGAAAGGAAAATGTTGGCAGACAGAGTGACTCTAGTGCAGACAGAAACGGGATCTTAGGCAAGTCTCTTCTCTTCCTGAGCCTCAGTGATCTCACCTCTAACGTGGGGAATGATAGTGTCTCCCTTGTAGTGACATAATCCTGGCAGTATTCTTAATACCGTAAATTCTTTCTTTAAATAGATTGATCAGCTTTTATTTCTTCTTATATTTCTTTTTATTATTATTACAGTAGAGCTGATTTAGACTAACACTGTAAGTTTTTAATAATTGGGAGCTACTTCATCATTGAACTAGTTAACTCTGGTTAAAATAGCCAGAGTTGAATTAGGAAATTTGTGTGGGTTTTAAAAAGTGTTTCTCTACTGGGAAAAAATAAGACCAAGACTTAAATCTCTAGGTAGCAGGAAAAACTGTCCCCTCCCACAACAAAAAGCACCACCTTCCACGTGTTAAAAAGCCGCCCTGGTACAAATCAAGGTCTGTCCCCCATGGTGCCTCCTGCTCAGCTGCAGTGGCTGAAGGCCAAGTCCGGGACTTAGATGGAAGCTTCCGCCTGAGCTTCCCAGCAGGGACTCCTCCTGGCCCCAGATTTTGGAGCAATAAATAAGGCTCAGAGGCAATGACCTGGTAGGGTGGCCGTCTGGCAGAGTGGCAGGCTGGTGGGAAGCCATGGGTGGCAGTGGGGGGTCCAGGTCTGCATGTCTGCTCCCGTTGAAACAAACAGACACTCAAACGCCATGAAAAAGAATCTGCTTTGTCCTAGTCCTTCTGCTTCCTGACCCAGCCCAGCCCATTCCGTCCCAACTGCTTTCCTCCTAATTGCTCTGTCTACTGGACTGGCCTTTGCAGCTCAATCCATAAACATGGAAAAGCATGTCCCTGGCCCATCAGCCCATCACCCTGACATCGTGTGTGTGATGGCGCCCTAGAGTCTGTCCTATGCCCAGCACCCCGTGTCTCTCTTAGTCTTCTTCCACTCCTTTGGCTTCGCCACCCTGTGCCACCCTTGCTCTCTCCTCCAGCTCCGCTGTTCCTCTCACCTTCCCTCTTGAACTCTGATTCTCTGTTTTCCTCTAGCTCTGTGCCTCTCTGGGTCTCACCACTAGCTCTTTCACTCAGTTCCTTCTGTCACACTATGTCTTTTTATTTCTTGGTCTTTCTATTTGCCTCTTGCCAATCTGCTGTGTGACATGATGTAAGTCCTTTGCCTTCTCTGACTATTAATCTCCGGTCTGTAAAATGAAGCTCCTTAGTAAATATTTTCCACAAGGCTCTAGGACAATCATGCCCAGTCAAGGCCTAGCTCCACCCTGGACTGAAGACGAACTCGTATGTCGCTATACAACCACCATGAGCTCTTAACATATTTGAACAGCTATCCTCCTGGTGAGAGTTACTTGCCTGGGTTCCCAAGATCACCCCTAATCGTTCTGGCTCCTCCTGCTTCTGTAGGCTGTGATGTGTGCTCAGTCATGGCCCCCTTTTTGTAGCCCCATGGACTGAAGTCCACCAGGCTCTTCTGCCCATGGAATTTTCCAGGCAAGAATAATGGAGTGGGTTGCCATTTCCTACTCCAGGGGATCTTCCCAACCCAGGGATCAAACCTGCAACTCTTGTGTCTCCTGCACTGGCAGGAGGATTCTTCACTACTAGTGCCACCTTATATGCCCCTCTGCTTCTAATTCCTATGAATTACAATGGAAAGTACCCAAAGCAGGCACAGTCAGGGGTCTCCACAACTTCTCATCCTGATTGGATGCTTTCCTTTTTTTTTTTGGCAGAATCTTTTTTTTTTTTTTTAATTTTGGCCTCTTTATTATTCTTTTATTCATTTATTTTCATCCATCTTTATTCTTTGGCCTGTGTGGAACTCCCATTGCAGCGGCCTCTCTCATTACAGAGCATGGCTCTGGGTGCATGCACTCCAAAGCACTGGCTTGTAATTGGACACACCGGTCCAGCTGCTCTGCAGCACGTGGAATCTTCCCGGGCCAGAGATCGAACCGGTGCCCTTGCACTGCAAGGTGGACTCTTTACCCCCTGGACTCGAAATGTTACTATTCATTTCTCCATTTATATGTTTAATTGCTAGCCTGAGGCCCTTCCAGGCCCCTTATCCTATTGTGGGAGTCATGCAGTCACCATTAAGTCTGACTCTCATTGAAAATGTGACAAAAGGAACTTCCCTGGTGGTCCAGTGGCCAGAGCTCCAACCTCCCAATGCAGGAGGCCTGGGTGTGATCCGTGGTCAGAGAACTAGATCCCACACAGGTGAACAAGAGTTCACATGGCGCAGTTAAATCATACACCACAACTAAGGAGTCTGCATGCTACAACAAAGATCAAAGATCATGTGTGCCACAACTAAGACCTAGCAAGTGAAATAAATATAAACATGTAAAAAAGAAAATATCACATGAGCAAGAAATAAATTTTATTGTTTTAAATAACTGAAATTAAGGGTTATTTGTTCCAGAAGCATAAGTCAACTCAAAAAATCAGCATTCAATGATGAGTTAAAACATAGTAATATTGCATTTCTTACATGATACATGATTTGGTTTGGGAGGATTTGTTTTGTTTGAGGGGTATTTTGGGTGTTTTTCTTTGTGGGAGGTTACATTTACTCAGTACTTACTACATACCAGACCCTGAGGTTTTTACATATGATCTCGATTAATCCTCTTATGGGAAATCATTTCTTCTTTTATTCATTCGTTCAATAAATATTTATGGTGTGACAACCAGGAGTGAGGCGCCTGAGAATATAATGGGGAGAAGATAGGCATCATTGGCCCTAATTTCCTGGAGCTTAGTCTGTGCAAGGTAGAGTACTGAGGCAGATGTCATTAAATAATCTAACAGAAGAGAAGCAACTCAAATTGCAGTTGTGTCTCTGAGAGAATCCATGCTATGAATATGCATCAGGAGGAAGTCTAACCTAAACTGAGGATGGGAGTGTTGTATTGCATTCGGGAACTCCCATTGCAGCGGCCTCTCATTACAGAGCATGGCTCTGGGTGCATGCACTCCAAAGCACTGGCTTGTAATTGGACACACCGGTCCAGCTGCTCTGCAGCACGTGGAATCTTCCCGGGCCAGAGATCGAACCGGTGCCCTTGCACTGCAAGGTGGACTCTTTACCCCCTGGACTCGAAATGTTACTATTCATTTCTCCATTTATATGTTTAATTGCTAGCCTGAGGCCCTTCCAGGCCCCTTATCCTATTGTGGGAGTCATGCAGTCACCATTAAGTCTGACTCTCATTGAAAATGTGACAAAAGGAACTTCCCTGGTGGTCCAGTGGCCAGAGCTCCAACCTCCCAATGCAGGAGGCCTGGGTGTGATCCGTGGTCAGAGAACTAGATCCCACACAGGTGAACAAGAGTTCACATGGCGCAGTTAAATCATACACCACAACTAAGGAGTCTGCATGCTACAACAAAGATCAAAGATCATGTGTGCCACAACTAAGACCTAGCAAGTGAAATAAATATAAACATGTAAAAAAGAAAATATCACATGAGCAAGAAATAAATTTTATTGTTTTAAATAACTGAAATTAAGGGTTATTTGTTCCAGAAGCATAAGTCAACTCAAAAAATCAGCATTCAATGATGAGTTAAAACATAGTAATATTGCATTTCTTACATGATACATGATTTGGTTTGGGAGGATTTGTTTTGTTTGAGGGGTATTTTGGGTGTTTTTCTTTGTGGGAGGTTACATTTACTCAGTACTTACTACATACCAGACCCTGAGGTTTTTACATATGATCTCGATTAATCCTCTTATGGGAAATCATTTCTTCTTTTATTCATTCGTTCAATAAATATTTATGGTGTGACAACCAGGAGTGAGGCGCCTGAGAATATAATGGGGAAGAAGATAGGCATCATTGGCCCTAATTTCCTGGAGCTTAGTCTGTGCAAGGTAGAGTACTGAGGCAGATGTCATTAAATAATCTAACAGAAGAGAAGCAACTCAAATTGCAGTTGTGTCTCTGAGAGAATCCATGCTATGAATATGCATCAGGAGGAAGTCTAACCTAAACTGAGGATGGGAGTGTTGTATTGGGGAAAGCATCCCTAGGATTTTCTCAGGATGAAGTAAGATAAGCCTCTGTTAATAGCATTGTTTCCATTATCTCATCTTACTGTTGAGAAAACAAGTGTTTTCATAGTGATGGTTTGTAAATGGCACAACCAGGATTTAAACCAAGCTCTAACTCCAAAGTTAACCTTAACCACTATAACCACTAACTACTAAAGATATACCTTTGTATTCAGAATAAGATGAGTAGCTCAGTATGTAAGAAAATTATTCAGATTTTCGACTGTGGTCTCAATATTCTAAGTAAAACTGGAATTTTGTTAGGATTGCGATGTTTCCCAAAGTAGCCAGCTACGTGAGGATGGAGACATATTTTAAATGTTTAAATAAATATATTTGGGGTGGAGGCAAGTATGCCATTTCTGAACTCAGAAGAGAAATAGAAGCGAAGATTAAAAACTAAAGGCAGCATCAGCTAAACCAGCAATAAAAATAGCAATTAGAATCAATTTTTGAGCCACAATCAAAAAGCCCCACCCCATTCCCTGCCACATCTCTTCAAAACAGATGATAAGTTAATTCCCAGCTCTTTGCAATTCATATTGTCTGTTCTCAAAAGGAATTCTACAGCACAGCAGATCAGTATGGATAATTATATCATGCTTATAAAGCATTTTGTAAGTAAGAATTGCTGTTGAAGGAACAGGACAGTTGCTAGCATAAATAAACAGGCAGAAGTTGAAGGATGGAAGAAAACTGAAAAATCAAGATTTCCCACTCTAACATCAACCTTTCTAGACTCTGACTGAGCTAATACACACTCTTACTTAATTCTCCTCTGAAAACACACACATACAAACAACTGAGGGTATAGCTGTTCACCATTTGAGGGATCTTTGATTGCAAGCAATGGAAACTGACACAAGCAGAGAAGGAACTAACTAAAAAGAGTTCCTCAGTGGGAAGGCAGAAGCACTGGTAGCCAAAGTTGTTCATTATCCTCACCTTAGTGCCCTCTCCAAACTGGACTGGACTGGCATCCACGGAATCTTGTGACTGCATTCCTCTGCTCAGAATTCTACCTCGTAAGTGGGGAGCCTATCCCTTCTCCAGGGCATCTTCCTGACTCAGGAATCAAACTGGGGTCTCCTGCATTGCAGTCAGATTCTTTACCAACTGAGCTACCAGGGAAGACCTCTACATCTTTCTCCAAAACTCAAGTAAAGTAGAGGACAGCTGTTTTATTAACTAAGAACCTAATTTAATGATAGCTTGAGGATACAAGTACAGATAATCCGTGCTGTGCCTCAACCTAACCGTTTGCTGAATTAATTATTTTGGCTTCCTTTCTTTCCCACTGGTCCATGTCACAAATCTCATATGCACTCCACTGGGCAGCATGACCTTTCACATACCCAGACCACAGACATATCTCACATGAGTAAGGCGGCGCCAGGCACCTCTTACCCCCACGTGAAGGTTTTTGAAAAAACAAGTATGCCATTTCTGAACTCAGAAGAGAAATAGAAGCGAAGATTAAAAACTAAAGGCAGCATCAGCTAAACCAGCAATAAAAATAGCAATTAGAATCAATTTTTGAGCCACAATCAAAAAGCCCCACCCCATTCCCTGCCACATCTCTTCAAAACAGATGATAAGTTAATTCCCAGCTCTTTGCAATTCATATTGTCTGTTCTCAAAAGGAATTCTACAGCACAGCAGATCAGTATGGATAATTATATCATGCTTATAAAGCATTTTGTAAGTAAGAATTGCTGTTGAAGGAACAGGACAGTTGCTAGCATAAATAAACAGGCAGAAGTTGAAGGATGGAAGAAAACTGAAAAATCAAGATTTCCCACTCTAACATCAACCTTTCTAGACTCTGACTGAGCTAATACACACTCTTACTTAATTCTCCTCTGAAAACACACACATACAAACAACTGAGGGTATAGCTGTTCACCATTTGAGGGATCTTTGATTGCAAGCAATGGAAACTGACACAAGCAGAGAAGGAACTAACTAAAAAGAGTTCCTCAGTGGGAAGGCAGAAGCACTGGTAGCCAAAGTTGTTCATTATCCTCACCTTAGTGCCCTCTCCAAACTGGACTGGACTGGCATCCACGGAATCTTGTGACTGCATTCCTCTGCTCAGAATTCTACCTCGTAAGGGGGGAGTCTATCCCTTCTCCAGGGCATCTTCCTGACTCAGGAATCAAACTGGGGTCTCCTGCATTGCAGTCAGATTCTTTACCAACTGAGCTACCAGGGAAGACCTCTACATCTTTCTCCAAAACTCAAGTAAAGTAGAGGACAGCTGTTTTATTAACTAAGAACCTAATTTAATGATAGCTTGAGGATACAAGTACAGATAATCCGTGCTGTGCCTCAACCTAACCGTTTGCTGAATTAATTATTTTGGCTTCCTTTCTTTCCCACTGGTCCATGTCACAAATCTCATATGCACTCCACTGGGCAGCATGACCTTTCACATACCCAGACCACAGACATATCTCACATGAGTAAGGTGGGGGCAGGCACCTCTTACTCCCACGTGAAGGTATGAATGGGTCCCACTGTTCAGGAGGCCAATTGACAAACTTATGTAGATAGTGTTAAATCACAGAAATCAGAGAAGAGGAGGGGAAAAAGGAACCCAAATTGGAAAGGAAGAAGTAAAACCATCACTGTTTGCAGATAACATGATCCTATACATAAAAACTCCTAAATGCACCACCAGAAAATCCACTTTTCACATAACTGAATTTATTTTTTTTAGTTTGTACAGGAGCACAAAACACCCCAAATGACCAAAACCATCTTGAGAAAGAAGAATGGAGCTGGAGGAATCATGTGCTCTGACTTCAGCCTATATTACAAAACTATAATAATCAAATCAGTATGGTATTGGTACAAAAACAGACACATATATCAATGGGACAGGACAGAAACTCCATAACCTACACACTTATGGTCAATTAATCTATGACAAAGGAGGCAAGAATATATAGTAGAGAAAAGACAGTCTCTTTAATAAGTGGTGCTGGGAAAACTGGCCAGCTGCAATAAGAATAAAATTAGAATATACTTTAACACCATACACACAAATACATTCAAATTGTATTAAAGATCTAAATGTAAGACTGAATAGAATACTGTAAAACTCAAGGAGAAGGGGCTTCCCTGGTGGTCCAGTGGGTAAGGACACCGCCTTGCAGTGCAAGGGACGCCAGTTTGATACCTGGCCTGGGAAGATCCCATGTTCTGCGGAGCGGCTGGACCAATGTGTCCAACTACTGAGCCAGAGCTCTGGAGCGCATGTGCCCAGAGCCAGTGCTCTACAGTGAGAGAGGTCACTACAATGGGACACCCACACAGACTGAAGAACAAAGATGGATGAAAATAAATAATGAAAGACCAATAGAAGTGACCCGCCCACCCCTCGCCCTCCCCAATCCACCCCGCCCCACCTCCGCAAAAAAAAAGAAAAAAACTTGAGGAGGAAAAGATAGGCAAGGACACTTTGACATAAATTGTGCAATATCTTTTTTGACCCATCTCCTGGATTAATGAAAACAAAAGTAAAAATAAACAAATGGGACCTAATTAAACTTTAGAAGTTTTGTATAGCAAAGGAAACCATAAATAAAATGAAAAGGCAACCTACAGAATGAGATAAAATATTTGCAAACAATGCAACCAACAAAGAATTAATGTCCAAAATATACAAACAGCTCATACAGAAAAAAATATTTTTTAAAAATCTAATCAAAAAATGGGAAGACCAAAATAGACATTTCTCCAAAGAAGGCATAAGAGATAGCCAATAGGCACATGAGAAGATGCTCCACATCACTGGTATTGAAATGTAAATCAAAACTGCAAGGAGGTATCACCTCATACTGCTGAGAATGACCATTATCAAAAGGTCTACCAATAATAAATGCTGGAGAGGGTGTGGAGAAAAAGGAATACTTCCACACTGTCAGTGGGAATTTAACTTAGTGCAACTACTATTGAAGTTCCCACTCCTGGGCATATATCCAGAGAAAAGTCTAATTCAAAAAGATGCATGCATTGCTGGTGGGAATGTAAATTAATACAACCTCTATGGAAGACAATCTGGAGATTCCTTAAAAAACTAAAAATAGAAGCACCCTATGACCCAGCAATCCCACTCTTAGGCCTATATCCTGATGAAATCAAAAATGAAAGAGGCACCTGTACCCCAATGTTCATTGCAGCTTTCTATACAATAGCCAGAACATGGAAGCAACCTAGATGTCCATCGACAAATGAATGGATACAGAAGCTCTGGTACATATATACAATGGAATACTACTCAGCTGTTAAAAGAAATGCAGAAGACTCAGTCCTATTGAGGTGGCTGGCTCTAGAACCTATCATAAAAAGTGAAGTAAGTCAAAAAGAGAAAGACAAGTATAGTATACTAACTCATATATATGGGATCTAGTAAGATGGTCATGATAACACACGCAGTGAACTCATGAAAAAACAGAGAATAGACATAAAGACATTGTGGAGACCGAACAGTGGGAGGGAGTAACATGGAAACCTATACTGTCATGTGTAGAAAAGATAGTTATTGTCATTGTGCTAGGGGAATAGGAGTACCTACAACCACTTGGAGCGATGGTCTGGAGGGATGGGAGGGGGGAACTGGGTAGGGGGAGGGTCAAGGGATATGCATATGAATGATCTGGGAACATACATGTACAAAAATAAATAAATAAATAAATAAATAAAAATCACACACACAAAAAAAGATGCATGCACCCCATTATGCACAGAAGCATCATTTACAATAGCCAGGACATGGAAGCAATCTAAATGTCCATCGACAAATGAATGGATACAGAAGCTCTGGTACATATATACAATGGAATACTACTCAGCTGTTAAAAGAAATGCAGAAGACTCAGTCCTATTGAGGTGGCTGGCTCTAGAACCTATCATAAAAAGTGAAGTAAGTCAAAAAGAGAAAGACAAGTATAGTATACTAACTCATATATATGGGATCTAGTAAGATGGTCATGATAACACACGCAGTGAACTCATGAAAAAACAGAGAATAGACATAAAGACATTGTGGAGACCGAACAGTGGGAGGGAGTAACATGGAAACCTATACTGTCATGTGTAGAAAAGATAGTTATTGTCATTGTGCTAGGGGAATAGGAGTACCTACAACCACTTGGAGCGATGGTCTGGAGGGATGGGAGGGGGGAACTGGGTAGGGGGAGGGTCAAGGGATATGCATATGAATGATCTGGGAACATACATGTACAAAAATAAATAAATAAATAAATAAATAAAAATCACACACACAAAAAAAGATGCATGCACCCCATTATGCACAGAAGCATCATTTACAATAGCCAGGACATGGAAGCAATCTAAATGTCCATCAATAGATGACTGGATAAAGAAGATGTGGTGTATATATATATGTATATATCTCACAGCCTTAAAACAAATAAAATAATGCAATTTTCAGCAACATGGATGACCTAGAGGTTAAGTAAAATAAATCAGACTGAGAAAGACAAATACCTTGATATCACTTACATGTGGAATCTCAAAAAAAAATGATATAAATGAACTTATTTACAAAACAGAAATAGACTCACAGACATAGAAAATAAATGTATGCTTACCAAAGGAGAAAGAGTGAGGAGGGATAAATTTGAAATTGGGGATTAACAGATACACAGTGCTATATATACAATAGACAACCAACAATGACCTACTGTGTAGCAGAGGGAACTATATTCAATATTTTGTAATGGC
Source organism: Tragulus kanchil (assembly GCA_022376925.1). Lineage (NCBI taxonomy): Eukaryota > Metazoa > Chordata > Mammalia > Artiodactyla > Tragulidae > Tragulus > Tragulus kanchil. Next base: position 110,034,634 of record JAIOJX010000002.1, on the reverse strand, counting down.
TTATAACAGAAAAGAATTTGAAAAAGAATATATTTGTATATGTGTGTGTATGTGCATGCACATGTGTGTATTCATCAGTCAATTATACTTCAATCAAAAATAAAAATAATTTTAAAAACTAGTGAAATGTTTACACTCTTTCACCACCATTCCACTTACAAGAATCTATTCTAAGGATACAATGAGTAACATAAATGTTCAAAGTAACATTGCTTATGAAACTGAACATGAAAATCAGTCTCAGTGGTAGGGTTGTAAGGAAATGTTTAGTAATTATGCTAACTCTTATGAATACTTTATTCCAGATATTGTGCTAATCCCATCTTTGGTGACCAAGAGAAGATACCTTATAGATCTCCACCTAAGGGGAGAGTCATTGATAAAAAGCCCAAGTGCTGCCCCGGAAAAGCTATCACTATATTTGCATGGTGGCCATGCACCCCACAGGGTGCCTCCAACCAATGTCTGAGAGCTGCAGGATATCAAGATAGATCATCCTGGGAGACATGAGACTTCTCAGACAGACAGCATTGGCTTAAGATCTCCCGGATGGCCTTTTGAACCTTCCTGAAACCTCATGACAATCTAGGACACTTCCACCCAACTCAACCAAAGAGTGAAGTCCCTCTCTGCTTTACTCGGGGGCAAACTAACATCGTGGCCTGGTGGCTCCTCTCAACTTCTCTGGCCCCCTCGCTTTTTCCTTTCACAGGCATGGCCCCTAATAAAAAGCCTTGATCCTGTCTCGGTGTCCACTTCTTAGAAACCAGGAACTAACTGGAACCAACTCACTGAAATGGACACAAGTGAGACCAGGTGTGGACTGAGAAAATAGGCAGTCAAATGGGGATTTGAGACTAGCTTACCCAATGCAGGGCAAATGAAAGAGATGGTCTCCTGGTGGCCAGGTGAATATGGATAGTGTCCATCACAAGGTAGTGACCAAATTACTTTGATCTGGGGAAACGTCCCATGGAAGGAAATCCTATATCAAGTGCAGTGATGTAAGTGGTTTAAACCATGGGGGCAGTAATACAGAGTTGGTTGGTTACTAGCAAGTTGTATTGATTGACTGGTTACTACAGAAAACTATGGAGAGATTGAGGCTGTTAACAAAGAATTAATGGCCAAGGCTGAGGCCCAGAGAGATGTTATTGTCTATAAAGGAAGAACAGACACAGCTGAATAGCAGGCTGATGACCTAATTGTTAAATAACAGAAAAGAATTTGAAAAAGAATATATTTGTATATGTGTGTGTATGTGCATGCACATGTGTGTATTCATCAGTCAATTATACTTCAATCAAAAATAAAAATAATTTTAAAAACTAGTGAAATGTTTACACTCTTTCACCACCATTCCACTTACAAGAATCTATTCTAAGGATACAATGAGTAACATAAATGTTCAAAGTAACATTGCTTATGAAACTGAACATGAAAATCAGTCTCAGTGGTAGGGTTGTAAGGAAATGTTTAGTAATTATGCTAACTCTTATGAATACTTTATTCCAGATATTGTGCTAATCCCATCTTTGGTGACCAAGAGAAGATACCTTATAGATCTCCACCTAAGGGGAGAGTCATTGATAAAAAGCCCAAGTGCTGCCCCGGAAAAGCTATCACTATATTTGCATGGTGGCCATGCACCCCACAGGGTGCCTCCAACCAATGTCTGAGAGCTGCAGGATATCAAGATAGATCATCCTGGGAGACATGAGACTTCTCAGACAGACAGCATTGGCTTAAGATCTCCCGGATGGCCTTTTGAACCTTCCTGAAACCTCATGACAATCTAGGACACTTCCACCCAACTCAACCAAAGAGTGAAGTCCCTCTCTGCTTTACTCGGGGGCAAACTAACATCGTGGCCTGGTGGCTCCTCTCAACTTCTCTGGCCCCCTCGCTTTTTCCCTTCACCGGCATGGCCCCTAATAACTCGCCTTGATCCTGTCTCGGTGTCCACTTCTTAGAAACCAGGAACTAACTGGAACCAACTCACTGAAATGGACACAAGTGAGACCAGGTGTGGACTGAGAAAATAGGCAGTCAAATGGGGATTTGAGACTAGCTTACCCAATGCAGGGCAAATGAAAGAGATGGTCTCCTGGTGGCCAGGTGAATATGGATAGTGTCCATCACAAGGTAGTGACCAAATTACTTTGATCTGGGGAAACGTCCCATGGAAGGAAATCCTATATCAAGTGCAGTGATGTAAGTGGTTTAAACCATGGGGGCAGTAATACAGAGTTGGTTGGTTACTAGCAAGTTGTATTGATTGACTGGTTACTACAGAAAACTATGGAGAGATTGAGGCTGTTAACAAAGAATTAATGGCCAAGGCTGAGGCCCAGAGAGATGTTATTGTCTATAAAGGAAGAACAGACACAGCTGAATAGCAGGCTGATGACCTAATTGTTAGAACTTACAGAACTCTAGAGACATTTGCATGTTCAGTTAAGGTAGGTCTATTATACAAGGGTTAGGGGCCTGGTGGGAAAAGCAGGATCCTGAAACATGGGATGGAGACATCCAGACAGAGGTTAACTAGGACTTGGAGGGTGTGGATTCTGTAAACCCCACTGGAGTCTCTGGGTTTGCAAAGGTGCCCTCTCTTCCCCAGTAAGAGATTCACTGGGAGATGCTGCAGAAGCCTGCCCTCAACAAGGCAACAGAAACCGCCTTCACCTTCTTCCCTGGCTGCCAGACCACTCACTAGGGCTAAATCCCAGGATAAGATGGCTAGAAACATGTGGGCTTGATAAGGGAGGAGAGAGATTACATTCCTGAAGAACTGAAGGAATTATGCAGCCCTGAACAGCCATGCTGTTTCTCCCAGGCTGCCACAACGATGCCTGTGTCTGTCAAGGTTGCTGATACAGTCCTGTTTCTTGGGAGGCATTGGAGTGCTATGGTCCATAAGCATACAGAAATAGATGTGGAAATGGAGAAATAGCTGGGCGTTCAATTTCTTATAAAATACAGTCTTCACTCACATGCACACACAAAAAAGGAGAGGAATCCAAGAAAAATGAGTGCTGACCCACCAAAAGATATTTTCAAGAATGTTTGTGCTTTATTCATAAAACATAAAAACGGGAAACAACTCAAATGTTCATCAATGAATAAATAGATGTTGGTATAGGATACAACAGAATCATCATATAAAAATAGAATAACAACAATGAAGGCTACAGCTATATGCTATAGCAAGATAGATGAATCTCATGAGAGTCCATATATATTAAATTTGAAATCATGAGAACTATTCAAAGAAGGACCAAACTAAGGGTACCCTGGGAGACAAAGAGGTGAGTATTGATTGAAAAGTGGCGGGAGGGGCGGGGGATGTGGAGTGTTGCTGGAAATGTTATTTATCTTGATCTAGGTGGTGATTACATCATTGTATAAGTACAATTTTATTATAATTTGGACTCAAAATGTGTACACTTTATTATAAACCTTCCCTGGTAACTCAGCTGGTAAAGAATCAGCCTGCAACAGCAGATCCCAGTTTGATTCCTGGGTCGGATAGATCCCCTGGAGAAGGGATAGGCTTCCAGCTCCAGTGTTCTTGGGCTTCCCTGGTGCCTCAGCTGGTAAAGAATCAGCCTGCAATGTGGGAGGCCTGGATTCGATCCCTGGGTTGGGAAGATCCCCTAGAGGAGGGCATGGGAATCCACTCCAGTATTCTTGCCTGGAGAATCCCATGGACAGAGAAGCCTGGGCTTCTATGACTGCTAAGATTCAATAAAATGCTTCAGAAGCAATAAAAAGATGAGACAGTAGACCAAAATATTAACATTGCCTATCTCTGCTTGATGGAATTATGAAAAATGTTTAATCCCTTCATTATAAGTCTCTGTGTTTCCTCAATTGTCTCCTAATTTTTATCAAGAGGCAAAAATAACAGGAGTTATTTTTAAGAAGGGAAATGTATCAGGTGCAGATTTCACACTGATGTCAGATGCAGGCACTTTATATGCAAAGCTGGTATCATGAAAATTGTCTGGGCCACCGAAAACATTATTCTTTGTCCTGGTTTTCCCCAATTCATCACAATCCTAATGCAATAACAGCATTGACAGTATAGTTAAATAACTCTATCTATGGTAATGTTCTCTAGAAATTAAAACTTGAGCCCCATAATTTGGAACCCAAAAGCCATGGTACTTCAAGTATTTAGGCCTACTGCACATTGCTCCTTAAAAAGTACCAACAATACCTCAAATCAAGCCGCAATTATAGACCTGTAAATGTAAAGCCATTATTATGTCTGGGCAAATACCTGAATTCCACTTGCATTTTAATAGTTGTTTTCTAATATTGAAGGCTACAGCTATATGCTATAGCAAGATAGATGAATCTCATGAGAGTCCATATATATTAAATTTGAAATCATGAGAACTATTCAAAGAAGGACCAAACTAAGGGTACCCTGGGAGACAAAGAGGTGAGTATTGATTGAAAAGTGGCGGGAGGGGCGGGGGATGTGGAGTGTTGCTGGAAATGTTATTTATCTTGATCTAGGTGGTGATTACATCATTGTATAAGTACAATTTTATTATAATTTGGACTCAAAATGTGTACACTTTATTATAAACCTTCCCTGGTAACTCAGCTGGTAAAGAATCAGCCTGCAACAGCAGATCCCAGTTTGATTCCTGGGTCGGATAGATCCCCTGGAGAAGGGATAGGCTTCCAGCTCCAGTGTTCTTGGGCTTCCCTGGTGCCTCAGCTGGTAAAGAATCAGCCTGCAATGTGGGAGGCCTGGATTCGATCCCTGGGTTGGGAAGATCCCCTAGAGGAGGGCATGGGAATCCACTCCAGTATTCTTGCCTGGAGAATCCCATGGACAGAGAAGCCTGGGCTTCTATGACTGCTAAGATTCAATAAAATGCTTCAGAAGCAATAAAAAGATGAGACAGTAGACCAAAATATTAACATTGCCTATCTCTGCTTGATGGAATTATGAAAAATGTTTAATCCCTTCATTATAAGTCTCTGTGTTTCCTCAATTGTCTCCTAATTTTTATCAAGAGGCAAAAATAACAGGAGTTATTTTTAAGAAGGGAAATGTATCAGGTGCAGATTTCACACTGATGTCAGATGCAGGCACTTTATATGCAAAGCTGGTATCATGAAAATTGTCTGGGCCACCGAAAACATTATTCTTTGTCCTGGTTTTCCCCAATTCATCACAATCCTAATGCAATAACAGCATTGACAGTATAGTTAAATAACTCTATCTATGGTAATGTTCTCTAGAAATTAAAACTTGAGCCCCATAATTTGGAACCCAAAAGCCATGGTACTTCAAGTATTTAGGCCTACTGCACATTGCTCCTTAAAAAGTACCAACAATACCTCAAATCAAGCCGCAATTATAGACCTGTAAATGTAAAGCCATTATTATGTCTGGGCAAATACCTGAATTCCACTTGCATTTTAATAGTTGTTTTCTAATATTGAAGTTGCTAATGCTTTTGTCACCTCTTAATGACTATTCTTAGCAAACAAATTCTGTGCCTTACAATTAGTGATTTTCTTCCTAATTGTGGCTTTTTTCAATTTTCACATGAGATGACAAAAAATTTGTTTTGCCCAAGAACTAGCTTATTACTTAATGAAAAATGTCTAATAGCAGCCTTTTAGATACCCTGTCAAAATCAAAAGCAGCATGCAAAGAAGAGAGCGGTTGCTTTCATATTAACATTCAAAATTAATTTCTGGGTAGGGGCTGCGAGTGAGATGTAGGAGGCATAATTTCTTCCAAAAAGATTAAAATAGATATTCTTTCTTGGAGTCTGTGGAGTTTAAAAGTGTTAAATATTGCTCTCCCTTTCTTCCCTCTCTGTGTGTGTCTTTCTCTCTCTCTCTCCCCTCCCTTCCTTTTTTATTTTTTATTTTTTTGACTTTTTCTTCGCCTGTGACATACAGATATACACCCAGCCATTGGGATTCAAACTGCAGAATGGGAAAAGATTATTCTCCCTTTCTGAGTCTGGTAATTTCCATATTGCTATATTGATCAATTATCAAATTACCTGATTTTCAACCCAGGCTTAGATGATTTAATTTCACTTCCACATACCCCACCCTACACCCAAATATATCTGGTATGTTAAATGCTTTTGCTGACCAGGACGTTTTGCCCTAGGACAAACATCCTACCAGTTCTTTGAGTTTTGAACCATAAATATAGCATGTTGGGAATGGAACAGAATCTAATATTGTCCCCTAAACAAGCCGTCCTATTCTCTCTGGCAGATGCAGTCTGGTTCACTTGGCTGGGTTTGTTAATAATGTGGAGGGGAAGCAAACTTTATCAAAAAGTAGTGACTCATTTTTCTTATCGAATGAAATCCATAAAAGATTTAGGCACAACCCAAACAATTTATGTTAAATAACTCTATCTATGGTAATGTTCTCTAGAAATTAAAACTTGAGCCCCATAATTTGGAACCCAAAAGCCATGGTACTTCAAGTATTTAGGCCTACTGCACATTGCTCCTTAAAAAGTACCAACAATACCTCAAATCAAGCCGCAATTATAGACCTGTAAATGTAAAGCCATTATTATGTCTGGGCAAATACCTGAATTCCACTTGCATTTTAATAGTTGTTTTCTAATATTGAAGTTGCTAATGCTTTTGTCACCTCTTAATGACTATTCTTAGCAAACAAATTCTGTGCCTTACAATTAGTGATTTTCTTCCTAATTGTGGCTTTTTTCAATTTTCACATGAGATGACAAAAAATTTGTTTTGCCCAAGAACTAGCTTATTACTTAATGAAAAATGTCTAATAGCAGCCTTTTAGATACCCTGTCAAAATCAAAAGCAGCATGCAAAGAAGAGAGCGGTTGCTTTCATATTAACATTCAAAATTAATTTCTGGGTAGGGGCTGCGAGTGAGATGTAGGAGGCATAATTTCTTCCAAAAAGATTAAAATAGATATTCTTTCTTGGAGTCTGTGGAGTTTAAAAGTGTTAAATATTGCTCTCCCTTTCTTCCCTCTCTGTGTGTGTCTTTCTCTCTCTCTCTCCCCTCCCTTCCTTTTTTATTTTTTATTTTTTTGACTTTTTCTTCGCCTGTGACATACAGATATACACCCAGCCATTGGGATTCAAACTGCAGAATGGGAAAAGATTATTCTCCCTTTCTGAGTCTGGTAATTTCCATATTGCTATATTGATCAATTATCAAATTACCTGATTTTCAACCCAGGCTTAGATGATTTAATTTCACTTCCACATACCCCACCCTACACCCAAATATATCTGGTATGTTAAATGCTTTTGCTGACCAGGACGTTTTGCCCTAGGACAAACATCCTACCAGTTCTTTGAGTTTTGAACCATAAATATAGCATGTTGGGAATGGAACAGAATCTAATATTGTCCCCTAAACAAGCCGTCCTATTCTCTCTGGCAGATGCAGTCTGGTTCACTTGGCTGGGTTTGTTAATAATGTGGAGGGGAAGCAAACTTTATCAAAAAGTAGTGACTCATTTTTCTTATCGAATGAAATCCATAAAAGATTTAGGCACAACCCAAACAATTTATGTCTTAAATATTCATGCCCTAGTCCCAGCCCTGAAATGACATTTAAATTGTGTCTGGGGAATTTGTTGTTAGCTAACTGCCATGGCCCACTTCAGAGGGCTTCAAAGACCAGGAGAGAGAGGGAAATTCTGAGACCCATTTTCCATTTCAAAGATTTATGAGGGAGCAAATGAAATTCGCTCCTGCTCTCAGCCGTGGCCCCCTGGGAAAGGAAACACTGTCCGAATCAAGTAAATAAGGTCCTTTGTGTCAGCAAAGGCTGTGGTGGGTGAAATTAATGTTCAAGTGATCCTGGAGTTTCTCAGATAGATTTTTTAAAGCAAGGTTTCTCAACTTCGGAACTGTTGATATTTGGGGCTGGATAATTTTCTTGTGGGGGCTCTTTGTCCACTGTAGGATAGTTAGCAGCATCCCTAGAGGCCAGTGGCATCCCCCAGGATGTTAGCACCAGGAAATGTCTCCAGATATTGCAGAATGTTCCGGGGTGTTCTAGGGTCAGAGAAGGAGCAGGAGGAAGGAAGATCAGATCTTCCTTGGTAAGGACAAAGAAGTCATCTGTCCCTAGTTTATCCTAAACTTGGGGGAGATAACTTTTCTTTTGGACTTTTTTCAGCTTTCAGCATTTTTTTAAATTGGGCTATAATTGGCATAGAACATTATGTAAATTTAAGCTATTTTGTGCTTAGTCACTCAGTTGTGTCCAACTCTTTGTGACCCCATGGACTGCAGCCCTCCTTTGGGAAGTTGAAGCTATTTAACATGTCTATTTCATACACTTATATATTGCAATATTGTGTCACATATTTATTATTTACTTTTGTGGTGAGAACAATTAAGATCTACTATCTTAGCTACTTTGAACCATAAATATAGCATGTTGGGAATGGAACAGAATCTAATATTGTCCCTAAACAAGCCGTCCTATTCTCTCTGGCAGATGCAGTCTGGTTCACTTGGCTGGGTTTGTTAATAATGTGGAGGGGAAGCAAACTTTATCAAAAAGTAGTGACTCATTTTTCTTATCGAATGAAATCCATAAAAGATTTAGGCACAACCCAAACAATTTATGTCTTAAATATTCATGCCCTAGTCCCAGCCCTGAAATGACATTTAAATTGTGTCTGGGGAATTTGTTGTTAGCTAACTGCCATGGCCCACTTCAGAGGGCTTCAAAGACCAGGAGAGAGAGGGAAATTCTGAGACCCATTTTCCATTTCAAAGATTTATGAGGGAGCAAATGAAATTCGCTCCTGCTCTCAGCCGTGGCCCCCTGGGAAAGGAAACACTGTCCGAATCAAGTAAATAAGGTCCTTTGTGTCAGCAAAGGCTGTGGTGGGTGAAATTAATGTTCAAGTGATCCTGGAGTTTCTCAGATAGATTTTTTAAAGCAAGGTTTCTCAACTTCGGAACTGTTGATATTTGGGGCTGGATAATTTTCTTGTGGGGGCTCTTTGTCCACTGTAGGATAGTTAGCAGCATCCCTAGAGGCCAGTGGCATCCCCCAGGATGTTAGCACCAGGAAATGTCTCCAGATATTGCAGAATGTTCCGGGGTGTTCTAGGGTCAGAGAAGGAGCAGGAGGAAGGAAGATCAGATCTTCCTTGGTAAGGACAAAGAAGTCATCTGTCCCTAGTTTATCCTAAACTTGGGGGAGATAACTTTTCTTTTGGACTTTTTTCAGCTTTCAGCATTTTTTTAAATTGGGCTATAATTGGCATAGAACATTATGTAAATTTAAGCTATTTTGTGCTTAGTCACTCAGTTGTGTCCAACTCTTTGTGACCCCATGGACTGCAGCCCTCCTTTGGGAAGTTGAAGCTATTTAACATGTCTATTTCATACACTTATATATTGCAATATTGTGTCACATATTTATTATTTACTTTTGTGGTGAGAACAATTAAGATCTACTATCTTAGCTACTTTGAGATCTATAATGCAATTTGATTGATTATAATTGCTATGCTCTACATTAGATCTTTAGGAATTATCTATCCACTAAATATCCAAATTTAGTTGTATGTTTGCACTCTTAAACAACATCTCCTCAATTCCCACACACCCCAAACCCTGCTAATCGCAATTCTACTCTTTGTTTCTATGAATTTGATATTTTTAAATCCTACATATAAATGAAATCACACAGTATTTTTCTGTCTGATTTATCTGCCTGAGCATAATGCCCTCTACATTCATCTACATTGTCACAAATGGCAAGATTAATTGACTAACTACCAAACCATTATTGACCACCTATCATGTGCCAAACTTCGCTCTGAGCACTTGGGGTACAACCATGAAGAAAACAGTAAAACAATTCTTCTTTCGTACAGTCCATATTTTTGCAGTGGATAAAACCAACACAAAAAAATAAATGTATGACCAGTTAGGTGACCAAAGAAAGAAAGAAAGAAAATGTTGATACCCAAAGAGCAATGAGTAGAGTGAGAGGAAACCCAGGGAGCATATAACCTAGAAGTTAGGAGAGAAGGGTGAGATCAACTGTGTTAAATATGGCTGACGGGTCAAGTGACCACTGGTTTTAACAACATGAGGATCAACATGGAGGTCACTAGTGACCTTCACAAAAGCATTTTCAGTGCAGTGCTGGAGGCTAAAGCCAACTGTAGTAAGATTCTTTTAACAGAAGGGAAATAACTGAAACTAGTCAGCATATAAAGATCTTTTGAGTTTCAATGCAATTCAATGCAAAGGGAAGAGAAAAGAAATGTTATCTGGTAGACAAAGTGTGGTCAACAAAAATGAACATGGTTTGTTTTTTCATTTTAGAACAGTTTTAAATTTACAGAATTACTATGAAAATAGTACAAGTTCACAGCTATCCCATACCCAGCTTCCCTATTATTCATATCTTACATGTATCTTAAGTCTGATCCATTTGTCACAGTTCATGAACCAATACGATGTTATTTTTAACTATAATCTGCTTATTCTGACTTCTTCTATTTTTCCCTAATTCCCTTTTCCTATTCCAGATTCCCATCCAGGACACCACACTGCATTTAGTAGTCATGTCCTTTGGATGCCTCTCAATTGGACAGTTTCTCAGGCTTCCCCCATTTTTTATGACCTTGACAGTTTTGAGGGTTGTTATTATTAGTTGTGTATTTTGCAGACTGTCCCTCAACTTGAAATCATCTGATATTTTTAATTTTTTCCTTTAAAAATTATAAATGAAATCTACTCTTTGTTTCTATGAATTTGATATTTTTAAATCCTACATATAAATGAAATCACACAGTATTTTTCTGTCTGATTTATCTGCCTGAGCATAATGCCCTCTACATTCATCTACATTGTCACAAATGGCAAGATTAATTGACTAACTACCAAACCATTATTGACCACCTATCATGTGCCAAACTTCGCTCTGAGCACTTGGGGTACAACCATGAAGAAAACAGTAAAACAATTCTTCTTTCGTACAGTCCATATTTTTGCAGTGGATAAAACCAACACAAAAAAATAAATGTATGACCAGTTAGGTGACCAAAGAAAGAAAGAAAGAAAATGTTGATACCCAAAGAGCAATGAGTAGAGTGAGAGGAAACCCAGGGAGCATATAACCTAGAAGTTAGGAGAGAAGGGTGAGATCAACTGTGTTAAATATGGCTGACGGGTCAAGTGACCACTGGTTTTAACAACATGAGGATCAACATGGAGGTCACTAGTGACCTTCACAAAAGCATTTTCAGTGCAGTGCTGGAGGCTAAAGCCAACTGTAGTAAGATTCTTTTAACAAAAGGGGAAATAACTGAAACTAGTCAGCATATAAAGATCTTTTGAGTTTCAATGCAATTCAATGCAAAGGGAAGAGAAAAGAAATGTTATCTGGTAGACAAAGTGTGGTCAACAAAAATGAACATGGTTTGTTTTTTCATTTTAGAACAGTTTTAAATTTACAGAATTACTATGAAAATAGTACAAGTTCACAGCTATCCCATACCCAGCTTCCCTATTATTCATATCTTACATGTATCTTAAGTCTGATCCATTTGTCACAGTTCATGAACCAATACGATGTTATTTTTAACTATAATCTGCTTATTCTGACTTCTTCTATTTTTCCCTAATTCCCTTTTCCTATTCCAGATTCCCATCCAGGACACCACACTGCATTTAGTAGTCATGTCCTTTGGATGCCTCTCAATTGGACAGTTTCTCAGGCTTCCCCCATTTTTTATGACCTTGACAGTTTTGAGGGTTGTTATTATTAGTTGTGTATTTTGCAGACTGTCCCTCAACTTGAAATCATCTGATATTTTTGTCATGATTAGATGGAAGTAATGTATTTGGAGGAAAGAGAATACAGAGGTAAAATGTCATTCTCATTACATCATAGTAAGAGACAGGTTACCCGTGTGTTTATCAGGTTTCTCCACTAGAAAGTCACCTATCACTTTCTATACTGTACTCTTTTGAAGAAAATCACTGTGCACAGCCTACATCCAGATAATGGGGAGCTATTCCTCATCGTTTTAAGGGCAGTGCATTTACTATTTGGAATTCTTCATGGGAGGTTTCTCTTCTCCTTCATTTATCTACTTATCCAGTTATTAATTTATATCAATATAGACTCATTTATTTTATTTTATACACTGGATTATAATCTGAAACAGCTTTATTTTCTTACTCAAATTGTTCCATGTTTAGCCAGTGAAAGCCCTTTCAGTTGGCTTCTTTACCCCTTTGATATACTCCCATTATTAGGAAGTTCTTCTTTCCTCCTTTTTTTTTTTTTTTTAATTTTTCACTGTCTGACACTTCAAGATGCTCCAAGCTTATCTTGTAGATCTCCTGACCAAGCCCTGGAATCAGTATCTCTAAGGAACCTGGCTCAAAAGGGTGTTTTTAAGATGGAAGAAATAATGGTGTGTTTACAAATGATGAAAATTATTCAGAAAAGAGAAAAATAATAATGTAAGAGGACAGGAAGGAAGAGATGATTCTGGATGCTGATGAGATGCTTGAAATCATGGTTCTCTAAGTGTGGTCCCTGGCTACTAGCTTCAACATCACCCAGGAATGTTAACCAGGCAAATCCTCAGGGAGCTCCCCTAGACAACCGCTCTGGTGATGGAGCCCAGCAAGTCTTCCAGCTAATTCTGATGTGTGCTCAAATTTGACTATCATTACAATAATACTACTGATTTATAGTAAACAGAATGGCTTATCATTTTAATTATCATTACCATCACTATGTTATGAAATAGCTTTCCAATGCAGTGGAATTTTTTTATTATTTTTTCCTACTGAGAATAACATTTATTAATTAATAATATATTTCCAGGAAATAATCTAAGTACTTTATATGCATTATTTCAGCTAATTCTGTCAATGACATCTGAGCTGTATTTTATTATAATTCCCAACTTACTGACAATGAAACTGAGGATCTTATTAAGTAGTTTGCTGAAGGTCACACAAGCAGTCATATGTCAATATTTGGATTCAAACTTATGATTCCCAACAGCCTTGGAATAAAAATGACTCCTTGGAACAACACTTTTAGTCTTTCCTATCAAGGATAAAGAAAAAGTTGTTACCAACAACATAAATGATGTAATAAAAATTGGGTGAATTTTGAAAAATATTTAAAAGACATGAGTTTGACTGGGATTCCCCTGTAGCTCAGCTGGTAAAGAATCCACCTGCATTGCAGGAGACCTGGGTTAGGAAGGGGTCAGGAAATTCCTCTGGAGAAGGTACAGGTAACTCACTCCAGTATTCTTGGATTTCCCTGGTGGCTCAGATAGTAAAGAATCCTGCAATGTGGGAGACCTGGGTTCGATCCCTGGGTTGGGAACATCCCCTGGAGAGAGGAAACATTACCCACTCCACTATTCTTGCCTGGAGAATTCCATGGCTTGTCCATAGGTCACAAAAAGTTGGACATGAATGAGTGACTTTCACTTTCATAAGTTTGATAACTGACATGTACTAAATAACCAGCAATGGAGAAAAGTATTTTCAATCAACCGATGTCAACAGTGACAATATGTAGTAATAAATTAAGTCACTAATTTTATTCAGGAAAGGAATAATTTATCCAGAAAAGGACACTTTCGTCCACAAATGCATATATAAAGTAAACACACTCGTTTTCTAGAATGTTAAAAAAAAAAAAAAAAAGCAGTTGACATTAACATTTTGAAAGAAAAATGATTACAGTTAATGGCTTGGTGAATTTGAATTCAGATTCTTGATCAAATAGTCCTCTTGCCATGGGAAGCACAAATAGCTTCAGCTTTGTCTTTTATCTAGATGGTTTGAGTTTTACTTCACCAGTTTTGTGTGAGTTATATTTTTAGTTGTTTTTGATAAGTTAAAGCTGTTTTTGCAAAGTTAAGGCTTTCCCTTTCACGCAGCTTCCTTCTTTATTAACAGTGGATTCTGTCTCACTGAAAAATAATAATAAGACCTGTAATAAATCAGTCAAGTACTTGATGCAATCAAAAAAAAAAGTTTTGCTTATTAAGTAGTTTGCTGAAGGTCACACAAGCAGTCATATGTCAATATTTGGATTCAAACTTATGATTCCCAACAGCCTTGGAATAAAAATGACTCCTTGGAACAACACTTTTAGTCTTTCCTATCAAGGATAAAGAAAAAGTTGTTACCAACAACATAAATGATGTAATAAAAATTGGGTGAATTTTGAAAAATATTTAAAAGACATGAGTTTGACTGGGATTCCCCTGTAGCTCAGCTGGTAAAGAATCCACCTGCATTGCAGGAGACCTGGGTTAGGAAGGGGTCAGGAAATTCCTCTGGAGAAGGTACAGGTAACTCACTCCAGTATTCTTGGATTTCCCTGGTGGCTCAGATAGTAAAGAATCCTGCAATGTGGGAGACCTGGGTTCGATCCCTGGGTTGGGAACATCCCCTGGAGAGAGGAAACATTACCCACTCCACTATTCTTGCCTGGAGAATTCCATGGCTTGTCCATAGGTCACAAAAAGTTGGACATGAATGAGTGACTTTCACTTTCATAAGTTTGATAACTGACATGTACTAAATAACCAGCAATGGAGAAAAGTATTTTCAATCAACCGATGTCAACAGTGACAATATGTAGTAATAAATTAAGTCACTAATTTTATTCAGGAAAGGAATAATTTATCCAGAAAAGGACACTTTCGTCCACAAATGCATATATAAAGTAAACACACTCGTTTTCTAGAATGTTAAAAAAAGCAGTTGACATTAACATTTTGAAAGAAAAATGATTACAGTTAATGGCTTGGTGAATTTGAATTCAGATTCTTGATCAAATAGTCCTCTTGCCATGGGAAGCACAAATAGCTTCAGCTTTGTCTTTTATCTAGATGGTTTGAGTTTTACTTCACCAGTTTTGTGTGAGTTATATTTTTAGTTGTTTTTGATAAGTTAAAGCTGTTTTTGCAAAGTTAAGGCTTTCCCCTTTCACGCAGCTTCCTTCTTTATTAACAGTGGATTCTGTCTCACTGAAAAATAATAATAAGACCTGTAATAAATCAGTCAAGTACTTGATGGCAAGATCACTTTACAGTTTCTCATCTGGATCACAAAGTAATGAAATTTTTTAAAGAAAAAGAGCAACCAGTCGTATTTAATATATATGAAAACCGCCCAACCTCTCCAATTAATTAAAGGAATAAAACACAAACAACACAAGCTATTTTTTTAACTTAAAAAGGATGAAATACCAAAATACTATTGATGTATGAGTATATTCATGAAAACATTACCTTGGTTAGTAATTATGCATAGAAATTTTAAAAATTTAGTTTCCATTAAAATTATTTGACAGAGTAATGTCAATTTTAGACTAAAGTCATAGAATTTTAGAGCGGAAAGGGAGCTTATTATAAATATCCAGATCAACTCCATTATTTCTCAGTGAAGAAACTGAGGCACAAAGAGCTACCTATTATCATACAGGCAGATATTGGTAAATTCCTTTCATCTTTCCCAAGATTTCCCCTAGTATTTGGTTCAGGATCTTCTAGTCCTGAATTTTAAATCTCCTAGCTTCAGAAAAAGACCAAAATTTTTCTAATACCTAAACTTTTATGTAACATGTCAACCAACTTTCTTCATTATCCCAGAACCATTGAAGGAAATGTTGATCCACTGAAGTAGCTAAATGTTTTGAATAACAGTACAATGACAATTTGAATTTGTCTTATTTAAAACCCATGACTTGTCTTCATTACTTAAAAAGACTCCTTGAAATATATAGCAAACACTTTAAAGTGTACCTGATACCATGTTGTTCTCTAAAACACAAAACTTCCGGAATACAGAAACCTTATCTTGCTTTCCATCTTCAGTAGGACAGTGCTTACCACCCAACAAGTACTCAATGAATTCAACCATTGAAGAAGAACTCAAAATATCATGAAAAAAAATTCTTGGAAGATAATCCATAGAGGAAAAGTATTAGTGAAAAAAAATGGAATGTTAGACACTATAATCCACCTTAAAATCAATGTCAGTTTGCTGTAACCCCTGGGCTCTGGAAATTCACAGCCCAGCTCAGGACATCTGCTCAGACCACATATGCACACTCACTCCAAAAGCTCAAGCAGCTTTACCTCCCTATGGGGAGTGTTCTTGGGCTCAGCACAGCTGCCCAACAAATCCCATACCACAGTTGAGGCCCTTAGTAATTTTCTTATCCTCAAGTTTTTTTTAAAAAAATGGCTTTTATCAAGGAAAATCCATTCTCCTCATGTGGGAAGGGCTTTGTTGTCACCTAAGTGTGAGGGGAAGAGAATGGAAGTAGAGGTAATGTTTAGGTATTTTAGGTAATGTTCACATTTCAGTGATCTGCTCTTCTTCTAAAGCCAGAAAAGAGCTCAGTCTTAGAGAGCATAAGAGCATAAAGGATCACAGTTCGATATGCTGTTCATAAAGGCACAACCATCACTCCTTTATTTCTTACCCACTGAGCCTTTCTTCTTTTTTAAAAAAAAACTTTTTTCAAAATTTTTGGCCTCTTTTATTGGTTTTTTATTCATTTATTTTCATCCATCTTTATTCTTTGGCCTGTGTGGGCCTCCCATTGCAGTGGCCTCTCTCACTGAAGTAGTTTCTAAATTCGTCCTTTAAAGCTTCAGAAAAAGACCAAAATTTTTCTAATACCTAAACTTTTATGTAACATGTCAACCAACTTTCTTCATTATCCCAGAACCATTGAAGGAAATGTTGATCCACTGAAGTAGCTAAATGTTTTGAATAACAGTACAATGACAATTTGAATTTGTCTTATTTAAAACCCATGACTTGTCTTCATTACTTAAAAAGACTCCTTGAAATATATAGCAAACACTTTAAAGTGTACCTGATACCATGTTGTTCTCTAAAACACAAAACTTCCGGAATACAGAAACCTTATCTTGCTTTCCATCTTCAGTAGGACAGTGCTTACCACCCAACAAGTACTCAATGAATTCAACCATTGAAGAAGAACTCAAAATATCATGAAAAAAAATTCTTGGAAGATAATCCATAGAGGAAAAGTATTAGTGAAAAAAAATGGAATGTTAGACACTATAATCCACCTTAAAATCAATGTCAGTTTGCTGTAACCCCTGGGCTCTGGAAATTCACAGCCCAGCTCAGGACATCTGCTCAGACCACATATGCACACACTCACTCCAAAAGCTCAAGCAGCTTTACCTCCCTATGGGGAGTGTTCTTGGGCTCAGCACAGCTGCCCAACAAATCCCATACCACAGTTGAGGCCCTTAGTAATTTTCTTATCCTCAAGTTTTTTTTAAAAAAATGGCTTTTATCAAGGAAAATCCATTCTCCTCATGTGGGAAGGGCTTTGTTGTCACCTAAGTGTGAGGGGAAGAGAATGGAAGTAGAGGTAATGTTTAGGTATTTTAGGTAATGTTCACATTTCAGTGATCTGCTCTTCTTCTAAAGCCAGAAAAGAGCTCAGTCTTAGAGAGCATAAGAGCATAAAGGATCACAGTTCGATATGCTGTTCATAAAGGCACAACCATCACTCCTTTATTTCTTACCCACTGAGCCTTTCTTCTTTTTTAAAAAAAAACTTTTTTCAAAATTTTTGGCCTCTTTTATTGGTTTTTTATTCATTTATTTTCATCCATCTTTATTCTTTGGCCTGTGTGGGCCTCCCATTGCAGTGGCCTCTCTCACTGCAGAGCACCAGCTCTGAGCACAAGTGCTCCAGAGTGCTGGCTCGTAATTGGACACACCAGTCCACTCCGTGGCACATGGAATCTTCCCGGACCAGGGATCAAACCAGCACCCCTTGTACTGCAAGGCAGGCTCTTTACCCACTGGACCACCAGGGAAGCCCACCTTTCTTCTTTATAAAACCTTTGTGTACCAAAATCTATCTCAATCTCTTCCAAGTCCTACAAACACCATGTAAGAGAAGTTAATTAGGCAGTAGGGCAGTATGGTGACAATTCCTTCAGACTGAGTCCCAGATCAGCTTCTTACTAGCTGTGTAACCTTTACTGAATCACTTCACTTCTCTGATATTTCCCTTAGCAACAAAATGAGAATCATACAAGTACCTACCTCAAGCACCACAATGTGTCCTAAGCAAGATACTATGTGCAAATGTTCCATAAGCTTTGTATTGGGTTTTGTGTATTTGTTGGCCCCATTAGGCAGCATGTGGGATCTTAGTTCCCCAACCAGGGATCGAACATGTGCTCCCTGTAGTGGAAGCGTGGAGCTCTAACCACTGGACAGCTAGGGAATTCCCAATAAGTTGTAACTTTTATTGCTAAGTACTTGAGGCATTCACCATGACCATTTATCATCACTGCCATTGGCCATCTCTACACTGACACATTTGATCACATTTTCCCTCCTACACTGAGGGCCTTCCTCCTCCTAGAACCTCAATAACTCCACAGTTACAAAGCCTTGAAGAGCCTTTCTCTAAGGATTCCAAATGATAATAAAAGCAGCTAATACCTACTGAGGCCTTTTATCGCATTTGACTAGTAAAATGTTTTTTCACCTAAGTGTGAGGGGAAGAGAATGGAAGTAGAGGTAATGTTTAGGTATTTTAGGTAATGTTCACATTTCAGTGATCTGCTCTTCTTCTAAAGCCAGAAAAGAGCTCAGTCTTAGAGAGCATAAGAGCATAAAGGATCACAGTTCGATATGCTGTTCATAAAGGCACAACCATCACTCCTTTATTTCTTACCCACTGAGCCTTTCTTCTTTTTTAAAAAAAAACTTTTTTCAAAATTTTTGGCCTCTTTTATTGGTTTTTTATTCATTTATTTTCATCCATCTTTATTCTTTGGCCTGTGTGGGCCTCCCATTGCAGTGGCCTCTCTCACTGCAGAGCACCAGCTCTGAGCACAAGTGCTCCAGAGTGCTGGCTCGTAATTGGACACACCAGTCCACTCCGTGGCACATGGAATCTTCCCGGACCAGGGATCAAACCAGCACCCCTTGTACTGCAAGGCAGGCTCTTTACCCACTGGACCACCAGGGAAGCCCACCTTTCTTCTTTATAAAACCTTTGTGTACCAAAATCTATCTCAATCTCTTCCAAGTCCTACAAACACCATGTAAGAGAAGTTAATTAGGCAGTAGGGCAGTATGGTGACAATTCCTTCAGACTGAGTCCCAGATCAGCTTCTTACTAGCTGTGTAACCTTTACTGAATCACTTCACTTCTCTGATATTTCCCTTAGCAACAAAATGAGAATCATACAAGTACCTACCTCAAGCACCACAATGTGTCCTAAGCAAGATACTATGTGCAAATGTTCCATAAGCTTTGTATTGGGTTTTGTGTATTTGTTGGCCCCATTAGGCAGCATGTGGGATCTTAGTTCCCCAACCAGGGATCGAACATGTGCTCCCTGTAGTGGAAGCGTGGAGCTCTAACCACTGGACAGCTAGGGAATTCCCAATAAGTTGTAACTTTTATTGCTAAGTACTTGAGGCATTCACCATGACCATTTATCATCACTGCCATTGGCCATCTCTACACTGACACATTTGATCACATTTTCCCTCCTACACTGAGGGCCTTCCTCCTCCTAGAACCTCAATAACTCCACAGTTACAAAGCCTTGAAGAGCCTTTCTCTAAGGATTCCAAATGATAATAAAAGCAGCTAATACCTACTGAGGCCTACTCTATACATCGCATTTGACAAACATGCTACATTAAGTCCTTATATAATCTTGTAGCATAGATTTCATTGTGACCTTCACTTTCTAAAAGAGAAAACTGAACCTCAGAGAAAGAAGGGACTTTCCCAAGATAACCCAACTAATAAATGATGAAGCTGTGATTCATATCCAGGCATTCGGTCTTCAGAGCCTTTTCTTTCAAAACGTTCTCTCCCCTTTCAGAAATCCATAGGTAGCCCATTTGGGTTTCACTGTCCTCTAAGTTTCCATGTGATTTAGTATTAAACTTTGAACTAACCTACTCAATCTTTGAGAGCAGGATCACCCTCCTATCCTTGGGTCTGGTAGAACACCTACTCTGATGCTTATACCCAGTAAGCCCTTGCCAGCTGGATACCTCCCTCATTCCAGCAGTCATCCTATAAAGCACAATCATTTCAGATGATCTCATCTCCTACCATTTTCCCTCTCACTCACTCTGATTCAGACTCAATGCCTCTCTTGCTGTGCTGTGCTTAGTCACTCACCTGTTTCTGACTCTGCAATCCCATGGACTGTAGCCCACCAGGCTCCTCTATCCATGGGGATTCTCCAGGCAATAATACTGGAGTGGGCTGCCATATCCTCCTCCAGATGATCTTCCTAACCCAGGGATCAAAACCAGGTCTACACTAGTGTAGAATGCACTACAGGTGGATTCTTTACTATCTGAGCCACCAGGGAAGCCCCCCTTGCTCTTCCTTAAGTACAACAGGCACATATCCCCCTCAAGAAATTTGCACCTGCTGGTTTTGTTTCCTGCAAAGTTCTTCCCACAAATACCCATGGGGTTTGCTCTCTTGCCTCTTCTAGACTTTGCTCAAAAGTTGCCTTCTCCAGGAGACTTTCCCTGACCACCCTTTGTAAAGTTAAAATCTCCTTATTCCCTCAAGATGTTTAAAATGCAATTATCATAGGATCCAGAATTGCCATTTCTGGGTATATATCCAAAGGAAAGGAGACCATTATCTTTTTTTAAATGATTATTGGAGTATAGTTGATTAGCAATGTTGTGTTAGATTCAGGTGTACAACAAAGTGAATATCCATTGTTTTTAGATTTTTTACTCATGTCAGCCATTACAGAGTATGGAGTGGAATTCCCTGTGCTATGCAGTAAGTCTTTATTAATTATTTATTTTATATATAGTAGTGTGTATATGCCAATCCCAGTCTTCTAATTAAACCATTATCTTGAAGACATATCTGTACTTCCATGTTCATTGCAGCATTATTCACAATAGCCAAGGTACAGCAACAACCCAGGTGTTTGTTGGTGGGTGAATGGATAAAGAAAAATTGGTGTATACTTATAAAACAATGAAGTATTATTCAGCCTTTAAAAAGAAGGAAATCTTCATTGTTCATTGCAATACTATTTATAATAGCTAGAACATGAAAGTAACCTAGATGTCCATCGACAGATGAATGGATAAGGAAGCTGTGGTATATATATATATATATACAATGGAATATTACTCAGCCACAAAAAGAAGCACATTTGAATCAGTTCTAATGAGGTGGATGAATACAGACACTATTATACAGAGTGAGGTATGTCAGAGGGAGAATGATAAATATTGTATACTGACACATGTGTATGGAATCTAGAGATGGTGCTGATAAATGAACATGCAGAGCAGCAGTGGAGAGGTGGACATGGACGGTCTTATGGACATTGGGGTGAGGGAAGGGAATGTGCTGTGGGACCAGGCGATCTCAAAACAGGGCTCTGCAGTGACCTGGTGGGGTGAGGTGGGGAGGGAGGTTCGGGAGCGGGGGACATGTGTATCTCTATGGAGAATGGGTTGATGTGTGGAAGTAAATAACAAAACTCTGTAAAAAAGAAAAAGAAAAACATACACTTAAATAAAAAAGAAGGAACTCTAGCTATTTGCAACAACCTGGATGAAACTGGAAGGCATTATGCCAAGTGAAAAAAGCCAGACAGAGAAAGAACATATTGCATGCTTTCACTTACATGTGGAGTTTAAATAAATAAGTCAAACTCATAGAAACAGAGAGCAGAAAAGTGGTTGCCAGGGATTGGGGGCGAGGGGAGGGGTTGGGAAATAAGAAGAGGCTGGTAAAAGGGCACAAACTTTTGGTTATAAGATGAATAAAGTCTGAGAATCTAGTGAAGCAGGTGACTGTGGTGGACAAACACTGTATTATGTAACTGAAATTTTCTAAGAGTAGGACTTAAATGTTTCAATTTTTTTAAAGGGCAGGGGTACACACATAAGGTGGTGGGTGGTGGTGATAGGTCACCGGGCACATCCTTTCACAAAGTAGACGTATATCAAATCGCTAATGTAAATTTCGAACATTTTACAATTCTGTCAATTATACTTCCATTTTGTAATTTTTAAAAATTAAATTGCAACCTTCTCCACTCCATCTCTGTTCTCCTTATCTCCCTGCCTGGCTTAATTTCCTCCATGGAACTGATCAACTTCCAATACACTATATACTTTCCTTTTTTGTTTTGTTTAACACTTATTTCTCCCCACTAGAATATAAGCTAGTTAAAAAAAAGGCTGGAACCCAAACCCCAGTGGTCTTTCTATGAAATCAAACTGAATGCCTATTTCTGATGCCCCCAGAAGAGAGTCTTCTGCCAGTTCTGTTGGCTGCTCTCTCCCCAGCACTGAGAATATGGCTTGGAATCTAACAAAAGGGATTTATTAAATATCTGTTGGCCTTGCCTCCTCCCACAGCAGAAATTCTGTATGGAATCTAGAGATGGTGCTGATAAATGAACATGCAGAGCAGCAGTGGAGAGGTGGACATGGACGGTCTTATGGACATTGGGGTGAGGGAAGGGAATGTGCTGTGGGACCAGGCGATCTCAAAACAGGGCTCTGCAGTGACCTGGTGGGGTGAGGTGGGGAGGGAGGTTCGGGAGCGGGGGACATGTGTATCTCTATGGAGAATGGGTTGATGTGTGGAAGTAAATAACAAAACTCTGTAAAAAAGAAAAAGAAAAACATACACTTAAATAAAAAAGAAGGAACTCTAGCTATTTGCAACAACCTGGATGAAACTGGAAGGCATTATGCCAAGTGAAAAAAGCCAGACAGAGAAAGAACATATTGCATGCTTTCACTTACATGTGGAGTTTAAATAAATAAGTCAAACTCATAGAAACAGAGAGCAGAAAAGTGGTTGCCAGGGATTGGGGGCGAGGGGAGGGGTTGGGAAATAAGAAGAGGCTGGTAAAAGGGCACAAACTTTTGGTTATAAGATGAATAAAGTCTGAGAATCTAGTGAAGCAGGTGACTGTGGTGGACAAACACTGTATTATGTAACTGAAATTTTCTAAGAGTAGGACTTAAATGTTTCAATTTTTTTAAAGGGCAGGGGTACACACATAAGGTGGTGGGTGGTGGTGATAGGTCACCGGGCACATCCTTTCACAAAGTAGACGTATATCAAATCGCTAATGTAAATTTCGAACATTTTACAATTCTGTCAATTATACTTCCATTTTGTAATTTTTAAAAATTAAATTGCAACCTTCTCCACTCCATCTCTGTTCTCCTTATCTCCCTGCCTGGCTTAATTTCCTCCATGGAACTGATCAACTTCCAATACACTATATACTTTCCTTTTTTGTTTTGTTTAACACTTATTTCTCCCCACTAGAATATAAGCTAGTTAAAAAAAAAAAAGGCTGGAACCCAAACCCCAGTGGTCTTTCTATGAAATCATACTGAATGCCTATTTCTGATGCCCCCAGAAGAGAGTCTTCTGCCAGTTCTGTTGGCTGCTCTCTCCCCAGCACTGAGAATATGGCTTGGAATCTAACAGATATTTTAAATATGTGTATTTATTAAATATCTGTGCCTTCTGTTTGGCCTTGCCTCCTCCCACAGCAGAAATTCTGCAAAGAAAAAGAGCTTCAGTCCCTCTTTCTGGATCTCACAAGCAGCCCTCAGGAACCACCGTCATCTTCCACCAGCCCAGAAGTTATTGAGGATTCCCTCCTCCCCACTGGGGAAAGTCAGGCTTTCAGCCTTGCATACAGGCCAGGAAAAATGTCTCATAAGGCAGTTGAGGCTAAGTGGCCTTCACTGAGGAAGATAAAAATGAGTGGGAAAGCCAGCCAGGCTCAACCTGAATTACACAATTTGTTATTGCAGAGTATGAGTCTGTTTCTCCAAAAGAAACAGTCTGGAAAATGAGCGGACCTGTGGTCCAAGGAGTATTATCCCCACAGGAACAAGTCCCATTCAGCAATGAACTCTCCTGGCTTTGCCACCTGTTAAACAGGACAAAAGACCAAAGCCTGCAGACCACACTGGACTGTACCTTGCACTTGGGCTTTCTAAGTTGAAAGCAGTGTGCTCTCTATTTTTTTCAGTCAACCATTAAAGGGCCTTTGATTTGCAGCATGGTGCCTATTTCACCTTGGAGTTGTCTAAGCCTTTAGAAACTTCTCCAGGCCCTCAATATATCCGAGGTTTATGGAGAGGGAACACAGTCTAACTCAAAGGGACATCTTTGTCATCATGAGAAAAGAGACTGCTGTTCAGTGACCTGCTCTAATTGGAGTCTCCAGGGACCCTCCTTCACTCTCCATCCTGACAGAATCAGGGTACAGGGTCTCATCTGGTAGGGAAGAAGGAGAATTGGAGTGGGAGTCCCAGCACTAGCTTTTTACTTCAGCATCAGACCTTTGGCAAGTCAGTTAACCTCTCTAGACCTCAGTATCACTGAGCACTTTATTATCATGCTAAAAAGAGACACGTTGTGTCAGTTGAAGGCAGAGCCAGAATTCAACCCCAGTTCACAAAGCCTGTGATCTTAACTCCTACATTACATCGCCTCTCTCATCCATCTTGACAGCCCAGTTCTCTCCCTCTAAAATTTTAGTTTGTCTTCTCTCAAACAAGAAATCTTTTTTTCAAGTTATGCGGATGGTTTTGACAAAACAACACATTTTCTTCTTTGATATCATCTGAAATAATCACGGTCGCTACTGTGCATCGTGCTTCTGATAAAAAAAAAAAAAGGCAAGTGTAAACATTGTGTCTTTCCAAGACTCAATCTACACAAATTACATATTAGATGAAGCAGGCCCAAGAAAGCATTGTGTCTGGAGAAGAGAAAGACAGCGAGAGGATCAGTAAACAGCCGGAGCCCAGCCCAGAAAGCTTTCAAATATGATGCAGCAGCCAGGGGGAGGAGAGTGTAGACTGCGAAATAGTCTCCTCTTTTACAATGTCGCTATTTTCTGGTTTAATTAGAATCAGATAGTGTGCAATATAATCATCACCTGATAACATAATTCCATCAAACATGGACGAGTAATATTCAAGTGACTGAAGCATGAACATAATTCACCTCAAGCAAGGGAGAGAAATTGTATTAGCAAAATGCCGCCAGATCCACTAATTAATTTGCTATATTATGCATGACAGGAAACAGCAGAGTACAGAAAAAAAAAAAAAGCCTGATTTTTCTGAGTTAGGGAGGTAGCAATAGACATGCTTCCCCATAATTTATTTCTGCAATGGGTTCATTATTTGATCAAGAATTGGCTAAAAGGGGATTTCACAGGGTAGAACGAGAACACAGTGATGAGCTGGTGGAGTCAGTGTACTTATCCAGTTAGCAGATGTCAAAATCACTCTGTGTTACCACTAGCTATCTTCATTTATAGATTTCTTTCTCCACTGAAGCGCTCATCTGTATCCTGCTTCAATACAAACCCAAGAGATGAGCAAATTAGCAGGTGTGTCCCTTGGCCAATTCATCAGTACAAGCTGATAACATTCAACTCTATTGCATTTCTTTGTCTCCCATAAATTGCTGTATTTCTATAAGACAAACAAAATAATATCTAATTTTTATTGTCTCACCTTGAAGGGATATACTCTCACAAGGGTGAATTTTAAGTACAACCTTTAACCTATGTCTTGATAACAACTTATTGTCATCAATTACTTGAGATCAATAGTGAATGCCTTCAAATTATTTATACACAACCTTTTCACATAGCAATTAATATTTTAAACTCTGAATTCAGAAAACCTGGGCTCAGATCTAGGTTTTGCCACTGCACAATCTTGGTCAGTTCACTTATAAGTCTTTCTCAGCTTCAATTTTCTCATCTGTACTCTAGAACTGTAACAGTTCTACCACTTTGAGACAGTACTCTCCAAGGGTTTTGTTGAACCTGTCACCTTGACCTTCTGCCATATTGCTGTATCTGCTGCTTTGGGGGCTTAGTTAACAGAGTAATGAGTGGGGCACAGCTGACCTCTGCTGAAGACCCCACTGTCCAGGATGGAATAGGCCCGTTCTCTTTGTCCCCTACAGCACAGCAGAGACCATTTTGAGAATTTGCAGATTTGAATGTGATGGAAAGAAAGCACGAACCAAGAATAACTCTCAATCAGTAAGATGTTCTATTTTAATCCAACCACATCGATAATGATATTAAATGTAAATGATCTAAATACATACCTTAAGAGAAAGAAATGGACAGACTGAATTTTAAAAAGCAAGATCCAAATCATCCCACACTTGACTTCTCCCACTGAGTCCAAAAGCCTGTTCTTTATGTCTGTGTCTCCTTTGCTGCCCTGAACATAGAGGGTTCAGGATTAAGAGACATACGTATACCTATGGCCAACTCATATTGACATATGGCAAAACCATCACAATATTGTGAATTATCCTCCAATTAAAATAAAAATGTTTTAAAAAGGCGGATGCTGCTATATGCTACTTGTATGGAATTCACTTTAAATATAATCACATAGGGCTTCCCTGATGGCTCAGTGGTAAAGAATCCACCTGCCAATGCAGGAGGCATGAGTACAATCCCTGATCTGGGAAGATTTCACATGCTGCAGAGCAACTAAGCCTGTGAGTCACAACTATTGAGCCTGTGCTCTAGGCCTCAGAGTCACAATTACTGAGCCCAGGTGCTGCAACTACAGAAGTCCGTGTGCCCTAGAGCCTGAGTTCCACAAGAGAAGTCACCGCAACAAGAAGCCTGCTTACCTCCATTAGAGTGGTCCCCACTCACTGCATCTAGAGAAGAGCCTGCAGCAGCAGTGAAAACCCAGAATAGTCAAAAATTTAAAAAAAATTAAAAACACACACAAACCAATGATATAAAAAACAAATACATAAATATAAGCACATAGGAAAGTTAAAGTGAAAAAATGTATACCAAGCAAACACTGTTCAAAACCATAAATTATGTGCATGTGCTTAACAGAAGAGCTTCAAAACCACATGAGGCAAAAACTGGTTTAGCTGAAAGGAGAAATAGACAAATCCACAAGTTCATTTGCAGACTTTAGTTTTTTCTCCCAGTAACTGATGCAACAAAGGACTTCCATGGTGGCTCAGTGGTAAAGAATTCACCTACCAGTGCAGGATATGTGGGCTTGATCCCGACGTTGGGAAGATATCCTGAAGAAGGAAATGCAAACTCACTCCAGTATTCTTGCCTGAGAAATCCACTGGACAGAGGAGCCCAGAGGGCTACAGTCCATGGGATCACAAAGAGTCAGACATGACTTAGCAACAAAACAACTGATAGAACAATAGATGATCAGTAAAGATATGTAAGACTATCAACTAAGTTGGTCTAATTGACCTTTACAGAATACTCTATTCAACAAAAATGGTTCTTTTCAAGTTCACATAGATCATTTAAGATATTCTGGACATAAAACTAACTTCATCAAGTTGAAATGAAGCAAAGTATATTCTTTCAGTAAGGTGGAATTAAATTAGAAATCGACATAAATATATTTGAAATTTCTCCAAGTAGTCTCCAAATACTTGGAAATTAAACAGCACCATTCTAAACAACCCAAAAATCAAAGAAGCCTGTATAATGGAAATCGGGAAACACACTGAATTTAATATTAAAAAAATGACACATCAAAATGTGTGCTGTTTTTCAGTCACCATCTATCAGATCTAATCCCTTGAATCTATATCACTACCACTGTAGAATCATAAGGGACTTTATTTAGGCCATACCTGAATGGCCTAGTGGTTTTCCCTACTTTCTTCAATTTAAGTCTGAATTTTGCAATAAGGAGCGCATGATCTGAGCCACAGTCAGCTCCAGGTCTCTTGTTTGCTGACAGTATAGAGTTTCTCCATCTTTAGCTGCAAAGAAAATAATCAATCTGAAGCCCAGGGTGTGGGCAAAGAAAGGTAACTCAGTGGCTCTAAACTGAAGACTAAGTAAGGAGGGGAGAGTGTCCATACGAACAAGCAACCTGGCCTGGGTGTGGGAATCCAGGCAAGGGGAAGGAGTGTCCACTTAGAAGGGCTGTCAGAGCAGAGGATGGAGGGGAGGGCATTGGGAGTAGAAACGGGTGGAGCAGCAGTAGCTTCATAAAGGGGGACTGATCAAGTAGTACAGTGGTATACGGCACACTAGAGGGACATATGCTCACCTTCTCCTGTGAGAATACTAAAATCACAATTAGTTGCTGAAAAACCATCCACAGAAGGATGCTGGAACCCACCAAAAAAACATACCTGATGTCCAAGGACAAAGGAGAAGCCACAATGAGACATTGGGAGGAGTACAATCATGCTAAAATGTGAGACATAGATAAAAGTGTTTAGAAGGAAATCTATACCAGCAAATGGGTTTGCCAGGTGGCACAGTGGTTTAGACTCTGCCTTCCAATGCAGGAGATGCAGTAAAAAGACCTATAAAAAAACTAAAGTTGGTCTAATTGACCTTTACAGAATACTCTATTCAACAAAAATGGTTCTTTTCAAGTTCACATAGATCATTTAAGATATTCTGGACATAAAACTAACTTCATCAAGTTGAAATGAAGCAAAGTATATTCTTTCAGTAAGGTGGAATTAAATTAGAAATCGACATAAATATATTTGAAATTTCTCCAAGTAGTCTCCAAATACTTGGAAATTAAACAGCACCATTCTAAACAACCCAAAAATCAAAGAAGCCTGTATAATGGAAATCGGGAAACACACTGAATTTAATATTAAAAAAATGACACATCAAAATGTGTGCTGTTTTTCAGTCACCATCTATCAGATCTAATCCCTTGAATCTATATCACTACCACTGTAGAATCATAAGGGACTTTATTTAGGCCATACCTGAATGGCCTAGTGGTTTTCCCTACTTTCTTCAATTTAAGTCTGAATTTTGCAATAAGGAGCGCATGATCTGAGCCACAGTCAGCTCCAGGTCTCTTGTTTGCTGACAGTATAGAGTTTCTCCATCTTTAGCTGCAAAGAAAATAATCAATCTGAAGCCCAGGGTGTGGGCAAAGAAAGGTAACTCAGTGGCTCTAAACTGAAGACTAAGTAAGGAGGGGAGAGTGTCCATACGAACAAGCAACCTGGCCTGGGTGTGGGAATCCAGGCAAGGGGAAGGAGTGTCCACTTAGAAGGGCTGTCAGAGCAGAGGATGGAGGGGAGGGCATTGGGAGTAGAAACGGGTGGAGCAGCAGTAGCTTCATAAAGGGGGACTGATCAAGTAGTACAGTGGTATACGGCACACTAGAGGGACATATGCTCACCTTCTCCTGTGAGAATACTAAAATCACAATTAGTTGCTGAAAAACCATCCACAGAAGGATGCTGGAACCCACCAAAAAAACATACCTGATGTCCAAGGACAAAGGAGAAGCCACAATGAGACATTGGGAGGAGTACAATCATGCTAAAATGTGAGACATAGATAAAAGTGTTTAGAAGGAAATCTATACCAGCAAATGGGTTTGCCAGGTGGCACAGTGGTTTAGACTCTGCCTTCCAATGCAGGAGATGCAGAAATGCGTGTTCAGTTCCTGAGTTGGGAAGATCCCCTGGAATAGGAAATCACAACCACTCCAGTATCCTTGCCTGAAAAATGTCATTGACAGAGGAGGTGGACTACAGTCCAAGGGGATATAAAGAGTCCAACACTACTGAGCAACTGAACATGCACACACTATACCATTAAATACTTGTATCAGAAAGTAAAAAAGGTCTCAAATCACAGCCTAAGCTTGCACGTTAACTAGAAAGAAAGGAAAATAAATCACACCAAATACAAGTAGAAGAAATGAAATAATGGAGATACCTTCAGATCAATAAAATTGAAAATAGAAAAGCAATAGGGACATATCACTGACATCAAAAGTTGGTTCTTCTATAAAATCAGTAAATTTAACAAACCCTAGCTGGGTGATCAAAAAGAAAAAGAACAGACATAATTTCCAACATCGCTTGCTCCTTGGAAGAAAAGCTATGACAAACCTAGACAGCATATTTAAAAGCAGAGACATCACTTTGCTGACAAAAGTTCATGTAGTCAAAGCTATGGTTTTCCCAGTAGTCATGAATGGATGTGAGAGCTGGACCATAAAGAAGGTTGAGTGCCAAAGAATTGATGCATTTGAGCTTAGTGTTGGAAAAGATGCTAGAGAGTCCCTTGGACTGCAAGGAGATCAAACCAGTCAGTCCTAAAGGAAACCAGCCCTGAATATTCATTGGAACGAATGATACTGAAGCTCTGATACTTTGGCCACCTGATGTGAAGAGACCACTCACTGGAAAAGAGCCTGATGTTGGGAAAAATAGAAGGCAGAAGGAGAAGGTGATACAGAGGATGAGATGGTTGGATGGGATCACTGAATCAATGGAAATGAGTTTGAGAAACCTCTGGAAGATGGTGACAGACAGGGAAGACTGGCAAGGGAAGGCTGGCAAGTCCTTCCCTGAAGGACATGGAAGTCCATGAGGTTGCAAAGAGTTGGTCACAACTAAGCGACTGAACTGAACTGAACTGAACCAATATCAAGATTTAAAGGACTCCCCAAGTGGCAAAGTGGATAAGAATTCTCCTGCCTATGCACTGGACAAGGGTTCAGTCTCTGGTTCAAGAAAATTCCACAGGCTGTGGAGCAAATAAACCCATGCACCACAACTTCTGAGCCCACAGTCTAAAGCCCATGAGACTCAACTACTGAAGCCCACATGCCTAGAGCTGCACTCTTCAACAAGAGAAGCCACCATGATGAGAAGCCCAAGCAGCACAAGGAAGAGTAGCTCTTGCTCACAACTAGCAAAAGGGTCAATGAAGACACAGAGCATAAATAAAATAAAATACAAAATGCTGGTTTCTCTTTAAAAAAAGAAAGAAATTCCATGTCCAAGGATCAGAAGACCCAATGATTAAGATGGCAATTCTCTCCAAATTGGTCTGTAGACTCAACATCACTCCTATAAAAATCCTGGGTGCTCTTTTCCAAAAGCTGATACTAAAATATGTACATAAAAGCAAAGAGCCTAGAATCTCCAAGTAATATTGAGAAAGAACAGAGTTGGATGACTTACATGTTCCAACTGCAAAACTTAAGAACACTTACAATGACATTAAAAGACATGAAACACTTAGAAAAAATATGTACAAGATCTGTATGCTTAAAACTACAAATACTAATTTAAAAAAGATAACCTGAATAAATAGAAACATACACTGTGTTCATGGGCTGAGAGGCTCACTTGTTAAGTTGCCAATTCTTCGCAGGTATAAATCCAATGCAATTCCAATCAAACTCCCAGTAGGATTTTTTGGTATAAATCACCACCTGATTCTAAAATTTATATAGAAAAGCAGAAGAAAAGCAAAAACAGTTCTTAAAAAGATGAACAATGTTGGCAAACTCATGCTATTTGATTTCAAGACTTACTATAAAGCTACAATAATTCAAGAGTGTGGTACTAGTTATAAAATAAATACATAGCTCAATAGAACAGAATAGAGACCCCAGAGACAGATCCATGCAAATATGCTTAATTTATTTTTCATAAAAGTGCAAGAACAATTCAATTGTACTGAAATAATTACTGGATATTTGTATGCAAAATAAGCAATCTTGACACCTATGCTGCATCATCTGCAATAGTTCACTTGAGAGGGACCAGGGAGTTAAATATGAAACCTAAAACTTCTAAAGGAAACTATGACAGAGAATCTCTGTAGTCTTGAGTTAAGCAAAGATATTTTATATGATATGAATAGCATAATTCATGAAAGAAAAAAAGACACATTTGACATAACTATAATTTAAAACATCTCTCCAACAACCCCGCAGCTAAGAGAATGAAAAGGCAAGTCACAAACTGCAGCATGCAAAATACATATCTGGTATCTACACTTAAATCCAAAATATTGTGAAAAGACATTTAACATTCACTAATAAATAAGCAACTCAGTAAAACAAAGGATTGGAATAGACACCCCACCAAAGAAAATACAAGAATGATAAATTAGTGCCCTAAAAGAAACTCTACACCTAACAAACCACAATATTAGTTTGTCTCTTCAATACTACCCACCTATAAAAGAAGACTTTCCTTTAACTGACAGGACCATCTGTTGGCAAGGATGTGAAGCAACTAGAAAACTGGCACATTGCAAGTGGGAAAGCAAAATGGTACAGCCACCATGGAAAGCATTCTGGAAGGTTTTTGTAAGGTTCATCATACATTTATTACATGATTCAGCAACCCCACCCCTAGGATTTAACAAATGAAATGAAAATGCATATTTACACAAAATCCTGTATGTAAATATTCTGGCAACATTTTCATAGTCACTCAAACTTGGGAACAATCTAAAAATCCTTCAGCTGGTGGATGGATAGATAAAAGTGTGCTATGTATACAATGAACTCAGTAATGAAAAGGAAGGAACTGTTGATACATACAACAGCTTTATGAATCTCAGATGCTAAGTGAAAGAAGGCCACAATTCCATCAAAATGACATCATAGAAGAGCCAAAAATACAGAGACAGGAAACAGATCAGTGGCTTCCAGAGGCAGGGAGTAGAAAAGCAGAAGAAAAGCAAAAACAGTTCTTAAAAAGATGAACAATGTTGGCAAACTCATGCTATTTGATTTCAAGACTTACTATAAAGCTACAATAATTCAAGAGTGTGGTACTAGTTATAAAATAAATACATAGCTCAATAGAACAGAATAGAGACCCCAGAGACAGATCCATGCAAATATGCTTAATTTATTTTTCATAAAAGTGCAAGAACAATTCAATTGTACTGAAATAATTACTGGATATTTGTATGCAAAATAAGCAATCTTGACACCTATGCTGCATCATCTGCAATAGTTCACTTGAGAGGGACCAGGGAGTTAAATATGAAACCTAAAACTTCTAAAGGAAACTATGACAGAGAATCTCTGTAGTCTTGAGTTAAGCAAAGATATTTTATATGATATGAATAGCATAATTCATGAAAGAAAAAAAGACACATTTGACATAACTATAATTTAAAACATCTCTCCAACAACCCCGCAGCTAAGAGAATGAAAAGGCAAGTCACAAACTGCAGCATGCAAAATACATATCTGGTATCTACACTTAAATCCAAAATATTGTGAAAAGACATTTAACATTCACTAATAAATAAGCAACTCAGTAAAACAAAGGATTGGAATAGACACCCCACCAAAGAAAATACAAGAATGATAAATTAGTGCCCTAAAAGAAACTCTACACCTAACAAACCACAATATTAGTTTGTCTCTTCAATACTACCCACCTATAAAAGAAGACTTTCCTTTAACTGACAGGACCATCTGTTGGCAAGGATGTGAAGCAACTAGAAAACTGGCACATTGCAAGTGGGAAAGCAAAATGGTACAGCCACCATGGAAAGCATTCTGGAAGGTTTTTGTAAGGTTCATCATACATTTATTACATGATTCAGCAACCCCACCCCTAGGATTTAACAAATGAAATGAAAATGCATATTTACACAAAATCCTGTATGTAAATATTCTGGCAACATTTTCATAGTCACTCAAACTTGGGAACAATCTAAAAATCCTTCAGCTGGTGGATGGATAGATAAAAGTGTGCTATGTATACAATGAACTCAGTAATGAAAAGGAAGGAACTGTTGATACATACAACAGCTTTATGAATCTCAGATGCTAAGTGAAAGAAGGCCACAATTCCATCAAAATGACATCATAGAAGAGCCAAAAATACAGAGACAGGAAACAGATCAGTGGCTTCCAGAGGCAGGGAGTAGAAGAAGGGCTGAATACAGACACAGGAGACAGTTTGGGGGGTGATTAAAATCACTTTGATTGAGATGGCTGTATGTATGTGTTTATCAACATTCACAAAAGAACAAAGTCATAGGACCAACACTTTCTGATTTGAAAACTTACTACCATTTACAATAGCACCAAAAGACAGGAACTATTACATAGCTTTAAAAAGTTGAGTTTTATTCTATGTGAATTATATTTCAACGAAAAAGAGTGAACTTCCCTCAGTGTAAACTATACCTCAGCTTCTCTGTGGCTCAGGGGTAAAGAACCCACCTGTCATGCTGGAGAAGAGCGTTTGATCCCTGGGTCAGGAAGACCCCCTGGAAAAGGGAATGGCAACCCACTTCAGTATTGCTGCATGGGAAAGCCCATGGACAGAGGAGCCTGATGGGTCCATGAGGTCACGAAGAGTCAGACATGATTTATCAACTAAAAAATAGCAACAACTATACCACAATATTTTTCATTTTTAATATGTGATATCTATTTCTCATCTTATAAAGTAGTATCTAGAATGCTGTCTTATCCATAATAGATGCTTAATAAATATTTGTTGAATAAATACAGTCATTGTTATTAGAGCTGACTTTTTATCATTGCTGCAGCTATTGTTTTTGTCTGCTCAGCATCTCACACCCCACCCCCTCTTGTTAAAGGTGCCATCTCCTTGGCCTCAGCAATCTGGCCTGACATCATGAGTATATGACAATGATTTGGCCAATCAGAATCTCTCCTTAGGCTTTTTTTCTAACTGAAACTTAAAATAAAAGTACCTTTTTCCTTTCTGATCATAGACAGAGTGCCAGATCAGCCTGAAGCAATGCCTTTTTTGAGCAGAGAAGCTGCTCCAGAGCCTGAAATTGACATGAAGAGGAGAAACAGAAACAAGAAAGCAAGAGAGAACTGACGTGATCCTGTTGAACTGAGACCAAAGCCACACTTGCCTTTTCCGAGGTTTGGTTATACAAGTCAGCAAATAACCTCCTTTTTTAAAAAGAAAGAATTTCTATCACCTGCTATGAAAGATTTTGAAAATCAGTAATAACAATAACAATGAAGCCAATATTAACTGCCTACCCACTACCAACCACATTTTATCCACCTGTCACATTCAGTCATCCCCACAAACGTGTGAGTTAGGCACTCCTTTTATACAATGTATATAGAAGAGAAACTGAGGAAACTCAGAGATCAAGTCATTTGTCCAAGGTCTCAGAATAATTGCAGGAATATAATGAGTATTCATATGGCATGGATACTACTGATTTTTATAGCTTTTGGAATCATTTAAAAAAAAAGGAAATCAAACCTAATTACATAGCTTTAAAAGTTGAGTTTTATTCTATGTGAATTATATTTCAACGAAAAAGAGTGAACTTCCCTCAGTGTAAACTATACCTCAGCTTCTCTGTGGCTCAGGGGTAAAGAACCCACCTGTCATGCTGGAGAAGAGCGTTTGATCCCTGGGTCAGGAAGACCCCCTGGAAAAGGGAATGGCAACCCACTTCAGTATTGCTGCATGGGAAAGCCCATGGACAGAGGAGCCTGATGGGTCCATGAGGTCACGAAGAGTCAGACATGATTTATCAACTAAAAAATAGCAACAACTATACCACAATATTTTTCATTTTTAATATGTGATATCTATTTCTCATCTTATAAAGTAGTATCTAGAATGCTGTCTTATCCATAATAGATGCTTAATAAATATTTGTTGAATAAATACAGTCATTGTTATTAGAGCTGACTTTTTATCATTGCTGCAGCTATTGTTTTTGTCTGCTCAGCATCTCACACCCCACCCCCTCTTGTTAAAGGTGCCATCTCCTTGGCCTCAGCAATCTGGCCTGACATCATGAGTATATGACAATGATTTGGCCAATCAGAATCTCTCCTTAGGCTTTTTTTCTAACTGAAACTTAAAATAAAAGTACCTTTTTCCTTTCTGATCATAGACAGAGTGCCAGATCAGCCTGAAGCAATGCCTTTTTTGAGCAGAGAAGCTGCTCCAGAGCCTGAAATTGACATGAAGAGGAGAAACAGAAACAAGAAAGCAAGAGAGAACTGACGTGATCCTGTTGAACTGAGACCAAAGCCACACTTGCCTTTTCCGAGGTTTGGTTATACAAGTCAGCAAATAACCTCCTTTTTAAATAGAAAGAATTTCTATCACCTGCTATGAAAGATTTTGAAAATCAGTAATAACAATAACAATGAAGCCAATATTAACTGCCTACCCACTACCAACCACATTTTATCCACCTGTCACATTCAGTCATCCCCACAAACGTGTGAGTTAGGCACTCCTTTTATACAATGTATATAGAAGAGAAAACTGAGGAAACTCAGAGATCAAGTCATTTGTCCAAGGTCTCAGAATAATTGCAGGAATATAATGAGTATTCATATGGCATGGATACTACTGATTTTTATAGCTTTTGAATCATTTAAGAGGGAAACTCTAAACTCTAATACAAGGAAAGCAAACTAGTCAATCCTAAAGGAAATCAACCCTGAATATACTGGTGCTGAAACTGAAGCTTCTATACTTTGGTTACTTGATGCAAAAAACCCAACTCATTGGAAAAGGCACTGATGCTGGGAAAGACTGAGCGCAAGAAGAGAAGGGGATGACAGAGGATTCGTTGGTTGGATGGCATCACTGATTCAATGGACATGAGTTTGGGCAAGCTCGGGGAGATGGTGAAGGACAGGGAAGTCTGGCTTGCTACAGTTCGTGGGGTTGCAAAGAGTCGGACACGACTTGCCAGCTGAACATAAAACTGATCTACAGCGCTGGTCCTCAGTGCAGTTGTGCATTAGAATCACCTGGGACACAAAGGAATCCCACGGACCTGGCCACATCCCAGGATCAACCAAATCAAGATCTGTGTTAGGACCCAAGTGTCAGTAATTTTTTGAAGCTCCTCAGTGATTCCAACGCATAGGCCAGGTTGAGATCCCTGACTCAAGGTTTAGATTTGGCTTTCCCACCAGAGGCACACCTGCATTCACCACCCTGCACTGTGACAAAGAGAAAGAAATGTGCTTGATTGTCCACAGAAAGAATCAGAATCTATACTTACATTCAAATTTCCATAAATTCTAGAATTAAATTGGGATCTCAGTTTAAAATACTTTCAAGGGAGAAAAATAAGACTTCTGTACAGAGATGTTTAGAAAAAAAAAAAACATATAGAAGTTTTCTGTGTTGATTTTTATAGTATTATTTTTTGGGGCCCCAAAGGGAGGGTAGACAGAACAGTACAGCCCTAAACTTTATTAAGATCTCAGTAATGCAGGGCCTTTGCCAATACAACCAGCTATCAAAACAGGAAATACGCAGGAATAATATTATCTGAGTCTCAGTGACACCATAATTGTTCCATGTTTGGGTTTTAACACCTGAATCCTGGCTTTCACATAATGGCAATAATAATAGCATATGTCACCCAGACAGGGGGCTCTCTGCCATATTATCATCCCATTTTCAGGGAATGTGACAAAGGACAAAGTCTTTTTCTTTGGAGGAGACTTGCAGACAGATAAAACTTGGGATCTGTCACTGTGTTTATCCATCAGTCTGTCAGTGGGTTGTAACAAACAAATTTATCATTCCATTATTCTTCCCTTCTCCTGCAAGGAGAGTTGCTACTGATGTTCTCATTTTGGCCTCTTAGACAGAAATAAAGTTGTCCTTTTCCCAGCAACAAGTTTTATTGTATTCTCTCAATGAGACTGAGCTATGTGGGATTTTGGCCTTCGTGACAGAAAACATCAGTCTGTACCTGCTGGAAGGGTTTGGATCCACTGTGAGAAGTAGTCGTCACCTTACACTATCCTTCCGGCTTTAGGACTCCAGGACTCATTCTAACTAACCCTGTTGAGGAGACAGCCCCATGCGCAGGTCTCTTTTTGTAAAGGTCCTTTTTCTCATATGTTAAATTCATGTGCGCTGGTGGATGGGACACCCAATAATAGAAGCCAGTTGACATGGGCATTAAAAAGGTGAGATCTGGGGGCTTCTTTGGTGGTCCAGTGGGTAAAGAGTCTGCCTTGCAGTGCAAGGGGCACCGGTTCGATCCCTAGCCCAGGAAGATCCCATGTGCTGTGGAGCAGCTGGACTGGTGTGTCTATTTATGAGCCAGTGCTCTAGAGGGCATACGCCTAGATCCGGTGCTCTGCAACGACAGAGGCCCTGCAATGGGAGGCCCACACAGGCCAAAGAATAAAGATGGATGAAAACAAATGATGACTTAGAGACTTAGAGGCAAAAAAAAAAAAAAAATTGTGAGATCTGGACCCGGGCTTAGTTTGACTTCTGAACTAGACCTCTCTAGCTGTCATAACAAAATACCACAATCTTCATGGCTTAAGCAAGAGAAATTCAATTTTTCCCCTTAGTTCTGGGAGGCAAGAAGTCCAAGATCAAGGTACTGGAAAAATTCAGTTTCTGGTGAGACTTCTCTTCCTGGCTTACAGAGAGCTACTTTCTCTCTTTGTTTTCTAGGGCAGAGAGAGAGAGAGAGATCTCCAGTGCTTTTTCTTATAAGGACACTAGTTCTTAACAGTATCAATTTTTGATGTGGCTTTAATGATTGAATGAGGTGATGCTTGTAAAAGGATTAGTGCAGTACTTCTCATGTAGTAGGCATCTCTTTTTTTTGGCCACTTCTGTTGGTCTTTCATTTATTTATTTTCATCCATTTTTGTTCTTTGGCCTGTGTGGGCCTCCCATCGCAGTGGCCTCTCTCGCTGCAGAGCACTGGCTCCAGGCACATGCATTCCTGAGCGCTGGCTCAGTAGTTGCACACATCAGTCCAGCCGCTCTGTGGCATGAGGTATCGTCTCACTCCAGGGATTGAACCAGCGCCCCCTGCACTGCAAGGCAGTGTCTTTACCCACTTGACCACCAGGAAGCGCCTAAGCACCTTTTAAATTACCATTTTTATGGCTTTAGGACTCAGGCTCTTCTAACTAACCCTGTTGAGGAGACAGCCCCATGCGCAGGTCTCTTTTGTAAAGGTCCTTTTCTCATATGTTAAATTCATGTGCGCTGGTGGATGGGACACCCAATAATAGAAGCCAGTTGACATGGGCATTAAAAAGGTGAGATCTGGGGGCTTCTTTGGTGGTCCAGTGGGTAAAGAGTCTGCCTTGCAGTGCAAGGGGCACCGGTTCGATCCCTAGCCCAGGAAGATCCCATGTGCTGTGGAGCAGCTGGACTGGTGTGTCTATTTATGAGCCAGTGCTCTAGAGGGCATACGCCTAGATCCGGTGCTCTGCAACGACAGAGGCCCTGCAATGGGAGGCCCACACAGGCCAAAGAATAAAGATGGATGAAAACAAATGATGACTTAGAGACTTAGAGGCAAAAAAAAAAAAAAAATTGTGAGATCTGGACCCGGGCTTAGTTTGACTTCTGAACTAGACCTCTCTAGCTGTCATAACAAAATACCACAATCTTCATGGCTTAAGCAAGAGAAATTCAATTTTTCCCCTTAGTTCTGGGAGGCAAGAAGTCCAAGATCAAGGTACTGGAAAAATTCAGTTTCTGGTGAGACTTCTCTTCCTGGCTTACAGAGAGCTACTTTCTCTCTTTGTTTTCTAGGGCAGAGAGAGAGAGAGAGATCTCCAGTGCTTTTTCTTATAAGGACACTAGTTCTTAACAGTATCAATTTTTGATGTGGCTTTAATGATTGAATGAGGTGATGCTTGTAAAAGGATTAGTGCAGTACTTCTCATGTAGTAGGCATCTCTTTTTTTTGGCCACTTCTGTTGGTCTTTCATTTATTTATTTTCATCCATTTTTGTTCTTTGGCCTGTGTGGGCCTCCCATCGCAGTGGCCTCTCTCGCTGCAGAGCACTGGCTCCAGGCACATGCATTCCTGAGCGCTGGCTCAGTAGTTGCACACATCAGTCCAGCCGCTCTGTGGCATGAGGTATCGTCTCACTCCAGGGATTGAACCAGCGCCCCCTGCACTGCAAGGCAGTGTCTTTACCCACTTGACCACCAGGGAAGCGCCTAAGCACCTTTTAAATTACCATTTTTATTTAGTCTGGTGACAAATATTCAAGCAACAATGGACTCAGTGAAGCAATGAATGAATTTGGGTACATTTTGAGATCCCCCTGTTTCCACCAGTCTTCTCCAGGCTGAAACCAAAGTCAGGATCTGCTCTGTTCATTCTCCTCTGTCAGAGCTCATATTTCCACTGAGACATCATGGACTTTGGAGTCAGTGAAATCTGACTTCAAATCCAGACTTGGCCTCTCACTAGCTGTGTGACATGACACAAGACTCCGGCTGCCATAACAAAATACCACAGACTGGGAGACATTTGTTCTCATGGTTCTGGAGGCTGAGAAGTCCCAGACCAAGAAAATAGTCCACTCACTCCCTGGGGAGACTCTCTCCTGGCTTGCAGACAGCTGCCTTCTCTCTTAAAGAGACAGAGAGAGAGAGATCTGACCTCTTCCTCTTCTTATAGGGACACTAATCCCATCATGGGGACTCCACCCTCATGATCTCATTTAAATCAGGTCACCTCCCAATGGCCCCACCTCCAAACAACATCACATGGGGTTGGGGCTTCAATATATGAACTTTGGGTGGGAATCATGAGCATTCAGTCTATAATTCTCTGAGCCTGTCCTCATCAGAAGTCCTTCTGCAAGTGACAGAAAACCCAGAGCAAAACCAGATTAAGCACAGAAGCAACTGTTGCTTCACAAATGGAAAAGTCCTGAGATATTCTGACTTGAGGCATGTCTGGACTTGGAGGGTCAGATGATAGCAACTAAGACCATTCTTCTGTTTCTTTGTGTTGGCTTTCTCCTGCGGTAGACCAAGATGCCCCATTTCCTCTAGGATCATCATGACATCAAGTTCTCTAAGCCTCCAACTAATGTCCCACATCGGCACTCGGTGGTCTCACACGTCCACCCTTGAACCAATCACGGGGGATAGAGGGTATTCAGATTGGCCAATTCTCAGGCACAAGGAGCCAAGAGAGGGTCAGTTCTACTTGAGCTGAAGACTAAGAGCAAAAGAAGGGGAAAATGTTAGATAAAATGAGACAGCAGATGACCACTGCACAGCCCTAATCTCATAGTCTATGCAATGGGATAAAGGTACCAAATTCTCAGGATCTCTGTGAGAACAGAATTAAATGTGTGTTACTGTGATACTGTGTGGCACTAACAGCACAAGTGATACTAAATATTTACAGAGTGCACAAGTATACTAACACACACACACACACACACACCGCTAAATTCCAATAGTCTAATTTCATAAGGCCCTGCCCTTGCTTTCCCCTTCTGTGGCAACCATTCATCTCCTGTAAACCACAGCAGC
This sequence comes from Tragulus kanchil, assembly GCA_022376925.1. Classification (NCBI taxonomy): domain Eukaryota; kingdom Metazoa; phylum Chordata; class Mammalia; order Artiodactyla; family Tragulidae; genus Tragulus; species Tragulus kanchil. The sequence goes on along the minus strand of JAIOJX010000002.1, from coordinate 109,993,417 downwards.
AATGATGAGTAGAAAGCATTGTTCCGGCACACCAGCCCTCCTGAGGCAAGATGTTAATTAATGAGACCCTAGCAAGGATGAGTAACTCTTCCAAAAAGACATCTCCAGATTCTCCCCAGACGGAGAGACCAATCCCCACTAAATATTTTGGATGTGGAAGTCACTAGGGTCTTGGGAATTCCTCTCTGAAATGCAGATGGGCCAGGAAAGGCTTTATCTTAAACACCAGCTAATAGCTCCTGAGTTATCACTTAGCACAGCAACAGGGATTATCTGAAATGGAGCTTGATAGGGACTCTGGAGGGAGAAAGGAAAGGAAGGCTTATCAGGTGACAGCAGAGAGAGGAGAGGGTGCCTAATTTCTGCTTCTAGTTTTTACTGGGACTCTGTTTTCACACACTTGTCTTTCAAATCTGGGCTGGTGAACCATTTAAAAGAATAATAGCAGCTACAGTTTAGAGGACCTTCCCTCTGTTCCAGGCACCATGCTAGGCACTCAGGAGCTAGGCTTTATTTAATGCCAGCTCCCGCTGTGCTTTAGTGTGTGGCCTTGGGCATGTTACAGCAACTTAATGAGAGTGCCTCCTTCTTTTCAGTCAAAATATCTAACAATAAGGGGGTAACATGAATTGCTTACCATACACCAAGTATATTTTAACATGTATTAATTCATCTGAACTTCATAATATCCTATGAAGTACTATTATTATTTCTATTTTACAATTGAGATTACTAAGATTCAGAGAGGTTAAATAACTTGCCCAAGATCACACTGTTTTCACTCTTTCCCCATCTATTTGCCATGAAGTGGACAGCAAAGAGATCAAACCAGTCAATTCTAAAGGAAATCAGCCCTGAATATTCATTTATTGGAAGAACAGGTGCAGAAGCTGAAGCTTCAATACTTTGGCCACTTGATGCAAAGAGCCAACTCACTGGAAAAACCCCTGTTGTTGGGGAAAATTGAGGACAGGAGGAGAAGGAGATGGTAGAGGATGAGATGATTGGATGGCACCACCGACTCAATGGGCATGAGCTTGAACAAACTCTGGGAGATAGTGAGAGACAGGGAAACTTGGATTGCTGCAGTCCATGGGGTCACAAAGAATCAGACATGACTTAGCAAATGAACAACAACAGCAAGGTCACACTACCAGGAATTCATAGAGCTTAGATCTGAATGCAAGCAAACTCCATGCTCCTGTCCCTATATGGCCTCCTAACACTGAGCTTGGCAAACAAGAAACTTTTCAAACCCATTTGCTGTTATTGTTAAAAATTGATCATAGAGCTTTATCTTAAACACCAGCTAATAGCTCCTGAGTTATCACTTAGCACAGCAACAGGGATTATCTGAAATGGAGCTTGATAGGGACTCTGGAGGGAGAAAGGAAAGGAAGGCTTATCAGGTGACAGCAGAGAGAGGAGAGGGTGCCTAATTTCTGCTTCTAGTTTTTACTGGGACTCTGTTTTCACACACTTGTCTTTCAAATCTGGGCTGGTGAACCATTTAAAAGAATAATAGCAGCTACAGTTTAGAGGACCTTCCCTCTGTTCCAGGCACCATGCTAGGCACTCAGGAGCTAGGCTTTATTTAATGCCAGCTCCCGCTGTGCTTTAGTGTGTGGCCTTGGGCATGTTACAGCAACTTAATGAGAGTGCCTCCTTCTTTTCAGTCAAAATATCTAACAATAAGGGGATAACATGAATTGCTTACCATACACCAAGTATATTTTAACATGTATTAATTCATCTGAACTTCATAATATCCTATGAAGTACTATTATTATTTCTATTTTACAATTGAGATTACTAAGATTCAGAGAGGTTAAATAACTTGCCCAAGATCACACTGTTTTCACTCTTTCCCCATCTATTTGCCATGAAGTGGACAGCAAAGAGATCAAACCAGTCAATTCTAAAGGAAATCAGCCCTGAATATTCATTTATTGGAAGAACAGGTGCAGAAGCTGAAGCTTCAATACTTTGGCCACTTGATGCAAAGAGCCAACTCACTGGAAAAACCCCTGTTGTTGGGGAAAATTGAGGACAGGAGGAGAAGGAGATGGTAGAGGATGAGATGATTGGATGGCACCACCGACTCAATGGGCATGAGCTTGAACAAACTCTGGGAGATAGTGAGAGACAGGGAAACTTGGATTGCTGCAGTCCATGGGGTCACAAAGAATCAGACATGACTTAGCAAATGAACAACAACAGCAAGGTCACACTACCAGGAATTCATAGAGCTTAGATCTGAATGCAAGCAAACTCCATGCTCCTGTCCCCTATATGGCCTCCTAACACTGAGCTTGGCAAACAAGAAACTTTTCAAACCCATTTGCTGTTATTGTTATTTCTCTATGCTAATAGTGGAGGTAGTAGTTGATCATTATCATCATTATTAGAAGATTCAACAAATATATTTTCATTTTGGAAAATAAAAATAATAAAATGAACCATCTTGTATTATCTACATCAGCATCACCTACAGGTATTTAAAAGCAAGCCATAGAAACTTGCCCAAACACACTCAAGAAAGAATTAATATATATTGAAAAGATACTCAGAAGATCAGAGAAATGAAGAGAAGATACAAACTTATAGATATGAGCAGGATCCCATGGTCCTTCCCTGCCTCCCATGTCCTCAGCCTGACTTTTGGCTGTGGAAAAACTTTAGCCAAAAAGTGAGTTTAATGAGAGAAGTGAGAAAATGAAGAAATAAAGACTAACAGGACAAAACAACAATAATTTAGTCAATAAGACAGCACCTTGGACTTCCCAGGTGGTTCAGTGATAAAGAACCCACTTGCCAGTGCTGAAGATGCAGGAGATATGGGTTTAATCCATGGGCCAGGAAGATCCCCTGAAGGAGGAAATGGCAACCCACTCTAGTATCCTTGCCTGGAAAATCCCATAGAGAGAGGAGCCTGGTAGGCTACGGTCCATAGGGTCACAAAGAGTCAGACACGACTGAGCACACACATACACACACACACACACACACACACACACACACACGACAGATACAGGTATAGGTATGGATGCAGATATAGATATAGGCAAAGATACAGATAGAGATGTAGTAGATAGATGTATTAACCTGATAAAGGACTCCTTTAACATATGTGTATCAAATCATCATGACGTACACTTTAATATCTTACAACTTTACTTAATTACACCTTAATAAAGCTGAAAACTTTTTAAAGGAATGAGAGGGATCAGAAACTCATCAACAACCTCAAAATTAAATGACTCCCATCTCTGTGTGTGCTCAAGGCTCAGGTTCCCAGAAAAGAGAACTTGGGTTGGTCGGCGAGTGTCAGACACCCACCCCTCCAGTCAAGCAGAGTTCCATGACTGATAGACACATCACAGCCCTGCGACACACGCAGTGTAGTTCCCCAAGGCAAGGGCCACTGAGCAGACAGAAACAACCAATCATACAGAACCACTCCCACAGCACCAGGCTCCTAAAAACGGAAGGAGCTTGTCAGAGAGGAGGTCTTCATCTAAGCTTTAAGATCTATCATTGGAAGAGCTTCCATACAAGCACAAAGGGCAATAACAAAAATAACACAGAGGGGCTTTCCTGGTGGTCCAGTGGGTAAGGACACCGCCTTGCAGTGAAAGGGGTGCTGGTTCAATCCCTGGCCTGGGAAGATCTCACATGTCGCGGAGCTGCTGGACTGATGTGTCTAACTACCAAGCTGGAGCTCTGGAGTGCATGTGCCCAGAGCCGATGCTCTGCAATGAGAGAGGCCACAGCAATGGGAGGCCTACAGAGGCCAAAGAACAAAGATGGGTGAAAATAGATAAATGAAATACCAATAGAAGTGGCCAAAAAAAAACCCCACACACAGAGAGAATGGTACACCACTTAAGAGTCTAAAGTGTTTAAGACCTCCTTGAGTTTGAAGGCCAGAGCTGATTCAGGACATTCAAGGTACTTAAGCAGTTTCCCAAGGTGCAACACCCAGAAAAGAATTCCAAATGGATTGATGGGGCACATTACTGATAAACCCAATGACCATGTGTCATAATCTAATACCCTGAAGAAGCAAATGGCACCAAAGGCTTTGTATTAACTACATACAGACTCTGAGTCTGATTTATGTGCTGAGTGCAAATTGCTCCCAGGGGTACCCAGAATGACCAGGCTAAACTTCCTCTTGTGTCTTTGCTTCTTGACTCTTTTGTCTGTGTCTGAAATAATTCTCTAGGTAGTAATGACCTTTCCAATGTCAATATTGCTTGTTACATCTGTGCTGACAGCTGAACATAAAAGTATACCACAGGTGGAACCTACCCATGAAGTGGACCCATAGAGGCCATGGTTACAACACTTGGGAGGGAGATATTTTTCCTCCAATTTTCCATAAGAGTTACTTTCAAGATATAACAAAGCCATTTATTTATGTGTTTATTTTTCCAACACTTATTGACAACCATTAAGAAACAAAGTCTTCTAGGCATTATGGTAACAAGATATAACTCCAATCTTCAGTGTTTCTCACAGACAAGTGGGAAATTGAGCATATTAGAAAATGTATTAAAATAGGAGTGAGAAGACTTAGGTTCTTAGCTATCTGAACCATCAACCTATTCAAACACAAGTGTATCACTTACCCTCTTTGATTCCTGTTTTCTCATCTGAAAGACACAGATAATAGTAAATCTATACCTGTACCAAGGGCCATTACCACCTAGAAGTTCAAACCATGTAGAATTGTGTGCTTCACAGCAATCTCTAAATTCAGTATGATTCTCACATTCTTTTTTTTTTTAACCCCCAAAAGTATTATTTTTTAATTTTTGCCTCTTTTATTTTTATCTATTTATTTTTTCATCCATATTTATTCTTTGGCCTGTGTGGGTCTCCCATTGCAGTGGCTTCTCTCATTGCAGAGCACCGGATCTGGGTGCATGCACTCCAGCATGCTGGCTCCCCATTGGACACACTGGACCAGTTGCTCTGCAGCACGTGGGATCTTCCTGGGCCAGGGATATAACCGGTGCCCTTGCACTGCAAGGTGGACTCTTTACCCACTGGACCACCAGGGAAGCCTGATTCTCACATTCTTAATGATTACTATACATCTCTTGAGCATCAGTTACTCACAGGCTCATGCCAAAGACTTATGATTTGAATCCGCTGTAGTGTTTTATACTTCAAATGAAGAGATCCCATTTGTTTTGTTCTGCTAAGGCTATATAACAAAATACAAGTCTGAGCGTCTTAAACAACAGAAATTTATTTTCTCACCATTCTAGAGTCTGGAAGTTCAAGATCAACATTGATTTTTCCGTGAGATCTCTCTACTTGGCTTAAAGATGACACCGGGATAGGAGCTAAGATGGCGGCGTAGAAGGACGTGCACTCATCTCTCCTGCAAAATCGCCTGAATTGCGACGAGTTCCTGGGAAACCATCGACGAAAGGAGGCTGGATCTGATCACAGAAAGGACACCCCACATCGAAGAACAAAGGAGAAGCCGCATCAAGATGGTAGGAGGGGCGCAATCGCACTTTTAAAAGTCAAACCTCATACCTGCCGGAGAGGCTGGGCGGGCCAAAGCCGCAAAGCCTGTTGCAGATCAAAACCCGGGAGAGGAGCAGTGACACCCACAAGGGACTGAGCCAGACCTGCTTTGGAGGGTCCAGGTGCCCCCTTGAGCTAGAAGTGCCCTTGAGCAGGCCTCGGAAGGGCGGCACTCAGTTCCCTTTGGAGGAGGTTACCATTAACCCGATCACAGAGGGGCCGAGGAGGACTGGAAAGTCTCTGCGCACTGTGATCAGGGAGAGAGGAATAGCGATCCTGCATGTGACTGAGCCAGACTCACCTCTGAGTAACCTGACGTCTCCCGCGGTGGCGGGGGTCGACGGTGGCCTGCAGCAGGGTCGGGGGCACTGTGGAAGTGCTTCCCATAGAGCGTGTGGGAATAAATCCTCTGTGAGACAGACGCCATTTTCCCTACTGTAGTTTGGCTGCTGGTCAAACTGCAAGGCTGCTGGTCAAGCTACAGGAGGAACTTAGCTCCACCCAGCAAGAAAAGGATTTGGATTAAGAAACTCCCAGGGTCAGCCTGGGCGGGCCTTTTAATTCTGGAATAGGCCAAAACAAACAAGCAGTCAAAGAGGTCTTCAGATCCAACCACTGCCAGAGGCAAGAAAAGACTGATAATTCCTGAATAGTCAGCAAGAGACAGAAGAACATAAACACTATCTGATTTGAATCCGCTGTAATAAAAGAAGAGATCCCATTTGTTTTGTTCTGCTAAGGCTATATAACAAAATACAAGTCTGAGCGTCTTAAACAACAGAAATTTATTTTCTCACCATTCTAGAGTCTGGAAGTTCAAGATCAACATTGATTTTTCCGTGAGATCTCTCTACTTGGCTTAAAGATGACACCGGGATAGGAGCTAAGATGGCGGCGTAGAAGGACGTGCACTCATCTCTCCTGCAAAATCGCCTGAATTGCGACGAGTTCCTGGGAAACCATCGACGAAAGGAGGCTGGATCTGATCACAGAAAGGACACCCCACATCGAAGAACAAAGGAGAAGCCGCATCAAGATGGTAGGAGGGGCGCAATCGCACTTTTAAAAGTCAAACCTCATACCTGCCGGAGAGGCTGGGCGGGCCAAAGCCGCAAAGCCTGTTGCAGATCAAAACCCGGGAGAGGAGCAGTGACACCCACAAGGGACTGAGCCAGACCTGCTTTGGAGGGTCCAGGTGCCCCCTTGAGCTAGAAGTGCCCTTGAGCAGGCCTCGGAAGGGCGGCACTCAGTTCCCTTTGGAGGAGGTTACCATTAACCCGATCACAGAGGGGCCGAGGAGGACTGGAAAGTCTCTGCGCACTGTGATCAGGGAGAGAGGAATAGCGATCCTGCATGTGACTGAGCCAGACTCACCTCTGAGTAACCTGACGTCTCCCGCGGTGGCGGGGGTCGACGGTGGCCTGCAGCAGGGTCGGGGGCACTGTGGAAGTGCTTCCCATAGAGCGTGTGGGAATAAATCCTCTGTGAGACAGACGCCATTTTCCCTACTGTAGTTTGGCTGCTGGTCAAACTGCAAGGCTGCTGGTCAAGCTACAGGAGGAACTTAGCTCCACCCAGCAAGAAAAGGATTTGGATTAAGAAACTCCCAGGGTCAGCCTGGGCGGGCCTTTAATTCTGGAATAGGCCAAAACAAACAAGCAGTCAAAGAGGTCTTCAGATCCAACCACTGCCAGAGGCAAGAAAAAGACTGATAATTCCTGAATAGTCAGCAAGAGACAGAAGAACATAAACACTATTTTCACGTTTTGTCTGAAGCTGGAGTTACTGCTGGACTTTAAAATTTCATTTTTTGTATTGTATTACTTTGTTTCAATTTTTTTTTTCTCTCTTTTTTCCAAATCCCCGCAGCGCACCCACCGTTTTTTTTTTTCTTTTCTTGGGGGTGTGTGTGTGAGAGAGAGTGGGTGTGTTCATTTCCTTCACTGAATTCTATTGAAGCTACTAATCTTATCAGTAAGACTGAATATATTCAAGTTTACATAAATTTTTTTCTTTTTCCTTTTAAACCACACATTTTATTTTGGTATAAACTTCTGGTTCCCCATTGGCCTTTTAAGGTTCTGTGGGGGTTTTGTTTGTTTTTATTGTTTTTGCTTTGTTTTTCTATATTTTTCTATAAAATTTAGATCTTTTAATTTTTAATAATTTTTCATTTGTACTACTACTTCCTCTATAATTCTTTGCTCTCTCTGAAGCTCCTTTCCTATAGCACTAAATTCTAATACATACAAATCTTTATCTCCCTATATTTAACTTTGCAATATTATTCTATATTTCTCTTCTATCCTCCCTTTCTCTTTTTCCCTTTCCCCACTATATTTCTTAGTCTGTTCTGTCCTCATTGCCTTATCCCCAACGGGGATCCTGCTCTAGCATTATTCTCCAATTGGTGCTCTACTTAGTTTGCTTATTAACTTGTGGATATCATTCTTGGATTTCTCTATTTGCCATGCTAACGTATTGTACTGTATTTTTGATTGGAATGCTTGGGTTATGTTATAGCTGTATATGTTTATGTGTATAATTCAATACGCTAGATAGTACTTGCATAATTTTTAAATTGCCATTTGTCAAAGGTATACCTTCTGTTTCTCATTTGCATATATATGTTTTAATATCATTTAATGCCATAACAAACCAGCCGTGAAATCTTCATTCCCTGGTCAGGCAACAAGCCCCGGGGTTTTAAGGAGGGTGCACTGACTCCAAAACTCTACAATACTAGAGAACGCCTAACACTAAAGAGCAGTATACAAGTGAGAACGCCAACAAAGGTAATCACTTGTATGCAAGTCCTGACATCACCCAATCACCAGCATCACCCAGAATAGAAGCCCCATCCAAATAACAAACACCAACAGACGTAACTCAAAGTCTGGGAAAAGGAAATCCCAAACAGAGTCAGTTTTTTAAAAATTAATAATAACAATGAAACGGCAGAGAAATACCACACAAGCGAAGGAACAATCCACAAACACACAAGATCAAATTAATGAAGAGAATTTGGACAAACTTTCTGAAAGTGATTTCAGAAGAATGATAGTAAAGATGATCAAAGACACTGAAAACAGAATTTCAGAGAAATTGCAAGATACAACTAACACACTGAATAAAGAAATACAAGAACTTACCAAAAAAGTAACAGAGACAAACAACTCAATTGCTGAACTGAAAAACACGGTAGAAGGAATCAAGAGCAGAGTATTTGAGACAGAAGACCGGATAAGTGAGCTGGAAGATAAAATGGTGGAAGTAACTGCTGAAAAACAGACTCTAGCTCAAAGAATGAAAAGAGCAGAGGACAGCCTCAGAGACCTCTGGGATAATATCAAACGCACCAATATTCGAATTATAGGGGTTCCAGAAGAAGAAGAAAAAAAGAAAGGCTATGAGAAAATTTTTGAAGAGATTATAGTTGAAAATTTCCCCAACATGGGAAAAGAAATAGTCAATCAAATCCAAGAAGCACAAAAAGTACCATACAGAATCAATCCGAGAAGAAACACACCAAGACACATATTAATGAAGTTAACACAAATTAAACACAAAGATAGAATTCTCAAAGCAGCAAGGGAAAAGCAACTAGTGACATACAAGGGAAAGCCCATCCGTTTAACAGCTGATCTCTCAACAGAAACCCTGCAGGCCAGAAGGGAATGGCAGGACACATTTAAACGGCTGAAAGAGAATAATCCGCAACCAAGAATCCTCTACCCTGCAAGGATCTCCTTCAAAATTGATGGAGAAATCAAAAGCTTTCCAGACAAGCAAAAATTAAAAGAATTTAGTCACACCAAACCAGCCTTACAACAAGTGTTAAAGGGACTTATATAGAAAACAAGTATAAAAGGAGAAGATCCACGAAACAAACCCATCATAACATCTAAGAAGATGACAATAGAATCATTTGTATCAATAATCACTTTGAATGTCAATGGACTAAATGCCCCAACCAAAAGACACAGAGTGGCTGAATGGATCCAAAAACACGACCCATACATATGCTGCCTCCAGGAAACTCATTTCAGACCTAGAGACACTCATAGACTGAAAGTGAGAGGCTGGAAAAAGATATTCCATGCAAATGGAAATCAAAAGAAAGCTGGAGTAGCAATCCTCATATCAGACAAAATAGATTTTAAAGTAAAGAAGATTCTAAGAGACAAGGCAGGTCACTACATCATGATTAAGGGATCCATCCAAGAAGAAGACATAACAATCATAAATATCTACGCTCCCAACGCAGGAGCACCCCAATACATAAGACAAACACTTTCAGACATAAAAGAAGACATTGACAGCAACACAATCATAGTAGGAGACTTTAACACTCCTCTCACACCAATGGACAGATCATCCAAACAGAAAATTAATAAAGAAGCACAAGCCTTAAATGCCACACTAGAAGAAATGGACCTCATTGATATCTTTAGGACTTTCCATCCAAAAGCAGAAGAATACACTTTCTTCTCAAGTGCTCACGGAACATTCTCCAGGATAGACCACATCTTGGGCCACAAATCAATCCTCAGTCAATTCAAGAAAACTGAAATTCTATCAACCATCTTCTCGGACCACAATGCAGTGAGACTAGAGATCAACTACAGGGAAAAAACCGCTAAAAACACAAACACATGGAGATTAAACAACACATACCTAAAAAAACAACTGATCATTGAGGAAATCAAAGGAGAAATAAAAAAATTCCTAGAAGAAAATGACAATGAACACACGACAGTGCAAAACCTATGGGATACTGCAAAAGCAGTTCTAAGAGGGAAGTTTATAGCAATACAATCCCACCTCAAGAAACTAGGAAAATCTCAAACAGACGACCTTACCTTACGCTTAAAACAACTGGAGAAAGAAGAACAAAAACACCCCAAAGCCAGCAGAAGAAGGGAAACCATAAAGATCAGAGCAGAAATAAATGAAAAAGAAACAAAAGAAACAATAGTAAAGATAAATAAAACAAAAAGCTGGTTCTTCGAAAAAGTCAATAAAATCGACACACCACTGGCCAGACTCATCAAGAAAAAGAGAGAGGAGAACCAGATCACCAAAATCAAAAATGAAAAAGGAGAGATTACAACGGATAATGCAGAAATCCAAAGGATTATAAGAGACTATTATGAACAACTCTATGGCAACAAACTGGACAACCTGGAAGAAATGGACAGTTTCTTAGAGAGGATTAATCTCCCAAGACTCAACCAGGAAGAAATAGAAACTATGAACAAGCCAATCACAAGCTCAGAAATCGACCTTGTGATCAAAAATCTCCCCAAAAATAAAAGCCCAGGGCCAGATGGTTTCACAAGTGAATTCTACCAAACATTTAAAGAAGAGCTAATGCCTGTCCTTCTAAAACTCTTCCAAAAAATTGCCCAGGAAGGAACACTTCCAAACACATTCTACGAGGCCACCATCACCCTGATACCAAAACCAGGCAAGGACATCACAAAAAAAGAAAATTATAGGCCAATTTCACTGATGAATCTAGATGCCAAAATCCTCAACAAAATCCTAGCAAACAGAATTCAGCAACACATCAAAAAGCTCATTCATCACGATCAAGTTGGGTTCATCCCAGGCATGCAAGGATTCTTCAACATCCGCAAATCAATCAATGTGATACACCATATCAACAAATTGAAAGACAAAAATCACATGATCATCTCAATAGATGCAGAAAAAGCCTTTGACAAAGTACAGCATCCATTTATGATAAAAACTCTTCAAAAAATGGGCATAGAAGGAACTTATCTTAACATAGTGAAAGCCATATATGAGAAGCCCACAGCGAACATTATCCTCAAAGGTGAAAAACTCAAAGCATTTCCTCTAAGATCAGGAACAAGACAAGGGTGTCCACTTTCACCACTCTTATTCAACATAGTCCTGGAAGTTCTAGCAACAGCAATAAGAGAAGAGAAAGAAATCAAAGGAATCCAGATTGGAAAAGAAGAAGTCAAACTCTCTCTATTTGCAGATGACATGATATTATACATAGAAAATCCCAAAGACACTATTACAAAACTACTAGAGTTAATCAGCGAATTCAGCAAAGTCGCAGGATACAAAATCAATATACAGAAATCACTGGCATTCCTATACACAAACAATGAAAAATCAGAAAATGAAATCAAAGAGGCAATCCCCTTCACCATCGCAACCAAAAGAATCAAATATCTAGGAATAAACCTACCCAAAGAAACAAAAGAACTGTACACAGAAAATTACAAGACACTCATGAGAGACATCAAAGAAGAGTCAAACAGATGGAGAAATATTCCGTGTTCCTGGGTCGGGAGAATCAATATTGTGAAAATGACCATACTACCAAATGTCATCTATAGATTCAATGCGATCCCTATGAAACTTCCAATAACATTCTTCACAGAACTAGACCAACGAATAACACAGTTCATATGGAAACACAAAAGACCTCGAATAGCCAAAGCAATCCTCAGGAAGAAGAATGGAGCTGGGGGGATCAGCCTCCCCAACTTCAGACTCTACTACAAAGCAACAGTCATCAAGACAGTATGGTACTGGCACAAAACCAGAAATATCGACCAATGGAACAAGATCGAGAACCCAGAGATAAACCCACGCACCTATGGGTACCTTATTTTTGACAAAGGAGGCGAACATATAAAATGGGACAAAGACAGCCTCTTCAACAAATGGTGCTGGGAAAATTGGACAGTTACATGCAAGAAAATGAAGTTGGAACATACCCTGACACCATACACAAAGATCAACTCAAAATGGATTAAAGACTTAAATGTAAGGCCAGAAACCATCAAACTCTTAGAGGAGAATATAGGCAAAACCCTCAAGGACATCAATCAAAGCAAGATCTTCTCTGACCCACCTACTAGAATAGTGGAACTAAAAAGACAAATGAACATGTGGGACCTAATGAAACTTAAAAGCTTTTGTACAGCTAAAGAAATTACAAAAAGCTGAACAGACAGCCCACAGAGTGGGAGAAAATCATAGCAAATGAAACAACAGACAAAGAATTAATCTCCAAAATCTACAAGCAACTCAGACAACTCAGCACTGGAAAAACGAACAACCCAATCAAAAAATGGGAAAAGGACCTAAACAGACACCTCTCCATCGATGACACACAGATGCCCCAAAACACTAAAGAGTTTTTGGAAAAAAAAACATCACCCGTCAGAATGGCCATCATACACAAACAATGAAAAATCAGAAAATGAAATCAAAGAGGCAATCCCCTTCACCATCGCAACCAAAAGAATCAAATATCTAGGAATAAACCTACCCAAAGAAACAAAAGAACTGTACACAGAAAATTACAAGACACTCATGAGAGACATCAAAGAAGAGTCAAACAGATGGAGAAATATTCCGTGTTCCTGGGTCGGGAGAATCAATATTGTGAAAATGACCATACTACCAAATGTCATCTATAGATTCAATGCGATCCCTATGAAACTTCCAATAACATTCTTCACAGAACTAGACCAACGAATAACACAGTTCATATGGAAACACAAAAGACCTCGAATAGCCAAAGCAATCCTCAGGAAGAAGAATGGAGCTGGGGGGATCAGCCTCCCCAACTTCAGACTCTACTACAAAGCAACAGTCATCAAGACAGTATGGTACTGGCACAAAAACAGAAATATCGACCAATGGAACAAGATCGAGAACCCAGAGATAAACCCACGCACCTATGGGTACCTTATTTTTGACAAAGGAGGCGAACATATAAAATGGGACAAAGACAGCCTCTTCAACAAATGGTGCTGGGAAAATTGGACAGTTACATGCAAGAAAATGAAGTTGGAACATACCCTGACACCATACACAAAGATCAACTCAAAATGGATTAAAGACTTAAATGTAAGGCCAGAAACCATCAAACTCTTAGAGGAGAATATAGGCAAAACCCTCAAGGACATCAATCAAAGCAAGATCTTCTCTGACCCACCTACTAGAATAGTGGAACTAAAAAGACAAATGAACATGTGGGACCTAATGAAACTTAAAAGCTTTTGTACAGCTAAAGAAATTACAAAAAAGCTGAACAGACAGCCCACAGAGTGGGAGAAAATCATAGCAAATGAAACAACAGACAAAGAATTAATCTCCAAAATCTACAAGCAACTCAGACAACTCAGCACTGGAAAAACGAACAACCCAATCAAAAAATGGGAAAAGGACCTAAACAGACACACCTCTCCATCGATGACATACAGATGGCCCAAAAACACATGAAACGATGCTCAACTTCACTAATAATTAGAGAAATGCAAATCAAAACTACAATGAGATATCACCTCACACCCGTCAGAATGGCCATCATCCACAAATCGACAGACAATAAATGCTGGAGAGGCTGCGGAGAAAAGGGAACACTTCTGCATTGCTGGTGGGAGTGTAAATTAATACAGCCTCTATGGAAGACAGTCTGGAGATTTCTTAAAAAACTAAAAATAGAAGCACCATATGACCCAGAAATCCCACTCTTAGGCTTATACCCTGACGAAATCAAAACTGAAAGAAGCACCTGTACCCCAATGTTCATTGCAGCTCTCTATACAATAGCTAGAACATGGAAGCAACCTAGATGCCCATCGACGAGCGAATGGATCCAAAAGCTCTGGTACATATATACAATGGAATACTACACAGCTGTAAAGAGAAATGCAGAAGAATCAACCCTAATGAGGTGGCTGGATCTAGAACATATCATCAAAAGTGAAGTCAGTCAGAAAGAGAAGGACAAATACAGTATATTAACACATATATATGGAATCTAGTAGGATGGTGATGATGGCACATGCAGTGAAGCGACAGAAAGACAGATATGGACAGTGGACATATGGACATTGTGGGGAAGGAACAGTGGGTGAGAGGTGTAAAGGAAGTAGCATGAAGGCCTGTACTATCATAAGTGAAGAAAATAGCTCTAGTCATTGCTCTGTGAGAAAAGGGGATCCTTCAGGGGTGCTGTGTGATGGTCGGGAGGGGAGGGAAGGGGGGGATATACATGTGACTAATCTGAGAGCATGCATGTCTGTGAACAACAAAACTCTGTAAAAGTTAAAAGTAAAATAAAGGTTTAAAAAAATAAAAAATAATAAAGATGACACCGTTTTTAATTAATTAATTAATTGCTTTAAATTGGAGGATAATTTCTTTACAATATTGTGATGATTTTTGCTATACATCAACATGAATCAGCACAGGTATACATGAGTCCCCCAAATCTGAACCCCCTCCCACCTCGCTTCCCACCTTTCCCTCTGGGTCGGCCCAGAGCACCAGTTTTGGGTGCCCTGCTTCATGCATCAAACTTGCACGGGCCGTCTATTTTACATATGATAGTGTACATGTTTCAATGCTATTTTCTCAAATCATCCCACCCTCGTCTACTCCCACTGAGTCCAAAAGTCTGTTCTTTACATCGGTGCACTGACACCTTCTTGCTCTGTTCTCAATGTTTGCAAGCACGCTTGGCACCTCTTCAACTTTAATCACCTCTTTAAAGGCCCTATCTCCAAAAACGACTACATTTGTGGGTTAGGGCTTTAACCTATGAATGAAAAGGGAACACAGTTCAGTGCACAATACTCTTCAAACTGACTACATCAACTGGAGTGTTACTCCTCATGACATAAAAGGGAGTGGACAAGGGAAGGGACTTTCGAGGCTGGCTGATGCAGCAGTTCAACAGTGACATCAGCAACTCAGAACTTCTTTGCACCCTGAGCTCCTGCCCCACTCCACAGCATGAGCTCATCCCAACCTAGCTCCCCTGGCTGACAGGGCTGCCTACAAAAACTGGGCACTGGGCTTCTTTAATTCAAGTAAGTGGAAAGAGGAAAATGGGGTGTCCTTTCCCAGACGCCCTCATAAAGTCCTTCCTAGCACCTCATTGGCTCAGAATGGCATGGGCCTGCCCATCCCCAAACCAATCACAGAGGCGGGAAAATAGACTCACTGTGGTTACCCTGGATGAAATACCATGTGTGGGGTCCACCACAGTGCCTGCTGTGTTTCCTGTCTTCAAGGAGTATATATATTCTAAAGATAAAAAGACAAAGATATCTTCAAAAAGGGGATGCTGAGAGGGTAGGTTTCTCTTTTTAATTTTTCACTTTTCTTCATGTATATATACTCTCTGTAATCATCTGGCTAGAAAAGGCAAAGTTTGGAAGTTGACTTCAGACGAAGAAAAGACGATTGGTTGATGGGGAAATGTTGCAGTGACGAGGTTTTTATCTTATCCCTAGGGAAGGAAAGGAACACTTTTCTGGGCTTTCATGTGTCACTGGCTGTGTTGTTAACTTTCAGTCTCATTTTATCCTCAAAATCTGCCTAGAGTACTGGTAAGGTGCACATTATTCCCACTGTAAAAGAAAGAGAAGCCCAGAAGGTCAAGAAATGTGTTTAAGGTCATACAGCTTCAGTATTTCTGACTCCATACCCATGTTATTTCCAGCGCATCATGATGATTCCTAAAGAGAGTTGGAAATCTTCCCTCTACAACTCCCGCTTTATAATAGCTACAACAATAAGTACAGTTTGTTGAGCACCTACCATGTTCCAGGTATTGCACAGAATAACTTAAACATGATAGCAACCAAAAATACAATTTTTGAAAATTAGTAACTAGAAACCTCATTTTAAAATGGTGTCAGGGGACCAGAAGGGGGATATCTCACAGCCTGCAGCTCAACTTCTATTGGCGATTCAACAGGAAGTGTCAAGCCTGGCATCTCCAATAGGAAGAAGGTTTCCATGTTACTACCCAGCAAAAGGAAGAATTTTTCCCCACCTAGCAACAGCCCAGCCAATGAGAGACAGCCACATTTCAGCTAACGAAAAGTCCTTATAGGGCTTCCCTGGTGGCTAAACGGTAAAGAATCCACCTGTCAATACTGGAGATATGGGTTCAATCCCTCATGCGGGCGGATCCCACATGCCATGAAACAACTAAGCCTGCACATTTCAAGTACTGAAGCCCACAAGCCCTAGAGCCCAGTCTCTGCAACAAGAGAAGCCACTGCAGTAAGAAGAAGCCGTGCACCACAACTAGAGAAAAACTTGTGCAGCAATGAGGATCCAGCACAGCCAAAAGTAAATAAATAACATTATATAAAAAAAGAAAGAAAAGTCCCTATACTTAAAATCCCAGTTTCCTCCAATCCTTTTGTTTCTGACAGACACTCTCAACTACCCCTCCCACTGTATAAAAGAATGGTTTCTACCTTATTCTCTTGGTCTTGCCTGTGGTAGCCATACTTTGCATGTATTAAATTACAATCTTTGCTCTTCTTCTTTTCTTTTTTTTTTAAATTTGGCCTCCTTTATTGGTCCTGTATTCATTTATTTCCATCCATCCTCATTCCCTGGCCTGTGTGGGCCTCCCATCACAGTGGCCCCACTTTCAGAGCACCAGTTCTGGGCGCATGCGCTCCAGAGTGCCGGCTTGCAACTGGACACACTGGTCCAGTCTTTCCACGGCACATGGGATCTTCCCGGGCCAGGGATTGAACCCACAGCCCTTGCACTGCAAGGCAGACTCTTTCCCCACTGGATCACTAGGGAAGCCCGTACTCTTCTTGAATAAACCAATGTTGCTGATAAAAACAACTGGTTGTTTTATTGTTTTAGATCAACATGTGTTTTTAATTTCTCCAGTCCCCCAAAATGAATGCACTAGGGTTTCACAGAGAAAAGCGAAGTGCTTATAAAGGCCATTAAAAAGGAACCTGAAGGGCTTCCCCTGGTGGTCCAGTGGGTAAGGACACTGCCTTGCAGTGCAAGGGGCGTCCGTTCGATCCCTGGCCTGGGAAGATCCCACGTGCCGCGGAGTGGCTGGACCGATGTGTCCAATTACCGAGCCGGAGCTCTGGAGCGCATGCGCCCAGAGCCGGCGCTCTTCGACAACAGATGCCACCGCGATGGGAGGCCCACAAGAGCCAAAGAACAAAGACGGATGAACAGAGAGAAACAAAAGACCAATAGAAGTGGCCCACCTGCTCCCCTCCCTCTCCAACCCGACCCCCGCCCAAAAATAAATAAATAAATAAATCTTTAAAAAAATAAATAAATCATATTGCTATTTAAAAAAAAAAAAGGAACCTGAATGATGTAAGATGAATGCCATGTTTGTGAATATGATATCAAACAATAATTTAATATTGTAAGGAGATTAATTTTCCTCCAACATTAATTCATGGATTTAATGCAGCTATAATGAAAATTCCAGCAGAATTTTTTAAGGAATATGAAAAGCTGATTCTAAAGTGTACATGGATATTCAAAAGGCATGAATATCTAAGGTAATTTTAGAAAATGAGAGTAAAGATTTATTTTACTAAATATTAAGACATAGTACAAAATTATAGTGATCTATTCTGACAGCTTCGTGGTGGGGAGCCATACTTTGCATGTATTAAATTACAATCTTTGCTCTTCTTCTTTTCTTTTTTTTTTAAATTTGGCCTCCTTTATTGGTCCTGTATTCATTTATTTCCATCCATCCTCATTCCCTGGCCTGTGTGGGCCTCCCATCACAGTGGCCCCACTTTCAGAGCACCAGTTCTGGGCGCATGCGCTCCAGAGTGCCGGCTTGCAACTGGACACACTGGTCCAGTCTTTCCACGGCACATGGGATCTTCCCGGGCCAGGGATTGAACCCACAGCCCTTGCACTGCAAGGCAGACTCTTTACCCACTGGATCACTAGGGAAGCCCGTACTCTTCTTGAATAAACCAATGTTGCTGATAAAAACAACTGGTTGTTTTATTGTTTTAGATCAACATGTGTTTTTAATTTCTCCAGTCCCCCAAAATGAATGCACTAGGGTTTCACAGAGAAAAGCGAAGTGCTTATAAAGGCCATTAAAAAGGAACCTGAAGGGCTTCCCCTGGTGGTCCAGTGGGTAAGGACACTGCCTTGCAGTGCAAGGGGCGTCCGTTCGATCCCTGGCCTGGGAAGATCCCACGTGCCGCGGAGTGGCTGGACCGATGTGTCCAATTACCGAGCCGGAGCTCTGGAGCGCATGCGCCCAGAGCCGGCGCTCTTCGACAACAGATGCCACCGCGATGGGAGGCCCACAAGAGCCAAAGAACAAAGACGGATGAACAGAGAGAAACAAAAGACCAATAGAAGTGGCCCACCTGCTCCCCTCCCTCTCCAACCCGACCCCCGCCCAAAAATAAATAAATAAATAAATCTTTAAAAAAATAAATAAATCATATTGCTATTTAAAAAAAAAAAAGGAACCTGAATGATGTAAGATGAATGCCATGTTTGTGAATATGATATCAAACAATAATTTAATATTGTAAGGAGATTAATTTTCCTCCAACATTAATTCATGGATTTAATGCAGCTATAATGAAAATTCCAGCAGAATTTTTTAAGGAATATGAAAAGCTGATTCTAAAGTGTACATGGATATTCAAAAGGCATGAATATCTAAGGTAATTTTAGAAAATGAGAGTAAAGATTTATTTTACTAAATATTAAGACATAGTACAAAATTATAGTGATTCTTTAAGTGTGGTAAAGATTCCAGAAACATTCCTACATATATAAGAGATTTGGTGGCATAGCCCAATTAGGAAAGAATGAGTGACTTGGTAGATTTTCACAGAAAAATTGGTTCACTGTATGGGAAAAATAAAATTGGATTCCTTCCTTCACATCTGAATATGAAAGATAAATTATGAAAGTAATCAAAGAAAATGGAGGAAATATCTTTGCGACTTTAGAAGTGGGAAGCAATTTCCAAAAAGTATCATCCACAAGGGGAAAACATAAAGTGTTTGACTACATTATAATTGAGATTTCTGCTCAGATAATGACATCACCCATAGATTTCACAACTTATAGACTATGAGAGGGTATCTACAACTCAGCTGACACTGATATCTAGAGAAACCCTTACTACCAAAAAAAAAAGCAAGAAAATTTTAGGAGACCCATTAGAAAAATGGGCAGAGTCTATGAAAAGAAAATTATTAGAAGAGGAAACACTAATGGATAATAAGTACATGAAGAAATACTCAACTTCATTAGTAATCAGAGAGAAGCATATTAAACCAACAATGATATATCACTTTACACCCAATCAGATCAGCAAAAATTGCAAAGTCGGAGAACATCAAGTGCCAGGGAGAAGTGTAAACTAAGCAACTATTCCAAGTAGCAATCTCTCAGTACTTGGTGCAATTAACTATTTATCTGCCAAACAATTTCCTGCCTGCATATGTGCCCTAGAGAAACTCTCCTATAAAACCATAAGGATGTAGGCATAAGGCTGTTTGCTGTAGATTTCTTTGTGACAGCAAAGACTTCAATGCCTAATCGTCTCAGGGCTTGCATTGAATATGATATCAAACAATAATTTAATATTGTAAGGAGATTAATTTTCCTCCAACATTAATTCATGGATTTAATGCAGCTATAATGAAAATTCCAGCAGAATTTTTAAGGACTATGAAAAGCTGATTCTAAAGTGTACATGGATATTCAAAAGGCATGAATATCTAAGGTAATTTTAGAAAATGAGAGTAAAGATTTATTTTACTAAATATTAAGACATAGTACAAAATTATAGTGATTCTTTAAGTGTGGTAAAGATTCCAGAAACATTCCTACATATATAAGAGATTTGGTGGCATAGCCCAATTAGGAAAGAATGAGTGACTTGGTAGATTTTCACAGAAAAATTGGTTCACTGTATGGGAAAAATAAAATTGGATTCCTTCCTTCACATCTGAATATGAAAGATAAATTATGAAAGTAATCAAAGAAAATGGAGGAAATATCTTTGCGACTTTAGAAGTGGGAAGCAATTTCCAAAAAGTATCATCCACAAGGGGAAAACATAAAGTGTTTGACTACATTATAATTGAGATTTCTGCTCAGATAATGACATCACCCATAGATTTCACAACTTATAGACTATGAGAGGGTATCTACAACTCAGCTGACACTGATATCTAGAGAAACCCTTACTACCAAAAAAAAAAGCAAGAAAATTTTAGGAGACCCATTAGAAAAATGGGCAGAGTCTATGAAAAGAAAATTATTAGAAGAGGAAACACTAATGGATAATAAGTACATGAAGAAATACTCAACTTCATTAGTAATCAGAGAGAAGCATATTAAACCAACAATGATATATCACTTTACACCCAATCAGATCAGCAAAAATTGCAAAGTCGGAGAACATCAAGTGCCAGGGAGAAGTGTAAACTAAGCAACTATTCCAAGTAGCAATCTCTCAGTACTTGGTGCAATTAACTATTTATCTGCCAAACAATTTCCTGCCTGCATATGTGCCCTAGAGAAACTCTCCTATAAAACCATAAGGATGTAGGCATAAGGCTGTTTGCTGTAGATTTCTTTGTGACAGCAAAGACTTCAATGCCCCTAACCTTCTTGTCTGGGTGTGTGCACTGGGTCTATGCATTGACACCCAGTCAACACACAGAATTCAATTAACTAGCTTTACATAGAACAAATGACGAGATGTCAAAAATGTGGAGTTGAGTGGAGGAGAGTGAGGTTTAGAACTCCAAATCATTTATGTAAACTAATCAAAACATACAAAAATAACTCTATATATTGTATCAATTATGGACATATATCTATTATACATTAACATATAAATGGGAAAGTGGGCATTCTGGATACCAGAATGAGTGCTTGTGGCTTGGGAGGAGAATTTAAGGACACTTGGAGATGGAGAAAAAAAGTAATAGAAGGAAATAAAAACTTGAGGGACTTGTTCTGAACCAGTTCATTCATTCAATCGTGGCCAACTTTTTGTGATTCCCTGTCCTTTACCATCTCCGGGAGCCTGCTCAAACTCATGTCCATTGACTTAGTGATGCTATCCAACCAACTTCTCCTCTTTTCCCCTTTTTCTTCTGCCTTCTATTTTTCCCAGCATTGGGGTCTTTTCTAATGAGTCAGCTCTTCGCATCAGGTGACCAAAGTATTGGAGTTTCAGCTTCAGCATCAGTCCTCCCAGTGAATATTCAGGGTTGATTTCCGTTAGGATTAACTGGTTTGATCTTGCAGTCTAAAGGACTCTCAAGAATCTTCTTCAGAAATCAGCCTTCTTTACGGTCCAACTCTCACATCCATACATGACTACTGGAAAAACCATAGCTTTGGCTATACTTTTTTTGGCAAAGTGGTGTCTCTGCTTTTTAATACAGATTTGTCATAGCTTTTCTTCCAAGAAGTGAGTGTCTTTTAATTTTATGGCTGCAGTGATTTTGGAGTCCAAGAAATTACAGTGTGAACCAGTGAATGTGAATAAATCTACTCCATGACTCTGCAGTACCAACCTTGCTCACAAAGAATGGTGGAGAAACTGCTTTGTGTGCATTATTTTATTTAACCCACACCAAAAATGCTAGGATGTAAGTATCACTATTTGTCCCATTTTTATTTTGAAAAGTAAATCTTAAAAAAAAGAAAGAAAGAAAAATAAGTTTCAGAGAGCTTAAGGAATTTGCTCAAGGCCACGGACCAAGTAATGGTAGGAGATGGATCTGAAATAGGGCCCTTTGTCTCCAAATCCTGCATCTAGCACAATTAGTAACATGTTCAACCAACCACCTGTGTTCAAACAAGCTCTCTGCTAGAGTTGAACCTAGTAGAACATAACAAAATGAAAATGTACTGATTACTTCACTCACATCTGAATCTAAGATATTCCCTGAAACAGGCTTATTTTTAGTGGACTAGCAACACCTAACCAAGCCAAGCAACAGCTTAAGCTCAACAACTTCACAGCTTCTAGTGAAAACAAAGCCTAAACAAAAACTGATTCCTATGGCCCATCTTTTTCCATGATGCAGCCACTTGGACCATAGACTATCACTTCCCAAATAAGTTGCACAAGATTTTCAATGCCATGGATACCAGTATGCTTGTGGCAGGAGAATTTAAGGACACTTGGAGATGGACACAAACAGTAATAGAAGGAAATAAAAACTTGAGGGACTTGTTCTGAACCAGTTCATTCATTCAATCGTGGCCAACTTTTTGTGATTCCCTGTCCTTTACCATCTCCGGGAGCCTGCTCAAACTCATGTCCATTGACTTAGTGATGCTATCCAACCAACTTCTCCTCTTTTCCCCTTTTTCTTCTGCCTTCTATTTTTCCCAGCATTGGGGTCTTTTCTAATGAGTCAGCTCTTCGCATCAGGTGACCAAAGTATTGGAGTTTCAGCTTCAGCATCAGTCCTCCCAGTGAATATTCAGGGTTGATTTCCGTTAGGATTAACTGGTTTGATCTTGCAGTCTAAAGGACTCTCAAGAATCTTCTTCAGAAATCAGCCTTCTTTACGGTCCAACTCTCACATCCATACATGACTACTGGAAAAACCATAGCTTTGGCTATACTTTTTTTGGCAAAGTGGTGTCTCTGCTTTTTAATACAGATTTGTCATAGCTTTTCTTCCAAGAAGTGAGTGTCTTTTAATTTTATGGCTGCAGTGATTTTGGAGTCCAAGAAATTACAGTGTGAACCAGTGAATGTGAATAAATCTACTCCATGACTCTGCAGTACCAACCTTGCTCACAAAGAATGGTGGAGAAACTGCTTTGTGTGCATTATTTTATTTAACCCACACCAAAAATGCTAGGATGTAAGTATCACTATTTGTCCCATTTTTATTTTGAAAAGTAAATCTTAAAAAAAAGAAAGAAAGAAAAATAAGTTTCAGAGAGCTTAAGGAATTTGCTCAAGGCCACGGACCAAGTAATGGTAGGAGATGGATCTGAAATAGGGCCCTTTGTCTCCAAATCCTGCATCTAGCACAATTAGTAACATGTTCAACCAACCACCTGTGTTCAAACAAGCTCTCTGCTAGAGTTGAACCTAGTAGAACATAACAAAATGAAAATGTACTGATTACTTCACTCACATCTGAATCTAAGATATTCCCTGAAACAGGCTTATTTTTAGTGGACTAGCAACACCTAACCAAGCCAAGCAACAGCTTAAGCTCAACAACTTCACAGCTTCTAGTGAAAACAAAGCCTAAACAAAAACTGATTCCTATGGCCCATCTTTTTCCATGATGCAGCCACTTGGACCATAGACTATCACTTCCCAAATAAGTTGCACAAGATTTTCAATGCCATGTGTACAGTTATATAAGAGCCCAAATCTATATAAACTCAATACAATATTTTGCTTCACTTTCACAAAAATCCCAAGAGCAAATTTACCTTGCAAAGTTATCGTACAGCAGAAAATGCAGTCTTGGACCTGAGAACCAGGCACTGATAGCCTTAGGTGATACATGGCACGTTGTCTGTGCTTGATAAATGTTGAGTGGTGGGTGAAATGAGTGGCTAGATGGGTGGAGGATGGCTGGATGGATGGATGGGTGGCTGGCTGGCTGGCTGGCTGGATGGACAGATGGTTGAATGGATGGATGGATGGATGGATGGGTGGATGGGTGGATAATAGATGGATGGGAGGATGTGTGGGGGAGCCAGTAAATTACATGCATCTTGACTCCATGGCTGGAGATTTTAACTAATGACAGAAGCTAGATGCATTCATGAGTACATCACAGTGATTACAGTATTTCACTCTCTTCCAGAAAAAAAAAAATGTCCTTGAAAATCTTAGTGCTATTTTAAGCTGGTATTTTCTCTTAACTTTCAGAAAACTCATTAATCTGCCAATGACTACTCCAAAAGTGCAAGCAGCCTGGAGGATGACAGCAGTGTGACTTAGTTCAAAAACCATCCTAGGGACCCTGAAGACTTTGGAAACTGTTACTTGTTTTTTCTTCCCTTGCATTTCTGCCTAGTCTTCGTGTAGGGCGGAAAGATGAAGAGACTCATCAGTAACTTAACAGAATGGCAGAGCTATCAAACATAGAGGTGCAGCACACCCTGGGCTCTGTCTCGTTAAACACCCTGGGAAATAGGGCCCTTTGCCCACTGCACATTCATGAAAATGCCTCTCTGCTAGAAGTGAACCTAGTAGAAAATAACAAAATGAAAATGTACTGATTACTTCACTCACATCTGAATCTAAGATATTCCCTGAAACAGGCTTATTTTTAGTGGACTAGCAACACCTAACCAAGCCAAGCAACAGCTTAAGCTCAACAACTTCACAGCTTCTAGTGAAAACAAAGCCTAAACAAAAACTGATTCCTATGGCCCATCTTTTTCCATGATGCAGCCACTTGGACCATAGACTATCACTTCCCAAATAAGTTGCACAAGATTTTCAATGCCATGTGTACAGTTATATAAGAGCCCAAATCTATATAAACTCAATACAATATTTTGCTTCACTTTCACAAAAATCCCAAGAGCAAATTTACCTTGCAAAGTTATCGTACAGCAGAAAATGCAGTCTTGGACCTGAGAACCAGGCACTGATAGCCTTAGGTGATACATGGCACGTTGTCTGTGCTTGATAAATGTTGAGTGGTGGGTGAAATGAGTGGCTAGATGGGTGGAGGATGGCTGGATGGATGGATGGGTGGCTGGCTGGCTGGCTGGCTGGATGGACAGATGGTTGAATGGATGGATGGATGGATGGATGGGTGGATGGGTGGATAATAGATGGATGGGAGGATGTGTGGGTGAGCCAGTAAATTACATGCATCTTGACTCCATGGCTGGAGATTTTAACTAATGACAGAAGCTAGATGCATTCATGAGTACATCACAGTGATTACAGTATTTCACTCTCTTCCAGAAAAAAAAAAATGTCCTTGAAAATCTTAGTGCTATTTTAAGCTGGTATTTTCTCTTAACTTTCAGAAAACTCATTAATCTGCCAATGACTACTCCAAAAGTGCAAGCAGCCTGGAGGATGACAGCAGTGTGACTTAGTTCAAAAACCATCCTAGGGACCCTGAAGACTTTGGAAACTGTTACTTGTTTTTTCTTCCCTTGCATTTCTGCCTAGTCTTCGTGTAGGGGGGAAAGATGAAGAGACTCATCAGTAACTTAACAGAATGGCAGAGCTTTCAAACAGAGAGCTGCAGCACACCCTGGGCTCTGTCTCGTTAAACACCCTGGGAAATGTCTTTCCTTGAGCCGTCCTTCAGAGCAGTTTGTTCCATCTAAAAAGACCCCCAGCTTCTGCTGCTATACACCTAATTCATGCTTCCCTCCACACTCTGAACCTGAGTGCTTTTCTTTACTGTGCATCATACACAGCCAAAGTCACCAGAATTTTAAGTCAAATTTGTCCATGATATGGATCAGGGCTTAAGAGACCAGAGACTCATAAGTAAAAAATTACAATTCAGATTCCTAAAACAATCATTTCCATTTCTATAAAAGACTTCCCCACTGGAGTCATTTTCAATTGAGCTTTGTCCAGCACCATTAAGCAATGTTTTGCCAGCTCACAAGTTATAAGAAGTTCAAGTAGAGATTCAGTAACACAGATGCAGCTTTCTTTTACAAAAATATCTATGCCATTTTCTTCATGGTAACCCAGCTGAAGAAAGCCTTCATTTACCTATATTGACAAGGATGAAAAGACTGTAGACCCCTCTTTTTAGCATATATAATATCTTTCTCAATTCTCAATTGAAGGAGGAAACTTCAGGATTATAGGATTATATTTTATGAATGCTAGCTCCTGTCTTCAGGGAAGTTCCTTGATGATCTTCAGCTTAAATTTGTTCCTTTGTAAATGGAAAGAAAATGCTCATCTTACAAAGCTGTAAAGTTTCCTTTATTCAGGAAACAGGTTTTGAGAACCTACTCCATGCAAGGATCTGGAGTGGGGATTTGAGATGAAATAAAGCACAGAGAGCATGAAGTCAGGAAGTTCACAGGTGAGAGATGCACAGACTGACACTAATAATAGAAGTGTCAGTGTAGGAAGGAAGAAAACTAGATTCAGAAAACTCATTAATCTGCCAATGACTACTCCAAAAGTGCAAGCAGCCTGGAGGATGACAGCAGTGTGACTTAGTTCAAAACCATCCTAGGGACCCTGAAGACTTTGGAAACTGTTACTTGTTTTTTCTTCCCTTGCATTTCTGCCTAGTCTTCGTGTAGGGGGGAAAGATGAAGAGACTCATCAGTAACTTAACAGAATGGCAGAGCTTTCAAACAGAGAGCTGCAGCACACCCTGGGCTCTGTCTCGTTAAACACCCTGGGAAATGTCTTTCCTTGAGCCGTCCTTCAGAGCAGTTTGTTCCATCTAAAAAGACCCCCAGCTTCTGCTGCTATACACCTAATTCATGCTTCCCTCCACACTCTGAACCTGAGTGCTTTTCTTTACTGTGCATCATACACAGCCAAAGTCACCAGAATTTTAAGTCAAATTTGTCCATGATATGGATCAGGGCTTAAGAGACCAGAGACTCATAAGTAAAAAATTACAATTCAGATTCCTAAAACAATCATTTCCATTTCTATAAAAGACTTCCCCACTGGAGTCATTTTCAATTGAGCTTTGTCCAGCACCATTAAGCAATGTTTTGCCAGCTCACAAGTTATAAGAAGTTCAAGTAGAGATTCAGTAACACAGATGCAGCTTTCTTTTACAAAAATATCTATGCCATTTTCTTCATGGTAACCCAGCTGAAGAAAGCCTTCATTTACCTATATTGACAAGGATGAAAAGACTGTAGACCCCTCTTTTTAGCATATATAATATCTTTCTCAATTCTCAATTGAAGGAGGAAACTTCAGGATTATAGGATTATATTTTATGAATGCTAGCTCCTGTCTTCAGGGAAGTTCCTTGATGATCTTCAGCTTAAATTTGTTCCTTTGTAAATGGAAAGAAAATGCTCATCTTACAAAGCTGTAAAGTTTCCTTTATTCAGGAAACAGGTTTTGAGAACCTACTCCATGCAAGGATCTGGAGTGGGGATTTGAGATGAAATAAAGCACAGAGAGCATGAAGTCAGGAAGTTCACAGGTGAGAGAGATGCACAGACTGACACTAATAATAGAAGTGTCAGTGTAGGAAGGAAGAAAACTAGATTCAGAGTCAATCAGGCTGAGCTGAAATCTGGCTTCCATCTTGCTTCCTTATTATAGGACACTGGGGAATTTACTTTACCTTTCTGAGCTCCAACTTACCCATGGAGATAACAATGCCTTTCTCCTGATTTTCTAAGGGTTAAATCGATACTACTTGATGACACTTAGCACAGTGTCCAGACTCTAAAATGTATTAAGTAAACAATGGCATTCATTAAGTGCTACTAGGAACACAAGTTGATATGAGTACACATAAGTGAAGCATATTGTTTGATATGCAGAAGACTCACTATAAATGTTAGTCCATACCCCTGTCTACCTCATCTCTTCCCCCACAAATAAGGTCATTACCTAATTTGAGCAAGGCAAGGAAAGAGTCAGAAACGGGCCAAAGGTCTTACAGGTGCAAAGTTTGAAGAAGATCCCAATAGCTGGCTGCCTGGAATTCTCAGGTTGAATGCTCCCTAGGGAAGAAAGAAGTACAGCTGCATTCAGAAGGAGCCACTGAACTGCTGGGCCAAGGTAGGGGAGGACAGGGCCTAGCACAGGTTGATATCATACCTCAGAGCATGGATACCGGACAATTATCACTCATTCAAGCAATGAGAATTCTTGGAAAGACAGGAGACAGACAAGACACTCTGATGAGTTATGAAATGGAGCAGTTGCTCCAGCCTGAAGACAGTCCATCACCCAGTGGCCACCACTGACAAAAGAAGTAATGAGAGCCCATATCATGTTACTATTATGGACATGAGCAAGGCTGGTGCTGAACACACTCTCCTGTCATGAGGCTTCACTGAAAGTTGGAAGACACAAGTGTTTAGGACTCTGTTGGAGGCAAGAGGTAGAAACCCAACTCAAATTGATTCAAGCACAAAAAACCCCCCAAAACCAGGGACTTGAGAAGGAGCAATGATGGCAGAACGAGGCACCCTGAGGCTAGCTATCCTTTGGGCTAGGGTGTGGGCCAGTCCCCAGGGGCACTTGAGTGCTTCTGCCTGCGCCTGTGAGGAAGAATGATTTCCTTGACTTTTAGGTTCTTTTATATTCATCTCGAAAAGAAAACAAAAAGCTGAACTCAGGATTTGGCAGGTATTTCTTTGTTGTCTCCTGGAGCCGGGGAGTCCTGCTTCTTTTATAGGATCACCTTCCCTATTTTTGAAATATGGATATTGCTTCTCTACATTTTACCTCCATGATTGGGATTGGGAAAGGCTGCTTTTCTTTCTGTTCCACCTCTCAGATTCAACATAGAGAAGCTTCCGGCATGCAGTCTTCCAGCCAGCTTCTCTTGGAAGAATGAAGCAGCGAGCATGCATCTTCTGCTGCTGTTTGCTTCATTAATCACAAAGAAATTATTTCAAAAGCTGAAGGCTGATGTCTGATATGAAACAGATGCTTAGATGGTGATATTTATGAATTCTTTACCTTTTGTTTCAAACAAGAAGACTAAAATATAAATAGCAACTATGGGTGACATCAGGGTTTGGGGTTTCTTTTTAACATCTTCCAGTTTTAATCACTGTCATGATAAGCACAGTTGAGACCTGCAGAAGTAAATTCCAAATGTATGTTCTCATTTGAAGTGGAAGAGGTCCTTAAAAAATTGCATACATACATCTAAATCCTGGATCATCCTTTGACGTGGACTTACTGGATAAGAACAAAGGTCCAATTTTGCAGTAAAACCAAGATATCACAAGGTTAATTTCATATGTGAATAAACCATCACAAACCTACAAATGCGCATTTTTTACATATGTGAGTCCACAGTTTGGGTTGATGAGGGATTTTTCTCCTGGGGAAGGAAGCTGTGGTTGCTTTCCTTCTTGGAAATCTTTGGATATTTGGTATTTTACCTAAAGAATGATTGCATTGTGCAGATGCTAACCCTATGAATGCATGCATGGGTTTAGTGAAAGATTGGTAAAAAGAAACAACAGTTTTGACTCCAGTGGTGGAACCCTCTTGACTTCATAGGATGGTAGACCTTCTGTATTACAAATTTCCTACTTTTTTGTGGCATTTTACATAGCGCTTGAGGCTTGGTTTTATGTGCTGCTAAGGTTGGAAGAAAATTGATATGAGTGATTTTTTGTTCAGAGGATGTGATGGACCTATGGTATGATGCCTCAGCTATGGACATAGAAGAATGGACAAAAAAATGAGGAAAGTTTCCATATTACTGCTTTCTCCTAAGAAAAGAAGTGAAAATGCTTTATGCAGCTTTGCTTCTTTTCATAGGATTCCTATTTTTGAAATATGGATATTGCTTCTCTACATTTTACCTCCATGATTGGGATTGGGAAAGGCTGCTTTTCTTTCTGTTCCACCTCTCAGATTCAACATAGAGAAGCTTCCGGCATGCAGTCTTCCAGCCAGCTTCTCTTGGAAGAATGAAGCAGCGAGCATGCATCTTCTGCTGCTGTTTGCTTCATTAATCACAAAGAAATTATTTCAAAAGCTGAAGGCTGATGTCTGATATGAAACAGATGCTTAGATGGTGATATTTATGAATTCTTTACCTTTTGTTTCAAACAAGAAGACTAAAATATAAATAGCAACTATGGGTGACATCAGGGTTTGGGGTTTCTTTTTAACATCTTCCAGTTTTAATCACTGTCATGATAAGCACAGTTGAGACCTGCAGAAGTAAATTCCAAATGTATGTTCTCATTTGAAGTGGAAGAGGTCCTTAAAAAATTGCATACATACATCTAAATCCTGGATCATCCTTTGACGTGGACTTACTGGATAAGAACAAAGGTCCAATTTTGCAGTAAAACCAAGATATCACAAGGTTAATTTCATATGTGAATAAACCATCACAAACCTACAAATGCGCATTTTTTACATATGTGAGTCCACAGTTTGGGTTGATGAGGGATTTTTCTCCTGGGGAAGGAAGCTGTGGTTGCTTTCCTTCTTGGAAATCTTTGGATATTTGGTATTTTACCTAAAGAATGATTGCATTGTGCAGATGCTAACCCTATGAATGCATGCATGGGTTTAGTGAAAGATTGGTAAAAAGAAACAACAGTTTTGACTCCAGTGGTGGAACCCTCTTGACTTCATAGGATGGTAGACCTTCTGTATTACAAATTTCCTACTTTTTTGTGGCATTTTACATAGCGCTTGAGGCTTGGTTTTATGTGCTGCTAAGGTTGGAAGAAAATTGATATGAGTGATTTTTTGTTCAGAGGATGTGATGGACCTATGGTATGATGCCTCAGCTATGGACATAGAAGAATGGACAAAAAAATGAGGAAAGTTTCCATATTACTGCTTTCTCCTAAGAAAAAGAAGTGAAAATGCTTTATGCAGCTTTATGGCATTTCACATTCTATAGCTCTGTCTTCTGTAAAAGCAGAAATAAGTCTTTTTCTTTGACCCAAGATGGGTTCTTGGGTATTTGATTTATTTTTCTAGGCAACAAGTGTAATGTTCAGCTGAAAAGGCTGGGCCTTGAGTAACTTTTCCCAGGTGGAACTGAACTTTCTCATCAGAGAATGGACCTCAGAAGAAATGTATCCAGACATGTGGTTGGTTCAGTGTAGATTTAGAAGAAATTCAAGACCAGAAAAAGGGGGAAAAAACTCTCAAACAGGAGAAATAGTTCCAATAACAGAAGTAATGCATTTCCTTTCTGTTAAAGCACATACTATCTGATAGGCTACAAGGTAAAGGTGTCCTGTTTTCTAAATCAACAGAGAACCATTATATGAATTGGCAGGTCTTCACTTAAGAAGAATGAAATCTTTAGCATACGTTTTTGTGAATAAAGAATTTAAAGCTGCTTAGATGGATTAAAAGCAAATCATCTTAAATACCTCTAGGATATAGGGAATGTGTGCATAGGGCCACACATGCTGTGTTGCTGAAATCTTGGGAAAGATTTACCAGAGTTTGAGAGTGACAGAAATAGCCCCAAATGGAAAATATTGAACATTCTTAATCATTAGTTAAATTGGTCAATCAATTTGCATTGGCATAAGAAAGCTTTGGGTAAAATAATTACATAATATAGATAAAATATAGTCTCTTTTAATTGAGGAAAATTGCTGAGTGGTATAGTCAAAGTAGCTTTGACAAAGGTAACTTAAATTTTTCTCTTAGTGACTTCTCAGCCACTTCCTGATGTTTTCTCCCAGTATTTTGGAATTGTTAAAGACAATATAGGAACTTCTGTATTACAAATTTCCTACTTTTTGTGGCATTTTACATAGCGCTTGAGGCTTGGTTTTATGTGCTGCTAAGGTTGGAAGAAAATTGATATGAGTGATTTTTTGTTCAGAGGATGTGATGGACCTATGGTATGATGCCTCAGCTATGGACATAGAAGAATGGACAAAAAAATGAGGAAAGTTTCCATATTACTGCTTTCTCCTAAGAAAAAGAAGTGAAAATGCTTTATGCAGCTTTATGGCATTTCACATTCTATAGCTCTGTCTTCTGTAAAAGCAGAAATAAGTCTTTTTCTTTGACCCAAGATGGGTTCTTGGGTATTTGATTTATTTTTCTAGGCAACAAGTGTAATGTTCAGCTGAAAAGGCTGGGCCTTGAGTAACTTTTCCCAGGTGGAACTGAACTTTCTCATCAGAGAATGGACCTCAGAAGAAATGTATCCAGACATGTGGTTGGTTCAGTGTAGATTTAGAAGAAATTCAAGACCAGAAAAAGGGGGAAAAAACTCTCAAACAGGAGAAATAGTTCCAATAACAGAAGTAATGCATTTCCTTTCTGTTAAAGCACATACTATCTGATAGGCTACAAGGTAAAGGTGTCCTGTTTTCTAAATCAACAGAGAACCATTATATGAATTGGCAGGTCTTCACTTAAGAAGAATGAAATCTTTAGCATACGTTTTTGTGAATAAAGAATTTAAAGCTGCTTAGATGGATTAAAAGCAAATCATCTTAAATACCTCTAGGATATAGGGAATGTGTGCATAGGGCCACACATGCTGTGTTGCTGAAATCTTGGGAAAGATTTACCAGAGTTTGAGAGTGACAGAAATAGCCCCAAATGGAAAATATTGAACATTCTTAATCATTAGTTAAATTGGTCAATCAATTTGCATTGGCATAAGAAAGCTTTGGGTAAAATAATTACATAATATAGATAAAATATAGTCTCTTTTAATTGAGGAAAATTGCTGAGTGGTATAGTCAAAGTAGCTTTGACAAAGGTAACTTAAATTTTTCTCTTAGTGACTTCTCAGCCACTTCCTGATGTTTTCTCCCAGTATTTTGGAATTGTTAAAGACAATATAGGAATGTCTTTAGGAATGGAACCTGCCTACATGAGTAGTGTTGGTTTGCTGAAAATATCAATAGTTGTCTGTTAAACCCAGAAAAAAAATGTATTAGCTTGCCTAATTGATGGATACAACCTCAGGCATAGCTAGATTCAAGCTTTAGAGTGACAACATCAACTATCTTCAAGCATCTGTCTTCCTCCAAGCATCTTTCTTGGCTGTTTTTCTCTGTTTTGTCTTCTACAAGAGTATTCTTCTCATGGAGAGGAAAGATAACTGAAAACAGGTTAATATTTTGTTCTTTAAAGAATTCCAATCAAAAAAAGTTCTCTTTCGGGCTTCCCTGTTGGTCCAGTGGGTAAGGACACCGCCTTGCAGTGCAAGGAGCACTGGTTCCATCTCTGGCCTGGGAAGATCTCCCCACGTGCCGCGGAGCAGCTGGACCCATGTGTCCAACTACCGAGCCAGAGCTCTGGAGCGCATGTGCCCAAAGCCAGTGCTCTGCAATGAGAGAGGCCACTGCAAAGGGAGGTCCACTCAGGCCCAAGAACAAAGAAATAAATGAAAGACTAACAGGAGTGGCCAAAAAAAAAAGAAAAGTTCTCTTTCCCAATCATTGTAGTAAAAGTCTTAGGAGTCACTCGGACTCTGAATGGTCAGACTTCAGCCATGATGTTTTGATTGGCCAGGCCTGTGTCATATGCTCACCTATCACACTAGAAATAGATAGGTTCATCCAAGCCACCTGCACTCAAAGGGAAATAGGGGTGTTATTACTCAAACAGGGGCATGAATCTGTGCACAGGTTAAAAATTCCAGGTATTCACCTTCCCATTGCTCTTTTTCTAGGCATCCATAGAGCATCTGAAAATGTATGCAACAGCTAACCAATCTCAAATAGCAGCCTTGCCTTGTGTGTGTCAGCCGTTCAGTCATGTTTCTTTGGATTCTTTGCCACCCTATGGACTGTAACCCATCAGGCTCCTCTGGTCATGGAATTCTCCAGGCAAGAATACTGGAGTGGGTAGCCATTTCCTTCTCCAGGGGATTTCCTTCTCACGTGGTAACAAGGGTAAAAAGAGACAGACTCAGAAATGCCATTATGGAGTTAATTATATGAAATGTATCACCTTGATTGATGATGCAGCATTCAGCCTCAAGAACATCAAGCCTCCAAGTGTTTTTTGACAAATGGGAGGCAAAGCTTATAAAGACTAGCAGATTTGACTGTGACTTACAAAATAAAGAAAAGTAAACAAGAAACACAATTTGATACGATTTAATAAAAGATTTGTTCCTACCACTTCTCATGGGAACCTCTGCACATTTTCCTTCCACTGACAGTTATTATCTCTGCCTTTATTGAACAAAGGCACTAGAACACAGCTGTCAAGGATCACTAAAGAAAAATCATTCTTTTATTAATAAGACTGTTATTAGCAGGAAAAAAAATCTATGTTTGGGGGTTTGCTCTGAAGTTAAAGGCCATTTCAAAGAAATATAGCTGACTAGTGCCAACATTATTTCAGGCAATTTCATGATCAAATGTCCTATTAGGTTGTTTAAATTTTTAATAGAGATTGTAAATCAGAACCATTTTCTATTTGCCCTAAATATTTAGGTACTACAGGGAAAGCAGACCAAATTAAAGGGTATTGTGCCCAGTTTTTACTGAGATCTCCGGGTATTAATCACTCCACTTGCACCACGGAGTTCCTCAAAAGTAAATCACAGGAGTGGCCAAAAAAGAGAAAAGTTCTCTTTCCCAATCATTGTAGTAAAAGTCTTAGGAGTCACTCGGACTCTGAATGGTCAGACTTCAGCCATGATGTTTTGATTGGCCAGGCCTGTGTCATATGCTCACCTATCACACTAGAAATAGATAGGTTCATCCAAGCCACCTGCACTCAAAGGGAAATAGGGGTGTTATTACTCAAACAGGGGCATGAATCTGTGCACAGGTTAAAAATTCCAGGTATTCACCTTCCCATTGCTCTTTTTCTAGGCATCCATAGAGCATCTGAAAATGTATGCAACAGCTAACCAATCTCAAATAGCAGCCTTGCCTTGTGTGTGTCAGCCGTTCAGTCATGTTTCTTTGGATTCTTTGCCACCCTATGGACTGTAACCCATCAGGCTCCTCTGGTCATGGAATTCTCCAGGCAAGAATACTGGAGTGGGTAGCCATTTCCTTCTCCAGGGGATTTCCTTCTCACGTGGTAACAAGGGTAAAAAGAGACAGACTCAGAAATGCCATTATGGAGTTAATTATATGAAATGTATCACCTTGATTGATGATGCAGCATTCAGCCTCAAGAACATCAAGCCTCCAAGTGTTTTTTGACAAATGGGAGGCAAAGCTTATAAAGACTAGCAGATTTGACTGTGACTTACAAAATAAAGAAAAGTAAACAAGAAACACAATTTGATACGATTTAATAAAAGATTTGTTCCTACCACTTCTCATGGGAACCTCTGCACATTTTCCTTCCACTGACAGTTATTATCTCTGCCTTTATTGAACAAAGGCACTAGAACACAGCTGTCAAGGATCACTAAAGAAAAATCATTCTTTTATTAATAAGACTGTTATTAGCAGGAAAAAAAATCTATGTTTGGGGGTTTGCTCTGAAGTTAAAGGCCATTTCAAAGAAATATAGCTGACTAGTGCCAACATTATTTCAGGCAATTTCATGATCAAATGTCCTATTAGGTTGTTTAAATTTTTAATAGAGATTGTAAATCAGAACCATTTTCTATTTGCCCTAAATATTTAGGTACTACAGGGAAAGCAGACCAAATTAAAGGGTATTGTGCCCAGTTTTTACTGAGATCTCCCGGGGTATTAATCACTCCACTTGCACCACGGAGTTCCTCAGTAAACATGTTTGTGAAAACATCATCTGATGCTCCTCCAGTGCCTTCATTAAAGGGATGATTAGAGTTACAAGAGTAGGGCTGAGCTCTCTTCATCTTAGGGACCACATGCCAAAATTCAAAGAACACTCAAAGTTTTCCCAGAGAGCCTACAGGAATAAGTTTTGAGTTACTTTAGTCCATGGCTTCAGCCCTGAATAATACCATGGGACAAGAACCAGAAGGAGATGGGAGAAACAAAGATTTGTAGCCATGTTGGAAGGAATCCTTTCTTTTTAGAAACAGAGGGTCAATATCCATCAAACTTTAAGATGCATTTTCCCTGATCTAGCATATATTGTGCTTAGAGATTCAGCCTACTGATACAGTCTCACATGTGCATACAGATAGATGCTCCAGGATATTTACTGTAGCCCTGGTTATAGTAGAAAAAGATCAGAGACAGTCCAAATGTCTTTCATTATGGTTCTGATCAAATAAATTATGGCACAGCCTCACAATGGAAAACAATACTACCATTTAACAAAATAAAATGGGTCTACTTAAATAGGGGGTGGGGGAAAGGAAAGCATAGAGGAACACATATAGTAGAATGCCATTTGGTGTGTGTGTGTGTGTGGTTTTTTTTTAACATGCTATCTATTTTTTTTTGGACATACTATCTTTTTTTAAGACTTTTTTTAAATTTTGGTCTCTCTTATTGGTTTGTTTATTTATTTATTTGTCATTGATCTTTATTCCTTGACCTGTGTGGGCCTCCCATTGCAGTGGCTTCTCTAGTTGCAGAGCACCAGCTCCAGGGGAGTGCGCTCCAGGGCACTGGCTCCTAATTGGACACACAGGTCCAGCCACTTCACAGATCCAGTGTGGGATCTTCCCAGGCTAGGGATTGAACCAATGCCCCTTGCACTGCAAGGCAGACTCTTTACCCACTGGACCACCAGGGAAGCCCCCATTTGGTATTTTTTTAATGTACATGAATATTTGGTTATTCACACAAGGAAGACCTCCAAGGGATGGGATCAGTGTTTGCCTCTGTAGAAGGAAATAGGGACCAGCCTTATTCTGTTATATCTTCTGGTACTACTTTTTTCAGCTCTACTTTTGGAAAAAAAAAAAAAAAAAGCACTGAATCCTTTCTCTGTTGCAGAGAGCAAAGGCTACTCTTGTTGTAATGTGCATACTTCTCATTGCAGTAGCTTCTCTTGTGGAGCTCAGGCTTTCAGGCACACAGACTTCAATAGCAGTGGCATGTGGGCTCAATAGTTATAGTTCCTGGGCTCAAGAGTTGTGGTACACAGGCTTAGTTGCTCTGCAGTTTGTGGGATCTTCCCACATCAGGAATCAAACCTGTGTTTCTTGCATTGGCAGGCAGATTGTTTACCACTGAACTACTAGGGATCTTTGTACGTTCTTAAGTAAAATTTTCAACAAAAAGAAGTTTGGTGCCTTGCAAGAAACCTAACAAGAAATATAAAAGATTTCTTGGGGCTTCCCCTGGTGGTCCAGTGGGTAAGGACACCGCCTTGCAGTGCAAGAGGCACCGGTTCCATCCCTGGCCTGGGAAGATCCCACGTGCCGCGGAGTGGCTGGACTGATGTGTCCAATCACCGAGCCGGAGCTCTGGAGCGCATGCACCCAGAGCCAGTGCTCTGCGACGACAGACACCACCGCGATGGGAGGCCCACAGGAGCCAAAGAACAAAGACGGATGAAAAAATAGAGAAAGACCAATAGAAGTGGCCTGCCTGCTCCCCTCCCTCTCCAACCCAACCCCCGCCCAAAAATAAATAAATAAATAAATCTTAAAAAAAAAAAAAAGATTTCTTGGGAAAAAAATAGTTAAATTATCAGACATTAATGAAGAAGTACACCATTTCCTTGGGTGGTATGATAGATGGAATTATTGTTTCCAACTCTTCACTTCCTCTGTTAACAGAATGAAACATCCTTGTGCCTCTACCATCTTCCCACTGTGGGGGAAGTATTCTTCCTGAGGCACTGATGAGTCTTGGCCACATGACTTGCTCTGACCCATAGTGTTAGTGAACGTGATGTATGCAGAGGCTTTAAATGTGCCTCTAGGATTTACCTTGATCTCTTGCACATCCACTGTCCACCATGAAAAGATCAAATCCTGGTTAGTTATAGGTTCTAGAACAAGGAGATATATAAGCAGACCTGGAACAAGCCATAGACTGGAATCGAGCCCAGCTAATCCAACAGAGCCCAGATGAACCATATCCTATAAGCAAACCTGGGAGTGAGAAACGAGGAAAATCATTCTTGTCTAAACAAGATTTGGAGAGATGTACATTACACAGCTTTATTACAGCCGGATCTGCCTGGTACGTATGGGAAAACTAAATTACTTCCTTTGGCTCTCTCTTACCTCTTCTAGGAAATTCTTGGTTAACTTCATGCCCACTGTAGACTGTGATCTCTTCAATGACAGGAACTGTGTGTTATTTACCCTGTGTCCTTAGACTCTAGCACAATGCCTGGAACAGACCATCTAAGAGTTGTGGTACAGGCTTAGTTGCTCTGCAGTTTGTGGGATCTTCCCACATCAGGAATCAAACCTGTGTTTCTTGCATTGGCAGGCAGATTGTTTACCACTGAACTACTAGGGATCTTTGTACGTTCTTAAGTAAAATTTTCAACAAAAAGAAGTTTGGTGCCTTGCAAGAAACCTAACAAGAAATATAAAAGATTTCTTGGGGCTTCCCCTGGTGGTCCAGTGGGTAAGGACACCGCCTTGCAGTGCAAGAGGCACCGGTTCCATCCCTGGCCTGGGAAGATCCCACGTGCCGCGGAGTGGCTGGACTGATGTGTCCAATCACCGAGCCGGAGCTCTGGAGCGCATGCACCCAGAGCCAGTGCTCTGCGACGACAGACACCACCGCGATGGGAGGCCCACAGGAGCCAAAGAACAAAGACGGATGAAAAAATAGAGAAAGACCAATAGAAGTGGCCTGCCTGCTCCCCTCCCTCTCCAACCCAACCCCCGCCCAAAAATAAATAAATAAATAAATCTTAAAAAAAAAAAAAAGATTTCTTGGGAAAAAAATAGTTAAATTATCAGACATTAATGAAGAAGTACACCATTTCCTTGGGTGGTATGATAGATGGAATTATTGTTTCCAACTCTTCACTTCCTCTGTTAACAGAATGAAACATCCTTGTGCCTCTACCATCTTCCCACTGTGGGGGAAGTATTCTTCCTGAGGCACTGATGAGTCTTGGCCACATGACTTGCTCTGACCCATAGTGTTAGTGAACGTGATGTATGCAGAGGCTTTAAATGTGCCTCTAGGATTTACCTTGATCTCTTGCACATCCACTGTCCACCATGAAAAGATCAAATCCTGGTTAGTTATAGGTTCTAGAACAAGGAGATATATAAGCAGACCTGGAACAAGCCATAGACTGGAATCGAGCCCAGCTAATCCAACAGAGCCCAGATGAACCATATCCTATAAGCAAACCTGGGAGTGAGAAACGAGGAAAATCATTCTTGTCTAAACAAGATTTGGAGAGATGTACATTACACAGCTTTATTACAGCCGGATCTGCCTGGTACGTATGGGAAAACTAAATTACTTCCTTTGGCTCTCTCTTACCTCTTCTAGGAAATTCTTGGTTAACTTCATGCCCACTGTAGACTGTGATCTCTTCAATGACAGGAACTGTGTGTTATTTACCCCTGTGTCCTTAGACTCTAGCACAATGCCTGGAACAGAATTTAAAAACTCAAAAACTCCTCTTCTGACCACCCTATCTGAAATAGCCACCTTTATCCAACTTAATCTCTACCACATCACCCAGTTTATCTACTTCAGACTATTGACCAAAACCTGTAATTATTCTATGATGCTATTTTGTCTTCCTCACCAGAATATAAACTCTGCAGAGGAAATTACTCAATGGATGGAAAAAGAAAAAGAATAGATGACTTTCTTACTGTGATTTGCATGACATTCAGATATCTGTTTAGTCACACTCTCCAAATCTATTCATCTGCCCTTCAGGGTCTTTCAAAAGCTGGTCCCAAGGTGTTCTTCCTCCTAAGTGTCTGCTCCCTTAGGCAGTACCTAAGGAATTTGTCAGTTTCCCACCCAGTACCCATCTTTTCCTTATTCTGTGACACTATCCACTAAGTTGCCTCTGACATAAATGTTCTTCTCTACCATCTCTGCTCAGCTAAAGTCTGACCATCTGTATGATTTTTGAATTAGGTCCAGCTATGCAAAATTCAAAACAACAGTGGTCTAAACAAAATAAAAGTTTATTTAACTCTTTTGTATAATACATTTAGAGGTAGTCAGAATACGATTGCAAAGGTAATCTATGGCTTCACAGAAATAAGACTCTCTTCGTTTATTGCTCTGCCATGGGTTTCCTCCATTTCTAACTATACATCATCGTCCAGGATGGCTTCTGAGCCTCCAGCTACGACATCCTCATCCCAGGCATTAGGAAGAAAGGAACACGGAAGAAAAGCATGAGAGGCACACACACCATTCCATTTGCATGTCATTCGATGAAATGTAGTTACATGTAAAAGAATAGGCCTAAGGAAGGGGATGGTTGTGGCCATTGCTGCAAGTAATTTTCTGAAGAACTGCAGTCGTTATTCTATGTGGGTGGCAGGGGTGAGGATCCAGCTAAAACTAGGAATTCTATTACTATGGAAGTAGAGGGAAAACTAAATTACTTCCTTTGGCTCTCTCTTACCTCTTCTAGGAAATTCTTGGTTAACTTCATGCCCACTGTAGACTGTGATCTCTTCAATGACAGGAACTGTGTGTTATTTACCCCTGTGTCCTTAGACTCTAGCACAATGCCTGGAACAGAATTTAAAAACTCAAAAACTCCTCTTCTGACCACCCTATCTGAAATAGCCACCTTTATCCAACTTAATCTCTACCACATCACCCAGTTTATCTACTTCAGACTATTGACCAAAACCTGTAATTATTCTATGATGCTATTTTGTCTTCCTCACCAGAATATAAACTCTGCAGAGGAAATTACTCAATGGATGGAAAAAGAAAAAGAATAGATGACTTTCTTACTGTGATTTGCATGACATTCAGATATCTGTTTAGTCACACTCTCCAAATCTATTCATCTGCCCTTCAGGGTCTTTCAAAAGCTGGTCCCAAGGTGTTCTTCCTCCTAAGTGTCTGCTCCCCTTAGGCAGTACCTAAGGAATTTGTCAGTTTCCCACCCAGTACCCATCTTTTCCTTATTCTGTGACACTATCCACTAAGTTGCCTCTGACATAAATGTTCTTCTCTACCATCTCTGCTCAGCTAAAGTCTGACCATCTGTATGATTTTTGAATTAGGTCCAGCTATGCAAAATTCAAAACAACAGTGGTCTAAACAAAATAAAAGTTTATTTAACTCTTTTGTATAATACATTTAGAGGTAGTCAGAATACGATTGCAAAGGTAATCTATGGCTTCACAGAAATAAGACTCTCTTCGTTTATTGCTCTGCCATGGGTTTCCTCCATTTCTAACTATACATCATCGTCCAGGACGGCTTCTGAGCCTCCAGCTACGACATCCTCATCCCAGGCATTAGGAAGAAAGGAACACGGAAGAAAAGCATGAGAGGCACACACACCATTCCATTTGCATGTCATTCGATGAAATGTAGTTACATGTAAAAGAATAGGCCTAAGGAAGGGGATGGTTGTGGCCATTGCTGCAAGTAATTTTCTGAAGAACTGCAGTCGTTATTCTATGTGGGTGGCAGGGGGGTGAGGATCCAGCTAAAAACTAGGAATTCTATTACTATGGAAGTAGAGGGGAATAAATATTTGCAGACAGCCTGCATTTTCTATGATACCAAATTTCTGAGCCCAGTTCCAAATATACTTCCTCCTCCTAGAAGCCTTCCCTAAATAATCAAGCTACCATTCTGACCACTAGAGACTTT
Source organism: Tragulus kanchil (assembly GCA_022376925.1). Lineage (NCBI taxonomy): Eukaryota > Metazoa > Chordata > Mammalia > Artiodactyla > Tragulidae > Tragulus > Tragulus kanchil. Next base: position 109,951,747 of record JAIOJX010000002.1, on the reverse strand, counting down.
TGGTTGTATGTTTTATGACCTTTGCATAACTAACTACCTGGAGGGATGCTGGTCCATCCGTCTCTGTGTGGGGTGATAGAAGGTGAGCCTTTAGCCAATCTTCTGAAGCTTCCATGAGCTTTGGCTCCATCTTTACTGAGATACTAACATTTCTTTTGAAACAGATGACTTTTCTATCTGAAAGCAGTAAATTACTGGCTTAAATAGTGGGAGTACAGAACTTTTACTCTTGTTTTCAGGAAATACACAAGAAGTACAAAGAATCCACGTGATCCAAGGATAATAGGCCAAATACTAAAATCTGGAAGGAATCCCTTAGCACCCAGAGCATAAATAGAAATATACGCTTCTCATCAGAGAGCGTGTTGGAACTAGTCCATGGATTCGTTGGCATTTTCTTTCTCCTTTTGTAATCTTTTTCCCCTCTTAGTATGACTGGAATATAAATCAGTAGCCCAGAGTCTTTCTGGTTAACAAGGTTCTCATTTGGGAGGTTGCAGCTTAGGAGGCTATTAAAAAAGAGAAAGAAAAGCTTCTTCTGTAAACATTATCTGCCAGTGGCTGGGGGCTGAAGGGGAGGGTGGGTGCCTGGGTGACAGCACAGGACAGGATTCTCAAGGGAAGAAACTCTGTGAAGAGTAAGAATTCTTGATCTGTGTCTCTGGCAGATGATCCATGAATAGAAGTCCAATGAGTGAAAAAGAAAACCTCCGGGAGGAGGAAGAACGAGAAGGAAGGGAGCCTTCCACAGATCCAAATGGGCCTCTGCTATCCACAATGCAGCACAGGATTGAAAGACTTACAAGTCCTCAAAATGTTTAAGACCGAATACCTGGGTTTTAAAAGCTAGACCTCATGCCTCAGCATCTTCCATCAATTCCCAGGAGAAGAAGAAGAAGAACTTGCATTTGCTGCTTTATCACTTTGTGCCAGCACCACATTAAGCATCTTACATGCATTAATTATCTCAAGTAACCTTCTCTAGAGTGCTGTCTTACCAGTGGGCCTGGTGATGCTCCTAACTTCCCAAAGTCATTAGGTGAACAAGCAGAAGAGCTAGAGTTTGAAACCAAGTTTCTCTAATTGCATAGGCCATACTCTTGAACCTCTGTACCCTCCCAGGCCTTATTATACAATCTTCTAGCTTCAAGATTATTTGGAGAAAGAAACTGCTGGTGGAGCTCCTGAATTTTGGCAGAAGGCATCTAAGAATCTGCAAATAAGAATCAAGCAACAATAACAATAATAAATGGAGCAATTACATTGGGCCAGGCACTGGACATTTACATATATTACCTCAGTTAATCCTCTGACATAAGAATTATCAACCTCGTTTTAGAGATGAGAAACCAGTGGTACAGAGAAGAGAAGTTACATGGCCAGTATCTCACAGCCAAGGAGCAGCAGAGCTAGAATTCTAACACAGGTTTGAAGCCAAAGAACAAGCTCATTTCCAGTTCCCAGGTGCCTCTCTACAGGAGTGGGTGATTCATTCAGTCAGGGTTTTACTTATTCTTCAAATATAAATTCTTACTTACTGTGTTATAGATTTTTTTTAAATTTCTGAGATGGAGAGGTACAGTAAAGAAAATCTCTGGGGCTTCCCCTGGTGGTCCAGTGGATAAGGACACCGCCTTGCAGTGCAAGGGGTGCCGGTTCGAGCCCTGGCATGGGAAGATCTCACGTGCCGCGGAGCGGCTGGACTGATGTGTCCAATCAGCGAGCCAGAGCTCTGGAGCGCATGCGCCCAGAGCCAGTGCTCTGCGATGACAGACGCCACCGCGATGGGAGGCCCACAGGAGCCAAAGAACAAAGACAGATGAGAACAGAGAAATGAAAGACCAATGGAAGTGGCCCGCCCACTCCCCTCCCTCCCCAACCCGACCCCCGCCCAAAATAAATAAATAAATAAATCTTTAAAAAAAAAAAAAAAGAAGAAAATCTCTGTTTCCATTTGACTAAAGGAGAATAGTTGTTGGGATAAAGGGAAACTCAGGAATAGCCCAGATCAAAGGAACAAGGTGAAAAGTCTATAAGGCCTCAACCTAGGGAGTACATCTAACATCTTTAATAGGAAGTCAATTCAGGCATGGCCAAACCGGGCACTGGCTGGATGTGGAGTGAGACAGGGTTGGAAGGGGGGACACAGGAAAGAAGAGTCAAGAATGGAACTGAGAAGGGTGGAACCATGACCATGCATGGATGGCTGGAGCCAGGGGTGGGGGGTGGGGAAATGTCTCCAAGACACTGGGTTCAGAGTGCCTGATGCAAATCCTTGCCCCTTCCCATATGACTCTAGTTGTCTTAAAGCCCTTTTCCTCTCTGATGTTTACTTTCCTGATCAGGAAAAAAGGGACAAGTACCAATCCCTCTCACAGAGTTGCTGTGAGGACTAAATGGAGTGAGTAGCCATTCCCTTCTCCAGGGCATCTTTCCCAACCCAGGGATCAAATCCAGGTCTTTTGCATTGCAGATGGATTCTTTTCCATCTGAGTCACAGGGGAGCCCCAGTTACCTATTGCTGCATAATGGATGACCCCAAAACTTAGCAACTGAAAACAATAAACAGTCACTATCTCACAGTTTGTGTGGATCAGAATTCTGGGTTTAGCTTATTATCTGGGTGCTTCTGGCACAGGATCTGTCACGAAATTACAATTAGTCATAAGATCCTGTGATTCCACTTGAAGGTTCAACTGTGGGATCTCCTTCCAAGAACATTTATGTGGTAGTTGGTAGGTACTGACCCCTCAATACATGGGCCTCTCCACATGATATGGTAGCTGATTTCCCACGAGACCAGCAACCTGAGAAAAAGCACCTAAAACAGAAGTAACAATACTTTTTTATAACCTAGTCTCAGAAGTGACAGCCCATCACTCTGGCCATATTCAATTCATTAGCAGAAAGTTCCAGCCCATCCTAAAGGGGAGGATATTATACAAGAGGATGAATACCATAAGGTAAGGATGCTTTCAAACTGTGGTTCTGGAGAAGACTCTTGAGAGTCCCTTGAACAGCAAGGAGATCAACTCTGTTAATCCTAGAGGAAATCAACTGTGAATATTCATTGGAAGGACTGACACTAAAGCTGAAGCTCCAATACTTTGGCCACCTGATGTGAAGAGCTGATTCACTGGGAAAGAACAGGATGCTGGGAAAGACTGAGCACAGGAGGAAAAGAAGACAACAAGATGGTTGGTTGGCATCACTGAGTCAACAGTCATGGGTTTGAGCAAACTGTGGGAGACAGCAAAGGACAGGGAAGCCTGGTGTGCTGTAGTCCATTGGGGGTGCAAAGAGTCGGATACAACTCAGTTACTGAGCAACAGAAGGTAACTAGGAGCCACTACAGGTGAGGCTCCTGCTGCATGGTGTATTCAGCAAGGTCACAAAACCTTCACTCGCCCTGCTTTCTCACTGAAAATGATGCTGAAAATTGAGCACTCAATCATTCTCAAGAATATGGAACAGGTAAAGATGCAGTTTTCAAACTTTTTGGTGGCCTATAATATATCCCCAAATAAAATATTCAGTGGGTAAATGGATAAACATCTTGTTCTATATTTATAAAATCAAATACTACTCAGCCAAAGTTTAAAACCAGAAAAGAAGTTCTGAAACACATAACTACACAGATGAAGAGCCAGAACGTCAATATCGTATCTACATTACTCGTGCTGGACACTGTAATGCTGCAGCCACCAGTCAAGCTTCTTTCTCTGGATCAGAATTCTGGGTTTAGCTTATTATCTGGGTGCTTCTGGCACAGGATCTGTCACGAAATTACAATTAGTCATAAGATCCTGTGATTCCACTTGAAGGTTCAACTGTGGGATCTCCTTCCAAGAACATTTATGTGGTAGTTGGTAGGTACTGACCCCTCAATACATGGGCCTCTCCACATGATATGGTAGCTGATTTCCCACGAGACCAGCAACCTGAGAAAAAGCACCTAAAACAGAAGTAACAATACTTTTTTATAACCTAGTCTCAGAAGTGACAGCCCATCACTCTGGCCATATTCAATTCATTAGCAGAAAGTTCCAGCCCATCCTAAAGGGGAGGATATTATACAAGAGGATGAATACCATAAGGTAAGGATGCTTTCAAACTGTGGTTCTGGAGAAGACTCTTGAGAGTCCCTTGAACAGCAAGGAGATCAACTCTGTTAATCCTAGAGGAAATCAACTGTGAATATTCATTGGAAGGACTGACACTAAAGCTGAAGCTCCAATACTTTGGCCACCTGATGTGAAGAGCTGATTCACTGGGAAAGAACAGGATGCTGGGAAAGACTGAGCACAGGAGGAAAAGAAGACAACAAGATGGTTGGTTGGCATCACTGAGTCAACAGTCATGGGTTTGAGCAAACTGTGGGAGACAGCAAAGGACAGGGAAGCCTGGTGTGCTGTAGTCCATTGGGGGTGCAAAGAGTCGGATACAACTCAGTTACTGAGCAACAGAAGGTAACTAGGAGCCACTACAGGTGAGGCTCCTGCTGCATGGTGTATTCAGCAAGGTCACAAAACCTTCACTCGCCCTGCTTTCTCACTGAAAATGATGCTGAAAATTGAGCACTCAATCATTCTCAAGAATATGGAACAGGTAAAGATGCAGTTTTCAAACTTTTTGGTGGCCTATAATATATCCCCAAATAAAATATTCAGTGGGTAAATGGATAAACATCTTGTTCTATATTTATAAAATCAAATACTACTCAGCCAAAGTTTAAAACCAGAAAAGAAGTTCTGAAACACATAACTACACAGATGAAGAGCCAGAACGTCAATATCGTATCTACATTACTCGTGCTGGACACTGTAATGCTGCAGCCACCAGTCAAGCTTCTTTCTCTGGGATCCATGAAGATGGAAGCCCTCCTCAGATGAACTTCTCACACCCACATAAAACCACAAGAAGTGAGAACCCAGCGAACATCCTGAGCATCCTCTGAAGGCTGTGAAAAGATATTGCACTTGAACTGTTATTAACACCTGATAACTCATTAAACCAGACTAATTATCAACAAGCAGCAGGTTCCTTTCACACTCAAAATGAACTAGTTCCATTCCAAATGATGGCTAAATTAAACCTAGAGAGTCAGCAAATGGCCTCCTCTTATAACCCTGCTAATTCCATGGGCTAATTAGTTCTCTTTTCTTCATCAATAAATAAATGACTGGACGATGCATTTTCTCCACTTGATGGGAAAGACTTTCTGTAGAATATGGTGATAACAATGTTGATAATAACAACAATCACTGCATAGTGAACCACTTTATAGACTATGTATTTTACACAGATGATTCTATTGAATTTTATTATGAAAATAGGCATAAAGAGTATAAACAAAAACTGTATAGTTGCCCAATATCATGCAGCCAGCAGACATGCCCAAGATCTGCCTACTCCGAAGCCCCAGTTTTAGGGTGAGATGAGTTAGACTTGATTACCAGGAAATTTTTAAAAAGGACTCCACCACTGACATGCCCCTAGCTTGTTTGTATATGTTTCCACAGTCTAGAATACTGCTTAGCACATATGTGCTCAATAAAACTTTTTCACATGAATGAAGAAAAATGGGTCCCTTACGAATTGTTTTAAGAGTTACAGAAAATGACCTATGGACAAAGCATTGTGATCTGGTTGACATAAGCTAACTTGCTTTCCACTCCACAGATTGGCAGATGGAATGAGTCAGTATTAGGAGATGTATGTGTGCATGAGCTGCCTGGCCTGTCTTCATAGGTCAAGTCTTTCAGAGAAGGCTGAATGAGGGCTTAAATGCATAGAGTAGACCTAAGGAAAGCCCAAATTCCAGGGAAAAGCATCTGAAAAAAGTAGACATATGGACTTCCCTATAGTGGTTCAGTGGCTAAGAATCTGCCTGCCAATGCAGGAAAGGCAGGTTGCATCTCTGGTCCAGGAAGATCCCACATGCCAAGGGGCAACTAAACACATGTGCCGAGAGCCTGTGCTCACAACAAGAGAAGCCCGTGCAATGAGAAGCCCGAGCACTGCAGTGAAGATGGAAGCCCTCCTCAGATGAACTTCTCACACCCACATAAAACCACAAGAAGTGAGAACCCAGCGAACATCCTGAGCATCCTCTGAAGGCTGTGAAAAGATATTGCACTTGAACTGTTATTAACACCTGATAACTCATTAAACCAGACTAATTATCAACAAGCAGCAGGTTCCTTTCACACTCAAAATGAACTAGTTCCATTCCAAATGATGGCTAAATTAAACCTAGAGAGTCAGCAAATGGCCTCCTCTTATAACCCTGCTAATTCCATGGGCTAATTAGTTCTCTTTTCTTCATCAATAAATAAATGACTGGACGATGCATTTTCTCCACTTGATGGGAAAGACTTTCTGTAGAATATGGTGATAACAATGTTGATAATAACAACAATCACTGCATAGTGAACCACTTTATAGACTATGTATTTTACACAGATGATTCTATTGAATTTTATTATGAAAATAGGCATAAAGAGTATAAACAAAAACTGTATAGTTGCCCAATATCATGCAGCCAGCAGACATGCCCAAGATCTGCCTACTCCGAAGCCCCAGTTTTAGGGTGAGATGAGTTAGACTTGATTACCAGGAAATTTTTAAAAAGGACTCCACCACTGACATGCCCCTAGCTTGTTTGTATATGTTTCCACAGTCTAGAATACTGCTTAGCACATATGTGCTCAATAAAACTTTTTCACATGAATGAAGAAAATGGGTCCCTTACGAATTGTTTTAAGAGTTACAGAAAATGACCTATGGACAAAGCATTGTGATCTGGTTGACATAAGCTAACTTGCTTTCCACTCCACAGATTGGCAGATGGAATGAGTCAGTATTAGGAGATGTATGTGTGCATGAGCTGCCTGGCCTGTCTTCATAGGTCAAGTCTTTCAGAGAAGGCTGAATGAGGGCTTAAATGCATAGAGTAGACCTAAGGAAAGCCCAAATTCCAGGGAAAAGCATCTGAAAAAAGTAGACATATGGACTTCCCTATAGTGGTTCAGTGGCTAAGAATCTGCCTGCCAATGCAGGAAAGGCAGGTTGCATCTCTGGTCCAGGAAGATCCCACATGCCAAGGGGCAACTAAACCCATGTGCCTAGAGCCTGTGCTCCACAACAAGAGAAGCCCGTGCAATGAGAAGCCCGAGCACTGCAGTGAAGAGTAGCCCCCAGCTACTACGATAGAGAGTCATGCACATCAACAAAGACCCAGCACAACCAAAAATAAATTCATTATTTTTATAGATGCATATGCATAACAGAGTCGCTTTGCTGTGCACCTGAAACTAGTACAACACTGTAAATCAACTATATTTCAATTTTTAAAAATTGACCCCTGAAAAAGGAGACCAGCGCTTCCTGGCAGTCCAGGGGGTAAGGACACTGCCTTGCAGTGCAAGGGGCGCTGGTTCGATCCCTGACCTGGGAAGCTCCCACATGCTGCGGAGCAGCTGGACCGATGTGTCCAATTACTGAGCCGGAGCTCTGGAGCCCATGCTCCCAGAGTCAGTGCTCTGTGGCAACAGAGACCACTGCTATGGGAGGTCCACATGGGCCAAAGAACAAAGATGGATGAAACTGAATAAACGAAAGACCAATAGAAGTGGTCCGCCTGCTCCCTTTCTTCCCCACCCCACCCTCACCAAAATAAATAAATAAATAAATAATAGATAAATGAAAGACCAATAGAAGTGTCCCACCCACCCCCCTCACTCTCCAACCCGCCCCCCCATCAAATAAAAAAAGTAAAAATGTCAATCTTTTAAAAAAAAAAAAAGGAGACCATATTCCTTCCCCAACTCTATAGAGCGATATCATAACAAATGTTTCAAACAAAACATACCAGAAAAAAGTTCCAAAATGAAATAAACAGAAAACATGACAATTCATGCAATTTTGAAAACTAAGTTATGGTTTGATTTATTCTATAGCCAAGTCAACACCACAAACTTTTCAGCAAGATAGAAACACAAATATTCTACCTAGAATGGATAATGGATAGGTTAAATCAATGCTGACATAACCATGAGATGGAATACTTTGAATTAAAAAGTCAGTATTAGGAGATGTATGTGTGCATGAGCTGCCTGGCCTGTCTTCATAGGTCAAGTCTTTCAGAGAAGGCTGAATGAGGGCTTAAATGCATAGAGTAGACCTAAGGAAAGCCCAAATTCCAGGGAAAAGCATCTGAAAAAAGTAGACATATGGACTTCCCTATAGTGGTTCAGTGGCTAAGAATCTGCCTGCCAATGCAGGAAAGGCAGGTTGCATCTCTGGTCCAGGAAGATCCCACATGCCAAGGGGCAACTAAACCCATGTGCCTAGAGCCTGTGCTCCACAACAAGAGAAGCCCGTGCAATGAGAAGCCCGAGCACTGCAGTGAAGAGTAGCCCCCAGCTACTACGATAGAGAGTCATGCACATCAACAAAGACCCAGCACAACCAAAAATAAATTCATTATTTTTATAGATGCATATGCATAACAGAGTCGCTTTGCTGTGCACCTGAAACTAGTACAACACTGTAAATCAACTATATTTCAATTTTTAAAAATTGACCCCTGAAAAAGGAGACCAGCGCTTCCCTGGCAGTCCAGGGGGTAAGGACACTGCCTTGCAGTGCAAGGGGCGCTGGTTCGATCCCTGACCTGGGAAGCTCCCACATGCTGCGGAGCAGCTGGACCGATGTGTCCAATTACTGAGCCGGAGCTCTGGAGCCCATGCTCCCAGAGTCAGTGCTCTGTGGCAACAGAGACCACTGCTATGGGAGGTCCACATGGGCCAAAGAACAAAGATGGATGAAACTGAATAAACGAAAGACCAATAGAAGTGGTCCGCCTGCTCCCTTTCTTCCCCACCCCACCCTCACCAAAATAAATAAATAAATAAATAATAGATAAATGAAAGACCAATAGAAGTGTCCCACCCACCCCCCTCACTCTCCAACCCGCCCCCCCATCAAATAAAAAAAGTAAAAATGTCAATCTTTTAAAAAAAAAAAAAGGAGACCATATTCCTTCCCCAACTCTATAGAGCGATATCATAACAAATGTTTCAAACAAAACATACCAGAAAAAAGTTCCAAAATGAAATAAACAGAAAACATGACAATTCATGCAATTTTGAAAACTAAGTTATGGTTTGATTTATTCTATAGCCAAGTCAACACCACAAACTTTTCAGCAAGATAGAAACACAAATATTCTACCTAGAATGGATAATGGATAGGTTAAATCAATGCTGACATAACCATGAGATGGAATACTTTGAAACTATTAAATAGTGTAATCAACATATATGTAAAGTCATCAAAAGACATTTTGATAATTAAATGAATAAAGCCGGCAAGAAAACAGATTATGTAATACAATCCAATTTTTCATGTATTTTGAAGGTATTAAAAAGTATAATCAATACATATTTAGAGCCACTGAAAAATGTTTTGATAATTAAATGAATAAAGTCAGTAAGAAAACAGAAGATGTAGTATAATCCCAGTTTTTCATAAAGTATAAAATTTAAGAAAAAAGTCTGGAAGGACCTACAGTTAAAAGTGAACAGGTTTGGGCTTCCTCTGGTGGTCCAGTGGGTGGGGACACCGCCTTGCAGTGCAAGGGGCGCCGGTTCGAGCCCTGGCCTGGGAAGATCCCACGTGCCGCGGAGCGGCTGGACCAATGTGTCCAATTACCGAGCCGGAGCTCTGGAGCGCATGTGCCCAGAGCCGGCGCTCTGCAACAACAGATGCCACCGCGATGGGAGGCCCACAGGAGCCAAAGAACAAAGACGGATGAAAATGGAGAAATGAAAGACCAATAAAAGTGGCCCGCCCCCTTCCCTCCCTCCCCAACCTGACCCCCCCTAAAATAAATAAATAAATCTTTAAAAAAAAAAAAAAGTGAACAGGTTTGTACATATGTTGAGCTTGTGTAAAGTGGCCAACACTGAGGACGTGACAGTCATCGGCAACACCCTCACACCCCCTCTCCACCCCGCCCCATCATAAACAGCCTGCTGAGTATATGTTCCTGTTCCTCTCTTCCGGGAGGAGACATGACAGACATCCGCAATAAGCCTGCCCCTAGACCACAAGCTTACTCGGTCCTTTCCAGAGACCCCCCAGCTCAGCAAACTAAAATTTTCCAGCCCGACCAATACCCTCCCCTCTTTTTGAATAAAAGGACCCTCCCCACAGCACTTAGGTGAGCAGTCTGTTCCGTGGAGAGACTGTCACCCCTCATTGCTCCAGTAAAACAACCTGATACTGTTGACGTCCGTCTCCTTTCTTTTCGTTTCTGCCTCAAACCCAGAACCACTTGCCTACCCTATGGTCCTTTCATTTTGAGTAATTTTTAATATTTTTTCGTGCATCTATGTTCTTTAATTTTTATATAATAAACATGTACTGATTGTTGAACTACCTAAATCAAATCTGTAGATTTATCATGTTTATTTAAATAGACACTTAAAGCACCTAGATGATCCTGCTCCCAGGATCTAGCAGAACCAAGCCCTAAGGTTTTCTTCTCCCAGGAATTCAAAACTTAGAAACCAAGACACATAAATGGCGCACGTGTGTGCTAAGTTGCTTCAGCCATGTCCAATTCTTTGAGACCCCAGGGACTGTCGCCTGCAAAGCTCCTCTGTCCAAGAGATTCTCCAGACAAGAATACTGGGGTGGGTTGCCATGCCCTCTCTTCCTCCAGGGCATCTTCCCAACCCAAGGATCGAATCCTCATCTCTTTATACCTCCTGCACTGGCAGGGGGAATTCTTTACCACTAGTGCCACAGAATCCCACATTAATGGGAGAACTTGAGAAGTCGACCATGAATTCCATCTACAGTTGAGCTCTCCAGAGCTTGGCTGGTATTTCCCTTCTTAACAAACTCTTCCTTTATTCTGAAATCACCCCTACCATCCTTACAATCAATGTTTGATTTTCCTTGTAATAACCAGAGTCCATCACTGTTGCTTAGACCCAGCTAAGACTTCCCTACTGTGGTTCACATGGAAAGAAGCCTTTCCTGCCCAGTGTGAAGGGAATTGGTCAGTCAGGCAAAGGAGTCTGACCCACAGGGAAGGGCTGCCACAGAGAGCAGCTGTTATCCTTGTGCTAAGAGGCAGGGCCCCAGCAGGGTAAGCTGTCACCTTCAATAAAGAGTCTCAGTGAGCCCGGCCACACTCTTCGAGTACCCAGGCATGAATCCCCAGGGTGAGGGAACAGAAAGGAGTGACAGTGAACGCGACGTGCAGTCCACATCTTCCAGCTCCCCACACCTGTCTGGCTGTGTGCCAGCCACACCCAGGGCCCTGGCTGCTTTCTTCTGTGACTTTGTGCAGCTACCGTTGGACTCTTTCAAGCACAGTGGTTCTCAGTCGGAGAACTTTTGTTCCCCTGAGGGTATTTGGCAATAATGCCTGCAGATATTTTGGATTATCACAACCAGAAATGATGGGGTGGGGTATTCCTGGCATACAGGACGGAGATACTAGAAATTCTGTTTTCTGCTGCTGCTTTAACAAGTTCCTACAGACTTAGTGGTTAAATTGCCAAATTGTGTCTGATTCTTTTGTGACCCCATGGATTATAGCCCACCAAGCTCTATTGTCCTTGGGATTTCTGGGCAAGAAAACTGAAATGGATTGCCATTTCTTTTTCCAGGGGATCTTCCTGACCCAGGGATCAAACCCATGTCTCCGGCATGGGCAGGATTCCCTGGAGAAGGAAATGGCAACACACTCCAGTATTCTTGCCTTGGAAATCCCATGGACAGAGGAGCCTGGTAGGCTACAGTTCATGGGATCAAAAGAGATTCAGACATGATTTAGCAACTAACCAACAAGAAACACAGAGGTTTAAAACAGCACAAATTTATTATCTTACAATCCCCAGAGGTGGGAAGACTAATGTGAGTCCTGGAGGCTGTTTTCCTTCTGAACTCCAGGGAAGAATCTGTTTCCTTGCATTTTTCAGCTTCTAGAGGCTTCCTCCACTCCTTGGTTCATGGTCCCTTTCTTCCTCTTCAAGGACAACAGCCGTATCATCTTCTCTTTACCATCATATCATCTCCTCTCTTATAAACACCTTTATGATTATAGCAGGCCCACCTGGATCAACCAGAATAATCTCCCCATGTCGAGATCCTTAATTTAAATCATATTTACAGGGGTTTTGTTGATTTGTTTGTGTTTTACCATGTAAAGTTAACATATACAGAGAGTCCAGGAATCAGGATATAAACATCCTTGAGTGAGTGAGTGAATGACAGTTGCTCAGTCATGCCTGACTCTTTGTGACCCCACGGGCTATAGTCACCAGGCTCCTCTATCCATGGAATTCTCCAGGCAAAAATATGGAGTGGGGTGTCATTTCCTTTGGGAGGGTATTGTTCCATCTCCCACAGCAGGGATCCTGCTAGACATCCTACAGCCTCCACAGCAATCATCTAGTTTAAAACATAAACAGGGCTTCCCTGGTAGTCCAGTCAGTAAAGAGTCCACCTTGCAGTTCAAAGGGTACCAGTTTGATTCCTGGTCTGGGAGGATTCCACGTGCCGTGGAGGGGCTGGACCGGTGTGTCCAGTTACGAGCCAGTGCCCCAATGCTCTGCAATGAGACAGGCCACTGCAGTTGGAGGCTCACATAGGCCAAAGAATAAAGATGAATGAAAATAAATAAATAAAAATAAATAAAAGAGAACAAAATTAAAAAAAAAAAAAGAAATGAGACAGCACCTGGGAAACCTGCATGCTTTGATATCTCTGCAGGTAGGTCTCGCACACGTCTTAACTTAGTATCACTTTTTAATAGGAATTACAGCCATAGACTCACTATTCTTCAATCCCATCAATCCAAAACACTCCCTACATTTTACAATAGTTGTGAAGACTGCCCAAAGTCAAAGCCTTAGTTGCTCAGTAGTGTCTGACCCTTTACAATCTGACAGACGGTAGCCCACCAGGCTCCTCTGTCCCTGGAATTCTCCAGGCAAGAACACTGGAGTGCATTGCCATTGCCCTCTCCAGGGGATCTTCCCAACCCAGGTATCGAATCTGGGTCTCACACAACGCAGGTGGATTCTTTACTGCCTGAGTCACCAGGGAAGCACCTACCCAGTCCAAGTAAATAAGAGAAATTCTGTTTTCCTAAAAAGTTGAAAAGCAAAAGGAGATAGCCATTTCTTAGCCTTGACACTATGACTTAGAGGTTTGGGGCTTTAAATGTTTGGAAGTTACTCACAGCAAAAGGACTGTACTCTCCAAACTTTGGGACAGAAAATGGGAAGCAACAGCAGAAAACAGCTAAAATATTACCAAACTCAGTCCCTCCTTGCCACCAATGTCTGGTTTCTACTTCTAAGAAGCAGAAGTCTTGGGGAAGGAAAAAGTGACCTAATATAAACCAAGTACTGGGCTGTGTGGTTTCCATGTATAACCCTGCTAAGTGGGTGTTATCATTCTCATCTTAACATGAGCAGACTGAGTGTCTGGGAAATTAAAAATTTGACCAGGGTTACAAAGTCATTAAATGATGGATTGAAATTTGGATCTGTATCACTTCAAAGCTTATAGACTTTGGGACAAGATGTTTGATGTTCTTTCCACATTCCACATCAAAAGCATCTTTTATAGCCTCAGTGAAGTGAATGAGGTGAATGACACCCCAAAAAGTAAAGCAAAGTAACTTCTCTAATGAAATAAAGCAGGGGTCAGTGAACTTTTTCCAAAAAGAGTCAGTTAGTAAATATTTCAGGCTTCGTAGGCCATGTGGTCCCTGTCACAGCTGTTCCACTCTGCCTTTATAGGGTGAAAGCAGCCACGGCTGATACTTTGTGGATAGGTGTTGCTGTCTTCCAATAAAACTTTATTGACAAAAACAAGCAGTGACCAGAGTTACCCCTGGAGCCATAGTTCGCTGCCCCTGAATAAAGCTCCAAAATTCCCACAATAGCCTCCATCTTTCCTTTTAGCACTGCCTGTCTCTTTTACTCTTACACTGCTGATAAAACGACAAATCAGTAGAATCTTTCTGGAAAGCAGTTCAGCAGTGTAACCCAGCAATTCTGTGTTGAGGACAAGAGGGTAAAGGTAAAGCTATCAAGGAGTTCTTGGCAGCATTGTGTCCAACTGTGAAACAGGGAAAATAGTGTATCAATAAGGAGTTGTTCCACAAACCCCACTACATGTAAATCCTTACCACAGACTTTCAGCATTACAATGTATATTTATAGCTAATAACAGAAATAAATCTAGGATGTATTTGAAAATCAGATGATAAAATATCATGCATATAATAACCTTATTTTGGTTTTAAAAATATATGAATGTGATGGTTAATTTTATGTGTCAACTTGATTAGGCTAAAGCATGCTCAGATTGCTGATAAAATATTATTTCTGGGTGTGTCTGTGAGGATGTATTCAGAAGAGATTAGCTTTGAGTCAGTAGACTGAGTAAAGAAGATCACTTTCACTAACACAGGTGGGTACCATCCCATATTTGAAAGTCTGAACACGGCAAAAAGGTGGAGGAAGAGCCAATGTCTGGTTTCTACTTCTAAGAAGCAGAAGTCTTGGGGAAGGAAAAAGTGACCTAATATAAACCAAGTACTGGGCTGTGTGGTTTCCATGTATAACCCTGCTAAGTGGGTGTTATCATTCTCATCTTAACATGAGCAGACTGAGTGTCTGGGAAATTAAAAATTTGACCAGGGTTACAAAGTCATTAAATGATGGATTGAAATTTGGATCTGTATCACTTCAAAGCTTATAGACTTTGGGACAAGATGTTTGATGTTCTTTCCACATTCCACATCAAAAGCATCTTTTATAGCCTCAGTGAAGTGAATGAGGTGAATGACACCCCAAAAGTAAAGCAAAGTAACTTCTCTAATGAAATAAAGCAGGGGTCAGTGAACTTTTTCCAAAAAGAGTCAGTTAGTAAATATTTCAGGCTTCGTAGGCCATGTGGTCCCTGTCACAGCTGTTCCACTCTGCCTTTATAGGGTGAAAGCAGCCACGGCTGATACTTTGTGGATAGGTGTTGCTGTCTTCCAATAAAACTTTATTGACAAAAACAAGCAGTGACCAGAGTTACCCCTGGAGCCATAGTTCGCTGCCCCTGAATAAAGCTCCAAAATTCCCACAATAGCCTCCATCTTTCCTTTTAGCACTGCCTGTCTCTTTTACTCTTACACTGCTGATAAAACGACAAATCAGTAGAATCTTTCTGGAAAGCAGTTCAGCAGTGTAACCCAGCAATTCTGTGTTGAGGACAAGAGGGTAAAGGTAAAGCTATCAAGGAGTTCTTGGCAGCATTGTGTCCAACTGTGAAACAGGGAAAATAGTGTATCAATAAGGAGTTGTTCCACAAACCCCACTACATGTAAATCCTTACCACAGACTTTCAGCATTACAATGTATATTTATAGCTAATAACAGAAATAAATCTAGGATGTATTTGAAAATCAGATGATAAAATATCATGCATATAATAACCTTATTTTGGTTTTAAAAATATATGAATGTGATGGTTAATTTTATGTGTCAACTTGATTAGGCTAAAGCATGCTCAGATTGCTGATAAAATATTATTTCTGGGTGTGTCTGTGAGGATGTATTCAGAAGAGATTAGCTTTGAGTCAGTAGACTGAGTAAAGAAGATCACTTTCACTAACACAGGTGGGTACCATCCCATATTTGAAAGTCTGAACACGGCAAAAAGGTGGAGGAAGAGAAAATTATTAATTATTCCTGCTTGAGTCAGATCAAACAGCTCCTGCATTAGGACATTGGCACTCTGATTCTTGGGCATTTGAACTCAGACCAGAACTTAAACCACCAGCCCTCTAATTCTCAGAACTTCTGATGCATCACACAATCCTAATTCCTGGTTCTCCAGCTAACTGGTTGTAGATCATGAGATTTCTCAGACTCCATAATCATGTGAACCAATTCCTATAATCAGTCTCCTCTGGGTTAATCCTGTGTTTAGTTGCTCAGTCATGTCCAACTCTGTCTGATCACATGGACTGTAGCCCTCCAGGCTCCTCTGTCCATGAAATTCTCCAGGCAAGAACACTGAAGTGGGTTGCCATTGCCTTCTCCAGGGGATTAATTCTAATGGTCTGTTTCCATAGTAAGTCTTGACTAATACAATAGATTTTTTTAACTCTTCAATGACAAATATTAATATTTATGGTGATTATTTGTGGGTAGTAAAATTTTAACTGTTTTTAATTGACTTTTTTATTAATCTTTGTATCTCCAATGCACTCAGTTCCATACTGGCACATACTATAGGCTCAGAAAACATTTGTTGAGGAGGTGATAAAATATTTCTAGTGTGTGCTTAAACTACAGCATGAGGGGTTTCATTTGGATATAAGGAAGATATTTCTATCGTAATGGCAGGAAAGTATAATTGAAAGAGCATCTGAAATCACTTTTCCTGAAGACATTTTCTAAAGAGTGGAGTCATCTTATGATCATAAAATGAGCAAGATTTCCTTTAATATGCCATAGATCCCAGAGCTGTCAAAAATATGTACATAAATTTGATTATATAAAAGTTTTTCTAAGAAATCTACAGCCCCTAGACCACCATCAGCAAAGTCAAAATACACATAATGAACCAAGAACTAATGTTTGTGAAGCTTAGCATAGACACAGGTATGTGTAATGTACAAGATCAGTAACAAAAAGAGCAGACTGGGGTGGAGCTAAGATGGCAGAATAGAAGGTTGTGCACTCATCTGCTCCTGCGAAAATGCCAGAATTGCAACTAGCTGCTGAAAAACCACCGACAGGAGGAGGCTGGATCAGACCCCAAAAGAAGATCACTTTCATACACAGGTGGGTACCATCCCATATTTGAAAGTCTGAACACGGCAAAAAGGTGGAGGAAGAGAAAATTATTAATTATTCCTGCTTGAGTCAGATCAAACAGCTCCTGCATTAGGACATTGGCACTCTGATTCTTGGGCATTTGAACTCAGACCAGAACTTAAACCACCAGCCCTCTAATTCTCAGAACTTCTGATGCATCACACAATCCTAATTCCTGGTTCTCCAGCTAACTGGTTGTAGATCATGAGATTTCTCAGACTCCATAATCATGTGAACCAATTCCTATAATCAGTCTCCTCTGGGTTAATCCTGTGTTTAGTTGCTCAGTCATGTCCAACTCTGTCTGATCACATGGACTGTAGCCCTCCAGGCTCCTCTGTCCATGAAATTCTCCAGGCAAGAACACTGAAGTGGGTTGCCATTGCCTTCTCCAGGGGATTAATTCTAATGGTCTGTTTCCATAGTAAGTCTTGACTAATACAATAGATTTTTTTAACTCTTCAATGACAAATATTAATATTTATGGTGATTATTTGTGGGTAGTAAAATTTTAACTGTTTTTAATTGACTTTTTTATTAATCTTTGTATCTCCAATGCACTCAGTTCCATACTGGCACATACTATAGGCTCAGAAAACATTTGTTGAGGAGGTGATAAAATATTTCTAGTGTGTGCTTAAACTACAGCATGAGGGGTTTCATTTGGATATAAGGAAGATATTTCTATCGTAATGGCAGGAAAGTATAATTGAAAGAGCATCTGAAATCACTTTTCCTGAAGACATTTTCTAAAGAGTGGAGTCATCTTATGATCATAAAATGAGCAAGATTTCCTTTAATATGCCATAGATCCCAGAGCTGTCAAAAATATGTACATAAATTTGATTATATAAAAGTTTTTCTAAGAAATCTACAGCCCCTAGACCACCATCAGCAAAGTCAAAATACACATAATGAACCAAGAACTAATGTTTGTGAAGCTTAGCATAGACACAGGTATGTGTAATGTACAAGATCAGTAACAAAAAGAGCAGACTGGGGTGGAGCTAAGATGGCAGAATAGAAGGTTGTGCACTCATCTGCTCCTGCGAAAATGCCAGAATTGCAACTAGCTGCTGAAAAACCACCGACAGGAGGAGGCTGGATCAGACCCCAAAAAGATACCCCATATCCAAGAGCAAAGGAGAAGCCACAGGAGGATGGTAGGGAGAGGCACAATCACACTTTTAAAAATGAAACCTCAAACCCGCCAGAGAGACTGGGTCAGGCAAGCAAGCAAAGCCTGTTACACACTAGGCCCCAGGAAAGGAGCAGTGACCCCGACAAGAGACTGAGCCAGGCCTGCTTTTGAGGATCCAACTGCCTCCTTGGGTTAGAAGTGCCCTAGAGCAGTCCTCAGAAAGTCAGCATTGCACTTAATTCCTCTTGAAGGAGATTATCATTAACATGATCATAGAGCAGGACTGGGGACCCTGTGCTCACTGGGATCCAGGAGAACGAAACAGGGTCTCCACATGAGACTGAGCCAAACTCACCTCTGAGTGTTCTGAGGTCTCCAGCAGGGGCAGGGGTCGAAGGTGGCCAGCAGCGGGGTCAGGGACACTGCGGCAGTGCTTCTGATAGAGCATGCGGGGATAGATCCTTTGTGAGAGAGACGCCATTAAGGGAACTTAGCTCCACCCAGCAACAAAGGTGTCTGGAATAATGATTAAGAGCCTGACCCACCCCTAGCCTGGGCAGGCCTTTTAGTGCCAGAATGGTAAAAGAGGGCTTAAGATCCAACCACTGTCAGAGGCAAGAAAAAGACTGATAGGGCCATAATTCCTGGATGGTCAGCAAGAGACAGAAGAGTCCTGAAAAATAAACATTCACTATTTTTACATTTTGACTGGTACTGGATTTCTTTCCCTTTGTTTCTGTTTGGTTTTTTTTTTTTAATTTTTCCTTTTCATTTTTCCTCTTCCCCCCACCCTGTTTTTTTCTTTTTTCCCTCCATTACACTCAGCTGTTGTAGCTACCAGTCCTATCAGTATGATTGAATATATTCAAGTTTAAAGAAAAAAAAAAGAAAAGGAGAAAAACACTTTTCTTTTAAAACACACATTTTATTTTGTTTATATACTTCTGTGTCTACACTGGCTGTTTGTGGGTCTGTGAGAGTTTTACTTTTATTATTTTTATTATTTTGGGTTTTTTTCTATCTTTCTCTCTTTATTTTAATTTTTAAATTTTTTGTATGTATTATTATTTTGGCTACAAATATTCCTTTCTTTCTCTGATGTTCTTTTCCTAATGCACTAAACTCTAATCCATACAAATCTTTACCTTCCTATATTTAACTTTGCATTACTATTCTGTATTTCTTTTCTATCCTTCCTCTCTCTTCTTCCTTTTCCCCATCATATTTCTTAGTCTGTTTCATTTTCATTGCCTTATCCCTAATTGGGATCCTGCTCTAGCATTGTTCTCCGATTTGTGCTTCAGTTAGTTGGGTTCTTAACTGGTATATATCATTCTTGGTTTCCTTTATTTGCCACGTTTACATATTGTACTGTATTTTTTTGAACTATTTGGATTATGTTATGGCTGTATATGTTTGCGTGTATATTCCTGTGTGATAGATAGTAATTGCATGAAAATTTTAATTGCCATCCATCAAAGGTACACATTCTGCTTCTCATTTGGGTATATATATTTTAATACCACTTAATGCCATAAAAAACCAGACCTGGACTTCAAGAGAACACCTAACACTAGAGAGCATTAAACAGTGAGAACTCCCCAAAGGCAAAGCACTTGTTTGCAAGTCCTGGCATCAACCAACCACCCTAGCCTGGGCAGGCCTTTTAGTGCCAGAATGGTAAAAGAGGGCTTAAGATCCAACCACTGTCAGAGGCAAGAAAAAGACTGATAGGGCCATAATTCCTGGATGGTCAGCAAGAGACAGAAGAGTCCTGAAAAATAAACATTCACTATTTTTACATTTTGACTGGTACTGGATTTCTTTCCCTTTGTTTCTGTTTGGTTTTTTTTTTTTAATTTTTCCTTTTCATTTTTCCTCTTCCCCCCACCCTGTTTTTTTCTTTTTTCCCTCCATTACACTCAGCTGTTGTAGCTACCAGTCCTATCAGTATGATTGAATATATTCAAGTTTAAAGAAAAAAAAAAGAAAAGGAGAAAAACACTTTTCTTTTAAAACACACATTTTATTTTGTTTATATACTTCTGTGTCTACACTGGCTGTTTGTGGGTCTGTGAGAGTTTTACTTTTATTATTTTTATTATTTTGGGTTTTTTTCTATCTTTCTCTCTTTATTTTAATTTTTAAATTTTTTGTATGTATTATTATTTTGGCTACAAATATTCCTTTCTTTCTCTGATGTTCTTTTCCTAATGCACTAAACTCTAATCCATACAAATCTTTACCTTCCTATATTTAACTTTGCATTACTATTCTGTATTTCTTTTCTATCCTTCCTCTCTCTTCTTCCTTTTCCCCATCATATTTCTTAGTCTGTTTCATTTTCATTGCCTTATCCCTAATTGGGATCCTGCTCTAGCATTGTTCTCCGATTTGTGCTTCAGTTAGTTGGGTTCTTAACTGGTATATATCATTCTTGGTTTCCTTTATTTGCCACGTTTACATATTGTACTGTATTTTTTTGAACTATTTGGATTATGTTATGGCTGTATATGTTTGCGTGTATATTCCTGTGTGATAGATAGTAATTGCATGAAAATTTTAATTGCCATCCATCAAAGGTACACATTCTGCTTCTCATTTGGGTATATATATTTTAATACCACTTAATGCCATAAAAAACCAGACCTGGACTTCAAGAGAACACCTAACACTAGAGAGCATTAAACAGTGAGAACTCCCCAAAGGCAAAGCACTTGTTTGCAAGTCCTGGCATCAACCAACCACCAGCAGCACCTTGAATAAGATGCCTCATCCAAACAACAAACAAGACACAGAAGTACATATAAAACCGACAATGAGTGCTTCCCCTGGTGGTCCATTGGTAAGGACACCGTCTTGCAGTGCAAGGGGCGCCGGTTCAATCCCTGGCCTGGGAAGATCCCACCTGCCGCAGAGCGGCTGGATCTATGTGTCCAATTACCGAGCCGGAGCACTGGAGTGCATGTGCCCAGAGCCGGCGCTCAGCGACGACAGAGCCACCGCGATGGGAGGCCCACAGGAGCCAAAGAACAAAGACGGATGAAAATAGAGAAATGAAAGACCAATAGAAGTGGCCCGCCCGCTCCCCTCTCTCCCCAACCCGACCCCAGCCCAAAATAAATAAATAAATCTTTAAAAAAAAAAACAAACCGACAATGAAAACACGACAGCACAAAAGCTATAGGACACTGCCAAAACAGTTCTAAGAGGGAAGTTTATAGCGATACAATCCTACCTCAAGAAACAAGAAAACCATCAAAATGACAGTTTAACTCTACACTTAAAAAACTGGTAGGGGCTTCCCTGGTGGTTCAGTGGGTAAGGACACCGCCTTGCAGTGCAAGGGGCGTCAATTCAATCCCTGGCCTGGGAAGATCCCACGTGCCGCAGAGCGGCTGGATCTATGTGTCCAATTACCGAGCCGGAGCACTGGAGTGCATGTGCCCAGAGCCGGCGCTCAGCGACGACAGAGCCACCGCGATGGGAGGCCCACAGGAGCCAAAGAACAAAGACGGATGAAAATAGAGAAATGAAAGACCAATAGAAGTGGCCCGCCCGCTCCCCTCTCTCCCCAACCCGACCCCAGCCCAAAATAAATAAATAAATCTTTAAAAAAAAAAACAAACCGACAATGAAAACACGACAGCACAAAAGCTATAGGACACTGCCAAAACAGTTCTAAGAGGGAAGTTTATAGCGATACAATCCTACCTCAAGAAACAAGAAAACCATCAAAATGACAGTTTAACTCTACACTTAAAAAACTGGTAGGGGCTTCCCTGGTGGTTCAGTGGGTAAGGACACCGCCTTGCAGTGCAAGGGGCGTCAATTCAATCCCTGGCCTGGGAAGATCCCACGTGCCATGAAGCGGCTGGACCTATGTGTCCAATTACCGAGTCGGAGCTCTGGAGTGTATGCGCCCAGAGCGACAACAGAGGCCACCGCGATGGGAGGCCCACACGGGCCAAAGAACAAAGATGGATGAAAACAGATAAATGAAAGACCAATAGAAGTGACCCGCTCGCCCCCCTCCCACCCCAACCCACCCCGCCCCCCCCCAAAAAAAATGAAAAAAAAAAAAAAACTGGTAAAAGAAGAACAAAAAAACTATAAAGTTAGCAGAAGAAGAGAAATCATAAAGATCAGAGCAGAAATAAATGAAAAAGAAATGAAAGAGACAATAGTAAAGATAAATAAAGTGAAAAGCTGGTTCTTCAAAAAAACAAACAAAATCGACAAATTGCTAGCCAGACTCATCAAGAAAAAAAGAGAGAAGAACCAGATCAACAAAATCAGAAACAAAAATAGAGAGGTTACAAGAGATAGTACAAAAATACAAAGGATTATAATATATTATTATGAATAGCTATATGGCAACAAACTGGACAACCTGGAAGTAGTGGACAGTTTCTTAGATAAGTTCAATCTTCCCAAGATTGAACCAGGAAGAAATAGAAACTATGAACAACCCAATCACAAGCTCAGAAATCGAATCCGTAATCACAAATCTACACAAAAATAACAGCCCAGAGTCAGATGGCTGTACAGGTGAATTCTACGAAACAGTTAAAGAAGAGCTAATACCTATACTTCTAAAACTATTTAAAAAAATTGCACAGGAAGGAACACTTCCAAACACATTCTACAAGGCCACCATCACCCTGATACCCAAACCAGGCAAAGACAGCACAAAAAAAGAAAATTATAGGCCAATATCACTGATGAATTAAGATGTAAAGATTCTCAACAAAATTCTAGCAAACAGAATTCAGCATCACACCAAAAAACTCATACATCATGATCAAGTTGGGTTTATCCCAGGCATGCAAGGATTCTTTAGTATCTGCAAATCTGTTAATGAGATATACCATATCAACAAATTGAAAGATAAAAATCACATGATAATCTCAATAGATGCAGAAAAGGCCTTTGACAAAATCCAACACCTATTTATGATAAAAAGTCTCCAAAAAATGGACATAGAAGGAACCTACCTCAACATAGTGAAAGCCCTATATGGGAAGCCCACAGCGAACATTATTCTCAATGGTGAAAAAGTGAAAGCATTCCCTCTAAGATCAGGAACAAGACAGGGATGTCCACTCTCACCAATATTATTCAACATAGTCTTGGAAGTTCTAGCTACAGCAATAAGAGAAGAATAAGAAATAAAAGGAATTCAGATTGGGAAAGAAGAAGTAAAACTCTCTCTATTTGCAGACGACATGATACTATACAAATAAAACCCCAAAGACACTATTAGAAAACTACTAGAGCCAATCAACGAATTCAGCAGTGTCACAGGATACAAAATCAATACACAGAAATCACTCAAATTCCTATACACAAACAATGAAAAATCAGAAAGAGAAATCAAGGATGTAATTCCATTCACCACTGCATCCAAAAAATAAAATACCTAAGAATAAATCTACCTAAAGAGACAAAAGCACTGTACATAGAAAATTACAAGACACTCATGAAAGAAATCGAAGATGACATAAACAGATGGAGAGATATTGCATGTTTATGGATCAGAAGAATTAATATTGTGAAAATGACCATACTACCAAATATCATCTACAGATTCAATGTGATCCCTATCAAGTTACCAATGACATTCTTCACAGAACTAGACCAAAGAAAAACACAGTTCATATGGAAACACAAAAGACTCTGATAGCTGAAGCCCGAGGAAGAAGAATGGAGCTGGAGGGATCAGCCTCCCTAACTTCAGACTATACTACAAAGCGACAGTCATCAAGATAGTATGGTACTGGCACAAAAACAGAACTATAGACCAATGGAACAAGATAGAGAACCCAGAGATAAACCCACGCACCTATGGGTACCTTATTGTTGATAAAGGAGGAGAAACTATAAAATGGGACAAAGACAGCCTCTTCAACAAGTGGTGCTGGGAGAATTGGACAGCTACATGCAAAAAGGGAATTTTAAAAAAAATTGGAAATCCTGAAAAACTGATAATCTCAATAGATGCAGAAAAGGCCTTTGACAAAATCCAACACCTATTTATGATAAAAGTCTCCAAAAAATGGACATAGAAGGAACCTACCTCAACATAGTGAAAGCCCTATATGGGAAGCCCACAGCGAACATTATTCTCAATGGTGAAAAAGTGAAAGCATTCCCTCTAAGATCAGGAACAAGACAGGGATGTCCACTCTCACCAATATTATTCAACATAGTCTTGGAAGTTCTAGCTACAGCAATAAGAGAAGAATAAGAAATAAAAGGAATTCAGATTGGGAAAGAAGAAGTAAAACTCTCTCTATTTGCAGACGACATGATACTATACAAATAAAACCCCAAAGACACTATTAGAAAACTACTAGAGCCAATCAACGAATTCAGCAGTGTCACAGGATACAAAATCAATACACAGAAATCACTCAAATTCCTATACACAAACAATGAAAAATCAGAAAGAGAAATCAAGGATGTAATTCCATTCACCACTGCATCCAAAAAATAAAATACCTAAGAATAAATCTACCTAAAGAGACAAAAGCACTGTACATAGAAAATTACAAGACACTCATGAAAGAAATCGAAGATGACATAAACAGATGGAGAGATATTGCATGTTTATGGATCAGAAGAATTAATATTGTGAAAATGACCATACTACCAAATATCATCTACAGATTCAATGTGATCCCTATCAAGTTACCAATGACATTCTTCACAGAACTAGACCAAAGAAAAACACAGTTCATATGGAAACACAAAAGACTCTGATAGCTGAAGCCCGAGGAAGAAGAATGGAGCTGGAGGGATCAGCCTCCCTAACTTCAGACTATACTACAAAGCGACAGTCATCAAGATAGTATGGTACTGGCACAAAAACAGAACTATAGACCAATGGAACAAGATAGAGAACCCAGAGATAAACCCACGCACCTATGGGTACCTTATTTTTGATAAAGGAGGAGAAACTATAAAATGGGACAAAGACAGCCTCTTCAACAAGTGGTGCTGGGAGAATTGGACAGCTACATGCAAAGAAATGAAGTTGGAAATTCCCTGACACTATACACAAAGATCAACTCAAAATGGATTAAAGACCTAAATGTAAGACCAGAAACCATCAAACTCTTAGAGGAGCATATAGGCAAAACACTCAAGGACATAAATCAAAACAAGATTGTCTATGATCCTCTCACTAGAATAATGGAACTAAAAACAAAAATAAACATGTGGGACCTAATGAAACTTAAAAGCTTTTGTACAGCAAAAGAAACTACAAACAAGGTGAACAGACAACCCACAGAATGGGAGAAAATAATAGCAAATGAAACAACAAAGAATTAATCTCCAAAATCTACAAGCAACTCAGACAACTCAGCACTCAAAAAATGAACAACCCAGTCAAAAAATGGGAAAAAGACCTGAAGAGACATCTCTCCAAAGAAGACATACAGAAAGCCAAAAAACACATGAAGAGATGCTCAACATCACTTGTTATAAGAGAAATGCAAATAAAAACTACAATGAGATATCACCTCACACCCATCAGAATGGCCATCATCAAAAAATCTACAGACAATAAATGTTGGAGAGGGTGCAGAGAAAAGGGAATACTCTTGCATTGCTGCTGGGAATGTAAATTGATACAACCACTATGGAAGACAGTATGGAGATTATTCAAAAACCTAAGAATAGAAACACCATATGACCCAGCAATCCCACTATTAGGCTTATACAGTGATGAAATAAAAATTGAAAGAGGCACCTGTACCCCAGTGTTCATCGCAGCACTCTATACAATAGCTAGAACATGGAAGCAACCTAGATGTCCATTGACGAACAAATGGATAACAAAAGCTCTGGTACGTATATACAATGGAATACTTCTCAGCCATAAAAAGAAATGCAGAAGAATCAGTCCTAATGAGGTGGATGAATCTAGAACCTATTACACAAAGTGAAGTAAATCAAAAGAAGAGTGGTACTGGCATAGACCAATGGAACAAGATTGAGAACCCAGAGATAAACCCACGCACCTATGGGTACCTTATTTTTGATAAAGGAGGAGAAACTATAAAATGGGACAAAGACAGCCTCTTCAACAAGTGGTGCTGGGAGAATTGGACAGCTACATGCAAAGAAATGAAGTTGGAAATTCCCTGACACTATACACAAAGATCAACTCAAAATGGATTAAAGACCTAAATGTAAGACCAGAAACCATCAAACTCTTAGAGGAGCATATAGGCAAAACACTCAAGGACATAAATCAAAACAAGATTGTCTATGATCCTCTCACTAGAATAATGGAACTAAAAACAAAAATAAACATGTGGGACCTAATGAAACTTAAAAGCTTTTGTACAGCAAAAGAAACTACAAACAAGGTGAACAGACAACCCACAGAATGGGAGAAAATAATAGCAAATGAAACAACAAAGAATTAATCTCCAAAATCTACAAGCAACTCAGACAACTCAGCACTCAAAAAATGAACAACCCAGTCAAAAAATGGGAAAAAGACCTGAAGAGACATCTCTCCAAAGAAGACATACAGAAAGCCAAAAAACACATGAAGAGATGCTCAACATCACTTGTTATAAGAGAAATGCAAATAAAAACTACAATGAGATATCACCTCACACCCATCAGAATGGCCATCATCAAAAAATCTACAGACAATAAATGTTGGAGAGGGTGCAGAGAAAAGGGAATACTCTTGCATTGCTGCTGGGAATGTAAATTGATACAACCACTATGGAAGACAGTATGGAGATTATTCAAAAACCTAAGAATAGAAACACCATATGACCCAGCAATCCCACTATTAGGCTTATACAGTGATGAAATAAAAATTGAAAGAGGCACCTGTACCCCAGTGTTCATCGCAGCACTCTATACAATAGCTAGAACATGGAAGCAACCTAGATGTCCATTGACGAACAAATGGATAACAAAAGCTCTGGTACGTATATACAATGGAATACTTCTCAGCCATAAAAAGAAATGCAGAAGAATCAGTCCTAATGAGGTGGATGAATCTAGAACCTATTACACAAAGTGAAGTAAATCAAAAAGAGAAGGACAAGTACGGTATACTAACACATATATATGGCGTCTAGTAAGATCATACTGATAAATACACATTAATGCAGAGCATCAGTGGAAAAACAGTCATAGAGAACAGATTTATGGACATTGGGGAGAGGGAAGAATGGGTGAGAGATATGGAAATAGCAACATGGAACCATATACTACCATATGTAAGAGAGAGAATTATTGTCAATGCACTGTGGGACTAAGGGGTCTTACATGGGGACTTTAAGATGACCTTAAGGGGTGGGATGTTGAGGAATGGGACATACATATGACTAATCTGGAATTGTACATACCTGTAAACAACAAAACTCTGTAAAAACTATATATATATATATATAGTTTATATATATACACACACACATATATATACACATATAAATCCTCAACTTAAAAAAAATGTGCAGACCAATTTTAAAAAAGGGCAAAAGATAAGGATAATCTGTATGAAAAGAAATACAAGTGATTGTCAAACAAATGAAAAAATCCACTATGCTATTCATAATAAAAGATACTCAAATTAAAACTATGTTGAGATATCAATTTTCACCTATCAGATTCCCCAAATTATGAAGAACCTGATGACCAACTGTAGTTGATGAAACTGTAGAAAGATAGACACTCTCAGACATCACTGGAGATGGAGTGCAAATTGGTACAGCCTCTATGGAAGACATTTTGACAAAATCTATAAAAAATATGTCATTTGCCCAACTATTCTACTTTTAGGAATTTATTCCACAGATGTATTCACATATGATCAAATTACAGTATCAGGTTACTGATTGCAGCTTGTTTATAATAGCCTGAACTACAGCTGTATATGCAATGTACTCTGAAGTTGCAGAACCAAGAATAAGAAAGTTCTCTGGGTAATGAGGATGGGCAGAAAAGTGGGCATCTTTCATGCTAAAAAAAGGAGAAAACATAAAAAGTGAGTGCGCGTCTAAAGCTAAATGAAAATTCATACTGATAAAAAAGCTCTGGTACGTATATACAATGGAATACTTCTCAGCCATAAAAAGAAATGCAGAAGAATCAGTCCTAATGAGGTGGATGAATCTAGAACCTATTACACAAAGTGAAGTAAATCAAAAAGAGAAGGACAAGTACGGTATACTAACACATATATATGGCGTCTAGTAAGATCATACTGATAAATACACATTAATGCAGAGCATCAGTGGAAAAACAGTCATAGAGAACAGATTTATGGACATTGGGGAGAGGGAAGAATGGGTGAGAGATATGGAAATAGCAACATGGAACCATATACTACCATATGTAAGAGAGAGAATTATTGTCAATGCACTGTGGGACTAAGGGGTCTTACATGGGGACTTTAAGATGACCTTAAGGGGTGGGATGTTGAGGAATGGGACATACATATGACTAATCTGGAATTGTACATACCTGTAAACAACAAAACTCTGTAAAAACTATATATATATATATATAGTTTATATATATACACACACATATATATACACATATAAATCCTCAACTTAAAAAATGTGCAGAACAATTTTAAAAAAGGGCAAAAGATAAGGATAATCTGTATGAAAAGAAATACAAGTGATTGTCAAACAAATGAAAAAATCCACTATGCTATTCATAATAAAAGATACTCAAATTAAAACTATGTTGAGATATCAATTTTCACCTATCAGATTCCCCAAATTATGAAGAACCTGATGACCAACTGTAGTTGATGAAACTGTAGAAAGATAGACACTCTCAGACATCACTGGAGATGGAGTGCAAATTGGTACAGCCTCTATGGAAGACATTTTGACAAAATCTATAAAAAATATGTCATTTGCCCAACTATTCTACTTTTAGGAATTTATTCCACAGATGTATTCACATATGATCAAATTACAGTATCAGGTTACTGATTGCAGCTTGTTTATAATAGCCTGAACTACAGCTGTATATGCAATGTACTCTGAAGTTGCAGAACCAAGAATAAGAAAGTTCTCTGGGTAATGAGGATGGGCAGAAAAGTGGGCATCTTTCATGCTAAAAAAAGGAGAAAACATAGGTAAACATGTGGATACATACCTATATGTATGTACACATACACACACAATTTGACAATGTATACATAGTTCTAGAATGGCTCATCTCTTGCCCTAGTTGTTGTTGTTCAGTCACTCAGTCATGTACCACTTTTTGCAACCCCATGGATTGCAACACACCAGACTTCTCTATCCTTCACTATTGCCCCGAATTTGCTCAAACTCATGTCCATTGAGTTGGTGATGCTATCCAACTATCTCATTCTCTGTTGCCCCCTTCTTCTCCTACCCTCAGTCTTTCCCAGCATTAGCATCTCTTCCAATGAGCTGGCTCTCTGCATCTGGTGGCCATAGTGTTGGAGCTTCAGCTTCAGCATTAGTCCTTCCAATGAATATTCAGAGCTGATTTCCATTAGGACTGACTGGTTTCTTGTCCTTACTGTCCAAGGATTCTTCAAGAGTCTTTTACAGCACAACAGTTCAAAAAGCATCAGTTCTTCAGCACTCAACCTTCTTTATGGTCCAACACTCACATTCACACACAACTACTAGAAAAACAATAGCTTTGACTATAGGGATATTTGTTGGCAAAGTGATGTCTCTGCTTTTTAATATGCTGTCTATATTTGTTATACTTTTTATTACAAGGAGCAAGCGTCTTTTAATTTCATGGCTTTTAATTCTGTTCCCAGAACCCTGTGGCATTTATGAAAACTGATGTCCCTTAGTAATTGTTTAATATCCGTCTCCCTCACCAGAGTTGCCACACAGACTAGATCACCAGTGGGTCCCCAGAACCAAGCTAAGCATGTGCCACCTATGACAAGAGAGGGAAGTGTTATAAACTGAATGTTTGTGTACCCTCAAAAGATAGACACTCTCAGACATCACTGGAGATGGAGTGCAAATTGGTACAGCCTCTATGGAAGACATTTTGACAAAATCTATAAAATATGTCATTTGCCCAACTATTCTACTTTTAGGAATTTATTCCACAGATGTATTCACATATGATCAAATTACAGTATCAGGTTACTGATTGCAGCTTGTTTATAATAGCCTGAACTACAGCTGTATATGCAATGTACTCTGAAGTTGCAGAACCAAGAATAAGAAAGTTCTCTGGGTAATGAGGATGGGCAGAAAAGTGGGCATCTTTCATGCTAAAAAAAGGAGAAAACATAGGTAAACATGTGGATACATACCTATATGTATGTACACATACACACACAATTTGACAATGTATACATAGTTCTAGAATGGCTCATCTCTTGCCCTAGTTGTTGTTGTTCAGTCACTCAGTCATGTACCACTTTTTGCAACCCCATGGATTGCAACACACCAGACTTCTCTATCCTTCACTATTGCCCCGAATTTGCTCAAACTCATGTCCATTGAGTTGGTGATGCTATCCAACTATCTCATTCTCTGTTGCCCCCTTCTTCTCCTACCCTCAGTCTTTCCCAGCATTAGCATCTCTTCCAATGAGCTGGCTCTCTGCATCTGGTGGCCATAGTGTTGGAGCTTCAGCTTCAGCATTAGTCCTTCCAATGAATATTCAGAGCTGATTTCCATTAGGACTGACTGGTTTCTTGTCCTTACTGTCCAAGGATTCTTCAAGAGTCTTTTACAGCACAACAGTTCAAAAAGCATCAGTTCTTCAGCACTCAACCTTCTTTATGGTCCAACACTCACATTCACACACAACTACTAGAAAAACAATAGCTTTGACTATAGGGATATTTGTTGGCAAAGTGATGTCTCTGCTTTTTAATATGCTGTCTATATTTGTTATACTTTTTATTACAAGGAGCAAGCGTCTTTTAATTTCATGGCTTTTAATTCTGTTCCCAGAACCCTGTGGCATTTATGAAAACTGATGTCCCTTAGTAATTGTTTAATATCCGTCTCCCTCACCAGAGTTGCCACACAGACTAGATCACCAGTGGGTCCCCAGAACCAAGCTAAGCATGTGCCACCTATGACAAGAGAGGGAAGTGTTATAAACTGAATGTTTGTGTACCCTCAAAATTTATATGTTGAAATCCTAACCCTCCTCTGATTATACCAAGAGGTAGGGCATTTGGAAGGTGATCAGGCCATGAGGGTGTACTCATGAATGGGATTAGTGCCCTTATGCAAAAAGAGGCCCCAGAGAGCTAGCTTACTCTCTTTCTACCAAGTGAGGACACAGGAGAAAATGGTCATCAGCAACCTGGAAGGGGCCCTCTGGACCTGGAGGCACCCAGATAACAGATCTCCAGACTCTAGAATTGTAAAAAATGTATGTTGTTTAGTGCACTCAATCTGTAGTATTTTTATAGCAGTCTGACTAAGACAGGAAGGAAGAAAGAAAAGGGAATAGTAAAAAACATGATAGCACACCTACTGTTAACCAGACAGTAGTCTATGTGCTTCACACATAGTAACGCATTTCATCATAACAACCAATGGGTGTTTTTATAACCAGCACTTTACAAATAAGGAAACAGGGGCTGGGGAGAGACAGAGTGACCTTCCCATGGTCACTAGGCAGAGCCAACATTCAAACAAAGGCAGTTGGGTTCCAGAGCCCATGATCCCAGCCTCTGGAGGGAAGGATGGATAGAGTGAGGAGGGAAGGAAGAGAAGACCCTTCCAGGGTGGGGCTTTGGTGGGCCAGAAAGTTGCCTGGTTTTTGGAAAATTACAAGAACACTGTTAATGCAGATTCTATTCTATATACAAAATACTTGCAAATTGACAATATTGGACCCCAACAAAGAGACAGCAGGCCTGAAATATGACAGCTGTCTTTCCTAGAGAAGCAGGTAACACACGTAAATAAATACCCTATCTGATGGCTGTTAATAGGCTTCATTGAATTAAGGATGATATGCCCCCCTAGAAATTTTCAAAGTGATGTCTCTGCTTTTTAATATGCTGTCTATATTTGTTATACTTTTTATTACAAGGAGCAAGCGTCTTTTAATTTCATGGCTTTTAATTCTGTTCCCAGAACCCTGTGGCATTTATGAAAACTGATGTCCCTTAGTAATTGTTTAATATCCGTCTCCCTCACCAGAGTTGCCACACAGACTAGATCACCAGTGGGTCCCCAGAACCAAGCTAAGCATGTGCCACCTATGACAAGAGAGGGAAGTGTTATAAACTGAATGTTTGTGTACCCTCAAAATTTATATGTTGAAATCCTAACCCTCCTCTGATTATACCAAGAGGTAGGGCATTTGGAAGGTGATCAGGCCATGAGGGTGTACTCATGAATGGGATTAGTGCCCTTATGCAAAAAGAGGCCCCAGAGAGCTAGCTTACTCTCTTTCTACCAAGTGAGGACACAGGAGAAAATGGTCATCAGCAACCTGGAAGGGGCCCTCTGGACCTGGAGGCACCCAGATAACAGATCTCCAGACTCTAGAATTGTAAAAAATGTATGTTGTTTAGTGCACTCAATCTGTAGTATTTTATAGCAGTCTGACTAAGACAGGAAGGAAGAAAGAAAAGGGAATAGTAAAAAACATGATAGCACACCTACTGTTAACCAGACAGTAGTCTATGTGCTTCACACATAGTAACGCATTTCATCATAACAACCAATGGGTGTTTTTATAACCAGCACTTTACAAATAAGGAAACAGGGGCTGGGGAGAGACAGAGTGACCTTCCCATGGTCACTAGGCAGAGCCAACATTCAAACAAAGGCAGTTGGGTTCCAGAGCCCATGATCCCAGCCTCTGGAGGGAAGGATGGATAGAGTGAGGAGGGAAGGAAGAGAAGACCCTTCCAGGGTGGGGCTTTGGTGGGCCAGAAAGTTGCCTGGTTTTTGGAAAATTACAAGAACACTGTTAATGCAGATTCTATTCTATATACAAAATACTTGCAAATTGACAATATTGGACCCCAACAAAGAGACAGCAGGCCTGAAATATGACAGCTGTCTTTCCTAGAGAAGCAGGTAACACACATTGTAAATAAATACCCTATCTGATGGCTGTTAATAGGCTTCATTGAATTAAGGATGATAGAATAATTACAGAAACAGGCAAAGCAGCCAGAGACTACAGGTTCTAACTGAGGATAATTCCAGGGCCAGGGAAGATTGGAAGTTTTGGCCTCAGGACTGTGGAGACTTCTCTGAGATTGGAGCTTTATTTATTTTACTAAGTCAGTAGCATCCGCCACGCCTTGGCTGAGTTCTCTGAGAGTCAACAGGAAATGTTAGTATGACAAACAGAAAAAAATGGGAAATAAGCAAAGCAAAGGAGTTTCAATTTCTCAAATAGGATTTGACCCTAATCCCTAAGGTTCAGACTGGATCTTGGAAAACATAAGTAAATGGGGATTACATTTGAGTAATCACAACAGCAATAAAAATAGCTATCATTTTAGTGAATCCCTACCTCAAGCCAGGCTCTGTAATAAGCCCTCTTTGATGTCTTAGCCACTGACTTTCCAAAATAATTTTGTGAAGTGGGAATAGATTGTTCACTTGGTTTATGAGTAGGACAACTAAGTCTCAGAGATGCGGAATGATTTGTGCAAGATCGCACAGTCAGGAAAACTTTTTAAAAGGGTGAGGGATTAAAGTAGAGTTAAGAAAGCAAAGCTTTAGAATATTGCCCAGAAAAGAGTCACTTCTGAGGGAGGAGGTAAGTTAAAAAAACACATCAAAGGGACAAACCTAGGTATAATTTGTTGATGTGCATGAATTCCATCAATTTAATGAGGTACTACTGGATAGCCAACACAGTACAAGTCTCCTGTTGTAGACTGTTTCCCAAAGAAAATAGCTCCCATGCCACATGTCCTTGTAAGGTGACTTGACAAAGGAAAAAGTTGGGTTCCAGAGCCCATGATCCCAGCCTCTGGAGGGAAGGATGGATAGAGTGAGGAGGGAAGGAAGAGAAGACCCTTCCAGGGTGGGGCTTTGGTGGGCCAGAAAGTTGCCTGGTTTTTGGAAAATTACAAGAACACTGTTAATGCAGATTCTATTCTATATACAAAATACTTGCAAATTGACAATATTGGACCCCAACAAAGAGACAGCAGGCCTGAAATATGACAGCTGTCTTTCCTAGAGAAGCAGGTAACACACATTGTAAATAAATACCCTATCTGATGGCTGTTAATAGGCTTCATTGAATTAAGGATGATAGAATAATTACAGAAACAGGCAAAGCAGCCAGAGACTACAGGTTCTAACTGAGGATAATTCCAGGGCCAGGGAAGATTGGAAGTTTTGGCCTCAGGACTGTGGAGACTTCTCTGAGATTGGAGCTTTATTTATTTTTACTAAGTCAGTAGCATCCGCCACGCCTTGTCTGAGTTCTCTGAGAGTCAACAGGAAATGTTAGTATGACAAACAGAAAAAAATGGGAAATAAGCAAAGCAAAGGAGTTTCAATTTCTCAAATAGGATTTGACCCTAATCCCTAAGGTTCAGACTGGATCTTGGAAAACATAAGTAAATGGGGATTACATTTGAGTAATCACAACAGCAATAAAAATAGCTATCATTTTAGTGAATCCCTACCTCAAGCCAGGCTCTGTAATAAGCCCTCTTTGATGTCTTAGCCACTGACTTTCCAAAATAATTTTGTGAAGTGGGAATAGATTGTTCACTTGGTTTATGAGTAGGACAACTAAGTCTCAGAGATGCGGAATGATTTGTGCAAGATCGCACAGTCAGGAAAACTTTTTAAAAGGGTGAGGGATTAAAGTAGAGTTAAGAAAGCAAAGCTTTAGAATATTGCCCAGAAAAGAGTCACTTCTGAGGGAGGAGGTAAGTTAAAAAAACACATCAAAGGGACAAACCTAGGTATAATTTGTTGATGTGCATGAATTCCATCAATTTAATGAGGTACTACTGGATAGCCAACACAGTACAAGTCTCCTGTTGTAGACTGTTTTTCCCAAAGATGCTCAAGAAAATAGCTCCCATGCCACATGTCCTTGTAAGGTGACTTGATAGTACTCCTGTTGAGTGAGGGAGTCCATGATGCCTCTCTCCTGGACCTCAACTGCCTCAATCAGTGGAATAGGGCAGAAAAGATGCTATTTGACTTCCAGAGATACAGCATAAAAATTATATGCACTTCCTCCTTTCTCCCTTGGAATGCTCACTCTTGGACCTCAGCCACCATGTTGAGAGGAAGTCCAACTAGCCCACATGGGGGCAGCACATGGAGAAGTCCCATGTAGATGTTTTAGATAAAACTGGCTAGAGGAAGTTCCAGCTAGAAGTCAGCATGAAACACAGTCATGTGACAAAAGATGCCTCCACATGGCTCCAACTCCTGGCCATCAAGTCACCCTCATTATTTGAATTTTCCCAGCCAGGTCCCTAGACATCATGAAATAGAAAAAAGCCATCTCTTCTATACTTAATCTGAATTCTTGACCCAGGGGATTCATGAGAACAAGAAAATTGTTGTTACTGTCCTTAAACATTGCTGTGATTTGTTACATAGAAATGGTAATTAGAAGAGCTCCCACAGAATAATTTTTAAATATATGAAACAAGACCTTCTGTCTACTTTGAAAAGCAAGACTCTTATGAGAAAATTTTTGTCAACAGACAATGTGCCCTTACACTAAGTGAAATAAGTCAGACAGAGACAGACAAATACAGCATGGTATCACTTATATGTGGAATCTGGAAAATATAGCAAACTAGTGAATGTAACCAAAAAAAGCTGACTCACAGATATAGAGAACAAGCTCGTGGTTGCTAGTGGGGGAAAAAGGGGGAGAAGCTAGCATACTGTGAGCCACTGACTTTCCAAAATAATTTTGTGAAGTGGGAATAGATTGTTCACTTGGTTTATGAGTAGGACAACTAAGTCTCAGAGATGCGGAATGATTTGTGCAAGATCGCACAGTCAGGAAAACTTTTAAAAGGGTGAGGGATTAAAGTAGAGTTAAGAAAGCAAAGCTTTAGAATATTGCCCAGAAAAGAGTCACTTCTGAGGGAGGAGGTAAGTTAAAAAAACACATCAAAGGGACAAACCTAGGTATAATTTGTTGATGTGCATGAATTCCATCAATTTAATGAGGTACTACTGGATAGCCAACACAGTACAAGTCTCCTGTTGTAGACTTTTTTTCCCAAAGATGCTCAAGAAAATAGCTCCCATGCCACATGTCCTTGTAAGGTGACTTGATAGTACTCCTGTTGAGTGAGGGAGTCCATGATGCCTCTCTCCTGGACCTCAACTGCCTCAATCAGTGGAATAGGGCAGAAAAGATGCTATTTGACTTCCAGAGATACAGCATAAAAATTATATGCACTTCCTCCTTTCTCCCTTGGAATGCTCACTCTTGGACCTCAGCCACCATGTTGAGAGGAAGTCCAACTAGCCCACATGGGGGCAGCACATGGAGAAGTCCCATGTAGATGTTTTAGATAAAACTGGCTAGAGGAAGTTCCAGCTAGAAGTCAGCATGAAACACAGTCATGTGACAAAAGATGCCTCCACATGGCTCCAACTCCTGGCCATCAAGTCACCCTCATTATTTGAATTTTCCCAGCCAGGTCCCTAGACATCATGAAATAGAAAAAAGCCATCTCTTCTATACTTAATCTGAATTCTTGACCCAGGGGATTCATGAGAACAAGAAAATTGTTGTTACTGTCCTTAAACATTGCTGTGATTTGTTACATAGAAATGGTAATTAGAAGAGCTCCCACAGAATAATTTTTAAATATATGAAACAAGACCTTCTGTCTACTTTGAAAAGCAAGACTCTTATGAGAAAATTTTTGTCAACAGACAATGTGCCCTTACACTAAGTGAAATAAGTCAGACAGAGACAGACAAATACAGCATGGTATCACTTATATGTGGAATCTGGAAAATATAGCAAACTAGTGAATGTAACCAAAAAAAGCTGACTCACAGATATAGAGAACAAGCTCGTGGTTGCTAGTGGGGAGGAGAGAGGGGAAATATAGCTGTTGGCGAGTGAAAAGTACAAACGATTGGGTGTACAATATGCTACAGGCATATATTTCACAATATGGGGAATATAGTCAGTATTCTGTAATAACTGTAAATATTTTGTAACCTTTAAAAATTGTCTTAAAAAGTAAAGTTTAATAAAAGATAATGTGCCTCATAATAGTGTAAACGTGAAAATAATCCAGATGTACATCAACCGATACATAGTAAATAACCAAAATGTGGTAGAGCCATACAATGGAATATTACACATGTGTGTGCTTAGTCACTCAGTCATATTGGACTCTTTGCAACCCCATGGACTGTAGCCCACCAGGCTTCTCTGTCCATGGAATTCTCCAGGCAAGAATACTTGAATTGGTAGCCACTTCCTTCTCCAGGAGATCTTCCTGACTCAGGGATAGAACCCATGTCTCTTATGTCTCCTGCATTGGCAGATGGGTTTTTTACCACTAGCACCACCTGGGAAGCCAAGAAATGGAATATTATTCAGCCATAAAAAGGAACAACATTCTGACATCTAATACAACATGAACCTGGAAAACATTATGTTAAAAAGAGGAAATAGGGACTTCTCTGGTGGTCCAGCAGCTAAGACTCTACATTCCCAATGTTGGGGGTCTGGTTCGAGCCCCGGTCAAGGAGCTACAACCAAAATGCTGCAACTAGAGACCTTACATGCCACAATGAAGATCCCTCCTGCTGCAACTAAGTCCCAGGGAAGTCCAATAAATAATTTAAAAAGAGAGATAAAGAAAGAATCTAGACACAAAAGGTCACACATTGTATAATTCCATTCATAGGAAACATTCAGAATGGGCAGATCCACAGAGACACAAATGAGGAGTGACTGCTTAACGGGTAAAGGGTTTCTTTGTGGAGTGATTAAATATATTAGAAATAGTGGTGAGGGTTGAAAAATCTTCATAATTTCAGACAGAGACAGACAAATACAGCATGGTATCACTTATATGTGGAATCTGGAAAATATAGCAAACTAGTGAATGTAACCAAAAAAAGCTGACTCACAGATATAGAGAACAAGCTCGTGGTTGCTAGTGGGGAGGAGAGAGGGGAAATATAGCTGTTGGCGAGTGAAAAGTACAAACGATTGGGTGTACAATATGCTACAGGCATATATTTCACAATATGGGGAATATAGTCAGTATTCTGTAATAACTGTAAATATTTTGTAACCTTTAAAAATTGTCTTAAAAAGTAAAGTTTAATAAAAGATAATGTGCCTCATAATAGTGTAAACGTGAAAATAATCCAGATGTACATCAACCGATACATAGTAAATAACCAAAATGTGGTAGAGCCATACAATGGAATATTACACATGTGTGTGCTTAGTCACTCAGTCATATTGGACTCTTTGCAACCCCATGGACTGTAGCCCACCAGGCTTCTCTGTCCATGGAATTCTCCAGGCAAGAATACTTGAATTGGTAGCCACTTCCTTCTCCAGGAGATCTTCCTGACTCAGGGATAGAACCCATGTCTCTTATGTCTCCTGCATTGGCAGATGGGTTTTTTACCACTAGCACCACCTGGGAAGCCAAGAAATGGAATATTATTCAGCCATAAAAAGGAACAACATTCTGACATCTAATACAACATGAACCTGGAAAACATTATGTTAAAAAGAGGAAATAGGGACTTCTCTGGTGGTCCAGCAGCTAAGACTCTACATTCCCAATGTTGGGGGTCTGGTTCGAGCCCCGGTCAAGGAGCTACAACCAAAATGCTGCAACTAGAGACCTTACATGCCACAATGAAGATCCCTCCTGCTGCAACTAAGTCCCAGGGAAGTCCAATAAATAATTTAAAAAGAGAGATAAAGAAAGAATCTAGACACAAAAGGTCACACATTGTATAATTCCATTCATAGGAAACATTCAGAATGGGCAGATCCACAGAGACACAAATGAGGAGTGACTGCTTAACGGGTAAAGGGTTTCTTTGTGGAGTGATTAAATATATTAGAAATAGTGGTGAGGGTTGAAAAATCTTGTAAATACACTAAAGCCCCTAAATTGCATGTGCTTTAACAGTGAATTTTATGGTCTATGAATTATACTTCAATTTAAAAAAAAAAAAAAAAGCAATGTGCCTTACTAGAGACCTCTGCAAGAGTGTGAGCTTATAAGACTTGGAGCCAAGTAAATCTGCTTTGCCATCCAGGGATTTCCAGTTTCTAACTGTGTGACTTGGACAGATTTCTTGATCCTTCAGGGGCTTGGTTATGCATCTGTAAAATGGGAATAAGAAGGCTTATTTTGCAGGACTGTTGTCAGGATTAATAATTGCCTGGTCAAAGACTGTAACATAAACCACTCAAGCAGCATCAACTGAACTAAGGATTTTGTTAAAGGAATCAAGGACATCTCACAGGAGCTCGTGAGAAACTTGAACCAGAAAATTTAAAGCTATCAAAAAGAAAGGCTGAGATTCTTTCTGGCACATATGTAATGAGTAAGGAAACTCCTTTAAAGTTGTTGATTTGTAGAAAATTGAGATTTTGCATCATATTTTAAAGGTAATCCATTAGAGTCCCTGAGTTATTTGCAAAATAACATTTTTGTAAAGCAGACTTAATTTGAATACCAAGTAAGAAATGACTCAGTATCTTAACTGAAATAGTTGAAAAATAAAGATCACAAGCTTGGAGCACAAAATCACCCTCCTGTGACAAATTTAGTTTATGACCTCAGAGGACAAATGGACTTTTCTACAATGAACAAATATAGTTTCTTATAACACATTGTTTTTAAATCTCAAGGTCGTCAGTTGACACACATAAGAACTCTTAGACTTTTTTAATCATATGGAAAAGCACTTTCCTGTATAAATAAATAAAATTAAAAAGTGACTGAATATATATATAGCAATGTGTATAACTGAGTCACTTTGCTGTACGGCAGAAATTAACACAACACTGTAAGTCAGCTACACTGCAATTTAAAAAAAATAGATAGGAACTGAACAAGAGACAAAAAAAATTACATAGGAACTGTTGACAAGAGATAAAATCACATATCAATCAGTTCAGTCACTCAGTCATGTCCGACTCCTTACAACCCCATGGACTGCATCATGCAAGGCTTCTCTGTCCTTCACCACCGCCCAGAGCTTACACAAACTCATGTCCATTGACTCAGTGACACCATCCAACCATCTCGTCCTCTGTCATCCCCTTCTCCTTTTGCCTTCTATTTTTCCCAATATCAGGTTCTTTTCCAATAAGTCGTTTCTTCCCATCAGGTAGCCCAAGTATTGGAGCTTCAGCTTCAGCATCATTCCTTCTCAGTGAATATTCAGAGTTGATTTCCTTTAGGATTGACTGATTTGAGCTCCATGTAGTCCAAGGGACTCTCAAAAGTCTTCTCTGACATCACAGTTCGAAGGTGTCAATTCTTAGGCACTCAACCTTCTTCATAGTCCAACTCTCACATCCATTCATGGCTACTGGGAAAACCATAGCTTTGACTATACAGACCTTTGTCGGCAGAGTGATGTCTCTGCTTTTGAATATGCTGTCTAGGTTTTTCATACATTTTTTCCCAAGGAGCAAGCATCTTTTAATTTCATGGCTGCAGTCACCATCTGCAGTGATTTTGGAGCCCTAGAAAATAAGGTATGTCACTATTTCCATTGTTGGGCCATCTATTTGTCATGAAGTGAGGGGACTGGATGATCTTTATTTTTTGATGTTGAGTTTTAAGCCAGCTTTTTCACTCTCTTTTTTCACCTTCATCAAGAGGCACTTTAGTTCCTCTTCACTTTCTGCCATAAGGGTTGTGTCATCTGCATATCTGAAGTTATTGATTCCAGCAATCTTGATTCCAACTTGTGCTTCATCTGAACTGGCATGTTGCATGAGGTACTCTGCATATAAATTAAAAAAACAGGATGATGATATACAACCTGGATATATTCCTTTCCCAATTCAGTCTGTTGTTCCATCTCCAGTTCTAATTGTTGCTTCTTGTTCTGCATACAGGCTTCCCAAGAGGCAGGTAAGGTGGTTTGGTCTTGCCACTTCTTTCAGAATTCTTCACAGTTTGTTCAGATCCACACAGTTAAAGGCTTTAGTGTAGTCAATGAAGCAGAAATAGATGTTTTTTTCTGGAATTCCCGTCCTCTTTCTATGATCAAATGGATGTTGGCAAGAGATAAAATCACATATCAATCAGTTCAGTCACTCAGTCATGTCCGACTCCTTACAACCCCATGGACTGCATCATGCAAGGCTTCTCTGTCCTTCACCACCGCCCAGAGCTTACACAAACTCATGTCCATTGACTCAGTGACACCATCCAACCATCTCGTCCTCTGTCATCCCCTTCTCCTTTTGCCTTCTATTTTTCCCAATATCAGGTTCTTTTCCAATAAGTCGTTTCTTCCCATCAGGTAGCCCAAGTATTGGAGCTTCAGCTTCAGCATCATTCCTTCTCAGTGAATATTCAGAGTTGATTTCCTTTAGGATTGACTGATTTGAGCTCCATGTAGTCCAAGGGACTCTCAAAAGTCTTCTCTGACATCACAGTTCGAAGGTGTCAATTCTTAGGCACTCAACCTTCTTCATAGTCCAACTCTCACATCCATTCATGGCTACTGGGAAAACCATAGCTTTGACTATACAGACCTTTGTCGGCAGAGTGATGTCTCTGCTTTTGAATATGCTGTCTAGGTTTTTCATACATTTTTTCCCAAGGAGCAAGCATCTTTTAATTTCATGGCTGCAGTCACCATCTGCAGTGATTTTGGAGCCCTAGAAAATAAGGTATGTCACTATTTCCATTGTTGGGCCATCTATTTGTCATGAAGTGAGGGGACTGGATGATCTTTATTTTTTGATGTTGAGTTTTAAGCCAGCTTTTTCACTCTCTTTTTTCACCTTCATCAAGAGGCACTTTAGTTCCTCTTCACTTTCTGCCATAAGGGTTGTGTCATCTGCATATCTGAAGTTATTGATTCCAGCAATCTTGATTCCAACTTGTGCTTCATCTGAACTGGCATGTTGCATGAGGTACTCTGCATATAAATTAAAAAAACAGGATGATGATATACAACCTGGATATATTCCTTTCCCAATTCAGTCTGTTGTTCCATCTCCAGTTCTAATTGTTGCTTCTTGTTCTGCATACAGGCTTCCCAAGAGGCAGGTAAGGTGGTTTGGTCTTGCCACTTCTTTCAGAATTCTTCACAGTTTGTTCAGATCCACACAGTTAAAGGCTTTAGTGTAGTCAATGAAGCAGAAATAGATGTTTTTTTCTGGAATTCCCGTCCTCTTTCTATGATCAAATGGATGTTGGCAATTTGATCTCTGGTTCCTCTGCCTTTTCTAAATCCAGTTTGTACATCTTAAAGTTCTTGGTTCACATACCATTGAAGCCTAGCTTGGAGGATTTTGGACATTACTTTGCTAGCATGTGAAATGTGTGCAATGGTGCAGTAGTTTGAACAGTCTTTGGCATTGTCCTTCTTTGGGACTGAAATGAAAACCAACCTTTGCCAATCCTGAGGCCACTTGTTGAACTTTCCAAATTTGCTGACATATTGAGTGTAGCACTGCAACACCATCATCTTTTAATACTTGAAATGGCTCAGCTGAAATTCCATCACCTCCACTAGCTTTGTTCATTAGTAATGCTTCCTAGGGCCCACTTGACTTCATACTCTAAGATGTCTGGCTCTAGGTGAGTGATCACACCATCATGGTCATCTGGCTCATTACAATCTTTTCTGTATGGTTTTTTCATGTATTCTTTCCAGCTTACTATCTTCTGTTAAGTCCATACTATTTCTGTCCTTTATTGTGTCTATGTTCCCTTGGTATCTCTAATTTTCTTGAAGAGATCTCTAGTCTTTCCCATTTTGGTTTCCCTCTAATTCTTTGCAATGTTCACTGAAGAAGGCTTTCTTATCTCTCTTTGCTATTCTCTGGAACTCTGCATTCAGTTGGGTATATCTTTCCTTTGCCTTTCACATCTCTTTTGTTCTCAGCTATTTGTAAGGCCTCCTCAGACAACTACTTTGCCTTTTTGCAGGTGTATTTTCTTGGGGATGGTTTTGATCACTGCCTCTTCTACAATGTTACGACTACTACTACTCCTCTACTATGTCCGTCCATAGTTCTTCAGGCACTCTATCAGATCTGATCCCTTGAATCTATTTGTAACTTTCACTGTATAATATTTACTAAATTCTTTATGGTAGACACTCTAATATTCCATGGTCTTTATTAACTGGAAGGGGTGGTTCTCAGCCTTGGCTGCACCTTAGAGTCACTAAGTACCTATTGTAAAAATATCAGGGCCCAGTGAAGAGTCTAGTTTAATCAGTGTAAGTTCATCATGAATTGGCATGTTTGAGAGAAAGCACAGAGGCCAGTATGGCAGGAGCAGAGTGAGTGATGGTGGGAAGAATAGGAGAGGAGGCAATTGATGCAAAGGGGCCAGGATGTATAGGT
The DNA here is from genome assembly GCA_022376925.1 of Tragulus kanchil. Taxonomy (NCBI): domain Eukaryota; kingdom Metazoa; phylum Chordata; class Mammalia; order Artiodactyla; family Tragulidae; genus Tragulus; species Tragulus kanchil. The sequence continues at coordinate 109,908,148 of JAIOJX010000002.1, read as the reverse complement.
TATTTTACACCAGAGTGAGGACACTAGACATTAGGAAAAATGGGGAATCCCTACGGGGTGTGGAGGTACTTGGCTAGCATGTGAAATGTGTGCAATGGTGCAGTAGTTTGAACAGTCTTTGGCATTGTCCTTCTTTGGGACTGAAATGAAAACCAACCTTTGCCAATCCTGAGGCCACTTGTTGAACTTTCCAAATTTGCTGACATATTGAGTGTAGCACTGCAACACCATCATCTTTTAATACTTGAAATGGCTCAGCTGAAATTCCATCACCTCCACTAGCTTTGTTCATTAGTAATGCTTCCTAGGGCCCACTTGACTTCATACTCTAAGATGTCTGGCTCTAGGTGAGTGATCACACCATCATGGTCATCTGGCTCATTACAATCTTTTCTGTATGGTTTTTTCATGTATTCTTTCCAGCTTACTATCTTCTGTTAAGTCCATACTATTTCTGTCCTTTATTGTGTCTATGTTCCCTTGGTATCTCTAATTTTCTTGAAGAGATCTCTAGTCTTTCCCATTTTGGTTTCCCTCTAATTCTTTGCAATGTTCACTGAAGAAGGCTTTCTTATCTCTCTTTGCTATTCTCTGGAACTCTGCATTCAGTTGGGTATATCTTTCCTTTGCCTTTCACATCTCTTTTGTTCTCAGCTATTTGTAAGGCCTCCTCAGACAACTATTTTGCCTTTCTGCATTTTTTTTTCTTGGGGATGGTTTTGATCACTGCCTCTTCTACAATGTTACGACTACTACTACTCCTCTACTATGTCCGTCCATAGTTCTTCAGGCACTCTATCAGATCTGATCCCTTGAATCTATTTGTAACTTTCACTGTATAATATTTACTAAATTCTTTATGGTAGACACTCTAATATTCCATGGTCTTTATTAACTGGAAGGGGTGGTTCTCAGCCTTGGCTGCACCTTAGAGTCACTAAGTACCTATTGTAAAAATATCAGGGCCCAGTGAAGAGTCTAGTTTAATCAGTGTAAGTTCATCATGAATTGGCATGTTTGAGAGAAAGCACAGAGGCCAGTATGGCAGGAGCAGAGTGAGTGATGGTGGGAAGAATAGGAGAGGAGGCAATTGATGCAAAGGGGCCAGGATGTATAGGTTATTTTACACCAGAGTGAGGACACTAGACATTAGGAAAAATGGGGAATCCCTACGGGGTGTAGGAGGTACTTGGCTACAAGTGACATAAATCCAACTCAAGTCACCCAACCCAAAACAGGTAGACCACTGTTTCTAAACGTGTGGAGGGACACCCAAGTTTCAACATTATTCTGTCTCTCCACCACCATCACCACAAAACTCATGAGCTTACTTTGATGAGACAGGCTGCCACACTGTCTGTTGCTCTATGGAGACAGCCATCCAGTGAGTTGCTGAGGGCAGCCTCCAACCAACAGCCAACTAGGAACTGAAGCCCTCAGCCCAACCATTCTCAAGGAACTGAATCCTGCCAACAACCATGGGATCTTGGAAGTGGCCCCACCCCAAGTCCTTCCTGAAGACAACTGTAGCCGTAGGAGACCCCTGACTGCAGCCTGTGGGAGATCATTAATCCAAGTATCTCTCACAAGCTAAGCGGCACCCAGTATCTTGACCCACAGCAACTATGTCATTTGAAGCTGCTAGATTTGGGGACAATGTGCCAACATTCTCCTCTGGAAAATCCCATGGACCAAGGAGCCTGGTGAGCTACAGTCCATGGGGTACAAAGAGCTGGAGACGACTGAGTGACAAACACGTTCCCTTTCACTTGCTAAGCAGTAACAGTCACTTAGACCAAAATAAGGATGATAAAGTTGAAGACAAATGAGTAAATCTCAAGTATATTTTGGAAGTTGAAATGATGGATCTTAGAGGTGAATTAAATGTATGAATACTAGAATTCATGAATATTAGAATTCTGTCTTCAGAAACTCTGGATGGTGGTGCCATTTGCTGAGATGGAGCATAATGAAAGATGAACAGGCCTGAAGGTGAGAAAGAATTCTCTTCTCCACACCTCAGTTTGCCTGTAAAACATCCAAGAGGCAGACAGCTGTGCATGCCTAGAGTTCAGAGAAAAAAGGATGCCTCTCTGCTCATTAAGCCTCAGTTCTCTTTTCTCTCAGTAGCAAAGGCATTCCCATCTCCCATCCCCTCTGCTCTCATGAAATCTTTCCAGTACCAATGTGAGCCCTACCCTTAGCCAGGTAGACAAGGTACGGACACCTGATCTAAGCTTAGCCAATTCCCAGACATTTCTGTGGATCCTTAAATCAGAACTATTTAGAACTACCACTCAGTTCAGCATCTTTAACCACATGCATCCAAAAATTTGCCAAGAGAGAAGAGAGTAGGTGTGCCAAAGAGAAGCAGAGATGGTAACACCTCACCCAGAGAAAGAAATACAGAGCAGATGCCTCGGTCCCCACCTGCCAATCTGAGCTCCAGTGCCTGTGAGTCCCATGAGGTGGCCACCCTTTCTTATCAATCTCCCTTGGTTCTTAAGCTACTTCGATGCTATCTGAGCCCTGATAAAACAGTGATAAAAATAGCTATAGATTTGCACCTCCAGATTAAGACTGCCATGATGACTATAAAATAAGATCAGGTATTTGGAAATCCCCTGTAAGCTACAAAGTACTATGCAAGAACAGCTATTGTCATTACTTTTGCTATGCCTGATCCTACTCTTTCAAAAATATCTTTAGATTCACTGAGTAGTAGTGTCTAAACTTCAAATATCAGAAAAGCTATAGGAAAGTAGACCAGAGACTCAGAACCATGCTGTCCAGTACAGTCACCACTGGCCATATGCAGCTATTTAAGTGAAATAAAGTAGAAACCCGTTTAACTTGCTAAGCAGTAACAGTCACTTAGACCAAAATAAGGATGATAAAGTTGAAGACAAATGAGTAAATCTCAAGTATATTTTGGAAGTTGAAATGATGGATCTTAGAGGTGAATTAAATGTATGAATACTAGAATTCATGAATACTAGAATTCTGTCTTCAGAAACTCTGGATGGTGGTGCCATTTGCTGAGATGGAGCATAATGAAAGATGAACAGGCCTGAAGGTGAGAAAGAATTCTCTTCTCCACACCTCAGTTTGCCTGTAAAACATCCAAGAGGCAGACAGCTGTGCATGCCTAGAGTTCAGAGAAAAAAGGATGCCTCTCTGCTCATTAAGCCTCAGTTCTCTTTTCTCTCAGTAGCAAAGGCATTCCCATCTCCCATCCCCTCTGCTCTCATGAAATCTTTCCAGTACCAATGTGAGCCCTACCCTTAGCCAGGTAGACAAGGTACGGACACCTGATCTAAGCTTAGCCAATTCCCAGACATTTCTGTGGATCCTTAAATCAGAACTATTTAGAACTACCACTCAGTTCAGCATCTTTAACCACATGCATCCAAAAATTTGCCAAGAGAGAAGAGAGTAGGTGTGCCAAAGAGAAGCAGAGATGGTAACACCTCACCCAGAGAAAGAAATACAGAGCAGATGCCTCGGTCCCCACCTGCCAATCTGAGCTCCAGTGCCTGTGAGTCCCATGAGGTGGCCACCCTTTCTTATCAATCTCCCTTGGTTCTTAAGCTACTTCGATGCTATCTGAGCCCTGATAAAACAGTGATAAAAATAGCTATAGATTTGCACCTCCAGATTAAGACTGCCATGATGACTATAAAATAAGATCAGGTATTTGGAAATCCCCTGTAAGCTACAAAGTACTATGCAAGAACAGCTATTGTCATTACTTTTGCTATGCCTGATCCTACTCTTTCAAAAATATCTTTAGATTCACTGAGTAGTAGTGTCTAAACTTCAAATATCAGAAAAGCTATAGGAAAGTAGACCAGAGACTCAGAACCATGCTGTCCAGTACAGTCACCACTGGCCATATGCAGCTATTTAAGTTGAAATAAAGTAGAACTTTAAATTTCCAGTTGAACTGGACACACTGAAAATGCTCAGTATTCACATATGGCTGTGTGATTACCAATTGGACAGCGAGTATATATTAATAGAACACATCCATCGTCACAGAAAGGATGGTTTTAACTGGGGCAGAACACTCTCACCCAGAAACTAAGGCACATCTTCAAAATGCAATTCTGGAATATGACGTCAAAAGACTAGGATTGTGTCCCCAATTAGATCTCAAGTTTGTGCATGATTCTTTCTAAAGATTTATCATCTTTTAGCTTAACTAGTCTCATTTATATGTCTATTCAGTCTATGGGGCTTCCTAGGTGGTGGTGCTAGTGGTAAACAATCTGTCAACGCAGGAGACACAAGAGACTTGGGCTCAATCCCTGGGTCGGGAAGATTCCCTGGAGTAGGTAATGGTACCCCACTCTAGTATTCCTGCCTGGAAAACTCCATGGGAACAGGAGCCTGGAGGGCTTCAGTCCATGGGGCTGCAAAGAATTGGACACAACTGAGCAACAGAGCACATTCAGCCGGTACCACTAGTTCAAGTAAATATACCACGTAAGTCCTGTCCACCCTGTGAAATCACTTCTTTAACTTTGACCTCATTCTATTTTGTTTTTCCAACTTAAACCAACATCATCTCCTTCCAGGTTTCTAGCTACAGAACACTTAACAGCTTCTGCCAGGTGGAATCTGAGATTAGGAAAAGAGCCAAACTATACCTCTTACAGAAATTTCATTCACATTTTTACCAAAAGCCTGCCTTCTTCCTTACCATTTCAAAAGAGGTGAGGTGAAATTAAGAGAAATTCCATCCCTATACAAAGACCAGGCAACAGAAATGACAACTTAAGAAATAAAGAGCCACCCACACAGAGGTGTTGGGGGATCACCACGCAGTCCCTTTTCAGGGAAGAACATTTAGTTTTGACAGTCTGAAAAATATCTTTAGATTCACTGAGTAGTAGTGTCTAAACTTCAAATATCAGAAAAGCTATAGGAAAGTAGACCAGAGACTCAGAACCATGCTGTCCAGTACAGTCACCACTGGCCATATGCAGCTATTTAAGTTGAAATAAAGTAGAACTTTAAATTTCCAGTTGAACTGGACACACTGAAAATGCTCAGTATTCACATATGGCTGTGTGATTACCAATTGGACAGCGAGTATATATTAATAGAACACATCCATCGTCACAGAAAGGATGGTTTTAACTGGGGCAGAACACTCTCACCCAGAAACTAAGGCACATCTTCAAAATGCAATTCTGGAATATGACGTCAAAAGACTAGGATTGTGTCCCCAATTAGATCTCAAGTTTGTGCATGATTCTTTCTAAAGATTTATCATCTTTTAGCTTAACTAGTCTCATTTATATGTCTATTCAGTCTATGGGGCTTCCTAGGTGGTGGTGCTAGTGGTAAACAATCTGTCAACGCAGGAGACACAAGAGACTTGGGCTCAATCCCTGGGTCGGGAAGATTCCCTGGAGTAGGTAATGGTACCCCACTCTAGTATTCCTGCCTGGAAAACTCCATGGGAACAGGAGCCTGGAGGGCTTCAGTCCATGGGGCTGCAAAGAATTGGACACAACTGAGCAACAGAGCACATTCAGCCGGTACCACTAGTTCAAGTAAATATACCACGTAAGTCCTGTCCACCCTGTGAAATCACTTCTTTAACTTTGACCTCATTCTATTTTGTTTTTCCAACTTAAACCAACATCATCTCCTTCCAGGTTTCTAGCTACAGAACACTTAACAGCTTCTGCCAGGTGGAATCTGAGATTAGGAAAAGAGCCAAACTATACCTCTTACAGAAATTTCATTCACATTTTTACCAAAAGCCTGCCTTCTTCCTTACCATTTCAAAAGAGGTGAGGTGAAATTAAGAGAAATTCCATCCCTATACAAAGACCAGGCAACAGAAATGACAACTTAAGAAATAAAGAGCCACCCACACAGAGGTGTTGGGGGATCACCACGCAGTCCCTTTTCAGGGAAGAACATTTAGTTTTGACAGTCATTAAGGCCCTTCTCTGCAGAAGATGGTGTGACTATTAGAAGCTCCCTTTTATTGAGCACTTACTCCACTGGAATTGCTGTGCATTATGGACATCATCTCAATATTCACAGCAACTGTGGGTGGTAGTGACTGCTGTTTCCATTTTAGAGATGAAGAAACTAATCTCAAAAAGGTTTGTAACTTGTCCAAGTTCACACAGTAAATAATAGAGCCAAGAATCTCACCAAGTGTCTCGACCCCAGAACCAGCACGAAAAATGACTAAGTCAAACCAACACATTCTTCTCCTGTAACAATGGTGCATGCTAAGTTGCTTCAGTCATGTCTGTTTCTTTGTGACCCTATGGACTGTAGCCCTCCAGGCTCCTTTGACCATGAGGTTTCTCCAGGCAAGAATACTGGAATGGGTTGCCATATCCTCCTCCTGGGGATTTTAAATAAAAACCATAAAATCAGAGACTCTGGTGTATGTAAATTTATAAAATTCCTTATACTGAAGTTCTTTCAAAGTTTAATGATTAAGCAAATTAGCAACTAGGGACAGTATTTTCCCTTCACTAAAGCCTGAACACTAGTTTCTAAGATAAAATAAATTACCATTAAGACTCCTTTTATAATAGTATGTGGTCATGACTTTCTATTTTCTTTACTGTTTCCTTTTTTCCGGTCTGAGGGGAATTGACTGTAATTGTTTGGTTTAAAGTTTCAAAAACAACACCCATGACTTTGAACAATGGGTTAAAAAAAGTTATCCACAGATGAACAAAGGAACAAATTACAGGAAAACATTCAAACAAAAAATCCTTCTAGCAATTTTCTTGGTAAAAGTCAGTGCTATGATTTAATCCGTCCACCCAAAGCTTTCTCTTTTAACATTTTACTTCTGTTTATGTGTTGTACATCATTTTCAAATTGCTCTCATCTTTAGTACTTCTTGGTATTTCAATTCCTTCATTTCCTTCTTTTTAAAAAAGGAGGTAACAAGGGCTTCCCTGTCCAGTGGATAAGGACACCGCCTTGCAGTGCAAGGGGTGCCGGTTCCCTCCCTGGCCTGGGAAGATCCCATGTGCCGCAGAGCGGCTGCACTGATGTGTCCAATTACCGAGCTGAAACTCTGGAGCGCATAAGCCCAGAGCCAGTGCTCTGCGACAACAGAGGCCACCGCGATGGGAGGCCCACAGGGGCCAAAGAACAAAGATGGATGAAAATGGACAAATGAAAAGACCAATAGAAGTGGCCCACCTGCTCCCCTCCCTTCCCACCCCACCCCCACCAAAATAAATAATAAATAAATAAATATAAAAAAGGAGGTAACAAAATGTGTATCTCAGTATCTGATACATAATAAGGACTAGCTATGTAGTCCGTTAATGATAGAGCTGTTGTTGTTCATATTGATATTATTATTCTTTCATTCAACAAATACCTACTTAGAACACACCAAAAATGAAATCCAATATTCCATACATCTATGGCTCTAAAGAGGATCCAGAATTTCTATATATGGGAGCAGCAACCAAGCTGGAAGTAGAAGGTGGGACTCCTATCTAGAAACAGTAGTGGGAAGCAGCAGCTGGTGGAATCTGAAGGAAATGAAAATCACCCTTCTGCTGCTGTTACTAAGTTCCTTCAGATAAGGCAAGTGCTGTTACCCATCATTTGACAGATGACAAATTTGAAGGTGGCAGAGCTAAAGTGATTTGCAAAATTACGACTTACATATGGGGAAAACACAGGCTCATGTTTCCTTTTTCCGGTCTGAGGGGAATTGACTGTAATTGTTTGGTTTAAAGTTTCAAAAACAACACCCATGACTTTGAACAATGGGTTAAAAAAAGTTATCCACAGATGAACAAAGGAACAAATTACAGGAAAACATTCAAACAAAAAATCCTTCTAGCAATTTTCTTGGTAAAAGTCAGTGCTATGATTTAATCCGTCCACCCAAAGCTTTCTCTTTTAACATTTTACTTCTGTTTATGTGTTGTACATCATTTTCAAATTGCTCTCATCTTTAGTACTTCTTGGTATTTCAATTCCTTCATTTCCTTCTTTTTAAAAAAGGAGGTAACAAGGGCTTCCCTGTCCAGTGGATAAGGACACCGCCTTGCAGTGCAAGGGGTGCCGGTTCCCTCCCTGGCCTGGGAAGATCCCATGTGCCGCAGAGCGGCTGCACTGATGTGTCCAATTACCGAGCTGAAACTCTGGAGCGCATAAGCCCAGAGCCAGTGCTCTGCGACAACAGAGGCCACCGCGATGGGAGGCCCACAGGGGCCAAAGAACAAAGATGGATGAAAATGGACAAATGAAAAGACCAATAGAAGTGGCCCACCTGCTCCCCTCCCTTCCCACCCCACCCCCACCAAAATAAATAATAAATAAATAAATATAAAAAAGGAGGTAACAAAATGTGTATCTCAGTATCTGATACATAATAAGGACTAGCTATGTAGTCCGTTAATGATAGAGCTGTTGTTGTTCATATTGATATTATTATTCTTTCATTCAACAAATACCTACTTAGAACACACCAAAAATGAAATCCAATATTCCATACATCTATGGCTCTAAAGAGGATCCAGAATTTCTATATATGGGAGCAGCAACCAAGCTGGAAGTAGAAGGTGGGACTCCTATCTAGAAACAGTAGTGGGAAGCAGCAGCTGGTGGAATCTGAAGGAAATGAAAATCACCCTTCTGCTGCTGTTACTAAGTTCCTTCAGATAAGGCAAGTGCTGTTACCCATCATTTGACAGATGACAAATTTGAAGGTGGCAGAGCTAAAGTGATTTGCAAAATTACGACTTACATATGGAAAACCAGGCTCACTAGAAGGGACTGAGTTGCACTAGGACAGAGACTTTGCTCATCTTGTTTAATGCCTATCTCTAGGGTATAGAGCCTGTGCTTGATCTAGATCAGGTTCCCAAGGAGCCAAGTCTCAAATGGAGAGATTCTTACACTCTACTTTATTAGTGGAGTGTTCTCAAGAGAAACAGAGTAAGGGCAGTGAGAAAGGAGAGCGGAAGAGGATGGGTGAAGGCATGGGTTCGCTGGAGGCTTAGTCTTCCTCTGATCTCCTGGGGAGCTCTGGAGCATGAATGACATCATGGTTATCCAACTTGCCCCAGGGAACAGCGTTTGGTATGCCCTCTGCATTGGCAGTGGGTCACCCTCGGGGGTGGGAATACAAAGCATAACGTCCAGGGCATTGCTGAACATCACCAGCTGAGCACACTCACAGCAACTGGAGAATGAATGACTTGGTTTCTTCAGTGGGAGCCAGGTGGGGAAAATAACATTGTCCAGGGCAAATGCTCAATAAATATTTGTTGGATGAATGACTCATAACTAGAACACAATTCTACCCTCTCTGTGTGCTTTCTCTAAACACAAGACAGAACTTTTGCCCTACAGAATTTCAAAGTCATTGTCTCTAACTCAAGAGCCTTCCCTGACACAGTTCAACAGTATCAAGCACAACTCGGCTGGCAAAGGTCACATTGGACCAGGTTTAATTGCCACTTTGGAGGAGGAAGGACCTAGCTGTTGAGGCTTTAAACTGTGAAATAATACCTTCACCCATCAGCCAAAGCCACTACAAATTAATGGTTTCATTGGGGCTTTGTCTGACATCTAGATAAAGCCAATTCATGTCAGGAAAACCATCACTAGAATTTCTATATATGGGAGCAGCAACCAAGCTGGAAGTAGAAGGTGGGACTCCTATCTAGAAACAGTAGTGGGAAGCAGCAGCTGGTGGAATCTGAAGGAAATGAAAATCACCCTTCTGCTGCTGTTACTAAGTTCCTTCAGATAAGGCAAGTGCTGTTACCCATCATTTGACAGATGACAAATTTGAAGGTGGCAGAGCTAAAGTGATTTGCAAAATTACGACTTACATATGGAAAACCAGGCTCACTAGAAGGGACTGAGTTGCACTAGGACAGAGACTTTGCTCATCTTGTTTAATGCCTATCTCTAGGGTATAGAGCCTGTGCTTGATCTAGATCAGGTTCCCAAGGAGCCAAGTCTCAAATGGAGAGATTCTTACACTCTACTTTATTAGTGGAGTGTTCTCAAGAGAAACAGAGTAAGGGCAGTGAGAAAGGAGAGCGGAAGAGGATGGGTGAAGGCATGGGTTCGCTGGAGGCTTAGTCTTCCTCTGATCTCCTGGGGAGCTCTGGAGCATGAATGACATCATGGTTATCCAACTTGCCCCAGGGAACAGCGTTTGGTATGCCCTCTGCATTGGCAGTGGGTCACCCTCGGGGGTGGGAATACAAAGCATAACGTCCAGGGCATTGCTGAACATCACCAGCTGAGCACACTCACAGCAACTGGAGAATGAATGACTTGGTTTCTTCAGTGGGAGCCAGGTGGGAAACTAACATTGTCCAGGGCAAATGCTCAATAAATATTTGTTGGATGAATGACTCATAACTAGAACACAATTCTACCCTCTCTGTGTGCTTTCTCTAAACACAAGACAGAACTTTTGCCCTACAGAATTTCAAAGTCATTGTCTCTAACTCAAGAGCCTTCCCTGACACAGTTCAACAGTATCAAGCACAACTCGGCTGGCAAAGGTCACATTGGACCAGGTTTAATTGCCACTTTGGAGGAGGAAGGACCTAGCTGTTGAGGCTTTAAACTGTGAAATAATACCTTCACCCATCAGCCAAAGCCACTACAAATTAATGGTTTCATTGGGGCTTTGTCTGACATCTAGATAAAGCCAATTCATGTCAGGGAAATATAGACATAACATAGCAAGTCCACTAGAATTTTATCTCCCAAAGAGGGTATTTGCTTCTCACATTTTCTCCCGCCCTTGAGTTGAGAACTCAAACTGGGGAGGAACCAATATACCTTTCATCCCAGGTCAGCATTAAAGCAGAAAAGTGTGGTATAATCATTCCTAGCTGGAGGAACTAGGCTCACTTTACCTTTTTTCTTTTAATTACACCCATTTTCCACTGGATTCTCAAATGCCCTGCTATTCCAGTCAGAGTGGTACCCTGCTCCCTCCCACAACCAGGCACTTCCTTTCCTTCTCCATCCCACAAACAAAAATGTCCCTAAGTGGGAGGGGAAAAATTGCAAAGAAACAGGTTACAATGGATTTCTTTCCAAAAAAGGAGAGATCCAATCCATTTTCCACACTGCAGCCAGAGTGAGCTTCTGTAAAACTTAAAGCCCTTCAACCCAGGGACAAAATGAGCAGTCTTTAATATGGCTTATTAAGTTGGCCACTCACTACCTTACAGCAACACTGGCTTCCTTTCAATTCCTCAAACATGCATCTCTCTTCCCTGCTACAGGGCCTTTACCTATGCTGAATCTACCACTTAAATGCTCTCACCTCTAGCTACTCATTAAGATCAAAGCATAAATGCTTTTATCCCTGGCTTCCCTGTCTCATTCAGATTTTGCTCTGGATTGTCACAGTGCTTTTTCTTCATAGCACATCATGGTTTGTTACCATAATTTCACATTCTCCAGGGCAAATGCTCAATAAATATTTGTTGGATGAATGACTCATAACTAGAACACAATTCTACCCTCTCTGTGTGCTTTCTCTAAACACAAGACAGAACTTTTGCCCTACAGAATTTCAAAGTCATTGTCTCTAACTCAAGAGCCTTCCCTGACACAGTTCAACAGTATCAAGCACAACTCGGCTGGCAAAGGTCACATTGGACCAGGTTTAATTGCCACTTTGGAGGAGGAAGGACCTAGCTGTTGAGGCTTTAAACTGTGAAATAATACCTTCACCCATCAGCCAAAGCCACTACAAATTAATGGTTTCATTGGGGCTTTGTCTGACATCTAGATAAAGCCAATTCATGTCAGGGAAATATAGACATAACATAGCAAGTCCACTAGAATTTTATCTCCCAAAGAGGGTATTTGCTTCTCACATTTTCTCCCGCCCTTGAGTTGAGAACTCAAACTGGGGAGGAACCAATATACCTTTCATCCCAGGTCAGCATTAAAGCAGAAAAGTGTGGTATAATCATTCCTAGCTGGAGGAACTAGGCTCACTTTACCTTTTTTCTTTTAATTACACCCATTTTCCACTGGATTCTCAAATGCCCTGCTATTCCAGTCAGAGTGGTACCCTGCTCCCTCCCACAACCAGGCACTTCCTTTCCTTCTCCATCCCACAAACAAAAATGTCCCTAAGTGGGAGGGAAGAATTGCAAAGAAACAGGTTACAATGGATTTCTTTCCAAAAAAGGAGAGATCCAATCCATTTTCCACACTGCAGCCAGAGTGAGCTTCTGTAAAACTTAAAGCCCTTCAACCCAGGGACAAAATGAGCAGTCTTTAATATGGCTTATTAAGTTGGCCACTCACTACCTTACAGCAACACTGGCTTCCTTTCAATTCCTCAAACATGCATCTCTCTTCCCTGCTACAGGGCCTTTACCTATGCTGAATCTACCACTTAAATGCTCTCACCTCTAGCTACTCATTAAGATCAAAGCATAAATGCTTTTATCCCTGGCTTCCCTGTCTCATTCAGATTTTGCTCTGGATTGTCACAGTGCTTTTTCTTCATAGCACATCATGGTTTGTTACCATAATTTCACATTCTCCATAGGCAGAGGTACCAGAAGAAAGTTCTTCTTCTGATGGCTCTCATCTATACCTATTTTTCAATTTTATTCTTGGCTCAAAGAGGAAAGGGATTCATCCTCTTATTTTAGAGATGGGGAGACAGCCTGAGGCTGAGGAGGAAGCATGAGGCCTCATGGTTGATTGGTTGGTTGGTTGGTTGGTTTTTCAAAGTGGTGTTGGTTGTTTGCTCCTGAAACATTCAAGCCTTTTGCACACATCCTGTGCTATCCTCACCTTGGTTCTAGTGATTAGTGTCTTCCAGACTGACCGTAGACCAGGGGAGAGCAGAACAGAGTAAAGAACCCTATGGAAACCTTGTAAGGGACCTACAGATCTGTCTGTCATCACCACCTCTTCTGGAAATTCCTTCTTTGAACTCCCCTGCTGCTGTGGCTTAGGCACTTCACTTGTGTCTGACTCAGTGTGACATCGTGGACTGCAGCCTGCCAGGCTTTCCCCATCCACGGAATTCTCCAGTCAAGAATACTGGAGTGGGCTGCCATTTCCTTCTCCATTTTGAACTCCTCAAATTATCCAGTGTTTCATCCTTACTCCTGACACCACCTCAAAGCATCTCTATTAAATAATATAAAATAACTGGTCAACATAACCATGACGGCCAGCCCGTGTTCAGCATGTACCATAATGTGCCAAACTTCGTGCTGAGCACAATACACATCCTAATCTTGCTCCCTTGCAACAGCTCTATAAGGTGGGCTGGGTAGAAGCTGCTCTTCTCAGTGGGGATAGCATCTTGCCCAACGTTGCACACCTGGGGAATGCAAGAGCCCAGTTTTATACCTGGTTTGATCTTCCTCGAAAGTCTATGTGCTACTGACCAGAGACTGAACCAAACTCAAGTCCGGTGGCTTATTGCTCAAAAATCAATGTTTGAGAGGCAAATGTCAGTGGAAAAAGAAAGATGCTTTATTCAGGAAATCAGCAACCTGGGCAAATGGTGGACTAGCATCCCAAAACCCACCTCTGAGTTGCTGGTTAGAGGGAAAAGGTTTTACGTTGGGAAACTAGAAGTTTCAGGAATAGGCAGGTGGAGGCTTTGGGCAGAACAGCACGGTTGACTCCAACAATCATCTTGAAATTGGCTGTGACATAGCATTATCTTACTGTGCAAAGAAAGCAGTTCATTTTTAACTGGAGAGTAGAAAGTCCTGAAGTCCTTCTGACCAGTTTCTGGGATTTCTGAAGCAAGAGGGTCCTCTTAAGCAACTCACACATCATAGCTTACCCAGGCCTAGGTCACAGGTTTTGTAAAATGAAACTGGGATTTCCAATACAGAATCCGTCTCACTAGGGTGTGACTGAGGCTCCTTGCCTGATTCTTATTTCAGAGTCTGGTTTCAAATCGGCTGTCCGTCACACCACACCCCATCACATCATTCTATTGGGACCAGTGCAGGAGTGGGACAGAGCCCTTGATCCTTTCAGTCAGAGCAGTGATCTAGAAGGTGGGACCAGCCAGCCCTGCTGTGGCTTACTTAGTGTCTGACTCAGTGTGACATCGTGGACTGCAGCCTGCCAGGCTTTCCCCATCCACGGAATTCTCCAGTCAAGAATACTGGAGTGGGCTGCCATTTCCTTCTCCATTTTGAACTCCTCAAATTATCCAGTGTTTCATCCTTACTCCTGACACCACCTCAAAGCATCTCTATTAAATAATATAAAATAACTGGTCAACATAACCATGACGGCCAGCCCGTGTTCAGCATGTACCATAATGTGCCAAACTTCGTGCTGAGCACAATACACATCCTAATCTTGCTCCCTTGCAACAGCTCTATAAGGTGGGCTGGGTAGAAGCTGCTCTTCTCAGTGGGGATAGCATCTTGCCCAACGTTGCACACCTGGGGAATGCAAGAGCCCAGTTTTATACCTGGTTTGATCTTCCTCGAAAGTCTATGTGCTACTGACCAGAGACTGAACCAAACTCAAGTCCGGTGGCTTATTGCTCAAAAATCAATGTTTGAGAGGCAAATGTCAGTGGAAAAAGAAAGATGCTTTATTCAGGAAATCAGCAACCTGGGCAAATGGTGGACTAGCATCCCAAAACCCACCTCTGAGTTGCTGGTTAGAGGGAAAAGGTTTTACGTTGGGAAACTAGAAGTTTCAGGAATAGGCAGGTGGAGGCTTTGGGCAGAACAGCACGGTTGACTCCAACAATCATCTTGAAATTGGCTGTGACATAGCATTATCTTACTGTGCAAAGAAAGCAGTTCATTTTTAACTGGAGAGTAGAAAGTCCTGAAGTCCTTCTGACCAGTTTCTGGGATTTCTGAAGCAAGAGGGTCCTCTTAAGCAACTCACACATCATAGCTTACCCAGGCCTAGGTCACAGGTTTTGTAAAATGAAACTGGGATTTCCAATACAGAATCCGTCTCACTAGGGTGTGACTGAGGCTCCTTGCCTGATTCTTATTTCAGAGTCTGGTTTCAAATCGGCTGTCCGTCACACCACACCCCATCACATCATTCTATTGGGACCAGTGCAGGAGTGGGACAGAGCCCTTGATCCTTTCAGTCAGAGCAGTGATCTAGAAGGTCCCCACCCACAACAGGCTGTCTTGACGTGCCAAGACACACTACACAGCACATATCAAACTATGGATTGAAAGGGGGCAATACAGTTGCATCACCTTGGAGGCAACAAAACAAAAGGAGGGACCTGTGCTCCTCTGCCTGTATCTGAAACACACAGAGGTGGGGACTGAAAACCACTGGCTACTCTCCTTCTAGCATTGAGATGAGGCAAGTGCTGAGGCCTCCTGCCTAGAACCCCTGACTGCCCCCTAACCACTCCCCCAGCTTTGTCCTGTTCACCCTTCATGCTGTGGTAGCACAAAAAACATCTGTTTGATCTTTGTCCTGGCTTCCTGGCTCAGAGCTCCTAAAACCCATGGAATCTCCTGAGTGTTAGGAGCATCTTCCATTATTCCTAAGTATCCCCTTTGACAACACCTGAATTTATGCTAATGAAGTGGTTCAGGGTGGGGCCCCAGATAGTTTCAGGATGAGGGCTGGTCCCAAGAAAGACCAAGCACTGATTAGAAAGTTGGAACTTTCAGAGCCACCTCTGACCCTTTGGGGAGGGAAGAGGAGCCAGGGTCTGAGTTCAATCCCCAATGGCCGATGATTTAGCGATGCCTCTGCAACAGAATCTTGGTTGAAACCTCTAAATGGGGTTCCGGGGCTTCCAAGTGGGTAAACACATCCACAAATGTGGAGGGTAATGAACTCATTTCACAGCAACAGAGGTCCTGACCCTGGGACTCACCCTATATACCTCTGTTTATATATACCCTCTATTATAAACTAAGAGTAAGGATAGTGTTTACTCTTAGTAATAAAGAAGGTTTTATCTTTACTCTTAGCCATAAAGAAGGCTGAGCACTGAAGAACTGATGCCTTTGAAGTGTGGTGTTGGAGAAGGCTCTTGAGAGTCCCTCAGACTGCAAGGAGATCAAACCGGTCAATCCTTAAGGAAATCGCCCCTGAATATTCATTGGAAGGACTGATGCTGAAGCTGAAGCTCCGATACATTGGCCAGCTGATCTGAAGAGATGACTCATTGGAAAAGAGGCTGATGCTGGGAAAAATAGAAGGCAGAAGGAAAAGAGGACAACAGAGGACGAGATGGTTGAATGGTATCACTGAGCCAATGGACATGAGTTTTAGCAGGCTCTGGGAGATGGTGGAGGACAGGGAAGCCTGGCATGCTGCAGGTATGGGGTCACTTAGAGTTGGACATGACTGAGCGACTGAACCAACTGACTGACTGACTGAAGGATAGTGCTTTCCTGAGTTCTGCTGAGTGCTTCTAGCAAACTATTGAACCTGAAAGGGGGGATCTTGGGAGCCCCCAAGTTTATGATCAATCCAACAAAAGTGTGGGTATCTTGGATTGGTGTCTGAAGTCTGGGCCTTAACCTGTGGGGTCCATGCTAACCCCGCATAGACAGTGTGCAGTGCATATCAGTCCAGGCATGTTCCTGGGCTCTGCTGTTACAGCAGTGCCTCCAGCCCCTGCTGGGATCACTTGCGCAGCTGTAGAGCAGCCTTGTGCCTGAATTAGAGCCTGACCCCACTGGCTGGAGCTCCTCAGGAGATTCAAAGGTGCTGCCAAGGTTTAGAACCTCCATCTGGGAGGAGGAGGGAGCCAAGGGGTCATCCCTCCAGGACTCACTGTGTCTTTAGGACAAGGTGCTTGAACTTCAACGTGCTTGAGAATCATACTGTCAAATGCAGATTCTGATTCAGTATGCCTTGAGTATGGCTTGAGGCTGTGCATTTCTCACAAGCTCCCTAACAATGCAGATGCTGCTGTCCCAAGAACCAGGCTTTGGGGAGTGCTGTGGACACATTGAGAGCGCCAAGGTGCCCCTGCAGAAACACCTCCAATGGGGGACCCTCGCCCATCACCTTCACGGGGGCTGTGCCCAAAGGCAAGTTCATTTGCTCAGCATCTGGGCCTCCCCACAACGGCAGGTCATCACTTCTTTCCACCTGAAAGGCAGAAGGTATGACAAGAGGGGCAGAAGGAAGCAGACAGTCACTCAGGGCCACCCAAGAAGCTCCCCCAGCTCCAGATTGAGTGAGTCTGAGGAAACCAAGCCCAGTGGCTCGCATTCACCCCTTTTTGTCCCGACTCCAGCCTCTGTGCATGGAGCATCGCTGCAAAATAAACTCGCTGAGACTGCCCGCCTTTCCTTTGCACCTGAGGCAATTATTACTTGTCACAAACAAGAACTGCCAGCTGTGAGTAGCATTCAGCTCGCTGTTCTTAAAATGCCTTATAATCGTTTCTCTCTGAGAAAAAGTCTCCAGCCCCACAATGTTTCTGCCCAGCCAATCACAGTGCAGTTCTGTGCCCCTGTTTTGATAAGATAATCGGTCACTGTCAGTCAAAGAGACATGCTCTTGCTGCAGGGAGGGGGTGGGGGAGGGAAGTGCAGCTGAGGCTGAATTTCCCAGCAGCAGCCCCAGAGAGGCCTACACAAATGTTAACAGACAGAATGAAACCTGCTCCTTCTCAAACACCTGTAGGCACCCCGCCCCCCAACCGACCCAGTCCCATTTCACACACACCTATTTCTTGTTTGTCTCTTGAGCTCCATTCAGAGAAAATGGAGATACGTCTTCCTTCTTTTTTCACAGTGTACAATTCATGGTTTTATTATATTCAAAATTAGGCAACCATTAGGACCATCTAACTTCAGAACTTTTTCATCATCCTGGACAAAAAACAAACATATCCATAAGCAGTCATTCTTCAATCCATACCCCTTAGCATCTACTAATCTACTTTCTGGAAAAATCTCTGCTTTTTAAACTTTTTATTTTGCATTGAGGTACAGCCAATTAACAATGTTTTGATAGATTTAGATGAACAGTGAAGGGACTCATCCATTCTCTCCCAAACTCTCCTCTCATCCAGGGCGCTATGGAGCATTGAGCCGAGTTCCATTGCCTATACAGTACATTAGAACCATTTAAAATAGCACTGTGCACATGTCTGTCCCAAACTCCCTAAATATCCCTACCCCCATCCCCACCTCTGGCAACCACAAATTAGTTCTCTAAGTCTGTGAGTGGAGACATGTTTTTGAACTGAATTAAAGCTGAAGCCAAGAGGGGAAAGTTGGAGGACATTTGGAGAAACCATGAGGTCATTAGCAGTAGCCAACCTTGAAGATGGTCCCCAAAGATCCCAACTGCAGTAGTCACACCACTGCATATTTTCCCAGCGTTGATTCGTGTAATACACAGAATATGGACGCATTCCCACACTCCTTCTTGAATTACTCACTCTGGAGGATTCAGTTGCTACATTGTGAGGACATCAGGCTGTAAGCGGAGAGGTTCACATGGAAGGAAGTGAGGTCTCCAGAAGCCACATGAATGAACTTGGAAGCAGATTCTGCCCCAGTGAAACCTTAGGGCTGCAGCCCCAGCCAACAGATGGTTGTCTGAGGAGGCTTTGCAAATAGCTGAGAAAAGAAGAGAAGTGAAAATCAAGGGAGAAAGGGAAAGATATACCCTACTTGATGCAAACTTCCAGAGAATAACAAGAAGAGATAAGAAGGCCTTCTTTTTTTGTTGTTGTTTTTTGGGGGTTTTTTGTTTGTTGGTCACTTCTATTGGTCTTTCATCCATCCATTTTCGTCCATCTTTGCTCTTTTGGCCCGTGTGGGCCTTGCATCACAGCGGCCCCTCTCACTGCAGAGCACCAGCTCTGGGCGCATGTGCTCCAGAGCACTGGCTAAGTAATTGGACACATCAGTCCAGCTGCTCCACGGCATGTGGGATCTTCCCAGGCCAGGGATCAAACCAGCGCCCCTTGCATTGCAAGGCAGTGTCTTTACCCTCTGGACCCCCAGGGAAGCCCAAGAAGGCCTTCTTAAATGAACAATGCAAAGAAAAAGAGGGAAAAAATAAAATGGGAAAGACTAGAGATCTCTTTAAGAAAACTGGAGATATCAAGGGAACATTTCATGCAAGGATGGGCACAGTGAAGGACAGAAATGGTTAGAAAAGAACAGAAGAACAGATTAAGGAGAAGTGGAAAAAATACACAGAAAAACTAAATGAGGAAGGCCTTGATGACCTGGATAACCTGGATGGTGTGGTGACCCATTTAGAGCAAACATCCTAAAGTGTGACATCATGGGCCTTAGGAAGCATTTCCATGAACAAACCTAGTGGAGGTGATGGAATTCCAGCTGAGCTATTTAAAATCCTAAAAGATAAAACTGTTACAGTGGTCACAAGACTGGAAAAGGTTAGTTTTCACTCCAATTCCAGAGAAGAAAAATGCCAAAGAATGTTTTAACTGCCTTACAATGTGCTCATTTCACATGCTAGTCAGGTTACATTCAACATCTGACAAGCTATGTTTCAGTAGTACATAAACAGAGAACTTCCATAGGTACAAGCTGGGTTTAGAAAAGACAGAGGAACCAGAGATCAAATTGCCAGCACTCATTGGATCATGGAGAAAACAAGGAGATTCCAGAAAAACATCTACTTATGCTTCACTGACTGTGCTAAAGTCTTTGTTTGACTGTGTGGCCCACAACAAGCTGTAGAAAATTCTTAAGAAGATGGGAGCACCAGACCACTTTGCTTGCCTCTCAAGAAAGCTGTATACAGGTCAAGAAGCAACTGTTAGAACCAGACACAGAACAATGGATTGGTTCCAAATTGACAAAAGAGTAGGTCAAGACTGTATATTGTCACCCTGCTCATTTAAATTGTATGCAGAGTACATAATGCAAAATGCCAAACTGAATGAATCACAAGCTGGAATCAAGATTACCAGAAGAAATATCAATGACCTCAGATATTCAATGATACCAAGAGAGTGAAAAAGTTGGCTTGAAACTCAACATTAAAAAAACTAAGATCATGGCAGTACCCATGATCCCATGGGATCCCATCACAACTTGGGAAATACAAAGAGAAAAAGTGGAAGTCATGACAGATTTTATTTTCTTGGGTTCCAAAATCACTGTGGAGGATGACTGCAGTCATAAAATTAAAAGATGCTTGCTCCTTGGAAGGAAAGCTGTGACAAATACAGACAGCATTTTCAAAAGCAGAGACATCATTTTGCCAGGAAAGGTCTGCATAGTCAAAGCTATGGTTTTTCCAATAGTCATGCACGGATGTGAGAGTTAGACCATAAAGAAGGCTAAGCACCAAAGAATTAATACTTTCTAACTGTGGTGCAGGAGAAGACTCCTAAGAGCACATTGGACTGCAAGGAAATCAAACCAGCCAATCCTAAAGGAAATCAGCCTTGAATATTCATTGGAAGGACTGTTGCTAAAGCTGAAGCTCCAATATTTTGGCCACCTGATGTGATAAGTTGACTCATTTTGAAACAACCCTGATGTTAGAAAAGATGGAAGGTAAAAGGAGAAAGGGGTGGCAGAGGATGAGATGGTTAGATAGCATCCCCAACTTGATGGACATGAATTTGAGCAAACTCTGGGGGATAGTGGAGAACAGAAGAGCCTGACCTACTGCAATCCATGGGGTCACAAAGAGTCAGTCACGACTTAGAGACTGAACAACAATACCCTCTGGATTGGGTGTTTTAATCATTTTTATCCAGAAAGCAGGAGGAGGGGCTAAAGCTATTGTTGGTAAAGAAGCAGCAGTAACTCATGTTAGTTACAAGAACAGAATGTTTGGTCATTTCTGTGGATTGCATGGTATTACTACTTTGGTGCTCAGACAAAAGCACAATCACAGAGTGCAGTTGCAGAGTGCTCTTATTCCTGTCTCATTTCCTCACAGTTGTTGTGAAGTCTTCCACTTGGCTGTCTAGTGAAATCACTTCAATAGGGAAGGCCACAGCCAGTTGACCTGCTAGCACCAAGCCAGCTACAGCTGATGCAGTCAGCACTGCATTCTCCCTTTTCCATGCCCATTTTACAGTGGAAAATCTGAGCCAAAACAAGTCAAAGAGTTAAAATATCAGGGCTGAAAGACGCTTTAGAACTTCTCAAACTATCTTCTCAAACAATTTGGGTCTTTTTCTTTCCAATCCATTGTGGGCCAGTAGTTTCATTATCATTCATATCAATGAATTACTTGAATAGTGATCACATACCTGATGTTGTACCAACATTAAATTGCTAGAAAATTTTCTAAACATTCACTCTAAATGTCTATATCACCTGGTCACTGACAAGTAGCAAGCTATTTTCAAAAGCAGAGACATCATTTTGCCAGGAAAGGTCTGCATAGTCAAAGCTATGGTTTTTCCAATAGTCATGCACGGATGTGAGAGTTAGACCATAAAGAAGGCTAAGCACCAAAGAATTAATACTTTCTAACTGTGGTGCAGGAGAAGACTCCTAAGAGCACATTGGACTGCAAGGAAATCAAACCAGCCAATCCTAAAGGAAATCAGCCTTGAATATTCATTGGAAGGACTGTTGCTAAAGCTGAAGCTCCAATATTTTGGCCACCTGATGTGATAAGTTGACTCATTTTGAAACAACCCTGATGTTAGAAAAGATGGAAGGTAAAAGGAGAAAGGGGTGGCAGAGGATGAGATGGTTAGATAGCATCCCCAACTTGATGGACATGAATTTGAGCAAACTCTGGGGGATAGTGGAGAACAGAAGAGCCTGACCTACTGCAATCCATGGGGTCACAAAGAGTCAGTCACGACTTAGAGACTGAACAACAATACCCTCTGGATTGGGTGTTTTAATCATTTTTATCCAGAAAGCAGGAGGAGGGGCTAAAGCTATTGTTGGTAAAGAAGCAGCAGTAACTCATGTTAGTTACAAGAACAGAATGTTTGGTCATTTCTGTGGATTGCATGGTATTACTACTTTGGTGCTCAGACAAAAGCACAATCACAGAGTGCAGTTGCAGAGTGCTCTTATTCCTGTCTCATTTCCTCACAGTTGTTGTGAAGTCTTCCACTTGGCTGTCTAGTGAAATCACTTCAATAGGGAAGGCCACAGCCAGTTGACCTGCTAGCACCAAGCCAGCTACAGCTGATGCAGTCAGCACTGCATTCTCCCTTTTCCATGCCCATTTTACAGTGGAAAATCTGAGCCAAAACAAGTCAAAGAGTTAAAATATCAGGGCTGAAAGACGCTTTAGAACTTCTCAAACTATCTTCTCAAACAATTTGGGTCTTTTTCTTTCCAATCCATTGTGGGCCAGTAGTTTCATTATCATTCATATCAATGAATTACTTGAATAGTGATCACATACCTGATGTTGTACCAACATTAAATTGCTAGAAAATTTTCTAAACATTCACTCTAAATGTCTATATCACCTGGTCACTGACAAGTAGCAAGCTATTCTCAGATCAGCACAGTCTACATCATATACTTTGAGCAACTTTAGGGATCATCCTATTGAGAATTTCTCACATTTCACACATTAGTGCATTTTCATTTTTGCCATAACTGTGTTGTACCTCTCCTATATGTCACTTTATATTACTTTTAATCCTCCCACTATATCACCTCACACCCTTAGGATGGCCACTATTAAAAGAACAGAAAATAACAAGTGTTGGTGAGAAGGCAGGAAGAAAATGGAAATCTTTTTTTTTAATTATTTATTTAGTTGGTAAGTTATTTTAGGCTATTCTGGGTTTTCCCTGCTGCTGAAGGCTCTTTTCTAGTTGCAGGGAGTGGGGGCTACTCTCTAGTTGAGGTGAGCTGGCATCTTGTTGCGGTCATTTCTCTTGTTGTGGAACTCGGGCTCTAGGGCACACAGGCTTCAGTAGTTGCAGCACATGGGCTCCATACTTGCGGTTCCAAGGCTCTAGAGCACAGGCTCCATAGTTGTGACTCACGGGTTTAGTTGCTCCACAGCATGTGGGATCTTCCCGGCTCGGGGATCAAACCCATGTCTCCTGCATTGGCAGGTGAACTCTTCACCACTGAGCTACCAGGGAAGCCCTGGAAATCTTGTACACTGTTTGTGGGAATGCAAAATAGTGCAGCCATTATGGAAAACAGTATAATGTTTCTGCAAAAAGTTAAAGATGGGGCTTCCCTGGTGGTCCCATGGGTCAAGAGTCCGCCTTGCAGTACAAGGGAAGGCCACAGCCAGTTGACCTGCTAGCACCAAGCCAGCTACAGCTGATGCAGTCAGCACTGCATTCTCCCTTTTCCATGCCCATTTTACAGTGGAAAATCTGAGCCAAAACAAGTCAAAGAGTTAAAATATCAGGGCTGAAAGACGCTTTAGAACTTCTCAAACTATCTTCTCAAACAATTTGGGTCTTTTTCTTTCCAATCCATTGTGGGCCAGTAGTTTCATTATCATTCATATCAATGAATTACTTGAATAGTGATCACATACCTGATGTTGTACCAACATTAAATTGCTAGAAAATTTTCTAAACATTCACTCTAAATGTCTATATCACCTGGTCACTGACAAGTAGCAAGCTATTCTCAGATCAGCACAGTCTACATCATATACTTTGAGCAACTTTAGGGATCATCCTATTGAGAATTTCTCACATTTCACACATTAGTGCATTTTCATTTTTGCCATAACTGTGTTGTACCTCTCCTATATGTCACTTTATATTACTTTTAATCCTCCCACTATATCACCTCACACCCTTAGGATGGCCACTATTAAAAGAACAGAAAATAACAAGTGTTGGTGAGAAGGCAGGAAGAAAATGGAAATCTTTTTTTTTAATTATTTATTTAGTTGGTAAGTTATTTTAGGCTATTCTGGGTTTTCCCTGCTGCTGAAGGCTCTTTTCTAGTTGCAGGGAGTGGGGGCTACTCTCTAGTTGAGGTGAGCTGGCATCTTGTTGCGGTCATTTCTCTTGTTGTGGAACTCGGGCTCTAGGGCACACAGGCTTCAGTAGTTGCAGCACATGGGCTCCATACTTGCGGTTCCAAGGCTCTAGAGCACAGGCTCCATAGTTGTGACTCACGGGTTTAGTTGCTCCACAGCATGTGGGATCTTCCCGGCTCGGGGATCAAACCCATGTCTCCTGCATTGGCAGGTGAACTCTTCACCACTGAGCTACCAGGGAAGCCCTGGAAATCTTGTACACTGTTTGTGGGAATGCAAAATAGTGCAGCCATTATGGAAAACAGTATAATGTTTCTTCAAAAAGTTAAAGATGGGGCTTCCCTGGTGGTCCAATGGGTAAAGAGTCCGCCTTGCAGTACAAGGGACACCGGTTTGATCCCTGGACTGGGAAGATCCCATGTACCATGGAGCAGTTGGACCAATGTGTCCAATTATGAGCCAGAACTCTGGAGCTCATGTGCCCAGAGCCGGCGCGCTGCAACGAGAGAGGCCACTGCGATAGGAGGCCCACACAGGCCAAAGAATTAGGATGGATGAAAATAAATAAATGAAGGACCAATAAAAGAGGCCAAAATTTAAAAAAATAAAAAATAGATAAAAAATAAAAAGTTAAAGACGGAATTACAGTATGATCTAGCAATTCTGCTTCTGGGTATATATTGTTATTGTTTAGTTTCTAGGTCATGCGTGACTCTTTTGTGATCCCATGGACTCCAAAAGATATAAAGAGGATCTCAAAGAGATATTTGCACACCCATGTTCATGGTAATATTCACAATAGCTAAGGGGCAGAAACAACTCAAATGTCCATCCACAGATAAATAGATAAACAGAATGTGGTCTATACATACAATGAAATAATTATGCAGCCTTATGAAATAAATCTTATCATATGCTACAATTTGGAGAAACCTCAAATTTGACATTGTGCCAAATGAAAAGCTAGTCACAAAAGGACAAATTCTGTATAATTTCATTCATATGAAGTAGTCAAATTCATAGAAACAGAAGGGAGGAAAGCAGTTTCTAAGGACTGAGGAAAAGGGAAAGGGAAACAGTGTTTACTGTGTGTAGTGTTTCAGTTTTGTAAGATGAAAAAGTTCTAGAGATCTGTTGCACAGTAACGTGAATATACTTAACGTGGTGCACAGTAGGCTTAAAAATGGTGACGAGGACTTCCCTGGTGGTCTAGTGGTTATGATTCCACCTCTCCACTGCAGAGAGCACAAGTTTGATCCCTAGTCAGGGCACTGAGATCCTACATGCCATACAGCATGTCCAAAAAATATTTTTTTATTTTATAACCATTGTGAAAATAGTAAATTCAATTTTAGGTGTGGTTTGTTTGTTTGTTTTAATCATGACAGCTTAGAATAAAATAATGTTTCTTCAAAAAGTTAAAGATGGGGCTTCCCTGGTGGTCCAATGGGTAAAGAGTCCGCCTTGCAGTACAAGGGACACCGGTTTGATCCCTGGACTGGGAAGATCCCATGTACCATGGAGCAGTTGGACCAATGTGTCCAATTATGAGCCAGAACTCTGGAGCTCATGTGCCCAGAGCCGGCTGCAACGAGAGAGGCCACTGCGATAGGAGGCCCACACAGGCCAAAGAATTAGGATGGATGAAAATAAATAAATGAAGGACCAATAAAAGAGGCCAAAATTTAAAAAAATAAAAAATAGATAAAAAATAAAAAGTTAAAGACGGAATTACAGTATGATCTAGCAATTCTGCTTCTGGGTATATATTGTTATTGTTTAGTTTCTAGGTCATGCGTGACTCTTTTGTGATCCCATGGACTCCAAAAGATATAAAGAGGATCTCAAAGAGATATTTGCACACCCATGTTCATGGTAATATTCACAATAGCTAAGGGGCAGAAACAACTCAAATGTCCATCCACAGATAAATAGATAAACAGAATGTGGTCTATACATACAATGAAATAATTATGCAGCCTTATGAAATAAATCTTATCATATGCTACAATTTGGAGAAACCTCAAATTTGACATTGTGCCAAATGAAAAGCTAGTCACAAAAGGACAAATTCTGTATAATTTCATTCATATGAAGTAGTCAAATTCATAGAAACAGAAGGGAGGAAAGCAGTTTCTAAGGACTGAGGAAAAGGGAAAGGGAAACAGTGTTTACTGTGTGTAGTGTTTCAGTTTTGTAAGATGAAAAAGTTCTAGAGATCTGTTGCACAGTAACGTGAATATACTTAACGTGGTGCACAGTAGGCTTAAAAATGGTGACGAGGACTTCCCTGGTGGTCTAGTGGTTATGATTCCACCTCTCCACTGCAGAGAGCACAAGTTTGATCCCTAGTCAGGGCACTGAGATCCTACATGCCATACAGCATGTCCAAAAAATATTTTTTTATTTTATAACCATTGTGAAAATAGTAAATTCAATTTTAGGTGTGGTTTGTTTGTTTGTTTTTAATCATGACACCTAAAGTTAGAAAGTTATGGTAAAAAAAAGTTATGGCAAAGATTTTTTTTTTGGCTTCTAAATCATTGTTTATTTTTCACGCATCTTTATTCTTTGGCCTGTGTGGGCCTCCTAGTGCAGTGACCTCTCTTGTTGCAGAGCACTGACTCTGGGCGCATGCACTCCAGAGTACTAGCTCATAATAGGACACACCAGTCCAGCCGTTCCTTGGCATGTGGGATCCTCCCAGACCAGGGATCGAACCAGTGCCCCTTGCACTGCAAGGTAGACTCTTTACTCAATGGACCACCAGGGAAGTCCAGGATTTTCATAAAGGAAGAAAATAAGCAATAATAACCCACACCACATGTTGAGGTAGTGAGTTGTAGTTACTTTTCTTGTACACATTAAAATAAACTCACAGTTGATGGAATAAGAAAATGTTTTCTCCACATACCACAGGAAATTATTTTGTGTCCTGCTAGTGAAGCATGCACCTCACTTGGGGAGACAATGATCCTCAAACCTCCTGCTTCTTCCATGCATAATATCTGAGGATGACCAAAAGGAATGCCTTGCTAGGTCAGAGTGAATGGTTAAAACACATCCACTGAAATGTTAAGACAAAGTTTTTAAAAATTCTGTTCTTTCAGGACCATGTAGATCCAGTGCAAGGCCAGGTGGGTTTTGTTCAGTGCTCCCTAACAAGTCTCCAGCATGTGCTTGCCCATCATGGAGTCTCAACTGATACTTGTTGGATTCTAGCAGCTCAAGCCAATGAAGTACTAGGCCAAGATTCCTAACCTGGGCTTTGTGGACAGACTTCAGATGGTCTGTGAACTTGAATGGGAAAATAGTACATCCCCATTTTTCTCTAACTTCTAAGAGAAATGTAGAATTTAGGTGACGAGGAAACTTCCCTGGTTGGTCTTTAGTGGTTATGATTCCACCTCTCCACTGCAGAGAGCACAAGTTTGATCCCTAGTCAGGGCACTGAGATCCTACATGCCATACAGCATGTCCAAAAAATATTTTTTTATTTTATAACCATTGTGAAAATAGTAAATTCAATTTTAGGTGTGGTTTGTTTGTTTGTTTTTAATCATGACACCTAAAGTTAGAAAGTTATGGTAAAAAAAAGTTATGGCAAAGATTTTTTTTTTGGCTTCTAAATCATTGTTTATTTTTCACGCATCTTTATTCTTTGGCCTGTGTGGGCCTCCTAGTGCAGTGACCTCTCTTGTTGCAGAGCACTGACTCTGGGCGCATGCACTCCAGAGTACTAGCTCATAATAGGACACACCAGTCCAGCCGTTCCTTGGCATGTGGGATCCTCCCAGACCAGGGATCGAACCAGTGCCCCTTGCACTGCAAGGTAGACTCTTTACTCAATGGACCACCAGGGAAGTCCAGGATTTTCATAAAGGAAGAAAATAAGCAATAATAACCCACACCACATGTTGAGGTAGTGAGTTGTAGTTACTTTTCTTGTACACATTAAAATAAACTCACAGTTGATGGAATAAGAAAATGTTTTCTCCACATACCACAGGAAATTATTTTGTGTCCTGCTAGTGAAGCATGCACCTCACTTGGGGAGACAATGATCCTCAAACCTCCTGCTTCTTCCATGCATAATATCTGAGGATGACCAAAAGGAATGCCTTGCTAGGTCAGAGTGAATGGTTAAAACACATCCACTGAAATGTTAAGACAAAGTTTTTAAAAATTCTGTTCTTTCAGGACCATGTAGATCCAGTGCAAGGCCAGGTGGGTTTTGTTCAGTGCTCCCTAACAAGTCTCCAGCATGTGCTTGCCCATCATGGAGTCTCAACTGATACTTGTTGGATTCTAGCAGCTCAAGCCAATGAAGTACTAGGCCAAGATTCCTAACCTGGGCTTTGTGGACAGACTTCAGATGGTCTGTGAACTTGAATGGGAAAATAGTACATCCCCATTTTTCTCTAACTTCTAAGAGAAATGTAGAATTTACTTCCATTACAAATGGAGCGAACCAACCACAATAGGATTCATAGTACCTGTAACTTTGTCACTAATACAAATCAGTTATTTTTTACGTGTCATTACAATTGCTTTAGACATCTCAGTATTATCAACACAATCACTAATCAAAGCTATATAGTGCTCACAACTAAGTCTTGTTAGTAAAGAAGCACTTAGTCTATGACACAAATATGGTGGGGTTTTTCCATTTCTTTTTTTTTTTTGAACATTTATTTATTTATTTATTTTTGGGGGGGTGGGGTGCGGAAGGAGGGGGGAGGGCGGGCCACTTCTATTGGTCTTTCATTTGTCTATTTTCATCCATCTTTGTTCTTTGGCCCCTGTGGGCCTCCCATCACAGTGGCCTCTATTGTCGCAGAGCACCAGCTCTGGGCGCATGGGCTCCAGAGCTCCGGCTCAGTAATTGGACACATCGGTTCAGCCGCTCCACAGCACGTGGGATCTTCCCAGGCTAGGGATCGAACTGGCACCCCTTGCACTGCAAAGCAGTGTCCTTACCCACTGGACCACCAGGGAAGTCCCCGGGTTTTCCATTTCAAGTACTGCACTGAAGTACTCAATAGTATAACTGGTTTCCTTTGTAATTCTATGCACCTTGTGCGTGCATGCTCAGTCACTTCAGTCACGTCCGACTGTTTGTGAAACTAAACTGTAGCTCACCAGGCTCCTCTGTCCGTGGAGGTTCTAGGCAAGAATATTGGAGTGGCTCATGTCAATCGCAACTAGTGAGCTGCATCTCGAGGATGACCAAAAGGAATGCCTTGCTAGGTCAGAGTGAATGGTTAAAACACATCCACTGAAATGTTAAGACAAAGTTTTTAAAAATTCTGTTCTTTCAGGACCATGTAGATCCAGTGCAAGGCCAGGTGGGTTTTGTTCAGTGCTCCCTAACAAGTCTCCAGCATGTGCTTGCCCATCATGGAGTCTCAACTGATACTTGTTGGATTCTAGCAGCTCAAGCCAATGAAGTACTAGGCCAAGATTCCTAACCTGGGCTTTGTGGACAGACTTCAGATGGTCTGTGAACTTGAATGGGAAAATAGTACATCCCCATTTTTCTCTAACTTCTAAGAGAAATGTAGAATTTACTTCCATTACAAATGGAGCGAACCAACCACAATAGGATTCATAGTACCTGTAACTTTGTCACTAATACAAATCAGTTATTTTTTACGTGTCATTACAATTGCTTTAGACATCTCAGTATTATCAACACAATCACTAATCAAAGCTATATAGTGCTCACAACTAAGTCTTGTTAGTAAAGAAGCACTTAGTCTATGACACAAATATGGTGGGGTTTTTCCATTTCTTTTTTTTTGAACATTTATTTATTTATTTATTTTGTGGGGGGGTGGGTGGGGGAAGGAGGGGGGAGGGCGGGCCACTTCTATTGGTCTTTCATTTGTCTATTTTCATCCATCTTTGTTCTTTGGCCCCTGTGGGCCTCCCATCACAGTGGCCTCTATTGTCGCAGAGCACCAGCTCTGGGCGCATGGGCTCCAGAGCTCCGGCTCAGTAATTGGACACATCGGTTCAGCCGCTCCACAGCACGTGGGATCTTCCCAGGCTAGGGATCGAACTGGCACCCCTTGCACTGCAAAGCAGTGTCCTTACCCACTGGACCACCAGGGAAGTCCCCGGGTTTTCCATTTCAAGTACTGCACTGAAGTACTCAATAGTATAACTGGTTTCCTTTGTAATTCTATGCACCTTGTGCGTGCATGCTCAGTCACTTCAGTCACGTCCGACTGTTTGTGAAACTAAACTGTAGCTCACCAGGCTCCTCTGTCCGTGGAGGTTCTCCAGGCAAGAATATTGGAGTGGCTTGCCATGCCCTCCTCCAGGGGATCTTGCCAACTCAGAAACTGAAGCTGCATCTCTTTTTTTTTTTTAAACATTTATTTTATTATCTTTTGAGGGGTGAGGTGGGGAGGGAAGGGGACAGGCGGGCCACTTCTATTGGTCTTTCATTTATCTATCTTCATCCGTCTTTGTTCTTTGGCTCCTGTGGGCCTCCCATCGCGGTGGCCTCTGGCGTTGTAGAGCACCGGCTCTGGGTGCATGCGCACCAGAGCTCCGGCTCAATAATTGGACACATCAGTCCAGCCACTCCACGGCACGTGGGATCTTTCCAGGCCAGGGATCAAACCAAAGCCCTTTGCACTGCAAGGCGGTGTCCTTACCCACTGGACCACCAGGGGAAGCCCAAGCTGCATCTCTTATGTCTCCTGCATTACAGGTGGGTCTTTATCATGAGCACCACCTGAGAAGTTCTTTATACACCTTACTTTCTAAATTCTTCTAGGAAGGAATTCATAAACTTCACCAGAAGCCACAGGTATCTATGAGATACACACAGAAACATTAGGAACCAGTGTTGGACTGACTCAGTTTTCCTGATGTAACTAACAACTGACTGGGTCTAAAGAGAAACAGACTAAACAAAGAAGAAGCTCATTTTTGCCACCCTGAGGAGACAAACGCCAACTCATCAGTTAATTCAGTTAAAAGTTGTGTACAGGATTCCTCTGATAACCATTGTGTTCAAAGGTCTTAAAATGTAGGCTGGTAGACAAGATCAGTTCTCAGAAAATTTGGTGTTGAACAAGAACAATTAAAGTAATCTTACATCTGTAGGGTTCAGGATAGGAACTTAAGAGCTGGACTCCTTGTATTTGTATCCAGGCAGGAACAGTTAGGGTCTGTGGGAACTTGGGTAAGTTATTTCCCCTGCCTGTATCTCAGTTTCCTCATCTGTAAATCACAGAACTTAACTGAAGTTGGCAGGGGGAAAAAATGGCCCTATAATGATGCCCATGTCCTAATTCCTGGACCTGTGAATATGTTAGAGTCTACGGCAAAGGAGAATTAAGGTGACAGAGTTAAGTTGCAGGATAATTGACCTTAAAATAGAGAGACTATTCTGTATTACCTGGAAGGACTCAATATAACCATAGGGGTACTTAAATGTGGAAGAGGGAGGAAGAAGAACATCAGAGAGAGAAAGCTGAAGGTGTCACGATGCTGACTTTTAAGGTGGATGAAGAGACCACAAGGCAGAAATACACATGATCTCTAAAATTTGGAAAAGGCAAGGTTCTGTTCTAGAAACTCCAAAAAGAAAGAAAAGGCTCCCTGAACACTTGGATGTTAGCCAAGTGAGACTCATTTTGGACTTCTGGCCTCCAGAACTGTACCATCATCAATGTGTGCTGTTTTAAGCTATGAAATTTACAGCAAATTGTTACAGCAGCAATAGGAAATTAAACAGAACTTTAGAGGGTTTTATGAAAATTGACAAAGGAGCTAATTTGTATAAAGTCCTTAGAACCATGCCTAACACATGATTGGTGTTATATATTATTAGTGGTAGAGAAATCAACAAAAGGAGAGAGAGAGAGAAATTAACCCCTTCCAAAACAAATCAAGTGTGTTTAAGTTGAAATCCTTCTCTGTTTTTTAATTTCCTAATGAATTCATGGGCTTCCCTGGTGGTTCAATGGCAAAGAATCCGCCTCTAATGCAGGAGAGCCAGGTTCAATCCCTGGGTCAGAAGGATCCTCTGGAGAAGGGCTGCCTTCTTCAGTATTCTTGCCTGGGGAACCCCAAGGACAAAGGAGCCTGGCAGGGCTACAGTTCATGGGGTCGCAAAAGAGTCAGATGTAAATTAGTGATTAATCAACAACAACAAATGACGTCACAGATGCAGGCATTATTCCTACAGCAGCTAACCTCACAAGAGATAACTGAATTAGGTGCCTCTTGGTGGACAAACACATGATCACTTACAAAGCAGTCTTGCCAAAAAAAAAAAGAAAAAATTGGACCTAAACCTGATTAAAAAACTTACAAGTCTAACTACCAATGTACAGGAAACACAGAAGACAGAAGACCATGTCAAAGGGACATTGGGCTTTCCCAGTGGCTCAGATGGTAAAGATTCTGCCTGCAATGCAGGAGACCTGGGTTCAATTCCTTGGTTGGGAACATTACAGAGATGTAATCAGCAGTATCTAGACTGTGGGAAACTATAGCACTGCTTCTCAAACTTTAATGTGCACATAAAATACCAAGAGATCATACTGAAATGTAGATTGTAAGCCAGTAGGTCTGGCTACATTTCTAACAAGTTCCTAGCTAATGCTGATGCTCTTGAACTGTAACCATATTTTTGAGAATCAAGGTTCCACAAGATAACTCATTTTCCAGTAATGAAAGAACTGAAAGAGAAACCTATACATAAAAAAAATAAATAAACTATTACATGGGTTCACATTCAGACAAATTGGTAGAGGGATGGAGAAATATGATCAAAAATAGGAAATGCAGCAGATATTCCAAGCAATCTCAATATGTAGGACTTTAGCTGGATTCTGATTTCTAGAAACTACAATAATTTTATTACATGGTAGGAAATTTGAACAGGGACTGGATATTTGATCCACTCACTCTGGAGAAGGGCACAGCAACTCACTGCAGTATTTTTGTCTGGAGAAACTCCTTGGACAGAGGAGCCTGGCAGGTTAGAGTCCGTGGGGTTGCAAAGAGTTAGACACAACTGAGTGACTAACACACACACACAGGAATTATTGTCAATGTTTTAGCTGTACTAATGGTATTGTGCTTATGGTTTTGTGATTATCTTTTAGAGATACATATTCGAATATCTGAAGATGAAATGCTAGCGGCTGGAACTGACTTCAAGATAACGTGGTTGGGGGCTTCCCTGGTGGTCCAGTGGGTAAGGACACCGCCTTGCAGTGCAAGGGGCACCAGTTCAATCCCTCGCCTGGGAAGCTCTCACGTGCCGCAGAGCGGCTGGACCGATGTGTCCAATTACCGAGCCGGAGCTCTGGAGCGCATGCGCCCAGAGCTGGTGCTCTGCGACAAGAGGGGCCGTTGTGATGGGAGCCCGGGGCAGGTGAAACCTGATTGGACCTAAACCTGATTAAAAAACTTACAAGTCTAACTACCAATGTACAGGAAACACAGAAGACAGAAGACCATGTCAAAGGGACATTGGGCTTTCCCAGTGGCTCAGATGGTAAAGATTCTGCCTGCAATGCAGGAGACCTGGGTTCAATTCCTTGGTTGGGAACATTACAGAGATGTAATCAGCAGTATCTAGACTGTGGGAAACTATAGCACTGCTTCTCAAACTTTAATGTGCACATAAAATACCAAGAGATCATACTGAAATGTAGATTGTAAGCCAGTAGGTCTGGCTACATTTCTAACAAGTTCCTAGCTAATGCTGATGCTCTTGAACTGTAACCATATTTTTGAGAATCAAGGTTCCACAAGATAACTCATTTTCCAGTAATGAAAGAACTGAAAGAGAAACCTATACATAAAAAAAATAAATAAACTATTACATGGGTTCACATTCAGACAAATTGGTAGAGGGATGGAGAAATATGATCAAAAATAGGAAATGCAGCAGATATTCCAAGCAATCTCAATATGTAGGACTTTAGCTGGATTCTGATTTCTAGAAACTACAATAATTTTATTACATGGTAGGAAATTTGAACAGGGACTGGATATTTGATCCACTCACTCTGGAGAAGGGCACAGCAACTCACTGCAGTATTTTTGTCTGGAGAAACTCCTTGGACAGAGGAGCCTGGCAGGTTAGAGTCCGTGGGGTTGCAAAGAGTTAGACACAACTGAGTGACTAACACACACACACAGGAATTATTGTCAATGTTTTAGCTGTACTAATGGTATTGTGCTTATGGTTTTGTGATTATCTTTTAGAGATACATATTCGAATATCTGAAGATGAAATGCTAGCGGCTGGAACTGACTTCAAGATAACGTGGTTGGGGGCTTCCCTGGTGGTCCAGTGGGTAAGGACACCGCCTTGCAGTGCAAGGGGCACCAGTTCAATCCCTCGCCTGGGAAGCTCTCACGTGCCGCAGAGCGGCTGGACCGATGTGTCCAATTACCGAGCCGGAGCTCTGGAGCGCATGCGCCCAGAGCTGGTGCTCTGCGACAAGAGGGGCCGTTGTGATGGGAGCCCCACAGGGGCCAAAGAACAAAGATGGATGAAAATAGATAAATGAAAGACCAGTAGAAGTGTCCCACCCTCCCCCTTCCCTGTCCAACCCCCTCCCCCCAAAAAAAATAAAAATAAAAAATAAAGATAATGTGGTTGGGAGGAGGATATAAATAGAACAATGAGCTAATCATTGATGAAGCTAGATGATGGGTCCTCAGTGACTTATTGCACTGTTCTCTCTTAATTCGTATATATTTAGAATTTCCGTTAATAAAATTATATTTAAGGTACTTAAATGTTTTCATTTTTAAGTATTTTCAAAATGTTTTCAACATTTTAAATTTTTAAAAATCTTCTCTGTTAGCCTATTCCTCTCTTGGACCATACTTCTCAAATATTCCAGAAAAGACTGTCAAGGCAGGCTCTAGGACAGTATCTGGCACATAGTAACCCCTCAAGAAAAAGAGATCGTTGTTGTTATTATCGTTATTGTTGTTACGTTAGTAGTATTATATTAACTTCTAAGTGTTAAAAGTGTTATAGAGGGCTTCCCTGGTGGTCCAGTGGGTAAGGACACCACCTTGCAGTGCAAGGGGCGCCAGTTCGATCCCTGGCCTGGGAAGATCCCACATGCCTCGGAGCGGCTGGACCAATGTGTCCAATTACCCAGCCAGAGCACTGGAGCGCATGCGCCCAGAGCTGGTGCTCTGCGACAACAGAGGCCACTGCGATGGGAGGCCCACACGGGCCAAATAACAAAGATTGATGAAAATAGATAGATGAAAGACCAATAGAAGTGGCCCACCCGCCCCTCTTCCTCCCAAACGCCCCCCACCCTCCCAAAAAAAAACCCTCTAATTTTAAAAAAAAAAAAAAAAGGAAAAAAAAGTGTTATAGAGTCAATTATTTTTAAGTCCTTACAGACTTGAAATTTCATGGATTTTTTTTCTGCTTGCCTTTTCCCTTGTTTCATTTCTGCAAATCTCAACAAAATACTGATGTCACCACCTGTCATTATTTGTAAGGCCATGCAGTCTTCTGTTCATTACTACAATGTTCCATCCTCCTGAAATGCCTTTACAGACTTCCTGTTAATCCTCACCAGCATTCTGTTCACCTGGGTCCTGCTCTGTGGGGCTTCAACTCACCATCCACTATAAAGAGACAACCCAGCCTCTCTGTCACACTTCCCTGTTGCCATCCTCAAGGCACCCTCGCTGTTTGAGGTTGTCTTCTTCCTCCACTCATTTGCTTCATTTTGTCATCCTTCACCTCATCCCATCATTCCCTCTGGAATGTACTCTCCATGAAGACAGGAATCTCATATGCCTGTTCATTACCAGGCAGAAGAATGAATGAGTGACCAAAATGCAGCAACTCCTGACAATAACTAGACAAACCTGAGTTTCTTCTCAATAGCTGCTAGTTTCCTTCCTTCCCTCCAAGGTCTGAAGAATGAGTGGCTTTAGATAGCCTTTTGCAGGGAGGAAAGGGAGGGAGAGAGGAACATCCATGGATCAGCCTTCCTCCCCCTTCTCCTCCAAATATCATTCAAACAATCAAATGAGAATGGGCTATAGGTCCTCAGAAGTCTGGTGCATCTCTCATCCTCAGAAAGAACTTCCTAGTTCTGAGATGCTCACAGAAGCAAGAAGTCCCTGGAGCTCACTGCTTGTAAGAAGAATTTGGGCAGAATGCAGACAGCTACTCCATCATCATCACCTGTAACCCCAATAAACGGTGTCTTGCTAACCTAATATGGGGCCTTTGAGGGTTAATGTTGTGCTGCTTTTGGGGTCTCAGAAGTAGAAAGCCAACGTGTTTGACACATGGCCCCATTTATGGCATCTGTTACCAGGTTGGCTGCTGTCAAATTCACCTTCATATCACACTGCAAGCTATCACTGAGTCTTATAAACCACTTTATAAAACCAGTGGTCAACTAGTAGATCCATTATTTCCAATAGCAACCAGCAGAGATGTTACTCCTCTGCTGAAAACCCTCCACTGGCTTCCCATCACACCAGGAGAAACACCCAAACTCCTCCCCCAGAACAGCATCAGGTTCAACATGATATGGCTGTACCTATCTCTCTAATATCATCTCAAGTTATCAATCTTCCTCACTCACTCCATTCCAGACTTCCTGTTAATCCTCACCAGCATTCTGTTCACCTGGGTCCTGCTCTGTGGGGCTTCAACTCACCATCCACTATAAAGAGACAACCCAGCCTCTCTGTCACACTTCCCTGTTGCCATCCTCAAGGCACCCTCGCTGTTTGAGGTTGTCTTCTTCCTCCACTCATTTGCTTCATTTTGTCATCCTTCACCTCATCCCATCATTCCC
The DNA here is from genome assembly GCA_022376925.1 of Tragulus kanchil. Classification (NCBI taxonomy): domain Eukaryota; kingdom Metazoa; phylum Chordata; class Mammalia; order Artiodactyla; family Tragulidae; genus Tragulus; species Tragulus kanchil. The sequence goes on along the minus strand of JAIOJX010000002.1, from coordinate 109,871,411 downwards.
TCTGGAATGTACTCTCCATGAAGACAGGAATCTCATATGCCTGTTCATTACCAGGCAGAAGAATGAATGAGTGACCAAAATGCAGCAACTCCTGACAATAACTAGACAAACCTGAGTTTCTTCTCAATAGCTGCTAGTTTCCTTCCTTCCCTCCAAGGTCTGAAGAATGAGTGGCTTTAGATAGCCTTTTGCAGGGAGGAAAGGGAGGGAGAGAGGAACATCCATGGATCAGCCTTCCTCCCCCTTCTCCTCCAAATATCATTCAAACAATCAAATGAGAATGGGCTATAGGTCCTCAGAAGTCTGGTGCATCTCTCATCCTCAGAAAGAACTTCCTAGTTCTGAGATGCTCACAGAAGCAAGAAGTCCCTGGAGCTCACTGCTTGTAAGAAGAATTTGGGCAGAATGCAGACAGCTACTCCATCATCATCACCTGTAACCCCAATAAACGGTGTCTTGCTAACCTAATATGGGGCCTTTGAGGGTTAATGTTGTGCTGCTTTTGGGGTCTCAGAAGTAGAAAGCCAACGTGTTTGACACATGGCCCCATTTATGGCATCTGTTACCAGGTTGGCTGCTGTCAAATTCACCTTCATATCACACTGCAAGCTATCACTGAGTCTTATAAACCACTTTATAAAACCAGTGGTCAACTAGTAGATCCATTATTTCCAATAGCAACCAGCAGAGATGTTACTCCTCTGCTGAAAACCCTCCACTGGCTTCCCATCACACCAGGAGAAACACCCAAACTCCTCCCCCAGAACAGCATCAGGTTCAACATGATATGGCTGTACCTATCTCTCTAATATCATCTCAAGTTATCAATCTTCCTCACTCACTCCATTCCAGCCATACTTCTCTGTGTTCCTGTTGCTGTTTAGTTGCTGAGTCATATCCAACTCTTTTGCAGCCCCATGGACTGTAGCCCTGCCAGGCTCCTCTGTCCATGGGATCTCCCAGGCAAGAATACTGGACTGGGTTGCCATTTCATTCTCCAGGGCTCAAACCTGAATCTCCTGCATTTCAGGCAGATTCTTTACCACTGAGCCACCAGGGAAGCCCCTCTGTATTCCTAGAAGAGGACAAATGTCCACAGGGTCCTTACACTTCACTTCCTTGTTGCTTATCTATTTTATATATAGTATTTTGGTTGGGCAGCATCTCCTATATTAGTGGACACAACGATTCTGGGACAATGGCAACTAAGAAGGATGGCTGACCTGGAAAGTCTTAGGTAATGTTATGAAATGCCCCCTGTTCCATGTGGTTTAGGCAATGTACCATAAAGTCTCTCTCATAAGTTTTCCCAAATATTTTAGAACTTCTAAAATTACAATTCTAAAAGGGAAGTCTCCTTCCCTTCCCTTTTCCCCGTCTCATGACTCAGAACTCTAAATACATAAGAGCAAATGTAGATTATTTTATCCTAAAGGGCAAGATAAGCTAGATTGTTGATTCATTGTATCATTGTTCCTGGGAGTTTTCTGACACTCAAGTCAGAAGGTCTAAGATTTATACCAGGACCATTTAAATTACTTCAAGAGTTTTTTTTTTTTCCTTAACTTTCACTACATCTTACAAGATGAGGAATGTTATATCTACTTAGTAGATGAGAAAATAGAATCCCAGAGAGATTATGTGACTTGTCCAATGAAAGTCTAACTCCAGAGTCTGCTGCAACCCAGTATATTTTTAATTCTTTTTAAATATCTTTTTTTTCAGTTTTATTGAGATATAATGAACCTGTAACATTGCGTGTGTTTAAGGTGTATGACATAATGATTTGGTACACTTACATATTACAGATAATCACCACCATAGCATTAGCTAATGCCTTTGTCGTATCACACAATTGTCATTTCTTTTTTGTGGTGAGAACATTTAAGATCTACTCTCTTGGCAACTTTCAAGTATGTAATGAAGTATTGTTAACTATGATCACCATGCCATATGTCAGACCCTCAGAACTCACTGAACTTGTAACTAGAGGTTTGTATCTTTTGATCACCTTCACCTCATCCACCCACCACCAGTCTCTGGTAACCACCATTTTTCTCTATCAGGGTGTTTGGATATTCAGATTCTACATACAAGTGATATTACACAGTATTTGTCTTTCTATGACTTATTTCACTTGGCATAATGCCATCAGTGGAAAACAAAATAGCAAACCACTCCAGTATCCTTGCCTAGAGGATTCCATGGACACGGGAGCTTGGCGGGCTACGGTCCACGGGTCGCAAAGAGTCAGACACGACTGAGTGACTCTGTCAATGCCATCAAGATGTATTCATGTGGCTGCAAATGGCATTCCTATATTAGTGGACACAACGATTCTGGGACAATGGCAACTAAGAAGGATGGCTGACCTGGAAAGTCTTAGGTAATGTTATGAAATGCCCCCTGTTCCATGTGGTTTAGGCAATGTACCATAAAGTCTCTCTCATAAGTTTTCCCAAATATTTTAGAACTTCTAAAATTACAATTCTAAAAGGGAAGTCTCCTTCCCTTCCCTTTTCCCCGTCTCATGACTCAGAACTCTAAATACATAAGAGCAAATGTAGATTATTTTATCCTAAAGGGCAAGATAAGCTAGATTGTTGATTCATTGTATCATTGTTCCTGGGAGTTTTCTGACACTCAAGTCAGAAGGTCTAAGATTTATACCAGGACCATTTAAATTACTTCAAGAGTTTTTTTTTTTTCCTTAACTTTCACTACATCTTACAAGATGAGGAATGTTATATCTACTTAGTAGATGAGAAAATAGAATCCCAGAGAGATTATGTGACTTGTCCAATGAAAGTCTAACTCCAGAGTCTGCTGCAACCCAGTATATTTTTAATTCTTTTTAAATATCTTTTTTTTCAGTTTTATTGAGATATAATGAACCTGTAACATTGCGTGTGTTTAAGGTGTATGACATAATGATTTGGTACACTTACATATTACAGATAATCACCACCATAGCATTAGCTAATGCCTTTGTCGTATCACACAATTGTCATTTCTTTTTTGTGGTGAGAACATTTAAGATCTACTCTCTTGGCAACTTTCAAGTATGTAATGAAGTATTGTTAACTATGATCACCATGCCATATGTCAGACCCTCAGAACTCACTGAACTTGTAACTAGAGGTTTGTATCTTTTGATCACCTTCACCTCATCCACCCACCACCAGTCTCTGGTAACCACCATTTTTCTCTATCAGGGTGTTTGGATATTCAGATTCTACATACAAGTGATATTACACAGTATTTGTCTTTCTATGACTTATTTCACTTGGCATAATGCCATCAGTGGAAAACAAAATAGCAAACCACTCCAGTATCCTTGCCTAGAGGATTCCATGGACACGGGAGCTTGGCGGGCTACGGTCCACGGGGTCGCAAAGAGTCAGACACGACTGAGTGACTCTGTCAATGCCATCAAGATGTATTCATGTGGCTGCAAATGGCAGGATTTTCCTCTTTTCGTGGCTGAGTAATATTCTATTGCATACATTTGCCACACTTTTTTTTTTATCCATTCATCCACAGATCAGGCTGTTTTCATGTCTTGGCTATTGTGAATAATGCTGCAATGAACGTGGAAGTGCAGATATCTCACCAAGATCCTGATTTCATTTACTTTAGATACATACCCAGAAGTGAGATGGCTGGATTGTATGGTAGTTCTATTTTTTATTTTTTTAGGAACTTCTATACTGTTTTACATAATGGCTATACTATTATGTACTCTTATTTTTTGATTAAGATATATTTACATTTTTACAACTGCGATTCTTGCACTTGTAGCTTTGAGCTACAAGAAAACACAAAAAGACAATTTTTAAAAATCAGGAATACAGGGGCTTCATTTGGTCCAGTGGGTAGAGAGTCCACCTTGCAGAGCAAGGGGCAACAGTTCGAACCCTGACCCAGGAAGATCCCATGTGCCATAGAGCGACTGGGCCAGTATGCCCAATTATAATCCAGCACTCTGGAGCACATGCACCCAGAGCCAGTGTCTGCAGCGAGAGAGGCCACTGCAATGGAAGGCCCACACAGGCCAAAGGATAAAGATGGATGAAAATAAATAAATAAATAAATAACCAATAAAAGAGGCCAAATTTTTTTAAAAATCGGGAATACAAAACACAAAATGAGAAGTTTAGCAAAGAGACAGGAAATCATTTTTAAAAAAAGAGAGAGAATGAAATAGAAACTCTGAAGCTGAAGAATAGAATAAAAGAATTGAAGAATGCAACACAGATCATCAGCAACAGAATAAATGAAACAGAAGAAGGAATCTGTGAATTAGAAGACAGAAACTCTGAAATTATCCAGTCAAGAAAAACAAAGGAAAATAAGAATGAAAAGGAGTGAAAAAATACCTACAGAACTATGGTTACCGTCAAAAGAAGCAACATGTGAATTCCTGGAATACCAGAAAGAGAAGAGAAGAAGAAAGGATCAGAAAGTTTACTTAAATAAATAATGGCTGAGAACTTCCTGAATCTGGGGAGACAGGTTTGTAGAGCTCAGAGGTCACCAATCAGACTAAACTGGACTATTTACTGGGTAAGTCACAGATCTCCATGTCTCTGTGGTCATTAGTTGTTGTCAGTCACCAACTTGTATCCAGCTCTTTGCAACTCCATGGACTATAGGATATCGGGCCTCCCTGTCCTTCCCTGTCATATCTGTTGAGTTGGTGATGCTATCAAACCATCTCCTCCTCTGCCACCCTCTTCTTCTGTCTTCAATCTTTTCCAGCATCCGGGTCTTTTCCAATGAGCCAGTTCTTCGCATCAGGTGGCCAAAGTATTGGAGATTCAGCTTCAGCATCAGTCCTTCCAATGAATATTCAGGGTTGACTTCCTTAAGGATTGACTGGTTTCATTGCCTTGCAGTCCAAGGGACTCTCAAGAGTCTTCTCCAGTACCAGTTTAAATGCATCAGTTCTTCAGTGCTCAACCTTCTTCATGATCCAACTCTCACATACATACAGGACTATCAGTAAAACCATAGTTTTGTCTATATGGACATTTGTCAGCAAAGTGATGTCTATGCTGTCTAGATATGTCATAGCTTTTGTTTCAAGGAACAAGCACCTTTTATTTTCAGGGCTGCAGTCACCATCCACAGTGATTCTGGAGCCCAAGAAAATAAAGGGGGGGGGGAGCCAAGATGGCGGAGGAATGAGGGGAAGAATTCACCAGGTCCCCAACAGAATCACCAGAACTAATCAAGAAATGAACCACCACCACCAAACCAGCCGCTAGACAACAGAAGAACTCCATAGGTCCGCGAGAGTAAAAGAGTGAACAGCCAGAACTTTCCCAGAGCTACTGTTCTAAGAACCCTCTATCCTAACCCCAACGCCGGACCGCACCAACGGAGAGCGCGCCAGCAAGTGCCCTAAAAGGCAGCCTAAGCGGAGCCTCGGGGGAGAGAGGGCAGCGATCAGCATGAAAACTCCAAGAATCCGCACGGATCACTGGCAGAAATTAAGACACTGCGAAGATAGGACACAGGAGCAGGACCGGACGGAACACAATTGGAGTGCTACCTAGTGGCCTGGAGCCGGGAGGGAGCGCCCAGTGTGAAAATCGCGCCGCTCGGCCGGGCGAAAATCACGACTTTCCACCTGGCACCGGGTGAGTTCAAACACTCCTAATGTGGGACTGGCTGAAGGGGAAGTCGCCCACAGATTGCTGACCAGGGACCGGGCTCGAGCCAGATGGGGAAGCTTGTGCCTGACTTTGGGACTTGGACACGTAACTGGCAGTGCGCGCACGCCAGTGGCAGAGGAGCCTCTGCACCCCCATAGCAGTGGAGGAAGCCGGGAGAAGGGCAGGTATCAGAGGCTACCAGCGGGTGCACGGCAGAGCCGGGACGCCCCCGCCCAACACGGGATTGCGCACACGCCGCAGTCCCTCGCCCGACGGACTAGGATCAGCCCGCCCTCCCAGCCAGCACCTGAGCTTGCAGACCGGTGCCATAAGGGAAAGGCTACATCATCAAGACAACACCATCGAGAGCAAATTGGCTTCTACCAGACAGATGAGTGGATAAAAATCAGGGACAGTATTTCGCTTTTGCTTATCTGTTGCGACGGTTCTGTTTATTCGTTTGATCGGAAAGTGATGTCTATGCTGTCTAGATATGTCATAGCTTTTGTTTCAAGGAACAAGCACCTTTTATTTTCAGGGCTGCAGTCACCATCCACAGTGATTCTGGAGCCCAAGAAAATAAAGGGGGGGGGGAGCCAAGATGGCGGAGGAATGAGGGGAAGAATTCACCAGGTCCCCAACAGAATCACCAGAACTAATCAAGAAATGAACCACCACCACCAAACCAGCCGCTAGACAACAGAAGAACTCCATAGGTCCGCGAGAGTAAAAGAGTGAACAGCCAGAACTTTCCCAGAGCTACTGTTCTAAGAACCCTCTATCCTAACCCCAACGCCGGACCGCACCAACGGAGAGCGCGCCAGCAAGTGCCCTAAAAGGCAGCCTAAGCGGAGCCTCGGGGGAGAGAGGGCAGCGATCAGCATGAAAACTCCAAGAATCCGCACGGATCACTGGCAGAAATTAAGACACTGCGAAGATAGGACACAGGAGCAGGACCGGACGGAACACAATTGGAGTGCTACCTAGTGGCCTGGAGCCGGGAGGGAGCGCCCAGTGTGAAAATCGCGCCACGTGGCCGCCAGGCGAAAATCACGACTTTCCACCTGGCACCGGGTGAGTTCAAACACTCCTAATGTGGGACTGGCTGAAGGGGAAGTCGCCCACAGATTGCTGACCAGGGACCGGGCTCGAGCCAGATGGGGAAGCTTGTGCCTGACTTTGGGACTTGGACACGTAACTGGCAGTGCGCGCACGCCAGTGGCAGAGGAGCCTCTGCACCCCCATAGCAGTGGAGGAAGCCGGGAGAAGGGCAGGTATCAGAGGCTACCAGCGGGTGCACGGCAGAGCCGGGACGCCCCCGCCCAACACGGGATTGCGCACACGCCGCAGTCCCTCGCCCGACGGACTAGGATCAGCCCGCCCTCCCAGCCAGCACCTGAGCTTGCAGACCGGTGCCATAAGGGAAAGGCTACATCATCAAGACAACACCATCGAGAGCAAATTGGCTTCTACCAGACAGATGAGTGGATAAAAATCAGGGACAGTATTTCGCTTTTTTGCTTATCTGTTGCGGACAGTTCTGTTTATTCGTTTGATCGGTCAGGTTTGGGGTTTCTTTTTATTTTTTTTCCTCTTTTTCTTTTGTCTCTTCTTATTAAGTTTCTCTTCCCTTTTTAATTTTTAATTTCTTTTGTTTTTGATTTTTAATTATTAATTTTTTTAATTTTAATTCTTGGAAACTTCTAATTTTCTTTCTTCTTTGCCACTGCTTCCTCCCTCTGTGTTCTAAATCTAAAACTTTCTATCTACCACTATCCTCTAGATAAATATTTCCTACCTTCCTGTCTCCACTATTCTCTTCCAGCTGCACTAAACAATACAACACACTAATCTTGGCTACATAACTCTATAAAATCCTTCCAAGTCGAATCTATTCCTTCTCATTACTTCTCCACCTCCTCACCCCCAACACGTCTTAGTTAAAAATTGCTTTCAATGAAATAGTCCAAGCCAGGACCTTACCCAAGATCTATTTTTCCAGGCACTATTTTAATTAATTCAGAGCTTAACGGGCAAGTACCGTCTTTGATTGTGTCGTTTGCCAGAAAAATTTCCTATGCTTTGTCACTGTAAGACTGGTTAGATGTGGTTATTGCTGTGTAGGTATGTATATCTTATGACTATGTTAAAAACCATCTGCATGCTTTTATGACTGTCACCCATTAGGGACACACCTCTTGCTCCTCAGATGCTAGTATTTGAACTAATATCACAGAACACCAAAGCAAATCAGACATAGAGCCTACACCCCCTGACCAATCATCAAACCAAGGATCCTCAGAGTAGCAGCCCTGATTCCAAGACCCCACACTATCAAAGAACATACAACACTAGAGATTGTTCACCTGTAAACAAGACCAGCGGGTGCACGGCAGAGCCGGGACGCCCCGCCCAACACGGGATTGCAGCCGCGCCCTCGCCCGACGGACTAGGATCAGCCCGCCCTCCCAGCCAGCACCTGAGCTTGCAGACCGGTGCCATAAGGGAAAGGCTACATCATCAAGACAACACCATCGAGAGCAAATTGGCTTCTACCAGACAGATGAGTGGATAAAAATCAGGGACAGTATTTCGCTTTTTTGCTTATCTGTTGCGGACGGTTCTGTTTATTCGTTTGATCGGTCAGGTTTGGGGTTTTCTTTTTCGCTGTTTTTTTTTTTTCTCTCTCTCTCTCTCTTTTGTCTCTTCTTATTAAGTTTCTCTTCCCTTTTTAATTTTTAATTTCTTTTTTTTGATTTTTAATTATTAATTTTTTTTAATTTTAATTCTTGGAAACTTCTAATTTTCTTTCCTCTTTGCCACTGCTTCCACCCTCTGTGTTCTAAATCTAAAACTTTCTATCTACCACTATCCTCTAGATAAATATTTCCTACCTTCCTGTCTCCACTATTCTCTTCCAGCTGCACTAAACAATACAACACACTAATCTTGGCTACATAACTCTATAAAATCCTTCCAAGTCGAATCTATTCCTTCTCATTACTTCTCCACCTCCTCACCCCCAACACGTCTTAGTTAAAAATTGCTTTCAATGAAATAGTCCAAGCCAGGACCTTACCCAAGATCTATTTTTCCAGGCACTATTTTAATTAATTCAGAGCTTAACGGGCAAGTACCGTCTTTGATTGTGTCGTTTGCCAGAAAAATTTCCTATGCTTTGTCACTGTAAGACTGGTTAGATGTGGTTATTGCTGTGTAGGTATGTATATCTTATGACTATGTTAAAAACCATCTGCATGCTTTTATGACTGTCACCCATTAGGGACACACCTCTTGCTCCTCAGATGCTAGTATTTGAACTAATATCACAGAACACCAAAGCAAATCAGACATAGAGCCTACACCCCCTGACCAATCATCAAACCAAGGATCCTCAGAGTAGCAGCCCTGATTCCAAGACCCCACACTATCAAAGAACATACAACACTAGAGATTGTTCACCTGTAAACAAGACCTAACACCACCCAAGACACAAACCATTGAACTCTTCTAGAAGGACAGAAACCCAAAGGAAGGGAGAATTCAACTAAGAAGCCTGGTGGGAGAAAGAACTCCATACACACAGACACACACAAAGAAACAAAAACTAACCTAATAATGAAATAACAGAGAAACACTGCACAAATGAAGGACCAAGCTAGAGAAGCACCGCTTCAAATGATAGAGGAAGAGATAGACAAACTATCTGAAAGAGAATTCAGAAAAACTATACTAATGAGGATGCAAAGCACTGAAAACAGAATATTAGAGGAAATTAGTGCATTGAGAAAAGACATGCAGGAAATGAAAAATAAGCAAATAGAGACCACCAACTCAATTGCTGAACTCAAAAATATGATAGAAGGCCTCAACAGTAGAGTATCGGAGGCAGAAGAATGGATAAGCGAGCTGGAAGATAGAATGGTGGAAATAACTGGTGAGGAACAAAACAAAGCCGAAAGAATGAATAGAACTGAGGACAGTCTCAGAGACCTATGGGACAATATCAAACGCACCAACATTAGAATTATAGGAGTCCCAGAGGAAGAAGAGGGGAAGAAAGGTTACCAAAAAATTCTTGAAGAGGTTATAGTGGAAAACTTCCCCAGCATGGGAAAGGAAATAGTCAGCCATGTCCAAGAAGCACAAAGAGTTCCATACAGGATAAACCCCAGAAGAAACACACTAAGGCACATTCTAATCAAACTAACGCAGACTAAATATAAAGACAGATGACTAAAAGCAGCTAGAAGCAAACAACAAATAACATATAAAGGAAACCCCATACGTCTAACTGCGGATCTCTCAACAGAAACCGCGCAGGCCAGAAGAGAATGGCAGGACACATTTAAACGGTTAAAAGAGAATAACCTCCAACCAAGAATTATCTACCCAGCAAGAATCTCATTCAGAATTGATGGAGAAGTCAAAAGCTTCACAGACAGACAAAAACTAAAAGATGTCTGTACCACAAAACCAGCCCTACAACAAGTGTTAAAGGATCTGATATAGCCAATAAATACAGAGTAGAAGAAGTCCTACAAATCAAACCCCAGACTTCTAAGAAGATGACAATAGGAACATTCGTATCAATAATTACTTTGAATGTAAATGGACTAAATGCTCCAACCAAATGACACAGGTTGGCTGAATGGATCAAGAAACATGACCCATATATATGCTGTTTACAAGAGACCTACTTCAGACCTAGAGACACCCATAGACTGAAAGTGAGAGGCTGGAAAAAGATATTCCATGCAAATGGAAATCAAAAGAAAGCTGGGGTAGCAATCCTCATATCAGACAAAATAGATTTTAAAGTAAAGAAGATTCTAAGAGACAAGGCAGGTCACTACATCATGATTAAGGGATCCATCCAAGAGGAAGACATAACAGTCATGAACATCTACGCACCCAACACAGGGGCACCTCAATACATAAGACAGATACTTTCAGACATAAAAGAAGAAATCAATAATAACACAGAAATAGTAGGAGACTTTAACACTCCTCTCACTCCAATGGACAGATCATCCAAACAGAAAATTAATAAAGAAACACAAGCCTTAAATGCCACACTAGAAGAAATGGACCTCATTGATATCTTTAGGACTTTCCATCTAAAAGCAGAAGAATACACTTTCTTCTCAAGTGCTCACAGAACATTCTCCAGGATAGACCACATCTTGAGCCACAAATCTAACCTCAGTCAATTCAAGAAAACTGAAATTATATCAACCATCTTCTCGGACCACAATGCAATGAGACTAGAGATCAACTACAGGAAAAAAAACACTAAAAATACAAACACATGGTGATTAAACAACACATACCTAAAAAACCAACTGATTACTGAGGAAATCAAAGGAGAAATTAAACAATTCCTAGAAGAAAATGACAATGAACACAAGACAGTGCAAAACCTATGGGATACTGCAAAAGCAGTTCTAAGGGGGAAATTTATAGCAATACAATCCCACCTCAAGAAACTAGGAAAATCTCGAACAGACGACCTTACCTTACACTTAAAACAACTGGAGAAAGAAGAACAAAAACATCCCAAAGCCAGCAGAAGACGAGAAATTATAAAGACTAGAGCAGAAATAAATGAGAAAGAAATGAAAGAAACTATAGTACAGATAAATAAAACAAAAAGCTGGTTCTTTGAAAAGGTAAACAAAATTGACAAGCCTCTGGCCAGACTCATCAAGAGAAAGAGAAAGAAGAACCAGATCAACAAAATCAACAATGGAAAAGGAGAGATTACAACAGATCATGCAGAAATCCAAAGGATTCTAAGGGACTATTATGAGCAACTCTATGGCAACGAACTGGACAACCTGGAAGAAATGGACAGTTTCTTGGGGAAGATCAATCTCCCAAGACTGAGCCAGGAAGAAACAAAAACTTTGAACAACAACCCAATCACAAGCTCAGAAATCGAATCTGTGATCAAAAATCTACCCAAAAATAAAAGTCCAGGGTCAGATGGCTTCACAGCCGAATTCAACCAAACATTTAAAGAGATAATGCCTGTCCTTCTAAAACTCATCCAAAAAATTGCACAGGAAGGAAAACTTCCAAACACATTCTATGAGGCCACCATCACCCTGATACCCAAACCAGGCAAAGACAACACAAAAAAGGAAAATTACAGACCAATTTCTCTGATGAACTTAGATGCCAAGATCCTCAGCAAAATCCTAGCAAACAGAATTCAACGATACATCAAAAAACTCATACATCATGATCAAGTCAGGTTCATCGCAGGCATGCAAGGATTCTTCAACATCTGCAAATCAATCAACGTGATACACCATATCAATAAACTGAGAGACAAAAATCACATGATCATCTCAATAGATGCAGAAAAAGCCTTCGACAAAGTACAACATCCATTTATGATAAAAAAAATTCTTCAGAAAATGGGCATAGAAGGAACCTATCTTAACATAGTGAAAGCCATATATGAGAAGCCCACAGCTACATTATACAGAAGAAAATGACAATGAACACAAGACAGTGCAAAACCTATGGGATACTGCAAAAGCAGTTCTAAGGGGGAAATTTATAGCAATACAATCCCACCTCAAGAAACTAGGAAAATCTCGAACAGACGACCTTACCTTACACTTAAAACAACTGGAGAAAGAAGAACAAAAACATCCCAAAGCCAGCAGAAGACGAGAAATTATAAAGACTAGAGCAGAAATAAATGAGAAAGAAATGAAAGAAACTATAGTACAGATAAATAAAACAAAAAGCTGGTTCTTTGAAAAGGTAAACAAAATTGACAAGCCTCTGGCCAGACTCATCAAGAGAAAGAGAAAGAAGAACCAGATCAACAAAATCAACAATGGAAAAGGAGAGATTACAACAGATCATGCAGAAATCCAAAGGATTCTAAGGGACTATTATGAGCAACTCTATGGCAACGAACTGGACAACCTGGAAGAAATGGACAGTTTCTTGGGGAAGATCAATCTCCCAAGACTGAGCCAGGAAGAAACAAAAACTTTGAACAACAACCCAATCACAAGCTCAGAAATCGAATCTGTGATCAAAAATCTACCCAAAAATAAAAGTCCAGGGTCAGATGGCTTCACAGCCGAATTCAACCAAACATTTAAAGAGATAATGCCTGTCCTTCTAAAACTCATCCAAAAAATTGCACAGGAAGGAAAACTTCCAAACACATTCTATGAGGCCACCATCACCCTGATACCCAAACCAGGCAAAGACAACACAAAAAAGGAAAATTACAGACCAATTTCTCTGATGAACTTAGATGCCAAGATCCTCAGCAAAATCCTAGCAAACAGAATTCAACGATACATCAAAAAACTCATACATCATGATCAAGTCAGGTTCATCGCAGGCATGCAAGGATTCTTCAACATCTGCAAATCAATCAACGTGATACACCATATCAATAAACTGAGAGACAAAAATCACATGATCATCTCAATAGATGCAGAAAAAGCCTTCGACAAAGTACAACATCCATTTATGATAAAAAAAATTCTTCAGAAAATGGGCATAGAAGGAACCTATCTTAACATAGTGAAAGCCATATATGAGAAGCCCACAGCTACATTATACTCAACAGTGAAAAACTGAAAGCATTCCCTCTAAGATCAGGAACAAGACAGGGGTGTCCACTTTCACCACTACTATTCAACATAGTCCTGGAAGTTCTAGCAATAGCAATAAGCGAAGAGAAAGGAATCAAAGGAATCCAGATTGGAAAGGAAGAAGTCAAGCTCTCTTTTTGCAGATGACATGATATTATACATAGAAAATCTCAAAGACACTATTACAAAGCTACTAGAGCTAATCAAGGAATTCAGCAAAGTCGCAGGATACAAAGACAACACACAGAAATCACTGACATTCCTATACACAAACAATGAAACATCAGAAAATGAAATCAAAGAGGCAATCCCCTTCACTATTGCAACCAAAAGAATCAAATATCTAGGAAGAAACCTGCCCAAAGAAACAAAAGAATTGTACACAGAAAATTACAAGACACTCATGAAAGAAATTAAAGAAGACTTAAACAGATGGAGAGACATTCCATGTTCCTGGGTCAGAAGAATCAATATTGTGAAAATGACCATACTACCAAATATCATCTACAGATTCAATGCAATACCTATTCAACTTCCATTGACATTTTTCACAGAACTAGACCAAAGAATCACACAGTTCATATGGAAACACAAAAGACCTCAAATAGCCAAAGCAATCCTGAGAAATAAAAACGGACCTGGAGGAATCAGCCTCCCTAACTTCAGACTCTACTACAAAGCAATGGTCATCAAGACAGTATGGTACCGGCACAAAAACAGAACTATAGATCAATATAGATAGATCTATATTGATAGATCTAGATAGTTCTCTCTCAAGATAGAGAACCCAGAGATCAACCCACGCACCTTTGGGTACCTTATTTTTGACAAAGGAGGAGAAACTATAAAATGGGACAAAGACAGCCTCTTCAACAAGTGGTGCTGGGAGAATTGGACAGCTACATGCAAAAAAATGAAGTTGGAACATTCCCTGACACCATACACTAAGATCAACTCAAAATGGATTAAAGACCTCAATGTAAGACCAGAAACCATCAAACTCTTAGAGGAGAATATAGGCAAAACCCTCAAGGACATCAATCAAAGCAGGATCTTCTCTGACCCACCTACTAGAATAGTGGAACTGAAAAGAAAAGTCAACACGTGGGACCTCATGAAACTTAAAAGCTTTTGTACAGCAAAAGAAATTACAAAAAAGCTCAAAAGACACCCCACAGAGTGGGAGAAAATCATAGCAAATGAAACAACAGACAAAGAATTAATCTCCAAAATCTACAAGCAACTCAGACAATTCGGCACAGGGAAAACGAACAACCCAATCAAAAAATGGGGAAAAGATCTAAAGAGACGCCTCTCCAAAGAGGACATACAGATGGCCCAAAAGCACATGAAACGATGCTCAACCTCGCTTATTATTAGAGAAATGCAAATTAAAACTACAATGACATACCACCTCACACCCGTCAGAATGGCCATCATCAACAAATCTGCAGACAATAAATGCTGGAGAGGGTGCGGAGAAAAGGGAACCCTCTTGCATTGCTGGTGGAAATGTAAATTGATACAGCCTCTATAGAAGATAATATGGAGATATCTTTAAAAACTAAAAATAGAAGCACCCTATGACCCATCTATCCCACTCTTAGGCTTATATCCTGATGAAATCAATACTGAAAGAAGCACCTGTACCCCAGTGTTCATTGCAGCTCTCTATACAATAGCCAGAACATGGAAACAACCTAGATATCCATCGACAAATGAATGGATATAGAAGCTCTGATACGTATATACAATGGAATACTACTCAGCTGTTAAAAGAAATGCAGAAGACTCAGTCCTAATGAAGTGGCTGGCTCTAGAACCTATCATAAAAAGTGAAGTAAGTCAAAAAGAGAAAGACAAATACAGCATACTAACACACATATATGGAATCTAGTAGGACGGTCTTGATAACACACACAGGGAACTCATGGAAAAACAGACAGAGCGTAGACATAGGGTCATCGTGGCAAAAAAATGAAGTTGGAACATTCCCTGACACCATACACTAAGATCAACTCAAAATGGATTAAAGACCTCAATGTAAGACCAGAAACCATCAAACTCTTAGAGGAGAATATAGGCAAAACCCTCAAGGACATCAATCAAAGCAGGATCTTCTCTGACCCACCTACTAGAATAGTGGAACTGAAAAGAAAAGTCAACACGTGGGACCTCATGAAACTTAAAAGCTTTTGTACAGCAAAAGAAATTACAAAAAAGCTCAAAAGACACCCCACAGAGTGGGAGAAAATCATAGCAAATGAAACAACAGACAAAGAATTAATCTCCAAAATCTACAAGCAACTCAGACAATTCGGCACAGGGAAAACGAACAACCCAATCAAAAAATGGGGAAAAGATCTAAAGAGACGCCTCTCCAAAGAGGACATACAGATGGCCCAAAAGCACATGAAACGATGCTCAACCTCGCTTATTATTAGAGAAATGCAAATTAAAACTACAATGACATACCACCTCACACCCGTCAGAATGGCCATCATCAACAAATCTGCAGACAATAAATGCTGGAGAGGGTGCGGAGAAAAGGGAACCCTCTTGCATTGCTGGTGGAAATGTAAATTGATACAGCCTCTATAGAAGATAATATGGAGATATCTTTAAAAACTAAAAATAGAAGCACCCTATGACCCATCTATCCCACTCTTAGGCTTATATCCTGATGAAATCAATACTGAAAGAAGCACCTGTACCCCAGTGTTCATTGCAGCTCTCTATACAATAGCCAGAACATGGAAACAACCTAGATATCCATCGACAAATGAATGGATATAGAAGCTCTGATACGTATATACAATGGAATACTACTCAGCTGTTAAAAGAAATGCAGAAGACTCAGTCCTAATGAAGTGGCTGGCTCTAGAACCTATCATAAAAAGTGAAGTAAGTCAGAAAGAGAAAGACAAATACAGCATACTAACACACATATATGGAATCTAGTAGGATGGTCTTGATAACACCCGCAGGGAACTCATGGAAAAACAGACAGAGCATAGACATAGGGACATTGTGGGGAAGAAATAGGGAGGGGAAAGCATGGAGGGAGTAACATGGAAGCCTATACTGTCATGTGTGGGAAAGATAGCTAGTGTCATTGTGCTAAGGGAATAGGAGTGCTTACAATGGCTTGGGGTGAAGGCCTGGAGGGGTGGGATGGGGGGAACTGGGGGGGTGGGGACCATGGATATGCATATGACTGATCTGGGAACATACATGTCTGTGAACAACAAAACTCTGTAAAACCTTTAAAATAAAGAATAAAAAAAAGAAAAGAAAATAAAGTCTGTCACTCCTTCATGTTTTCCCCTTCTATTGGCCATGAAGTGATAGGACAGTAGGCCATGATCTTCGTTTTCTGAATGTTGAGTTTCAAGGCAGCTTTTTCACTTTCCTCTTTCACAGTAACTGTGGTCAGTTATTGGGAGATCATTGTGAGCCTTCAGTGTTGTCATTCTTTTTCTGATTTTTTATGTTACTTAACTTACATTGCTGTCTTCACATTTACCATTGTAGTCACCTCCTCCAATCTTTACTGACTGAATTCAAGAAATACCATCCATCAGTTCTGCTAGGGATTCTGAGGCTTTCTCAGATTTTCCATGGAGCCACCTAGTCCATGATTTTTGCTCTCTCTTGTGGCAGAATTCTCAATTCTTAAGGTCTCTCACCTCTATAAAGCAGCAGTCTGGGTGCCAACAGCCTCTCTTCTGCTTTCCCAAGTGTTCAATGGAAGCTCAAGCTTTTGGTCCCCCTGGTCAGCAGATTCTGGCTGCCTTTCTGTTCGTGTTTGCTAGCTATCCAATTTGTTTTTCAATGGAAGCTTCCCAGCTGGGACTATACAATAGCCAGAACATGGAAACAACCTAGATATCCATCGACAAATGAATGGATATAGAAGCTCTGATACGTATATACAATGGAATACTACTCAGCTGTTAAAAGAAATGCAGAAGACTCAGTCCTAATGAAGTGGCTGGCTCTAGAACCTATCATAAAAAGTGAAGTAAGTCAAAAAGAGAAAGACAAATACAGCATACTAACACACATATATGGAATCTAGTAGGATGGTCTTGATAACACCCGCAGGGAACTCATGGAAAAACAGACAGAGCATAGACATAGGGACATTGTGGGGAAGAAATAGGGAGGGGAAAGCATGGAGGGAGTAACATGGAAGCCTATACTGTCATGTGTGGGAAAGATAGCTAGTGTCATTGTGCTAAGGGAATAGGAGTGCTTACAATGGCTTGGGGTGAAGGCCTGGAGGGGTGGGATAGGGGGAACGGGGGGGGTGGGGACCATGGATATGCATATGACTGATCTGGGAACATACATGTCTGTGAACAACAAAACTCTGTAAAACCTTTAAAATAAAGAATAAAAAAAAGAAAAGAAAATAAAGTCTGTCACTCCTTCATGTTTTCCCCTTCTATTGGCCATGAAGTGATAGGACAGTAGGCCATGATCTTCGTTTTCTGAATGTTGAGTTTCAAGGCAGCTTTTTCACTTTCCTCTTTCACAGTAACTGTGGTCAGTTATTGGGAGATCATTGTGAGCCTTCAGTGTTGTCATTCTTTTTCTGATTTTTTATGTTACTTAACTTACATTGCTGTCTTCACATTTACCATTGTAGTCACCTCCTCCAATCTTTACTGACTGAATTCAAGAAATACCATCCATCAGTTCTGCTAGGGATTCTGAGGCTTTCTCAGATTTTCCATGGAGCCACCTAGTCCATGATTTTTGCTCTCTCTTGTGGCAGAATTCTCAATTCTTAAGGTCTCTCACCTCTATAAAGCAGCAGTCTGGGTGCCAACAGCCTCTCTTCTGCTTTCCCAAGTGTTCAATGGAAGCTCAAGCTTTTGGTCCCCCTGGTCAGCAGATTCTGGCTGCCTTTCTGTTCGTGTTTGCTAGCTATCTGTCAAAGCTTGCTCTTGCCATCATTGTGAAGGAGCACACAGAGACAGCCTGCCACAGGATGTTGGGGGTGTAGGTAAGGCAAAAAGAGCCTGGGTGGTACCCACATGCCAGCTGGGGGAACCCATGGGCAAGACAGTCCCAGAAGCTCATGGATGGGCTTCTTGATGGAGCTCACAACACAGTGAGTAGAATCTGCTTGTCTTTGATGCCCTCCAAGAGTCCTATCAGCTACACTTCCAGCTTCTTCCCACCCCAAGCCATGCAGCCCACATCTCAGTACTTTGGATAGGGCAAGAGAGAATAGGGTCTCTTTGACAATGTCTCACACAGTGGACGCTCACTTACATTTTACCCCGCAGGAGAAATCACAAGCCGAGAAGGCCTCACTTGACACTGGGCTGTGTTGCCTTAGGGCAACACCTCTTGCTAAAATCAAGACGCAGCTAAAATCAAGTTCTTCCTCCTACTCTTTCCACTGTGTTTAAACATATGTTTTTTCTCCAATTATGCACTGGGTCATCTGCACTGGAAACCCAGACACTCACAAAGGCTCTCATTCACGAGTGAGCATCTAGGTCATTATTCTCCAGGAGCTCCCGGATCCTGGCTGAGAGGGGCTGGAGCCAGTTCACAGGCCAGTATAGGGTCCACAGTCAACTGAGGTCTGCATGCCTATTGTCCAATACACAGTCAGGTGAGATTCCCGCAAGTTCTCCTGTTATACGGTGCTGGGTCTCTCAGCTTTCAGGAGAGAACTTCTGTCCTTGAAGGATGCCAAATGGAAGCTGCTGAGGAGGATACAACAGAGGAACCTCTTAATTCACTTTTACCATTGTAGTCACCTCCTCCAATCTTTACTGACTGAATTCAAGAAATACCATCCATCAGTTCTGCTAGGGATTCTGAGGCTTTCTCAGATTTTCCATGGAGCCACCTAGTCCATGATTTTTGCTCTCTCTTGTGGCAGAATTCTCAATTCTTAAGGTCTCTCACCTCTATAAAGCAGCAGTCTGGGTGCCAACAGCCTCTCTTCTGCTTTCCCAAGTGTTCAATGGAAGCTCAAGCTTTTGGTCCCCCTGGTCAGCAGATTCTGGCTGCCTTTCTGTTCGTGTTTGCTAGCTATCTGTCAAAGCTTGCTCTTGCCATCATTGTGAAGGAGCACACAGAGACAGCCTGCCACAGGATTTTGGGGGGTGTAGGTAAGGCAAAAAGAGCCTGGGTGGTACCCACATGCCAGCTGGGGGAACCCATGGGCAAGACAGTCCCAGAAGCTCATGGATGGGCTTCTTGATGGAGCTCACAACACAGTGAGTAGAATCTGCTTGTCTTTGATGCCCTCCAAGAGTCCTATCAGCTACACTTCCAGCTTCTTCCCACCCCAAGCCATGCAGCCCACATCTCAGTACTTTGGATAGGGCAAGAGAGAATAGGGTCTCTTTGACAATGTCTCACACAGTGGACGCTCACTTACATTTTACCCCGCAGGAGAAATCACAAGCCGAGAAGGCCTCACTTGACACTGGGCTGTGTTGCCTTAGGGCAACACCTCTTGCTAAAATCAAGACGCAGCTAAAATCAAGTTCTTCCTCCTACTCTTTCCACTGTGTTTAAACATATGTTTTTTCTCCAATTATGCACTGGGTCATCTGCACTGGAAACCCAGACACTCACAAAGGCTCTCATTCACGAGTGAGCATCTAGGTCATTATTCTCCAGGAGCTCCCGGATCCTGGCTGAGAGGGGCTGGAGCCAGTTCACAGGCCAGTATAGGGTCCACAGTCAACTGAGGTCTGCATGCCTATTGTCCAATACACAGTCAGGTGAGATTCCCGCAAGTTCTCCTGTTATACGGTGCTGGGTCTCTCAGCTTTCAGGAGAGAACTTCTGTCCTTGAAGGATGCCAAATGGAAGCTGCTGAGGAGGATACAACAGAGGACCTCTTATTCAGCCATGTCGTTCCTGTGACACAAGTTTCTGGACCACTGTTTACACAAGACCCTGTATTTTATACCATACAGCCTTTGGTATTCAAAATAGGTCCCTCAGAACTATAGGTCCACCTCAAACATCCTACATGTCTGAGAGTCTCTAAGAGCCAGTTTAAGATAAAGTACTTGTTTTGCTATACTCCTCCCATCCTTCTTTAAAGAAGGGCTATGACTAGCCTCAAGGCCTGCCGGCTACATTGCTCAACACAGGTGTTCTAAGTCAGGGTTCATGAAACGTTCACAAAGTTTTGGATAGCTACTATTTGAGGCTTGATGGGCACCCCCCACCCACATCTCTGCCATGGTGGCACCAAAGCAGTCACACACCAGATGTAAATGAATGATAGTGGCTGTGTGCCAGTAAAACGGTGTCTACAAGACAAGTGTGGATTTGACCTCCAAAACTGCGTACCTATGACCCAGCAACTCTACCCCTACAGAAAAATAAAAGCAGGGGTTCAAATAAAAACTTACACACATGGGACTTCCCTGGTGGTCCAGTGGTTGAGACTCTGTGTTCCCAATGCAGGGGTGTAGGGTTCGACCCCTGGTCAGGGAACTGGATTCCACATGCCACAACAAAGACCCAGCACAGCCGAATAAATAATGATTAAAACATTTTTAAAAACTTTACACACAAATGTTCACAGCAGCCCTGTTCACAATGGCAACATAATATTGGTTAGCTGAGGAATGTGTAAATAAAATGCAGTATATCCCTATGATGGAATAGTATTCAGTCATAAGAAGGAATAAATTATTGAATCATGTTACAATGTGGATGAACCTCAAAAGCACTGTTCTAAGAGGACAAATTGGCAAAAGGTTGCATATTGCATGATCCCATCAATGTGAAATGTCCAGAATAGAAAACTTCACAGAGAAAAAGCATAGACTGTTGACTGACAGGGGTTGAGGATAACGGAATGGAGAGTGTCTGCTTCACTCTTTTTTTTCTTTTTAATTTTTCTTTTGCTTTTTACTTTTACAGAGTTTTGTGGTTTACAAATATGTATGATCCCAGATTTTTTTTTTTTTTTGAACATCTCATTTTTTACTGGACTCAGACTTAGAAGTAGAAGCTCTCAGAGAGGACAGTCTCCATCTCTGGGCAATCTGTTCCTGCTGTTTTTCTTTGGCTTCCTTCACTCTCTTGGCCAAAAGTTTAGCAAATTCTGCAGCCTCTTCCTTATTTTTCTTAGTACACTGTTTCTTCAGAGCAATACACCGGTGCTTGTGCTGCAGAACACATGGAATAACAAGATGCTGAATCTTAGGTGTTGCGGTCCTAGGTTTCTTACCTTCTTTGTTGAGGGGCTTTCTCATAACATACTGGCGGACATCATCTTCTTTAGAGAGATTGAAAAGCTTGTGGATTCTGCTAGCTCTTTTGGTATCCAGGTGACAAGGCACGGTAGTATCAGTGAGTCCAGGAATATCCTTCTCTCCTTTTTTGATGATGACCAAATTGAGAACACTCAGATTAGCATCCACAATGCAACCCTGTACAGATTTGCACTTCCTTTCCCCAGTCCTCCTCGGTCTGTAACAGGAGTGGCCCTTACTCAGCAGCAGGCAGACTTGGCCATGGGTCAAGACACCCTGCTTCATGGGGAAACCCTGTTTGTCCTTCCCCCCACTGATTCAGACCACATAACGCTTCCGTTCTTCACCCAAACTGTCAGCAGCAACTTCTGTGGCCATATGGTTCTCATAGGAGGTACCAAGTTTTCATTTATCATCCATTTCAATAAGTTTCTGGCAGCCCACAGCCGGGAAGGAGATGTTCAGCTTCACTCTGAAGTGGCCGACAGCCTGCAGGCGCCATGAAAAGCGCCTGCTTCACTCTTGTGGGGTTTCCTCTGAGGCTGATAAAATGTTTTGCAACTAGACATAAGTGGTACTTGCACAACACTGTGAATGTACTGAATGGCACTGAATTGTACACTTCAAGGTGATTAACTCTGTGTGAGCTTCCCTCAATTAAAAATACAAGTATATAAGTACATATATATATATACAAGGCATAGTTTTTGGTGGCTTTTTGTTTTTTGCTTGTTTTTTAATTGAAGTATAGCTGATTTACAATGTTATATTAGTTTCAGGTGTAGAGCAAAGCAAATCAGTTATATATACACACACATTTATTTTTCAGAATATTTTCCCTTATAGGTTATTACAAAATATTGAGTACAGCTTCCTGTGCTATACAATAGGTCCTTGTTGGTTATTTCTTTTTTTGTTTATCCCAAAAGTTTAGCAAATTCTGCAGCCTCTTCCTTATTTTTCTTAGTACACTGTTTCTTCAGAGCAATACACCGGTGCTTGTGCTGCAGAACACATGGAATAACAAGATGCTGAATCTTAGGTGTTGCGGTCCTAGGTTTCTTACCTTCTTTGTTGAGGGGCTTTCTCATAACATACTGGCGGACATCATCTTCTTTAGAGAGATTGAAAAGCTTGTGGATTCTGCTAGCTCTTTTGGTATCCAGGTGACAAGGCACGGTAGTATCAGTGAGTCCAGGAATATCCTTCTCTCCTTTTTTGATGATGACCAAATTGAGAACACTCAGATTAGCATCCACAATGCAACCCTGTACAGATTTGCACTTCCTTTCCCCAGTCCTCCTCGGTCTGTAACAGGAGTGGCCCTTACTCAGCAGCAGGCAGACTTGGCCATGGGTCAAGACACCCTGCTTCATGGGGAAACCCTGTTTGTCCTTCCCGCCACTGATTCAGACCACATAACGCTTCCGTTCTTCACCCAAACTGTCAGCAGCAACTTCTGTGGCCATATGGTTCTCATAGGAGGTACCAAGTTTTCATTTATCATCCATTTCAATAAGTTTCTGGCAGCCCACAGCCGGGAAGGAGATGTTCAGCTTCACTCTGAAGTGGCCGACAGCCTGCGAGGCGCCATGAAAAAGCGCCTGCTTCACTCTTGTGGGGTTTCCTCTGAGGCTGATAAAATGTTTTGCAACTAGACATAAGTGGTACTTGCACAACACTGTGAATGTACTGAATGGCACTGAATTGTACACTTCAAGGTGATTAACTCTGTGTGAGCTTCCCTCAATTAAAAATACAAGTATATAAGTACATATATATATATACAAGGCATAGTTTTTGGTGGCTTTTTGTTTTTTGCTTGTTTTTTAATTGAAGTATAGCTGATTTACAATGTTATATTAGTTTCAGGTGTAGAGCAAAGCAAATCAGTTATATATACACACACATTTATTTTTCAGAATATTTTCCCTTATAGGTTATTACAAAATATTGAGTACAGCTTCCTGTGCTATACAATAGGTCCTTGTTGGTTATCTGTTTGACATATAGTAATGTATTTATGTTTATCCCAAGCTCCTCATTTATCCCTCCCTTCCCTTTCCCCTTTAACCCTAAGTTTGTTTTCTATGTCTGTAGGTCTCCTTCTGTTTTGTAAATAAGTTCCTTTGCATCATATTTTTAGATTCTACATATAAATATCATCTGATATTTGTCTTCCTGTGTCTGGCTTACTTCACTTAGATGGCAATCTCTACGTCCATGTTGTTGTGAATGGCAATATTTCATTCTTTTTATGACTAAATAATATTCCACTATGTATACATACCACATGCTCTCTATCCATTCTTCTATCAATGGACATTCAGGTTGTTTCCAAGTCATGGCTTCTGTAAATAGCGCCACTATGACTGTTTGGGTGCATGTATCTTGTTGAATTATGGCCTTCTCCAGATATATGACTAGGAGTGGGACTCTAGGATCATATGCTAGCTCTTTTTTTTTTTTTAAAACCTTTATTTTACTTTTAACATTTACAGAGTTTTGTTGTTTACAGATATGTATGTTCTCAGATTAGTCATATGTATCCCTCCATTCCCTCCCCTCCCGACCATCACACAGTACCCCTGAAGGATCCCCTTTTCTCACAGAGCAATGACTAGAGCTATTTTCTTCACTTATGATAGTACAGGCCTTCATGCTACTTCCTTTACACCTCTCACCCACTGTTCCTTCCCCACAATGTCCATATGTCCACTGTCCATGTCTGTCTTTCTGTCGCTTCACTGTGTGTGCCATCATCACCATCCTACTAGATTCCATATGTATGTGTTAATATACTGTATTTGTCCTTCTCTTTCTGACTGACTTCACTTTTGATGATACGTTCTAGATCCAGCCACCTCATTAGGGTTGATTCTTCTGCATTTCTCTTTACAGCTGTGTAGTATTCCATTGTATATATGTACCAGAGCTTTTGGATCCATTCGCTCGTCGATGGGCATCTAGGTTGCTTCCATGTTCTAGCTATTGTATAGAGAGCTGCAATGAACATTGGGGTACAGGTGCTTCTTTCAGTTTTGATTTTGTCAGGGTATAAGCCTAAGAGTGGGATTGCTGGGTCATATGGTGCTTCTATTTTTAGTTTTTTAAGAAATCTCCGGACTGTCTTCCATAGAGGCTGTATCAATTTACACTCCACCAGCAATGCAGGAGTGTTCCCTTTTCTTCGCACCTCCAGCATTTATTGTCTGTCGATTTGTGGATGATGGCCATTCTGACGGGTGTGAGGTGATATCTCATTGTAGTTTTGATTTGCATTTCTCTTTTTTCGCAGCCATCCTCCAGCTTATTGCTGTGATTTTGGATGATGCATTCTGATCTTACATTACATAAAAAAGTATACATACCACATGCTCTCTATCCATTCTTCTATCAATGGACATTCAGGTTGTTTCCAAGTCATGGCTTCTGTAAATAGCGCCACTATGACTGTTTGGGTGCATGTATCTTGTTGAATTATGGCCTTCTCCAGATATATGACTAGGAGTGGGACTCTAGGATCATATGCTAGCTCTTTTTTTTTAAAACCTTTATTTTACTTTTAACATTTACAGAGTTTTGTTGTTTACAGATATGTATGTTCTCAGATTAGTCATATGTATCCCTCCATTCCCTCCCCTCCCGACCATCACACAGTACCCCTGAAGGATCCCCTTTTCTCACAGAGCAATGACTAGAGCTATTTTCTTCACTTATGATAGTACAGGCCTTCATGCTACTTCCTTTACACCTCTCACCCACTGTTCCTTCCCCACAATGTCCATATGTCCACTGTCCATGTCTGTCTTTCTGTCGCTTCACTGTGTGTGCCATCATCACCATCCTACTAGATTCCATATGTATGTGTTAATATACTGTATTTGTCCTTCTCTTTCTGACTGACTTCACTTTTGATGATACGTTCTAGATCCAGCCACCTCATTAGGGTTGATTCTTCTGCATTTCTCTTTACAGCTGTGTAGTATTCCATTGTATATATGTACCAGAGCTTTTGGATCCATTCGCTCGTCGATGGGCATCTAGGTTGCTTCCATGTTCTAGCTATTGTATAGAGAGCTGCAATGAACATTGGGGTACAGGTGCTTCTTTCAGTTTTGATTTTGTCAGGGTATAAGCCTAAGAGTGGGATTGCTGGGTCATATGGTGCTTCTATTTTTAGTTTTTTAAGAAATCTCCGGACTGTCTTCCATAGAGGCTGTATCAATTTACACTCCCACCAGCAATGCAGGAGTGTTCCCTTTTCTTCGCACCCCCTCCAGCATTTATTGTCTGTCGATTTGTGGATGATGGCCATTCTGACGGGTGTGAGGTGATATCTCATTGTAGTTTTGATTTGCATTTCTCTAATTATTAGTGAAGTTGAGCATCGTTTCATGTGTTTTTGGGCCATCTGTATGTCATCGTTGGAGAGGTGTCTGTTTAGGTCCTTTTCCCATTTTTTGATTGGGTTGTTCGTTTTTCCAGTGCTGAGTTGTCTGAGTTGCTTGTAGATTTTGGAGATTAATTCTTTGTCTGTTGTTTCATTTGCTATGATTTTCTCCCACTCTGTGGGCTGTCAGTTCAGCTTTTTTGTAATTTCTTTAACTGTACAAAAGCTTTTAAGTTTCATTAGGTCCCACATGTTCATTTGTCTTTTTAGTTCCACTATTCTAGTAGGTGGGTCAGAGAAGATCTTGCTTTGATTGATGTCCTTAAGGGTTTTGCCTATATTCTCCTCTAAGAGTTTGATGGTTTCTGATCTTACATTGAGGTCTTTAATCCATTTTGAGTTGATCTTTGTGTATGGGGTCAGGGTATGTTCCAACTTCATTTTCTTGCATGTAGCTGTCCAATTCTCCCAGCACCACTTGTTGAAGAGGCTGTCTTTGTCCCATTTTAGCTAGCTCTTTTTTAGTTTTTAAGAAATCTCTATACTCTTCTCCATAGTGGTTCCACTAATTTACATTCCCACCAACAGTGTAGGATCCTTTTTCTCCACACCCTCTCCAGCATATACAATTTGTAAACATTTTTTTTTAAAATCAGGGTGTTTATTTTTTCTCTAAATTCCTGGTTTAATAAGGACCTGTTTATTTTGAGAAAAAAAGGTCCCAAACATCATTTTTGTGGGTTCACAAAAATAACTCACAGTATCAATTTAAGAAAACAAATCTTAAGACTATTACAGTAGTTATTTTTCTAGAGGATGCATCTGACATGCCAACTCTCATTCACAAAAATACATTGCTACATTTGTGTTGAACAGCCCCACGTAGCATGCTTACGTGGGATATAACACACGTACCTCTAACTCAAAGCTGCTCTTAGGTGCTACTGAACTAATGAGATTGCCTTTGTAGTTAGGGAAGCAACTACTGAACTTGAGTATGAATGGAAAGCACTGTACTCTCTGCATAACAAGAGATTATTTTGGAGACAGTTGATAAAAAACCATACATCCTTTTTATTGTTAAGTCATAAAGAGGTATCAAAATTAAAAGCAAAAATTACAGGGTAAGACTCAACGTAAATACTAGGACGGTTAAATGAAGTGAAAACAGGACTGGGTGCAGGGCAATAGGAATAATGAACACAGGAAGGAATGGACGGGGAGAACAGTGAGCACATGCTGATGATACCAGCGGAGAGGATCTGGTGAACATTTTGATCTTAAACAAGCGCCTGGGTGAAGAAATAACAGGGCTTCCCCTGGTGGTCCAGTGGGTAAGGACACCGCCTTGCAGTGCAAGGGGCGCCGGTTCGAGCCCTGGCCTGGGAAGATCCCACGTGCCGCGGAGCGGCTGGACTGATGTGTCCAATCACGGAGCCGGAGCTCTGGAGCGCATGCGCCCAGAGCCCGTGCTCTGCAACGACAGACGCCACCGCGATGGGAGGCCCACAGGAGCCAAAGAACGAAGACGAATGAAAATAGAGAAATTAAGGACCAATAGAAGTGGCCCGCCCACTCCCCTCCCTCCCCAGCCCGACCCCCGCCCAGAGTAAATAAATAAATAAAAAAAGAAAAAGAAATAACAGGCCATGATTTGTAAACCCCACTACGTGCTCAAGAGTCATCCTCACCATTGGCGTGGTCTCTGTCGTCCTCTCCTTCCCCAGTCTCTTTTTCATCATCCTTGATCAACTCCAGCTGTGAGAAACAGACACAAACAGGGTGGAACTAGAGGCACAGATGGAGTTAGAGGCCCCTGATCCTGCTTCCACCATCTCTTTCAGCTCTTTCCAGTGACTGCCACTCCCTTGTCCCCCGATCTTCATTATCATCATCATCCGGCAGGTCCCCCTCCTCAGCAGAGTCATCTGCACCCACCTCAGACTCCATCTTCACATTAGCCTCATCTTTCTTCAGGGAGCTGCTGCTTTGCACCTCTTCTGACTTATCATTCTTCCTCTCTCCTTGTTTTACTCTGTTCCTTTTCAATTTTTCCGAGGCTTTCCAGTAAAGAATCCACATTTTGTTTTTTATCTGGGTCAACTCCTTCTTAATGGTCTGAAGGTCATTTCCTTTCAACTGTTCACACTTAAAAGAAGATGCCACTGTCCACTCTTAAAATTGAAGTCACTTTTGCCCCTTCTTGAAGTGTTTCCTGACACATGCTGGCATTTGGAGGGCACTACAGCCCGAGAAATAGGAGGAGGAGGAGGAACACATGCTGGGTAACTGTGCCTTCTGTCATAATAATCCCATTGAAAGTCATAGTCCAAGTCAAAAGATGAACCGAGTAGAGGGGATGGAGAAGGGTGCTCTGGTACTGATCCATACATCTCCGCTTGCAGATCATTCCACATCTGTTTTACCTTGGTTCACTTTTGTCTCTGCAGCCACATTAATATCTAAAACCTGGCCAGCAATCATTCTGCCATCCTCTTCTGCCACAGAAGCCCGGGCATTTCTCTCATTAACATACTGAATGAAGGCAAAGCCATTATGAACAGAGCAACCCACTGTTTTGCTGTATTTTGAGAAGATTGCCTCCATGTCAGATTTCTTGACCAAGGGGTACTGAGATTCCCAATGAATACACAAGAGTTCACAGAGCGAGGATCTCTCTTACTGGTAACATTGCTGGCCATTGTCTTTGATGATACGCTGTCTCACAAAGCTGGACAATGAGGCTGAAGATCAAAAAAAAATCTCATGGGAGGGGGATGGGAGAAGAGATTTGATTCTGAATCTCTTACTCCTGAGTTCTATGTGGAGAAGCCGACCACTGCTCGAGGTCAGCTACACAGCAGCAAATGCTCGGCATTCTTCTCTTCACAAAAATGGCCCTCTATTTGTAGACTTTTTTGATGATGGCCACTCTGACTGGTATGAGATGATACTTCACTGTAGTTTTGATTTTCCTTTCTCTAATAATTAGCCATGTTGAGCATCTTTCATGTTCCTTTTGGTCATCTGTATGTCTCCTTTGAAATGTCTATTTAGATCTTCTGCTCATTTTTTGATTGAGTTGGTTTTTTAATTGAGCATTATGAGTTGTTTGTATATTTTGGAGATTAGTCCTTGTCAGTCACATCATTTGCAAGTATTTTCTCCCATTCTGTTGGTTGCCTTTTCATTTTGTTTAAGGCTTCCTTTGCTGTGCAAATTTTTTAAGTTTAACTAGGTTTTATTTGTTTTTTTTTTTGTTTCCACTTCCATAACTCTAGGAGACTGATTCAAAAAGACTGATTGCTGCATTGTATGTCAAAGTGAAATGTTCTCTCTACATTTCTTTCCAGGAGTTTTATACTGTCCGATGTTACATTTAGGTCTTTAATCCATTTTGATTTCATTTTTCTGTATGGTGTTAGGGAGTTTTGCAATTTCATACTGCTGTCCAGTTTTCCTAGCACCGCTTATTGAAGAGACTGTCTTTTCTCCATTGTCTATTCTTCCCTCAGTTGTCATAGATTAGTTGAGTATAAGTTCATAGGTTTGTTTCTGAGCTTTCGTTTTGTTTTTAATTGCAGGACAGTTGTGTATCTCTGGGTTTTCTATTCTGCTCCACTGATCTATATTTCTGTTTTTGTGCCAGTATCATACTGTTTTGATGACTGTTGCTTTATAGTATAATCTGAAGTGAGGGAGCCTGATCCCTCCAGTTCCATTTTCCTTTCTAAAGATTGCTTTGGGTATTCAGGCTCTTTTGTGCTTCCATACATTGAAAAAAAAATTTGTTCTAGTTCTGTAAAAAGCACCACTGGTAATTTGATAAGGATTGCACTGAATCTGTTATACTGCCTTGGATAGTATAGTCATTTTGACATAATTTGTCGACCTTTGTTCTAAGCCAATAAGCCAAGAGCTGAGGAACTGAAGCATACCATTTGCCCATGTGAAGAGTAGTCAAAGCTATTCAGCAGTGCTGCAGGAGGGAAGGAATATGCAGTCTCACACTTCCCTAAAATTCCTATCCGGCACCACACACCTACAAAGGCAGGAAAGTGTTTAAGAAGATTTGTTGTCTAAGTCAAGTCTTAAATTACAGAGGAAAGGGTGTTCCACTTGTAGCATGTGGTAGGTTATTTGTATTTTTGAGTTCGGTTTTAATTGTAGCATTATGAGTTGTTCTGTATATTTTGGAGTTTTTATTTTTTTTTTCCTTGTCAGTCACATCATTTGCAAGTATTTTCTCCCATTCTGTTGGTTGCCTTTTCATTTTGTTTAAGGCTTCCTTTGCTGTGCAAAATTTTTAAGTTTAACTAGGTTTTATTTGTTTTTTTTTTTGTTTCCACTTCCATAACTCTAGGAGACTGATTCAAAAAGACTGATTGCTGCATTGTATGTCAAAGTGAAATGTTCTCTCTACATTTCTTTCCAGGAGTTTTATACTGTCCGATGTTACATTTAGGTCTTTAATCCATTTTGATTTCATTTTTCTGTATGGTGTTAGGGAGTTTTGCAATTTCATACTGCTGTCCAGTTTTCCTAGCACCGCTTATTGAAGAGACTGTCTTTTCTCCATTGTCTATTCTTCCCTCAGTTGTCATAGATTAGTTGAGTATAAGTTCATAGGTTTGTTTCTGAGCTTTCGTTTTGTTTTTAATTGCAGGACAGTTGTGTATCTCTGGGTTTTCTATTCTGCTCCACTGATCTATATTTCTGTTTTTGTGCCAGTATCATACTGTTTTGATGACTGTTGCTTTATAGTATAATCTGAAGTGAGGGAGCCTGATCCCTCCAGTTCCATTTTCCTTTCTAAAGATTGCTTTGGGTATTCAGGCTCTTTTGTGCTTCCATACATTGAAAAAAAAATTTGTTCTAGTTCTGTAAAAAGCACCACTGGTAATTTGATAAGGATTGCACTGAATCTGTTATACTGCCTTGGATAGTATAGTCATTTTGACATAATTTGTCGACCTTTGTTCTAAGCCAATAAGCCAAGAGCTGAGGAACTGAAGCATACCATTTGCCCATGTGAAGAGTAGTCAAAGCTATTCAGCAGTGCTGCAGGAGGGAAGGAATATGCAGTCTCACACTTCCCTAAAATTCCTATCCGGCACCACACACCTACAAAGGCAGGAAAGTGTTTAAGAAGATTTGTTGTCTAAGTCAAGTCTTAAATTACAGAGGAAAGGGTGTTCCACTTGTAGCATGTGGTAGGTACAAAAGACATTTAATATTGGACTCAAGAGGGAGATGAAATGGGGAGACATATGAGTAAGAAGGGAAATAAAAGCCACAACATTAGGGCATGAAGGAAACTTGGATTTTTCCAAGGGAAAGGCAGTGGGAAGTCTATCTAGGTTTTTCAGCAAAGGAGGTAGAAAACCAGATTTACTTTTTTGGAGACAGGACTCTCAGTGTGTCCAGATGATGGCTTCAGAGAGAGAGCTACTAGAAACCAGGAGAGACTTTGCAAAAAAATCTGAATGACACAGCATACAAATAGAGCTTCAAGGCAAATTCTCATGAAAAATAAAAGTTGGCCTATTGAAGGTTTTCTACATCAGCCTCATTTTTCAAATAGGAACAATAAACATTTTTATTTTTCCAAAAAGCTCAATAAAGACCAACATAAGGATTTAGTGACCAGGCCTAGAAAGAGTTGAGTAAGCAAAAATAATAGAAAAATATAATATAAAATGAGAATCTATTTTTCACTTTTACTGAGGCCAATCAGGAGCTTGCAGTTTTCCATGAATAACAACTGAAGCAGGAAACCATGCTAATTATTATTATTATTATTATCATTATTATTACTATTACTATTTATGTTAATAACAATATTCAATGGAACTATTTAAGTAGAGGATGGCTCAAGAGGCAAAGACAGTCTAAGGCAAAGACGTATCAAAATTTCATTTGCAGCCTATGGTCTCCTTAGCATCAGTAATTAATATTCTCTCCCTGAACAAATAAGCATTGAGGAGATCAGTGAATTACTGAAATCATGCTTTTCACAGGAAATGATGGAGAACAAGCAGAATGGAAGTACTGGGGTCACACTTGTGATTATTATCATGACAAAATGCTTCTGAGGAACAGCTTGACCAAAGGCACCTGCACCATAGTGCCTGGCAGATGAACAGCTTCAAGACAACTGAAAATCAAAACAAATCTCAGGTTCAGTTTTAATGAATTTAAACATTGGAAAAATGCACATTTTACTCCAGCCATCAATTCTTGGCAGATTTTTTGGATTTGGTTTTGTTTTCTTTTTTCCTGCCAATGTTGGATGTTATAATGGGTTTCCTCACAATCTATTTCAAATACACCACTAAGGGCACTGGATTCTTGGTGCTGCCAAGGCGGTGACTTGTTAGAACCCGGGCTTTGGAGTCCGAGAGATGTGAGTTCAAATCTTCATTCTGGCATTAAGTACATGTGACTAACAGCCACTCTGTGTCTCAGCTTTCCTCTCTGTAAGATGGTGATGATGATACTATCTAACCTTGCAGAATTTTAAAGGGTTATGGTTCCAAGGTGATGCCTAGCACCTGGCATACGTGTCAACAAGTGAAAGTTTCTGTGGAATGATTATTAGGCTGCACCCCTTCTCCTGCTCATGGGAGATAAAAGAAACAGTCCACATTAGGTCAGATCCTGCACTGAGTTCACTGACTTTCAAGAAATATGTGTTGTTTGAATGTGAATGAGTACATGATCCTTTCTGGTAACTTTGACTTCCCACCCAGTTTCTAGAACCGTCTTACTTTCACTTTCCTAAATAGCAAGTGGATCTTCTTGTACATCAGTTACAACAAGCCCTGACTGACAGATCAATGGGATCCCTGAAGGTCATGGAGGTGGCACAGAGAGACAGGCCATTAGCCTTGAGAGCGGGGTCAGAGAGAGGGCAAGCTCCATCTGTGGCTAGGTGTGCTCCAGTGAGCACTTTTTATATTCAGCATTGTAAAGGTCTCTCTTGGAGCCAAGGAATACTGTCAATTATTGCTACTAATAATACCACTCATTAAGGGTTTACTATGTGCCAGACACTTGACTTAGCATTATCTCACGGAATCCTCATGATGCACCGTAAGGTCCAAATCTCTATTATTCACCGTTTTATTCTGAGAAAACTGGAAACCTAGAGATAATACATAATTTTCCCAGATTACCCAGCTGGAATTCAGACTCCAGGTATCTGGTTCTAAAAATTCCAAGGACTTACCCCCCATACTACTCCAAGCAAATACAGACCCTTAGACAAATGCCATAAACATATCACCTGCCTGGGTTTCCGGTGGTACCGTAACAAAAGACCATAAACTGGGCGGCTTTAGCAGCAGAAAATTATTGTCTCACAGCTCTGGAGGCTGGAAGTCTGAGATCAAGGTACTGGCAGGGTTGCTTCTCCTGAGGGCTGTGAGGAAAACCCGTTCTCTGCCTCTCTCCTAGCATCTGATGGTTTGCTGGCAATCTTTGGCATTCCTTGACGTATATTTCCACCTCCATTTTCACATGATAGTCTCTCCATTAACATGCCTATCTCCAAATTGCCCCTCTTAACAGGGACACCAGTTATATTGGATTAGGAGACCACTCTACTCCGGGATGGCCTTGTCTTAACTAATTACATCTGCAATAGCCCTGTCTCCAAATAAGATCACATTCTGAAGTCTGGAGATCCAGACCTCGACAGTGAATGGTGAGGTCTGGGGTCGGGAGTGGGGAGGAGTTCAAACAATTCAACCCGTAACATCACACAAACCCATTTGTTTTTTCTTCCCCCTAAATTAAAACCTTCTCGCACTGAGTTCACTGACTTTCAAGAAATATGTGTTGTTTGAATGTGAATGAGTACATGATCCTTTCTGGTAACTTTGACTTCCCACCCAGTTTCTAGAACCGTCTTACTTTCACTTTCCTAAATAGCAAGTGGATCTTCTTGTACATCAGTTACAACAAGCCCTGACTGACAGATCAATGGGATCCCTGAAGGTCATGGAGGTGGCACAGAGAGACAGGCCATTAGCCTTGAGAGCGGGGTCAGAGAGAGGGCAAGCTCCATCTGTGGCTAGGTGTGCTCCAGTGAGCACTTTTTATATTCAGCATTGTAAAGGTCTCTCTTGGAGCCAAGGAATACTGTCAATTATTGCTACTAATAATACCACTCATTAAGGGTTTACTATGTGCCAGACACTTGACTTAGCATTATCTCACGGAATCCTCATGATGCACCGTAAGGTCCAAATCTCTATTATTCACCGTTTTATTCTGAGAAAACTGGAAACCTAGAGATAATACATAATTTTCCCAGATTACCCAGCTGGAATTCAGACTCCAGGTATCTGGTTCTAAAAATTCCAAGGACTTACCCCCCATACTACTCCAAGCAAATACAGACCCTTAGACAAATGCCATAAACATATCACCTGCCTGGGTTTCCGGTGGTACCGTAACAAAAGACCATAAACTGGGCGGCTTTAGCAGCAGAAAATTATTGTCTCACAGCTCTGGAGGCTGGAAGTCTGAGATCAAGGTACTGGCAGGGTTGCTTCTCCTGAGGGCTGTGAGGAAAACCCGTTCTCTGCCTCTCTCCTAGCATCTGATGGTTTGCTGGCAATCTTTGGCATTCCTTGACGTATATTTCCACCTCCATTTTCACATGATAGTCTCTCCATTAACATGCCTATCTCCAAATTGCCCCTCTTAACAGGGACACCAGTTATATTGGATTAGGAGACCACTCTACTCCGGGATGGCCTTGTCTTAACTAATTACATCTGCAATAGCCCTGTCTCCAAATAAGATCACATTCTGAAGTCTGGAGATCCAGACCTCGACAGTGAATGGTGAGGTCTGGGGTCGGGAGTGGGGAGGAGTTCAAACAATTCAACC
This sequence comes from Tragulus kanchil, assembly GCA_022376925.1. NCBI lineage: Eukaryota > Metazoa > Chordata > Mammalia > Artiodactyla > Tragulidae > Tragulus > Tragulus kanchil. The sequence continues at coordinate 109,836,568 of JAIOJX010000002.1, read as the reverse complement.
CGTAACATCACACAAACCCATTTGTCTTCACTAATTAAACTCTCATAATCTAACTCAGGGATACCAGGTGCAGGGGGCAGGCTTTCTACACATTCACAAGTATCCTGCAAGTTGTAACTCTTATTCCAAACCCCACAGAGCCATTTATCCTAAGTCAGAAAGGAGAACTGAAAAGGGAGCCAGTGCAAAAGATGTCAGACCAAAGACAAATGTTTCCTTAGGGGCAACGACGTTCAGAAATTTGAGTAATAAGCTTTTTAGAAATAAAAAATGTTTTTGGCCACTTCTATTGGTCTTTCATTTATCTGTTTTCATTCATCTTTGTTCTTTGGCCTGTGTGGGCCTCCCATCACAGTTGCCTCTCTCTCAGCAGAGCACTGACTCTGGGCGCATGTGCTCCAGAGCTCCGGCTCGGTAGTTGGGCACATTGGTCCAGTCACTCCATGGCATGTGGGATCTTCCCAGGCCAGGGATCAAACCGGTGCCCCTTGCACTGCAAGATGATGTCCTTACCCACTGGACGACCAGGGAAGTCTCCGAGTAGTAAGTTTTGAAGAGTGGATATGGGAGGAACAAAGGTTGAGTTTTGCAAAATCATAGGTCACCCCCAAGACAACACATAGCTTTACTCTCTTGATTACAAATGGGGGTGAGGGGTTGAAGTGGAATTTCTTTTGTGTGTCTTTCAATGCCCTCGGTGGCTCAGGAATAGTGAATCACTTCTTCAGGAATAGTGAATCGCTTCTAAGGTAAAGCACTTCCTTCAAACCCAGGGGAAACAAAAGTAGGCAGATAAAAATAAAAGGATAATGCAGGAAGCAAATTCATGAACAACCTGAAATCTGAACACAGCTTCTTTATGTTCCTTAAGAAGGACCTGTTCTGTGGCCAATGTAGGAATAAGAACCTAAAACTGAACACTAAAAATGAAACCTCCTGGCATTTCCCAAACTCACACAGGAAATCTCACACCAACAGATAATAGATATGAAGTCAAATGCAGGTTTCTGAGGACTTCCCTGATGGTCTGGTCCACTAGCCAGGACTCTGCACTCCCAGTGCAGGAAGCCTAGATTCCATCCCTTGTCAGGGAACTAGATCCCACATGCTATAAATAAGATCCCACATGGCTAAGTAAATAAATATATTTTTTATGAATGCAGAATCCTTTGTCTAGCAATGGTTGTAGATAGATTTACATTTGCTTATTCTTTCAACATTTACTTCCTGAGTAACTGGCATTTGCTGAGCACCGTCCCAGGTTCTGAAAATAAATACATCAAGGTTAGCTTACAGATTAGGTGGATCCCAGACTATGAGTAATTAAAACATAGATCTGCAAGGGATTTCAGGAGTCAGTTTTGCAGAAAGAAGAGAGGCAAACGAGATAGAGGAAGGCACGTATCTTATATCTCTGTCACGTGTTTGCTAACGAATTCATCACAGCAACCTTTCGAGATGACATTTTTCACACAAGTCAGGATTTTAGTCTCATTCCTACCATTTCTTAGGAACCATAGTAGCTGAATCCCTCCTTTTTCCAGCACTGGGGGACCCGGGGCAAACCGTGCCCTTGCACTGCAAGATGATGTCCTTACCCACTGGACGACCAGGGAAGTCTCCGAGTAGTAAGTTTTGAAGAGTGGATATGGGAGGAACAAAGGTTGAGTTTTGCAAAATCATAGGTCACCCCCAAGACAACACATAGCTTTACTCTCTTGATTACAAATGGGGGTGAGGGGTTGAAGTGGAATTTCTTTTGTGTGTCTTTCAATGCCCTCGGTGGCTCAGGAATAGTGAATCACTTCTTCAGGAATAGTGAATCGCTTCTAAGGTAAAGCACTTCCTTCAAACCCAGGGGAAACAAAAGTAGGCAGATAAAAATAAAAGGATAATGCAGGAAGCAAATTCATGAACAACCTGAAATCTGAACACAGCTTCTTTATGTTCCTTAAGAAGGACCTGTTCTGTGGCCAATGTAGGAATAAGAACCTAAAACTGAACACTAAAAATGAAACCTCCTGGCATTTCCCAAACTCACACAGGAAATCTCACACCAACAGATAATAGATATGAAGTCAAATGCAGGTTTCTGAGGACTTCCCTGATGGTCTGGTCCACTAGCCAGGACTCTGCACTCCCAGTGCAGGAAGCCTAGATTCCATCCCTTGTCAGGGAACTAGATCCCACATGCTATAAATAAGATCCCACATGGCTAAGTAAATAAATATATTTTTTATGAATGCAGAATCCTTTGTCTAGCAATGGTTGTAGATAGATTTACATTTGCTTATTCTTTCAACATTTACTTCCTGAGTAACTGGCATTTGCTGAGCACCGTCCCAGGTTCTGAAAATAAATACATCAAGGTTAGCTTACAGATTAGGTGGATCCCAGACTATGAGTAATTAAAACATAGATCTGCAAGGGATTTCAGGAGTCAGTTTTGCAGAAAGAAGAGAGGCAAACGAGATAGAGGAAGGCACGTATCTTATATCTCTGTCACGTGTTTGCTAACGAATTCATCACAGCAACCTTTCGAGATGACATTTTTCACACAAGTCAGGATTTTAGTCTCATTCCTACCATTTCTTAGGAACCATAGTAGCTGAATCCCTCTCCTTTTTTCCAGCATAATTTGTAGACACACCACTAGGAACCATTTTGCTTTGGAGCTCTTCCAGTCTAGTGGAGACCAGAGTTATTCAAGGAAGAAGATACTCTCCCTATTTGGAGGACACTAATGGTCTTAAGGAATTGGAAGACACATCAAAAGGTTGTTTCCACAACAAAGGCAATGAGACCAGAAAATACTCTACTAGGGAAGAGGTTGAAAACTGGCAACCTCTATAGGTCACCTCCTGCCTGCAGATATATTTCTTAGACCTATGCTTCCCACCTCCACACCTCACCTAATTTCTTATATTGCAAATCTCAAATCTAAAGTTCCAATAATAATATAATAATATTCAGAGGTCCCTAACACACATACATTTTTTCCCTGAACTATTTGAAAATAAGTTGCAGACCACAGAATATTTCATTCTGGAATACTTCAGTATTTGTTGTTATTTAGTCTCTAAGTCACATCCACCTTTTCTGTGACCCCAAGGACTATAGCCTGCCAAGCTCCTCTGTCCATGGGGCTTCCCAAGGAAGAATATTGGAGTAGCTTGTCTCTTACCTCTCCAAGAGATCTTCCTGACCCAGGGACTGACCCATGTCTCCTGCCTTGCAGGTGGATTCTTTACCACTGAGTCACTAGGGAAGCCTGGGATACTTCCATGGAAATTTCTTAATTATAAGGACTTATTCCATCTCCAATATATCGAGTTCCACTATAACACCTCAGAAAATGAACAATAACTCTGTAATAACATACAGTTCATATTATATGTAACATATAGTTAATATTCCAATTCATATTTTAACATATAGTTCAAATTCCAATAACATATAGTTCATATCTGAGTACACTTAACATACAGTTCATATTCCAGTTTCCCCAGCTGATAAAAGTAATGTCTTTTTTTTTAAGGGTTTTTTTTTGGCCACTTCTACTGCTCTTTCATTTATTTATCTTTGTTCTTTGGCCTGTGTGGGCTTCCCATCACCGTGGCCTCTCTCGTCACAGAGCACCAGCTTCAGGCACATGTGCTCCAGAGCACTGGCTCGGTAGCTGGACACGCCAGTCCAGCCACTCCACAGCACGTGGGATCTTCCCAGGCCAGGGACCAAACTGGCACCCCTTGCACTGCAAGGCAGTATCCTTACCCACTGGACCACCAGGGAAGCCCAAAAGTAATGTCTTATATATGTTATCTAGTTCATTTTTCAATTTGGAGACCCCCACATAAGAATCCAGACTTTCAGTTTTCCTTGAAGAATCTGAAGATCTAACAACACTAAACTTGAATACTCATGCGAGAAAATTAGCTGGAACTAAGCTCTTTTAGTTAGGAGCTATGTTCTTCATTTTGCCATCTTCTTCACCATTTATTACTTTCTCTGAGCATAACTGGCTCCTGAAGAAATCTCTCCATGACTCCTGATGAAAGACTTCCCCTGAAACCACAGTGGAGCAGGAGCAAGCTACCACCTCCATCTATAATATCTGCTTCTGTGCTAAATTTCAGCCACACCAACCCTTCTCTCTCAGTGTTGTCCCCCAACACAAGCTCCAGAGACTAAAGTTTAACAGACATCTAGTGTTGATGAAGCATCTCAAACACAACACGTCCAAAATGGATTGACTTTTCTCTCCTTAGCCCCATTTTGTCCACCGCTTGTCGCATACTAGATGAGGGCAAGTCCTTCCTTCCAGTTGCTAATGTCAGACACTTGAGACTCACACACAATCCTCATCCAATTCATACAGAAATTCCATTGGCTCTGCCTTAAAACTAGATCCAGAACCTGACACTTCTCTTCATCTCTACCACTTCAACTCTGGTATGACCTACCACCATGTTTCACCTGGGCTATTGCAATGCCTCCTTATTAAACATTCATCCTATGGTCAAAACCCTCCCATGGCCTTCCATGTCCCTCAGTTCAAAAGCAAAGTCCTTAAAATAACTGTTAAGGCTCCAAACGATCTTGCCGCTCATTGCCTCTCTGATTGCTTCCTTTACTCTGCTCCCCAGGCCTTCACTCTGCTCCAACCACACTGACCTTCTTGCTGATCCTCAATCAAGCCAGGTGCCCCAAGGCCTTTGCTCCTACTATTCCCTCTACCTGTGACACTCTCCCCCAAGATATCCATTTGACTCACTCCCTCACCTCCTTCTAGTCTATTTTACAATCTTCCTTCTCAATAGAGCTTGTCAGGACCACCCTATTTAAAACTGCAATGTGTCATCCATAGCTCTGACCTTCCCAGTCTTCCTTACCCTGCTTTACTTCCTATTTTTTGCCTACGACAGATCACTGTCTACACTGTACATATGTGTTTATTATGTTTATATTTTACTGTCTACCTTCCTCTGCTAGAATTTAAGGGTCAATTTTGGTCATGATGTGTCCAAGCATGTAAAAGGGCATTTGACATGAGACTGTAAGATAGTGCAACCCCAAAGTACTTTGGCAATTTCTCAACAAGTCAAATATAGAGTTACCCTATGACCCAACAATTCTACTCCCAAAGAATCAAAACATATTCAGACAAATGGTGTATGAATGTATATCAGCTATTTCATCATAGTCCAAAATGTGGAAAAAATTCAAATGTCCATTAATGGATGAGTGGGGGAACAAACTGTGGTATATTCATAAAATGGAATATTATTTGGACATAAAAAGAACGATGTATTGATACATGTTACAATATGGATGAAACTCAGAAACACTGTGCTAAGTGTTAAGAAATCAGATGTAAATGGTCTCACATTGCATGAATTCATTTATATCAAACGTCGAGCTATACCAAAAGAGACAGAAAGCATATTGATAGATACCAGAGGCTAGGGGGAGCAATTGTTTAACAGGGATATATTTTTAGGAGATCTAGAAAGATCCATGTAACACCTGACACTTCTCTTCATCTCTACCACTTCAACTCTGGTATGACCTACCACCATGTTTCACCTGGGCTATTGCAATGCCTCCTTATTAAACATTCATCCTATGGTCAAAACCCTCCCATGGCCTTCCATGTCCCTCAGTTCAAAAGCAAAGTCCTTAAAATAACTGTTAAGGCTCCAAACGATCTTGCCGCTCATTGCCTCTCTGATTGCTTCCTTTACTCTGCTCCCCAGGCCTTCACTCTGCTCCAACCACACTGACCTTCTTGCTGATCCTCAATCAAGCCAGGTGCCCCAAGGCCTTTGCTCCTACTATTCCCTCTACCTGTGACACTCTCCCCCAAGATATCCATTTGACTCACTCCCTCACCTCCTTCTAGTCTATTTTACAATCTTCCTTCTCAATAGAGCTTGTCAGGACCACCCTATTTAAAACTGCAATGTGTCATCCATAGCTCTGACCTTCCCAGTCTTCCTTACCCTGCTTTACTTCCTATTTTTTGCCTACGACAGATCACTGTCTACACTGTACATATGTGTTTATTATGTTTATATTTTACTGTCTACCTTCCTCTGCTAGAATTTAAGGGTCAATTTTGGTCATGATGTGTCCAAGCATGTAAAAGGGCATTTGACATGAGACTGTAAGATAGTGCAACCCCAAAGTACTTTGGCAATTTCTCAACAAGTCAAATATAGAGTTACCCTATGACCCAACAATTCTACTCCCAAAGAATCAAAACATATTCAGACAAATGGTGTATGAATGTATATCAGCTATTTCATCATAGTCCAAAATGTGGAAAAAATTCAAATGTCCATTAATGGATGAGTGGGGGAACAAACTGTGGTATATTCATAAAATGGAATATTATTTGGACATAAAAAGAACGATGTATTGATACATGTTACAATATGGATGAAACTCAGAAACACTGTGCTAAGTGTTAAGAAATCAGATGTAAATGGTCTCACATTGCATGAATTCATTTATATCAAACGTCGAGCTATACCAAAAGAGACAGAAAGCATATTGATAGATACCAGAGGCTAGGGGGAGCAATTGTTTAACAGGGATATATTTTTATTTGGAGTGATAAAATATCTTGGAAAAAGATAGAGATGGAGGTTGTACAACACTGTGAATGTACTAAATGCCACTAATTTATTCACTTTAAATTGATTCATGTCATGCCAAATTCATTCAGTTTAACCTCAGTAAAAGAGAGCACCTCAAAAAACAGGTCTTCAACAAATACTTGTTAAATGGAATGAACAACAAATAAATAAATATGTATGACCCTAAAAACAGCTAACATTAAAAGGTAATCTAGAGCATTTTGGAGACATCTGTGATCCTTGATCAACCACATTTCAGTCACCTTGTTTGGGGAAAAACAGGCATTGGAGTGAATGTTGGCTGGTGGGTCTGTGACCATGGTTGGCAGCCTTGTCTGTTCAAAGAGAACAGGAGACAGAGTCTGGGGTCCTATCTAGGGAAAATAAATCTTTCTTTCCTGGAATTTTCAGAGCCTACTGTCCTCCTACATAACAAGACACATCTCTGACTGCCAGGAGAGAGCAAAGCCTGTGGGAGTTAGTCCCATCTGCCTGCAGAGAAGCTGGGACATTATCTGTCTAATACTGCTTCATCAGAAAGTCTTATGGTTGGGGACCTTTCCCAGTTCTTGCTGTGACCTCAGCCTTAGGACCACATGAAAGAGCATTACCATTCCATGGAGCGGGGGCAGGAGGGAGGAGACAGGCTGCAAGACTGGAACTAAATTAAAAATAAAGCTCCTCTTATTAAATTCATAATTATTGTGAAGCTGTGAAATCTTATTTTAAACCTCCAGCTTCTTTCTTTTGTCCACGGTACAGGCTGCCTGCTTCCGAATCCCTATTTTGCTTTATGGACAATTTCTTTTTAGCATTCTGAGCATTTAACCTTGAAAAATAGTGTTGTTTTGCTGCTGTATTTTCTGATTGTTAGTCTCCAAGCATCTCTGTGGCATCTTTATAAATCTGTAGGAGCTGGTAAATATTTCTTGCCGACCAGCAGCTGAAATCTGAAAATACCAGCTCACTTTTTAGCTGTCAGGCAATTAATGTAATTCAAAGGAAATGAAAGTTATGGGCAACCGGGACTGCTTTTAATAACAGGAGGGTTCCTGGCTCAGGCTCAGAAAGGCAGGAGAGAAGAATCAATAAAAGGCACACAGAAAAGGTAGAAGAGGACATTGAGTTCTCCAGAAACATTTTGTCAGCATCCTGGCAACACTGCTAATCTGTGCCAAGAGAAGCTGAAGGATGCAGCCATTGGTCAACTTAGAGATGAGTCAACCTTCAAGGTCTCACCAGGGCAACCTCTAGCCAATAAACTACTTTTGTGTAAAATGGAAAACAATGCCCTACCTGGAAGGTGAATCAGGAGAAAGGACTCCCTGGGCATGGATACAGCCCCACACTGGAGCACACAGCCTGACGATGGAAAAAGAACTGGATTTCAGCCCTCTTTCTCCAAACTCCTTCCTCTAGCCAAGGGCCTTTGTGCAGTACACAAACCATACAACTGCACACAACAGCCCTATCCAGATCATGCACCACTTCCCCATCCTTCCTAATACTGGTTTCCCATGCTTCCCTGCTAAGTCAAGAATCAGAGCTTGGATTCCAGAGGAAAGAGAAGTACCACTGGCTATACAATTTAACATGAGTTAGACTATGGAGAAGAGGTGAAGGGAGCTCATTTGTGTGGTGATGCTGTTTCATTTCTCAAACCACCCTCAGTAGGTTGGAGGAGGAAAATCACTGCCTCTTAGTCATAAATAGACTAGTCCATGAGCCCTGGGGCTCTACGGTAGGGTTGATGGCAGCCTCGGAGAGGACTCACTCCGAGGGTCACCTTCCAGGACTGCTGCTGCCAGTGCCCACATCCTGGCAGTGAGCCAGAGCCAGCCCATGCCTCCCCAGGAGACCCTTCGATACCAGCAGCCTAGCTTCCAAGAATATGAATCCGTCATTTGTAGCTGAGCAACATGAAGATTCACCACCATTCTGGACAACTGGATCTTGGGAACGCTGCTGTGTTCCAAACTGAGTGCCTATAAATTATCTTTAAATTGCTCTTTTTAGGAGAAGCCACCGGAATCCGGAGCGAGAAGCCGCCGGAACAGAACCCGGAGCGAGAAGTCGCGGCGCCACGAGAAGCCACAGAAGCGCCGCGTTGCGGGTAAGTTCAGCCACTCCAACTGGAGGGCTTGCTGAACGGAGAGGGGAGGTCGCCCACGGGTTGCTGACCAGGGACCGGGCACGAGCCAGACGGGAAAGCTCGCGCCCACCTTTGGGACTTAGACACGTAACCGGCAGTGCACGTGTGCCAGTGGCGGGGGTGCCTGCGCACCCCTAGAGCTGCAGCAGCAGCGGAGGAAGCCGGAGAAAGACTAGGAATTGGAGGCTACTGGCAGGTGCATGGTAGAGCCGGGGCGCCCCCCTTCAACCCGGCACTGCGCACACCGCGGCCCCTGCCTGACTGACTGGGATCAGCCCACCATCCCAGCCAGCACCCAGTATGGCAGTAAAGCCCTCATTATGCTGAACACAAAAACAGAAACCATAGCAACTGGCTCTATAAGGGAAAGACTACGCCATCAAGACACCACCATTAAGAGCAGATTGGTTTCCAACAGGCAGATGAGAAGATAAAAACCAGGGACAATATTTAGCTTTTTTTTTTTTTTTTTTGCTTGTTTTTTTGTGGTGGACTATTTTGCTTATTCAATTGATTGGTCTGGTTTGGGGTTTATTAGTTTGCTTATTCTGTTTTTTTGTTTTTTTTTTTGGTTTTAGTTTTGTTTTTTGTGTTTTTTGTTTGTTTTTTGGTCTCATTAATTTTTTCAGCCCTTTTCAATTTCTAATTTCTTTTTTTGACTTTTATTTTATTGTATTTTTTTTAATTTTAATTTTAATTCTTGGAAACCTCTAATTCTCTTTCCTCTTTCCCACTGCTTTCTCCCTCTATGTTCTAAATGTAAAAGATCTTCCTATCTACCAATATCCTCTAGATAAACTATTTCCTATCTTCCTGTCCCAATACACTAAACAATACACACACTAATCTTTGCTACCTAACCCTATAAAATCCTTCCAAGACGAATCTATTCCTTCTTATTACCTATACACTCTCCTCCTCGTCACCCCCAACACATGTCCTAGTTAAAAAATGCTCTCATTGTAATTATCCAAGCCAGGACCTTGCGCTGGATCTATTTATTCAGGCACTATTTTAATTAATTCAAAGCTTAATGGGAAAGTGTCATCTATGATTGCATGATTTGCCAGAAAGATTTCCTGTGCCTTATCTCTGTAAAACTGGTCAGTTGTGGGGATTGCTGTGTATGTATGTATATCTTACAATTATGTTAGAAAACATCTGCATGCTTTTATGACTGTCACCCATCAGGGATGCACTTCTTGTTCCTCAGATGCTAGTATGTGAACTAATATCACGGAACACCGTAGCAAACCAGACATAGAGCCTACGCCCCCTGACCAATCATCAAACCAAGGATCCTCAGAGTAGCAGCCCTGATTCCAAGACCCCACACTATCAAAATAGAGATTATTCATCTGTAAACAAGACCTAACACCATCCAAGACACAAACCACTGAACCCTTCTAGAAGGACAGAAACGCAAAGGAAGGGAGAATTCAACCAAGAAGCCTGGTGGGGGAAAAAGAACTCCACACACACAGACACACACAAAGAAACAAAAACTAACCTAATAATGAAATAACAGAGAAACACTGCACAAATGAAGGACCAAGCTAGAGAAGCACCGCTTCAAATGATAGAGGAAGAGATAGACAAACTATCTGAAAGAGAATTCAGAAAAACTATACTAATGAGGATGAAAAACACTGAAAACAGAATATTAGAGGAAATTAGTGCATTGAGAAAAGACATGCAGGAAATGAAAAATAAGCAAATAGAGACCACCAACTCAATTGCTGAACTCAAAAATACGATAGAAGGCCTCAACAGTAGAGTATCGGAGGCAGAAGAATGGATAAGCGAGCTGGAAGATAGAATGGTGGAAATAACTGGTGAGGAACAGAACAAAGCCGAAAGAATGAAAAGAACTGAGGATAGTCTCAGAGACCTATGGGACAATATCAAACGCACCAACATTAGAATTATAGGAGTCCCAGAGGAAGAAGAGGGGAAGAAAGGTTACCAAAAAATTCTTGAAGAGGTTATAGTGGAAAACTTCCCCAGCATGGGAAAGGAAATAGTCAACCATGTCCAAGAAGCACAAAGAGTTCCATACAGGATAAACCCCAGAAGAAACACACCAAGGCACATTCTAATCAAACTAATGCAGACTAAATATAAAGACAGATGACTAAAAGCAGCTAGAAGCAAACAACAAATAACATATAAAGGAAACCCCATACGTCTAACTGCGGATCTCTCAACAGAAACCGCGCAGGCCAGAAGAGAATGGCAGGACACATTTAAATGGCTAAAAGAGAATAACCTCCAACCAAGAATTCTCTACCCAGCAAGAATCTCATTCAGAATTGATGAAGAAGTCAAAAGCTTCACAGACAGACAAAAACTAAAAGATGTCTGTACCACAAAACCAGCCCTACAACAAGTGTTAAAGGGTCTGATATAGCCAATAAATACAGAGTAGAAGAAGTCCTACAAATCAAACCCCAGACTTCTAAGAAGATGACAATAGGAACATTCGTATCAATAATTACAATGAGACACCACCTCGCACCTGTCAGAATGGCCATCATCAACAAATCGACAGACAGCAAATGCTGGAAAGGGTGTGGAGAAAAGGGAACCCTCTTGCATTGCTGGTGGGAATGTAAATTGATACAACCTTTATGGAAGACAATATGGAGATTCCTTAAAAAACTAAAAATAGAAGCACCCTATGACCCAGCAATCCCACTATTAGGCCTATATCCTGATGAGGATGCAAAACACCGAAAACAGAATATTAGAGGAAATTAGTGCATTGAGAAAAGACATGCAGGAAATGAAAAATAAGCAAATAGAGACCACCAACTCAATTGCTGAACTCAAAAATACGATAGAAGGCCTCAACAGTAGAGTATCGGAGGCAGAAGAATGGATAAGCGAGCTGGAAGATAGAATGGTGGAAATAACTGGTGAGGAACAGAACAAAGCCGAAAGAATGAAAAGAACTGAGGATAGTCTCAGAGACCTATGGGACAATATCAAACGCACCAACATTAGAATTATAGGAGTCCCAGAGGAAGAAGAGGGGAAGAAAGGTTACCAAAAAATTCTTGAAGAGGTTATAGTGGAAAACTTCCCCAGCATGGGAAAGGAAATAGTCAACCATGTCCAAGAAGCACAAAGAGTTCCATACAGGATAAACCCCAGAAGAAACACACCAAGGCACATTCTAATCAAACTAATGCAGACTAAATATAAAGACAGATGACTAAAAGCAGCTAGAAGCAAACAACAAATAACATATAAAGGAAACCCCATACGTCTAACTGCGGATCTCTCAACAGAAACCGCGCAGGCCAGAAGAGAATGGCAGGACACATTTAAATGGCTAAAAGAGAATAACCTCCAACCAAGAATTCTCTACCCAGCAAGAATCTCATTCAGAATTGATGAAGAAGTCAAAAGCTTCACAGACAGACAAAAACTAAAAGATGTCTGTACCACAAAACCAGCCCTACAACAAGTGTTAAAGGGTCTGATATAGCCAATAAATACAGAGTAGAAGAAGTCCTACAAATCAAACCCCAGACTTCTAAGAAGATGACAATAGGAACATTCGTATCAATAATTACAATGAGACACCACCTCGCACCTGTCAGAATGGCCATCATCAACAAATCGACAGACAGCAAATGCTGGAAAGGGTGTGGAGAAAAGGGAACCCTCTTGCATTGCTGGTGGGAATGTAAATTGATACAACCTTTATGGAAGACAATATGGAGATTCCTTAAAAAACTAAAAATAGAAGCACCCTATGACCCAGCAATCCCACTATTAGGCCTATATCCTGATGAAATCAAAAATGAAAGAGGCACCTGTACCCCAATGTTCATTGCGGCTCTCTATACAATAGCCAGAACATGGAAGCAACCTAGATGTCCATTGACAAATGAATGGATACAGAAGCCCTGGTACATATATACAATGGAATACTACTCAGCTGTTAAAAGAAATGCAGAAGACTCAGTCCTAATGAGGTGGCTGGAGCTAGAACCTATCATAAAAAGTGAAGTAAGTCAAAAAGAGAAAGACAAGTATAGTATACTAACACATATATATGGAATCTAGCAGGATGGTCTTGATAACACCCGCAGGGAACTCATGGAAAAACAGACAGAGCATAGACATAGGGACATTGTGGGGAAGAAATAAGGAGGGGGAGGCATGGAAACAGTAACATGGAAACCTATACTGTCATGTGTGGAAAAGATAGCTATTGTCATTGTGCTAAGGGAATAGGAGTGCTTACAATGGCTTGGGGCGATGGTCTGGAGGGGTGGGAGGGGGGAAACTGGGTGTGGGGAGGGTCCAGGGATATGCATATGAATGATCTGGGAACATACATGTTGGTGAACAACAAAACTCTGTAAAATCTTAAAATAAAGAATTTAAAATAAAAAAATATTTGCTCTTTTTAATAAACAAATAGACTAGTCATTAAAGAGAGGCATTTTTCAATCCAGTGAAGAATAATTCTATCAATATCTGCCACCTTTCACTTACTTCTGACAGCAGTCAAGGCTGCACAGTGCATAGGGTACCAGCCTCAGCTACTCTGTGTGAATGTTGCCTTCTTTGACTACAACATGGTTACTGCCTCCAGAGTATTGAGCTCCAGGTGCAGTGCACTGGGAGACAAGAGAGCATACTGAGGCACATACCTCAACTACCTCCTAAGAGCAGAAAAGCTTTCAAAACCCTATCTCTCCAGACAAGTATAGAATCATCGCATCTCACCCAGGCCCGCTGTGGCCCACCCAACAAACACATCTTTTTGTCAATACCTACCTGATGAGGCAAATATATATATATATTATATATATATATATAATAATCAAATATATTTTTATATACCCACAAATATTTAGATAAAAAAATCTACTTATAATATTTTAAAATATGAAACACCAGATTTCCTTGATGGTCCAGTGGTTAAGAATCCACCTGCCAATGCATGATATATAGGTTCCATCCCTGGTCTCAGAAGATTTCACATGCCATGCGCAAGGTAACTAAACCTGTGTGTTACAACTACTAAGCCCACATGCAGCAAATACTGAAGCCCACACGCCCTAGAGCCTGTTCTCCACAATGAGAAGCCCCCACAGCATAGCTAGAAAGTACACCCTTCAACTAGAGAAAACTCACCTGTAGGAACAAAGACCCAGTTCAGCCAAAATAATAAGCAAATAAATAATTTTTTAAATATCTAGAAATAAATCTAACAAAAGATGTGTAAGACCAGTACATGAAAAACTCTAAAATATTGATTTAAAATTTTAAATACCTAAATAAAGACAGAGAAACCATAATTATGGGTTGGAAAGCTCCATACTACAGTAGTACCGCGTCTCTGCCAATTGATCTATAAATTTAACATAATTCCAGCTGTATTCCCAGTTAGTGTTTTTATGGAAATTGAGATGCTAATTCTAAAATTTATACATAAATACAAAGGGTTAAGACTAGTCAAGACAATCATAAAGAAAAGTAACAAAATAAAAGAGCATATCCTAGCAGGTATTAAGACTTACTGTGATAACAGAAATTAAGAGAGCAATTTTGGCTCAAAAATAAACAAATGGAAAAGAATAGAATGAAGAAACAGATATAAGCATCTTCAAATTCTTTTTTTTTTTTTTTGGAGTTGGGGCGGATTGGGGAGTGGAGGGGATGCACGGGCCACTTCTATTGGTCTTTCATTTATCTGTTTTCATCCATCTTTGTTCTTTTTGACCCGTGTGGGCCTCCCATTGCAGTGGCCTCTGTTGTCGCAGACCACCGGCTCTGGGCGCATGTGCTCCAGAGCTCCTGCTCGGTGATTGGACACATCGGTCCAGCCGCTCTGCAGCACGTGGGATCTTCCCAGGCCAGGGATCGAACCGGCGCCCCTTGCACTGCAAGGCGGTGTCCTTACCTACTGGACCACCAGGGAAGCCCTCAAATTCTTGACTTATGATAAAATCAGAGGATAGTGCAGATGTAAGTCTTTTCAGTAAATGGTGCTGGGTCAATTGGACATCTACATGTGAAAAAAAAAAAAAAAACTTGACTCCTGCCTCACACCATACGTAAAATAAATCACAAATAACTTGTAGATCTAAATGCAAAGAGTAAACTCATAAGCTTCTAAAAGATAACAAGAAGGTACCATGTTTATTTTCAAGTTGAAATGATTTCTTGGATAAGCCACAGAAAGGACTAACCATAAAGAAAACATTGATAAATTGGATGTTATTTAAATTAAGAAACTCTGTGCATAAAAAGAACACCATTAAGACAGTGAAACAGCAAGTCTCACAATGGGAGAAGATAGTCACAATATTTATATCCAACATATATGAGGACTTCTAAAAATCATACTAAATTACTGACAATAATTCTATAGAAAAATGGACAAAAGACTTAAGTCTTTTGGTTCTTCACAAACACACACACAAACTTAATTGTCAATGGTAGTTGAAAAGATGCTCAGCATCATTAGTCATTAGGCAAATACAAAATAAAACCATAACAAATACCACTACATACCCACTAGAATGGCTAAAATTAAAAAGGCTAACAGTATCAAGTGATACTGACAATGTAGAGCAACTGAAATCCCAATATGCTACAACCGGGAGTTAAAATTCATATTAGCACTTTAGAAAACTGTTTAGCAGAATTTAGTAAATTTAAACATATGCTTACTCTATGACCCAGCAATTTTACTCGTAGGTTATGTATCCAATAGAACAGTAAACAAAAATCAAGTCCAAAAATGCTCATAGCAATACTGTTTTTAATAGCCTTGATAGGAAATAACCCAAATGTCCAAAAACAAAAAAATTAATAAATAAATGGTGGTAATATTCATATGATCGAACAGTATATAGCAATGAAAATTAACTAACTATAGCAGCATACAACTACATGGATGAATCTCACATTGAAAATTCCATGTATACTGTTTTTTAAAGTGCTATATTTTTTATCATCCATAAGTTAGAACGCTGCATAGAAATTACTTTTTGAGAGAAGGGGACACAATAGTGCTTTGGGGGTGTGGGTTTTTTGAGTTTACAATGTGATAATATATTGAGCTGTATACTTATGGCTTGTGCACTTTAAATTTTACTTAGGCATTACATTTACTTAAGCATTTTTTAAAATTTGATTTTTATTTATTTTTGGCTATTCTGGGTTTTTTCCCTGCTGCTGCAGGCTCTTCTCTAGTTGCAGGGAGTAGGGGCTACTCTCTAGTTGAGGTGAGCAGGCTTTTCATTGCGGTGACTTTTCTTGTTGTGGAACTCAGGCTCTAGGGCACACAGGCTTCAGTGGTTGAGGCACATAAGCTCCATAGTTGCAGCTTCAAGGCTGTAGATCACAGGCTCCATAGTTGTGGCTCACGGGCTTAGTTGCTCCACAGCACGTGGGATCCTTCCATCTCAGGGATTGAACCCGTGTCTCCTGCATTGGCAGGCAAACTCTTTGCCACTGAGCTACCAGGAACGCCCTACTTACGCATTTTAAAAACACTTTTAGGAACCTGTGTCATAGATCTTATCTGTGAAACCCACCTAGAACACACAGACAGATTAAATGATTCCCTCAGCTACACGTCAGTTGCCGTAACAAACACAAAACTTAATTGTCAATGGTAGTTGAAAAGATGCTCAGCATCATTAGTCATTAGGCAAATACAAAATAAAACCATAACAAATACCACTACATACCCACTAGAATGGCTAAAATTAAAAAGGCTAACAGTATCAAGTGATACTGACAATGTAGAGCAACTGAAATCCCAATATGCTACAACCGGGAGTTAAAATTCATATTAGCACTTTAGAAAACTGTTTAGCAGAATTTAGTAAATTTAAACATATGCTTACTCTATGACCCAGCAATTTTACTCGTAGGTTATGTATCCAATAGAACAGTAAACAAAAATCAAGTCCAAAAATGCTCATAGCAATACTGTTTTTAATAGCCTTGATAGGAAATAACCCAAATGTCCAAAAACAAAAAAATTAATAAATAAATGGTGGTAATATTCATATGATCGAACAGTATATAGCAATGAAAATTAACTAACTATAGCAGCATACAACTACATGGATGAATCTCACATTGAAAATTCCATGTATACTGTTTTTTAAAGTGCTATATTTTTTATCATCCATAAGTTAGAACGCTGCATAGAAATTACTTTTTGAGAGAAGGGACACAATAGTGCTTTGGGGGTGTGGGTTTTTTGAGTTTACAATGTGATAATATATTGAGCTGTATACTTATGGCTTGTGCACTTTAAATTTTACTTAGGCATTACATTTACTTAAGCATTTTTTAAAATTTGATTTTTATTTATTTTTGGCTATTCTGGGTTTTCACTGCTGCTGCAGGCTCTTCTCTAGTTGCAGGGAGTAGGGGCTACTCTCTAGTTGAGGTGAGCAGGCTTTTCATTGCGGTGACTTTTCTTGTTGTGGAACTCAGGCTCTAGGGCACACAGGCTTCAGTGGTTGAGGCACATAAGCTCCATAGTTGCAGCTTCAAGGCTGTAGATCACAGGCTCCATAGTTGTGGCTCACGGGCTTAGTTGCTCCACAGCACGTGGGATCCTTCCATCTCAGGGATTGAACCCGTGTCTCCTGCATTGGCAGGCAAACTCTTTGCCACTGAGCTACCAGGAACGCCCTACTTACGCATTTTAAAAACACTTTTAGGAACCTGTGTCATAGATCTTATCTGTGAAACCCACCTAGAACACACAGACAGATTAAATGATTCCCTCATCTGTGCCTTGAACTCACGTCAGTTGCCGTACTTCCACACTCTGTTACATTTGGTTTTCTTTCATGCTTGTATGCCTGTTACACTATGAAACCTTTGAGTAAGAAGCAGTAATGAGTATTTGTTGGCGTGTTGGGCTGTTGTTGTTGATTTAGTTGTTCTTCAGCCATCCAGCATATATTTTCACCATTCTAACAATGCTAAAAGTTTTTTCTTTTGTGGACAATTCAAAGATGCTTGTCTTTCACGGCACAGAAAGCTGAACAATTGGGTTCCAGGAGCAGCTGTCAACCATCCCAAAACCATGAGAAAAACAATAGGCTACCTGAAAATGCAGCCAGCTCTGAGAACACAGCCTTGTTCAAAGGGAGAAAACAGAGAGTCCCGAAAGAAACCAATTTCTTCAACAATTGTGTTTTATAAGTCATGAAGGGAGTTTGAGGAAGGGTAGTTTTTTTTTAAAACAAAATTGTGCTGAAATAATTGGGCAGCCATATGCAAATAAATAACTCAGTAAATGAAATTTGACTCATACGTTATTAAAAAAAAAAACTCAAAATGGATCATAAACCTAAATGTAAGGCCTAAAACTATAAAACTGCTAGAAGAAAACATAGAAGGATATTTTTTGATCATGAGTAAAGCAAAGATTTCTTATGCATGACACCAAAAGCATGATCCATAAAAGAGAGAACTGATAAACTGGGCTTCATTAACTTTTTAAAACTTCAAGGGACTCTGTCAGGATAATAAAAATGAAAACCAGAGACCTGGATAAGGCAAAACACATTTCTGATAGAGGATTTTCATCCTGAAAAGAATTAGAAAATTCAATAATAAAACAACAGCATAATTTTATATAATACTCTGTTGTGGCTCACGGGCTTAGTTGCTCCACAGCACGTGGGATCCTTCCATCTCAGGGATTGAACCCGTGTCTCCTGCATTGGCAGGCAAACTCTTTGCCACTGAGCTACCAGGAACGCCCTACTTACGCATTTTAAAAACACTTTTAGGAACCTGTGTCATAGATCTTATCTGTGAAACCCACCTAGAACACACAGACAGATTAAATGATTCCCTCATCTGTGCCTTGAACTCACGTCAGTTGCCGTACTTCCACACTCTGTTACATTTGGTTTTCTTTCATGCTTGTATGCCTGTTACACTATGAAACCTTTGAGTAAGAAGCAGTAATGAGTATTTGTTGGCGTGTTGGGCTGTTGTTGTTGATTTAGTTGTTCTTCAGCCATCCAGCATATATTTTCACCATTCTAACAATGCTAAAAGTTTTTTCTTTTGTGGACAATTCAAAGATGCTTGTCTTTCACGGCACAGAAAGCTGAACAATTGGGTTCCAGGAGCAGCTGTCAACCATCCCAAAACCATGAGAAAAACAATAGGCTACCTGAAAATGCAGCCAGCTCTGAGAACACAGCCTTGTTCAAAGGGAGAAAACAGAGAGTCCCGAAAGAAACCAATTTCTTCAACAATTGTGTTTTATAAGTCATGAAGGGAGTTTGAGGAAGGGTAGTTTTTTTTTAAAACAAAATTGTGCTGAAATAATTGGGCAGCCATATGCAAATAAATAACTCAGTAAATGAAATTTGACTCATACGTTATTAAAAAAAAAAACTCAAAATGGATCATAAACCTAAATGTAAGGCCTAAAACTATAAAACTGCTAGAAGAAAACATAGAAGGATATTTTTTGATCATGAGTAAAGCAAAGATTTCTTATGCATGACACCAAAAGCATGATCCATAAAAGAGAGAACTGATAAACTGGGCTTCATTAACTTTTTAAAACTTCAAGGGACTCTGTCAGGATAATAAAAATGAAAACCAGAGACCTGGATAAGGCAAAACACATTTCTGATAGAGGATTTTCATCCTGAAAAGAATTAGAAAATTCAATAATAAAACAACAGCATAATTTTATATAATACTCTGTTATTTTATTGTTCCCTGGAGTTCCATGTTCTTTTGCATGTTTTATATTTTCATAAATAGCCCCATTTATGTAGTTACTGTAGTTGATTCCATTCACTCAACTTGACCTGTGAGAATTCTGTCTAAAAGTTGTGTTATCCTCAAAATAGGCAAGAATACAATTTTTAATGTGCAAAAGATATGCACGGTCATTTTACCAAAGAGATTATACAAATGGAAAATAAACATGTAAAACTATAACCATTATTTATTAGAAAAATGCAAAGTAACACCACCTTGAGATACCACTGAACACCTATTAAGATGGCTAAACCTGATGACACCAAGTACGGGTGAGTATAGGGAGTAACTGGGACTCTCATTCACCGGTGATGAGAATGCAACATGGTGCAGTCATTTCGGAAAATAACTTATCAGTTTCTTTTTTTTTAAAAAAAAAAAACCTTTATTTTAGTTTTAACTCTTACAGAGTTTTGTTGTTTACAGACATGCATGTTCCCAGATCAGTCACATATCAGTTTCTTATAGAATAAAATGTAGATTTATCATATGATCCGCCAACTCCAATATGAGGTGTTAAACTTATTTTTCCCAGAAAAATTAAAATGTATATTTTTAAAAAGCTTATGCACAAATGTAATTTGATTTGTAGTTGCAAAAAAATGGCAACAAGATAAATTTCCTTAAACTACTTATGGATTTTAAAAAGGTACATCTATAGAATCAGCTACTACACAATAATAAAAAAAGAATGACGCCAGCAAAAAAAAAAAAAGAATGATCCGATACATGCATTATACTGAGCGAAAGAAACAAGACTCAAAAGGCAGCATGCTGTATGATTCTATCTAAAAGACATTCTGGAAAAGGAAAGACAAGAATGGAAAAGAGTAGAGATCTCTTCAAGAAAATTGGAGATATTAGGAACCATTTCATGCAAGGATGGGCATAATAAAGGAAAGAAACAGTAAGGACCTAACAGAAACAGAAGAGATTAAGAAGAGATGGCAAAAATACACACAAAAAGGTCTTAATGACCAGATAACCATGATGGGGTGACCACTGACTCAGAGCCAGACATCCTGGAGTATGAAGTCAAGTGGGCCTTATGAAACATCATTATGAACACAGCTAGTGGAGGTGATGGAATTCCAGCTGACCTATTTCAAATTCTAAAAGATGATGCTATTATAGTACTGCACTCAATATGCCAGTAACTTTGGAAAACTCAGCGGTGGCCACAGGACTAGAAAAGGTTAGTTTCCATTCCATTCCCTAAGAAAGGCAATGCCAAAGACTGTTCAAACTACTGCACCATTGCACACATTTCACATGCTAGTAAAGTAATGCTCAAAATCCTCCAAGCTAGGTTTCAATGGTATGTGAACCAAGAACTTTAAGATGTATAAACTGGATTTAGAAAAAGTAGAGGAGGGCTTCCCTGGTGGTCCAGTAGGTAAGGACACTGCCTTGCACTGCAAGGGGCGCCGGTTCGATCCCTAGCCTGGGAAGATCCCATGTGCCGCGAAGCAGCTGGACCAATGTGTCCAATTACCGAGCTGGCACTCTGGAGCATGTGCCCGGAGCCAGTGCTCTGCAGTGAGAGGGGCTACTGTGATGGGGGGCCCACAAGGGCCAAAAGAACAAAGATGGACGAAAATGGATGGATGAAAGACCAATAGAAGTGGCCAAACAGAAACCAAATAAAAAAGAAAACCTGAATAGATATGTGTCCAATAAGACATGCAGAGAGCCAACAGGCTACATAAAAGAGGCTCGACACTGCTAAACATAAGAGAAATGCAAAGCAAAACCTCAATGAGATATCACTTTACACCTATCAGAATAGCTTTCATCAAAAAGACACACATAGCAAATGTTCACAAAGATGTGGAGAAAAGGGAACTTCCTGTACTTCACAGAAGGGAATGTAAATTAGTGCAGCTATTGTGGAAAACAGCATAGAGATTTCTCAAAAAAATAAAAACAGAGGGCTTCCCCAGTGGCCCACTGGATAAAGAGTCCACCTTGCAGTGCAAGGGGCGCCAGTTCGATTCCTGGCCCAGGAAGATCCCATGTGCCGCGGAGTGGCTGGACTGGTGTGTCCAATTAGGAGCCAGCACTCTGGAGTGCATGTGACCAGAGCCGGCACTCTGCAGTGAGAGAGGCCACTGCAATGGGAGGCCCACACAGGCCAAAGAATAAAAAAGATGGATGAAAATTTTTAAAAATAAGATAAAATAAAAATAGAACTACCATATGATCTAACAATTCCACACCTGGGTGTAGATTCAAAGAAAATGAAAACACTAATTCAAAAAGATACATGCATTCCAATGTTCATAACAGCACTGTTTACAACAGTCAAGATATGGAAAGCAACTTACCTGTCCATCAACAGGTGAATGGACAGGGACTTCCCTGCTGGTCCAGTGGCTAAGACTCTGGGATCCCAATGCAGGGGGCCCAGGTTAGAACCCTGGTCAGGAAACTAGATGCCACATGCTGCAACTGAAGATCATGCCTGCACCAACAAAGACCTGGTACAGTCAAAGAAATAAAATTTTAAAAAGAATTAACTGATGAATGTTTTTAAAAGATGTGAGATATATCTGTATCTATATCTATATATTCCATCTCTCACATCCATACACGACTGCTGGAAAAACCATAGATCTGATGACTATACAGACTTTGGTGACAAACTGATGTCTCTGTTTTTTAATACACTGTCTAAGTTTGTCATAGCTTTCCTTCAAAGGAGCAAACATTTTTTACATTTCATGGCAATTAGGCAATAAAGAACGGCTTTAATTTGCTGGCCAAACAGAAACCAAATAAAAAAGAAAACCTGAATAGATATGTGTCCAATAAGACATGCAGAGAGCCAACAGGCTACATAAAAGAGGCTCGACACTGCTAAACATAAGAGAAATGCAAAGCAAAACCTCAATGAGATATCACTTTACACCTATCAGAATAGCTTTCATCAAAAAGACACACATAGCAAATGTTCACAAAGATGTGGAGAAAAGGGAACTTCCTGTACTTCACAGAAGGGAATGTAAATTAGTGCAGCTATTGTGGAAAACAGCATAGAGATTTCTCAAAAAAATAAAAACAGAGGGCTTCCCCAGTGGCCCACTGGATAAAGAGTCCACCTTGCAGTGCAAGGGGCGCCAGTTCGATTCCTGGCCCAGGAAGATCCCATGTGCCGCGGAGTGGCTGGACTGGTGTGTCCAATTAGGAGCCAGCACTCTGGAGTGCATGTGACCAGAGCCGGCACTCTGCAGTGAGAGAGGCCACTGCAATGGGAGGCCCACACAGGCCAAAGAATAAAAAAGATGGATGAAAATTTTTAAAAATAAGATAAAATAAAAATAGAACTACCATATGATCTAACAATTCCACACCTGGGTGTAGATTCAAAGAAAATGAAAACACTAATTCAAAAAGATACATGCATTCCAATGTTCATAACAGCACTGTTTACAACAGTCAAGATATGGAAAGCAACTTACCTGTCCATCAACAGGTGAATGGACAGGGACTTCCCTGCTGGTCCAGTGGCTAAGACTCTGGGATCCCAATGCAGGGGGCCCAGGTTAGAACCCTGGTCAGGAAACTAGATGCCACATGCTGCAACTGAAGATCATGCCTGCACCAACAAAGACCTGGTACAGTCAAAGAAATAAAATTTTAAAAAGAATTAACTGATGAATGTTTTTAAAAGATGTGAGATATATCTGTATCTATATCTATATATTCCATCTCTCACATCCATACACGACTGCTGGAAAAACCATAGATCTGATGACTATACAGACTTTGGTGACAAACTGATGTCTCTGTTTTTTAATACACTGTCTAAGTTTGTCATAGCTTTCCTTCAAAGGAGCAAACATTTTTTACATTTCATGGCAATTAGGCAATAAAGAAGGCTGAATGCTGAAAAACTGACTCATTTGAATTGTGGTGCTGGAGAAGACTCTTGACAGTCCCTTGGGCACCAAGGAGATCAAACTAGTAATCCTAAAAAAAAAAAAAAATCAACCCTGAATGTTCACTGGAAGGACTGCTGCTGAAGCTGGTTTGGCCACCTGATGCAAAGAGCCAACCCACTGGAAAAGACCCTGATGCTGGGAAAGACTGAAGACAAAAGGAGAAAAGGGCAGCAGAGGATGAGATGGTAAATAGCATCACCAACCCAGTTGACATGAATTTGACTAAACTCCTCTTTTGCTGCAGAGGAGCCTAGCATGCTGCAATCCATGGAATCACAAAGCGTCAGGTGCAACTTAGCCGCTAAACAACAGCAATACACACACACACACTGGTATAATACATAGCCATAAAAAAGTATGAAATTTGCCATTTGCAGCATGGATGAACCTGGAGGGCATTATGCTTAGTGAAATAAGTCAGACAGAGAAAGACATATACTGTATGTTACCACTTGTATGTGGAATCTAAAAAATACAATAAATGTGAATATAGCAAAAGAAGAAACAGATTTTCAGATATAGAGGGAAAAACTAGTGATAGTATTTACCAGTGAGGAGAGGAAAGGGGGCAAAGGCCAGATAGAGGTAGGGTATTAAGAGGTACAAACTGGGACTTCCCTAGTGATCCAGTGGCTAAGACTGTGCCCCTGAAGTAGGGGGCATAGGTTCAATCCCTGGTCAGAGAACTAGAGCCAAAATGCCACAACCAATGGTCTGCATGCTACAGCCAAAAGATTACACATGTCACAGTGAAGATCAAAGATCCTGTGAGCTGCAACTAAGACCTGGCACAGCCGAATAAACGATAAATATTTTTTAAAAAAAGAAGCACAAACTACCCTGTATAAAATAAGCTACAAGGATGTATTGTGCAAAACAGGGAATATAGCCAATGTGTTATGATAACTATAAATGAAACACAACCTTTAAAAATTTTGAATCACTATGTTGTACACCTGAAAATAACATAATATTGTAAATCAACTATACTTCAATAAAAATAATCCAAACATTTTTAATTATTTGAATCACATGACAAATAAAATTTGCCCTTTTCTTTAGAGCTTCTAGCAAATTATATACCAGGAATACCATGGTAATCAACACCATTTAACTGGACTTCTCCCTTAATCTTTTACTAATGTAGAAAAATTGCCATCTCAACTTTCTCTCTTTAAAAAAAATCAGAAATAAAAAGAAACTGAGGTAGGTAGGTTGGAAAAGTAAAACTGGGTTTTGCCTAGTTATCCTATGACTTCACACATCACTGTTCTTTCGTTTTCCCATTTCATGTTTAGCATTTGACTGACAGCTTCTGTTCCCTGTAGAGCACTTACTGCCCTGCTCTTCCCTTCAGCACTCCGGCTGGGGAAGGCACAGCGCTGGGATCTACACGCCTGGACCACAGGTCAAACCTGGGCCATCAGCTTTGCTGTAAATAAAGGATCACTGAAACGCACCCATCATTTGCATACCATCTACAGCTGCTTTCACTCTGCAGGGGTGGAGAGGAATAGCTGTGACAGAGACACTTAGCCCACAAAGCAGAAAAGATTTACCATCGGGCCCTTCACACACACATAGAGTCCTTGACCACTATCATATAAGAAATGAGAGAAGCTTCCAAAACTGGCTGTAGGTCTCCCCTTGGCTGTGGGGCAAGGCAGGGAGCAGGAAACAGAGAACAGGAAACATGGGTTCAAGCTCCAGCCCCATGAAACTTAAAAGCTTTTGTACAGCAAAAGAAACTACAAAAAAGCTGAACAAGCGCCAGTGCCCTGGCTATAGACCGTGCGTTAGTCAGTTCCTTTCTCTGAACCTCAGTTTGCCCATTATAATTTTAGTACATGAATTAGATTAGATTTCTTCCAGTTTTGAGTAACAGACCAACTCAAACAACTCTGTGTGCAACATTTATGTTATTTTATTTTGATGTGAAATGTGACACTTTTTTCTTCCCTTTGTTTATTGCACTAGCAATAAACAACAAGCTAACCATGTTTTAGAGGAAAAGAAGAACTAATTTTCATTTAGTCAGGGCCTTGGGCCATTATCTTGAACCAGAACAGAAGAGGTGGTTTGTGTAATTTTAATCATCATCCTCATCAGCAGCAGCATCATCACATACATTGTACAAATAATGTGTCAGATACTGTCCTATCCTAATGTTTTAATTCCTTTAAATTTTCTGGTAAAGCAGGATTTATAACAATATACATTTCATAGGATTTTACAAGAATTGAGGTACAGAGACTAAAGTCTTCACCCAAGTCATGAAACTAGTAAGAAGCAGAGCCAGGATGTGAACCTCTACCAGTCTGACTCCAAGTCCTTGCTATTAACTTCCGTGCTATAAAAGAAAGTAGCTGCCTGTCCTTGACAAAGTGACTTGAGCAAAAGCAAGAGGAATAGAAAAGAGTCTCCATCTCCCTCACCCCCGTTTAGACTAGAACAACATTCCCCAGGGCTATGGGGAGGAGAGGTGATGAGAAGGAAGAGCTAGGCAGTACAACCAGACCGTAAGCAGACTTCTTAAGATCCATGTTTCCTGAGTGTGGTCCCCATTTTTAAGGGGCAGATTTCAAGTACCCCAGGGCTCTGTGGCTTGTGGGTGGCCCTCAGTCAAGGGACCCTACCAGCAATTGCTCATCTATGCACAAAGTTTTGCTCAGTCTGACTGGCCTGAAGGTGGGGGTGTACTCTCTGGACATCTAAAGGGTGGAGATAGAGGAAGAAGCCTCTGCACTGGATTTCTAGGGGCCTGAAAACAATCTGGGAACATGCTCCCCCAAGATCAGACAGTGTCCCTTGCACCCCCAGGACTTCAGCAAAAATGAAATGTACTGAAAGGACTATGAAGAATGTCATGAACTTAAACACCCAGAGTGGAACTACCTGTCCTGGGGCCTTCAGCAACAGGAATGCATTCTTACAACAAATATTTAGTAAGCACCTACTGTGTACCACACTCTATGCAAATATTGGGCATGTGGAGACAACTAAGATTTTTGCACAACCTGCTCCCTCCACCTGAAATTTCTCTCCAGTGCTCCTTTACCTGGCTAGATCTTTCTCAAAGTCATGATTTTGCTGGGCGTGACTTTCTCCAGAGGGTCTCCTGACCCTCCCCAGACTCAACCTGCAGTCACTTGCAGTTAACTATATTCTTTAACAACTTCTGGCTCATGCTTTTTTTTGGGTGGGGGGTGGTACACTTCTGTTGGTGTTTCATTTATCTATTTTCATCCATCTTTGTTCTTTGGCCCCTGTGGGCCTCCCATTGCAGTGGCCTGTTGCTGCAGAGCACCGGCTCTGGGCACATGCACTCCAGAGCGCCTGCTCAGTAGTTGGACACATCGGTCCAGCCGCTCTGCAGCACATGGGCTCCTCCCAGGCCAGGGATCGAACTGGCGCCCCTTGCACTGCAAGGCAGTGTCCTTACCCACTGGACCACCATGGAAGCCCTGGCTCATGCTTTTCAACAGTAAAATGAGAACAATGACAGGTGCCTCTGGGGTCACTTAGTGGATGGAATGAGGGAACTGGGTTAAGCTCAGTACCTGGGTCTCTTTCATTCCTCCCACCCTGTGCTGTGATCTTCCCTCCAGACTTGTCCCAGGGCCTGACATTAGAACATGTTTGACAAACCTGGAAGGAAGAAAGATTGACAAAGATTTCCCAGTGTAAAGGGAGAGACGGATGTGCCCACAAAGAACTAGAGTCCAATATGAAAGAGGCTATAAGGGAAACACTATCAGTGTCCCATGATGGCTGGTGATATTGAACATTTCACAAAGAATGTGATGGCAGGCTGAAGAGCAGGAGCTTGGAAAGCAGAGCAGACAGATTAGGGCTTTCCAGGCAAAAAGAGTAGCACAGTCGTTGAATCCCAAGCATGAGGACTGAATTCTTACAGAGTGATGACTTGAAAACAACAGGTAGAAGCAGCAGAAGGGCTTCAGGGACATATGTCCTTAACATGAAATAAAGGGATAAAGATAATGTATGAAAAAGGATGGCTCTTACATTTAGTAAATAACATAAAAAATCAGAGACTGCTAAAGAGATTATCAGTAATTTTCATGTGTCTTAAATTAGCAGCAATCAGTACCATACAACTCATTTTCCATTTGCTGCCTCAAGACCACAGAAAATTTTTTCAGGATCTTCCTCCCCTGCATCTGCAATAAGATGCTTACAAATTCGCTTTGCTTTGTTACAAATAACATGCATGCTAAGAAGCATTTTTTCCTCTAACTGTACATCCACCCAAATGGCCTTTTCCTGATTTTATGACTTGAATTGGTTAGTCTGCAACCCTCAGGGTCTCTCTTCCACCACAGAGACATCAAGCTGGTAAAGCTCAATTCATCTGATGACTTTAACAGTTACTGATACTTCTATATCCCAGGCATGATGACCTTTACAATAGAACTATTATGTCAAGTAATCCTTGTAGCCTCCCTGTGAACATACAAACAAGCTTGGAGATGTCTGTGCTGGGGCATTTATCCTCAGATTACAGCTGAAGAGAGTGAGGATCAGAAATGTGAATGCAACTGAGATTGTCCCGCTAGCAAGTGGTAGAAGCAAGATTTGAACCCAGAACTGGCTGACTCCAGAGAAAGAGCTTTTGACCCTAAAGTTATGCTGCCAGCTCCGCTTGGCCCAGGAGAGTAGCTCCTTCTCAAATCCCTCCTGATCTTTGGGATTCTAGAACTATGACTGTCCTGGTAAAGTTCCAGGCTAGACAGTGCCCTGGGGCCCTCAGAAACTATTGCACACGGTTCAGAACCTCCTCATGAGGACAGGCTTTGGTGCCAAAGCACCTGAAGCGCAGGTTTGCTTTCCCTCTTCGAGGCTCAGTGACGACTCTCTACTGCTGCTCCAGAGCCTCACTGCCTCCCCCTTTCACTCACAGCCTCATTTCCTCATCTCCAATTAAACCCAACAGAAAGACTCGTGTTTGCTTGCCTAGAACCAAGATTTTTCTTCCTCCAAGATGTTCAGTGCCTTTGAGCTTTCTCATCTTCTAACAGAGCCAGAGATGAAACAGTCTCTCAGTGGCATTATTTATTGGACCCACATAAAGAGAGCCTTTGTAAGCACTCACTATGTCTGAACTATGCTCAGCACTGCATGTGCATTAGTTCACAGGACTTTCCCAACTATTAGAGGCTGTAGGTACTCTACAGCCCAGTTTTACAGATGAGGAAACTAAGGTACAAGCTCTATTCTCTCCTAAAAGTTGATGCTAAGTGAGATGTCTCCACTCAAACTGTTCTTCCTGGGGCCGAAGATACTCACATTCATAGCTACCAAGAGCACAAATGGCAAATCATCCCCACAGAGGGACAATCTGGCAATATCTGTCAGAATCATAAATGTATGCATAACTTGACCCAGCATTTCCACTTTGGAAATTTACCCAAAATATATGCAACATCATGCATGTACAAGGTAATTCAGTGCAATGTGTCTGGCCTAAGAAATAGTTGGAAACAACCTAATGTCCTTGTAGAGTAGACTGGTTACAGTATAATGCAACCTATAATAGAGTACTCTGTGGCTAGAAATAAAGAACGAGGAAGCTCTCTATGTGCTAATATGGAGCGATCTTCAAGGTATGTTAATAATTAATGAGAAAAATCAAAAACTTCAAGGTGCAAAACTTCAAAGAGTGAAAATTGGTATTTGATGAAATATACAAAGAAACTCTGAAAAGATACATTAAAATGATGACAATGATTTCTCAATGGGATGAGGGGACAGTTAAGAGACCCAAACGGGAGGAAGAGTTTTCACTGTGTTTTTTACTTTCCTAGTTGCTGTCATTTATTTGTTTTTGGCTGTACTGGGTCCTTGTTGCTGCATGTGGGCTTTCTTTAGTTGTGATGAGAGAGGGCTGCTCTCTAGCTGGGGTGCACAGGCTTCTCGCTGAGGGGGCTCCCCCTGTTGCAGAGCACAGACTCAAGAGCACGTGGGCTTGAGTAGTGGCAGCTCACAAACTACAGAGGGAGGGCTCCGTGGCTGTGGCTCACAGACTTAGTAGCCCTGCAGCATGTGGAATCTTCCCAGACCAGGGATGGAACCCACATGCCCTACACAAGCAGGCAGATTCTTAACCACTGCACCACCAGGGAAATTCCACTTTTTAGTTTTTTAGCCATGTACATGTATGACCTATATTCCAAAAACAAAAAAAAAAAACAAGTGAAAAAAAAGTGTCTTCACAAAAAGAAGTTGTCCTGAGTTGGGCCAATAAAGTATCTAGATCCTATGTTAAAGGTAAGTTTTGGCTCTGAAAAAGTCCTAAGCGTTCAAAATATTGCTTGCGCTGACATTTTAATCAGGTATTTCTATATCAGACTGGACTTTACACTTCTCTTTCTCAGTCAAAACATCCACTCCTAAATGGAAAATTTAGAGCTAAATCTCCCCCCAGATTTTTTCCAAAGGACCATGGTTATATTCTTATTATGCACATCAGATGTTTTTAACCAGTTTTATATTCCTCTTTCCAAATGAGGGTGTTACTGAAATGTAAAAGATTACTTTAATAGCAGTTCCATTTTAATAATTGATGATCTGTTTGTTTAACATTCAGTTATTACTTGATATGTCTCTAGTGCAAAATATTCTCTGCTAATGACACAAGCAAAATTGATCAAGTGAGATAGTGTGGTTCGCTGTTGACTTTTTTTAATCCAAATACCACGCCAAATACTCTGTGGATACGAATATTTAAGAATAGGTAGTTGTAGCCATGCTTTTGGTCTGAAAAACCCAAACCAACCATTATTAAGAAAATAATGCTTGCACCCCTAAATAAAATGGAAAAGCCTACCTGACTCATAAGAGTCTTAGCTCTTAGAATTGTGCAGAGAACTGTCAAATTAGAAGGGAAAATACCACCCAGATAAAGAATACAGCGAGAAGTTCCCATGGTCATCAAGAGAAGATGGTTCATGCTGTCCAGGTGTTACGGCCCTGAAGCTCTTCCTCAAGCCCTTCTTCCCCCCACGCACCCACAGGACCATGCTCAGGCCTGAGCAATGGGGGTGGGGGGGGGCACCTCTGTCACCTGGAATCTGCACCTGGCACCATCAAGGCATGACCCACTACTGAAAACACCCACTCTAGTGAGCAACACCACTCATGCCCCAGAGAAACATTTCTCCCAGGTCTTGATTTCTGTGCTCAAAACAGCTGTGTCTAACAGCCTGAAGGTTTGGATGAAGAACCAGTGCCAAAGCAGAAACGAGCCCTGCTGGGGATGCCGGGGTGGTCCGCGTGGCAGGAGCACTTGTGTGACATGGGTCAAGTTGTTCAGTCATACCCAACTTCTTGGGACCCCAGGGACTGTAGCCTGCCAGGCTTCTCTATCCATGGGATTCTCCAGGCAAGAAGACTGGAGGGGGCTCTGTGATGAGTGAGGATAAATGACCTAATTTGTCAGATAGTCACCACGATAGATTCTTGCACAACATAGCACCATTTCTCCATGGTGCTGACTACTTATCCTTGCTTCTCTTCATTCCAATCTGTGGGTTTGGACCTTTGCAGGATCAGTAGGGCATTTGCAACCACTGCATACTGTGGCTGAGAAAAATGCTGGAATACTAAATGATTCATATTACTCTTAGCATTGTGCATGGAGAAGTCTGGACATAACTTAGGCCCCAATAATACTGATCCTTGGCATGGACAACTAAACAGACATAGAGAATTAGAATTATAAATAGTTTTAAATAAAAACATGCAATAAGATTTAATAAAATATAATTAAAATGCCAAATTTTCAAATAATACAAACAAGCTTATTTCCGGAATAAGAACAGACACACAGACTTAGAGAATGAACTTATGGTTACCTGGGGGAAGGGAGAGTTGGGAGTTTGGGATTGTTATGTACACACTGCTGTATTTAAAACAGATAACCAACAAAGACTTACTGTACAGCACAGGGAACTCTACTCAATAGTAACTTCAATGGACTCTATACTATAGTAGCTTCAATGGACTCTATACTATAGCAACTTCAATGGGAAAAGAATTTGAAAAAGAATAGGTGCATGTATATGTATACCTGAATCACTCTGCTATACACCTGAAACTAACACAGCATTGTTATTTAACTGCACTACAGTATAAACTAAAATTTTTTAGTTAAATTTCAAATATTTCAATATTGACTATATTAAATATTAAATTTAAGTATTCAATATTCATTCTCAATATTTTAATATTTAAGTTGTTCACATTTATTTATAATTTATATTTTATATTTTAATTTTAATAAATGACTTTGACTACCTCTGGAAGAAATAACTTTTTTGAAAATATATCAATAATAATTTTAACTTTTAAACCTTTATCTTTACTATAGTTTTTTGGTGAGACTATACTGAAATGTTGAATGCTTTTATTTTCCTATGTTTTTATTTTTTTATTGGAGTACAGTTTATTTACAATGGTGTATTAAGTTTCTGCTGCACAGCAAAGTGAGTCATTTACACATACATATATTCACTGTTTCTTCGATTTTTTTCCCATATAGGCCATTACAGTATATTGAGTAGAATTCCCTGTGCTATACTGTACATCCTTTAGCTCTCTATTTTTATATAGTATCTCTGTCAATCCTAGTCTCCCAATTTATCCTTCCCCCAAATGTTGAATATTTTAATTCAATTATATTTTATTTATAATCACAAAACCACTACCTGTTGATAAATATAAATTAGTGAAAATCGTGATTATAAAAACATTATTAGAAATTTTGCTAAAATTAAGGCAGAAAAAAATTGTGTGATATATGTACCTTTTCTAACTCATCCAAATATTCCCAGTCACCCCACTAACAGAGTATCCAGAAAGCATTCAATAATTTAATTAAATAATCTTTGATATTATGTCAACCTGTGGTCATATAAAAACCTTAGCTTTATTTGAATCGTTTAATGCTGTCATTATGGGGGGTTATTTACCAACATATGAGAATAAAATAGATATTGATTTACATTTAAATATGTAAACATACAGTATGCGAGCCTCTTTGTATCCTTAGCCTAGACTCTACAAATTGCAGGGAGGGACCTGCACACCTGGACCTGTGGTCTAGCTGAGTAATAGTTTCATCTCTAGGACATGTTCCAAAAAGTGCTCCTTCTAAGTAGCATGTTGCTGCAAACAATAAGACTATGTTTAAAAGACATGATGGAAAGCAGTGAGACAAAAACTAGTCTTTTTATTTTGTTTGACCTCCATTTATCGAGCATTTACTAGATGCCAGGCCCTGTTTTAGATTCTAGAGACACAACTGTGAAGTAAACATGACTACTGCCCTCACGGAAGATATATGAGTTGACAAGGCAAAAAACAAGACATATAAGGACAATCACACAGAGTGCTGGTGGGAATGGAATATGGTCCCATGGCTCTGAAAAACAGTCTGGTAGTTCCTCAGGAACTGGTACATATATACAATGGAATACTTCTCAGCTGCAAAAAGAAGTGCAGAAGATTCAGTCCTAATGAAATGGATGAATCTAGAACCTATTATACAAAGTGAAGTAAGTCAAAAAGAGAAGGACAAGTATAGTACACTAAACATATATATGGAATCTAGTAAGATCATACTGATAAATATACACACAGAACATCAATGGAAAAACACAGAGAACAGACTTATGGACATTGGGGAGAGGGAAGAGTGGGTAAGAGACATGGAAAGAGTAACATGGAACCGTATAGTATCATATGTAAAAGAGAGAACTACTGTCAGTGAACTGTGTATTAAGGCTGGCCTGGAGGGGTGGGATGGGGGAATGGGATATACATATGACTAATCTGCGATTATACATATCTGTAAACAACGAAACTCTGTAAAAGTGAAAAAAAAATAAATTAAAAAAATGGCAAAAAAAATGTGGTATGTTCATACAATGGAATAGTATTTGGCAATAGAAACGAATGAAGGACTGATGCATGCTCCAATATGCATGAACCATGAAACTATTATGCCGAGTGAAGCAAACCAGTCATGAAAGACATATATTGCTTTATTTCAACTATATGTAATGTCCAGAAAAGGCAAATCTATAGAAAGAGAAAGTAGATCAGTGGTTGCCTAGGGCTGGGAAGTTGATGAGAAATGAGGAGTGACTGCTAACGGGTGTGGGGATGCTTTTCGACATGAAATTGTTCTAAAATTGACTGTCACGATGGTTGTACAACCCTGTGAATATACTAAAAACTATTCAATTGTGCACTTTAAATGGGTAATGAATTATATCATAAAACTGTATAAAAAATCAGTAGGAGAAACAGGACAATCAAATCATTTTGTCTTCACTACAGCCTAGTTTCCTGCAACTTTGTCCTTGGCCTACCCCCTCACCTGGCTCCTTGTTCCCAACTCACCAGTCCACCACTCTTTGAAAGGTGGTAAAATTCTGCTCTAACCTCCACCACAATTTAACACAGAATTAATTAACCTGAAACATGTGCATGATCATTAAACTTAGTCTGGCACATCATCTCCCACAGATTAGAAAGAGCTGGTGAAAATGAAATACTGCTCTCTAAGCTAATATGTAATCTTCACAGACACCATCTTATTAAAATCTGAGAAGTGATGTCCTAGAACAAGCCCATTTGTCGACTTAGGGGCTGGCTACTGCTCCTTATATTAGGGCTCTCATATTGTTTTGCTTCAGGTCTCTCAGCCAGCACCTCAGCTGTCTGCCTCTCCCTCCCCACTCCCAGAGCTGGTCCTCTCTAATTCCCTAGAATCTCCCTGCCGGGAAGGGGGTGGGGATTGCCTCTCTCGCCACCTCTAGGCTTGTGTGTATTAAGGGGGCCACATGCTTGGATTTGATGGAAGTGGAGGCTTAGACACATAAGCTCCTCACACACGGATGAATAATCACAGATAAAAACTACTTTCAAATATGATTAGGCTCTAACGGAGACAGACAGAGGCCAGAGGGAGCACAGCTCACAAGGACTGAGAAACTAGGCTTCTGCCGCCTAGAATAGGTGATTAAGGCCTCCGCAAGGACCCCTGGGACTGTCCTAGGGAAAATATTACAGTGATACGGGCATCCTCTGCCGCCCGCCCCTCTCTTTCCAGCTCCTTCTCCCTAAGCCTCACGCTGCTTCTTTCTGTGGTTGTCCTTTTCCTCTGGGAACAGAGCAGCTCTTCCCACTGTGGTGTCTCAGATCTTTAATCCAGGCTGCTGTCACTGACATGCATGTGGAAATCCAGTTGGGTTTCTATTTGCCATGCTTTCTTCTAGCACCCAATAACCTGTGCTTCCTTACTGATGAATATAATTCTAGCCTCTGTCTCCACTATATGCAAGCTCACAATCATAGCTAAAAACCCAAGGAAGATTATGTACCAGTCACTTTAAACACTTCACATAAATTAGCTTATGGAACCTTCACACTAATTGTAGGAGCTAGGGATTATTCCCCTGCTTACAGATGGGGAAACAAAGTTCCCAGCTTCCAACCCAGTCACCCACTTGGTCCAGCTTTCCAGCAAAAGTTTGACCAACCTTAGCCTAGAAACTTCCCAGTACCAAGTACGACCAGGATCTTTCAGGAAGTCTTTAACATAGGGTCGGTCTCCTCGAGCCATTCAGCTAGTGGCCTTTCACTCATCCATTCAACAAGTATTTCTTGAGACCCTATTATGTGCAAGGCATGGTGGTAGGTGTTTGAGATTTACAAGGATGAACAGAACTAGGCAAGTGCCCTGACCCTGTGGAGCTTAGCTTCTGAGGATAAGACAGAAATTGGCACATTAACCACATAAATAAAAGGAATATTTCAAATTTGATGAGCACCATGCAGGAGACTTATATGGCACTTTGAGAACATCCAACAGTAAGATCTGACCCAGACTAGGTTGGGGTATATGGTTTAGGAAGACGTCCCTTTGGGAAGAACTTCAGTTCACCCCAGAAGGATAAGAAGAAGGTAACTGAAGGAAAAGGACAGCCTTGTGTTCATGTAAGGCTTTGGCAGAAGGGAGCATTCCCAGAACTGAAGGGTGCCTGACATAGATGAACTGCAGCAAGGAAGGGAGGTTTGCTCAAGATGAGTCAGGAGCCAGCCAAGGCCAGAGCACACGGGCCTTGCAGGCCACCTGAGAGGAGGTGCCTAATGCCCAGTGAGAAAGGTAATACTTCAGTAGAGATCAGAATGAGGAGAGCAAGCCAAGCATGGGGAAAGTACTGCAGATAAAGAGAGCAGCCCATAGGCTGTGTTCCAATTCCAGAGAGTGGAATGTACCTTGGCAATGGAAAAGTCTGGGGTTACCTCTTTAACCTATGACTCAAGACTGGCATCACCCACAGGGGAGCAAAGAGACGTTTATGTGCTTCCTGGCATGATGCATGTGAAATACATAACATCACCTTGCCAGAATGCTTCACTCCCATGTAGTCAAGACTCTAAAGGAAACTTCCCATTTACAGGAAATGCAGGAGACAGAGGAACAAGCTAAACACCACCAGCAAGAAATGCAAGACAGATCTGATGTAAGATGTTCTACAGGACATCAAGCCAAGGTTTTTCAAAGAGTCAATACCTTACCCTTCAGTTTAAGAAAAAGAATTGTAAGCCAGTGTCATTTCAAAAGGGCATCTCTGTGAGACCTTCTATATATCAAGGCATCCACAGTTCAGGAAACAAAAAATACTTTGTCAGATGACATTCCACCATTTTTCTTTC
Organism: Tragulus kanchil; assembly: GCA_022376925.1. Taxonomy (NCBI): domain Eukaryota; kingdom Metazoa; phylum Chordata; class Mammalia; order Artiodactyla; family Tragulidae; genus Tragulus; species Tragulus kanchil. The sequence continues at coordinate 109,800,290 of JAIOJX010000002.1, read as the reverse complement.
AGAAAATATGATCTCTGCAGGTAAAGATGACCAGTCCTTGCCCTTTGCTCCTCAGGCAGCCAGGACTCCAATGGGAACTAGAGGGGTATGATGCTGACTTCCAGATGAGGCTCTACCCAAAAAAATGGAGATGGCTGAGATTGAGGCCACAGCTAGTGGATTTCACTTCCTTCTGTCTCTCGGCTTGGGCTGGAAGACCAAGATGTACTACCAGCTCAGTCCTTTTAAAGTTAGTTCCTTCTTCTATATTCTTAACTAACTAACACAAACTTTTTTTTTTTTAAAGATTTATTTCTTTCTTTATTTTGGGTGGGAGTCGGGTTGGGGAGGGAGGGGAGTGGGCGGGCCACTGCTATTGGTCTTTCATTTCTCTATTTTCATCCATCTTTGTTCTTTGGCTCCTGTGGGCCTCCCATCAGGGTGGCGTCTGTCGTTGCAGAGCGTTGGCTCTGGGCGCATGCACTCCAGAGCTCTGGCTCAGTAATTGGACACATCGGTCCAGCCGCTCCACGGCACGTGGGATCTTCCCAGGCCAGGGATCAAACCAGTGCCTCTTGCACTGCAAGGCGGTGTCCTTACCCACTGGACCACCAGGGGAAGCCCTAACACAAACTTTTGAAGAAGAGGTTGCCTTAAGGAAGTTTATAACAGTTGTAAAGATCTCTATTAACCATCCTTTATCCATGAGATAAAGACCAGCTGTTTCACTAATTACCCTTAACTGCTTGGGCTTGATTATTAATGAATGCCCTTGCCTTGAGTTCAAACAGCTTAATTAGCTAAAGTTAAGTGTTCCCAATAAATTTACTAACCTATGATAAGCTTGTCTTTAATAGGAAGGGAGCAGTTCTTAATTAAATAGAATAATTTACAACTCCACGTCTATTATAAGGAATGGTTGCCCAGCTACCATGTTACCTAATTAGAAGCTATTGAAACTCTTCCAGAGGGGAACTGAGGGTACAGTTGAACATGCCCTTGGACAAAGCAATTTGTTAGCATCCCACCACCAGTGTGCATGTGGATTCATGGACAGTTCATGGAATTGGCTTATGCGTCAGAATCTCCTTTCAGCCACTTACAAGGTGCCTGCTGCCTCACCTGTAACCTGGGAACCTAATTACCTGCAGAGCCTATGAGGAGCAGGTTGGATAGCATTTGCAATTGCTCAAAGAAAGACAAAGAGTAAATGCCCTCTTTAAACTCTAGAGAGGGTCATATCTTTATAGGCAAGATTATTCCCAGTAGAGATTTGTCTGGATAATGTGCACAAAAAACAAATCCCTCCAGTGTAATTGTGAAAAAGGCATCCAGCAAACCCAGACTGGGAAACTTTCTAGAGGATATCTAGCCTGTAAACTCAAGACTAACAAGTCATAAAAATGAAGAAAGAGTGAAAAAGTATCACAGACCATAGGTGACTGGGGATTCATGACAATTATATGCAATAGGGTACACTGGATTGTTCACTGGACAAAATGAGGGGTCATTAATGGAAAATTAATAATGGATTATTGTTCATGGAAAATTAATAATGGGAAATGTGGATGGTGACTGTAGCCATGAAACTAAAAAATGCTTGCTCCTTGGAAGAAAAGCTATGACATACCTGGACAGTGTATTAAAAGGCAGAGATATCACTTTGCCAACAAAGGTCCATACCATCAAAGCTCTGGTTTTTCCAGTAGTTGTGTACAGATGTGATAGTTGGACCATAAAGAAGGTTGAGCACTGAAGAATTGATGCTTTTGAATTGTGGTGCTGCAGAAGAATCTTGAAAGTCCCTTGGACTGCAAGGAGATCAAACCAGTCAATCCTAAAGGAAATCAACCTTGAATATTCATGGAAGGACTGATGCTGAAGCTGAAGCTCCAATGCTTTGGCCACCTGATGGGAAGAGGTAACTCATTGGAAAAAAAAAAAAAACCCTGACACTGGGAAAGATGAAAGGCAAAAGGAGAAGAGGGCAGCAGAGGATGAGATGGTTAACTAGCATTACTGACTCAATGGACATGAATTTGAGCTAACTCTGGTAAATAGTGAAGGACAGAGGAGCTTGGCATTCTGTAGTCCAAGGGATCACAAAAAGTTGGACACAACTTAGTGACTGAACAATAACAACAATGGAAAAATTGGCCACCAGTGTGCATGTGGATTCATGGACAGTTCATGGAATTGGCTTATGCGTCAGAATCTCCTTTCAGCCACTTACAAGGTGCCTGCTGCCTCACCTGTAACCTGGGAACCTAATTACCTGCAGAGCCTATGAGGAGCAGGTTGGATAGCATTTGCAATTGCTCAAAGAAAGACAAAGAGTAAATGCCCTCTTTAAACTCTAGAGAGGGTCATATCTTTATAGGCAAGATTATTCCCAGTAGAGATTTGTCTGGATAATGTGCACAAAAAACAAATCCCTCCAGTGTAATTGTGAAAAAGGCATCCAGCAAACCCAGACTGGGAAACTTTCTAGAGGATATCTAGCCTGTAAACTCAAGACTAACAAGTCATAAAAATGAAGAAAGAGTGAAAAAGTATCACAGACCATAGGTGACTGGGGATTCATGACAATTATATGCAATAGGGTACACTGGATTGTTCACTGGACAAAATGAGGGGTCATTAATGGAAAATTAATAATGGATTATTGTTCATGGAAAATTAATAATGGGAAATGTGGATGGTGACTGTAGCCATGAAACTAAAAAATGCTTGCTCCTTGGAAGAAAAGCTATGACATACCTGGACAGTGTATTAAAAGGCAGAGATATCACTTTGCCAACAAAGGTCCATACCATCAAAGCTCTGGTTTTTCCAGTAGTTGTGTACAGATGTGATAGTTGGACCATAAAGAAGGTTGAGCACTGAAGAATTGATGCTTTTGAATTGTGGTGCTGCAGAAGAATCTTGAAAGTCCCTTGGACTGCAAGGAGATCAAACCAGTCAATCCTAAAGGAAATCAACCTTGAATATTCATGGAAGGACTGATGCTGAAGCTGAAGCTCCAATGCTTTGGCCACCTGATGGGAAGAGGTAACTCATTGGAAAAAAAAAAAAACCCTGACACTGGGAAAGATGAAAGGCAAAAGGAGAAGAGGGCAGCAGAGGATGAGATGGTTAACTAGCATTACTGACTCAATGGACATGAATTTGAGCTAACTCTGGTAAATAGTGAAGGACAGAGGAGCTTGGCATTCTGTAGTCCAAGGGATCACAAAAAGTTGGACACAACTTAGTGACTGAACAATAACAACAATGGAAAAATTGGTGAAATCCAAACAAGTCTGGGGTTTAGTTAATAGCAAAGTACCAGTGTCTGTTTCTGAGTGTTAACAAATGTACTCTTGGGAATGTCAGAAGTTAACAATGGAGGAAACCAGAGGCAGAGGAGGGGATATTATAATATGAGAACTCTCTGTACTATCTTTACAAACTTCCATAAATCTAAACTTATTCCAAAATAAAAATTCGTGAAATACTTCTTACGTATAAAAGAAATTTAAAAATAGTCTAATCCACTAGAGATCGTCACACTGAGTGAAGCAAGTCAGACAGAGAAGAATAAATATTGTGTGACATCTCTTATATGTGGAACCTAAAAGGAAATGATTCAAGTGAACTTACTTACAAAATAGAAACAGACCCACAGACTTCAAGAGCAAACTTATGGTTGCCAGAGGGAAGGATGGAGGAAGGGATAGTTATAAAGATTGGGATGGACATGTGCACGCTATTATATTTAAAAATGGATAATCAACAAGGACCAACTGTATAACACAGAGACTCTGCTCAATCTCAATGTTATATGGCAGCCTGGACTAGAGGGAAGTTTGGGGGAGAAAGGATACAGATGTATATACATATAATGGCTGAGTCCATTTCCTATTACAACATTGTTAACGGGCTAGACTGCAATATAAATAAGTCCTTTAAAAATACACTTGGGGCTTCCCTGGTGGTCCAGTGGGTAAGGACACCGCCTTGCAGTGCAAGGGGTGCCGGTTCAATCCCTGGCCTTGGAAGATCCCACGTGCCCGTGGAGCAGCTGGACCGATGTGTCCAATTACAGAGCCGGTGCTCTGCGACAACAGAGGCCACTGCGATGGGAGGCCCACACGGGCCGAAGAACAAAGATGGATGAAAATAGACAAATGAAAGACCAATGAAAGTAGCCCGCCTGCTCCCCCCCCCCCCCCCCCCCCCCCCCCAAATAAATAAATAAATAAATCTTTAAAAAAAAAAAAAAAACACTCGTCCAGGGCTTCCCTGGTGGTCCAGCGGGTAAAGAGTTCACCTTGCAGTGCAAGGGGCGCCAGTTCAATCCCTGACCTGGGAAGATCCCACATGCCATGGAGCGGCTGGACTGGTATGTCCACTTGGGAGCCAGCACTCTGGAGCATGCATGCGCTCACAGCCAGCGCTCTGCAACAAGAGAGGCCACTGCAATGGGAGGCCCACACAGGCCAAAGAATAAAGATGGATGAAAATAAATAAATAACCAAAGAGGCCAAATTAAAAAAAAAAAAGGCTTCCAACTGATGAAGAGATAAATAAAACATATGTAGCCATACAACGGAATATTATCCCATCATAGAAAGGAATGAAGCACTGACACATGCTCCAACACGGATGAACCTGGAAAACGTGACGCTCAGTGAAAGAGGACAGACACAAAGTCACATATTCCATTTATATGAACTATCCAGAATAAACAAATCCAAGGAGACAGAAAGCAGATTAGTAGCTGCCAGGAGCTGGAGAGAGAGGGAGATAAGGAGTGATTGCTTTGTGGACTCTGACTTTCTTTGGGGGTGATGAAAATCATCTGGAACTAGATGGAGATGATGGTTGCATGTCACTGTGAATGTACTGAATAGGACCAAATTAAGCACTTTAAAATGGCTTAAATGGTAAGTTTTATGTTCTGTGTATTCTACCACAATATAAAAATTACTAAATAAAAAACAGATTTGTTCTGATTACTGACATGATTGGCAAAATTTCAAAGACCTTTCCTTAAGCTATTCACTGTGCAACCTCAAGCTTTTTGTTGCAGAAGAGCCTTGAGTGTCCTTCAAGGAGCAAGTCTCCTATCATTGGGTGGGAAGGAAACAAGACTAGCTGGTCCCCAGGAGGACCACCATGGAAGTCGAGCTCCTCCTATGGAACTAGTGGCTGCTCTGTAGCAGGGATTGTGCACTTCCTGGAGGTTGTTTGCTGAAAACTTGAATTTACTTTATGAGTATGCTTCCCTGGTGGTTCAGGCAGTAAAGAATCTGCCGGCAATGCAGGAGACCTAGGTTTAATCCCTGGGTTGAGAAGATCCCCTTGAGAAGGGAATGGCTATCCTCTCCAGTATTCTCATCGGGAATATCCCATGGACAGAGGAGCCTGGTGGGCTGCAGTCTATGGGGTCACCAAAAGTTGGATACAATTGCGTGACTAACACACACAATGACTATGCTATGCCAAAAGGCTGTCTGTCCCTTAAGTGTCTCTTGTTTTCAGAGTTCATGCCTTTTGCTTCTCCAGGTTTATTTAAAAATTAAGACAACCTTGCTCATCAGAGTACAGAAAAGGTGGAGAAAAATGTTCAGAGGTCCCTAAGTCCTGCCCAAAGGTAACAGTAAAAGTGCTCAGAGCATTCCATCCCACCCCACATCCGTCCTCACCATGGTAGTGTGGCTATCCTTTATGGGCCTCAGCTACAGACCTCTAGTAAAACCCACTAAACTTCATCTCAGATTAGATAGTACCAGTTCTAGGACTCCAGGAAACCCGTGACGCTCAGTGAAAGAGGACAGACACAAAGTCACATATTCCATTTATATGAACTATCCAGAATAAACAAATCCAAGGAGACAGAAAGCAGATTAGTAGCTGCCAGGAGCTGGAGAGAGAGGGAGATAAGGAGTGATTGCTTTGTGGACTCTGACTTTCTTTGGGGGTGATGAAAATCATCTGGAACTAGATGGAGATGATGGTTGCATGTCACTGTGAATGTACTGAATAGGACCAAATTAAGCACTTTAAAATGGCTTAAATGGTAAGTTTTATGTTCTGTGTATTCTACCACAATATAAAAATTACTAAATAAAAAACAGATTTGTTCTGATTACTGACATGATTGGCAAAATTTCAAAGACCTTTCCTTAAGCTATTCACTGTGCAACCTCAAGCTTTTTGTTGCAGAAGAGCCTTGAGTGTCCTTCAAGGAGCAAGTCTCCTATCATTGGGTGGGAAGGAAACAAGACTAGCTGGTCCCCAGGAGGACCACCATGGAAGTCGAGCTCCTCCTATGGAACTAGTGGCTGCTCTGTAGCAGGGATTGTGCACTTCCTGGAGGTTGTTTGCTGAAAACTTGAATTTACTTTATGAGTATGCTTCCCTGGTGGTTCAGGCAGTAAAGAATCTGCCGGCAATGCAGGAGACCTAGGTTTAATCCCTGGGTTGAGAAGATCCCCTTGAGAAGGGAATGGCTATCCTCTCCAGTATTCTCATCGGGAATATCCCATGGACAGAGGAGCCTGGTGGGCTGCAGTCTATGGGGTCACCAAAAGTTGGATACAATTGCGTGACTAACACACACAATGACTATGCTATGCCAAAAGGCTGTCTGTCCCTTAAGTGTCTCTTGTTTTCAGAGTTCATGCCTTTTTGCTTCTCCAGGTTTATTTAAAAATTAAGACAACCTTGCTCATCAGAGTACAGAAAAGGTGGAGAAAAATGTTCAGAGGTCCCTAAGTCCTGCCCAAAGGTAACAGTAAAAGTGCTCAGAGCATTCCATCCCACCCCACATCCGTCCTCACCATGGTAGTGTGGCTATCCTTTATGGGCCTCAGCTACAGACCTCTAGTAAAACCCACTAAACTTCATCTCAGATTAGATAGTACCAGCTCTAGGACTCCATGAGAAGCCCACCTTCAGGTAGAAGATAGGAAGTAGGGAATAAGGTGTGATATCTGTATCTCTTGTTATCTGTATTGGGTTGAATAGTGTCCCCCAAATTCAAGTCTACCCAGAACCTCAGCATGTGACGCTGTTTGGAACTACAGTCTTTGCAAATGTAGTTAGTTAAGATGAGGTCTTATTGAAAGAAGGTTGGCACCCTTTTAAGAGAGAAATTTGGACTTGGAGATGCAGAGGGAAAGTCTATGTAAAGATAGAGCCAGAAATCCTAGTGATGAGAACAAGCCAAGCAACACCAAGAACTGCCATCAGAAGCTAAGAGGGAGCATCCTCCCCTAAATCAGGAAACGTGGCCCTGCTGACACCTCGATTTTGAGCTTCTGGTCGCCAGAACTGAGAGAGAAAAAAAAATGTCTATTGTTCTAGGTCAGCTGTTTTTGGTAGTCTGTTGCTGTTGAGTTGATGTCATGTCTGACTCTTAGGCAACTCCATGGACTATAGCCCACCAGGCCTCTGTCCATAAGATTTCCCAGCAAGAATACTGTAGTAGGGCTTCCCTGGTAGCTCAGTGGTGAAGAATCCAGCTGCCAGTGCACGGAACATAGCCTCAATCCCTGGTCTGGGAAGATCCCACATGCTGAAGAGCAACTAAGCCCATTTGCCATAACCCCTGAGCCCACAGGCCACAGCTGCTGAGCCTGTGCCCTAAAGCCTGTGCCCCACAACCACAGAAGCCACTGCAATGAGAAGCTCATGCACTGCAACCATCAACAGAGAGTAACCCCTGCTCGTCACACCTAAAGAAAAGCCTGTGCAGCAAAAAATAAATAAAGTACCATCAAAAATAAATAAATAAAATTATTTTTTAAAAAAAGAATACTGGAGTGGGGTGGGTCACTGTTTCCTCCCCCAGGGGATCTCCCCCACCCAGGGACTGAACCCATATCTCCTGCACTGGCAGGCAGATTCTTTACCACTGAGTCACCAGAGAAGTCCTGGTAGTTTGTTATAGAAACCCTAACAACAAAAATCCACTATGTATATCCCACACAGTCTGACGACGTTCATTTCATTGTGATCAAAAGAATTCAAGATGGCGTGGTCCTATGAGGGTACACATCTCCCATTTGGCAGACCTGGCAAGTGTTGCAAATGTGGCTTGGCTGAAACACCCATAGAGGGGAAGCAGTCAGTACTCAGGCTAAATGGGTCATACTTCGAACTTTATCATGGTTGAGCACAGGAATATACAGACCTATGAGCATCCATGCAGTGAGAATTTATTAATTCACCTGGAAGGACACCCAGCCATCAACTAGGTTGGTTATCACTCTCCTTGTCTAATAGATTAAACCATATTAGGCCTAGAATAATAAATTGTTGTCTCAATACCACATCACTATCATAAGCATCAATTGCACATTATAATAAACCCTACATCACATTTGACAGAGCCTTGAATATTTTCAAAAGAGCTTTTTGCATCACTTGTGAAATCCTCACATATGCCCTGGACCAAAAAAAAAAAATTTTTTTTTTTTTTAGGTAAGAAATGGATTTGCTCAGATTCAGAGAAAAGCACACTCCACAGAGAGAGTGTGGGCCATCGCAGAGCAAATCCAGCAGCCCCCAAAACATGGCGTTCTTAGCTTTTATGGGCTGGGTAATTCCATATGCTAATGAGTGGGAGAATTATTCTAGCTCTTTGGGGGAAGGGGTGGAACTGTCATGGCGCCTTTGGGTATGTCATTCAGTTTACTGACAGGATCAAGGTCTAGTCTGCCATCTTGGACTCATTTGGCTCTTATGGGTTTATGCTGTGTCCTTGGGCTATCTCATTCTTTTAAAAATTGTGCCCTACCCCTTTCCCTAACCCTTACATCCCCCTCTCAGAGATTTTACTCCCATATTCTTATGGGAGGCAGAGGGCCGAAGGTCCATCTTCTGTAATTGCTTCAAGGCTGAGCATGGGCACTGACCCTGCCTATCAGGGAGTAAAAATCTCTGGATACCTGATCTAGGGGCCCCAGGGGTAGGGCAGCTCCTAGTTTTAGGCCATATGTGTTGAAATCTATATAGCCATTGTCTTGATGTAGGGCAGTAACTGGGTTCCTTAACCTTCCTATGGATCCTCTTGATGATGAGGCACATTGTCTAACAGCATCAGGGTATAAATATATCTATAAATGACAAGAGACTTAAAAGGCATGGTCAAACATCTGATTACAATGTACGATAAAGGTGGGTTACAATAACCAGAATTACAAACAATTACACTTAACATACTAAATAATCTCCATTAAATATTTCTCTTTGCCATACCACATGGACCCTCTAAAACATCCTAAAGTTAGTTTTTAGTCAGATAAGATTATAAGTCACTGTGAGATGATACTTATTTTTTAATCAAAACTATATAAAGATCTCCCAAGCAAGTACAAATCATTTAAAAGCAAAGAAATTTACCACAATTTGTCAAACCACAATCTGCTTGTTAAAAGTAGTATTTTAAGACTACTTTGAAAAAAAAAAGAATAGTTTGGAGGGAGAGACCAAATCCAGTCCAGTCTTAGCCCATCCCTATGGAAATCCATTACCCAACCCAACTAAATCATGATCATGAATAACTCTGTCTTTATCACACCAAACTTACACCATTTTCAATACTAGTTATCAGTTTTGTCTTGAATATATTCCAGGTAACATTAGCCTGAAAGTCATTTAGGCCAGATTATTTTGTAAACATGAGTCACATGGTTTAGTAACCTGGATACCTTTTTTTTTTTTTTTTCATTTTTTAACCCCAAAACAATATTTGTAGTAAATTCCAAGGCACTTTAAATCCATGGTGAGTGGTTTCATATAAAACCTTGATTACTTTCCTTTGCTGATCTTGTGGAATCATAATCCTTTTACCTAACATATACCATCTTTTTTGACTTAGTAACTGCGAACTGCGTATTTTAGCATAATTTTCTTTCTTGGTATACCAGGGTTGTGATATTTCTTCTGTCAAGCCTAGAACTTTTAAAACTGCCTGTATTTTATCTGTTGGTATGCAAGCTGCTTTCTTTTCTTTTAGGTCATCTTGCTGATTTCTCTTTCCAGTTTTAGACCTGGGCATCTGAGATTGATGCCTCCTACAATGAACAACAACTGGCTGAATATCTTTGGCCAGGCCTGAAACCTCAATATTCCACATTTTAGGGCCTCTTAAGGCTTCTAGTTCAACCTCAGTTTCACTGTGTCCCTTTTTGATTTTTGTTAGAATCATTTGGCAGTGAGAGTGGTTCTCTCTCCCCTCCAGAAAGAGTGGCACCTAACTTAGTTAATAAATCTCTTCCCATTAAAGGGATTGGACAATCAGGCACAAACAGAAATGAATGTAAAAACAGCTGTCCATTAGCATTGCACAAAACAGGCTCCAGGAAAGTGTGCCCTTGTTTCTTTCCTGACAACCCCATCACATACTTCTTATGACTGCTAAGGTTTCCAATCCTTTGGGTTAAGACTGAGAAGGTTGCACCAGTGTCTACAAGAAATTCTATCAAATGGCCATCCACATCAATGATCACCCGAGGTTGGCCATTAGTTATGTAGACAGTATTTTTAGGCAGAGTCACTTTTGGCCTTGGGCCCCGTTGGTCTTCTGATTGCAAAACCATCAATGGCTGAGGGGCCCCCATCACTCTCTGGCATCTGGGGCATTCCCTCTGTCAATGCCCTGGCTGTCTGCAAAAGACATGTCGACAGCAGTCCTTCTTCCAGTGCCCCTTTTGTCCACAAACCATCAATGGCTGAGGGGCCCCCATCACTCTCTGGCATCTGGGGCATTCCCTCTGTCAATGCCCTGGCTGTCTGCAAAAGACATGTCGACAGCAGTCCTTCTTCCAGTGCCCCTTTTGTCCACACAGGGTACACCGGCCTTATATGGGCACCCATGGGCCTCGTGGTCTGCCAGGACCAGATTGGCCCAGAAAGAGCAGCCTCCTAGTTGGTGGTTTTTGAGCAGACAAAGCCAGTGTAATCATTTGGTCTTTTTCATATTTCTCTGGATGCACTCAGCCTTTTTGAAAGGGTTTTACCTCAATTTGAGACTTACACCCAGGGCCCACACCTGATCTAGCCCTGCTTGGAACTTGAACCCACGTGGCTGGAACTTGAATTCTAGCCAAAACCCTGTTTGGGACTTGAACCCACGTGACTGGGGCCTGAACCTAGCCAAAACCGGTTTGGGACTCGAACCCATGTGCCTAAGGCTTAACCCCAGCCAAAACCCTGTTTGGGACTTGAACCCACATAGTCAGGACTCAGTCCCGGCCAAAACCTGTCTGGGACTCGAACCCACGCGGCCGGGACTTAAGCCAGCACTCACCCAACGTCTGGACCCCCTGAGGCTCAGGTTCTTCCTGCCTCAACGCAGAAGGAATTAACCCAGTCAAAAGGCTTCCCATTAAAGGGATTGGACAATCAGGCACAAACAGAAATGAATGTAAAAACAGCTGTCCATTAGCATTGCACAAAACAGGCTCCAGGAAAGTGTGCCCTTGTTTCTTTCCTGACAACCCCATCACATACTTCTTATGACTGCTAAGGTTTCCAATCCTTTGGGTTAAGACTGAGAAGGTTGCACCAGTGTCTACAAGAAATTCTATCAAATGGCCATCCACATCAATGATCACCCGAGGTTGGCCATTAGTTATGTAGACAGTATTTTTAGGCAGAGTCACTTTTGGCCTTGGGCCCCGTTGGTCTTCTGATTGCAAAACCATCAATGGCTGAGGGGCCCCATCACTCTCTGGCATCTGGGGCATTCCCTCTGTCAATGCCCTGGCTGTCTGCAAAAGACATGTCGACAGCAGTCCTTCTTCCAGTGCCCCTTTTGTCCACAAACCATCAATGGCTGAGGGGCCCCCATCACTCTCTGGCATCTGGGGCATTCCCTCTGTCAATGCCCTGGCTGTCTGCAAAAGACATGTCGACAGCAGTCCTTCTTCCAGTGCCCCTTTTGTCCACACAGGGTACACCGGCCTTATATGGGCACCCATGGGCCTCGTGGTCTGCCAGGACCAGATTGGCCCAGAAAGAGCAGCCTCCTAGTTGGTGGTTTTTGAGCAGACAAAGCCAGTGTAATCATTTGGTCTTTTTCATATTTCTCTGGATGCACTCAGCCTTTTTGAAAGGGTTTTACCTCAATTTGAGACTTACACCCAGGGCCCACACCTGATCTAGCCCTGCTTGGAACTTGAACCCACGTGGCTGGAACTTGAATTCTAGCCAAAACCCTGTTTGGGACTTGAACCCACGTGACTGGGGCCTGAACCTAGCCAAAACCGGTTTGGGACTCGAACCCATGTGCCTAAGGCTTAACCCCAGTCAAAACCCTGTTTGGGACTTGAACCCACATAGTCAGGACTCAATCCCGGCCAAAACCCTGTCTGGGACTCAAACCCACACGGCTGGGACTTAATCCAGCACTCACCCAACGTCTGGACCCACTGAGGCTCAGGTTCTTCATGCCTCAGCACAGAAGGAATTCAGCAAGAGGCAGAGTGATAGGCAAGAAGAGAATTTATTAGGATAGGGTACTTGTAAGAGGTGCAAGTGGGCAGGCAGGAAAGCGCTGCTCTGCTCTCCCTCCCAATGAGTGGGCAGCAATATATATAGGATGGTAGAAGACCGCCCCCGACTCAAGTAGACACAGATGCAGGACATACATCATTGGTTGCTTCTTCGCCAGCTCCTCCTTCATCAGCTGTTTATACCTAGTCAAGCCTGTTTTACTGAACAAGAAGCAGCTCTCCTTAGTTATCATCAACTCACTGGCCTTCCAACCTTTCTCAGGTTTCTCCCTTCTACCTACCATCACCTACTAAGACTCTACAACCACCTATCTATTCTACTTGCCCCTATCATTTTCAGCCATATCCCTATTATTAAAAATCAAATAAGCCAATTGGAGCAAATCATTCATTGGGTTCTGAGGACCAGCATTTCCTTTCTGAATTTTGCGCCTGGTGTCTGGGGCAGACTGGACTATGAAATGTATAGCCAAAAGGGCCTGTCTCTCTGGGGAGGAGGTGTCCATGTTTGTATATTTCCTAAAAGCCTCCACTAATCTACTTTGGAAGCCTGCAGGATTTTCATCCTGTGCCTGTTTGACCTCTTTCACCTTTTCATAATTAACAGGTTTTACTCTTAAGTTTTTTCATACCCTCTATTAAACAGTTAATCATGTGATCCTGCCTATCTCTATTAGTAGGGTTCAACTGGTAATTCCATTTCGGGTTTGTTTCAAGAACAGCCTCATTCCCCACCCGGCGCACTGCATGATCCTAAGACAAGAATTTTTAATCCTTGTTTCTCCACAAAGCAACTGAGGCCCACATAAGTTTTTTTCCTTACTGTTTTGCTCACCAATCCAATCACCCCTTCCTCCCCTTCACAGTATCATCCCCTTCCCTGGTAATCCTTTTGGACAACCCAGAGTACATTCTTCCAAATAGGTCTCCATATTCATATAGCCACACCGAATTAGATTTTCTTTTTAATTTTGGCCTCTTTTATTGTTTTTTTATTTATTTATTTTCATCCATCTTTGTTCGTTGGACTGTGTGGGCCTCCCATCGCAGTGGCCTCTCTCGTTGCAGAGGACTGGCTCTGGGCGCAAGCGCTCCTGAGCGCTGGCTCCTAATTGGACACACTGGTCCAGCTGCTCCACGGCACGTGGGATCTACCTGGGCCAGGGATCGAACCAGTGCCCTTTGCACCACAAGGCAGACTATCTACCCACTGGACCACCAGGGAAGCCCTGAACTAGATGTTTTTACATACTCTGCACCTGGCTTCCCAGGTAGCGTTAGAAAGAACACACTTGCCAAGCAGGTAGACATAAGAGACGTGGGTTTGATCCCTGGGTCAGGAAGATTTCCTGAAGGAGGACATGGCAACCCATTCCCATATTTTTGCCTAGAAATCCCATGAACAGAGGAGCCTAGCGGGCTACAGTCCATAGGGTCCCAAAGAATCAGACAGGACCAAAGTAACTCAGAGTGCTGAGTCTACCCAATACACAGGCATTAGTCATTTTGCTCACATTCCTGGTTCCTGTTTTCTCATTCTACAACATGCCATGGAAAGTGCTCCAAGGCATCTGGTATTACTCTAATTCATCGTTTTTTAATGGCTACACAAAATGCCATGGTGTGGATGTCCTGTAATTTATTCAGTCATTAACAAGCATGCCATTGTATCCCTCTTCCAACTAGCAACCACATCGCAATAAATTCTTTCTACAAATGTCCTTATGTACTATAGCTTTTTTATTTTCTATGAGATGGAGTCCCAGAAGAGATTGCAGGATCAATGAATATAACACCTCTATTAAACAGTTAATCATGTGATCCTGCCTATCTCTATTAGTAGGGTTCAACTGGTAATTCCATTTCGGGTTTGTTTCAAGAACAGCCTCATTCCCCACCGGCGCACTGCATGATCCTAAGACAAGAATTTTTAATCCTTGTTTCTCCACAAAGCAACTGAGGCCCACATAAGTTTTTTTCCTTACTGTTTTGCTCACCAATCCAATCACCCCTTCCTCCCCTTCACAGTATCATCCCCTTCCCTGGTAATCCTTTTGGACAACCCAGAGTACATTCTTCCAAATAGGTCTCCATATTCATATAGCCACACCGAATTAGATTTTCTTTTTAATTTTGGCCTCTTTTATTGTTTTTTTATTTATTTATTTTCATCCATCTTTGTTCTTTGGACTGTGTGGGCCTCCCATCGCAGTGGCCTCTCTCGTTGCAGAGGACTGGCTCTGGGCGCAAGCGCTCCTGAGCGCTGGCTCCTAATTGGACACACTGGTCCAGCTGCTCCACGGCACGTGGGATCTACCTGGGCCAGGGATCGAACCAGTGCCCTTTGCACCACAAGGCAGACTATCTACCCACTGGACCACCAGGGAAGCCCTGAACTAGATGTTTTTACATACTCTGCACCTGGCTTCCCAGGTAGCGTTAGAAAGAACACACTTGCCAAGCAGGTAGACATAAGAGACGTGGGTTTGATCCCTGGGTCAGGAAGATTTCCTGAAGGAGGACATGGCAACCCATTCCCATATTTTTGCCTAGAAATCCCATGAACAGAGGAGCCTAGCGGGCTACAGTCCATAGGGTCCCAAAGAATCAGACAGGACCAAAGTAACTCAGAGTGCTGAGTCTACCCAATACACAGGCATTAGTCATTTTGCTCACATTCCTGGTTCCTGTTTTCTCATTCTACAACATGCCATGGAAAGTGCTCCAAGGCATCTGGTATTACTCTAATTCATCGTTTTTTAATGGCTACACAAAATGCCATGGTGTGGATGTCCTGTAATTTATTCAGTCATTAACAAGCATGCCATTGTATCCCCTCTTCCAACTAGCAACCACATCGCAATAAATTCTTTCTACAAATGTCCTTATGTACTATAGCTTTTTTATTTTCTATGAGATGGAGTCCCAGAAGAGATTGCAGGATCAATGATTATATATACTTCTTCTAAACTCTTTTTAATAGAATAAAGCAATAAAATAGGATTGTGGCTATCTGGAGAGGAACTTCCTGGGGGATTCAACAATATTGGTGATAATCCAGTTCTTAGACTGGAAGTGGGTTCATGAATGCTTATTTTATCACTAGTCTTTATAATTTGCATGCATTTTATTTCCTTTGTTTTTGTTGTGTATCAAACCTTATATAATAATTTTAAGTAATCTGCACATCTTAATTTGAATAAATGTGGCCAAAGCAGCTGAAGGAACTCTTATCTTCAGCAGTGTGAAGAGTAATCCTTTCCCTCCTACTCCACTGGTAGGAGATGTGATTAGTCTTTTCCATTGTTCTTCCAGCCTAAGAGATGTATCTCATTGTTACATTCATTTACAATTCTCTGACACTAGTGTGTTTGAGCATCTCTTCAACTGTTTGTCATCCATTTAAATGGACATCCCTTTGAATGGATAAAATGGCATTTTAAATGCTCTATAAACCCTTTCCAATTAAGTAAAAAGGAGAAGGCTGATACTCAGCTCTTTTAATCTCACCCCCTGACAGATAAAGCTCTGAATTTTCAAACACCACAAACGAAAAAAATTAATCAACATGAATGGTTTCTCTCTCATCTAAATTCCAGATGCCATGGTGACATAATCAACCTACAGGGAGATCTCCAAACAACACCCAAGACCTCTGAAACACTAAACACGAATGTTATCTTCACGTGGGAATCAATGAGACAAAAAGATCATGGGCACTGCTAACGTGCAATGTGCAGAATGATTATGTCCCTGCCCGCACCCAATGCAAATCCATAGGTTGAAACCATAATCATCAAGGTGATGGTATTTTAAGTGTGGCCTTTGGAAGGTGATGAGGTCATGAAGGTGGAGCCCTCATGAATGGGATTAGTGCCCTCATGAAAGAGACACCCCAGAGTCCCTCCCTCATTCAGTCATTAACAAGCATGCCATTGTATCCCTCTTCCAACTAGCAACCACATCGCAATAAATTCTTTCTACAAATGTCCTTATGTACTATAGCTTTTTTATTTTCTATGAGATGGAGTCCCAGAAGAGATTGCAGGATCAATGATTATATATACTTCTTCTAAACTCTTTTTAATAGAATAAAGCAATAAAATAGGATTGTGGCTATCTGGAGAGGAACTTCCTGGGGGATTCAACAATATTGGTGATAATCCAGTTCTTAGACTGGAAGTGGGTTCATGAATGCTTATTTTATCACTAGTCTTTATAATTTGCATGCATTTTATTTCCTTTGTTTTTGTTGTGTATCAAACCTTATATAATAATTTTAAGTAATCTGCACATCTTAATTTGAATAAATGTGGCCAAAGCAGCTGAAGGAACTCTTATCTTCAGCAGTGTGAAGAGTAATCCTTTCCCTCCTACTCCACTGGTAGGAGATGTGATTAGTCTTTTCCATTGTTCTTCCAGCCTAAGAGATGTATCTCATTGTTACATTCATTTACAATTCTCTGACACTAGTGTGTTTGAGCATCTCTTCAACTGTTTGTCATCCATTTAAATGGACATCCCTTTGAATGGATAAAATGGCATTTTAAATGCTCTATAAACCCTTTCCAATTAAGTAAAAAGGAGAAGGCTGATACTCAGCTCTTTTAATCTCACCCCCTGACAGATAAAGCTCTGAATTTTCAAACACCACAAACGAAAAAAATTAATCAACATGAATGGTTTCTCTCTCATCTAAATTCCAGATGCCATGGTGACATAATCAACCTACAGGGAGATCTCCAAACAACACCCAAGACCTCTGAAACACTAAACACGAATGTTATCTTCACGTGGGAATCAATGAGACAAAAAGATCATGGGCACTGCTAACGTGCAATGTGCAGAATGATTATGTCCCTGCCCGCACCCAATGCAAATCCATAGGTTGAAACCATAATCATCAAGGTGATGGTATTTTAAGTGTGGCCTTTGGAAGGTGATGAGGTCATGAAGGTGGAGCCCTCATGAATGGGATTAGTGCCCTCATGAAAGAGACACCCCAGAGTCCCTCCCTCTTCCACCAAATATAGACATAGCATGCAGATGGCTATCTGTGAACTGGAAAAACAGAATCTGTTGCTGCCTTGATTTGGACGTCCCCGCCTCCAGAACTGTAAACACTACATTTCTGTTGTTTATAAGCCACCTGGCCTATGGTCTTCTCCTACAGCAGCCTGAATGGACTAAGAGAGAAAGGGAGTGTGTCCTTTACTGAATGAGAAGCTACCTGGTCCCTCTTTATGAGGGGCGTAATCTCTATCCCCATCCATCTGGCTGGTCTCTTCCCATGCCCTTCTTGCTACTGACTTACAGGAGGTCAGTGTTTATAGAAGAGTCCTCTACTCATCACTCCACCTTAACAGTATATTGTCTACATCTCTCCAGGAAAGCAGCTAGGGATCTCATTTGTTTTACTTATTATTTCTTTATTTATTTATATATTTTTGGCTGCACTGGATTTTCATTGCTGTGTGCAGGTTTTCTCTAGTTTCAGTGAAGGGGGGCCACTCTCCAGTTGTGGTGCACAGGCCTCTCTTATTGCAGAGCATGGGCTCTAGAGCACACGGGCTCAAACGCTGCACCTCGGGAGCTCCAGAGCACAGGTTCAGTAGTTATAGTGCATGGGCTTAGTTGCCCCTTAGCATGTGGGATCTTCCCAGATCAGGAATTAAACTCATGTCCCTTGTAGTGGCAGGTGGAATCTTAACCAAGGGACCATCAGGGAAGTCCCTCATTCATTTTTTTTTTAACAATTTTTTTTTTGTTGGGGGGAGCAGATTGGGGAGGAAGTGGGGCGGGAGGGCCAATTCTGTTGGTCCTTCATTTATCTATTTTTTCATCCATCTTTGTTCTTTTGGTCCACGTGGGCCTCCCATCGCAGTGGCCTCTGTTGTCGCAGAGCACCAGCTCTGGGCGCATGCGCTCCAGAGCTCCGGCTCGGTAATTGGACATATCAGTCCAGCTGCTCCACGGCACATGGGATCTTCCCAGGCCAGGGATCAAGCCAGCACCCCTTGCACTGCAAGGCGATGTCCTTACCCACTGGACCACCAGGGAAGCCCCTCTCATTCATTTGTAATAGCTATACAACATTCCATAGTTTAGATGCACCAAACCATACCTGATCATCTGCTAGTGACATTCAGTTGCTTCCAATTCTTTTCCTTTACTATATTTTTTGTTTTCATATTTTTGTTTTATTTTAGTATTTTTTTCACCATACATATATATATATATATGTACATATATGCATATATATATGTACATATATATATATATATATTTCCACTGTTACTAGTAACACCCTAATAAATTTTCTTACATTGTGTCTTTTGTAATTCGAGGTCAGATTCCTCTCTGTTTCATATGTATATTTAACTTAATCACCATACCCACTCCAATGTCAGATGTTATTAAAAATTATTGCTCTTGTTGTTTTACAAAATCTGAACATTTACGAATGAGGAGTAAAGCTCTCTCTTTTTACAGATGACATGATATTATACATAGAAAACTCCAAAGACACCACTACAAAGTTACTAGAGCTAATCAACAAATTCAGCAAAGTCATGGGACACATAATCAATATACAGAAATAACTGGCATTCCTATATACAAACAATGAAAAATCAGAAAACGAAATTAAACAGGCAATCCCCTACACCATCGCAACCAAAAGAATCAAATATCTAGGAATAAGTCTACACAAAGAAACAAAAGAACTGTACACAGAAAATTACAAGACACTCATGAAAAAAATAAAGAAGACTTAAACAGATGGAGAGGTATTCCATGTTCCTGTATTGGAAGAATCAATATTGTGAAAATGACCATACTGCCAAATATCATCTACAGATTCAATGCAATACCTATTCAACTTCCATTGACATTTTTCACAGAACTAGACCAAAGAATCACACAGTTCATATGGAAACACAACAGACCCCAAATAGCCAAAGCAAACAGAGCTGGAGGGATAAACCTCCCTAACTTCAGACTCTACTACAAAACAACAGTCATCAAGACAGTATGGTACTGGCACAAAAACAGAACTATAGACCAATGGAACAAGACAAACAGAGAACCCAGGTAACCATGACTATGGCACCCCTTGCACTGCAAGGCGATGTCCTTACCCACTGGACCACCAGGGAAGCCCCTCTCATTCATTTGTAATAGCTATACAACATTCCATAGTTTAGATGCACCAAACCATACCTGATCATCTGCTAGTGACATTCAGTTGCTTCCAATTCTTTTCCTTTACTATATTTTTTGTTTTCATATTTTTGTTTTATTTTAGTATTTTTTTCACCATACATATATATATATATATATGTACATATATGCATATATATATGTACATATATATATATATATATTTCCACTGTTACTAGTAACACCCTAATAAATTTTCTTACATTGTGTCTTTTGTAATTCGAGGTCAGATTCCTCTCTGTTTCATATGTATATTTAACTTAATCACCATACCCACTCCAATGTCAGATGTTATTAAAAATTATTGCTCTTGTTGTTTTACAAAATCTGAACATTTACGAATGAGGAGTAAAGCTCTCTCTTTTTACAGATGACATGATATTATACATAGAAAACTCCAAAGACACCACTACAAAGTTACTAGAGCTAATCAACAAATTCAGCAAAGTCATGGGACACATAATCAATATACAGAAATAACTGGCATTCCTATATACAAACAATGAAAAATCAGAAAACGAAATTAAACAGGCAATCCCCTACACCATCGCAACCAAAAGAATCAAATATCTAGGAATAAGTCTACACAAAGAAACAAAAGAACTGTACACAGAAAATTACAAGACACTCATGAAAAAAATAAAGAAGACTTAAACAGATGGAGAGGTATTCCATGTTCCTGTATTGGAAGAATCAATATTGTGAAAATGACCATACTGCCAAATATCATCTACAGATTCAATGCAATACCTATTCAACTTCCATTGACATTTTTCACAGAACTAGACCAAAGAATCACACAGTTCATATGGAAACACAACAGACCCCAAATAGCCAAAGCAAACAGAGCTGGAGGGATAAACCTCCCTAACTTCAGACTCTACTACAAAACAACAGTCATCAAGACAGTATGGTACTGGCACAAAAACAGAACTATAGACCAATGGAACAAGATCGAGAACCCAGAGATAAACCCATGCACCTATGGGTACCTTATTTTTGACAAAGGAGGTGAAACTATAAAATGGGACAAAGACAGTCTCTTCAACAAGTGGTGCTGGGAGAATTGGACAGCTACATGCAAAAAAATGAAGTTGGAACATTCCCTGACACCATACACAAAGATCAACTCAAAATGGATTAAAGACCTAAATGTAAAACCAGAAACCATCAAACTCTTAGAGGAGAATATAGGCAAAACCCTCAAGGACATCAATCAAAGCAGGATCTTCTCTGACCCACCTACTAGAATAGTGGAACTGAAATGAAAAGTCAACACGTGGGACCTCATGAAACTTAAAAGCTTTTGTACAGCAAAAGAAATTACAAAAAAGCTCAAAAGACACCCCACAGAGTGGGAGAAAATCATAGCAAATGAAATAACAGACAAAGAATTAATTTCCAAAATCTACAAGCAACTCAGACAACTCAATACCGGAAAAATGAACAACCCAATCAAGAAATGGGAAAAAGGTTTAAACAGACACCTCTCCAAAGAGGACATACAGATGGCCCAAAAGCACATGAAACGATGCTCAACCTCGCTTATTATTAGAGAAATGCAAATTAAAACTACAATGAGATACCACCTCACACCCGTCAGAATGGCCATCATCAACAAATCTACAGACAATAAATGCTGGAGAGGGTGTAGAGAAAAGGGAACCCTCTTGCATTGCTGCTGGGAATGTAAATTGATACAGCCTCTATGGAAGACAGTCTGGAGATTCCTTAAAAAACTAAAAATAGAAGTACCATACGACCCAGCAATTCCACTCTTAGGCTTATATACCCTGATGAAATCAAAACTGAAAGAAGCACCTGTACCCCAATGTTCATTGTGGCTCTCTATACAATAGCCAGAACATGGAAGCAACCTAGATGTCCATCGACGAATGAATGGATAGAGAAGCTCTGGTACACATATACAATGGAATACTACTCAGCTGTTAAAAGAAATGCAGAAGAATCAGTCCTAATGAGGTGGTTGGATCTAGAACCTATCATAAAAAGTGAAATAAGTCAAAAAGAGAAAGACAAGTACAGTATACTAACACATATATATGAAATCTAGTAAAAGGGTAATGATAACACACACAGTGAAGCCATGGAAAAATAGACAGAGAATAGACATATGGACATTGTGGGGAATGAACAGTGAGTGGGAGGCACAGAGGGAGTAACATGGAAACCTATGCTATCATTCGTGAAAATCATAGCTATTGTCGTTGCACTAAGGGAATAGAGGTACTTACAATGGCTTGGTGCGACAGTCTGGAGGGGTGGGATGGGGGGCCCTGGGAGGGGAGAGGGGACCAGGGATATGCACATGACTGATCTTGGAACATGCATGTCTGTGAACAACAAAACTCTGTAAAAACTTTAAAATAAAGAAATAAATTTAAAAAAAAAAATGAGAAAGGGGCTTCCCTGGTAGCTTAGTGGTGAAGAGTTCGCTTGCCAATGCAGGAGACACAGGTTGAATCCCTGATCTGGGAGGATCCCACATGCTGTGGAGCAACTAAGCCTGTGAGCCACAAGTATGGAGCCTATGTTTTAGGGGCCTCTGAGCCTTTTCCCAACCCCACTGAGTTCCACAATGAGAAATGGTGCCCCCAACTACTGAAGGCTGTAAAAGCACATGAAACGATGCTCAACCTCGCTTATTATTAGAGAAATGCAAATTAAAACTACAATGAGATACCACCTCACACCCGTCAGAATGGCCATCATCAACAAATCTACAGACAATAAATGCTGGAGAGGGTGTAGAGAAAAGGGAACCCTCTTGCATTGCTGCTGGGAATGTAAATTGATACAGCCTCTATGGAAGACAGTCTGGAGATTCCTTAAAAAACTAAAAATAGAAGTACCATACGACCCAGCAATTCCACTCTTAGGCTTATATACCCTGATGAAATCAAAACTGAAAGAAGCACCTGTACCCCAATGTTCATTGTGGCTCTCTATACAATAGCCAGAACATGGAAGCAACCTAGATGTCCATCGACGAATGAATGGATAGAGAAGCTCTGGTACACATATACAATGGAATACTACTCAGCTGTTAAAAGAAATGCAGAAGAATCAGTCCTAATGAGGTGGTTGGATCTAGAACCTATCATAAAAAGTGAAATAAGTCAAAAAGAGAAAGACAAGTACAGTATACTAACACATATATATGAAATCTAGTAAAAGGGTAATGATAACACACACAGTGAAGCCATGGAAAAATAGACAGAGAATAGACATATGGACATTGTGGGGAATGAACAGTGAGTGGGAGGCACAGAGGGAGTAACATGGAAACCTATGCTATCATTCGTGAAAATCATAGCTATTGTCGTTGCACTAAGGGAATAGAGGTACTTACAATGGCTTGGTGCGACAGTCTGGAGGGGTGGGATGGGGGGCCCTGGGAGGGGAGAGGGGACCAGGGATATGCACATGACTGATCTTGGAACATGCATGTCTGTGAACAACAAAACTCTGTAAAAACTTTAAAATAAAGAAATAAATTTAAAAAAAAAAATGAGAAAGGGGCTTCCCTGGTAGCTTAGTGGTGAAGAGTTCGCTTGCCAATGCAGGAGACACAGGTTGAATCCCTGATCTGGGAGGATCCCACATGCTGTGGAGCAACTAAGCCTGTGAGCCACAAGTATGGAGCCTATGTTTTAGAGCCTCGGAGCTGCAACTACTGAGCCCATGTGCCCAACTACTGAAGGCTGTGTGCCCTAGAGCTCGAGTTCCACAATGAGAAAGGTCACCGCAACAAGAAGCCTGCTCACCTCAACTAGAGTAGCCCTCACTCCCTGCAGCTAGAGAAGAGCCTGTAGTAGCAGTGAAAACCCAGAATAGCCAAAAATAAATACACAATAAAATTTTTTTTAAAAACTAGAAGGGAACCTGACTCTAGTCTCATTCTTTAGCTCTCTTCTACATAGAAATCACCTACAGTTTCATTGATAAAATTTAATTTTTAGAGTTTCCCAGTTCTTTTGATTGACTGATTCATATCTCTTTTTTCCTCCTGGAATTTAGCCATCATTACATAATAATAATGGATAATATAGATTAAAAATTACATTATTTTTTAAAATTTCAACTATTTTTGAACAGTTGATTCCTTGTGATTATTTGAAGGCAAGAAGTTGAAACTGATGTAGATCCTGCCTGCAATTAACTTACAGTCTTACGGGAGCAGCAACAGCACAGGGCCAAGAATCTGCCTGCTGGGCGCAGGCAACGAAGAGACGAGGTTCAGTCCTTGGGTTGGGAAGATCCCTGGACTAAGAAATGTAGGAAACCCACACCAGTATTCTCACCTGAAGAATCCCATGGACAAAGGAGCCTGGGAGGCTACAGTTCATGAGGTCGTTCCAAAAGGGATCAACATCAAAAAATATGCTATCATTCGTGAAAATCATAGCTATTGTCGTTGCACTAAGGGAATAGAGGTACTTACAAGGGCTTGGTGCGACAGTCTGGAGGGGTGGGATGGGGGGCCCTGGGAGGGGAGAGGGGACCAGGGATATGCACATGACTGATCTTGGAACATGCATGTCTGTGAACAACAAAACTCTGTAAAAACTTTAAAATAAAGAAATAAATTTAAAAAAAAAAATGAGAAAGGGGCTTCCCTGGTAGCTTAGTGGTGAAGAGTTCGCTTGCCAATGCAGGAGACACAGGTTGAATCCCTGATCTGGGAGGATCCCACATGCTGTGGAGCAACTAAGCCTGTGAGCCACAAGTATGGAGCCTATGTTTTAGAGCCTCGGAGCTGCAACTACTGAGCCCATGTGCCCAACTACTGAAGGCTGTGTGCCCTAGAGCTCGAGTTCCACAATGAGAAAGGTCACCGCAACAAGAAGCCTGCTCACCTCAACTAGAGTAGCCCTCACTCCCTGCAGCTAGAGAAGAGCCTGTAGTAGCAGTGAAAACCCAGAATAGCCAAAAATAAATACACAATAAAATTTTTTTTAAAAACTAGAAGGGAACCTGACTCTAGTCTCATTCTTTAGCTCTCTTCTACATAGAAATCACCTACAGTTTCATTGATAAAATTTAATTTTTAGAGTTTCCCAGTTCTTTTGATTGACTGATTCATATCTCTTTTTTCCTCCTGGAATTTAGCCATCATTACATAATAATAATGGATAATATAGATTAAAAATTACATTATTTTTTAAAATTTCAACTATTTTTGAACAGTTGATTCCTTGTGATTATTTGAAGGCAAGAAGTTGAAACTGATGTAGATCCTGCCTGCAATTAACTTACAGTCTTACGGGAGCAGCAACAGCACAGGGCCAAAGAATCTGCCTGCTGGCGCAGGCAACGTAAGAGACGCAGGTTCAGTCCTTGGGTTGGGAAGATCCCCTGGACTAAGAAATGTAGGAAACCCACACCAGTATTCTCACCTGAAGAATCCCATGGACAAAGGAGCCTGGGAGGCTACAGTCCATGAGGTCGAAACATGTTGCACACAATTGAACACAGAGCATACATACACACACGACAAATCTAAATAAATAAAATTAATAAAATGTAGATACCACAGTGTAAGTGTAAACACAGCCCTCACAAGACTCAGAGATGGAACAGGAAGACCAAAGGAAACATGAAGGAAATGACACTCATTAGGCCTTGAGATCTTGGTTCAATTCTTATATCTGGAAACGAGTGGAAGGAAAAGAACTGAGGGAGAATGAGGACCAAAGCTTCTTTCCTTCTCAAGGCCTTGGCAAGGAACACAAACACGTAACAGTGAATTGAAAATGCACACTGACTACCGGGGATGGCTGGTGAGGTGCATGCATGGCAGTGCACATGTAATGAATGCAGCATACAAGCCTTCATTACAAGAGCGCTCGATCAGTTCACAGTAACAGGAAGCTAAGGCAGTGCACACCTTCTTGATCTAGCTAGGTTGCCAGCATTGTACAAAAGTCAATTTAGTGGCAACATTGAAAGAAAAGAGGAAAAAGTAAAAATGTATTCCAATAGGCATCATTCATTCAACAAAGAATTAATATTCTAGTTAGAGATAAAATGGTGAGAAAGACAGCAAGCCCAAGGTGAGGCGTATGTCTAATGGGGAACAGGGGAAAGCTTAAAGAGCAATAAAAAGTTTGTCACCACCTGCCAGGCTTGTTTTCTCAATGCCATTCATTCTCCTGTGAAAGAAACCAGGGGTCCCAGGAGAAATGGCTGATTCTAGGGATGGAAAATACAAAATAAGCCTGGAGTATCTCACAGAGAAAAAAGTTTAAGAGAATGCTCAAAAAAAAAAAAAAAAAGGAGAGGGTACGTCAAAGGGACACAGGAGAAATCTGAAAGAGCTCCCAGGAGTCAAAGTTGGAATAATTTGGGCAAAGAATAAATAACACAGTGTTGGATTCTAACCCAAAGTATAAATTAATATATATGAGTTCATACTTGTGTAAATAAATGGTCAAATACATAAAAATGCATTGGGGGAAAAATGGCAAACCTTCTGTATAGAAAATTCCAAATAATATCTATAGATCTTCATCACCGCCAATTCTGCTCCCTTTCGGTGTGGACAGGACTTAGTAACTGGCTTCTAATAAATAGGAGAAACAGTTTAAGGGAGAAAAGGAAAATAGCTACCTTACAGTAGAGGCCTGGCAGACACAGACTTCACTTTATAATCAAAGCCAGCACCACAACTGATGAGTCATGTTAGGAGCACATACCTCTGTGCCATTCCTCCCCTGGCTATCCCCCAGTATGAGGGGAAAAAGCTTCAAACAAACTCAAATTGAGATACACTTGACAAAACTCCCAGCTTGTCCTCCTCAGAATCATCAAGAAGAAAGTCATATGGGAGGAACTAGGAGATTGGATTGACACATATAGACCACTGATACTGTGTATAAAATAGATAACTAATGAGAACATACTGTATGGCACAGGGAACTCTACTTGATGCACTGTGGTGGCCTAAATGGGAAGGAAATCCAAAACAGAGGGGATATATGAATATGCATTGTCTGATTCACTTTGCTGTACCGTAGGAACTAACACAACATTGTAAAGCAACTACAATCCAGTAAAAATTCATTTAAAAAAACCATCAAGGGTTTCCCTGGTGGTCCAGTGGGTAAAGAGTCTGCCTTGCAGCACAAGAGGCACCGGTTCAATCCCTGGCCCAGGAAGATTCCACGTGCCGCGGAGTGGCTGGACCGGTGTGTCCAATTAGGAGCCCACGCTCTGGAGTGCTTGTGTCCAGGTGAGAAAGACAGCAAGCCCAAGGTGAGGCGTATGTCTAATGGGGAACAGGGGAAAGCTTAAAGAGCAATAAAAAGTTTGTCACCACCTGCCAGGCTTGTTTTCTCAATGCCATTCATTCTCCTGTGAAAGAAACCAGGGGTCCCAGGAGAAATGGCTGATTCTAGGGATGGAAAATACAAAATAAGCCTGGAGTATCTCACAGAGAAAAAAGTTTAAGAGAATGCTCAAAAAAAAAAAAAGGAGAGGGTACGTCAAAGGGACACAGGAGAAATCTGAAAGAGCTCCCAGGAGTCAAAGTTGGAATAATTTGGGCAAAGAATAAATAACACAGTGTTGGATTCTAACCCAAAGTATAAATTAATATATATGAGTTCATACTTGTGTAAATAAATGGTCAAATACATAAAAATGCATTGGGGGAAAAATGGCAAACCTTCTGTATAGAAAATTCCAAATAATATCTATAGATCTTCATCACCGCCAATTCTGCTCCCTTTCGGTGTGGACAGGACTTAGTAACTGGCTTCTAATAAATAGGAGAAACAGTTTAAGGGAGAAAAGGAAAATAGCTACCTTACAGTAGAGGCCTGGCAGACACAGACTTCACTTTATAATCAAAGCCAGCACCACAACTGATGAGTCATGTTAGGAGCACATACCTCTGTGCCATTCCTCCCCTGGCTATCCCCCAGTATGAGGGGAAAAAGCTTCAAACAAACTCAAATTGAGATACACTTGACAAAACTCCCAGCTTGTCCTCCTCAGAATCATCAAGAAGAAAGTCATATGGGAGGAACTAGGAGATTGGATTGACACATATAGACCACTGATACTGTGTATAAAATAGATAACTAATGAGAACATACTGTATGGCACAGGGAACTCTACTTGATGCACTGTGGTGGCCTAAATGGGAAGGAAATCCAAAACAGAGGGGATATATGAATATGCATTGTCTGATTCACTTTGCTGTACCGTAGGAACTAACACAACATTGTAAAGCAACTACAATCCAGTAAAAATTCATTTAAAAAAACCATCAAGGGTTTCCCTGGTGGTCCAGTGGGTAAAGAGTCTGCCTTGCAGCACAAGAGGCACCGGTTCAATCCCTGGCCCAGGAAGATTCCACGTGCCGCGGAGTGGCTGGACCGGTGTGTCCAATTAGGAGCCCACGCTCTGGAGTGCTTGTGTCCAGAGCCAGTGCTTTGCAACAAGAGAGGCCACTGTGATGGGAGGCCCACACAGGCCAAAGAATAAAGATGGATGAAAATAATAAATAACTAAGAAAAGCTTGAGGCATGAAGTTCAAAAATATATATATTAAGGTCACAAAAACCAAAGAAAGAAACAGTTATAGGCCAAAGAATATACAAGGACTACATACCATGTGGTAGAAACAGCCTGTGTCCATGGACAGATGAATGGATAAAGAAGACGTGGTATATTTATGCAATGGAATATTATTTAATCATAAAAGGAGGAAATCTACCCTTCCATTTTTGATCACACGGATGGAGCTTGAAGGTATTTTGTTAAATGAAATGAGTTGGAGAAAGACAAACACTGTATGATTTCACTTATATGTGGGCTCTAACTCATAGAAGGAAAGTAGAATAGTGCTCTCCAGGGCTCTGGGATAGGGGAGATGGAGAGATGTTAGTCAAAGGGTACAACCATGCACTCTTAAGAGGAGTGAATTCTTGCAATCTGTTAACAGAGATAACAATACTGCATTGAATACCTGAAAGTTGCTATAAGAGTAGAGCTTAGGGACTTCCCTGGTGGTCCACTGGTTGAGAATTCACCTATCAATTCAGGGAACATAGGTTCAATCCGTGGCCTGAGAAGATTCCACGTGCTGAGAGGCAACTAAGCCTGTGGGACACACTACTGAGCCTTCGAGCTCTAGAGCCTGTGCTCCACGACAAGAGAAGCTACCACCTTGTTTATATGATAGCTTCCTTCAGTATGCAAAAGCCTTTAAGTTTAATTAGGTCCCATTTTTAATTTTTGTTTTTACTTACATTATTCTATGAGGTGAGTCATAGAGAATCATGCTATGATTTATGTCAGAGTGTTCTGCCTATATTTTCCTCTACAGTTTTAGAGTTTCTAGTCTTACATTTAGGTCTTTCATCCATTTTGAGTCTAGTTTTGTGTATGGTGCTAGGAAGTGCTCAAATTTCATTCTTTTATATATAATTGACCAGTTTACCCAGCATAACTTATTAAAGAAACTGTCTTTTCTCCACTGTATATTTTTGCCTCCTTTGTCAAAGATAACGTGCCCATCCATAGACGCATGCATTTATTTCCTTTTCCAGACTGTCTGTCTTGTTCCATTGGTCTATATTTCTGTTTTTGTGCCATTACCATACCAAAGTGAAAAGACAACCCTCAGAATGGAAGAAAATAATAGCAAATGAAACAATTGACAAAGGATGAATCTCCAAAATATACAAGCAGTTCATGCACTTCAATACCAGAAAAACAAACAACTCAATCAAAAAGTGGGCAGAGGGCTTCCCCTGGTGGTCCAGTGGGTAAGGACACCGCCTTGCAGTGGAAGGGGTGCCGGTTCGAGCCCTGGCCTGGGAAGATCCCACATGCCGCGGAGCGGCTGGACCCATGTGTCCAATTACCGAGCCGGAGCTCTGGAGCACATGCGCCCAGAGCCGGTGCTCTGCGACAACAGAGGCCACCGCGATGGGAGGCCCACACAGGCCAAGGAACAAAGATGGATGAAAATAGAGAAATGAAAGACCAATAGAAGTGGCCCGACCGCTCCCCTCCCTCCCCAACCCAACCCCCGCCCAAAAATAAATAATAAAATAAATAAATCTTTAAAAAAAAAAAAAAGTGGGCAGAAACAGACTTTTCTTTTTTCCAAAGAAGACTTGCAGATATCTAATAAACACATGAAAAGATGCTCAACATCTTCCAGGGAGATTCACTATCAATTCAGGGAACATAGGTTCAATCCGTGGCCTGAGAAGATTCCACGTGCTGAGAGGCAACTAAGCCTGTGGGACACACTACTGAGCCTTCGAGCTCTAGAGCCTGTGCTCCACGACAAGAGAAGCTACCACCTTGTTTATATGATAGCTTCCTTCAGTATGCAAAAGCCTTTAAGTTTAATTAGGTCCCATTTTTAATTTTTGTTTTTACTTACATTATTCTATGAGGTGAGTCATAGAGAATCATGCTATGATTTATGTCAGAGTGTTCTGCCTATATTTTCCTCTACAGTTTTAGAGTTTCTAGTCTTACATTTAGGTCTTTCATCCATTTTGAGTCTAGTTTTGTGTATGGTGCTAGGAAGTGCTCAAATTTCATTCTTTTATATATAATTGACCAGTTTACCCAGCATAACTTATTAAAGAAACTGTCTTTTCTCCACTGTATATTTTTGCCTCCTTTGTCAAAGATAACGTGCCCATCCATAGACGCATGCATTTATTTCCTTTTCCAGACTGTCTGTCTTGTTCCATTGGTCTATATTTCTGTTTTTGTGCCATTACCATACCAAAGTGAAAAGACAACCCTCAGAATGGAAGAAAATAATAGCAAATGAAACAATTGACAAAGGATGAATCTCCAAAATATACAAGCAGTTCATGCACTTCAATACCAGAAAAACAAACAACTCAATCAAAAAGTGGGCAGAGGGCTTCCCCTGGTGGTCCAGTGGGTAAGGACACCGCCTTGCAGTGGAAGGGGTGCCGGTTCGAGCCCTGGCCTGGGAAGATCCCACATGCCGCGGAGCGGCTGGACCCATGTGTCCAATTACCGAGCCGGAGCTCTGGAGCACATGCGCCCAGAGCCGGTGCTCTGCGACAACAGAGGCCACCGCGATGGGAGGCCCACACAGGCCAAGGAACAAAGATGGATGAAAATAGAGAAATGAAAGACCAATAGAAGTGGCCCGACCGCTCCCCTCCCTCCCCAACCCAACCCCCGCCCAAAAATAAATAATAAAATAAATAAATCTTTAAAAAAAAAAAAAGTGGGCAGAAACAGACTTTTCTTTTTTCCAAAGAAGACTTGCAGATATCTAATAAACACATGAAAAGATGCTCAACATCTTCCATTATTACAGAAATACAAATCAAAACTACAATAAGGTATCTCCTCGCACTGCTTAGAATGGCGACCATGAAGAAAATCTACAAACAATAAATTCTCGAGAAAGTACAGAGAAAAGGGAACTCACTTGCCCTGTTCGTGGGAATGCAAATTGATACAGCCACTTTGGAGAACAGTACAGAAATTTCTTTTTTTTTTTTTTTTTAAAGATTTATTTATTTATTTTGGGCGGGGGTCGGGTTGGGGAGGGAGGGGAGCGGGCGGGCCACTTATATTGGTCTTTCATTTCTCTATTTTCATCCGACTTTGTTCTTTGACTCCTGTGGGCCTCCCATCGCAGCGGCGTCTGTCGTTGCAAAGCACCGGCTCTGGGCGCATGCGCTCCAGACCTCTGGCTCAGTAATTGGACACATAGGTCCAGCCACTCCGCGGCACGTGGGATCTTCCCAGGCCAGGGCTCGAACCGGCGCCCCTTGCACTGCAAGGCGGTGTCCTTACCCACTGGACCACCAGGGGATGCCCCAGAAATTTCTTAAAAAATTAGGAGTAAAACTACCATATGACCCAACAATTCTGCCACATGGCACATACCCCAAAGAAGCCATAATTGAAAGGGATAGATGTATGCCAATGTTCATCGAGCACTATTTACATGGAAGCAATCTAGTTGTCCATCGACAAATGAATAAATAATGCAGATGTGGTACATATATAAAATGGAATATTACAGTGTTAAGAAAAAAAAAGAACACATCTGAATCAGTTCTAATGAGGTGGATGAACCTGGAGCCTATTATACAGAGTGAAGTGAGTCAGAAAGAGAAAGACAAATATTGTATATTAATTCATATATATGGAATCTAGAAAGCTAGTATTGACAATCCTATGTAGGTCATGGAAGCAGACACAGACATAAAGAACAGACCTGACAGAGAGAGTACCTGAAGAGCTATGGATGGAGATTTATAACATTGTACAGGAGGTGGTGACCAGAACTATCCTTGAGAAAAAGAACAAGGCAAAATGGTTGTCTGAGGAGGCCTTACAAATAGCTGAGAAAAGAAGAAAAGCAAAAGGCAAAGGAAGGAAAGATATACCCAACTGAATGCAGAGTTCCAGAGAATAGCAAGGAGAGAGGAGAAGGCTTTCTTCAATGAACAACGCAAAGAAATAGAGGAAAACAACAGAATGGGAAAGACTAAAGATCTACAAGAAAGCTAGAGATACCAAGGGAACATTTCAAGTGAATATGGGCACAATGAAGGACAGAAATGGTATAGATCTAACAGAAGCAGAAGAGATTAAGAAGAAGTGGCAAAAATACACAAAAGAACGGTACCAAGAAAGGTCTTAATGACCCAGATAATTCCAATAGCATGATCGCTCACCTAAAACCGGACATCCTGGAGCATGAAGTTAAGTGGGCCATAGGAAGCATTACTATAAACAAAGCTAGTGGAGGTGATGGAATTCCAGTCGAGCAATTTCAAATCCTAAAAGATGATGCTATTATAGTGTTGCACTCAATATGTCAGCAAATTTGGAAAACTCAGCAGTGGCCATGGGACTGAAAAAGGTCAGTTTTCATTTAATTCCAATACCAAAGAAGGGCAATGCCAAAGAATATTCAAACTACTGCAACACTGCCCTCATTTCACATTCTAGCAAGCTAATGTTCAAAATCCTTCAAGCTAGGCTTCAACAGCACATGAACCAAGGACTTCCACACATACAAGCTAGATTTAGAAAAGGCAGAGGAACCAGAGATTAAATCAACAAGTTCACTGAATCATGGAGAAAGCAAGGTAGTCACAGAAAAGCATAGAATGCTTTGTTGACTAGTCTAAAGCCTTTGATTGTGTGGATCATACAAACTGTGGAAAATTCTTTTTTTTATTATTTTTAATTCTTTATTTTAAAGGTTTTACAGAGTTTTGTTGTTCACAGACATGTATGTTCCCAGATCAGTCACATGCATATCCCTGGTTCCCCCCACAAGTTCCCCCCATCCCACCCCTCCGGACCATCGCCCCAAGCCATTGTGAGCACTCCTATTCCCTTAGCACAATGACAATAGTTATCTTTTCCACACATGACAGTATAGGTTTCCGTGTTACTCCCTCCATGCCTCCCCCTCCCTATTTCTTCCCCACAATGTCCATATGTCTATTCTCTGTTTTTCCATGAGTTCACTGCGTGTGTTATCAAGACAATCCTACTAGATTCCATATATATGTGTTAGTATACTGTACTTGTCTTTCTCTTTTTGACTTATTTCACTTTTTATGATAGGTTCTAGAGTCAGCCACTTCATCAGGACTGAGTCTTCTGCATTTCTTTTAACAACTGAGTAGTATTCCAATGTATATGTGTACCAGAGCTTCTCTATCCATTCATTCGTCGATGGACATCTAGGTTGCTTCCATGTTCTGGCTATTGTATAGAGAGCCACAATGAACATTGGGGTACAGGTGCTTCTTTCAGTTTTGATTTCATCAGGGTATATAAGCCTAAGAGTGGGATTGCTGGGTCGTATGGTACTTCTATTTTTAGTTTTTTAAGGAATCTCCAGACTGTCTTCCATAGAGGCTGTATCAATTTACATTCCCAGCAGCAATGCAAGAGGGTTCCCTTTTCTCCACACCCTCTCCAGCATTTATTGTCTGTAGATTTGTTGATGATGGCCATTCAGACGGGTGTGAGGTGGTATCTCATTGTAGTTTCAATTTGCATTTCTCTAATAATAAGCGAGGTTGAGCATCGTTTCATGTGCTTTTGGGCCATCTGTATGTCCTCTTTGGAGAGGCGTCTCTTTAGATCTTTTTCCCAATTTTGAATTGGGTTGTTTGTTTTTCCTGTGCTGAGTTGTCTGAGTTGCTTGTACATTTTGGAGATTAATTCTTTGTCTGTTGTTTCATTTGCTATGATTTTCTCCCACTCTGTGGGGTGTCTGTTGAACTTTTTTGTAATTTCTTTTGCTGTACAAAAGCTTTTAAGTTTCATTAGGTCCCACGTGTTGACTTTTCTTTTTAGTTCCACTATTCTAGTAGGTGGGTCAGAGAAGATCTTGCTTTGATTGATGTCCTTGAGGGTTTGGCCTATATTCTCCTCTAAGAGTTTGATGGTTTCTGGTTTTACATTTAGGTCTTTAATCCATTTTGAGTTGATCTTAGTGTATGGTGTCAGGGAATGTTCCAACTTCATTTTTTTGCATGTAGCTGTCCAATTCTCCCAGCACCACTTGTTGAAGAGACTGTCTTTGTCCCATTTTATAGTTTCACCTCCTTTGTCAAAAATAAGGTACCCATAGGTGCATGGGTTTATCTCTGGGTTCTCGATCTTGTTCCATTGGTCTATAGTTCTGTTTTTGTGCCAGTACCATACTGTCTTGATGACTGTTGTTTTGTAGTAGAGTCTGAAGTTAGGGAGGTTTATCCCTCCAGCTCTGTTTGCTTTGGCTATTTGGGGTCTGTTGTGTTTCCATATGAACTGTGTGATTCTTTGGTCTAGTTCTGTGAAAAATGTCAATGGAAGTTGAATAGGTATTGCATTGAATCTGTAGATGATATTTGGCAGTATGGTAACAATATTGACTCCAGCTCAGGCCACAATGAACATTGGGGTACAGGTGCTTCTTTCAGTTTTGACTTCATCAGGATATAAGCATAATAGTGGGGTTGTTGGGTCGTAGGGTACTTCTATTTTTAGTTTTTAAGGAATCTCCAGACTGTCTTCCATAGAGGCTGTATCAATTTACATTCCCAGCAGCAATGCAAGAGGGTTCCCTTTTCTCCACACCCTCTCCAGCATTTATTGTCTGTAGATTTGTTGATGATGGCCATTCAGACGGGTGTGAGGTGGTATCTCATTGTAGTTTCAATTTGCATTTCTCTAATAATAAGCGAGGTTGAGCATCGTTTCATGTGCTTTTGGGCCATCTGTATGTCCTCTTTGGAGAGGCGTCTCTTTAGATCTTTTTCCCAATTTTGAATTGGGTTGTTTGTTTTTCCTGTGCTGAGTTGTCTGAGTTGCTTGTACATTTTGGAGATTAATTCTTTGTCTGTTGTTTCATTTGCTATGATTTTCTCCCACTCTGTGGGGTGTCTGTTGAACTTTTTTGTAATTTCTTTTGCTGTACAAAAGCTTTTAAGTTTCATTAGGTCCCACGTGTTGACTTTTCTTTTTAGTTCCACTATTCTAGTAGGTGGGTCAGAGAAGATCTTGCTTTGATTGATGTCCTTGAGGGTTTGGCCTATATTCTCCTCTAAGAGTTTGATGGTTTCTGGTTTTACATTTAGGTCTTTAATCCATTTTGAGTTGATCTTAGTGTATGGTGTCAGGGAATGTTCCAACTTCATTTTTTTGCATGTAGCTGTCCAATTCTCCCAGCACCACTTGTTGAAGAGACTGTCTTTGTCCCATTTTATAGTTTCACCTCCTTTGTCAAAAATAAGGTACCCATAGGTGCATGGGTTTATCTCTGGGTTCTCGATCTTGTTCCATTGGTCTATAGTTCTGTTTTTGTGCCAGTACCATACTGTCTTGATGACTGTTGTTTTGTAGTAGAGTCTGAAGTTAGGGAGGTTTATCCCTCCAGCTCTGTTTGCTTTGGCTATTTGGGGTCTGTTGTGTTTCCATATGAACTGTGTGATTCTTTGGTCTAGTTCTGTGAAAAATGTCAATGGAAGTTGAATAGGTATTGCATTGAATCTGTAGATGATATTTGGCAGTATGGTCATTTTCACAATATTGATTCTTCCAATACAGGAACATGGAATACCTCTCCATCTGTTTAAGTCTTCTTTAACTTCTTTCATGAGTGTCTTGTAATTTTCTGTGTACAATTCTTTTGTTTCTTTGGGTAGGTTTATTCCTAGGTATTTGATTCTTTAGGTTGCAATGGTGAAGGGAATTGCCTCTTTGATTTCGTTTTCTGATTTTTCATTGTGTATAGGAATGCCAGTGATTTCTGTGTGTTGATTTTGTATCCTGCGACTTTGCTGAATTTGTTGATTAGCTCTAGTAACTTTGTAGTAGTGTCTTTGGGATTTTCTATGTATAATATCATGTTGTCTGCAAAAAGAGACAGCTTTACTTCTTCCTTTCCAATCTGGATTCCTTTTATTTCTTTCTTTTCTGTTATTGCTGTTGCTAGAACTCAAACTGTGGAAAATTCTTAAAGCAATGAGATCACCAGACCACCTTACCTGCCTCCTGAGAAACCTGTGTGCAGGACAAGAAGCAACAATTAGAACTGGACATGGAACAAGGGACTGGTTCTAAATTGGGAAAGGAATATGTCAAAGCTGTATATTGTCACTCTGCTTATTTAACATATATGCAGAGTACATCATGAGAAATGCTTGGCTGGATGAATCAGTCTGGAAGCAAGATTGTGGGAGAAATGTCAATAACCTCTGGTATGCAGATGAGAGATATGCATATGCACTATGGTAGAAAGCAAAGAGGAACTAAAGAGCCACTTGATGAAGGTGAAAGAGGAGACTGAAAAATCTGGCCTAAAACTCAACATTCAAAAACCTGAGATCAAAAAATAAGAAAAATTTGGGGTTTGATTTGTAAGGCTTCTCCTACTCTTGTATTTATTGGCTATATCAGGCCCTTTAACACTTGTTGTAGGGCTGGTTTTGTGGTACAGACATCTTTTAGTTTTTGCTTGTCTGTGAAGCTTTTGACTTCACTATCGATTTTGAATGAGATTCTTGCTGGGTAGAGAATTCGTGGTTGGAGGTTATTTTCGTTAATGTATCTTGCCATTCTCTTCTTGACCGTTGTATGAAAAATGTCAATGGAAGTTGAATAGGTATTGCATTGAATCTGTAGATGATATTTGGCAGTATGGTCATTTTCACAATATTGATTCTTCCAATACAGGAACATGGAATACCTCTCCATCTGTTTAAGTCTTCTTTAACTTCTTTCATGAGTGTCTTGTAATTTTCTGTGTACAATTCTTTTGTTTCTTTGGGTAGGTTTATTCCTAGGTATTTGATTCTTTAGGTTGCAATGGTGAAGGGAATTGCCTCTTTGATTTCGTTTTCTGATTTTTCATTGTGTATAGGAATGCCAGTGATTTCTGTGTGTTGATTTTGTATCCTGCGACTTTGCTGAATTTGTTGATTAGCTCTAGTAACTTTGTAGTAGTGTCTTTGGGATTTTCTATGTATAATATCATGTTGTCTGCAAAAAGAGACAGCTTTACTTCTTCCTTTCCAATCTGGATTCCTTTTATTTCTTTCTTTTCTGTTATTGCTGTTGCTAGAACTCAAACTGTGGAAAATTCTTAAAGCAATGAGATCACCAGACCACCTTACCTGCCTCCTGAGAAACCTGTGTGCAGGACAAGAAGCAACAATTAGAACTGGACATGGAACAAGGGACTGGTTCTAAATTGGGAAAGGAATATGTCAAAGCTGTATATTGTCACTCTGCTTATTTAACATATATGCAGAGTACATCATGAGAAATGCTTGGCTGGATGAATCAGTCTGGAAGCAAGATTGTGGGAGAAATGTCAATAACCTCTGGTATGCAGATGAGAGATATGCATATGCACTATGGTAGAAAGCAAAGAGGAACTAAAGAGCCACTTGATGAAGGTGAAAGAGGAGACTGAAAAATCTGGCCTAAAACTCAACATTCAAAAACCTGAGATCAAAAAATAAGAAAAATTTGGGGTTTGATTTGTAAGGCTTCTCCTACTCTTGTATTTATTGGCTATATCAGGCCCTTTAACACTTGTTGTAGGGCTGGTTTTGTGGTACAGACATCTTTTAGTTTTTGCTTGTCTGTGAAGCTTTTGACTTCACTATCGATTTTGAATGAGATTCTTGCTGGGTAGAGAATTCGTGGTTGCAGGTTATTCTCTTTTAGCCGTTTAAATGTATCTTGCCATTCTCTTCTGGCCTGTAGGGTTTCTGTTGAGAGATTCGCAGTTAAACGTATGGGATTTCCTTTATATGTTATTTGTTGTTTGCTCCTAGCTGCTTTTAGTCATCTGTCTTTATATTTAGTCTGCGTAAGTTTGATTAGTATGTGCCTTGGTGTGTTTCTTCTGGGGTTTCTTCTGTATGGAACTCTTTGTGCTTCCTGGACTTGGTTGACTATCTCCTTTCCCATGCTGGGGAAGTTTTCAACTATAACCTCTTCAAGAATTTTTTCATAGTCTTTCTTCTCTTCTTCTTCTTCTGGAACTCCTATAATTCTAATGTTGGTGCGTTTAATATTGTCCCATAGGTCTCTGAGGCTATCCTCAGTTCTTTTAATTCTTTGGGCTTTGTTCTGTTCTTCAGCACTTATTTCCACCATTCTGTCTTCCAACTCACTTATCCGTTCTTCAGCCTCTGATACTCTACTGTTGAGACCTTCTATAGTATTTTTGAGTTCAGCAATTGAGTTGGTGGTCTCTATTTGCTTATTTTTCATTTCCTGCATGTCTTTTCTCAATGCACTAATTTCCTCTAATATTCTGTTTTCGGTGTTTTGCATCCTCATTAGTATAGTTTTTCTGAATTCTCTTTCAGATAGTTTGTCTATCTCCTCCTCTGTCATTTGAAGTGGTGTTTCTCTAGCTTGGTCCTTCATCACAAGCTCAGAAATCGAATTTGTGATTAAAAATCTACCCAAAAATAAAAGCCCAGGACCAGATGGCTTCACAGCCGAATTCTACCAAACATTTAAAGAAGAGCTAATGCCTGTCCTTCTAAAACTCTTCCAAAAAATTGCACAGGAAGGAAAACTCCCAAACACATTCTACGAGGCCACCATCACCCTGATACCCAAACCAGGCAAAGACAACACAAAAAAGGAAAACTATAGGCCAATTTCACTGATGAACTTAGATGCCAAGATCCTCAACAAAATCCTAGCAAACAGAATTCAACGACATGTCAAAAAACTCATACATTATGATCAAGTTGGGTTCATCCCAGGCATGTAAGGCTTCTTCAACATCCGCAAATCAATCAACGTGATACACCATATCAACAAGTTGAAAGACAAAAATCACATGATCATTTCAAAAGACGCAGAAAAAGCCTTTGACAAAGTACAACATCCATTTATGATCAAAACTCTTCAGAAAATGGGCATAGAAGGAACCTATCTCAACATAATAAAAGCCATCTATGAGAAGCCTACAGCGAACATTATTGTTAATGGTGAAAAACTGAAAGCATTCCCTTTAAGATCAGGAACAAGACAGGGGTGCCCACTTTCACCACTGCTATTCAACATAGTCCTGGAAGTCCTAGCAACAGCAATAAGAGAAGAGAAAGAAATCAAAGGAATCCAGATTGGAAAGGAAGAAGTCAAGCTCTCTCTTTTTGCAGACAACATGATATTATACATAGAAAATCCCAAAGACACGGTTACAAAGCTACTAGAGCTAATCAATGAATTCAGCAAAGTTGCAAGATATAAAGTCAACACACAGAAGTCACTGGCATTCCTATACACAAACAATGAAAAATCAGAAAATGAAATCAAAGAGGCAATCCCCTTCACCATTGCAACCAAAAGAATCAAATATCTAGGGATAAACCTACCCAAAGAAACAAAAGAATTGTACACAGAAAATTACAAGACACTCATGAGAGACATTAAAGAAGACTTAAACAGATGGAGAGATATTCCATGTTCCTGTATCGGAAGAATCAATATTGTGAAAATGACCATACTTCCAAATATCATCTACAGATTCAATGCAATACCTATTCAACTTCCATTGACATTTTTCACAGAACTAGACCAAATAATAACACAGTTCATATGGAAACACAGAAGACCTCGAATAGCCAAAGCAATCCTGAGGAAGAAGAATGGAGTTGGAGGGATCAGCCTCCCTAACTTCAGACTCTACTACAAAGCAACAGTCATCAAGACAGTATGGTACTGGTACAAAAACAGAACTGTAGATCAATGGAACAAGATTGAGAACCCAGAGATCAACCCACGCACCTATGGGTACCTTATTTTTGATAAAGGAGGAGAAACTATAAAATGGGACAAAGACAGCCTCTTTAACAAGTGGTGCTGGGAGAATTGGACAGCTACATGCAAAAAAATGAAGTTGGAACATTCCCTGACACCATACACTAAGATCAACTCAAAATGGATTAAAGACCTAAATGTAAAACCAGAAACCATCAAACTCTTAGAGGAGAATATAGGCCAAACCCTCAAGGACATCAATCAAAGCAAGATCTTCTCTGACCCACCTACTAGAATAGTGGAACTAAAAAGAAAAGTCAACACGTGGGACCTCATGAAACTTAAAAGCTTTTGTACAGCAAAAGAAATTACAAAAAAGTTCAACAGACACCCCACAGAGTGGGAGAAAATCATAGCAAATGAAACAACAGACAAAGAATTAATCTCCAAAATGTACAAGCAACTCAGACAACTCAGCACAGGGAAAACGAACAACCCTATCAAAAAATGGGAAAAAGATCTAAAGAGACGCCTCTCCAAAGAGGACATACAGATGGCCCAAAAGCACATGAAATGATGCTCAACCTCGCTTATTATCAGAGAAATGCAAATTAAAACCACAATGAGATACCACCTCACACCTGATGATGATGATGGGAGAATGGCCATCATCAACAAATCGACAGACAACAAATGCTGGAGAGGGTGTGGAGAAAAGGGAACCCTCTTGCATTGCTGGTGGGAATGTAAATTAGTACAACCTCTATGGAAGACAATATGGAGATTTCTTAAAAAACTAAAAATAGAAGCACCCTATGACCCAGCAATCCCACTATTAGGCCTATATCCTGATGAAATGAAAACTGAAAGAGGCACCTGTACCCCAATGTTCATTGCAGCTCTCTATACAATAGCCAGAACATGGAAGCAACCTAGATGTCCATCGACAAATGAATGGATCCAGAAGCTCTGGTACATATATACAATGGAATACTACTCAGCTGTTAAAAGAAATGCAGAAGACTCAGTCCTAATGAGGTGGCTGGCTCTAGAACCTATCATAAAAAGTGAAGTAAGTCAAAAAGAGAAAGACAAGTATAGTATACTAACTCATATATATGGTATCTAGTAAGATGGTCATGATAACACACGCAGTGAACTCATGAAAAAACAGAGAATAGACATAAAGACATTGTGGAGACTGAACAGTGGGAGGGAGTAACATGGAAACCTATACTGTCATGTGTAGAAAAGATAGCTATTGTCATTGTGCTAGGGGAATAGGAGTACCTACAACCACTTGGAGCGATGGTCTGGAGGGATGGGAGGGGAAGTGGGTGGGGGGAGGGTCAAGGGATATGCATATGAATGATCTAGGAACATACATGTACAAAAATAAATAATAAATAAATAAATTAAAAATAAATAAATAAATTTTAAAAATGAAAAAAAAATAAGAAAAAAAAGCCTAAGATCATGGCATCCGGTTCTATCACTTCACCGCAAATAGATGGGCAAACAATGGAAACAGTTTATTTTCTTGGGCTCCAGAATCACTGCAGATGGTGACTGCAGCCATGAAAATTATAAGACTCAGCACAGGAAAACGAACAACCCTATCAAAAATGGGAAAAAGATCTAAAGAGACGCCTCTCCAAAGAGGACATACAGATGGCCCAAAAGCACATGAAATGATGCTCAACCTCGCTTATTATCAGAGAAATGCAAATTAAAACCACAATGAGATACCACCTCACACCTGATGATGATGATGGGAGAATGGCCATCATCAACAAATCGACAGACAACAAATGCTGGAGAGGGTGTGGAGAAAAGGGAACCCTCTTGCA
Organism: Tragulus kanchil; assembly: GCA_022376925.1. Lineage (NCBI taxonomy): Eukaryota > Metazoa > Chordata > Mammalia > Artiodactyla > Tragulidae > Tragulus > Tragulus kanchil. Next base: position 109,758,436 of record JAIOJX010000002.1, on the reverse strand, counting down.
TTGCTGGTGGGAATGTAAATTAGTACAACCTCTATGGAAGACAATATGGAGATTTCTTAAAAAACTAAAAATAGAAGCACCCTATGACCCAGCAATCCCACTATTAGGCCTATATCCTGATGAAATGAAAACTGAAAGAGGCACCTGTACCCCAATGTTCATTGCAGCTCTCTATACAATAGCCAGAACATGGAAGCAACCTAGATGTCCATCGACAAATGAATGGATCCAGAAGCTCTGGTACATATATACAATGGAATACTACTCAGCTGTTAAAAGAAATGCAGAAGACTCAGTCCTAATGAGGTGGCTGGCTCTAGAACCTATCATAAAAAGTGAAGTAAGTCAAAAAGAGAAAGACAAGTATAGTATACTAACTCATATATATGGTATCTAGTAAGATGGTCATGATAACACACGCAGTGAACTCATGAAAAACAGAGAATAGACATAAAGACATTGTGGAGACTGAACAGTGGGAGGGAGTAACATGGAAACCTATACTGTCATGTGTAGAAAAGATAGCTATTGTCATTGTGCTAGGGGAATAGGAGTACCTACAACCACTTGGAGCGATGGTCTGGAGGGATGGGAGGGGGGGAAGTGGGTGGGGGGAGGGTCAAGGGATATGCATATGAATGATCTAGGAACATACATGTACAAAAATAAATAATAAATAAATAAATTAAAAATAAATAAATAAATTTTAAAAATGAAAAAAAAATAAGAAAAAAAAGCCTAAGATCATGGCATCCGGTTCTATCACTTCACCGCAAATAGATGGGCAAACAATGGAAACAGTTTATTTTCTTGGGCTCCAGAATCACTGCAGATGGTGACTGCAGCCATGAAAATTATAAGACTCTTACTCCCTGGAAGAAAAACTATGACAAACCTAGACAGCATATTAAAAAGCAGAGACATCACTTTTCTGTCACCATTTCCACTGTTTCCTCATCTATTTGCCATGAAGTGATGGGACCGGATGCCACGATCTTAGTTTTTTGAATGTTGAGTTTTAGGCCAACTTTTTCACTCTCCTCTTTCATTTTCATCAAGTGGCTCTTTAGTTCCTCTTCACTTTCTGCCATAAGGGTGGTGGTATATGTATATCTGTGGTTGTTGATATTTCTCCCAACAATCTTGATTCCAGCTTGTGCTTCATCCAGCCAGGGATTTTGCATGATGAACTCTGCATATAAGCTAAGTAAGCAGGGTGACAATATACAGCCTTGGCATACTCCTTTCACAATTTGGAACCAGTCCATTGTTCCATGTTTGATTCTAACTGTTGCTTCTTATCCTGCATACATGCTAATTATATTGCAATAAATCTGAAAAAAAAAAAATGTTATGTGGCATCCTGCATGGGATCCTGGGATAGAAAAGAACATTGGTGAAAAAAATTAGGGATATTTAGCTAGGGTCTGAAGTTTCACTTATAAAACATAAAAATGAAGTTAGTCTCCTGTGCCTCCTGCAATGGTAGGCAGATCAGATTCTTTACCACTAAGCCATCTGAGAAGCCCCCAAAATAAAGTTGGATAACTGCCATTAAAAATTTCCAAAGTAGGGCTTCCCTGGTGGTCCAGTGGATAAGGACACCGCCTCGCAGTGCAAGGGGCGCCAGTTCGATCCCTGGCCTGGGAAGATCCCATGTGCCATGGAGTGGCTGGACCGATGTGTCCAATTACTGAGCCAGAGCCCTGGAGTGCATGTGCCCAGAGCCGGTGCCCTGCAACGAGAGAGGCCACTGTGATGGGAGGCCCACATGGGCCAAAGAACAAAGATGGATGAAAATAGATAAATGAGAGACCAATAGAAGTGGCCCACCCACCCCCCTCCCTCCCCAACCCACCCCCAAAATAAAATAAAAATAAAATAAAAGATCTTAAAAAAAATTTCCAAAGTACCATGAGGGATACACTAGGAGCAACTAGTCAAGGCACAAAGATTTTAAAGCAGAATAAAAATCTGGATGTAATTTTTTTCCGTGCAAAACCCAAGTTACCTCTAGAAACAGGCAATGATTCTAAAGGCTTATTGACTTGTTTCATTGTTGTTGTTGTTGTTGTTATATTTATCATTTTTGTGTCTCTCTTACTACACATACACAAACTCTAAAATATAAGCTTCATGATAAAAGGGTTCAAGTCTTCCTTACTCCCAGTATCTAGAACAATGCCTCGTATACAGTCAGAGAATGTCTGCCTCGAAAATACATATATAGTGAATGAATGAATAAGCCACAGAATTGGAAATAACCACAATTTAATCAACCATTCCCTTGTTAACAAATTTGCACACATTCTCCAATTCAGATCGGCTTTCTTGCAATTGCCTTCAGAATTTTGCTACTGAAGCATATAAGCTAAGTAAGCAGGGTGACAATATACAGCCTTGGCATACTCCTTTCACAATTTGGAACCAGTCCATTGTTCCATGTTTGATTCTAACTGTTGCTTCTTATCCTGCATACATGCTAATTATATTGCAATAAATCTGAAAAAAAAAAAATGTTATGTGGCATCCTGCATGGGATCCTGGGATAGAAAAGAACATTGGTGAAAAAAATTAGGGATATTTAGCTAGGGTCTGAAGTTTCACTTATAAAACATAAAAATGAAGTTAGTCTCCTGTGCCTCCTGCAATGGTAGGCAGATCAGATTCTTTACCACTAAGCCATCTGAGAAGCCCCCAAAATAAAGTTGGATAACTGCCATTAAAAATTTCCAAAGTAGGGCTTCCCTGGTGGTCCAGTGGATAAGGACACCGCCTCGCAGTGCAAGGGGCGCCAGTTCGATCCCTGGCCTGGGAAGATCCCATGTGCCATGGAGTGGCTGGACCGATGTGTCCAATTACTGAGCCAGAGCCCTGGAGTGCATGTGCCCAGAGCCGGTGCCCTGCAACGAGAGAGGCCACTGTGATGGGAGGCCCACATGGGCCAAAGAACAAAGATGGATGAAAATAGATAAATGAGAGACCAATAGAAGTGGCCCACCCACCCCCTCCCTCCCCAACCCACCCCCCCAAAATAAAATAAAAATAAAATAAAAGATCTTAAAAAAAAAAATTTCCAAAGTACCATGAGGGGATACACTAGGAGCAACTAGTCAAGGCACAAAGATTTTAAAGCAGAATAAAAATCTGGATGTAATTTTTTTCCGTGCAAAACCCAAGTTACCTCTAGAAACAGGCAATGATTCTAAAGGCTTATTGACTTGTTTCATTGTTGTTGTTGTTGTTGTTATATTTATCATTTTTGTGTCTCTCTTACTACACATACACAAACTCTAAAATATAAGCTTCATGATAAAAGGGTTCAAGTCTTCCTTACTCCCAGTATCTAGAACAATGCCTCGTATACAGTCAGAGAATGTCTGCCTCGAAAATACATATATAGTGAATGAATGAATAAGCCACAGAATTGGAAATAACCACAATTTAATCAACCATTCCCTTGTTAACAAATTTGCACACATTCTCCAATTCAGATCGGCTTTCTTGCAATTGCCTTCTAGTGCAACATATCTTTAGCTACTGAAGCATTTCTTTTGCTACAATGCCCTTTGTTCCTATACTACAGATTCCTACAGGTCAGCTTCTGTCACAGCTTATGTATGCATGTATGTGTTCGGTCGCTCAGTCGTGTCCAACTCTTTGCAACCTCATGGACTGTAGCCCTCCAGGCTCCTCTGTCCATGGAATTTTCTAGGCAAGAATACTGGAGTAGGTTGCCATCTCCTACTCTAGGGAATCTTCCCAATCCAGGGACTGAACCCACGTCTCTTAGATTTCCTGCATTGGCAGGCAGGTTCTTTACCATTTGTGCCACATGGGAATCCCGCGTCACAGCTTACACCCTCCTTTTTAAAAAATTTAACAAAAAACGTCTTTCCTAAATGGTTGTGATGATCTACTGTCACATCAGCAGTGTATAAAATTTTATTTTTTTCCCCACTCCAATATTTTCACCTATTTTAATATTTCCCAATTTGATGAATGAATGTTTCATTTCAAATTAAAATTTAAAATCTTAAAACACTGACAAAGTTGCACACAGTTTCAGATTTCATTGGTAACTTGCACGTCCTGCATCATGAATTGCCTGTTGATCTTCTTTTGCTCAGTTTTTTATTGGGTTGTTTTCATTTTGAATTTGTGCTGTTGCCTTAAATCAACCTGTGGCTATGGATGTTATGGAGAACAATTCTGCCATGAGTTTCAAATATGTAATTACTTATAGTTCACTACATCTTATGTCACAGAATTTTTGTTAGAATATGGTCAAATCTGTCAGCTTTTTCCTTTGAGGTTTCTGAGGTTCCCATCTTGCTGACAGAAGCTGACTTTCAATTCTAGGACTAGCCTTCCTTTCTCAGGGAGTTCACTTGGCCAGTCCTGGAGGGCATGAGCCTGTATATTAAGGGTTCAAGTCTTCCTTACTCCCAGTATCTAGAACAATGCCTCGTATACAGTCAGAGAATGTCTGCCTCGAAAATACATATATAGTGAATGAATGAATAAGCCACAGAATTGGAAATAACCACAATTTAATCAACCATTCCCTTGTTAACAAATTTGCACACATTCTCCAATTCAGATCGGCTTTCTTGCAATTGCCTTCTAGTGCAACATATCTTTAGCTACTGAAGCATTTCTTTTGCTACAATGCCCTTTGTTCCTATACTACAGATTCCTACAGGTCAGCTTCTGTCACAGCTTATGTATGCATGTATGTGTTCGGTCGCTCAGTCGTGTCCAACTCTTTGCAACCTCATGGACTGTAGCCCTCCAGGCTCCTCTGTCCATGGAATTTTTCTAGGCAAGAATACTGGAGTAGGTTGCCATCTCCTACTCTAGGGAATCTTCCCAATCCAGGGACTGAACCCACGTCTCTTAGATTTCCTGCATTGGCAGGCAGGTTCTTTACCATTTGTGCCACATGGGAATCCCGCGTCACAGCTTACACCCTCCTTTTTAAAAAATTTAACAAAAAACGTCTTTCCTAAATGGTTGTGATGATCTACTGTCACATCAGCAGTGTATAAAATTTTATTTTTTTCCCCACTCCAATACTTTCACCTATTTTAATATTTCCCAATTTGATGAATGAATGTTTCATTTCAAATTAAAATTTAAAATCTTAAAACACTGACAAAGTTGCACACAGTTTCAGATTTCATTGGTAACTTGCACGTCCTGCATCATGAATTGCCTGTTGATCTTCTTTTGCTCAGTTTTTTATTGGGTTGTTTTCATTTTGAATTTGTGCTGTTGCCTTAAATCAACCTGTGGCTATGGATGTTATGGAGAACAATTCTGCCATGAGTTTCAAATATGTAATTACTTATAGTTCACTACATCTTATGTCACAGAATTTTTGTTAGAATATGGTCAAATCTGTCAGCTTTTTCCTTTGAGGTTTCTGAGGTTCCCATCTTGCTGACAGAAGCTGACTTTCAATTCTAGGACTAGCCTTCCTTTCTCAGGGAGTTCACTTGGCCAGTCCTGGAGGGCATGAGCCTGTATATTCACCATGATTCATTTCAGAACACATCTTCCCAATGTGTCTGTTCATTTCTCTCTCCAGCTGAACCAGGAGACACATCCTTTGGACATGGTTTGCTCAGTAGTCAAAGATGCTGACACTATTTGTCATTAAAATCTGAAAAAGTGACCGTCACCAGTGCTGCTGTTTGCAGAGGAAGAGGTGGGTGCTAAGAAAGTCTGAGAGTGAACCCAAAGGCCTTCGCTAAGACAGGGACTACACAGGTGAACTTTTCCCTCAACTTTAAATATGCTAAAATCTCCAATGTTTGGAAAAGCTGTAAGAATGATATAACAAAAGACCATGTGTCTATCATTTAGATTTGACAGTTAACATTTTGTCACTTTTTTAAAATTACTCTTGCTGGAGATACAGTGGATAAGACTCCACCTGCCAATATCAAGGGAGAAGGCTTTGATCCCTGGTCTGGGAAGATTCCACATGCGTCAGAGCAACTAAGCCTGCACGCCACAACTACTAAAGCCCACGTGCTGCAACTCCTGAAGCTCAAGAGTCTGTGCTCCACACGAGACGCCAGCACCATGAGAAGCCCATGCATGGCAACAGAGTAGTCCCTGTTCTCAACTAGAGAAAGCTGCAGACAGCAACAAAGACCCAGCGCAGCCATAAATAAATCAATCAATAAAAATTACTCTCTTCACACACAGATAGATAAATATATACACATAGATCTACATTGCACTAAACCAATTGAGATTGAGCTGAAGATACTTCAGTCCTTAAAAACTTGTCCTGTATTTTCCCAAAACAAGAATACTATGCTATCACATTATAGTGCAATTATCACACTCTGGACAATTACTGTCAGTAAGATACAGTTAACTAACAATCAGCCAATAACCACACCTTCCCATTGGCTCTGCACCATTCTTAGAAACTTGATTATTTTCTTTTTTTAATTTTTTTTCAGGACCCTGTCAAAGATCACATACCACATTTCTTTGTCTTTTTCTTTTATTCTTCTTTCCTCTAGAATAGCTCCCAAACATGCTTGCTTGTCTTTATGGCATTGATATTTTTTAAAAGTCCAGGTCAGTTGTTTGGCAAAACACTGTAGTTTGAATTTATCAGATGCTCTCCTCTTGAATATATTTTTGGCAAGAACACTGCTTAAGTACTGCTGTAACATGCTCAGTGTCTGCACCCCGGGAGGCGAGTGACCGAAGTTTGATTACTCAGTTAAGGCGGCACCTGCACCTTTCTCCATCCTAAAGGTACCTTTATCATAAACTAATACATGACCCATAGGTAGATATTTTGAGGTTTGTCCCACACCCTTCTCCCAACAATATTTCTTCCAATGGCTTCAGCTCAGCCTGTTGATTCTTTCATGAACCAAGTATTTCACCGAGGCTAAAACATGTGAGTTCCTAAGCCTTCTATATTTATTAGTTGACATTCTTCAGCATTTTCTCTTCTCTTGCCTTTTATTTTTTTCTATCTTAATGTCCATATGGACTTGTGGACTCTCCTTTGACACTGTTATAATTCCTTATTTGCTTTATTTTTCACTGTGCTGGGTTGTCACTGCTGCACAGGCTTATCTCTGGTTGCCACAAATGGAGGTTACTCTCTAACTGTGATGTGTGGGCCTCAGTAGCTGTGGCTCCTGGACTCTAGAGCACAGCTTCAGAGGGCATGCGGCACATGGGGTTAGCTGATCCTTAGCATGTGGGATCTTCTTGGACTAGGGATAAAACTCATGTCTCCTTTGCTGGCAGGCAGACTCTTTGCCACCCAGCGCAGCCATAATAACACATACCCAAAGATAGATAAATATATACACATAGATCTACATTGCACTAAACCGATTGAGATTGAGCTGAAGATACTTCAGTCCTTAAAAACTTGTCCTGTATTTTCCCAAAACAAGAATACTATGCTATCACATTATAGTGCAATTATCACACTCTGGACAATTACTGTCAGTAAGATACAGTTAACTAACAATCAGCCAATAACCACACCTTCCCATTGGCTCTGCACCATTCTTAGAAACTTGATTATTTTCTTTTTTTAATTTTTTTTCAGGACCCTGTCAAAGATCACATACCACATTTCTTTGTCTTTTTCTTTTATTCTTCTTTCCTCTAGAATAGCTCCCAAACATGCTTGCTTGTCTTTATGGCATTGATATTTTTTAAAAGTCCAGGTCAGTTGTTTGGCAAAACACTGTAGTTTGAATTTATCAGATGCTCTCCTCTTGAATATATTTTTGGCAAGAACACTGCTTAAGTACTGCTGTAACATGCTCAGTGTCTGCACCCCGGGAGGCGAGTGACCGAAGTTTGATTACTCAGTTAAGGCGGCACCTGCACCTTTCTCCATCCTAAAGGTACCTTTATCATAAACTAATACATGACCCATAGGTAGATATTTTGAGGTTTGTCCCACACCCTTCTCCCAACAATATTTCTTCCAATGGCTTCAGCTCAGCCTGTTGATTCTTTCATGAACCAAGTATTTCACCGAGGCTAAAACATGTGAGTTCCTAAGCCTTCTATATTTATTAGTTGACATTCTTCAGCATTTTCTCTTCTCTTGCCTTTTATTTTTTTCTATCTTAATGTCCATATGGACTTGTGGACTCTCCTTTGACACTGTTATAATTCCTTATTTGCTTTATTTTTCACTGTGCTGGGTTGTCACTGCTGCACAGGCTTATCTCTGGTTGCCACAAATGGAGGTTACTCTCTAACTGTGATGTGTGGGCCTCAGTAGCTGTGGCTCCTGGACTCTAGAGCACAGCTTCAGAGGGCATGCGGCACATGGGGTTAGCTGATCCTTAGCATGTGGGATCTTCTTGGACTAGGGATAAAACTCATGTCTCCTTTGCTGGCAGGCAGACTCTTTGCCACTAAACCACCAGGGAAGCCCCTATCATTTTTAATTTAGATGTTTGGATTATCCCAGATTTAGCCAGTGGGAGCTTTGGGGGGCTAACTTCTATTTCATTATGTCTCCATTTTTTTTGAAGCACTTTATATTTTCTGATTAAAAGAAAAAAAAGAGATATTTCAGGTATATATTTGTACTTTTCCTGTCCTAGCCCCGGAATCAGTCATTTCTCCAAGGAGCCCTGGCAACTTTTAGTGGACAATGCTATTTAAAAACCAAGATCTGAGTGTTAAGAGTGCTCCTCACTCCTGGAATATCATGCTCCAGTACAGCAAATGCACTTTTAACAAACATGGCATGGTCAGTCAGACCAAAGGTCGTGGGGCAGCTGTGACATCCACAGAAGCAGAATTCAATCAAGTGTCATCCTCTAAGACAGGAGGTATTTACTGTTCAGATGACCAGCATTCACTCCTCCTTCTGATAATAGCACCTTTTTTGCTTGGGGTGATTTATCACTTCCTTCTGTGAACAGTCACAGTAGGACTGTAAATCAAGGTGTCCTAAATCCCTCCTCATGTCCAAGAGGTAGGCACTCAATCCCTAAATGAGACAGGAGCCCCTGGGTCCAGGAAGGATGCTGAAGAACACTCAGACAGGTGCGAGCATGAGAGGGTTTGTCCACACATCCAGAACCGACAGAGCCCTGTGCCCTAAAAGCCGAGACTGAACACCTCTTTCCACAGTCTGCAGGTTTCTCACGTGGTGAGAGCCTTTATCCCAACACAGCTGAAAGCTTCCCTGTAGAAAAATCCTGACACGGTAGAGCCCTTATTGAACTTCTTCCCCTAGCATTGGGTCTTAGGCTTATCCTTTCCACTTCATAGAATTCAGTTGTTTTGACAAATATCTAGATGGATAGCATTACATTTTTTTTTTAAGATTTATTTATGTATTTGTTTTGGTGGGGGAGGCGTGGGGAGGGAGGGGAGCAGGCGGGCCACTTCTATTGGTCTTTCATTTGTCCATTTTCATCCATCTTTGTTCCTTGGCCTGTGTGGGCCTCCCATCATGGTGGCCTCTGTTGTCGCAGAGCACCGGCTCTGGGCGCATGCGCTCCAGAGCTCCGGCTTGGTAATTGGACACATCAGTCCAGCCGCTCCGCGGCATGTGGGATCTTCCCAGGCCAGGGATCAAACCGGCACCCCTTGCACTGCAAGGCGGTGTCCTTACCCACTGGACCACCAGGGAAGCCCAGCGATACATTTTTATCTCCTTCCAAATCCACACAACAGATAACCCTGCTTATAAATCAGCTTTCTTTTTTTTTTCCCTAGGAAAAAGCTTTTAAAACTTGGCTCCTTTTGTGTCCTTCCCTGCAGGGTTTCTTAATTTACTTGCTTGGTTTGTGGGGAGTAAAATAAAAGCCTAAAATCTTGATAGTCACAATTTCAAAAATTATAAAATTTATTTACCTTCTACTTTCCTTTTTTTTGAATCCTTTTCCCCCTTCTCTTCCTCATTTTCTAATCACCAGTATATGGGTGTTACACAAAATGGTAGATGTGCGTGAAAAGAAGGAAGGAATTGGGTGGGGGCAGGGGAGTGAGGGAAGGGTCAAAGGGAAAGATGAGTCTTTCACTCCCCAGTGCGCCATAACGCAAAGCCACAAGATGTTTTTTATCCTTTGGTACATGAGTTTTTTGAGTCACCCAACACTTGGACACCGAACATGTTCATGTCTAAAGGATCTGGTCATCACGAAGCACCATGGCTCTAGGGTGAATGGGGAGAAAAAGAGACACAAGTGTGCCAACCTGATAGGAACCACTGATCACCTCTAAATGAACAATAGATTTGGATTTCAATATGCACATTGAGACTGAAAGTTGTCATCATGGTTGTTTCAGGAGATACCAATTACCAAAGACAGGCTTCTCTCCCTGCCTTTAGAATCTGAACCTACAGGACAAGATGGGCAGAGATTCAGTGCCGGGCGGCAAGTTCAGCTATGTGTGGACAGAGAGAAAACAGCAAAGACGGGGAGTGTTTCTGTAGAAGCTGGAATCCATTTTTCTGAAGTCTGGAGCAGTAGACAGCCTTTCCGATGCGGGGGAAGGGATTCACTAATTTCCTACTCACTGAGGACACTTTTAGTTCATCAAATGTTTTGTGGGGGTCAGCGCCATCTGGGACGGCAAAAATGAGCATGCTCTCACAGTTCTGCTCATGAAGGGGAAACAGCCAGCTCCGGCCTGGGCAGTGTGACAGCATTCACTCCCTTGTTGTGTCACGTTGACACCACTGGTGTGCTACAAGCCCTTCACCATGTGCTGCCAAGTCTGTGTCCTTGTGCAAGTTTCATTCATTTCTTCCTACAGCTGGGCTACTTGCTGTTACAGTGATTTCTGTCTGATTTCTGTTGTGCTGAATGGGCCATGCAAAACTTTAGAACGTGGAATTAAACTTGAAACAAGTAGAAATCCATTTTGGCTCCTTTTGTGTCCTTCCCTGCAGGGTTTCTTAATTTACTTGCTTGGTTTGTGGGGAGTAAAATAAAAGCCTAAAATCTTGATAGTCACAATTTCAAAAATTATAAAATTTATTTACCTTCTACTTTCCTTTTTGAATCCTTTTCCCCCTTCTCTTCCTCATTTTCTAATCACCAGTATATGGGTGTTACACAAAATGGTAGATGTGCGTGAAAAGAAGGAAGGAATTGGGTGGGGGCAGGGGAGTGAGGGAAGGGTCAAAGGGAAAGATGAGTCTTTCACTCCCCAGTGCGCCATAACGCAAAGCCACAAGATGTTTTTTATCCTTTGGTACATGAGTTTTTTGAGTCACCCAACACTTGGACACCGAACATGTTCATGTCTAAAGGATCTGGTCATCACGAAGCACCATGGCTCTAGGGTGAATGGGGAGAAAAAGAGACACAAGTGTGCCAACCTGATAGGAACCACTGATCACCTCTAAATGAACAATAGATTTGGATTTCAATATGCACATTGAGACTGAAAGTTGTCATCATGGTTGTTTCAGGAGATACCAATTACCAAAGACAGGCTTCTCTCCCTGCCTTTAGAATCTGAACCTACAGGACAAGATGGGCAGAGATTCAGTGCCGGGCGGCAAGTTCAGCTATGTGTGGACAGAGAGAAAACAGCAAAGACGGGGAGTGTTTCTGTAGAAGCTGGAATCCATTTTTCTGAAGTCTGGAGCAGTAGACAGCCTTTCCGATGCGGGGGAAGGGATTCACTAATTTCCTACTCACTGAGGACACTTTTAGTTCATCAAATGTTTTGTGGGGGTCAGCGCCATCTGGGACGGCAAAAATGAGCATGCTCTCACAGTTCTGCTCATGAAGGGGAAACAGCCAGCTCCGGCCTGGGCAGTGTGACAGCATTCACTCCCTTGTTGTGTCACGTTGACACCACTGGTGTGCTACAAGCCCTTCACCATGTGCTGCCAAGTCTGTGTCCTTGTGCAAGTTTCATTCATTTCTTCCTACAGCTGGGCTACTTGCTGTTACAGTGATTTCTGTCTGATTTCTGTTGTGCTGAATGGGCCATGCAAAACTTTAGAACGTGGAATTAAACTTGAAACAAGTAGATATAGGTAGAGCATAACATCAAGCAAACACTGAGAAAAGACACCATATTTCCCAGATTCCGGCTACTTAAAGTGTGATCATCACACCAGCAGCATGAATGTGACCGGGAGCTGATGAGAAATATGATTCTCCAACCACACCTCCAATCTACTGAGTCAGAATCTGCATGGTATCAACATCCCCAGTGATTCAGGGGCACCAAAATATTTGAAAAGCCAGAGCCTAGAAAATATTGGGCTGACCAAAAAGTTCATTCAGATTTTTCCATTACATCATATGGGAGAAGCCAAATGGACTTTCTGACCAATCCAAAAGAAGACCAAAAAAAAAAAAAAAAGAAGACCATTCTCATATGAATGTATAAGAGACCTTGGTCAGCCCATTAAGCCAGTCAAGTACCATTCAAGGGTGAACCAAGGGATTAGTAGATAAAATAGAATAGTGGCAGATAAAATATAATATAATTTATACTGTGTACTGCCACTTTCTGATGTATGAGAGAACAGGTACAGGCTTAGGCAGCTGAGAATTACTGTATGCTCAACATGTGCATTCTATCATCCTCTTTGATGGTCTCCACAACCTTGCCAGGGACACAACCCAGGCTCCAGGGTCACCCCATTGTACAGGTGGAGAGACTGAGGTTCTCAGAGGTGAGTGACTTGCCCAAAGGTACATGACTCCAGGGCTTGCACACTGACTGCATGGTTCTAGGAAGTGGGTCCTTCCACAGCTGCTTCCAACCAGTGTGATACGGGTCAGATAGGTTGTATGACAAATGAAATCAGTGTAACTGGCAAGTAAAGACACAGTGTTAGTCAGCTATACTCCAACATGAAATTAAAAGGCTTTTTTTTTTTAACTTAAAAAGATTTTTAAAGGACACAGGGTGTGTCTAACGGGCAGTTGGGGAAAGTAGGAAAGCTGACAAAGTACTGGAAGCTTTAGATATCAGATCCTGGGCTCTGGCTCCATGAAGACTCCACCTTCACATCCGTATTCTTCTTAGGTCCTCGGGGGTGAGATGATGTCAACAGCCCGCTTACTAATGAGGCCATGCAAAACTTTAGAACGTGGAATTAAACTTGAAACAAGTAGATATAGGTAGAGCATAACATCAAGCAAACACTGAGAAAAGACACCATATTTCCCAGATTCCGGCTACTTAAAGTGTGATCATCACACCAGCAGCATGAATGTGACCGGGAGCTGATGAGAAATATGATTCTCCAACCACACCTCCAATCTACTGAGTCAGAATCTGCATGGTATCAACATCCCCAGTGATTCAGGGGCACCAAAATATTTGAAAAGCCAGAGCCTAGAAAATATTGGGCTGACCAAAAAGTTCATTCAGATTTTTCCATTACATCATATGGGAGAAGCCAAATGGACTTTCTGACCAATCCAAAAGAAGACCAAAAAAAAAAAAAAAAGAAGACCATTCTCATATGAATGTATAAGAGACCTTGGTCAGCCCATTAAGCCAGTCAAGTACCATTCAAGGGTGAACCAAGGGATTAGTAGATAAAATAGAATAGTGGCAGATAAAATATAATATAATTTATACTGTGTACTGCCACTTTCTGATGTATGAGAGAACAGGTACAGGCTTAGGCAGCTGAGAATTACTGTATGCTCAACATGTGCATTCTATCATCCTCTTTGATGGTCTCCACAACCTTGCCAGGGACACAACCCAGGCTCCAGGGTCACCCCATTGTACAGGTGGAGAGACTGAGGTTCTCAGAGGTGAGTGACTTGCCCAAAGGTACATGACTCCAGGGCTTGCACACTGACTGCATGGTTCTAGGAAGTGGGTCCTTCCACAGCTGCTTCCAACCAGTGTGATACGGTCAGATAGGTTGTATGACAAATGAAATCAGTGTAACTGGCAAGTAAAGACACAGTGTTAGTCAGCTATACTCCAACATGAAATTAAAAGGCTTTTTTTTTTTAACTTAAAAAGATTTTTAAAGGACACAGGGTGTGTCTAACGGGCAGTTGGGGAAAGTAGGAAAGCTGACAAAGTACTGGAAGCTTTAGATATCAGATCCTGGGCTCTGGCTCCATGAAGACTCCACCTTCACATCCGTATTCTTCTTAGGTCCTCGGGGGTGAGATGATGTCAACAGCCCATCCCACTGAGACCCAGAAAGCATCCGAGGCATCGTGTGCCCCTCGAATCTAGGACAGGTGCCCTCTTTGGGCAATAATGGCCTATTTTTCTCCTCAGCAGGGTGATCAAACTCTTTCCTTCTCTCCAAGTGAGGCTTCTTGCTGATCTGAACCAACTAGAACAGAAAACGCATTGTTCAACCTTGTTTCCTTCGCCACCTGCCTAACCTGATTGTACTCACTTAGACAGAAATGCCCTGCAGAGAAGCTGAAGAGCTTTGCTTAAAGTAATCAACACAGGCCTGGGGGCTGATGCAGATCCCTGGAGGCATTTTCCCAACTGTGTCAGAGTGCCTTTTTCTCACTCCTCCAGACATCGTCTGTAAAGCGTCTGGGTCCTGATGGGCTTCAATAAAAGGATCCCTGTGGGTTCTGAGAAACAGGTAAGCTGAGGCAAGTCTGGAAAGCTAAGGGCACTTGGTAGGAAGGTCACCCACCATGTTGTGGGCAGGGTAGGTTTGCCCTTGGCTTGCCTTCCACCTAAAGTTGCTACCTCCATGTAGAAGGCCAGCACAGGAGAAAAAGAAGTGAAATTCCTGGAAAGACACTAGATTAAACTGTGTCATTTGTTCATTTCAGGTTATCTTCAGGATAAACAAGAAATCAGAAGTCCCAAGAAGTCTTAGCATTGATTACTTGATACCCAGTCACTGACTAACTATGTTCATTGCAGCATGATACTCAAAAGAAGACTTAACAATGTAATTTGGAAGTCTTCCTGAGCCTGTAGGATTAGGGTTGGCCAATATTCTTCTCATTCAGAGAAGCGGACAGCTGCTCATCCATGCCCTGCCTCCCGCCCACCAGAAGATCAATGGTTTCCTACGCTCAAGTTTCACAAAGCAGTCGTGTCAGCAAAGCAGACACTGCTCTAGGCATTGCAAACAGATGAATTAATTATAACTGGAGATTACTGAAAGATCAACTGGAAAAGAGGGTCTGAGAAGCAAAAGAAAGGACTGATAGCCTGATACTAGAAGAAGCTAATGCCCCTGCATTGAATCCATGAGCCTGTACATAATGCTGTACTACCAGAGATGGCACTGCTGTCACTTCTGTGTTTATCAAAGAAGGGCCACCTCCACCAGGATCAGCCCCACCCAGAAGGTGCTGCCTCCACCTAGGATGCTGGGGTCTGGAATCACTCCACTTCTGCTGCTGCTACAAGTTACAGAAATCTCTCTCCTTTCCCACCGTCTGATCTCCATCCAGTGCACTGTAATAGGAAGCCAGGTGGCAAAGAAGCATAGGAAATACAGTCTGCAAATTCTCAGCATCAGCATAACAGAGCCAATTACAGAAGGGTTGCAACCAGCACAGCAACCAAGCTATCTCATGTTGACAGTGCCACCTGGTGGTCAGCAATGGAAACAGCACCACCCATCACCAGTTCTCTCTCAGTAGCTGGAGAGACAGGGAAACTGCACTTAGCTCTAAAGTGTGAGGCGGGTTCAGATCCACTCCACATATCTTGTGTGGAGGAGGAGCTGAAGGAGCATCAGCTACCCAGGAAATGTTTATTTTTGTTTGTTTGTTTGTTTTGATCATGGATAGAAACAGTGCAAGGAGTTGAGCCAAGCACACAAATGCATTTGAAGCATCGGTTTGCATCGTATCTGCTAACATCCCATTGACCACAGCAGGTCTCAGGACCACACTCAACGTTGCACCATTCTCTGGGTGGTCAGACTGTGCCACAGGATAGACTATATAACTTGATGGCAGCAAAGTTAAAAACTAGACCAGGGTCACCCAAGGAACAGACCCTACAAGATTCGATGTCACTGAAAAGAGACAAGCCGTCCCCCAGACTCAAGTGGTTCAGCATTTACCTGGAGCAAGGGAGAAGAGGGAGCCTTGTCCAATGTGCCAGCTGCCCAGAGCCAGAGGATGCACATCTCAGGCAGCACATATCCCACGGCATGCCCAGGACCCAACCCCTGGGGTCTGAAAATCCAGGAGGTTGGGGCATGCGTGAGGGCCATCGATGCATGCACTCGAGCATGACAAAGGAGTGCACACCAAGCCAGGAACAGAGACAGTCCTTCCCAAGGCCATAAGCTCACTACAGGCTGTGAGAGCTCTTTGACTCCCAGTGAGAAACTATTCCAGGCTCAAGACCATTCTTATATGGCCAAGCAGGGGTCAAAAGACTGCACCCAGAGACTGCTTTTCTCAACACAACATTAATCACCTACTACACTGCAAGGTTATATGGAAGAATTGTAACCCAACTGACCACAGAAAGCAGGTAACAAACGATATCTCTTTCATCTCTCTTTTCCTACCATCTAGTACCAGCCAGCACAGACAGACATAAAGCAGTGACTGTTGAAATTAACTGATTAACAATGGTATGGAGCAATGTGAGACATAATATATAATGCACTGGTCAAGAACTAGATGCTCAAGGACCCTGAGCTCAATGCATAATGAAAGAGTCTCTTCAAAAAGAGTTTGGTACGTTTTTTTATAAAGGTAAAAATAAGTGTATCATTAGACCCAGAAATTCCACTCCTAGGAATCTGCTCAAAAGAAATAAATATCTTCACATTAAGACACACGAGGCTTCCCTGGTGGTCCAGTGGGTAAGGACACCGCCTTGCAGTGCAAGGGGCGCCAGTTTGATCCCTGGCCTGGGAAGATCCCAAATGCCACAGAGTGGCTGGACCGATGTGTTCAACTACCAAGCCGGAGCTCTGGAGTGCATGCGCCCAGAGCAAGTGCTCTGCAGCGAGAGAGGCCACTGCGATGGGAGGCCCACAGGGGCCAAAGAACAAATTATGGATGAAAATAGATAAATGAAAGACTAATAGAAGTGGCCAAAAAAATAAAGACACAAATTATTCATCAAAGCCAGGAAATGGAAATAATCCAAATGTCTATCAAGTGCTAAGTGAGTAAACAAAATGTGGTATACCCATACAATGAAGTGTGTGCGTGCTCAGTAGAGTCTGACTCTGCAATCCTATGGACTGTAGCCCAACAGGCTCCTCTATCCATGGAATTCTCCAGATAAGAATAATGGAGTGGGCTACCACTGTCTCCTCCAATACAATGGAATATGCTTCAGTAATAAAAACAAATGAACACACAGCAACATAGATGTATCTCTGGCTAAATAAATCAATGGGATAATGCAAGCTGTACCCCCAGCACAGGGCCCAACAGGTGTCTGAGGAGCAGTTATGAATTCTCCAGCATCCCCATGCTTTTAGGGAAATCATTTTCACCCAAGATCCAACCCTTGTTTGTATTTAAGTTGCCAGTTCCCAGATATCCCTGGGAATACGTCAACCTCTGTCTTGTCCCTAAATCCCTGCTGCAGAAATTACTCAGAATATTTCTGGGCCAGAAATCACAATATGTTAACTTCACCTGCTTCACGGCTTCAGAAACTAAGGTTTTTCCAGAATGCTGTCCCAAGATGAAAGAGCCTCTGACCATTACAAGCATTTCCTTTCCATTTTCTCTTCTACATTTTTTAATGAAAGAAAAAATCTTGACTTAGCAGGTCTGGGCTGCCTGAAGCTGACAGATTCTATAAGCAAGTTGCAGGAAACATCCCAGCTTTTGAAATGAACCTTGAGGAAAGGAGCAGCCACTGAGAAGGTGATTCACTTTGATGACAGCTTCCTGATGAGGGCTCTAACCAGCTGGCGGGTTGTTCAATTTACGACTTCACAAAAGACTCAATAAAAGTCATAAATTAAAAGGCATGTGGGTGTTAGGGCACCTCACAGAGTCAGAAGGTCTCAGAGGACAGAACACAAGGCTGATAACTCCGACTTAGCTTATGGTTTACCACTGACTCAGTGAAAGGCACAAACCCTGTATGCCAGGAACACCTGTCATCCAGTGCAAACAGATTGTGCTGAAGGATTAGGAGAACCACTTCTCAGATACCTTGGCCATGGATTCACAGGCAATAGAGGTGAGGAAGGGCTGCCTTCCCCAAGAAATAAATTCTTGTGCCTTCAAGGTTGACCTTGGATAAGATTCCTCCGGGAGTAACTGGCCATCTCCCCTTCAAAGCTTCCAGACTTTCCACCATTCAATCTGCTCTTGAAGAAGGTTTTGCCTTCTAATACAACACAGAACAGCTTCGGGAAAAGGCCACATGTACCTTCATTCAATCATTTAATAATTTGTACTACCGTTATTACCAATATTAATAAAACTTATTCTGAGCTGAAATAATGCAAATTTCTAAGTATTGCTGTGATGGTAAGGGTAAGGGTTAAGAAGGGCAATGCAAAAGGACGTTCATACTACTGTACAGTTTCTCACATTTCACACGCTAGTGAGGCTATACTCAAAATCCTTCAAGCTACACTTCAGCAGTAAGCAAACCAAAAACTTCCAGATGTACAAGGGTTTTCTGGGTTTCCAAGAAGCAGAGGAACCAGAGATCAATTTGCCAACACTCATTGGATCATGGAGAAAGCAAGAATTCCATAAAAGCATCTACTTCTGCTTCATTGATCTAAATTGTAGATCAGCTGGTAAAGAAGATGAAAGAGCCTCTGACCATTACAAGCATTTCCTTTCCATTTCTTCTTATACCTTTTTTAATGAAAGAAAAAATCCTGACTTAGCAGGTCTGGGCTGCCTGAAGCTGACAGATTCTATAAGCAAGTTGCAGGAAACATCCCAGCTTTTGAAATGAACCTTGAGGAAAGGAGCAGCCACTGAGAAGGTGATTCACTTTGATGACAGCTTCCTGATGAGGGCTCTAACCAGCTGGCGGGTTGTTCAATTTACGACTTCACAAAAGACTCAATAAAAGTCATAAATTAAAAGGCATGTGGGTGTTAGGGCACCTCACAGAGTCAGAAGGTCTCAGAGGACAGAACACAAGGCTGATAACTCCGACTTAGCTTATGGTTTACCACTGACTCAGTGAAAGGCACAAACCCTGTATGCCAGGAACACCTGTCATCCAGTGCAAACAGATTGTGCTGAAGGATTAGGAGAACCACTTCTCAGATACCTTGGCCATGGATTCACAGGCAATAGAGGTGAGGAAGGGCTGCCTTCCCTAAGAAATAAATTCTTGTGCCTTCAAGGTTGACCTTGGATAAGATTCCTCCGGGAGTAACTGGCCATCTCCCCTTCAAAGCTTCCAGACTTTCCACCATTCAATCTGCTCTTGAAGAAGGTTTTGCCTTCTAATACAACACAGAACAGCTTCGGAACAGGCCACATGTACCTTCATTCAATCATTTAATAATTTGTACTACCGTTATTACCAATATTAATAAAACTTATTCTGAGCTGAAATAATGCAAATTTCTAAGTATTGCTGTGATGGTAAGGGTAAGGGTTAAGAAGGGCAATGCAAAAGGACGTTCATACTACTGTACAGTTTCTCACATTTCACACGCTAGTGAGGCTATACTCAAAATCCTTCAAGCTACACTTCAGCAGTAAGCAAACCAAAAACTTCCAGATGTACAAGGGTTTTCTGGGTTTCCAAGAAGCAGAGGAACCAGAGATCAATTTGCCAACACTCATTGGATCATGGAGAAAGCAAGGGAATTCCATAAAAGCATCTACTTCTGCTTCATTGACTATGCTAATTTGTAGATCAGCTGGTAAAGAATCTGCCTGCAGTGCGGGAAAGCTGGGTTTGATCCCTGGGTTGGGAAGGTCCCCTGGAGAAGGGAAAGGCTATCTAATCCAGTATTCTTGCCTGGAGAATTCCATGGCTTGTCCATGGATTGCAAAGAATCGGATATGGCTGAGTGACTTTCACTTTCACTTTCAAAGTCTTTGGCTGTGTGGATCACAACAAACTCTGGAAAATTCTGATAGAGACGGAAATACCAGACCAACTTACCTGTCTCCTGAGAAACCTATATGTAGATCAAGAAGAAACAGTTAGACTAGACATGGAACAACTGACTAGTTCAAAAATCAGGAAAGGAGTAAGACAGTACTATATATTGTCACCCTACTTATATATGTAGAGTATATCATGTGAAGTGCCAGGCTCAATGAATTACAAGCTGAAATCAAGACAGCCAGGAGACATATCAACGACTTCAGATATGAAGATGATACCACTCTCATGGCAGAAAGCAAAAAGGAACTAAAGAACCTCTTGATGAAGGTGAAAGAGGAGAGTGAAAAAGTTGGATTAAAACCCAACATTCAAAAAACTGCATCATGTAACACACACAGTGAACTCATGAAAAAACAGAATAGACATAAAGACATTGTGGAGACCGAACAACGGGAGGGAGTAACATGGGAACCTATACTGTCATGTGTGGAAAAGATAGCTAGTGTCGTTGTGCTAGGGGAATAGGAGTACCTACAACCACTTGGAGCAATGGTCTGGAGGGATGGGGGGGGGAACCTGGGTGGGGGGAGGGCCAAGGGATATGCATCTGATTGATCTGGGAACATACATGTACAAAAATAAATAAATAAATAAATAAATAAATAAATAAATAAAACTGCATCATGGCATCCAGTCCCATCACTTCGTGGCAAATAAAAGGGGAAAAAGTGGAAGCAGTGACAGATTTTATTTTTCTGGGCTGTAAAATCACTGTGGATTGTGACTGTAGCCATGAAATTAAAAGATGTTTGTTCAGGGCTTCCCTGGTGGTCCAGTGTGTGCAGAGTCCACCTTGCAGTACAAGGGGTGCCGGTTCTATCCCTGGTCTGGGAGGATCCGACATGCCGTGGAGTGGCTGGACCGGTGTGTCCAATTGTGAGCCAGAGCTCTAGAGCTCATGTGCCTGGAGCCAGTGCTCTGCTGCAGGAGAGGCCACTGTGATGGGAGGCCCACATAGGCCGAAGAACAGATATTGATGAAAGTAAATAAATGAAAGACCAATAAAAGAGACCAAAATTCAAATAATAAAAAAAGAAGATGCTTGCTCCATGGAAGGAAAGCTGTGACAAACCTAGACAGTGCATTAAAAAACAAAGATCACTTTGCCGCAAAGGTTCATATAGTCAAAGCTATGGTTTTTCTAGTAATGTACGGATGTAAGAATTGGACCATAAAGAAAGGCAAGTGCTGAAGAATTGATGCTTTTGAATTGTGGTACTGGAGAAGACTCTCAAGAGTCTCCTGGACTGCCAAGAGCCCAAATCAGTCAACCCTGAATATTCACTGGAAGGACTGATGCTGAAGTTCTAAACTCTGGCCACCTGAAGCAAAGAGCCAACTCATCGGAAAACACTGAGATGCTGGGAAAGATTGAAGGCAAAAGGAGAAGCGGTAGGGCAGAGGATGAGATGCTTAGAATCACCAATTCAATGAATTTCAGCAAACTCTGGGAGATAGTGGAGGGCAGGAGCCAAGTACGCTGCAGTCAATGGGGTGGAAAAGAGTTGGACACTACTAAACCAACAAACGGTTAAGCGAGATGCTGTTAAAAAGAAACAAATGAACCTCAGCACACACCTGCTGCATAGCAATCCTCCTTAAACTGTAGCTGTATAATTTCTCATCTAAACCCTTTAAAAGCTTATTATTATTCCAGTGGGAATTCCCTGGAGGTCAAGCACTTAGGATGCTGGGGCTTGGGTTCAGTCTCTCATCAGGAAACTAAGACCCCACAGGCTTCACAGTGTGGGCAAAATAAAGAAAAGTTGGTATGTGTAGACAATGGAATACCACTCAGCCACAAAAAAGTTCACACAGTAGTGTTATAATAAGAAAATTAGGGCTTCCCTGGTAGTCTAGTGGGTAAAGAGTCTACCTTGCAGTGCAAGGGGCACTGGTTCGATCCCTGGCCCAGGAAGATCTCACGTGCTGTGGAACAGCTAGACCAGTGTGCCTAATTATGAGACAGTGCTCTGGAGCACATGCACCCAGAGCCAGTGCTCTGCAGCGAGAGAGGCCACTGCAATGGAAGGCCCACACAGGCCAAAGAACAAAGATGGATGCAAATAAATAAATAAATAAACAATAAAAGAGGAGGCCAAAATTAATAAAGAAATTTAATAGCAATAATTATGACCATTATTTATCACAGCCATTAACAACACAGGCTTCCCTTGTAGCCAGCTGGTAAAGAATCCACCTGCGGGTCAGAGGAAGGGAGTAACCCCAGACAAATCAAATGTCAGGAGCCAGTCCCCACAGGGCCTTCTGGGTTACAGTGAAGACTTTGGACTTTAACTTAAATATGATAGAAAAGTCAAAGAAGGGTTTTCAGCTGAGAGGTATTTGCCTTACTCCCCTGGAAGATCACTCGGGCTACTGGGTAAAGGATGATGATGACGAGGCAGGGAGCAGGGAGAACAGCTCAGAAGCAACTAGAGCCGCCCAGGCAGGCAATGATGGGAGCTGCAGAGGACTGGACGGGTCTGCGCTGTGCCTCAAAGAGCCAAGAGAACCGACAGAACCAGCAGAGCAAAAGGCCTGGAGAGTGCAGGAGGGGGTGGAAGGGAGAGGAATAACCACGGCCATTGACTTTTCTCAAGGGCCCTGGGGAAGGAAGAGCCATTCACTGAGCAGTGACCACCCAGAGAAGTATTTCAAGGAAAAATGGTAAAATGTAAAATAAGTCTGGGTCACATTTTAAACCTTGTCAGTCATTTACATCTCTATGTGAATAACAGCATCTCCTAATAATCCTAAATTTTCTATTTACAGAAACTTTCATCTCTACTATATTATTATATACAATTTATGACATATTACATGGTATAGAGTATATATAGTGATATGATATTATATATAACATTGTTATATAATGTAGATGAAAGATGGTTATATTCATATATACATACTATATGATATTCTCATATTAGCACAGGATCTGTACTATTTAGATATACAGCATATTATCCATTATACTAGCATAGTGTATTACACTCAATATAGTATATAGCCTCATATTATAGTGTATATTGTGTGTTATATACAGTATGCAACATTATATTATATATAATGATATATATTACAAAATGAACATATATTACAATATATAGTTTGATATGTGCTATTCATATTATATTCAGTAAGTAAAACTTATAAGCAGACACAAGTTTTATTCCCTTGGACTTTAAAGAGGAGGCCAAAATTAATAAAGAAATTTAATAGCAATAATTATGACCATTATTTATCACAGCCATTAACAACACAGGCTTCCCTTGTAGCCAGCTGGTAAAGAATCCACCTGCGGGTCAGAGGAAGGGAGTAACCCCAGACAAATCAAATGTCAGGAGCCAGTCCCCACAGGGCCTTCTGGGTTACAGTGAAGACTTTGGACTTTAACTTAAATATGATAGAAAAGTCAAAGAAGGGTTTTCAGCTGAGAGGTATTTGCCTTACTCCCCTGGAAGATCACTCGGGCTACTGGGTAAAGGATGATGATGACGAGGCAGGGAGCAGGGAGAACAGCTCAGAAGCAACTAGAGCCGCCCAGGCAGGCAATGATGGGAGCTGCAGAGGACTGGACGGGTCTGCGCTGTGCCTCAAAGAGCCAAGAGAACCGACAGAACCAGCAGAGCAAAAGGCCTGGAGAGTGCAGGAGTGGGAGGAAGGGAGAGAGGAATAACCACGGCCATTGACTTTTCTCAAGGGCCCTGGGGAAGGAAGAGCCATTCACTGAGCAGTGACCACCCAGAGAAGTATTTCAAGGAAAAATGGTAAAATGTAAAATAAGTCTGGGTCACATTTTAAACCTTGTCAGTCATTTACATCTCTATGTGAATAACAGCATCTCCTAATAATCCTAAATTTTCTATTTACAGAAACTTTCATCTCTACTATATTATTATATACAATTTATGACATATTACATGGTATAGAGTATATATAGTGATATGATATTATATATAACATTGTTATATAATGTAGATGAAAGATGGTTATATTCATATATACATACTATATGATATTCTCATATTAGCACAGGATCTGTACTATTTAGATATACAGCATATTATCCATTATACTAGCATAGTGTATTACACTCAATATAGTATATAGCCTCATATTATAGTGTATATTGTGTGTTATATACAGTATGCAACATTATATTATATATAATAAGCATCATATATTACAAAATAGAAGCACTAATATTATCAAACATATAGTATGTTTGATATGTGCTATTCATATGTTATATGGGCTTCCCAGGTGGCAACAGTGGTAAAGAACCCGTTTGCCAATGCAGGAGACAGAAGAGACACAAGTTTGATTCCCTGGGTCAGGAAGATCCCCTGAAGGAAGGCATTGCAAACTCCTCCAGTATTTTTGCTTGGAGAATCCCATGGGTAGAGGAGCCTGGCAGGCTGCAGTTCACGCGATACCAAAGAGTCAGACACAACTGAAGCAACTTAGTTTGCACACATGCATGTGTTATATAGTATATATAGTAAAGAGCATGTTTCGTGCACTACATAGTGTTGATATGCTATATAATTATATACTATATAACATATAATACCTAGTATATTACATGTGCTATATAATAAACCCAATCCTACATATTACAGCATTATTTTATACATTATAGCATATGTAATATATACACATATAGTCATAAAGTATAGTTCTGTAAGTTATCTAGTCATAAGTAAATAACCTAATTATAGTTATATATACACTGTATATATAGCATGCATACACTATCAATGTGCTACATATAGTATAGCATAGTTGAGGGTTTCTTGTATATTAGTCTGTATATAGTGCATATAAAATATATTACAGTATATAAGTATAGTACATATATACATATATATGCATAGTACTATACATAGGTTATTATTTACTACCTCTTGGACTTTAAAAATTCTTCTCACACACACCCCAGTTTATCTCTCCTGCTAAATTCTGAGGAAACAGAGTCTCAGAGAGAGAACTAACTTCCCCATGTCTTAGAGATGGCAGGACAAGGAGTGGAGCCAGGTCTAGAGAATTCTGTTTCCCCCACACTGTTATGTCGGCTCCAGGCTCGTTCACAAGACAACTTGGATAGTATGAAATGTTTTTGCTTTTTTTATAGAGTGTAAATATCTTCCAGATACCATGATAAGAATTTCTAAATTGTATCTCATTTAATCCTCCCTAGAGAATATATATATTTTCCATAGTCACTTCTCTATAGATAAAAAAACAGGCTCTTATAGACCAGGGACTTTGCCCGGTCACAAGGCTGATGAAAAACAAACACGGACAACTTAACCCACCACAGGAGGGTTAAATGGATGGAAAAGTCCCAAATGCCAATTACATCTGTTCAGTTACTGGAATCCAGGCATTGCTTCTGCTCTGTCGATGAAAAGAAATGTACAGCTTTCCTGTGACATTTCCCTTCTGAACTATCTTGTCTGTCATGAGAGAGATCTCCAATTTGGCTTAAGTGCATTGATTATGTTGCAGAGTAAAAGCCTCTTCCTAGGGGGAAAAAAGGAAATCATTAAAACTGAGCCTGGGGGCTTCCCTGGTAGCTCAGTGGTAAAGAGTTTGCCTGCCAAAGCAGGAGACATGGGTTGGATCCCTGATCTGGAAGGATCCCACACACTGCAGAGCAACAAAGCCTGTGAGCCACAACTATGGAGCCTGTGCTCTAGAGCCTCAGAGCCGCAAATGGAGCCCATGTGCTGCAACTACTGAGGCCCATGTGCCCTAGAGCCCAAGCTCCACAAGAGAAGTCACCGCAACAGGAAGCCTGCTCACCTCAACTGTATATATAGCATGCATACACTATCAATGTGCTACATATAGTATAGCATAGTTGAGGGTTTCTTGTATATTAGTCTGTATATAGTGCATATAAAATATATTACAGTATATAAGTATAGTACATATATACATATATATGCATAGTACTATACATAGGTTATTATTTACTACCTCTTGGACTTTAAAAATTCTTCTCACACACACCCCAGTTTATCTCTCCTGCTAAATTCTGAGGAAACAGAGTCTCAGAGAGAGAACTAACTTCCCCATGTCTTAGAGATGGCAGGACAAGGAGTGGAGCCAGGTCTAGAGAATTCTGTTTCCCCCACACTGTTATGTCGGCTCCAGGCTCGTTCACAAGACAACTTGGATAGTATGAAATGTTTTTGCTTTTTTTATAGAGTGTAAATATCTTCCAGATACCATGATAAGAATTTCTAAATTGTATCTCATTTAATCCTCCCTAGAGAATATATATATTTTCCATAGTCACTTCTCTATAGATAAAAAAACAGGCTCTTATAGACCAGGGACTTTGCCCGGTCACAAGGCTGATGAAAAACAAACACGGACAACTTAACCCACCACAGGAGGGTTAAATGGATGGAAAAGTCCCAAATGCCAATTACATCTGTTCAGTTACTGGAATCCAGGCATTGCTTCTGCTCTGTCGATGAAAAGAAATGTACAGCTTTCCTGTGACATTTCCCTTCTGAACTATCTTGTCTGTCATGAGAGAGATCTCCAATTTGGCTTAAGTGCATTGATTATGTTGCAGAGTAAAAGCCTCTTCCTAGGGGGAAAAAAGGAAATCATTAAAACTGAGCCTGGGGGCTTCCCTGGTAGCTCAGTGGTAAAGAGTTTGCCTGCCAAAGCAGGAGACATGGGTTGGATCCCTGATCTGGAAGGATCCCACACACTGCAGAGCAACAAAGCCTGTGAGCCACAACTATGGAGCCTGTGCTCTAGAGCCTCAGAGCCGCAAATGGAGCCCATGTGCTGCAACTACTGAGGCCCATGTGCCCTAGAGCCCAAGCTCCACAAGAGAAGTCACCGCAACAGGAAGCCTGCTCACCTCAACTAGAGAGTAGCCCCCACTCCCTGCAACTAGAGAAGAGCCTGCAGCAGCAGGGAAAACCCAGAATAGCCAAAAATAAATAAATAAAATTATTTTAAAAAAGAAAGAAAGAAAGAAAACTGAGCCTGAAAAAGAAAAGGCTAGCACACAGGCATCAAAGGTGAAGCCAAAGCTGAGAGGTGGGAATTACATAAATAGCAGCCTGGATTCCTAACATGTGGATTGTCCTACCCAGGTTCTTTAAAAGCTCCAGGGACTTGAAGAAAAACACCCCTAGGTAGACATTTGTTGCTTAATGTCTTTTTTGTTACTTAATATACTTTTCCTGTACAAATCAAACCCATCCTCCTAAACTACACTTCTCTTATCTTCTTTCTCAATTCTCCATCACACCAGTTGCCTGGAGCCCATATTTCTCCATTTTTCAGTTCTCAGAATTGCACAGAGAATTTCCAAAGCATTACCTCTGGTCTGTCAAGACTCATATCTAGTCTGAGATACCGGCTAGAACAGGGAGGGAGATGGACGAGTGAGGAGGCAGAAGGGAGCAAGAGCTTGAGGCTTGCCCAGAGGGTCAGGAAAATGAGCACTGGCTCGGGCAAGTCAATAGGGCATGGGCCGCATGAATTTTAGAGACAGTGCAATGCCTCACTCTAGAAGAACACAGTCAGACTTCAGCAGTTCTTCCCTACTTATGAGACTAGAAAACTTCAGGGAAAAGGAGATCAGGAGTCAATTCACTGTGCAGCTCCTAGGTACCTAATCCCCACAGCAGCACTCAGAGAGGAACCACATCATCTCATTTTATGGATTAAAATAATAGGATGCTGTAAACATCGTAATAGCAGGGAGTTTGTCCTGAGTGTCCACACTATCAGCACAGTGCCCAGCACCTAAAGCATGCTCAGTAAAGACTTGGTGAATGAATGAATGAGGAAACCAAGAAGCATAGAGATATAGGGTATAGGAGTAGAAAAGAGCAAAACACTGGAGGTGGAGAGACCTGAGTATGAGCCCACCTCTGCCATTCACTGGCTGTGCAATCTATACACTTCATCTACAAAATGGATTTGATCGTGGGCCCCATCTTCTGGATTTGGGTGAAAATTAAGTGAACGAGTGCTGACAAAAGTAGTTGAAATCAGGATTTCCCTGGTGGTCCCATGGCTAAGGCTCTGTGCTTCCAATGCCCAGGGCCCAGGTTTGACCCTGGATCAGCGAATGAGATCCCACATGCCGCAACAAAGACTTCACATGCTGGAATGAAAGATCTCATGTGCTGCAATTAAAAGATTTCACATGCCACAGATCCCACATACCTCAACTAAGTACTTGTAATCAGGCCCTCAATAAATGGTAGCTTCCTTATAGTGTCAGGACAGTCAAGACTACACTTGAGTTAAATTAATATTTGACGATGATGAAAAAGATAATGATGATTAAAGATGATGAAGAGGAAAAAGAGGAGCAGGAGAAGAAGTAAAAGGAGAAGAGGAAAGAGGAGATCAGGGTGGTCTCAGGAGCATCAGTTCAAAAAATAATAATCTTGTGCAAGATTCTTGGGTAGATGAAAACTTCCCAGTATATTCTTAGCGAACTATACCAGTCTCTGTAGGGGCCGCTATCTGTCCTGAACATTCTAGGGACCCAGAATTCAAGCGTCCTTTCCCCATTCTACCCAAGTGCAGTTGGATGTGACTTTTCCTTCTACTCTCCACTCTGGAAATGACTTTTCAAGTTCTGCATTTAGGCCCTTTAGAAGAATATTGCACATAGAACATATCCAAAATGTCTGGATCGAATGTTTCTCAAATATAGTATTTCTCAAAATATATGTCACAGACCAGCAGCATCAGTAATGCCTAGGAACTAGTTAGAAATGTAATTTCTTGGACCCATCTTAGATCTCTTGAAAGAAGAGCTCTGGGGTTGGGCCCAGTGATGAGTTTTTAACAATCTTCCAGGCAACTCTGATGCATGGGTAAGTTCCGAGAACCGCTGTTGTAATGAAGCCAAACAATGTGGCCAAAAACTGTCCTCTCCATTCAGTTCCTGAGAGGTCTCTGATTTTCAACTGAAAAGAATGAGGCAGAAGCAAGTCTCCCTTGAGAAAGGGGTATCTTCTCCAGCAAAGTACAGAGGGATTTGATAGGAGAGGAGCCAGAAAACTGTTGCTCAGTCAACCAAATAATACTGAGTATCTGCTATGTTCCAGGAGCTGGGCTCAGTGCCAAGGAAACCATGGCAAAATCGACATATGATCCCAGCTCTCCAGGACTTAACATTCAGTGAGAAAGACCGGCATTTCACACACATCAAACCAGTAAAGACGGAAAGCCTGACAAAACCAAATGTTGGAGAAACAGGAACTCTCATGTACTGCTAGAAGAGCAGGAAGTGTTACAGCTGCCCTGCAGAGCAGCTGGATGAAATCTAGTAAAGCTGGAGATGTAAGGCCCGTAGCATTGCACACCTAGGTTTATACCTTCAGGCTGGAGAGGCTCCATTGGTCTTTCACAGAGAGAAATGTACAGTAATGTTTACTGCAGCACTGTTCGCAAGAGCAGAAAAATAGACAGAACCTAAAGAGGAAAGAGGGGGATCAGGGTGGTCTCAGGAGCATCAGTTCAAAAAATAATAATCTTGTGCAAGATTCTTGGGTAGATGAAAACTTCCCAGTATATTCTTAGCGAACTATACCAGTCTCTGTAGGGGCCGCTATCTGTCCTGAACATTCTAGGGACCCAGAATTCAAGCGTCCTTTCCCCATTCTACCCAAGTGCAGTTGGATGTGACTTTTCCTTCTACTCTCCACTCTGGAAATGACTTTTCAAGTTCTGCATTTAGGCCCTTTAGAAGAATATTGCACATAGAACATATCCAAAATGTCTGGATCGAATGTTTCTCAAATATAGTATTTCTCAAAATATATGTCACAGACCAGCAGCATCAGTAATGCCTAGGAACTAGTTAGAAATGTAATTTCTTGGACCCATCTTAGATCTCTTGAAAGAAGAGCTCTGGGGTTGGGCCCAGTGATGAGTTTTTAACAATCTTCCAGGCAACTCTGATGCATGGGTAAGTTCCGAGAACCGCTGTTGTAATGAAGCCAAACAATGTGGCCAAAAACTGTCCTCTCCATTCAGTTCCTGAGAGGTCTCTGATTTTCAACTGAAAAGAATGAGGCAGAAGCAAGTCTCCCTTGAGAAAGGGGTATCTTCTCCAGCAAAGTACAGAGGGATTTGATAGGAGAGGAGCCAGAAAACTGTTGCTCAGTCAACCAAATAATACTGAGTATCTGCTATGTTCCAGGAGCTGGGCTCAGTGCCAAGGAAACCATGGCAAAATCGACATATGATCCCAGCTCTCCAGGACTTAACATTCAGTGAGAAAGACCGGCATTTCACACACATCAAACCAGTAAAGACGGAAAGCCTGACAAAACCAAATGTTGGAGAAACAGGAACTCTCATGTACTGCTAGAAGAGCAGGAAGTGTTACAGCTGCCCTGCAGAGCAGCTGGATGAAATCTAGTAAAGCTGGAGATGTAAGGCCCGTAGCATTGCACACCTAGGTTTATACCTTCAGGCTGGAGAGGCTCCATTGGTCTTTCACAGAGAGAAATGTACAGTAATGTTTACTGCAGCACTGTTCGCAAGAGCAGAAAAATAGACACAACCTAAATGTCTGTTTATGGGAGAATGGTTAAATAAAGCACAAGAGAGTTGTACGGCAAAATGCTATCAATAACACATTAATACTAAAGAAAATAAGTGAAACACAACTTTGATAAATTGCAAAATCATAATAATTAACAAAAAAAGCATGTCATGGAATGATAGATATTTAATACAGCAGGATTGTACAGAAAGCTTTAAAATACACAACACAATACTATGTATTGATAACAGATAATACATATGCAATGAAAAAAATATACATGGAATGAAAATACACCTGGAGGACTGAGGTCACCACTGGGAAAGGAGGGAGAGAAGAAGGGCACAGAGACGTGTCCACAGAGGGATTAGCTTGCATTTGTTATGCTACGTTTTTTAAGCTGAGTGGTGGGTAAATTATAGGTCACTATGTTAGACTTTACCCTGGATTTTTGTACCTGAAACATTTTGTAATAAAATAAATTTATAGAAGACATTGCAAATATAATTAATAAGCATAAATATGTAGAGCAGTGCAATAAGGACTACAAGCTGTCATAAAGGAGATCTAACAATTTTTTTTTACTGGGGTGTAGCTGATTTACAGTGTTGGATCAGTTTCAGGTGTACAGCTAAGTTATTGTTTTACATCTTTCACAGAGTTTTATTGTTTACAGCTATACATAATCCCAAATCAGTCATAGGTAAATCCCTGACCTTTCCCACCTGAGCCCCTTCTCTCTTATCCCTCCCGACCCATCCCCTCAGGTGGTTGCAAAGCCCCCATGTAAGTTCCCTTTGTCTTACAGCTTAATCACAATGGTGATCAAGGAGATCTAACAAATTTTTTAACTTCAACTCTAATTTGTCTCCCTAAAAGTCTTACTGTCAGCTCCATCCAGTTATAAGTTATATTTCATTTGGGGACTTCCCTTGTGATCCAGTGGTTAAGAATCTGCTTGCCAATGCAGAGGGCATAGGTTCAGTCCCTGGTCAGGAAACTCAATCCCACATGCCCCAACTAAGAGCCCACATGCCCCAACTAAGAGCCCACATGCCGCAACTAGAGATTCCATATTCTGTAACAAAGATCTGGAACAGCCAATTTGAAAAAAAAATTGTATTTCATTTTTTGTTTATCTGTACTCTGTAATTTTCCAACCAAGGAAATAGACCACTCAGTTTTTGAGTATCTAACTGATTTTTTAAATGATTTAATTTATTTATACGCACAGACTTTTCTCTAGTTGCAGCAAACAAGGGCTACTCTTTGTTACAATGCATGGGCTTCTTGGTGCAGTGGCTCCTCTTGTTGTGGAGAATGGGTTGTAGAGCACACGGGCTTCATAGCTGGACAGCGGACTCATTAGTTGTGGTTCCCAGGCTCTAGGGCAGAGGCTCAGTAGCTGTGGTGCACAGACTTAGTTGCTCTGTGGCATGTCGGATCTTCCCAAATTGGGAATCAAACCCATGTCTCCTGCATTGGCAGGTGGATTCTTTATCAGTGAACCACCAGGGAAGCCCTCCAATTGATATTTTTGAACACAGTAGTCAAAATCAACTTACAAAAGTTTGCATAGAATATTACCATGTTCTATATGTCTAATATATGCTTACAAGTATAGACACAAAAGGGAGAGAATGGGGACTCCTAGGAGAAGCTACATAAAGAAGTCTGAAGACATTATTTCCAGGTGGTGAGAGTACTGGAAATTGGTGGCAGTATCTGCTTCTTACAGTGACACACATCATTTTCACTTGGGATTTACAGTGTTGGATCAGTTTCAGGTGTACAGCTAAGTTATTGTTTTACATCTTTTACAGAGTTTTATTGTTTACAGCTATACATAATCCCAAATCAGTCATAGGTAAATCCCTGACCTTTCCCACCTGAGCCCCTTCTCTCTTATCCCTCCCGACCCATCCCCTCAGGTGGTTGCAAAGCCCCCATGTAAGTTCCCTTTGTCTTACAGCTTAATCACAATGGTGATCAAGGAGATCTAACAAATTTTTTAACTTCAACTCTAATTTGTCTCCCTAAAAGTCTTACTGTCAGCTCCATCCAGTTATAAGTTATATTTCATTTGGGGACTTCCCTTGTGATCCAGTGGTTAAGAATCTGCTTGCCAATGCAGAGGGCATAGGTTCAGTCCCTGGTCAGGAAACTCAATCCCACATGCCCCAACTAAGAGCCCACATGCCCCAACTAAGAGCCCACATGCCGCAACTAGAGATTCCATATTCTGTAACAAAGATCTGGAACAGCCAATTTGAAAAAAAAATTGTATTTCATTTTTTGTTTATCTGTACTCTGTAATTTTCCAACCAAGGAAATAGACCACTCAGTTTTTGAGTATCTAACTGATTTTTTAAATGATTTAATTTATTTATACGCACAGACTTTTCTCTAGTTGCAGCAAACAAGGGCTACTCTTTGTTACAATGCATGGGCTTCTTGGTGCAGTGGCTCCTCTTGTTGTGGAGAATGGGTTGTAGAGCACACGGGCTTCATAGCTGGACAGCGGACTCATTAGTTGTGGTTCCCAGGCTCTAGGGCAGAGGCTCAGTAGCTGTGGTGCACAGACTTAGTTGCTCTGTGGCATGTCGGATCTTCCCAAATTGGGAATCAAACCCATGTCTCCTGCATTGGCAGGTGGATTCTTTATCAGTGAACCACCAGGGAAGCCCTCCAATTGATATTTTTGAACACAGTAGTCAAAATCAACTTACAAAAGTTTGCATAGAATATTACCATGTTCTATATGTCTAATATATGCTTACAAGTATAGACACAAAAGGGAGAGAATGGGGACTCCTAGGAGAAGCTACATAAAGAAGTCTGAAGACATTATTTCCAGGTGGTGAGAGTACTGGAAATTGGTGGCAGTATCTGCTTCTTACAGTGACACACATCATTTTCATCAATTCATCCTCTTCTCTTTCTTCTGAAAGAGAATCCTTCTTTCCTCTAGGGAACCTACTTCTTATATAGTCAGAGTTGTCTTGATTCCACCTTCCCTGGCCACTTGCTCACTAACCTGACCAACCAGAGCAGCTCATCCATAGCCACAGGGATTGGTATGTACATGTGATACACACCCAACCAATCAAATTCCTCTCTCAGGCTTTTAAGAGAAGACATTTCCTTTCTAGTAGGTTGCTCAATTGATAGTGGTCGATGTGGGATTAATAATGTTCACCTTTCCCCCATCCAGGGAAAGCTTACTAGAGAAATGAAGAGAGATAGCAAGATGATATCCCATCAGTTTTTGAGCCCTGGACACAGTGCCTGATCCATGCCTGGAACATCCTGTTATACCAATCTGTATATTCTCTTGAAATACCCAGCTGCATTACTCCATGGCAAAAAGTAGTGGCAGATTTCCTCTTCTTGGGCTCTAAAATCACTGCAGATGGTGACTGCAGCCATGAAATCAGAAGGCAATTGCTTCTTGTCAGGAAAGCTATAGCAAACCTAGATGTGTGTTTAAAAAGAAAAATTATAGTAATAGTCAAGACTACGGCCTTCCCGGTGGTTATACACAGTTGTGAGAGCTGGACCATAAAGAAGGTAGAATGCCAAAAAGGGCTACTCTTTGTTACAATGCATGGGCTTCTTGGTGCAGTGGCTCCTCTTGTTGTGGAGAATGGGTTGTAGAGCACACGGGCTTCATAGCTGGACAGCGGACTCATTAGTTGTGGTTCCCAGGCTCTAGGGCAGAGGCTCAGTAGCTGTGGTGCACAGACTTAGTTGCTCTGTGGCATGTCGGATCTTCCCAAATTGGGAATCAAACCCATGTCTCCTGCATTGGCAGGTGGATTCTTTATCAGTGAACCACCAGGGAAGCCCTCCAATTGATATTTTTGAACACAGTAGTCAAAATCAACTTACAAAAGTTTGCATAGAATATTACCATGTTCTATATGTCTAATATATGCTTACAAGTATAGACACAAAAGGGAGAGAATGGGGACTCCTAGGAGAAGCTACATAAAGAAGTCTGAAGACATTATTTCCAGGTGGTGAGAGTACTGGAAATTGGTGGCAGTATCTGCTTCTTACAGTGACACACATCATTTTCATCAATTCATCCTCTTCTCTTTCTTCTGAAAGAGAATCCTTCTTTCCTCTAGGGAACCTACTTCTTATATAGTCAGAGTTGTCTTGATTCCACCTTCCCTGGCCACTTGCTCACTAACCTGACCAACCAGAGCAGCTCATCCATAGCCACAGGGATTGGTATGTACATGTGATACACACCCAACCAATCAAATTCCTCTCTCAGGCTTTTAAGAGAAGACATTTCCTTTCTAGTAGGTTGCTCAATTGATAGTGGTCGATGTGGGATTAATAATGTTCACCTTTCCCCCATCCAGGGAAAGCTTACTAGAGAAATGAAGAGAGATAGCAAGATGATATCCCATCAGTTTTTGAGCCCTGGACACAGTGCCTGATCCATGCCTGGAACATCCTGTTATACCAATCTGTATATTCTCTTGAAATACCCAGCTGCATTACTCCATGGCAAAAAGTAGTGGCAGATTTCCTCTTCTTGGGCTCTAAAATCACTGCAGATGGTGACTGCAGCCATGAAATCAGAAGGCAATTGCTTCTTGTCAGGAAAGCTATAGCAAACCTAGATGTGTGTTTAAAAAGAAAAATTATAGTAATAGTCAAGACTACGGCCTTCCCGGTGGTTATACACAGTTGTGAGAGCTGGACCATAAAGAAGGTAGAATGCCAAAAAATTGGTGCCTTCAAACTGTGGTGCTGGAGAAGACTCCTGAGCGTCCCTTGGACAGCAAGGAGACCAAGCCAGCCAATCTTAAGGCACATCGACCCTGAATATCCACTGGAAGGACTGATGCTGAAGCTGCAGCTCCAGTATTTTGGTCATCTGATGCAAACAGATGGCTCACTGGAAAAGTCCCTAATGCTGGGGAAGATTGAGGGCAGGAGAAGAGGGCGTCAGAGGGTGAGATGGCTGGACAGCATCATCAATGCACTGGATATGAACATGTGAAAACTCTGGGAGATGGTGAGGGACAGGGAGGCCTTGAGTGCTGCAGTCCATGGGGTCACAAAGAGTCAGATGCAATGGGCAACTGAACAGAAATTCTCTTGAATATCTTATATCAGTCTGAGATTGATATCTGACTCTTAACAGAGGAACAGTCTTAACTGTTAGACTTCTATTTTGTTCTCTTCTATTTTATATATTTTCAACATGTATGAGCAATGTATCACATGTAGAATATGCTTCAGATTCAAAGAAAAAAAGAAGGAAGGACCTGGAGAAGGAAATGGCAACCCACTCCAGTACTCTTGCCTGGGAAGTCTCACGGACAGAAGAACCTGGTGGGCAGCAGTCCAGGGCATCCCAAAAGAATCAGACATGACTCAGCAACTAAACAAAACCGTACAGCCCAGAGAACTCTGCTCAGTGCTCCGTGGGGACCTTAAGGAGAAAAAAATAAAAAAGAAGGAAGGAAAGGAAACACAGATCAGCATTTGTCTGCAGAGGCTGGCTCTTGGACACTCTTGCGGAGGCATAGGCGGAGCCGGCCTGATTTGGGGAAGGCCATGGTTTGCCTCCGGCTCCGTGATCCCGCTGGTCTCTGTGGTCTCCAGGCCTGACTCGCTACTTCCAGACCAAAGACTTTACTCCCCCAAATCAAGAGCACTTCCAAATCCACCTTTCCCAGGAACCCCCATGGGTCCCTGCTTTAAAGTGATAATTAGCATAAAGTTGGGTATCTTTTTCCCTCTGGGAGAGAAAATTCTTTAACAGCATGAAGTGAGGCAGAATGTGGGTGGATTTAACAAGGAGGTAAGGAAGCTTATGTAAGTGGCATTATTATATATGATTATATCACCAGGGTAAGAGAACCTTGTACCTATTTGGGTGTTACACCAATCATTAAGTTTTAGACTTGTGTGAAATAAAGGGAGGAAGAAAAGTCATCTCTCTCCCTCACCCAGCCCCAGAATTATATCAATACTTAGTCAGTCTTACCATGTCTCCGGCCCTGTTCTAAGCACTTTCCATGCACTAAACCCTCATAGACCCTCATGAGGGGAGTATCATCATTGTCCCCACTTCACAGAAGAGGAGACTGGGTTAAGGACAGCTTACACAAGATACCCTAGATCCTATAGCCAGCAAGTGGGAGGATCACATTCCCAGCTCATGCCATTCCATTCCCCACACTCACATTATAAACCTCTCATACAAGCCAATGCCCAATCTGTGAACAAAACTGAAAATCAACCCATCAGATCTTTCTGCTTGGTCAAACACATCATAAATATTACATGTTGGTGGGGGTGGGGATCAACCCAACTATTTTTTATTTTCTTAAAATTAAAAAGACCTCCCACCTTGTACAAAGCCAGAGTATCAGGATTTACTCCAAATAATGCACATAGCAGGAGCGGTTTCAAACTGGAAGGCCATAGACCAATTTCAGCCCACACGTGCATTTGCTCTGGCTGGATCAGGCTCTTGTTGAAATGTTTTAAATAAGGCAGTGCCCACCACCCACTACTGTCCCCCACACAGTCTCTCATCTACAAGGAACCCGAACCAGTAGTCTCTGATGTGAGCAAGGTCGCGGTTGTCATTCAGTCACTAAGTCACGTCCGACTCTTGCGACTCCACGAACTGCAGCTCGCTAGGCTCCTCTGTCCATGGGATTTCTCAGGCAAGAATACTGGAGTGGGCTGCCATTTCCTTCTCCAGGGGATCTTCCCGACCCAGGGATCAAACCAGGGTCTCCTGCACTGCAAGCAGATTCTTTACTATCCGAGCTACCAGGGAAGACACTATTTGTGTAAGGGCTTTTAACTGAGTTCAAGCATCTGCACATTTAATTTTCTTGTGAACTGAGGTGAATATTCACCTTATCCATCATCACTAAACAAATCCTGGCAGCAACTCCGCCAGCACGGGCTGTGAGCACAGGCCCTGTGAAAAGTTTAGTTCCAAGCTATCATGGCTGGAAGTTTTAGACTTGTGTGAAATAAAGGGAGGAAGAAAAGTCATCTCTCCTCACCCAGCCCCAGAATTATATCAATACTTAGTCAGTCTTACCATGTCTCCGGCCCTGTTCTAAGCACTTTCCATGCACTAAACCCTCATAGACCCTCATGAGGGGAGTATCATCATTGTCCCCACTTCACAGAAGAGGAGACTGGGTTAAGGACAGCTTACACAAGATACCCTAGATCCTATAGCCAGCAAGTGGGAGGATCACATTCCCAGCTCATGCCATTCCATTCCCCACACTCACATTATAAACCTCTCATACAAGCCAATGCCCAATCTGTGAACAAAACTGAAAATCAACCCATCAGATCTTTCTGCTTGGTCAAACACATCATAAATATTACATGTTGGTGGGGGTGGGGATCAACCCAACTATTTTTTATTTTCTTAAAATTAAAAAGACCTCCCACCTTGTACAAAGCCAGAGTATCAGGATTTACTCCAAATAATGCACATAGCAGGAGCGGTTTCAAACTGGAAGGCCATAGACCAATTTCAGCCCACACGTGCATTTGCTCTGGCTGGATCAGGCTCTTGTTGAAATGTTTTAAATAAGGCAGTGCCCACCACCCACTACTGTCCCCCACACAGTCTCTCATCTACAAGGAACCCGAACCAGTAGTCTCTGATGTGAGCAAGGTCGCGGTTGTCATTCAGTCACTAAGTCACGTCCGACTCTTGCGACTCCACGAACTGCAGCTCGCTAGGCTCCTCTGTCCATGGGATTTCTCAGGCAAGAATACTGGAGTGGGCTGCCATTTCCTTCTCCAGGGGATCTTCCCGACCCAGGGATCAAACCAGGGTCTCCTGCACTGCAAGCAGATTCTTTACTATCCGAGCTACCAGGGAAGACACTATTTGTGTAAGGGCTTTTAACTGAGTTCAAGCATCTGCACATTTAATTTTCTTGTGAACTGAGGTGAATATTCACCTTATCCATCATCACTAAACAAATCCTGGCAGCAACTCCGCCAGCACGGGCTGTGAGCACAGGCCCTGTGAAAAGTTTAGTTCCAAGCTACATCTACTGGCTGGAAGAGTCCTTACAACTTTTGGTGTAGGTTGTATTGAACAGCCTTCCTGGACTTTCCTGGTCACAGTAGGCCTCTCTGTACCAGCACCCGCATGGCCTCCCCTCGCTGCTGAAGTGTCAGCAGCTGGGAAGAGGGAGGGCCTCTCTCTCTGAGTGCCCCCAGGATCCAGCAAGTCCCTGCTACTCTGCCTCGCTGTCTGAACCCTTGGTCATACCTCCTCCCTCAGACACATGCTCCACATCTGGTGAAAATCCATCCACCTACGTTCCTGTTATTTGGTGTCACTTTATCTTAGGAATTCTTAAATGTTACAGGAGAAAATATTATCTACCTCCTGACCCAATAGAGATACCTATGCCCAAAAAGCTTACACAGCTTGACAAAAGAGATCTCCTAACCATCTGCCCAGAGTCTTTCACAGCTGCCAAAATAATTGTCCTGACATCCAAGCCCAATCCTAAAATCTTCTGTTTACAATTCCCTTAGAGGGAGAGGGGTGGAAGGAGGAAGAAGGGGGAGTGGGGGAGAGGTTCAAAAGAGGGAGAGGATATACGTACACTTATAGCTGATTCATGTTGTATAGCAGACACAAACACAACATTGTAAAGCAATTATACTCAAATTTAAAAATAAATTTTAGGGCTTCCCTAGTGGTCCAGTGGATAAGGACGCTGCCTTGCAGTGCAAGGGGCGCCGGTTCGATCCCTGGCCTGGGAAGATCCCACGTGCTGCGGAGCGGCTGGACCGATGTGTCCAACTACCGAGCCAGAGCTCTGGAGCGCATGCACCCAGAGCTGGTGCTCTGCAGCGAGAGAGGCCACTGCAATGGGAGGCCCACACAGGCCAAAGAACAAAAGATGGAAATAAATGGAAGAGCAATAGAAGTGACCAAATAAATAAATACATTTTAAAATTTAATTAATTAAAATCCTCCAGTAATGCCCCATAATTTACATTAGTTCCTGACCTTTGTTTTCCCCAACTGGACACACAGACAGGTCACATTCACATAAGCAATGCCCTCTTTGGAGACAGGAGAGAGCAGTGTCATTCTCTGCATTTCAACCCCATCCCTTTCTTTTTCTCTCCCTCAAGAAGCACATTCGTACATGAGAGGGACACTACAGTAGACCTACGTCTGCATTTATTCTGCTTTTACTGTGCAACTGTTGGGAAGCTTCTTTCCAAGAGATGTTATCACTTGTAAAATGTTTCCCAGTGGGCTGCTGAGTACTGAAACTGAGACTTTGGCCCAGAACCTAGTAGGTGCTCAGTAAATGGAGGCTGAATAAATAAAGGCATGAGCATAAATAAAAGGAGAGGAGAAAGTGTACTGGGCTATGAGAGATGGGAGGGACTTCCTGGGTTTGTGAAGGATCCAATGATGTTGAGTGATGGGCTTGCAGAACCAATCAATCAATCCAGACTTAGGACAGCATTTCCCAAACTGCAGTCACTGAGAACCATCATCTCTAGTTGTGTGTGTGTGTGTACACATACATAGTTTTACCTACACTATTATTTACTTCATGTGTGTGCTTAGTCTCTCAGTCGTGTTAGACTCTTTGCAATCCCATGGACTGCAGTCCACCAGAATCCTCTCTCCAGGGAATTCTCCAGGCAAGAATACTGGAGTGGACTGCCATTTCCTTCTGCAGGGCATCTTCCTGACCCAGGGATTAAACCTGGGTCGCCTGCTTGGCAGGTGGATTCTTTACCACTGAGCCACCAGGGATGCCATTATTTACTTTATAGATTTATAGTAAAGCAACTCTCCCTTCTCAAAATGAAATACATTTATTGAAAACAGAAGCTTTTTAAGCCTGGGAAGATCCCACGTGCCGTGAAGCGGCTGGACCGATGTGTCCAATTACCGAGCCAGAGCTCTGGAGCGCATGCACCCAGAGCTGGTGCTCTGCAGCGAGAGAGGCCACTGCAATGGGAGGCCCACACAGGCCAAAGAACAAAAGATGGAAATAAATGGAAGAGCAATAGAAGTGACCAAATAAATAAATACATTTTAAAATTTAATTAATTAAAATCCTCCAGTAATGCCCCATAATTTACATTAGTTCCTGACCTTTGTTTTCCCCAACTGGACACACAGACAGGTCACATTCACATAAGCAATGCCCTCTTTGGAGACAGGAGAGAGCAGTGTCATTCTCTGCATTTCAACCCCATCCCTTTCTTTTTCTCTCCCTCAAGAAGCACATTCGTACATGAGAGGGACACTACAGTAGACCTACGTCTGCATTTATTCTGCTTTTACTGTGCAACTGTTGGGAAGCTTCTTTCCAAGAGATGTTATCACTTGTAAAATGTTTCCCAGTGGGCTGCTGAGTACTGAAACTGAGACTTTGGCCCAGAACCTAGTAGGTGCTCAGTAAATGGAGGCTGAATAAATAAAGGCATGAGCATAAATAAAAGGAGAGGAGAAAGTGTACTGGGCTATGAGAGATGGGAGGGACTTCCTGGGTTTGTGAAGGATCCAATGATGTTGAGTGATGGGCTTGCAGAACCAATCAATCAATCCAGACTTAGGACAGCATTTCCCAAACTGCAGTCACTGAGAACCATCATCTCTAGTTGTGTGTGTGTGTGTACACATACATAGTTTTACCTACACTATTATTTACTTCATGTGTGTGCTTAGTCTCTCAGTCGTGTTAGACTCTTTGCAATCCCATGGACTGCAGTCCACCAGAATCCTCTCTCCAGGGAATTCTCCAGGCAAGAATACTGGAGTGGACTGCCATTTCCTTCTGCAGGGCATCTTCCTGACCCAGGGATTAAACCTGGGTCGCCTGCTTGGCAGGTGGATTCTTTACCACTGAGCCACCAGGGATGCCATTATTTACTTTATAGATTTATAGTAAAGCAACTCTCCCTTCTCAAAATGAAATACATTTATTGAAAACAGAAGCTTTTTAACACTCCCATAAATGAAAAACCAATGTCATTTTTCAGAAGTTGCAGGCAATCATAAAAAATAAATACAATGAAGATCTCCCCCAAAATCAAATTTTAACTAGAATTCTCTGCTGACAGCTCTAAACAGTGAGGCCTTTTCTCTCTTTATTAAAATAAAAGGGAGGGAGCAGAAAAAGTGTTGGAGGCCTGTTGGTATCAAATTGAGACAGTCTCCTTGGTGTAATCAGGTTAAAAGGAAACCAAAATGGGATTGATACTTTTACTTCAAAACATATCCCAGACGAGGCTCCTTCTCAGCTTCAGTATTGATATACCATCATGCACATCACCTTCATCTCTCTCCCAGCTCTATGCCACTCAGTGTCACTGAACTGGTCAACTGGACCCTTGCTGGGGTCCAAGCCCAGGCTGGGACTAGGGAGACTCTTGTCTCACCAGGGAGGTTTTTCTGCTCAGACTCACACGGCCAAATGAAACGGAATCTGAGACTGGAAATACACAAGCTGTATTCGTTGGCCAAGGATGAAGAAGCAAGAATTCAGCTTACAAATCAGCTTCTCAACCCAGCTCGGGTGGACACACAATATGTAAGTGAGTTGAGATTAAAGGGGGAAGATTGAAAGAGGGAGGAGTAGTCATGGATTATCTAAGAACAGGATGTGATTGGGACCCTGACGGATCCAACACTCCTTGGTCGTCCTTGTACGGGCTTTTCTGGTTGTTGTCATGGCAGCTGTCACAGGTGCTGGTGGGTGTATCCTTTAGCTAATATAGTACAATGAGCACGTAATGAGGCTGGAGGTCTGCTGGAAGTCAAGTCGTCCACCATCTTGGTCCTAGGTGGTTCTAACTAGTTCTTATAAATCTCTGCAGCTTTCTCCTGAAACTTAGATTAGAGCCATTTGTTTCTGTTTGCAGAAGGGGCATGGGTATGATTCAGGGGGAACAGCCTTGGTGACAAAAGTTGGTCCTGGACCTGCAGCCTCGTGTCACTGG
This sequence comes from Tragulus kanchil, assembly GCA_022376925.1. Classification (NCBI taxonomy): domain Eukaryota; kingdom Metazoa; phylum Chordata; class Mammalia; order Artiodactyla; family Tragulidae; genus Tragulus; species Tragulus kanchil. Next base: position 109,715,817 of record JAIOJX010000002.1, on the reverse strand, counting down.
GAGCATAACAAGCCTGGCGGGTGATTCTGATGCAGGCCTGAAACAACCGCTGCTCTAGGTTACAATACCCTCCTATCAGGTCTCCCAGATTCCATTCTGCCTCCCAGCCACAACCGCCAATATTCCCCTCTTGAAGCAGTGGAAGTGATCTTTCTAAACTCATAAATCATATGGGAACAGGAGGGAAGGGGGCAAGGCACAAACTTGAAAGGAGTGCCAAAGCCCGAGGACACACGTAAACTGATTAGAATCAAATGGGTCCAAGAGGGCGGGTGAGTTGACCTGCCCTGAGCCTCAGCTGATGTTCACCATAACTCATCAGGCAGGCTGAGTGGAACACCCACAGCTGCCATGGCTGTTCTGAGGCCAACCACCAAAGACCAAAAAATGGGCAGTGGCCTGATTCCTGGAAATCTCCACCCCTTCCCCAAAATAGTTAGAATAATCTACTCATTAGCCTACAAAATTACCCAGCCCATAAAAGCTAAGTGTTACCCGCTGAATTGTGTCTGACTTTTTGTAATCCCATGGACTGTAGCCTGCCAGGCTCCTCTATCTGTGGAATGCTCCAGGCAAGAATACTGAAGTGGGTTGCCATTCCCTTCTCTGGGGTAGCTTCCCAACCAAGAGATCAAACCCAGGTCTCCCACATTGCAAGCAGATTCTTTGTACCATCTGAGCTACAGGGAAGCCAATGAAAGCTAAAAATACCATATTTCCAGACTACTCTTACCTTTGGAGATGGCCCACACTCTCTGGAGTGTGGTTCTCTCTAAATAAATTCACTTCTTATCCATCCCTTGCCTCACTGAATTCTATCTGTGATAAGTCATCAAGAGCCTGAGCTTCATTGAGTCCTGAAACCAGGTACATGACCTCAGTTGGAAGACCATGGCCAGGTTAGAGTCCTGGCACACAGTTTCAAGTCCCAATCTAAGCTACACGGTCTCCATATTGCTTCCTTTCCCTGTTTAAACCTACGAATAAAATCCATTTTCCTTTTCCTCCAAGGGTTAAAATTCCAGGGGAACAGCCTTGGTGACAAAAGTTGGTCCTGGACCTGCAGCCTCGTGTCACTGGGAGCATAACAAGCCTGGCGGGTGATTCTGATGCAGGCCTGAAACAACCGCTGCTCTAGGTTACAATACCCTCCTATCAGGTCTCCCAGATTCCATTCTGCCTCCCAGCCACAACCGCCAATATTCCCCTCTTGAAGCAGTGGAAGTGATCTTTCTAAACTCATAAATCATATGGGAACAGGAGGGAAGGGGGCAAGGCACAAACTTGAAAGGAGTGCCAAAGCCCGAGGACACACGTAAACTGATTAGAATCAAATGGGTCCAAGAGGGCGGGTGAGTTGACCTGCCCTGAGCCTCAGCTGATGTTCACCATAACTCATCAGGCAGGCTGAGTGGAACACCCACAGCTGCCATGGCTGTTCTGAGGCCAACCACCAAAGACCAAAAAATGGGCAGTGGCCTGATTCCTGGAAATCTCCACCCCTTCCCCAAAATAGTTAGAATAATCTACTCATTAGCCTACAAAATTACCCAGCCCATAAAAGCTAAGTGTTACCCGCTGAATTGTGTCTGACTTTTTGTAATCCCATGGACTGTAGCCTGCCAGGCTCCTCTATCTGTGGAATGCTCCAGGCAAGAATACTGAAGTGGGTTGCCATTCCCTTTTCCAGGGGATCTTCCCAGCCCAGGGATCAAACCCAGGTCTCCCACATTGCAAGCAGATTCTTTGTACCATCTGAGCTACAGGGAAGCCAATGAAAGCTAAAAATACCATATTTCCAGACTACTCTTACCTTTGGAGATGGCCCACACTCTCTGGAGTGTGGTTCTCTCTAAATAAATTCACTTCTTATCCATCCCTTGCCTCACTGAATTCTATCTGTGATAAGTCATCAAGAGCCTGAGCTTCATTGAGTCCTGAAACCAGGTACATGACCTCAGTTGGAAGACCATGGCCAGGTTAGAGTCCTGGCACACAGTTTCAAGTCCCAATCTAAGCTACACGGTCTCCATATTGCTTCCTTTCCCTGTTTAAACCTACGAATAAAATTCATTTTCCTTTTCCTCCAAGGGTTAGAATCCAGCCCCTACCTCCTGCTCTGAAACCTATGCTTCAGACATCTTGACCTTTTTTAACCCCTTCAAAGGTCCCCAGGGATACTTGCCCCAGGGCCTTTGCACATTCTGTTCTCTCTGCCTAGAAAGCTACTCTGCCAACATGCCCATAGTTCAACATGCCCATGCTTCATTCAGTCCTTACTCAAATGCTGCCTCCTCAGAGAGCCCCTGACCACTCCACCAAAATGCTGCCCTTCTTAGGATGTCCAGCTCATCCCAGTTTGCCCGGCACTGTCCCAGTTTTAGAAATGAAAATCCCCTGTGCTGAAAATTCCCTTCCGTTCTCAGCAAAATGGAACTACAGTTCATTCAACCTACAGTCCCCATCACTCCTTGCACAGAACCCTGCTTTGTTCTTATCATATCACAGGTTCGTACCTTTGCCTTTTTGTTTTCTTTCTCCTGCCTGGGAGTCCCATGAGGACATGGAGTTTGGGGTATATTGCTCACAGCTGTATTCCTGGTACCTAGAACAGTGCCAGGCACACAATGGTATTTAACTAAGACTATTTGGCAAAAATATCAGAGGAACAACCCTTGTGTCTTACTTAATCTATTGTTTACTGTTTAGTTGCCTCTCCCATTTGACTGCAGTGAACAAGGATTTTTCCAGATTTAGAATAATGTCCTTGGGCTAGGTTACCAGGGGTGGATTTATGGACCTGAGGAGAATGCCATGTTTCAATTTTCGATATCCAGATCAAACTGCTTTCCAAAAAGGGTCTGAACCCCAATCCCGACTCCGTTCCTATCCCATCCAGAGTTCCCTACAGGCCTCACTCCACCCTGGACAAAGACAGCTTTATCATTGTTAAAATTCTTTCTAGGTGTAGCCGTTTGTCGTTTTAATTTGCATTCCTTTGATTACTAGGTAGGCCAATCATTTTCCCATGTGCTTAGCTAATTGCATTTCATCTTTTTTGAGTGGTCTGTTCACACCCTTTTGCTTGTTTTTCTACCCAGTTTCAGGACATGGATTATTGATCTGCTCGAGTTCTTTGAAACCGAAAGATGTCAGCCCTTTCCCCTCATATGCTAAAGGCTTGGTTCTTTGCATTTTCTGACCGCTCCCTTCAATTGTGCCCGTTTCATACTTCCTTATTTCCATTTCACACGTTCACACCCGATTTTTCATTTCTCTTTCCACTCGGTTTTAGAGAATATACACTTAGGGAAAGCCTCTAAAGGCTTCCTATCTCATTCAGAGTATATGATATTTTTTTAGAAATCATCTGTAAGGCCCTTTGTGATCTGTCTCCACACCCACTCTCATGCTACCTCTCTGACTTTACTCACTTTTCTGCCCTGGATCTCCACACTCTCTGGCTTCTCTGCTGATCTTCAAACATCCCAGCCAAACCCCCAGTTCAGCGCCTTTACACAAGCACTCAGCACTCTTTCCTCAGCCAGGAAGGCTCTTTCCCTGGGTATCTGCATGACCCCCTCTCCCACTTTCTTCAAGTCTTCACCCAAGGGTCATCTCAGCGAGTCCTTCCTGGGCCACCTTAGCCATATGTCAGCCCCTGTGGGAGACTCCACTGCGGTCTCTGGCACCGGCCAAAAGGGAAGCTGCCAAATATATTTTCAATGGGAAGATAATTGCTTTACAACATTGTGTTGGTTTCTAGCTGTAAAACAATGTGAATCAGCCATAAGAATACATGACTCCTTCCCACTATCCCCCCATACGATATTAAGTTATGGATTTTGAGAAAAGGAGGTGGGCCCAATCGAATCACAAGGGTCCTTACAAGAAGGAGGCAGCAGGGTCAGAGAAGGAGACAACACAGCAGACACTGAAGTGATGTGGAACCAGAACTGAGGAACTTGGGCAGCCTGTGGAAGCTGGACAAAGTATGGAAATGAATTCTGCCCTCAGATCTCCAGAAGAAACGCAGCCCTACAGACCCACTTAAACTCCTGATGTCTGAAACTATGAGATAATAAACATGGATTGTTTTAGCCCTACAGTTACAGTAGCTGTTAAAAGAGCCCTAAGAAACAAACACACTCCTGATACCTTCCATCAACCACCTGCTTTCTCTCTTTTTTCTTGACATTCATCACTGTCCAAGTTCCTATAATTTTATGGATTTCTCTTTTTATTTTTGCTTCCCCTAAGTGAACATGAACTCCACGGAGACCAGTGTCTGTTTTGTTCACTACTGTATCCCCAGCACCTGCAACAGTACCTGGCATACATCAATAAACCTTTGGTGAATGAACAGACGCGGGCATGGGGAGGAAGGAAGCTTTGGATTGCAAGTGCAACCCGTGCTCAACTGAGATTTTTTAGAAATCATCTGTAAGGCCCTTTGTGATCTGTCTCCACACCCACTCTCATGCTACCTCTCTGACTTTACTCACTTTTCTGCCCTGGATCTCCACACTCTCTGGCTTCTCTGCTGATCTTCAAACATCCCAGCCAAACCCCCAGTTCAGCGCCTTTACACAAGCACTCAGCACTCTTTCCTCAGCCAGGAAGGCTCTTTCCCTGGGTATCTGCATGACCCCCTCTCCCACTTTCTTCAAGTCTTCACCCAAGGGTCATCTCAGCGAGTCCTTCCTGGGCCACCTTAGCCATATGTCAGCCCCTGTGGGAGACTCCACTGCGGTCTCTGGCACCGGCCAAAAGGGAAGCTGCCAAATATATTTTCAATGGGAAGATAATTGCTTTACAACATTGTGTTGGTTTCTAGCTGTAAAACAATGTGAATCAGCCATAAGAATACATGACTCCTTCCCACTATCCCCCCATACGATATTAAGTTATGGATTTTGAGAAAAGGAGGTGGGCCCAATCGAATCACAAGGGTCCTTACAAGAAGGAGGCAGCAGGGTCAGAGAAGGAGACAACACAGCAGACACTGAAGTGATGTGGAACCAGAACTGAGGAACTTGGGCAGCCTGTGGAAGCTGGACAAAGTATGGAAATGAATTCTGCCCTCAGATCTCCAGAAGAAACGCAGCCCTACAGACCCACTTAAACTCCTGATGTCTGAAACTATGAGATAATAAACATGGATTGTTTTAGCCCTACAGTTACAGTAGCTGTTAAAAGAGCCCTAAGAAACAAACACACTCCTGATACCTTCCATCGACCACCTGCTTTCTCTCTTTTTTCTTGACATTCATCACTGTCCAAGTTCCTATAATTTTATGGATTTCTCTTTTTATTTTTGCTTCCCCTAAGTGAACATGAACTCCACGGAGACCAGTGTCTGTTTTGTTCACTACTGTATCCCCAGCACCTGCAACAGTACCTGGCATACATCAATAAACCTTTGGTGAATGAACAGACGCGGGCATGGGGAGGAAGGAAGCTTTGGATTGCAAGTCAAACAGCAACCCGTGCTCAACTGAGATTGTTGGAAGGTCATTCCATCCAAAGGGCCACTCAGGGTAGAACAAGGTCTTGAGGAAGCTTATCGGCACTGGAAAAAGGTGAGTCTGATATTCCAGAGAAGCCCCGGAGTCACTCCATCCTCCATCCACAAACAGGGGTGCACAGCACACCTAGGTACAGAGCAGAGGACAAAGGCCTTCACTGCAGACTATGACTCGGTTCATAGTCCAGCGCAGGGCCGCCCAACAGACTGCATTCCAAACTTGTTATGTCATTTGACATTTTCTAGTAGCTACATTTTAAGTTTTGTTAAGGGAGCTCCGGTGGTTAGGACTCCATATGTTCCTGCCAAACGTATGAGAACTAAGGTTCTGCAAGCTTCAGGCACAGTCCAAAATTTTTTTAATTTATAAAAATAAACAGGGTTTCCCTGATGGTTCACTGGGTAAAGAGTCTGCTTTGTAGTGCAGGGGGCACCAGTTCAATCCCTGGCCCCGGAGGACCCCATGTGCCGTGGAGCGGCTGGACCGGTGTGTCCAATTACGAGCCAGCCTCTGGAGCGCATGCGCCCTGAGCCGGGGCTCTGCGACGAGAGAGGCCGCTGCAGTGGGAGGCCCCCACAGGCCAAAGAATTAAGATGGATGAAAACAAGTGACGACTTAGAGGCAAAAAAAAAAAAAAAAGTGACTTAAAAATAAATAAATAAATGAGGTTTTGTTAAAAGGTGAAATGTGCAGGAGGGGAGAGATAAATTAGGAGTTTGGGATTAACACACACTTTATGGTTGTTGTTGTTCAGTCAGTAAGTCATGTTTGACCCCTTGTGACCCCTGCAGCATGCCAGGCCTCCCTGGCCTTGACTGCCTCCTGGAGCTTGCTCAAATTCATGTCCATTGAGCTAGTGATGCCATCCAACTATCTCACCCTCTGCTGCCCTCTTCTCTCCTGCCCTCAATCTTTCCCAGCATCAGGGTCTTTTCCAACGAGTTGTCTCTTCACAGCAGGTGGCCAAAGTACTGGAGCTTCAACTTCAGCATCCGTCCTTCCAATGAATATTCAGGGTTAACTTCCTTTAGGACTGGCTGGTTTCATCTCCTGGCTATCTCAGGGACTATACATAAAACAGATCAACAGCAAGGACTATTGTATAGCACAGGGTCCCTCATTCCATCTTTTTAAATCATCTATAAGGGAAAAGAATGTGAATATATATATATATATATAATTGAATCACTTTGCTGTATACCTGAAACTAACACAACATGATAAATCAACTACCCTTCAATTTTTTGAAAAGGTAAAACTTCAATAGTATGTTTTATTTGGCTTAATATGCCTAAGATATTATAATTCTCAACATGTGATCAATTTTAAAAAAATATTAATGAGACAGCTTACATTCTTTTTTTCTATATACTAAGTCTTTAAACCCCAGTGTGTATTTTATAAAAGTTTCAGTTTGGACATTCAATTTTTTTTTTTAATTTTATTATTTATTTCTGGCGATTCTGGGTTTTCACTGCTGCCACAGGCTCTTCTCTAGTTGCAGGGAATGGGAGATCCTCTCTAGTTGAGATGAGCAGGCTTCTTGTTGCGGTGGCTTCTCTTGTTGTGGAACTCGAGCTCTAGGGCACACGGACTTCAATAGTTGCGGCACACGGGCTCAATAGTTGTGGTTCCAAGGCTCTAGAGCACAGGCTCCATAGTTGTGGCTCATGGACTTAATAGCTCCACAGCATGGGGGATCTTCCCAGATCAGGGACTGAACCCCTGTCTCCTGCATTGGCAGGCAAGCTCTTTACCACTGAGCTACCAGGGAAGCCCTGGACATTCAATTTTTAACAGTTAAAGTGAAACGGAATCCAACTGAAACAATCAACTTGTTTTCACAGAAAGTTCACACCACTTCAGTTTCTAAATTAAATGTCAATTAGTTTAAGTTAAGTAAAATTTAGACTTCATTCCCTTCTTGGCACTGAGCACACCTCAGCGCTCAGTAGCCAGGGGGGCTCGTGGCTCCGGTCTGGGGAAGGGTGGTCCCAGTGAAAGCCCTCACAGGTGATGTGACCTGGCCCACACTACTGAACTCCCTGAACCTCCTGCTATCAGGTACAGAACAGGTGATGGTAACAGGAGCTATTCTGTGAGTTAAATGAAGTCATAGGTGAAAAGTAAATGGTCCACAGTAAATTTATAAATTGTAGCTATTGTTGTTGTTGCTCAATCACCCAGTGGTGTCCAGCTCTTTGTGATGTCATGGACTGCAGCAAGCCAGGCCTCCCTGACCCTCCATCTCCTGAAGTTTCCCAAAGTCCATGTCCATTGCATCAGTGATACCATCCAGCTATCCCATTTTCTGATGCCCTTTTCTCCTTCTGCCCTCAGTCTTTCCCAGTGTCAGGGACGTTTCCAATGAGTCAGCTCTTCACATTCAGATGACGAAAATACTGGAGCTTCAGCACCAGTCCTTCCAGCGAGCAGTCAGGGTTAACTTCCCCTAAGACTGATGGGTTTTATCTCCTTGCATTCCAGGGGACTTTGAGGAACTATTGCTACTCCAGGACAATAGCTATTGTTCCTGCTATTGTTACTCAGAGGTAATTTCTCCTCTTTCCACTGGAGGAGCCCCTGGTTAGAACCAAAGAGACTGAGCTGACATTTAGAGAACACCTACTGTGTGCCCGCCCTGAGCGGCAGATGGTCCATTGCAAACTTCCAGCCAGCGTTCCACGATGTGAGCTCTTGCCTCCACCCCGCCACCCTCAGGTGCTGTCCCAGGCTGGAAGTGGCTAGACGAGCTGGTCTCCCTGTCTAACAGAAATCCTGGGAAATACAGCCAAGCATTTCAGTTACTGTCAAAGACGCCTGCCTGCGAGGCTATCTGCTGGCTTTCCTGCCCCTCTTCCCTCTGCCCCTCCTTCCCAATGCCCTTCCCTCCCCCTCCCCCTTTCCTGCCCTCCCTCCCCCTTGGCCCAGAGATCCTGGAGCTGCTTCCATCTGTTTAGACCGCCCCTTGTCTTAGCGATTTTTCAGCACAGTGTTTTTCTCCCCACAGGGAACGAGGGATGGCAGTTTCTGACTCAGACCCACTCTTAAAGCTGTGGGAGGGTTGGGGGGGACTTCCCCCAGCTCCTCCTTGTCTAGACTCAAGCTGCCTGAGACATGAACAATTAGGGAAACCCGGGCCACGGAACTCCCGAGAAAAATCCTGCTGATTTCTTCAGCCTCCCAGATGTTCCTGCAGAAGGTGGAACAGAGTTCCCGCCCCAGCCACAGACGGTGGTGGAGAGAGATGGGAGTTGGGGTCTGGAAGACTGGGTTTCTCCTCTTAACCTCGTGGGCCTGAACAAGCTGTTCAGTTGCTCTGAGTCCAGTGCCTTCATCTGTAAAAGGAGTATAGCCATCCCCTCCTGAGAGGTCCCATCGCTGGCCCGGGCCTGGCCGGCGGTCCTCGCTCAGGAGGTGGCGATCATCCCTGGGCTGTCAGCCCCTTGACAGCAAGACCTGCGGCCGTGAGGACCTCATCACGGCTCCGCCCCAGGACCAGCCCAGCTGAGTGAGCACTGCCCAAGTACTATGTGTATAAAAACACGGATTTCATATAATAACACTGAGTCCCCTCCAGACCAATGAAAACGGATATGACTTACTGAGCACAAGGGCCAGGATAAGGGTGAGGCAAGGGAGGCACCCTACTTGGGTGCAAAATTTAAGGGGGCATCAAGAAATCCAGTCACCATGATAAACAATATTTTGCTGCATCATTCTAAGAAATCAAAAGAAATGCCAAAAAAAGTCATGAAAAACCAAAAAATCAAAGTTTTAAATAAAAACAAGGTTATAAACAACAAGGACCTACTGTATAGTGCAAGGAACTCTACTCAATATTCTTTTTCTTTTTTTTTTTCCTGGCCACTTCTATTGGTCTTTCATTTATTTATCTTTGTTCTTTGGCCTGTGTGAGCCTCCCATCACAGTGGCCTCTTGCTGCAGAGCACCGGCTCTGGGCGCATGCGCTCCAGAGCTCCGGCTCGGTAATTGGACACATCGGTCCAGCCGCTCCGCGGCACGTGGGATCTTCCCAGGCCAAGGATCAAACTGGCACCCCTTGCACTGCAAGGCAGTGTCCTTACCCACTGGACCACCAGGGAAGCCCTACTCAATATTCTGTAATAACCTATGTGGGAAAAGAATCTGTAAAAGAATGGATATATGTATAACTGAATCACTTTGCTGTACACCTGAAACTAACACAACATTGTAAATCAAGTATGTTCTAATATGAAACAAAAATTAAATTTAAAAATTTTAAAAATAAAGACAAGGCCAGTACTACCAGTTTTTCCTTTTGCCTCCAGCTCCACACAGCCCTGCCAGCCATGGTCTAGAGGCTTTTCAAATATTAACCCATTGCATTCATATACATATACATACAAAAATGTGAAATTGTATACACTTAGTAGTAACATCCATCCTGAGAGGTCCCATCGCTGGCCGGGCCTGGCCGGCGGTCCTCGCTCAGGAGGTGGCGATCATCCTGGGCTGTCAGCCCCTTGACAGCAAGACCTGCAGCCGTGAGGACCTCATCACGGCTCCGCCCCAGGACCAGCCCAGCTGAGTGAGCACTGCCCAAGTACTATGTGTATAAAAACACGGATTTCATATAATAACACTGAGTCCCCTCCAGACCAATGAAAACGGATATGACTTACTGAGCACAAGGGCCAGGATAAGGGTGAGGCAAGGGAGGCACCCTACTTGGGTGCAAAATTTAAGGGGGCATCAAGAAATCCAGTCACCATGATAAACAATATTTTGCTGCATCATTCTAAGAAATCAAAAGAAATGCCAAAAAAAGTCATGAAAAACCAAAAAATCAAAGTTTTAAATAAAAACAAGGTTATAAACAACAAGGACCTACTGTATAGTGCAAGGAACTCTACTCAATATTCTTTTTTCTTTTTTTTTTTTTCCTGGCCACTTCTATTGGTCTTTCATTTATTTATCTTTGTTCTTTGGCCTGTGTGAGCCTCCCATCACAGTGGCCTCTTGCTGCAGAGCACCGGCTCTGGGCGCATGCGCTCCAGAGCTCCGGCTCGGTAATTGGACACATCGGTCCAGCCGCTCCGCGGCACGTGGGATCTTCCCAGGCCAAGGATCAAACTGGCACCCCTTGCACTGCAAGGCAGTGTCCTTACCCACTGGACCACCAGGGAAGCCCTACTCAATATTCTGTAATAACCTATGTGGGAAAAGAATCTGTAAAAGAATGGATATATGTATAACTGAATCACTTTGCTGTACACCTGAAACTAACACAACATTGTAAATCAAGTATGTTCTAATATGAAACAAAAATTAAATTTAAAAATTTTAAAAATAAAGACAAGGCCAGTACTACCAGTTTTTCCTTTTGCCTCCAGCTCCACACAGCCCTGCCAGCCATGGTCTAGAGGCTTTTCAAATATTAACCCATTGCATTCATATACATATACATACACATGTGATGTATACACTCTAGTAGTAACCATTCCATCCTTACGGTAACCCCATGAGGTAACTACCAGTGTGTAGATGAGGAAAAGGGGGCCCAGAGGAGTGATGAATTTGCCTGAGGTGGTTCAGCCCCTAAGGGGCGAGCTGGGACCGGAACCCCACCACTCTAACCTGAGAGACCCAGTTCCCACCCCATCCATGACAGTCTATGACACAGCTCTGTCCCCTGGGTCATGTCATACTTTTTTGTTTTTTGGTTTGTATTTTATTTTTCTTGGCTGTGCCAGATCTTGGTTGAGGCACATGGGAGCTTCTGTTGCAGCACACAATCTCTCTAGTTGCTCTATGGCAGGCAGGATCTTAGCTCCCCAACCAAAAATCGAACCTGCGTCCCCTGCATTGCAAGGTGGAGTCTTAGCCACTGGACAAGAGGGAAGGCCCCCTTCGGCTGGGTCTTGTGTCCTGAGATCATGTGCTTTGGTGACTGAGCAGGGCCCATGTCCTGCCATTCGAATCACAGACAGGTACCACCTCTGCAGGCTGGGTTCCACAGACACAGAAATAACCTCACAAAGGCGAGTTCCCGGCGCCTGAGTGCCGCGCTCCTGTCAGCCGCTCCTCGGAGCCCGGACAAGGGCTCCGTGAGGTTGGGAGGGCTTCACGAACGACTTTAGCCAGGAGGTCACTTGAAATGCAGAGGCATTTCCTGCCGCCATCCTGTGACAACTGACACACCTTTGAGAGATGAGTAAGCACTTATCGGCTGGAGGATACAAAGCAGCCGTGTCCCTGTTTGACACACATGGAAACTCAGCTCACAGTGAGTTTTACCAAAGGCATGTAACTCAAGAGATAAGAGGCCGCTCAGTGCTCACTTTTGGTTCTTCATGAGTTACCAGACACTGCTGAACCCTCCCCTCAAGATCCTTCATGGGCAGCATTGAGTCAGACACTCTGCGCTTTCTAAGCCGCGTGATCTTGGGCAAGGCACACAGTCCCCAGCCTCACTTTCTTCATCAATAAAATGGGGCTAGCGATGTCAACCCCACAGTTGGGGGAATTAAATACACTAAGTGAATATAAAGTATCCAACCCAGCAAGTGGAAAGCATTCAGTACATGGTAACTACTGTCCTTGTTATCAACAATGGACTGCAATGTCACCTGCCACATGTAACCTGTGTTTACAAAACAAGGCAGCACCTCAGTCCTTGATGAGAAATGGCCTGTTTGAGGCAATGAAGCGGTAGGTTCAGTGAAAAACTAAAGCACAAAAATACCGGGAGACTTCCCTGGTGGGCCAGTCGACAGGGTTCTGTGCTTCCACTACAGGCGTCATGCGTTCTGTTCCCAGCTGGGAAGCTAAGATCCCACATGCTGCGATGTGGCCGATAAATAAATAAACAAAGCACGAAGACATGGCAACCTGCAAAGTCAGAAAGCTCCCTGACGCTGTCCCCAGGGATTCTGCTCACATTCGTCAGGAGGGCCCTGGCGTCGTCACCTGGTGAAGTCCTCCCAGGAGACATGCCGCACAGCTGAGGGTGAGGCCCACCGAGACGCTGGCGGGGAAATCTGGAAAAGATTCTGGCGAGAGGGGTTGTGGCTGGCAATGAACTGGCAGTAGATCCAAGGATGTTCACTAGATGCATTATTCACCCACAAAACCTTTATGTTTTATGTGCTTTCTCTATATATGTTATATTTCACAGTCTTAACTTTTTATTACGGAGAATTTAAAACACACGAGGGCTTCCCGAGGGCTTCAGGAGGGCCAGATGGTACAGAATCCACCTGCAAGGTAGGATACCCAGATTCAGTCCCTGGGTCAGGAAGATCCCCTGGATAAAGGAACAGGTATTCCTTTACTCCAGTATTCTTGCCTGAAGAATTCCATGAGCAGAGGAGCGTGGTGGCGGGGGGGCGGGGAGGCGGGGGGGAGGCTACCATCCACGGGGTCTCATGGACAGAGTCAGACATGCCTGAGCGACTAACACTTTCACTAAAACATACACTAAGCACATAAATGCATCTCCCTGTGCCACCGCACAGGTTCCCACATCACTGACCATGGCCAGTTCTGCCCACTCCCCTCGCTGGCTCTGCCTCCACCAGTATTTTGAACCAAATGCCAGACATGAAATCATGTCATCTGTAAGTACTTCCCTCGGTAACTCTAAAAGCAAAGAACTATTTTTAAATACAACCCTACTACCATTTTCACACCTAAGAAGTTCATAATTCCCTACTGTCCTGAAATATCCAATGAGTGTTCACATTGTCTCTTGAGTGTCATGTACTTTAAAAAAAAAAAAAACCTTTTTACAGGATTTAAGGAAGGTCTGCTGGAGGAGGAAATGGCAACCCACTCCAGTCCCCTTGCCTGGAGAAACCCATGAATGGGGAGCCTGGCGAGTGCAGTCCAGGGTCGCACAGTCGGACACGACTGAAATGACCTGGCACCCACAAGGAAGGTCTTCACCTTGGTTAGGGGCTGATTTGTTTTCCAGGTCTCGTATCTCAGCTCTTCTCACCCTTCAACATGCACAGGAATATCCTGGAGATCTTGTTAAAACACAGACTCTAACCAAGTAAGTTTAAGTCACGGCCCGAGATTCTCCATTTCTGACATCATCCCAGGACGCGATACTGATGCTGCTGATCTGTGGGCCACTCCTTAAGTTGCAGAGCTCTATGTCATAATAAGAGCAAACATTTTTTAAAGTCATGTTGATGTTTTTGGGCTGGTCCAATGATTTGGCAGACAAATCTCTGCTGGCTTGGAGGGGCTGTCACCTTCCCATTAAGTGCAATGGAGAATCACACCTACTGCAGGTGTTTAAACGCCAAAGGCAACACCTGAGCTCCTAGGACCAGCATCTGACACACTGACCACCCAGAGGTCCGTCCTGGCAGGACCTGGTCCTCCTGAAACCAGAGGCCACCTCGTCACAACCCTCAGAACTTCTGAAGTACATTGATTTGTTCAGTTTCTGGCAGGCAGGCAGACACGCAAGCTGCAGAAATAAGGCAGTTACCTTTTCTCGCAGTTATAGGTTTAATTAAAAAGCCCTGCTGCCAGATTTAAAGCACCCTCCACTGATCTGTGAGACCTATTGATTGCTTAGCATTCCCTGGCAAGACACAGCGGTGAGAAGACTTTATCTTCCTTTAATCAGACCTGCTTCCCTCAGATCCAGTTCTGACAGGGCTGCCGCCTTCTCCTCTCTGGCTGGTGTCGCCCGGTGCTCAGCCTGCCCCAGGTACAGTAGGGGGCACCAGCATCAGCCACACGAGCTGGGAGTTCTGCGCCCCAGGGAATGGCCGGCATCGTCAGCATCACCATGGCCTATGTGTATGGAGCCTCTGTGCCAGGCGCTGTGCCAAGTACTACTTCAGATGCATTTTCTCTTCTGATTCATTAATGTAACTAAATGCTCAGTGTGTTAAGATTTCCTGATTGCCTGATCTCATGTTGCCTGCACCGACTGCCTGTTCTATTTGTTCTCTGCCCTACCGCCTGTTCTATTTTCATCATAGCCCTTATTTTATCAGAAACCACACGCATTTCTTTTCCTACGTGATCACTGACGGCCTCTGCCTCTGGATGGTAAATTTCATAAGGGCAGAGACTTTGCCTCTCTCATTCAGGGCAGGATCCCTGGCACCACAAACAGCCTGAGCACACGTAAAGCTCTCCATAAATGTTGAGAAGGCTCACCCACATTGTCACATGCTGCAAAATTTCTTGGTTTTCTAAGGTTGAATAGTACCCCGCTGTATGTGGTACTATACCCCACATTTTCTTTATCCACTCGTCTGTGACAGACACAGGCTGTTTCTCTGTCTTGGCTACTGAGGGTAACGCTACAGTGACCGTGGGGTTACACATACCTCTTAAAAACTTTAACTTTTTAAAAAATGATGTTTGTTTATTTCTGGCTGTGCTCGGTCTTTGCCGCTGCATGGGCTTTTCTCTAGCTGGGCGAGCAGAGGCTGCTCTCCAGCTGCCGTGCAGAGCCTTCCCGCTGTGCTGGCTCCCCCTTTTCCGAGCAGGGCTTGAGGGCTTGGTAGCTCCAGCTCCTGGGCTCTAGCGCACAGGCTCAAGAGCGGTCGCGCAGCCTTAGTCGCTCCACTGTGTGTGGCATCTTCCTGGAGGAAGGATCAAACTGGCGTCTCCTTCATTGGCAGGCAGATTCTTTACCATTGAGCCACCAGGGAAGCCCCCAAATCTTGATTTTTGACTCTTTTGGATAAACACTCAAAGATAGGATTGCTAGATCATATAGTACTCTTATTTTAATTGTTTGAAAGACCTCCACACTGCTCTTTTCCACATCAGCTGTACTGTTTCGCGTTCTCATCAATAATGTGCAAGTTTCCAATTTCTCCACATCCTCGTCAAGATTTGTTGTCTTCTTGTCAAAAGGGTATGACAGTCTATGACACAGCTCTGTCCCCTGGGTCATGTCATACTTTTTTGTTTTTTGGTTTGTATTTTATTTTTCTTGGCTGTGCCAGATCTTGGTTGAGGCACATGGGAGCTTCTGTTGCAGCACACAATCTCTCTAGTTGCTCTATGGCAGGCAGGATCTTAGCTCCCCAACCAAAAATCGAACCTGCGTCCCCTGCATTGCAAGGTGGAGTCTTAGCCACTGGACAAGAGGGAAGGCCCCCTTCGGCTGGGTCTTGTGTCCTGAGATCATGTGCTTTGGTGACTGAGCAGGGCCCATGTCCTGCCATTCGAATCACAGACAGGTACCACCTCTGCAGGCTGGGTTCCACAGACACAGAAATAACCTCACAAAGGCGAGTTCCCGGCGCCTGAGTGCCGCGCTCCTGTCAGCCGCTCCTCGGAGCCCGGACAAGGGCTCCGTGAGGTTGGGAGGGCTTCACGAACGACTTTAGCCAGGAGGTCACTTGAAATGCAGAGGCATTTCCTGCCGCCATCCTGTGACAACTGACACACCTTTGAGAGATGAGTAAGCACTTATCGGCTGGAGGATACAAAGCAGCCGTGTCCCTGTTTGACACACATGGAAACTCAGCTCACAGTGAGTTTTACCAAAGGCATGTAACTCAAGAGATAAGAGGCCGCTCAGTGCTCACTTTTGGTTCTTCATGAGTTACCAGACACTGCTGAACCCTCCCCTCAAGATCCTTCATGGGCAGCATTGAGTCAGACACTCTGCGCTTTCTAAGCCGCGTGATCTTGGGCAAGGCACACAGTCCCCAGCCTCACTTTCTTCATCAATAAAATGGGGCTAGCGATGTCAACCCCACAGTTGGGGGAATTAAATACACTAAGTGAATATAAAGTATCCAACCCAGCAAGTGGAAAGCATTCAGTACATGGTAACTACTGTCCTTGTTATCAACAATGGACTGCAATGTCACCTGCCACATGTAACCTGTGTTTACAAAACAAGGCAGCACCTCAGTCCTTGATGAGAAATGGCCTGTTTGAGGCAATGAAGCGGTAGGTTCAGTGAAAAACTAAAGCACAAAAATACCGGGAGACTTCCCTGGTGGGCCAGTCGACAGGGTTCTGTGCTTCCACTACAGGCGTCATGCGTTCTGTTCCCAGCTGGGAAGCTAAGATCCCACATGCTGCGATGTGGCCGATAAATAAATAAACAAAGCACGAAGACATGGCAACCTGCAAAGTCAGAAAGCTCCCTGACGCTGTCCCCAGGGATTCTGCTCACATTCGTCAGGAGGGCCCTGGCGTCGTCACCTGGTGAAGTCCTCCCAGGAGACATGCCGCACAGCTGAGGGTGAGGCCCACCGAGACGCTGGCGGGGAAATCTGCGGAAAAGATTCTGGCGAGAGGGGTTGTGGCTGGCAATGAACTGGCAGTAGATCCAAGGATGTTCACTAGATGCATTATTCACCCACAAAACCTTTATGTTTTATGTGCTTTCTCTATATATGTTATATTTCACAGTCTTAACTTTTTATTACGGAGAATTTAAAACACACGAGGGCTTCCCGAGGGCTTCAGGAGGGCCAGATGGTACAGAATCCACCTGCAAGGTAGGATACCCAGATTCAGTCCCTGGGTCAGGAAGATCCCCTGGATAAAGGAACAGGTATTCCTTTACTCCAGTATTCTTGCCTGAAGAATTCCATGAGCAGAGGAGCGTGGTGGCGGGGGGGCGGGGAGGCAGGGGGGAGGCTACCATCCACGGGGTCTCATGGACAGAGTCAGACATGCCTGAGCGACTAACACTTTCACTAAAACATACACTAAGCACATAAATGCATCTCCCTGTGCCACCGCACAGGTTCCCACATCACTGACCATGGCCAGTTCTGCCCACTCCCCTCGCTGGCTCTGCCTCCACCAGTATTTTGAACCAAATGCCAGACATGAAATCATGTCATCTGTAAGTACTTCCCTCGGTAACTCTAAAAGCAAAGAACTATTTTTAAATACAACCCTACTACCATTTTCACACCTAAGAAGTTCATAATTCCCTACTGTCCTGAAATATCCAATGAGTGTTCACATTGTCTCTTGAGTGTCATGTACTTTAAAACAAAAAAACCTTTTTACAGGATTTAAGGAAGGTCTGCTGGAGGAGGAAATGGCAACCCACTCCAGTCCCCTTGCCTGGAGAAACCCATGAATGGGGAGCCTGGCGAGTGCAGTCCAGGGTCGCACAGTCGGACACGACTGAAATGACCTGGCACCCACAAGGAAGGTCTTCACCTTGGTTAGGGGCTGATTTGTTTTCCAGGTCTCGTATCTCAGCTCTTCTCACCCTTCAACATGCACAGGAATATCCTGGAGATCTTGTTAAAACACAGACTCTAACCAAGTAAGTTTAAGTCACGGCCCGAGATTCTCCATTTCTGACATCATCCCAGGACGATACTGATGCTGCTGATCTGTGGGCCACTCCTTAAGTTGCAGAGCTCTATGTCATAATAAGAGCAAACATTTTTTAAAGTCATGTTGATGTTTTTGGGCTGGTCCAATGATTTGGCAGACAAATCTCTGCTGGCTTGGAGGGGCTGTCACCTTCCCATTAAGTGCAATGGAGAATCACACCTACTGCAGGTGTTTAAACGCCAAAGGCAACACCTGAGCTCCTAGGACCAGCATCTGACACACTGACCACCCAGAGGTCCGTCCTGGCAGGACCTGGTCCTCCTGAAACCAGAGGCCACCTCGTCACAACCCTCAGAACTTCTGAAGTACATTGATTTGTTCAGTTTCTGCCAGGCAGGCAGACACCAAGCTGCAGAAATAAGGCAGTTACCTTTTCTCGCAGTTATAGGTTTAATTAAAAAGCCCTGCTGCCAGATTTAAAGCACCCTCCACTGATCTGTGAGACCTATTGATTGCTTAGCATTCCCTGGCAAGACACAGCGGTGAGAAGACTTTATCTTCCTTTAATCAGACCTGCTTCCCTCAGATCCAGTTCTGACAGGGCTGCCGCCTTCTCCTCTCTGGCTGGTGTCGCCCGGTGCTCAGCCTGCCCCAGGTACAGTAGGGGCACCAGCATCAGCCACACGAGCTGGGAGTTCTGCGCCCCAGGGAATGGCCGGCATCGTCAGCATCACCATGGCCTATGTGTATGGAGCCTCTGTGCCAGGCGCTGTGCCAAGTACTACTTCAGATGCATTTTCTCTTCTGATTCATTAATGTAACTAAATGCTCAGTGTGTTAAGATTTCCTGATTGCCTGATCTCATGTTGCCTGCACCGACTGCCTGTTCTATTTGTTCTCTGCCCTACCGCCTGTTCTATTTTCATCATAGCCCTTATTTTATCAGAAACCACACGCATTTCTTTTCCTACGTGATCACTGACGGCCTCTGCCTCTGGATGGTAAATTTCATAAGGGCAGAGACTTTGCCTCTCT
Source organism: Tragulus kanchil (assembly GCA_022376925.1). Lineage (NCBI taxonomy): Eukaryota > Metazoa > Chordata > Mammalia > Artiodactyla > Tragulidae > Tragulus > Tragulus kanchil. Next base: position 109,696,966 of record JAIOJX010000002.1, on the reverse strand, counting down.
CATTCAGGGCAGGATCCCTGGCACCACAAACAGCCTGAGCACACGTAAAGCTCTCCATAAATGTTGAGAAGGCTCACCCACATTGTCACATGCTGCAAAATTTCTTGGTTTTCTAAGGTTGAATAGTACCCCGCTGTATGTGGTACTATACCCCACATTTTCTTTATCCACTCGTCTGTGACAGACACAGGCTGTTTCTCTGTCTTGGCTACTGAGGGTAACGCTACAGTGACCGTGGGGTTACACATACCTCTTAAAAACTTTAACTTTTTAAAAAATGATGTTTGTTTATTTCTGGCTGTGCTCGGTCTTTGCCGCTGCATGGGCTTTTCTCTAGCTGGGGCGAGCAGAGGCTGCTCTCCAGCTGCCGTGCAGAGCCTTCCCGCTGTGCTGGCTCCCCTTCTCCGAGCAGGGCTTGAGGGCTTCGGTAGCTCCAGCTCCTGGGCTCTAGCGCACAGGCTCAAGAGCGGTCGCGCGCAGCCTTAGTCGCTCCACTGTGTGTGGCATCTTCCTGGAGGAAGGATCAAACTGGCGTCTCCTTCATTGGCAGGCAGATTCTTTACCATTGAGCCACCAGGGAAGCCCCCAAATCTTGATTTTTGACTCTTTTGGATAAACACTCAAAGATAGGATTGCTAGATCATATAGTACTCTTATTTTTAATTGTTTGAAAAACCTCCACACTGCTCTTTTCCACATCAGCTGTACTGTTTCGCGTTCTCATCAATAATGTGCAAGTTTCCAATTTCTCCACATCCTCGTCAAGATTTGTTGTCTTCTTGTCAAAAGGGTAGATCTCATATTAAATGTTCTTACCACAATAAAGTAAAAATTTAAATAAACACACAGAGGCTGATTTTGGTTTATTACATACACTCCTCCTGGCAGCCCCATGAGCTCACTAGTCTTGTACCCATTTTCCAGATGAGGAAACTGAGGTGCAGGTAGGAGAAGCGATTCACACCAATGTCCATCACAGGAAAGTGTAGAGTCCAGGCTGAAACCCAAGTCTCTCTAACTCCAGAAAGGGAGTTCTCAGCCTGGGGTCCTTGAGCATGTAACCTGGAGGCAGTGACTATGGATGGGGAAAAAAATCACCTCAATTTTCTGAACATCTAACTGAAATATTGCATTTCCTTCCAATAGGAAGGAATATCAGCTTCGAACTGCAGTAGCATCCACAGCCCTGACGACTTTGTCACCAACTGGGATCAAAGATATTTCCATGCCCTATTACGTTAACTTCAGACACCTAGAATATCATTTACACTCAGCCTTTGCTTGAAATTGCAATCAATAATAGTGCAGCCGACCCATCACCAGATCTTATGTGGAGAGTTAGCAAAGAAGCACTATTTGGCTTGGTAATAATTTGTTAACTGTATTTCAATATAATTAGTTGCCTGAAATAAGTCAAAGACAAATATTGCGTGATCCATTTGTATCTTATGTGTGGAATCTTAATCATACCAAAGTCATAGAACAGAAAGTAGTTCCCGGGGTTGGGGCAGGGAAAATAGCAAGAGGGTGGGGAGGGGTCTAAAGTTTCTATGATGGGATGAATAAGTTCTGAGGGTCTAATAGATAATATGGTAACTATAGCTGACAATATGATATTACAAAACTGACATGTGCTAAGAAGAACTTGGATGTCCCCACCAAAAAAACCAGTAAATATGTAAGGTGATAGATGTGCTAACTAACTTGGTGGTGGGAGTCCTTTTACAATGAACATGCATATCGTGTATAAATCATACATTGAACATGTAAAAGTTCACAATTTTATGATTAAACCTCAATAAAGCTAATTATATATATGTATATTACATACATGTTCTTATATGATTGCCTTTGTAGTCCTATGGATTCTATATTAAAAGCACTGTTTTGAAATGGAGTCCAGGCACAAAAAAGACCAAGCATCAGGCTCTGGAGCCCATGATCTGACCTGCAAGGTTGAGCACTGGGAGGAACCCTGCCTGGTACTGCAGCTCTCCTCTCCGCAGGGGCGGGGACACCAAGCCCAGTGTGGTGAAGTGACCGGGCGGGCACACGGGGAGGTAGAGTCTGGGTCTCAACTAGGATCCAGGTTCTCCCACTCCCAGCCCAGCGCTCTGCAGCTGTACCACACTGCCACCTACAGACGCACAGCAATTCAGGCCTGCTGCAGCCCAGCAGCCTCTGGGCTGCAGCCAATGGATGGGCCACCCAGAGGCCACTGGACGGCGAGGGCTCTGGCTCACAGTGCTGCAGTGACCAGTATTCACTCGACTATGCAAAACGGTCATTATTCACTCACACACCACCCTGCGGGCAAGGATGCAAATGAGGTCAGCAACCTCGAAAAGCAACTGGGGGGACTTTCCTGGTGGTCCAGTGGTTAAGAATCGGCAGCCAGTGCAGGGGACACAGGTTTGATCCCTGGTCTGGGAACTAAGGTCTCCCATGTTGTGGGGCATCTAAGCCTGTGTGCCACAGTCACTGAAGCCCGTGCGCCTACAGCCTGTGCTCTGCAGTGGGAGAAGCCGCCACAAGGAGAAGCCCGCCGGGCACTGCAACTGCAGAAAGCCCGTACGCCACCACAAAGAGCCAGCACAACCAAAACCAAAAGGCTTTGTAAGATTAGTAAAAAGAAAAAAGAAAAGCAACTGGCAGTGCCTAATTAAAAACAAAACACACAAAAAGGCGCCTATGTACCCCATTCAACGGTGATTCCATCCCCTCACCTCCAGTGTACACCACAGAACAGGGGGTCTCAGCCCTGGATGCACATTCAAACCACCTGGAAGCTTCTCAGATCACTGCTGGGACTTCCCTAGAACACCACACTCCCAGTGCACGCGGCCTGGGTTCAATCCCTTGTCAGGGATCTAGGTCCTACATGGCGTAACTAAGAGTTCACATGCCACAAACTGCAGATCCTGCGCGGCACAACCAGGACCCGGCACGACCAAATAAAGAAGCAAGTCTTAAAAAAAAAAAAAAAAAGCCCACTGTTGCTTACCTCTAGATCAGTCAATTGCAATCTTTTAAGATTTCAGAAAATCTTAAAATTTGAGAAATGAATTTGATCTTTGGGGGTGGGGCACTGGTATGATTGTAAAAAACTTTCAGGTGATTTTATTTGCAGCTGAGTTGAGAACCGCTGGCTTCAGCAATCGCTGAAAATAGGTATGACGATATCCATATGGTAAACTCACTGGAGTACCCTTTGCAGGAGAAAGGAAGCAGACCCGATGCAAATGTCCACCAACACAGGAAAAGCTTCACAGACAGAACTGGTGAAACGCTCGACAGAAATTAAGATCCACTTGTATCAGCAAGAGTTGGTCTTAGAAACACACTGTCAGGTGAAAATCAAAAAAAAATCAAGCTGCAAAATACGCAGTATAGCATGATGTTTCTTTGGGTTTTAGAAACAATACTCTAAGATGCACATGGACATATTTGAAAGTATTTTAAGGTCCTTAAGGATACATTCTAGGTTCATATCATGAGGAGTTGGAATGAGGGACGGAAACTAAGCAAAGGGACTTTAGTTTTGTATTCTTTTTTAAAGAGAAGAAGGTGCTTATACTTTACGCAAGCAATTTTAATTGATTCTAAAAATTAGTATATTTTAAAATATTCCCATGTATTGTACCAGATGTGGGAGAAAGGAAATTGAACAGGAGACTTCATAGCAGACAGTCCAGAGAAGAAAGGGCAGCTAGAAGACGGTGCTTTCATCCCACGACAGGGGAGGAGCTGCGGAGGACGAGAGGAGACCCTCTTAAGTGTCCTGGCTAGTACTTGCTGTGGAACAAATCATCCCAGCAGCTGGGAGCATAAAACACCCATTTTATTTTGCTCATGGGTTTCTTGGATCAGGAATGCAGACAGGATAACAGTGGGGATGCGCCATGATGTCTGGACCTCCAGCTGAGGAATCCAAAGGGCTGGGCTGACTGGTGGCCACTGGAATCATCTGGAGGCAGCTCACTCACATGTGATGGTCGATGCCGGCTGGCTGCCAGGACTTCCACTGAGTCCTTGCCCAAACACCTCCAAGGGCGTCTCCATAAAGTCTCTCCACGTGGGCTAATTTGGGCTTCCTCGAAGGCTTGGATTCAGCCCCAAGGAAAGATAAAGTATTATGATGATTTTATGCTCTAGCATCAGAAGTCACATAGTGTCACTTCTGTTGCACTCTTTAGAAGGAAGCAATCACAAAGGTATGTTCAAATTCATCGGGATAGGACGTAAGCCCCAGCCTTCGATGGGAGGGGTGTCAAGGTCACCTTGTAAGACAGCATGTAGGGGCTTCCCTGGTGGTCCAGTGGGTAAGGACACCGTCTTGCAGTGCAAGGGGTGCTGGTTCGATCCCTGGCCTGGAAAGATCCCACGTGCCGTGGAGTGGTTGGACCAATGAGTCCAATTACTGAGTCGGAACTCTGGAGCACATGTGTCCAGAGCCGGTGCTCTGCGACAAGAGAGGCCACTGAAATGGGAGGCCCACACAGGCCAAAGAACAAAGATAAATAAATGAAAGATCAATAGAAGTGGCAAAAAAAAAAAAAAAAGCCTTAAAAAAAAAAAGAGAGCATGTGGGATGAGAGACATTGTTGCCACCATCTAGGGAAGACGTAATTTGCCACACTAACCTATCCCTTGGGCTGGAAGGGAGGGTGGTGTCCAACTGGACTTTCTGGACAAAATGAAACCTAAGCTGAGGCTTAAGGGACAACTAGGAGTTGGCCTGAAGGACAGTATCATTCCAGGCCAAGGAAACAACAAGGTCAAAGTCCTACTGTAAAAAATGAGGGCATGGGCACATAGCATACTCAGTAAGCTAAGCATGAGCTGGACTGAAGGAAGAGGTGAAAAATGAGGCTGAGAAGTGGGCAGGGGTCAGATGGCGCGGGGTCTCTTAGACCACATTCAGGATTTGGGTCTTTTTTTAAAAAAAAATTAATTAGTAACTGTTGGGTGCACAGACTCTTTGTCACTTTGAGAGGGCTTTCTCTTGTTGTGTGGCTTCTTATTGAGGAGCACAGGCCCTGGGGCACTCAGGCTTCAGCAGTCCAGCCCTCAGGCTCAGTAGATGAGGCAGAGGCTTCGTTGCTCCACGGTGTGCGGGACCCTAGTTCCCAGATGAGGGACTGATCCCAAGTCTCCTGCGTTGGCGGGTGGATTTCTAACCACTGGGCCACCAGGGAAGTCCCAAGGATTTTGGTCTTGATGCTCAAGCAATGGGAGCCACTGACACGTGTTGAACATCACATCGTATCCTCTTGGGTGGAAGACACAGGAGGGGAATAAGAGAGGAAGCAGAGGTCAGTGATACAGCCACCGTGGTCACCAGGGGAGAAGTGACCGTGGCAGCCGAGGTGGAGAGAAGTGGGCAGAACCAACAGATGCTTCGGAGGCAAAACTGATGAATTTGATAGTAGATTCTATGTGAGGAGTAAAGAGTTCAAGAACATGTCCCTTCAACAAGGCAACCTCTAGCTCTGTGGGGCCCAGATCTGATGGACTAATCCCAGGGCGGCACCCCTCCACACTTTCCTGGCCCAGCACTCATTGGATCATGAAAATGCTCGGTAAGAAGATCCTGAGGTTCAGCATGTCTCAGATCAGAGACCAAGATGATCTTCCCTGGGAATTCTCTGGTGGCCCAGTGGGAAGGACTCCGCACTTTCACTGCCATGCTCCCAGGTTCAGTTCCTGGTCAGAGAACTATGATGCAGTGCAGCAAGGCCAAAACAAAAACAAAGTGGTCCTCCTGCCTCACCACATCTGAGTCCCTTGTGCCCCCAAACTCTTTACCTTACCATGGCACCTGGTGACAATTAATGGGAAATTGTACAGACAGCTCCTGATTGGATATAATTTCCTTGACGTGGAGCATTGCACATCAATTACTCTGTGTAACTCAACTTTAAAACCTTGACACTCTGCCCTCTGTGAAGGCGCCCTCTCCTTTCCACACATCCTTCTTTCTTCTCAGTGAATAAACGGTGAGCTGTCTGTTTACTGGGACATGGATATGTTTCATCAGTTATTAAAGAAGCGGGTCTGCTCACCCCCTTAGTGGGGATTGTGGGTCCCAGCCCTCACCCCAGGTATGGGTCCCAGACTCTGCCTGAGGAGTGGAGTGCCCTGCCCCGTGTCCTGGGAAGCTGCAAAGCCAGGTGCCCTCAGAACAGAGGTCCTGAGTGTCAGCCACACTGGACACACTGTTCCCTAACTGTTCCAGGCATGACCCCTCAGTCATGCTGCCCTCATTCAAGAACAAATGCCAAAGGCCTGCTCCATGCTCCAGGCACCAGCCCAAAATCTCCCACCCTCACAAAGCTGAATTCACTTGGAGATAGATACAAAAGAAACAAAGATACACAGTATTGGGGAATCGCTGGTGGTCCAATAGTTGGGGCTCCTGCTTTCACTGCCGGGCCTGGGCTCAGTCCCTGGTCAGGGGAAACCCAAAATTTCCCGCCAGCCGCACAGCATGGCAACAAATAAATACATACACAGTATGAAGCCGGCAAGACGTCCTGTGGGGAAAATTTCAGATGAAGAAGTGGACTGGAATCCCCAGGAGGTGGGGAAAGAGAATGAGAAATTTAAAGAGAATGCAAATTTAAAGTGTCTTCAGGGACTGCCTTGTGGAGAAGGTGACTGTCGAGAAAAACTGAGGAAGCCAGGGAGGAAGCCACAGGGATGTGGAGGACAGCAAGCCAGGCAGAGAAGAGAGCGCAGCAGGTCTAAGTGTCCTGGGGCAGGAGGAGGGAGAAAGAGTGCTGGAGAGAGGCCAGGAGCCAGTGCTGCTGGGGAAGAGGGAGGCAGCGAGGAAACAGCAGCAGGTGGTGACGGCAGAGAGGCGATGGGGAGCGGGGAGCGTTCGGGCCAGCAGGAAGAGATGGCTTTGTCTCTGAAGGAAATGGAAAGTCAGCCGTTTCGGGCCAGTGACATAAACGGCTGACTGTCTGTTTACTGGTAACTCAACTTTAAAACCTTGACACTCTGCCCTCTGTGAAGGCGCCCTCTCCTTTCCACACATCCTTCTTTCTTCTCAGTGAATAAACGGTGAGCTGTCTGTTTACTGGGACATGGATATGTTTCATCAGTTATTAAAGAAGCGGGTCTGCTCACCCCCTTAGTGGGGATTGTGGGTCCCAGCCCTCACCCCAGGTATGGGTCCCAGACTCTGCCTGAGGAGTGGAGTGCCCTGCCCCGTGTCCTGGGAAGCTGCAAAGCCAGGTGCCCTCAGAACAGAGGTCCTGAGTGTCAGCCACACTGGACACACTGTTCCCTAACTGTTCCAGGCATGACCCCTCAGTCATGCTGCCCTCATTCAAGAACAAATGCCAAAGGCCTGCTCCATGCTCCAGGCACCAGCCCAAAATCTCCCACCCTCACAAAGCTGAATTCACTTGGAGATAGATACAAAAGAAACAAAGATACACAGTATTGGGGAATCGCTGGTGGTCCAATAGTTGGGGCTCCTGCTTTCACTGCCGGGCCTGGGCTCAGTCCCTGGTCAGGGAACCAAATTCCTGCCAGCCGCACAGCATGGCAACAAATAAATACATACACAGTATGAAGCCGGCAAGACGTCCTGTGGGGAAAATTTCAGATGAAGAAGTGGACTGGAATCCCCAGGAGGTGGGGAAAGAGAATGAGAAATTTAAAGAGAATGCAAATTTAAAGTGTCTTCAGGGACTGCCTTGTGGAGAAGGTGACTGTCGAGAAAAACTGAGGAAGCCAGGGAGGAAGCCACAGGGATGTGGAGGACAGCAAGCCAGGCAGAGAAGAGAGCGCAGCAGGTCTAAGTGTCCTGGGGCAGGAGGAGGGAGAAAGAGTGCTGGAGAGAGGCCAGGAGCCAGTGCTGCTGGGGAAGAGGGAGGCAGCGAGGAAACAGCAGCAGGTGGTGACAGCAGAGAGGCGATGGGGAGCGGGGAGCGTTTCGGGCCAGCAGGAAGAGATGGCTTTGTCTCTGAAGGAAATGGAAAGTCACTGGATCACTCTAGTCACTGCTGCTGCTGACGCTGATGGTGACAATGACAATAATGACGGCGGTTGTGATGGACCTTCTTGTTGACATGTTGGAGTCTGTTTTTCTTGTGTTTGGTCCAGCATCTAATTGCTTCCTCTTATACCCTGTGGCTCCCATGAGAGGGCCCCACTTTGAAGAGCTTTGGGCTCTGACCTGCTTCAACCAAATTTCAAAACCTTTTTTCTGGAGACTATGTAGTAACTTCCAGCCCCATTCTGTAGATCGCCGCTTCCTCTGCAAATGCTACATTCACCTCTATTTTTAAAAGAAAAACCTTACTGCCTTCTGGTTTTCTGTTGAAATAGGAAATTTGCTGGTAACTTTCCAACCTCTAACTCAAAGCTAGAACTTCCTGTGGTCCCAGCTAAGCACCACTTCCCTTCTGTCACCTTCCCCTCTGACCCCTAGCCAAAGGGTGCCCTGACCTGGGCCCTCTCACTGTCAGTTTCTCCTTCCTCCAGTTTCAGGCCTGCATGCCCATTTAGGGGTGTCCCCTGCCACTTCCTGACCCCCAAATCCCATGAGACTCAGCACCGGATGCAGCCCCACCCAACAAGCTCATCTTCCTGTGCTCACACCTACCCTCACCTTCTTCCAGAATAGGTGTGTTGGGATAGATGAATTGTGTACTGGAAAGAGCCCTGATTATACACAGCCAGGTTCAAATCTCAGTTCTGATCCAATTAGCTGTGTGGCCTCCAGCTAGTGGCTTCAACTCTTTGACTCCATCTTTAAAAACCACTATTCTACATTCAGAGCTGAGTCTTATATTTGAAATTCCATTAGGCCATACAAGACCTCCTCAATACCCGAAGTCAGACTGCCAAAATCCCTAGGTGTCCTAGATTTCAGGAGGGGAGAAATGGTCTTTACCTGCTTGCTCTGCCTTGTTGAAAGAGGGTTCCTAACAGGTTCCAGCACCTGCAGTCAGACTCCCTCAACACAGTCTCCTCAATTTATAGAGAAGAGAAGCAAAATGACAGTTGTCAACAGCATGCTTTGTCCACAAGCCAGCCTGCTTCAGAGGCTTCTAAGGAGCCAGCAGCAAGAGAGTGGTGACAGCAGAGCGATGGGGAGCGGGTTCGGCCAGCAGGAAGAGATGGCTTTGTCTCTGAAGGAAATGGAAAGTCACTGGATCACTCTAGTCACTGCTGCTGCTGACGCTGATGGTGACAATGACAATAATGACGGCGGTTGTGATGGACCTTCTTGTTGACATGTTGGAGTCTGTTTTTCTTGCGTTTGGTCCAGCATCTAATTGCTTCCTCTTATACCCTGTGGCTCCCATGAGAGGGCCCCACTTTGAAGAGCTTTGGGCTCTGACCTGCTTCAACCAAATTTCAAAACCTTTTTTCTGGAGACTATGTAGTAACTTCCAGCCCCATTCTGTAGATCGCCGCTTCCTCTGCAAATGCTACATTCACCTCTATTTTTAAAAGAAAAACCTTACTGCCTTCTGGTTTTCTGTTGAAATAGGAAATTTGCTGGTAACTTTCCAACCTCTAACTCAAAGCTAGAACTTCCTGTGGTCCCAGCTAAGCACCATTTCCCCTTCTGTCACCTTCCCCTCTGACCCCTAGCCAAAGGGTGCCCTGACCTGGGCCCTCTCACTGTCAGTTTCTCCTTCCTCCAGTTTCAGGCCTGCATGCCCATTTAGGGGTGTCCCCTGCCACTTCCTGACCCCCAAATCCCATGAGACTCAGCACCGGATGCAGCCCCACCCAACAAGCTCATCTTCCTGTGCTCACACCTACCCTCACCTTCTTCCAGAATAGGTATGTTGGGATAGATGAATTGTGTACTGGAAAGAGCCCTGATTATACACAGCCAGGTTCAAATCTCAGTTCTGATCCAATTAGCTGTGTGGCCTCCAGCTAGTGGCTTCAACTCTTTGACTCCATCTTTAAAAACCACTATTCTACATTCAGAGCTGAGTCTTATATTTGAAATTCCATTAGGCCATACAAGACCTCCTCAATACCCGAAGTCAGACTGCCAAAATCCCTAGGTGTCCTAGATTTCAGGAGGGAGAAATGGTCTTTACCTGCTTGCTCTGCCTTGTTGAAAGAGGGTTCCTAACAGGTTCCAGCACCTGCAGTCAGACTCCCTCAACACAGTCTCCTCAATTTATAGAGAAGAGAAGCAAAATGACAGTTGTCAACAGCATGCTTTGTCCACAAGCCAGCCTGCTTCAGAGGCTTCTCAGAGAAGAAAGCACATTTGTCTGAGGCCTCAGACCCCTTGTGTGGCCACAAAGGCACCTGAGCCAGCCCAGGAAAGACAGGAAGCCTTCACAGCAGCCAAGAGCTGGCCAAGCAGGAGGAGACAGGGCAGGCAAGCCGGTGCCAGGGCCTGGAGGTCAGACGGCACTCGCCTCCTAAGAGACAGACCCAGGTTCCTGAATCTGTACCGTACCCTGGCCTCTCTCCAGATGCCAGGCCCAGGTCCAGGGATATCTAACTTCGGATGCCCACACTGAAAGCAACAGAGCCAACTCTTGCTTTTCTCCCCGATGCTGTTCTTTCTCCCGTTTTCCTACATTCTCAGGCTGACTTTCATCTGACTTCAGAGCCCATGCGAGAGGTCTGCGGCCAGCTGGCACCCCAGCTTCAAATGAATCCTTAGTCCTCCAAGGATGGGGCTGGATAGCAGACAGAGAAGAGTGAGGTACTGCTGAGGCCAATGGGAGGAGGGGAGAGGTGGAGGGCAAAGTGTGAGCACCGGGCAGTCTAAGGGAACCAGCATCTGCAATGTGATTCTCCAGAAGCTGCCCTGGCGTCACCTAAACTCAGAGGCCCAGTGTGGGCCTTGTCAATTAATTTTTGTGATTGTTAGTATTGTTAGCAAAAAAAAAAAAAGGTGGGAGGTGCTTCCCTGGTGGGTCAGTGGTAAAGAGTTCACCTGCCAAGGCAGGAGGCACGGGTTCGATCGCTGAGCTGGGAAGATCCCACATGCTGTGGAGCAACTAAGCCCGTGAGTCACAACTATGGAGCCCCTGTGCCGCACCTACTGAACCCCGTGTGCCTTAGAGCCCGAGTTCCACAACAAAAGAAGTCACTGCAACAAGAAGCCTGCTCACCTCAGCTAGAGAGTAGCCCCCACTCCCTGCAAATAGAGAAGAGCCTGTGGCAGCAGGGAAAACCCAGAATAAACAAAAATTAATTAATTAATTAATTAATTAATTAAATTTTTAAAAAACGTCCTGGAGAAGGAAATGGCAACCTACTCCAGTATTCTTGCCTAGAGAATCCCATGGACAGAGGAACCTGGCAGGCTACAGTCCATAGGGTTGCAGGAAGTCAGATATGACTCAGCAACTAAACAACAATATACAGATATAGATACAGATATAGATAATACACCTGAAACTAAACATTGTAAATTAACTACACTCCAGTATAAATTTTAAAAAATTTTTTAAGAGAAGATGCTGACTTCAATAAGGCAGCAGTGAGCTGTGGCATGAAGCAAGATCTTAATTCCCTGCCCTGCCCAGGAGTTGAACCTGGGTAGCCTGGATGAAAACCAGGAGTTCTAGATACCAGACCAGCAAGGGCTAGAGACTACAAGCTTGTTTTCTCTGGATCTTTGCCCCCTGTGAAAAATGCCTTTATCACAGAGACAGAAACTGTAAATGCAGATACAAAGTTTATAGAGACATAGCACAGCAACACGTGGGAGAGCACACAGAGAAACACTTTGTTTAGCTGAGATAGGAGCAAGGCAGAGATTCACGCCTGGAGAGAAAGGGCGTGGCTGACCTCCTAGAGAGGAGGAGCACAGTAAAGAGGCGGTTAAGTCATTTACAGAAGACTGTTCTGGGTCTTCGTCCTCCTTCAGGCCAATTATCTAGTTTCATTTTCTGCACCTGACCTAGTCTGGGGCCCTCCCCTGGGGTGCACACACACCCCTCAGCCAAGATGGGTCTTGATGTAAAAACAGTCATAGAGAACAGACTTGTGGACACTGGGGAGAGGGAAGAGTAGGTGAGAGGTATGGAGAGAGTGACATGGAGCCCTATACTACCAGCCCTATAGGTAAAAGAGAGAACTATTGTCAATGCGCTGTGGGTTAAGGGATCTTACATGGGGGCTGTGTGAAGGCCTGGAGGGGTGGGATGGGGCGGGATGGGATATACATTGACTAATCTGGGATTATACATATCTGTAAACAGCAAAATGCTGTAAAAGCAAAAAATCAAAATTTTTTAAAAAAATGGCAAAAAAAAAATAAATAAAAGATGGATCTTAAAGAGAAGGCTCCTGACAGGAGCAAGACTCGTGAGGTCTGGAATTATCCTCTGGCCAAGACCCGTGCCTGTGTAGTGTCTCCGAAATCACACTCCAGTAGTCTTGCCTAGAGAATCCCATGGACAGAGGAACCTGGCAGGCTACAGTCCATAGGGTTGCAGGAAGTCAGATATGACTCAGCAACTAAACAACAATATACAGATATAGATACAGATATAGATAATACACCTGAAACTAAACATTGTAAATTAACTACACTCCAGTATAAATTTTAAAAAAATTTTTAAGAGAAGATGCTGACTTCAATAAGGCAGCAGTGAGCTGTGGCATGAAGCAAGATCTTAATTCCCTGCCCTGCCCAGGAGTTGAACCTGGGTAGCCTGGATGAAAACCAGGAGTTCTAGATACCAGACCAGCAAGGGCTAGAGACTACAAGCTTGTTTTCTCTGGATCTTTGCCCCCTGTGAAAAATGCCTTTATCACAGAGACAGAAACTGTAAATGCAGATACAAAGTTTATAGAGACATAGCACAGCAACACGTGGGAGAGCACACAGAGAAACACTTTGTTTAGCTGAGATAGGAGCAAGGCAGAGATTCACGCCTGGAGAGAAAGGGCGTGGCTGACCTCCTAGAGAGGAGGAGCACAGTAAAGAGGCGGTTAAGTCATTTACAGAAGACTGTTCTGGGTCTTCGTCCTCCTTCAGGCCAATTATCTAGTTTCATTTTCTGCACCTGACCTAGTCTGGGGCCCTCCCCTGGGGTGCACACACACCCCTCAGCCAAGATGGGTCTTGATGTAAAAACAGTCATAGAGAACAGACTTGTGGACACTGGGGAGAGGGAAGAGTAGGTGAGAGGTATGGAGAGAGTGACATGGAGCCCTATACTACCAGCCCTATAGGTAAAAGAGAGAACTATTGTCAATGCGCTGTGGGTTAAGGGATCTTACATGGGGGCTGTGTGAAGGCCTGGAGGGGTGGGATGGGGCGGGATGGGATATACATTGACTAATCTGGGATTATACATATCTGTAAACAGCAAAATGCTGTAAAAGCAAAAAATCAAAATTTTTTAAAAAAATGGCAAAAAAAATAAATAAATAAAAAGATGGATCTTAAAGAGAAGGCTCCTGACAGGAGCAAGACTCGTGAGGTCTGGAATTATCCTCTGACTTGGACTCTAAGGAGCCTTTCTGTGCCTGTGTAGTGTCTCCCCGATCCTTTACTCAGAAAGGTCTCAACCTCATTATCCTAGCTCGGATTGTTCCCTTGAGGTGTTTACAAGAGACAAAGACTGGCTATTTACCCTGTTTCTGTTGTCAATTCCATTTCCCAGAGCAAATAGGGGGCTAAGTGTAAAATCTTCACCTGGAGCCCCTCCCATCTCTCGTCTCAGAAAATGAAAAGAGGAGGCAGGCTGATTGTGAATTTCCAGCCGGGAGCTGTCCACCTCCTACCTCAAGATGTGGGCCTGCTACGCATCAGAGGCATCCAAAAACACAGAGCCCTTGGGGCCGGAAAGCCAGGGGTCGGCAGGATCCTAGAGAGGCCTTGGGACCTCCTTAGAAGTGGGGCAGAGGTGGGGCGAAAGAAGGGCAGAGGTGGGGTGAAAGAAGGGACGTTCCGAGAAATTTGATCACAATGTCTCAGATAATATCTAGTTTACATTAAGAAGTGAAGTGGGAGGGGCTTCCCCTGGTGGTCCAGTGGGTAAGGACACCGCCTTGCAGTGCAAGGGGTGCCGGTTCGATCCCTGGCCTGGGAAGATTCCACGTGCCGCAGAGTGGCTGGACCGATGTGTGCAATTACCGAGCTGGAGCTCTGGAGCGCATGCGCCCAGAGCCGGTGCTCTGCCACAACAGAGGCCACCGCGATGGGAGGCCCACAGGAGCCAAAGAACAAAGACGGATGAAAATAGAGAAATGAAAGACCAATAGAAGTGGCCCGCCCTCTCCCCCCTCTCCCCAACCCGACCCCCGCCCAAAATAAATAAATAAATCTTTAAAAAAAAAAGAAGTGAAGGGGCAGTATATGATAATAATAGAAATGCCAATAATAGGGGCTCCTCAAATAGGCCAAGAGCTTTCCAACCAGCAGAAAGATAACAGCAACCTCGACACTCAATAACAGGTCTCATTATTCTCCTGTGTATGTGCATATATGATGTATATTCACCTGTGTGCATACTAAGTCCCTTCAGTCGTATGTGACTCTGTGAGACTCCATGGACTGTAGCCCGCCAGGCTCCTCTGTCTGTGGGATTTCCCAGGCAAGAATACTGGAATGGGTTACCATGTCCTCTTCCAGGGATCTTCATAACCCAGGGACCAAACCCTAGTCTCTTGCATCTCCTGCACTGGCAGGCGGGTTCTTCACCACTAAGGCCACCTGGGCAGCCCCTGTATTGATGTGTCTATACATGCAAATTCATGTATATGTATATGAATATCAACACATATGTATCTCAGCATGTATGATATGCATCAGTGTGTGTATATGATATACATATCACTATTACTCAGTATATAAATATACATGTCAGTATAGTGATATATATTAGTAGAGTAACATCTCCAGCTTGTCTCCTTAGGAATTTGGAGGTTTTTTGGCCATACTCTGTGTTTTACTGAATCTTAGCTGGCTCTCTAACCAGAGATTGAACCCAGTGCCTGGCAATGAAAGAGCCAAATCCTAACCACTGGACCACCAGGAAATTCTCAGAAACTTTTTTTTACTGAAGTTGATTTACCAAGTTGTGTTAATTTCTGCTGAACAACAAAGTGATTCAGTTATGTGTGTGTGTGGGGGGGTGTATATATACATATATACACATTCTTTTTTTATATTCTTTTCCATTACGGTTCCCCGTGCTGTACTAGAACTTTGCTGTTTATTCACTCTATATATAAGAGTTTACAACTGCCAACCCCAACCTCCTACTCCATCCCTTTCTTCTCCCTCCCCCTTGGCAACCACAAGTCTGTTCTGTGTGTCTGTGAGTCTGTCCTTAGAAACATCTTTTCACTGAAACCTAGAATAGATACAAATCATCAGATCCCACCTTCTGAGGTTCATGAGGTCTCTTGCCAGCCTGGGGAGTGCCTTCACGCTCAAGGCTTGACCAGACTTTGCGGAAGGGGTGGACTGGCCGGCACTTGCCTCGGACATAGAGGAGACACTGATTCCCAGCGTGGACGATCGTAGGGTTTTGCTATGCCTTCAGTTCCTGTGAAGGCGGGTGGGGCCGAGGGAAAGGGAAAAAGAACAGACTGGGTGATAGCTTAAGACATCCCCGTTTATTATTCCGATTTGCAGTTGGGGAAACAAGCCCAAAGGGGTGTGCTGCATAATGGCTGCTAGTGGAAAAGGGATGCCTCTAAGTCAGGTGCAAGCCCAAGGACAAGGGCTGCCTGTGCTTGTCTTGTTCCCTGAGGCATTCCAAAGCCTTGCTGAGGTGCTCAAAAACATTTGCTGGGTATGGATGAGGTGCACCTGTCTTCCAAACCTCAAACCAACTCTCTGTGGCTTCAAAGCCGGTGGCTGCCCACTTTTCTTCCTCCCTTCTCCTGCATCCTCCTCTTTTTGACTAATAAATGCTTTACCCCATTCTCAGGCTGGTCGTGGAATATTTCAGGACATGTGTGGTCATGTGCTGCCACCTACAGGGAGTCTTGTGGTACTGCCCTGTTTGACTCAGGTTTCACATTATGCAGAACGAGAACAAGCATGAAAACGCATTTCGGAAGGGTTTGGTAAAGGCTACGGTATATTGGGGGATGATTTAGGTGTATAATCCACTTTTAAAAAGAGGAAAAAATTGGGCTAATTCAGATACACTGGGCCCAGGGATGTTAGGTCAGGCAGAGCAATAGAGGGCACAGGGATGGAACAACCAGCGACAGGAGCTTCTATCTCAAAGTCGCTTATTTCACTTCAAAATAACCCTGTAACATGTGTGTCCACTGAGCATCATTACTTCTAAAAAAAAAAAAAAGAAGAGAGGATCTGCAAAGACAATTTGGAAAGTCTCCAACAAAAGGGCTCAATAAAACAAGAATCAGGGCAGCTCAGAAGATCCCAGCCAGAGGGACCCAGGAGGTCACTCAAGGCTTCCAACCTGCCGTAGAGGGGTCTCCACATGAGACAAGTCCCTGCCACGGAGTCTGTCTGGGTAGCCTGATTATGTGGCCACCTCAGAGTCCAGGATTGGCAGGTCCAGTCCTACAGAGTGTCAGACAAAAGGCACTGCCCCAAGGAACGGATGCTGAACCGAAAGAGGCAGTTGTCCCCATTTCACAGGTGAGGAAACTGAGTCTCGGCTTTGATAGGGCTGGTGTTATTGGTCGGGTCTTTGCAGGTTGCAAGGAAGAGAAACGTTCTCGGGTTTCACGACAAGACTGAGAAGTGAAGTCTCTGCCACTCAATCTGCCGCTCAGAGGCTGGGGCAGGAGTGCGTTCCAGCAGCAGCTCTAGCCCCCACCCCAACAGCAGCTCGGGAGCCCAGGGCACCCCAGCTCGGCGCTCTGGGCTCCACTGTCCCTGTGCTTCAGCACCTCTGGGTCCCGGCCTTCCCCGCCGGCTCTCCTGTCTCATTTCTGCTGACTCACAGTTCCTGTTCATTCATGGCTCCGCCCCATCCAGCGCTTACGCTGACTCAAGGCTTTGACTCAGAACTTTCCTTCTGCATCTCTGCGTCTGCCCCTGACACTGACACTCATCCTTTCTCCATGTCTCAGATTCGGCACAAGCAAGGATCTAAACTGTTGGGCTGGTCCCCAGCTTCCCTGTGGGTGGGATTCTCTCACACTGAGCCGCCCGCGATCCTCTGAGCAGCCGAGACGCTGCCTGTTCTTGGTGGGGTTCCACTCCTCGCCCAACAGCCATATCCCGAGTCCTACGTGCCAATGCGCAAAGGAGCCCTCTGAAGGAAGGCGCTGTGGGCGTGCGGGGTATACAGACGCACCAGGCTCTTCTACAAGCCAGCGTATACGTGACAGAACCAGGGTTTGAGCCCAGGCTTTCTGCTTCTAACACAAGCGGTCCTGCCCCATGGGACCAAGAAGTAACAAAAACTCACACTGACTGAACACCGAGTGCCAAGTACCAGTCTAGCTTTCCACGGAGCGTCTCAGTGTTGATGGCGATCCCTCCTTAACTGTGCCCATTTCACAGACAGGAATACTCATCTATAGAGACCAAGTTACAGGCTCAAAGTTATACTCCTAGTAACTGGCAAAAGGTGATCTGAACCCAAGCATATTTGAGTTTACAAAGGAAAGCAGAATACAGAGAGCGACCAGAGGGTGCCCAGACAAAAAGGCACTGCCCCAAGGAACGGATGCTGAACCGAAAGAGGCAGTTGTCCCCATTTCACAGGTGAGGAAACTGAGTCTCGGCTTTGATAGGGCTGGTGTTATTGGTCGGGTCTTTGCAGGTTGCAAGGAAGAGAAACGTTCTCGGGTTTCACGACAAGACTGAGAAGTGAAGTCTCTGCCACTCAATCTGCCGCTCAGAGGCTGGGGCAGGAGTGCGTTCCAGCAGCAGCTCTAGCCCCCACCCCAACAGCAGCTCGGGAGCCCAGGGCACCCCAGCTCGGCGCTCTGGGCTCCACTGTCCCTGTGCTTCAGCACCTCTGGGTCCCGGCCTTCCCCGCCGGCTCTCCTGTCTCATTTCTGCTGACTCACAGTTCCTGTTCATTCATGGCTCCGCCCCATCCAGCGCTTACGCTGACTCAAGGCTTTGACTCAGAACTTTCCTTCTGCGTCTCTGCGTCTGCCCCTGACACTGACACTCATCCTTTCTCCATGTCTCAGATTCGGCACAAGCAAGGATCTAAACTGTTGGGCTGGTCCCCAGCTTCCCTGTGGGTGGGATTCTCTCACACTGAGCCGCCCGCGATCCTCTGAGCAGCCGAGACGCTGCCTGTTCTTGGTGGGGTTCCACTCCTCGCCCAACAGCCATATCCCGAGTCCTACGTGCCAATGCGCAAAGGAGCCCTCTGAAGGAAGGCGCTGTGGGCGTGCGGGGTATACAGACGCACCAGGCTCTTCTACAAGCCAGCGTATACGTGACAGAACCAGGGTTTGAGCCCAGGCTTTCTGCTTCTAACACAAGCGGTCCTGCCCCATGGGACCAAGAAGTAACAAAAACTCACACTGACTGAACACCGAGTGCCAAGTACCAGTCTAGCTTTCCACGGAGCGTCTCAGTGTTGATGGCGATCCCTCCTTAACTGTGCCCATTTCACAGACAGGAATACTCATCTATAGAGACCAAGTTACAGGCTCAAAGTTATACTCCTAGTAACTGGCAAAAGGTGATCTGAACCCAAGCATATTTGAGTTTACAAAGGAAAGCAGAATACAGAGAGCGACCATTGCTTGTAAAAAGCTTTAAGTGCCTAGATTTGCACCTTCCAATGAGGAATCATGAACCAAATGTGCTACTGAGCACTTGATACGCATCTAGACCAAAGTGATGGGCTGTGACTGTAAAATACACACCAGATTTCAAGGATTTGCTACCAAAAAAGAATTGAACTATCTCATTAATAATGTTTTACAATGAATAATGTTTACCTTTTCAGAGTATAAATGATTTCTGTGGCATCAGCTCCATTAGCAAGAATACCAGCTTAAGGGGTGGTAGTAATTTCTATGTAATAACTGTATATTATATACTTATCAAGCTCTATACTGGATTTATTTCAATAAAAACTCTCATAAAAATAATGGGTTACATTGATTGCAGCTTTTGAGTTAAAATGTTAGTAAAATTAACTTTTACCTATTTAACTTTTTATTTTATTTGGGAGTGTAAGTGATTAACAACGTTGTGTTAGTTTCAGGTGTACAGTGAAGTGGTTCAGTTATACATCACATGTGTGGGCACACGTGTGCCCAGTTGCGGCAGTTGCATCCAACTCTTTGAGACCCTATGGACTCTCACACACCAGGCTCCTCTGTCCGTGGGGTTCTCCAGGCAAGACTACTGGAGTGGGCTGCTGTGCCCTCCTCCGGAGGGTCTTCCCAACCGGGGGGTCAAAAGCAAGTCTCCTGCATTGCACGTGAATTCTGTATCCACTGAGCCACCTGAGAAGCCTACGCATCTATCCTTTTTCAAATTCTTTTCCCATGTAAATTGCTACATAAAACTGTGCTATACACTGGATCCTTGTTGGTATCCACTTTTTTTTTTTTAATTTTATTTATTTATCTTTTGGGGGGTGGGGTGGGGAGGGAGGGAGATGGGCGGGCCACTTCCATTGGTCTTATATTTCTCCATTTTCATCCGTCTTTGTTCTTTGGCTTCTGTGGGCCTCCCATCGCGGTGGCCTCTGTTGTCGTAGAGTGCCGGCTCTGGGCGCACTCGCGCACCAGAGCTCCGGCTCGGTAATTGGACACATCGGTCCAGCCGCTCTGCGGCACGTGGGATCTTCCCAGGCCAGGAATCGAACTGGTGCCCCTTGCACTGCAAGGCGGTGTCCTTACCCACTGGACCACCAGGGGAATCCCGGTATCCACTTTAAATATAGCAGTGCATGCACGTCAATCCCAGACTCCCTAACTATCCCTCCTCCCACCTACCCTGTCCCCATTCCCCATAACCTTATGGTTATGGTCTTTTTACTTTAAAGAAATGTTGTTGGCACATGCCATACAATTCACTCATTTAAAACCTGCTATTCACTGGCTTTTAGTATACTCACAAAGCTCTGCCACCACCGCCACAGTCGATTTTAGAACATCGTCACCACTCCAAAAAAGAAACCCTGGACCCATTCGCCGTCAGCCCTCCCCCATTTCCATTTCCCCTCCGCCCATGGCGACCACTAGTCTACCATCTGTCTGTATGAATCTGCCCATTCTGTACATGTCACAGACATGGAATCATACGGAGTAAGGCGTTTGTGTCTGGTTCCCTCCACTAGCCCCGCTCTGGGTGTTCATTTTATTCAGGTGTAGAGTGAAGTGGGTCAGTTATACATCACATGTGTGGGCACACGTGTGCCCAGTTGCGGCAGTTGCATCCAACTCTTTGAGACCCTATGGACTCTCACACACCAGGCTCCTCTGTCCGTGGGGTTCTCCAGGCAAGACTACTGGAGTGGGCTGCTGTGCCCTCCTCCGGAGGGTCTTCCCAACCGGGGGGTCAAAAGCAAGTCTCCTGCATTGCACGTGAATTCTGTATCCACTGAGCCACCTGAGAAGCCTACGCATCTATCCTTTTTCAAATTCTTTTCCCATGTAAATTGCTACATAAAACTGTGCTATACACTGGATCCTTGTTGGTATCCACTTTTTTTTTTTTAATTTTATTTATTTATCTTTTTGGGGAAGGAGGTGGGGAGGGAGGGAGATGGGCGGGCCACTTCCATTGGTCTTATATTTCTCCATTTTCATCCGTCTTTGTTCTTTGGCTTCTGTGGGCCTCCCATCGCGGTGGCCTCTGTTGTCGTAGAGTGCCGGCTCTGGGCGCACTCGCGCACCAGAGCTCCGGCTCGGTAATTGGACACATCGGTCCAGCCGCTCTGCGGCACGTGGGATCTTCCCAGGCCAGGAATCGAACTGGTGCCCCTTGCACTGCAAGGCGGTGTCCTTACCCACTGGACCACCAGGGGAATCCCGGTATCCACTTTAAATATAGCAGTGCATGCACGTCAATCCCAGACTCCCTAACTATCCCTCCTCCCACCTACCCTGTCCCCATTCCCCATAACCTTATGGTTATGGTCTTTTTACTTTAAAGAAATGTTGTTGGCACATGCCATACAATTCACTCATTTAAAACCTGCTATTCACTGGCTTTTAGTATACTCACAAAGCTCTGCCACCACCGCCACAGTCGATTTTAGAACATCGTCACCACTCCAAAAAAGAAACCCTGGACCCATTCGCCGTCAGCCCTCCCCCATTTCCATTTCCCCTCCGCCCATGGCGACCACTAGTCTACCATCTGTCTGTATGAATCTGCCCATTCTGTACATGTCACAGACATGGAATCATACGGAGTAAGGCGTTTGTGTCTGGTTCCCTCCACTCAGCACGCGTTCGAGGTCTACGCATTTTATAGTATGTGTCAGAACCTCATTTCACTCTATTGCCAAGTAATACCCCTTGTATGGATATGCCACATTTTGTTTATCCATTATCAGTTACTGAACACTCAAATTGTTTCCATATTTTGCCAATAATGAGTAAAGCATCCATGAGCATTCATGTGCAAGATTTTGCACAGACATGTGTTTCCATTTATCTGGATCTTTTTCCTTTTCTAAATGGGCTTATCAAATCATTGCAAACCACACGCACGGCTGACGTTTTCTTTCTGTTGAAGAGCACAGGGCTAGATCTTTCATCCTGATTCAGATGAACTGTTAAAATACCTGTGGACACAGCAGGGGAAGGAGAGTGTGGCACAAACTGAGAAAGCAGCACTGACCTAAATATGCAATCATGTGTAGAAACAGGAGACAAGTGGGAAGCTGCTTACAGCACAGGGAGCCTAGCCTATCACTCTTTGATGACCCAGACAGGTAGGGTAGGAAGGGAGAGGCTCAAGAGTGAGGCTGTATATAAATACAAAAAGAAGATTGGGCTTCCCTGGTGGTCCAGTGGGTAAAGAGTCTGCCTTGCAGTGCAAGGGGCACCAGTTCAATTCCTGGCCCAGGTAGATCTCACGCGTGTGTCCAATTATGAGCCAGAACACTGGAGCACATGTGCCCAGAGCCCATGCTCTGCAACGAGAGAGGCCACTGGATGAAAAATAAATAAATAAGGAACCAGTGAAAGAGGCCAAAATTTTAAAAGAAACAAAAAAAGAACACAAAATGTTGTTGGCACATGCCATACAATTCACTCATTTAAAACCTGCTATTCACTGGCTTTTAGTATACTCACAAAGCTCTGCCACCACCGCCACAGTCGATTTTAGAACATCGTCACCACTCCAAAAAAGAAACCCTGGACCCATTCGCCGTCAGCCCTCCCCCATTTCCATTTCCCCTCCGCCCATGGCGACCACTAGTCTACCATCTGTCTGTATGAATCTGCCCATTCTGTACATGTCACAGACATGGAATCATACGGAGTAAGGCGTTTGTGTCTGGTTCCCTCCACTCAGCACGCGTTCGAGGTCTACGCATTTTATAGTATGTGTCAGAACCTCATTTCACTCTATTGCCAAGTAATACCCCTTGTATGGATATGCCACATTTTGTTTATCCATTATCAGTTACTGAACACTCAAATTGTTTCCATATTTTGCCAATAATGAGTAAAGCATCCATGAGCATTCATGTGCAAGATTTTGCACAGACATGTGTTTCCATTTATCTGGATCTTTTTCCTTTTCTAAATGGGCTTATCAAATCATTGCAAACCACACGCACGGCTGACGTTTTCTTTCTGTTGAA
Source organism: Tragulus kanchil (assembly GCA_022376925.1). Lineage (NCBI taxonomy): Eukaryota > Metazoa > Chordata > Mammalia > Artiodactyla > Tragulidae > Tragulus > Tragulus kanchil. The sequence goes on along the minus strand of JAIOJX010000002.1, from coordinate 109,674,263 downwards.
GAGCACAGGGCTAGATCTTTCATCCTGATTCAGATGAACTGTTAAAATACCTGTGGACACAGCAGGGGAAGGAGAGTGTGGCACAAACTGAGAAAGCAGCACTGACCTAAATATGCAATCATGTGTAGAAACAGGAGACAAGTGGGAAGCTGCTTACAGCACAGGGAGCCTAGCCTATCACTCTTTGATGACCCAGACAGGTAGGGTAGGAAGGGAGAGGCTCAAGAGTGAGGCTGTATATAAATACAAAAAGAAGATTGGGCTTCCCTGGTGGTCCAGTGGGTAAAGAGTCTGCCTTGCAGTGCAAGGGGCACCAGTTCAATTCCTGGCCCAGGTAGATCTCACGTGCGTGTGTCCAATTATGAGCCAGAACACTGGAGCACATGTGCCCAGAGCCCATGCTCTGCAACGAGAGAGGCCACTGGATGAAAAATAAATAAATAAGGAACCAGTGAAAGAGGCCAAAATTTTAAAAGAAACAAAAAAAGAACACAACATAGGCCAGTCTATGGTCATTTGGCATTTCAAGCGAATTTAAAAGGTGAAAAACCTCGGTAAGAGGGTCCCTCATGAACTGACTGAAAATTAAAAAATCATCATTTTGAAGTCTCTTGTTCTATGCTAAAACAATAAACCATTTCTTGCTTGGATTATGACATGTGATGAAAAGTGGACTTTATATGACAACCGGCAATGACCAACTCAGTGGTTGGACTGAAAATAAGCCACAAAGCACTTTCCAAAGCCAAACTTGCACCAAAAAATGGTCATGATCAGTGTTCGGTGGTCTGTTGCTGGTCTGATCCACAAGCTTCCTGAATCACAGCAAAACCATTACAACTGACAAGTATACTCAGTAAATTGATGTGATGCACCAGAAACCACAACACCTGCAGCCAGCAACGGTCAAAAGACAGGGTCTAATTCTTCTCTACAATACCAACAAGCAATACGTCTCTCAACCAATACTTCAAAAGTTGAATGAGGGCTTCCCTGGTGATCCAGTGGGTAAAGAGTCCACCTTGCAGTGCAGGGAGAAATGCTTTGATCCCTGGCCCAGGAAGATCCCACACGCCGCCAAGCGACTGGACCTATGTGTCCAGTTACAAGCCAGCGCTCTTGAGCGCATGCGCCCAGAGCTGGTGCTCTGCAACGAGAGAGGCCACTGCCATGGGAGGCCTGCACAGGCCAAAAGAACAAAGATGGAAATAAATGAAAGATGAATAGAAGTGGCCAAAAAAAAAGAAGAGAGGGCTTTCCTGGTGGTCCAGTGGGTGAGGACACTGCCTTGCAGTGCAAGGGGCGTCAGTTCGATCCCTGGCCTGGGAGAATCCTACATGTCGCAGAGCAGTTGGACCGATATGTCCAATTACCAAGCCAGCACTCTGGAGCACATGTGCCCGGAGCTGGTGCTCTGCAGCAAGAGAGGCCACTGAGATGGGAGGCCCACACAGGCCAAAAGAACAAAGATGGAAATAAATGAAAGACCAACAGAAGCGGCGAAAAAAAAAAAAGAAAAAAAAAGAAGAGGGGGCTTCCCTGGTGGTCCAGTGTGTAAAGAGTTCGCCCTTGCAGTGCAAGGGTTGCCAGTTCAATCCCTGGCCCGGGAAGATCCCACGTATCTGGCAGCGGCTGGCCCAGTGTGTCTAATTACGAGCCAGTGCTCTGGAGCGCCTGTGCCCAGAGCCGGTGCCTGCAACAAGAGATGCAACTGCCATGAGAGGTTCACACAGGCCAAAGAATAAAGATGGGTGAAAAATAAATGATGACTTTGAGGCAAAAAAAAACAAAGTTGAACAAATATGACTACAATGTTTTGCCTCATCTTCCATTTTTTTTTTTAATTTTTCTTTTTAAAGATTTATTTATTTATTTATTATTGGTGGGGGGTGGGGTGGGGAGGGAGGGGAGCAGGCGGGCCACTTCTATTGGTTTTTCATCTATCCATTTTCATCCATCTTTGTTCTTTGGCCCGTGTGGGCCTCCCATTGCGGTGGCCTTTGTTGTTGCAGAGCACCGGCTCTGGGTGCATGCGCTCCAGAGCTCCGACTCGGCAATTGGACACATCGGTCCAGCCGCTCCACGGCACATGGGAACTTCCCAGGCTAGGGATCGAACCGGCGCCCCTTGCACTGCAAGGCAGTGTCCTTACCCACTGGACCACCAGAGAAGCCCCTCATCTTCCATTTTTATCTGACCTCTCTTGCCAACTGACGACCACTTCTGAACAACTTTTTAAGGGAAAATGCTTCTAAAACCAGCAGGAGGAAGAAAATGCTTTTCAAGAGTTCATCAGATGTCAAGGCATAGATTTTATGCTACAGGAATAAAAATTTATTTCTTGGGGCTTCCATGGTGGTCCAGTGGTAAAGAGTCTGCCCTGCAGTGCAAGGGGCACCAGTTCGATCCCTGGTCCAGGAGGATCCCACGTGCCATCAAGCAGCTGGACCAGTGTGTCCAATGGTGAGCCAGTACTCTGAAGCACATGTTCCCAGAGCCGGTGCTCTGCAAGGAGAGAGGCCACTGCAATGGAAGGCCCACACAGGCCAAAGAGTAAAGACAGATGGAAAAAAAAAAAAATTTATTTCTCCTCGGCAAAAATGTATTCATGGTAATGGCTCATATGCTGATTAAAGATATGTCTGGCCCTAGTTATGATGATTTAAAATTCATGGTCTGAAACCACAGTTATGTTCTTACCAACTAATAGGATCCCACATGCCACACAGCACAGCCAGAAAATTATCAGCTTTAAATAGACAGTTGTAAGTATAAGATAGTTATGTAAGCCTTATGATAAACACAAAGAAAAAACCTATAGTAGATACACAAAAGAAAAAGAGAAAGGAATTAAAGCATGCCACTACACTAACATCAACAATTCACAAAGGAAGACACCAGGAGATGAAGAAACAAGAGAACTACAAATCATCCAGAAAACAAGACGGCAACAGTAAATTCTCATCTATCAATATAACCATATGTAGTTGAATTAAATTATCCAGTCAAAAGGAATACAGTAGCTAAATGGATAATTTAAAAAATCAAGGACCAATACAGGCAGACTGTAAGAGATTTACTTCAACCTTAAGGACATATATGAGCTGAAAGTAAAGAGATGGAGGAAGATATTCTATATAAATAGAAACTAAAACAGTGCAGGGGTACCTATACCTATATCAGAGAAAACAGACTTGTTTGTAATAAGAAACAAAGAAGGTCGCTGTGTAATGATAAAGGGATCATTTCATCAAGAGGATATAATACTGTAATTACATATGCACCAACAATGAATCACCCAAATGTATTAAACAAATATTAATATATATGAAGGTAGAAATAGATAGCAAAGCAATAATATCAGGGGAGTTCAATACTTCACTTTCTACACCGATCATTCACACACAAAATTAAAAAGAAATATTGGAGGCCATCATCACCTGATACCAAAACCAGGCAAAGACAACACAAAAAAAGAAAATTATATACCAATTTCACTGATGAATTTAGCCGCAAAAATCCTCAGCGAAATCCTAGCAAAGAGAATTCAACAACACATCAAAAAACTCATATATCATGATCAAGTTGGATTTATCCCAGGTATGGCCCCCAAGGAAAAAGTAAAGACAGATGGAAAAAAAATTTATTTCTCCTCGGCAAAATGTATTCATGGTAATGGCTCATATGCTGATTAAAGATATGTCTGGCCCTAGTTATGATGATTTAAAATTCATGGTCTGAAACCACAGTTATGTTCTTACCAACTAATAGGATCCCACATGCCACACAGCACAGCCAGAAAATTATCAGCTTTAAATAGACAGTTGTAAGTATAAGATAGTTATGTAAGCCTTATGATAAACACAAAGAAAAAACCTATAGTAGATACACAAAAGAAAAAGAGAAAGGAATTAAAGCATGCCACTACACTAACATCAACAATTCACAAAGGAAGACACCAGGAGATGAAGAAACAAGAGAACTACAAATCATCCAGAAAACAAGACGGCAACAGTAAATTCTCATCTATCAATATAACCATATGTAGTTGAATTAAATTATCCAGTCAAAAGGAATACAGTAGCTAAATGGATAATTTAAAAAATCAAGGACCAATACAGGCAGACTGTAAGAGATTTACTTCAACCTTAAGGACATATATGAGCTGAAAGTAAAGAGATGGAGGAAGATATTCTATATAAATAGAAACTAAAACAGTGCAGGGGTACCTATACCTATATCAGAGAAAACAGACTTGTTTGTAATAAGAAACAAAGAAGGTCGCTGTGTAATGATAAAGGGATCATTTCATCAAGAGGATATAATACTGTAATTACATATGCACCAACAATGAATCACCCAAATGTATTAAACAAATATTAATATATATGAAGGTAGAAATAGATAGCAAAGCAATAATATCAGGGGAGTTCAATACTTCACTTTCTACACCGATCATTCACACACAAAATTAAAAAGAAATATTGGAGGCCATCATCACCTGATACCAAAACCAGGCAAAGACAACACAAAAAAAGAAAATTATATACCAATTTCACTGATGAATTTAGCCGCAAAAATCCTCAGCGAAATCCTAGCAAAGAGAATTCAACAACACATCAAAAAACTCATATATCATGATCAAGTTGGATTTATCCCAGGTATGCAAGGATTCTTCAATATCCACAAATCAATCAATGTGATACACCATATCAACAAATTGAAAGATAAAAATCACATGATAGTCTTAATAGATGCAGAAAAAGCCTTTGACAAAATCCAACACCCATTTATGATTTAAAAAAATCCTTCAAAAAATGGGCATAGAAGGAACCTACCTCAACATAGTGAAACCCATATGTGAGAAGCCCACAGCAAACATTATTCTCAATGGTTAAAAGTTGAAAGCATTCCCTCTAAGATCAGGAACAAGACAAGGCTGTCCACTTTCACCACTATTATTCAACATAGTCCTGGAAGTTCTAGCAACAGCAATAAGAGAAGAAAAAGAAATAAAAAGAATCCAGATTAGAAAAGAAGAAGTAAAACCCTCTCTATTCGCAGACAACATGATATTATAAAGATTTATTTATTTATTTATTTTTTGGGCGGCGGTCGGGTTGGGGAGGGAGGGGAGTGGGCGGCCCACTTCTATTGGTCTTTCATTTCTGCATTTTCATCCGTCTTTGTTCTTTGGCTCCTGTGGGCCAAAGCTAAATTATCCATTTAGCTACTGTATTCCTTTTGACTGGATAATTTAATTCAACTACATATGGTTATTGATAGATGAGAATTTACTGTTGCCGTCTTGTTTTCTGGATGATTTGTAGTTCTCTTGTTTCTTCATCTCCTGGTGTCTTCCTTTGTGAACTGTTGATGTTAGCACAGGGCCATCGCAGTGGCGTCTGTCGCTGCAGAGCTCCGGTTCGGTAATTGGACACATCGGTCCAGCTGCTCTGTGGCACGTGGGATCTTCCCAGGCCAGGGATCGAACCGGCGCCCCTTGCACTGCAAGGCGGTGTCCTTACCCACTGGACCACCAGGGGAAGCCCCCATGATATTATACATAGAAAATCCCAAAGACGCTATTACAAAACTACTAGAGCTAATCAACAAATTCAGCAGTGTCGCGGGATACAAAATCAATACACAGAAATCACTCAAATTCCTATATACAAACAATGAAAAATCAGAAAGAGAAATTAAGGATGCAATCCCATTCACCATTGCATCCAAAAAATAAAATATCTAGGAATAAACCTACCCAAAGAAACAAAAGAACTGTACACAGAAAATTACAAGACACTAATGAACAAAATCAAAGATGACATAAACAGATGGAGAGATATCCCATGTTCCTGGGTCAGAAGAATCAATATTTTGAAAATGACTATACTACCAAATATCATCAACAGATTCAATGCGATCCCTATCAAACTACCAATGACATTCTTCACAGAACTAGACCAAAGAATAACACAGTTCATATGGAAACACAAAAGACCTCAAATAGCCAAAGCAATCCTGAGGAAGAAGAATGGAGCTGGAGGGATCAGCCTCTCTTAACTTCAGACTATACTACAAAGCAACAGTCATCAAGATAGTATGGTACTGGCACAAAAACAGAACTATAGACCAATGGAACAAGATCGAGAACCCAGAGATAAACCCACGCACCTATGGGTACCTTATTTTTGACAAAGGAGGAGAAACTATAAAATGGGACAAAGACAGCCTCTTCAACAAGTGGTGCTGGGGAAATTGGACAGCTACATGCAAAATGAAGTTGGAACATTCCCTGACACTGTACACAAAGACAAACTCAAAATGGATTAAAGATCTAAATGTAAGACCAGAAACCATCAAACTCTTAGAGGAGAATAAAGGCAAAACCCTCAAGAACGTAAATCAAAGCAAGATCTTCCATGACCCACCTACTAGAATAGTGGAACTAGAAACAAAAAGGAACATGTGGGACCTCATGAAACTTAAAAGCTTTTGTACAGCAAAAGAAATTACAAAAAAGGTGAACAGACACCCCACAAAATGGGAGAAAATCATAGCAATGAAACAACAGACAAAGAATTAATCTCCAAAATCTACAAGCAACTCAGACAACTCAACACAGAAAAAACAAACATGAAAACAAACAACCCAGTTAAAAAATGGGAAAAAGATCTAAAGAGATATCTCTCCAAAGAAGACACAGATGACCAAAAAACACATGAAGAGATGCTCAATGTCACTTGTTATTAGAGAAATGCAAATCAAAATTACAATGAGATATCACCTCACACTCGTCAGAATGGCCATCATCAACTAATCTACAGACAATAAATGCTGGAGAGGGTGCGGAGAAAAGGGAACACTCTTGCATTGCTGGTGGGAATGTAAATTGATACAGCCTCTGTGGAAGACAGTATGGGGACTCCTTAAAAAACTAAAAATAGAAGCACCATACGACCCAGCAATCCCACTCTTAGGCTTATACCCTGATGAAATCACAACTGAAAGAAGCACCTGTACCCCAATGTTCATTGCAGCTCTCTACACAATAGCTAGAACATGGAAGCAACCTAGACGTCCATCAACGAATGAATGGATAGAGAAGCTCTGGTACATATATACAACGGAATACTACTCAGCTGTTAAAAGAAATACAGAAGAATCAGTCTTAATGAGGTGACTGGATCTAGAACCTATCATAAAAAGTGAAGTCAAAAAGAGAAAGACAAATACAGTATACTAACATATATATGGAATCTAGTAAAAGGGTAATGATAACACACACAGTGAACTCATGGAAAAACAGACAGAGAATAGACATAAGGACATTGTGGGGAATGAACAGTGAGTGGGAGGCACAGAGGGAGTAACATGGAAACCTACACTATCATATGTAAACGAGATAGCTATTGTCAATGCACTGTGGGAACAACGGATCCTACATGGGGGCTATATGATGGCCTGGAGGGGAGGGATGGGGGAAATTGGGAGAAGGGCAGAAGAGGGAGGAGTCAGGGATATCCATATGACTAATCTGGGATTATACATATCTGTAAACAACAAAACTCTGAAAGCAAAAATTAAAATAAAAATAATTATTAAAAAAACTGGACTTGGGCTCCCATGGTGGTCCAGTGGGTAAGGACACCGCCTTGCAGTGCAAGGGGAGCCAGTTCGATCCCTGGCCTGGGAAGATCCCACGTGCTGCAGAGCGGCTGGACCAATGTGTCCAATTACCAAGTCGGAGCTCTGGAGCACATGCACCCAAAGCCAGTGCTCTGTGACAACAGAGGCCACCGTGATGGGAGGCCCACACCGGCCAAAGAACAAAGATGGATGAAAATAGACAAATGAAAGACCAATAGAAGTGGCCCATCCGCTCCCCCTCTCTCCCCACCCCCACCCCAAAATAAAGTTTTTTAAAGAAAAACTGGACTTCAACTACAATTAACACACCAAATGGGACCTAACATACATCTATGTAACAGTCTATCCAGACTTCCCTGGTGGTACACCTGCCAATGCAGGGCACACGAGTCTGATCACTGGTCCAGGAAGATTCCACACCCCACAGAGCAACTAAGCCCATGTGCCACAACTCCAGAGGCTACACTCTGGAGCCCATGAACCACAACTACTGTGCCCATATGCCTAGATCCTGTGCTCTGCAACAAAAGAAGCCACCAGAATGAGAAGTCTGTGTGCCACAAGAAAAAGCTCTGACGCCCTAGACGCTCTAGACTCTAGATGCTCTAGAGCACGGGCTCAACAGTTTTGGCTCATGGGCCCAGCGGCTCAGCAGCAATGTGGGACCCTCCCAGACCAAGGATCAAACCTGTGTTCCCTGCATTGGCAGGTGAACTCCTCACCATCAAGCCACAAGGGAAGCCCTTAGTTTTCTGAATGTTGAGTTTTGAGCCAACTTTTTCACTCTCCTCTTTCACCTTCATCAAGAGACTCTTTAGTTTCTCTTCAGTTTCTGCCATAAGAGAGGTGTCATCCGCATGTCTCAGGTTGCTGATATTTCTCCTGGCAATCTTGATTCCAGCTTGTGCTTCATCAACACTGGCATTTTCCATGATGTACTCTACATATAAGTTAAATAAACAGGGTGACATTATACAGCCTTTACATACTCCTTTCCCAATTTTGAACCAGTCCATTGTCCCATGTCCAGGACTACTGTCTCTTGTCCTAGGTACAGGGTTCTCAGGAGGCAAGGTGGTCAGGTATTCCCATCTCTTTTAAGAATTTTCCAGTTTCATGTGATCCACACAAAGGCTTTAGTGCAATCAATAAAGCAGAGTAGTGTTTTGGTTTTTTTTTAATTTTCTTGCTTTCTCTATGATTCAATGAATGTTGACCATTTGATCTCTGGTTCCTCTGTCTTTTTTGAATCCAGTTTGTACATCTGGAAGTTCTCAGTTCACGTACTACTGAAGCCTAACTTGAAGGCTGGCTTGAAGGACTTTGAGCATTACCTTCCTAGCATGTAAAATGAGGGCAACTGCATGGTAATCTGAATATGGTTTGGCATTGCCTTTGAGACTGGAATGAAAACTGACCTTTTCCAGTCCTGTGGCCACTGCCGAGTTTTCCAAATATGCTGGCAGACTGAATGCAGCACTGTAACAGCATCATCTTTTAGGATTTGAAATAGTTTAGCTCGAATTCCATCACCTCCACTAGCTTTGTCTGCAGTAATACTTTCTAAGGCCCACTTGACTTCACACTCCAGGATGTCTGGTTCTAGGTGACCACATCTGAAGCTGATGAACTGTGTGCCACAAGAAAAGCTCTGACGCCCTAGACGCCTAGACTCTAGATGCTCTAGAGCACGGGCTCAACAGTTTTGGCTCATGGGCCCAGCGGCTCAGCAGCAATGTGGGACCCTCCCAGACCAAGGATCAAACCTGTGTTCCCTGCATTGGCAGGTGAACTCCTCACCATCAAGCCACAAGGGAAGCCCTTAGTTTTCTGAATGTTGAGTTTTGAGCCAACTTTTTCACTCTCCTCTTTCACCTTCATCAAGAGACTCTTTAGTTTCTCTTCAGTTTCTGCCATAAGAGAGGTGTCATCCGCATGTCTCAGGTTGCTGATATTTCTCCTGGCAATCTTGATTCCAGCTTGTGCTTCATCAACACTGGCATTTTCCATGATGTACTCTACATATAAGTTAAATAAACAGGGTGACATTATACAGCCTTTACATACTCCTTTCCCAATTTTGAACCAGTCCATTGTCCCATGTCCAGGACTACTGTCTCTTGTCCTAGGTACAGGGTTCTCAGGAGGCAAGGTGGTCAGGTATTCCCATCTCTTTTAAGAATTTTCCAGCTTCATGTGATCCACACAAAGGCTTTAGTGCAATCAATAAAGCAGAGTAGTGTTTTGGTTTTTTTTTGTTTTTGTTGCTTTCTCTATGATTCAATGAATGTTGACCATTTGATCTCTGGTTCCTCTGTCTTTTTTGAATCCAGTTTGTACATCTGGAAGTTCTCAGTTCACGTACTACTGAAGCCTAACTTGAAGGCTGGCTTGAAGGACTTTGAGCATTACCTTCCTAGCATGTAAAATGAGGGCAACTGCATGGTAATCTGAATATGGTTTGGCATTGCCTTTGAGACTGGAATGAAAACTGACCTTTTCCAGTCCTGTGGCCACTGCCGAGTTTTCCAAATATGCTGGCAGACTGAATGCAGCACTGTAACAGCATCATCTTTTAGGATTTGAAATAGTTTAGCTCGAATTCCATCACCTCCACTAGCTTTGTCTGCAGTAATACTTTCTAAGGCCCACTTGACTTCACACTCCAGGATGTCTGGTTCTAGGTGACCACATCTGAAGCTGATGAACTGATGAACAAGGAGGCACGAACTCTTACCACACAGCTGGTGAACATTAAGAATTCACTTTCAGGGTTTCCCTGGTGGTCCAGGGGTTAAGAATCCGCCTGCCAATGCAGGAGATATGGGTTCGAACCTTGGCCCAGGAAGATCCCATGTGCTGCAGAGCAAGTAAGGCCATGAACCAAACTATTGAGCCTGTGCTCCAGGGCTCATGCTTGGCCACAAGAGAAGCCACTGCAAGGAAAAATCTGTGCACCACAACTAGAGAGTAGCCCCTGGTCCTCACAACTAGAGAAAAAAGCCTATGCAGCAAAAAAGACCCAGCACAGCCAAAATAAATTAATAAATAAAATTATTACTTTTAAATATGCAAAAAGAATTCACTCCCAGCTTGCAAGGTCAAAGTCTCCCAAACGGCCTCTTAGAAGCTCCAAATCCTTGAATGAGGGACTTGAACTTCATGTGCAGACGAAGACAGTGGAAACGGAGGATATGAGAAGGATTGACCACTCAGAGAGCCCACACATCCTCCACCAAGGAATAGCCCACTTGTAAAACTAAGAGGATTATTTGGCTGGAAAATTCACTTAAAAATTGAACAGGAAACTTCATTTCCCAAGGAAAAGTCAGACATTAAGTAATGCAAATTCCCATTTAGCCGGGAGCCAGATAAGCAGAAAATATGAATCACTAGATTCTTCCCCATGCACCAGACCACACTGTATTTCAAGGGAAAGAAACAAAGAAAATCAGATTCTCTGACATCTGGATTTTGCACTAACAAGCAGACCAACAGAATGAACTGCGGAGGGGCTGCCCACATTTTCCAGGCCCTATACCAGGGCTCTCAGAAGGATCAGCCACATCCTGGGCGTCCTCTTGCGAACGTCTCAGATCCTCTGAGGGCTAATGGGAGAGACTGGCTCATGACCAGGAAGTAAGACAAACGTGAGGGCCTTGTGGGCGTGAGGGCCTTGTGGGCGCGACGCCCAGGGGCCGAAGGGCGAATGGTGAGGTTGGCTCACCCAGCTGCATGGGCCCAAGCTGGGGTAAAGCAAGGGAAGATGTGAGCAAATTTTACCTTCCATGCAGCATAAATGTGTTCATAATTTATTGAGTAAAGATCCACCAGTTCAACAGGTAGCTGCGAAAGGATGCTCCCCACCCCCTGCTTAGAAGTGGCTAGAGGGCTTCCCCTGGTGGTCCAGTGGTTAAGGACACCACCTTGCAGTGCAAGGGGCACCAGTTCGAGCCCTGGCCTGGGAAGATCCCATGTGCCGCGGAGCGGCTGAACGGATATGTCCAATTACCGAGCCAGGGCTCTGCAAGGACAGACGCTACCGCGATGGGAGGCCCACAGGAGCCAAGGAACGAAGACGAATGAAAATAGAGAAATGAAAGACCAATAGAAGTGGCCCACCCACTCCCATCCCTCCCCAACCCGACCCCTGCCCAAAGTAAATAAATAAATAAATCTTTAAAAAAAAAAAAAACAAAAGAAGTGGCTAGACGTTTATACAAGCACGTCTGACGAAAGAGAGCTTGAGAAAGTTCCTGTTTGTGTTTGGATTCTCATCCGATAACAACAGCTGTTACACTTTTCTGAATACTTATCCTGTGCCAGACACTAGACAAAGCTCTTAATGTGTTCACCCTTTAATCTCATGATAAACCCATGAAGCCAGGGCAGCACTAAAGGTCTGAATCCGCCTTCTCCAAATACTAGCTGTACAGTGAAGTGGCTTAACTTCCCTATACCTCGCAGCTTCCTCATCTGTAAAATGCATATAGTAAGTGTGTACCTGCATGCAAAGTCACTTCAGTCCTGTCCAACTCTTTGCGACCCTATGGATAATAGCTTGCCAGTCTCCTCTGTCCATGAGATTCTCCAGGTAAGAATACTGGAGTGGGGCTTCCCTGGTGGTCCAGTGGGTAAAGAGGCCGCCTTGCAGTGCAAGGGGCACCAGTTCAATCTCTGGCCCAGGAAGATCCCACGTGCCGCGGAGCACCTGAATCAGTATGCCCAATTACGAGCCAGCGCTCTGGAGCGCATGTGCCCTGAGCCAGTGCTCTGCAACGAGAGAGGCCACTGCAGTGGGAGGCCCACGCAGGCCAAAAAATAAAGACAGGCGAAAATAAATAAATAAATAAAAGAGGCCAGAATTAGGAAAAAAAAAAAAAACAGAAGAATACTGGAGTGGGTTGCCATTTCCTCCCCTAGAGGGTCTTCAAACCTGCATCTCCTGCACTGCAGGAGGATTTTTTACCACTAAGCCACCGGGGAAGCTCTATAATAAGTACATCAGCTTGTAATAGCAAAATGAGAACTAAACAAGTTCTTACACGAGGTGTCTGGAGCACAGTATGCACAGTAGCGGTGTATATATGTAGTGCTGCCGTTCTGACCACGTTTTTCACAGAGGAGAAAACTAGAGCTCAAACATAGGAAGACTAAGCTATACCCCACAGTCCACTCTACCATCAAGTTCACTGTCACGGCCCCACCCTCCCCCACCTTCCCGTTCACACAGCATCTGGGTTCCACTCTACCAAGCTCCTGTCCTTTGGACGTCTCAGGAAGCAGGGACTTTACGTCTTCCCCCTGGTTTGGAAGCAATGGTGCTGGGAACACAGCTGGCCCTGGACCGCCTCTCCAGACGCCTACCACCTCCCCACACGACCACCTCCCGGGCTGGAACCACACGCTCCCAGAAGCTCTCCTCCACTCTCCTCTGCCACACCGTGCACCTGTCTAAGAGAACAGGATACAGGCACACAACTTCGTCCAGACAGCAACAGAGAATACACCAAGCAGGGTTCCTCAGTGTGACCATACAAGTACACATTTACTCTAAACACATCTCATCCTCACGGTTTCCAAAGAGGCCTTAATTTTCAGTGAGGAGAGCTTCTTTTAAATCATTTCTCTGGTGAATGGTCATAATTTCCTGTAACTTTCATGGCTTGTGATATTTTTGTTGTTGAATACTGAGTATTTTGAACATGTGGCAACTCGGAAGTCAAATTTTCCTTCGTTTGCCTTCTAGAGGTTGCTGTTGTTTGCTTATTTGCTAACTTTTTGAAATGATTTTTGTTAAGATCTATAGTCTTTGACAATGAATTCTGTGTCCCTTTCTAGCTTATTGGAGAACTATTTAGAGGCAAAAAAAAAAAATACTTTCCCCATGTTCACAAATTGGATCTGTCAGAGCACTCCCTGAACACTTAGTAGGCTGCTTACAACTCTGCCTTTGCTTCACTTCCTGCTTGCACAGGGCCTGAAAGCCAGCACGAAATCAAAGCCCAGAGTCTTCTCAGGTCTTTTCTCAGTATGTGTCTCACTCTAAAATTTCACCTGGCTTTCTCAAGTCCCAGGCACATAAGTTCTCAAGTTTTGAAAAGCCCCATTCCCACACATTTCTCTTTCCCGGCCTCTCCTTTCCCAGGCTTCGTGATCTATTACTTGTCTCAAGTATTGTCTCTGCCCCAAGCTGCTGAGGCCAATACAGACTGTGCCTTTAAGTACTTTTAGCAAAGGCCACTGAGAAGCCACTCCAGCCCTAGGAATGCCCAAAAATAGGAAAGAACTAAGCTATACCCCACAGTCCACTCTACCATCAAGTTCACTGTCACGGCCCCACCCTCCCCCACCTTCCCGTTCACACAGCATCTGGGTTCCACTCTACCAAGCTCCTGTCCTTTGGACGTCTCAGGAAGCAGGGACTTTACGTCTTCCCCCTGGTTTGGAAGCAATGGTGCTGGGAACACAGCTGGCCCTGGACCGCCTCTCCAGACGCCTACCACCTCCCCACACGACCACCTCCCGGGCTGGAACCACACGCTCCCAGAAGCTCTCCTCCACTCTCCTCTGCCACACCGTGCACCTGTCTAAGAGAACAGGATACAGGCACACAACTTCGTCCAGACAGCAACAGAGAATACACCAAGCAGGGTTCCTCAGTGTGACCATACAAGTACACATTTACTCTAAACACATCTCATCCTCACGGTTTCCAAAGAGGCCTTAATTTTCAGTGAGGAGAGCTTCTTTTAAATCATTTCTCTGGTGAATGGTCATAATTTCCTGTAACTTTCATGGCTTGTGATATTTTTGTTGTTGAATACTGAGTATTTTGAACATGTGGCAACTCGGAAGTCAAATTTTCCTTCGTTTGCCTTCTAGAGGTTGCTGTTGTTTGCTTATTTGCTAACTTTTTGAAATGATTTTTGTTAAGATCTATAGTCTTTGACAATGAATTCTGTGTCCCTTTCTAGCTTATTGGAGAACTATTTAGAGGCAAAAAAAAATACTTTCCCCATGTTCACAAATTGGATCTGTCAGAGCACTCCCTGAACACTTAGTAGGCTGCTTACAACTCTGCCTTTGCTTCACTTCCTGCTTGCACAGGGCCTGAAAGCCAGCACGAAATCAAAGCCCAGAGTCTTCTCAGGTCTTTTCTCAGTATGTGTCTCACTCTAAAATTTCACCTGGCTTTCTCAAGTCCCAGGCACATAAGTTCTCAAGTTTTGAAAAGCCCCATTCCCACACATTTCTCTTTCCCGGCCTCTCCTTTCCCAGGCTTCGTGATCTATTACTTGTCTCAAGTATTGTCTCTTGCCCCAAGCTGCTGAGGCCAATACACGACTGTGCCTTTAAGTACTTTTAGCAAAGGCCACTGAGAAGCCACTCCAGCCCTAGGAATGCCCTGAGGGAAGAAACAGGAAGTCTTCCACCTGTCCTGAGGGAGCCACCAGGCTGGCAGACACCACAACCACAGCTCTCTTCCGTCACTGGTAATCAGCACAAGAAGTCTGGGTCCCCGTCCTCATGGCCACGAAGCATGGGGGATAGTGGGTGGGCAATTTGAAATGCACCCCTTGGGGCTTCCCTGGTGGTCCAGTGGGTAAAGAGTCTGCCTTGCAATGCAAGGGGCGCCTGTTCGATCCCTGGCACAGTAAGATTCCATGTGCTGCGGAGCAGCGGGACCAGCGCCCAGAGCTGGTGCTCTGCAACGAGAAAGGCCACTGCGATAGGAGGCCCACACAGTCCAAGGAATTAGGATGTGAGAATAAATAAATGAAAGACCAATAAGAGGCCAAAAATTAAAAAGATAACAATAATTTAAAAAAAAAAAAGAAAGAAATGCACCCTTACCATAAAGTAGCAGTTAGTTTCTCTCTCCACCAAGCTTTCCCTTCCCTTGGTTGTTTTAAGCTTTTGACTAGATTTCAGAGTTCTCCAAAAGCTGATTCTGGGGCTTCCCTTGTAGTCTAGTGGTTAACAAGTGGTTAACAATGTAGGGGACACAGGTTTGATCCCTGGCCAGGTAGATCCTACATGCCATGAGCAGCTAAGCCCATGCACCACAACGACTAAGCCAGTGCTCCAAAGCTTTGAGCCTAAAACAAACTTTCCCCATGTTCACAAATTGGATCTGTCAGAGCACTCCCTGAACACTTAGTAGGCTGCTTACAACTCTGCCTTTGCTTCACTTCCTGCTTGCACAGGGCCTGAAAGCCAGCACGAAATCAAAGCCGAGTCTTCTCAGGTCTTTTCTCAGTATGTGTCTCACTCTAAAATTTCACCTGGCTTTCTCAAGTCCCAGGCACATAAGTTCTCAAGTTTTGAAAAGCCCCATTCCCACACATTTCTCTTTCCCGGCCTCTCCTTTCCCAGGCTTCGTGATCTATTACTTGTCTCAAGTATTGTCTCTTGCCCCAAGCTGCTGAGGCCAATACACGACTGTGCCTTTAAGTACTTTTAGCAAAGGCCACTGAGAAGCCACTCCAGCCCTAGGAATGCCCTGAGGGAAGAAACAGGAAGTCTTCCACCTGTCCTGAGGGAGCCACCAGGCTGGCAGACACCACAACCACAGCTCTCTTCCATCACTGGTAATCAGCACAAGAAGTCTGGGTCCCCGTCCTCATGGCCACGGAGCATGGGGGATAGTGGGTGGGCAATTTGAAATGCACCCCTTGGGGCTTCCCTGGTGGTCCAGTGGGTAAAGAGTCTGCCTTGCAATGCAAGGGGCGCCTTTTCGATCCCTGGCACAGTAAGATTCCATGTGCTGCGGAGCAGCGGGACCAGCGCCCAGAGCTGGTGCTCTGCAACGAGAAAGGCCACTGCAATAGGAGGCCCACACAGTCCAAGGAATTAGGATGTGAGAATAAATAAATGAAAGACCAATAAGAGGCCAAAAATTAAAAAGATAACAATAATTTAAAAAAAAAAGAAAGAAATGCACCCTTACCATAAAGTAGCAGTTAGTTTCTCTCCACCAAGCTTTCCCTTCCCTTGGTTGTTTTAAGCTTTTGACTAGATTTCAGAGTTCTCCAAAAGCTGATTCTGGGGCTTCCCTTGTAGTCTAGTGGTTAACAAGTGGTTAACAATGTAGGGGACACAGGTTTGATCCCTGGCCAGGTAGATCCTACATGCCATGAGCAGCTAAGCCCATGCACCACAACGACTAAGCCAGTGCTCCAAAGCTCTTGGAGCCACAACTACTGAAGCCCGAGAACCTGGAGCCCATGCTCTGCAACAGGAGAGTAGCTCCCACTCTCTACAACTAGAGAAAGTCTGCTCACAGCAACGAAGACCTGATTCTGCCCCCCAAATAATTTTTTAATTAAAACAAAAAGCTGATTCTGACAGTCTTCGCCAGCTCACTGTTAACTGAAAGCCCTCATGACCCCCTTGGGGCTTTCGTGGTGGCTTAGATAGTAAAGAATTTGCCTGCAATGCAGGAGATGTGGGTTCCAGCTCTGGGTCAGGAAGATCCTCTGGAGAAGGGAATGGCACCCTACTGCAGTATTCCTGCCTGGAGAATCCCATGGACAAATGAACCAGGTGGTACCATGGGGTCACAAAGACTCAGACATAACTAACACTTTCTATGGTACCCTAGATTTCCCTATTCTGCCAATTTTGGTTGCCCAGCACCTTTTAAGCACTCGTTATATTTTTGGCAAAATTCCTATATTGTCAATCTAAAGACCTCCAAGATTAGGATCTTGTTTTCCCCATCTCCTGTGCAGCCCGTAGTACACTTAGATTCTAGCAAGATTGGCCCTGTATCTCAGAAATACATCAAAAAATAAATGCATTAAGGAACACAGGGTTCTCTTGCCACTCAGGATTATATGCTTAGCACTGGCTCAGCATGAACTGTAATCCTAAACATCCTTTTTGGAAACACACTGTTCAGTCCCCAAGAATGTTCTCCTCACCTCTTGCCCTAACATTTCCAAGCAAAGGCAACAGTATCTGGAACCTCAATTAGGATGTGAGAATAAATAAATGAAAGACCAATAAGAGGCCAAAAATTAAAAAGATAACAATAATTTAAAAAAAAAAGAAAGAAATGCACCCTTACCATAAAGTAGCAGTTAGTTTCTCTCTCCACCAAGCTTTCCCTTCCCTTGGTTGTTTTAAGCTTTTGACTAGATTTCAGAGTTCTCCAAAAGCTGATTCTGGGGCTTCCCTTGTAGTCTAGTGGTTAACAAGTGGTTAACAATGTAGGGGACACAGGTTTGATACCTGGCCAGGTAGATCCTACATGCCATGAGCAGCTAAGCCCATGCACCACAACGACTAAGCCAGTGCTCCAAAGCTCTTGGAGCCACAACTACTGAAGCCCGAGAACCTGGAGCCCATGCTCTGCAACAGGAGAGTAGCTCCCACTCTCTACAACTAGAGAAAGTCTGCTCACAGCAACGAAGACCTGATTCTGCCCCCCAAATAATTTTTTAATTAAAACAAAAAGCTGATTCTGACAGTCTTCGCCAGCTCACTGTTAACTGAAAGCCCTCATGACCCCCTTGGGGCTTTCGTGGTGGCTTAGATAGTAAAGAATTTGCCTGCAATGCAGGAGATGTGGGTTCCAGCTCTGGGTCAGGAAGATCCTCTGGAGAAGGGAATGGCACCCTACTGCAGTATTCCTGCCTGGAGAATCCCATGGACAAATGAACCAGGTGGTACCATGGGGTCACAAAGACTCAGACATAACTAACACTTTCTATGGTACCCTAGATTTCCCTATTCTGCCAATTTTGGTTGCCCAGCACCTTTTAAGCACTCGTTATATTTTTGGCAAAATTCCTATATTGTCAATCTAAAGACCTCCAAGATTAGGATCTTGTTTTCCCCATCTCCTGTGCAGCCCGTAGTACACTTAGATTCTAGCAAGATTGGCCCTGTATCTCAGAAATACATCAAAAAATAAATGTATTAAGGAACACAGGGTTCTCTTGCCACTCAGGATTATATGCTTAGCACTGGCTCAGCATGAACTGTAATCCTAAACATCCTTTTTGGAAACACACTGTTCAGTCCCCAAGAATGTTCTCCTCACCTCTTGCCCTAACATTTCCAAGCAAAAGGCAACAGTATCTGAATCTCACGAAGGTTTGTGGCAAGTGGCCTCTGCCACTGTTGCAGACAGACACTGTTTCAGAGTATCCGAAAAAACCTGAGCAATGAAAATTCTTGAGAAAGAACAAATTAATTAACTTCTTAATTAACTTCCCCTTCTCAAGTCACACGTGTGCCTGTGCAATGGATTCTAGCATAACAAGTATCACTTCCCAGCAGTGCTGTGCATCTGTTTTTCTTTCTTTTCATGTTTTAGCTTGTTTCTTGGGAACTTATTGCAGTTTAAGTACATTGTACGTTCTCAATCAGTCGTGTCCAACTCTTGGCAGCCCCGTGGATTGTAGCCCGCCAAGCTCCTCTGTCCATGGAAATTTTCAGGCAAGAATACTGGAGTACATTGCCACTTCCCACTCCAGGTAATCTCCAAACCCAGGGATCAAACTGTGTCTTCTGTTGGCAGGTGGATTTGTTACCACTGCACCACCTAAGAAGACAGGTCATATCATTCTCTAATTTCTATATGACTCAGAATTTCTACTTGGATAGAAATTCCTGTTCTTCACACAAGAAGCATAAAGGGATACCAATTCTTTATATTAGCAACTAGATTAACAGTGAATACTAAGCAAAGTCATTTAACAGAAATACTACATAATAGATTTTTGGCATATGGGATCCTTAGTCTTTTAGTTACAGCATGAGATCTTTTATATCTTTTAGTTATAGCATGTGGAATCATTTTTTAAGTTGGGGTTTTCAAACTCTCAGTTGCTGCATGTGGGATATAGATTTTTTTTGGCACTATGGGATTAGTTTTTAGTCGCTAAGGCAGCCTTTTAACATCGTTTTTTAAAAGGAAAACCCATCTCCTGTGCAGCCCGTAGTACACTTAGATTCTAGCAAGATTGGCCCTGTATCTCAGAAATACATCAAAAAATAAATGCATTAAGGAACACAGGGTTCTCTTGCCACTCAGGATTATATGCTTAGCACTGGCTCAGCATGAACTGTAATCCTAAACATCCTTTTTGGAAACACACTGTTCAGTCCCCAAGAATGTTCTCCTCACCTCTTGCCCTAACATTTCCAAGCAAAAGGCAACAGTATCTGAACCTCACGAAGGTTTGTGGCAAGTGGCCTCTGCCACTGTTGCAGACAGACACTGTTTCAGAGTATCCGAAAAACCTGAGCAATGAAAATTCTTGAGAAAGAACAAATTAATTAACTTCTTAATTAACTTCCCCTTCTCAAGTCACACGTGTGCCTGTGCAATGGATTCTAGCATAACAAGTATCACTTCCCAGCAGTGCTGTGCATCTGTTTTTCTTTCTTTTCATGTTTTAGCTTGTTTCTTGGGAACTTATTGCAGTTTAAGTACATTGTACGTTCTCAATCAGTCGTGTCCAACTCTTGGCAGCCCCGTGGATTGTAGCCCGCCAAGCTCCTCTGTCCATGGAAATTTTCAGGCAAGAATACTGGAGTACATTGCCACTTCCCACTCCAGGTAATCTCCAAACCCAGGGATCAAACTGTGTCTTCTGTTGGCAGGTGGATTTGTTACCACTGCACCACCTAAGAAGACAGGTCATATCATTCTCTAATTTCTATATGACTCAGAATTTCTACTTGGATAGAAATTCCTGTTCTTCACACAAGAAGCATAAAGGGATACCAATTCTTTATATTAGCAACTAGATTAACAGTGAATACTAAGCAAAGTCATTTAACAGAAATACTACATAATAGATTTTTTTTGGCATATGGGATCCTTAGTCTTTTAGTTACAGCATGAGATCTTTTATATCTTTTAGTTATAGCATGTGGAATCATTTTTTAAGTTGGGGTTTTCAAACTCTCAGTTGCTGCATGTGGGATATAGTTCCCTGACCAGGGATCAAACCTAAGTCCCTTGCATTGGAAGCATAGTCATAGCCACTGGATCCCAAGGAAAGTCCTCAATAAAACTGTTAATAAAATTGTTTTCATGGCTTCCCTGGTGGTCCAGTGGGTAAGGACACCACCTTGCAGTGCAAGGGGCTCCGGTTCGATCCCTGGCCTGGGAAGATCCCACGTGCCGCGGAGCGGCTGGACCCATGTGTCCAACCACCCAGCCAGAGCGCTGGAGCGCATGCGCCCAGAGCCAGTGCTCTGCGACAACAGAGGCCACTCTGATGGGGGGCCCACACAGGACAAAGAACAAAGATGGAATAAATGAAATACCAATACAAGTGGCCAAAAAAAAAAAGAAAAATTGACTGGTTTGATCTTCTTGCTGTCCAAGGGACTCTCAAGAGTCTTTCCCAGCACCATAATCTGAAAGGATCATTTCTTCGGTTGAGCCTTCTCTCAACTCTCACATCCATATATGACTACTGGAAAGACAATAGCTTTGACTATATGGACCTTTGTTGACAAAATGATGGTTTTTGCTTTTTAATAGTTTCTAGCTTTGTCATAGCTTTTCTTCCAAGGAACAAGAATCTTTTTTAATTCTGTGGCCACAGTCACTGTCTACAATGAATCTGGACTCCAAGAATATAAAATCTGCCACTGTTTCTACTTTTTCCCCATCTGTTTGCCATGAAGCAATAAAACCAGATGCACATGCACCCAGAGCCGGTGCTCTGCAACAAGAGAGGCCGCTGGGATGCGAGGCACACACAGGCCAAAGAACAAAGATGGATGAAAATATATGAAAGACCAATAGAAGTGCCCCCCCGCACCAAAAATAAAAATAGTTTTCAAATGGTAAATTAAAAATTCTCAGCTTTGAACAACTTCGATTTAAAATTTCGACATTTAATACTTAAATAATCTGTATTTTGCAGTATAATTTTTGATTTTTAATTGAAAGATAAATGCTTTACAATATTGTGTTGGTTTCTGCCATACTACCCTATAATTTTAAATCTTTTGATACTTTAGAAAAACAAGTTCATTGAGACTTTGAAATTTAAAACTTTATACTATTATGTTTATTTACTGTCATTTATATTTTCTATGAAAACATACTTAAATTTTTCTATTTTAAAACTAATCAGAGTTTTCTGTTTTTTGGATCATTACTGCCTGTTCACATCCTATCAACATCATCATGTAAAACCAAATTTGTTTGGAGTTTTGTTGATATGAAGCTGCCAAGACATAAGAGAATATACTTTGCTAAACGTCTTTCTAGCCTGCCTTACTAGTCCTAAGTATGTCACCACGCGACACGTGGCCTCTCTGAACTCTCGCCCTAGGAGAGGCTGCTTGCAGGAGAGTAGGAAGCCTGACCCACTGAAACAGTGCTTCTCCACCTGGGGTGACTTTGCCCTGCAGAATTTAGTAATGATTGGAGACATTTTTGCTCACCTCAACCGGCATGTAACTCAGGGAGGTTAAGAACACTGCTAGGGCTTCCCCTGGTGGTCCAGTGGGTAAGGACACCGCCTTGCAGTGCAAGGGGCACCCGTTTGATCCCTGGCCTGGGAAGATCCCACGTGCCGCGGAGCGGCTGGACTGATGTGTCCAATTACCGAGCAGGAGCTCTGGAGCACATGTGCCCAGAGCCGGCGCTCTGCGACGGCAGAGACGACAGAGGCCACCGCGATGGGAGGCCCACAAGAGCCAAAGAACAAAGGCGGATGAAAATAGAGAAATGAAGACCAATAGAAGTGGCCCGCCCATCCCCCTCCCCACCCCACTCCCCAAAAGATAAATAAATGTTAAAAAAAAAAAAAAAAAAGAACACTTCTAACATCCTATGGTGCACAGGACAGCCACCACCATACACACACACACACACACACACACACGGAAGAATCATCCTAAGCCAAATGCCTAGTCCCCAGCCTGAAAAACCCTGCACGCGAGGACAGCATGAAGTCAGTCAGTGTGGAACCGATGCTAGTAAGCATGGTAGAAGGCTGCCCTGGTAGCTCAGTGACGGAGAGCTCGCCTGCCAGTGCAGGAGACACGGGTTCGATCCCTGATCCGGAAAGATGCCACGTGCTGCGGAGCAACGAAGCCCGTGCACCCCAACTATGGAGCCTGTGCTCTAGAGCCTCGGAGCCACAACTATGGAGCCCATGAGCCCTAGAGCCTGAGTTCCACAAGAGAAGTCACCGCAACAAGAAGCCTGCTCACCTCAACTAGAGAGTAGTCCCCACTCCCTGCACCTAGAGAAGAGCCTACAGCAGGAAGGAAAACCCAGAATAGCCAAAAATAAATCAGTAAAATTTATTTTAAAAAGTGGTAGAAACCGGGCTTCCCCTGGTGGTCCAGTGGATAAGGACAGCGCCTTGCAGTGCAAGGGGCGCCAGTTCGATCCCTGGCCTGGGAGGATCTCACGTGCCGCGGAGTGGCTGGACTGATGTATCCAATCACCGAGCCGGAGCTCTGGAGCGCATGCGCCCAGAGCTGGCGCTCTGTGACAACAGACGCCACCGCGATAGGAGGCCCGCAGGAGACAAAGAACAATGAAAGACCAATAGAAGTGGCCCGCCTGCTCCCCTCCTTCCCCAACCCAATCCCCGCCCTAAATAAATAAATAAATAAATCTTTAAAAAAAAAAGTGGTAGAAACCTCAAGCTTCCAGAACCTTGAGCAAAGAACTCAGGAGCTGAGTTTTCCAATGGAATGGGCCAGAGGTGCAATGGAGATACCATCCTTGCCAGAAAGCCTCCAAACTAATCCTCCACTCCTTCCAGATTCTGAGTTACCTTATATCCTGCAATAATTTAATCTAGCTACAGTGATTTCTGTTTTTTCTCAAGTAAAAATACTCTTAAAGCATATAGTGCTCCACACCAGCAACTAACACAGCACTGGAAATCAACTAAACTTCAACTTCTTGAAACAAAATTTTTCAGCAGGTAGTACCAGTTATCCCAGTTCCCATTTGACAGATGACGAAACTGATTCACAAGAAGTTCCAGAGTAGATTCATGAAACAGCTACCAAGTAGGGTTCTGCTGTTTTGCTTGCAAGTTACTAGAATTTAGTTGAAATCAGTAACTTTAATTTTAGCTTTATTAATTTAAATATACTAAATTTAAATTTAGTTCCAATAAGTACTTTAAAAAAAAATAGTGGAGCCTGTTACTCCTTGCTCACAGAATACAAACACGGGAAGGACAGTGTCGAGTTGCATCTCAGAACAATTGGAAGCCAATCACCGTGAGGACTTGATGCATCTATCTGCTCACGACATTCCTCCATTGCTGATCCGTGTACCTTTCTCGACGTGGCAGCACTCAAGGTTTTCGTCTTATCATTTCCATCTTCCAGGTTCAAAATAGCCTAAAGTATCCTCTACCTGTTTGAGGCAGGTGCCTCACCCAGGGCCTGTGTCAGAGGGCTGGGGTTTGGGGATGTTTAAGAGCGACACGCATGCATGGGAAGGGCTGTGGTGGGCACTGGAAAAACAACATGTTGAGAACTAGGGGTTCAATACTCTCCAGACATCCACTCAGACAAGAGAATGATCCCTTTTTTATGCAGCCCACTCATATCCTTTTTGTAACTTAAAAAGCCCTTATTAAATTTCAGAGACTTCTCTAAGTAACTTGTATCAGTAGGCTAACATCCATACTCCCACGGGCGCTGAGCTAATGCAGTCCAGCACCCAGCACCACAGTAGAAAAAAAATGGGGTACGCAGCTCTCCCATCAGCCACTAGACGCTCCATGCCTGGCAGTAACAACATCACTTCTGCTCACAGCTCATTCATTGGCCAGAATTAACCACATGGAAACCACATGCACCTGGCAAGGGGAGAAGCTGAACATTTTGCCAACAGCTTTAACTACCATCCCAGTACTTTACAAGCATTATATTTAATCTTCATGGCCACCACAGAAGTAGTACTCTCCTTCCTGCATTAAAAAAGAAACTGATACATAAAAAGGAATAGCAACTGGTCCAAGATCACATCGCATGTGTGTGACGAGACTAGCATGTCATGTGAAAGTCCACTCTATCAACCATCTTTCTTCACAGCCTCCCTTACCTTATTTTTTGTATGGCCTTCAGCATTTCCATTGCCCATTACTTAAAAAATAAAACTAGGGATCTGGGTGCCAGGACAGTGACCTTGAACTAAATTCTGCCCCGTATCCCACATTATTCCCATGATTCTCTGAGGAATGGATATGTAAACACTCTCCCATGGCCATGAGAGTCAGAGACGACCCTCAAGTTGACATCTTTGATCGGCTAGATGCTGGGAATAGAGTAACAGGGTTCTTGCTGTGGAACATAGACGACGTTCACACATCCCTTTCTTCCAAGTGTCTGGATGTAACAAACATCTAATAAACACTAGTCACACTCAAGACAAAGAAAATGTATGACAGAACACAAGGGTCTGAAAAAACTGTGGTAAAGCTCAACTATAGCCGTTCATCCTGGCGTGTATAGTCAAGTATTAAGAGTGCAAA
This sequence comes from Tragulus kanchil, assembly GCA_022376925.1. Taxonomy (NCBI): domain Eukaryota; kingdom Metazoa; phylum Chordata; class Mammalia; order Artiodactyla; family Tragulidae; genus Tragulus; species Tragulus kanchil. The sequence goes on along the minus strand of JAIOJX010000002.1, from coordinate 109,649,115 downwards.
GTCAAGCCTTAGCAAGCATCAATACAAACAAAACTAGTGGAGGTGACAGAATTCCAGCTGAACTATTTCAAATCCTAAAAGATGATGCTGGTAAAGTGCTGCACTCAGTATCCCAGCATATTTGGAAAACTCAGCAGTGGCCTCAGGACTGGAAGAGGTTAACTTTCATTTCATTCCCTAAGAAAGGCAATGTCAAAGACTGTTCAAACTACTGCACAATTGCACTCATTTCACATGCTAGCAAGGTTATGCTCAATTTCTTCAAGCTGGGCTTCAGCAGTATGTGAACTAAGAACTTCAGATGTACAAACTGGATTTAGAAAAAAGCACAGGAAGATCAAACTGCTAACATCCCACTAGAGCCTACAAAGAGCAAGAGAATTCCAGAAAAACATCTACTTCTGCTTCACTGACTACGCTAAAGTCTTTGACTATGTGGATCACAACAAACTCTGGAAAAATTATTGAGACGGAATACCAGCTTTAACTACCATCCCAGTACTTTACAAGCATTATATTTAATCTTCATGGCCACCACAGAAGTAGTACTCTCCTTCCTGCATTAAAAAAGAAACTGATACATAAAAAGGAATAGCAACTGGTCCAAGATCACATCGCATGTGTGTGACGAGACTAGCACGTCATGTGAAAGTCCACTCTATCAACCATCTTTCTTCACAGCCTCCCTTACCTTATTTTCTGTATGGCCTTCAGCATTTCCATTGCCCATTACTTAAAAAATAAAACTAGGGATCTGGGTGCCAGGACAGTGACCTTGAACTAAATTCTGCCCCGTATCCCACATTATTCCCATGATTCTCTGAGGAATGGATATGTAAACACTCTCCCATGGCCCTGAGAGTCAGAGACGACCCTCAAGTTGACATCTTTGATCGGCTAGATGCTGGGAATAGAGTAACAGGGTTCTTGCTGTGGAACATAGACGACGTTCACACATCCCTTTCTTCCAAGTGTCTGGATGTAACAAACATCTAATAAACACTAGTCACACTCAAGACAAAGAAAATGTATGACAGAACACAAGGGTCTGAAAAAACTGTGGTAAAGCTCAACTATAGCCGTTCATCCTGGCGTGTATAGTCAAGTATTAAGAGTGCAAAGTCAAGCCTTAGCAAGCATCAATACAAACAAAACTAGTGGAGGTGACAGAATTCCAGCTGAACTATTTCAAATCCTAAAAGATGATGCTGGTAAAGTGCTGCACTCAGTATCCCAGCATATTTGGAAAACTCAGCAGTGGCCTCAGGACTGGAAGAGGTTAACTTTCATTTCATTCCCTAAGAAAGGCAATGTCAAAGACTGTTCAAACTACTGCACAATTGCACTCATTTCACATGCTAGCAAGGTTATGCTCAATTTCTTCAAGCTGGGCTTCAGCAGTATGTGAACTAAGAACTTCAGATGTACAAACTGGATTTAGAAAAAAGCACAGGAAGATCAAACTGCTAACATCCCACTAGAGCCTACAAAGAGCAAGAGAATTCCAGAAAAACATCTACTTCTGCTTCACTGACTACGCTAAAGTCTTTGACTATGTGGATCACAACAAACTCTGGAAAAATTATTGGAGACGGGAATACCAGACCACCTTACCTGACTCCTGAGAATTCTAAATGCAGAAGCAACAGTTAGAGAACATGGAACAGTGGACTGGCTCAAAATTGGGAAAAGAGTACATCAAGGCTGTATATTGTCACTCTGCTTATTTAACTTATATGCACAGAGTACATCATGTGAAATGTATGACTGGATGAAGAACAAGCTGGAATCAAGATTGCTGGGAGAAATAACTTCAGATATACAGATGACACCCATCTAATGGCAGAAAGCAAAGAGGAGCTAAAGAGCCTCTTAACGAAGTTGCACAAAAGAGAGTGAAAAAGCTGGCTTAAAACTCAACATTCAGGCTTCCCTGGTGGTTCAGCAGTAAAGAATCTGCCTGCCAATGCAGCACACACAGGCTCAATCCCTGGTCTGGGAAGATCCCACATGCACAGAGCAACCAAGCCCATGAGCCAAAACCAGTGAGCCTGTGCTCTAAACAGTTGAAACTCCTAAAGCCTGTGCTCGAAAACAAGAGAAGCCAACACCATGAGAAACCTGTGCACTGCAACTACAGAAAAACCCTTGTGCAACAAAGACCCAGAACAGCCAAAAATAAATTTTAAAAAGCACTATTAAGGAAAAAAAAACAAACTCAGCATTCAAAAAACTAAGATCATGGCATCCGGTCTCATCACTTCATGGCAAATAGATGGGGAAAAAATGGAAAACAGTGACAGACTTTCTTGGACTCCAAAATCACTGAGGATGCCAACTGCAGCCATGAAATGAAAAGACACTTGCTTTTTTGGAAGAAAAGCTATGAAAAATCCAATCAGTATACTAAAAAGCAGTCACCACTTTGCTGAAAAAGCTCTGTGTAGTCAAAGTCATGGTTTTTCTCCAGTAGTCATGCATAGACATGAGTGGGACCATAAAGAAGGCCGAACGCCTAAGAACTGATGCTTTCGAACTGTGGTGCTGGTTCCTTGGTCTGAAGATCAAACCAGTCAATCCTAAAGAAATCAACGAAGCTGAAACTCTGGCCACCTAATGTGAAGAGATGACTCACTGGAAAGGACACTGACACTGGGAAAGACTGATGGCGGGAGTAGGGGGGCAACAGAGGATGAGATGGTTGAATGGCATCATCCATTCCATGGACATGATTTTGAGCAACTCCAGGAGACAGTAGAGGACAGGGAACCCTGGTGTGCTGCAGTCCTTGGGGCTGCAAAGAGTTGGACACAACTGAGCAATTGAACGACGATGACAAAGCATTTAAGTCCTGACTTTATCATCCCTAGAATCTTCAATAAACCAGTATCACAGATCTGTGCTCTACTTTTCTCCACCTGAAAAACTAGAGCCAGAAATAGTAGCTGCACCACAGGTTTCAGACGAAATGAGATTATACACGTAAAATTTTTAGTTCTATGCTTAGCACACAGTAGTACATACCAATAAAAGCTATTGGTCTTACTAATTCCCAGATGGTACAATGAATGGTAAAGAATCCAATGCAGATGTAGGTTCAATCCCTGGGTCAAGATCCCCTTGAGTAGGGAACAGCAACCCACTCTGACATTCTTGCCTAGAGAATCCTAAGGAGCCTGGCCTGCTGCAGTCCATGGGGTTGCAGAGTCAAGACACGATCTAGCGAATGAACTTTAGAAATACAACATATTCCTCTGGGAAGATTTATGATGTGGCATTTAAGCTGCATACTGGGAACACCTTTGGGAACACATTTCAGGAAGTAAAGGCTGAGGGGCAGAACACGTATGGGGGAGATTCAGAGCTTTAGACAATTACATTAAAAATGAGACAGCTGCTATTAGCTATTTTGGGAAGTGGTGAATTAGACTGGAAAGTCAAGTTAAAAGAATCAGAGCTTGCTCTCTTCCAGATCAGGAGTAGAAAGCAAACTTCTTAGCCCGAGCTGAAAGAGTCACGTCTGATGTTGACCTGACCAGGCTACACTGTTAGTAATTCTGGTTTGCCCAGATTACTGAGTGCTCTTCTATATAGCCATTACCCCTGAGTGAGGCGAAACAGCCTCTTCATGAGGACTTGCCATGCACCAACGTGGACACAGACGTGTTGCTAAATTAGGGAGGGACATGTCCTGGGCAGTGGTTCTGACAAAGACTCTGTTCTCTATGGAATGCCTTTCCAAAACAATCCAAATTTATCTCCCTGACATCTACAGACTCCAGGTTAATCCAGGGTTGGGGTCGGTGCTGAGGCTCCCTTTAACAATGACTCGACGTGCATGTGGTGCACATGATCCAGGGCTGTCCTGCTCCAAGCCCCAGGTCTCTGTCTTAGAAACAAAGGCCACTTGCTTCCTTACCAACATACAAAACTTGTGCGGTTAAATTCATCACCCAGTTTTTCCCACTTTATTTTAAAGGACACAGGATTCCTAGTAAAGGCAAATGAGACCATTTTTTTGTCCTCATTTTGGTACTAGAAGTCAATTTCATTAGCATATAATGAGGCATCCCTTGTGCACCATGTCATCAGATCACAATACACAGTCTTCATCCATGAGAAGCAATCAACCATCAGCTCTTTCAAGTTTTCGGGACTCACTTCATTTGTGTTTAACAAACAGTTGTAAAATATCAACTGTTTACACTTTACACACCACTTTTCCCTCAACTGTTAGGTTTTTTCCATCATTGCTAATACACAGATGAGGAAGGTTACTAGGTAGAAAAGCAGAGCTCAGTCCTGGTCTGTTAAGCGCCCCCAAACTCATGCTAATTACTCACTGCCTTCCAAACATCAGAGGCCCCAAACCTAGACGCCTCTCAATTTGCTCTTCAGTGAGGCCTACCACAGGTGCCTACAGGCCCCCTCTCTACAGCCTGTCCCAAGACCTGTTTCCCACATCTTACAGTAGACCTTTCTGTGAGGAAGTTAGACTAAGTTCTCTCTTTACCCAACAAGCAAACTTAGAGATTGACCTTAGGCCAGGTCATCAGCAACTCAGCATTTCTACCCAGGATGCGTGCTTAAGACCTGCTTGACTCCCATGAAAGTCAAAAAACAGCCCTATAGGAAAGTTTCTTACCTGAAAAGAAATAAAATTGTTTTTGTAAGGCCAAGCTGTACGGACCCTATGTAGGGTCCTTAGGGTCGCAAAGTTAGACACGACTGAAGCAAATTAGCACACACACATCTATCATTTCAAAGACACTGCAAAGAGCAAAACCCGTTCATTTCCCACATCAACTACATGGAGAAATTTTTGAACTTTTAACTTTTTAACTTTTGAACACAAAATGTTATTCTCCCCAATTCCAGATACACTTGGCATTTACAGTTCTAGTTTTTAAAAGTGTTTTTTAAAAAATAACATTTTTTAAGCACATATTGCTTACATGTCCCTGGAATGCCATCCATATTTACTGAGTCTTAGTGAGCTGTGGGGGCTCTAACAATCTGCTTCCTTATGACCACTTACTTTGTTAACTATAACCGTTATTTTTAGGGCATGAAATGTGTAGTCTATCAAGCTAAATACAGGAGAAGGCATCACTCATTCCAGGGTTAGTTTTAAGACTCCAGAAAGAGACAGCTTCACCACCTGGACCCCAACCCAGAGTCAACCATCCAGGGTCAGACACACCCTCCTCTGGTGAGTCACAAGGGTGATGATAAAAGGTATCCCAAGTCAAAACTCTCTTGTACTTGAAGGAAACAGCATTCACCAATTAGCACAAAGGCTTCCCACACCCGCAGACACTCCAGCTACCCTGCTGTGCACAGTTCACAATGACCGAAGGCAGCACCAGTCCTCTGAGGCATTTTATTTGTATGTATTACATCCCTAGAAAAAGAATCCAAGGATTTTCCCTCCTGTGTGTTTTCTTCTTGCTTCTTCATGGTCCATGATGCCAGCTGAGGTTGTCAGTACAATGAAACTATGGAAAGTTAAAAAAAAAAAAAAAAAACTGGTAAGTTTTTCCTAAGAACTGTTCGACATAGAGCTACTTCCTCGTACAGAAAAACTCCAACATTCATCAGGGGTTAACATGCCTTCCCACATAATGCAGCCTCAGACTGGCAGAGAGTGCAATGGCGTGCCTCCTAGAACCAAAGATTTTAGCTACACACATACACCGAGGTCTTCGCTAACACAAATGTTACCGAAAGTCAAAAACAGCCCTATAGGAAAGTTTCTTACCTGAAAAGAAATAAAATTGTTTTTGTAAGGTTGTTGCACGGACCCTATGTAGGGTCCTTAGGGTCGAAAAGTTAGACACGACTGAAGCAAATTAGCACACACACATCTATCATTTCAAAGACACTGCAAAGAGCAAAACCCGTTCATTTCCCACATCAACTACATGGAGAAATTTTTGAACTTTTAACTTTTGAACTTTTGAACACAAAATGTTATTCTCCCCAATTCCAGATACACTTGGCATTTACAGTTCTAGTTTTTAAAAGTGTTTTTTAAAAAATAACATTTTTTAAGCACATATTGCTTACATGTCCCTGGAATGCCATCCATATTTACTGAGTCTTAGTGAGCTGTGGGGGCTCTAACAATCTGCTTCCTTATGACCACTTACTTTGTTAACTATAACCGTTATTTTTAGGGCATGAAATGTGTAGTCTATCAAGCTAAATACAGGAGAAGGCATCACTCATTCCAGGGTTAGTTTTAAGACTCCAGAAAGAGACAGCTTCACCACCTGGACCCCAACCCAGAGTCAACCATCCAGGGTCAGACACACCCTCCTCTGGTGAGTCACAAGGGTGATGATAAAAGGTATCCCAAGTCAAAACTCTCTTGTACTTGAAGGAAACAGCATTCACCAATTAGCACAAAGGCTTCCCACACCCGCAGACACTCCAGCTACCCTGCTGTGCACAGTTCACAATGACCGAAGGCAGCACCAGTCCTCTGAGGCATTTTATTTGTATGTATTACATCCCTAGAAAAAGAATCCAAGGATTTTCCCTCCTGTGTGTTTTCTTCTTGCTTCTTCATGGTCCATGATGCCAGCTGAGGTTGTCAGTACAATGAAACTATGGAAAGTTAAAAAAAAAAAAAAAAAACTGGTAAGTTTTTCCTAAGAACTGTTCGACATAGAGCTACTTCCTCGTACAGAAAAACTCCAACATTCATCAGGGGTTAACATGCCTTCCCACATAATGCAGCCTCCAGACTGGCAGAGAGTGCAATGGCGTGCCTCCTAGAACCAAAGATTTTAGCTACACACATACACCCGAGGTCTTCGCTAACACAAGGCAATGTTACCTAAAAACAAAAACTGGAACCCCTCTAACTTCATGTGACTTTCTGCTCTCAAGCAGACATGCAGTTTAAATCCATTAATCTGACTAAACTGTTTCTGCCACTTCCTATGTATACGATCACATGCAAGCTACTACAGAGCTACTTGGACAAAGGTAAGACACAGGAAGTATGTCAACTAGCAGGCATTAAAATTAATACCATAAGTACAGCGAGAAATGACTTGCCCATAACACCATACCTGTTACACAGTAACCATCAAGTGGGAGTAAATTCATTATCACCAAACATGACTGGGTGTTTAAGTCTTAACCACAGATTAAGTACTCATTGTGTCAGATCAAATCTTAAACTGCTTTACTAGAACTCAATCAGGTGACAATAAAACTTATTAGAAGAGAACTATCATCATTTCTAAGAAGAAATCAAGGCTATGACTTGCCAAAGCCTCACAACTTTAAAGTAGAGAAACCCAGATTTGAACTCAGTCTCTTACCAGGGAAGATTTCCAAACTGAGCTTCCCCAGAAGCCAATCAGAAGTCATTCTTGGCCATAGAGGGGATTCATATGCATGCGCTAAGTCAAAACAGCCAACACTAAAGGGCATACAATTGTGCTGTCTTTCAGACGGCCTCAGCTCTCACACACCTCTCAGGAAAGAGGTGTTCCTAACACACACTGTGGCAACACAGAAGCTAACCCAAGAGTCAAACTGCTTGGAAACGGAGACAATTACTACTGCCATTAAGTAAACAAAATAAAAAAAGCACAAGTCAAACTGCATTACAGGCATCCACAGCAGTAACTTCCAAATGAGAAAATCAACTTACCCAAACTGACGGGATGGGAGCAGGTTATTCTGCCATTTTCTAGATCTTTGAGTTGCACATCAAACCTGGGGCTGATCACTCCACACTACAAAAACAGCAAAAACTCCAACATTCATCAGGGGTTAACATGCCTTCCCACATAATGCAGCCTCCAGACTGGCAGAGAGTGCAATGGCGTGCCTCCTAGAACCAAAGATTTTAGCTACACACATACACCCGAGGTCTTCGCTAACACAAGGCAATGTTACCTAAAAACAAAAACTGGAACCCCTCTAACTTCATGTGACTTTCTGCTCTCAAGCAGACATGCAGTTTAAATCCATTAATCTGACTAAACTGTTTCTGCCACTTCCTATGTATACGATCACATGCAAGCTACTACAGAGCTACTTGGACAAAGGTAAGACACAGGAAGTATGTCAACTAGCAGGCATTAAAATTAATACCATAAGTACAGCGAGAAATGACTTGCCCATAACACCATACCTGTTACACAGTAACCATCAAGTGGGAGTAAATTCATTATCACCAAACATGACTGGGTGTTTAAGTCTTAATCACAGATTAAGTACTCATTGTGTCAGATCAAATCTTAAACTGCTTTACTAGAACTCAATCAGGTGACAATAAAACTTATTAGAAGAGAACTATCATCATTTCTAAGAAGAAATCAAGGCTATGACTTGCCAAAGCCTCACAACTTTAAAGTAGAGAAACCCAGATTTGAACTCAGTCTCTTACCAGGGAAGATTTCCAAACTGAGCTTCCCCAGAAGCCAATCAGAAGTCATTCTTGGCCATAGAGGGGATTCATATGCATGCGCTAAGTCAAAACAGCCAACACTAAAGGGCATACAATTGTGCTGTCTTTCAGACGGCCTCAGCTCTCACACACCTCTCAGGAAAGAGGTGTTCCTAACACACACTGTGGCAACACAGAAGCTAACCCAAGAGTCAAACTGCTTGGAAACGGAGACAATTACTACTGCCATTAAGTAAACAAAATAAAAAAAGCACAAGTCAAACTGCATTACAGGCATCCACAGCAGTAACTTCCAAATGAGAAAATCAACTTACCCAAACTGACGGGATGGGAGCAGGTTATTCTGCCATTTTTCTAGATCTTTGAGTTGCACATCAAACCTGGGGCTGATCACTCCACACTACAAAAAAACAGCAAAAAACGCTGCTCACACTTCAATAAGAGCAAAACAGTAACGTAAAAAGCATTTATAACTTAGCAGTCATAGAAACTAACCAACTCAGCATTTAATGGGTAATGATTTTGTACAATCTTTGATATAAATGCAATCTGAAAAACAATTAAGACTGCCTACTTAGAAAGAAAAAGCAAACTACTGAAAACATCAACAGAATAGGCAGAATAGAAGGCAATACATGGCAAAGCAACCTTCCAGCCGGCAGAGCTGTCCCAGCCATACAAATAGCCAGACTTTAAAGACTGAAGACATCAAGTCTCAGCTGCATATGAGCCCCACCCCCCTACAAATCACTAGCACCCTTCCCAAGATGCTCTGCATGCTTAGTAGCTTAGTCGTGTCCGACTCTTTGGGGCCCTATGGACCACAGCCTGCCAGGTTCTTCTGTCCATGGAATTCTCCAGAGAATACTAGAGTGGGGTGCCATGCCCTCCTCCAGCAGATCCCTACCCAGGTGCTGAACTGGCATCTCCTACACTGGCAGACAGGCTTTTTACCACTAGAGCCACCTGGGAAGCCTCCAAGATGTTTCATAGTAAACTAAAGGAGACTACAGGATTTGAATTATTGAAGCCTTTGGAACAGTCAACATTTCACTTCCCCAGGCAGATTTGAACCCACAGAAACTGAAGAGGGACCTCTCAGGTTGAAGTGCCTCCTGGCAGGAAGCCTACTCTGGTTCTCTTTAACATCATCCTATGAGATACATCCTATGGAAAAGACCCTGATACTGGGGGAGGCTGAAGGCAAGAGAAGGGACGAGACGTCTGGATGGCATCACCGACTCAATGGACATGAGTTTGAGCAAACTCTGGAGATGAAGGACAGGGAAGCCTGGCGTGCTGCGGGCCATGGGGTCACAAAGAGTCAGACAAGACTGAGCTACTGAACAACAATGGGCTACAAATGTCACTTGACTGTCACGGGCAATACCACACTGGATAGAAGCAACACTGGGATAGGTCGACGATTTCAAATTCGCCAATGTAACCTATAGAATACAACTGACTGTATTAAAAGTAACTTTTAATACAGCAATGCCACACTGGATAGAAGCAACACTGCGACAGGACAAGGCTAAACCCAAGCAAGCAAGCTACAAAGACCTGAGGCCTCTATGCTACCACCCCCAGGTTTTATTCCAGCAGCAAAAACCCCTTCCATTCAGCTAGTGGAATGCCAGCACATCTGCTCTCAAGCCACACGAATCTAAGCTATGATTAAGGCAAGAAACTTCTTAATCTTGTCTTTAAACACTATCTTATTTCCCAACAGCATTACATGTGTACAATAAGGTATACCCATGTCTTTCACGAAGAAAACTGAGGCAAGAATGCCTTACAAAGAAAACTGAAACACAGGACACTCCTCAAACTGTTTTTTAACATCCAACAAATCTGCAGACAGCTTTCAAATGTGCTATAGGCTACAGAGTGGAACCAGCTCTTCCACTGCCCTCCAGCAGGACTGTACCTCAACTTCCCAACTAATAAACAGGAGGGACACACCTTCTACTTTAAACACAAGAACACATTGAGAGGATCAGAGTAAGAAAAGCGAATCAAAACCCTTCCCTGGGATTGGTATCTAATTGTTATGATCGAGTGAGGTTCAGATCCCAAATTTCCTTCAAAAACCCTTCAAAGGCTTCATTCACATCCGGTAATTTTCATCTGACACGAAGTATCTATCCACATAAGCAGTATATTCGCTATGTAAGAAAGCAACTTCGTAAAACACATACTGTTGGACTAAGAAATGACCTTATTAATCTGGCATCTGCCATTAATCACTCTTTCTTGGCTCATTTACCCCACTGAGTATAGGATCTCAGATCCCTTGTAAATCTGAAAGCCTCAAACATTAACACAGAAAGCAAAGCAGCGGCTCAGAGACCAGCCCTCACAACTGGCTTACAAATACCTATCCCCCAAACTGATGCAATCCACAATGTTGAAAAACAAAAACGGCTTCCCCTGGTGGTCCAGTGGGTAGGGATACCGCCTTGCAGTGCAAGGGGCGCCGGTTGGATCCCTGGTCTGGGAAGATCCCACGTGCCGCGGAGCTGCTGGACCGATGTGTCCAATCACCGAGCCAGAGCTCTGGAGCGCATGCGGCCAGAGCCAGCGCTCTGGAGTGACAGACGCCACCGCGATGGGAGGCCCACAGGAGCCAAAGAACAAAGATGGATGAAAATACAGAAATGAAAGACCAATAGAAGTGGCCCGCCCGCTCCCCTCCCTCCCCAACCCGACCCCCGCCCAAAATAAATAAATAAAAATTTTTTAAAAATTATATATATAAAAAAATCAAACAAATTCAGTAAATTATTGCCTAAAGGTCAAATTGATAGGGAGCAGACGACAAAAATTATGTAGCCTAGTGCCTTGAACATCCAGGAGGCGATATCCAGCACCACCCTGCCAACTCCTTCAGACACCTTCTATTCACAAACACTAGCTCAACTCACAATTCTACCTGGAAGTTACACAAAACTTAATCATTCCAATCAATTCCTAATCTTCTTAACCTAGCTAGGTGAAGCAAGCACACTACCTTATCAGAAGTAGATACACGGACACCACTGCCCTCCAGCAGGACTGTACCTCAACTTCCCAACTAATAAACAGGAGGGACACACCTTCTACTTTAAACACAAGAACACATTGAGAGGATCAGAGTAAGAAAAGCGAATCAAAACCCTTCCCTGGGATTGGTATCTAATTGTTATGATCGAGTGAGGTTCAGATCCCAAATTTCCTTCAAAAACCCTTCAAAGGCTTCATTCACATCCGGTAATTTTCATCTGACACGAAGTATCTATCCACATAAGCAGTATATTCGCTATGTAAGAAAGCAACTTCGTAAAACACATACTGTTGGACTAAGAAATGACCTTATTAATCTGGCATCTGCCATTAATCACTCTTTCTTGGCTCATTTACCCCACTGAGTATAGGATCTCAGATCCCTTGTAAATCTGAAAGCCTCAAACATTAACACAGAAAGCAAAGCAGCGGCTCAGAGACCAGCCCTCACAACTGGCTTACAAATACCTATCCCCCAAACTGATGCAATCCACAATGTTGAAAAACAAAAACGGCTTCCCCTGGTGGTCCAGTGGGTAGGGATACCGCCTTGCAGTGCAAGGGGCGCCGGTTGGATCCCTGGCCTGGGAAGATCCCACGTGCCGCGGAGCTGCTGGACCGATGTGTCCAATCACCGAGCCAGAGCTCTGGAGCGCATGCGCCCAGAGCCAGCGCTCTGGAGTGACAGACGCCACCGCGATGGGAGGCCCACAGGAGCCAAAGAACAAAGATGGATGAAAATACAGAAATGAAAGACCAATAGAAGTGGCCCGCCCGCTCCCCTCCCTCCCCAACCCGACCCCCGCCCAAAATAAATAAATAAAAATTTTAAAAAAATTATATATATAAAAAAATCAAACAAATTCAGTAAATTATTGCCTAAAGGTCAAATTGATAGGGAGCAGACGACAAAAATTATGTAGCCTAGTGCCTTGAACATCCAGGAGGCGATATCCAGCACCCTGCCAACTCCTTCAGACACCTTCTATTCACAAACACTAGCTCAACTCACAATTCTACCTGGAAGTTACACAAAACTTAATCATTCCAATCAATTCCTAATCTTCTTAACCTAGCTAGGTGAAGCAAGCACACTACCTTATTTTACAAGGACAGTTACAATTTAGGCCATTCTGAAGATTCTTAATTGTGGGAAGCTAGTGAATTCTTACCTTGTTTAGCCTGCCTGTTAGGTTCACGACAATTTTCCCAGCCCTGTGATCATCGATGATTTCAAATTCGCCAATGTAACCTATGGAACACAGCTGGCTGTATTAAAAGTAATTTCTAAAATGTAAGGAGCAACACCCACAACAATCCACCCTGCAATTTCAAAAAGGGAGTTATCTCCATGCTTTTTCATAGCTTCCCACTCCCAAAGGCTACCTAGTGTCTAGGACACTCAACAACCCCTTCCACACCACAGAGTTCTTAGAAGAGCTCAGGGCCCTTTCAATGCCACATTGCGGCTGCAATCATTACTCCAAGGCCAGTTCAGCTGCCCAACACAGCAAGGCACAAACCCCCTCCTCCTTTCAACTCTCCTACCCTCCTCAGTAGGTTAAACAGCATCACTTCTCCAGGCCTATCCTGTCCACAGTCCCCATCAATTGCATTACTTAACAGGAGTGACTGCCCATTTTGCTTCCCTCCCAAGCCTCTCTATAAATTTCTATACCACGCCATAGCATATCTCAAAACATAAAACAGCAGGACACTTACCATGCTTCATCATCACAGTTAGAAACCTGACGATAACTTTGGAGCATGGCCTAATAAGCACCTGGCGTTTGCCTCTCTTCTCGGCATTGTTGATACTCTTCAGAGCATCAGCCAGGACATTCATGCGCACCATCGTGGCTGTTCAAGGGGAAAAAAGGGGGCTTGACCGGCACTGCCATTAACAGGCACCCTATCATTTCACTGAGAACACATCCCTTCCTTTCTGCCTTTATCATGAGGAAGCTTCCCATTTGCTAAGCAGACTGACTCCCCAGTAACTCCAGGAGAATGTCGACTACCACCATGAGAACACCTGCCATGCAGGCTATTCAGAATGGGAGGTGAGAAGCAAACGTCAAACTCACACTGTCCTTGGGACTTCCCTGATGGTCCAATGGCTAAGATTCCAAGCTCCCAATACAAGGGACCTGGGTTGGATCCCTGGTCAGGGAATTAGATCCCACCTGCTGCCCCAAAAATAGGTGAAGCAAGCACACTACCTTATTTTACAAGGACAGTTACAATTTAGGCCATTCTGAAGATTCTTAATTGTGGGAAGCTAGTGAATTCTTACCTTGTTTAGCCTGCCTGTTAGGTTCACGACAATTTTCCCAGCCCTGTGATCATCGATGATTTCAAATTCGCCAATGTAACCTATGGAACACAGCTGGCTGTATTAAAAGTAATTTCTAAAATGTAAGGAGCAACACCCACAACAATCCACCCTGCAATTTCAAAAAGGGAGTTATCTCCTTGCTTTTTCATAGCTTCCCACTCCCAAAGGCTACCTAGTGTCTAGGACACTCAACAACCCCTTCCACACCACAGAGTTCTTAGAAGAGCTCAGGGCCCTTTCAATGCCACATTGCGGCTGCAATCATTACTCCAAGGCCAGTTCAGCTGCCCAACACAGCAAGGCACAAACCCCCTCCTCCTTTCAGCTCTCCTACCCTCCTCAGTAGGTTAAACAGCATCACTTCTCCAGGCCTATCCTGTCCACAGTCCCCATCAATTGCATTACTTAACAGGAGTGACTGCCCATTTTGCTTCCCTCCCAAGCCTCTCTATAAATTTCTATACCACGCCATAGCATATCTCAAAACACAAAACAGCAGGACACTTACCATGCTTCATCATCACAGTTAGAAACCTGACGATAACTTTGGAGCATGGCCTAATAAGCACCTGGCGTTTGCCTCTCTTCTCGGCATTGTTGATACTCTTCAGAGCATCAGCCAGGACATTCATGCGCACCATCGTGGCTGTTCAAGGGGGAAAAAAAAAGGGAGCTTGACCGGCACTGCCATTAACAGGCACCCTATCATTTCACTGAGAACACATCCCTTCCTTTCTGCCTTTATCATGAGGAAGCTTCCCATTTGCTAAGCAGACTGACTCCCCAGTAACTCCAGGAGAATGTCGACTACCACCATGAGAACACCTGCCATGCAGGCTATTCAGAATGGGAGGTGAGAAGCAAACGTCAAACTCACACTGTCCTTGGGACTTCCCTGATGGTCCAATGGCTAAGATTCCAAGCTCCCAATACAAGGGACCTGGGTTGGATCCCTGGTCAGGGAATTAGATCCCACCTGCTGCAACAAACATCAAAGATCCCACAAGCTGTACCTAAGACCAGGTCAGCCAAATAAAGATTTAAAAAAAAAAAAAAACTGCCTTTTAAACCAACACAGAGTCAGCCCTGTCCTAGCAACCACGAGGTACTACCAACTTTCCCTCAACACCGAGAACTACTGTATTAAAATATCCCTCCTTGGGCCGTCTACAAGCATGCCCCGAAAGAGGATCACAGCAGTAAATAGGAACATTTCACATGTACCCGGGCAGGACTTTTATCTCAATGGACACAAACTCCATCTAATACAAGGTTTGAAAGCTAAGAACAGACGCATGTCTCAAAACGACAACAGTAAGGATTCAACCTGCTTCCTTAAGCTCAACACAATGTCTTTCTTGAGATGAAACCCTGGAGCCCAGACGACCCAGGTTCGTTCCCAGCAAAAGCCCACCACAGTAAAGATGCCGTTTCCTGTCCGGAGGGTCCTCCTTCTCCCAAGCTCCCGGGGCGGCCACAGTAACGGGAAGCTGCACGGTCCAACAACGCCACGGCCCTCCGGTGCTTCTGGGGGCCAAGAAGCTGCCTCAACCACTAGTGGGGAAGTCCTGGCGCCGCCCCAAGAGTCGAAAGCCCCCGGTTCCACAAGGGCTGCGGCCTGCGCCCCAGGGGCCGAGCTCTCCAGCGCAGAGCATGGGATAGCCGAGCATGACTCTCCCCTCTGCCTGCCCCGAGCCCCACAAGGCTGGTATCCCCGGCCGAGGAGGCTTCCGACAGCCTCGGTGGGCACGGAACCCGAGTCCAGCACCACGGGATGGCATCGATAGTCGACAGATGACGTTGGATAGCTCAGAGAGAGGTACTCACCGGCACGGAAAGATGGCGGAAAGAGGACGGGAGGGGCGAGCGCACCGAATTATGGGTTACGGGTCCAGTCATCGCGAGACTTTCAAAGCCCCGCCAAAAACAAAAAGAGGATTGCCTAGCGGAAGGAGGCGGAGGAAGGGGCGGAGCCTCCTCGGGGTAGGTAGTAGAGAGTCGATGGACTCGGACTTCCGAGGCGCGGCGAGGGAGAGTCCGCGAGCAGGTGTGCGGCATTAACCTAGTTTCCACTCCTTTCTATCTCTTAATCGGTAAAAAGGAGAAACTGACAAGGGCCTAGATACTTGTTAATTTTTATTTCAGTGACTGTTGACTATTTAGAGTGAATTTTGATACGTGCGTATTTACAGTATCTCTAGAAGAACCCACGGGAAATCGGCAATCGCCTCAAGGAAGGGCGGTAGAAGTGGGATGTAAGACTTGTTTTTCTCCCTGTTGTTGCTTAGTCGCTAGCTAAGTCGTGTCGGACTCTGCGACCCCAGGGACTGTGGCCCGCAAGGCTCCTGTCCATGGGAAGTATTAGAGTGAGTTGCTCTTTGCTTCTCCAGGGGATCTTCCCCTCCCAGGGACTGAACCTGGATCTCATGCACTGGCGAATTCTTTACCAATGAGCCACCAGGGTAGACCTTTCTCTACATACAATTTCTTTTTAAAAAAAAAAATGATTTATTTTTATTGTTGTTGCTCTGGATCTTACTGCGCGTGGGCTTTCTCTAGTTGGGGCGAGCAGGGGCTACTTTTCTTTGTGGTGTGCAGGTTTCTCATTGCGATTGCTGTTAAGCCTGGCCTTTAGCCGCGCAGGCTCAGTAGTTGTGGTGCACCAGGCTTAGTTGCTGTACGGTGTGAAATGGCTGCCCTAAGGGAAAGTGTATAATAACCACCTCAAGGCGTCTAAAGAGCCTAAACTATATGCTGTATTGCTTGTGCAATCTAGATTTGCATAACCGCATATTTCTGGCTTCT
This sequence comes from Tragulus kanchil, assembly GCA_022376925.1. NCBI lineage: Eukaryota > Metazoa > Chordata > Mammalia > Artiodactyla > Tragulidae > Tragulus > Tragulus kanchil. Next base: position 109,632,493 of record JAIOJX010000002.1, on the reverse strand, counting down.
GTATCTCCGTCGAGAGACCAGCTTGCCTGCTCAACTCACATACTTGTCGCTGTATGTTTCGCTGTCCACACATGATTGATTCCCCTCCAAAAAAAGTATGCCGCGGACGTGGCTGTTGCCAGGTCCGCGAGAAAGTGTAGGGTTCTGCCTTAAAAGACCGCCTCAATCGGAGGTCGGAGTCCTCGCGGAGAACTCAGTTCGAAAGTGAGCGGTCGCTGGCCAGCTTAATAAACCTCCTTTTGTTAACCACCTGGAGAGTTGGGTGCTTTATTGAGCTCAACTCATAACATTCGGGGGCTCAGTTCTATTATCTGCCCCAGTCGGCCTTGTCGGAGGCCGCTGGATCACCGAGGACCAACCCTTCCGGACGACCAACAGAGCTCCTTGCTCCGGCCACGGGAACCTGATAAGACCAGCACCCAGGGTTCTGGCCGAGTCTACAATGCCATAGAATGTAATTACGAGGTTCCGGGTTTCTGTAAATCCTCCGGAGGTAAGTCTGTCTGTGGCGTGCGCATTTCTGGTTGGGCTAGTGGGAGGCTGGAAGTGGGAGGCTGGACGCAGCATCAATTCCCACACCCAAGGTTTTGGCGAGATGTCGCCAAGCCACCTGGACTGTCTCCTTAACTTCTATTCTTGCCGCCGTCTTTTGTTTAAGCATGTGTTATTCTTTGTCTGTCTTTGTCATGGATCAAACCTGTTCTAACCCCTCAACCCCCTTGCAGCTGGTCCTGAGTCATTTTAAAGATTTCCGGGAAGCTGCTCGTCAATCCGGAGATTGCATTTACAAAGGGAAACTAACCATCTTTGTTCCTTACAGTGGCCCACGTTCGGTGTAGATTGGCCCTCTGACGGGTCCTTTGATTCAACTGCTGTCATCCAGGTCCAAAATGTTGTTTTCGGGACTCCAGGCCACCCAGACCAGATTCCCTACATTGTTGCCTGGAGACTCCTGGTCGAGGACCCCCCTTCCTGGATGAAGGGGGCCCCGACCCAAGGTTTTTACAAGGTGTCTGTCCTCGTCTCCAGAGAAGCCTCTTCTAAAAGACCCCTGGTTCTTCAGGCCCCACTGGAGGATGCTGACATCCCGCCGCCCTATAACGTTGGGTGGCACCACGGTGATGAGAGCCCCCTAAGCCCGGCCCATACGCATAGTGGATCCTCTTATCAACCCCAATCCATGTACTCACCGGTCCCACCCTTGTCCCCCCCCACCCCCCACAGCCCCCTTCTCCCTATCCTCCTCTTCAGAGCCAGTCTGTCAGTCCCAACTCGTCCTCGGGTCCCAAAGAAGAAGACCCTGATCCAGAGCAGCCTCCTCCCATTCTCCCTTTGCGACAGGCCCCCACGGTGGGAGGAGACCCCAACACAGGCCCCAGTCCCTTCATGGTCTATGTTCCCTTCTCTACTAGTGACTTATACAACTGGAGAAACCCAAACCCCCCCTTCTCTGAAAAACCACAAGGTCTGATTTCTTTGCTGGAAACTGTCTTCTTTACCCACCAGCCCACCTGGGACAACTGTCAGCAACTCCTCGAAACTCTGTTTACCTCTGAAGAGAGGAAACATATCCTCCTGGAAGCCAGAAAGCTTGTCCTGGGGCCAGATGGCAGACCTGCAGAGGCTCCACAACTGGAACATGTTTTTCTTGCTTAAAGACCAAACTGGGATCCTAACTCCGGCCAAGGTAGGGAGTCTCTCACCACCTATTGCCGGACTCTTCTGGGAGGTCTCCGAGCCGCTGCAAGGTGGCCCAGAAATTTGTCTAAAGTAACTGAAGTAGTACAGGGCTCAGGAGAATCCCCCGTGGCTTTTCTTTAACAACTCCTGGATGCCTATCGGACCTATACCCCGATAGATCCAGAAGCCCCAGAAAACCATTAGGTACTTAATATTGCCTTTGTTTCCCAGTCTGCTCCAGATATTAGAAAATAATTGTAAATAGTTGAAGGCTTTCAGGATGAATTATTGTCTGAGTTGATAGAGATAGCACAAAAGGTCTTTGACAGTAGAGAAGAAACACAAGCAGAAAAAATGGCTAAAGTTGTGATAGCAGCCCTAGGGGAAACAAAACCAAGACAAAGGGGTACAGAGAGTGCAAAAAAAAAAAAAAAAAGATCCCCTTCGAAAAGGACTAATGTGTATATTGCAAAGAGATAGGACATTGGAAAAACAAATGCCCCAATAAGAAGTCTAGGACAACGCCAGTGCTCCAGCTGGGGGTTGATTGACGAGGCCAGGGCTCTGTCACCCGCCCCCCAAAGCCCATGGTTAAACTGACTGTAGGGGGCAAACTCATGAACTTCTTGGTGGACACCAGGGCCACCTATTCAGTCAAGGACCTTCAACAAGTGGGCGGCCCCCTAACCAACAAAACAACTCTGGTCCAACGGACAACCAGTACTCAACTCCGCTCCTGGACCATAGACCAGACAGTAGATTTAGGAAAAAGAACCATCACCCACTCGTTCCTAGTGATGCCAGAATGCTCACATCTGCTCCTGGGATGAGACTTGCTATGGGCCTCTGTTAACTTTGAAAAAGCCTCCATAGACATGGACCTCAAAAGCCCGGAAGAAACCAACAAAATACTCCTGACCCTACCCCTGGGGGAAGAATACTTGTTAGTGGTACTTGTTGTAGTACAGCTACAGACTGAATATCTGGGGTACGGGCAGAAACTAATCCTCCGGGTCTGGCTGCACACCAACCTCCAGTGATAGTCCCACTCAAGAGCCTAGCAACTTCCAGTCCAAGTAAAACAATACCCCCAGTCAACAGAGGCCAGAAAAGGAATAGCGGTCCACATCAGGTGGCTCCAGCAGGCTGGAATATTGGTCCCCTGTCATTCTCCCTGGAATACCCCTTTACTTCCGGTAAAAAAAGACAGGGACAGGAGACTATAGACCAGTACAAAACTTAAGGGAAGTTAACAAGTGGGTTGAAGATATACATCCCACCATCCCCAATTCATATTCCCTCCTGAGTGGACTTCCACTTGAGGGACAGGTGTCTACAGTACTGGACCTGACAAATGCTTTCTTTAGCATTCCTCTAGCCAAAGTAAGTCAACCCTTGTTCACCTTCGAGTGGACTGATCCAGAAAAGGGTGAAAACGGCCAATTAACCTGGACACGCCTTCCCCAAGGGTTCAAAAACTCTCCCACCTTATTTGAGGAGACCCTCCGTCAAGACCTCTGGGACTTCCAGCATGAAAACCCAGGAATAACCCTCCTCCAGTAAGTGGATCACCTCCTGCTGGCTGCAGACTCTAAGGAAAACTGCCTCCAAGCCACCAGAAATCTACTATAGACACTGCAGGTGCTGGGCTATTGGGTATCTGTCAGGAAGGCACAACTCTGCACCTCTCGAGTGACCTACCTAGGATATATCCTCCAACAAGGTAAGAGGGCCCTATCCAAGCAACGCGTGCAAGCCGTCACCTACATCCCAGTACCCAAAAGCAAAAGGCAGGTTCGAGGATCCCTGGGGGCTGTGGGATATTGCCGTTTATGGATTCCCAGACTCGCTGAGATTGCCAAGCCCCTCTACGCCATCACAAAAGGGCCCGAAAAAGACTTTAATTGGACCAGAGAGGGAGAACAAGCCTTCCAATCCCTGAAATGTGCCCTAATATCAGCCCTGCCATTATGCCTGCCTGATATGAAGAAACCTTTCCACCTGTATGTGGATAAAAGACAAGGGACTGCTCGGGGAGTCCTAACTCAAAGACGAGGCCCCTGGAACAGGCCAGTAGCCTACCTATCAAAGAAATTAGACCCTGTGGCTGCCCGATGGCCTTCGTGCCTGAGAGCAGTAGCCATGGCTATGCTTGTGCGAGATGCCAACAAGCTGACTCTGAGCCAAGATCTGCTGGTTACAGCCCCCCGTGCAGTAGAAGCCTCCTCCGAGGCACCCCCTACAGGTGGATGTCCAACTCCCGGATAACCCATTACCAAACCTTGCTTCTAGATCAGCCCTGCATTAAATTTCAACAAACGAGAGCAGTGAACCCTGCTACACTGCTGCCCCAGATCGGGACAACTGAGCTGCAACACAATTGTCTAGAGCTAGCCAACAACCTCCAAGGACTGTGGGAAGATCTGATAGATATCCCTTGGCCACAGTCCCACTAACCTTGTCCTCAGACAGCAGCAGCTTCATGCACAACGGAATCAGGTATGCAGGGGCTGCAGTGGTAATGCTGCAAGAAACTCTGTGGGCCAGACCACTACCCCAGGGGACGTTGGCACAAAAAGTCGAATCGGTCGCTCTGAGAGAGGCTTTAAAGCTAGGGGCCGAAAAGACTGCAAACATCTATACAGATAGCTGATATGCATTTGCCACTGCCCATGTACATGGGGCTATATATAGAGAAAGAGGACTCCTTGACAGCCGAAGGAAAAGACATTAAAAACAAAACTGAAATCCTAGACCTCTTAGTGACCATCTGGGCCCCTGATAAGGTGGCAATAATCCACTGCCCCAGCCACCAAAAAGAGGAGTCTGAGATGGATACAAAACCTAGGATATATCCTCCAACAAGGTAAGAGGGCCCTATCCAAGCAACGCTGCAAGCCGTCACCTACATCCCAGTACCCAAAAGCAAAAGGCAGGTTCGAGGATCCCTGGGGGCTGTGGGATATTGCCGTTTATGGATTCCCAGACTCGCTGAGATTGCCAAGCCCCTCTACGCCATCACAAAAGGGCCCGAAAAAGACTTTAATTGGACCAGAGAGGGAGAACAAGCCTTCCAATCCCTGAAATGTGCCCTAATATCAGCCCTGCCATTATGCCTGCCTGATATGAAGAAACCTTTCCACCTGTATGTGGATAAAAGACAAGGGACTGCTCGGGGAGTCCTAACTCAAAGACGAGGCCCCTGGAACAGGCCAGTAGCCTACCTATCAAAGAAATTAGACCCTGTGGCTGCCCGATGGCCTTCGTGCCTGAGAGCAGTAGCCATGGCTATGCTTGTGCGAGATGCCAACAAGCTGACTCTGAGCCAAGATCTGCTGGTTACAGCCCCCCGTGCAGTAGAAGCCTCCTCCGAGGCACCCCCTACAGGTGGATGTCCAACTCCCGGATAACCCATTACCAAACCTTGCTTCTAGATCAGCCCTGCATTAAATTTCAACAAACGAGAGCAGTGAACCCTGCTACACTGCTGCCCGAGATCGGGACAACTGAGCTGCAACACAATTGTCTAGAGCTAGCCAACAACCTCCAAGGACTGTGGGAAGATCTGATAGATATCCCTTGGCCACAGTCCCACTAACCTTGTCCTCAGACAGCAGCAGCTTCATGCACAACGGAATCAGGTATGCAGGGGCTGCAGTGGTAATGCTGCAAGAAACTCTGTGGGCCAGACCACTACCCCAGGGGACGTTGGCACAAAAAGTCGAATCGGTCGCTCTGAGAGAGGCTTTAAAGCTAGGGGCCGAAAAGACTGCAAACATCTATACAGATAGCTGATATGCATTTGCCACTGCCCATGTACATGGGGCTATATATAGAGAAAGAGGACTCCTTGACAGCCGAAGGAAAAGACATTAAAAACAAAACTGAAATCCTAGACCTCTTAGTGACCATCTGGGCCCCTGATAAGGTGGCAATAATCCACTGCCCCAGCCACCAAAAAGAGGAGTCTGAGATGGATACAAAAGCTCTGGTACATATATATACAATGGAATACTACACAGCTGTAAAAAGAAATGCAGAAGAATCACCTCTGATCAGGTGGCTGGATCTAGAACCTATCATAAAAAGTGAAGTCAGTCAGAAAGAGAAGGACAAATACAGTATATTAACACATATATATGGAATCTAGTAGGATGGTGATGATGGCACACGCAGTGAAGCGACAGAAAGACAGACATGGACAGTGGATATAAATAGCTACAGTCATTGCTCTGTGAGAAAAGGGGATCCTTCAGGGGTGCTGTGTGACGGTCTGGAGGGGTGGGATGGGGGGGATATACATATGACTAATCTGGGAACATACATATCTGTAAACAACAAAACTCTGTAAAAGTTAAAAGCAAAATAAAGGTTAAAAAAAAAAAAAGTGAAGTCAGTCAGAAGAAGGACAAGTACAATATACTAACACATATATATGGAATCTAGTAGGATGGTGATGATGGCACATGCAGTGAAGCGATGGAGAGACAGACATAGACAGTGAACATGGACCTTGTGGGGAATGAACAGTGGGTGGGAGGCGTAAAGGAAGTAACATGAAGGCCTGTACTATCATATGTGAAGAAAATAGCTATAGTCATTGCTCTGTGAGAAAAGGAGATCCTGCAGGGATGCTGTGTGACGGTCTGGAGGGGTGGGATGGGGGGGATATACATATGACTAATCTGGGAACATACATATCTGTAAACAACAAAACTCTGTAAAAGTTAAAAGTAAAATAAAGGATAAAAAAAAAAAAAGTGAAGTCAGTCAGAAGAAGGACAAGTACAATATACTAACACATATATATGGAATCTAGTAGGATGGTGATGATGGCACATGCAGTGAAGCGATGGAGAGACAGACATAGACAGTGAACATGGACCTTGTGGGGAATGAACAGTGGGTGGGAGGCGTAAAGGAAGTAACATGAAGGCCTGTACTATCATATGTGAAGAAAATAGCTATAGTCATTGCTCTGTGAGAAAAGGAGATCCTGCAGCTGTAAATGAGGGGGATATACATATGACTAATCTGGGATCATACATATCTGTAAACAACAAAACTCTGTAAAAGTTAAAAGTAAAATAAAAGCTAAAAAAAAAAAGAGGATTCTGAGGAGGCAAGGGGCAACCTACTGACTGACCAAGCAGCCACGTGTTTGCTGACCCTACTCCCGCCAGTGCTGCCTGACTCCCCTGTCTACTCTGAGGACGATCTCCAAACCACTCAGAGACTTAAGACCAATACAGGACCTCGGGGATGGCTCCTCCTCCAGGACGGCAGAATTTTTCTTCCTCAAGCACTCAGCAATCGACTGATACAACAGCTCCATGAAGACACCACCTAGGAAAAACTAAGCTAACTGAACTAATCAGAAAAGAGTTCTTCCTCCCTCACCTAGACCAGCTCACCCAAGAGACCTTAGAAAGATGTTTAGTCTGCCAACAAACCAACAACACTAAGGTCAGTATGGCCACAGCAGGGGTCCGGGACCATAGACTAACCCCTGGCAAACACTGGGAAATTGACTTCACGGAAATCAAGCCAGGTCAGTACCATTACAAGTATCTGCTAGTGTAAGGGTTAGGAGGGAAAGGGGCAGGGCACAATTTTTGAAAAGAATGACAGCCCAAGGACACAGCATAAACCCATTAGAATCAAATGAGTCCTAGATGGCAGACCAGACCTTGATCCTCAGTCAGCAAGCTAAATGACACACCCAGAGGCGCCATGACAGTTCCACCCCTCCCTAAAAGAGCTGGAATAGCTCTCCCACTCATTAGCGTATGGAATTACCCAGACTATAAAAGCTAAGAACACCATGCTTTCGGGGCCACTGGATTTGCTCTGCCATGGCCCACACTCTGTCTGTGGAGTGTGCTTTCTCTGAATCTGAATAAATCCATTTCTTACCTATCACTTTGTCTCTCGCTAAATTCTTCCCTGCAAAGAGACATTAAGAACCTGAACCTCAGTGGGTCCAGACATTGGGTGAGTGATTTTAGTTACTAGGGTTTAGGCTGGGTTTGAGTCCCGGCCACGTGGGTTCAAGTCCCAAGCAGGGTCTCAGCTGGGTTCGAGTCCCGGCCGAAGTCCCAAACAGGGTCTAGGCTGGGTTCGAGTCCCCTGCGTGGGTTCAAGTCCCAAACAGGTTTGATTAAGTCTGGGCCCTGGGTTTAAGTCTCAAACTGAGGTTGAACACCTTCACTAGTCCTAGTGGACACATTCTCTGGATGGGTAGAATTCCCACTAGAACTGAGACAGCACAAATAGTTTAAAAGATCTTAATGAAAGCAGCCACGGGGGTTTGCTGACCCTACTCCCGCCAGTGCTGCCTGACGCCCCTGTCTACTCTGAGGACGATCTCCAAACCACTCAGAGACTTAAGACCAATACAGGACCTCGGGGATGGCTCCTCCTCCAGGACGGCAGAATTTTTCTTCCTCAAGCACTCAGCAATCGACTGATACAACAGCTCCATGAAGACACCACCTAGGAAAAACTAAGCTAACTGAACTAATCAGAAAAGAGTTCTTCCTCCCTCACCTAGACCAGCTCACCCAAGAGACCTTAGAAAGATGTTTAGTCTGCCAACAAACCAACAACACTAAGGTCAGTATGGCCACAGCAGGGGTCCGGGACCATAGACTAACCCCTGGCAAACACTGGGAAATTGACTTCACGGAAATCAAGCCAGGTCAGTACCATTACAAGTATCTGCTAGTGTAAGGGTTAGGAGGGAAAGGGGCAGGGCACAATTTTTGAAAAGAATGACAGCCCAAGGACACAGCATAAACCCATTAGAATCAAATGAGTCCTAGATGGCAGACCAGACCTTGATCCTCAGTCAGCAAGCTAAATGACACACCCAGAGGCGCCATGACAGTTCCACCCCTCCCTAAAAGAGCTGGAATAGCTCTCCCACTCATTAGCGTATGGAATTACCCAGACTATAAAAGCTAAGAACACCATGCTTTCGGGGCCACTGGATTTGCTCTGCCATGGCCCACACTCTGTCTGTGGAGTGTGCTTTCTCTGAATCTGAATAAATCCATTTCTTACCTATCACTTTGTCTCTCGCTAAATTCTTCCCTGCAAAGAGACATTAAGAACCTGAACCTCAGTGGGTCCAGACATTGGGTGAGTGATTTTAGTTACTAGGGTTTAGGCTGGGTTTGAGTCCCGGCCACGTGGGTTCAAGTCCCAAGCAGGGTCTCAGCTGGGTTCGAGTCCCGGCCGAAGTCCCAAACAGGGTCTAGGCTGGGTTCGAGTCCCGGCTGCGTGGGTTCAAGTCCCAAACAGGTTTGATTAAGTCTGGGCCCTGGGTTTAAGTCTCAAACTGAGGTTGAACACCTTCACTAGTCCTAGTGGACACATTCTCTGGATGGGTAGAATTTCCCACTAGAACTGAGACAGCACAAATAACTGTTTAAAAGATTCTTAATGAAATTATCCCGCGGTTCGGGCTGCTGAAAGGGGTTCAGAATGAAAGGGGTTCATAGGCAGAATTGGCAAGGAGAGGTTAGCGGGTCCCAAGGACAAGGAGGAGAAGAGGAAGGACAAGGAGAACTAAAGGCAAAGATCTTCAGTGTTGAAACTGAAAGTTTCTAGTCTTATATTAATCTGGGCATTTACATTAGAATGTCTCACCTAGCCCTGAGGCTTGGAGACTGTCCTAGTTAATCTCATGTTAGAGGGTGTGGGCCTAGAGGGCCTTTACAAGCTTAAGATATTCTTTTGATTTATTGTTTTGGTAACTGACTGGAAGATACAAATTGTCCTGCTTAAACTGGCAAAGGGGGATACACTTCTACCCCCCTTCCAGTGTCTATGCTGGAAGCTTTTCCCTATCCTTTCTTACTTTAATAAACTTTTCACTGCATGAAGCTCTGAGTGACCATCACCAAGTCTTTTGATCTCAATGTGAATTCTTCTCTATTGGAGATTAAGAATTCGATACTGTACATGGTAACCTACCATCATCTATCATCTATCACTACCTACATCTATAGGTTCTGATAATGGACCTGCCTTTACATCTAAGCTTACTAAAGGTATTACTAAGTCTCTGTAAACTAATTAGAAATTACATTGTGCATATTATCCCCAAAGCTCAAGACAGGTAAAAAGAATGAATCGACAAAAAAAAAGAAAAGAAAAAAAAATCAAAAAAAAAAAAAATGAATCGGACCTTAAAGGAGACCTTAACCAAATTGTCCATTGAGACCGGCGGGGGGTGGATGACACTCCTTCCCTTTGCCCTCCTTAGGGCACAATGCACTCCCTACACAAAAGGCTTAACCCCCTTTGAGATCTTGTTCAGCTGGCTGCCGCCAATACTTCCTAAACTGGGACTGGAGATAATGACCACCACCTCAAATCATAACCTGCTTCAGTCATTACAGGCTTCGCAGAGGGTCCAAAAAGCAATCGCTGGAGCGGTTTGTTCAGCCATACCGGAGCCTGTTCCTGCTGACTCACATCCATTCCAACCAGGCGACAAAGTGGAGATTAAGGGACACAAGGCGGAAGCCTTGGGGCCCAAATGGAAGGACTCCCACCTGGTGATCCTGACGACACCGACGGCAATAAAGGTGGATGGCATCCGCTCTTGGGTCCACCATTCCCAGGTAAAGAAAGCCACTGTTGACACAACTCCAGGACCACACTTGCCGAACAGAACAAAAGACGAGGAGCCTCCACAGGCTGAGAAATGGAGTCTCCAGACCCACCAAGGGACAAGATCCTCTAAAGATAAGACTCTACCGAGACTCATCTCCTGTACCCTAATGTTCTTGAACTGTCTCCTCACTTCCGTAGACTGTCAGGGGTTCTCTGGGTCCCAGTACGCCCCAGGAAACTTCTCTTAGGAACTGAGAGACACTGTCACCGGGACTGTAGTATCCACTTATAGCAGTGACACAGTCTATCTTTAGATTCGACCTGTGCAGCCCATGGCCAAAGCTAGGAAGTTATAAATCAGGAGGCCACATGGGCATATCAGGGCGCGTGATAGCCGAGAAATGTGATATGGCTGTAGTAATTTAAATTTTGAAAAATATATACAGACAACAAGATTCTATGCTTGCCCAGCTGACGGCCCAGACTTTTGCCACAGAAAAGGCGAATACCATTGTGCTACCTGGGAATGTGAAACTATCGTGCCCTAGATAAAAAAAGACCCATATATACACCTCAGGGGCTTCCCTGGTGGTCCAGTGGGTAAGGACACCACCTTGCAGTGCAAAGGGCACCGGTTCGACACCTGGCCTGGGAGGATCCCACGTGCCGCGGAGCGGCTAGACTGATGTGTCTAATCACTGAGCCGGAGCTCTGGGGCGCATGTGCCCAGGGCCGGCACTCAGTGACAACAGAGGCCACCGCGATGGGAGGCCCACAGGAGCCAAAGAACAAAGACGGATGAAAATAGAGAAATGAAAGACCAATAAAAGTGGCCTGCCCGTTCCCCTCCCTCCCCACCCCACCCCCCAAAAAGATAAATAAATAAAATAAATGTTTTTTTAAAAAAATATACACCTCAGCCAGCGAGGTAAACCCCAACATTCCACGACTGCTGTGGGGTGTGCTCAGTGAAGCACCCAACTCAGCTCTTGGTGGATGGAAAAGAAGTTTATTAGGCTGGCTTTACACCAGTGGGTCCAAGGCCTTCATTTAGCCAAGGACCCCGAGCAAAACTTGTGGCTCACATTTATACCTAAAGCCTACATGCACAAACCCATATCCCAAACTCCTGAGGTTGCTTAGGTACCATTAAAGAAAAAAACATGATTTGGTTGCCATCACAAAGGTACAATCAAACATCACCTAAGGATATCACTTAGCTTGTCTACCAAGAATTGATTAACTAAGATCACAAATGGTAATTTGTCTTGTGACAGATACTCATTTTCATGGCCAAGGGGAGGGGAGGCTTGGATACGAGGTTTCCCTGGTAAGGTTCTCATCAGCCCAGGAGGCCTAGTTGACAGTTAATTTTTCATCTCCATGGCTACCCAGTCCAAACACAGTCCAGAGTTCACTGAAAGTGTAAGATGGAGTCTTCTTCCTCAGGATGGAGTCAGTTCTGTTAAGGCAGCCAGCTTCTTTCTTCCTTCACCAGTACAGGTTACATTCAGTAAAGACTAACAGGGAATAATCAATGCTGACGGGGAGTAATTCAGTTTAACAAGTATATCACTTTTAGATAATGATCTTACAATCACTTACAGGTAAATCTAAGTAAATTATTTCATATTATATGTCCCCTTTTACAATGACCACCACGTGTGATCCTTTAAAACTGACTCTTCGTCATTGGGATGCTTTCTCCATCAGAAAGGTCTGGGGAACAGGAAAAACTTGGGGCCTTAGATTACACGTCTCAAGATTAGATCCTGAAAGGAGATTTACCATTCAGAGAAAGGCCCTACCACAGGTATTAAATCTAGTGGGAGCCAACCGAGACCTCATCGCCCCACCTCCCGAACCAACCCCTAGTGACAGCCCCCCAGATCTCCAAGATCAGCTGACCTTTCCCGAACAAGGTCAGTCTCTGCACATAAAAGTGGCCTGCCCGTTCCCTCCCTACCCCACCCCCAAAAGATAAATAAATAAAATAAATGTTTTTTTAAAAAAATATACACCTCAGCCAGCGAGGTAAACCCCAACATTCCACGACTGCTGTGGGGTGTGCTCAGTGAAGCACCCAACTCAGCTCTTGGTGGATGGAAAAGAAGTTTATTAGGCTGGCTTTACACCAGTGGGTCCAAGGCCTTCATTTAGCCAAGGACCCCGAGCAAAACTTGTGGCTCACATTTATACCTAAAGCCTACATGCACAAACCCATATCCCAAACTCCTGAGGTTGCTTAGGTACCATTAAAGAAAAAAACATGATTTGGTTGCCATCACAAAGGTACAATCAAACATCACCTAAGGATATCACTTAGCTTGTCTACCAAGAATTGATTAACTAAGATCACAAATGGTAATTTGTCTTGTGACAGATATTCATTTTCATGGCCAAGGGGAGGGGAGGCTTGGTTTCCCTGGTAAGGTTCTCATCAGCCCAGGAGCCCTAGTTGACAGTTAATTTTTCATCTCCATGGCTACCCAGTCCAAACACAGTCCAGAGTTCACTGAAAGTGTAAGATGGAGTCTTCTTCCTCAGGATGGAGTCAGTTCTGTTAAGGCAGCCAGCTTCTTTCTTCCTTCACCAGTACAGGTTACATTCAGTAAAGACTAACAGGGAATAATCAATGCTGACGGGGAGTAATTCAGTTTAACAAGTATATCACTTTTAGATAATGATCTTACAATCACTTACAGGTAAATCTAAGTAAATTATTTCATATTATATGTCCCCTTTTACAATGACCACCACGTGTAATCCTTTAAAACTGACTCTTCGTCATTGGGATGCTTTCTCCATCAGAAAGGTCTGGGGAACAGGAAAAACTTGGGGCCTTAGATTACACGTCTCAAGATTAGATCCTGAAAGGAGATTTACCATTCAGAGAAAGGCCCTACCACAGGTATTAAATCTAGTGGGAGCCAACCGAGACCTCATCGCCCCACCTCCCGAACCAACCCCTAGTGACAGCCCCCCAGATCTCCAAGATCAGCTGACCTTTCCCGAACAAGGTCAGTCTCTGCACAGGCCACAGACTCCGTTTTCTCTATGCTGACTGCTATTTACAGATTTGCTAATGCCACCAGACCTAACTTAACTAGTGACTGCTGGTTATGTTTAGATCCTCACCCACACTACTATGCAAGAATTGGAGTAAATTCTTCCAATGACACTAACTATAACCAAATCCAGGTGGCCAATTTGACCAAGGTATAGGAAAGAGGCCTATGTCCCTGGGGAAGACACCCCACCCAGACCCTGAGAGATTTACAAGGCTGAGGTACCTGTATAAATTCCCTGGCTTACAACTTAAACCAATCGCCCTATAAAGACTCCTGCTCCTCAGTCTTTAATATCTCTAAAATCAAAGACCCTGAAGACCCCCAGTCCCTCTTAGTGGCCCCCTCCACCACTTGGTTCGCCTACACTCTGGGACTTACTCCCTGTGTAACGCGTCAAATAATTCAAGAAGCCGAAAGCCCCGAATTATACATGCTGGTACATGTGCTCCCTCAGGTTTATATACACAGGGGAACTGAGGGAAGGGAACATCTGAACCTTGCCCAATTTACCAGAGTATGACAAGCAGCTCCCATCTTAGTGCCTCTACTTGTTGGCTGGGGAATAGCAGGCTCAACCACTATGGGAGCAGCCTCCCTGGTGGTAGGTGACCAACATCTCAGAGAACTGAGTCAACAAGTTGATAAAGATCTGAGCCTCTTAAAAAACTCTATATCCAGGCTTGAGCAACAAGTAAACTCCCTAGCAAAAGTCGTTCTCCAAAATAGGCGAGGCCTAGACCTGCTCTTCCTCAAACAAGGGGGTCTCTGCATGGCCTTGGGCAAAACCTGTTCCTTCTATGCTAACCAGTCAGGAATAACACGAGATACCCTAACACTCGTAAGAGACAACTTAAAGCAGAGGGACCTCCAAAGACAGGCGTCAGACAGCTGATTCCAGTCCCTATTTGCCTGGTCCCCCTGGCTCACAACCCTAACTTCTGCCATTGTGGGTCCTCTACTATTGCTACTGCTTGAGATAACAGTCGGGTCATGCATAATCAAGGCCATCTTAAACTATGTCAAAGAGAGGATACATACAGTTAAAAGAATGATCTTGAGGGCCCAGTACCATCCTTTGATTGTCAAAAGCAAGTCAAAGATTTAACTCAAGTAGCAACCAGAGAGGGGAATGTAAAATGGCTGCCATAAGGGAAAGTGTATAATAACCACCTCAAGGCATGTAAAGAGCCTAAACTATATGCTGTATTGCTTGTGTAATCTAGATTTGCATAATTGCATATTTCTGACTTCTGTATCTCTGTTGTGAGACTGGCTTGCTTGCTCAACTCACATACTTTGTCACTGTATGTTTTGCTGGTGCCACATGATTGATTCCCACGCAAGACCAGGATGCCGTGGAGGTGACTGTTGCCAGGTCCGCGAGAAAGTGTAGGGTTCTGCCTTAGAAGACCGCCTCAATCAGAGGTCGGAGTCCTCGCCGAGAACTCAGTTCGAAAGTGAGCGGTTGCTGGCCAGCTAAATAAACCTCCTTTTGTTAACCACCTGCAGAGTTGGGTGCTTTACTGAGCACACCTCATAACAACGGCATGTGGAATCCTCCCAGACCAGGGATCGAACTTGTTTCCCCTGCATTGACAGGCAGATTCTTATCCACTGTGCCACCACAGAAGTCCTCTATACAGTTTCTTTTTGCTTTTTGAAACTTGTGTATAGATTTTTTTTTTTCCCCAAAACAGTCTTCCATGCTCAGTCACTTCAGTCGTGGCCCACTCTTTGCAACCCTGAGAACTGTAGCCTGCCCGGCTCCTCTGTCCATGGGATTTTCCAGGCAAGAATACTGGAGTAGGTTGCCCTGTCCTCCTCCAGGGGAATCTTCCAGACCCAGGGTTGAAACCCCTGTCTCTTACATCTACATTGTCAGGCGGGCTCTTTACCACTAGCACCACCTGGCCAGTAAAATATATTTTTTAATGAATGCTTTCTTTTTGACTCTCTTTAAGTATTAGACATTATTTACTGGAGTTCCAGACGTTTTTTTCCGAGTTCTGAGATACAGACACAGTTTGAAAGCAACCCACAAATATTGTTGTTGCTGTTTTTAAATTTTCATCCATCTTTATTCTTCAACCTGTGTGGGCCTCCCATTGCAGTGGCCTCCCGTTGCAGAGCACCAGCTCTGGGTGCATGTGTTTCAGAGCGCTGGCTCGTAACTGGACACACGGCCCATCTGCTCCACAGCACATGGGATCTTCCTGGGCCCGGGATCGAACCGGTGCCCCTTGCACTGCAAGGCAGACTCTTTACCCACTGAACCACCAGGGAAGCCAGCAACCCACAAATGTTTTGAAATAAATGCTCTGTCTCTTAATGGTTGTTGCAAGGATCAGATGAGATAATGGTGACAAAGGGCTCGCAAAATGTCTGGCATGTGTTAAATAAATGTTCAGTAGTTATGGCCTGGGTTCTGCTGGCTGGGAGGAAGTAAGTTCTGGCACTGCCCTCCTGGAGCTGAGCGACCTCAGGGTGACCTGCTGCCACATGATTGATTCCCACGCAAGACCAGGATGCCGTGGAGGTGACTGTTGCCAGGTCCGAGAAAGTGTAGGGTTCTGCCTTAGAAGACCTCAATCAGAGGTCGGAGTCCTCGCGAGAACTCAGTTCGAAAGTGAGCGGTTGCTGGCCAGCTAAATAAACCTCCTTTGTTAACCACCTGCAGAGTTGGGTGCTTTACTGAGCACACCTCATAACAACGGCATGTGGAATCCTCCCAGACCAGGGATCGAACTTGTTTCCCCTGCATTGACAGGCAGATTCTTATCCACTGTGCCACCACAGAAGTCCTCTATACAGTTTCTTTTTGCTTTTTGAAACTTGTGTATAGATTTTTTTTTTTCCCCAAAACAGTCTTCCATGCTCAGTCACTTCAGTCGTGGCCCACTCTTTGCAACCCTGAGAACTGTAGCCTGCCCGGCTCCTCTGTCCATGGGATTTTCCAGGCAAGAATACTGGAGTAGGTTGCCCTGTCCTCCTCCAGGGGAATCTTCCAGACCCAGGGTTGAAACCCCTGTCTCTTACATCTACATTGTCAGGCGGGCTCTTTACCACTAGCACCACCTGGCCAGTAAAATATATTTTTTAATGAATGCTTTCTTTTTGACTCTCTTTAAGTATTAGACATTACTTACTGGAGTTCCAGACGTTTTTTTCCGAGTTCTGAGATACAGACACAGTTTGAAAGCAACCCACAAATATTGTTGTTGCTGTTTTTAAATTTTCATCCATCTTTATTCTTCAACCTGTGTGGGCCTCCCATTGCAGTGGCCTCCCGTTGCAGAGCACCAGCTCTGGGTGCATGTGTTTCAGAGCGCTGGCTCGTAACTGGACACATGGCCCATCTGCTCCACAGCACATGGGATCTTCCCGGGCCAGGGATCGAACCGGTGCCTTTAGAACTGCAAGGCAGACTCTTTACCCACTGGACCACCAGGGAAGCCAGCAACCCACAAATGTTTTGAAATAAATGCTCTGTCTCTTAATGGTTGTTGCAAGGATCAGATGAGATAATGGTGACAAAGGGCTCGCAAAATGTCTGGCATGTGTTAAATAAATGTTCAGTAGTTATGGCCTGGGTTCTGCTGGCTGGGAGGAAGTAAGTTCTGGCACTGCCCTCCCTGGAGCTGAGCGACCTCAGGGTGACCTGCTGCCCTAGATTTCCTTCCTCACTGCTTTCACCCTTACCCTCCCTTTTTTCTCTTCCCTGTTTCCCAGGAGGCCTCCAGAAGGATCTCTCTTTTTTTTTAATGATTTTTATTTATTTATCTATCTTTGACTATGCTTGCTGGGTCTTTCTTTCTGCTTAGGCTTTTCTCTAGTTGTGGCAACTGGGGGCTGCTCTCTAGTTGCACTGCATCAGCAGAGTATGGGCCCCAGGGTGCTCAGGCTTCAGTAGCTGTGGCTCCCAGGCTCTAGAGCACAGGCTCAGTCATTGTGGTTCTCAGGTTGAGTCACTCTGCTGCATGAGGGATCTTCCTGGATCCAGGATCGAACTCGTGTCTCCTGCGTTGGCAAGCAGATTCTTTACCAAGAGCCACTAGGGAAGCCCCAGAATGATCATTTGAAAGTCAAGGTCAGATCCTGGACTCTCCAAAGGTTATTATCACCCTCAGTAAAATCCAAATTCCTTACAAAACTTACAAGGTCCCCTTGTAACATCTGTCCTTGCGTAGCAACACCATCTCTCTCCCTGGCTGTCTTTCCTTCAGATGCTCCAAGCACACTCCGCCTCAGGGTGCTTGGCATTTGCTCTTTCCCTTTAACGGGACTATTCCTCCCCCCAGGTGGTCAGATCGCTATTCGTCACACTGCCTTCTCCTCACTACCCCACCCCCCCAGTCTCATCGCCCTGTTTAGCTTTTCATCCATCTTTATTCTTCAACCTGTGTGGGCCTCCCATTGCAGTGGCCTCCCGTTGCAGAGCACCAGCTCTGGGTGCATGTGTTTCAGAGCGCTGGCTCGTAACTGGACACACGGCCCATCTGCTCCACAGCACATGGGATCTTCCCGGGCCAGGGATCGAACCGGTGCCTTTAGAACTGCAAGGCAGACTCTTTACCCACTGAACCACCAGGGAAGCCAGCAACCCACAAATGTTTTGAAATAAATGCTCTGTCTCTTAATGGTTGTTGCAAGGATCAGATGAGATAATGGTGACAAAGGGCTCGCAAAATGTCTGGCATGTGTTAAATAAATGTTCAGTAGTTATGGCCTGGGTTCTGCTGGCTGGGAGGAAGTAAGTTCTGGCACTGCCCTCCCTGGAGCTGAGCGACCTCAGGGTGACCTGCTGCCCTAGATGTCCTTCCTCACTGCTTTCACCCTTACCCTCCCTTTTTTCTCTTCCCTGTTTCCCAGGAGGCCTCCAGAAGGATCTCTCTTTTTTTTTAATGATTTTTATTTATTTATCTATCTTTGACTATGCTTGCTGGGTCTTTCTTTCTGCTTAGGCTTTTCTCTAGTTGTGGCAACTGGGGGCTGCTCTCTAGTTGCACTGCATCAGCAGAGTATGGGCCCCAGGGTGCTCAGGCTTCAGTAGCTGTGGCTCCCAGGCTCTAGAGCACAGGCTCAGTCATTGTGGTTCTCAGGTTGAGTCACTCTGCTGCATGAGGGATCTTCCTGGATCCAGGATCGAACTCGTGTCTCCTGCGTTGGCAAGCAGATTCTTTACCAAGAGCCACTAGGGAAGCCCCAGAATGATCATTTGAAAGTCAAGGTCAGATCCTGGACTCTCCAAAGGTTATTATCACCCTCAGTAAAATCCAAATTCCTTACAAAACTTACAAGGTCCCCCTTGTAACATCTGTCCCTTGCGTAGCAACACCATCTCTCTCCCTGGCTGTCTTTCCTTCAGATGCTCCAAGCACACTCCGCCTCAGGGTGCTTGGCATTTGCTCTTTCCCTTTAACGGGACTATTCCTCCCCCCAGGTGGTCAGATCGCTATTTGTCACACTGCCTTCTCCTCACTACCCCACCCCCCCAGTCTCATTGCCCTGTTTAGCTTTTCTCCATAGCTCTGAAATATTCAAGTGTATTTACTGTCTGTTTCCATTAAGCAAGCAGGGACTTGGCCTTGTTCACCATGGAACCCACAGCTTCTCATTATCTGTATGTAGTAGGTCCCTGTTACATATGTGATGAATAAACAAATGAATGGGCAAGTCAGTTTCCCTATCTGTAAAATGGGAATGATAAACTCCAAGTTTCTGTGAAGGTAAACAAAATAATCCAGATAAAAGATTAGCCTTGGTTACTAGCATCCCAACCTACCTCACCCACCACAGCTCAAATTCGAAGTGAACCTGGAGGAGAACCAAGCTCCCAATTTGAACATCTCAGGGATATCGAATTCTGATTGTAACTTATAAAAAGACATTTGGTTTAATAAGAAACATTTCCTTTAAGAACTGGTTCCCTGAATGGTTACAACATGACTAAAAATCTGGTGCTCAGCTTGAGGGCCTTAGCAACAGTGAGGAGTTAAGCGAATAAACCCACTTTCCTTCAAGAGCCTTACTATCAATAGAAATTTCACTAGTACCACTCAGTGTCTCTATACACTTCATTGATTCTTTCGCCCCTTCATTCAGTAAACATCTAATGTGAGTGTGCCAGTGATACCAGGTGAGAGGACAAACGTAGCAGTTCCCGGCCTTAAGAGGTGCAGGTCCTGGCAGAGACGAATTTCTAAATAACAGAACAATATTGGGCACTGTGCCATTTCCAAGTGCCGTGGGAATGGATGGGTGGCCAGGGAAGTTGCTAAAGCTTTCACAGGAGGAAGTGCAATTTGATCCGTGTCTTAAAGAGTTCTAGCAGCTTCTAATTCCTAACTGCCACTGAGTGCTTCCTGTAGATTAACTCTGAATCCTCAAAACAACTCATGCCATTACATAATGCCCCTATGAGCTCTGTACTATTATCTCCACTTCACAAATGAGGAAGCAGACTAAAATCAATCTTAAATTAACTCAGATTTTGCTGTGAGTTAGAAAGTCAGAACAACAAAAAAAAAAGTGATCACTTATAAATTACTTGTGGGGTTTCGGGATCCCCAAACATTAGGAAGGATGTGTGGCCTATAGGTATTGAATGGCTCCAAGAGCTAGAAGGGCAGTTAAAGATGGACAGGAACCTCAGAATGGTTGGATTGGAACTGGGAAAAGGGGAGAGCAGTGGAAAGGGAGCGGAGAGTCGTGTATAAATTTTCTCTTGGCATCTTGTGAATTCTGGAATGATGGAACCTCTGCCAGAGGTGGGGACTTGTAGCCAGAGCTGGCGCCCGTCATACCCAGGCTGGCCTGGGGAGTACCCACAGATTCGTGTGGCTCTATTCCAGAGCACTGGGTGACCAGGAGGCTATGGTGACTACATTCAAACTTCATTCTTCTGGACATTACGGCTCCAGGAGGCTCCAAGGAAGGATCCATACATTTGGGGGGTAGGGAAGGCAAGAGGTTTAATTTGACACTGAATCTGTTCCCGGACCCACAAAGAATACTGAGGCCCAATGATATAACATCCAATTTGGCCTCTTATTTTTTAAAAATTTCTAGGGCTTCCTGGTGGTCCAGTGTGTGGAGAGCCCGCCTTGCAGCACAGGGGCACGGTTCGATCCCTGGCCGGGAGAATCCCATGTACCATGAAGCGGCTGGACCAGTGTCTCTATACACTTCATTGATTCTTTCGCCTTCATTCAGTAAACATCAAATTTAACCAGGTGAGAGGACAAACGTAGCAGTTCCCGGCCTTAAGAGGTGCAGGTCCTGGCAGAGACGAATTTCTAAATAACAGAACAATATTGGGCACTGTGCCATTTCCAAGTGCCGTGGGAATGGATGGGTGGCCAGGGAAGTTGCTAAAGCTTTCACAGGAGGAAGTGCAATTTGATCCGTGTCTTAAAGAGTTCTAGCAGCTTCTAATTCCTAACTGCCACTGAGTGCTTCCTGTAGATTAACTCTGAATCCTCAAAACAACTCATGCCATTACATAATGCCCCTATGAGCTCTGTACTATTATCTCCACTTCACAAATGAGGAAGCAGACTAAAATCAATCTTAAATTAACTCAGATTTTGCTGTGAGTTAGAAAGTCAGAACAACAACAAAAAAAGTGATCACTTATAAATTACTTGTGGGGTTTCGGGATCCCCAAACATTAGGAAGGATGTGTGGCCTATAGGTATTGAATGGCTCCAAGAGCTAGAAGGGCAGTTAAAGATGGACAGGAACCTCAGAATGGTTGGATTGGAACTGGGAAAAGGGGAGAGCAGTGGAAAGGGAGCGGAGAGTCGTGTATAAATTTTCTCTTGGCATCTTGTGAATTCTGGAATGATGGAACCTCTGCCAGAGGTGGGGACTTGTAGCCAGAGCTGGCGCCCGTCATACCCAGGCTGGCCTGGGGAGTACCCACAGATCCGTGTGGCTCTATTCCAGAGCACTGGGTGACCAGGAGGCTATGGTGACTACATTCAAACTTCATTCTTCTGGACATTACGGCTCCAGGAGGCTCCAAGGAAGGATCCATACATTTGGGGGGTAGGGAAGGCAAGAGGTTTAATTTGACACTGAATCTGTTCCCGGACCCACAAAGAATACTGAGGCCCAATGATATAACATCCAATTTGGCCTCTTATTTTTTTAAAAAAATTTCTAGGGCTTCCCTGGTGGTCCAGTGTGTGGAGAGCCCGCCTTGCAGCACAGGGGGCACCGGTTCGATCCCTGGCCCGGGAGAATCCCATGTACCATGAAGCGGCTGGACCAGTGTGTCCAGTTGCGAGCTGGAGGCTCTGGAGCACATGTGCTCAGAGCCAGTGCTCTGCAGTGGGACAGGCTGCTGCGGATGAGAGGCCCACACAGACCAAGGAGTGATAGATGAAAATAAATAACCAACAAAGAAAGAGGCCAAAATTAACAATAATAAAAAAAAAATCTAAGTGCTAACTAAAGTCACCAATTACTTGAGCATTTCAAGTACCAAACTGAGCTAGGTCCTAGGGTAGAGGTGCCCAGGAGGCCCTCTCCCCAGCCACACCCTCATACCTTTGGGCATCCCTTTTTGGGGGGGTGGGGTGGGGAGGCAAGGGGGCGGGTGGGCTACTTCTATTGGTCTTTCATTTATTCAGTTTCATCCACCTTTGTTCTTTGGCTCGTGTGGGCCTCCCATCCCGGTGGCCCCCGTTGTCGCAGAGCACCGGCTCTGGGCGCATGCACTCCAGAGCTCTGGCTCGGTAATTGGACACATCAGTCCAGCCACTACACAGCACGTGGGATCTTCCCAGGCCAGGGATCGAACTGGCGCCCCTTGCACTGCAAGGGAGGGTCCTTACCCACTGGACCACCAGGGAAGCCCTGGCCATCACTTCTTTTATCTCCTTTTCCCTCTAGGGTAGTACCTGGGTGTTTACCAAATGAATGTAAACCTTTCAGTCCATTCTGTTCTTAAGAAGCACCTTGTGTGTCTGTGTATGCTCAGTCGGTAAATCCTCTCTCGTCTCCATGGACTACAGCCCGCAAGGCTCCATGGGATTTCCCAGGCAAGAAGATGGGAATGGGGTGCCTCTTCCAGGGGATCTTTCCCACCCAGGGATCGACTCTGAGTCTTCTGCATCTCCTGCATTTGCAGGTGGATTCTTTACCACTGTGCCACCTGCAAGAGCACCCTATCACCGTGGAATGGTCGCACAAGCCAGTTCATTAACTGGGTACATAAATCCAATCATGGAAACACTGTATTGGCTAAGCTATAAAGGAAGAACACAAAAAGGGATTCCAGCTTTTTTCTTTATTCCCCTTTTAACAAAGTAGAAATAATACAGGATTTAAAACTGCAAAAAAGTAGTTAATTAGTAGAACACACATACACACAAAAAATCCGGATAGGAAGACAAGCTTATTTACAATGAGGAAACACATGTAAATTATGGTAGTTTGTAGACTGTATACGAAACATTAAAAAAAATTCAAACATGCTACATGGGTACCAGTGTTTACAGCAATATTGGAAGGGAGGAAACAACACTTATTTAGGGACTGAAAGACCACCAGGTACAGGTTTTACAGCATCAGTGCAATAAATTCACAGAACTATATTACAGCTAGTTGATCAGTTTAAGAAGTGTTCCCAAATATGTCACATTTCCAGCCCTCAGAGGTTCATTCCTACAGAATTCAACTACATCTACGCGGACCAACAGCAGCCAGTGTTACCATGCAATGAGACTCTCGAGGCTTATCTTTAAAGGCTTACTCTGGTCTTGAAAAATTAGCAGGTAAGACTATTTTCTACTGAAATGAATCTTGACTAAACACAGGAAAGAGTTTTGGCCTTCATTGACTTGACTTAGAGTGAAGGTCATAGACCTGACCCTTAACCTACTGCGCACTGTAGTTCCAATTAATTTAAAATCTGAAATTAAAAGGATGCTAAACCTCCTAAATACCAACTTGTGTACGTCTGCTACTTAAAAAGCCTTTAAGGATGTACTAACTTCAAGTTTAACTGCAAGGGAACAAGAGTTCAAATGCTCCTGTCAGATCCCCAGTTGGGAGGAAGGGTCAATGTTTCCTGCCAACTGCTCAGTTCTGCACAAGGGAGAACCCAGCACATGCTAAGTCATGTAATTGGCATCGCTTCATTCCAGGCTTCTTCTCCCACACTATCGAAACAGAATGAGGAATGAATCTTAATTGGTCTTTTCATCAGAAGTGGTAAACTTGGTCTCTGTATTCATGAAGCCAGTTTTTAAGCAGACCATGGAAGCAGAGGGCAGACCAGCTTCTTAAAGCCACAGAAAACTATCCTCTATCCAGCCAAAGCAAAGATCAACTTGAACAGTTATCCCAAGTCATTGTTAGCTGTTCTAAAGAGTGAAGTTCACCATTGTGTTATTTTAAAAGAGTTCAATTAACCCTGGGAGACAAAAAAACCTTGGACACAAGGGGCACTAAGGACTCAGTTGTCCATATAAGGCCAGCTGATGAAAACACATCCAGGAAGACACTGGGCACAAAGCCTTACTGGGCAAGTCAGAATTTCTACTAAGGGCAGAGTGAGGGATGGCAAAGAGTTACTTCTGTAACATTTGAGTATCCAGACAGCACACCAGACACTGTTCCCAAAAAATCACAGAACTATATTACAGCTAGTTGATCAGTTTAAGAAGTGTTCCCAAATATGTCACATTTCCAGCCCTCAGAGGTTCATTCCTACAGAATTCAACTACATCTACGCGGACCAACAGCAGCCAGTGTTACCATGCAATGAGACTCTCGAGGCTTATCTTTAAAGGCTTACTCTGGTCTTGAAAAATTAGCAGGTAAGACTATTTTCTACTGAAATGAATCTTGACTAAACACAGGAAAGAGTTTTGGCCTTCATTGACTTGACTTAGAGTGAAGGTCATAGACCTGACCCTTAACCTACTGCGCACTGTAGTTCCAATTAATTTAAAATCTGAAATTAAAAGGATGCTAAAAATCCTAAATACCAACTTGTGTACGTCTGCTACTTAAAAAGCCTTTAAGGATGTACTAACTTCAAGTTTAACTGCAAGGGAACAAGAGTTCAAATGCTCCTGTCAGATCCCCAGTTGGGAGGAAGGGTCAATGTTTCCTGCCAACTGCTCAGTTCTGCACAAGGGAGAACCCAGCACATGCTAAGTCATGTAATTGGCATCGCTTCATTCCAGGCTTCTTCTCCCACACTATCGAAACAGAATGAGGAATGAATCTTAATTGGTCTTTTCATCAGAAGTGGTAAACTTGGTCTCTGTATTCATGAAGCCAGTTTTTAAGCAGACCATGGAAGCAGAGGGCAGACCAGCTTCTTAAAGCCACAGAAAACTATCCTCTATCCAGCCAAAGCAAAGATCAACTTGAACAGTTATCCCAAGTCATTGTTAGCTGTTCTAAAGAGTGAAGTTCACCATTGTGTTATTTTAAAAGAGTTCAATTAACCCTGGGAGACAAAAAAACCTTGGACACAAGGGGCACTAAGGACTCAGTTGTCCATATAAGGCCAGCTGATGAAAACACATCCAGGAAGACACTGGGCACAAAGCCTTACTGGGCAAGTCAGAATTTTTACTAAGGGCAGAGTGAGGGATGGCAAAGAGTTACTTCTGTAACATTTGAGTATCCAGACAGCACACCAGACACTGTTCCCAAGCACAATGTCATCACACTGAATAAAGCAGATGCATTACTCATTTTTCTTTTCTTTTTGTTTGAGAAGCTTGTTTATCTCTCTTTTGGCCATTCCAATGTACTTCGAAATGATTCCATGTTGGTTCAGTCCAGGAAGCAAGAGTAAGAAAGTCACTTAAACAAACAAACAAACAAAATTAGAGCAGCAGCAATTCACTTCCTAAAGACTTTTACAGGGCTTCCCTGGTGGTCCAGTGGGTAAGGACACCACCTTGCAGTGCAAGGGGCGCCGGTTTGATCCCTGGTCTGGGAAGATCCCACGTGCTGCAGAGCGGCTGGACTGATGTGTCCAATTACCGAGTCAGAGCTCTGGAGCGCATGTGCCCAGAGCCGGTGCTCTGCGACAACAGAGGCCACCGCGATGAGAGGCCCACACACAGGCCAAAGAACAAAGATGGATGAAAATGGACAAATGAAAGACCAATAGAAGTAGCCCGCCTGCTCCCCTCCCTCCCCAACCCCCCAAAATAAATAAATAAATAAATCTTTAAAGACTATTACATTTTACAGAAGCTAGCTCCTCAGACATATGGGAAGAAGTAACATGATAGCCCACAATTTCCATTGGTTATTTATCCCCAGAAGCTTCTGCTCTCCTACCTCCCAACCTTAGGGAACACTCACTGCCTATTTCGTGCATATTACTTTCTCTCTTAGTTATCAGTTTTTTGTGTTACTTCTGATAACTCACTGGAAACAAGGATCTGGGTTTCAGTTATGTTTCTATATTCACACGGTTCCTTAATCACTGCCTGGAACTCAGTGAGCAGGATACACCGTTTACTCAACTCTACTTCAACTGGCCAGGACACGCCTGCAGTCCTTCTCCAAGGACTTACCTATTAGGTAGGTGAGAAGGAGGTTGTGGACTTGCTGTCCCACCCAAGCAACCGCGGCAAGAGAGATGATCATGGTCATGAAGTACTAATAATGAAAATAACAAGAATTTATCAACTCCTAGGAACAAACTAAGAAGTGTAACTTTAGGAGGTTGTTTCAAAGGTTGGAAAATAACTCAGTTTTTATTCTCACTTTTCTTTAAAAATATTTAGTATCTATGTACAAAAGCCAGAGAAAACTCCCTAGGTCTATTTTACAGAATTTAGATACATTCTCTCCTAGAATAACTATAATTCTGTATGTAAATTAAGTAGTTTATAATATAAAGTAACTACTTTTTAACTTCACACAGTAACCTCAAGTGGAACTAAGAGAACAAATGCTGCTAATGTATCTTACATTTATTTCAGTAAGTAAAAAAGAAAAAATTCATTCCACAATGAAAAATTAAATGCAAAATGTAACTTTAGCTTTCAGTCTAACTGATACAGATAAGTATTTATGAAAAAAAAAAGGATAAATACTTATGAATGTACTCAGGAGTTAAACCAACCCATGATGATAAACATCAAACTACAATTAGAGTAAAAAGCCAAAAGGCTTTAGAATACAATGAAGAAGAAATTGATGCAGTCTTAAAATATTGCTTTAGTAAGTCAAAACCAAAAAAGTACCATTTTAGGCTTTTCTTCCTTTAGTGTAAAGAGGCGTTTCCACCAGCCCACAGTTCTTCGTCGAGTTTTTACTAGATTGCTGCAAATTTCATGGAACCTTTGCTGTTGCTCAGTGGTCCTAGAGAAACAATTTTCCTCTTTACTATAAGCAAATTTTAATATTAAAAAGAAGTACACCATCCTCTCAAGTTTCAAAAGCTATTTTCTAAAGAAAATCTAAATAAAAAGCAATTCACCATTATCTTATTTTTTAAAAAAAGCACTAAGACTCCTTCTGGGAATTCCTTTTTGGTCCAGTGATAGAACTCCAGGCTCTCACTTCTGCAGACCCAGGTTCAATCCCTGGTCAGGGAACTAAAATTACAACTGTGCAGCATGGCCACAAAGCAAACAACAAACAAACAACCCCCCAAACTACATATATTATACACTATGTACATTATAAACTACATATGTCATTTGGCAGATCTCACTGAATTCTGGTTGTGGCCACTAGAATTCCACTATTTTGAGGAAGATGCGAAGTTTATACCAAACAACTGTATTTCAGTGCTCTTCAATAATATAATAACTACCAGCATTCAAAGCATGAGTCAATCAACTGGGCCTCCTAAATCTGATGCCAAGGCAGCCACAAACAATTCAAACCCCAATTCTTTATATTTGTGGGAAAATACAATCACAAATCACAAACAAAATAGCAGTAAGAATACAAAAAGATCCTCTAAGAAAAACACAAACAAACCCCTTTTTAATTTAGAATGTATTTGGGGTTCTGTTTTTTGTTTTAATTTTGCCTCTGTACTGGCTTTGCTAGACAGACATCATGGCTACTATAAAACGTGAGCACTATGCTGGGGTGTGTTGCTTTCTCCCCACTGTCCTTGTCCTTGTAAATGTGCAGTGATAGGAGATACAGGAGAAGGGCTTTTGCTGAGCTCTGGAACTTCTTGTAAATAATCAGACCTTGTGGGCTGACCATAGTCAAGGCTGGACTGTGGCTACACAACAGTGTTCTTCCTTCCTCATAAAGGTCAAAAAGCAGAACTGTGCCATCGGTAACACTGAGCCCCATACCAAAGATCAAGAAACTTCATGTGTTTACTTCTGAAAATTTTTCTCCAGAAGTTAGCCGATTAGAATGTTATCTGACTAATATAACCTGGGTAGAAGTTTGATTATATTAAACTGTTACATTGCATGGTCACAAACTTGCCCCCAGGGACTTTCCTGTTATCTAGTGGTTAGATCCAGGTTTGGTCCCTGGTCAGCAAACTAGATCCTGCATGGCACAACAAAGATTGGGTGCAGCCAAATGAATTAAAAATAAATTTAAAAAATCAATTATTAAAAAAGCACTAAGACTCCTTCTGGGAATTCCTTTTTGGTCCAGTGATAGAACTCCAGGCTCTCACTTCTGCAGACCCAGGTTCAATCCCTGGTCAGGGAACTAAAATTACAACTGTGCAGCATGGCCACAAAGCAAACAACAAACAAACAACCCCCCAAACTACATATATTATACACTATGTACATTATAAACTACATATGTCATTTGGCAGATCTCACTGAATTCTGGTTGTGGCCACTAGAATTCCACTATTTTGAGGAAGATGCGAAGTTTATACCAAACAACTGTATTTCAGTGCTCTTCAATAATATAATAACTACCAGCATTCAAAGCATGAGTCAATCAACTGGGCCTCCTAAATCTGATGCCAAGGCAGCCACAAACAATTCAAACCCCAATTCTTTATATTTGTGGGAAAATACAATCACAAATCACAAACAAAATAGCAGTAAGAATACAAAAAGATCCTCTAAGAAAAACACAAACAAACCCCTTTTTAATTTAGAATGTATTTGGGGTTCTGTTTTTTGTTTTAATTTTGCCTCTGTACTGGCTTTGCTAGACAGACATCATGGCTACTATAAAACGTGAGCACTATGCTGGGGTGTGTTGCTTTCTCCCCACTGTCCTTGTCCTTGTAAATGTGCAGTGATAGGAGATACAGGAGAAGGGTTTTTGCTGAGCTCTGGAACTTCTTGTAAATAATCAGACCTTGTGGGCTGACCATAGTCAAGGCTGGACTGTGGCTACACAACAGTGTTCTTCCTTCCTCATAAAGGTCAAAAAGCAGAACTGTGCCATCGGTAACACTGAGCCCCATACCAAAGATCAAGAAACTTCATGTGTTTACTTCTGAAAATTTTTCTCCAGAAGTTAGCCGATTAGAATGTTATCTGACTAATATAACCTGGGTAGAAGTTTGATTATATTAAACTGTTACATTGCATGGTCACAAACTTGCCCCCAGGGACTTTCCTGTGATCTAGTGGTTAGATCCAGGTTTGGTCCCTGGTCAGCAAACTAGATCCCGCATGGCACAACAAAGATTGGGTGCAGCCAAATGAATTAAAAATAAATTTAAAAAATCAATTATTAAAAAAAATAACTTGGCCCCCAAGCAGCAGCAGCATAATTCATTACTGTACCTGAAAACCAATTCAGAGGACATTTCCTAACACTAACCATTCTGATATGGTAGAAACATCTTCACACAAACAAACATATCCCATAACTTAAGCAATCCCTACCTTTAAAATTCTTATTTTTACAGAATTATTTTTATAGTTTGCTATCATCAGAACAAAAAACTAAAGGCACAAGCAGACTACTAAACAGATTAAAATAAACAATCAAGGGAGAATAACAGCTAGGAGAAAAAACATCCCTATATCTTGTGTTGCTCTCTATTTGGATCAAAAGTAAGAAATTCAACATACCACAGGGAAGTTAAGCAATACTTTAATAGGATCCACAGCAACTTAACTTTATCTTGGGAGCTCATTAAGTAATCCATTCAAAAAATGGTATAAATGATGAAATTGACAACCCACTTCTATATAAGCTTGAATCTATTCTAAAGCACTTTTGCTAAGCACTACTGCACTGCCTCAATGTCTCAACCTGAAAGACAAGATCAGTCTTAACAATCAAAATACTTCTCAGAACCCAGGAGAGTGCACTTAACATAAAAAAGTAGGCATTCAATAAACAGCTGCTAAATGAATAGGCCAAAAAATTCTGCTTACTGTTTTCATAGTTATTAATAAGTAATAAGTAATTAATAAGTAATTTATGAAATTAGTATCATATGATCTTAAATACCATTGGAAAAATTGTAAAAGTAAACATGCTACTCTTTTGGAAAGCTCACTATAAGTTCTGCAAGCACTGATAAAACATTACCTAAAAACACCTTGCTTCAATAAAAAGGTCTAGAAAGAAAAAATTTAAAATAAATGCTGGAGTATAAAAGAACTATTGAGATGTTAAGTACTGGAAGTTCATGATTTATATGTGAATCGGCTAAGAAATTCTTCAACTCAAACAACACATCTAACTATGTGATAGTTAAGACAGTTCTCTGTATGTAATTACAGCACACTAGTCAATTATCAGGTTCAGTAACTTCTCAGAAATTAGAATGCCACATCATTATGTCACCTACCATTTATTAGAACCAAAAATTCTAGGCGCTAGAATGGGAACAAGGTAGTCAGCCAAGCACAAAAACATAACAAAACAGGAAACACCAGATAGAACAGATGGGTCCAGATAGTAGATAGTCCTGTTTAAAAAAAAATAATAATAATAAAGGTTAGAAAAACATAGTCATTATTAGCGCTAGCTGGAGACGTTTATCCACCTAGTTCTCAGGTTCTCAAAAGATGTTACATGCCCTTCCTATTTCAGCTTTCTCACAAGTGGTTTTCCAGAAGCTTCATGACATGATGACATCAATGGTTAATGTAAATATTAAGAGGTAAAGGCCCTTCGGGGTCCTCGACACTTTCTAGGAGTGTAAACAGTCCTAAGGCCAAAACATTTAAGCCACAGATTTATTTAACTTCATTGGTTACTGGGTTTACATAGTACTGTGGGTTCTGAAAACCAGACAGAGGGCTCTAAGGGAAGGCATTTTTTACGGATTGTAAATGACAAAAGACTTCAGGCACTTCCATAATTGAAAACTGAACCCTTACTAGTCATAAGCACAAATCTATAGTAATTTAATAGCTCACTTACAGAAACACCAAAGAAACCACACCCATAATGGCAGGTGGAAACCAGGCTCTTTCCCATCGGAGGACTTTATCTGCCATCAGCATCACCTCTCCCCATCCTTGCAGCTGCTCCTCCAGAGTTGCAGTCTCGGCAGCCTACACATGAGCAACGTTTAAAGCGATTATTTGCCTCATCTCAACATTTCTGGGACTCCTGGAGAGTTAAATTCTTCTAAAGCACCAAGTATACAAACTAGCTATCATAAAGCAACAAAGCACTATCATAATTAAATGATCAAGTTTCTTTAAAAAAAAAAAAAAATTTTTTTTGATACCAAATTCGGTATCAAAAATGTTGATACAAAAAATGCTGATACCGTAATTTTGATACCAATGTAAGAAATAAAAAGAAGACAAATTATCATTTAACGGTCACAGTCCAAGGCCAAGCACTGAGCTACTCTTTACGTGCATTATGTAACATAAGCCTTATAGACCCCTTATGATAGGGATAATCAGACCCATTTACGATTAAAGCAAGTTCAGAATGGTTACTTTCCCAAAGTCACACACCACTCAGTGGCAGCGTCCTGAGTATAAAATAAGATCACTTTAACTTTGCTCATTTCAGGTTCTAACAATTGATCTGTTGCTTTTGTCATGTCATTGATTTAACCCCCTACTTTGAATCCATTAGGAAAGCCTCTCCCTGAGCAGCATTCAATTTCCAAAATAGCACTTTGTCTGATGGAACCACTTATGTGCTGGCATCATTTGCACACTAAGGAAAACTACTGTGCTTTCTCCAAATTATAAAAGGCATATTAAATATTCAGCCCAATTTTCAAATTTACTTAGAACAATCCACCTAGTTCTCAGGTTCTCAAAAGATGTTACATGCCCTTCCTATTTCAGCTTTCTCACAAGTGGTTTTCCAGAAGCTTCATGACATGATGACATCAATGGTTAATGTAAATATTAAGAGGTAAAGGCCCTTCGGGGTCCTCGACACTTTCTAGGAGTGTAAACAGTCCTAAGGCCAAAACATTTAAGCCACAGATTTATTTAACTTCATTGGTTACTGGGTTTACATAGTACTGTGGGTTCTGAAAACCAGACAGAGGGCTCTAAGGGAAGGCATTTTTTACGGATTGTAAATGACAAAAGACTTCAGGCACTTCCATAATTGAAAACTGAACCCTTACTAGTCATAAGCACAAATCTATAGTAATTTAATAGCTCACTTACAGAAACACCAAAGAAACCACACCCATAATGGCAGGTGGAAACCAGGCTCTTTCCCATCGGAGGACTTTATCTGCCATCAGCATCACCTCTCCCCATCCTTGCAGCTGCTCCTCCAGAGTTGCAGTCTCGGCAGCCTACACATGAGCAACGTTTAAAGCGATTATTTGCCTCATCTCAACATTTCTGGGACTCCTGGAGAGTTAAATTCTTCTAAAGCACCAAGTATACAAACTAGCTATCATAAAGCAACAAAGCACTATCATAATTAAATGATCAAGTTTCTTTAAAAAAAAAAAAAAATTTTTTTTGATACCAAATTCGGTACCAAAAATGTTGATACCAAAAATGCTGATACCGTAATTTTGATACCAATGTCAGAAATCAAAGGGAGACAAATTATCATTTAACGGTCACAGTCCAAGGCCAAGCACTGAGCTACTCTTTACGTGCATTATGTAACATAAGCCTTATAGACCCCTTATGATAGGGATAATCAGACCCATTTACGATTAAAGCAAGTTCAGAATGGTTACTTTCCCAAAGTCACACACCACTCAGTGGCAGCGTCCTGAGTATAAAATAAGATCACTTTAACTTTGCTCATTTCAGGTTCTAACAATTGATCTGTTGCTTTTGTCATGTCATTGATTTAACCCCCTACTTTGAATCCATTAGGAAAGCCTCTCCCTGAGCAGCATTCAATTTCCAAAATAGCACTTTGTCTGATGGAACCACTTATGTGCTGGCATCATTTGCACACTAAGGAAAACTACTGTGCTTTCTCCAAATTATAAAAGGCATATTAAATATTCAGCCCAATTTATCTCAATAAAATGCTTCTTACACTTCTCAGGATATTCTAGTTAGATGTCAAATTTCTCTGCAAATATGGCAATCAGTTGCAGATAGGCTTCTCAGATGAGCTAATGTGCCAAGAAGTGTCTTTAATTTGATTTTGGTTTTTTTGTTTGGGTTTTTTCTTGTCCATAAGCTGATATTGGTAGAGTAAAAAACAAAAAAAGAAAAATGGAAGAAGAAATCCATGCTTCCTTATCCCTATAAGAGATTACCACGTGAACAGAAGTCTGTTAAATATTTTATACCAGTTATACGTTAATTATTCCTCCCAACAAGCTAAAAGGAAGGTGTCCTTACTATCCTCGTTCTACAGTTGAGAAAACTGAAAGACAAAAAGGTTTACAGATCCGAATCAAGTAACCCAAGGCCAAAGGTCTTGTTCTTAAATTAAGCTACACTACTCTGTGGGAAGAGCAGACCAGCTCCAGGCCAGGATCTACTGTTTCACTAGCTGTGTGAACTTGGGCAACTTTGTGCAAAGATCACTTCTTACAAGGAACCTGGCTGGGGCTAACTAGGCTAACCATAGCAAAGTGGTATGTGTGTGTGTGAGAGAGAGAAAAGGGGCAGAGGTCATGCTTACCTAAAAATCAACACAAAATGAAAGTCACCGCAATTAAAATTGCCCTGCAAAGTCACTTAATTTCGTTAGCACCTGGGCTCTTGGAAAATCAAATGTCAACGTTAGGCAATCTGTTTTCTCTAGTCATTGTGGCGGTGGTGCTGTGTGGCTTGCCTTTTCCTCGCAAAAGTCAACGGAAAAGATGGGCGGACTGGATCCTGCGGTGAGATTCGTGCTAAGGTTAAAACTCTCTGCCTTTGACACAAACTCACTGCAGTTCCCTCCGACCCAGGGGGTCACGGTTACCCTAAAGTCATCCTGCGACACCCCCAACCCGCTCCAGACAGACGCCGGGACCTCCCACTGTCCTTCCAGTTGGGTCCTACCTCCGTCCCAGCCTTGAGGTCGCAGCCTCTCTGCCGTTTTAGGCCGTGCCAGCTCTAACTGAAAAGCTCGGCAACAGCCCTTTGACCCGCCACTCCTGCCCAAGTACTAGGGTAAAAGGGCGAAGGGGCATCCTGGTTACAATCAAAGAGGGAGAAACAGGGATACAGCTGGCGTCTGGGCCCCCAAAGCGCTCGGAAAGGCCCCTCGCGGCCCTGGGTCACCGACTGCACCCCAGGCTGGTCAGTTCCCTCCGTCCTCAACCTCTATTTGCAGTGAAGGATCACGCGCCCTCCTCGCCCCGTCGCGCACCTTCCCCAAGGGATGTCAGGAGTCGCCACGACTCGAGACTGCCAAGCAGAGGTTAGCCAAGAAGCCCAAAGGGCCGGCGGCGTCACCGGCACCCGGCCCGCGGCGGGTGACAGCAGCGAGGCCGCAGGGCAGCCCCACTGAGCACACCGAAGCCCGGAGGCCCGGTCGGTTCAACCCTGGCAACTAGGCGCTGGGACTCACCAGCAGGTTGGTGCTACGGTTGTCTCCTTCCGCCATCGTTCTCGAGGTGCCGCCTCGGCGAGTACAAGACGCCCCCGATAGCGACCTTCCCGGAAGCCCCTCACTGCACACTGAGCGGGAGGGTACGCCCCGCAGGCCGCTTATATAGGCCGGCGGCCTTTCCCGACAGACCCTACGAAGCTCGCTCCTTATTGGGCAACTCGAGATCAAGTTTACGCCGGCCCGACCAACCGCTGCCCAGCGCATGACTTGAAACCGAGGTCAAAGGAAAGAGAGGCCAAGCGGCGGCCGAGGGGGCGGGGACACAGAGTGACCAATCAGCGCCCGGGAAGTGTGCGACGCCCTGTCCAGGCCTTTCGGAAGCCGTTCAACTGCCGCTGCCGGGGACCTGGCCTCGCTTGGCTTCAGTGTCCGGAGGATCTTCCGGGGGACCTCAAAGAAGATTAAGAACTCTCTCTGGAATTTAGTCAAGGAAGTATGCCACGCAGTATCAGGCGGAGGGCAAAAGTGGGTGTGTGACAGTAACCTCCTTAAGGGGGCCTGCTGAGATCTTCCTCCAGACCCAGCCGGCGCCCTGTCCCTGGCTGCGCCCCTGGTGGGTGGCCCGTCTTTTCTTCTAATCCCCGCTCTGGCAGCCACAGCCAGCCCGCTGAGCAGTTTAGCCTAGATGAGTGACTCGGAGACTCGTGCCCATCTCATGAGCTTTGAGGACAAGGGAAAGGGGCTATTTACGTACATTTTCTGCTGTTTTTCCTTTCTTACCCATTAGGAATAAGGCCTTCGTTGGAAGGAGGGGCGAGGGCGGTGGAAATCTGGGCTGTTTGAGAGCTTGTGAAAAATACACCAACTTATAAAAGTGGCTTATTTTCATGGGGTCTTTGGGGGGAGTTCTTGGTGGGACACTTAAGAAACTGCGTTCTCCCCTCCAAAAAGGGGCTGGCTTTGATAGAGCCTTTCATGGAAGATGTAAACCCTCTTAAAGAGTGGAATTCAGTTTCAAGAACCAGATGTGAGTTATGTGAGACATTTTCTCTCCAGGATTTCAAAATGCATTAAAACTTTCATTACTCAATACACTTTAACGCCAAATGACCTGGTCAGATGTCATTCAGGAACACCACAGCGTTTTAACTTTCAGCCTTTTATAGTCATCTACATTATGCCATCGAATTTATTTTAAAAACATTCCTTAAATAACTACTGGATTCATGAAAGTGTTCAGGGAAGGCAAAGAGAAATGTGAGCCAACACAGCTACAGACCACATGCTGCCCCTCAGAAAACGAGGGGGACAGAGCACTGAGAATTTAAAAGGTGTGAACTTTGCCATTGAACTTTGAAAAAAATAAAGCATCTGAGCAGGTATAAACACTTCTGGGATGGAGGGAGGCTTTGCTGGGAAAGGAGACTTTTCAATAAAGTGCCACTTTGGGAAATGTTGGTTGGGGGGAATAGGTTATGTAGGTTTCTCTAAGTACAACTTCAGAAGAAACGTTTCAACATCAGCTTGTGAAACTGAGGTAGGTGGAAAAGACTAAAGAAATCGCTTATAAACAGCCCAGGTTCTCCATAGAGGATCTGTTACTCAAGGAACATGTTCCCAGACTGACTTGCAACTTAACAGCCTAGGGTACTTACGTAAGGTTCTTAACTAAATCCCCAATTGCCCTAACTAATAAAACAACAAAAAACCCAGCCACCTTTAGTGTAGCTTCCTTTGGACTTTTTGGGTTTTTTTTTGTTTGTTTACTGTTTTGGTACTACAAAGGCAGGATGTGAACTTTTGAAATAAGACGATTTAACAGTTAAATAATCCTCTAACATAATCTCACAACAAATGCAATCTGATTTCCAGATACTAAAACAAGCTGGACATTGTTTTCCTTCAGAGCTTGTACACATCAAGGAAGATATATTAATCATATTCTACAGAAGTTTTTAAAGATACTCAAAATTAAGCTTAGTAAATTGTCCCTAAATACTAAGAACTTTCCCCTTGAAGTAAAATTTCCACTTCTTTAAAAATATTATTAGAACATGTAAAATACACTTTTTTAGAATCAAGTTTTTAAGCTTATGGAGGTATTAATGCTTTAAAAAAGCTATTCATAACCTAAAATTAAATTTTCTGGAACCTACTTCAACAAATTCAGAGCTTAAATGCTACGTCTTTTAAGACTTTATTTTTTGAAAAACAGGTATTTCATACAATCTTTGCCATGTTAATGTAAATATGCACAAAGTAGCCCATGTATTTGTCTTCCAAAAGAGGCATTATGAACATTTTCAGGAAGCTGGTGTGATTTATTCAACTTTTAATCTTAAATACAGTCACAACATTATATCCATCAGGAGGCATTACCTTTTGTACAGAGAAGCCAACTTTATTTATACAATGTTACTAGAACAAGGAAGATTCAGTTCAACTCAATTTGCTCTTATAAGGGTAAGTAAATTAAGTGAAATATGATGTTGTCATTGACATTATAGGTGGAAATACAAGGAAAATTTAAGGAAAATAAGAACTTTAAACAGGAGCTGAAACCTGGACTGTCAAGAAAAAAAATAAAGCCTGTTTTGAAAGACATAACATTCTGCAAGTCTGCATTTCAGAACAACATTCAGTTAGTTGCTGAAGTTTATCATCTTCCAAAGTTAAGCTAATTGCATGACACATTAGTACAACAGTTTTTCCCTAGTAAGCCCAAATTCCCAAGGAAAAGTAAGAGGCTAAATGGTTCATGTTATACAACTAATCCTTGAACCTAATAAAGCTTCTCTCAATTGGGAGTCCACTTGCCCTTTTGTAAAGTTACCCAGGCCTAAAAAAAATGCAGGAAAAGTGCAACAAACCCTTCCAGGTTCATAGTACAGTGAATCTCCTTCCCCAGTAAGTTAGGAAAACTTACAATGCTAGCTTTTCCCCATAGGAGGAATCTACCTAATACAATCCCATACTGTATCTGCCTTAAGTGACTCTTACAACAGTCTACCTCCTAGAGTGAAGAGGGGGAATGTCCGAGCTCTAGATTATCAACATTTACAAGCTCAAGATGCAGAATGGAAGGTCACTGGTTTTCATATATATCTGGTTTTAGGTAAAACAAAGGTACTTGAATGTGCTTACAGAGTAACATTCACTGATTTTTTCTTTTTTTTAATGTATATGAACAGGAGCTAACAAGCTAATTGTAGGCGCTTTCTTCACTATGAAAAGAATTGGGAGAAAAGAAGAACCAGCTCCTTTGATTTTAGTACTGTCAAAACAAGTAAGCCCCCAGAAATAATTACAAGTATGTAGAGGAAAATAGGCCAGGAAGACTTTTCAATTCCAAGTACTGCCTATATCACCCCAGATTTAAAAGGACCTAAGATTGCACATCAACTCTAGTATTTGGCTGTACTTGCATTGCCCTGCTTGGAATTTTTCAATGGCTCTTTCCTTAAATTTCACACATCAGAAGAACCACAAGTAAAAACAAAAACAAAGCAGATAACACCAAACACTGGACAGTATCAAGAACACTACATACTAAGAAAACAAAGGCAAGTGTTAAGGGCAGAAGTGATGGAAGTTTTTCCTTGTATTACAAACCCTCAACCCTGAAACTTAGGGAAGCGGATCAAGAGCTTGATCATCAGTTCTCACACAGAAACCTCACATATATAAGACAACTTAAGTGTCAGACACAAAAGAATCATTTAGCGAACTGTGAAGAAATCATGACCAGAAATAATGATACTACAAGATACACCAAAGAAACTGAGTAAAAGAGAAACACATACAGCTCCTTAGACTACTAAGCCTCCACAGCTTTAAAGAGAAATCAACTAAAACTCAGACAAATCTAGAAAATTAGAAACAGCAAAACACTTAAAACTTCAATTTCCAAGGGTACTTCAAATTATCAAAGAGGCTGTAAGTTATTCTGTACCCCCGAATCTTGAACAGGGGGAAGCACAAGAGAGTGAGAGAGTGCAGAAGTAGGGGTGAGAAGGAAGAGGAAAGAAGGTGGGAAAAGGGGTAGGGAAGAATAGGGGCTGTGGGAACAGAGGGAGAGGAGCAGATCCCTCATTTTCCACAGGTATTTTTTGTATCATCAAAAATGTATGACTTCATAACCATAGCACTCTGAACTCCCCATTTCATAAGATAATCACCAAATACAGGCCTGTCTTCTAAATCTGCTGTATTACCAGGGCCTTCTACTGCTGATTAAACCTCTTAACTGGTAAGTTCTCTTCTCACAGTTCAAAAGGGCAAGGATACTTGCTGAATGACTTCCCAGAAGTAGAGAGACTGAGGTCTTGTACAGAGTGCGGTCAAGAGCAGGCTCTGAAGTCATCAGTTACTTACATCTACCCTACAACCAAATGTGAATATGTCACACTATTATCGGAGGGATCATTTTAAAATAGAAGTGATGGATAATTTAGCAGAGGCACTTTTTTTTTTTTTTTTAAAGTTGTTTTCATTTTTGCTAGGATAAGGTTGCCAGGTACCTCTGAAGCCCGAAAATTCACAGGCAATGAAATTCACCTATTTCATTTTTCTTCTTTACCAAAGAAGCCATTTCTGAATGCTGTCTATAGGGACAAACTAGTGTGAATTGGCTTTATCAGTGATAACAGTTGTTCCTTGTGACAAAGAAATGTGGTTGAAAGACTAATCTTGAAAGAGTAGAGGTAATCAAGTAATGAGTGCAACAGCCTCTAGGAAATAAAGCAGTGTGCAAAACACAGTATGGCATTATTATTCCAGATAGGTTATTTTGATTGTGAAAATAAGGTTCGAAATGAAGAAAATAAAATTCCTTAAGGTTCCTTAAATTGCTATTGGACACATGGGTATTCAAAAATACCACCTTTCTTATAATACCTGTCAAAGTGTTAAAAGAGCACTGATACTGAAATGCATTCTCCCTTGAGTATTTAAAGATTACTAATTAATGTGGCAATCAGAATACAGGAAAGGCCAGAGCTATGTGGATTTTTTCCTTAATTCCTTTCACGTTTGTGAAGACTGACAACTAGAAAGTGATCATCACAGCCCTAATCTCTAAAATGCAGAAAAAATGTACTCAAGATTTTAATCATATTCTACTTTGTGCTGATAACGTGATTTTAGGAATCCAGATCCTAATTTGGATCAACAACTGAGTTTACACAGCGATGAAATGCAATGATAAATTTAAGGAAACCCTGATCATGAATTTACTACTGAACTATTAAAATTGTGCAAAAAGTAGAGTGCTTCACACACTAACTTAATAAAAGAGCTGGTGGTTCTCACTTTTGCAATGTTTCCTGTGTGTGTTCTAAAATGCCAGGTAAACTAAAACACTTTTATACCTTGTAAACTGTAAATTAAAAGTATCAAACGAGAAAACTGAATTAAAAAAAAAAACATTTCACTCTACCTCCACCAGAACATAACTTTATTGTTAATCTGTTGCCAACAATTCAGAACTCAAATAGGTGCTGGAACCTGGTTTTTAAAAGGTAAAAAGATTACATTGGATTAGCTACTTTCTATGAAAGAAACTATAGCAATCACAGAAGAGGGAAAATTTGAATGACCTCCCAAAAATGTACACTATAAGCAGAGGGGAGTGCATACTGAATCAAATGTCTGTTAGATTCATTACTTCTGAATGCACAGTGACAATTCTGGAAACTGTACATGATAGAATCACAGAAATGACTTAAATAACCAGAATTACATTTTGTATGTGATCATCAGACCTTTAAATAGTCCCTGCATTTTCCATGTTATCAGTGGTTTTGGAAAATTTTCTCTTTTATCATTCCAAATGTAAGCTGTTAACAGCAAAAAAATGAAAGTATATGAAATATAAGAATTGAAATAAAAGTGAATGTGAAAGATGGCTAATCTATCAGATCAGGGAAAGGCGGAATGACAGATGGTGGGGGTTGGGAAGGATGACGATGGGGTGGCTTTTTTCCCTTCATTTCAGAAGTTCCAATGTAGTGTATCTGTTACATAGCTCTCCTTCTTCAGTCCATTTCTGAAATTCATTCATTTTCGTACTTACTGGTTAACCCAACCAGTGCTGTTGCTAAGCAACAAGTGTTATGCAAGAATCTGAATCCTTGGCTGTGATTTCATCGCGGCCCCAGTTGTCTCTGTTTCTGAGCAGGGTTGGTTTTTCCTGGATTGTACACACAGGGTCAGGTGGAATGGAGTTCCAAATCACTCTGTGTTCCGCGGCCTCCCAGTCTCTCTCTGCAGCTAACCTCCTGACACGTTTGCAGCTGTTCTGTGGCAGAAAGACAATCTCCGTATTCAGGCGGTGAGCTTGCTTTCTTTCCTTCACCCTTGACCCTGGGGTTGCAGGCCATGGTGTTGGGCGTGTCCCTGAGTGCAGCTGTCCTGCAGGATTCACTTCCTAGCGCACCGAGATTTCCTAGGTTTCCTCAGAGTAAGCCCCCAGTTGCATCACCACCGACTGTGGGGGTGGCTGTGGATGCCTGAGGCGGAGTTGATTCTGGTGGATGTCTGACCTCGCTTAACCAGACTCATCTACTGTCCTGCCGTTCACACCCAGGCTGTCCAACCTTCATACAGCTGAGCCAAGTTATCTAGATTAGTTGCTTCCTTAATGACATAGTCAACCTGTAAAAACGGCAGGACAGAATTTAAAGCCATTTAAAACTTGAAAGAACATGATTCATACATGAGTTACATGAACTGTAAGTAAGTTTCTAATCACCCAAAGATGTGCATTGGTCATGATGGGAAGAGAAGTAATCTGAGTTTCTCTCCTAATTCCTTAACTTACAAATGTGTGTCATGGGCAAGTCACGATCCCCTCTGAGACTTAAAAATCCTTAGATGAAGAGAGAGTGCCACAGACTCCAAAGGTGTTCTTGGGATTAAACATGTAAGTTCACTAGGCAAATGTTTAGTGTATGAAAAAGTTCCCAGCAGATCCTGGA
This sequence comes from Tragulus kanchil, assembly GCA_022376925.1. Lineage (NCBI taxonomy): Eukaryota > Metazoa > Chordata > Mammalia > Artiodactyla > Tragulidae > Tragulus > Tragulus kanchil. Next base: position 109,591,290 of record JAIOJX010000002.1, on the reverse strand, counting down.
ACACAGTTTGATACTCAGCAAACATGTTGTCTCTGATCCAGCTAAATTTTCTCTTACAGTGAGATATGATCATCTCTCTATCCAGAGCATCCATCAGAGCCCACTTATATGGTAAATGCTCAATATATGGTTAGGGCTTCCCAGGTAGCGCTAGTGGTAAAGAACCCGCCTGCCAGGAGACATGAGACGTGAGTTTGATCCCTGGGTCGGGAGGATCCCATGGAGAAGAAGGACATGGCAAGCCACTCCAGTATTCTTGCCTGGAGATTTCCATGGACAGAAAAGCCTGGTGAGCTACAATCAATCCGTAAGGCTGCCAAGAGTCAGTCACGACTGATGTGACTTAGCATGCACCCTATATTTTACCCAACAGAAGAAAAGGCAAATGTGTAATGGAGAATTCAGAACACTTCCCTTGACCAAGACAGACACATGTCCATTGATGTAAAATTCTAACACACATCATTGGCAAAGTAATCTTGCTAAAAATACTGATTCTGAATCTAATTATGAAGAAAATATCAGACAACTATAAACTGAGGCACATTCTGCAAACCAAGTGATCTGGACACATCAAAAACATAAATGTCAAGGCTCAGGAACTGTCCCAGACATTAAAGGAGGTTAAAAAGTAGAACGAGTGTATGAAATTCAGGGTAAGCTTTGCCTAAACCCTATATGGGTGGGGTTGTTAAAGAGATGAGGGCTAAGTAAAAAAGGACATTTTAAGGTAATTGGAGAAACCTAAAAATGGACTCAGTATTGGACAGCAGTCAATATTAACATCAGTGTTAGTTAGCTCCCTGAGTTGATAATTCTGTAGTTATGTTGTAGCTATATACTGTTACAATGTTTTGTTTGGTAGACAAAGTATTTAGGCATGAAGTGTTACCAAGTCTGCAGGTAACTCAAATGTGATTCTGAAAACTGTGTGCACACATGAACAGAAAGATTGGGTAAATGTAAGAAAATAATAACAGTGGGTTTGCCACTTCTAGGTTAAAAAGTATATGAGCATTCCTAGTATTTCAGTAGGTTTGAAACTTTTCAAAAACAGCTGTGGGGAAAATAATTCATTCTTGAATTTATATATACAATTTTAATATTACTAATGATAAAATTTCAGAGTAGTAACTTCAAACAAACTGATCCCCAGGAACACTGTATAGATTCTACTTATTTATAGATACTCTGACATCAAAAATGTCATCCTTATTTCATTTGACACCTTCACACAGCCTTCTCTGAAGTGCAAACTCAGTCTTCTGTTCCAGGTAGCGCTAGTGGTAAAGAACCCGCCTGCCAGGAGACATGAGACGTGAGTTTGATCCCTGGGTCGGGAGGATCCCATGGAGAAGAAGGACATGGCAAGCCACTCCAGTATTCTTGCCTGGAGATTTCCATGGACAGAAAAGCCTGGTGAGCTACAATCAATCCGTAAGGCTGCCAAGAGTCAGTCACGACTGATGTGACTTAGCATGCACCCTATATTTTACCCAACAGAAGAAAAGGCAAATGTGTAATGGAGAATTCAGAACACTTCCCTTGACCAAGACAGACACATGTCCATTGATGTAAAATTCTAACACACATCATTGGCAAAGTAATCTTGCTAAAAATACTGATTCTGAATCTAATTATGAAGAAAATATCAGACAACTATAAACTGAGGCACATTCTGCAAACCAAGTGATCTGGACACATCAAAAACATAAATGTCAAGGCTCAGGAACTGTCCCAGACATTAAAGGAGGTTAAAAAGTAGAACGAGTGTATGAAATTCAGGGTAAGCTTTGCCTAAACCCTATATGGGTGGGGTTGTTAAAGAGATGAGGGCTAAGTAAAAAAGGACATTTTAAGGTAATTGGAGAAACCTAAAAATGGACTCAGTATTGGACAGCAGTCAATATTAACATCAGTGTTAGTTAGCTCCCTGAGTTGATAATTCTGTAGTTATGTTGTAGCTATATACTGTTACAATGTTTTGTTTGGTAGACAAAGTATTTAGGCATGAAGTGTTACCAAGTCTGCAGGTAACTCAAATGTGATTCTGAAAAACTGTGTGCACACACATGAACAGAAAGATTGGGCAAATGTAAGAAAATAATAACAGTGGGTTTGCCACTTCTAGGTTAAAAAGTATATGAGCATTCCTAGTATTTCAGTAGGTTTGAAACTTTTCAAAAACAGCTGTGGGGAAAATAATTCATTCTTGAATTTATATATACAATTTTAATATTACTAATGATAAAATTTCAGAGTAGTAACTTCAAACAAACTGATCCCCAGGAACACTGTATAGATTCTACTTATTTATAGATACTCTGACATCAAAAATGTCATCCTTATTTCATTTGACACCTTCACACAGCCTTCTCTGAAGTGCAAACTCAGTCTTCTGTTGGAGCAGAGAGGTCAAGCTGCACCTCAAATTTTTGTTAAAAAAGGACTAGGGAGGAAGGAAAGTGCTAATAGGTTAGAGCCAGAGCCAAATGTTAAACAGCTGACAATCTTAGAGCTGTGTTATTCAAAATTTTCTGAAGCCTACAAATAGATTTAAAAGTTCCTTACATCTCAATATACCACCAAAGATGGGGGACAGGGGATCTTTAAACCTACAATGTCTTAGCAGCATTAAAATGTGTAACACAAGTTTAAAAGATGGTCACCTGTTCAGCAACTGACATCCTCCTATTGGCATCAACATCTCGGCCCTCCAGCTTGGCTTTCACTCTCTTCCACACGCTCACTGCATACGAGTTTCTCTCCTGCACAGCTATGAAGCAATGGAAATCCGTATGTAAGTCAAGCCACCTCTTTGTATTAATATTTAAGGTGTCCTTATATGAACTAATTACCTTTTCCAGTCTTAGGGTCTCTGACGGCCTTTTTAGGACTACAAGCAACACTCTTGCCAGTTCCTGGAACAGTGCTTGGTGGAGTATCTGCTGATGTAGCTAGATTTTTCTGAATCAGCTTTCTAGCATTCTGTGACATGACATCAGGCTGAGTCTTCTGGCCAGTGTTGCTCCGGACTGCTACAGAGAGAAAGTTGGCAGCTCGATTTACATGTAAACAGAAAGCAGAGGAGCAGGGCAGTGCTCTTTTAAGTTATCAACAGCCATGATACTAGAGGGGATTTTAAAATCTTAAAGTCCTTACCCCTTAAAACTGAAACTCTCCCCTAAAATGACAGCTTTGAACACCTAGACACTCAAATATAAATCTGTATGATCTCACAAGCTTCTTGTAGTTTTTTTCATTAAAAAAAAAAAAAAAAAAAACACAAAAATCTTAACTATCCAACAATTAACATGGTAAAGTCATAAGATGGCACAATAAATCTGGCCACTAAGTCATTTTTTAATAGACTACTTACTGATAGTGAAATTATCAATTTAATATTAAGTAGAAAAAGGCAACCAAAGTTACATTCATAGAATGATCCAACTGGTATGTGTATGTGCATGCACATAGAGAAGTCAATCAACAAACACCCAGTGGTTTTATCTCTAATTGGAATTCAACTACAGACATGTCTATTAATTGTCTATTTTTCTAACAGACATATGTATATTATAATCATAAATTATTTACAGAGTATTTGAACACGCAGTATTTTCACTAACATAGTACTTTCTCTTTTTTTTGGCCACTTCTATTGGTCTTCCATTACAGAGCACCGGCTCTGGGCACATGCACTCCATAGCTCCAGCTCGGTAGTCGGACACATCGGTCCAGCTGCTCCGCGGCACGTGGGATCCTCCCAGGCCAGGGATCAAACCAGTGTCCCTTGCGCTGCAAGGCGGTTGTACCTACCCAGTGGACCACCAGGGTAGCCCCTAACATAGTACTTTTAAAATTTAGCCAAAATCTGTTCAGTTTGAGATATAAAAGAGTTTAGGGAAACCGTTTTTGTGTGTGTGTGTGTGTGTTTTGCTTTGTTTTGTTTTTAAATTTTGGCCTCTTTTATTGTGTTTTTATTTTCAATCCATCTTTGTTCTTTGACCTGTGAGGGCTTCCCACTGCAGTGGCCTCTCTTGTTGCAGAGTAGCAGCTCTGAGTGCATGCGCTCCAGAGTGCTGGCTCTTGGACACACTGGTCCAGCTGCTCTGCGGCACGTGGTATCCTCCTGGGCCAGGGATCAAACCAGTGTTCCCTGCACTGCAAGGCAGACTGTCTACCCACTGGACCACCAGGGAAGCCCTAGGGAAATCTTTCTTATTTTAAATAATTTTTTACTGGAGTATAGTTGATTTATAATATTGTGTTTCTGCAAAATGAGTCAATTACACACATATACCAACATTTTTGGTTCTATTCCCATAGAGGTCATTATAGAGTACTAAGTAGACTTCCCTGTGCTACACAGTAGGCTCTTACTAGTCATCTGTTTTATGTATAGTAGTGTGTATATGTCAATCCCAATTTCCCAACCCCTCCCCACCCAGTAACTAGAAGCTTATTTTTCTACTTACTGATAGTAAATTCAATTTAATATTAAGTAGAAAAGGCAACCAAAGTTACATTCATAGAATGATCCAACTGGTATGTGTATGTGCATGCACATAGAGAAGTCAATCAACAAACACCCAGTGGTTTTATCTCTAATTGGAATTCAACTACAGACATGTCTATTAATTGTCTATTTTTCTAACAGACATATGTATATTATAATCATAAATTATTTACAGAGTATTTGAACACGCAGTATTTTCACTAACATAGTACTTTCTCTTTTTTTTGGCCACTTCTATTGGTCTTCCATTACAGAGCACCGGCTCTGGGCACATGCACTCCATAGCTCCAGCTCGGTAGTCGGACACATCGGTCCAGCTGCTCCGCGGCACGTGGGATCCTCCCAGGCCAGGGATCAAACCAGTGTCCCTTGCGCTGCAAGGCGGTTGTACCTACCCAGTGGACCACCAGGGTAGCCCCTAACATAGTACTTTTAAAATTTAGCCAAAATCTGTTCAGTTTGAGATATAAAAGAGTTTAGGGAAACCGTTTTTGTGTGTGTGTGTGTGTGTTTTGCTTTGTTTTGTTTTTAAATTTTGGCCTCTTTTATTGTGTTTTTATTTTCAATCCATCTTTGTTCTTTGACCTGTGAGGGCTTCCCACTGCAGTGGCCTCTCTTGTTGCAGAGTAGCAGCTCTGAGTGCATGCGCTCCAGAGTGCTGGCTCTTGGACACACTGGTCCAGCTGCTCTGCGGCACGTGGTATCCTCCTGGGCCAGGGATCAAACCAGTGTTCCCTGCACTGCAAGGCAGACTGTCTACCCACTGGACCACCAGGGAAGCCCTAGGGAAATCTTTCTTATTTTAAATAATTTTTTACTGGAGTATAGTTGATTTATAATATTGTGTTTCTGCAAAATGAGTCAATTACACACATATACCAACATTTTTTTGGTTCTATTCCCATAGAGGTCATTATAGAGTACTAAGTAGACTTCCCTGTGCTACACAGTAGGCTCTTACTAGTCATCTGTTTTATGTATAGTAGTGTGTATATGTCAATCCCAATTTCCCAACCCCTCCCCACCCAGTAACTAGAAGCTTATTTTTCACATCTGTGACTCAATTTTTGTTTTTGTAAATGGGTTCATTAGGGAAACCCTTTAAAAAAGTCATGACTAGAAACACATTTGCTGTTTATTCGCTGAATTGGATATGACTCTTTTGTGACCCCATGGACTACAGCCCACCAGGCTCCTCTGTCCATGAGATTTTCCAAGCAAGAGTACAGGAGTTGGCTGCCATCTCCTTCTCCAAAGGATCTTTCTTATCAAGGGATCAAACCCACATCTCCTGCAATGGCAGGTGGATTCTTTACCACCTGAGCCACTCGGGAGGCCCAATAAACATTATTAAACACTCTTTAACATCTTAGCACCTAAGTGTAGATTAATTATTAACATGTCAAGATTCAAGTTTTTCTAAAGTAGAAGAGTCTTACCGGCAGCAAAGGATGGCTGATAAGCAGCAGATGATGTTGGACTCGAACATTCATTGGTTGCATCGGTGACTAAAGGTGATGCAAAACTCACTAAATTATTATAGACACTGAAATATAAAATGGTTCATTTATGAAATGCTTTAGCAAATAATTACTTATTGTTAAAAATACTAAGTAACAAAACTGAAAAAAAATTAAGTGAATTAAATAAATGGTAGCATTTGCTTTCATTTTAAATTCAGGCCAGTGGGCATTCTTACCTCTGACTTTGTGTTTTCAGTTCTTTCAAGGTGGGAGTTATTTCCTGAAGCATTTCAACATGTTCTTGACTTCGAACCTGACCCATGGCTTGGACTAATGTAAACAGCACCGTCTGAATGTTGTCTTGCCATGATTTATATTCACCCAAGAACTGCCTAACACTGTTCTCATAGGGAACATCTTCACCATCTGCCAGAGCAGCTTCTTCATCCTAGAATCAACATGTTAATAATTAAGAAAAGTGGGGGCTTCCCCTGGTGGTCCAGTGGATAAGGACACTGCCTTGCAGTGCAAGGGGCGCCGGTTCGATCCCTGGACTGGGAAGATCCCACGTGCCGCAGAGCGGCTGGACTGATGTGTCCAATCACCGAGCCGGAGTTCTGGAGCGCATGCGCCCAGAGCTGGCGCTCTGCAACAACAGACGCCACTGCGATGGGAGGCCCGCAGGAGCCAGAGAACAAAGACGGATGAAAACGGAGAAATGAGACCAACAGAAGTGGCCCACCCGCTCCCCTCCCTCCACAACCCGACCCCTCCCAAAATAAATAAATAAATCTTTAAAAAAAAAAAAAAGAAAGAAAAGTGGGTTTTTTGTCATTTTTTGGGGGGAGGCGGTTGGGGAAGGAGTGGGGTGCGTGGGCCACTTCTATTGGTCTTTCATTTCTCTATTTTTCATCCATCTTTGTTCTTTGGCCCGTGTGGGCCTCCCATCACAGTGGCCTCTGTTGTTGCAGAGCACCGGCTCTGGGCACATGCGCTCCTGAGCTCTGGCTCGGTAACTGGACACATTGGTCCTGCAGCTCCGCAGCGCGTGGGATCTTCCCAGGCCAGGGGATCGAACCGGCGCCCCTTGCACTGCAAGGCGGTGTCCTTACCCACTGGACCACCAGGGAAGCCCAAGAAAAGTGGGTTTTGCTTCAGTAATTACTCTTAAAAGACAGTCACCTTTTGGATAACAAGTAATAATAAATGGTTTTCAAATATCAGTGTGTTTCATCTGCTTATTACGATTTATTAAAAACTCCTTTTCTATAGGAATCTTGTTTCCAGCACAAATAAAAACTCCAATTAAAAATAATCCCAGGGATTTCTCTGGCAGTTCAGTGGTTAGCACTCCATGCTTCTACTCCAGGGGGCATGGGTTTGACCCCTGGTTGAGATCTCCCAAGGCATATAACATGACCAAAAAAAAAAAAGAAAATCAAAAAGTAAATACTTCACTTTTGTTGTCTAAGTGGATATTTCTGAACTATGTAAACAGCACCGTCTGAATGTTGTCTTGCCATGATTTATATTCACCCAAGAACTGCCTAACACTGTTCTCATAGGGAACATCTTCACCATCTGCCAGAGCAGCTTCTTCATCCTAGAATCAACATGTTAATAATTAAGAAAGTGGTTCCCTGGTGGTCCAGTGGATAGGACACTGCCTTGCAGTGGCGCCGTTCGATCCTGGACTGGGAAGATCCCACGGCCGCAGAGCGGTTGGACTGATGTTCCAATCACCGAGCCGAGTTCTGAGCGCATGCGCCCAGAGCTGGCGCCTGCAACAACAGACGCCACTGCGATGGGAGGCCCGCAGGAGCCAGAGAACAAAGACGGATGAAAACGGAGAAATGAGACCAACAGAAGTGGCCACCCGCTCCCCCCCCTCCACAACCCCACCCCCCACAAAAAAAAAAAATAAATCTTTAAAAAAAAAAAAAAGAAAGAAAAGTGGGTTTTTTGTCATTTTTTGGGGGGAGGCGGTTGGGGAAGGAGTGGGGTGCGTGGGCCACTTCTATTGGTCTTTCATTTCTCTATTTTTCATCCATCTTTGTTCTTTGGCCCGTGTGGGCCTCCCATCACAGTGGCCTCTGTTGTTGCAGAGCACCGGCTCTGGGCACATGCGCTCCTGAGCTCTGGCTCGGTAACTGGACACATTGGTCCTGCAGCTCCGCAGCGCGTGGGATCTTCCCAGGCCAGGGGATCGAACCGGCGCCCCTTGCACTGCAAGGCGGTGTCCTTACCCACTGGACCACCAGGGAAGCCCAAGAAAAGTGGGTTTTGCTTCAGTAATTACTCTTAAAAGACAGTCACCTTTTGGATAACAAGTAATAATAAATGGTTTTCAAATATCAGTGTGTTTCATCTGCTTATTACGATTTATTAAAAACTCCTTTTCTATAGGAATCTTGTTTCCAGCACAAATAAAAACTCCAATTAAAAATAATCCCAGGGATTTCTCTGGCAGTTCAGTGGTTAGCACTCCATGCTTCTACTCCAGGGGGCATGGGTTTGACCCCTGGTTGAGATCTCCCAAGGCATATAACATGACCAAAAAAAAAAAAGAAAATCAAAAAGTAAATGAGTTACTGTTTTGTAATGATAAAGTACTGAGGCCTTTTCTGAGAATTCAGATTCCTTACTACCTAGATTCTATATGATACTGGAGAGAAGATACAATATTTCATTTATTTTGGAAGCAAGCTATATGAGTTTGGGTTGGGAAGTGGAAGAGAAGTTAGAGATCTAAATACTCTGTGAGACCATGTTCAAGTTTCAGCTCTTCTATAAGTTATGTGATTTTGGATAAATCAATTTCTCTAATCCCCAGTTTCTCTGTGTACAAAATCAGAATACTGTTTATTGCCTGCTTAAAAAAACAGCTGATGAAAACTCAGTGACAAACTGGAAATATGACCTGAGAGAAACTAGTTTTTTTTTCTCATAAATAAAACCATTTATAATTTTATAGAAAGGGGTAGTATTTATGTGTATTAATCTTACCTTGGCCATCGCTTTGAGGAGATGTTTGACATCCCCCAGCTGCCGGTTATGACCAGTGAGCACAGTCTTTATATTATCAACCAGATTCTGAATTGTTTCACAGACCGTTTCTATCTGTTGCTCTTTCTCTGTCTGAATTGCCCTCTGAGTAGACATATCTTGGGTCAGTTGTTTGTGTGCTGACAAAAGCCATTCAGAGCTGCCAATAGGATGTTCAAGACTTGTGTCCTAAGTAGAGTAAGGATTTGATTTTAAGTTATCAGCCAGAAAAATATAAGATTCTTTTCGGCTTCATCATCTCAAAGGACACTCGAAACTCAAGCTGACATAAAGAACCTCAGCTGCTGAGTCACTGAATAACTACAAAACCGTACAAATTAAAAAAAAACCTTGATAATACTTGTAACAGTCTATGAAATACAGGCTAAGACTTCTTACTTTTCTGCATAATCACACATGAAATAAATGCTTAAAGTTTAAAACCTAAGAAAACATATTTGGAGTAACAAAGATGGTACATAGCCAGAACACTAAAGCCACTGTAAATCACTCTTTAAAACCCGAGTGGTTTGATTGAGAATCTCCCCAGGGATTTCTCTGGCAGTTCAGTGGTTAGCACTCCATGCTTCTACTCCAGGGGGCATGGGTTTGACCCCTGGTTGAGATCTCCCAAGGCATATAACATGACCAAAAAAAAAAAAGAAAATCAAAAAGTAAATGAGTTACTGTTTTGTAATGATAAAGTACTGAGGCCTTTTCTGAGAATTCAGATTCCTTACTACCTAGATTCTATATGATACTGGAGAGAAGATACAATATTTCATTTATTTTGGAAGCAAGCTATATGAGTTTGGGTTGGGAAGTGGAAGAGAAGTTAGAGATCTAAATACTCTGTGAGACCATGTTCAAGTTTCAGCTCTTCTATAAGTTATGTGATTTTGGATAAATCAATTTCTCTAATCCCCAGTTTCTCTGTGTACAAAATCAGAATACTGTTTATTGCCTGCTTAAAAAAACAGCTGATGAAAACTCAGTGACAAACTGGAAATATGACCTGAGAGAAACTAGTTTTTTTTTCTCATAAATAAAACCATTTATAATTTTATAGAAAGGGGTAGTATTTATGTGTATTAATCTTACCTTGGCCATCGCTTTGAGGAGATGTTTGACATCCCCCAGCTGCCGGTTATGACCAGTGAGCACAGTCTTTATATTATCAACCAGATTCTGAATTGTTTCACAGACCGTTTCTATCTGTTGCTCTTTCTCTGTCTGAATTGCCCTCTGAGTAGACATATCTTGGGTCAGTTGTTTGTGTGCTGACAAAAGCCATTCAGAGCTGCCAATAGGATGTTCAAGACTTGTGTCCTAAGTAGAGTAAGGATTTGATTTTAAGTTATCAGCCAGAAAAATATAAGATTCTTTTCGTCTTCATCATCTCAAAGGACACTCGAAACTCAAGCTGACATAAAGAACCTCAGCTGCTGAGTCACTAAATAACTACAAAACCGTACAAATTAAAAAAAAAACCTTGATAATACTTGTAACAGTCTATGAAATACAGGCTAAGACTTCTTACTTTTCTGCATAATCACACATGAAATAAATGCTTAAAGTTTAAAACCTAAGAAAACATATTTGGAGTAACAAAGATGGTACATAGCCAGAACACTAAAGCCACTGTAAATCACTCTTTAAAACCCGAGTCTCCTAATATATGATCTAAAGCCTTCCCACGAGTAGAAATGCACTCATTTCAGCCTTCACCTTCTATTAGTTTGCTCCCGTACTCTCAGTGCATGAGTCATTTGCTACACACTGTCTTTTCCTCCCTCAGAACCCCAACAGTAATTCCAGTTGTAGCTCTGAGATTTCTTTTCACTTTTTCATTCATTGTATTATCTGTGCAAGTTAAGTTCCTTGGAGGATAAAAGCAAGACTCAATCATCACTGTATTCCTTTTTAACATATCATATATAGCACATGAGCAACAAACATAGACAAGTGGACATATTAAACTGATTCTGAGAGCATACAGTTGGCCGTATTTCCATTTCCTGATCTCTTCACTCCCAGGACTCAAGACTTACCACCCTCTGTAATAAACGAAGCTCTAACTCAGAGACAGAACTGTTAAACTGTGATGCAAATGAACACATTTGCTGACATCGTTTGATTAGTTCAAATAATGCGGCATCCAGGTTTAAGGCTTCTGCAGTTCTAGTTCGTAAACTTTCAAAATGAATGATATTGCTGCAGAGGAAAGTGACCTATGAAGAGGAAACAGAGGAGTGGAACCATCACAGTGAGGAAAAAAATCTGCAATTAATAAAAGAAAAAAATACTACCTATTGATTCCAGAATTCAGGACCAGGTCCTAAAAACTTATGAATGTATGACTCATGGGAAACAGACTCACTTCTTATAAAAGCTGTAAATAAATTAACATTTTTGGGTTGATGCTGCCAGTGTGACAAGGCCAAAAGCACCTAAGCAGAATTAGGTACATGCATCATCTGCGTGACTGTTTTTTTACACAAAAATTTTATTCCATAATAAATCTGTTACCATATTCAGCTGAAATGTGTCTGTGCTGTACCCAAATTCCCATCTGAAATGCTCCCCTTCTGCTTCTACTCCTGCCTAATTTTACCATAAAGATCAGAAAACATTAACTGGATATCTGACAGTGTATGTTTTTTTTATTTTTATTTTTTAAAGTCTTTATTGAATTATTACAACAGTGCTTCTGGGGATTTTTTTTTTTTTTTTTGCCTCTAAGTCATCATTTATTTTCATCGATCTTTATTCGTTGGCCTCACTGGGCCTCCCATTGCAGTGGCCTCTCTCATTGCAGAGCACTGGCTCTGGGCGCATGCACTTCAGTGAGCTGGCTCATAATTGGATACACCAGCCCAGCCGCTCCTCAGCCTGTGGGATCTTCCCAGGCCAGGGATGGAAGCGGTGCTTGCACTGCAAGGCAGACTCTTTCATTCATTGTATTATCTGTGCAAGTTAAGTTCCTTGGAGGATAAAAGCAAGACTCAATCATCACTGTATTCCTTTTTAACATATCATATATAGCACATGAGCAACAAACATAGACAAGTGGACATATTAAACTGATTCTGAGAGCATACAGTTGGCCGTATTTCCATTTCCTGATCTCTTCACTCCCAGGACTCAAGACTTACCACCCTCTGTAATAAACGAAGCTCTAACTCAGAGACAGAACTGTTAAACTGTGATGCAAATGAACACATTTGCTGACATCGTTTGATTAGTTCAAATAATGCGGCATCCAGGTTTAAGGCTTCTGCAGTTCTAGTTCGTAAACTTTCAAAATGAATGATATTGCTGCAGAGGAAAGTGACCTATGAAGAGGAAACAGAGGAGTGGAACCATCACAGTGAGGAAAAAAATCTGCAATTAATAAAAGAAAAAAATACTACCTATTGATTCCAGAATTCAGGACCAGGTCCTAAAAACTTATGAATGTATGACTCATGGGAAACAGACTCACTTCTTATAAAAGCTGTAAATAAATTAACATTTTTGGGTTGATGCTGCCAGTGTGACAAGGCCAAAAGCACCTAAGCAGAATTAGGTACATGCATCATCTGTGTGACTGTTTTTTTACACAAAAATTTTATTCCATAATAAATCTGTTACCATATTCAGCTGAAATGTGTCTGTGCTGTACCCAAATTCCCATCTGAAATGCTCCCCTTCTGCTTCTACTCCTGCCTAATTTTACCATAAAGATCAGAAAACATTAACTGAATATCTGACAGTGTATGTTTTTTTTATTTTTATTTTTTAAAGTCTTTATTGAATTATTACAACAGTGCTTCTGGGGATTTTTTTTTTTTTTTTTGCCTCTAAGTCATCATTTATTTTCATCGATCTTTATTCGTTGGCCTCACTGGGCCTCCCATTGCAGTGGCCTCTCTCATTGCAGAGCACTGGCTCTGGGCGCATGCACTTCAGTGAGCTGGCTCATAATTGGATACACCAGCCCAGCCGCTCCTCAGCCTGTGGGATCTTCCCAGGCCAGGGATGGAAGCGGTGCCCCTTGCACTGCAAGGCAGACTCTTTACCCACTGGACCACCAGGAAAGCCCGATTAAGTGTATATTTTAAGTTATAATAACAGTATTGTGATTACGTTCTTAACTAGTTCTTATCTTTATATATACATACTGAAATATTTATAGATAAAATAATATGTGAGACTTCCATGAAATTTAGGACAGGAAGTAGGAGTAAAGTATAGGGAAAATAAAGTTGATAATTATTAAATTCTGGCACTGGGTATATGGGACATGAGAATCATATTAGTCCAATGTTGTATATACCCAGCTATATAATCCTGTAACTGAAGACAAGACAGTGCACACAGATGCCTATACCTGACTTGCTCTCTGGCTCTCCTTAAGGACAAGATTTCTTCTTTCGGCTATTGTGGCTTCAAAATCTTGTAGTACAGGTGCCAGTGCAGGGTTGGCACCACCTGCCCATTTGAGTCGCTGTTCAATACTTGCTTCAAGTGATGCCAGTTTCTCCTATAAAGTCAGAAGAATCTCAGTGAATACGGCACTCTCTACTTCCTATCTGTTGAACATTCAATATAAATAAAAGAGATTGAAAAGAAGTAACATGGCGCATAAGTAATTTAGAAAATATCTCTAATAAACTGTCACCTTTTGGAATTAATCTTGATTTCACATTGAATGTTTAAGGCTAAACATGTCTGGGAAAGTAAGGGCTGGCTTTCAGTTTATTCTGCAGAAAGAAGTTTCATTTTCACTTTTAAATAGTCATTAAAACACCTGCCAAGCTAAATTCCCACTGCACGGTATGTGCTATCTGTAAGAAAATTCACTTTTAACTGTAAAAAATTGCATTCCAACAAATGCAAAAGTTTATGAATAATCATAAAAATCCAACCAGATTATCCTAAGAAAGGTTTTATGGAACAAAGCTGCTTCATTATTTACTCAATATCTGAAGTGGAGGAATTCATCTTCATACTCTCCCCTAACCTACACACCCACACACAGACACCTCTAAAGTCAGAAAGGGCATGAGGTCATCCCCTAAACTGACAACTAGAACTAATATGCTTTAGAGAAAAGGTACTGCAATCTTCGAAGAAGTGAGCTCAAGAAGCTTTTACAAAAGTGATTATATTTATACTCATACTAATCTATAAAAACAGAAAAATGTCAAGTTACCATTGAATATATAACAATACATACTATGAAGATATATATATAAAATCACCATCAAGACTAATTTACTTTAAAAAGGAGAGCGAGATTAAATATTTTGCTGAAGTGATCAAAAAATGTCAATAATAATGGTGTGGAAAAATGTCCTATTGCCTCTCATAGCACAGAATTTCATTAACTGACTACACGACAGAAGGAAGAAATGCCTAAGCTTCATGGATATTAATAATAAGCCAAACATAACTGCTTTATATATATTTCAGAACACAGCTTTGATATTTTTAAGTTTTTACCATTTACCAAAGTTAAATGTATAATGACAGAGTCAGAGAGAGTTCATCAAAAATCTGAAATATTTAGTATGTCTCTATTCTTGTTTCAAAATATACTGCTAAAATTCAGTTACTTTGGAGGATAAGAAAAAAAGATATAAATTAAAAATAAAAGTGAAAAGGTACAATGTTCCTGTGAACAACAGGAACACATCACCACAGTGGAGATAGTTTCTGAAATTAAGATGTTCTGGGAGGAGGTTATGACAGAAGGCACCTGCACTGTTGCAATTGAAGTTTCAATCTGGCTCAGGGTATGGAGTTTCTTTTTCATGCTGGTTAGTATGGCAGAACGCGGGGGAGGTGTGACCGACATGGCTTGTGGTCTATTGATGAGGAGATCTTCGTGCTGCCACTGTTCAGAGAGAAAGAAATGTAATAAAATAAGCAGGGGAAAACCCTTTAGATAAACAAGAGAGGGGAAGAGGGGAAGTGTGATTTAGGACTGGGGGAAGAGGTAAAAAAAAAACCAAACCCAAATGCAGCAGGGCAGGGTGGGCAGGGAAGAGTAACAAACACAATAAAGGAATCAACCACGTGGAAGATTTCCTGAGGTAGAGAATGGCTGGTAAACTTCTTAGATCACTGATACGCAATATTTAAATATTTAAGTAATAATACTTAAGTTTAAATACTTAATAAATAAAATACTTAAATTTAATACTTAAATACTAATTCTGAAGGCGTTTCCTAGTAAATAAAAGTCTACTACACAATCCTCCCAAAATAAAATCTCCAGTGTAGAGGTTGGAACAGGGACACTGGAAGAGCTGCCCAGCATGGAAGCTGAGCAAGTGACTGAGAGAAACAACGGCAGCAGCCACAGGAGAAAGAATTCTCCAGAGAATTCTGCCCTACAAGTGACAGAAAGGCACAGGCAACTGCTGACAGAGGATCAGGCCATCTGTAAGGTGGCCCTAGAAGAGCAAGGGACACCTGGGCTGAAAGTTTAAAGTTTATACGCTGTGCTTAGAGCTTAAAACGTGTTCAGATGAACACAATTGGAAGGATTTTTATAATGTTTTCCATATAGTTGTCCATTTTTTCAGGGAATAAATTCTAAATTTATTAAATAAAACTTTCCAACATTTCATTTTATTAAATTTTTTAACATTTTATTTTTTGAAGTAAAATAAATACCATGGAAATTTCAGTGTGGGGCTCCCGTGGTACTCCAGGGGTTAAGAATCCACTTTGCAATGCAACAGGCACTGGTGTGGGAAGATCACACATGCTGTGGAGAAACTAAGCCCGTGAGCCACAAGTACTGAGCCTGTGAGCCACAAGTACTGAGCCTGTGAGCCACAGTCACCAAAGCCTGTGCTCCTCCAGGGAAGCCACCGCAATGAAAAGCCTGAATGGCACAACTGGAGAGTAACTCGTGCTCACCACAATGCATGCACAGCAAGAGACCCAACCCAGCCAACGTATAATTAAATAAAAACAAAAAATTAAAACAAAACAGAAGTCATTAAAAAAAAATCCCAATGTGCTAAGACTATTAATATATAATAAATGGGACTTCCCCGGTGGTCCAGTGGGTAAAGAGCCCATCTTTCAGTGAAAGGGGCACCAGTCTGATCCCTGGCCTGGGAAGAACCCACGTGCCACAGAGCCACTGGACCCTTGTGTCCAAATGCCAGCCAGCGCTCTGGAGCGCATGTGCCCAGAGCTGGTGCTCTGCAACGAGGGGGGCCACTGCAATGAGAGGCTCACACAGGCCAAAGAACAAAGATGGATGAAAATAAATAAATAAATAAACAAACCAACCAATAAAAGAGGCCAAAAATGAAAATATAAATATATGTATATATATAATAAATGCAACTTCAAAAATGTGAATAAATTACTTTTCTTAACTTATGAGCTAAGTTACAACCTGTCTGTAACTACTGACAATACTGAAGCTTGTATCTGAAATAAAGACATTTATAAAAGCTATAATCTATACTGGGTTTAGTGTCTTAGATCTTTTTTTTTTCCCTTTTTTAAAAAAACCTGTTTTTGGCAGCACTGGCCCTTTGTTGGTTTGCTAGTTTTCTCTAGTTGCAGAGTGCAGTGGTCGGGGGCTACTCTCTCATTGTGGTGCATGGACTTCTGACTGCAGTGGGGTCTTCTGTTGCAGAGCATAGGCTCTAGGGCACGCGAGCTTCAGCAGTTGTAGTATGCAGGCTCAGTAGTTGTGGTGCACAAACTCGGGTCATGTGGAATCTTCCCAGATCAGGCATCAAATCCATGTTCCCTCCATTAGCAGGCAGATTCTTTATTCACTGCGTCACCAGGAAGTCCCAGATCATCATTTTTAGTCCGCACAGTGATCAACCTTTTAGAGAGGTACAGCTCCCATTCTATCAGATCTTAAGGGAAGTTAAAGGTAAATTCATATACCTGAATCCAAATCCATCTCACTACCAAAGCCTGTCAGGTTGCCCCAAAACAAACAAGGACAAAAACAGGCTTCTAAAAAGTAGTTCCCAAAGGATGACAGATGTATGCAGGGCTTAGAGATTCAGGAAAACAGATGTCACTCTAGAAATAATTATGTTAGACAGGACAGAAGGCATATCCACCTAACAAATCAATTCAATTATTAGAAATTACATTTATAGGGTTGGGAGGAGGCTCTAGAGGGAGGGGATATACATATATGCATAGCTGATTCACTCTGTTACACAGCAGAAATGAATACAACGTTGTAAAGCAATTATACTCCAATTAAAAGAAAAAGAAATTACATTTACAAGTAGCATTTAACGATAACACTAACCATAAACATTGACAAAAACTAGTTAAAAGGACACAAACTCTAAACACAAAATTATCACAACTACGTAAAAGAGAAATGTTACGGATATGTTCAAGCTGTTTGCTCCAGGCTGGCATAATTTGGGAAGTTTAAAATTTTCTCTTAATACTGTTCTATAGTAACTCCCCAGTTTTTCAAATTCCTACACACTGAGGGCAGAGTCCTTTATAAAGAGAAACACTCACTTGGAACATGGCGATATGCAGCTGAACGCGCTGCAGGCTTGTCTTGCAGGAGGAGATGCTGGTCTCCAGCCTGCGCACCAAGTCATGCTTCTTCCAGGCCGTGTCATAGGAGCTGGCCAGCACGGTCGCCCTGTTCATGACCAGCTGAGAGAACTTCCCGACCTGGATGTTGTGCTCCACTGCTTTCTTACACAGGTCATCCACAGAAACTTTGCTTTCAGCACCAAAATCCTTCGCCTCCACTTGAGCAATGATGTCTACCCCCAGAGCACTGATGAAGCTGCAGAGCGTCAGGCCCAGAGCTTGGTTCGGGAGTCCGATCAGAAGCTGCCGCACAAAGTCAGCTGTGAACGCCTTTATCGGCTTTGCCATCTGGTCTTCACTGAAACAAGACTTTCTAAATAGGGTTTTCACACTGACCATCTGAACAGGCCCATTTACAGTGTTCTGATCTTCAAGTGAACTTGATCCTAAAAAAAAATTTTTGTCCTTAAGTATTTCATGCAAAACTAAAATAAGGTAATAATGTTGCTTATTTACAAACTTGGAGACTGCATGCACCTAAGGTTTAAGCCTTAAGGTTTTCTCACGTTCCCCTCCAAAGTACAACTAAATGCAGGTTAAGTGTGAAATAGTACCTGACAAAGTTTTAGAAAAGGTACCACAGAGCCGGAAGAACTCCTTAATTGTCTGTAGTCGTTTTAGAAAGAAGATCTCTTCTAACACCTGTCGATGATTATCATCATCAAAAAAATTGACTTGGGTGCTCCTGGCTTCCCGTATAATGTCAATCTTTCGCCAAGCTACAGGAATTTCCATTTTATTTAGCTATGTAAATGAGAGAAAAGAAAGTTCATTTCTCCACTCTTCACACACTGAACAAACTACGTTACTACACTTGCATTATTCATGAAACCAGATCAATATTTACCTTTTCAACTAATAAACTAAAAGCAGTCTCAACTTGGGCAAACATGCCATCAAATGCTACCAAAAGCATCTGGCCAGCTGACATTTTCGGTGTTTCATCAACTGAACCATTTCTTGGCTGTATTAATTCACCATACTGAGCATGCAGTATTCTACAGGAAAAGAAAAAGGAGTTAAAACAACTGCTAAAGAGTAATAAATTTGGAGGGAAATAATATCAACAACAAGCCTGACAGGCAGTATGTGGAGTCTAGGTAAAAAGCTTTTATGAAGGAAGGAGTGTTATTAGCCATTGTTCATGTAACTATATTTTATGCAAACTGAAGTTATGACAGTTTTAAAAGAACCATATAAAACAGGACAGTCTCACTCTAAATACAGAATGGAAGATAATATAAATGTTTAAATATAAATATAATGTTTAAAAAAACATCAAGAGTCACACAGTTCTAAAGCTGGCAGACCTAGCAGAAGTTGTCAAGTATGTTCATACTACTATCACATGGCAGAGTCAACTACCGACAGTGAAGGGAAATACCTAACCTTTTTGACATGCTGAGTTTAAAACAATACATACACTGAAGGCAGGTCTTCAGAAATTTGCCCTCATGTTATCATTAAATTAAGACTTGCACAGTGCTTATGTATCTAAGTACTATGCTAAATATCTTATGCAAGTTTAAGCTATCAGAGAGATTTATAATGGAGAAAGAGCTGCATGATGGCATAAAATTTTCCTTCAAAGTACCAAAAAGTTTCTGTAATACAAAATACATACAGGCTGTAGCAGAATCAAACCTGAAGTCTGTCACCCAGTACATAAAGAGAAGTAAACATCCCTCCATTTGAGAGTAAAGGGAAGCTAGACTAGGCATCAAAGGAAAGCAAGGCAGAAATTTTTTGAGAAAGTAAAGTGTATAAACTTAGCATCTGGGCTTCCCTGGTGGTCCAGTGGGTAGAGAGTCTGCCTTGCAGTCCAAGGGGCACCGGTTCGATCCCTGGCCCGAGAAGATCCCACGTGCCACAGAGTGGCTAGATCAGTGTGTCCAGTTACGAGCCAGCGCTCTGGAGCGTATGCGCCCAGAGCCGGTGCTCTGCAACAACAGAGGCCACTGCACTAGGAGGTCCACACAGGCCAAAGAATAAATATGAATGAAAATAAATAAATGAAGGACCAATAAAAGAGGCCAAAACGAAAAAAAAAAAACCACATTCCACTTTGTGTGTGAACACAAGTATGGTGAAACTATAGCTCTAAAAGGTATATACATATGTGTATGCAATGAAACCACACACACACACACACACACACACACACAGACACACACACACACACAGACACACACACACACACAGACACACACACACACAGACACACACACACACAGACACACACACACACACACACACACACACAGACACACACACACACACACACACACACCCCGAGTGCACGTGCACCTGGTGAAACCTGAGTAAGCTCTGTGGACTGTACCTATGTCAATTTCACAGTGCTGCTACTGTGTGTAAGATGCTACACTGAAGCAGGGATGCAGGCTAATAAGACTTCCCTGAACACTATTTTTTTAAAAAACACAACTTCCTATGAATCTAATTATTTCCAAATACAAGTTTTTATTTTTGGGTTTTTTTTTTTGAGTTGGGGGGATGTTTCCGTTTTGTTTGTCTTGGTGATACCATGCAGCTTGCAGGATTTATTTCCCGACCAGTAATTGAACCTGCATCCTTGGCAAGTACAAGAGCCCTAACCACCGGATCACCAAGGAATTCCCCAAATAAAAGTTTTTTTAAAAAGATATTACTGGAGCTTCCCTAGTGGCTCAGTGGTGAAGTATTCACCTGCTAGTGTAGGAGATACAGGCTCCATCCCTGATCTGAGACAATCCCACATGACTTTGAGCAACTACACCCACGTGCCAACACTACTGAGCCTGTGCTCTAGAGCCCAGGAATCGCAACTCCTGAGCCCACATGCCACAACTACTGAAGCCCATTTGCTCGCCACAGCAAGAGGAGCCACCACAATGAGAAGCCCGAGTCACTGCCAACCACAGAGTAGCCCCCGCTCACCCCAACTACCAGCACAGCCCAAAACAGATAGCTAGATATTACTTACAAATGCTTATATCCATATCTGCTCTAAAAATTGAGAGTAAGCTTACAGTAAAATAAGAGCTCAGAAAACTTATCTGGCTTCCCATCTCTTTCACAAGGAAACAGAGCAGAGCCTGGCATTCACCGACCTGGCAACATCGATGTAATGTGCATGTGTTTCTTCCTCAAGTCCCATAGCTGCGTTTCTTAAATAAGCCTGAAGAGACTCAACAAGAGTCTGCAAAGGAACGCCATCAGTGGTCTGCTCAATAAGACTGTCCAGCTCGTGAAGCAGACTTTCTAATGTGTATTCTCCTTTCATCAAACATCTCAGTGCTTCTGGAAATATGATTTGCCGGAAATTTGAATTTAATTCCTATAAATATGTGAGAAACATATTTTAATGCTTCCTGAATTTAGATAAAACAACATTAGAAGGCTGAGAAAGCTAAATTGCTTTTTGGAACCAGAGATGAAAAATACAGTGCTCAATACCTAAAACAAACTTACAAAATTTCAGCTAAGGTAGAAGTGCTGCTCACCTGAAGTGAGGTGTATACACCATTAGCTAAATGAACTGCCTCAGATGCTTCCACGGGGTTAGGAATATCTAGGTCCTGTGGCACTAAGTGGCACTGCTTCAGTAACTGAACCAAGCAGGTGACATTCCCGCTCATGCTGCAGAGCTCCTCCAAGAACCAGGCTCCATCTCGAGAAGTCAGATCAACCAGCTGCTCTCCAGCACTCGATGCTGCACCTTCCATCATCAGGTTACGTCTGAAGGAGATAAATATTTTTAACGGTGAAACTGACTTAGGGGAGCATACACAAATGGGATATCTCAAAGTCTGAAAAAAAATAAAATAATAATAATAAAGAAGTCTTTCACCGGGCAAGATTAATGAAAGTAAAAGGATACCTAAATTTGGGATCAACAAAAAGCACATGAACTCTCAATAATCACCAGTGTTCACAGGACAATAAAATGGTCTCAGTGTCATCTGACTCACCTTGTGAGTGTACAAAGGGCAGAAATAATAACACTTGCTAGACTTTTCAAAGATCCTTCCTTAGCCCCGCTCACCCCAACTGCACAGCCAAAACAGATAGCTAGATATTACTTACAAATGCTTATATCCATATCTGCTCTAAAAATTGAGAGTAAGCTTACAGTAAAATAAGAGCTCAGAAAACTTATCTGGCTTCCCATCTCTTTCACAAGGAAACAGAGCAGAGCCTGGCATTCACCGACCTGGCAACATCGATGTAATGTGCATGTGTTTCTTCCTCAAGTCCCATAGCTGCGTTTCTTAAATAAGCCTGAAGAGACTCAACAAGAGTCTGCAAAGGAACGCCATCAGTGGTCTGCTCAATAAGACTGTCCAGCTCGTGAAGCAGACTTTCTAATGTGTATTCTCCTTTCATCAAACATCTCAGTGCTTCTGGAAATATGATTTGCCGGAAATTTGAATTTAATTCCTATAAATATGTGAGAAACATATTTTAATGCTTCCTGAATTTAGATAAAACAACATTAGAAGGCTGAGAAAGCTAAATTGCTTTTTGGAACCAGAGATGAAAAATACAATGCTCAATACCTAAAACAAACTTACAAAATTTCAGCTAAGGTAGAAGTGCTGCTCACCTGAAGTGAGGTGTATACACCATTAGCTAAATGAACTGCCTCAGATGCTTCCACGGGGTTAGGAATATCTAGGTCCTGTGGCACTAAGTGGCACTGCTTCAGTAACTGAACCAAGCAGGTGACATTCCCGCTCATGCTGCAGAGCTCCTCCAAGAACCAGGCTCCATCTCGAGAAGTCAGATCAACCAGCTGCTCTCCAGCACTCGATGCTGCACCTTCCATCATCAGGTTACGTCTGAAGGAGATAAATATTTTTAACGGTGAAACTGACTTAGGGGAGCATACACAAATGGGATATCTCAAAGTCTGAAAAAAAAATAAAATAATAATAATAAAGAAGTCTTTCACCGGGCAAGATTAATGAAAGTAAAAGGATACCTAAATTTGGGATCAACAAAAAGCACATGAACTCTCAATAATCACCAGTGTTCACAGGACAATAAAATGGTCTCAGTGTCATCTGACTCACCTTGTGAGTGTACAAAGGGCAGAAATAATAACACTTGCTAGACTCAAAGATCCTTCCTCTCCATTCTCATGAAGGAAAACTTTGATACAACGTTCAATCTCTTTCAATTGATCTTCACAAACAGGTACCGTGACAGCTTCCTGTTTCAAGCGCTCCACCTGTCTAATAAGTCGGCTATTGATGTCTGCTGCGTACCGCTGCAGTGTCATCTCAGTGGCCGTGATGAACTGACACACTGTTGGGGGTGGCTGGGGAGCGTACTGCATTTCATATCTTTAAGAAATAAAAAGAGGTGCTTGTAAACAAAGTTCATGCCTTACAAAACACTAAAAAATACAAGATGGAATACTGCATTTGATACTCAAACTTTGAAGTACAGAAATCATTATTTCCTTTTTACAGGAAAGCTCTCAAGAGCAAAAGTAACTCCTGAAACTTGACTGTGAGTGACAGACTCAAGACGTGAATTCAGCTCTCCTTACCATCTGATCCCACCACTGGTACACTGAGATACATTTTAACTACATATGGAAAACAATGTCTTATAAAGGAAAATATGAGTTCAAATCCTCTTAAAACCAAGAGCAAATGACTCCATTCAAATTCTACCTAACCATTTCCTTCAGAAAAATAAGATACTATGCAACTGAACGTTCTAATGAGAAGTAAACAAAATTGAATGATCAACTTACTTCCTGTAGAGTTCCTGACAGCGATCTACTGTGATATTACAGATGAGCTCTTCCATCCAGGTCTTCCACTGCTCAATTCGATGTTTCTGAAAGATGGCCTTTGGATCTACTGTGATATTACAGATGAGCTCTTCGCACCTTCCATCATCAGGTTACGTCTGAAGGAGATAAATATTTTTAACGGTGAAACTGACTTAGGGGAGCATACACAAATGGGATATCTCAAAGTCTGAAAAAAAATAAAATAATAATAATAAAGAAGTCTTTCACCGGGCAAGATTAATGAAAGTAAAAGGATACCTAAATTTGGGATCAACAAAAAGCACATGAACTCTCAATAATCACCAGTGTTCACAGGACAATAAAATGGTCTCAGTGTCATCTGACTCACCTTGTGAGTGTACAAAGGGCAGAAATAATAACACTTGCTAGACTCAAAGATCCTTCCTCTCCATTCTCATGAAGGAAAACTTTGATACAACGTTCAATCTCTTTCAATTGATCTTCACAAACAGGTACCGTGACAGCTTCCTGTTTCAAGCGCTCCACCTGTCTAATAAGTCGGCTATTGATGTCTGCTGCGACGCTGCAGTGTCATCTCAGTGGCCGTGATGAACTGACACACTGTTGGGGTGGCTGGGAGCGTACTGCATTTCATATCTTTAAGAAATAAAAAGAGGTGCTTGTAAACAAAGTTCATGCCTTACAAAACACTAAAAAATACAAGATGGAATACTGCATTTGATACTCAAACTTTGAAGTACAGAAATCATTATTTCCTTTTTACAGGAAAGCTCTCAAGAGCAAAAGTAACTCCTGAAACTTGACTGTGAGTGACAGACTCAAGACGTGAATTCAGCTCTTCTTACCATCTGATCCCACCACTGGTACACTGAGATACATTTTAACTACATATGGAAAACAATGTCTTATAAAGGAAAATATGAGTTCAAATCCTCTTAAAACCAAGAGCAAATGACTCCATTCAAATTCTACCTAACCATTTCCTTCAGAAAAATAAGATACTATGCAACTGAACGTTCTAATGAGAAGTAAACAAAATTGAATGATCAACTTACTTCCTGTAGAGTTCCTGACAGCGATCTACTGTGATATTACAGATGAGCTCTTCCATCCAGGTCTTCCACTGCTCAATTCGATGTTTCTGAAAGATGGCCTTTGGATACTGCAGAGCTACAGTTGCATAGTGATGCAGCTGCTCCAGACAGCCTCGCAGCACCGAGCGCCTCTGTTGCAGGAGGGTGCTGACCTCCCCCTCCAGCTGCTCACACTGGCTAATCAAGTGGGCCTGGCCAGCATTCTGCAGAAAGGCCGTTGCTGGCACATAGCTTGGAGGACCTTTTGGTAAAAGATAATTATCAATCACAGGGAAACCATTTCAAATCATTGGTCACTGAAAGGGAGTACAAACCAGAGCTCCACAAAGCACAACAAAAACAAAACTCATATGCTCACATGTATATCTAACATACCAAGGTCCATCTGTGTGCTTATCTCCTGAAGCAAACTGGCCAGCTGTGTTGCTTCCAAATTACTGAATGCAGCCTGATAATGTGTTATCCACTGTTCAAATTCATTCAGCTTCACCTGGATTGCTTCCTGAACAGCTCTCTGCTGAGTCTGTAGTTGAGTGTGCTCAGAATACCTAACGGAAGAAAAAACTTTTAAGTGATTAATGTTCTTTCTTCTGGGAACTTTCATCACTCTGAAAGAACATTTCACTCATACTTGGACTGCCTGGTAAGCTCCTCTTCAATCGTGAAGGCACTGCTCAAATGTCCTTTCCTTCTCTGTTTTTTTCCCTGATCCTATAGTTCCCTAACTATACTTGCAACATTTTAAACAAAATTTTATCACATTTGCCAGGGTTTGAGTTATCTGAAGTGGGGAAGACTAAGGCTGAATAGATCTCTCTAATCTCAGCGTCTCCTGTAGTATCTGGTACTTGCATATTTAATCACCTTTCACTGAGCTAGGCACTCACTCTGTGCGAGAGAGGTTCACTCACTTAGACCAATGCTTAAAAAAAAAAAAACCACACTAAGCCAAGTGGATGAAATCCACTGTATAAATGAATAACAATTCAAATATGAACTGCAGAGAGAAAATCAAACTCCAGATTTTCTGAATCCACGTCTAGTGCTCTAACCACTATGTGCACCATCTCCCATAGTAACTCAAACATTTAAATTAAATTAAATATAATAAAGTTGAAATTTTAAGTTAATTCTATTAATATTTTGAAACTGCAATTCTTGTGAGAGCTCTGATTACTTATGTGAGGTGCTGCAATGATACTAATTCAAGTTGACAATGTTTACACAAATACAAAAGTTCTCCTTAATGGCATATATTTAGAAATTAAGAGTTCAACATTTGTTTTAAACCTGTGTTGCAGAGTATGAGAAGGATGATCCACTCCTTCCGCTCCTTCCAGAAACTCTATTTCTTCCAGCAGTTTGCAGTTTTTCAACGTATGAGAAGATCACTGAAAGGGAGTACAAACCAGAGCTCCACAAAGCACAACAAAAACAAAACTCATATGCTCACATGTATATCTAACATACCAAGGTCCATCTGTGTGCTTATCTCCTGAAGCAAACTGGCCAGCTGTGTTGCTTCCAAATTACTGAATGCAGCCTGATAATGTGTTATCCACTGTTCAAATTCATTCAGCTTCACCTGGATTGCTTCCTGAACAGCTCTCTGCTGAGTCTGTAGTTGAGTGTGCTCAGAATACCTAACGGAAGAAAAAACTTTTAAGTGATTAATGTTCTTTCTTCTGGGAACTTTCATCACTCTGAAAGAACATTTCACTCATACTTGGACTGCCTGGTAAGCTCCTCTTCAATCGTGAAGGCACTGCTCAAATGTCCTTTCCTTCTCTGTTTTTTTCCCTGACCCTATAGTTCCCTAACTATACTTGCAACATTTTAAACAAAATTTTATCACATTTGCCAGGGTTTGAGTTATCTGAAGTGGGGAAGACTAAGGCTGAATAGATCTCTCTAATCTCAGCGTCTCCTGTAGTATCTGGTACTTGCATATTTAATCACCTTTCACTGAGCTAGGCACTCACTCTGTGCGAGAGAGGTTCACTCACTTAGACCAATGCTTAAAAAAAAAAAAAACCACACTAAGCCAAGTGGATGAAATCCACTGTATAAATGAATAACAATTCAAATATAAACTGCAGAGAGAAAATCAAACTCCAGATTTTCTGAATCCACGTCTAGTGCTCTAACCACTATGTGCACCATCTCCCATAGTAACTCAAACATTTAAATTAAATTAAATATAATAAAGTTGAAATTTTAAGTTAATTCTATTAATATTTTGAAACTGCAATTCTTGTGAGAGCTCTGATTACTTATGTGAGGTGCTGCAATGATACTAATTCAAGTTGACAATGTTTACACAAATACAAAAGTTCTCCTTAATGGCATATATTTAGAAATTAAGAGTTCAACATTTGTTTTAAACCTGTGTTGCAGAGTATGAGAAGGATGATCCACTCCTTCCGCTCCTTCCAGAAACTCTATTTCTTCCAGCAGTTTGCCCTGCAGTTTTTCAACATCTGTTAGTTGCTCTTGCAAGCTCAGGTATTCATCTAAGCTGCTGTCCAGCTTGGGAAGTACGACCAGCATCTCATCCCTGTTCTTAAACCAGTTTACCTGTAAAAAAGACATAATTAGGAAGATTCTTAAAGGGCCAACTGTGAGATATGAGGAAATCTGCCAGAAGGATCATGATAGAAAAATGTTCTGCACATAACTCACCTTAAATCTAAGCAAAACCGGTATGTGTTTTTTTCAAAGTAATGCGTTTGATTCACATGGCCATAAATGAAGACTCACTTCAGCAATAACATGCCATTACCAACCACCATGTGACACAAAGCAAAATCAGTGTTACCGGCTACCACAATATTAAAATTAAGGACAGAGACCATTCACTTAAAATAGCCATTAGTAAACATGTTATCAGTCTACTAAAAAAGGTATAATTTTTTTCAAATCTTTAACCCGCCTCCCACGTGGGAGTGTGACTATGCATCTTTGCATGAGAGCATTTCTTAGCAAAAGGTAACAGCAAAGTACCCTATTTGGTGGCTACTCCACTGCAGTCTTAGTTTTTTATAGACATGTTTATTTTTTGGCTGTGCCACACATTTCGCAGGATCTTAGTTCCCTGACCAGGACTGGAGTCCAGGCCTCAGCAGTGAAAAAACATCAAGCAAGTCCTAACCACTGGACTACCAGGGAGTTCCCTGGACTTGTTAACTATTAACAAAAAAGGGACAATGACTTATTATCACTGGCCTCACCTTAATTTCAGCTACTCTCGAAGAAAAAAGGCTGCGAGTGATCTCTCGTTCCATCTCTCTCTTGCTCTGCTTGCTCTCAGCCTGCTGGCCACCCCCACCATAGACGGCACCAGCAAATCCAGCCTCACCGCCGGCTGTCCAGTCCACCAGAGGGTCATACACAAAGGCCTCTAGCAGTGTCAGCAGAGTCTCCCTGCCACGCCGCATGATGTGTAGAACCTGTTGTCAGAAAGTGTCTCAATAAGTTTTGCCATAGGTTTCCTCATTAAAATGTAGTTTTTCATTCCAAAGCACTTGTTCATTTAACAGGTACACTAAGAGGTGTAGAGAGAATCACATACCTGCTCACATGAAAGCCTAAATACACCTTCTACTCCAGTTACACCCAGCGCTGTTTCAATGTTCTGTGTCATTCGAAAAGGTACTTTCTCAGGAACTCTAAGGCTTTTACCTTGAAAAGACAAATTGTTATATTTTCGCCCTTTCACCAAAATATATTCAATCCTCATATAAAAAGTCCACTTTAATTTTACCTTTTTCAAAGCAAACATTGTAATCTATGTGAACAACCTCTCCAGTCGTCATATCTATGAGAACATTATCCAGGTGTCTATCTCCAAGGCCAATTATGTATCCAACCATAGACATGACTGCAGTAGATCTGGCATAAGACTAAAGAGGGGAGGGGGAGCAAGTTAAGCATTATTAGCAGATTTCCTTCCAACATGGCCTTGATTCTCTAAAATTTACAAATCTCTATAATCCTACTCCCTTATTTCTAAATAAACAGCTCCCACTCTCCAGGGAGGCTATATATGTCACAAGCTGCAGTAAGCAGCACATATAACACTGAGGTCCTTGTTAGTTCTACTTCATCATCATCAGAATGCAGGACTTAAAAAAAACTATTCTTCGGTCTCCCTAGTTTTTCCATTTCTTAAGTTTTTATTTTCCTTTTCATTTCATCCATAAATCCCTCCATTCTCCCTTCACACAGTCATGGCCATGCCTTATAAAAATAAATGCAATGTGAGATTCAAAGCAGATCTCAAACTACCAAGTCTGGAGGACAGCAGAGGTGGGTGGAGAAGACAAGACAGCAGGCAGGGAAAGAAACAGTAATACTGATGACAGCCCAAACAAAGCACATACCTGTGTGACTCTCCACCACTCGTCAGCGGTGGTACAAGATGACCAAAGCTCTTTAGCAAGGAGATTTGGGGGCGTAGCCTCCATTAACTCTTCTAACACTGCCTTCATCACATGAAGAGGCCAATCCCGTCGGGACACATCCAGACTAAGGCCAACTGCTTTCAAAGCAGGACCAATTTTACTGTAATAAAGTTCACTAGGACGGGGTACAATTCCAGGATTCTGAGGAGTTTGGTAGGAATCTTGGGCCTTTAAGAAAATTAAGAAAAGATCAACTTTGTTTAGATAAGGATAAAGATTACCTTGAATGTAAAGTAGTATTTTAAAACTGGTTTTCAGCGGCATTCTCTACCTGGATTACCTTCGAAAAGGTACTTTCTCAGGAACTCTAAGGCTTTTACCTTGAAAAGACAAATTGTTATACGCCTTTCACCAAAATATATTCAATCCTCATATAAAGTCCACTTTAATTTTACCTTTTTCAAAGCAAACATTGTAATCTATGTGAACAACCTCTCCAGTCGTCATATCTATGAGAACATTATCCAGGTGTCTATCTCCAAGGCCAATTATGTATCCAACCATAGACATGACTGCAGTAGATCTGGCATAAGACTAAAGAGGGGAGGGGGAGCAAGTTAAGCATTATTAGCAGATTTCCTTCCAACATGGCCTTGATTCTCTAAAATTTACAAATCTCTATAATCCTACTCCCTTATTTCTAAATAAACAGCTCCCACTCTCCAGGGAGGCTATATATGTCACAAGCTGCAGTAAGCAGCACATATAACACTGAGGTCCTTGTTAGTTCTACTTCATCATCATCAGAATGCAGGACTTAAAAACTATTCTTCGGTCTCCCTAGTTTTTCCATTTCTTAAGTTTTTATTTTCCTTTTCATTTCATCCATAAATCCCTCCATTCTCCCTTCACACAGTCATGGCCATGCCTTATAAAAATAAATGCAATGTGAGATTCAAAGCAGATCTCAAACTACCAAGTCTGGAGGACAGCAGAGGTGGGTGGAGAAGACAAGACAGCAGGCAGGGAAAGAAACAGTAATACTGATGACAGCCCAAACAAAGCACATACCTGTGTGACTCTCCACCACTCGTCAGCGGTGGTACAAGATGACCAAAGCTCTTTAGCAAGGAGATTTGGGGGCGTAGCCTCCATTAACTCTTCTAACACTGCCTTCATCACATGAAGAGGCCAATCCCGTCGGGACACATCCAGACTAAGGCCAACTGCTTTCAAAGCAGGACCAATTTTACTGTAATAAAGTTCACTAGGACGGGGTACAATTCCAGGATTCTGAGGAGTTTGGTAGGAATCTTGGGCCTTTAAGAAAATTAAGAAAAGATCAACTTTGTTTAGATAAGGATAAAGATTACCTTGAATGTAAAGTAGTATTTTAAAAACTGGTTTTTTCAGCGGCATTCTCTACCTGGCTAGCTAAATAGCCAGTTCTTCTGGACTACAACCTATGTATCTTTTTCTTAATGCTAATTACCACCTCATTGAAAACTTGATTTACTGTTGTATTTTTTTTAAGTTTCAATTCAAGTGCAACATTCAAGTTCCACTCTTCTTTGTGACATGTAATTCTGTTTAACATGCATCATTCATTTATGCACAGACTTTATTCTTCACCAATATGACTTGAGTATCAATATAAAATTAACAATACATATTCAGAAACACCTTAGACAAAAATTTAGATAGTCCTTCTCTAACTCCATCTCCAATCTACCTATCAGTAATTGTTCTGTAGTCTGCTATGTCCAAACTCTTCCTCCTTCCCATACCTATTCTACTTAGAATCACTGTATTTGTCTAGTTATTGGAGCCTGAAGTAGTGACTCTTTAAAAATGTACCGTAGTGTAGGTAGTACTCAGTACTACCTCTGCCATATACTAAGCACTCAGACACTCAGCTAAAATGAATTCTAAAAAGCTGTTCTAAATCAAAGCATAAACGTCTCAGGTACTAAACAGGATGCCACAGTGATTAACTCCAAGTTTAAAGTCATGTCTCTTCCTTCTTAACTCCTGTGAACTTGGAAAGATGTTCAAGGGCAGTGAGCCTAGAAATATTTCCAATATAACAGAGAACAGACTAATACATACATTTCTTTATTAGCATTCAAATAAAAGTACATATTTTAATTTGAATCAACCTTTTGTGCTTGTAAGGCAGCTTCCCGCTGTTGCCATCGTTTGTAAAGACCGAACAAGGGTGTGGCTCCATCCACCCACTGGATGAGACCTGACCGAGTTCCCAGTGGTGTGACTGAGTAGTGGCGAGCACTCGGGACACATCCAGACTAAGGCCAACTGCTTTCAAAGCAGGACCAATTTTACTGTAATAAAGTTCACTAGGACGGGGTACAATTCCAGGATTCTGAGGAGTTTGGTAGGAATCTTGGGCCTTTAAGAAAATTAAGAAAAGATCAACTTTGTTTAGATAAGGATAAAGATTACCTTGAATGTAAAGTAGTATTTTAAAACTGGTTTTTCAGCGGCATTCTCTACCTGGCTAGCTAAATAGCCAGTTCTTCTGGACTACAACCTATGTATCTTTTTCTTAATGCTAATTACCACCTCATTGAAAACTTGATTTACTGTTGTATTTTTTTTAAGTTTCAATTCAAGTGCAACATTCAAGTTCCACTCTTCTTTGTGACATGTAATTCTGTTTAACATGCATCATTCATTTATGCACAGACTTTATTCTTCACCAATATGACTTGAGTATCAATATAAAATTAACAATACATATTCAGAAACACCTTAGACAAAAATTTAGATAGTCCTTCTCTAACTCCATCTCCAATCTACCTATCAGTAATTGTTCTGTAGTCTGCTATGTCCAAACTCTTCCTCCTTCCCATACCTATTCTACTTAGAATCACTGTATTTGTCTAGTTATTGGAGCCTGAAGTAGTGACTCTTTAAAAATGTACCGTAGTGTAGGTAGTACTCAGTACTACCTCTGCCATATACTAAGCACTCAGACACTCAGCTAAAATGAATTCTAAAAAGCTGTTCTAAATCAAAGCATAAACGTCTCAGGTACTAAACAGGATGCCACAGTGATTAACTCCAAGTTTAAAGTCATGTCTCTTCCTTCTTAACTCCTGTGAACTTGGAAAGATGTTCAAGGGCAGTGAGCCTAGAAATATTTCCAATATAACAGAGAACAGACTAATACATACATTTCTTTATTAGCATTCAAATAAAAGTACATATTTTAATTTGAATCAACCTTTTGTGCTTGTAAGGCAGCTTCCCGCTGTTGCCATCGTTTGTAAAGACCGAACAAGGGTGTGGCTCCATCCACCCACTGGATGAGACCTGACCGAGTTCCCAGTGGTGTTACTGAGTAGTGGCGAGCATGGAAACGAGGCGTTTCCTGGCGATTGATTGTTGCAAACATGGTATTTACAATAGACAGGAACTGCATGATTCTCTCATCCAGATGCAAATCCTCCAACCCTGGCAAACAAAGTTCAGCTCATTAGAGGAGTGGACCATATGGGGTGAAGTTGAATGAATGGGAGTGGAAACATACCACTTTTTGTGTCCCTCTCAATCAGCAACAATAGTCAAGAACTGACACCCAAAGAGGCAGAATGAGAGCATCAGAGAACATTCTATTCAGTCACCAGGTATCAGACGCTAGGCTTATTAGCTGTACCTCAATTGCCCTGTTTCTATACATTCATAAGCCAGGAGAGGAAGCAATAGAAACAGCCTACTACACAGCCTCCAACCACTTTCATCAAGATACAGGGTACTCCAGGTTGTTTATGACATGCAGAAATTCACTTAAACTCTCCTCCTACCACACGCACACACACCACATAGTACTAAAGTATTAGCAATCAGACAAATGTTCTTTTAAGTCCCACCTTTGAAAAGATACGGATAGCTCTTCCCGTCTGATCCTAGAAAGAGAAGTTTCTTTGGCTTGGTTTTGGTGGGTAAGATTGTGATGGTTCCTCCCACACTGTGGATCGTGACAGTGTCTCTGGCCGAGACTTCTCCAGGAAGAGCAATTTCGGTGTTAGTCATGGCAGCCAGCCACGGGCTGATTTCTTCAAGACGCAAGATGTAACTTGCACGTTTCTGTGCCCTCTGTTGCAAACTCAGCATTATCTATATTTAAGAC
Organism: Tragulus kanchil; assembly: GCA_022376925.1. NCBI lineage: Eukaryota > Metazoa > Chordata > Mammalia > Artiodactyla > Tragulidae > Tragulus > Tragulus kanchil. The sequence goes on along the minus strand of JAIOJX010000002.1, from coordinate 109,558,221 downwards.
AGGAAAAGTTTACATTATCATTACCATATTTATCTTCCTTTACATTCAATTACTTGATAAACTTAAAATACAAATACCTCTTGTCTAGTTCTTGTTTTTTTAACTCCTGTGAACTTGGAAAGATGTTCAAGGGCAGTGAGCCTAGAAATATTTCCAATATAACAGAGAACAGACTAATACATACATTTCTTTATTAGCATTCAAATAAAAGTACATATTTTAATTTGAATCAACCTTTTGTGCTTGTAAGGCAGCTTCCCGCTGTTGCCATCGTTTGTAAAGACCGAACAAGGGTGTGGCTCCATCCACCCACTGGATGAGACCTGACCGAGTTCCCAGTGGTGTTACTGAGTAGTGGCGAGCATGGAAACGAGGCGTTTCCTGGCGATTGATTGTTGCAAACATGGTATTTACAATAGACAGGAACTGCATGATTCTCTCATCCAGATGCAAATCCTCCAACCCTGGCAAACAAAGTTCAGCTCATTAGAGGAGTGGACCATATGGGGTGAAGTTGAATGAATGGGAGTGGAAACATACCACTTTTTGTGTCCCTCTCAATCAGCAACAATAGTCAAGAACTGACACCCAAAGAGGCAGAATGAGAGCATCAGAGAACATTCTATTCAGTCACCAGGTATCAGACGCTAGGCTTATTAGCTGTACCTCAATTGCCCTGTTTCTATACATTCATAAGCCAGGAGAGGAAGCAATAGAAACAGCCTACTACACAGCCTCCAACCACTTTCATCAAGATACAGGGTACTCCAGGTTGTTTATGACATGCAGAAATTCACTTAAACTCTCCTCCTACCACACGCACACACACCACATAGTACTAAAGTATTAGCAATCAGACAAATGTTCTTTTAAGTCCCACCTTTGAAAAGATACGGATAGCTCTTCCCGTCTGATCCTAGAAAGAGAAGTTTCTTTGGCTTGGTTTTGGTGGGTAAGATTGTGATGGTTCCTCCCACACTGTGGATCGTGACAGTGTCTCTGGCCGAGACTTCTCCAGGAAGAGCAATTTCGGTGTTAGTCATGGCAGCCAGCCACGGGCTGATTTCTTCAAGACGCAAGATGTAACTTGCACGTTTCTGTGCCCTCTGTTGCAAACTCAGCATTATCTATATTTAAGACAGGAAAAGTTTACATTATCATTACCATATTTATCTTCCTTTACATTCAATTTGACTTAAAGATAAACTTAAAATACAAATACCTCTTGTCTAGTTCTTGTATTTAATCTGCTCATACATATTTGAGCATTCCCAGGAGGGGAAACACTGATGTGCTGATATGCTCTACGTGATTTCTACTTTGTTCAGACCTCTCCCAACATCCCTGTACAAATAAGCAATGAAATCACAGCATATGGGGAAAAACTCACTGCTGTGAACACAAAATTCAAGGCTTAAAGTAAACTAAATGCTGAGCTACATCTACCCAACAACAAACATCACTTCAGTCCTTGCCATAGAGCAAAAGATACAGACAGCTACTGGTGGGCAGACATATCTTTAAGAAAGTCATCTGAAAATTTAGTAATAATTTAGAGTTCTGACAACTTGAAGTATGCAGAAAACACTTAATTTCTTCTAATAATTCACAGGGAGAGAATCATGTCTAGTTGTATCCCTGCTTGTAGCTAACTTAATAATCTACACCTGAACTAACAAACTATTGGCTCCATTTTCACATGAAAAGTTTTAAATCAATCCTTAGCAACATTTGCTCGTAAAAGCGAAAAGATAAGTGCAAACATCTCAAGATTCCACTGACAGGACAAAGGACAAACTGTGGTACTGTCCCATAGTCTATCCATGTGAAACTGTATACAAAATATGGATGAATCATTTTAAAAAACAAAAGCAAAAACCTAATGCTGATCCAGCAATAGAGTAGTAGTAAACACATACATGCACATAAAATATCTCATTTATATCAAGTACAAAAACAGGAGAAGCTAAACTATATCATTTAGAAATGTATCAACAAAAACTGTATCTTTGTAAAGTAGGTAAGAATTAATTCAAAATTCAGAACAATGGTTGTGGAGAGGAAGATATTATGAAGGGACACAGTACTTCTAAAATTTGTCTCTATGACGTATTTTACAAACACAGGCTTTTTTTGTTGTTTTTCTTTTTCTTTTTAATATTCCCTCTAGGAGGACTGTAGGGGAAGGAAGGGTCAGGATTAGCAGATGCAAACCAGTATAGGATGGATAAGCAACAAGGTCCTACTATGCAGCACAGGGAAGTATATCTGATATCATGTGATAAACCATAACGGAAAAGAATATGAAAAAGAATGTGAATATGAAAAAGAATATATACACATTTAGCACATACATAAAACTTGGCATTTCCAAGATAAAGTCAGGGGTACTTTTTGTCTCTATGCTATAGCTTTTAACAGTTTTTTCATTACAAGGAAATCAGTTGAGATCAATATAGGAAAGAAACAAGAGAAAGAAGAGATAAAAGAAAGAGGTACAAGGCAATAAACAGGCTCCCCCAACTAGTGGTGCTATTCCTAAAACAGATACAAATCAAAGAAAATACAGAATTAAGGGTGCCAAACACGAAAGACAAGAATTCTCAAATACATAAATATACTAATCAGCCTTCAAAGAGTCTATGCAGAATTGCTGTCAAAAAATCACTCACGGGCTTCCCTGGTGGTCCAGTGGGTAAGGACACCACCTTGCAGTGCAAGGGGCGCCAGTTTGATCCTTGGCCTGGGAAGATCCCACGTGCCGTGGAGTGACTGGACCAATGTGTCCAATTGCCGAGCCGGAGCTCTGGAGCACATGCGCCCAGAGCCGGTGCTCTGCGACAACAGAGGCTACCACGATGGGAGGCCTACGTGGGCCAAACAACAAAGATGGATGAAAAATAGATAAAATGAAAGACCAATAAAAGTGGCCCACCCGCGCCCTTTCTATCCCCGCCCCTGTGGTACTGTCCCATAGTCTATCCATGTGAAACTGTATACAAAATATGGATGAATCATTTTAAAAAACAAAAGCAAAAACCTAATGCTGATCCAGCAATAGAGTAGTAGTAAACACATACATGCACATAAAATATCTCATTTATATCAAGTACAAAAACAGGAGAAGCTAAACTATATCATTTAGAAATGTATCAACAAAAACTGTATCTTTGTAAAGTAGGTAAGAATTAATTCAAAATTCAGAACAATGGTTGTGGAGAGGAAGATATTATGAAGGGACACAGTACTTCTAAAATTTGTCTCTATGACGTATTTTACAAACACAGGCTTTTTTTGTTGTTTTTCTTTTTCTTTTTAATATTCCCTCTAGGAGGACTGTAGGGGAAGGAAGGGTCAGGATTAGCAGATGCAAACCAGTATAGGATGGATAAGCAACAAGGTCCTACTATGCAGCACAGGGAAGTATATCTGATATCATGTGATAAACCATAACGGAAAAGAATATGAAAAAGAATGTGAATATGAAAAAGAATATATACACATTTAGCACATACATAAAACTTGGCATTTCCAAGATAAAGTCAGGGGTACTTTTTGTCTCTATGCTATAGCTTTTAACAGTTTTTTCATTACAAGGAAATCAGTTGAGATCAATATAGGAAAGAAACAAGAGAAAGAAGAGATAAAAGAAAGAGGTACAAGGCAATAAACAGGCTCCCCCAACTAGTGGTGCTATTCCTAAAACAGATACAAATCAAAGAAAATACAGAATTAAGGGTGCCAAACACGAAAGACAAGAATTCTCAAATACATAAATATACTAATCAGCCTTCAAAGAGTCTATGCAGAATTGCTGTCAAAAAATCACTCACGGGCTTCCCTGGTGGTCCAGTGGGTAAGGACACCACCTTGCAGTGCAAGGGGCGCCGGTTCCACCCGTGGCCTGGGAAGATCCCACGTGCCGTGGAGTGGCTGGACCAATGTGTCCAATTGCCGAGCCGGAGCTCTGGAGCACATGCGCCCAGAGCCGGTGCTCTGCGACAACAGAGGCTACCACGATGGGAGGCCTACGTGGGCCAAACAACAAAGATGGATGAAAAATAGATAAAATGAAAGACCAATAAAAGTGGCCCACCCGCGCCCTTTCTTCCCCAATCCGCTCCCCCCGCCACCAAAAATAAATAAAAATTGAAAAAAAAAAATCACTCACAAAAACTGATGCTGTTATATGCAAACAATTTTTCTGTTAGAAGACATACTATCTCACCATTAAGAAAAACTATATGGGTACAAGATTAAATCTGTTAATTTTTTATGAGACAAACATAGCAGGCAGTCAAGCCCCTTCCTAGTCTAATTTCTTACAGTATACTTTTCCCTGGTGGGAACCCTCAGTAGATTAAACTTAAATTCTCAAAAATGAAGAAAACACCTTTCTCATATTCTTTACAGCAATTGACCACTGCCTACATTCCATGGGCTTAAAAAGTTTTCCCTGTGTGCTAAGCAAAAAGAGTCTCCTTTCTTGAATTTTTTTATCTCAGAGAATATCCTATTTTAGTAGCATTCTTGAGATTTTTCTATACCTCTTTAAATGGAATCCAGCTGCTTCCAGGCTTTGCAGGGTTGGATGGTGTCTTCAGTTTTTCTAGAGCATTCTCAATTGCATCACCATAGCTGTCCTGAAACCACTTTTCATGAGGCGTTTCTGCAGGAGCCGCCGTGATGCTCCTCACATGCTCCAGAGCAAACACAATGGGCTTCATCAAAGCCGTGTGCTTCTCCCGCATGATTGCAATTTTCTCTTCTCTGACCAGAAAGACACAGAGTTCAATACAAACAAGGAGCAATTCGAATTGTCAAATATAAGTAAATGGCATCAAAAAATAATCAAAATAAAGCACTAAAATATTAGCAACGTAACTGACTAAAACAGAGCTGTAAGAAATTCAGCATATATATGAAAGAGGTAGCTTCTCTTTCCAACAAATGATGCTCAGAAAGCTATATACGTGCTTATGTCAGAATGATATGCAAAAAAAAAAAGTCAAAATGGATCAAAGACCTTAACATAAAAGCTAAGACTTCCAAAAAAAAAAAAAAAAGCTAAGACTTCATTTAAAACTCTCAGAAGAAAACAAAAAAACAGATAAATTGGGCTACATTAAAACTAATAAACTTTGTGTGTCGAGAAATACTATTTTCATTCAAGAGAGTGAAAAAGACAATACACAAAATAAGAAAAATATTTGCAAATCAAATATTTGCAAATATCTGCATTATCTGATAAAGGGATTAATATCCAGAATATTTAGAGAGCCCCTAAAATTCAACAATAATAAAATAGTCCAACTCAAAAATGGGCAAATGGGGCTTCCCTGGTGGTTCGGTGGTAAAGAATCCACCTGCCACTGCAGGACACACAGATTCGATCCCGGATATGGAAAGAACCCACATGGCTTGGAGCAGCTGGGCCCATGTGCCACAACTACTTAGCTTGTGTGCTGCAACCACTGGAGCTTGCATTCTCTAGGGCCTGTGCTCTGGAGCAAAGAGAGGCCACTGCAATGAGAAGGCCACACACTGCAGCTGGAGAGTGGTCCCTGCTCATTGCAACCAGAGAAATGCAGCAACAAAAACCTAGCACAGCCAAAAATAAATAAAATTATTTTTTAAATATATGGGCAAGGGTTTCTCTGGTGGTCCAGTGGGTAAAGAGTCTGCCTTACAGTGCAAGGGGCACTGGTTCGGTTCCTGGCCCAGGAAGATCCTACGTGCCACGGAGCGGCTGCACCAGTGTGCCCAATTCTGAGCCAGTGCTCCACAGCGCATGCACCCAGAGCCAGTGCTCTGCAACGACAGAGGCCACTGCAATGGGAGGCCCACACAGGTTGAAGAATAAAGATGAATGAAAATAAATATGCAAAAACCAATAAAAGAGGGCAAAAGTTAAAAAAAAAAAAAGAAAGAAAGAAATGTTAATAGTTAAAATACACATATATACATATATATATATACACACACACACATACACATACACACACACATATATATATATATATAAGCAAGGAATTCAAGCATAGAGGAGATATACGAATGATCAATAAGTACAAGAAAAGACACCCAATGTTATCAGTCACTAGGAAAATGCAAAGGAAAGCCACAGGATACCATTTCACACACATTAGGACATCATTCTCAGTAAAACAGAAAAACAACAAATGTTAGTAAGGATATGGAGAAATTGGAACCCTGCACTGTTTATCAGTTCCTCTACAAGTCAAACACAGAATTACCATATGACCCAGCATATCCACTAGCTCACACACAAAATAAAAACAAGGACTCAAACAGATACTTGTAAACCAATGCTGACAGAAGCACTGTTTACAATACCAAAAAAATAGGAGCACCTCGAGTATCTATCGACACATTAGTGCAAGAATAAAACGTGGTAAAGAAAACCCATGCCAATGCAGGAGACATAACAGACATAGGTTCAACCCTGGGTCGGGAACACATCCTGGAGGAGGGCATGACAACCCACTCCAGTTTTCTTGCTTGGAGAATCCCATGGACAGAGGAGCCTAACGGGTGAATCCATGGGTTGCAAAGAGTCAGTCACAACTGAAGCAACTTAGCACACATGCACACACATATCCATACAATGGAGTATTATTTGGCAAAAAAAAGGAAGGAAATTCTTTCTGATACACACCACAATATGGAATGAACCTTTAAAACATTACCATAGTGAAATAAACCAGAAAAACAAATATAAATAAAATTATTTTTAAATATATGGGCAAGGGTTTCTCTGGTGGTCCAGTGGGTAAAGAGTCTGCCTTGCAGTGCAAGGGGCACTGGTTCGAGCCCTGGCCCAGGAAGATCCTACGTGCCACGGAGCGGCTGGACCAGTGTGCCCAATTCTGAGCCAGTGCTCCACAGCGCATGCACCCAGAGCCAGTGCTCTGCAACGACAGAGGCCACTGCAATGGGAGGCCCACACAGGTTGAAGAATAAAGATGAATGAAAATAAATATGCAAAAACCAATAAAAGAGGGCAAAAGTTAAAAAAAAAAAAGAAAGAAAGAAATGTTAATAGTTAAAATACACATATATACATATATATATATACACACACACACATACACATACACACACACATATATATATATATATATATATAAGCAAGGAATTCAAGCATAGAGGAGATATACGAATGATCAATAAGTACAAGAAAAGACACCCAATGTTATCAGTCACTAGGAAAATGCAAAGGAAAGCCACAGGATACCATTTCACACACATTAGGACATCATTCTCAGTAAAACAGAAAAACAACAAATGTTAGTAAGGATATGGAGAAATTGGAACCCTGCACTGTTTATCAGTTCCTCTACAAGTCAAACACAGAATTACCATATGACCCAGCATATCCACTAGCTCACACACAAAATAAAAACAAGGACTCAAACAGATACTTGTAAACCAATGCTGACAGAAGCACTGTTTACAATACCAAAAAAATAGGAGCACCTCGAGTATCTATCGACACATTAGTGCAAGAATAAAACGTGGTAAAGAAAACCCATGCCAATGCAGGAGACATAACAGACATAGGTTCAACCCTGGGTCGGGAACACATCCTGGAGGAGGGCATGACAACCCACTCCAGTTTTCTTGCTTGGAGAATCCCATGGACAGAGGAGCCTAACGGGTGAATCCATGGGTTGCAAAGAGTCAGTCACAACTGAAGCAACTTAGCACACATGCACACACATATCCATACAATGGAGTATTATTTGGCAAAAAAAAGGAAGGAAATTCTTTCTGATACACACCACAATATGGAATGAACCTTTAAAACATTACCATAGTGAAATAAACCAGAAACAAAAGGACAAATATTGTATGATTCTGGTCACATGAGAGACTCAGAATTGTCAAATTCATAAAGACAGAAAGCAGACCAGTGGTAATCAGGGGCTGAGGTTAGGGGAGGTCAGGGAGGTGCTATTAAATAAGTACACAGCTGCTGTCTGAGACGATGGATAAGTTCTGGAACTGGATACAATACTGTGAATGTTCTTACTGCAACTGAACTGTACACTTAAAGTTGGTTACAATGGCAAACTTCATATGGATTTTACATTAATAAAAAGAGGCAGCTACGTTTCTGAATGCTCAATTTATAAAAACATACTTGCGTAAGGTATTGTTATTCTGGACTCTCTTCACCTCATCTTCCAACTGCTGAATTCGTCTCAGGACATACATGTGCTGCTGTAACAGGACTCCCAACCAGAGCTCATCCCAGAGGACAGTGACCCTACGCAGCTCAGCCACAAGCATCTGAACCTGCACACATGGCACATCAAACACGTTTGTCGGTAAATCCACACACAGCACAGTTCTGCCAACACTGGAATTTGCAAGTGAAATGGGTGTATCTTTTGTTCATTATCCAGTTCAGAGAACCTGGATTAATGATTCTATCAGTAAAGATTTATAAGACCAATTCTGACTATTTATAAAGCTTTGCTCCTCAAAATTTCCACTAACAGTTTTATGAGTTTTGCTTTCAGGTGGGCTTTTTGGTAGGGAGAGGGGAATGGTTGCAATAAAGATTTATTTTAAAGCACATGCGTTGTTTTGTACCTGTAACACCATAGTGGGGTTTGCCGAGGACAGTTTATCTACAATTTTGCTATAGCAGTCCTGCATCATGGCTTGGTCTTCGCTCAGTCCACTCTTGGGTTCATCCTTATTGCTATCTTGAGAAGCAGGAGGACTTCCTCCTCACATTGAATCCATGGGTTGCAAAGAGTCAGTCACAACTGAAGCAACTTAGCACACATGCACACACATATCCATACAATGGAGTATTATTTGGCAAAAAAAAGGAAGGAAATTCTTTCTGATACACACCACAATATGGAATGAACCTTTAAAACATTACCATAGTGAAATAAACCAGAAACAAAAGGACAAATATTGTATGATTCTGGTCACATGAGAGACTCAGAATTGTCAAATTCATAAAGACAGAAAGCAGACCAGTGGTAATCAGGGGCTGAGGTTAGGGGAGGTCAGGGAGGTGCTATTAAATAAGTACACAGCTGCTGTCTGAGACGATGGATAAGTTCTGGAACTGGATACAATACTGTGAATGTTCTTACTGCAACTGAACTGTACACTTAAAGTTGGTTACAATGGCAAACTTCATATGGATTTTACATTAATAAAAAGAGGCAGCTACGTTTCTGAATGCTCAATTTATAAAAACATACTTGCGTAAGGTATTGTTATTCTGGACTCTCTTCACCTCATCTTCCAACTGCTGAATTCGTCTCAGGACATACATGTGCTGCTGTAACAGGACTCCCAACCAGAGCTCATCCCAGAGGACAGTGACCCTACGCAGCTCAGCCACAAGCATCTGAACCTGCACACATGGCACATCAAACACGTTTGTCGGTAAATCCACACACAGCACAGTTCTGCCAACACTGGAATTTGCAAGTGAAATGGGTGTATCTTCTGTTCATTATCCAGTTCAGAGAACCTGGATTAATGATTCTATCAGTAAAGATTTATAAGACCAATTCTGACTATTTATAAAGCTTTGCTCCTCAAAATTTCCACTAACAGTTTTATGAGTTTTGCTTTCAGGTGGGCTTTTTGGTAGGGAGAGGGGAATGGTTGCAATAAAGATTTATTTTAAAGCACATGCGTTGTTTTGTACCTGTAACACCATAGTGGGGTTTGCCGAGGACAGTTTATCTACAATTTTGCTATAGCAGTCCTGCATCATGGCTTGGTCTTCGTTCAGTCCACTCTTGGGTTCATCCTTATTGCTATCTTGAGAAGCAGGAGGACTTCCTCCCTCACATTCAGAAACCAGCAGTTCTTCTCCTTGAATATTACCAAGTAAAGTTGGAATTGCAGAGGAAAACTTGTTTCCTATAATGGAATGGGAGAATAAGGTACACACTGGCTCTTTCTCTTATGCGCATACGTTGAGCTAGGGGGAACATCTATAACGTATTTGATTCCAGAGCCCTCAAGTAACTAATCTTGCCTCTGAGCACTAAGCTGACCAAAGATCATGGATTTTATACCTTTTTAAAAGCTGAACTTCTATATTTATTAATATTATGAACTAATAGAATATAAATGAGGGAAATGATAATACATGAGTCTCAACGAAGTGTTCTCCCAATCAGAGTTCAGAAAATTAAGTTTCAATCCTTTTCGGCCAGTTAATTCAGCTCAGTGAACCAAGAGAGTGACTCAGTTTCTCAAAGCCTTGGTGAATTACTGTCAGAGTGAAGACATAGTGTAAAGCACACATCCTACTGCCAGACATGGCCATGAATCACTCAGGAAATGGTATTATTACTGTTACTGCTATTATTATTCAAAAATATTACAAACTCTTTATCAACTATGGAACATAAAGCTCAAAACTTTTTACATAATAAACAGGGCTTGCAAACTAATTTTATACTTAAAGTACCAGTATTTCACTCTTCCTTACCTGAAGCCTGTGATTCACTACTAAGTGATATGGTGCCCACTATTGCAGGATACAATATGAGATGTGGGGAATCTTGAGCCACACGGCAGAGGAGGTTACAAATACTCTGGCGCACATACACTTCAGGGTGGTTTAAACGTGAGAAAAGCTGTGGAATAATTCCTTCAGGATAAGAAGAAAAATAAAGTTACTCAAAAACAGTCAGCACGGCAGAGGCAAATGGATAAAACCTGATATATGTCAGCAATAGTCCTAGAAGCCTCAAATTTCTTCCTGTGACAACAAAGAACCATACACAATATTCTTGATTTGCAACTTTAGTTAGGATACAGAGCTGTAATCAAAATCCTGAGCAATTTGAAAATGTTATATAGAAATCTATTTTCTGTGACTGCCTGAGAAGAAGGCAGACATAGACAATTTTTCCAAAGAGATGTGAAATTTTCTGAAACATTCTTCCCACTCTGAAAACCTTTTGTATAAAAATTTCAAGTTCTTTCCAAAAAGAAAAATGTGCTTGTTTCCTATAATGGAATGGGAGAATAAGGTACACACTGGCTCTTTCTCTTATGCGCATACGTTGAGCTAGGGGGAACATCTATAACGTATTTGATTCCAGAGCCCTCAAGTAACTAATCTTGCCTCTGAGCACTAAGCTGACCAAAGATCATGGATTTTATACCTTTTTAAAAGCTGAACTTCTATATTTATTAATATTATGAACTAATAGAATATAAATGAGGGAAATGATAATACATGAGTCTCAACGAAGTGTTCTCCCAATCAGAGTTCAGAAAATTAAGTTTCAATCCTTTTCGGCCAGTTAATTCAGCTCAGTGAACCAAGAGAGTGACTCAGTTTCTCAAAGCCTTGGTGAATTACTGTCAGAGTGAAGACATAGTGTAAAGCACACATCCTACTGCCAGACATGGCCATGAATCACTCAGGAAATGGTATTATTACTGTTACTGCTATTATTATTCAAAAATATTACAAACTCTTTATCAACTATGGAACATAAAGCTCAAAACTTTTTACATAATAAACAGGGCTTGCAAACTAATTTTATACTTAAAGTACCAGTATTTCACTCTTCCTTACCTGAAGCCTGTGATTCACTACTAAGTGATATGGTGCCCACTATTGCAGGATACAATATGAGATGTGGGGAATCTTGAGCCACACGGCAGAGGAGGTTACAAATACTCTGGCGCACATACACTTCAGGGTGGTTTAAACGTGAGAAAAGCTGTGGAATAATTCCTTCAGGATAAGAAGAAAAATAAAGTTACTCAAAAACAGTCAGCACGGCAGAGGCAAATGGATAAAACCTGATATATGTCAGCAATAGTCCTAGAAGCCTCAAATTTCTTCCTGTGACAACAAAGAACCATACACAATATTCTTGATTTGCAACTTTAGTTAGGATACAGAGCTGTAATCAAAATCCTGAGCAATTTGAAAATGTTATATAGAAATCTATTTTCTGTGACTGCCTGAGAAGAAGGCAGACATAGACAATTTTTCCAAAGAGATGTGAAATTTTCTGAAACATTCTTCCCACTCTGTCCAAAATGCCTTTTGTATATAAAAAGCATTTCAGTTCTCAGTCTTCCATTTCTCTGAAAGGTGAGAGGGAAGTAGTATAACAAGCAGTCCAGAGTCTCTTCTGACTAATATAGCTATTTCATAACACACTAAACAATAAACACATAGCAACTGTTTTTCTCCTTGGCCCCACCATGGAGCACATGGGTTCTTAGTTCCCCAACCAGGAATCCCAAACCCACAGTCCCTGCAGGGAAAGCATGGCGTCGTAACCACCAGACTGCCAGGAAAGTCCAAGGAGCTATTATGTCTAACTGTCTTATGACATCTTATCCAGAAGTGCTTTCTCCTGAAATGTTTTATTTAGACCACCACCTCTCCATGGTGCAGTAGGTGTTGTTTCCAAGCCGTGCTCCAGGTACTGCCGCAGCTCGCCAGCGTGCTTCACCAGCAGCCTGAGCAGCCGCAGTGTGGCCATCACAATCACGTCATCTGTGCTCTGCTCCGCTCTGTGACTCAGGTGGAGCCGAGGGTCATCTTCATCTAAAGGAATCTAAGGATGAGAGACAACAGAAAGAAATGAAACAATTCCAAATACTGTTTTTATCTACTAGACAAGAAATGTCACATACACTTTCCTAACAGAACACAGTACTACTGACCTGCCCAGCATTGAGTTTAAGGAAGGTAAAATACGCGCTGCAAGATAGTTTGTAGAGACTGAAGATTCTATCCACCACTTTCCTCCACACTTTAATAACTCCTTCTGTTGCACTTTCATCGAGTTCTGAAAGCCACGGGCAGCTCGATATTAACTGACGCCAGATAACATCAACCATGTCATCTTCCTCATTGTCTTCACTTTCTGTGATTTGAAGCGTTATATCTTCATCCTGAAGAAAAACAGGGCTAAAGATGCTATCTGGGGACACAAGTTTTAAGGAGAAAGCTACATGATTTTCCTAAAATACCCAAGCATTTTAGCACTGATGAAAGATCAGACACTCCCCATTTAGCGCTATACATGCCAAATCACTTTCTCTCATTATGATATATTCACTAATATAGCTAATGAAGAAGGATATACTTAGCAGTTAGCAAAGATTTTGATTTGGGGAATTTAAATGCTTCAGTTACAATATACTATTCTGCCTGCAAAGAATTACCTTACGCTCTCTACAGTACTACACTTGTACCTAACACCAACATTGGCAGCCACTGATGTATGCTCAAGTCTGGAATAAGAACTAAGTCAACAGTTTTAGCTAAGCAAATAAAATCCAAACTTCTGAAGTCTACAACTAAAAACCTGTAACATTCAAGAACTGATAGAACTTTGAGAGAGAAGGGAACAATGTACAGACCATTTGTCAGCTGCTTTTTTCAGCTACAGCTGTGTATTTTTAAGTATCACTGAGTAAACTTAAATAAACCCTCCCATGCCCAACATACACAGAAACATTCCATCCAGAATATGTGGGGTAGTCCTTAAACATTGGCGCTTTTTAAAATAATTTATTCATTTTATATTTGGTTGCGTTGGGTCTTCGTTGTGGCATGTGGGATCTAGTTCCCTGACCAGGGATCGAACGCGGGCCCCCTACAATGAGAGCATGGATTCAGCCACTGGACCACCAAGGAAGTCCCAGACATTGGCATATTTTAAAAAGCTTCCAAGCTAGCAATAAGAACCTAATTTCTGATCAGAAGAGCAATTAAAAGAGAAATCTACTTTACATAAAAAGAACTTCACCCTTTTTTAACAGAACTCTAAGGAAATGACTTGATTTGTCAAGAAATCACATTCTTCTTAGAAGATTATTTTAACTCACTTGCACCTCATCAAAGTTTCATTTGAAACAATTAATCAAGAATACATTATTTAGAAGACGATTTCCCCCAAACTCTGTATCATGTTTTTCTTACCTGAATCCCTGCTGGGCGACACACAGCCTGACCAAGAATACCATATATTCTCTCTTTTTCTTCTTCGGTTATGGTGTCCGGGAGCAGATTCTCTACTTCAGATTTTTCTCTAGGTAGCAGACGAACACCTTCTCCCTGACTATAAAAATAAAACAAATCATCAGTATTTCAGCTACCAAAACTTTGCCATGTCAGCAGACATTTGCAATCTCTACTCTGCAATGCATTAAATAAATTATACATTTTAACACACATACCTGGCATTGTCAACCACCTTTCTGCCCCACCTGTAAGCCCAACTAGCCAACGCTGCCCAAGATTTGGCTACTTCAGGTGCCTGCACTGAAGACAGGTGATACAGCTGTCCCAAAATGAAATCAGGTTCCCCAACTCCAATATGCACTGCCATAGTGGGGAAAAAAAAAAAAAATAACAATGTCACAATTCATAAATTTCTAATGGCACTCCCATTTACATTTTAGGATTTTACAATCTGCCAGCAGGTTCTATAATATTGTAGTAGTACATTATTTGATAAAGCACACATTTGTATTATGTATTCCTAACAAGTTAATACGTTGAAATGGATCACTTGGCTTCTTAAGCTTCTTATAAAACACATCAATGTTTTTCATGACACTGGACTTTACAGACAGTTCAGGTGTCAGATGTGTTGTACAATATCTTGTATTTTGGATTGGACTGGCCATTTCCTCACAAACTGACTCGGCTTAAACAGTCTCGGAAAAGGAACAGGTGACAAGTAGACAATCAATCAGAGATTCACGGGGCATCTTTATCCCCAGCTGAGAAGGGAAGCAATCTCCTGCTAGAGTCACTTGCCAATATGAAGATTTATAATGATCACAAGCAACATCTTTTATGAATAAAGGCCCTATAGTACATAGATTAGATTTAGTAAGACCAACACATGTAACTATAATTCAAGGATTCACAACAACAAAATGAACAGACACGAGAATTAGCAAAAGGTTTAGTTATCTTCCAATCTGTAAAACCTGGACAATGTCACCTACCACAACAGGCACTCAAACACTGAATGAATTAACTCCTCTACCGGTCGAGTCACTTTCTAAGAAGCACTAGTGTCAGGATGTGAACTGTGAACCTTCCTGTAGCTTCTGTGCTCCACCCGTCAGCAGAATCAGAGCCACTATTCTCTATCTCTGATGTTCCTTGCCCAGCACGAGGCCGAATTTTAAGTATCACAGGCAGGACCTTAATGCCAGCAAAACCATCTAAGTCCATAAAAGCACCAGGAACTTGAGAAGGTGGGAAGTATGGCCTGGGAGGCTGAGTTCAATGCCTTCCACAAGGATGTCAGAAACTTCCACAGTGGCTAAAAGAAATGCGCTTGAGTCACTTCTGGGCAATATATAATACTAAATTTCCTCAGAGACACTTTCTGTGGCAAACTGTAGTTAGCCTGTTATCTGCTTGCCAATGCAGGACACGCAAGAGATGAGGATTCAGTCCCTGGTTTGGGAAGATCCCTTGGAGTAGGAAATGGTAACTCATTTCAGTATTCGTGCATGGGAAATCCCATGGACAGAGGAGGCTGGTGGGCTACAGTCCATGGGGTCACAAAGAGTCAGACACACTGAGCATGCACGCAAATTATAAACTTTAAAACAGGGGAAAATATCTTCTAAACATTTTAAAGCTATTAAGACAAATCCCACCTGTGGATTCACTCTCAATCCGAGGATATTCTTCCTCCATATTAACAGATGGCAGTTCAATTAGAGTGAGTATGTTTTTGGACAAAGTAGAAAGACCTGTAAAGTTCTGCTGCTGCTGAGCTCTGTAAACCTGTTTCAGCTGCCCTGAAATTTCTTTCCATTCTGCCTGGATCCACTTAGCCAATGTCAGAATAGACTTGGCAACAGCATGCTCGGCTTTGGCAGACTTGCAGAAAGATATGGCACAGGAACTCAACATCTCCACTGCATGTGTTGATTGGCCTGAAAAAAAAAAAAAAAAATCAAAAAACATCAGCTCTTGCAAGTCTTTTTAGCAAATAAATTATATTCTTTCAGCGGTTGTAAACTCAGTGATGATCAACGATTTCTGGAAACACTTTCCACAACAATAAGAGCACTAAATTACAGAGATAACTCAATTAAACATAACTTATTATTCAGGATGCACATGTTTTACAAATGTTAAAAAACATCAACTTTTCTATTACTGCCTTACACCATGACAGTAACATTCATACACATGATTTTTAGTACAGTCATGTATTAATAAACAATTCATTACTCACCTGCCGTATATAGCAATTTGGTTTTCTCAATGTCAAGTTCAGGGCCCCACTTTTCATCCACTTGACCTTGAGTTGACAGTTTTTTAAAATGTTGGACTAAATCCTGGGCAGTGGTGGGTTTTCCAAGCTGAACCTCACTACACTGGGCCAGCAGTCTTGTTGCAAGTGACACATTCCCTCGTTTTCTAGCAAATTTTGCTGCTGTTAGACCTAACTCCATGAGATGGCTTCTAATTGGAACTGTTTGTTCTGGAGAGAAGAAAATATTTTGTTAGTCCTTGATTGGTCTAATTCCAGACTGCATGAAAACATGGCCAAAAAATTCTTCCCCAATTATTCCCTTCCCCTCGACTCGCTAAGTAAAAATTACCTCATTTTTCATCAACTTCAAATTCCTAATAGCTAACATAGTGCTTGGCATACAAAGAACAATAAGTGTTTGTTAAAACAAATGTATACAATGGAGCAGATGAAAGTAAACATTGTTCACTTTTAGAAATTAACTTTTTAGTGTCTGTACCTAATAAAGGGCCTAGCCCAAAGGGTGGAGGAGAGGGGTAAGGCTAGACTGTCCCCTCTTCCTGAGTAAGTACCCTATGCCTTCTACCATGCCATTCTCTCCTGGTTTACTCCTACCCATCTGAAGAACCCTTCCCAGTCTCCTTTATATCCACCACCCATCCATTATATCTGGTGTTCTTCGGGTGGATCCTAGCTCTCTGCTCTTCCTGGACAGTTATCACATACTCCTGTGGCTTCAGTTGCCACACAAATGCTGATGACTCTTGAATCTTTCTCTCTCACCCAGACCTGGTATCTGAATCCCACCTGCCCACCAGTCACCTATACTCGGATATTTCAAAGGCACTTTAACCTGTATCACATGGAATCCATTTTTCACAACCCTCTAAACGTCCTTCTTCCTTCTGTTTTCTTTCTCAGGTAAAGGTACATGGCCAACTTGGCTACCTGAACAGAGACTTTACTTTCAACGCTAACATCACATGTTTTTTTTCTGTCCCTACGGTCACTATCTTGCTTACCTTTCACAGGGACTTGTGGTCCTTGCCCCCAGTCTTAGCCTCTCCTAATTCATTCTTCAACCTGCAACTGAACTGACCTTATACAAAGGTAAATTTGAACACTTAGTGTCCCTTTCATGTCTTCCCTAACTCCTAAATTTGGCTTCTAAGGATTGACGCTAGCATTCCACTCTAATCTCAATCTCATTCTGCACCATCTCTACCCATTCTCCCTTAGGCAAGAACTGAGTCTTCTAAGAATCTTCTATTACTGCCTTCACTCATGGGTGCTTTCTCTAACTCAGTCTGCCTTCTTCCTCATCTCTACACCTCCCCTTGGTCTCAGGTTAAATGTTTCTTCCTCCCCACATTCTTTTCTGATCCCTAGGATTTAATCAGTGCCCTTGTTGTTATTTTAAACATTATATACATGCACTTCCAGTCAGCACACCATATTGCTGTTTCCTTGCTTAATGACAATCTTCCCTGCTAGACTTCAGAATCCCTTTGGTCCTAGGAATGCAGAGAACAGGCTTGTCTTGTTCACCATTAAATCCCAACTTACAGCACAGTACCTAGCACAAAGCACATATTTTGATTAGCACTTGCTGAATAAAGAAAGAAACGTGAAGAGGAGTGAAACTTTGTTTTCAAATGTAACTACTGGGTGACTTTTTCTTCTCAGTTTTAAAATATATCCAAGGATGAGAAAGAGGATATTTGAAGTACTATTACATGCCGTGCTCTGTGCTAGGGCGTTTATATACCTTATTTCATGTCTTATAATCCTTACAAGAATCAGAGTGAGGCAATCCCCTTAAGTGAAAAGCAAACTGACCCAGCAGTTTACTGACTTGCCCTAAGGTCCCTTGATTTGCAAGTGTTGGGCTAATGAACCCAAACCAGGTCTGTCTGGCACTGAGGGTCCAGGTGAATCAGAGTTAGCAGTAATCACCTTGCAGTAAAGGCCATATCCCAGTACAAGATGACTTAAAATTTAATACGAAAATTTACTCAGTAACCCTGGGACTACATTTTTGACAAATTTTGCAGAATTCTGGCAACTTTTCTGTTTTATAGCAAAATAGAAATTTCTTACATCCCTTTAAAAGGCCATTTAAAAATCAGACATAAATATATAAATACTAATTATCTACCTATTCATTTGAAGTATTTAAAGTATTCAAGGTACATCACAGCTGGCAAATAATTTGAATCCAGGACATGCAAATTTTATGACCTGATTAAAAATGGACAACAGCTGAATACTTTGTAAGAGCTGAATGGGCAAGAGAGGAATACACTATAAGATATAGAACAGCCACTACAGAAAAGAAAAGATGTGCAATATCATTAATCATCAGGAAGATACAAAGAAAACTACAGTGAGATACTATATACATTCACTCCAGTGACTAAAATTGAAAACCCACTACAGGGGCTTCCCTAGTGGTCCAGTGGGTAAGGACACCGCCTTGCAGTACAAGGGGCACCGGTTCGATCCCCGGCTTGGGAAGATCCCACGTGCTGCGGAGTGGCTGGACTGATGTGTCCAATTACCGAGCCGGAGCTCTGGCGCGCGTGCGCCCAGAGCCGGCGCTCTGCGACGACAGAGGCCACTGCGATGGGAGGCCTACACGGGCCAAAAGAACAAAGATGGATGAAAACAGATAAATGAAAGACAAATAGAAGTGGTCCGCCCGCCCCCCTCCCTCCCCAACCCACCCCGACTAAAAAAAAACCCACTACAGCAAGTACGTAGATGTCACGGAATGTAAAATGTAGAACCACTTTATAAGAAACTGCTGAACTATTTCAAAAGTTAAACCATATCACCCATCATTCCAGTCTCTGTGCTAGGCTTTAAAAGTCTTATAATCCTTACAAGAATCAGAGTGAGGCAATCCCCTTAAGTGAAAAGCAAACTGACCCAGCAGTTTACTGACTTGCCCTAAGGTCCCTTGATTTGCAAGTGTTGGGCTAATGAACCCAAACCAGGTCTGTCTGGCACTGAGGGTCCAGGTGAATCAGAGTTAGCAGTAATCACCTTGCAGTAAAGGCCATATCCCAGTACAAGATGACTTAAAATTTAATACGAAAATTTACTCAGTAACCCTGGGACTACATTTTTGACAAATTTTGCAGAATTCTGGCAACTTTTCTGTTTTATAGCAAAATAGAAATTTCTTACATCCCTTTAAAAGGCCATTTAAAAATCAGACATAAATATATAAATACTAATTATCTACCTATTCATTTGAAGTATTTAAAGTATTCAAGGTACATCACAGCTGGCAAATAATTTGAATCCAGGACATGCAAATTTTATGACCTGATTAAAAATGGACAACAGCTGAATACTTTGTAAGAGCTGAATGGGCAAGAGAGGAATACACTATAAGATATAGAACAGCCACTACAGAAAAGAAAAGATGTGCAATATCATTAATCATCAGGAAGATACAAAGAAAACTACAGTGAGATACTATATACATTCACTCCAGTGACTAAAATTGAAAACCCACTACAGGGGCTTCCCTAGTGGTCCAGTGGGTAAGGACACCGCCTTGCAGTACAAGGGGCACCGGTTCGATCCCCGGCTTGGGAAGATCCCACGTGCTGCGGAGTGGCTGGACTGATGTGTCCAATTACCGAGCCGGAGCTCTGGCGCGCGTGCGCCCAGAGCCGGCGCTCTGCGACGACAGAGGCCACTGCGATGGGAGGCCTACACGGGCCAAAAGAACAAAGATGGATGAAAACAGATAAATGAAAGACAAATAGAAGTGGTCCGCCCGCCCCCCTCCCCAACCCACCCCGACTAAAAAAAAACCCACTACAGCAAGTACGTAGATGTCACGGAATGTAAAATGTAGAACCACTTTATAAGAAACTGCTGAACTATTTCAAAAGTTAAACCATATCACCCATCATTCCAGTCTCAGGTATTTACTTAAGAGAAAGGCAAATATATATCCACCCAAGACCTGTATATGAATTTCACAGCAACTTTATACATAATAGCCTGAATTTGAAAAAAACTCAAATTTCTGTCAAAGGATCAACGGATAAACTCTGGTATATTCATACAATGAATGCTACTCAACTGTAGGAAGGACGGCACTAGGGACACCTGCAACAAAAGGAACCTTAAGAATTACAATGCCGAGCAAGAGAGGCCAGATACAGAGCCTAGTGTAGCATTAATAAAAAGTTTACTAAAGGGCTTCCCCTGGTGGTCCAGTGGGTAAGGACACCGCCTTGCAGTGCAAGGGACGCCGGTTTGATCCCTGGCCTGGGAAGATCCCATGTGCCGCGGAGCGGCTGGACCGAAGTGTCCAATCACCGAGCCGGAGCTCTGGAGCGCATGCGCCCAGAGCCAGCGCTCTGCAACGAAAGACGCCACCGTGATGGGAGGCCCACAGGAGCCAAAGAACAAAGACGGATGAAAATAGATAAATGAAAGACCAACAGAAGTGGCCCGCCTATCCCCCTCCCTCCCCAACCCGACCCCCGCCCCAAATAAATAAATAAATAAGTCTTTTAAAAAAACTTTACTAAAGACAAGTCTAATCTACAGTGATGGCAAACAAATGAGGAGTTGGCCAAGACAGGACAGATGGAAGAAATACCTAGGATGAAGCATAAGGAAACCTGTGGGGGTGACAATAAGGTTCTGTATCTTGATTGTACTGGTGGCTACACAGGTGAAGAAATGTTAGAATTCATGAAATGTACATTCAAAACATATAATTATATCTCAACAAAGCTGTTTTTAAAAAACAACCTAGTTACCTTTTATTTTCTCCAACAAATGACTTTGGTACATGGTGTATCTTAATGCCTGCATCCATGGCCTAACATCATGTTGTTTACATGAACGCAAAGCTTCACTGAAGAGTGGAATAAGACAGTCCTGCCAGAGAAAAGCCAAAACCAATTAGTGTAAAAAGGCTCTTTATATGACCCCATAGGTCAGCTACTTCAGATCATTTTAAATATATCTATTGAACTTCCTTCTGCCTTCATTGTATCTTCAAATCACAACAGAAAAAGATATAAACCTTTGTTTTACCAAAGCAAAAATATTTTTCTTTCAGAATATTAAGTCCAATTATCAACATACTTTTCAGTGGTCATATTTTTATAAAAAAATAAGCAGTTTATTTTCGATAAAGCAAAAGCTAACTTACAGAAAAACATAAAACTAATGTTTCATTAAAAGATTCGCAAGGATTATTTCCCTTGGGTAGGGTCCATTTTGAGTCAAACTTTATCCTCTTTGGAAGGAGGAGGCATTGTGTCTTCTTTTCAGTCAAATTTGAAATGTACATAATCTGGTATATATAGACGTATCAAACTCCTCTTCCAAAAAAAGAAAGGAGGGAGGGAGGGAAGAAAAAAAAATTAAGCAACTAGCCATTCTTGAGAGTATGTTCCATCTTCCTCACTTCTCCAACGAAAATTTGCCTGAAAATGACATTTTAGGTTTTTGGGTTTGCTAAAATAGCTTGTATTAAAAAATGTTACAAATACTATTTTTAAAACTTACACACACAAAAAATTGAAAATCAGCCTCTGTCCACACTAACGCCTAATAATGGTCAGAAGAATATCCTGGTTAAACATGCACATATACACACCTCAGTGGAAAGTCTGTTGGAAACTGTGTTCTCCAAAGCAGAAGAGCAGTACAGCTGTAAGGTACTGAGCACCGGCAGAGACTGGGAGACTGTTAAAGTAGACAGTCGCAGGGGCCCAATAGCTATGCGGGAGGTCTGCTTCAAGTATTTCACCATGTTTCTGAAACAAAATATTTGCTGCTAATTAATAAAAAAAGGTTTTTTAACATGTGACCACTGAAGGGATAAAGCAGTGTGATAAGATGCTGCTACACTCGCAAGTGTGGGAAGAAAAAGGAACTGCATGCTTTTAAGTAAAATGACATAAACAAGACAAGGTATTAGCATTTGGAGGTATGAAATTTTCAATGTTCCTTACTTTCAATCTCTGTATATGAGCGAGTGGCACTTACATGACTCTATACATGGACAACACCAGATGGTCAGTAACAAAATCAGAGTGATCACATTTTTTGCAGCCAAACATAGAGAAGCTCTACACAGTCTGCAAAGACCTGGAGCTAAAAATAGTAGGGAAAACCACTAGGCCATTCAGGTATAACCTAAATCAAATCCCTAATGAATATATAGGGAAAATTACAAATAAATTCAAAGGATCTGAGAGAATGCCCGAAGAACTATGAACGAAGGTTTGTAATACTGTACAGAAGATGATGACCAAAACCATCCCTGGGCTTCCCCTGGTGGCACAGTGGGTAAGGACACCGCCTTGCAGTGCAAGCGGCGCCGGTTCGATCCCTGGCCTGGGAAGATCCCACGTGCTGCGGAGCGGCTGGACCGATGTGTCCAATTACCGAGCTGGAGCTCTGGGGCGCATGCGCCCAGAGCCAGTGCTCTGCAACGACAGACACCACCGTGATGGGAGGCCCACAGGAGACGAAGAACAAAGATGGATGAAAATAGAGAAATGAAAGACCAACAGAAGTGGCCCGCCCGCTCCCCTCCCTCCCCAACCTGACCCCCGCCCAAAATAAATAAATGAATAAATCTTTAAAAAAAAAAACAACCATCCCTAAGAAAAAATGTAACAGCAAAGTGGTGGTCTGAGGAGGCCTAACAAATACTCGAGAAAAGTAGAGAAGTGAAAGGCAAAGGAGAAAAGGAAAAGATATACCCATCTGAATGCAGAGCTCAGAGAACAACAAGGAGAGATAACAAAGCCTTTTTAAGAGAACAATTCAAAGAAATAGAAGAAAACAACAGAATGGAAAAGATTAGAGATCTGTTCAAAAAAATTAGACATACCAAGGAAACATTTCAGGTAAAGATGGACACAATAAAGGACAGAAACGGTATGGAACTAATACAAACAGAAGACACTAAGAAGAGGTGGCAAGAAAAAAACACAGAAGAATGTACAAAAAAGATGGAACTAAGCGACCCAGTAAACACAAGAGGTGTGACATGGCTTTGGAGGTATGAAATTTTCAATGTTCCTTACTTTCAATCTCTGTATATGAGCGAGTGGCACTTACATGACTCTATACATGGACAACACCAGATGGTCAGTAACAAAATCAGAGTGATCACATTTTTTGCAGCCAAACATAGAGAAGCTCTACACAGTCTGCAAAGACCTGGAGCTAAAATAGTAGGGAAAACCACTAGGCCATTCAGGTATAACCTAAATCAAATCCCTAATGAATATATAGGGAAAATTACAAATAAATTCAAAGGATCTGAGAGAATGCCCGAAGAACTATGAACGAAGGTTTGTAATACTGTACAGAAGATGATGACCAAAACCATCCCTGGGCTTCCCCTGGTGGCACAGTGGGTAAGGACACCGCCTTGCAGTGCAAGCGGCGCCGGTTCGATCCCTGGCCTGGGAAGATCCCACGTGCTGCGGAGCGGCTGGACCGATGTGTCCAATTACCGAGCTGGAGCTCTGGGGCGCATGCGCCCAGAGCCAGTGCTCTGCAACGACAGACACCACCGTGATGGGAGGCCCACAGGAGACGAAGAACAAAGATGGATGAAAATAGAGAAATGAAAGACCAACAGAAGTGGCCCGCCCGCTCCCCTCCCTCCCCAACCTGACCCCCGCCCAAAATAAATAAATGAATAAATCTTTAAAAAAAAAAACAACCATCCCTAAGAAAAAATGTAACAGCAAAGTGGTGGTCTGAGGAGGCCTAACAAATACTCGAGAAAAGTAGAGAAGTGAAAGGCAAAGGAGAAAAGGAAAAGATATACCCATCTGAATGCAGAGCTCAGAGAACAACAAGGAGAGATAACAAAGCCTTCTTAAGAGAACAATTCAAAGAAATAGAAGAAAACAACAGAATGGAAAAGATTAGAGATCTGTTCAAAAAAATTAGACATACCAAGGAAGCATTTCAGGTAAAGATGGACACAATAAAGGACAGAAACGGTATGGAACTAATACAAACAGAAGACACTAAGAAGAGGTGGCAAGAAAAAAACACAGAAGAACTGTACAAAAAAAGATCTCAGCGACCCAGATAAACACAATGATGTGCTTACTCATATAGAGCTAGACATCCTAAGAGTGTGAAGTCAAGTAGGCCTTAGGAAGCACTGCTAAGAACAAAGCTGGTGGAGGTGAAGGAATTCCACTTGAGCTATTTCAAACCCTAAAAGATGACGCCATGAAAAGTGCTGCATTCAATACGCCAGCAATGTGGAAAACTCAGCAGTGGCCACAGGACTAGAAAAGGTAGCTTTCATTCCAATCCCAAAGAAAGGCAATGCCAAAGAATGTTCAAACTGCTGCACAACTGCACTCATTTCACACACTGGCAAGGTCATGCTCAAAATCCTTCAAGTTGGGCTTCCCCTGGTGGTCCAGTGGGTAAGGACACCACCTTGCAGTGCAAGGGGCGCCGGTTCGATCCCTGGCCTGGGAAGATCCCACGTGCTGCGGAGCGGCTGGACCGATGTGTCCAATTACCGAGCCGGAGCTCTGGGGCGCATGTGCCCAGAGCCGGCACTCTGCAACAACAGACGCCACCACGATGGGAGGTCCACAGGAGCCAAAGAACAAAGACGGCTAAAAATAGAGAAATGAAAGACCAATAGAAGTGGCCCGCCCGCTCCCTTCTCTCCCCAACCCGACCCCCGCCCAAAATAAATAAATAAATAAATCTTTTAAAAAAAAAAAAATCCTTCAAGCTAGGGAAAGATTTGCTTCAGCAGTACATGAACTGAGCTTCCAGATGTACAAGCTGCATTCAGAAAAGGCAGAGGAAACCAGGGATCAAACTGCCAACATCTGTTGGATCATAGAAAAAGCAATGAAATTCCAGAAAAACATCTACTTCTGTTTCACTGACTATACTAAAGTCTTTGACTGTGTGGATCACAACAAACTGTGGAAAGTTCTCAGAGAGGAATCCCAGACCACCTTACCTAGCTCCTGAGAAACCTGTACACAGCTCAAGAAGCAACAGTTAGAAATGGACATGGAACGACTGGCTCAAAATTGGTAAAGGAGTACATGAGGGCTGTATTCTGTCACTCTGTTTATTTAACTTATATGCAGAGTACATCATAAGAGTGTGAAGTCAAGTAGGCCTTAGGAAGCACTGCTAAGAACAAAGCTGGTGGAGGTGAAGGAATTCCACTTGAGCTATTTCAAACCCTAAAAGATGACGCCATGAAAAGTGCTGCATTCAATACGCCAGCAATGTGGAAAACTCAGCAGTGGCCACAGGACTAGAAAAGGTAGCTTTCATTCCAATCCCAAAGAAAGGCAATGCCAAAGAATGTTCAAACTGCTGCACAACTGCACTCATTTCACACACTGGCAAGGTCATGCTCAAAATCCTTCAAGTTGGGCTTCCCCTGGTGGTCCAGTGGGTAAGGACACCACCTTGCAGTGCAAGGGGCGCCGGTTCGATCCCTGGCCTGGGAAGATCCCACGTGCTGCGGAGCGGCTGGACCGATGTGCCCAATTACCGAGCCGGAGCTCTGGGGCGCATGTGCCCAGAGCCGGCACTCTGCAACAACAGACGCCACCACGATGGGAGGTCCACAGGAGCCAAAGAACAAAGACGGCTAAAAATAGAGAAATGAAAGACCAATAGAAGTGGCCCGCCCGCTCCCTTCTCTCCCCAACCCGACCCCCGCCCAAAATAAATAAATAAATAAATCTTTTTAAAAAAAAAAAAATCCTTCAAGCTAGGGAAAGATTTGCTTCAGCAGTACATGAACTGAGCTTCCAGATGTACAAGCTGCATTCAGAAAAGGCAGAGGAAACCAGGGATCAAACTGCCAACATCTGTTGGATCATAGAAAAAGCAATGAAATTCCAGAAAAACATCTACTTCTGTTTCACTGACTATACTAAAGTCTTTGACTGTGTGGATCACAACAAACTGTGGAAAGTTCTCAGAGAGGAATCCCAGACCACCTTACCTAGCTCCTGAGAAACCTGTACACAGCTCAAGAAGCAACAGTTAGAAATGGACATGGAACGACTGGCTCAAAATTGGTAAAGGAGTACATGAGGGCTGTATTCTGTCACTCTGTTTATTTAACTTATATGCAGAGTACATCATAAGAAATGCCGGCCTGGTTGAAGCACAAGCCAGAATAAAGACTGTTGAGAAAAATAATCAATAACCTCAGATATGCAGATTACACCACCCTTCTGGCAGAAAGCAAAAAGGAACTAAAGAGCCTCTTGATGAAGGTGAAAGAAAGTGAAAAAGCTGGCTTAAAACTCAACATTCAAAAAATTAAGATCAGGGGCTTCCCTGGTGGTCCAGTGGGTAAGGACATCGCCTTGCAGTGCAAGGGGCACCGGTTCGATCCCTGGCTTGGGAAGATCCCACGTGCCGCGGAGTGGCTGGACTGATGTGTCCAATTACCGAGTCAGAGCTCTGGAGCACATGCGCCCAGAGCCAGTGCTCAGTGACAACAGAGGCCACTGCAATGGGAGGCCCACAAGGGCCAAAAAACAAAGAAAACAGATAATGAAAGACCAATAGAAGTGGCCCGCCCGCCCCACTCCCTCTCCGACCTGCTGCCCCCTAGCCCAAAAAAAAAAACTAAGATCATATTTTAAAAGAAAGAAGGAAAGCTGATTTCATTGTTCCAAGTATAGTTAATTTTTAAAAAGTGGAAGAGTGAGTTATTATGGTAGTGGTAGCAGGGAACCAGACCAAAAAAAAAAAAAAAACCAATTAAATCTGCTCTGGAAGAAGAAAAGGAATGAAAATGTACAAGGAAATAAGTAAGTATAGACTGTAGAGAATCATTCAGGGATTTAAGAAAAATAGCTCTTATAGTTGAAATGATAATGAAAACAGCTTTAGAAACAATATTATAGAATAACTTTAGACAAGAAGCATTACTATAAAGAAATACTTCCTGTTTTTCTTTTAGCTCTGTTTTTTTAAAGTAATAAATATCTTTAAAAAAAACACTAAAATCATGACATCCAGTCCTATCACTTCATGGCAAATCGATTGCAAAAGAAATGTGGAAACAGTTACAGACTTTATCTTCTTGGGTTCCAAAACCACTGCAGATGGTGACTGCAGCCATGCAATTAAAAGATGCTTGCTCCTTGAAAGAAAAGTTACGACAAACCTAGATAGTGTATAAAAAACCAGAAACGTCACTTTGCTAATAACAAAGGTCCATACTGTCAAAGCTACGGTTTTTCTAGGAGTCATATACAAATATAAGAGGTGACTAAGCGCTGAAGAACTGATGCTTTTGAACTGTGGTGTTGGAGAAGACGCTTGAGAATCCCCTGGACAGCAAGGAGATCAAACCAATCAATCCTAAAGGAAATCAACCCTGAATAATCATTGCAAAGACTGACAAAGAAGCCGAAGCTCCAATACTTTGGCAACCTGAGGTGAAGAGATGACTCACTGGAAAAGACCCTGATGCTGGGAAAGACTGAAGGCAGGAGTAGAAGTGGACAGCAAAGGATGAGATGGTTGGATGGCATCGTCAACTTGATGGACATGAGTCTGAGAAAGCTCAGGGAGATAGTGAAAAACAAGGAAGCCTGGCATGCTGCAGTCCATGCAGTCACACACAACTGAGTGCCTGAACAACATTCACACATCCTACAACTTCTACAGCTAAAATGAAGCTATTATGACTAGCACTGCAGTGATCAGGTGATTGTCTCACCCCAACCAAACTACTCACATTTATCATATGGCACATGCAATGCATATTTACCTTCTCAGGATTAAACTTACTCAGTTATAGACTGCCATTTCTGATCTTGTTCTATGTGGTTTAAAGCAGTTGCCAAACAAACAGAACTTCTTAACAACTGAACTTCAATGGACTTCTGAAGTTCTCTTGGATCTGGACTTAACATGTTAGGAAGCAGTTTTTTCATATCTACAGAAATTGAATAGGTTACACTAAGTTAATTCATTTTTAATGTGCAAGAATGACAAGATACCTTGATGTATTTTTAAAAAATCACCTTTCACGTTTCATGCAAGTTCATGTTTCATGTGTAACTTCATATTTAAGTTCAGACACTACCCAGTAAGCATCATGATAGCACTTTGGGAGGTCTGAAGTACTATTTTATGTGAAGCTATTTTTATACTTTTTATATCTTTATACTTCACATAATAGTACCTCACACCTCCCAAAATAAGTTCATTTTCAAAGACTCAAAAATCAGTAATAATTAAAGGGGCAAACACTGAATTCAGCAGTATAATGTTAACACATAAAATATTCACAATACTAACTTCAGTATTACATTTTTTAAAATGTCCCAGTTATGGTAAAGAACCTAACTAATGAGCCACAGTAAGATGTCAAGCAAGAAAAATATTTAAACACCACTTGTACTTCTTCAAAGAAAATAGCTAGATAGAGCTCTAAGTATTACAACAGCCTTTTTAGTTTGCTTAATTTGCAAACCTGAGGGGTCAAACCAATCAATCCTAAAGGAAATCAACCCTGAATAATCATTGCAAAGACTGACAAAGAAGCAAGCTCAATACTTTGGCAACCTGAGGTGAAGAGATGACTCACTGGAAAAGACCCTGATGCTGGGAAAGACTGAAGGCAGGAGTAGAAGTGGACAGCAAAGGATGAGATGGTTGGATGGCATCGTCAACTTGATGGACATGAGTCTGAGAAAGCTCAGGGAGATAGTGAAAAACAAGGAAGCCTGGCATGCTGCAGTCCATGCAGTCACACACAACTGAGTGCCTGAACAACATTCACACATCCTACAACTTCTACAGCTAAAATGAAGCTATTATGACTAGCACTGCAGTGATCAGGTGATTGTCTCACCCCAACCAAACTACTCACATTTATCATATGGCACATGCAATGCATATTTACCTTCTCAGGATTAAACTTACTCAGTTATAGACTGCCATTTCTGATCTTGTTCTATGTGGTTTAAAGCAGTTGCCAAACAAACAGAACTTCTTAACAACTGAACTTCAATGGACTTCTGAAGTTCTCTTGGATCTGGACTTAACATGTTAGGAAGCAGTTTTTTCATATCTACAGAAATTGAATAGGTTACACTAAGTTAATTCATTTTTAATGTGCAAGAATGACAAGATACCTTGATGTATTTTTAAAAAATCACCTTTCACGTTTCATGCAAGTTCATGTTTCATGTGTAACTTCATATTTAAGTTCAGACACTACCCAGTAAGCATCATGATAGCACTTTGGGAGGTCTGAAGTACTATTTTATGTGAAGCTATTTTTATACTTTTTATATCTTTATACTTCACATAATAGTACCTCACACCTCCCAAAATAAGTTCATTTTCAAAGACTCAAAAATCAGTAATAATTAAAGGGGCAAACACTGAATTCAGCAGTATAATGTTAACACATAAAATATTCACAATACTAACTTCAGTATTACATTTTTTAAAATGTCCCAGTTATGGTAAAGAACCTAACTAATGAGCCACAGTAAGATGTCAAGCAAGAAAAATATTTAAACACCACTTGTACTTCTTCAAAGAAAATAGCTAGATAGAGCTCTAAGTATTACAACAGCCTTTTTTAGTTTGCTTAATTTGAATTAAACCATTTTTCATTTGCCAGATCAGATGATTTTTTCCTTCACACTCTGCCCTGATAAATGTACAAAAACTTCCAGGTTTTCCACTGTAATATACTATGGCAAACATTTTAAACAATGTGTTCATTAAAATACTTAATTTTAAAATTATTATCTCAAATACCTATTTTTTCTTTTGATCCTCCAGTAAGTAGATTGATATTTTCTCCTGGTAGCAATTCTAACTGCTCAGTGCATTCAACAAATTCTCCAGATTCGAAACTGCTTAGTGATCTGTAATTAAAACACTGGTTAGCTGGGAGGGGTCAAAAATAGGTCAACGCCTATGACGGATTTGGGATTATACAGAGCTGTAAACAACAAAATTCTGTAAAAATAATTAAAAAAAAAAACACACTGGTTAGCTTGTATTACACTCTCTCCAGGCTGTGGAGTAATTCAAAAAAATACGTAACAAATTATAAGAAAAGAAAGCAATCATACAGAATTCCTGTAATGAAATTCCTTTCGTGTAGGCCACCATGTCATTTTTATTTTGAAGATGTGACTACTATCTTAATCAGAGTACAAACTGGAAAGTCACCGTCACAGGCATTCAGTTTAGTGTACTCAGCCCTCCACATCTCCTTCCTCTTTTTGCAGCGTGTTATCTTTGGGGGTCCGACCAAAACCCTCGCAGCAGAGCTATGTGGGGCTACTTCAACATCCATGTCTTCCCAAGTTACCACTAAATGCCTTGCCCGGCCTCACTGCTCATCTAAAGCAAAAATCCCAGCAGGCCTCCTATCCAGTTACCTCAATCTGATATCCTAGTCATGCCTTCCTTCATTGCTGGCCTCTCTCCTTTTCTCGCTTTTCCATGTTTCACGGAATCTGTTCCTCTTTTTTCAAAGAAGTTTTCTTTCCTTCTCCTCACCTGACCGGTACACCTCTGGAACCCCTGATAGTCTGTAGCTTCAACGCCAGGACGAAGGCCTTATCCTCCTAGCTACCATGGACACTTTCAGATATTTAAACACCACTTGTACTTCTTCAAAGAAACTAGATAGAGCTCTAAGTATTACAACAGCCTTTTTAGTTTGCTTAATTTGAATTAAACCATTTTCATTTGCCAGATCAGATGTTTTTCCTTCACACTCTGCCCTGATAAATGTACAAAAACTTCCAGGTTTTCCACTGTAATATACTATGGCAAACATTTTAAACAATGTGTTCATTAAAATACTTAATTTTAAAATTATTATCTCAAATACCTATTTTTTCTTTTGATCCTCCAGTAAGTAGATTGATATTTTCTCCTGGTAGCAATTCTAACTGCTCAGTGCATTCAACAAATTCTCCAGATTCGAAACTGCTTAGTGATCTGTAATTAAAACACTGGTTAGCTGGGAGGGGTCAAAAATAGGTCAACGCCTATGACGGATTTGGGATTATACAGAGCTGTAAACAACAAAATTCTGTAAAAATAATTAAAAAAAAAAACACACTGGTTAGCTTGTATTACACTCTCTCCAGGCTGTGGAGTAATTCAAAAAAATACGTAACAAATTATAAGAAAAGAAAGCAATCATACAGAATTCCTGTAATGAAATTCCTTTCGTGTAGGCCACCATGTCATTTTTATTTTGAAGATGTGACTACTATCTTAATCAGAGTACAAACTGGAAAGTCACCGTCACAGGCATTCAGTTTAGTGTACTCAGCCCTCCACATCTCCTTCCTCTTTTTGCAGCGTGTTATCTTTGGGGGTCCGACCAAAACCCTCGCAGCAGAGCTATGTGGGGCTACTTCAACATCCATGTCTTCCCAAGTTACCACTAAATGCCTTGCCCGGCCTCACTGCTCATCTAAAGCAAAAATCCCAGCAGGCCTCCTATCCAGTTACCTCAATCTGATATCCTAGTCATGCCTTCCTTCATTGCTGGCCTCTCTCCTTTTCTCGCTTTTCCATGTTTCACGGAATCTGTTCCTCTTTTTTCAAAGAAGTTTTCTTTCCTTCTCCTCACCTGACCGGTACACCTCTGGAACCCCTGATAGTCTGTAGCTTCAACGCCAGGACGAAGGCCTTATCCTCCTAGCTACCATGGACACTTTTCAGATCGTTCACTCTATTTCCTCTCCTATCACAGCTGCTATCCAACCAGCAAGATGACTTAGTTTCTCGATTTCCCTCTCTACCATTAAGCTCACCTTTCCCTGTT
The DNA here is from genome assembly GCA_022376925.1 of Tragulus kanchil. Classification (NCBI taxonomy): domain Eukaryota; kingdom Metazoa; phylum Chordata; class Mammalia; order Artiodactyla; family Tragulidae; genus Tragulus; species Tragulus kanchil. Next base: position 109,526,076 of record JAIOJX010000002.1, on the reverse strand, counting down.
CCTCTCACTGTATCACTTCCTTACATCTCAGCCTAAATGCAGCACTGCAAGTGTGTATCACTTGACTGTACCTACTTCCACCTTAAGAAACCCCAAGCTCTGAATAAATGCAACCACCAGGTTCTGAGATGATCTGTAATCACCTGCCACTATTTAACTATCTCAGCATACTGACCAACACACTTACGATTTCTGCCACCACAGGGTCTGTGCCCTCACCAAAGGCGTTTGCTGTGCCCCGACTATGCTCTGTCATGCCCTTGTACTTTCAGCTAATGACTGACACCTCAGAAAAAATGTCACTGTCTGCTGTGAGCTCCTACTACAGTTAAAAGGATCTGTTTTCCTCCCTCTACCTCCACCCCATAGTTCAATGGTCTACATGCTCCTACCCTGGCCCTTCACCTCCAGCCTGGACAACCTCGCAGAGTGAGGCAGTAAGCCAGATACGCCTCTCTGGTTCAAATTCCACTTAGGATTTTTTTCATCTTACTGGGAGTGAAAATTTTTCAGAGTTCCCACCCACTTCTCTACCTTTCTCACTTATTATTCACTCTGCTCCAAACACAGTGGCCTCTCAGGCATTTCCAGAACACTACAAGTCTATCATCTTTGCAAGAGGTATACTTTCTCAAGTCTGTTGGCTCAAATGACCCAACCTACTCTGCCTGTGGGCCTCTCAAAGGCATTTCCGACTAAATGACTTGCCCGGCCTCACTGCTCATCTAAAGCAAAATCCCAGCAGGCCTCCTATCCAGTTACCTCAATCTGATATCCTAGTCATGCCTTCCTTCATTGCTGGCCTCTCCTTTTCTCGCTTCCATGTTTCACGGAATCTGTTCCTCTTTTTTCAAAGAAGTTTTCTTTCCTTCTCCTCACCTGACCGGTACACCTCTGGAACCCCTGATAGTCTGTAGCTTCAACGCCAGGACGAAGGCCTTATCCTCCTAGCTACCATGGACACTTTTCAGATCGTTCACTCTATTTCCTCTCCTATCACAGCTGCTATCCAACCAGCAAGATGACTTAGTTTCTCGATTTCCCTCTCTACCATTAAGCTCACCTTTCCCTGTTCCTCTCACTGTATCACTTCCTTACATCTCAGCCTAAATGCAGCACTGCAAGTGTGTATCACTTGACTGTACCTACTTCCACCTTAAGAAACCCCAAGCTCTGAATAAATGCAACCACCAGGTTCTGAGATGATCTGTAATCACCTGCCACTATTTAACTATCTCAGCATACTGACCAACACACTTACGATTTCTGCCACCACAGGGTCTGTGCCCTCACCAAAGGCGTTTGCTGTGCCCCGACTATGCTCTGTCATGCCCTTGTACTTTCAGCTAATGACTGACACCTCAGAAAAAATGTCACTGTCTGCTGTGAGCTCCTACTACAGTTAAAAGGATCTGTTTTCCTCCCTCTACCTCCACCCCATAGTTCAATGGTCTACATGCTCCTACCCTGGCCCTTCACCTCCAGCCTGGACAACCTCGCAGAGTGAGGCAGTAAGCCAGATATGCCTCTCTGGTTCAAATTCCACTTAGGATTTTTTTCATCTTACTGGGAGTGAAAATTTTTCAGAGTTCCCACCCACTTCTCTACCTTTCTCACTTATTATTCACTCTGCTCCAAACACAGTGGCCTCTCAGGCATTTCCAGAACACTACAAGTCTATCATCTTTGCAAGAGGTATACTTTCTCAAGTCTGTTGGCTCAAATGACCCAACCTACTCTGCCTGTGGGTCTCCTCCTCTAAGATTAGAACTCGTATCTGTCATATGTGACTGAGTGACTAGAACTTTCACTTTTCTCCTTCACATGTGTGCATGCACGCTCAGTCTCTTTACCCGTGTCTGATTCTTTGTGACCCCACGGACTGTAGCCTACCAGGCTCCCCTGCCCATGGGATTCTCCAGGCAAGAATACAGGAGTGGGTAGCCATTCCCTTCTCCAGGGAATCTTCCTGACCCAGGGATTAAGTCTGTATCTCCTGTATTGGCAGGTGGGTTCTTCACCACTACTGCCCCCATCGGCTTATACTAGCCCATGTACAGGGAATTTCCTGGTGGCTTAGACAGTAAAGAATCTCCCTGTAATTCAGGACACCTGGGTTCAGCTTCTGGGTTGGGAAGATCTCCTGGAGAAGGGAATGGCTACTCACTCCAGTATTCTTGCCTGCAGAATTCCCTGGACAGAGGAGCCTAGTGAGTAGTCCATGGGATCACAAAGAGTCATACACAACTGAGCAACTTAACACTTTCACACAAGCATCTTGTCATAGTAAATGAAAACAATTTTAGTATTTTTCAGCCATAAAATAGGACTTAAAAGATACTGAAAACTTGTTTAACAGGGTTATGCATATTCTATAGCTGAAAAGAAATCCTTACTTTATGTAGTTGAAATCAGCCTTTAGGTTGAGAGAAGTACTGCTGGTACTCTTTTTCAAGTCATGGATAGCATTCTGCCACTCCTGCACAGCAGTCCAATCAGCAATTGAAATGTAGCACTCACAAGCTTTGTTTCCCAAATAATTTATAACCTCAGGAGAAGAATCAGCTGGTTTGGACAGCACAGTTTTTCTGGATTCACCTAAGTTGAAGTATTTCATAAATAAAGACAGGGAGAGAGATCCAAAGCAGTTATAAATACTTAAATATTTCAAACAGCTGAGATATCTAAAAATATACAGTAAGGTCATGAGCACAAATTCTTTGACAACAGCATTTTCTCTGAACTCTTGACTGCTCACCATTCAAAGAATGCTTGGGGCTGGCACTGTTACGCCCAGTATTAGCCAATGTGAGGACAGATTTGTCAAAGGTGGAGATGCAGCAGTCGACACCTGTCATGGCACCCAGGTGCTCCTGGTACTCCACGGAGGCCTTTTCAAACCTGCAACACAAGTTCAAACAGTCTTATTTTTTAATTATCCACATACTTCATTTCTAAAAAAACTGGAAAGAATCAGTTATTCAATAAACTGACCTGAGACAAGAAGCTGATTTTTTTGTGTGGGCCTGAGCAGGCACAAAATTAGACCTCTTCCTCACAACAACAAAATTTCAAATCAAAATACAGGAGTGGGTAGCCTTTTCCCAGGGAATCCCAAGGGATTAAGTCTGTATCTCCTGTATTGGCAGGTGGGTTCTTCACCACTACTGCCCCCATCGGCTTATACTAGCCCATGTACAGGGAATTTCCTGGTGGCTTAGACAGTAAAGAATCTCCCTGTAATTCAGGACACCTGGGTTCAGCTTCTGGGTTGGGAAGATCTCCTGGAGAAGGGAATGGCTACCACTCCAGTATTCTTCCCTGTAGAATTCCCTGGACAGAGGAGCCTAGTGAGTAGTCCATGGGATCACAAAGAGTCATACACAACTGAGCAACTTAACACTTTCACACAAGCATCTTGTCATAGTAAATGAAAACAATTTTAGTATTTTTCAGCCATAAAATAGGACTTAAAAGATACTGAAAACTTGTTTAACAGGGTTATGCATATTCTATAGCTGAAAAGAAATCCTTACTTTATGTAGTTGAAATCAGCCTTTAGGTTGAGAGAAGTACTGCTGGTACTCTTTTTCAAGTCATGGATAGCATTCTGCCACTCCTGCACAGCAGTCCAATCAGCAATTGAAATGTAGCACTCACAAGCTTTGTTTCCCAAATAATTTATAACCTCAGGAGAAGAATCAGCTGGTTTGGACAGCACAGTTTTTCTGGATTCACCTAAGTTGAAGTATTTCATAAATAAAGACAGGGAGAGAGATCCAAAGCAGTTATAAATACTTAAATATTTCAAACAGCTGAGATATCTAAAAATATACAGTAAGGTCATGAGCACAAATTCTTTGACAACAGCATTTTCTCTGAACTCTTGACTGCTCACCATTCAAAGAATGCTTGGGGCTGGCACTGTTACGCCCAGTATTAGCCAATGTGAGGACAGATTTGTCAAAGGTGGAGATGCAGCAGTCGACACCTGTCATGGCACCCAGGTGCTCCTGGTACTCCACGGAGGCCTTTTCAAACCTGCAACACAAGTTCAAACAGTCTTATTTTTTAATTATCCACATACTTCATTTCTAAAAAAACTGGAAAGAATCAGTTATTCAATAAACTGACCTGAGACAAGAAGCTGATTTTTTTGTGTGGGCCTGAGCAGGCACAAAATTAGACCTCTTCCTCACAACAACAAAAATTTCAAAAATCATTAAATGTTTAAGAAAAGACAAACTACCGATATGAGAAATTATCAGTAAGTACCTGATCTCAATGTATGCAGAGACTCAACAGAAAAAGAAACACAAGAAAACATACTGTTAACAGATCTAATGGCATCATAAACTTTTGGGCAACCAAAAAAAATCCCCACCATGAACAATAAAAACAAATGACCAATTAAGAAGTTAGCATCAATAATCTCGGGTATACAATAAAATCTCACAGATCAATAACTAAAAAACTGAGAAGCCACAAAGACATAATCTATGTTTTTAAAAATCACAAATGGTCAATAACATATAGGGAAAGTTATACTATTAATTATTACTGTAAAGAGATGTAAATCAAAACAAGTATTTTCAGTAACATGGTGGCAGGGTTCTTGTTTCTCAGAGGCCCTTTATATTCACCAAGGAAAAGGGAATGGGTTACTCTATTGTTAGGGATACAAACTGGAACCACCTTTTATGTAGGACAAATTAGCAATAGTATGTATTATAAGCCTGACGGTCTTTCTTCTATTAATAGCAAATTAACCTGCAAGAATTCATTCAAAGAAAACAACTGCAAACATGAGCAAAGAATTAAGTGCCATGCTGCATTAAGACTAGAAAAAACACCACAAATAACCATGCTGTCCAACAATAAGGAATGTTAAATTATGGTACACTCACAGACACAAAATGTGTTGTTAAAAATCACCCTGTGGAATATTTAAGAGGGTAAAGTATTTTTTTAAATATTGTGTTTTCTACAGAAAAACACAAACTCATGTGACGTGCAGAAACACTGCTATTTCTGTGAAAACAGGATAGAAAACTAAATACCAAAGAGAAAAAGAACTAGGGAGGCGTTGTACACCAGAACAGTTACCACCAGAGGTGGAATTATGAACCCTTTTGAAAATTTCCCTACATTTTCCAGATATGAGAAAACTTACACAAATGTATACAGAGAATTCCAAGGTATCCAAAGAGTTTGCCTCAAGGAATCAAGTAAGTTTAGAAATAATGAGCAAGAACTCTGGCCATAAAAGGGAATTTGTATCAGACTCTGACATGAAAAGTTATCAATTAAGAATCAACATTAAATGCAATTAACATTTAATTATAGTGTCAGCCAGTCGTACAAAAAAAAGTAACGCAAAGAACTCCTATCACCCATTTCCTTACTTCCAACTTACCTTCCTTCAGCCTGCTGGGCCACTGAATTAATCCAGAGAAGATTTCTTCCAACAACCGAAGATGACCAGACAGCAATTCCCTGTATAGCTTCAGGACAATGAAGTTCACACAGGGCTTCTACCACCATCATGACAGTGACTTCCAATTCATTCCCCTGAAAGTGAAATTCAGAAAAAAATCAATCATAGACCTCAACCACTTCAAAATTCAAAATTCTACTAAATTGACAACTACTGATCACAATCTAAAGCCTATTTAAAGTCAAATTCATTTAAAAATTATTATTTTTACAACAACGAAATTACATTATTAGAATTTCCTAAAATGTTATATACACTATAGATACATGGGGGGAGCGAGCACTGATGGACCTTGATAGTAACTGAGTGTTAATCTTCACAAAATTAAAAAACTTAACCATTTAAACTGTGGCATCTTTAGGAGCAACATGTAAAGTAAATATAAAGCAAAAAAATAACCATAAATTAAAGAATGCTTAATTTTGTCTCTGAATATTCCCTATCGACACTACCCTAACTAGTAAGTATCTGCAGTTTTTGGATTCCACTTATTTAGTGACCCTAACTACAAGCAAGCACTTTTCCCACACATTATAACATTATTAGCATTAGACTCTTGCATATATTATAAAATCATACTTCCCTATGCATTATATAATCATAATAAATGATTATAAAAATTCTTCCTTATATACATGAATTTCTTAGTTTCAATCTTTAAGCAAAAGTAAGCAAAAAAAGTAATGATACTGCTTATATAAAATAACTGGATCAATAGTTTTTTTAATTATTAATAAAACTTACACAAATGTATACAGAAAATTACAAGGTATCCAAAGAGTTTGCCTCAAGGAATCAAGTAAGTTTAGAAATAATGAGCAAGAACTCTGGCCATAAAAGGGAATTTGTATCAGACTCTGACATGAAAAGTTATCAATTAAGAATCAACATTAAATGCAATTAACATTTAATTATAGTGTCAGCCAGTCGTACAAAAAAAAGTAACGCAAAGAACTCCTATCACCCATTTCCTTACTTCCAACTTACCTTCCTTCAGCCTGCTGGGCCACTGAATTAATCCAGAGAAGATTTCTTCCAACAACCGAAGATGACCAGACAGCAATTCCCTGTATAGCTTCAGGACAATGAAGTTCACACAGGGCTTCTACCACCATCATGACAGTGACTTCCAATTCATTCCCCTGAAAGTGAAATTCAGAAAAAAATCAATCATAGACCTCAACCACTTCAAAATTCAAAATTCTACTAAATTGACAACTACTGATCACAATCTAAAGCCTATTTAAAGTCAAATTCATTTAAAAATTATTATTTTTACAACAACGAAATTACATTATTAGAATTTCCTAAAATGTTATATACACTATAGATACATGGGGAGCGAGCACTGATGGACCTTGATAGTAACTGAGTGTTAATCTTCACAAAATTAAAAAACTTAACCATTTAAACTGTGGCATCTTTAGGAGCAACATGTAAAGTAAATATAAAGCAAAAAAATAACCATAAATTAAAGAATGCTTAATTTTGTCTCTGAATATTCCCTATCGACACTACCCTAACTAGTAAATATCTGCAGTTTTTGGATTCCACTTATTTAGTGACCCTAACTACAAGCAAGCACTTTTCCCACACATTATAACATTATTAGCATTAGACTCTTGCATATATTATAAAATCATACTTCCCTATGCATTATATAATCATAATAAATGATTATAAAAATTCTTCCTTATATACATGAATTTCTTAGTTTCAATCTTTAAGCAAAAGTAATGAATATTTTCTCAAGTTTTAAATAAAAAATGTAAGTAGGCAACTTCAGAAGTTACTGCTTATATAAAAATAACTGGATCAATAGTTTTAAAAATTAATAAAACCTTTAACTTATTTTATTCATAGACTGTGACTGCTCAGTGCTCATTTGTGTCTGACTCTTTTCGGCCCAAGGGACTGTACCCCACCAGGGTCCTCTCTCCATGGGCTTTCCCAGGCAAGAATACTCAAGTGGGCTGCCACTTCCTACTCAAGGGGACCTCCCTAACTCGGGCATCAAACCCCAGTCTTTTACATCTACTGCATTGTCAGGCAGATTCTTTACCACCAGTGCCATCTGGGAAGTTCCTATCTATAGATTAGATCACTGCAAAGAGATTAATCCCAAGTTTTTCTAATTAACAGATTTAATGAACTCCACGCACACCACTGTACCTGAGATGGATTTGTCTTCATTTCTGTGAGCAAATCGAAGCCATGTCTCACCGTCACAGCAGGCTGGCCTGCCAACAATCCAACCCTCATGATGGAAAGTCGGATCCGTGTCAGCCAGTCTTGACAAGTTTGGCGATTGGTATAGAAAAAAGTCCTAATGACCTTTAGAAGAGAAAGAAGAGCTCAGGACTGGTTCAAATTAGAGGCAGTGATGTCTAAAATACACATAAAGCATATATACAAGTCTACTGTGACTATAGCTCTGCACACACTGCCAGGTTTGATCATAAAACTGCTGCAAAGCAACACCGGCCCACTGAAACCAACCTTGGGAGGCGACGTTAAGGCATTGGCACACCCCTCGTAGGCATTGTACATTAACTTCTCCAGGTTTTCCAGATACTGCAGTAGAAGCACAAGTCTAAGCTGGTTGCTACTGTGACCTTCATCATTGTCTGCAGTTGTCCACTGACTAACATCTTGATCAGGGTTTAATGTGTGAGCTGCAAGACTTCTAATGATACCTAATGCAGAAGACAATAGTCCAAATTTAAAAGGAGTCTTCAAAGCTTCTGAAGTTCTTGGAGACAGTTTCATAAATTCACATTTATCAAGTATCCTCTACATAACCATTACTTAAAAACAAAACTCCCAACAGAGTTTCATTTTTAGAGAAAAAAGCATCTTCTCCACACAAACTTAGGGAAAAGAAAAAAAAATCATTTTTCTTTAAAGCAAAAGTAATGAATATTTTCTCAAGTTTTAAATAAAAAATGTAAGTAGGCAACTTCAGAAGTTACTGCTTATATAAAAATAACTGGATCAATAGTTTTAAAAATTAATAAAACCTTTAACTTATTTTATTCATAGACTGTGACTGCTCAGTGCTCATTTGTGTCTGACTCTTTTCGGCCCAAGGGACTGTAGCCCACCAGGGTCCTCTCTCCATGGGCTTTCCCAGGCAAGAATACTCAAGTGGGCTGCCACTTCCTACTCAAGGGGACCTCCCTAACTCGGGCATCAAACCCCAGTCTTTTACATCTACTGCATTGTCAGGCAGATTCTTTACCACCAGTGCCATCTGGGAAGTTCCTATCTATAGATTAGATCACTGCAAAGAGATTAATCCCAAGTTTTTCTAATTAACAGATTTAATGAACTCCACGCACACCACTGTACCTGAGATGGATTTGTCTTCATTTCTGTGAGCAAATCGAAGCCATGTCTCACCGTCACAGCAGGCTGGCCTGCCAACAATCCAACCCTCATGATGGAAAGTCGGATCCGTGTCAGCCAGTCTTGACAAGTTTGGCGATTGGTATAGAAAAAAGTCCTAATGACCTTTAGAAGAGAAAGAAGAGCTCAGGACTGGTTCAAATTAGAGGCAGTGATGTCTAAAATACACATAAAGCATATATACAAGTCTACTGTGACTATAGCTCTGCACACACTGCCAGGTTTGATCATAAAACTGCTGCGAAGCAACACCGGCCCACTGAAACCAACCTTGGGAGGCGACGTTAAGGCATTGGCACACCCCTCGTAGGCATTGTACATTAACTTCTCCAGGTTTTCCAGATACTGCAGTAGAAGCACAAGTCTAAGCTGGTTGCTACTGTGACCTTCATCATTGTCTGCAGTTGTCCACTGACTAACATCTTGATCAGGGTTTAATGTGTGAGCTGCAAGACTTCTAATGATACCTAATGCAGAAGACAATAGTCCAAATTTAAAAGGAGTCTTCAAAGCTTCTGAAGTTCTTGGAGACAGTTTCATAAATTCACATTTATCAAGTATCCTCTACATAACCATTACTTAAAAACAAAACTCCCAACAGAGTTTCATTTTTAGAGAAAAAAGCATCTTCTCCACACAAACTTAGGGATAAATTCATGAACAAACACATACAATTACTTAATAAAAGTTTATGCTAACAAACACATCTGGAAGATTAACTGATAAAATACTAAAGGAAAAAATTGTATACTCTCAAAGGTTTGCCTTAACAAAGATAAAAAATCCAAGATTTCTTAACACAAGCTTGAAAGTGTTTACATTGCAAAGTTTGAAACAGTGCAGAGTCAACTACCTTCAATTGTCTGGAAGGTGTCCTGAGCTCTGCCAAGTGGGGTCCTTAGCTTAGAAAGGACGGTGAACTGTGCTGCCTCCCAAATAGCCCACTGCCAGAGGACAGCATCTGTCTTTAGAAGGTTGCGGGGAATTGTTGATTGGTCACGTTTATCCAGTCTTTGGCAGCTATGGAACAATCTTTCTAACCAATTGTCCTTCCTGGGAAAAGTAGTATCATATTTAACAGACAATGACAACTTCATTTAAAGAAAAAAAGACAAAAAACAAATAGCAAGGCAATTGGGAATAGGGGACCACAGTTTTTCCTACTTCAAAAAGGCAAAGCTAAACAGTTCCCATTTTTGAAGGATGCACTGTATCTCCACCTCTCAATTTAACGTCTTTTATGGCTGGAATAGGGTCGGGTACAGGCTGGACACAATATCACTGACTCAGGACAATTTGGCTACCAGGATAAAAAAGAAACATTCACTGTAACTAAAAATCTCCAGACTGCCTGTACCCAAAGGCCCCTTCCCCAAAGCACTTGATGACTAGGTCGGATCAGTTGACTATCAAGCACATTTCACCATTACTATCAATTGCAAAGCTCATTTTGATTTCAATTGCTTTTGAAGATGGCATCTCAAAGGAATTCCTACTATTGAAAACTTAATCCATTTGAGAATATCACTTTCTATTCTGCCACACCTGATAGATTTCTCCTCAAAACTAGGCACAGGGCTAAGAGAGTCAAATATACTTAATTACTTTTCCCAGATGAAAGAATCAAAGAAATGTCTTACCCTGTTCTATGAGAGTTCCCATACAAAATAAAACTAATAACATCAGAGAAATCTTGTGGGTGGAATGTGTTACTTGGTGCTTTACTCATGTGACTTCTTAATGCTAAAGAAATTTCTTGAATTTCTGTGTGATTGTTATTGCTGTAGACAAAAAAAATAAAGCCACTGTTATGCAAAATGTTTTGGTTAAATAGTGAGATCCTGCTGTATATGAATTATTTGCTTGTTAACCAAATCTGACAACTAAAATGGATCAAACTAAAACTTAAAAATAAATGTTACTAAACTTTAAAGTTTATTAAGGACCAAAATTAATCCAATTAAAAACTATAAAAGAATACAATTTAGTTTTACAAATAATCACTATTGAGGAACACATTTTGGCACTTAATACTGCAGAAATTATCAGAAGTTATTATAAGAATTACAAATATCGTGATTTTCTTCTAGACCTGCATATCTGATCCTTCCATGGCTCTTCAATCATTGAGAAATGCCACAAAAGATGTGATATTAATTCACTCTTAGGCAATTTGTCTTTTCCTAAACTAAACATTATGTGATGTCTTTGAACTAACGTAACTCTTATACCTCAAGACAACATCTAAAGGAATTGACTTCAACAACTTTCCAAATGCTTGTCGAATACGAGTTCCACTATGGACTAGTTGAACACGGCAAACATCAACACACCTACAAAAAAAATGCAAAAGATAGTTCACGTGGGGCAGTATTTCTAAGTTATTAGGGCAGGGTCAAAAGACTGGATCTTTAACCCATACCTCTGTAAAAGATCATCCGGTAAGGAAGAGGATAGCGCATGGAGACTGCTGCATGCTTGCAGACAGATGTTCATGTCTTCAACAAGAGCTATTAAAAATTTAAAGACACTTTCAGCTTGCCAGAAGAAATTATATGCCTGTATATCGTAAATTTCTGAACCTATTCATTTCAATAAACAGTGAGTGCCTCCCCTGGATGACAGGCTTGTTTCCATCTGGAACCCTCACTGACAGTAACATTTGGGAAAACAATGCATTCAACAAAATCCACTTAGGGTGACTAGACTTCACCCAAATCTAAGAGAGTCAAATATACTTAATTACTTTTCCCAGATGAAAGAATCAAAGAAATGTCTTACCCTGTTCTATGAGAGTTCCCATACAAAATAAAACTAATAACATCAGAGAAATCTTGTGGGTGGAATGTGTTACTTGGTGCTTTACTCATGTGACTTCTTAATGCTAAAGAAATTTCTTGAATTTCTGTGTGATTGTTATTGCTGTAGACAAAAAAAATAAAGCCACTGTTATGCAAAATGTTTTGGTTAAATAGTGAGATCCTGCTGTATATGAATTATTTGCTTGTTAACCAAATCTGACAACTAAAATGGATCAAACTAAAACTTAAAAATAAATGTTACTAAACTTTAAAGTTTATTAAGGACCAAAATTAATCCAATTAAAAACTATAAAAGAATACAATTTAGTTTTACAAATAATCACTATTGAGGAACACATTTTGGCACTTAATACTGCAGAAATTATCAGAAGTTATTATAAGAATTACAAATATCGTGATTTTCTTCTAGACCTGCATATCTGATCCTTCCATGGCTCTTCAATCATTGAGAAATGCCACAAAAGATGTGATATTAATTCACTCTTAGGCAATTTGTCTTTTCCTAAACTAAACATTATGTGATGTCTTTGAACTAATGTAACTCTTATACCTCAAGACAACATCTAAAGGAATTGACTTCAACAACTTTCCAAATGCTTGTCGAATACGAGTTCCACTATGGACTAGTTGAACACGGCAAACATCAACACACCTACAAAAAAAATGCAAAAGATAGTTCACGTGGGGCAGTATTTCTAAGTTATTAGGGCAGGGTCAAAAGACTGGATCTTTAACCCATACCTCTGTAAAAGATCATCCGGTAAGGAAGAGGATAGCGCATGGAGACTGCTGCATGCTTGCAGACAGATGTTCATGTCTTCAACAAGAGCTATTAAAAATTTAAAGACACTTTCAGCTTGCCAGAAGAAATTATATGCCTGTATATCGTAAATTTCTGAACCTATTCATTTCAATAAACAGTGAGTGCCTCCCCTGGATGACAGGCTTGTTTCCATCTGGAACCCTCACTGACAGTAACATTTGGGAAAACAATGCATTCAACAAAATCCACTTAGGGTGACTAGACTTCACCCAAATCTTTCTCTAAAGGAAATTTTCAAAGTACATGGAATGTAGAAACAATCACATAAGCTTAAAACTGTAACAATCTCTTTTAAAACAACTTATTTTTCATGTAATAAGAATGGCAAAAAAATTAAAACGGGGATGACACATTTCCACTCCTGAAAGGCACTCAAGTGACCATCTTTCTCTTACTACCTACCAAAGATTTCTTTTTAAGAACCAATTAACAAAAACTAAATAATCACAGATATCTTACTGTTGGCTAAAAGGCCTTTGCAAAATTTATGGAAAGATGGAAGAGAGAATAAAGGTGCATATGTTTCAGACTTCTTCATTAAAACAGCCACTTCCAAAGCCCAGGTCATTAACAGTTTCCTGAAACATAAATATACAGTTGATTTCACATTTAACAACAACAAAAAAACTTGTAAAACCTATTCTTTTACATTAGTTTTCTTTTGGTTTTTTAAATATCTCAAGAAATAAGAAACAAATATTAAAACTATACAAATTCCTTTGACAAAACTGTCTTTTAAGAAAATCTCTGAAAGCTAGCATAAATTGTAGCAAAAACATTTTTAGATATCTATCAATACCTTTTTCTATAAAATGCTGCAGGAGGGAAAGGCTTCATGTAATTCTTTCAGGAAAGAATAAGAAATTCTAGATTAAATAACAGCACAAAATCTAAAGTGTTTGCAGTGAGAAAGAAGCTGCTCTAGCTCTATCCCAAATGACAGTCTTCATTTGTTTTTCTCAAATCAACCAAAAGTTAGAAACAACAGTATATCAGTTACCTTGTGTCCTGGTTAAGGTTATCTTTCTTAAGTAATATTCCCAGGAGATTTAATATAATCGAGAAATGTTTTTTTGTAGCTGTAGTTACAGTACTAATCACGGCTCCATCAAACAATGATGGGGATGACGAGCTAAGACTACTAGATATAAAGTGGTCATGCCTGGAAGACAAAATTTGGATCATCTTTTCACCTCTTGCTTAAAGAGAAAAAAAAAAGAAAAAGCAATTCCAAAATTAAATCAACATATATTTTTACAATGTATACTCTAAAGGACCCATCTTCCCCTTCACAAAGAAAATTCTTTTCTTTTCCTTTTAAGTAAAAAAAAAAAAAAACAATAATTCTTAAGATGTAAAAACATTACCTGGTACAATGCGAATACAATGTGTAGAGCACTGCATACTGAATGGCAGGGAAATGAACAGCCAGGTCGCCATGCACAATCATCAGATTCTTACTCAGAAGTGCAAAGACAGTTGGAGACAGGGCCCACATCTGATGACGTACCAAAGAAAGTAAATGTTTGGCTCCTCCAGGACATACATGACCATACAAACTGTTGATCCTTCCAAATAAGTCTACACATTTTAAAAAATTAAAATGTAAATTTGGAAACAAGCTAGTACATTAAACCTGGTATCAGCAAATACTTCTTGAGAAGATAAGAAAGTAATACCTCAGCCTTTGCAGGTAAGACACCTCAGATACAATGTCCAACTCCTCAACTCTGCCATTGCAGTGAGAAAAGTTAGACAAAACACAGGAATAAAAGTGGCTATGTTCCACTAAAAATCCTTTACAAAATGAGGTGATGTTTGGTGACAGTTGCACAATTCTGTGAACTAAAATCACTGAATTGTACACTACAGTATGTGAATTATATCTCAATAATTTAAAAAAAGGAAGAAAAAAAAAAGCAGTGGGTGGCTAGATTTGGTCCATGAACTGTAATTTGCTGATCCCTGGTCTAAACAAAAGCCCCTGCAGCCTTCAGTGTAGTAGATTGTATTTCCTCAGCTTTCCATATACCACAAACAGCAAGTTGCCCTGTCCAGTGAAAACAAAGTTCTTCTGCTCCTTTCCATTACTAGGACACTCCTTTCACCGGATCACCCGTCCCTACTCCCTCTCATTTCAGAATACAGGACATAAACCTCTAATTTGAACATGATGTGAATTTCTCCACAACCAAACTTCAGAATGTGAAGAGAGAAGAGTCAGCTGCAGCCTAGCAGTGAGGGACAGGGCAGCCACTGGGTAGATACAGGACATCTGATCTAACAGTATGGACTGCATGCAAAGACAAACATCAAATTTTGTCTTTTCCCTCCTTTCTCTCTTAGAAAACATTATCCCCTTAATTATATTCCATTATTTTTCTTTGTAAATAATGTCTGTCAATCCGGCAAGGTCCCACAGGAGGGAGAAATACAGTGACCACAGTGGCAATTATAAATCAAAAGCATAATCACTTCAGATTTCTTAAAGGAATGAAATCTTTATTCTTTTCCCAAATGAAAATGTGAATGCTCCCAGAGAAAAGTAAGTAGTCAAAAATAAGGGACATATGGAAGCACTAACTCTAGTAGAAAGAAGAAAAAGAGTACCGGGGAAGAAAGGGTTGTGTATTAGAACTATGCAAACTTGCCCTGTGGGAAATGTTGACCAATTTTCTAAAAGCATACTAGAGTCAATGGGAGAAAGCATTAAAAGCCATTTTCTAAGAAATAAAACAGATACAAAAAAACTTAACAAGGGAGGCAAGAGTTAAGCATATAGCAAGAAAATATTCCTGTCAATTTTAATTATCTAAGCAAGTCCAAAATACAGCTGTATGTTGTGTGTGATGCTTTACACACACTGCCTTCATAGTAAATGAAACATGTTAACGTGCAAAGCGAAGAGGCTCAAGTGTGGCTAAAACAAAGCCATTACAAGTAAATACTCACCCCAATCAGTGAGTTTTTAGCATTTCCAATTGTAGTCAGAGCACTAAGGTCAAATATAACTACAAATTTTGCATTGTCCACATTGAACACGTGATTCTTAAAAGCCTCGTGCTTTATTTCAGAACAGGCATCAGGAAGTTGCAGACTATGCAGCAGGTTGTTAAGGGCACAAGTCATCTCTCCCAAAATTAACTTATAGGCAGTCTCCAAAACAGGAATATTCTTCAGACTGAGCACTGCTTGATAGACAGCATGTGCTACAGCAACAACCTTAAAAAGAAAATTCAGGAAAGCAATAATTAAATGGAAAGTATATTACTATCTGCATAATGGTGATGACACAAATCAGTGTAAGACTGATAAAACTCACTGTCTGAAATACCAAAGATCTTAATGTTTAAAAAGCAACTTAGGAAACCTACATAGTATCGGTAAGCTTTTCCAAAATCTATAAAGCTTTATCAACAACAAAAAAAGTGTTCTCTAAATTAAAAATGACAAAGTGAAATTTCTTTAAAGACCTTTTCTTTTCTTTTAATTTTTTTTTTTTTACTTTTGGTTGTGTGGATCTTCATTGTTGCATGTAGGCTTTCTCTAGTTGTGGCAAATGGAGGCTACTGTCTAGTTGCAGTGCCTGGGGGCTTCTCATTGCGGGCACTTCTCTTGCTGCTGAGCACAGGCTATAGGACACATAGGATCTTCCTAGAACAGGGATCAAACTGGCATCCCCTGTACTGCAGGGCAGATTCTTAACCACTGGACCACCAGGGAAGCCCCAAAGGCCTTCTGCTTCTTAAACTAGTATCAAAACATACACAAGCAGCAGTTCAGCAAGATACGTTTCCCCACATTTACTTGGAAAGTCTATACTGGCTTTCACTGGGAGTCAGTTAGGAAGCTAACAGTTAAGTTTTATTTATGACATACACATGAAATTTTAATAAAACAAATATTACTAGAAATAAATGATGAAAATCTGAAAAGAACTATCACTCATCAAGGCATACAGTATAAAAAATAAATATCGAAGGTGAACATTATAATTTCTAATATTCTAAATCAAATATTTATCATTTTAATTTCATTTATGTAGCCTACTAAGTAATATGAGTCAAACTTTTCAATGACCTAAGTTATCAAAAGTCTGATCAATGGATCACTTACCTCTTTTTCTTTATGATAACGCAAAAACAGTAGTTTAGATGATGGTATAAATAGTTTTTCTACAAATGATGATGGCAGCTTTGTATTTATCTGTTCAACAATCTAAGAGAAGAAGGTTAGAAACGAGCTATCAATTCACAAAATAACACGGAGGCTTAATAAAACCAATTCACATACGAAGCTAAATCGAAAATGTGCAAGCAACAACCTTAAAAAGAAAATTCAGGAAAGCAATAATTAAATGGAAAGTATATTACTATCTGCATAATGGTGATGACACAAATCAGTGTAAGACTGATAAAACTCACTGTCTGAAATACCAAAGATCTTAATGTTTAAAAAGCAACTTAGGAAACCTACATAGTATCGGTAAGCTTTTCCAAAATCTATAAAGCTTTATCAACAACAAAAAAAGTGTTCTCTAAATTAAAAATGACAAAGTGAAATTTCTTTAAAGACCTTTTCTTTTCTTTCTTTCTTTTTTTTACTTTTGGTTGTGTGGATCTTCATTGTTGCATGTAGGCTTTCTCTAGTTGTGGCAAATGGAGGCTACTGTCTAGTTGCAGTGCCTGGGGGCTTCTCATTGCGGGCACTTCTCTTGCTGCTGAGCACAGGCTATAGGACACATAGGATCTTCCTAGAACAGGGATCAAACTGGCATCCCCTGTACTGCAGGGCAGATTCTTAACCACTGGACCACCAGGGAAGCCCCAAAGGCCTTCTGCTTCTTAAACTAGTATCAAAACATACACAAGCAGCAGTTCAGCAAGATACGTTTCCCCACATTTACTTGGAAAGTCTATACTGGCTTTCACTGGGAGTCAGTTAGGAAGTTAACAGTTAAGTTTTATTTATGACATACACATGAAATTTTAATAAAACAAATATTACCAGAAATAAATGATGAAAATCTGAAAAGAACTATCACTCATCAAGGCATACAGTATAAAAAATAAATATCGAAGGTGAACATTATAATTTCTAATATTCTAAATCAAATATTTATCATTTTAATTTCATTTATGTAGCCTACTAAGTAATATGAGTCAAACTTTTCAATGACCTAAGTTATCAAAAGTCTGATCAATGGATCACTTACCTCTTTTTCTTTATGATAACGCAAAAACAGTAGTTTAGATGATGGTATAAATAGTTTTTCTACAAATGATGATGGCAGCTTTGTATTTATCTGTTCAACAATCTAAGAGAAGAAGGTTAGAAACGAGCTATCAATTCACAAAATAACACGGAGGAACCTTAAATACACACTGCTACGGGAAAAAAGCCAATATGAAAAGGCTACATACTCTGTAATGCTAAATACGACACTCTGGAAAAGGCAAGACTATGGAGACAGTGGTCGCCAGGCAGTAGAGGGGAGAACGGGTGGAACACGAGGGGTTTTAGGGCAGTGACGCCCTCCTGTGGAATACTGCAATGGGGAACACATGACATTACACGTCTGTCAGAAACCATTGAGTGTAGGGGGGACATACATATAACTAATCTGGGATCATACATATCTGTAAACAACAAAACTCTGTAAAAGTAAAAAGTAAAATAAAAATTAAAAAAAAAAAAGAAGCCATCGAATGGACAATGCAGAAAGTGAATACTATGGACTTGAGTTACTAATAATGTACTGATTTGACTCATCGGTTGTAATAAATGTACCACACTAAAAGAGGCTATTAATACTAGTAACAGAGGGAACCACTGGGGAATGAGGCTAGGGGACTCTGTGCATTCTGCTTAATTTTTCTGTTAACCTAAATTAAAATTTTCTTTTGCTCTGAAGAGTAATCTATTACAGAAAAAAGTAACATATCGAAGCTATATTTTTAGGCTTTAACACTGTGACAGTAAATGTTTAGTTACCTAAATAGGACACATGTATTCACACTTAAACATGGGTAACTTTTTACACTGGCAAAGGGAAGTATAACTACGGCAGAAATGTTCAGCAGAATGTCCTTTAGAGTTTGCTTTGAAATAACCCAGTTGGGGATGGAGGGATGGCGAGGAGGAGGCAGAGAGTAGGAGGCCTAGATGAAACCAGATGGGCCATGTGTGTCTAATTATAGAAACAGTATTAAGTATGCAAAGACTCTTTATACTATTCTTTTTTAAACTATGCTTCAAAATGTCCATAATAAAAAGTGGGAAAAGGGGGAATGTTTATGATTAAGAAAAGAAAAACTATCGAAGAAGTTTTCCTATTTCAGAAACAAAACATAACAGGGTCTCTCAAAATAGGTTATCAAGTACCTCCTCTAAACAGTGTTTGTCAGGAGTGTTGGACAGGCTCATGTGAAGGAAGAAAGAGTACTACACTAAGACAAGCTCTCAAACACTAAACATAAATAGATACAAGGGCAAAAGCAAACTACATTTAAGAGGACTAATCAATGCAAAAAAAAAAAAAAAAAAGCCCCACAAACAAACCGGGCTTAATCTTTTCCACATCAATTTAAGGGCCTGAATAAACATATTAAAAAGCAACCAAAAAGAATTCACATACCAATGTGAGTAAATTCAAGACTGAGATGATATAATCTGTACCACACGTCTGGCAATTCTCCAGCTGATCTAATCCATATGTAATAACCATGTCACAATGTATAGTCATGCTAGGATCCAAGCTGCCGAGCAAAACACCAACACACTCATTAGCAGCTGTCAACACAGCCTCAGAAAAAAACACCTGGTTTGCAGCCGTCACACATCTCATTACTCTGTACAGAACCTGCAAATGGGGAAAACAAGCAGCTTTTTAAAAAAATTCATATTCTTCCACAAAGCAAGAAAATATTTTCTATCTAATGAAGTTTCAACGGAAAATGAACTGTCTTGTCAGCAGTCTCTTAATATTCTAGGTCTCGATGGTTGAATAATAATACACAGAAAGGATCTTGCCTAAGAATCTAAAGCACTACTGTGACAGGAGAAGGAATTTGCCATCCTCTATTTCCCTTATATCCAATTCCTATGGAAAACAAGCAGTAACATATCGAAGCTATATTTTTAGGCCTTAACACTGTGACAGTAAATGTTTAGTTACCTAAATAGGACACATGTATTCACACTTAAACATGGGTAACTTTTTACACTGGCAAAGGGAAGTATAACTACGGCAGAAATGTTCAGCAGAATGTCCTTTAGAGTTTGCTTTGAAATAACCCAGTTGGGGATGGAGGGATGGCGAGGAGGAGGCAGAGAGTAGGAGGCCTAGATGAAACCAGATGGGCCATGTGTGTCTAATTATAGAAACAGTATTAAGTATGCAAAGACTCTTTATACTATTCTTTTTTAAACTATGCTTCAAAATGTCCATAATAAAAAGTGGGGAAAGGGGGAATGTTTATGATTAAGAAAAGAAAAACTATCGAAGAAGTTTTCCTATTTCAGAAACAAAACATAACAGGGTCTCTCAAAATAGGTTATCAAGTACCTCCTCTAAACAGTGTTTGTCAGGAGTGTTGGACAGGCTCATGTGAAGGAAGAAAGAGTACTACACTAAGACAAGCTCTCAAACACTAAACATAAATAGATACAAGGGCAAAAGCAAACTACATTTAAGAGGACTAATCAATGCAAAAAAAAAAAAAAAAAAGCCCCACAAACAAACCGGGCTTAATCTTTTCCACATCAATTTAAGGGCCTGAATAAACATATTAAAAAGCAACCAAAAAGAATTCACATACCAATGTGAGTAAATTCAAGACTGAGATGATATAATCTGTACCACACGTCTGGCAATTCTCCAGCTGATCTAATCCATATGTAATAACCATGTCACAATGTATAGTCATGCTAGGATCCAAGCTGCCGAGCAAAACACCAACACACTCATTAGCAGCTGTCAACACAGCCTCAGAAAAAAACACCTGGTTTGCAGCCGTCACACATCTCATTACTCTGTACAGAACCTGCAAATGGGGAAAACAAGCAGCTTTTTAAAAAAATTCATATTCTTCCACAAAGCAAGAAAATATTTTCTATCTAATGAAGTTTCAACGGAAAATGAACTGTCTTGTCAGCAGTCTCTTAATATTCTAGGTCTCGATGGTTGAATAATAATACACAGAAAGGATCTTGCCTAAGAATCTAAAGCACTACTGTGACAGGAGAAGGAATTTGCCATCCTCTATTTCCCTTATATCCAATTCCTATCCGCCCCCAACCAAAGTAACTGAATGACTGAAGTCAGAATCTTTATAATAATCACAAACTACATCAGAACTTAGTAACAACAAGGAAATAACCTTCCATGAGAATAACTTCCTGTAATCTAGCCCTTTGGACTTCTTATCAGTCTTTTAAAACTAAATATCCAAGATACTTGTAGGTTATGAAAGTTCAAGTATTAACAGTCTCTTTGTAAAGATATTCTCATTCATAACATATAATACCTATTTAAGTATTACAAAAATCATACCATATCCAACCCCCTCCCCAAAAAGCCCCTTAGATTACAGCAGTCAATATTAACGTACTAAATTTCTAATAAAAATAATAACTTCAATCACTACATATAAGCTTTTTTTTAACCTACAATAGGTTTAGAAGGTCTAAAACCGTTTTTGGCAAAGACCTGAAAAGAACTTCACATATGAGTACATTTAATATAAAACTATCCTGAAAATGCTACGAGCCTCTCCTTTCGATTTATATCTGAGTTAACTGCTTTTATTCCAACACTGACAAAGTCATTAATCACCCATGTTTTAGACAATAAAAATAAAAATATTAAAACCACTTTACTCAGTCTTAATATATTAATATGCTAGTTTTAATTATCTTTAGGAACAGAAAAAACTTTTTTTATGTCCTAACACTGAGATGATATAATCTGTACCACACGTCTGGCAATTCTCCAGCTGATCTAATCCATATGTAATAACCATGTCACAATGTATAGTCATGCTAGGATCCAAGCTGCCGAGCAAAACACCAACACACTCATTAGCAGCTGTCAACACAGCCTCAGAAAAAAACACCTGGTTTGCAGCCGTCACACATCTCATTACTCTGTACAGAACCTGCAAATGGGGAAAACAAGCAGCTTTTTAAAAAAATTCATATTCTTCCACAAAGCAAGAAAATATTTTCTATCTAATGAAGTTTCAACGGAAAATGAACTGTCTTGTCAGCAGTCTCTTAATATTCTAGGTCTCGATGGTTGAATAATAATACACAGAAAGGATCTTGCCTAAGAATCTAAAGCACTACTGTGACAGGAGAAGGAATTTGCCATCCTCTATTTCCCTTATATCCAATTCCTATCCGCCCCCAACCAAAGTAACTGAATGACTGAAGTCAGAATCTTTATAATAATCACAAACTACATCAGAACTTAGTAACAACAAGGAAATAACCTTCCATGAGAATAACTTCCTGTAATCTAGCCCTTTGGACTTCTTATCAGTCTTTTAAAACTAAATATCCAAGATACTTTTAGGTTATGAAAGTTCAAGTATTAACAGTCTCTTTGTAAAGATATTCTCATTCATAACATATAATACCTATTTAAGTATTACAAAAATCATACCATATCCAACCCCCTCCCCAAAAAGCCCCTTAGATTACAGCAGTCAATATTAACGTACTAAATTTCTAATAAAAATAATAACTTCAATCACTACATATAAGCTTTTTTTTAACCTACAATAGGTTTAGAAGGTCTAAAACCGTTTTTGGCAAAGACCTGAAAAGAACTTCACATATGAGTACATTTAATATAAAACTATCCTGAAAAATGATACGAGCTTCTCCTTTCGATTTATATCTGAGTTAACTGCTTTTATTCCAACACTGACAAAGTCATTAATCACCCATGTTTTAGACAATAAAAATAAAAATATTAAAACCACTTTACTCAGTCTTAATATATTAATATGCTAGTTTTAATTATCTTTAGGAACAGACATTTCTCCTCAAATACACAATTAACTTACCAAGAATTATATATGTAATTAATGTCCTATTTTATCTATCAATGTGGTCAGCAAAAGTAAATGCTAATAAAAGCTAGAATTTCATATTAACAATAAAATTTTAATCATTTAGGTTAGATCTTTTATGACTTTATCATACAGGTTTCTTCCTTCTTTCTCAAGCAGAGAATAATGATGGAGCTCACTTCTCATGTCCATTACACTGAACCACTCAGTGGACTGTCACAGGGCAGCTGATGTCTGCGGCTAAAATATGGCAATCTAGCTACCTTTTATAATTGGTCTCAGGCTATGACATATTTACATTCTTATGTCTTTATATCCTTTGATGTCAGGCTATCAAGTTGTTTCATCCTATCATGCTTAGAGAATATTACTTTTAGAGGCCTTCTCTGTAAGTGTTACTCTTAGGCATGTTGAAAAACTAAACCACATGGTATCTTAAAGTGAAACATCAAAATAAAAAAAAAACTACAAAATAAAGTTTTAAGGTTACATATTAAAAAACAAGAATAAAAGGACCTACAGGGAATCTCCTAAAAGTTCACAGACACTTAAAAATTCAGAGGACCGAGGGCTTCCCTGGTGGTCCAGTGGGTAAAGAGTATGCCTTGAGGTGCAAGGGGCACTGGTTCAACCCCTGGGCTTGGAGGGTCCCACTTGCCGGGGAGCAGTCTGGTGTGTCCAATTACGAGCCAGGGTTCTGGGGCGCATGCACCCAGAGCTACCGCTCTGCAACACAAGAAGCCACTGCAATGGGAGGCCCACACAGGTCGAAGAATAAAGATGGATGAAAAATAAATAAATAAAAAAATCAATGAAAAGAGGCCAAGGGCTTCCCTGGTGGTCCAGAGGGTAAAGAGTTCGCCTTGCAGTGAAAAGGGCACAGATTCAATCCCTAGCCCAGGGAAGATCCCATGTGCCACGGAGTGGCTGGACTGGTGTGTCCAATTACAAGCCAGTGCTCTGGAGCGCATGCACCCAGAGCTACCGCTCTGCAACACAAGAAGCCACTGCAATGGGAGGCCCACACAGGTCGAAGAATAAAGATGGATGAAAAATAAATAAATAAAAAAATCAATGAAAAGAGGCCAAGGGCTTCCCTGGTGGTCCAGAGGGTAAAGAGTTCGCCTTGCAGTGAAAAGGGCACAGATTCAATCCCTAGCCCAGGGAAGATCCCATGTGCCACGGAGTGGCTGGACTGGTGTGTCCAATTACAAGCCAGTGCTCTGGAGCGCATGTGCCCAGAGCAGGTGCTCTGCAATGTGAGAGGCCACTGCAATGGGAGGCCCACACAGGCCAAAGAATAAAAGATGGATGAAAATAAATAAATAAAAGACCAATAAAAGGGTCAAATTTTAAAAAAATAAAAAATCAGAGGGCCCTTTTCAATGGGGGAGGAGGGAAGGGAATAGAGAATTCCCTACTTTTCTGACTATTTAAGAAAGTAGCCAGACTCATAACACACATGCTAAACAAATGAGGGGTTAATAACATAGTTCACTAGGTAAAGAGAACCATTTAAAATAAAAAAGCAATTTTTGTTGAATGATACTTAACACTAAAACTTACATCTGTTACATAGGCCTCAGTAATTGGAGGGCCCCGAATTGGGCTGAAACGTTCCCCAATGCTCCTCACCACAGTACTGAACACCCGGAGAAGCGCTGCCAGCTTTGGTAAGGACACTGATGGAGGAGGAATGTCTTCATCCACTGACTCTCCAGAGGCTACATGGCTGAGGTCCTGGATGTAAATTTACAACACTCTTATTCAAGGACATTGTTTAAACAACAAACAAAATGCAATTCCCAATTTTTAAATCAATTAATTTTATAATAGATTTTTACAAATAAAGAGGAATTTGGGTCTATCAGAAAAGCAAACATGATATAAAAGTAGACTTCTCTAAGGATTTAAATAAGTGAACATTAACCTCAATAGATTCTTTGAGTTACTCACAACTCAACAGTAAGATGAGCCAAAATGATGTACATGAAGAGCAAAGGGGCTTGGGAGGGATTGAGAGCAGGCTGGTTTAAAAAATTATAAGACCTTTTAAGATCTAGCCTACATATTTATAACCTCGTTGAGGAAACTAGATATACTCAAAGGGAAAGATCAGCAAAAAATGGGGTACTAAAACCATTATATCTGCATATAATTAAGCACCAAAATAACTGAGGAAAACTAGTTCTTCTCTGAAAGGGAGTTACAAGTATAGTTACAAGTAGTGAATTAACAGTTTGCCAGAAACAACAAAAGTATAAAATAAAGATGAAGGTAAATGACCAAGGCTTATGGAAGCCTTGACCACTAAAGAAGAATTACAGTAATTCCTTCCTGAGTAGGAAGGAAATACTAAGAGATTCAAAGATAGCAGGTTTAAGTCATGATTTTCAGTGGCCAGAAAATCCAAGAACCAGGAATGGACACTTCACTTAAAAGCGCCATACTCAAAGGCTGCAGCCAAGCCTTGTCCTCTGAAGCATGAGCCAAAATCACCGATACATAAGAGGAAAGGACACTTACAAGAAAGTAGCCAGACTCATAACACACATGCTAAACAAATGAGGGGTTAATAACATAGTTCACTAGGTAAAGAGAACCATTTAAAATAAAAAAGCAATTTTTGTTGAATGATACTTAACACTAAAACTTACATCTGTTACATAGGCCTCAGTAATTGGAGGGCCCCGAATTGGGCTGAAACGTTCCCCAATGCTCCTCACCACAGTACTGAACACCCGGAGAAGCGCTGCCAGCTTTGGTAAGGACACTGATGGAGGAGGAATGTCTTCATCCACTGACTCTCCAGAGGCTACATGGCTGAGGTCCTGGATGTAAATTTACAACACTCTTATTCAAGGACATTGTTTAAACAACAAACAAAATGCAATTCCCAATTTTTAAATCAATTAATTTTATAATAGATTTTTACAAATAAAGAGGAATTTGGGTCTATCAGAAAAGCAAACATGATATAAAAGTAGACTTCTCTAAGGATTTAAATAAGTGAACATTAACCTCAATAGATTCTTTGAGTTACTCACAACTCAACAGTAAGATGAGCCAAAATGATGTACATGAAGAGCAAAGGGGCTTGGGAGGGATTGAGAGCAGGCTGGTTTAAAAAATTATAAGACCTTTTAAGATCTAGCCTACATATTTATAACCTCGTTGAGGAAACTAGATATACTCAAAGGGAAAGATCAGCAAAAAATGGGGTACTAAAACCATTATATCTGCATATAATTAAGCACCAAAATAACTGAGGAAAACTAGTTCTTCTCTGAAAGGGAGTTACAAGTATAGTTACAAGTAGTGAATTAACAGTTTGCCAGAAACAACAAAAGTATAAAATAAAGATGAAGGTAAATGACCAAGGCTTATGGAAGCCTTGACCACTAAAGAAGAATTACCGTAATTCCTTCCTGAGTAGGAAGGAAATACTAAGAGATTCAAAGATAGCAGGTTTAAGTCATGATTTTCAGTGGCCAGAAAATCCAAGAACCAGGAATGGACACTTCACTTAAAAGCGCCATACTCAAAGGCTGCAGCCAAGCCTTGTCCTCTGAAGCATGAGCCAAAATCACCGATACATGTAAGAGGAAAGCCTTTTTCATAACCAATTCACAATATCAGTTCATGTTTTTCATAAGAGAAGAGTGAACTACAACTGAAGGAAATGTCCCTGGAAAACTATCAGTCACCAAAATTACTTCAGCTTTGAAAA
This sequence comes from Tragulus kanchil, assembly GCA_022376925.1. NCBI lineage: Eukaryota > Metazoa > Chordata > Mammalia > Artiodactyla > Tragulidae > Tragulus > Tragulus kanchil. The sequence goes on along the minus strand of JAIOJX010000002.1, from coordinate 109,499,717 downwards.
ATTAAGCCTGCAATGTATTTCCAGTAATTCAGGCAACCTAAAAGCACCAGAAAAATAATTAAAATATTCCAACTGTCCCATAAATTTTGCTTAAATGTCAGGTGACCAAAATTATTTTAAATCTAGCACTGCTTCAGATTTTTGTTTTTGCCTTTTTCTTAATTGAAATTTTAGGAAATAACAGTTTTTATATACACACCTCAGCATATGCCTCCATGTCTTCTAGAAACTGACCAAGAAGAGTGGTAGAAAATGCAAGATCAGCTACCCAGAATGGTTCCAAACTCTGCAACCACCCTAGGAATCATAAAAAATTTTGAAAGAGTAGAATAAAAAATTTAGGTCCAAATTAAAAAAAATATTTAAGAGACTTCTTTTTGAAAGGTATTTTGGCTTTCAAACTGCTGACTCTTGTAACAAGCCCTGTATAATAAAAATTAGGACTATAAACTGTTTTCGGTTTGTTTCTGGCTACATCCCATGGCCTGTGGGATCTTAGTTCCTGGATCAGAGATCAATCCACCCCACCTGCCCCACCTTACCCCATGGAAGTGTGGAGTACTAACCACTGGACCACCAGGGAAATTCCAATAAACTGTAAAATACACTAATGATTAGTTACCTCTTTTAATGCTGCAAAAATGAAAATTCTCCAGAAATTAAAATATAACCTTATGCCTTTTTTTTTAAAGTAGATTTAATATCAAAACTGTCACTACACACAGGGCTGAGACCAAACTAAGATCACCCTGGTTTTCTCCTCTAGGGTCACTCGTGGCCACCAACAGTGTACCTGAGTCTCCCTAAGAGAAACAGGACCACTCGCCAGGGGAACTGAGAGAACCACTCTCACCTGTATATCCTAATTTCAGAACTTTATTGTACCAAACAAGCTATGAGAGACTACAGCACCTGGAATAAGACCAAGTGAGTCATAGTAGTCTTTCATTCAACTTGGAAAAAAAGTTTTTTTCTATCATTTATGATAATCATCCAAATTAATCCATTTGTTTGTGTAATCAATAAGAAACACAGTAAGTCACAAATACCCAGGATCTTCCATTTTACCCTTCAGGTTATCACTTCCTATCAGCACATGCAACAAATGACTTGAAACACATCTTTACTCACAGGTGCAACACCACAATCTATTAACTCTCCCTACTTACTACAAATACACATTTTCCCTCTGAAAGGATAAATGTGGCTAACAAGTAAGCATATTATCTCAAGCAATTATTTTTCCTCCATTATCATAAAGCAGTATTAACAGTTGGTCTGTGAGGGACTAACACTCCTTCCCACAATATTTAAATGACTGGTATGTGCTGAACGACTCACCAGACACCTGCTGTGTAAGTGAAGGCTTCTGAGTGTGATCTATATGCCATCCAACTAATATATCAACTGTATCCTGGATGAAGACAAAAAAAAGGGACTGATTATTTTAAAGCCTTACTGCTATTCCACCCGTGGACTACTTTAAGAGTAAGAGATTCTAGAACATCTTATATCCTACCTACTTGACATCATGCAAACTTAAAGAGGATGCAGGGACACAGGGCAGGGGAGTAATGGAACTTGTCCATCACACTGATGAAATATATCTCTTAGTATCTTTAAGGTATTAGTACTGGCAAATACAGATTTTTTTTTTTTCAGATTTTTTATAAAACTGCATTACTGCATCATTCTATCCTGGCCCTTAAAACTGATTCTACTCAAAGAAACAGGAACTTTGCTTTCTCTCTAATCCCTCAGGTCCTCATAAACACAGCTAATCCCTCACCCTATCATCTGAAAAGAGGGGGTCAGGGAACTCACCCTAAAATTTGTGCTGAAAATATGAGGGTAGCATCGAGCTACCAAAAGAATGCACTTAACACACTTGCAAAGTAATTCTGGTGTATCCAGATTTTCAAGAACGGACTGCAAGCTGGTCATCACAAGCTGAAAAATAAAAGTTACAAAACCATGAGCATTTAATACACAGGGTACAAAAACTAAGATGTATAAAGACAGAGCAAGTGCTGTATAATTTATACTTTAAAATATCAGAACTTGCTTCAGACTGGAATGATTTAGAGATTAGCATGGCTCCAACACAAGAGTAACACTCAGGCTCATGTGACCACCATAGATATATATTTAAATAAACATACAGCATACTACTTATAGAATATTTCACTGCTAAATATTTTGTTGAAACCAATTTTTCGGTTTGGGGAATCACTCAGCACATGCAACAAATGACTTGAAACACATCTTTACTCACAGGTGCAACACCACAATCTATTAACTCTCCCTACTTACTACAAATACACATTTTCCCTCTGAAAGGATAAATGTGGCTAACAAGTAAGCATATTATCTCAAGCAATTATTTTTCCTCCATTATCATAAAGCAGTATTAACAGTTGGTCTGTGAGGGACTAACACTCCTTCCCACAATATTTAAATGACTGGTATGTGCTGAACGACTCACCAGACACCTGCTGTGTAAGTGAAGGCTTCTGAGTGTGATCTATATGCCATCCAACTAATATATCAACTGTATCCTGGATGAAGACAAAAAAAGGGACTGATTATTTTAAAGCCTTACTGCTATTCCACCCGTGGACTACTTTAAGAATAAGAGATTCTAGAACATCTTATATCCTACCTACTTGACATCATGCAAACTTAAAGAGGATGCAGGGACACAGGGCAGGGGAGTAATGGAACTTGTCCATCACACTGATGAAATATATCTCTTAGTATCTTTAAGGTATTAGTACTGGCAAATACAGATTTTTTTTTTTTTCAGATTTTTTATAAAACTGCATTACTGCATCATTCTATCCTGGCCCTTAAAACTGATTCTACTCAAAGAAACAGGAACTTTGCTTTCTCTCTAATCCCTCAGGTCCTCATAAACACAGCTAATCCCTCACCCTATCATCTGAAAAGAGGGGGTCAGGGAACTCACCCTAAAATTTGTGCTGAAAATATGAGGGTAGCATCGAGCTACCAAAAGAATGCACTTAACACACTTGCAAAGTAATTCTGGTGTATCCAGATTTTCAAGAACGGACTGCAAGCTGGTCATCACAAGCTGAAAAATAAAAGTTACAAAACCATGAGCATTTAATACACAGGGTACAAAAACTAAGATGTATAAAGACAGAGCAAGTGCTGTATAATTTATACTTTAAAATATCAGAACTTGCTTCAGACTGGAATGATTTAGAGATTAGCATGGCTCCAACACAAGAGTAACACTCAGGCTCATGTGACCACCATAGATATATATTTAAATAAACATACAGCATACTACTTATAGAATATTTCACTGCTAAATATTTTGTTGAAACCAATTTTTCGGCCTTCCCTAGTGGTCCTGTGGGTAAAGAGTCAGCCTTGCAGTGCAGGGGGCACCAGTTCAATCCCTGGCCTGGGAAGATCCCACATGCCACAGAGTGGCTGGACTGGTGTGTCCAATTACAAGCCAGCAGTCTGGAGCACATGTGCCCAGAGCCAGTGCTCTGCAGTGAGAGGCCACTGCAATGGGAAGTCCACACAGGCCAAAGAATAAAGATGGATGAAATTAAACAAACAATAAAAGAGGCCAAAATGAAAAAAAAAAAAAAAATTCCCCAAAAGGAAGGCTCTTCTAAGGCTATAAATACAGAAAAAAAATGCTAGAATTAGAAAATTGCCATTTTGCAACAGTCAGTGCTATAATCTATACTATGCACAGCATATGAATGCTAAAATCTAGTGCAATATTTTCTGAGGGCATCATGTGCAGATTGCTCATTAACTTACAAAGACAGAAAAATAAGCCTTCACAACCTGGCTGGTCTTTACTCAAGTAATGAAATTCTGCATCTAAAAGGTATGTGAACCTGAAGTTATATACCTGCTAGTGTGATACAAGGCTAATTACGAACCCATAAAGTATTCATGACCAAAATGCTTGCACTGAATTTAATCAAAAAGGAATCAGACAAGTCCAAGATGTAGAACATTCTACAAAATAAAGGGGACAAAACCACAGTGAACTGTCCCACTTAAGAGAGATTAAAGAGGCACACTACCATCTTTAAGAGATTAAAGATTTATCAATACATGACTCGTGATGGGATACTGAGTAAGACAAAAGCTATAAAAGACATCTTAGTGGTAACTGCACATTTTGAACATGGATTGTATCAGGTGACAAAACTAATTTTCCTAGGTGTGATTATAATATCACTGTTTTACAGAAGACTAGACCGTGCATGGCTTGCTCACGGGTGGCAGAGTCAGACATAACTGACTTCTGCTTTCCACAACACAGACTGTACATAGAATAAGCCAAATTTGGTGTTATGCTAGTTAGTTACAAAGAATTCTCTAAATCTTTTCCAAAATTCTTTTCATAACCTCTATAATTAAGGGCAAATAAAATTTAAGACAGATGTCTCACATGTTTTTTAAAAAATAATTAGCCAAAATAAAATGCAGAATATTTTTTTTTAAAAAGTAAAACTAGTTATGAAGTATTCTAAAGCCACCAAATTCTAAACTTGTAAAAACATTAGCTCAACAAAATGTTAATTATAACTTTGCTCAAAATTAAATTGGGAATATCTTTTAATAATTCAGATACAGAATTATTTTATATCACTTGAAGTAAGAATTTTTAACGTATTACCAAAAATACCCAACAATGTAAGTTGTAACGTTTAGTATCTCTCTTCCTTAAAAAATGTGAAGCTCCCTTCTACATGGCTTTCCTCAGGCAGCTCCTATTTCCAAATGGGTAAGCTAATTCAGAAGAAAACGTCTAAAAAGTGAAAAGACAAAATTTTTTGAGTAATTTATTCTAAATCTAGCTATAATGTGCATCCTTCACTCAAATTCAGAAAGAGCAATTTTATTTACATCACATGTCCTAGCAGAAAACCCCTGTCCTAAGCTTCCTTTCTTCCAGCTCCCCATGAAGGATGTGTCAAGGACGATGTTCTTCCCAAGCACATCCTCACTCCCCTCAACCCTCCACTCTTACCTGCATTACAGATGAAAAGGCTTTCTTTTCTCCCACAGTCTCTAGTGCTTTGTAGGTGGCACACAAGTAGAGGAGTTTAACTTCATCTTTTGCAGATGAGCTGAATTTGCTAAAAATCCATTTGAAGATCTTTTCAGCCTCATAGCTCAGAGAGGCACAAAGAAGGCCAAGACAACAAGCTCCTTCCTGTCTCAACTCCTGAAGCAATTTGCTACTGTGTTTATTTTAATGCAAATAAAACAAAACAAACAAAATACACAAAAGGATTCAGCTTTCAAAGATGACAAAAATGATACACCTTACAACTGAATGTCTTAAATGATTTACTTTTTATTCACACTACACAAAAGGTTTTATCTACTTTAAGCATTTTATTTTCTCTCTCCTGCAGTGCCAAAAGTACCTTTGCTAAAACTTAAGATTTTCCTTCATAGAATCAATTACTTACAAACAGTAAGGAAAGGCTTAGATATACTAAAATTCAGACTTTGAATTTCATCTCAAACTACACTAATTGATTCCAAAAAAAAGGGCAGCAACAAGTGATCAGATAAAAGTACTATACAAATAATTACTTTTTAATGATATTCAATATCTAAGGACAATAAAATAGGAAACAGCAGGGCTTCCCTGGTGGTCCAGTGGGTAAGGACACCACCTTGCAGTGCAAGGGGCGCCGGTTCGATCCCTGGCCTGGGAAGATTCCATGTGCTGCGGAGAGGCTGGACCGATGTGTCCAACTATGGAGCCGGAGCTCTGAAGCTTATGCGCCCAGAGCCGGCACTCGAGAGAGGCCACTGCGATGGGAGGCCCACACGAGCCAAAGAACAAAGATGAATAAATGAAAGATCAAGAGAAGTGGCCAAAAAAAAAAAGGAAACAGTAATAGTTAAATATAATAAACTGAAAAACAACACTGATTTAAGTATTATATTAATGAGTAACTATGCAAAATAAAACCATCAAAAAGTAGCAAGCTATTGAGATGAGTTTTGGATACTTTCCAACACTGAAATTCTTTGGAAATCACCGTATGAAAAAATCACTGAACACCTTTGGGGAACCCCTGTAGATGGCTTGAATCTATTGTTGCCCAAAGAAGGATGCTCTCTTTCACTCTCTCTAAGCAATTTTGAAATGCTCAGTTTACAAAACTTAATTGTATTCATATATGTTTTAACTTCATCTTTTGCAGATGAGCTAAATTTGAAATCCATTTGAAGATCTTTTCAGCCTCATAGCTCAGAGAGGCACAAAGAAGGCCAAGACAACAAGCTCCTTCCTGTCTCAACTCCTGAAGCAATTTGCTACTGTGTTTATTTTAATGCAAATAAAACAAAACAAACAAAATACACAAAAGGATTCAGCTTTCAAAGATGACAAAAATGATACACCTTACAACTGAATGTCTTAAATGATTTACTTTTTATTCACACTACACAAAAGGTTTTATCTACTTTAAGCATTTTATTTTCTCTCTCCTGCAGTGCCAAAAGTACCTTTGCTAAAACTTAAGATTTTCCTTCATAGAATCAATTACTTACAAACAGTAAGGAAAGGCTTAGATATATACTAAAATTCAGACTTTGAATTTCATCTCAAACTACACTAATTGATTCCAAAAAAAAGGGCAGCAACAAGTGATCAGATAAAAGTACTATACAAATAATTACTTTTTAATGATATTCAATATCTAAGGACAATAAAATAGGAAACAGCAGGGCTTCCCTGGTGGTCCAGTGGTAAGGACACCACCTTGCAGTGCAAGGCCCCGGGTTCGATCCCTGGCCTGGGAAGATTCCATGTGCTGCGGAGAGGCTGGACCGATGTGTCCAACTATGGAGCCGGAGCTCTGAAGCTTATGCGCCCAGAGCCGGCACTCGAGAGAGGCCACTGCGATGGGAGGCCCACACGAGCCAAAGAACAAAGATGAATAAATGAAAGATCAAGAGAAGTGGCCAAAAAAAAAAAGGAAACAGTAATAGTTAAATATAATAAACTGAAAAACAACACTGATTTAAGTATTATATTAATGAGTAACTATGCAAAATAAAACCATCAAAAAGTAGCAAGCTATTGAGATGAGTTTTGGATACTTTCCAACACTGAAATTCTTTGGAAATCACCGTATGAAAAAATCACTGAACACCTTTGGGGAACCCCTGTAGATGGCTTGAATCTATTGTTGCCCAAAGAAGGATGCTCTCTTTCACTCTCTCTAAGCAATTTTGAAATGCTCAGTTTACAAAACTTAATTGTATTCATATATGTTTTGCATTAAGTTTATGTCATTCTACAAGTCACTGCTCAATTATTCAGTCATGTTGACAAATTTAAAAAAGAAATTCCCGTCGGGTGGATTCCATTTGTGTATGTGAGCTGTCTCTGAGTCATATTCAGTTTGACCCCACGGACTGTACCCCTCCTAAATTCTATTTGTATTCAGTAGGTAATTAAAGTTTAAATACTTTAACGCAAATAAAGTTGGCAAGTGAACCCAGTAAAACATTAAACAGATGTTCATAAATGAAGTCCAATGAGTTTATCTTCTTGTATACTTCCTAATAGTTTCTAAAAACATTTTTTAATCTCTTAAATTACTTACCTTTCATTTAGCACATCATGTACAGCAGTCAAGATATTATCCAATTGTTTAACTAGTACCTTAAAAAAACACATTAATAAAAAGTTTAGATTCATATACTTTTAAGAATAACATTGTGTACTTAATTTTTAACTTGTGTTCCCCTCCAAATTATAACTGGACTACAATCTTACTTTTCTTATTATTCCCAGGTGCCAGTTATATCAAGTGTCTTAAGTTTCCTTTTAGACTCTAAAAGAAATTTACCCAGGAAAATACAGAGCTATGATCATCAATGGGCAAAGGGGATTCGGGTGGGGTTGTCCAAATAACCATTTTATTCTGAAATGCACTGTTAAAATGAAATGTAGACTGATGAATAGAAGAAGAGGCAGAGAGATATGTGATAAAGTCATAAAGTTTTAAAATGTAAAGTGTTAATGACAATGTAGATGCTATGATACTGGAAAATTCTTTCAATTTACTGTGTATTTGAAAATTTTATAATAAACGGGTAGGGAACCTGAAGAATTTTCTGTGACTCACTACACATTTTCACAAACCTTCTCCTATTCTGTATCTTGTTCTTAATTTAATGCTGACCTTAAGTAATAAACTATGCAAAATAAAACCATCAAAAGTAGCAAGCTATTGAGATGAGTTTTGGATACTTTCAACACTGAAATTCTTTGGAAATCACCGTATGAAAAATCACTGAACACCTTTGGGGAACCCCTGTAGATGGCTTGAATCTATTGTTGCCCAAAGAAGGATGCTCTCTTTCACTCTCTCTAAGCAATTTTGAAATGCTCAGTTTACAAAACTTAATTGTATTCATATATGTTTTGCATTAAGTTTATGTCATTCTACAAGTCACTGCTCAATTATTCAGTCATGTTGACAAATTTAAAAAAGAAATTCCCGTCGGGTGGATTCCATTTGTGTATGTGAGCTGTCTCTGAGTCATATTCAGTTTGACCCCACGGACTGTACCCCTCCTAAATTCTATTTGTATTCAGTAGGTAATTAAAGTTTAAATACTTTAACGCAAATAAAGTTGGCAAGTGAACCCAGTAAAACATTAAACAGATGTTCATAAATGAAGTCCAATGAGTTTATCTTCTTGTATACTTCCTAATAGTTTCTAAAAACATTTTTTAATCTCTTAAATTACTTACCTTTCATTTAGCACATCATGTACAGCAGTCAAGATATTATCCAATTGTTTAACTAGTACCTTAAAAAAACACATTAATAAAAAGTTTAGATTCATATACTTTTAAGAATAACATTGTGTACTTAATTTTTAACTTGTGTTCCCCTCCAAATTATAACTGAACTACAATCTTACTTTTCTTATTATTCCCAGGTGCCAGTTATATCAAGTGTCTTAAGTTTCCTTTTAGACTCTAAAAGAAATTTACCCAGGAAAATACAGAGCTATGATCATCAATGGGCAAAGGGGATTCGGGTGGGGTTGTCCAAATAACCATTTTATTCTGAAATGCACTGTTAAAATGAAATGTAGACTGATGAATAGAAGAAGAGGCAGAGAGATATGTGATAAAGTCATAAAGTTTTAAAATGTAAAGTGTTAATGACAATGTAGATGCTATGATACTGGAAAATTCTTTCAATTTACTGTGTATTTGAAAATTTTTATAATAAAACGGGGTAGGGGAACCTGAAGAAAGCTTGCTTTGAATCAAATGTCAGTTGACTCACTACACATTTTCACAAACCTTCTCCTATTCTGTATCTTGTTCTTAATTTAATGTTAGGAAACTCACCTGGAGGGCAAAGAAATTTGTAACTGCTCTTGTACTTTCTTCTCTTTTTAGGCAGGCCAACTGGCTTGCAGGATTCTCAGCTCCCTGACCAGCGACTGAACCCAGACCATGGCAATGAAAATTCAGAATCCAAACCGTTAGGCTGCCAGGGAACTCCCTCCTGTACTTTATCCTTTAAAGAGCTTTTCCATTTATTTAGGCCTGGCCACCACACCAACCTTACCCATAAGCAAATTATGTATCTCCTACTCCAATTTCACATATGAAAAACAGAGAGATACTCTGTCCTGGAACACAGGAAAAAAGTTCCGAGGACAACAGAATAAATACATAAAAGATCAAAATCATTTTATTGCAGAAGGAACCAACATAGGTCTAACATTTGTGGATAAATTACACATCAGGGGCATTAAGTTCCAGATAATCATAATAGGTCAAATAACCTACAATTTCCTATCATTTTTTCTCAGAAGCTAATCTTTTCCTCTTCTTAAACCACTTCAGAGAATATTATCCAGTGTAGTATGGAAATGAAAGCCTGATCAACATTTCCAAACATGCTATACTGACCAACTTATTTTCTGGTTGCTGAATAAATTCTTTCAACTGCTTTACAGTAGCCAGTCTTCGGTCTCTGTCGTCTTCCCGGGTGATCCTCCGAAGAAGATTCGACAATCGAGACTCGTCAGAATAAGACATCGATCGCTCTGTGAATATAAACATTGAGCAGAAATCAGCATAGAAACTTTATAGCCCAAATACTTTAAAGTATATTAAAAAGCACAGTCCGGCTTCCCTCATAGCTCAGTAGTAAAGAATCTGCCTGCCAATGCAGGAGACACAGGTTTGATCCCTTATCCAGGAAGACCCCACATACTGCGCAGCAACTAAGCCCAGGAGCCACAATTATTGAGCCAACGTGCCACAACTACTGGAGCTCGTATGCCCTAGAACCCATGCTCCTCAACAACAGAAGTCATTGCAACGAGAAGTCTTCTCATTGCAACTAGAGAGTAGCCTCAACTCCCTACAACTAGAGAAAGTCCCTGTGCAGCAAGGAAGACCCAGAACAGTCAAAAATAAATAAATAAATATAATTATTAAAATAAATAAATAAAAAGCACCGTCCATCAAGCAATTTAAAGAAGTTCAATGAACACAAGTCCTATAACACTTCTTTATCACTTTATTTAGTTATGCTTGGCTCTGCAGGGTCTTTGCTGCCGCAGGGGCTTTCTCTCTAGTTTCAGAGAGCAGGGACTACTCTCTAGCTGCGGTGCGTCAGCTTCTCATTGTGGTGGCCTCCCTTGTTATGGAGCATGGGCTCCAGGGGCCTGGCTTTCAGTAGTTGGGCATGTGGGCTCCACACGGGCTCATTAGTTAAGGCTCCCATGCTCTAGAACACAGCCTCAATAGTTGTGGCTCATGGGCTTATCAGCTGCTCCAAGGCACATGGAATCTTCTCAAAACAGGGATCAAACCCACGTCTCCTGCATTGGCAAGTGGATTCTTTTCTAGTGAGCCACAAGGGAAGCCAAGACCTGTAACACTTTTGTTCATCACTACAAATCCAGCCCTAGGAGACTGCTGGGCACACAGCAGACCTTCAAAAGAGATAAACCTACGCAGACACTTCATTCCAGAGGACCAAGTGACCGAGAAAAAAAGAAAGGCTTTGAAATTATTCTCTTTGGATTTGTTTCAAACTGTTTTCAACATCCAGGTAAAGAGCATAGGTAAGAAACTTCAACAGGTTAGGGATGAAGTCGCCATCAGGCAGAAAAAGGTTCCATGCTTCTTTTTCTCACCAAGCTCTCCCACTGGAGAAGCCTCTAGCTCACATCCTCCTTCTCCTCCTCCTAAGACAGTTCAAGTGAGCTACAATCACCCACTTCAGTTCAACAAATGTCCAATTACCACCTACCATGTGCAAGACATGCTGCCAAAAGGAAAGTGGCAAATCAAAACTTTTCTTCCCCTCTATAATGACAAGAACAAGCAGGAATGCTCAAACAATGCTGAACACTACTAATTAAGATGGCTTTAAAACAATTATTAAATTTTTCTTAAAACTTCAGCTGTGCAATTCATCGTAAGTAACAAATGTATGTTAACATAAACCAAATTAACGGATCTGACAGTTTCATTTCTAGGAAATGAAAAGTGATCCTTTCCATTTCCTAGATTTTTTAAGAAGCCCTAGCCTATTTTCATCAAGGATGACTGCTATTTAGGTTACTAGTCAAGAAATGTAGGCTAGGGCTTCCCTGGTGGTCCAGTGGGTAAGGACACCGCCTTGCAGTGCAAGGGATGCTGGTTCAATCCCTGGCCTGGGAAGATCCCACGTGGCACAGAGTGGCTGGACCAATGTGTCCAATTACCGAGCCGGAGCTCTGGAGCGCATGCGCCCAGAGCCGGTGCTCTGTGACAACAGAGGCCACCGCGATGGGAGGCCCACACGGGTCAAAGAACAAAGATGGATGAAAATAGATAAATGAAAGCCTGCCTGCGCTCCTCCCTCCCTACCCCACCACCACCCCCCACAAAAAAAGAAATGTAGGCTATATTTACAATGCTGTCACTAGGAAACTGAGTAACTCTGAGTCTGCGAGGGGGATATAGACTAAGCTAGCTTTACAGTCACCTCCTAACTCTCCAATACCTAACGTTAAAGACTTCAAATACTATTGAGACAGTACAGCCTTGACTAGTCACTCCACCTTAGAAAATCTATCTAAAAGAAATCATTCTTTAAAAAACCCCGAAAACATCACTACAAAGGCTTTGAAATTATTCTCTTTGGATTTGTTTCAAACTGTTTTCAACATCCAGGTAAAGAGCATAGGTAAGAAACTTCAACAGGTTAGGGATGAAGTCGCCATCAGGCAGAAAAAGGTTCCATGCTTCTTTTTCTCACCAAGCTCTCCCACTGGAGAAGCCTCTAGCTCACATCCTCCTTCTCCTCCTCCTAAGACAGTTCAAGTGAGCTACAATCACCCACTTCAGTTCAACAAATGTCCAATTACCACCTACCATGTGCAAGACATGCTGCCAAAAGGAAAGTGGCAAATCAAAACTTTTCTTCCCCTCTATAATGACAAGAACAAGCAGGAATGCTCAAACAATGCTGAACACTACTAATTAAGATGGCTTTAAAACAATTATTAAATTTTTCTTAAAACTTCAGCTGTGCAATTCATCGTAAGTAACAAATGTATGTTAACATAAACCAAATTAACGGATCTGACAGTTTCATTTCTAGGAAATGAAAAGTGATCCTTTCCATTTCCTAGATTTTTTAAGAAGCCCTAGCCTATTTTCATCAAGGATGACTGCTATTTAGGTTACTAGTCAAGAAATGTAGGCTAGGGCTTCCCTGGTGGTCCAGTGGGTAAGGACACCGCCTTGCAGTGCAAGGGATGCTGGTTCAATCCCTGGCCTGGGAAGATCCCACGTGGCACAGAGTGGCTGGACCAATGTGTCCAATTACCGAGCCGGAGCTCTGGAGCGCATGCGCCCAGAGCCGGTGCTCTGTGACAACAGAGGCCACCGCGATGGGAGGCCCACACGGGTCAAAGAACAAAGATGGATGAAAATAGATAAATGAAAGCCTGCCTGCGCTCCTCCCTCCCTACCCCACCACCACCCCCCACAAAAAAAGAAATGTAGGCTATATTTACAATGCTGTCACTAGGAAACTGAGTAACTCTGAGTCTGCGAGGGGGATCTAGACTAAGCTAGCTTTACAGTCACCTCCTAACTCTCCAATACCTAACGTTAAAGACTTCAAATACTATTGAGACAGTACAGCCTTGACTAGTCACTCCACCTTAGAAAATCTATCTAAAAGAAATCATTCTTTTTTAAAGCGGCATGCAAGAAAAGAAGCACTACAACACACACACAGGGAAAAAAACGCCACAAATTTAAATGTCCAGAGAGTAATTATATCCAACAAAGTATATAAATCAGAAGTTTTGACTTCTTAATCAGCTTTACCAATAAAATAAGTTTCTTTAAAAAAAAAAAAAACAAGGACGATTACCTCTAATCCTATGAATGTTCATATGGTGAGGCTTGTGCTACAAAGCAAGCAGTAACTTGTGTATTTAACTTTAGAAAAGAGCCCAGTCCCTTTACCAGAGTTAAACAGAACTCTAGAACTCCACCCTGGGGTTCAAGGACTTGCTGAAGAAGAGTCTATTATATACTCAAAGTTCAGCAGCTACTATAACCAGGAAAATCCTTTGTTAAAAATCTTATTCTGGGCTTCCCTGGTGGTCCAGTGGGTAAAGAGTCCACCTTGAAGTGCAAGGGTCACCAGTTTGATCCCTGGCCTGGTAAGATCCCATGTGCCACGGAATGGCTGGACTGGTGTGTCCAATTATAAGTCAGTGCTCTGGAGCGCATGTGCCCATAACTGGTGCTCTGCACTGAGAGAGGCCACTGCAATGGGAGGCCCACACAGGCTGAAGAATAAAGATGGATGAAAAATGAATAAATAAAAAGATCAATGAAAAGAGGCCAAAATTAAAAAAAAAAAAAAGAAGAAGAAGAAGAAGAAGTATAATCTGGGGGGAGAAAAAAAGAAGTATAATTTGGGGGGAAAAAAAAGAGAGAGACTGACGATTTTTTTTAAAAAAATCTTATTCTATCTCCTAATCTTATTTTAAGAGAATTCCCTTTTAAAAGTATTAAAAACCTTTCTGGGTAGGGAAATGTATGGTAAGGAACAATTCAGAGGAAAAAGAATACAAACAATTATTACCAGCACATGCTTCTCAACAGAGTAATAAGCTAACCAACTCACACTTGCGCAAGACATTGGTACGAAAAGAGGCATTTAGGAGCTCTTTTGCACCCCAAGACATTTGGTACGAAATAGAGGCTTGACTAGTCACTCCACCTTAGAAAATCTATCTAAAAGAAATCATTCTTTTTTAAAGCGGCATGCAAGAAAAGAAGCACTACAACACACACACAGGGAAAAAAACGCCACAAATTTAAATGTCCAGAGAGTAATTATATCCAACAAAGTATATAAATCAGAAGTTTTGACTTCTTAATCAGCTTTACCAATAAAATAAGTTTCTTTTAAAAAAAAAAAAACAAGGACGATTACCTCTAATCCTATGAATGTTCATATGGTGAGGCTTGTGCTACAAAGCAAGCAGTAACTTGTGTATTTAACTTTAGAAAAGAGCCCAGTCCCTTTACCAGAGTTAAACAGAACTCTAGAACTCCACCCTGGGGTTCAAGGACTTGCTGAAGAAGAGTCTATTATATACTCAAAGTTCAGCAGCTACTATAACCAGGAAAATCCTTTGTTAAAAATCTTATTCTGGGCTTCCCTGGTGGTCCAGTGGGTAAAGATTTCCACCTTGAAGTGCAAGGGTCACCAGTTTGATCCCTGGCCTGGTAAGATCCCATGTGCCACGGAATGGCTGGACTGGTGTGTCCAATTATAAGTCAGTGCTCTGGAGCGCATGTGCCCATAACTGGTGCTCTGCACTGAGAGAGGCCACTGCAATGGGAGGCCCACACAGGCTGAAGAATAAAGATGGATGAAAAATGAATAAATAAAAAGATCAATGAAAAGAGGCCAAAATTAAAAAAAAAAAAAAGAAGAAGAAGAAGAAGAAGTATAATCTGGGGGGAGAAAAAAAGAAGTATAATTTGGGGGGAAAAAAAAGAGAGAGACTGACGATTTTTTTTAAAAAAATCTTATTCTATCTCCTAATCTTATTTTAAGAGAATTCCCTTTTAAAAGTATTAAAAACCTTTCTGGGTAGGGAAATGTATGGTAAGGAACAATTCAGAGGAAAAAGAATACAAACAATTATTACCAGCACATGCTTCTCAACAGAGTAATAAGCTAACCAACTCACACTTGCGCAAGACATTGGTACGAAAAGAGGCATTTAGGAGACGTCTCAGTGGAGGTATGTGTGGTGGGTCCCAGGTCACCCACTCTTACCCTGTGATTTCCTCATGTCTTTGATGGCTAATGCACGACTGCCATGCTGAATACTGGTAAACTCAGGGCTGGTCACATTGTTAACCCTCAGCTCTTGCCCCAACGACTTCCGACCATAAGTATTTTCCCCAGATCCTCCATTGACACTGTAGCCACCTGAAAACAGCAACATTCACAGTATTATTTCAATGGGCTCCTCGTTTCAGTCAGTCAATTCTTGATAGTTCAGGTCTTTCTGACTCAATCTGCAGCTCAATCAGCCTCTGCTTCTACTCTTTCCCTGTGATGCATGCCTTGATTTCATTTTGTCATCTTCAGTGGAAGATCAGATTTTGTACTGTAAAACTTTTTAGAAGTCTAGAAGAGTCAGAAGAGATATCAGCTTTAGTGATAATATTGTATTCTGGGGACAAGAAAACTTCATTTACGCACTGCATGTGTAAAAAAGTACATTTAAGGCTTCTCTGGTGGTTCAGTGGGTAAAGAGTCCACCTTGCAATGCAAGGGACACTGGTTTGATCTCCTGCCTGGGAAGATCCCACGTGCGGCTAAGCAGCTGGACTGGTGTGTCCAATTACGAGCCAGCACTCTGAAGGACAGGTGCTGAGAGCCAGAGCTCTGCATCGCGAGAGGCCACTGCGATGCGAGGCCCACAAGGGCCAAAGAATAAAGATGGATGAAAATAAATTTAAAAAATCAATAAAAGAGGCCAAATTTTGTTTTTTTTTTTTTTAAAAAAAGCACATTTAAACTTTTTAATTAAGAGGTAAACTTAAGTCTCAAGAACAGCACTGTGGTTTGTTTTTTTTTTTTTTTAATGTATTTATTTGGTTGCACTAGGTCTTAGTTATGGTATGTGGAATCTAGTTCCCTGACCAGGGATTGAACCCAGGTCCCCAGCATTTGGAGCACAGAGTCTTAGCCACTGGACCACCAGGGAAATTCCCACTGTGTTTAATATTTGTATTTTAAACATATCAGAGCAAAGGGGGGAGGGAATGGGAAGGAGGAGGTAAGGGAGAAGTAGGTAGGTTTAAAACACACACACACACACACACAAACCCTGCCTCTAGCAATAAGGAAGTACATATACCCTTTTCGTCATTCTGTAGGTCAGTATGGATTCTGGTATCATCATGCCTTTGCCGAGACACCACAGCTGAATTTGAAGGTTGCAGTCCATAAGAGGAAGACCCACCCCTATCTCTGGATGAAGAGTATTTTAAATTATCTGGGTCGGCTGATGCACTATCAGTTCTGCAAAAAGAGAAGGGTATAAGGTTACAACTTTAAACATTTTGATAACCCAAATCATAAATCTTTCTTTTATACAAGCCTCTATCTTCTCATTACTATCATACAAAAGCATTCCAATATCTACTAAGTCTTTCAACTAGGAGGGGCTGTCCATGGGTGCAACATCAGCTTTTCAGTCCTTCTACTATCTAAAGATCCATTCAAAAATATGAGTAACTTCCAGGAATACAGTGGCCAACTCAAAACCCAACTGTTTTTAGCACTGAAAGTTCCATGTCCTAAGAACTCCCTCAGTTCCAGGCAAACTGAGACAGCTGGTCACCACGGTCCAGGGTTCTTTTCACGTGACTTGATAAAAGGAATAGTTCCTGCCTAAATCGCTTTCTTAACCAGTATAAGAGGATTAACCAGTGGAAAAATTACAGTCTTCTTAGTCATAAAAATAAAAAAGACTGGCAACATATCAGGTAGGGGCAAAGAGTTACCAAATTATTTTTAAACTACTGCCTAATGGCAATGTGGTATTCAATCTCGCCTAAATCTGTAACTTGACTATTTGGTGAGAAAATAAATTATAGAATGAAATTTGAAAGCATGCTCAAATAGGATTTTCGCAAATACCACATTAGCTGAAAAGTAAGGTTATTTTAATGTATGGCAATACTGAGGACTTCCCTGACGACTCCTTATATAAAGAGTATCTATCAATAATAAGGGTTGAATCAATTAAAAAAGAATATCTACTGAAATTATAAAAAGTGAGGAAACTGACAGCAAGGTATCCAAGGTTGAAGGCTTCAGTCCATAATCTACTTAAAATTCAGATACAGCCTTGAATAATCTCAGATACCTGATGTTAACAAACAAGTGGCACAGCCCCAGGTACAGCCAGTATTCTTATCTAAGGATCATCGCTCTGTCCCTGTGTTCCCATCAGTAAAACAGGGAGTTAAACACCATCGTTTCTCATGAACCTTATTCTTCCTACAATCAAACATCAAAAATAAGGTGTCAAAATATAAGACAATACTAACTACTCTATAGCAACATATGAAAAATACCAAGAAAAAAGCTCCTCTGCTACTGATATTTTTTCTGAAAGGAACAACCTTCTAGGGGGAAAAAGTCACTCTTAAGATGCTTACTAAAACACCTTCTGCACCCATAATTATCTGGGAACATTAAGGACACTGGCAAGAGCAGAAACTTAGCTATTCTTCAACCCCCATGCTCCTCCCCAGGTGTAAAAAAGGGCACAGTGTCTGAGTATTTCTTTTAGAGTTTATCATCCTCTCCTGGCCCCCACCCACAAGGACACTAAATAGGAAAAGTTGCACAGGGCTCAGACATTCTGACCTGAACCTACTACAACCACTGCTAATATAGGATATAGACAAACCAGTTTCAATTAAGCTTGGATATCTCCCTGGCCCAAGTCTAAATTATTCCTAAAGGCTCTAATTCTGGAACTTGATAAAAATTCATAACCCTAGCATACTAACTAAGCATATAACTAAGGCTCCATAATGTCCATAATGCAGCATATTTTTAAAACACTCAGAGATCACTTGTTGATAAAGCTCAGAACTTCCAACATATGAAAAAGTAAAATCTATGGACATAAGAAGAAAGTATGAAGATATTTTCTAAGTATACTAAGCCTGTAAGCATTTAAATACCTTTACCACTGAATGGAGCATAAGAACTCTTTTAAAAAACTTACATAATGACCTTCCCCTTTAGTATGTTAAAAATAACATACTAAATGAGCACCTATAATAAACCATAACATACCATTAACTTCCAAAAGGGAATTAAAAAATACAAGAGAACTTATGAGCTTTTCTGATTTGGGTGAACATTTTTATGGCACCTAAGGCTTCAGTCCATAATCTACTTAAAATTCAGATACAGCCTTGAATAATCTCAGATACCTGATGTTAACAAACAAGTGGCACAGCCCCAGGTACAGCCAGTATTCTTATCTAAGGATCATCGCTCTGTCCCTGTGTTCCCATCAGTAAAACAGGGAGTTAAACACCATCGTTTCTCATGAACCTTATTCTTCCTACAATCAAACATCAAAAATAAGGTGTCAAAATATAAGACAATACTAACTACTCTATAGCAACATATGAAAAATACCAAGAAAAAAGCTCCTCTGCTACTGATATTTTTTCTGAAAGGAACAACCTTCTAGGGGGAAAAAGTCACTCTTAAGATGCTTACTAAAACACCTTCTGCACCCATAATTATCTGGGAACATTAAGGACACTGGCAAGAGCAGAAACTTAGCTATTCTTCAACCCCCATGCTCCTCCCCAGGTGTAAAAAAGGGCACAGTGTCTGAGTATTTCTTTTAGAGTTTATCATCCTCTCCTGGCCCCCACCCACAAGGACACTAAATAGGAAAAGTTGCACAGGGCTCAGACATTCTGACCTGAACCTACTACAACCACTGCTAATATAGGATATAGACAAACCAGTTTCAATTAAGCTTGGATATCTCCCTGGCCCAAGTCTAAATTATTCCTAAAGGCTCTAATTCTGGAACTTGATAAAAATTCATAACCCTAGCATACTAACTAAGCATATAACTAAGGCTCCATAATGTCCATAATGCAGCATATTTTTCAAACACTCAGAGATCACTTGTTGATAAAGCTCAGAACTTCCAACATATGAAAAAGTAAAATCTATGGACATAAGAAGAAAGTATGAAGATATTTTCTAAGTATACTAAGCCTGTAAGCATTTAAATACCTTTACCACTGAATGGAGCATAAGAACTCTTTTAAAAAACTTACATAATGACCTTCCCCTTTAGTATGTTAAAAATAACATACTAAATGAGCACCTATAATAAACCATAACATACCATTAACTTCCAAAAGGGAATTAAAAAATACAAGAGAACTTATGAGCTTTTCTGATTTGGGTGAACTTTGAATTTGTGTGTTTGTATGGCACCTAACACAACCTGGAGAAGGAAGCTGTTAGAAAATAAATGAATGTAGTAATTCTAAAACATCAAAATAATTACAGTCTATCAATATTTAAATGAATATTAAAATATTTTGGATTCCTAGTGTCTATTACGGTTAGTATAGACTACATATACTACTCTTCCTATGAAGAGTTACATATCTGTATCTTTTTCTGGTGACACAGCAGTAAACACAAGGCAATAGAGAAGATGGGTTAAAAAAAGATCTAGGCTCCAATCCCAGCTCCAGCACTGGAAAGGTATGTGTGACTTTGCACAAGTGACTTAACTTCCAAGCCTTGGTTGTCTCTTGCATAAAATGGGGATGTAGTATTATTATGAGGCTTGAGAAAGATAGCAAGTTAACAAGTTCTTAAGAAAGACTTAGCTTATAAGGCACAAAGTTAGTATAACCATAATACTAGATATACTCAAGGTTTCCAGTCTAACAGACAAATATAAAGCGTTCATGAACATATGAATACGATCAAAACAAATTTTTATACTCAACATACAGTAACTGATTCTAACTTCTTCACTGAAGAAACTAAGCAATCTACTGCTACCAACAAATCACTTTCTACTTAGGAAGCATTCAAAACCAAATGCTTTGAAAAAAATAATAAAAGGAACAAATCTCCCAATTTGTTAGAGATAAAATCTCATTAGTTATAAACACAAAGTTTTTTTGCCCCCAGAATTTGAGTTTTCAGAAATATAATGAAAAATTCACTAGGACAGATCTACTGTCTCAGAACCATCTAAGAACTGGTTGCCAAGTTCTTTCAGTACCAACTGATCAAACTACTCCTAAACAGAATTCAAATTATAGGCATTCTGAACCCAAAGACACAAATGATTCAACATTTATAAGAAATCTTTCTTTTTATAAGATCTGGACAGTTTAGTTCCCCCAAATGTCAGTATCAGGCTGTTAGCATCAACAAGATCATCCCAGTCCAATAAATAGAAAACTGTTAAGAACGGAAATAAGCACTTAAAATGAGGCAATCAAAGGCACAAAATAGAAAATGCAGATTGAACTCAAAGAGGCAGGCATAAAAGTTAAGCTAGTTATAAGGGCTGAAAAAGCTATCATCTGCCAGAATTAGTGTCTCGATTTAGTGATAAAAGTTAAGAGTCAGTATCCTAGCTAGGATCCAAAAATACCTCCACAGCCCCTTTAATACTCTAAAAATATTATGGAGAGAGAGAGAGGGAAAAAAAAGAAATGCATAAATTCCCCAAAATGATTAAACTGAAGGTAAAGCCTGATGTACATGCCACATGAGAGGTAAGTTTCTAAAGCTCATACCTCAAAAATCGCATACTGTATAATATGGAGCCTTTGTGATGTTTTTGCATCAAGTCAATCTGTAAGACAGTAGTTACAATATTAGTGAAGACAGTGGGTTAAAACAATTGTTTTCCAAACATGAAGCAAATACCATTCACGGGTTAGGTGCTTTTAGTTGCACTATGGGTCCTCTAGGATTCATATGCTGAAGCAAAAACTGAGATGGAATGCCACTCTGTGCTTTAGAGGAGAGGCTTGAAGTGCAACGAAAAAAATTTTTAGAACCAAAGAGAACTTAAATGTTAACTATAACATCCAAACACATGCAAATATAGTTACCATTCATTTTAGTCACCTATTCTCAAAATACAGAAAATGTAATAAATCTGAGAGATTATTCATTTTAAGTGACCCAAACCCTCAGACTTCTCATCCACTTTCTACTTAGGAATGCATTACTGCTACCAACAAATCACTTTCTACTTAGGAAGCATTCAAAACCAAATGCTTTGAAAAAAATAATAAAAGGAACAAATCTCCCAATTTGTTAGAGATAAAATCTCATTAGTTATAAACACAAAGTTTTTTTGCCCCCAGAATTTGAGTTTTCAGAAATATAATGAAAAATTCACTAGGACAGATCTACTGTCTCAGAACCATCTAAGAACTGGTTGCCAAGTTCTTTCAGTACCAACTGATCAAACTACTCCTAAACAGAATTCAAATTATAGGCATTCTGAACCCAAAGACACAAATGATTCAACATTTATAAGAAATCTTTCTTTTTATAAGATCTGGACAGTTTAGTTCCCCCAAATGTCAGTATCAGGCTGTTAGCATCAACAAGATCATCCCAGTCCAATAAATAGAAAACTGTTAAGAACGGAAATAAGCACTTAAAATGAGGCAATCAAAGGCACAAAATAGAAAATGCAGATTGAACTCAAAGAGGCAGGCATAAAAGTTAAGCTAGTTATAAGGGCTGAAAAAGCTATCATCTGCCAGAATTAGTGTCTCGATTTAGTGATAAAACTTAAGAGTCAGTATCCTAGCTAGGATCCAAAAATACCTCCACAGCCCCTTTAATACTCTAAAAATATTATGGAGAGAGAGAGAGGGAAAAAAAAGAAATGCATAAATTCCCCAAAATGATTAAACTGAAGGTAAAGCCTGATGTACATGCCACATGAGAGGTAAGTTTCTAAAGCTCATACCTCAAAAATCGCATACTGTATAATATGGAGCCTTTGTGATGTTTTTGCATCAAGTCAATCTGTAAGACAGTAGTTACAATATTAGTGAAGACAGTGGGTTAAAACAATTGTTTTCCAAACATGAAGCAAATACCATTCACGGGTTAGGTGCTTTTAGTTGCACTATGGGTCCTCTAGGATTCATATGCTGAAGCAAAAACTGAGATGGAATGCCACTCTGTGCTTTAGAGGAGAGGCTTGAAGTGCAACGAAAAAAATTTTTAGAACCAAAGAGAACTTAAATGTTAACTATAACATCCAAACACATGCAAATATAGTTACCATTCATTTTAGTCACCTATTCTCAAAATACAGAAAATGTAATAAATCTGAGAGATTATTCATTTTAAGTGACCCAAACCCTCAGACTTCTCATCAACAACCTATTGAGTGCAGTATAGTATCCCCTGCCTAAATGCGGTTTTGTCATCCAGTTCTTGAAAACATTATGAAAGGCTACTAAGGAGGGGGTGGAAATCAGCCTGAAAAGGTGAAGTCAGGGAACTCTCTATCAGAAAACATTTCCATAAAGCACCCCAAAATGACTTGATGCAAACACCACACCTAGTGGTGCTGCCAGAAAAAACATCATATTGCTTCAAGCTGTGTTTAACCAAGCTTATCAAGGGACTTCACTAGCATGGTGAGATCTAATTTGTAATGGGTATCAAGTAGGAAATGAGATCTGCATTAAGCCAAGGAGGTGGAAGTCTGTCTATTCTCCGAAGCAGTGGTGCTCAAAGACAGACAGCACACTGTCACAAAGTGGCTGCAGGATGTGCTGGTTTTCATACTAACAGTCAATACCACTAAAAATTTACCTTTAAAAATAAATTCAAGGTTATCGCTGTGATGTCTCTTACTCACCTGCATTCAGACATACTTTCAAAAAAGTACGAGAGAAAAGGTGAAACTATGCATACCCAAGACTTGAGCACAATCACACTTTCACCTCAGAGACGCTGCTCTAAAATATGAGGCTATGGCTATAAAATTCACTTGGGAGGCTCAGAGACTTCATTATATGAAACTTCAGAGGAGAAAATAGTAAGTTCAAATTTAATAAAACAGAACTGAACCATCATGCCAAAACTACAAATTATAAATGAATGTACTTCAGTTTCATCATGATGAGATAAACAGTTAACATTTCTTTTTTTTTTTTTCTTTTTGTTTTTGGGCCACTTCTATTGGTCTTTCATTTATCTATTTTCATCCATCTTTTGTTCTCCGGCCCATGTGGGCCTCCCATCGCAGTGGCCTCTCTCATTGCAGAGCACCGGCTCTGCGCGCATGTGCCCCGGCTCTGCGTGCATGTGCCCCAGAGCTCCGGCTCCGTAGCTGGACACATCGGTCCAGCCACTCTGCGACACCCGGGATCTTCCCAGGCCAGAGATCAAACTGGCGCCTCCTGCACTGCAAGGCACACGGTGTCCCTACCCACTGGACCACCAGGGAAGCCCCAGTTAACATTTCTTGATTAGACTTCCTTTACTACTCAAACATTAAGTGTTAAAAACCAAATTTTAATTGCCTATTTATGGGTTCTTTAGTACCAACTTTTAATATCAATCAAAATTCAACTAATTAGTTTTTGCAGCTTCAAAATATAAAAATATATACTGTTGTTAACACCATAAAAAATTGTACCTTGCTCAAAGAAAGGTCTGGGCTTTCCCTTGGCTTCTGGAAGGTAAAGTCTAAACTCTTGAAATAATGCCTAATAAGAGTGTCCCTTATCCACCTGAAAACTTTGGGACCCACCATAAACTAAAACAATGTGATCTATGGTGGGACTTTTGAGTCACATGGATCAAGTCAACCTCTAGAAGGGCTGGAAGCCTAAGTTCATACATGTGAGCAACTTATCATGGAGCCTGTAAGAACTCCAGACACCAAGGTTGGGCTGGGCTTCCTTGGCTGGTAACATTCCATACGTATATTACACATCAATACCAGGAAACAGAGAGAAGCTCTGAGTTTGGAAGTTCTGACACTCTGCCCTATGTACCTCTACCTTTCCTTGATTTTAATCTGTATCCTTTAACTGTAATAGACTGTAATCATGGTATAACAACTTTCAATGAGTCCTGTAAATCCTTCTGGTGAATTATCCAACCCAGGAGTGGTCCAGAGGACCCCCAATCTTGCAACTGCTATCAGAAGTAAGGGTGGTCTTATGGACATGCTCCATCTAATTCTGCACCTATATTTAAAATCACTGAATATACTCTAATGCAAAATTTACAAGGTTGTAAACTTATTTTTATGCAACATCATTAGCAAAACACAGTAAAGATTCAACTTCAGTATAGTTCATATTCTTTCCAAGGAATCTCAAACACCATCTATTTGACAGACCTCTAAGCCATGCTAACCAGAAAGGACAAAGTAAGTTAACTAGGAGGGTACCCCATTAGATTTTAACCTTTGCTTCACGTGCATTTACGCTTTGTCTTTAGGGTAAAGGTTGGTGAATACACCACGCTTGTGCAGTTCTCTGTCTCCAACTGAGTCTTAAATGCTGCCTTGGCCAGGGTTCTCTGCTTTTCCAAAACAGCTTTCAGACTTTCCACACCTTTCTCTTCCCCTCAATACCATCACTGATGAAGATTCCATAACTGACCTAAAGCAGCACAGCTGATTAAATGCTGAACAAGAACTCAAACTCAGTTCTAACTTTTAAGTTCTTCAACACTCCACCACTGCCTGTGGACTTTCAACAATCCACAAATGTACCTTCTTCCCACCACACTCATGTAATGGAACAAGTGAGCTTCCTATCTGTCGTAACCCTCTGGACCCACCCATTCCCCCCTCTTCTGAGGTATGCCTTGCAGCTTCAGCTTTACAACTGCTCATCACATCATCAACACACGGACACACTCAGGTCTTTCTTTTTTAAAAAACAAAACAAAACAAAACCTTAGCTCTCTTTCTCCTTTTCAAGCAAATTCTCTCAATAGACTCTTCACAGCCAAACTTCTCAAAATATTATATATATATATCACCCTTGCCTTCACTCACTTTTCAACTTGTTATAACCAGGGTCGCACCTCAGTGCTCCAAAGCAGTCCAAAGAAACTATTCCTGCCAAAGTAGCAACTGCCCCTCGTGGCTATTTGTCTCTCAAATCCCATCAGCCTTTTTCAGTTCATCTTGTTCAATGCCCCCTGATGATTTTCTTTGCTTTTGACAACTCTTTATTCACATTTTCTCCGAGTGGTCCAGAGGACCCCCAATCTTGCAACTGCTATCAGAAGTAAGGGTGGTCTTATGGACATGCTCCATCTAATTCTGCACCTATATTTAAAATCACTGAATATACTCTAATGCAAAATTTACAAGGCTGTAAACTTATTTTTATGCAACATCATTAGCAAAACACAGTAAAGATTCAACTTCAGTATAGTTCATATTCTTTCCAAGGAATCTCAAACACCATCTATTTGACAGACCTCTAAGCCATGCTAACCAGAAAGGACAAAGTAAGTTAACTAGGAGGGTACCCCATTAGATTTTAACCTTTGCTTCACGTGCATTTACGCTTTGTCTTTAGGGTAAAGGTTGGTGAATACACCACGCTTGTGCAGTTCTCTGTCTCCAACTGAGTCTTAAATGCTGCCTTGGCCAGGGTTCTCTGCTTTTCCAAAACAGCTTTCAGACTTTCCACACCTTTCTCTTCCCCTCAATACCATCACTGATGAAGATTCCATAACTGACCTAAAGCAGCACAGCTGATTAAATGCTGAACAAGAACTCAAACTCAGTTCTAACTTTTAAGTTCTTCAACACTCCACCACTGCCTGTGGACTTTCAACAATCCACAAATGTACCTTCTTCCCACCACACTCATGTAATGGAACAAGTGAGCTTCCTATCTGTCGTAACCCTCTGGACCCACCCATTCCCCCATCTTCTGAGGTATGCCTTGCAGCTTCAGCTTTACAACTGCTCATCACATCATCAACACACGGACACACTCAGGTCTTTCTTTTTTAAAAAACAAAACAAAACAAAACCTTAGCTCTCTTTCTCCTTTTCAAGCAAATTCTCTCAATAGACTCTTCACAGCCAAACTTCTCAAAATATTATATATATATATCACCCTTGCCTTCACTCACTTTTCAACTTGTTATAACCAGGGTCGCACCCTCAGTGCTCCAAAGCAGTCCAAAGAAACTATTCCTGCCAAAGTAGCAACTGCCCCTCGTGGCTATTTGTCTCTCAAATCCCATCAGCCTTTTTCAGTTCATCTTGTTCAATGCCCCCTGATGATTTTCTTTGCTTTTGACAACTCTTTATTCACATTTTCTCCGTACCACTATAAAGATTTTTAGTAACTTTAATTCCAGTGACTGTCTCTACTTTTTCCCAGTCCAAGTACTTTCTTCTTAGCTTCCTTCTTTAACCAGTTAAGGTTTCTTGGTCTTATCATTTCTTGCCAATTTTCTCAACTTCCCTTAATACTTCCCCTCACACCAACCGGGCAAAATCCTAATCCTGCATAAACCCAACAGCAATTATCCACAATCCATCAGTAAATACTACATTCCCAGGTTCTTCCAATATTCATCTCCCACCTGCATTATACGTTCCTCATTCTCTTCAGACTCCAAAACTCTCCCCTAAATCCCCTACTCCTTCCAACCTACTTGACCAAGAGGGAAAAATAAAGATACCATAACACACACACACCCAACTCTAGGATTTGATTAGGATTCCATCTATTTCTACCTTTTCTTAACTTTTCTCCTGTGGACTCTACCTTTTCCACCAAACTGTATCCTCTCCTTAAACATGTAAAATTTTCTAATATCTTCCCACTTAAGAATACAAAAACAAATACGGGCCTTCCCTGGTGGTCCAGTGGGTAAGGACACCGCCTTGCAGAGCAAGGGGCACCACTTCGATCCCTGGCCTGGGAAGATCCCACGTGCCGTGGAGCGGCTGGACCGATGTCTCCAATTACCAAGCCGGAGCTCTGGAGCACATGCACCCAGAGCCGGTGCTCTGCGACAACAGAGGCCACTGTGATGGGAAGCCCACACGGGCCAAAGGACAAAGATGGATGAAAATAGATAAATGAAAGACCAACAGAAGTGGCCCGCCCACCCCTTCCTTCCCCAACCCGCCCCCCGCCAAAATACAATAACAAATAAACAAACACACACAAAACAGAAAAACTCCATCAATCCCACATCCCTCCAAGCAATCTGCCTTTGCTCTCTGCAGTCAAACTAAGAATTGTCTCTACTCACCCATATTATTTTCTTTACCTCTACTAGCTCCACTGTTTACACTAGTCCAACTTCTGTTCACTTTTGGCAAAACCAACTAAGACCTCCAGGTTGCTAAAAGCAAGATATATTTCAGGTTTCTCCCACTCATCCTCTCACAGCAGGCTTTCAAAGGGTGCTGAACAGGGCTGAGCAGGCTATGCTCTGCACAAAGGTGCCTTACAGAAGGATGAGGTAGGACGAATGAAAACTTTTTAAAAAATCCTTACAATAACCTGGGTTCAGATCCTGATAATTCAAAGTAACTAGCTTCTTCTCTTCCTTTGGTTTATAGGATGTTATATTCTGTATTTCTTCCTACCTCTCTGACACTTTTTCAGGAGCCTTTGAAGACTTGCTCAGTCTCCTCTACCAAACCACTAAGTCTTGGAGTTTCTCAAAGCTTGACCACAGGTCTTCTACTCATCTCTCCTGCAAACTATACAAACAGCAGTACTTATCACCTGTATGGCGTCAACTCCCAAATCTAGGCCTCCATTACAGATGTCAACTCTGAGATCCAGTCGTTCATACCCAACTGTTTTTTTTTTTTTTTTTAAAGCAGATCTCTATGTTTTAATCCCTCAAACACAACTGTATCCTCTCCTTAAACATGTAAAATTTTCTAATATCTTCCCACTTAAGAATACAAAAACAAATACGGGCCTTCCCTGGTGGTCCAGTGGGTAAGGACACCGCCTTGCAGAGCAAGGGGCACCACTTCGATCCCTGGCCTGGGAAGATCCCACGTGCCGTGGAGCGGCTGGACCGATGTCTCCAATTACCAAGCCGGAGCTCTGGAGCACATGCACCCAGAGCCGGTGCTCTGCGACAACAGAGGCCACTGTGATGGGAAGCCCACACGGGCCAAAGGACAAAGATGGATGAAAATAGATAAATGAAAGACCAACAGAAGTGGCCCGCCCACCCCTTCCTTCCCCAACCCGCCCCCCGCCAAAATACAATAACAATTAAACACACACACACAAAACAGAAAAACTCCATCAATCCCACATCCCTCCAAGCAATCTGCCTTTGCTCTCTGCAGTCAAACTAAGAATTGTCTCTACTCACCCATATTATTTTCTTTACCTCTACTAGCTCCACTGTTTACACTAGTCCAACTTCTGTTCACTTTTGGCAAAACCAACTAAGACCTCCAGGTTGCTAAAAGCAAGATATATTTCAGGTTTCTCCCACTCATCCTCTCACAGCAGGCTTTCAAAGGGTGCTGAACAGGGCTGAGCAGGCTATGCTCTGCACAAAGGTGCCTTACAGAAGGATGAGGTAGGACGAATGAAAACTTTTTAAAAAATCCTTACAATAACCTGGGTTCAGATCCTGATAATTCAAAGTAACTAGCTTCTTCTCTTCCTTTGGTTTATAGGATGTTATATTCTGTATTTCTTCCTACCTCTCTGACACTTTTTCAGGAGCCTTTGAAGACTTGCTCAGTCTCCTCTACCAAACCACTAAGTCTTGGAGTTTCTCAAAGCTTGACCACAGGTCTTCTACTCATCTCTCCTGCAAACTATACAAACAGCAGTACTTATCACCTGTATGGCGTCAACTCCCAAATCTAGGCCTCCATTACAGATGTCAACTCTGAGATCCAGTCGTTCATACCCAACTGTTTTTTTTTTTTTTAAAGCAGATCTCTATGTTTTAATCCCTCAAACACAACAACTGGCTCCTTTCTTCCCAGAACTCCCACTTTAATAAATGGTACCATCATCAGAAATTTTCCAATAAATGGCATCAGGTTGGTGCTTACACTGTTGAACTTTGCAGTTTGATACTGGAATACACTCTTTTTTTTTTTTTTAAATTTTGGCCTCTTTTATTTTCATCCATCTTTATTCCTTGGACCATGTGGGCCTCCCATTGCAGTGGCCTCTCTCGCAGCAGAGCACTGGCTCTGGGCACATCTGCTCAGGGTGCTGGCTCATAATTGGACACACTGGTCCAGCCGCTCCGTGGCATGTGGGATCTTCCCGGGGTCAGGGCTCAAACTGGCGCCCCTTCCAACTATAAGGCAGACTCTACCTACTGGACCACTAGGAAAGCCCTAGAATACATTCTTAATGTGGTTATGTTGTACATCACTTTAATGCGCATTTCTCACCTTATTTTTTTTTGCTAATGACTTATTACTTGATATTTATTTTAGACTAGGGAAATGATGCTAGACAAAAAGCAAATCTAAGCGATTTTCTTATTCAAGTTCAAAATGGGTTGAAAAGCAGCAGCGACAACTCACAGAATCAACAATGCATTTTCCCCAGAAACTGTTAACGAACAGACTGTGCTGTGGTGTTCAAGAAATTTTGCAAAGGAGACAAGAGAGAAGCGCAGTGACCGACCATCAGAAGTTGACACCACCAACTGAGAGGATCATCAAAGCTGATCCTCTTACAACTACATGAGAAGCTGCCAAAAAACTCTACATCAACCATTCTATGGTGATTTGGTATTTGAAGTAAACTGGAAAGGTGAAAAAGCTAAGTGGGTATTGCATGAGCTGACCAAAAATCAAAAATACCGTCGTTTTGAAATGTCATCTTTTTTTTTACACAACAACAGCGAACCATTTCTCGACTGATCTGTGATATGTGATGAAAAATGGATTTTATATGACAATTTGCAATAACCAGCTTGGTGGCTGGACCCAGAGGAAGCTGGAAAGCACTTTCCAAAGCCAAATGTGCACCAAAAAAGGCCACGGTCACTGTTGGGTGGTCTGATCCACTACAGCTTTCTGCATTCCACTGAACCATTAAATCTGAGAAGTATGCTCAGCAAATTGATGAGATGCACCAAAAACTACAATGCCTGCAGCTGGTATCAATCAAAAGAAAGGACTCAATTCTTCTGCACACCACCACCTGAACACAGACTGTTGATGCTTCAGAAGTTGAACAAATTGGGCCATGAAGTTTTGTCACAGTCACCTGAGCTCTTGCCAACCAACTACCACTTCTTCAAGCATGTTGACAACTTTTTGCTGGGAAAACACCTCCACAACCAGGAGGAGACAGAAAATGCTTTCCAAGAGACTGTTGAATCCCAAAGCACAAGTTTTTATGCTACAAGAATAAACAAACTTATTTCTCGTTGGCAAAAATGCTAATTGTGATGGTTCCTATTTTGATTAATAAAGATGTGTTTGGGCCTAAGTCATAGTGACTTAAAATTCAATCTGAAACTGCAATTATGTTTGCAAAAACCTAACAGTATGTTTTCCGCCTCCACTTCTCACCTCCATCCCATTTCTCCCCACCCTGCAACAAGAAAGATGCTTATAAAACACCCAAGTGACGTCTCCCCACTGCTCTGCTCATCTACGCACCTTACTTCCCTTTCCAGCTGCCTCTCCACACT
The DNA here is from genome assembly GCA_022376925.1 of Tragulus kanchil. Classification (NCBI taxonomy): domain Eukaryota; kingdom Metazoa; phylum Chordata; class Mammalia; order Artiodactyla; family Tragulidae; genus Tragulus; species Tragulus kanchil. The sequence continues at coordinate 109,468,881 of JAIOJX010000002.1, read as the reverse complement.
CCTCTAATCCTTTCACATTCTCCGCCCCGGCCATCCCATTCTTTCAGTGCCTGTCTACCTGGAACAGCCTTGACCTTGGCCCTTGTTAATTTTTCAGTGTCCTTCAAGCTTCAGCTTTCCTTTGCAAAGTTTCTGATTCCTCTGAGACTGACTAGGAGCCCCTGTTACATAAGTGCCACTAGGGAGTCTGCTAGTTGCCTGAACTCTTATGCCAGTGGAGAAGCTTACTTAACTGTGTTCCACCAGGAGGCTGTAAAGTCCAGAAGGGCAGGAGCTTACCATGGTACCCCCATTGCCTAGAGGGCAAACAAATTATTCAGTGACTGAACGACTACCTCTTCTTACACTTTCTCCTTACTCTGGAGTGCAGCCTAACCTAACCACACTAAATTTTTTCTTCAAGATTCTACCTAGAACCCATGCTCCCTCTCCAATACATTCTACTAAAAATCAACAATATTTTCTTGTAATTTTCTATAAGAGCACTAGTTAAGAGTATTTTCTACAAGAACACCACTGAAAAGTAAGATAGTTCCAACCCTTAAGAATTAACAATCTAGAAAGAAAAGAACTGTTAGTATAAATTCCAGTTAGGAATATAAAATGTTCTGTGATTTGGGGAAAAAAAAACAATTTATGATTTAGTCCCTTCTTTAAACTTTCACAGCACTCAGAGAAAGCACCACACTGGCCTGCCTGCACATCAGCAGTCATATACTAGTGCCAGTGCGCTCACTGGCCTGAGATGTCAGTACTGAAGACAGAAGGCCTGTATCACCACACACCACACACCTGGCAGAGGAAGAGGCAAACAGCAGCACGGGGCCGCTGCATGGAGCGGGAAGGAAACCGACTAGAATGTGACCTTGGACCAAGCCAGTAACAGAAAGGGATGGCTTCAGGAATACATTTAGATGAATTCTGAATTTTTAAAGTCTACTTAATAAGCATATTAAAAGTCTTATTATTTTTGTGCAACGGATACTATCAAGTGAAAAAAGCACTCACAAAATCAGAGAAAATACTTGCAAATCATGTATCCTGTAAGAGTCTAGGATACAAAGAACTCCTCTAACTAAGCAAGAAAACAATCAAATTTAAAAATGGGCAAAAACCTAGATATATTTCTCCAAAGATACACATATGGCCAATTAGCACATGAAAAGTTGCTCAACTTCACTGGCAAATAAGTGAATGCAAACCAAAGCCACAAAGAGAAACTACAGCCATTAGGATAGTCAAAAATTTTTTTTGTTAAAGGTAAGTAACTAATTTTGTGAGCGGTGGAGAATTTGGAACCCTCGTATGGTACTTATGAGAATGTAAAATGGTACAAGTCACTTCAGAAAAGTTTGACAGTTCCTCAAAGAGTTAAACACAGAATTACCACATGATACAGCAAATCCACCCCCAAGTATATGTCCCCCAAAAATGAAAACAAGCACTCAAACAAAATCTTATACATCCATGTTCATAACACTATTCACAATAGCCAAAAGGCAGAAACTCATATGTCCATCAAACAACGAATGGATAAACCAAATGTGTAAATCTATACAATGGAAGATTATTCAGCCACACCTACCAAAACATGGATGACCCTTGAATATGTTACACTATGTCGAAGTCTGACATAAAAGGCTACATACTACGTGATTCTATTCACAAGACCTACACAGAATAGGCAAATGCATAAAGAAAGTAGGTATGTGGTTCCAAAGAGGCTGGGAAGAGGGAAAAATTGGGAGTGACTGCTTAACTGGTATTGGGTTTCCATCTGGGATGACAAAAAAGTTCTGGAACTAGATAATGGTCACAGTTGCACACACAATGAATGTACTTAACACCACTGAATTGCAAAATGGTAAATTTTATGTGTATTTTACCATAATTTTTAAAAATCTTATTTATGACATTCTTTTTTTAACATAAATTATTTATTTGATTTGATTCTGTGTTCCAAAAGATCTTGGGCTAAAGCTGAGAAATAATCATTCAATTACCTTTCATTGATTATATTGTTCACAATTCAAGGTAACCAGCCTTCAATGTGGCTCCTAACAGGCTAGCAAAGTAATGCTCAAAATCCTCCAAGCTAAGCTTCAACAGTACATGAACTGAGAACTTCCAGATGTACAAGATGGATTTAGAAAAGGCAGAGGAACCAGAGATCAAACTGCCAATAGCCTTTGGACCATAGAGCAATGGAATTCCAGAAAAACATCTACTTCTATTTCACTGACGACTCTAAAGCCTTTGACTGTGTGGATCACCACAAACTCAAAAATTCTGAAAGAGATGGGAATACCAGACCACTTCACCTGTCTCCTGAGAAACCTGTATTCAGGACAAGAAGAAACAGAACTGGACATGGGACAATGAACTGGTTCCAAAATGGGAAAGGAGTATGTCAAGGCTGTATATTATCACTCTGCTTATTTAACTTACATGCAGAGTACATCATGCAAAATGCCAGCCTAGATGAAGCACAAGCAGAAATCAAGATTTCTGGGAGAAATACCAATAACCTTAGGTATGCAGATGACACCACCCTTATGGCAGAAAGTGAAGAGGAACTAAAGAGCCTCTTGACGAAGGTGAAAGAGGAGACTGAAAAGTCTGTCTTAGGGGCTTCCCCTGGTGGTCCAGTGGATAAGGACACCGCCTTGCAGTGCAAGGGGCGCCGGTTCCATCCCTGGCCTGGGAAGATCCCACATGCCGCGGAGCAGCTGGACTGACGTGTCCAGTTACCGAGCCGGAGCTCTGGAGCGCATGCGCCCAGAGCGGGCGCTCTGCGACAACAGACGCCACCGCGTTGGGAGGCCCACAGGAACCAAAGAACAAAGATGAAAATAGAGAAATGAAAGACTAATAGAAGTGGCCCGCCCGCTCCCCTCCTTCCCCAACCCGACCCCGCCCAAAATAAATAAATAAATAAATAAATAAATAAATAAATAAATAAATCTTTAAAAAAAAAAAAAAGGCTGTCTTAAAACTCAATATTCAGAAAACTAAGGTCTTGGCATCCGGTTCCATCACTTCATGGCAAATAGATGGGCAAACAATGGAAACAGTAACAGACTTTATTTTCTTGGGCTCCAAAATCACTGAGGATGGTTGACTACAGCCATGAAATTAAAAGACGCTTGCTCCTTGCAAGAAAAGCTATGACGAACCTAGACAGTGTATTCAAAAGCATAGACATCAATTTGGCGACAAAAATCCATATAGTATCCATTCTTGAAAAAACAAAATTACAGGGGCGCGGCAGGGGGCAGGGGGAACCAAGGCCAGTCATTAAAGGCCTAGGAGAAGCTGACACAAAAGGGAACAGAGAAATCTGGAGGTGGGGAGTGGGGGATGATGGAACTATTTTATAGCCTGCTTGAGGTGGTCATGGTTACAATACTATCTGCATTCCTCAAAACTCAAAGAACTCTAGGGCTTGTAAACTATACCTATAAATCTGACTAATAAAGGAAATAGTGTATTTCTTTACAGTAAAGGTGTAAAAATAAGTAAAAGATCATTGGGCTTCCCTGGTGGTACAGTGGTATAAAAAATCCGCCTGTCAAAGCATCAAAGGGGGCAAATTTTGCCAGCCTAAAAATGAAGGGCACAAGCAGAAATCAAGATTTCTGGGAGAAATACCAATAACCTTAGGTATGCAGATGACACCACCCTTATGGCAGAAAGTGAAGAGGAACTAAAGAGCCTCTTGACGAAGGTGAAAGAGGAGACTGAAAAGTCTGTCTTAGGGGCTTCCCCTGGTGGTCCAGTGGATAAGGACACCGCCTTGCAGTGCAAGGGGCGCCGGTTCCATCCCTGGCCTGGGAAGATCCCACATGCCGCGGAGCAGCTGGACCGATGTGTCCAATTACCGAGCCGGAGCTCTGGAGCGCATGCGCCCAGAGCCGGCGCTCTGCGACAACAGACGCCACCGCGTTGGGAGGCCCACAGGAACCAAAGAACAAAGATGAAAATAGAGAAATGAAAGACTAATAGAAGTGGCCCGCCCGCTCCCCTCCTTCCCCAACCCGACCCCGCCCAAAATAAATAAATAAATAAATAAATAAATAAATAAATAAATAAATCTTTAAAAAAAAAAAAAAGGCTGTCTTAAAACTCAATATTCAGAAAACTAAGGTCTTGGCATCCGGTTCCATCACTTCATGGCAAATAGATGGGCAAACAATGGAAACAGTAACAGACTTTATTTTCTTGGGCTCCAAAATCACTGAGGATGGTTGACTACAGCCATGAAATTAAAAGACGCTTGCTCCTTGCAAGAAAAGCTATGACGAACCTAGACAGTGTATTCAAAAGCATAGACATCAATTTGGCGACAAAAATCCATATAGTATCCATTCTTGAAAAAACAAAATTACAGGGGCGCGGCAGGGGGCAGGGGGAACCAAGGCCAGTCATTAAAGGCCTAGGAGAAGCTGACACAAAAGGGAACAGAGAAATCTGGAGGTGGGGAGTGGGGGATGATGGAACTATTTTATAGCCTGCTTGAGGTGGTCATGGTTACAATACTATCTGCATTCCTCAAAACTCAAAGAACTCTAGGGCTTGTAAACTATACCTATAAATCTGACTAATAAAGGAAATAGTGTATTTCTTTACAGTAAAGGTGTAAAAATAAGTAAAAGATCATTGGGCTTCCCTGGTGGTACAGTGGTATAAAAAATCCGCCTGTCAAAGCAAGAGATGCAAGAGACCTCGATTTGACCCCTGGATGGGGAAGATACCCTGGAGAAGAAAACGGCAACCCCCTCCAGTATTCTTGCCTGGAAACTCCCATGAACAGAGGAGCCTGGCAGGCTCCAGTCCTTGGGATCCCAAAGAGTTGGACACGACTGAGAAATTTAACACACAGAAGATCACTGATTTATTTTTAATAATTTGATATTTCATGTCTTATATTGCCTATCATATTTAGTAGTCATTTTTAATGGAAAAGCAAAAATGTAGCACTAGATGCTCTCCAGTAAAACCAAAGCCTGTTAGTATCTGAATTTGCCAGGCATTAAGAGCTGGAACTTTAAGCTTGGGAAGGATTAATCTAGGCAAGGTACAGAAAGAAACAAAAAAGTGCACTTCTATCAGTGAAAGACGACTATTACCTAGACTAATAGTACAATGTTTTAAATTTCTAGCAAAATAACAATCACATTCTAGCAACGCCTGATAAATGCCAAAGTCCTTATAGCACTTTACTTTTTTAAAAAAATAAACACCCTACAATTTTTTAATATTTTATTGCCTACTCATTTTCCAAAAAAATTCTAAAGAACCAAAGCACTGTGGCCGGTAAAATCAGAAAAAAACACTGCCCGAGACACAGGCAATCCACTTCTAATTTATTTTATGTATATAAGTACTATGAGCTTCATGAGGCATAAATTCATACCTTACCAGGCATTAAGAATACTGGCAGTTATAAAATCTTGTATGCTTTTAATCTCCAATACAAATGTGAGTTCAATATTCAGCGTTTAACAAAAACAATCTTGTTCATTCTAAATAATCATTCACCTGAAGGCTCACAAATCTAAGATATCACAATAATTTGACTCACTCTCGTCACCTTTATTTTTAATCCAAACCAGTTTACATCCTTAAAATGAAACTCTGCTTTGGCTAATATTTGTGCATTGCTTATCTTCCTCTTTTGCCAGCAAATCCTAGAAGTACTTTAGAAACATCCTATTTAGCCTGGGAAATAAAATCTCTTACTCCATGACCTCCCTAGTAGAGGAAGGGCAAAAAGCCTGAAAGTCTACAGAGAAAAACATGTCCCAACCCAGCATCCCCACCCAGACTCTCCACTTAAACGCCAAACACAGTCCCTGAGGGCAGAGAAGATTAAGCAAGTTTAGGAATCCTAAAAGGGAAAATCTTGAAACCAGAGTTGGTCTCTAATCAAAGAAAAGGCAGAGTGTTCTATAAGAAATGTGTGAAACCATCTTTTAAAAAGTCCTGAAAACTGGGGGGTGGAAGGGTGAGGAAAATAAATAAACCATTACAGCTTTTTTTTTTTTTTTAACAGTTAAGAAAAATGATGTGGTTGCCAAAAATCACTCATAACACATCAAGGAAAAACAACTATTCTGCAATTCTGACATAGGTATTTTTATAGAAACTATTATCAAGTTAGGCTCTATTACCATAATGGTATGGTCTACCCTACAAGGGCACAGTCAAGGATTTGGGCAACAGAAGAGCAACATTTTAACATGCACCCTTAACACATAACGTATATCTCAAAATATAATGGCAAGTATGGAAAAGATACACGGAATTTACTTTTTAAAAAAATAAGCACCCTACAATTTTTTAATATTTTATTGCCTACTCATTTTCCAAAAAAATTCTAAAGAACCAAAGCACTGTGGCCGGTAAAATCAGAAAAAAACACTGCCCGAGACACAGGCAATCCACTTCTAATTTATTTTATGTATATAAGTACTATGAGCTTCATGAGGCATAAATTCATACCTTACCAGGCATTAAGAATACTGGCAGTTATAAAATCTTGTATGCTTTTAATCTCCAATACAAATGTGAGTTCAATATTCAGCGTTTAACAAAAACAATCTTGTTCATTCTAAATAATCATTCACCTGAAGGCTCACAAATCTAAGATATCACAATAATTTGACTCACTCTCTCATCACCTTTATTTTTAATCCAAACCAGTTTACATCCTTAAAATGAAACTCTGCTTTGGCTAATATTTGTGCATTGCTTATCTTCCTCTTTTGCCAACAAATCCTAGAAGTACTTTAGAAACATCCTATTTAGCCTGGGAAATAAAATCTCTTACTCCATGACCTCCCTAGTAGAGGAAGGGCAAAAAGCCTGAAAGTCTACAGAGAAAAACATGTCCCAACCCAGCATCCCCACCCAGACTCTCCACTTAAACGCCAAACACAGTCCCTGAGGGCAGAGAAGATTAAGCAAGTTTAGGAATCCTAAAAGGGAAAATCTTGAAACCAGAGTTGGTCTCTAATCAAAGAAAAGGCAGAGTGTTCTATAAGAAATGTGTGAAACCATCTTTTAAAAAGTCCTGAAAACTGGGGGGTGGAAGGGTGAGGAAAATAAATAAACCATTACAGCTTTTTTTTTTTTTTAACAGTTAAGAAAAATGATGTGGTTGCCAAAAATCACTCATAACACATCAAGGAAAAACAACTATTCTGCAATTCTGACATAGGTATTTTTATAGAAACTATTATCAAGTTAGGCTCTATTACCATAATGGTATGGTCTACCCTACAAGGGCACAGTCAAGGATTTGGGCAACAGAAGAGCAACATTTTAACATGCACCCTTAACACATAACGTATATCTCAAAATATAATGGCAAGTATGGAAAAGATACACGGAATTTCATGTTTGCACATGATTTTCAACAGAGACATTACCAGAAATGTCTTTGGGTATTCTCAAATTAGACACGCGAACCCCCACTCCAGCCTTCTTAAAGAATAAACACAACTTTGAGAGAAATAAACACCTTGGTTCTATTTTTAACCTTACCAACATAACTATACTAAGACAGCAACTGGATTTTTACACCCACCCTGATTCCTTTCAACATTTCCAATAGCTTCTCTAGAATCTATCTAGGAAATACATTATTAACACCAAATTGGTGAAGAAACATACTATTGTAATCAGTGGTAAAATATGTACGGTAAACCCTCCTACCTATGCAGTGGAACCTCTTTTTCAGAGGTGATCTTGAAACAGCCATATTAACCCCTCATGAGATGGCTCAGTTACTTCAGTCATGTTTGACTCATTGCGACCCTATGGACTATCCTGCCCTACTTAAATATAAACAAAAAGGTCTCACAGACTTATCTCAAAAGACAGGTACTCCTAATCAAATAGTTGGGAAAGGAAGATACTTTTCACAAAAACCACATTATCTTTCAAACTGCAGAAATATGTATTTCTATGACATCAGTTATTTGTCAGTTTAAATGACATCAGTTTGGGGTAGTTACTGCACCATGCTACTAAGCAGCAATCAAGAGCTGGGAAACAGTGTTCCCACTGTGCTCAGCAGTAGCCAGAAATACACTGATGTATTTAAAGTATTCAGTCATAAGTTTGAGAAAGTTATGAAACAGTCCAAAATCGCCACTTAAGCCACTTTAAATTCAAAAGGCCTATACAAACTCAAAAGGTCTATACAAACCCTATCTTTTTCTTCTATTACATTTTACATTAAACACACATATATCAGATTGATTTAAGTGGTATAAAATAAAAACCTGGGGCTTCCCTGGTGGTCCAGTGGGTAAAGACACCGTCTTGCAGTGCAAGGTGCACCAGTTCGATCCCCAGCCTGGGAAGATCCCACATGCCATGGAGCGACTGGACCGATGTGTCCAACTACCAAGCCAGCACTTTGGAGCACATGCGCCCAGAGCCAGTGCTCTGCAGTGACAGAGGTCACTGCGATGGGAGGCCTACACAGGCCAAAGAACAAATACGGAAATAAATGAAATACCAACAGAAGTGGCCAAAAAAAAAAAATTATATATATATATATATATATATATATATAAAAAGACCTGACAACAACAACAAAAATAATGCTCCTGGATATGAAGTTCCTTAGGAGATAGCACTGATCTATTATGAGTAAACTTATAGTGCCATAAATTTAAAACCAAAATTTCATGACAGCTTAATACTGTATATACATTACATAACAATAAATGATACAAAAGTTCATTAATTCATATTTGTTTAGAAGATACAGATGGTTCTTCTTTTTTTATGTGCCTCAAATTATTACAATGGCAGAGTCTATCCTTTCTGTGATTCCACGATTTCCCCACTCCCTTTAAAACAAACATACACACATACTAGAATAGGGGAGAAAAAACACAATGCATCATTCAACTCACATTCTTGTAAGAATTAGTTCTTAAACTCCAATTGTATAATGAAAGTTAAGCAAGGTACACACCACCTTTTAACTATCTATCTCTCTTTAATTCCACTGTACCTGTCCTACAATAAATGCAGTCACACAAAGATTAGATTGTTTTTGTTGGCCCACAATTTTAACTGGTATCAAATTCTTAAAGTGTGACTTATATAGAGAAGAAGCAACAAATTTAACAATTATATGAGCTTCCAGTCATATATTCTCTAAGACACTTAACAAAAATGTCCTTTATAAAATTTTTAGAACTGCACACACACACACACACACACACACACACACAGAGTGTTACTTAAGAGTACCAGAAGAGAAAAATGTAAACTAGAGTCTGGGTACATGTGCATAGTAAATTCTAAAACTTTTCGAGGAAGAGATAAAAGAGAGACATTCTTTAAAACTGCAAATTTAAATCGGATGTGACAATATAAATTTCATTTGTATAGCATTTTACAGTTTTGAAAGTAATTTCCCAAACTTTACCTTTAATTCACACAATCCTACATCTTAGGGAAGGCAAGAATTACCTCCTCAGAGGGACAGCTGGTAATGTTAGTACAAAAGACCTCTATTTTCCCATTCTTAGTTTATTGCTATTTTCATGATGCCAGCCTCTCTTAAGACAAATATTTGTAAAGAATCAAAACTAAAAATGTACATGTTCTTAAAAATAAATAAATCTTAGTGAAGAATCTAAAACACTCTCCTATTTCTAGCTTCTCCAGTTTAATTGTACTAAGACAACAAGTGGGTTTTTAAATAGACTACAAGAGGGGGGAAAAGAGCTCTGTGGTGTAATTTCTGTATCTTCAATAAGATTAAAATAAAAACACAGGGAATGCTAGCCTTATAGGAACTATACAAGACAGGCCACTTTAAAGGACATACAACCTTTATTAAGTGTAAATTCATCATTTCAGTATTTTCAAGAAAGAAATAAGATACCGCATATTAAAATGATGTCAGTATTTCAAATAAGGACAATTAATCCTTTATAACAATCAAAATTCTAAGGGGTGGGATGGAGAGGGGGAAGGGGGGAGGTTCGGGGAGGGGGAACATGTATACCTATGGTAGATTTGGGTCAATGAGTGGCAGTAAACAATAAAACCCTGTAAAAAGAAATAATACTAATAAATAAAATTTGTATATTAAAAAAACAATCAAAATTCTAACTCAAGTCCTTCAAAAACAATACAAACTGTGCCTCAAGGTAGATTTCTCTAAAACAGACCAATGAATAAACACTAAATCTCAAGTTTCATTACCTTACTTCTGGGAAACCATTCGTGTTTTTCTTCATATGTATCAAAAGAATGTAAGGAGGGGCAAAAAAATCAATCTTTCTAGAAAAGAAGCTTCAGATGTGCTTTTTTTCCAATTAAATATGTATTCGTTCATCTTCACCATACTGTGCGATACTGGTGATCATCTCTGGCTCTTTTTAGTCATCTCCCATTCTACAGAGGACAGAATAAGTCTCACATCTTTCCTCAAATGAATAGATTGTTCTGCCTCATTTCTGACAAATCGCAGGAAGTCACACTCTGCCATTAGGGCAATAAGCCTGTATTTTCAACATTAGAATCAAAGCAAAGAGACTAGAAAAAAAGTGACATAATTCAGACAAGGATTCCAAGGTTCATGTTATCAGGAACATAAACTACAGAGGCCTTCAAGAAGTGGAAACAGCAAGAGTTACCTCCTCAGAGGGACAGCTGGTAATGTTAGTACAAAAGACCTCTATTTTCCCATTCTTAGTTTATTGCTATTTTCATGATGCCAGCCTCTCTTAAGACAAATATTTGTAAAGAATCAAAACTAAAAATGTACATGTTCTTAAAAATAAATAAATCTTAGTGAAGAATCTAAAACACTCTCCTATTTCTAGCTTCTCCAGTTTAATTGTACTAAGACAACAAGTGGGTTTTTAAATAGACTACAAGAGGGGGGAAAAGAGCTCTGTGGTGTAATTTCTGTATCTTCAATAAGATTAAAATAAAAACACAGGGAATGCTAGCCTTATAGGAACTATACAAGACAGGCCACTTTAAAGGACATACAACCTTTATTAAGTGTAAATTCATCATTTCAGTATTTTCAAGAAAGAAATAAGATACCGCATATTAAAATGATGTCAGTATTTCAAATAAGGACAATTAATCCTTTATAACAATCAAAATTCTAAGGGGTGGGATGGAGAGGGGGAAGGGGGGAGGTTCGGGGAGGGGGAACATGTATACCTATGGTAGATTTGGGTCAATGAGTGGCAGTAAACAATAAAACCCTGTAAAAAGAAATAATACTAATAAATAAAATTTGTATATTAAAAAAACAATCAAAATTCTAACTCAAGTCCTTCAAAAACAATACAAACTGTGCCTCAAGGTAGATTTCTCTAAAACAGACCAATGAATAAACACTAAATCTCAAGTTTCATTACCTTACTTCTGGGAAACCATTCGTGTTTTTCTTCATATGTATCAAAAGAATGTAAGGAGGGGCAAAAAAATCAATCTTTCTAGAAAAGAAGCTTCAGATGTGCTTTTTTTCCAATTAAATATGTATTCGTTCATCTTCACCATACTGTGCGATACTGGTGATCATCTCTGGCTCTTTTTAGTCATCTCCCATTCTACAGAGGACAGAATAAGTCTCACATCTTTCCTCAAATGAATAGATTGTTCTGCCTCATTTCTGACAAATCGCAGGAAGTCACACTCTGCCATTAGGGCAATAAGCCTGTATTTTCAACATTAGAATCAAAGCAAAGAGACTAGAAAAAAAGTGACATAATTCAGACAAGGATTCCAAGGTTCATGTTATCAGGAACATAAACTACAGAGGCCTTCAAGAAGTGGAAACAGCAAGAGTTATGACTTGCTTTAAAGAACTAAATATTCCAAGTTGAAATTTAAAATTCCAAACACATACAAACAGCATATACATACATCTTTTTTTTTTTTTAACCTTTATTTTACTTTTAACTTTTATAGAGTTTTGTTGTTTACAGATATGTATGTTCTCAGATTAGTTATATGTATATCCCCCCCTTCCCTCCCCTGCCGACCATCACACAGCGCCCCTGAAGGACATACATCTTTAAAGATCAGATTAAAATAAACATCAGATTAAAATGCTAAAGAGAAAAAAATGTTTTTTTCAATTAAATTCAAATAAGAGGGAAAGTTTTAATTCAAAGAATTTCAGTAAAAAGGTAGAATTGTTGTTAATGATGTCAAACATGGAGGGCAAACTAATATGTGTCACTATATAGTCCAAGACATACTTAATATTAAAGTCTCTTGACTAATCAGCAGAAAAGGTATTATATATTAGATATCACCCAAAAATAAAAATCCAATAAATACTAAGTGTAACTATTAAAAAAAAAAAAAATCTGCAGAAATAGACATACAATTAGGCCACTGCAGAGCTTCCAATAATTTTCTTGTGAACCTATAAAAGCACTGCTGAGGTTCTTTACTTATGACAAAAAGGGTAAAGGGAAAAACAGTAGTGCCTTTCCTAATTAAAAAAAAAAAAAAAGAGAGATAGCATAATTCAGTTAATTCCATACCCAAAAGCAAACTACAATTCTGATACCAGAAACTCCTTTTTTTTCTTTTGGCCTTGAGGCTTGTGGGATCTTAGTTCCCCAACCAGTGACTGAACCTAAGTCCCAACAGTGAAAGAAGGTGATCATCTCTGGCTCTTTTAGTCATCTCCCATTCTACAGAGGACAGAATAAGTCTCACATCTTTCCTCAAATGAATAGATTGTTCTGCCTCATTTCTGACAAATCGCAGGAAGTCACACTCTGCCATTAGGGCAATAAGCCTGTATTTTCAACATTAGAATCAAAGCAAAGAGACTAGAAAAAAAGTGACATAATTCAGACAAGGATTCCAAGGTTCATGTTATCAGGAACATAAACTACAGAGGCCTTCAAGAAGTGGAAACAGCAAGAGTTATGACTTGCTTTAAAGAACTAAATATTCCAAGTTGAAATTTAAAATTCCAAACACATACAAACAGCATATACATACATCTTTTTTTTTTTTTAACCTTTATTTTACTTTTAACTTTTATAGAGTTTTGTTGTTTACAGATATGTATGTTCTCAGATTAGTTATATGTATATCCCCCCCTTCCCTCCCCTGCCGACCATCACACAGCGCCCCTGAAGGACATACATCTTTAAAGATCAGATTAAAATAAACATCAGATTAAAATGCTAAAGAGAAAAAAATGTTTTTTTCAATTAAATTCAAATAAGAGGGAAAGTTTTAATTCAAAGAATTTCAGTAAAAAGGTAGAATTGTTGTTAATGATGTCAAACATGGAGGGCAAACTAATATGTGTCACTATATAGTCCAAGACATACTTAATATTAAAGTCTCTTGACTAATCAGCAGAAAAGGTATTATATATTAGATATCACCCAAAAATAAAAATCCAATAAATACTAAGTGTAACTATTAAAAAAAAAAAAAATCTGCAGAAATAGACATACAATTAGGCCACTGCAGAGCTTCCAATAATTTTCTTGTGAACCTATAAAAGCACTGCTGAGGTTCTTTACTTATGACAAAAAGGGTAAAGGGAAAAACAGTAGTGCCTTTCCTAATTAAAAAAAAAAAAAAAGAGAGATAGCATAATTCAGTTAATTCCATACCCAAAAGCAAACTACAATTCTGATACCAGAAACTCCTTTTTTTTCTTTTGGCCTTGAGGCTTGTGGGATCTTAGTTCCCCAACCAGTGACTGAACCTAAGTCCCAACAGTGAAAGAGGTAAGCCCTAACTACTGAACTGTCAGGAAATTCCCCAGAAACTCCTCTTCTGAAAAGGATTTCAAGTAATAAATACAAAGTCTGTGAAAGGTTTTAAAATAATAAACATGAGGTCCCAGACACACTATGAATAGCAACATTAACTTCCAAAGGGATGATTTCTAATAGGAATGCAATCTCCCTTTTTTCGAAGGGTAGGCAGATTAAATTTACTATGAAAGAAGTATGCTGAATCTGGAAATTTGGGGTTTCAGTCCATCCCCAATCAGTATGCATAGAACTGGCAAGAGATTTGTTTCCTTACGCATTCTAATGGAATGTCAAGCGTCCCAATCCACTACTTAACTTTTTCGTGACTAGATAAATAATGTACAAATAGATACAACAGATATGGGACACACTGTCAGTGTGTAAATTAAATATGTGAACACAGACTTTCCTGCTGGTCCAGTGGTTAAGACTATGCACTCCCAATACACGGGGCCAGGGCTCTATCCCTGGTTAGAGTACTAGATCCCACACACCATAACTAAGACTCCATGCAGCAGAATAAACAAACATTTTTAAATAAATAAATATGTGAACAAGGTATTTCTTCAAGATGGTAAAACTTCATGGCCCTATTTTGATTTGGCCACCTCAGTCCCCTAGAATGCGGTCCCTCTGAACTTGTTCAATCAACAAAATGAAGTTGTTGCATCAGGCTAACCAGGTTACTGTACAAGGAACAGTTCCCCTTAAAATGCCTCCTACAGTAACAGCGTTCTAAGCCCTGAAGCTAACTCTTACACAAAAACTTGCAGAATTCCGTTTTCACATATTTAAATGAGAAAGAGTGCTCAAATTTAGAATGTTTACTATTTATTAATGCACTGATAGAGAAGGAGGGAAACAGAGGGAAAACCATTATACGAGATGCATGCACACATAAAGATACAAAAAAATCTCAGATAGTGCGTATAACTAGAGAAGCATTATTACAGGAGGTTGCTGCTTTCTCACAGAGGGGGCGGCATTTAGGCTGAAGCACTCTGAAAAAAGCAATCTACCTGGTACCTAAACGCAAGAACATATATGCAAAGACCCTAAGGCAGAAATGAGTCTGGTGAATGTTTAGGGGCAAGTACACAGAAGCAGCTGAGAAAATAACTCAGGCTTAGCCCTCGGGAACTTCAACTAGCTGGGGGAACAACAACAAAAACTGAAGTGACAAGCACAGTTAGTTAGCTTTCACTGCAGATCTGTAACAAGATTTGGAAAGAAGGAACACTACGGGCAGAGAAATGGTTAAGGATCTTGAAGGAAGAACAATGTTTAGATGAGGAAGAGCATGAAAAACAGTGCTACTAGCAGCAGGTGCAAGAGGGCACAGAAAATTTGTGAACCTGTACCTCATAGGAATAAATATAGCCAACAAACTTAGAAGAGCTCCTCTGTGTCCCAGGACTCAAATGCCTGAAAGGTTAACAGTGGATCCATCTGAAACTCTTCTTATATTCCCAAGTCTGTTTATAGCAAAAGAGGAGTAATGGAAATATGCTGAAGATGATGAAACTATCAATCCACATAAACCATAAATTGGTAATAAGGTGTAAGATAATATTCAAAGATTTCCTTTCTATAGTAACTTCTAAGGCAAGATCCACCTATAGAGTTTGCTACGGTCTTGTTTTGGTTTGGTTTGGTGGGGTTGCTACTGAAGTCATTTTTTATTGTACCGAATCCCACACACCATAACTAAGACTCCATGCAGCAGAATAAACAAACATTTTTAAATAAATAAATATGTGAACAAGGTATTTCTTCAAGATGGTAAAACTTCATGGCCCTATTTTGATTTGGCCACCTCAGTCCCCTAGAATGCGGTCCCTCTGAACTTGTTCAATCAACAAAATGAAGTTGTTGCATCAGGCTAACCAGGTTACTGTACAAGGAACAGTTCCCCTTAAAATGCCTCCTACAGTAACAGCGTTCTAAGCCCTGAAGCTAACTCTTACACAAAAACTTGCAGAATTCCGTTTTCACATATTTAAATGAGAAAGAGTGCTCAAATTTAGAATGTTTACTATTTATTAATGCACTGATAGAGAAGGAGGGAAACAGAGGGAAAACCATTATACGAGATGCATGCACACATAAAGATACAAAAAAATCTCAGATAGTGCGTATAACTAGAGAAGCATTATTACAGGAGGTTGCTGCTTTCTCACAGAGGGGGCGGCATTTAGGCTGAAGCACTCTGAAAAAAGCAATCTACCTGGTACCTAAACGCAAGAACATATATGCAAAGACCCTAAGGCAGAAATGAGTCTGGTGAATGTTTAGGGGCAAGTACACAGAAGCAGCTGAGAAAATAACTCAGGCTTAGCCCTCGGGAACTTCAACTAGCTGGGGGAACAACAACAAAAACTGAAGTGACAAGCACAGTTAGTTAGCTTTCACTGCAGATCTGTAACAAGATTTGGAAAGAAGGAACACTACGGGCAGAGAAATGGTTAAGGATCTTGAAGGAAGAACAATGTTTAGATGAGGAAGAGCATGAAAAACAGTGCTACTAGCAGCAGGTGCAAGAGGGCACAGAAAATTTGTGAACCTGTACCTCATAGGAATAAATATAGCCAACAAACTTAGAAGAGCTCCTCTGTGTCCCAGGACTCAAATGCCTGAAAGGTTAACAGTGGATCCATCTGAAACTCTTCTTATATTCCCAAGTCTGTTTATAGCAAAAGAGGAGTAATGGAAATATGCTGAAGATGATGAAACTATCAATCCACATAAACCATAAATTGGTAATAAGGTGTAAGATAATATTCAAAGATTTCCTTTCTATAGTAACTTCTAAGGCAAGATCCACCTATAGAGTTTGCTACGGTCTTGTTTTGGTTTGGTTTGGTGGGGGTTGGGGGAACGAGGTGCAGGGGGAAGGGAAGTTATCTGACTGCAAAGTCATTGTGTATCTGTATTTTGATTAGGGTCATGGTTACACAGGTGTATGCATTTGTCAAATTCACTGAACCTACACAGGGATAAATTTTTTCCCTAAAAAGTAACAAGTTCAAAAAAGAACTCAACTAAGAGAGGAAAAGTATAATCAACTAATACAATATGGAGCAGAACTAACATAATAAAAACATACATGGGCCTTCCCTGATGGTCCAGAGGTTAAAATTCTGCCTTGTAATACAGGGTTTGATTCCTGGTCGGGGAACTAAGAGCCCACGTGCCAGGGAGCAACTAAGCTCACATGCCACAACCTAAGAGCCCACATCCCACAGCTACTGAATCTGTGAGCTACAATGAGATAATCCACGAGCAGCAATGAAAGATTCCACATGACACAAGGAAGATCCTGCATGCCACAACTAAGACCCAATGCAGCCAAATAAACAAATATATTTTTAAAACATATACACACGCCTGAAACGAATATGTTGTATGTCAACCATATCCCAATTAAAAAAAGAAAACACAAACTATCTCCATAAAAATTTAACAGGTTACAATGAACATTTAAAAATTCATAAACTAGAGTACTTCATACAGGAATTAAATCACAAAACGTCTGCAATCTTCACAGTTAACCTCCAGACAACAGGGAATGTATTTTACTTTGTAGTCCCCCAAATAAAATGGATTCTAAGAAAACTTTAGGACAACCAAAGCAAGTAACGAAAAACACAGTATGAAGAGACACCAAACAAATAACAGCTTGTGTGAATCCATAAAGGGAGGTCCACTGAGAGCCGCTTCAGGAATTTATTTTAGGTGATTAGGATTGGGAAAAATATATACGGAAGCAAGTGTCAAGCAATCAAGGCAAGAAAGCCTAAATTTAAAAGTTGTGAGAACTCAGTGCTCACAAAAAACATCAAGCACACTCCATTTTATGCGTATGATCATTTCATAGAATGTAAGTGTCCTAACCTGAACTGAATTGTGAGCAGATAAAAAAGTATCACTTTAGTGATCACCCTCAATCAACACCAGATACAAATGAGGGGCTTTGCTCATGGGAATTCCATATATTGAATTGAACATTTTTGTCTGAATTTAAACCATGAATTGGGCTTCCCTGGTGGTTCAGTGCGTAAAGAGTTCACCTTGCAGTGCAAGGGGCGCCGGTTTGATCCCTGGCCTGGGAAAATCCCACATGCCGTGGAGCAGCTGGACTGGTGTGTCCAATTAGGAGCCAGCGCTGTGGAGCGCCTGCGCTCAGAGCCAATGCTCTTCAGCGAGAGAGGCCACTGCGATGGGAGGCCCACACGGGCCAAAACAATAAAGATGGATGAAAATAAATTTAAAAACCAATAAGAGAGGCCAAAATTAAAAACAACAACAACAACCATGAATTATAAACACAGTATTCAGGTCCTCAACAGTCTCTTGTCTTGACTGTTCCAACTGCCTCCTACTGTGGTTACATAATACACACACACCAACTAAGATTAATCTTCCTCAATTATGCCACATTCATGCTGGTGAAACTTCAATGGCTCCCTAAAGTCATTCCAAACACACTTCCAATGCGATTCAAGACCCACAATAGAGACCCACTCCAGCTCTTAAGCTTCATTTCCTTTTTTTTTTTCATTTATTTGCTTTCATCCTTCTTTATTTTGGGGAGGGGGCGGGTTGGGGAGGGAGGGGGGTGGGCGGGCCACTTCTATTGGTCTTTCATTTCTCTATTTTCATCCATCTTTGTTCTTTGGCTCCTGTGGGCCTCCCATCGTGGTGGCGTCTGTCGTCACAGAGCGCCGGCTCTGGGAGCACGCGGCGCGCCAGAGCTCCGGCTCGGTAACTGGACACGTCAGTCCAGCTGCTCCGCGGCATGTGGGATCTTCCCAGGCCAGGGATCAAACCGGCGCCCCTTGCACTGCAAGGCGGTGTCCTTACCCACTGGACCACTAGGAGAAGCCCTCACCCTTCTTTATTCTTTGGCCTGTATGGGCCTCCCACCACAGTGGCCTCTCTTGTTGCAGGGCACCAGCTCTGGGTGCATGCGCTCCAGAGTGCTGGCTCAGCAGTTGGACACACAGGTCCAGCCACTACACTGCACACGGGATCTTCCCAGGTCAGGGATCAAACTGGCACCCCTTGCATTACAAGGTGGACACTTTACCCACTGGACCACCAGGAAAGCCCAAGCTACATTTCTTATTTGTATCATACTTCACAAATACCCCCATCCTTCTAACAAAACTGGGAATTTTTTTTAACCAAGGACAGCCTGCATTTTGTCATTCTTTACCTTCTTCTAATTCTGAGATCCTCCCCAAATTTATGGTCAAAATAGAATAGATCAATTTCAAGGCCTGCTATCCCCCACTCACCATACAGCTTTCCCTCCTCTAACTCTCCAACTTTTAAACTATAAATCACATCTATAAAGAATTATACTGGGCTTCCCTAGTGGTCCAGTGGGTAGAGAGTCTGCCCTGCAGTTCAAGTGGCACCAGTTTGATCCCTGGCCCGGGAGGATCCCACATGCCGCAGAGTGGCTAGACCATTGTGTCCAACTACAAGCCAGTGCTCTGGAGTGCGTGCGCCCAGAGTCGGTACTCTACAACTAGAGGCCACTGCAATGGGAGGCCCACACAGGCCAAAGAATAAAGATGAATGAAAATAAATAAACAAAAAATCAATAAAAGAGGTCAAAATTAAAAGAAAAAAGATTTATACCAGGAATTACATTAAATTAATATCTATATAACTCTCTACATTTTACAAAGCCATTTCTTTCTTTTTTTTTTTTAATTTTTGGCGCTCCTTGCATCGCAAGGCGGACTCTTTACCCACTGGACCACCAGAGAAGCCCACAAAGCCATTTCTTATCTCCCATACCAACCAACAACCTCCTTAAAGGCAACAACTCTATTAGTCATAAAGATTCCTACAACATCTCTATCCTGAAGTAGAATATTTTCATTGAATTAGAATGTTTCACAATCTCCTAATATTCAAAAAACCCTCCAGTTATATTTCCATCTTAAAAAAGAAGCAAAATACAAGAGGGGTTTAAAGATAGAATTGCCAAGTATTTCAAAAGGAATATACTTTATCTATGGAAAAAAATAAACTTTTCCACAAAATTAAAACACCCATACACAGTGATCTGAAACTCTTCAATGTCTTTTAAAATCTGTGGTATAGAACTGGCAATGATTAAATTCTGTCCAACTAAAGCTTTATTTATAGTTACAAAATGTATTTCATTATATTATGCATCTATGGACATCGGACAGTACATGTGCATAAAAGACTGAAACAGACAACTCCAGTTTCAAAAATCCAGCCTCAGGCTTCCCTGGCTGCGTGGTGAAGAGTTCGCCTGCCACTGCAGGAGACAAAGGTTCAATCCCTGATCCAAGAAGATCCCACATGCTTCGGAACAACGAGGCCCGTGAGCCACGACTATGGAACCTGTGCTCTAGAGCCTCAGAGCCGCAACTATGGAGCCCATGTGCCACAACTTTTGAAGCCCGTGTGCCCTAGAGCCCAAGTTCCACAACAAAAGAAGTCACCACAACGAGAAGCCTGCTCGCCTCAACTAGAGAGTAGCCCCCACTCTTTGCACCTAAAGAGCCTGCAGCAGCAATGAAAACCCAGAATAGCCAAAAATAAATTAATTTTAAAAAATTAAAAATCCAGCCTCTCACAATGTCAGACATACTAGTTTCCGGCTTGGTCTGTGACAACAGAGAATGAAGGTATTTGTACTTGTGAGAACTCTAATCTGTTTACATTTTACCAAAAATGGAAGCTGTTTTTAATATACAGTTTCTTCCTTTTAGAACTGTAGAAAGATCTTAAATTTGAGCACAGTTAAGACAGCCAACATATATCTATTAAATAAAGTCTTAAGATTCCCAAATGTGGAAGTAAAATTATGTGTTTTAGGTTGACCTGAAAGCCTCCTTGTTTGTTGAACTAATCTACACTTGACTCCAATGTCAAATTAACCTTGCCATTTGGAGTACTAAAGTGAAAAACGTTTTGTTTTCTTTTTTTTTTTTGGCTGCACTGCTAAGCATGTAGGTCTTAGTTCCTCAACCAGGGATAGAACTCATGCTCCCTGCAGTGAAAGCCCAGAGCCTTAAGCAGTGAGAGAAGTTCCATATACATTTAACTTTTAAACAAATCATTCTGATCTTTATCTTGACTGGTGTACTTAGAAGACTACTTCCCAAAAGAAGTCAAAAAAAGAAGAGCCTGGTCGGTGGCAGTAACAAAACCACCCCTTTGCCTAACGATTCTTAAATATTGATGAAGAGTGCAGTGCAGGAAAAGGAAGACTGTTAGCTCCAGCCATAACAGTGCTTTCTGCTACGAGGCACCCTTCTAGCAGAGGTGGGCTTGCTTTGCTGCCACCTGACACTAGTCTACTCAGCCACCGGGAATACACAGGTCAACACGTGTGAAGTATCACTGACTCAATGACACAACCATGTGTGGCCATCATTGACTCAACAGTTTCCAGACTAACAAACACAGAAAGAAACTGACCAAAAATCGCTTTTTTAAAATCTTTTTTACAAAGCCTAAATATAGGGGAATAGAACTTAAAAAAAAATCAGAGGAAGACTGGTTACAGAAAGGCAAACAACTTTTTTTAAACCAAAATGATTTTAGTATGCTTGCATCTGAAGGTGGTTTATAGAGAAATACACCCCCACTGAAACAAGGGGAAAAAACCAAGCTCCATTCTGTCCGTTAACTGGAGTCTGTCACCTTTCTAAAGTGAGGAGGGGACAGTCTAACAATCTAAATTTAACTCATGAAAATTCTCTGTTCTCACCTCTGAAAAACTCAAGTATTTCCAACATCCTCATCAATGGTTGGCTTCTCAGGTAGCTCAGTGGTAAAGAACCCACCTACCAGTGCAGGAGACTTGGATTTGATCAGGAAGACTCCCTGGAAAAGGAAATGCCAACCCACTCCAGTATTTTTGCCTGGGAAATCCGTGGAGAGAGAAGCCTGGCTACACAGTCCTAGCGGTTGCAAACAGTAGGACACAACTTACCAGCTAAACAAGAACAACAAAAAAATGCATCCATTTGCTACAGTGCCTGGGGGCCAAAAGAGTCGGGACTAAACAGTCAACTATTACTCCAGGTACCCAAGTGCATCTCACAGTATCTGTCTACTCAAGCAGTAAGTTCTGAGACTCTGTAAGAGAGCACAGCTTCAAAGAATACACATCCTACCCCACACACACAGCCAAGAAGGAAAAAAAGAAGAAAAATTAATAACCCGTGTATGTATTCCATAACTATAAAAGTCACTGAATATTCACTGGAAGGACTGATGCTGAAGATGAAGTTCCAATACCGCCTAATGTGAAGAGACGATTCACTGGAAAAGGCTCTGATGCTGGGAAAAATAGATGGCAGAAGGAGAAAGGGAACGACAGATGACAAGATAGTTGGAAGGCATCACCGACTCAATGGACCGAGTTTGAGCAAGCTCCAGGAGATGGTGAAGGACAGGGAAGCTTAGTATGTTGCAGTCCATGGAATCACAGTCAGACACCACTGAGTGACTGAACTGAACTGATACAAGCCACCTGCTTCATACCAGTCAAAAAGGTCAGGAGACCTCAACCCATAGCTGCAACGATGCTACTCCATTTACTTAGACCCACAAGGTACAATTTATTCTTTGCCAGAAGCCCCAGGACTATTTGTAACGTGCACTTTATTCAGTCCTCTAAAGGGATTCTATGTGCATTTTTTTTACATATTCTGACCACAAAACTGAAAAATAATGAAAAATCTGACAAAGAACTCTCAAAATTCAAGGTCAATTATCATGTAGTCATTAGGTGTGAAAAAAACAACTTAAATTTACACATGTCAACAAGCATTCTTTAAGTAAGAATGTTAATTACAGATTTTTTAAAAATACCAAAACTAGTCCTGATTTTATGTAAAGCATGCACAAACCCTAAGCGGCAACGGAAGAGTAAATCTATGCTTTCCAAACTTTTTTTTTCGCTTAACATCTCAACTCTAGACTCAAGTATTAACTTTTAAAGTCACCTGTTCTCAACAGGCATAGGATTTGGAAAGGCATATTAAACAGAATAAGATGTGTACCACTCATTAGCCCAAAGATTATTTTGATTTTTCTATCAAGTCTGAAGTGCTGAATTCTAACATCTTACTAATTTTCAAACACTGCTGGAATCACATGTAACCATTAAGAAGCAAGCCATCCCGACAACGCGTGTGTCTAACATTTATTTAGCCAGTTCCTGAATAATCGTAATACAAGTGTGCTTCAAAGCAGGAGCGCCCCATGAATCAGCTAACCCTAAACTACTATATACGTTCAGGCTGTTCTTCTAGGCGCTGGGCTAAGTTCCAAAATAGTCTGTGTATTACAAGCACTTATTCAGTAAGAGAAGTAAGAATAAATCAGTCCTAAATAAGAGACAACTGCCCATGATTAATCAGAAAGACATGAAAAAATTTTTTTTAGAAGTCAATGCTCCTCAGGGAGCTCCCTGGTGGCCTAATGGTTAGGATTCCGGGCTTTCACTACTCAGGCCCAGGTTCTATCCTTAGGGAGGCAACTGAGATCCTGCATGAAGCGTGGGGTGGCCAGAAAGAAAGAAGAAAAAAGAAAAGGCCGATTCTCCATATATTCATTCCCAACTAGGCCTCAAACCTTTCTGAAATCAAATCAAATTCTCTCCCCGTCTAAGCGAGCGTCCGCTCAGGTGTCCAGGTATGAACTGCCCCCCCACCCGAGTCACTGCTCCTGCCCTTCCCTCTCGGTACCAGGGTGGGTCGGCCCCAGTAACACAGTCGCAGTCTCGTCTCACGCTCCACAACTACCCCGTTGTCAGAGTCAGGCCTCAGAGTGCTGCCGTCTGTTTTGCCTTTTTTTAAGTATTAACACGTGGGGGTCACGGAAGGGATCCCTGTTCAGGAAACCCTGCACGTGGGGGCTGAGCGGGGAAGGGACCCAGGAAGTTAATGGATAGCAGGGAGGGTCCCGCACGCTCAGGATCCCCCAACTCAGCACCCAACTTGAGGGAAAGGTGGCGAACCACCCCCAACCGGGTCCCCTTCCTTCCCCCTCCGGGACCCACCTCCTAGGCCAGTGCCCTCTCCCGGCGCCCTGGTCCCGGCTCCAGCCCCCCGAGCTGGAATGCAGACCGAGGGGAGGCATCTGGGCCTGGCCTCCCGGCGGCCTTCCTCCCCCGGCCGGGCGGGAGCGGACCCAGGAAGCCGCGCCCGGTGCTCGGGGGCGGGGAGCCTAGGCCGCGCCTCCCACCCCGGCGGTCCTAGGCCTCGGCCCGCCCGAGGCGGGGCCCGGGGTCGGGCGGCGGGCTGGGCGCCGGCTCACCCACCTGGGTTGCCAGTCATTCCAGCTCCGCGGGTACTTGGTGCCGCCGCCGCCGCTGCTCAGCCGAGACCCCGGGGCTCTGCGGCTCATTACCTTCCCCGACACGACATGGCCAAGCGCCGCCGCCCGAAGAAGCGCGAGTCACCGCCTGAACCGGCCGCCGCCGACACTCCGCTCCGGCCCGGGGCTGAGGAGGAAGCCGAGCTGAAGGAGGAGGCGAAGGGCGGGGGAGGCGGACGGCCGTTCCGGGTTCCGCCTGAGCCCGCAGCGCAGGACGAGGAGGCGGGAGCCGCGCGGCGAGAGGGAGGCGGAGGAAGGGGAGGCGACTTCTCTTGCAGGGCCGTGCGCGGCCCGCGACGCCCGGGCCCAGGAGGAGGAGGACACCGAGCAGGAGGCGGTGGCGGACGCTCCTCACGCTCACACAGCCACGACTTCCCCGCCTCCTGACTCCGCCCACCGCGCTGCCGCTGCCGCACGGCATGCTGGGAGCGAGGGGCGGTGCCGGCGCCGGCCGGGCCAGGGTAGAGGGGCGGGCCCGGGGCCGAGGGGCGTGGCCTGGGGCGGGGTCTCCGCGGCGAGCGGACGGTCCTCCCGCGCCCTGCGCTCTACGCTCCCGGGACCGCGCGGAGGTCCGGCCCCGCCGCAGAGGATCACGGGTGAGGGGATCTCCGCCACCAGCCCCACACGCACACCCTCCCACAGACACCCGGGAAAGCACCTGACCCCCTGAGGGCCGGACAGTCAGGTGTAAACCGGCAACCAATCAAGAACCTGGAGTGTCCTGGGGGACGGGGGCGGGGTTTGGGGGAGGCACGCGCGCGAGAGCGGACACACACATACACAGACTCTGGCGTGCCATGGGGTTCATCTGTGTCCACGTTCCTCACCTTCTACGGTAAAAAGTGGAAATTTTTAAAAAGCGGGTTAATCTTCATCTACCCAGCCTCTACCTGAAATGACACCTTGACCATTTCTTCACATTGAAAAAGACTAAACAGAAAAAGCGGACTATCACGAGCACCAATCCCAATCCCCTGCAACGTGAAATATGCTCTGAAATCTGACCGTAACGCTTACTCACCTTCCCCGCCAAAAAGAGACTGGAAAGGAGGACAAACCTGAGCATCCTCTCCCCCATTGTGACAGTTCTCCGAAAATCTAAAGTAAACCATCTGATACGCAATGTGAATGCCATGTACAATGAGAAATTCAGCAGGGCGCACATGAAACAGGCAACAGGAATTAGTTTGGGAGGATATTCAAATGGATCTTACCCTTGTCTTCACAGAGGGTCTTAACCTATTTTTATGCTACAGGAAGAAAGTCTTAATATATTGCCCGTGGGATTAAAAATGGTTATCAAACATGCTTGAGATTATGAGGTATTAATCATCCCCTTTCAAACTTTGGCCCCTTGCATATGCCCACCGACTCCTCACAAAGGTGTGATCCTGCCAGTTTCAGAAGTTGGAATATTAGATTTTCAAAGTCACTGCCCCCACACACGCACTCCACCCATCCAGAAAAAAAGAAACTCCTCTGAACTGGGGCTATTTGACTCAACTCAGAAATCCCCAGTAGGTCCAAGTGTGGTCACCCACATGTGTAAAACAAAAATAATTTTTTTACAATAAAATACCTGAAGAGAAATACACCTGGGGCTTCCCCTGGAGGTCCAGTGGGTAAGGACACCGCCTTGCAGTGCAAGGGGTGCCGGTTCGACCCCTGGCCTGGGAAGATCCCACGTGCCCTTGGAGCAGCTGGACCGATGTGTCCAATTACAGAGCCGGAGCTCTGGAGCGCATGCGCCCAGAGCCGGTGCTCTGCAACAACAGAGGCCACCGCGATGGGAGGCCCACAGGAGCCAAGGAACAAAGACAGATGAAAACAGACAAATGAAAGACCAATACAAGTGGCCTGCTTGCTCCCCTCCCTCCCCAACCCAACCCCCGCCCAAAAATAAATAAATACATAAATCTTAAAAAAAAAAAAAAGAAAGAAAGAAATACACCTGAAAATTTGCCCTAGGTTCCCCCGCATACTTGCTTGAGGAAGGATTCCACCAGATGGAAAAGGGGCTCTACTCAACCTCTGTTCTCAAGGAAATCTGGAAGTCAGAGTCAGAGAGATAATCTATTCAATATAATTAGAAATAGCTGAAATTGATATGTTTGCTCAATCTTCCCTCTCTCCACCATCTGCAAGCCTGTGTTGCAGTCTGACTAAAAAGGTCCCCTCCCTCAAAGCCTTTTCTTAGTTATGTTTTGAGGATTTCTTGGACCTGTTTTCCTCAGATTCTTGTCTCTGTGCTCCAGGTAAGCTAATGCTCTCCTCCTCTTTGGGACTCTCAGACCCATGAGCTCATGGCTGATGTAGCCAATTAATCATGTTGACTTCCTTCAACAGTTGATTGCAACAGTGGTGCAGAGACCAAAGTATGTCAATCATTCATACTACAAAATGATTTCCAAAGAGGTATCAAAACCTTAGACCCTGGAGAAAAAATTTCAGGGGTCCTTTAAGCTTTTCAAATTACATCAGCCAAGTAATTCAGGGAAGGGCTCTGGGATCAAATTCCATCTCCATATAAAAGCTCGGGGGCAGGGGTGGGGGTGGGGAGGTGGGAGGGTAGGCAGGCTGAGGGAGTTGGAGCAAAACTCCTGACTCTCAGAGTGCCCCAGGTTCTCATCTGTATAATGGAGATGATAATAGTAGCCCTGAGCTCTTCAGGATGTTGAGAGGATTAGAGCAATCTTGCATGTAAAGTGCCTGCCACTTGGTAAGCAATAAAAAAAGTTAGATAAAAAGCAGATCCTCCACTCCTCTGAAGCACATGGCTATCTGGGTAATATATGACCAATGAAGAATGAGAAAAAAAACGTAGCTGACAGGGGTTGTGCCAATTGCTCAAACAATTGCTTCTTGTTTATCATATTTTCCCTACTTCTTTCATAGAAATGATTAACCCTCAAACACACTGTTGGTACAGAGGAGGTGTAAGGACACGGAAGGTGGGTGAGTGTCATTTGGCTGCAACTTCATGGAAAGCAATTTCAGAGTGTGTCTCCAAAGACTTAAAATTAATACCCTTTCCCTCTAGGAGATCCCTGTCCTAGGAATCTATCTAGGACATGTTCCACACTGAAATGTTCCACCCTGCAGACAAAGTGAGTTTCTTCAAATAAAAATCAGATCATGTGCCCATCCTGCTTAAAACGCAACAATGGCTTCCCATTTTCTGGATAAAATCTAGACTCATCATTACTAAAAGCCTGTAAAAACAGGCTTCTCCTGTACTGCCCCCCCACCCCCCACCCCCAGGCAGCTCATACCCATAAACGGGATCCTAATAATGGCTCTAAATTTCATCTTCATAGTAAAATCCTCTCACCTAGGCTGTACCCCAATTAAAAAATCAGGATCTCTAAATGTAGGCTCAGGCATTAATATCTTGAAGACTTCCCCAGGAGAGTCTAACATGCACACAAGATTCCTTTTCAGATTTGGGAACTCTCCTCCTCTGGGACTCTCAGACCCATGAGCTCATGGCTGATGTAGCCAATTAATCATGTTGACTTCCTTCAACAGTTGATTGCAACAGTGGTGCAGAGACCAAAGTATGTCAATCATTCATACTACAAAATGATTTCCAAAGAGGTATCAAAACCTTAGACCCTGGAGAAAAAATTTCAGGGGTCCTTTAAGCTTTTCAAATTACATCAGCCAAGTAATTCAGGGAAGGGCTCTGGGATCAAATTCCATCTCCATATAAAAGCTCGGGGGCAGGGGTGGGGGTGGGGGGAGGTGGGAGGGTAGGCAGGCTGAGGGAGTTGGAGCAAAACTCCTGACTCAGAGTGCCCCAGGTTCTCATCTGTATAATGGAGATGATAATAGTAGCCCTGAGCTCTTCAGGATGTTGAGAGGATTAGAGCAATCTTGCATGTAAAGTGCCTGCCACTTGGTAAGCAATAAAAAAAGTTAGATAAAAAGCAGATCCTCCACTCCTCTGAAGCACATGGCTATCTGGGTAATATATGACCAATGAAGAATGAGAAAAAAAACGTAGCTGACAGGGGTTGTGCCAATTGCTCAAACAATTGCTTCTTGTTTATCATATTTTCCCTACTTCTTTCATAGAAATGATTAACCCTCAAACACACTGTTGGTACAGAGGAGGTGTAAGGACACGGAAGGTGGGTGAGTGTCATTTGGCTGCAACTTCATGGAAAGCAATTTCAGAGTGTGTCTCCAAAGACTTAAAATTAATACCCTTTCCCTCTAGGAGATCCCTGTCCTAGGAATCTATCTAGGACATGTTCCACACTGAAATGTTCCACCCTGCAGACAAAGTGAGTTTCTTCAAATAAAAATCAGATCATGTGCCCATCCTGCTTAAAACGCAACAATGGCTTCCCATTTTCTGGATAAAATCTAGACTCATCATTACTAAAAGCCTGTAAAAACAGGCTTCTCCTGCACTGCCCCCCCACCCCCCACCCCCAGGCAGCTCATACCCATAAACGGGATCCTAATAATGGCTCTAAATTTCATCTTCATAGTAAAATCCTCTCACCTAGGCTGTACCCCAATTAAAAAATCAGGATCTCTAAATGTAGGCTCAGGCATTAATATCTTGAAGACTTCCCCAGGAGAGTCTAACATGCACACAAGATTAAGAAACACCGTTTTTGAGCACCTAAGTACTGAAAAAATTATTCGGGACTGTACCCTCCATCCTTACTTCCCAATATATGTTGGCTATAAAGACAATTCTAAATCACTGGGAAAAAAGAATGAAAAGCCCCGATTTTCCCACGATGACTACTTGGATACTTAAAAATATATACATATCAAATAGAATCAATGCTCAAAACTTTCCAAAAAGTTTTCCTACTTCTTTTGGTGGTTTTGCTTCACGGGTTCCATTAGCACTTTTTCATTCCACTCCAATCATAGAGACAGAATTTCTGTTCCTAAAACACACTGAGCCTCTCCAACCCCCATGGTTTTTTGTACTCTATCTTTTCCGCCTGAAATGCTTTTCTTGCCTTTGCTCTGGAGAGGGTAGGGACTAGGGTAAAGAGTGGAGTGCCTCTGGTGCCCAATTTAAGGAGGTACTCACTTTTGAGGTTGTCTAACTGCCAGCCCTGCCTTTGCACCAACCTGCAAGTGAGTGCCTCCTTAAATTAGGGCCTCTAAGGCACGTCATCTGTCTCACCTTAGTCCTGACTCTGTTTTTGGCCATATCAATTGTTTTGAGAGGTTTTCACTGAACTCCCTCCTCAAAAAAGCCGGCCATTGCCCATTCTAGGTGTGTTCTATCCACACCACACACCCTATTTCTGTCCTTGGTTACACCCATAGCCATCTGTGAACATTGGGTTTCTTTACATATGTATTACCTGTCTCACCCTTAGTATACCAAACTCTGTGAGATTCAGAGGTCTCATCTCTACCCCTTTCATCCCAAGCACATAGCACATCTCGCAACAATGGCTTCCCATTTTCTGGATAAAATCTAGACTCATCATTACTAAAAGCCTGTAAAAACAGGCTTCTCCTGCACTGCCCCCACCCCCATCCCCAGGCAGCTCATACCCATAAACGGGATCCTAATAATGGCTCTAAATTTCATCTTCATAGTAAAATCCTCTCACCTAGGCTGTACCCCAATTAAAAAATCAGGATCTCTAAATGTAGGCTCAGGCATTAATATCTTGAAGACTTCCCCAGGAGAGTCTAACATGCACACAAGATTAAGAAACACCGTTTTTGAGCACCTAAGTACTGAAAAAATTATTCGGGACTGTACCCTCCATCCTTACTTCCCAATATATGTTGGCTATAAAGACAATTCTAAATCACTGGGAAAAAAGAATGAAAAGCCCCGATTTTCCCACGATGACTACTTGGATACTTAAAAATATATACATATCAAATAGAATCAATGCTCAAAACTTTCCAAAAAGTTTTCCTACTTCTTTTGGTGGTTTTGCTTCACGGGTTCCATTAGCACTTTTTCATTCCACTCCAATCATAGAGACAGAATTTCTGTTCCTAAAACACACTGAGCCTCTCCAACCCCCCATGGTTTTTTGTACTCTATCTTTTCCGCCTGAAATGCTTTTCTTGCCTTTGCTCTGGAGAGGGTAGGGACTAGGGTAAAGAGTGGAGTGCCTCTGGTGCCCAATTTAAGGAGGTACTCACTTTTGAGGTTGTCTAACTGCCAGCCCTGCCTTTGCACCAACCTGCAAGTGAGTGCCTCCTTAAATTAGGGCCTCTAAGGCACCTCATCTGTCTCACCTTAGTCCTGACTCTGTTTTTGGCCATATCAATTGTTTTGAGAGGTTTTCACTGAACTCCCTCCTCAAAAAAGCCGGCCATTGCCCATTCTAGGTGTGTTCTATCCACACCACACACCCTATTTCTGTCCTTGGTTACACCCATAGCCATCTGTGAACATTGGGTTTCTTTACATATGTATTACCTGTCTCACCCTTAGTATACCAAACTCTGTGAGATTCAAGTCAGCACCTGTCTCATCTCTACCCCTTTCATCCCAAGCACATAGCACAGCATCTGACTCAGAGTAAGCACTCAAAAGATAGTTGTTAGTGAAAGGAATGAAATGGAAATCAACTAACCTATGGACCAAAATTGATTTTAAAAACTATTGGTCTCAATTATACTTATAAATTGCAAAAAAAAATTGAGGTATTATCTCATTTTTCCAACAATAGAAAACATTAGGAGATAGTCTATTTGTATTTGTAATTTTCTGCAGATTATTAAAAATTATAGTTATGAAGAATTTTAATAGAATTGGGAAAATATTATGCTTACATGTTTAAAAAAGAGCATGAATTAGAGAAATGCACATCAAAACTACAATGAGGTATCATCTCATACCAGTCAGAAGGCCCATCATCAAAAAGTCTACAAACATGGACTTCCCTAGTGGTCCAGGCACGTTCAATGCAACAGGCAGTAATTCAATCCATGGCCGGGAAACTGTAGTCCCCCCTGCCGCATAGTGCAGCCAAAAAAAAAAAAAATCTGTCAACAATACATGCTAGAAAGGGTATGGAGAAAAGGGAACCCTCTTACACTGTTGGTGGGGATGTAAACCATTATGGAGAATAAGATGGAGGTTCCTTAAAAAACTAGTGATCCAGCAGTAGTTCCACTGTTGGGCATATATCCAGAGAAAAACACAATTCAAAACCATACATGCAAAAAAAAAAGATACATGGACCCCAATGTTCAGTGTATCACTGTTTACTTATTTTCATGTCTTATTGACATGAAAGCAACCCAATGTCCATGGAGTTAGATAAAGAAAATGCAGTACATTTATACAATGAAATATTACTCAGCCATTAAAAAGAATTAACTAATGTCATTTGTAGCAACATGGATGGACCTAACGATTGTCATACTGAATAAAGTAAGTCAGACCAGAGTAAGACAAGTGATATGATATCACTTATATGTGGAATCTAAAAAAGGCAGGGATACCAATGAACTTTTTTTATAAACAGAAACAGACTCACAGAATATGAGAATATGGTTACCAAAGGGGAAAAGTAACTTAGTTTGTGACTGACACACAGCTATATTTAAAACTAACACCCATAGCCATCTGTGAACATTGGGTTTCTTTACATATGTATTACCTGTCTCACCCTTAGTATACCAAACTCTGTGAGATTCAAGTCAGCACCTGTCTCATCTCTACCCCTTTCATCCCAAGCACATAGCACAGCATCTGACTCAGAGTAAGCACTCAAAAGATAGTTGTTAGTGAAAGGAATGAAATGGAAATCAACTAACCTATGGACCAAAATTGATTTTAAAAACTATTGGTCTCAATTATACTTATAAATTGCAAAAAAAAAATTGAGGTATTATCTCATTTTTCCAACAATAGAAAACATTAGGAGATAGTCTATTTGTATTTGTAATTTTCTGCAGATTATTAAAAATTATAGTTATGAAGAATTTTAATAGAATTGGGAAAATATTATGCTTACATGTTTAAAAAAGAGCATGAATTAGAGAAATGCACATCAAAACTACAATGAGGTATCATCTCATACCAGTCAGAAGGCCCATCATCAAAAAGTCTACAAACATGGACTTCCCTAGTGGTCCAGGCACGTTCAATGCAACAGGCAGTAATTCAATCCATGGCCGGGAAACTGTAGTCCCCCATGCCGCATAGTGCAGCCAAAAAAAAAAAAAATCTGTCAACAACACATGCTAGAAAGGGTATGGAGAAAAGGGAACCCTCTTACACTGTTGGTGGGGATGTAAACCATTATGGAGAATAAGATGGAGGTTCCTTAAAAAACTAGTGATCCAGCAGTAGTTCCACTGTTGGGCATATATCCAGAGAAAAACACAATTCAAAACCATACATGCAAAAAAAAAAGATACATGGACCCCAATGTTCAGTGTATCACTGTTTACTTATTTTCATGTCTTATTGACATGAAAGCAACCCAATGTCCATGGAGTTAGATAAAGAAAATGCAGTACATTTATACAATGAAATATTACTCAGCCATTAAAAAGAATTAACTAATGTCATTTGTAGCAACATGGATGGACCTAACGATTGTCATACTGAATAAAGTAAGTCAGACCAGAGTAAGACAAGTGATATGATATCACTTATATGTGGAATCTAAAAAAGGCAGGGATACCAATGAACTTTTTTTATAAACAGAAACAGACTCACAGAATATGAGAATATGGTTACCAAAGGGGAAAAGTAACTTAGTTTGTGACTGACACACAGCTATATTTAAAATGGATAACTAACAAGGATCCACTGTATAGCACAGGAAACTCTGCCCAATACTATATAACAGCCTAACCGGGAAAAGAACTTGAAAAAGAACAGATAAATGTATAAGTGAAATAATTAAAGTGGCAGAACCAAAAAGAAGTGGTACATATATGCAATGCAGTACTACTCAACCAAAAAAAAATAAATAATGCCATTTGCAGAAACATGGATGGACCTAACGATTGTCATACTGAATAAAGTAAGTCAGACCAGAGTAAGACAAGTGATATGATATCACTTATATGTGGAATCTAAAAAAGGCAGGGATACCAATGAACTTTTTTTATAAACAGAAACAGACTCACAGAATATGAGAATATGGTTACCAAAGGGGAAAAGTAACTTAGTTTGTGACTGACACACAGCTATATTTAAAATGGATAACTAACAAGGATCCACTGTATAGCACAGGAAACTCTGCCCAATACTATATAACAGCCTAACCGGGAAAAGAACTTGAAAAAGAACAGATAAATGTATAAGTGAAATAATTAAAGTGGCAGAACCAAAAAGAAGTGGTACATATATGCAATGCAGTACTACTCAACCAAAAAAAAAAAAGAAATAATGCCATTTGCAGAAACATGGATGGACATGGAGATTATCATGTTAAGTGAAATAAGACAGAGAAAGACAAGTATCATATCATATCGTTTATATGTGACATCTTTTAAAAAGTGATACCCCAAATGAACTTATTTACATAACAGAAACAGATGTGCACACTTCAAAAACAAACTTATGGTTACCAGAGGGGAAAGGTGAGGAGAAAGGATCAATTAAGAATTTAGGAGTAAGATATCCACACTACAATATATAAAATAACCAACAAGGACCTACTGTGTAGCACAGAGAACCCTATTCAATATTCTATAGTAACCCACATTGGATAAGAATCTGAAAAAAACGGAATATATGTACATATAGCTGAACCACCTCTATACACCTGAAACTAGATGTATACCACAACATTGTAAATCAACTATAATCTAATGCAAAATAAAGATTAAATTAAAAATAAAAAAATAGGGCTTCCCCTGGTGGTCCAGTGGGTAAGGACACCGCCTTGCAGTGCAAGGAGCACTGGTTCCATCCCTGGCCTGGGAAGATCCCACGTGCCACGGAGCGGCTGGACTGATGTGTCCAATTACCGAGCCGGAGCTCTGGAGTGCATGCGCCCAGAGCCGGCACTCTGCGACGACAGAGGCCACCGCGATGGGAGGCCCACAGGCGCCAAAGAACAAAGACGGATGAAAATAGATAAATGAAAGACCAACAGAAGTGGCCCGCCTATCCCCCTCCCTCCCCACCCCACCCCCCAAAAGATAAAAAAAAAATAATAAAAAATAAAATAAAATAAAATAAATTTAAAAGAGCAAAAGGTACAAATGTGATCATGTGCTATGACCTCAAGTCAGTTAAAAACTGGAAGGGAAAAGTCAGAAAAAAATGTATTACATTTACTTGATATTGGCCTCCCGGGATAAGAGGAATCATAGATAATTTCCCCCATGCTTATCACTAGTTTCTAATTAAAATTTAGAAATAGTATTTGAAAGCACAATTTAAAAAAACTGAAGCATTTGATAAACATGTGCTAAGTGAATAAACAAAGGAAGAATAGTGTTATGTGGCAATGACCCACATAGACCAATTAAATACACTTTGACCAAAGCAGAGTCCTTAGCTCTGATAATGCTGACCAACTCTAGTTAATATTTACTGAGCATTTACTAATGCCTCATTTAGTAATTTACTTCATGGAATTCTCCAAAACCATGCTCTGCAGTAGCGATCTCTGATGCCAAGAGTAACTGAGCCTGCCTAAAGTCACCCAGCTGGTAGCAGGAGGGAACGGTCATAGGAGGAACAGAAGGGACATTTGGCCCTGCCTTCATGTTCGTCAAGGCCTCAAATTTAGACCTTTGACGTTATTGCCTACAGAGGTTATAGACAGAGTCCCAGCAACACACTGATAAGAAAGAAGCCTGGAATTGAAAAACTGTGTCCCCTTACCAGCCACAGACCCAGAAGTTACCCATTATAATTGCATTACATTATTCACTGGTGAATAGATAATTCTACGGTGTTGTAGTTTCTTCCTCTAGTATTAAAAGTAGTCAGTTGTAAAAAGAAAACTCTTGATATATACCATAAATTCTGTGCCCTGTTGGCGATGTGTTGATTTTTTTGATTCACTCAGAAACTTCAAGACTATAAGTTGACCTGAACCTTTGACTTCTGAAAGACCGTGGTATTAAAGATTTAGACACAGACTCTAGGATTTTCCTAGACAGATCTTCAAAACTTCCTAGACAGAGACTCAGATTTATCTCCTGAATAAACAAAAGATAAAGCACCCTCCTTTGCTTCCTGTAATGCCCAAATCTGGTGCAGAATTAACTTCAATTTGTCTCCAAAACTCCAGGGACCTCATTCTCAAGAGGAGACAGAAGGACAAGAATGATTTTTTAAAAACACAACCTTAAAAGTGAATCCACATCCTAGAGACATTAAAGCAGATTTTTGAAAGAAAAACAGCAGCCCTCTTATTCCTGATCTCAGCTAGGAAAGCTTTGTCACAGGTCAGGCTCCCTCTGTAAGGGCTATTTTTGTAGCCAGTTTTCAAGTTGGTGCTGAAGGAATTTGGCTGGAAAACCTCTTGACACATTTGAAATCTCCACTCAAGCTGCCTCAGCTTGAGCAAAGCCACTCACAGACCCACATAGACCAATTAAATACACTTTGACCAAAGCAGAGTCCTTAGCTCTGATAATGCTGACCAACTCTAGTTAATATTTACTGAGCATTTACTAATGCCTCATTTAGTAATTTACTTCATGGAATTCTCCAAAACCATGCTCTGCAGTAGCGATCTCTGATGCCAAGAGTAACTGAGCCTGCCTGAAGTCACCCAGCTGGTAGCAGGAGGGAACGGTCATAGGAGGAACAGAAGGGACATTTGGCCCTGCCTTCATGTTCGTCAAGGCCTCAAATTTAGACCTTTGACGTTATTGCCTACAGAGGTTATAGACAGAGTCCCAGCAACACACTGATAAGAAAGAAGCCTGGAATTGAAAAACTGTGTCCCCTTACCAGCCACAGACCCAGAAGTTACCCATTATAATTGCATTACATTATTCACTGGTGAATAGATAATTCTACGGTGTTGTAGTTTCTTCCTCTAGTATTAAAAGTAGTCAGTTGTAAAAAGAAAACTCTTGATATATACCATAAATTCTGTGCCCTGTTGGCGATGTGTTGATTTTTTTGATTCACTCAGAAACTTCAAGACTATAAGTTGACCTGAACCTTTGACTTCTGAAAGACCGTGGTATTAAGGATTTAGACACAGACTCTAGGATTTTCCTAGACAGATCTTCAAAACTTCCTAGACAGAGACTCAGATTTATCTCCTGAATAAACAAAAGATAAAGCACCCTCCTTTGCTTCCTGTAATGCCCAAATCTGGTGCAGAATTAACTTCAATTTGTCTCCAAAACTCCAGGGACCTCATTCTCAAGAGGAGACAGAAGGACAAGAATGATTTTTTAAAAACACAACCTTAAAAGTGAATCCACATCCTAGAGACATTAAAGCAGATTTT
Source organism: Tragulus kanchil (assembly GCA_022376925.1). Classification (NCBI taxonomy): domain Eukaryota; kingdom Metazoa; phylum Chordata; class Mammalia; order Artiodactyla; family Tragulidae; genus Tragulus; species Tragulus kanchil. The sequence goes on along the minus strand of JAIOJX010000002.1, from coordinate 109,432,301 downwards.
TGAAAGAAAAACAGCAGCCCTCTTATTCCTGATCTCAGCTAGGAAAGCTTTGTCACAGGTCAGGCTCCCTCTGTAAGGGCTATTTTTGTAGCCAGTTTTCAAGTTGGTGCTGAAGGAATTTGGCTGGAAAACCTCTTGACACATTTGAAATCTCCACTCAAGCTGCCTCAGCTTGAGGCAAAGCCAAGCTTCTATGAATCAGGGCACAAGATGTGCTGCCCAGAGACTCATGCACACCCCAAACAATAAAATAGGAGCACAGTGATGGCCCATCCAAAGCTGTTTGTGACTTGTAAAGTGTGGAAAACATGAGAATGAGATTCCCTCATGCGTCGCTCTGAAGTGCCCAGGAATTTACATGATGGATCTTTTTTTTTTTTTAATTTTGGCCTCTTTTATTGTTTTATTATTATTATCATTATTTTCACCTGTCTTTATTCTTTGGCCTGTGTGGACTTCCCATTGCAGTGGCCTCTCACACTGCTGAGCATGGGCTCTGGGCGCATGCGCTCCAGAGTGTTGGCTCCTAATTGGACACATGGGTCCAGCCGCTCCATGGCACATGGCTTCTTCCCGGGTCAGGGATCGAACCGGCGCCCCTTGCACTCACCGCAAGGTGCGGACTCTTTACCCACTGGACCACCAGGAAAGTCCTACGTGATAACTCTTAAGGAGTCAGCTCTTTTGAAATTTAAAGGAATAATAGGCACATATGTGGGCTTCCCCAGTGGCTCAGAGGTAAAGAATCTGCCTATGATGCAGGAGTCACAGAAGACACAAGTTTGATCCCTTAGTTGGGAAGATCCCCTTGGAGGAGGGCATGACAACTCACTCGTATGCTTGCCTGGAAAATCCCAGGGAAGCTGATGGGTGACAGTCCATAGGGTCGAAAAGAGTAGGACACAACTGAAATGACTTAATAGGCACACACATACACTCAGACACATATGTAAATAAAATGCATTTTATGTAAATAAAATCTCCCCAGCAAGTCATTTCCATTGGACAGTTATCTTATTTTTATTTTTTGTTTGTTTATTTTCATCCTGTTTCATTCTTTGGCTTGTGTGGGCCTCCCATTGCAGTGGCCTCTTTCATTGCAGAGCACTGGCTCTGGGCGCATGCGCTCCTGACCACTGGCTCTTAATTGGACACACCAGTCCAGCCACTCAAGGGCATATAGGATCTTCCCCCGCCAGCGATTGAACTGGCACCCCTTGCATTGCAAGGCGGACTATTTACCCACTGGACCACCAGGGAAGCCCTATTATTATTTTTTTTTTTTGACTGTACTATATCTTCATTGATGTGCTAGCTTTTCAGTTGCATTGCACAGGCTTCCTGTGTGGTGACTTTTCTTGTTGTGCATCACAAGCTCTAAATACAGTGGGCTTCAGCAGTGGCAGCATGTGGGCTCAGTAGTTGGGGCTTTCGGGCTTGAGAACATATGGGCTCAATAGTTGTGGTGCATGGGCTTAGCTGTGGGATGGATCTTCCCAGATCAGGAATCGAACCTGTGTCTCCTGCACTGACAGGTGAACCTTTACCACTGAGCCACCAGGGAAGCCCTGAACAGTTACCTTTTAATATTTAAAAAATATATCCTGGGGCTTCCCTGGTAGCTCAGTGCTAAAGAATTTGCCTGCAATGCAGGAGACCCAGGTTCAATCCCTGATCCATGAAGGTCCCACATGCTGTGGAGCCACTAAGCCCATGGGCCACAACTATTTGAGCCTGTGTTCTAGAGACTCGGAGCTGCAACTATTGAGCCCATGTGATGCAACTACTGAAGCCCATGTGCCTTAAAGCCTGAGTTCTACAACAAGAAAAGTCACCGCAACAAAAAGCCTGATCACTTCAACTAGACAGTAGCCCCACTCCCTGCAACTAGAGAAGAGCCTGTGGCAGCAGTGAAAAAACCCAGAATAGCCAAAAATAAATAAAAATAAATAAATTAAAGAACTCAGGCTACATTAAAAAAAAAAAAAATATATATATATATATATATATATATGTATATGTATATCCTGTGTATATCTTTCTTGTGCCTCATTCCTCATTACATGTGTGCTCAGTGGTATCTGACTCTTTTCAACCCTATGGACTGTAGCCCAAGACTGCCAGGCTCCTCTGTCCATGTGATTTCCCAGGCAAGAATACTGGAGATGGTTGCCATTTCCTCCTCCAGGGGATCTGAACGACCCCTGAGACTGAACAGGGATCCAATTTGTGTCTCTTGCGACTCCTGCATTGCTGGCAGGTTTTTTACCACTACCCTCCCTGGTGTCCTATACTTAATATGTGTCTTTCTGAAGAATTAGATAAGGAAGCAAAACATTTTACTTCAAATGCTGTTTGATGAGTCACGTCTGGCCAGAGATAGTTTATCTTCCTTTCTCTCAAGGTCGTTAGTAGAAGTTCCTACCAATGCAGACTTTGGTTTTTCCTCATTTTTAAACCCATGGCTTCCACTATCATTTTCTGATCTCTTACCACCGTCAGCCTTCTCGACCATTTTGCCTTAAGTCAGGGTGCACCAGGATTGGGTTGAAGAGAAAGGATGTTAATTGGTGGTGGGGTGGCAAGAGGAGGTGTGCAGATGGAAGCTGACCAGAGCCAAGAAGAGGAATGTCTTTAGTATTTGTTGTTGCTGCCTGGAATCACCCAAGTCTGATGATGGTGGCGATGATGATGATGATACAACTGATAATAAGAATAACTGACATTTATTGGACTCTTGCTCCTCCCCAAGCCTGGTGCTAAGGCTCTACAACAGCTAATTCATTGCTCATGGAATTCTCAAGATGACCAAATAAGGTTGGTTGCTCTTCTTACTCGGAGCTGCAACTATGAGCCCATGTGATGCAACTACTGAAGCCCATGTGCCTTAAAGCCTGAGTTCTACAACAAGAAAAGTCACCGCAACAAAAAGCCTGATCACTTCAACTAGACAGTAGCCCCACTCCCTGCAACTAGAGAAGAGCCTGTGGCAGCAGTGAAAAAACCCAGAATAGCCAAAAATAAATAAAAATAAATAAATTAAAGAACTCAGGCTACATTAAAAAAAAAAAATATATATATATATATGTATATGTATATCCTGTGTATATCTTTCTTGTGCCTCATTCCTCATTACATGTGTGCTCAGTGGTATCTGACTCTTTTCAACCCTATGGACTGTAGCCCAAGACTGCCAGGCTCCTCTGTCCATGTGATTTCCCAGGCAAGAATACTGGAGATGGTTGCCATTTCCTCCTCCAGGGGATCTGAACGACCCCTGAGACTGAACAGGGATCCAATTTGTGTCTCTTGCGACTCCTGCATTGCTGGCAGGTTTTTTACCACTACCCTCCCTGGTGTCCTATACTTAATATGTGTCTTTCTGAAGAATTAGATAAGGAAGCAAAACATTTTACTTCAAATGCTGTTTGATGAGTCACGTCTGGCCAGAGATAGTTTATCTTCCTTTCTCTCAAGGTCGTTAGTAGAAGTTCCTACCAATGCAGACTTTGGTTTTTCCTCATTTTTAAACCCATGGCTTCCACTATCATTTTCTGATCTCTTACCACCGTCAGCCTTCTCGACCATTTTGCCTTAAGTCAGGGTGCACCAGGATTGGGTTGAAGAGAAAGGATGTTAATTGGTGGTGGGGTGGCAAGAGGAGGTGTGCAGATGGAAGCTGACCAGAGCCAAGAAGAGGAATGTCTTTAGTATTTGTTGTTGCTGCCTGGAATCACCCAAGTCTGATGATGGTGGCGATGATGATGATGATACAACTGATAATAAGAATAACTGACATTTATTGGACTCTTGCTCCTCCCCAAGCCTGGTGCTAAGGCTCTACAACAGCTAATTCATTGCTCATGGAATTCTCAAGATGACCAAATAAGGTTGGTTGCTCTTCTTATTCCCATTTTACAGATGATGAAGCAGAAGCTTAGAGTGAACATGACTTACCCGAGGGGACCTCACTAGTGTATAGTAGAGCTGAAGCTTGAATTCACGTGCAGTTGCCTGTCCCATGCTCCCCCTTTTAATTTACTTTAGCCAACAGCCAACTGAAGGTATCAATTGGTGTGAGTAGCCGTCTTTTAAAAGTGCAAACAGATGTTGCACATTTAATTCACTATCCTTAAAGAGTTAAAGAGCCTACTGAGGAAGAGAGAGATAAATATTTCCCCACAAAACTTCTTGCTGAAATAGAGCTCTTTGACCTCTTTAGTGGACTGCTGTCTGTGTCGTAACTGAAACTGAAACGATCCCTTCGTCCCATGCCAAGGAGGCAAAGGGAGGCTTACTCTGCAAAGTCTTTTGTGTTGCAGGGATTTGAAGGTCACTCTGCTTGGCCTGGCTGTTTGGAGCATCCCCCAAGCATACCCCCTCTCAGGGCACCCTCCTGCTGGGCCCCGGAAGAAGCTTCTCAGTAGAAGCATAACTTGAGGTCCCTTTTGGATGCAGGGGAAGCAGATGGCTGAATATGACATCACCTCTGGTAAAGGAAACAGAAACAGGAAAATGATAGGATTGGAGGAAAATAATAGCCTAATCTCTAAACCATCAGCTAATGTTTGGGAAGGGTTTATTCCTAGCAAATGCCAGGGATGGAAGAGAACTAATACCATAAAGACCTAGCTCAATTTAACTCAGAAACTCATTTTCTGATCTTCTTTACCACCGTCAGCCTTCTCGACCATTTTGCCTTAAGTCAGGGTGCACCAGGATTGGGTTGAAGAGAAAGGATGTTAATTGGTGGTGGGGTGGCAAGAGGAGGTGTGCAGATGGAAGCTGACCAGAGCCAAGAAGAGGAATGTCTTTAGTATTTGTTGTTGCTGCCTGGAATCACCCAAGTCTGATGATGGTGGCGATGATGATGATGATACAACTGATAATAAGAATAACTGACATTTATTGGACTCTTGCTCCTCCCCAAGCCTGGTGCTAAGGCTCTACAACAGCTAATTCATTGCTCATGGAATTCTCAAGATGACCAAATAAGGTTGGTTGCTCTTCTTATTCCCATTTTACAGATGATGAAGCAGAAGCTTAGAGTGAACATGACTTACCCGAGGGGACCTCACTAGTGTATAGTAGAGCTGAAGCTTGAATTCACGTGCAGTTGCCTGTCCCATGCTCCCCTTATAATTTACTTTAGCCAACAGCCAACTGAAGGTATCAATTGGTGTGAGTAGCCGTCTTTTAAAAGTGCAAACAGATGTTGCACATTTAATTCACTATCCTTAAAGAGTTAAAGAGCCTACTGAGGAAGAGAGAGATAAATATTTCCCCACAAAACTTCTTGCTGAAATAGAGCTCTTTGACCTCTTTAGTGGACTGCTGTCTGTGTCGTAACTGAAACTGAAACGATCCCTTCGTCCCATGCCAAGGAGGCAAAGGGAGGCTTACTCTGCAAAGTCTTTTGTGTTGCAGGGATTTGAAGGTCACTCTGCTTGGCCTGGCTGTTTGGAGCATCCCCCAAGCATACCCCCTCTCAGGGCACCCTCCTGCTGGGCCCCGGAAGAAGCTTCTCAGTAGAAGCATAACTTGAGGTCCCTTTTGGATGCAGGGGAAGCAGATGGCTGAATATGACATCACCTCTGGTAAAGGAAACAGAAACAGGAAAATGATAGGATTGGAGGAAAATAATAGCCTAATCTCTAAACCATCAGCTAATGTTTGGGAAGGGTTTATTCCTAGCAAATGCCAGGGATGGAAGAGAACTAATACCAGATAAAACCTGACCCTGAGCTCCCCAATTTAAACTCAGAAACCACTTTTTTCCCCACTATTTTGCTCAAATAATAATGAGTGCTTACAGATAATTTAAATTAAATTCATTTCAAACAGCCACCATTCCTCAAATGCAGGAAGGTAAATATTATCAAACCCTGATTTTTATTTTTTTATTTTATTTATTTATTTATTTTGGGCGGGGGTCGTTGGGGAGGGAGGGGAGCAGGCGGGCCACTTCTGTTGGTCTTTCATTTCTCTATTTTCATCCGTCTTTGTTCTTTGGCTCCTGTGGGCCTCCCATCGCAGTGGCCTCTGTTGTCGCAGAGCACCGGCTCTGGGCGCATGCGCTCCAGAGCTCTGGGTCTGTAATTGGACACATCAGTCCAGCCGCTCTGCATCGCGTGGGATCTTCCCAGGCCAGGGCTCGAACCGGCGCCCCTTGCACTGCAAGGTGGTGTCCTTACCAACTGGACCACCAGGGGAAGCCCTCAAATCCTGATTTTTATATAAGAGGAAACCACACTCAGAAAATTTACTGAGTAACTTGCCCCAGGCTAGCTGGTAAGTAGCAGAACCTGGTTTTGAATCCTGGGCTATCTGATGTCAAAGACAACCAGTACTTGAAAACCACCTGAGGGATGTATCAATGGAGGAATGTTTTTCTGACCATTCCATACAGTATAAAATGATGTGCCTCAAACAATACTATCAACAGAGTGAAAAGGCAACCCAACAAAGGGAGAAAATATTTGCAAATCATATATCTGAAATGGAGTTAAAATCAAGAATCTGTAAAGACCTCCTACAATTCAACACAAACAAGTCAATTAAAAAATGGGCCAAGGGGACTTCCCTGGTGGCCCAGTGGCTAGGACTCCACACTCCCAACCAAAGGAGTGCAGGTTCAGTCCCTGGTCAGGGAACTAGATTCCACATGCTAGCAACTAAAGATCCTGAATGCCACACCTAAGACCTAGTCAGTCAAATAAATGAATAAAATTAAATATTTTTAAAAATGGGCAGAGACTTCCCTGGTGGTCCAGTGGTTAAGACCCTGTGCTCCCAGTGCAGAGGGCCTGGATTTGATCCCTGGTCAGGGACCTATGTCCCAGATGCCGCAACTAAGACCCAATGGAGCCAAATAAATAAATGATTTTTTTAAAAATGAGCAAAGGATTTGAATATACATTCCTCCAAAAAAAATGTACAAATGGTCAATAAACACATGAAAAGATGCTCAACACCATTAATCACTAGGAAAGTTTCAAACAAAACCACAGTAAAATACCACTTTATACCCATTAAGAGAGTCATTATAAACAAACAAATACAAACTAACAAGTATTAGTGAGGATGTGGAGAAAATAGAACCTTGTATGTTGCTGGTGGCCAGGTAAAATAGTGCAGACACTGAAAAACAGCATGAAAGTGCCTTAGAAAATTAAAACATACAATTACCATATGATTCATCCATTCCACTTCTGGATGTATGCCCAAAAGAATTGAAAGCCAGGAGTCAAACAGGTATTTCCACACCCATGGTTATACCAGCATTCCTCACACAGGCAAAGATAGAAGCAATTCAAGTGTCCATTGTTTGATGAATGGATAAACAAAATGTGGTATATCCATACAATGGAATATTATTCACCCTTAAAAAGAAAGGGAAATCTGACCTAGACTACTATATAGATGAACTTTGCAGACATTATAGTAAGTGGAATAAACTAACATACACAGACACACACACACACAAATACTGTGTGATTTTGCTTATATGAGGAACCTAGAGTAATCACATTCATAGGAATGGAAAAAAGAAGGGTGATTGCCAAGGTCTGAGAGGAGCAGAGAATGGGGTGATGGTGGTTTAGTCGCTAAGTCGTGTCCAACACTTGCGACCCCACAAACAGTAGTCCACTAGGCTCCTCTGTCCATGGGTTATCCAGGCAGGAATACTGGAATGGATTTTCTTCTCCAGGGGATCTTCCTGACACAGAAATGGAACCCAGGCCTCTTGCACTGCAGGCAGTCTCTTTACTGAGTTGTCAAGGAAGTCCCAAAATGGGGAGAATGGGTCGTTTCTCTGTAATAGGTGTAGAGGTTCAGTTTGGAGGATGACAGGTTTCTGGAGATGGATGGATGCCCTGTGCTCCCAGTGCAGAGGGCCTGGATTTGATTCCTGGTCAGGGACCTATGTCCCAGATGCCGCAACTAAGACCCAATGGAGCCAAATAAATAAATGATTTTTTTAAAAATGAGCAAAGGATTTGAATATACATTCCTCCAAAAAAAATGTACAAATGGTCAATAAACACATGAAAAGATGCTCAACACCATTAATCACTAGGAAAGTTTCAAACAAAACCACAGTAAAATACCACTTTATACCCATTAAGAGAGTCATTATAAACAAACAAATACAAACTAACAAGTATTAGTGAGGATGTGGAGAAAATAGAACCTTGTATGTTGCTGGTGGCCAGGTAAAATAGTGCAGACACTGAAAAACAGCATGAAAGTGCCTTAGAAAATTAAAACATACAATTACCATATGATTCATCCATTCCACTTCTGGATGTATGCCCAAAAGAATTGAAAGCCAGGAGTCAAACAGGTATTTCCACACCCATGGTTATACCAGCATTCCTCACACAGGCAAAGATAGAAGCAATTCAAGTGTCCATTGTTTGATGAATGGATAAACAAAATGTGGTATATCCATACAATGGAATATTATTCACCCTTAAAAAGAAAGGGAAATCTGACCTAGACTACTATATAGATGAACTTTGCAGACATTATAGTAAGTGGAATAAACTAACATACACAGACACACACACACACAAATACTGTGTGATTTTGCTTATATGAGGAACCTAGAGTAATCACATTCATAGGAATGGAAAAAAGAAGGGTGATTGCCAAGGTCTGAGAGGAGCAGAGAATGGGGTGATGGTGGTTTAGTCGCTAAGTCGTGTCCAACACTTGCGACCCCACAAACAGTAGTCCACTAGGCTCCTCTGTCCATGGGATTTTCCAGGCAAGAATATTGGAATGGATTTTCTTCTCCAGGGGATCTTCCTGACACAGAAATGGAACCCAGGCCTCTTGCACTGCAGGCAGTCTCTTTACTGAGTTGTCAAGGAAGTCCCAAAATGGGGAGAATGGGGCGTTTCTCTGTAATAGGTGTGGAGTTTCAGTTTGGAGGATGACAGGTTTCTGGAGATGGATGGTCATGACGGTAGAACAGAATTGGGAAGGTACTTAATGCCACAGAACTCTACACATAAATGGTAAATGTTATGTTATGTATATTTTATTTTATTTTAAAACTGATAAAAAAATCAAAAAAGAACAAGTCATAAAATAGGAAAAGAATAAGCCATAGGAACTATTACTGTTCTGTACTTAATAATTCTGCCTTTCTAATGTTAACAGGAAGCAAAAATAACAATCTCTATCTTAAAAAAGATTTGAATTATTTTTGAAATAATAAATTAATGGATTTATCCTATGCACTATTTTGCAAAAATAATTTTTAAATTAAAAAATATTGTTAGGGTTTCCCTGGTGGTCCAGTGGGTAGAGAGTCCACCTTGCAGTGCAAGGGGCACGAGTTCAATCCCTGGCCTGGCAAGATCCCACATGCCGCAGAGCAGCTGGACCATTGTTGTCCAGTTATGGAGCCTGTGCTCTGGAGCACATGTGCCCAAAGTCAGTGCTCTGCAGCGCCTGCGCCCAGAGCCAGTGCTCTGCAATGAGAGAGGCCACTGCAGTGGGAGGCCCACACAGGCCAGGAAATAAAGATGGATGAAAATAAATAAATAAAAAACCAATAAAAGAGACAAAAATTTAAAAATATATATATATTGTTATTGCCAGTTATATCGGAATAGAATCGGGGAAAACTGCTATAACCAAATTAACTGTACTCAAGCTTTTTTTTTTTTTTTTGTACTCAAGCTTTTTAGAAGACAGAACATGTGGCAGTTTGTACTGACATTGTCATACACGGTAGCTGCTGGCCACTTGGGGCTATTGAGTGCTTGAAATGTGTCTGGTTCCCATTGATATATGATGTAAGTAAAATATACATCAGCTTTCAAAGGCCAAAATAGAGTGTAAACTAGCTCATTAATAATTTTGACATTGAGACTTCCCTGGTGGCCCAGTGGCTAGGACTTCATGCTTCCAATGAAGAGGGCCTGGATTTGATTCCCGGTCAGAGAACTAAGATCCAATAGACTGTAACTAAGACCTGGCACAGCCAAATAAATTCATCAAATAAATAAAAAGATTTAAAAAAATAATTTTTATATTGATTATGTGAAGTGATAATATTTTGGACGTATTGGGTTTATTATTATTATTATTTTTTGATTTGATTTATTTATTTACTTTGGGCGGGGGTTGGGTTGGGGAGGGAGGGGAGTGGGCGGGCCACTTCTATTGGTCTTTAATTTCTCTGTTTTCATTCGTCTTCCTTCTTTGGCTCCTGTGGGCCTCCCATCGCGGTGGCGTCTGTTGTTGTAGAGCACCAGCTCTGGGCGCACGCGCTCCAGAGCTCCGGCTCGGTGATTGGACACATCAGTCCAGCCGCTCCGCGGCACGTGGGATCTTCCCAGGCCAGGACTCGAACCAGTGCCCTTTGCACTGCAAGGCGGTGTCCTTACCCACTGGACCACTAGGGGAAGCCTTGGGTTTATTATTAAGATTAATTTCATTCATCTCTCTTTATGTTTTTTTTGGTTTTGTTATGTTTTTTGTTTGTTTGTTTTGGATGTGCTATGCAGCTTGTGGGATCTTAGCTCCCTGTGTATGTGTGTGTGTGTGTGTGTGTGCTCAGTCACTCAGTCATGTCTGACTCTGTGACCCCATGGATTGTAGCCCACTAGGCGCCTCTGTCCATAGGATTTTCCAGGCAAGAGTACTGGAGTGGGTTGCTATTTCCTACTCCAGGAGAACTTTTGGACCCAAAGATTGAACCTGTGTCTCTTGCATTGCTATTACTAGGTGAATTCCTTACCCGGGCCCTGGGTACTAAAAGAATGGAGTCCTAACCACTGGAATTTTCTCTTTACCTTTTAAATGTGGCTACTAGAAAGTTTGAAATGATATATGTGGCTCAAATTATATTTCTGTTGAACAGAACTGCTAGGTAAAGGATACGAATGTATCATTTATTTATTTATTTAGGCTGGGTCTTTGTTGCAGTATGCGGGATCTAGCTCCCTGACAGGGGATTGAACCTAGGCTTGGAGCCTGGAGTCTTAGCCACTGGACCACCAGAGAAGTCCAAGAATGTATTTTTATTGAGCACTGTCTAGGAGATGCTGACATTGCATCTGTGCAGATCTAAGAGATACAAGCTACTTTTGAGGCCTTGGCAGCTCATCTACAGTCTCTGCTGACAATTACCTCCCAGGGTCTCCTCACTGGACCTAACCTTTCTAACCTTCAAGTCCCAAATCAACTCTCACAAGCAATTTATCTTTATCTTAAGACTCAGAGGAACTCTCCTTTTTCTGACCCTGGAGAATTATCTTAACCACTCCTTTAATTTCTCTGTTTTCATTCTTTTGGCTCCTGTGGGCCTCCATCGCGTGGGCGTCTGTTGTTGTAGAGCACCAGCTCTGGGCGCACGCGCTCCAGAGTTCCGGCTCGGTGATTGGACACATCAGTCCAGCCGCTCCGCGGCACGTGGGATCTTCCCAGGCCAGGACTCGAACCGGTGCCCTTTGCACTGCAAGGCGGTGTCCTTACCCACTGGACCACTAGGGGAAGCCTTGGGTTTATTATTAAGATTAATTTCATTCATCTCTCTTTATGTTTTTTTTGGTTTTGTTATGTTTTTTGTTTGTTTGTTTTGGATGTGCTATGCAGCTTGTGGGATCTTAGCTCCCTGTGTATGTGTGTGTGTGTGTGTGTGCTCAGTCGCTCAGTCATGTCTGACTCTGTGACCCCATGGATTGTAGCCCACTAGGCGCCTCTGTCCATAGGATTTTCCAGGCAAGAGTACTGGAGTGGGTTGCTATTTCCTACTCCAGGAGAACTTTTGGACCCAAAGATTGAACCTGTGTCTCTTGCATTGCTATTACTAGGTGAATTCCTTACCCGGGCCCTGGGTACTAAAAGAATGGAGTCCTAACCACTGGAATTTTCTCTTTACCTTTTAAATGTGGCTACTAGAAAGTTTGAAATGATATATGTGGCTCAAATTATATTTCTGTTGAACAGAACTGCTAGGTAAAGGATACGAATGTATCATTTATTTATTTATTTAGGCTGGGTCTTTGTTGCAGTATGCGGGATCTAGCTCCCTGACCGGGGATTGAACCTAGGCTTGGAGCCTGGAGTCTTAGCCACTGGACCACCAGAGAAGTCCAAGAATGTATTTTTATTGAGCACTGTCTAGGAGATGCTGACATTGCATCTGTGCAGATCTAAGAGATACAAGCTACTTTTGAGGCCTTGGCAGCTCATCTACAGTCTCTGCTGACAATTACCTCCCAGGGTCTCCTCACTGGACCTAACCTTTCTAACCTTCAAGTCCCAAATCAACTCTCACAAGCAATTTATCTTTATCTTAAGACTCAGAGGAACTCTCCTTTTTCTGACCCTGGAGAATTATCTTAACCACTCCTGTTGTCACTTAAGTCTTAACTCCCCAACCAAGCCAATGTGGGTGGTTTGTAAGAAGTCTCCAATTTTTGTTGAAGAAACACCCAACAAGCATCCTATGCCTTCTGCTAGGATGTAGACATTCTAGTAGATATCACAACAGATATCAACATTCAATCATGGTGCTCTACACAAACATTAAGAATCAATCACAGCATATTTTCCCTCCAAGCCTATTCAAGATCTTATTTTTTAATACAGAGCTCTAGGCAGCAACTACCCATTGATCAAAGCTGTCATGAAAGAGAAAAAACTATTTGCCATCCCTGTAATGGAGTCTCTTGATGAATACAACTGTCCTAGTAAATTCAACCAAGAGGCATATGTTAAAAACTTTTTCTCTTTTTTGTATCATAGGCTATATAACATAAAATGAGTCCAACAAGTGGATTTTATTAATAGTGTGTCCAAGTATGTTCTTGTTGCCTGATACCAGGTATGGGTAATGCCTATGTGTCTACTGAAGCCTGGGGAAGTTGAAAACCACATTGTCTATTTTCTTTGAGATTCTTTTTAGCAAGTATCATCATTCCCACTCTAAGTAGGTACACAGTAAAAGGTACTGGCATTATATACCAACTCAGGGTCTCCAAAAGTGAGTTTCACAGAACACTAGATCAGTGATTCTGTAGGATGCTAATAAATATTCAATGAAGAATGAATTCTCACTGTAAAAGTAAAAAGTAAAATAAATTTTTTTAAAAAAAGAATGAATTCTCTAGTCAAAGAGGTGAGACGCATTGGGTTTAGAAAATGTTAAAATGATTTATTGTGACTTTCCAAAATGAGGATCCAGTATGCTCCCCAATGTTTTTGATATAGAGTCCCATTTTCATATCTTGAGGAGCTAGGTTCTCAGAAACACATTTTAGGAAATACTATCCCCAAAATTAGTGCTGATGCTTTGCTTTTGAAAATGGTAGGGGCAGGTGGGGAGGAGTAACACTGATGTTAGGAATCACTGTAGTCTTTTCTTTATTTTCAAATTTATTTCTTCAAACCCAAGCATTTGCAGTCATCATGAATCTGATTAACAGGTGATAGATTAATCATTATACTTATTTAGAGTGGAAGCCTGATTCAACTCCCTGATTCAGCTCCTTGAGTTTGCTGATGAGGAAACTGAGGCTCAGAGAAAATAGGTGCACTAGCCAGGGTCACTTGTTAGCACATCAGTGTCTAACAAGTTAGGAAGCTTTAAAAAAATTAAAATATGAAGTGGCCCGAATCACCTTCATAATCTCCTGTCCCTTAGATGACCCGCATCTTTCATTGGTTTACCGGAAAAAGAAACTTAATTCTGTGGGAGGGCTGTGCATATAGATATAGTCTTTTTATCAGAAAGGAGACTGTTCAGCAGAAATAGAGATTTATTACAGCAGAGAGCAGGAGAGCCTCTTGAGCTCTCTCAGCCTTCCTGAGGAAACCAGGCAAAGTGAGTGTTCAGCTTAGACATCTTCATACTGATGAGGATACCATTCAAAGGGCTTCTCTGGCTTCATTTCTGGAATTCTGGACATGACTTTACTATTTTGAATGCACAGTGTTCTCAAAATGTGGGCCCTGTGACAAGTAAAGGTTAATGGTTGGAGTTGGCCTCTCACTGAGGAGCTCTGCAGAATTTGACTACTCAGTGGACCCCTACTTGGGGCTTAATCTCAACACTCTCACTAATACCATCAAAGAGGCCACAGGGCACATGTTCCCCACACTCAATGGCTTCTTCTCTCACACAGTCCCAACATCTTTCCCCCTGGCAAATGTAATCAGCACTGACCTTGGCTAGGTCAGGGTTTCTCAGGCTTAGCACTGTTGGAGTTTGGGGCCAGATAACTCTCTGTCATGGGGGCTATCCTGGGCATTGTAGGATGTTTAGCAGCTTCCTCGGCCTCTACTCACTAGATGCCAGTGGTATCCCCTAACTTGCAACAATCAAAAATATATCCAGCGCACAAGCCCCTTGGGAGTAAAAATGCCCCTGGCTGAGAACCATAGTTAGATGAGCCCAGTGAGGATGACCACCACTTCCAGCAGAGTTAGTTTCTACTCGATGGTGAACTTCTCAAGCAAGGACTCAGGAAATGCATATTAATATTTTTGTAATCTTTCTCCCTGGCACATAATAGCTGTTCACTCACTAATTCATTCCATAAATATTTATTAAGCATCTATTATGTGCTAGGCTGGAGAAGGAAATGGCAGCCCACTCCAATATTCTTGCCTGGGAAGTCCCATGGGCAGAGGGGCCTGGTGGGCTACCATCCATGGGGTTGCAAGAGTCAGACACGACTTAGCAACTAAACCATGTGCTAGGCACTCTTGCAGGAGATAAAGATAGAGTGCTGAACATCAAGTAATCCCTGGCCTGAAGGAGTTTATATTCCAGAGGGGGCAAAATAGATAACAAATATGCAAGTAAAGTATAAATAAATATACAAAGTAACTTTAGGCACTAAAGACTTTAAAGAAAAAATGCAGATAAATATGAAAGAGGACTGCCTTAAACCAGAGTATTCTATTAGTTGGAATTAAATTGGTAACAGGCTCCAAACTAACTGTGAATTCAGCAAAATAAAAGTTTATTTCTATCTCAAGTAGAAGTCTAGAAGCAAGTAATCCAGGACTGTTATGACTCTGGAAGTCCTCAGTGAGCCAGTCTCCAATTCTATTGCTCTGCTGTGCTTGGCCTTCATTTCAAAGGTTACCTCGTGGTCTGAGGCATCTGCTACAGCTCCAGCCATGAGGTCACGGTCCAGTCAGCAGAGTGAATAAATGGGGAGAGAAAGAGCAAAATGTATACACCAAAGATCTTTTAAGGATGGTTCTTGAATCAGTCAGTTCAATCACCCAGTCGTATCCAGCTCTTTGCGACCTCATGGATTGCAGCACGCAGGCTTCCCCGTCCTTCACCATCTCCCATAGTTTGCTCAAACTCAGGTCTACTGAGTCAATGATGCCACCCAACCGTCGTCCCCTTCTCCTCCTGCCTTCAATCTTTCCCAGCATCAGGGTCTTTTCCAATGAGTCGACTCTTCACATCAGGTAGGCAAAGTGTTAGAGCTTCAGTTTCAGCATCAGTCCTTCCAATGAGTATTCAGGGTTGATTTCCTTTTGGACTGATTGGTTTGATCTTCTGGCAGTCCAAGGGACTCTCAAGAGTCTTCTTCAACACCACAGTTCAAAGGCATCAATTCTTTGGCACTCAGCCTTCTTTATGGTCCAACTCTCATATCCATACATGTCTACTAGTTCTTGGATACTGCTGCATTGTATTTCTGCTTAAACTTCATTGGTCAGAACTTGGTCATGTGGCCAGTACCAGTTTTTGTTTTTTTTTTTCCTTTTGACTGCATTGCATGTGAGATCTTAGTTCCCCTGCACCCCCTGTCTTAGAAACACGGAGTCTTAATGGCTGAACTACCAGGGAAGTCTCCATATTTGTCATACTACACACAAACACACATATATAGAGATGAGTGTACAACCATGCCTCCCTTTTGAGATGAGAAAAAAGGCTAAATATGCGGATAAGGTTAATAAAAAAAGAGCTTATAGGTTAAAAAAATTTCAAGGCATGAGTTTTCTATTGCCTTGTCACAAAGTTGGCCTGTTTTTAGTCTGGACCTCTTTCACTTCTTTATGGAAATAGTAAGTCCCTGTTAATATTTTTTCCAATTTTGAGTCAGCCTTGGTTTTGCTTTCTAGATCATTCAGTAATGGTCTGGTGAGATCTTGAGAAGAAACAAACTGGAGGGTAGGGTGGAGAGAGAAAGAAAGAAGCAGCTGGTTTGGGGGAGGCCTCCTGGGAATAGCTATTACACAATGTGGCAACTAATACCATAGTGAACAAAATATCTCCAGAATACATCCAAATGGTAACTAAAGGGTTTCTTCCTCCCTTACTCTGTAGGACCCCCTTGAGGTGTTCTTTGAATTTATTTCTTTTCCTCCAGTCACTCTCCCCTCCCCAGTTGAAATGGGTGGAGGGGAGTGTGGCCGGAGAACTAGAAAAACAAAAGCAGCAACCTCTGGGCTGGGTTCAGTAAATCATTGATCTAGAAGTCAGAAAGTTTCAGACACACACTTCAGATTGTTTTTGTACCCCAGGCCAGTGCTTGTCACATTTTAATGTGCTTACGAATCACTCGGGATCTTGTTCAAGTGCAGACTGATTGAGCCGGTCTAGTCCGGTGTCTGAGACTTAGCATTTCTAACACCTCCCTCCACCCCAACCCAGGGATGGCAGTGGGTCCTGCAAGTTCAGAGACCACTTTCTTGAGCAGTGAGGTTCTAGATAGAGCAGTGGTTTTCAAACCCACTTGCCCATCTGAATTACCTGGAGGAAAAGCACTTTTTTTCTTTTGTTTTGTTTATAATTTTATTTATTTATTTATTTATTTTTGGCTATGCTTAATCTTCATTCCTACATGGGCTTTTTCTCTAGTTGCTGCGAGTGGAGACTGCTCTTCATTGCAGCGACTTCTCTTGTGGTGGAGCACTGGCTCTAGAGCATGAGAGCTCAGTAATTGCAGCTCTTGGGCTTTAGAGTGTAGGTGCAATAATTGTGGCACTTGGGCTTAGTTGCTCCACAGCATGTGGCATCTTCCCACATCAGGGATCGAACCTGTGTCCCCTGAGTTGGCAGGCGAATTCTTTACCACTGAGCCACCAGGGAAGCCCAAGCACTTTTTTTTTTAAATAAAGTACTTTTTAAATTTTTGAAAAAGCTTTTTATTTTGTATTGGGATCTAGCAGGTTAACAACAATGTTTTGATAATTTCAGGTAAACAGCAAATGGACTCAGCCATACATATACATGTAATCATTCTCCCCCAAACTCCCCTCCTATCTAGGCTGCCACATAACGTTGAGCAGAGTTCCACGTGCTATACAGTAGGTCCTTGTTGGTTATCCCTTTTAATGATTTATCTTTGTCTTTGAATTTTGTCAGTTTGATTACTATGTTTCTCAGTGTGTTCCTTCTTGGGTTTATCCTGCCTGGGATTCTCTGTAATTCCTGGATTGGTTGACTATTTCCTTTCCTCTGTTGGGGAAGTTTTCAGCTATTATCTCTTCAAATATTTGTTTGAATCCTTTTTCTCTCTCTTTTCCTTCTGGGATCTATATAATGAGAATATTGGTGCTCAGAGGCCTCTTAGGCAGTCTTCGCTTCTTTTCATGCTTTTTTCTTTATTCTGTTTTGCAACATTGATTTCCACTATTCTGTCTTCCAGGTCACTTATCTGTTCTTTTGCCTCAGTTATTCTGCTACTGATTCCTTCTAGTGTATAGTTCAACTCTGTTCTTTAGTTCTTCTAGGATTTTGGTAAACATTTCTTACCTCTACTCCATTCTTTTCCTGAGATCCTCGATCATCTTCACTATCATTATTCTGAATTCTTTTTCTGGAGGTTGCTTATCTCCACTTCATTTAGTTGTTTTTCTGGGGGTTTATTTTGTTCTTTCATCTGGGACATAATCCTATATATTTTCATTTTGGTTAGCTTTCTGTGATTGTAGTTCTTATTTCTTCTGTCTGTCCTCTGGTGGATGAGGATAAGAGGCTTGTGCAAACGTCTTGATGGGAGGGACTGGCTGTGGGGAAAACTGGGCTTTGCTTTGGTGGGCAGGGCCATGCTCAGTATAACTTTAACCGAATTGTCTGCTGATGGGTGGAGTGGTGCTCCCTCCAAGTTAATAAGCATCACCCTGCATCCTTTGGGGGTGACCCCATGCTGAAATCTGTAGGCTCTATGGTAGGGATACTGGTGACTTCTGAGAGGACTTACACAGAGATGCATCTCCCAGGACGGCTTCTGCCAGTGCCCCCATTCTCATGGTGGGCCACTGCCAACATACATCTCTGCAGGAGACCCTCAAATACTCTCAGATAGGTCTGTCTCAGTCTTCTGTGGGGTCACTGTTTCTTTCCCCTCGGTCCTGGTGCACACAAGGCTTTGTTTGTGTCCTCCGGGAGTGGAGTCTCTGTTTTCCCTATAGAAGTCCTATAATCAAATCCTGCTGGCCTTCAAAGTCAGATTCCCTGGGGATTCCCAGTCCCTTGGCCAGATCCCCAGGCTGGGGAGCCTGATGTGGAGCCTAGAACCTTCACGAAAGTATGAGAACTTGTTTGGTATTATTGTTCTCCAGTTTTCAAATTTTTAATTTGTTTGAATCCTTTTCTCTCTTTTCCTTCTGGGATCTATATAATGAGAATATTGGTGCTCAGAGGCCTCTTAGGCAGTCTTCGCTTCTTTTCATGCTTTTTTCTTTATTCTGTTTTGCAACATTGATTTCCACTATTCTGTCTTCCAGGTCACTTATCTGTTCTTTTGCCTCAGTTATTCTGCTACTGATTCCTTCTAGTGTATAGTTCAACTCTGTTCTTTAGTTCTTCTAGGATTTTGGTAAACATTTCTTACCTCTACTCCATTCTTTTCCTGAGATCCTCGATCATCTTCACTATCATTATTCTGAATTCTTTTTCTGGAGGTTGCTTATCTCCACTTCATTTAGTTGTTTTTCTGGGGGTTTATTTTGTTCTTTCATCTGGGACATAATCCTATATATTTTCATTTTGGTTAGCTTTCTGTGATTGTAGTTCTTATTTCTTCTGTCTGTCCTCTGGTGGATGAGGATAAGAGGCTTGTGCAAACGTCTTGATGGGAGGGACTGGCTGTGGGGAAAACTGGGCTTTGCTTTGGTGGGCAGGGCCATGCTCAGTATAACTTTAACCGAATTGTCTGCTGATGGGTGGAGTGGTGCTCCCTCCAAGTTAATAAGCATCACCCTGCATCCTTTGGGGGTGACCCCATGCTGAAATCTGTAGGCTCTATGGTAGGGATACTGGTGACTTCTGAGAGGACTTACACAGAGATGCATCTCCCAGGACGGCTTCTGCCAGTGCCCCCATTCTCATGGTGGGCCACTGCCAACATACATCTCTGCAGGAGACCCTCAAATACTCTCAGATAGGTCTGTCTCAGTCTTCTGTGGGGTCACTGTTTCTTTCCCCTCGGTCCTGGTGCACACAAGGCTTTGTTTGTGTCCTCCGGGAGTGGAGTCTCTGTTTTCCCTATAGAAGTCCTATAATCAAATCCTGCTGGCCTTCAAAGTCAGATTCCCTGGGGATTCCCAGTCCCTTGGCCAGATCCCCAGGCTGGGGAGCCTGATGTGGAGCCTAGAACCTTCACGAAAGTATGAGAACTTGTTTGGTATTATTGTTCTCCAGTTTTTGGTTCACCTACCCAGAGAATATAGGATTTGATTTTATTGTGATTGTGCCCTGCCTATCATTTTGTTGCACCTTTTATTTTGTCCTTGGATGTGGGCTGTCTTTTTTTGGTGGGTTTCAGTGTCTTCCTGTCAATGGCTGTTCAACAGCTAGTTGTGATTTTGTTGCTCTGGCAGGAGTAGATGAAAACACGCCCTTCTGTTCCACAACCTTGAACCAGTTTCCTGGTTATCCATTTTGTTATTTTAATGTTTTCTCCAACTTTTAAATTAAAAAAAAGAAGAAAGAAAGAAGCATGCTGTGGATTCAAAACAAGCTTTAAGACAGAGTAGAAGTAAGGCCAAACAGGTCTTTTTAAACACTCACCTTTTCTTCCCCAAAGTTAATTCCTTTACTTAGCTGTTTATTTTCCTTCAGGGATGTTTTCATAATCAGTAGCCTGAGTTAAGTCTGCATGTATTTAGTCACTAAGTCATGGCAGATTCTTTGTGACTCTATGGATTATAGCCCACCAGGCTCCTCTGTCCATGGGATTTTCCAGGCAAGAATACTGTAGTGAATTACTATTTCCTTCTGAAACAGGGGATCTTTCCAACCCAGGGATCAAAATTGCATCTGCATTGGAAGGCATATTTTTAGCACTTTTATAAAAAACTGAGATATATATGATATATAGCACTGTGTATTTAAGGTGTATAACATGTTGATTTGATACATTGTACAACATGTTGGTATTAACACATTGTAATATGACTGCTATTGTAGCAGTAATTAGCTACACATTCACATAATTATCTCTCTCACATCACATAATTATCATTTTCTTTTAAGATCTAGTCTGTCAGCTAATTTGGTGATTATAATACTGTATTGTCTAATTGTCACTATGGGATTACCTCATAGCTCAGTTGGTAGAAAAATCTGCCTGCAGTACAGGAGACTTGGGTTTGATTCTTGGGTTGGGAAGATCCCAGGGTTAGGAAGATTCCCTCGAGGAGGAAGTGGCACCCATTCCAGTATTTTTGCTTGGAGGAATGGGAATCCAGTATTCCCTTGGACAGAGGAGGCTGGTGGGATACAGTCCATGGGGTCACAAGAGCATGTGCTAGATCCCTTGGGTTTATTTATTATTTAATTGCAAGGTTTTAAAATTTTATTATTTATCAGCCACTTCTATTGGTCTTCCATTTATTTCCTTTTTTGCTGTTGTTCTTTTTGGCCTGTGTGGCCCTCCCATTGCAGTACCCTCTCTCCTTGCAGAGCACTGGATCTGGGCGCGTGCGCTCCAGAACTCCGGCTCAATAGTTGGATGCAATCAGTCCAGGCACTGCGGCACGTGGGATCTTCCCAGGCCAGGGATCGAACCAGCGCCCCTTGCACTGCAAGGCGGTGTCCTTACCCACTGGACCACCAGGGAAGCCCCCTAATTGCAAGTTTTTTAATCCTTAGAAGAAAACAGGCCTAGAGACGTGGAAAGGAAAGTATCATTTATTAGGCATCTACGATGCCTCAGGGGGTCCAAAAGTCTTTTTTCCCGTCCATTAGCTCATGTATTGTAGTAGAAAGTTCAGCTGTCACTGAGATTATGATTGTCTGGAAATTTTTGGAATAAAGATTTTAAGCAAATTAAAGACAAAGCATTCTTTCTCACAGAGAAAATGACATAGGCATTAAAGAAGTATGTAGAGCTCTGAATCTGTGTAGACTATTAAGCCACAGAAACTTTCTGGACCTCTTTGGTGACCATCAAAATTCCTGCTGAGGACTTCCCTGGTGGTCCAGTGGGTAAAGAGTCAGCCTTGCAGTGCAATGGGCACTGGTTCCATCCCTGGCCCAGGAAGATCCCACATGCCGTGAAGTGGTTGGACGGATGTGTCCAATTAGGAGCCAGAACTCTGGAGTGCATGCGCCTAGAACTGGTGCTCTGCAAGAGAGAGATCACTGCAATGGGAGGCCCACACAGGCCAAAGAATAAAGATGGATGAAAATAATAAATAAATAACCAATAAAAAGAGGCCAAAAATTAAAAAGAAGAAAAGAAAACTCCAGTACAGGAGACTTGGGTTTGATTCTTGGGTTGGGAAGATCCCAGGGTTAGGAAGATTCCCTCGAGGAGGAAGTGGCACCCATTCCAGTATTTTTGCTTGGAGGAATGGGAATCCAGTATTCCCTTGGACAGAGGAGGCTGGTGGGATACAGTCCATGGGGTCACAAGAGCATGTGCTAGATCCCTTGGGTTTATTTATTATTTAATTGCAAGGTTTTAAAATTTTATTATTTATCAGCCACTTCTATTGGTCTTCCATTTATTTCCTTTTTTGCTGTTGTTCTTTTTGGCCTGTGTGGCCCTCCCATTGCAGTACCCTCTCTCCTTGCAGAGCACTGGATCTGGGCGCGTGCGCTCCAGAACTCCGGCTCAATAGTTGGATGCAATCAGTCCAGGCACTCCGCGGCACGTGGTATCTTCCCAGGCCAGGGATCAAACCAGCATCCCTTGCACTGCAAGGCGGTGTCCTTACCCACTGGACCACCAGGGAAGCCCCCTAATTGCAAGTTTTTTAATCCTTAGAAGAAAATAGGCCTAGAGACGTGGAAAGGAAAGTATCATTTATTAGGCATCTACTATGCCTCAGGGGTTCCAAAAGTCTTTTTCCTGTCCATTAGCTCATGTATTGTAGTAGAAAGTTCAGCTGTCACTGAGATTATGATTGTCTGGAAATTTTTGGAATAAAGATTTTAAGCAAATTAAAGACAAAGCATTCTTTCTCACAGAGAAAATGACATAGGCATTAAAGAAGTATGTAGAGCTCTGAATCTGTGTAGACTATTAAGCCACAGAAACTTTCTGGACCTCTTTGGTGACCATCAAAATTCCTGCTGAGGACTTCCCTGGTGGTCCAGTGGGTAAAGAGTCAGCCTTGCAGTGCAATGGGCACTGGTTCCATCCCTGGCCCAGGAAGATCCCACATGCCGTGAAGTGGTTGGACGGATGTGTCCAATTAGGAGCCAGAACTCTGGAGTGCATGCGCCTAGAACTGGTGCTCTGCAAGAGAGAGATCACTGCAATGGGAGGCCCACACAGGCCAAAGAATAAAGATGGATGAAAATAATAAATAAATAACCAATAAAAAGAGGCCAAAAATTAAAAAGAAGAAAAGAAAACTCCTGCTGAGAGCTAATTTGTGTTTGTTTGTCTTTGCAAGATCTTAGTTCCTCCATCAGGGATGGAACCTGTGCCCCCTATGGTGGAAGCAGGGAGTCTTAACAACTGGACTGTCAGGAAGTCCAGAGAGCTGCTTGTTTAATCATAGCACAAACAAAATTTTAGCAGTTGCTTCCAACAGTTTTCCAAGTCTATCCCCTACCACCCCCCAGAATTAGTGGGTGGCATGGCTAATTTTTGCCTGCTGGTAGAAACTTTAAGTACAGTAGTTTCCCTACATAGGAATGTTCACATTGTAAGCCTTCAAAGATGTGAATGTGAGTCACTGCCCTTTTTTTTTTTCAAGAGAGCAGAGAGAATTGAATCCAGCAAGGAACCAGAACCTGTGCTGACAATGCCAAGTGTGAGTGAAAATGCAGCTTGCCCTCCATCTCTTTTTTATTATTATTATTAATTTTTTTTTGTCGGGGGGCACTTCTATTGGTCTTTTTTTTTTTAAAACATTTGTTTATTTATTTATTTTGGTGGGGGTGGGGAGGGAGGGGGTGAGCGGGCCACTTCCACTGGTCTTTCATTTATCTAGTTTCATCCATCTTTGTTCTCGCGGTGGCATCTGTTGTCGCAGAGCACCGGCTCTGGGCGCATGCACTCCAGAGCTCCGGCTCAGTAATTGGACACATCGGTCCAGCCGCTCCATGCCATGTGGGATCCTCCCAGACCAGGGATTGAACCGGCGTCCCATGCCCTGCAAGGCGGTGTCCTTACCCACTGGACCACCAGGGAAGCTCTATTGGTCTTTTATTTATCTATTTTCATCCATCTTTGCTCTTTGGCCTGTGTGGGCCTCCCATCACAGTGGCCTCTCTCACTGCAGAGCACTGACTCTGGGTGCATGTGCTTCAGAGCTACAGCTCGGTAGTTGGACACATTGGTCCAGCCGCTCCACAGCAAGTGGGATCCTCCCAGGCCAGGGATCGAACCGGTGCCCCTTGGACTGCAAGGTAGTGTCCTTACCGACTGGACCACCAGGGAAGCCCTGCCCTCCATCTCTTATTGCTGATGATCCTTCAACTCTACTATGTCTCACCTTCTCTCCCTCCTCAGACAGTAGCTGTTCCTGGCTCTTCACTTGATGCCAGCCTCGTAGAAAAGCTCTTGGGCTGTACTACTGTACTCTTCGAGGTACTGTACTGTAAGATTTAAAATGTTCTTCTTATTTTTTGTTGTTTTTTATATATAACATGTGTGAAAAGTATTATAAATCTATTGCAGTACAGACCTATATAGGCTATTGTGTTAGTTGAGTACCAAGGCTAATTTTTTTGGACTTACAAACAAAGTGGAATCACAAATGTGCTCTTGGAATGGAGCTTATTTGTATGTAGGGGACTATTCCTCCAAATATACTGTATCATTTTCCTCCAAAACACTATATCAAACATTGACCTTGAAAATGACTGTGTTCTATCATTTAATAGATATGCTTGGGACCTACTCCACACTAGGGATGAGTCGACAGAGGTGAAACAAAGCAGACACAATCCCTGCTCTCAAAGAGCCTCAAAGCTGGCACAGAAAGAAATGCTGCAAGTAAATATTCACCCCAAGCTGAGCCCTGAGACTATCTCTTGTGTATGTACAACCTCAAGTTATATATGAGAGAAGAACAATGGGAACCTAATTTGTAACAGAAGTCTAGAGAAGATGACTTTAGCTGGACTCTAGAGGATGAGGGAAAAGGAGTTAGGCAAGGATTTGGTGGGGGACTAATATTTCAGCTAGTAGTGGAAGGTCCTCGAGGTGGGAAAGAAACTGGCAACTTCTGGGAGCAGAAAGAAGAGTGATATAGGACAGAGGCTATCTTAGGGTCCTCCAAAGAAAGAGAACCAATATTTACATGAAGAGACACAGAGAGAGGCTAGTTACAAGGAAATGGCTCATGCGATGATGAAGGTGAAGTCCCACAATCTACTGGACGCTCAAGAAAGCTGGTAGCATGGTTCTGTTCCAGTCCAAAGGACTGAGAACCAGCAGAGTCAATGGTGTAGGTCTCAACTGAAGGACAGGAGAAGACTGATATTCCAAAATAAGTAGTCAGGTGGAGATCAAGAATTTTCCCTTGTACAAAAGCTCTGGTACATACATACAATGGAATACTACACAGCTGTAAAGAGAAATGCAGAAGAATCAGCCCTAATGAGGTGGCTGGATCTAGAATGTATCATAAAAAGTGAAGTCAGTCAGAAAGAGAAGGACAAATACAATATATTAACACATATATATGGAATCTAGTAGGATGGTGATGATGGCACACGCAGAGAAGCGAAGGAAATACAGACATGGACAGTGGACATATGGACATTGTGGGGAAGGAACAGAAGGTGGGAGGCATAAAGGAAGTAGCATGAAGGCCTGTACTATCATAAGTGAAGAAAATAGCTATAGTCATTGCTCTGTGAGAAAAGGGGATCCTTCAGAGGTGCTGTGTGATGGTTGGGAGGGGTGGGAAGGGGGGAATATACATATGACTAATCTGAGAACATACATATCTGTAAACACCAAAACTCTGTAAAAGTTAAAAGTAAAATAAAAGTTAAAAAAAAAAAAGAATTCTCCCTTGTTTCGTTTTTTGTTCTGTCCAAGTCTTCAACTGATAGATGAGGCTCACCCACTTTGGGGAAGGTAACTTGCTTTATTCAGTCTACCCATTCAAACATTGATCTCTTTTAGAGACACATAGATGCACCCAAAACAGTAATCTTTAACTATGTATCTGTGCATCTTATGGCTCAGTAAAGTTGATACTTAAAATGAACCATCACAGGACTTCCCTGGTGGTCCAGCGGTTAAGAATCCATCTGACAAGCCAGTGGACATGGGTTCAATCCGTGGCCTGGGAAAATTTCCCATGCAGAGTGGCAACTAAGCCCATGTGCCACAACTACTGAGTCTGTGCTTTAGAGCCTGTGAGCTGCAACTACTGAGCCTGAGCGCTGCAACTACTGAAGCCTACTTGCCTAGAGCCTAGGCTCCACATCAAGAGAAGCCACCGCAATGAGAAGCCGGTGTATTGCTGAATAGCCCCCGCTTGCTGCAAGTAGAGAAAGCCCATGTGCAGCAACCAAGACCCAGTACAGCCAAAAATAAAGAAATAACAAACAAAATAAAATGAATGAAACATCTTAGAGGGCGGTGGCAAGAAGAGTGGAGAAAGGTGGGCAGGATTGTGCAGTTTGTGTTAGGACAACTTGACTCAGTTGGAAATGTGTTTCCTAGAATCCTCTTCCCTGTGAGACTTGGTTGAAAGGGGGAAGTGCAAGTGCAGCAATCACCATGAGGGTCACTGTAGTAAAAAACAACAAAAAATAAGGAGAACATTTTAAATCTTACAGTACAGTACCTCGAAGAGTACAGTAGTACAGCCCAAGAGCTTTTCTACGAGGCTGGCATCAAGTGAAGAGCCAGGAACAGCTACTGTCTGAGGAGGGAGAGAAGGTGAGACATAGTAGAGTTGAAGGATCATCAGCAATAAGAGATGGAGGGCAGGGCTTCCCTGGTGGTCCAGTCGGTAAGGACACTACCTTGCAGTCCAAGGGGCACCGGTTCGATCCCTGGCCTGGGAGGATCCCACTTGCTGTGGAGCGGCTGGACCAATGTGTCCAACTACCGAGCTGTAGCTCTGAAGCACATGTGCCCAGAGTCGGTGCTCTGCAGTGAGAGAGGTCACTGTGATGGGAGGCCCACACAGGCCAAAGAGCAAAGATGGATGAAAATAGATAAATAAAAGACCAATAGAGCTTCCCTGGTGGTCCAGTGGGTAAGGACACCGCCTTGCAGGGCATGGGACGCCGGTTCGATCCCTGGTCTGGGAGGATCCCACGTGGCATGGAGCGGCTGGACCCATGTGTCCAGAGGCAGTAGGTAAGATGCAGAGATACCTGGAGGTTCCCCTTGAACTTGCTCTCCTCTGCTCTGTCTCCAGGTCTGTGCCCCCAGATGCTTAATAGTGGCACTGTACAGAATCACGGCTTGGCAGCGGACCTTCCCTTGGGAGTCCTATTTTGGTACTTGGCTGCCCAGATGGACTGGCAGGTGCCTCCTCTGATCCTGTGGCTTCCCTCATGGACCGTCCCTTCCCCACTCCTCCTAGAGCTCTGTGGAATGTGAGTCCTGGGATAGGACCGCTCATCCCATTGACTACAGTGTTCTGGGTTGAATCTTGATGGATACAATGGACCAGGCCACAGAGGCCAAGGTGAAGACTGAAGGAAGCTATGGCAGGCCTCTGAGCCAGGGAGTGGCCTACATCTGCAAGTGGAGCTCCTTTGATGGCAGCCAGGGTTGAAGACCCTCGAGCTTCTCAGTGGAGCAGGGTACGGTGCAGAAAAAATTGTCTTCAGACTATTTCCCACGTCTGCCCCACAGCTGGTGCCCTGTGCCCTCCTGCTTCACTGACCAGGAGTCACTATGACTTTGCCCCTTGGTCACGAGAAGAGTTGGTGTTTGTATCTAACAAGTAGAAGGATTAATGTGGAAGGGAGAAGATTCTGGTTCTTTATGGCAGTGGTGTTTATATGCAGCAGCTTTGGGGCAGGCACAGGAATAGGTTAAATGAGGTGACTTTTGCACCAAGAACAACTGGAAATCTGCGTTCCAGCAGGAAGTATGTACAGCCCTCTGGGGAGGAGTACAGGTAATTGGCCAAAAGAGGCATTAGTGGTTACATTTCAGAATCCACTGGGGGGGCTTTAAAAATATCCAGACACTCCACTGCAGACCATTTAAATCCGATTTCTGGGGGTGAGGCCCAGACATCTTGGAGATAGTTTTCTTTTTTTAATTCAAAGTGATTCCCAGTAGTAGTCAGCATGGAGTATTCATTCAAACACAGTGAAGAGGCAGCAAACCGGGGGACCTATGGGCCATATCTAATCGAAGATAGTATTGTCTTTCAAACATTTGAACTCACTATAAATACAAACCTAAATTTCTGGCTTCTTTCCTTTGAAAGGCCAGAAGGATGAGCAATACTGGACCCTAGTCCCCACTAACCCCTCATGTATTTCCCAGCCTGTTTCACTCACTCTATTATCTCCCTGTCCACTGTAGACACTGTATTAGTGGACCTCACAGGAATTTAGAGTAGGTGGTAGCAAACGATAGCCCTTGGGCCAAGTCTGCCTGGCTGCCTGTTTCTGTATGGCCTGTAAGCTAAGAATGGTCTTTATGTTTTGAAGTTGCTGGGGGGAAAAGTGAAAAAGAAATATTTCATGGCACATGAAAAATTAAATAAAATTCAAATGTCAGTGCCATATTTGAATAGGGATCATGGCCATGTGCCACAACAGCACACTATGTGGTCACAAAGCCTCAAATAGTTACTATTTGCTATGGAACCAGTTTGCTGACTAAGAGAATACATTTAGAATCAAAGAAAGCTAGGTTTGAACCTTGTTTCTATTATCAGCTATTAGAGAGAATTTGGGCAAATTCCATCACATCTTGGTAAAATGCAGAGTAAAAATCTTACCCTGCAGACAATGGATGATGTTGATTAGGTGACTATGTTCAGCTCACAGACCAGTGCTGAGAAAGTACACAATACATTGTGTACCCAACAGAAGGAGACTGAAAATTACCCTCTTGAGATTGATAGTGTTTCTCAATGAATAACAGAATAAGAGTGAGGGTTCCTTAACTATAAAAAAAAAAAAAAAAAAGTTCACTGCTCCTCTCTGAAAGAGATTACATTCAGTCCATTCAGTCGCTCAGTCATGCCCAGTTCTTTGCAACCCATGGACTGCAGCATGCCAGTCCCTGTCCTTCACCATCTCCCAGAGCCTGCTCAAACTCATATGCATTAACTCGATGATGCCATCCAACCACCTTGCCCTCTGTAATTCCCTTCTCCTTTTACCTTCTATTTTCCCAACAACAGAGTCTTCTCTAATAAGTCCTCTCTTCACATCAGGTGGCCAAAATATTGGAGATTCAGCTTCAGCATCAGTCCTTCCAACAAATATTCAGGGTTGATTTACTTTAGGATTGACTTGTTTGAGTACGGAAGAATGGATGCCTTTGAACTGTGATGTTGAAGAAGACTCTTGAGAGTCCCTTGGACTGCAAGGAGATCAAAGAGGTTACCTTACTATGTCTTTAAAGTCACTTTGCAACAATTCAAGTGGAGTTAGTGTTCTACATTAGATATCTTTTAAATGTAAAAACTGTAATATTTGTCAAATGCAAAATCACCTTTTTACTTGACACTATTAATTATTGGCTTTGTGACCATATGAAAACCTTGGAAATGATTACCCATTTAGTAGGAATAATAATTTATTTGTTCAGAAATTGAACTGTTCATACTAAGTAAAAACTATCTTTTCTGTGATATAACATTGTTTATTTCATTGGAAGTTTATTAATTATCCAGAAACTGATAGTGTCAATTTCCAAAAAGAATTTGCCTCTATTTGATGAAAGTTGACACATCTTGATTATAAATATTTACAATCTAATTAGATTATCAGAACAGACCATGCATTTAAAATACACATAACTTAACATTTACCATTTTAACCACTTTAAAGTATACAATTGTGTGGCATTAAGCACCATTCACAATGTTGTAGAGCCATAACCACTACCTAGTTCCAGTTTTTCATCACCCCTAAAAGACACCTCACACCCACTACGCAGTCACTCCCCATTCTCCCCCTCATCCCCATCCCTAGCAAACACCAATCTGCTTTTCTCTTTTCATAAATTTGCCAAGTCTGAATATTTCATTTAAGTGACATCATACAGTATATGGCCTGGTGTGCCTGGCTTCTTTTACTTAGCATAGTGTTTTCAAGGTTTATCTGGGTTGCACTATTTCATGTATCAGTACTTAGTTTTTTCCTGTGGCTGAGTAATATTTTATTGTATGGGACTTCGCTGGTGGTCCAGTGGTTAAGAATTCCTCTGCCAATGCAGGAGACACAGGTTCGATCCCTGGTCTGTACTGCAGGAAAACCAGGTCCACAACCTGCAGCTACTGAAGCCATGTACCCTAAAACCAATGTTACGCCACAAGAGAAAGCAGTGCAGCGAGAAGCCCGCATAGCTCATCTAGAGAATAGTCCCTGCTCCCAGCAGCTAGAAAAGCCTGTGGACAGCAGCGAGGACCCAGTGCAGCCAGATGTATATAAATAAATAAAACATTAAAAATATTTAAATTTAAAAATTGTACAGAAGGGAGTGACCATAAACATCTCAAAGAAGAAATGCAAGAAGACAAAGGGGTTGTCTGAGGAGGTTTTACAAATAGCTGAGGAAAGAAGAGAAGACAAAGGCAAGAGAGAAAGAGAAAGATATGCCCAACTGAATGCAGACTTCCAGAGAATAGCAAGAAGAGATAAGAAGGCCTTCTTAAATGAACAATGCAAAGAAATAGAGAAAAGCAATAGAATGGGAAAGACTAGAGATCTCTTCAAGAAAATTAGAGACACAAAGATTTCATGCAAGGATGGGCATGATAAAGGACAGAAACAGCAAGGACCTAACAGAAGAGATTAAGAAGAGGTGGCAAGAATACCCAGAAGGACTATACAAAACAGGCCTTAATGACCAAGATAGCCACAATGATGTGGTCACTCACCTAGAACCAGACATCCTGCAGTGTGAAGTCGAGTGGGCTTTAGGAAGCATTACTACAAACAAAGCAATGAGCGTGGCCCCAAATGAACTCCATATGACATAAACTTAACATTTACCATTTTAACCACTTTAAAGTATACTTTTCCATTAAAATTTCCCTACCTAGTTCCAGTTTTTCATCACCCCTAAAAGACACCTCACACCCACTACGCAGTCACTCCCCATTCTCCCCCTCATCCCCATCCCTAGCAAACACCAATCTGCTTTTCTCTTTTCATAAATTTGCCAAGTCTGAATATTTCATTTAAGTGACATCACACAGTATATGGCCTGGTGTGCCTGGCTTCTTTTACTTAGCATAGTGTTTTCAAGGTTTATCTGGGTTGCACTATTTCATGTATCAGTACTTAGTTTTTTCCTGTGGCTGAGTAATATTTTATTGTATGGGACTTCGCTGGTGGTCCAGTGGTTAAGAATTCCTCTGCCAATGCAGGAGACACAGGTTCGATCCCTGGTCTGTACTGCAGGAAAACCAGGTCCACAACCTGCAGCTACTGAAGCCATGTACCCTAAAACCAATGTTACGCCACAAGAGAAAGCAGTGCAGCGAGAAGCCCGCATAGCTCATCTAGAGAATAGTCCCTGCTCCCAGCAGCTAGAAAAGCCTGTGGACAGCAGCGAGGACCCAGTGCAGCCAGATGTATATAAATAAATAAAACATTAAAAATATTTAAATTTAAAAATTGTACAGAAGGGAGTGACCATAAACATCTCAAAGAAGAAATGCAAGAAGACAAAGGGGTTGTCTGAGGAGGTTTTACAAATAGCTGAGGAAAGAAGAGAAGAGAAAGGCAAGAGAGAAAGAGAAAGATATGCCCAACTGAATGCAGACTTCCAGAGAATAGCAAGAAGAGATAAGAAGGCCTTCTTAAATGAACAATGCAAAGAAATAGAGAAAAGCAATAGAATGGGAAAGACTAGAGATCTCTTCAAGAAAATTAGAGACACAAAGATTTCATGCAAGGATGGGCATGATAAAGGACAGAAACAGCAAGGACCTAACAGAAGAGATTAAGAAGAGGTGGCAAGAATACCCAGAAGGACTATACAAAACAGGCCTTAATGACCAAGATAGCCACAATGATGTGGTCACTCACCTAGAACCAGACATCCTGCAGTGTGAAGTCGAGTGGGCTTTAGGAAGCATTACTACAAACAAAGCTAGCAAAGGTGATGAATTCCAGCTGAGCTATTTCAAATCCTAAAAGATGATGCTATCAAAGTGTTGTACTCCATATGTTAGCAAATTTGGAAAATTCAGCAGTGGCCAAAGGACTATAAAAGGTCAGTTTTCATTCCAGTCCCAAAGGAGGGTAATGCCAAGGAACATTCAGACTACCGTACAACTGCCCTCATTTCACATGCTAGTAAGGTTATGCTCAAAATCCTTCAAGCTGGGTGTTAGCAGTATGTGAGCTGAGAACGTCCAGATGTACCATCTGGGTTTTGAAAAGGCAGAGGAGCCAGATATCAAATTGCCAACATTCATTGCATTATGGAGAAAGCAAGGAAGTTCCATAAAAATGTCTACTTCTGCTTCATTGACTTTGCTAACGTTTTTCTGTGGACCACGAAAAAACTCTTAAAGAGAGGGGAATACCAGGCCACCTTACCTATCTCCTGAGAAACCTGTATGTGGGTCAGGAAACAACAGTTAGAACCAGACATGATACAACTGACTGGTTTCAAATTGGGAAAGGAGTATGTCAAGGCTGTATGCTGTCACCGTGTGTATTTAACTTCTGTGCAGAGTACATCATGCAAAACGCCAGGCTGGATGAATCACAAGCTGGAATCAAGATTTGCTGGAGGAAAGATTATAACCACTTCAGATATGCAGATGATGCCACTCTAAAGTGAAAGTGAGGAGAAACTAAAGAGTCCGTTGATAAAGGTAAAAGAGGACAGTGAAAAAACTGGCTTAAAACTCAACATTCAAAAAACAAAGATCATGGCATCCAGTCCCATCCCTTTGTGGCAAATAGAAAGGGAAAAAGTGCAAGCAGTGACAAATTTTCTTTTCTTGGGCTCCAAAGTCACAGCAGATGGTGACTGAAGCCATGAAATTAAAAGATGCTTGCTCCTTGGAAAGAAAGGTATAATAAAACTAGACTGTATAATAAATAGCTGAGGCATCACTCTGCT
Organism: Tragulus kanchil; assembly: GCA_022376925.1. Taxonomy (NCBI): domain Eukaryota; kingdom Metazoa; phylum Chordata; class Mammalia; order Artiodactyla; family Tragulidae; genus Tragulus; species Tragulus kanchil. Next base: position 109,399,644 of record JAIOJX010000002.1, on the reverse strand, counting down.
GACATAGGTCTGTATAGTCAAAGCTATGGTTTACTCAGTAATCTTGTATGGATGTAAGAGGTGGATCATAAAGAAAGCTGAATGCTGAAGAATTGATGCTTTCAAAATGTGTTTTCTGGAGAAGACTTTTGAGAGTCCCTTGGATAGATAGGGGATCAAACCAGTCAGTCCTAATGGAAACCAGCTTTGAGGATTCACTGGAAGGACTGTTGCTGAAGTTGAAGTTCCAATATTTTGGTCCCCTGATGGGAAGAGCCAAGTCATTGGAAAGGACCCTGATGTTGTGAAAGATTGTGGGCAAGAGGAGAAGGGGGATGCAGAGGAGGAGATGATCAGATAGTGTTCCCCATTCAATGGACATGAAGTTGAGCAAACTCCAGGAAACAGTAGAGGACAGAGGAGCCTGTCCTACAATTCAGGAGGTTGCAAATAGTCGGACACCATGTAGCAACTGAGCAACAACAGTAACATTAAAAAAAATTCATTGTTTGCATATCCTATATTTTGTTTATTCAGTGATCCACTGATAGATATTTGGGCTGTTTCCACTTTAGGGCCAGTGTGAAGAGTGCTATGATGAACATTCATGTACATGTTTTTGTTTGAAAACCTGTCAGAGTTCTAGTATCAAAACCTTTTCAGAGAGTGTCAAGTATCTAGATGAACAGTAGAAGAACTGAGTCCTAGATGCAAAGGATCTTTTTTTTTTTAATTTTTTTTGGCCACTTTTATTGGTCTTTCACTTATTTGTTTTCATCCATCTTTGTTCTTTGACCTGTGTGGGCTTCCCATCGCCGTGGCCTCTCCTGTAACAGAGCACCAGTTCTGGGTGCATGCACTCCAGAGCGCTGGTTCGTAATCAGACACACGGGTCCAGCCTCTCCACAGCCTGTGGCATCTTCCTGTGCCAGGGATTGAACCGGCACTCCTCGCAGTGCACGGCAGACTCTTTACCCAATGGACCACGAGGGAAGCCCAAGAAAAGGATCTTGATGATGCATTTGTTTACACCTCCTTGAATGCAAGGGCCCTGAGGGCCAGTAGGTATGTTCAGCGCTGCACCTTGAGAGATCGAATATACAGACAATGCCCGGACCACATATAAAGATTGAACTCTGAGTCACAATCTGTGGCAACCAGTCAGGAAGCCAACCCATCATTGCCCATAACCAGCCCAGGAAACCATTCTGCCATCTCTAAGTCAGACATGGAAGACGTCAGATTACTGTCTTCAGCAACCCTCCCAGAAGACAAATAATAAACCCCGCGTTAATCAGCCCCAAATGACCAGGACTTGATTCACAGCTGACAGCTTCCCTGATTTTTGTCCCTGCTTCTAATTAGAGGGACCAACCTGAGAAGGCCAACCATGCAAGCCTCACAATCACACAGGGTCCTACTTCTAGCTAACCTGCCTCCAACTTCCTTGTGCCAGCAACCTCTAATGGGACACATCTCGCATTCTCCTCCTTTTTTTAACTGTAAAGCTTTCGCATTCCTGTACTTGCCTTTGGGTCTTTGCCAAAAGGAAAATGTCGTGTGTTGACTCCCTTGCTCTAGCAGGCTTTGAATACATATATCTTCTTCATGTTTCCTTTGGATGATCTTTATCTGTTTCCCCAGCCTCCATGCCCTGGACAGGGCCTGACACCCAGAGGGGCCTTGGCAGAAACGGTGGAGGATGTAGAGGCTAATTTTTGTTTGAAAACCTGTCAGAGTTCTAGTATCAAAACCTTTTCAGAGAGTGTCAAGTATCTAGATGAACAGTAGAAGAACTGAGTCCTAGATGCAAAGGATCTTTTTTTTTTTAATTTTTTTTGGCCACTTTTATTGGTCTTTCACTTATTTGTTTTCATCCATCTTTGTTCTTTGACCTGTGTGGGCTTCCCATCGCCGTGGCCTCTCCTGTAACAGAGCACCAGTTCTGGGTGCATGCACTCCAGAGCGCTGGTTCGTAATCAGACACACGGGTCCAGCCTCTCCACAGCCTGTGGCATCTTCCTGTGCCAAGGATTGAACCGGCACTCCTCGCAGTGCACGGCAGACTCTTTACCCAATGGACCACGAGGGAAGCCCAAGAAAAGGATCTTGATGATGCATTTGTTTACACCTCCTTGAATGCAAGGGCCCTGAGGGCCAGTAGGTATGTTCAGCGCTGCACCTTGAGAGATCGAATATACAGACAATGCCCGGACCACATATAAAGATTGAACTCTGAGTCACAATCTGTGGCAACCAGTCAGGAAGCCAACCCATCATTGCCCATAACCAGCCCAGGAAACCATTCTGCCATCTCTAAGTCAGACATGGAAGACGTCAGATTACTGTCTTCAGCAACCCTCCCAGAAGACAAATAATAAACCCTGCGTTAATCAGCCCCAAATGACCAGGACTTGATTCACAGCTGACAGCTTCCCTGATTTTTGTCCCTGCTTCTAATTAGAGGGACCAACCTGAGAAGGCCAACCGTGCAAGCCTCACAATCACACAGGGTCCTACTTCTAGCTAACCTGCCTCCAACTTCCTTGTGCCAGCAACCTCTAATGGGACACATCTCGCATTCTCCTCCTTTTTTTAACTGTAAAGCTTTCGCATTCCTCTACTTGCCTTTGGGTCTTTGCCAAAAGGAAAATGTCGTGTGTTGACTCCCTTGCTCTAGCAGGCTTTGAATACATATATCTTCTTCATGTTTCCTTCGGATGATCTTTATCTGTTTCCCCAGCCTCCATGCCCTGGACAGGGCCTGACACCCAGAGGGGCCTTGGCAGAAACGGTGGAGGATGTGGACACACATTGCTGAGAAAGGTCCTGACCTTTCACAGTCCCCTGGAAGGGCCCTCAAGCCCACAGCACAGTCTCTGGTCTTACCCCAGCCCCTCTCTTTAGAACTCCAGACCTGTGCACAGAGCAGCTAATAGGCTGCCTCCACCTAGACATCCACAGGCCCTGAGGCTCAGTGTGTCCTACATCGGCTGCTCCCTCCCCCTGCCTTCTACAGCACTTCACCTGTTGTCACGAACCAGGTGCCCCTAGTGCTCAGCCTGGAACCTGAGTCAGCCTACCTTCTCCTTCTCCTTCTCCCCAACCTACAACCCATCAGTAACTCCTGTTGGTTCTACTCCAGAAAGCCTGGTGAATCCATGCCTTCTTCCAGCTCTATTCCTGAGTCAGGCTCTCATTACAGCAACAGCCCAGAACTGGTCTAGCTGCTTTCAGCCTCGTCTCCTCCAAAACAGCCAGAGGACACTCCCCTGAACAACCTATTTCTGGTCAGGGGACGCCCCTGCAGAGGGGCTTCCCAGTCATCCTCAGGGTAGAGTCGAAACCTAAGAGAAGGGAATTTCCAGGTTAAGACTCTGTGTTCTCAATGCAAGGGGCACAGTTTTGATCCCCAGTCAGCGAGCTAAGATCTCGCATACCGTGTGACATGGCATGGCCAAAATAAATAAATAAAATAAAGAGATAAATCTAAGAGAAGGGTTTCCCTGGTAGGTCAGTGGTAAAGAGTTTGCCTGCCAATGCAGGAGACACAGGTTCTATCCCTGATCCGTGAAGATCCCACATGCTGCAGAGCAACCAAGCCCATGAGCCACAACTATGGATCCTGTGCTCTAGAGCCTCAGAGCCGCAACCATGGAACCCATGTGCCACAACTACTGAAGCCTGTGTGCCCTAGAGCTGGAGATCCACAAGAGAGGTCAACGCAACAAGAAGCCTCCTCACCTCAGCTAGAGCGTAGCTCCCACTCCCTGCAACTAGAGAACAGCCTGAGGCAGCACTGAAAAACCAGAATAGCCCAAAATAAATAAATAAAATATTTTTTAAAAAGGAAGATACAAGACCATATTAATAAATAAATAAATAAATAAATAAAACCTAAGAAAAGAGTTTTTCTGGAGCCTCCCAGACCTGGTCCCTGCCCACCTTCCCAATTTTAACTCTGGTTCAACTTATATTCTAACCATGGGCATGCCAAGTGGCAGCACTCTCTGTCCTCCTTGTCTCCCGCCCTCCCCTTGCTCTCCCGGGAGGTGGCTTCTGTGCCTCAAGCCTCAGTGAGTCACTGCCTCAGTGGTAAAGCCTCATCCTGACTGCCCTGACACCCTCTTGTTACCTGATGGATTATTCTGGGTTCATGACACCGGGATGAGATTTGCTGGTCAGTCTCCTTGCCCCTTCCATGTGAAAATTCATTTGAGGGCAGAAATTTTAGTTTTAAACCTTTATCATCTCAGAACCAGATACAGTGCCTGGGACTGTATTGGCATATTGTCAGAATGTCAATATTTGTTGAGCAAATAAATGTTTGCGCAAGAAAAGAACTATATCAAAGCTGGGTTGCCCAACTGACTTTAAGGTTAGTAGTAAAAGAGGGAAAACTTCCCAAATTACTTGGAAAGATTTTGATATGTGATAGCTGAATAAAAACAATGAAGTCATTTTTCTGAGAAAATGAACGAAATGAGAATTTTGGACTTTCTTACATTCCTCTTGCTGGCTAGTTTTTTTTTTTTCCCCCAATTTTTATTTCATTTTCTTCCAGTTTTGCTGAGATGTAATTGATATATAGCACTGTACGAGTTTAAGGTGTGCAGCATAATGATTTGACTAATGTTATCATGATAAGTTTAAAGAAGATCTATCATCTCACTTAGATACAAAATTAAAGAAATAGAAAAAACACTATCTTTTCCTTGTGATGAGAATTCAGGATTTATTCTCTTAACAACTTTCATATATAACACACTGCGTTAATTATATTTACCATGTTGTCTGTTACTTCCCTAGTATTTATTTATCTTATAACTGTCAAGGTTTTCTTATTATATTCTAAATTGTATTTGTAATACTTGACACATGAAACTTGTTTTTGAATAGATGTTAGGAATATTGAAAGATATGAACTATTATATACAGGAACGATTTCTTTCATAGTTCTTCCCTTCCTTTCAAATACAATCTTAACGCTTACTGAGCAGATTTTTTTTTTTTTTGGATTAAATAATGTTTGGTCTTCATTGTTGCTCAAGGACTTTCTCTAGTTGCAGTAAGCAGGGGTCTTTGTTGCAGTGTGTGAGCTTCTCATTGTGGTGGCTTCTCTCGTTGTAGAGTACGGGCTTTAGGGTGTGAAGCCTCAGTCATTGTGGTTCCTTACTTTGAGACGTGTAGAATCTTCCTGGAGCAGGGATCAAACCTGTACTGGCAGGCAAATTTCTACCCACTGTACCACAAGGGAAGTCCCAGTTGTATGTTTTTAAATCTTGTGTCTCCCTCTTTGCCTAGCTTCCACACTGACTTTGTGGGACATATTTTATAATTACGCAATACTTTTCTGACTACTAACTTCTCAGATTATTTTTTTATTTTATTTTATGTGTTTATTTTTAGCTGTGCTGGGTCTTCGTTGCTGCATGGGCTTTTCTCTGGTTGTGGTGAGTGGGCTTCTCATGATTGCGGCTTTTCTTGTGGTGGAGCACAGGCTCTAAGGCACAGACTCAGTAGTTGTAGTGCCCAGGCTACAGCATATGGGATCTTCCCGGTCAGGGATCAAACCCATGTCTTCTGCATTGGCAGGCAGATTCTTTACCACTGAACCACCAGAGAAGCCCTCAGATTATTTTTTAACCTTCATTTTTCTTTTTTTAATGTCTTTCGGCTATGCTGGGTCTTTGTTGCAGCCCTTGGGATTTCTCTAGTTTTCTCTAGTTTCGGGGCCTAGCCTGGTTCTAGAGGGTGTGGGGTCAGTAGTTGCAGTGTGCTGGTTTAGTTGCACCTTGGCATGTGGGAATTTAGTACCCAATCAGGGATCAAACTTGCAATCCCTGCACTGGAAGGTAGATTCTCAACCACTGGACCACCACGAAAGTCCTTTACTTTTCGAACTTAACTACACTGTGGTTGTTGCTGATTTTTTTAGTTAACAAACTAATTTTTCATAGCACCTTTTCAGAAACATCAGATTTATAGAAAAATTGAGCAGAGAGTTCCTATATATCCTCTCTCTGCTTAAGATTCCCCTACCACTAACAATTAGCATTGGTAGAATATATTTATTACAATTGATGACCCCATATTGATATGCTATTTTGGGGTTTTTTAGAGTTTTTAAAAAAAATTTTGGCCTCTTTTGTTGCTTACTTATTTATTTTCATCCATCCTTATTCTGTGGCCTGTGTGGGCCTCCCACTGCTGTGGCCTCTCCTATTGGAGAGCACCTGCTCTGGGCTCATGCGCTCCAGAGCCCTGGCTCGTAATTAGATGCATAACAGCTCCTCGACACAGGGGATCTTCCCGGGCCAGGGATCAAACCAGCGCCCATTGCACTGCAAGGCGGACTCTACCCATGTTATTATTAACTTATTAAGTAAGTTCATAACTTATATTTCTTGTTGCTTTAATCTCTAAGATGTGCCCGACGTTTATGCGACCCCCATGGACTGTAGTCCACCACACTCCTCTGTCCATGGGATTTCCCAGGCAAGAATACTGGAGTGGGTTGCCATTTCCTTCTCCAGGGGATCTTCCCGACCCAGGGATCAAACCTGCTTCTCTTGTATTGGCAGGCAGATTCCTTACCACCAAGCCACCAGAGAAGCCCTTGTAACTTATATTAGGGTTCACTTTTAGAGGTGTACAGTTTCATCCATTTTGACAAACATGTAACGTCTATCATTTCAGAATCACACAAGGAGTTTCAGTGTGGCAAAAATCCTTGGTGTTTCCTGCTGCCTCCCACCTCCACCTCTCACTTTGATGTGTTTTGTTTCTATTTTGAATCAAGTAAGAAAAAGGACAGGGCTTCCCTGATGGTCCAGTGGGTGAAGACACCCCCTTGCAGTGCAACGGGCGCTGGTTCAATCCCTGGCCTGGGAAGATTCCACGTGCTGTGGAGTGGTTGGACCGATGTGTCCAATTACTGAGCCGGGCTCTGGAGCGAATGTGCCCAGAGCCAGTGCTCTGCAGCGAGAGAGGCTGCTGCGATGGGAAGCCCACACAGGCCAAAGAACAAAGATAAATAAATGAAAGATCAATAGAAGTGGCCAAAAAGAAAGAAAGAAAAAGGACAGAGAGGACTTATAATCATTTTATTCTATTATCTTCTTATACAAAATTTCAAACATCCCTGAATGGAATAAGTGAGTACCAATATACCTCTCACCAATATTTAACAATTATCAACATTTTTATTTTCTATTATTTGTTTTATTGCACATATTTTACTGAAACGTTTGTGAGTAAGTTGCAGATACTGTGGACAGTTGACCTAGAAATACTTCAGCATGCATCTATGGCAATAAAGACCTTTCACTATATGATTTCAATGCTATTATCATAGTCAAGGAAATGAACTATGATTCTATACTGTCATCTAATATTCAGTCCACATTAAAATTAAAATTAAAATTAAAATTGTCAAGAATGCCTTTTGTGACTGCTTTTTTCCCTCAAATCAATATGCCATTAAATTTCATGTTTGGCCTGTATTGTCTCTTTAGTCGTTTTTTTATGCAGAACATCTATTAATCTCTTTCCATCTTTTTTTTTTTTTTGCATTCAGTATGGAAACATTTGTGTAGAATACATATAGCATAAAATTTTCCATCTTAATACTTCTTTTGGGGGAGGGGGTCGCATCTTGCAACGTTCAGCATCATAGTTCCCTGGCCAGGGATCCAGCATGTGCCCCCCTGCAGTGGAAGCGTGGAGTCTTAACCACTGGACTGTCAGGGAAGTCCCTTAACCACTTCTAACTGTACTATTCCTGATCTTACGTGGAGAAGCCCCTGAAGACTTCACCAAGACACTAATAGAATTAACAGACAAATCCAGTAAAATTGCAGAATAGAACATAAAAATATCAGTAGCATTTCTCCATATTAACAACAAACTTTCTGAAACCAATAATGTTGACTTTTAAAAGCTTTGGGCTAGTTGTTTTCAAATATATCCCATCTTCTGAATTTGCTTGCTTCTTCCTAATGGTAACTTCCTCCATCGCCTTCCTGACAAACTGGAGGTTAGTTCTAGAGGCTTGATTGGATTCAGGCTAATTGTTTTGGGACAAGAACACTTCCGAGGTGGTGTGTCCACTTGAGTGCGTCACCTCAGGAGGATGCACAGTGTTACATGCTGTAATATGTGTGTGTGTATGTGTATGTTAGTTGCTCAGTCGTGTCCAACTCTTTTCGACCCCATGGACTGTAGCTCACCAGACTCCTCTGTCCATGGGGTTCTCCAGGGGATACTGGAGTGGAACAGTTCTGTTCTCCAGGGGATCTTCCTGACCTGGGAATCAAACCCGCATCTGCTGCATTGCAGGTGTATTCTTTACCACCAGAGCCACCAAGGAAGCCCATGTTGTAAGACAGAAAGGCCTCAGTCCAGCCTTGAGTTGCAGGAACTCTCTTCTCTTCTGGTTCTACCTAAGGGTCAAGTTTACATCTCTACAGTCTCTATAGCTGTCTCCAGCAAACTTCATGCTGAATTTTCTCCCAGCCACTGTGCCCTACCTTTATTTATTTATTTTTTTTAAGATTTATTTATTTATTTATTTTGGTGTGGGTGGGGTGGGGAGGGAGGGGAGCAGGCAGGCCACTTCTTTGGTCTTTCATTTGTCCATTTTCATCCATCTTTGTTCTTTGGCCCGTGTGGGCCTCCCATCGCGGTGGCCTCTGTTGTCGCAGAGCACCGGCTCTGGGCGCATGCGCTCCAGAGCTCCGGCTCGGTCATTGGAGCATCGGTCCAGCCGCTCCGCGACACGTGGGATCTTCCCAGGCCAGGGCTCGAACCGGCGCCCCTTGCACTGCAAGGCGGTGTCCTTACCCACTGGACCACCAGGGAAGCCCTGCCCTACCTTTAAAAACAACTTTAATCTTTAGCAGCCAAGGATGGGAAGGAAATACTTAAGCAAATTAGCTGCAAATGCTCTCCCCCACCTACCCTCTGCTCTTCCACATTCAGAAGACTGCTTTCATCTCAAGATGTATTTTTATCCTTTATGTTTTTATCACTAAATGGATATGACCTCCTTTGCTTTGATTTTATTACTTTGGTGCATTTTCCTTCCAAAGGTGTTGAAGTAGGCAATTTCAGAAAAGTTCAAAGAGCTGTCTTAAGATCTGGCCCCGGTTTCACTCATTATCTCTAGTTCATTAATCAGAAATACAGTCATCTAAATTGACTAAAAATTGCAGAAGAAATGACAAATGGAAAGCACTCAGATACTTCTGAAGACATTTGCAAACTTTGAAGTAGAGGGCTAGTAATACAGGTTATAAAAATGGCTACTACTTTCCAATCACTTTCCACATGTCTGGCTGCCTGGGGTTCTTTCCAACTTGTTTTCCAATTCTCTAACACCAAGTGGGAATCCAACAATTCAATTCCCATAAAACACTACCTATAGTTAGTGTCTGATCTCACAAGCTCCATCCCACAAGACCACCCCCACTTTAAATGGCAGCCTAAAGTTCCATACTTCTGACCAATGGCTATAAGTTTGGGGGTTCCCAAAACTCCCTCCTCATGCTCAGTAATTTCTCAAATGACTCACAGAATTTGAAACAATGTAACTCGGATTGGACTTCAACCAACAATCTTTTATTTTTTTTTTGATACTTTAATTTAATTTAATTTTTTTTTAAGAGAGTTTTGTTGTTTCCTGCTGCACATTGACCTGAATCTGCCATAGGTATACATATGTCCCCCCACCCTCCCGAACCTCCCCCATCTCTCTCCCCATCCCACTCCTCCAGGTCCCCACAGAGCCCGTGTTTGAGATCCCCTAGTCCCACAGCATATTCCCCTCCCTCACCCCAATGTCCATAAGTCTGTTCTTCATGTCCACCTCTCCATTGCTGCTCTGCATATTCATTTATCAGCACCATCTATCTAGATTCGATACACATGTGTCAGTATACAGTATTTATCATTCTCCCTCTGACATACCTCACTCTGTATAATCATATCTATATTCATCCACCTCATGAGAACTGATTCAAATGCATTTCTTTTTATGGCTGAGTAATATTCCATTGTATATATATATACCACAGCTTCTTTATCCATTCATCTGTTGATGGACATCTAGGCTGCTTCCATGTTCTAATTATTGTAAATAGTGCTGCAATGAACAATGGGATACCTGAGTGTCTTTTAATTTTGATTTCCTCAGGGTATATGCCTAGTAGTGGGATTGCTGGGTCATATGGTGGTTCTATTCCTAGTTTTCTGAGGAATCTCCACACTCTCTTCCATAATGGCTGTATCAGTTTACATTCCCACCAACAGAGCAAGAGGTTGAACCCCCAATCTTTTAACTGAGATCATATACCTGGTTTCAGGACTTAATGAAACTCAAGTTCTTGATGTCTCAACACAGAAAGAATTGAGCGAGAGACAAAGTGGTAGATAAGAAGTGGCTTTATTTAGAGAAAAACACACTCCACAGATACACTGTGGACCATCTCAGAAGGTGAGAGTGGAATCGGCGTATGGGGTTGTCAGGTTTTATAGGGATGGGTAATTTCATTAGTTAATGAGGGGGAGAATTATTCTAACTATTTTGTGTAAGGGGTGGATATTTCCAAGAATTGGATCATCACCCACGTTTTGATGTTTGATGGTCAGCCTCAGGACTGACAGGGCACTAGTGAGTATGTCACTTAGCTCATGTTAATGCATTACAATAAGCAAATAATAAGGCTCAAGGCCCACTGAAAGTAAAGTTTTCCACCATCATGGATCTAGTTAGTTCTAATCCATCTCTGTCATGTCCTATGGCTCTGTCATTTTTTTTTAAGGTTGTGCCCTTCCCCCTCCACTCCTTTTTCAAACTCAGGAATATACTTCATTGTATTTACCCATTTATTCTAAAAGATAAAACTCAGGAACAGACATGTGGCAGAGAAGCACAGGCAAAATGTGAGGGGAAGGCAACACAGCACCTCCATGTGTTTACCAACCCAAGAACTCTCAAAATCTCAATCTCATTGTAAAAGTCTGTATCAAGCTCATCCCTACTCTTCCTTGCCTCCCTGGAGGTCAGTAGGTGGGGCTCAAAGTTCTCCATCTTTAACCACAGATTAGAGAGTGAGAGGCCTCCATACAGAATCCCTGGGTTGGGAATGCTTGGATTCAACCAACTGAGAATCAAAAATACTTTTTAAAAATCTGGAAGGTTCTAAGAAGAAAAATAAATTTGTTGTGTTCTGGCAACTATTTACATTTCGTTTACATTGTATTTACAACTATTTATGTAACATTTATGTTGTATTAGGTACTATAAGTAATCTAGAGACAATTTAAAGTATATGAGAAGATGTACATAGTATATATGCAAGTACTATATCCTTTTATATAAGGGACTTGAGCATCTTGTGGATCTTGGTATCTGAAGGGGTCCTGGAACCATCCCCCTGATACTGTTGGTTGACTGTGTTGTCTTTTGAGTAACCAACCCATCTTGAGGCTATCTATAGGCCCCACCCTAAGTCATCTCATTAGCACACTCTCAGGTAGGAAGAAAAGACTATCGAGAGTCCAAGGATTTTAGGAACCCAAGACAAAGATCCACTATATGTCTTCTTATTATGTCACACTAGTACATGTTTTCTGATTATTTACTCTTAGCCAGAGACTGGGGAAAGGGCCAGGATCTCAGTGAACACTGGAGGAAAAGACTGGGACATAAGATGGACTTGGCTCCTGTCTTGAATGAGTTTGAAGTCTAGTTCAGGAGACAGGTAAGAAATAGGCAATTATAATTCAAGTTTATAATTGGTATTCAGACAGGAGGAAGGGGAGCAAGGCACAGCCACTAAAAGAATGACACAGCCATTACAGATACAACAAAAACTGGTCAGAACCTGTAAGGTCCAAGATGGCAGAAGATTCGCCTTCCAGTAGACCTTGAGTCTCATTATGTGCTCACTGTACTTATTATATTATCATGTAATACACAGGTGCCATGGCAGTTCCAAAGCTGACTATAAAAGGCCAAAAAGTGGGCTGTGGCCTAATTTTTGAAAATACTTGGAATAATCCACTCACTATGAAATTACCCAGCCCATGAAAATGAATCACTCCAGCACACTGGGGCCACTCTTGTCTTCTGAGATGGACCTCATTCTGCCTATGAATGTGTACCTCTCTAAATAAACTATTCTCACTTTATCATGGCTCATTCTTTTTGGGGGGAAGGCTTTTATTTATTTATTTATTTTTAAACTTTTATTTTACTTTTAACTTTTACAGAATTTTGTTGTTTACAGATATACATGATCCTAGATTAGTCATATGTGTAGCCCCGCCTTTCCAGCCCTCCCAACCATCACACAGCACCCCTGAAGGATCTCTTTTTCTCACAGAGCAATGACTATAGCTATTCTCTTCACTTATGATAGTACAGGCCTTCATGCTACTTACTTTACACCTCTCACCCCCTGTTCCTTCCCCACAATGTCCATATGTCCACTGTCCATGTCTGTCTTTCCGTCTCATGGATCATTCTTGAAGCCCCAGGGACTCACCCAAGACCTGGGGCATGAACATCTTCTTGTGCTCCATTTTCCTGCAACAGTACAAAAAAGTGTTAGAGTACAGATAAAGGTACTGGAAGTGGAGTTGGGGGGATAAGACTAAAAAAAGAATACTTCATCTATACTGACTCTGAAAACAGAATTTCATATGCAGAAGAATGAAGGGAGATCTTCATTTAATATCATACGAAAATTAACAGGGCTTCCCTTGTGGTCCAGTGGGTAAAGAGTCCGCCTTGCAGTGTAAGGGGCACTGGTTCGATCCCGGCCCTGGAAGATTCCCATGTGCCATGGAACGGCTGGACCAGTGTGTCCAATTACCAGCCGGCACTCTGGAGCGCATGCACCCAGAGCCAGGGCTCAGCAACAAGAGAGGCCACTGTGATGGGAGGCCCACACTGGCTAAAGAATAAAGACGGATGGAAATAAATAAATAAATAAAACTATAAAAGAGGCCAAAAATTCAAAAAAAATAACACAAGATGGATTAAAAGATCTAAATATAAGGACTAAAATTGTGAAACTCTTATAAGGAAACAGAGGACAAAAGCTTCATGACATAAGATTGGTTTCTTGGATATGACACCAAGAAGCCACAGGTAAAAAAGAAAATACAGACAAATGGGACTTACTGAAAATTAGCAATTTTTGTGTATCAAAAGGCACTATCAACAGAGTGAAAAGATAAATCACACAATGGGAGAAAATATTTGCAAATATATGTCTGATAAGGGATTCATATCCAGAATACATACAGAACACTTAAAATTGAACAACAGCTCAATTAAAAGATAGAAAGAACTTGAATAGACGTTTTTCCAAAGAAGATATTCACATGGCCAATAAGCACATGAAATGATGTACAACATTACTAACTGTTAGGGAAATGCAAGTCAAATCTCAATGCGATACCATCTCATTAGAGTGGCTATTATCAGAAAACAAAAACTGAAAGAAACAAGTGTTGGTGGGGATGTAGAGAAATTGGTACACTTGTGCATTGAATGTAAAATGGTGCAGTCATTCTGTAACACAGTAGGGTGGTTCCTCAAAAAAGAAATTAACATAGAATTGCCGTAAGAGCCAGAAGCTCCACTTTTGAAATTCTGAATTTCAATTCTTTCAAAGAATGGAAAACAAGGTCTCCTAAGAGACATTTGTACATCGATGTTTAGATATTCACAATGGATAAAACAGGCCTTCCCTGGTAGTCCAGTGGGTAAAGGGTCAGCCTTGCAGTGCAAGGGGCACCAGTTTGATCCCAGTCCGGGAAGATCCCACGTACCAGAGTGGCTAGACCAGTGTGTCCAATTATGAGCCAGTGCTTTGGAGCACATGTGCCCAGAGCTGGTGCTCTGCAGCGTGAGAGAGGCCACTGCAATGGGAGGCCCACACAGGCCAAAGAATAGAGATGGATGAAAATAAATAAATAAAAAAACAACAAAAGAGGCCAAAATTAAAAAAAAAAAAGACAATGGATAAAACATGGACACAACCCAAGTGTCTATCTGTGGATGAATGAGTAAACACAGTGCTGGAAATGCACACAATGGAGTATTATTCATCCTTAAAAAAGGAAGGCGATTCTGACACATACAACGACCTTGTATTCAGTATGCTAAATGAAATGTCAGACACATACTCACACATGCACTAAAAAAAATACTGTATGATTCAATTAGTGAGGTACTTAGCCAAAATCATAAAGATAAAACATAGATTGATGGTTGTCAAAGGTTGGGTGGAGGGAAATGAGGAGTCATGAATTAATGGATTTGGAATTTCACTTTTGCAAGATGCAAATGTATAGGGACAGATGGTGGTGATGGTTGTACAATGATATAAATGTACTTAATGCCACTGAACTGGACACTTAAATTTTGTTAAAATGGTAAATTTTATTATGTGTGTATTTACCACAGCTTAAAAAAAAAAAGCAATAACAAGTGTTGGTGAGGATGCGTAGAAATTGAAACCAGCAAGCACTGCTGTGGGATTGTAAAATGGTGCAGTTAGGGCTTCCCTGGTAGCTCAGTGGTAAAGAGTTTGCCTGCCAGTGCAGGAGACACAGGTTCGATCCCTGATCCGGGAAGATCCCACATGCTGCAGAGCAGCCAAGCCCATGAGCCACAACTATGGAGCCTGTGCTCTAGAACCTTGAAGCCGCAACTATGGAGCCCATGTGTCACAACTACTGAAGCCTGTGTGCCCTAGAGCCTCAGTTCCACACCAAGAGGAATCACCACAACAAGAAGCCTGCTCACCTCAGCTAGAGAGTAACCCCCACTCCCTGAAACTAGAGAAAAGCCTACAGCAGCAGTGAAAACCCAGAATAGCCAAATATATAAAATTTAAAGAAAAATGGTGCAGGTAGTTTAGAAACAGTCTGGCAGTTCTAAAAAATGTTGAATACAGTGTTATGATGTGATCAAGAATATCCACTCCTAGATAAATGCTCCAAAGACATGGAAACATATGTCTACATAAAAAGTTGTACACACATTATTCACACTAGCCAAAATGTTGGAAAAACTCCAATGTCCATCAACTGATGAGTGGATAAAATGTGTGATATATCCATACAATGAAATATCATTCATCCATAAAAAAATGAAGCATTGATTTATGCTACAACATGGCTGAACCTTGAAAAGGTTCATCTAGCCCTTCGAACCCTTTATATAACCCATCCAATTCTTTATGACACTATGGACTGCAGTCTGCTAGGCTCCTCTGTCCATGGGATTCTCCAGGCATGAATATTGGAGTGGGTAGTCACTTTCTCCTCAAGAGGCCTTGGATCACACTAAGTAACAAATCGAGGCTCTAGCCTGCTCTTGACTTAGCAGTTCATCTTACACAAACAACTCTATCCCCAGAACTCCTGAAAGGGCAGCTGCCCAGGAACAGGACCTGAAGTCAAGGGCACTTCAGATCCCTTAGTCACCTGGTATAATACACACAGTCACCGTAACTGGACAGTGTCCTGAGATCAATGTCTCCTGCTGTGAGAATGATCTCTGTGGCCTGGCCTGGGCATTTACAAGCAGCAGTTGCCTCTATTATGGTCCCAGTACACACATAAAAGGTAGAAATAAAAAAGAAAGTTCACAGGCTGATTTAAGTTATTGTTTCTCATGACTAAACAAAAAGTCAATGTTTTGATGCTTTCTATAAATCTTTTGGCTATGGTTATCAATCTCATGCCAGAAATCTCAGTTCTTTGAATTTTAATCCACAGCCCATGCTCCTGAGGGCTTGTTTTAGTTTCTTTTGAAGTCTGGAATAATGTTATATTGGAAAAATAGACACCATAGAAATGACTGAATCCCAGATGAAAATCCATTGAACACACAACGAAGCCTGCTCACCTCAGCTAGAGAGTAACCCCCACTCCCTGAAACTAGAGAAAAGCCTACAGCAGCAGTGAAAACCCAGAATAGCCAAATATATAAAATTTAAAGAAAAATGGTGCAGGTAGTTTAGAAACAGTCTGGCAGTTCTAAAAAATGTTGAATACAGTGTTATGATGTGATCAAGAATATCCACTCCTAGATAAATGCTCCAAAGACATGGAAACATATGTCTACATAAAAAGTTGTACACACATTATTCACACTAGCCAAAATGTTGGAAAAACTCCAATGTCCATCAACTGATGAGTGGATAAAATGTGTGATATATCCATACAATGAAATATCATTCATCCATAAAAAAATGAAGCATTGATTTATGCTACAACATGGCTGAACCTTGAAAAGGTTCATCTAGCCCTTCGAACCCTTTATATAACCCATCCAATTCTTTGTGACACTATGGACTGCAGTCTGCTAGGCTCCTCTGTCCATGGGATTCTCCAGGCATGAATATTGGAGTGGGTAGTCACTTTCTCCTCAAGAGGCCTTGGATCACACTAAGTAACAAATCGAGGCTCTAGCCTGCTCTTGACTTAGCAGTTCATCTTACACAAACAACTCTATCCCCAGAACTCCTGAAAGGGCAGCTGCCCAGGAACAGGACCTGAAGTCAAGGGCACTTCAGATCCCTTAGTCACCTGGTATAATACACACAGTCACCGTAACTGGACAGTGTCCTGAGATCAATGTCTCCTGCTGTGAGAATGATCTCTGTGGCCTGGCCTGGGCATTTACAAGCAGCAGTTGCCTCTATTATGGTCCCAGTACACACATAAAAGGTAGAAATAAAAAAGAAAGTTCACAGGCTGATTTAAGTTATTGTTTCTCATGACTAAACAAAAAGTCAATGTTTTGATGCTTTCTATAAATCTTTTGGCTATGGTTATCAATCTCATGCCAGAAATCTCAGTTCTTTGAATTTTAATCCACAGCCCATGCTCCTGAGGGCTTGTTTTAGTTTCTTTTGAAGTCTGGAATAATGTTATATTGGAAAAATAGACACCATAGAAATGACTGAATCCCAGATGAAAATCCATTGAAAGAGTCATAGACCCAAATCAAAGGCCAACTAACACTCAAAGAAATTTCTTCTTTTTCCAGAAATGATACTGTGTGGAGAGTAAAAAGAAATCATCTGATATTTCTTAAGCACTCAGTAGGTACCAGATACTCTTCATGTATTGCTTTGTTTGTATTTGTTAAAGCTTTTAGGTATAAGAGAATACCTAACTAGAATATAGTCATCAATTATCTCTGGATAACAAACAATTCCTGAATTTCAGAGGTTTATGAGAGTAAACATTTCTTTTTCTTGCTCATACATCTGTGGATTGACTGGAGTTGACAGTTCTAGGTTGGACTTAGCACCAGTTGCTTAGCACACTTCTCTTCTGAGACCACCAGGTTTTTTCTTTCTTTCTTTCTTTCTTTTTTAATTTTGGCCTCTTTTATTGGTCTTTCATTTATTTATTTTCATCCATCTTAATTCTTTGGCCTGTGTGGGCCTCCCATCGCAGTGGCCTCTCTCATTGCAGAGCACTAGCTCTGGACACATGTGCTCCAGAGCACTGGCTCGTAACTGGACACACTGGTCCAATGTGCATGCTCCGTGGCACGTGGGATCTTCCCATGCCAGAGATCGAGCCAGTGCCCCTTGCAGTGCAAGGCAGACTCTTTCCACCCACTGGACCACCAGGGAATCCCCTAGCAGGTTTTCTGGGGCACATTCTTCCAAAGGAGATGGGGCAGGAGTCTCCAACCAGGTATAATACACACAGTCACCGTAACTGGACAGTGTCCTGAGATCAATGTCTCCTGCTGTGAGAATGATCTCTGTGGCCTGGCCTGGGCATTTACAAGCAGCAGTTGCCTCTATTATGGTCCCAGTACACACATAAAAGGTAGAAATAAAAAAGAAAGTTCACAGGCTGATTTAAGTTATTGTTTCTCATGACTAAACAAAAAGTCAATGTTTTGATGCTTTCTATAAATCTTTTGGCTATGGTTATCAATCTCATGCCAGAAATCTCAGTTCTTTGAATTTTAATCCACAGCCCATGCTCCTGAGGGCTTGTTTTAGTTTCTTTTTTGAAGTCTGGAATAATGTTATATTGGAAAAATAGACACCATAGAAATGACTGAATCCCAGATGAAAATCCATTGAAAGAGTCATAGACCCAAATCAAAGGCCAACTAACACTCAAAGAAATTTCTTCTTTTTCCAGAAATGATACTGTGTGGAGAGTAAAAAGAAATCATCTGATATTTCTTAAGCACTCAGTAGGTACCAGATACTCTTCATGTATTGCTTTGTTTGTATTTGTTAAAGCTTTTAGGTATAAGAGAATACCTAACTAGAATATAGTCATCAATTATCTCTGGATAACAAACAATTCCTGAATTTCAGAGGTTTATGAGAGTAAACATTTCTTTTTCTTGCTCATACATCTGTGGATTGACTGGAGTTGACAGTTCTAGGTTGGACTTAGCACCAGTTGCTTAGCACACTTCTCTTCTGAGACCACCAGGTTTTTTCTTTCTTTCTTTCTTTCTTTTTTAATTTTGGCCTCTTTTATTGGTCTTTCATTTATTTATTTTCATCCATCTTAATTCTTTGGCCTGTGTGGGCCTCCCATCGCAGTGGCCTCTCTCATTGCAGAGCACTAGCTCTGGACACATGTGCTCCAGAGCACTGGCTCGTAACTGGACACACTGGTCCAATGTGCATGCTCCGTGGCACGTGGGATCTTCCCATGCCAGAGATCGAGCCAGTGCCCCTTGCAGTGCAAGGCAGACTCTTTCCACCCACTGGACCACCAGGGAATCCCCTAGCAGGTTTTCTGGGGCACATTCTTCCATGGAGATGGCAGAGGCTCCAGAGGGCAAGCCAGCTGCACAAGCATTCAATTCATCAACCAGTATCCCAGTGGCCTGTTCAAGTCACCCAACCAAACCCAAAGGTAAGACATGGGGATACCCTGGCCTTCATGATGTCAAGCATGTAGATGGATAATTCCACCACAGAATAGGAGCTAATTGGGACCAGCAGACCAATATATCTCTGTTGTTGTTCAATTGCTAAGTTGTGTCTGACTCTTTGTGACCCCATGGACTGCAGCATGAGAGGCTTCCACGTCCTTCACTTTCTCCTGGAGTTTGCTCAAACTCATGTCCATTGAGTCAGTGATGCCATCCAACCATCTCATGCTCTATTGCACCCTTCTCCTCCTGCTCTCAATCTTTCCCAGCATTAAGGTCTTTATATTTCTGTATCTCTTTCTATATATGCGCAGGGTCTATACATCTTCATGGCATAACCAAATAGGGACTTTTTTCTCTCCCATAGGAAGTCTAGAAGCAGACAGCCCATGGCTCGTGAAACTGTTCAATGATGGTGCTGTCCCAGGATTTTTC
Source organism: Tragulus kanchil (assembly GCA_022376925.1). Lineage (NCBI taxonomy): Eukaryota > Metazoa > Chordata > Mammalia > Artiodactyla > Tragulidae > Tragulus > Tragulus kanchil. The sequence continues at coordinate 109,380,275 of JAIOJX010000002.1, read as the reverse complement.
TCTTTCTTCTTTGCCATATTTAGTATGTTGGAGTTGCCTTCATGCATAAATTTTCTGGCTTGGGATGTAGCTGCTCCATTTCCAGCCTTACATTTGCAGGAACAAGCAGGAAGCAGGAAGGGACAGGGCCTGATCCCATAAACAAAAGCTTTCCTAAAAGCTCTCAGCTTACTAGTCATGAACAGAAGTTGTGTCATGTCCATCATGGGGGATGAGCCTGCTTACAAAGGCACACTGCTGCCCCAAGCAAAATCAAGGTCCTTTCTGGAAGAAGAGGCAGCAGACATTGGGTGGGCAACCTTCAATGTCTGCCATGCTGAGGAAATCTCACGAAAACTTTATGTCATAAGCATTATTGCTGTTTCAAAGATGTGTACTTGTCTGATGTTTTCCTTAGGATGAATTCTTAGAATTGCTGAAGAGGTAGGCACATTTCAAAGGTTTTAAATTAGTTGTTGTTCAGTTGCTAAGTTGTGTCTGATTCTGCAACCTCATGAACTGCAGCGTGCCAGCCTTTCCTATTCTTCACCATTTCCCAGAGTTTGCTCAAATTATGTTGATTGAGTCAGTGATGCTATCTGACCATCTCATACTCTGCCAGCCCCTTTTCATTTTGTTTTAAATATGTTCTCCCAAATTGGTCTTCATAAAGGATGCCCAATTTACCCTCCCCATTCATAAAAGCTTCAGGAAGGCAGACACTTTGTTCATTCCTATAGGCCTGATATTTGCAGTGGTACCTAGAATATGGTAGGTTCTCAATAAATGAATAACCTAGATGAATTTTTCAAGAACTTCGAAGAGCCAGAGATCTTACTCTACTTGCACGCGAACAAGCTGGCCTGCCACAGCTTCATGTATTTGACACTGAAAGCTCAGCTTTTCTGTACACTGGAGCCAAATCAAATTTTAGAGATAGAGTTTTGGGTGAAGTAGAAAAGGATAGCTTTGTTACTTTGCAAGGAAGAGGGGACCATAGAGGGCCAATGCCCTTAAAACCATATGCCCCAACTTGGGGAAGAGAGTGAGATATTTTTTTTAATTATTTAATTTTATTTAAAAAAATTTTTACAGAGTTTTGTTGTTCACAGACATGTATGTTTCCAGATCAGCCATATGCATATCCCTGGCACCCTCCCCCCTGCCCAGCCCCCCCAGACAGTGAGATGTTTTATGGTTATTGTTCAAAGAGGGTGGGATCAGCTTGTGGACACCAACTCTGATGGGTTGGTGGTGAAGTATGTAGCATTCAACATCTTCAACCTTCATGTGCAACTGGTTTGGGGTCTTCATGCTTATGGGCAGCATACCCACACTAATGGTTAACTTCTCCCACTTGGAAGGGGTTTCCATATTTGCCAAATAGCTCAAAGATATTGTGGTGCACATCTGTTGGGGGGTGGGCAACCTTCAATGTCTGCCATGCTGAGGAAATCTCACGAAAACTTTATGTCATAAGCATTATTGCTGTTTCAAAGATGTGTACTTGTCTGATGTTTTCCTTAGGATGAATTCTTAGAATTGCTGAAGAGGTAGGCACATTTCAAAGGTTTTAAATTAGTTGTTGTTCAGTTGCTAAGTTGTGTCTGATTCTGCAACCTCATGAACTGCAGCGTGCCAGCCTTTCCTATTCTTCACCATTTCCCAGAGTTTGCTCAAATTATGTTGATTGAGTCAGTGATGCTATCTGACCATCTCATACTCTGCCAGCCCCTTTTCATTTTGTTTTAAATATGTTCTCCCAAATTGGTCTTCATAAAGGATGCCCAATTTACCCTCCCCATTCATAAAAGCTTCAGGAAGGCAGACACTTTGTTCATTCCTATAGGCCTGATATTTGCAGTGGTACCTAGAATATGGTAGGTTCTCAATAAATGAATAACCTAGATGAATTTTTCAAGAACTTCGAAGAGCCAGAGATCTTACTCTACTTGCACGAACAAGCTGGCCTGCCACAGCTTCATGTATTTGACACTGAAAGCTCAGCTTTTCTGTACACTGGAGCCAAATCAAATTTTAGAGATAGAGTTTTGGGTGAAGTAGAAAAGGATAGCTTTGTTACTTTGCAAGGAAGAGGGGACCATAGAGGGCCAATGCCCTTAAAACCATATGCCCCAACTTGGGGAAGAGAGTGAGATATTTTTTTTAATTATTTAATTTTATTTAAAAAAAATTTTACAGAGTTTTGTTGTTCACAGACATGTATGTTTCCAGATCAGCCATATGCATATCCCTGGCACCCTCCCCCCTGCCCAGCCCCCCCAGACAGTGAGATGTTTTATGGTTATTGTTCAAAGAGGGTGGGATCAGCTTGTGGACACCAACTCTGATGGGTTGGTGGTGAAGTATGTAGCATTCAACATCTTCAACCTTCATGTGCAACTGGTTTGGGGTCTTCATGCTTATGGGCAGCATACCCACACTAATGGTTAACTTCTCCCACTTGGAAGGGGTTTCCATATTTGCCAAATAGCTCAAAGATATTGTGGTGCACATCTGTTGATGAGGAAACAAGAACTTGCCCCAGGACTGCTGTTGACTGTTTATTTCTTCCTGGTCTTAAATTTTCTGTCTTCTCTAATTAACAAACACTTGAATCTGCCCATTGGAACGCAGGGAAGGTCGTGGAGGCTGAAGGAAGGTTGTTTCCTGTAACCAAAGAAATGAGAGACACAAAGTCTTTATACCCACAAGGTCCCACTGGACCCCGCTCAGTATCAGATGCCGGAAGAGCAAACAAGATTCTCACCTCTGAGGCAAAGGACCTTATCACTCTGCAAGAGCAGTGGTTAGTGTACAGTATTTGTGCTGGTTCCCCAAGCCCCAATTCCCCAAGGGATTCTCCTTCCGCATCCCCTTTGCCTTCCCCTTCTCCTTCTCCGCCTCCTCCTCCTCTTCCTTCTTTTTTGGAGATAGTACCTTCTTATGTACTATGCATTGCTCAGCTACGTCCAACTCGTTGCAAACCCCATGAACTGCATCTCAGCAGGCTCCTCTGCCCGTGGGATTTTAGTGGCAAGAATACAGTTGTAGTGGGTTGCCATTTCCTCCTCCAGGAAATCTTTCCGACCCAGGTACTGAACCTGCATCTCCTGCATTGGCAGGCAGATTATTTGCCACTGAGCCACCTGGAAAGCCCTACCTTCTTATACTGGAGAGTAAGCTATTTTGCTCTTTGCTCAATCATCCAAGGCTTTTTGCTATACAAACATTCTTTTAATATTGATTTTTAAAATTTTGGTCTCTTTTTATTGATTTTTAAATTTATTTATTTTTCAACCATCTTTATTCTTCAACCTCTGTGAGTCTCCCATTGTAGTGGATTCTCTTGTTGTGGAACATTGACTCTGGGCTCATGTGATCCAGGGCTCTGACTCGTAACTGGACACACCAGTCCAGACACTCCGTGGCATGTGGGATCTTCCTGGGCCAGGGATTGAATCAGTGCCCCTTGCACTACAAGGCGTGCTCTTTACCCACTGGACCACCAGGGAAGCCCTATACAAACATTCTTAAAGAGACAATCCGAAAAGTTCTGTTCATAAAACATGCAGAAACCTGAGACCATGGAGAATTGTTTCACAATAATATCTATCTTTCATTTCTATACTGTCATGGCTTTTGGAAAATTCTCCCATGAGTGTGTCACTCCGTTGGCCATGTCAGTTAATCTAACCAACAGAGGCTAAAACCAAATCCACTCACTGTCTCATACAGCACTTAGTTAAGGTTACTCTCAATAGAACTTCAACCAACAGCATTTTCCTTGGCAATTCTTCCACCCATGGTCCTGAACTCGGCCAGTTGAACAAGTCCCGTAAACAACTTGGGCCATCGTTAGAAATCTAGGTGACTTTCTCCTTAAATTGTTGACTCAACACAGTAATGCCTGTTGGCCCAAAGTGTTGTCCCACATACAGCAGGAGGTACTGGAGGTTGCAAAGATCCCACTGTGATCAGCAAAAAATAAGCCTACAGCAATCACATCATCCATAACAACCCTGGCTAGTGAAATGAGGCTGACCTGAGTATCTTCCAGCAATGAGGTAGTGTCACTGATTGCTTTGGCTAAAATCAGGGATTGGTTTCAGACCATCTAGTTCAATTGGATAACTTTCTTCTTGGGGATAATGAAAAATAATGAGAATGGGAAACACTGAGAAATAGCCTCGTTTTGGAGGGATCCCTACAGCAATGCCGGATATTGTGGCATTTTCTCAAATGGTTGAAGATCTCTTCTGACCACCCCTATGGTGCAAATCATGGTATTTTCAGTGCCTGACCTGCACACAAGAAGCACAGTTCTAGAGTTGCACGTGGTGCTCCTGGAAAGAGAGTGTTGTTTACAATTGTTGGGGCCTCCCCATATCAGTCAGAGGGTGCAAGGTGATAAACTGGTAGGCCTAAAGATGTCAGGTCAGTTTGAGTAAGTAAGGAATTGCCTGGAGCAATCCATTCCCCTAACTGGGGCTTTCGTCCAAATGACTGAGCAGAGGACGTGGGAATGGAGATGGACAAGAGGTGGACAGGTGCTTTGCATGGAAGGTACACAGGCTGGGGCCAACTCCTTTTGTCCCCAGAAGACTTCTCTGTGAGGTTAAGGAGACCCACGATCAAATCACTGTTAGAGCCATCTAGTGGGAATGGCAGGCTAGCCAACAGATTTCAGGCACTTGCAGCAATTTGAGATCAGGGCATCTTCCTTTGTAAGGAAAGTTCTAGAATGGCTCTGAAAGACAAAAGATTTCTAATGTCCTTTCCTTCTCCACACTTTCTGGGGACCAAGGTTCTCCTTCCCACATGCCTGGGCCCATGCTCTTCCTCCACGGCCATAAATTACTGTGTACCTCCCGGTAGCTATAACCTCCCCCTTTCCAATCACCCCCTGGTTGTACGCACTCCTTCTTCTGAAAGGCTGATGCAAGGATAAGAATGCTAGCATAGAGCTTATAGGGAATGGTAGTGCCCTCTGCTTTAGGGGCTACTAGTGGGGCACCCAGTGAGCAGGGCACTCAGCAAAGTGTTCTTTATTCTTGTGATCTAGGACCATATTAATCCAACAGGTGAGTCCAGGTGGCTGAAGCAGAATTAAGTTTGAATCTCCTACGCCCCCTTTAGCCTACGTAATGATTCATTTCATGTGTCTGCCTGACTGGGCCACTGGGACGGGGGTGCCCAGATATTTGGTTAAATATTATTCTGGGTGTGTCTGTGCTGGTCTCTTGGGGTTAGACTGCCTGACTGTCTTCCTGTTGGGACACCAGTCTTCTGTCTTTGGACTTGGACCCCGACCAGAGCTCACATCATTGTCCCTCCTCGTTCTCAGGCCTTTGGACTCAAGCTAGACTCCACCATCGCCAGCAACTCTCCTGCGTCTCCAGCTTGGACTTCAGCCTCCATGATAAAGTGAGCCAATCCCTTATCATAATCTCTCATATATATCATGTATCTGTATGTATATTTGTGTGTATCTCCTGCTGTTTCTGCTTCTCTGGAAAAGCCTCACTAATATCCTCCAGGAGAAGATAACCTGGGTTGCAATTAGTCCAGAAATGGTTAAGATGAAATTCTGATTTTTTAAAACAAATCACATGCTAACGCTTTTGTTTTGAGCGGAATGGAGATGGACAAGAGGTGGACAGGTGCTTTGCATGGAAGGTACACAGGCTGGGGCCAACTCCTTTTGTCCCCAGAAGACTTCTCTGTGAGGTTAAGGAGACCCACGATCAAATCACTGTTAGAGCCATCTAGTGGGAATGGCAGGCTAGCCAACAGATTTCAGGCACTTGCAGCAATTTGAGATCAGGGCATCTTCCTTTGTAAGGAAAGTTCTAGAATGGCTCTGAAAGACAAAAGATTTCTAATGTCCTTTCCTTCTCCACACTTTCTGGGGACCAAGGTTCTCCTTCCCACATGCCTGGGCCCATGCTCTTCCTCCACGGCCATAAATTACTGTGTACCTCCCGGTAGCTATAACCTCCCCCTTTCCAATCACCCCCTGGTTGTACGCACTCCTTCTTCTGAAAGGCTGATGCAAGGATAAGAATGCTAGCATAGAGCTTATAGGGAATGGTAGTGCCCTCTGCTTTAGGGGCTACTAGTGGGGCACCCAGTGAGCAGGGCACTCAGCAAAGTGTTCTTTATTCTTGTGATCTAGGACCATATTAATCCAACAGGTGAGTCCAGGTGGCTGAAGCAGAATTAAGTTTGAATCTCCTACGCCCCCTTTAGCCTACGTAATGATTCATTTCATGTGTCTGCCTGACTGGGCCACTGGGACGGGGGTGCCCAGATATTTGGTTAAATATTATTCTGGGTGTGTCTGTGCTGGTCTCTTGGGGTTAGACTGCCTGACTGTCTTCCTGTTGGGACACCAGTCTTCTGTCTTTGGACTTGGACCCCGACCAGAGCTCACATCATTGTCCCTCCTCGTTCTCAGGCCTTTGGACTCAAGCTAGACTCCACCATCGCCAGCAACTCTCCTGCGTCTCCAGCTTGGACTTCAGCCTCCATGATAAAGTGAGCCAATCCCTTATCATAATCTCTCATATATATCATGTATCTGTATGTATATTTGTGTGTATCTCCTGCTGTTTCTGCTTCTCTGGAAAAGCCTCACTAATATCCTCCAGGAGAAGATAACCTGGGTTGCAATTAGTCCAGAAATGGTTAAGATGAAATTCTGATTTTTTAAAACAAATCACATGCTAACGCTTTTGTTTTGAGCTTTATTCAGGAAGCAGCCAAGAGTAGATGACCCCGTTCCAGGGACATCTGTGTTCAGTGGCTAGACTGCCTAACGAAGGTGCCTGGATCAGGAAGGGGTGAGAAAGGGAGAGTCAGAACTCTCTGAGCTGGGTTTTTAGGACTTAATACTACCAGATTCTTATGGCTGGTAAGGAGGGTTATGGGCTGAACTGTGTCTCTCGAAATTCATATGGGTAGACTTCCCTGGTGGTCCACTGGGTAAAGAGTCTGCCTTGCAGTGCAATGGGCACCAGTTTGATCCCTGGCCCCAGAAGATCCCACGTGCCACAGAGCAGTTGGACCAGTGTGACCAGTTAAAAGCCAGCGTTCTGGAACGCATGCATCCAGAACCAGTGCTCTGCAAGGAGAGAGGCTGCTGCAATGGGAGGCCCACACAGGCTAAAGAATAAAGATGGATGAAAACAAATGATGACTTAGAGGCAAGAAAAAAAAAAAAACCTATAGAATTTCCCTAGTCCAGATGGTAAAGAATCTTTCTGCAATGCAAGAGACCAGAGTTTGATCCCTGGTTCAGGAAGATTCCCTGGAGCAGGGAATGGCTACCCCCTCCATTATTCTTGCTTGGAGAATTCTGTGGACAAAGGAGGACTACAGTCCATGAGGTTGCAAAGAGTTAGACACAACTTAACAACAACTGTTTTTGCTGACTCCCACAGTAACATCACTCAACGGAGATATCAAATTGTGACTGGTTAAAACAGGACTTAAGACCTTGGAAGTGGACAGAGATGGATGCATCCAGAAAGAACAGAATGACTTGGGAGTGTCCAATATCTCTGTAGATTCAAAGTATATCATGTGAGTGAATAAATGAATAAACACACATGATATGCCCGAGGTCATCCAGCCAGTTAGCCAGGCTGGGACTCAGGCCCAGGACGCCGGCTGAAGCTGCTGGTGACTCTGCCGGACAGTATTGTCACCTGTAACATCATCCTTTTCCTAGCATGTGTCTGCCAGAGCACTGCTCACACTAGAATGGAAGATCCGTCATCTGTCTCTCCCACATGACTCCAAGCTTGCGTGACGTATTTTTTCTTTACCTATTGGCTTATTTTCAATCAACTCCCATTAGGATACCCGCTCTATATGGGGTGAGTTTTTTCTTTTTAATTGATATAAAATTTACATAACAAAGTTGACTCTTAGAAAGTGTGTACAACTCAGTATTAGTAAGTACATACACAATGTTGTAGAACCATCACCTCTCTCTAGTTCCAAAAGATTGTGGTCATCTTAAAGGAGACTCTGTACCCATTAGGCAGTCCCTCCCCATCAGTGCCTCTAGCCAGTCCCTGGCAACCACTCATCTATTAACACTTTCTGTCTCTAAGGTTTTGCCTGTGCTGTACGTTTCATGTAAGTGAAGTTACACAATGTCTATCTGGCCTCTTTCACTTAACATAATGTTTTTGAAATTTATCCAAGATATAGCATGTATGTGGAAGATTCTCTGGAGGAGGGCTTGGCAACCCATTCCAGTATTCCTGCCTGGAGAATCCCACGAACACCAGAGCCTGGTGGGCTACAGTCCCTGAGGTGGCAAAGGGTCTGATTTGATTGAAGCGACTTGGCAAGCACAGCATGCACACACATAGCATGTATCAGGACTTTATTTCTTTTCATGACTGAGTAATATTCCATTGTATGGACAGAGTACATTTTATTTATCCATTCATTTAACAGTTTTTGGTGATTTTGAACAGGTAGGGTATTTTTTTTTTTTTTTGTCCACTCCTTTCCCCCAATGCCTAGCACTGAGAAATTAATGGCGAGTGAGTGGCGCAGGTGTTATTCATTTTAATCCTCCCCGGTAGACAATGGGCACTGCTAGGTTTGTAGATCTGAGCTCAAAAGAGTAAATGACCAGAGAGACAGTAACAGTCAGTGGAAGTCACTGTGAGGGAGAAAGTGAGGGGCCCAGCTAGAGAAACCTTTCTGCTTTCTGCCTTTTGAACTTGAAAAAGTGAATCAGTGTGGCCACAGAGAGACATCTTCATACGCCCAGTTCTGACCAAGGAGCTTATTTATCACCAGACAGCGAAAGCAAACTGATGCATTACGATGTTGGCAGGGTCACCGTAAATCACACGTAGGCAGAGAAGGCAGATTCCACCTCCCAGGCGAACTCTAGGGGGAAAGTCACTGAAACCCAATCGTTTCTCCACAAAGGACTTCATTAAACCGCTGAAATTACCAGGAGCCTATTGCCCAAAAAAATAAATAAATAAGGCAAAGGGAGTAATTTCTCTTTAATTGTTGATGCAATTTAGAAGAAATTAAATTGCAGTTATGTTCGTTTGCTTAGCAGGAGACCGAGTGTGAACACCCAATGGGGACCCCTGTCAGCCAAATTTGAAAATAAGATGACTTTTTGTTCGGGATTGTTTCCAGGAGTCCCATTGGTTCCTCAGCGAATTTGGCTACTTCGGCGCGCCCTCTCCCGGCCATGTGTGGAAGGGTCGGCATTGCCCTCCGTTCTCCAGCACAGTGTGCAAAACAAGCGGCCAGTTTCAGCTACGCTTAAACTGTGCCCTTTAAACTGGACCCACAAATTGCTGCACTTAGGCTGGAAAGTCTGTATCAGCACGTACCACTCGATGGGGGCAGAAAGGGTTGCCTAGATCAACAGACTTTAAAGAATTGTAAGTATAAGGCTGCTAATGATTTCAAATAGTTTTGAAGCTCATAACGTAAAAGATCAGTTTTTTACTGGCCAATTTTCTCACATGCCAAGTGATATAACTTGTGTAGCTCAGAAAATTCTAGAATTTTGTTCTGCATATACACACATATCCAGCGTGTCCCCGCCTCTTCTTGCCCCCGTAAATGGAATCAAAGTATCCAGCAGTTTGCTGCTGCTTTTTTTTTTTAAACTAATAAGTGTTTAATCTTTTCTTTTTTTTTAGATTTATTTATTTATTTTGGTGGGGGTGGGGAGGGAGGGGAGCAGGCAGGCCACTTCTACTGGTCTTTCATTTGTCCATTTTCATCCATCTTTGTTCTTTGGCCTATGTGTGGGCCTCCCATCGCGGTGGCCTCTGTTGTCGCAGAGTACCGGCTCTGGGCGCATGCGCTCCAGAGCTCGGACTCAGTGATTGGACACATCGGTCCAGCCGCTCCGCGGCACGTGGGATCTTCCTAGGCCAGGGATCCAACCGGCGTCCCTTGCACGGCAAGGCGGTGTCCTTACCCACTGGACCACCTGGGAAGGGACACCCTCAGCAGTTTGCTTCTTCTTCAAGCTTTCCTCTTAACAGTATAAGTTTGAGAGAGTCCCACGTGAGCACATATATATCCACTCTATTTTCTAAAGGCTGGATCAGTCGTGCATTTCATAGATGTACTATGATTTTTTAACCAGTCCCCTTCTGATGAACGTATAGCTTGTTGCTGCTATTTATTTTTTTAATTTCTTTTTTAACTTCAATTATTTTTTAATTGATGGAAAATTGGGTTACAATTTTGCGTTGGTTTCTGGTATACAACAATGCAAATCAGTCATAATTATATATATCCTTTGCCTCCTTCACCTTTCTCTCCCTCCTACCCCGGCCCGACCCATCCCACCCTTCTAAGTCATCACAGAGCACCAGGCTGGGCTCCCTACTTTACTCAACAACTTCCCACTAACTACCTGGCTTACACATGAGAGTCTATATATGTCAGTGCTACTTTCTCAATTTGTTCCACTCTCAGCTTCCCCAGCTGTATCGAGTCTCTACTAGGTTCATTAGTAAAAATTTTCTAGATTGCATATATTAATAAATGCGTTAATATAGCATCCTTTTCTCTTTCTGGCTTACTTCACTCTGAATAAGAGGTTCCAGGCTCATTTACCTCGCTATGACAGACTCAAATCCATCCCTTTTTATGTCTGAGTAATATTCCATTGTAAAAATGTGTCACAACTTCTTTATCCACTCATCTGCAGATAGGCATCTAAGTTGCTTCCACGTCCTGGCCATTGTAAATATTGAAGCTGCTTCGTTTTAATGACAATAGAGCAGCACTGAGTATCTTTGTATATCTGTGCACATATTCCTGGCAGTGGGCACATGGCTGTTGAATTGATATGACTGAAGTGGCCATCAAGGACAGTATTTGTGTCTCTCCACAGCCCCTGCCTCTACTTTCTTTCACAAGCATTCACTGAGCACCTTTCGATTTCTGGGCTGAGAGCTGAGGATAACATCGATCTGTAAGCCACACCCCTCACCCTAAGGTTACCACTATATTTGTGTAGATGGACCAGTCAGCAAACAAACACCTGTAGTATAAGAATCTTCCTAGGCCAGGGATCCAACCGGCGCCCTTGCACGGCAAGGCGGTGTCCTTACCCACTGGACCACCTGGGAAGGGACACCCTCAGCAGTTTGCTTCTTCTTCAAGCTTTCCTCTTAACAGTATAAGTTTGAGAGAGTCCCACGTGAGCACATATATATCCACTCTATTTTCTAAAGGCTGGATCAGTCGTGCATTTCATAGATGTACTATGATTTTTTAACCAGTCCCCTCCTGATGAACGTATAGCTTGTTGCTGCTATTTATTTTTTTAATTTCTTTTTTAACTTCAATTATTTTTTAATTGATGGAAAATTGGGTTACAATTTTGCGTTGGTTTCTGGTATACAACAATGCAAATCAGTCATAATTATATATATCCTTTGCCTCCTTCACCTTTCTCTCCCTCCTACCCCGGCCCGACCCATCCCACCCTTCTAAGTCATCACAGAGCACCAGGCTGGGCTCCCTACTTTACTCAACAACTTCCCACTAACTACCTGGCTTACACATGAGAGTCTATATATGTCAGTGCTACTTTCTCAATTTGTTCCACTCTCAGCTTCCCCAGCTGTATCGAGTCTCTACTAGGTTCATTAGTAAAAATTTTCTAGATTGCATATATTAATAAATGCGTTAATATAGAATACTTTTCTCTTTCTGGCTTACTTCACTCTGAATAAGAGGTTCCAGGCTCATTTACCTCGCTATGACAGACTCAAATCCATCCCTTTTTATGTCTGAGTAATATTCCATTGTAAAAATGTGTCACAACTTCTTTATCCACTCATCTGCAGATAGGCATCTAAGTTGCTTCCACGTCCTGGCCATTGTAAATATTGAAGCTGCTTCGTTTTAATGACAATAGAGCAGCACTGAGTATCTTTGTATATCTGTGCACATATTCCTGGCAGTGGGCACATGGCTGTTGAATTGATATGACTGAAGTGGCCATCAAGGACAGTATTTGTGTCTCTCCACAGCCCCTGCCTCTACTTTCTTTCACAAGCATTCACTGAGCACCTTTCGATTTCTGGGCTGAGAGCTGAGGATAACATCGATCTGTAAGCCACACCCCTCACCCTAAGGTTACCACTATATTTGTGTAGATGGACCAGTCAGCAAACAAACACCTGTAGTATAAGAAGGTCTATGATCTCCAGGCTATGTGAGAGATAGAATGAACTGTACCATGGTCAAACAAAGCTGTGATCAAGCCTTGAAGAAGTCAGGAAGGCATCCGAGAGGTGTCATAATAGATTTCTAAATCTATTATGTCATAAAGACAGGAGTCACAATATAATATATGACATGTATTATGCAATATATTATATTATGATGTATATTATGTCATAAAGACAGGAGTAGATTTCTAGGGTGGGGTGACAGAGAGGCTCTGCAAGATGGAGGGGAAGAGAGAAAGGAAAAAATTCTTTGTGCATGAGCAAAGGTGAGCGTCTCCTTGTTTCCCTTCAGTTGCTCAGTCATTTCCCGACTTTTTGCGACCCCATGGACTGCAGCATGCCAGGTTTCCCTGTCATTGACCATCTCCCAGAGTTTGTTCAAACTCATGTCCTTTGAGTCAACCATGTCATCCAACCATCTCATTCTTTGTTGCCCCCTTCTCCGCCTGCCTTCAATCTTTCCCAGCATCAGGGTCTTTTCCAGTGAGTCAACTCTTCGCATCGGGTGGCCAAAGTATTGGAGCTTCAGCCTCAGCGCCAGTCTTTCCAATGAATATTCAGGGTTGATTTCCTTTAGGATTAACTGGTTTGAGCTCTTTGAGGTCCAAGGGACTGCTAAGAGTCTTCTCCAACACCACAGTTCAAAAGCATCAATTTCTTTGACACTTCACTCTGAATAAGAGGTTCCAGGCTCATTTACCTCGCTATGACAGACTCAAATCCATCCCTTTTTATGTCTGAGTAATATTCCATTGTAAAAATGTGTCACAACTTCTTTATCCACTCATCTGCAGATAGGCATCTAAGTTGCTTCCACGTCCTGGCCATTGTAAATATTGAAGCTGCTTCGTTTTAATGACAATAGAGCAGCACTGAGTATCTTTGTATATCTGTGCACATATTCCTGGCAGTGGGCACATGGCTGTTGAATTGATATGACTGAAGTGGCCATCAAGGACAGTATTTGTGTCTCTCCACAGCCCCTGCCTCTACTTTCTTTCACAAGCATTCACTGAGCACCTTTCGATTTCTGGGCTGAGAGCTGAGGATAACATCGATCTGTAAGCCACACCCCTCACCCTAAGGTTACCACTATATTTGTGTAGATGGACCAGTCAGCAAACAAACACCTGTAGTATAAGAAGGTCTATGATCTCCAGGCTATGTGAGAGATAAAATGAACTGTACCATGGTCAAACAAAGCTGTGATCAAGCCTTGAAGAAGTCAGGAAGGCATCCGAGAGGTGTCATAATAGATTTCTAAATCTATTATGTCATAAAGACAGGAGTCACAATATAATATATGACATGTATTATGCAATATATTATATTATGATGTATATTATGTCATAAAGACAGGAGTAGATTTCTAGGGTGGGGTGACAGAGAGGCTCTGCAAGATGGAGGGGAAGAGAGAAAGGAAAAAATTCTTTGTGCATGAGCAAAGGTGAGCGTCTCCTTGTTTCCCTTCAGTTGCTCAGTCATTTCCCGACTTTTTGCGACCCCATGGACTGCAGCATGCCAGGTTTCCCTGTCATTGACCATCTCCCAGAGTTTGTTCAAACTCATGTCCATTGAGTCAACCATGTCATCCAACCATCTCATTCTTTGTTGCCCCCTTCTCCGCCTGCCTTCAATCTTTCCCAGCATCAGGGTCTTTTCCAGTGAGTCAACTCTTCGCATCGGGTGGCCAAAGTATTGGAGCTTCAGCCTCAGCGCCAGTCTTTCCAATGAATATTCAGGGTTGATTTCCTTTAGGATTAACTGGTTTGAGCTCTTTGAGGTCCAAGGGACTGCTAAGAGTCTTCTCCAACACCACAGTTCAAAAGCATCAATTTCTTTGACACTCAGCCTTCCTTATGGTTCAACTCTCATATCTGTACATGACTACTGGAAAAACCATAGCTTTAACTCTATGGACCTTTGTTGGCAAAGTGATTTCTCTGTGTTTTAATACACTGTCTAGGTGTGTCATAGCTTTTCTTCCAAGGAGCAAGTGCATTTTGATTTCATGACTGCAGTCACCATTCACAGTGATTCTCAAGTCCAAGAAAATAGTCTGGCACTGTTTCTACTGTTTGCCTATCTATTTGCCCTGAAGTGATGGGACTGGATGCCATGATCTTTATTTTTTGAATGTTGAGTTTTAAGCCAGCTTTCTCACTCTCCTCTTTCACCTTCATCAAGAGCTCTTTAGTTTCTTTTTGCTTTCTTCCATAAGGGAGCTGCCCTTGGAATATGGCAGTGATGGGAGGAACTAGTTAGGAAAGGGGCGGGGTCAGTTAATAGAGGCCTTGTCAATCATCCCAGGGAGCCTGTGTAGGACAAGAGTTCTCAGAGTGGGCTCTGGAGACCACCAATTTCAGAATTCTCTATGGGAGGAGGATGTCTTTATTTAAAAATGGAGCATTCCAGGACTCGCCTAGATCCGCTGACACATGCTCTCTGGAGACAGATTTTTTGAATCTGTTTTTAAAATCAACCCTCTGGCCCATTTAGGTTTACTAACTATGGGAGGAAGAGAGAAAGGAAAAAATTCTTTGTGCATGAGCAAAGGTGAGCGTCTCCTTGTTTCCCTTCAGTTGCTCAGTCATTTCCCGACTTTTTGCGACCCCATGGACTGCAGCATGCCAGGTTTCCCTGTCATTGACCATCTCCCAGAGTTTGTTCAAACTCATGTCCATTGAGTCAACCATGTCATCCAACCATCTCATTCTTTGTTGCCCCCTTCTCCGCCTGCCTTCAATCTTTCCCAGCATCAGGGTCTTTTCCAGTGAGTCAACTCTTCGCATCGGGTGGCCAAAGTATTGGAGCTTCAGCCTCAGCGCCAGTCTTTCCAATGAATATTCAGGGTTGATTTCCTTTAGGATTAACTGGTTTGAGCTCTTTGAGGTCCAAGGGACTGCTAAGAGTCTTCTCCAACACCACAGTTCAAAAGCATCAATTTCTTTGACACTCAGCCTTCCTTATGGTTCAACTCTCATATCTGTACATGACTACTGGAAAAACCATAGCTTTAACTCTATGGACCTTTGTTGGCAAAGTGATTTCTCTGTGTTTTAATACACTGTCTAGGTGTGTCATAGCTTTTCTTCCAAGGAGCAAGTGCATTTTGATTTCATGACTGCAGTCACCATTCACAGTGATTCTCAAGTCCAAGAAAATAGTCTGGCACTGTTTCTACTGTTTGCCTATCTATTTGCCCTGAAGTGATGGGACTGGATGCCATGATCTTTATTTTTTGAATGTTGAGTTTTAAGCCAGCTTTCTCACTCTCCTCTTTCACCTTCATCAAGAGCTCTTTAGTTTCTTTTTGTTTTCTTCCATAAGGGAGCTGCCCTTGGAATATGGCAGTGATGGGAGGAACTAGTTAGGAAAGGGGCGGGGTCAGTTAATAGAGGCCTTGTCAATCATCCCAGGGAGCCTGTGTAGGACAAGAGTTCTCAGAGTGGGCTCTGGAGACCACCAATTTCAGAATTCTCTATGGGAGGAGGATGTCTTTATTTAAAAATGGAGCATTCCAGGACTCGCCTAGATCCGCTGACACATGCTCTCTGGAGACAGATTTTTTGAATCTGTTTTTAAAATCAACCCTCTGGCCCATTTTTAGGTTTACTAAAGCCTGGGAACCTGGCTGTTGGCAGTCGTAAATACACAATTGTTCATTAGCTGGTGTCAGTATTTATTTAAGTCACTGCCAGTCGGCAAGTCAAAAATGTTGATTTGAAATGTATTTGAGGGGCAAAGTCTATGTCTCATTCAGGGAAAAAATGCAGGAAATTAGATTATTAAGTTAAAAGACTAGCTAGTTTTCTAACGGGCAAAACCCAAAACTCATATTTGGGATTGAGTCAGTTCCCAGGCTATAAAATTATAGCTGATCATACACTTATAGGACAGTAAAAAGACTGCATTTGATCAGTTGTGCGTTATTCATCAAAATCCTGTGACAAAAAAGCTGTGTTTTTCAAAGTGTCAGATGAGGGACTGATACTGAAACTTCAGCTTCAGCATCAGTCCTTCCAATGAATATTCACGGTTGATTTCCTTTAAGATGGATTGGTTTGATCTCCTTGCATTTCAAGGGACCCTCAAGAGTCTCCTCCAGCCCCACAGCTCCAAAGCATCAATTCTTTGGCACTCAACCTTCTTTATGGTCCAACGCTCATATATGTTTTAATATATCTTAAGAGATGTTCTTACTCAAAGATTGTCATATCTTTTCTGTAAAGGGCCAAATGATGAGTAATTTTAGCTTTCTGGGTCAAATATCTGTCTGATTACCCAACTCTGTCCTTTGTAGGAATGCAGTCATAGGTAATATGTGAATGGACATGGCTGTGTCCCAATAAAACTGTATTTACAAAAACAAGTAGCAGACCATACTTGGTCTATTAACCTCTGCTGGTACTTCAACTCCAGGAACTGCACCCTCACCCAGTGGGGACTCTGTCAAGTGCACACCTCTGGAGCTGTTACAGAAACTTTAGGTGAGAGCTCCACTTAGAAGGGTAAGTACCAAGCATCCACTGCCATCCAAGAACCTTCTTTTTTCATCAGAAGATACCAAACTACATAGAATAGTTTTTTGTTGCAGATGGTCACAAATTAGAGGCCTTGTCAATCATCCCAGGGAGCCTGTGTAGGACAAGAGTTCTCAGAGTGGGCTCTGGAGACCACCAATTTCAGAATTCTCTATGGGAGGAGGATGTCTTTATTTAAAAATGGAGCATTCCAGGACTCGCCTAGATCCGCTGACACATGCTCTCTGGAGACAGATTTTTTGAATCTGTTTTTAAAATCAACCCTCTGGCCCATTTTTAGGTTTACTAAAGCCTGGGAACCTGGCTGTTGGCAGTCGTAAATACACAATTGTTCATTAGCTGGTGTCAGTATTTATTTAAGTCACTGCCAGTCGGCAAGTCAAAAATGTTGATTTGAAATGTATTTGAGGGGCAAAGTCTATGTCTCATTCAGGGAAAAAATGCAGGAAATTAGATTATTAAGTTAAAAGACTAGCTAGTTTTCTAACGGGCACAACCCAAAACTCATATTTGGGATTGAGTCAGTTCCCAGGCTATAAAATTATAGCTGATCATACACTTATAGGACAGTAAAAAGACTGCATTTGATCAGTTGTGCGTTATTCATCAAAATCCTGTGACAAAAAAGCTGTGTTTTTCAAAGTGTCAGATGAGGGACTGATACTGAAACTTCAGCTTCAGCATCAGTCCTTCTAATGAATATTCAGGGTTGATTTCCTTTAAGATGGACTGGTTTGATCTTCTTGCAGTCCAAGGGACTCTAAAGAGTCTTCTCCAGCACCACAGTTCAAAAGCATCAATTCTTTGGCACTCAACCTTCTCTATGGTCCAACGCTCATATATGTTTTAATATATCTTAAGAGATGTTCTTACTCAAAGATTGTCATATCTTTTCTGTAAAGGGCCAAATGATGAGTAATTTTAGCTTTCTGGGTCAAATATCTGTCTGATTACCCAACTCTGTCCTTTGTAGGAATGCAGTCATAGGTAATATGTGAATGGACATGGCTGTGTCCCAATAAAACTGTATTTACAAAAACAAGTAGCAGACCATACTTGGTCTATTAACCTCTGCTGGTACTTCAACTCCAGGAACTGCACCCTCACCCAGTGGGGACTCTGTCAAGTGCACACCTCTGGAGCTGTTACAGAAACTTTAGGTGAGAGCTCCACTTAGAAGGGTAAGTACCAAGCATCCACTGCCATCCAAGAACCTTCTTTTTTCATCAGAAGATACCAAACTACATAGAATAGTTTTTTGTTGCAGATGGTCACAAATTACATGGGAATAACTCTGGACTGATGAGGTTTGCATTTCACAGTCCAAATGGCAGGCACGGCAAACACTCCAGGTCAACTCAAGCTTTGCGTATTTTCATTTAAGAAAGTCCTTGCTGATGACAGGTGTATCAACTGAAACTCTGAATGATTTGCCATGATTAGCGGTCCTCCCACACCTTGAATTCTAGGGGCCTAGGACGCAAATGAATGAATATGTCCCAAACACAGACACTGGTCAACAGCCTAGTGCTTCAGCAGACTTGTCACGTGACTGAAGCAGTCAGTCTCCAAGGGAGGGTCATTCGTGTGACTGTGGGCTGGAGGCCTTGGTTTCTCACCACAGAGACATTTCCACTGGCCTCTTTGAATGTCCTCACAGCTGTGAGCTGACTTTCCTCCAGTGAGATTCAAGACAGAGCAAGAGGAGGGCACCTAGACTTGGAAGTTCCATGTGCCACTTCCCCACCATCCTATGGGTTCACAGCCCTGCCCAATGGGACACCAGAAGACGAAGCTCACTGGGGCTCATCTTGGAGGCCGGCCACCACAGGCACATTCTAGGGGAGAAGCTGAGTCTGGTAGAAGCACGGTACATCTTGAGCAGATGTAGATGGAAAAGCAGCTTGGTGCTAGGGTTCTGAGGCCCATCATAGCCAAGTCTAAGAGTTTTAACTGGAACCAACAAATGCAATTATTACAGGGATATGATACGATCAGTTGGCATTCAGGATGCTGATGATGCTGGCAGTAACTTCAGAAGATGGAGAGATGAGGGATGAGAAGAGCAGATCCATCTGGGAACCACTGTAATAATGTAGATAGAGAGAGAGTAGGGGACAGGTTAGCTGCTATAACAAAGAAACCTTAGAATAAGATGCTTGTTTCTCTCACACAGAGCAGTCCGTGTTGGAGGTCTAGAGCTGGAATTGTGCTATGAGAGGGTGGGGGCCCCAGGTTTCTTCTGTCTTCTTATTCTGTATTCTCAACACATGAGGTCCTGATCCAAGATCCTGCCAGCATACCTATGTTCCAGCTAGAGAAAAGAGAAAAGTGACAGCAGAGGACAAGCTCATAGCCTAACCTTTAGAAGCACAGCCCAGGAACTGCATGCATCCTTCCAGATGTATAAGCTGGATTTAGAAGAGGGAGATAAACCAAGAGATCAAATTGCCAACATTCATTGGAGTCATAGAAAAAGCAAGAGAACTAAAAAATAGCATATACTTCTGCTTCATTGGCTACACTAAAGTCTTTGACTGTATACAACAGAGCAAATTGGATAATTCTGAAAGAGATGGGAATATCAGACCACTTTCCCAACCTCCTGAGAAACTTGTGTGCACATCAAGAAGCAACAGTTTGAACCAGACATGGGGCAAACAACTGGTTCCAAATTGGGAAAGGAGTATATCAAGGCTGTATACCCAAGTATTAGGCCTTGGTTTCTCACCACAGAGACATTTCCACTGGCCTCTTTGAATGTCCTCACAGCTGTGAGCTGACTTTCCTCCAGTGAGATTCAAGACAGAGCAAGAGGAGGGCACCTAGACTTGGAAGTTCCATGTGCCACTTCCCCACCATCCTATGGGTTCACAGCCCTGCCCAATGGGACACCAGAAGACGAAGCTCACTGGGGCTCATCTTGGAGGCCGGCCACCACAGGCACATTCTAGGGGAGAAGCTGAGTCTGGTAGAAGCACGGTACATCTTGAGCAGATGTAGATGGAAAAGCAGCTTGGTGCTAGGGTTCTGAGGCCCATCATAGCCAAGTCTAAGAGTTTTAACTGGAACCAACAAATGCAATTATTACAGGGATATGATACGATCAGTTGGCATTCAGGATGCTGATGATGCTGGCAGTAACTTCAGAAGATGGAGAGATGAGGGATGAGAAGAGCAGATCCATCTGGGAACCACTGTAATAATGTAGATAGAGAGAGAGTAGGGGACAGGTTAGCTGCTATAACAAAGAAACCTTAGAATAAGATGCTTGTTTCTCTCACACAGAGCAGTCCGTGTTGGAGGTCTAGAGCTGGAATTGTGCTATGAGAGGGTGGGGGCCCCAGGTTTCTTCTGTCTTCTTATTCTGTATTCTCAACACATGAGGTCCTGATCCAAGATCCTGCCAGCATACCTATGTTCCAGCTAGAGAAAAGAGAAAAGTGACAGCAGAGGACAAGCTCATAGCCTAACCTTTAGAAGCACAGCCCAGGAACTGCATGCATCCTTCCAGATGTATAAGCTGGATTTAGAAGAGGGAGATAAACCAAGAGATCAAATTGCCAACATTCATTGGAGTCATAGAAAAAGCAAGAGAACTAAAAAATAGCATATACTTCTGCTTCATTGGCTACACTAAAGTCTTTGACTGTATACAACAGAGCAAATTGGATAATTCTGAAAGAGATGGGAATATCAGACCACTTTCCCAACCTCCTGAGAAACTTGTGTGCACATCAAGAAGCAACAGTTTGAACCAGACATGGGGCAAACAACTGGTTCCAAATTGGGAAAGGAGTATATCAAGGCTGTATACTGTCACCCTGTTTGTTTAAGTTATGTGCAGAGTTCATCATGCAAAATGTGGGATTGGATGAAACTCAAGCTGAAATCAAGATTGCCAGAAGAAATATCAATAACTTAAGATATGCAGATGACATCACCCTCTTGGCAAAAAAGTGAAGAGGAACTAAAGAGTCTCTCTCTCTCTTTTTTTTTTTCCTTCTCACTAAGTTGTGCCTGACACTTTTGCCACACAATGGATTGTAGCCCACCTGGTTCCTCTGTCTATGGAATTCTCCAGGCAAGAATACTAAAGTGGGGTGCCATTTCCTTCTCTAGTTAGAACCTCTTGGTGAAGGTGAAAGAGGACATCAAAAAAGCCGTCTTAAAACTCAATGTTCAGTAAACTAAGATCATGGCATTTGGTCCCATAACTTCATGGCAAGTAGACAGGGAAGAGGTAGAAACAGCGACACACTTCAATTTTTTCACTCCAAACTCACAGCAGATGGTGACTGAAGCCATGAAGTTAAAAGATGTTTGCTCCTTGGAAGAAAAGCTGTGACAAACCGAGGCAGCATGTTAAAAAGCAGAAAAATCACTCTGACAGCATAGGTCCATAGTCAGAGCTGTGATTTTCCAAGGAGTCATGTCTGGATGTGAGAGTTGGGGCATAAAGAAGACTGAGCATTGAAGAATTGATGCTTTTGAACTGTGGTACAGAGAAGACTGAGTCCCTTGGACAACCTGAATATTCATTGGAGGGATTGGAGGGACTGATGCTGTAACTGAAACTTCAATACTTTGGCTACATGATGCAAAGAACCAACTCATTGGAAAAGACCCTGATGCTGGGAAAGAGTGAGGGTAATGAGGAGAAAAAGGTGACAGAGGATGAGACTGTTGGATGGCGTTACTGAATCAATGCACATGAGTTTGAGCATACTCTGGGATATGGTGAAGGACTAGGAAGCCTGGAGTTTTACAGTCCATGGGGTCACAAAGAGTTGGACACAGCTGAGCTACTGAATAACAGCCACTACTTACCAAAAGTAGTGTTTAAATTTCCATCAAAAATGTATCTTTATCTTATTGCTTACACATAAATATATGCTTGTTATATGAATATTAAAAAAAAAAAAAGAAACTGCGTGCATCACTTCTGCTCCACACTTCATAGGTCAGAATGTAGTCAGATGACCACACCAGCAGCAAAGGAGGTTGGGAAATGTAGTCTTTATTTGGTTGGCGGTGTGCTGAGGGGAAGAAGGTGAGATTAGTCATACAGGACAACTAGCTCTCTATCCAGGAGAGGCTATGGTGAGATAAGGCGGCAGAATCAAGTGCCCTTTCTGAGGGAGATGTAACAGGATTCAGCGATTAAATGAATGAGGGGGACGAGGGAAAGAGATGACAGTCTCCTTGCCTGGAGGTCTGGAACACGCCCGCCTCCTCAGCCTCTCCCTCCTCGGAAAATGTGAGCCCTCTGCTGATTCTTCTCTTCCCAGCTCACTCGGGCTGCTTGCCACGCCCAAACATACTACCAGCTGCTGTTTACTTAGGAAATGGAAACTAATTTTAGTGTTAGTCTTAGCACGACCTCATCTAGAAGCAAATCAGCTGTTGCTTATTCATTGAATATGTAAAAGGAAGTTGAGAGTCAAGACAGAGATGACTTCCGCCTTCCAGGCTCTGTGCAGTTACCCACATCAGAGCACAACTCTACGACAAAGATAAAAATAACCATTTATCCCTGACGTCTGAAAATAACAATTTCATTATATTTGCTTTATCTTCCACCTGGGACGTTCTTCCTTAAAGGTCAAATGTCACCTTATCAGTGACTGGTGGTGACCACGCTGTGTAAACCAGCACCCACTTCCTCCTGCTTGGAGTCCCCTTTCCCCTTTACCACTCTAGTATTTGTCAGAGCACCTACCACCATTGGACAGTTGGTATATTTACCTGTTCAGTAATTTATTATATCCCTTTAATAGACTACAAGCTCCACGAAAGTAGCAGCATGTGCCTAGAACAGTGGAAAATCTTAACATCTATTTGTATCATGGCCATTGCCAGCAAAAGTGGAAGATATGAGAAATGCAGTCTTCAAGCAAACTCCTGGCGGCAATGTCATTCTAAACCAATTTACCGGAAAACAATTTGGCTTCATTCTCTATGTGTTTTTATTACGGATACCATCAATAGCATAGACAAATGTTGAAAACAGATATTGACAAATCTTTTCTGTAAAGAGCCAGATTGTAAATATTTGACGCTTTGTGGGACATAGAATCTCTTTTAGAAGGACTAAACTCTGCTGTAGAGAATGAATGAATGAATGAAGGTATGGTGTGTGTCAATAAAACTTAATTTACAAACAAAGGCCAAGGGCTGATTGTCTCATAAGGCCATAATTTGTTGATTTAGGTTTAGAAGAAAATGTTATTTATAGTGGCATATATTGAAGATATTCTAAATATTCAACAATTGGGAATTACTTAAGTTATTCATAAGATGGAAATGATTATAGGTACTAAAAATGGTATTTTCAAAGAAATTGTAATGAACTGGGTATGTTTTTATAGATAATCATGTAGATGAGAGTCAGGTTAGCCATTAGCATGACCTCTGGAGTCAAAGAAATCTAAACTTGACTCCAAACTTAGGTATTTGGCTCTGGACAAGTTGCTTAATTTCTGGTAAATCTTAGTTTTTTCATTTGAAAAATTGAGACAAAAATATTACCTATCTTGTATGTTTGTTGAGAGCTGTATAGCATATTGCTCAATGCATAAGTGCTTAGCAAGTAATTATTCTCAGAAGGGTAAATTCTAAATGGATTTATTTTTACAGATTCATGGTTTGCAGAAGCTGGGAGGAAACACTGAGGGGCAAGCCTCTCAAAGGAGGTGCTCAGCAAAAAAAAAAAAAATCCCAGCCTCAGTTTCCACAAGGCTAGAGAAGGACTGTGATTGACTCATTTAAGTCATGTGACACCACCTTGGCCCAGTCGGATGCCAGAAAGTCAAAGTGCTGCGGATTGGCTCAGACTTGCTCACATGCCTGCACCTACAATGAGGAGTATGGAAGATCAACCTGGATGCAATGGGTCCCTTAAAGGGGTGAGGAGCTACTTACAGGCAGTGGAAAATCTTAACATCTATTTGTATCATGGCCATTGCCAGCAAAAGTGGAAGATATGAGAAATGCAGTCTTCAAGCAAACTCCTGGCGGCAATGTCATTCTAAACCAATTTACCGGAAAACAATTTGGCTTCATTCTCTATGTGTTTTTATTACGGATACCATCAATAGCATAGACAAATGTTGAAAACAGATATTGACAAATCTTTTCTGTAAAGAGCCAGATTGTAAATATTTGACGCTTTGTGGGACATAGAATCTCTTTTAGAAGGACTAAACTCTGCTGTAGAGAATGAATGAATGAATGAAGGTATGGTGTGTGTCAATAAAACTTAATTTACAAACAAAGGCCAAGGGCTGATTGTCTCATAAGGCCATAATTTGTTGATTTAGGTTTAGAAGAAAATGTTATTTATAGTGGCATATATTGAAGATATTCTAAATATTCAACAATTGGGAATTACTTAAGTTATTCATAAGATGGAAATGATTATAGGTACTAAAAATGGTATTTTCAAAGAAATTGTAATGAACTGGGTATGTTTTTATAGATAATCATGTAGATGAGAGTCAGGTTAGCCATTAGCATGACCTCTGGAGTCAAAGAAATCTAAACTTGACTCCAAACTTAGGTATTTGGCTCTGGACAAGTTGCTTAATTTCTGGTAAATCTTAGTTTTTTCATTTGAAAAATTGAGACAAAAATATTACCTATCTTGTATGTTTGTTGAGAGCTGTATAGCATATTGCTCAATGCATAAGTGCTTAGCAAGTAATTATTCTCAGAAGGGTAAATTCTAAATGGATTTATTTTTACAGATTCATGGTTTGCAGAAGCTGGGAGGAAACACTGAGGGGCAAGCCTCTCAAAGGAGGTGCTCAGCAAAAAAAAAAAAATCCCAGCCTCAGTTTCCACAAGGCTAGAGAAGGACTGTGATTGACTCATTTAAGTCATGTGACACCACCTTGGCCCAGTCGGATGCCAGAAAGTCAAAGTGCTGCGGATTGGCTCAGACTTGCTCACATGCCTGCACCTACAATGAGGAGTATGGAAGATCAACCTGGATGCAATGGGTCCTAGCTAGGAGCACCCACGTGTGTAGAGAAAGTGGCAGGTGAGTCTGCCCAGCTAGAGCTTACAGGCTAGTGTGGTGTTAGGGAACATGCTAGACTTTGATGTATAACGGTAGGGAAATGTCCAAGATATGTATCCTGGAGCTCACTGTCTGTGATGGCCCCATGTTCCAGCCAGTACTGAAGTTATAGGTACTGTTTTTTTTTTTTTTTTAATTAATTAATTAATTAATTTTGGGCGAGGGTCGGGTTGGGGAGGGAGGGGAGCAGGTGGGCCACTTCTATTGGTCTTTCATTTCTCTATTTTTATCCGTCTTTGTTCTTTGGCCTGTGTGTGGGCCTCCCATCGTGGTGGCCTCTGTTGCCGCAGAGCGCCAGCTCTGGGCGCATGCGCTCCAGAGCTCCGGCTCGGTGATTGGGTACATCAGTCCAGCCGCTCTGCGGCACGTGGGATCTTCCCAGGCCAGGGATCCAACCGGCGACCCTTGCACTGCAAGGCGGTGTCTTTATCCACTGGACCACCAGGGGAAGCCCATAGGTACTGTTTTGATTCTTTGGACCCTTATATATGTGATGTAGTGATTTACAATAATTGAGGTTGAGTAACTTGGTATGGTTTTCAAGTGAAGGGCTGTTGTTGAAGAGCTAATTTTTTCTCTTGCTTTTTCTCTCCCCTCTCCCTCCACCTAAAGCTCCATTCTTTGTTTACTTCTCTGTCTCTGCCTTTGTCTTTTCAAAATATTCTACGACTTTCTCCAATTACAACTGCCCTCCTACTGATGATTTCTACCTGACGTCTTTGCTTAACTCAGATTTTCAGTCTTCCCGCATTTAAAATCAAATTCAATTTTCAAAGCTCCCTTTAGACCTATCCCTTCCAAGACTAATCTAAGGTGTCCATATTCACCCCTACATCAATAATCTTACTGATGTTCGTAGAAAATACAGATACTCCCTGGGCCCTACCCCAGGCCTATGAACTCAGATCTCTGGGAGTGAGTTTTTTGGTGGCATCCGGTCCAATCACTTAATGGCAAATAGAAGGGGAAAAGTGCTGCGATTGGCTCAGACTTGCTCACATGCCTGCACCTACAATGAGGAGTATGGAAGATCAACCTGGATGCAATGGGTCCTAGCTAGGAGCACCCACGTGTAGAGAAAGTGGCAGGTGAGTCTGCCCAGCTAGAGCTTACAGGCTAGTGTGGTGTTAGGGAACATGCTAGACTTTGATGTATAACGGTAGGGAAATGTCCAAGATATGTATCCTGGAGCTCACTGTCTGTGATGGCCCCATGTTCCAGCCAGTACTGAAGTTATAGGTACTGTTTTTTTTTTTTTTTTTTTAATTAATTAATTTATTTATTTTGGGCGAGGGTCGGGTTGGGGAGGGAGGGGAGCAGGTGGGCCACTTCTATTGGTCTTTCATTTCTCTATTTTTATCCGTCTTTGTTCTTTGGCCTGTGTGTGGGCCTCCCATCGTGGTGGCCTCTGTTGCCGCAGAGCGCCAGCTCTGGGCGCATGCGCTCCAGAGCTCCGGCTCGGTGATTGGGTACATCAGTCCAGCCGCTCTGCGGCACGTGGGATCTTCCCAGGCCAGGGATCCAACCGGCGACCCTTGCACTGCAAGGCGGTGTCTTTATCCACTGGACCACCAGGGGAAGCCCATAGGTACTGTTTTGATTCTTTGGACCCTTATATATGTGATGTAGTGATTTACAATAATTGAGGTTGAGTAACTTGGTATGGTTTTCAAGTGAAGGGCTGTTGTTGAAGAGCTAATTTTTTCTCTTGCTTTTTCTCTCCCCTCTCCCTCCACCTAAAGCTCCATTCTTTGTTTACTTCTCTGTCTCTGCCTTTGTCTTTTCAAAATATTCTACGACTTTCTCCAATTACAACTGCCCTCCTACTGATGATTTCTACCTGACGTCTTTGCTTAACTCAGATTTTCAGTCTTCCCGCATTTAAAATCAAATTCAATTTTCAAAGCTCCCTTTAGACCTATCCCTTCCAAGACTAATCTAAGGTGTCCATATTCACCCCTACATCAATAATCTTACTGATGTTCGTAGAAAATACAGATACTCCCTGGGCCCTACCCCAGGCCTATGAACTCAGATCTCTGGGAGTGAGTTTTTTGGTGGCATCCGGTCCAATCACTTAATGGCAAATAGAAGGGGAAAAGTGAAATAGGTGACAGATTTTCTTTGCTTCACACTGCAAAATCAGAGGATGATGACTGCAGCCATGAAATTAAAAAGAGAGTTTCTCCTCGGAAGGAAAGCTATGACAAACCTCAACAGTGTATTAAAAAGCAGAGACATCACTTTGCCGACCAAGGTCCATTTTATTCCCCCTGGTAGTCATGTATGGATGTGAGAATTCGGCATAAAGAAGGCTAAGCACCAAAGAACTGATGCTTTCAAATTGTGTCCCTGGAGAACACTCTTGAGAGTCTCTTGGACTGCAAGGAGATCAAACCAGTCAACTCTAAATGAACCCAATATTCATTGGAAAGACTGATGCTGAAGCTACTATACTTTGGCCACAGATGCAAAGAGCCAACTCATTAGAAATAACCCTGATGCCAGGAAAAATTGAAGGCAAAAGGATAAGGGGGCATCACAGGATTAGATGGTTAGGTAGCATCACCAATTCAGAGGATATAGATTCAGCAAACACTGGGAGATAGTGGAGGACAGACGAACTGGGCCTGCTGCAGTCCGTGGCGTTGCTGTCAGCCACAACTTAGTGACTGAACAACAGCAATAAATTCTAACAAGATTTTCAGAGGGGATTTCTTTTTCTATTTTGGCCTCTTTTATTTTTATTTATTCATTTTCATCCATTTTTATTCTTTGACCTGTGGGGGCTTCCCATTGCAGTGGCCTCTCTCGCTGCAGAGCGCTGGCTCTGGGCGCGTGCGCTCCAGAGCACTGGCTAGTGCAGGCTCGTAATTGGACACCGGTCCAGCAGCTCCGCAGCACGCGGGATCCTCCCTGGCCAGGGATCAAACTGGCGCCCCCTGCACTGCAAGGCGGACTCTTTACCCACTGGACCACCAGGGAACCCCCTCAGAGGGGGTTTTTAAAAAATTATTTATTTGGCTTCACTGGGACTTAGTTGTATGTGGGATCTGAACAGGGATCACCCTAACAATAATCAGATGTTCGTAGAAAATACAGATACTCCTGGGCCCTACCCCAGGCCTATGAACTCAGATCTCTGGGAGTGAGTTTTTGGTGGCATCCGGTCCAATCACTTAATGGCAAATAGAAGGGAAAAGTGAAATAGGTGACAGATTTTCTTTGCTTCACACTGCAAAATCAGAGGATGATGACTGCAGCCATGAAATTAAAAAGAGAGTTTCTCCTCGGAAGGAAAGCTATGACAAACCTCAACAGTGTATTAAAAAGCAGAGACATCACTTTGCCGACCAAGGTCCATTTTATTCCCCCTGGTAGTCATGTATGGATGTGAGAATTCGGCATAAAGAAGGCTAAGCACCAAAGAACTGATGCTTTCAAATTGCATCCCTGGAGAACACTCTTGAGAGTCTCTTGGACTGCAAGGAGATCAAACCAGTCAACTCTAAATGAACCCAATATTCATTGGAAAGACTGATGCTGAAGCTACTATACTTTGGCCACAGATGCAAAGAGCCAACTCATTAGAAATAACCCTGATGCCAGGAAAAATTGAAGGCAAAAGGATAAGGGGGCATCACGGGATTAGATGGTTAGGTAGCATCACCAATTCAGAGGACATGGATTCAGCAAACACTGGGAGATAGTGGAGGACAGACGAACTGGGCCTGCTGCAGTCCGTGGCGTTGCCGTCAGCCACAACTTAGTGACTGAACAACAGCAATAAATTCTAACAAGATTTTCAGAGGGGATTTCTTTTTCTATTTTGGCCTCTTTTATTGGTCTTTTATTTATTCATTTTCATCCATTTTTATTCTTTGACCTGTGGGGGCTTCCCATTGCAGTGGCCTCTCTCGCTGCACAGCGCTGGCTCTGGGCGCATGCGCTCCAGAGCACTGGCTAGTGCAGGCTCGTAATTGGACACCGGTCCAGCAGCTCCGCAGCACGCGGGATCCTCCCTGGCCAGGGATCAAACTGGCGCCCCCTGCACTGCAAGGCGGACTCTTTACCCACTGGACCACCAGGGAACCCCCTCAGAGGGGGTTTTTAAAAAATTATTTATTTGGCTTCACTGGGACTTAGTTGTATGTGGGATCTGAACAGGGATCAAACCTGGGCCCTTTGCATTGGGAACACAGAGTCTTAACCACTGGACCATCAGTGAAATCCATTTTATAGGGAATTTAATGAATAGCTAGGTTGGGCAATCACTTGTTACTATTGAATTTATTACACTCGTAATTTTACATTAATTGTATGTGGATGAATGTCTGTCACCTATGCAAGATCCCGAGCCTTATGAACATGAGGCTGTGTCCAAACACTGCTGCTGTGCTCAGTCTCTCAGTCGTGACTTGCTGTGTACACACCGCATGGACTGTAGCCCACCAGGTTCCTCTGTCCATGGAATTTTCCAGGCAAGAATAGTGGAATGGGTTGCCATCTCCTACTCCAGGAGATGTTCCTGACCCAGGGATCGAACCCCTGTCTAGTACGTCTCCTGCCTTGGCAGGCGAATTCTTTACCACCGAGCCATCTAGGAAGCCCATACTGTGTTCAGTATGTGTCCAGCACAAACTGCATGTTTAATACTGTATCTGTGGGAAAAAATGAACCACCTCCTGCAACAATGATAAGATTTTTTCAGTTAACCAGCAGGTGGCGCAAAAGACTAGGCCATGATTAAGAATTACAAACCCGTGTTCATTTAGGTCATGGGTGGGTTTATATATATATATATATATATATATATATACATACATGTATTTTAAACATTTATTTATTTATTTATTTCGGAAGGGGTGGGGAGGGAGGGGAGTGGGCATGCCACTTCCACTGGTCTTTCATTTGTCTAGTTTCATCCATCTTTGTTATTTGGCCCGGGTAGGCCTCCCATCGCGGTGGCCTCTATTGTCGCAGAGCACTGGCTCTGGGCGCATGCGCTCCAGAGTTTCGGCTCGGTAATTGGACACACCGGTCCAGCCGCTCCGCGGCACGTGGAATCTTCCCAGGCCAGGGATCGAACCGGCGCCCCTTACACTGAAAGGTGGTGTCCTTTCACCCACTGGACCACCTTACCCACTGGACCTTACCCACTGGACCACCAGGGAAGCCCTATATATATTTTTTAATTGTCTTTTACAAACAATTCCACAAATTTATGCGATAATTTCTGTGCACAGCACCTTAAAATTATCTTTGAGATGCTTTTAAAGCTCAGAAATGGAAATGTTAAAACATACCCCTAGAAGTGGAATGAATTTCTGTCCTCTGTCTCCTTTTAGAAAAGTACTTGGTATATTTAAAAACCGAAATGTGATGGTACTGCCTGCACCGTCCTAGGTTTCCTTTCTTTCTTCTGTGAAATGGAGGAGAAAAGATGGTTTCCAAAGTCACTTTCTGGGCATATGCAGGGATCTTAGATGGGCTGAGGGGGCTTAAACATTTTTGTTTTTTGATCTAGTGCTGGTTACACAAGTGTGCTCAAATAGTGAACATGCATAAAGCTGTATGCTTGCAATATGTGCACTTTCATAGTGTATCTTCTTTTTTGTATTTTCTTCATTCTAGTTATAATTGCAAGTTATTGAATGCAGTTCCCCACGCTATGCAGTAGGTCTTTGTTGTTTATGTGATTTCTATATAGTAGTATGTATTTGTTAATCCCAAACTACTAATTAATTCCTCTCCCTCCCTTTCCCCTTTGATAACCATAAGCTTGTTCTCTACCTCTGTGAGTCATAATGGGTATACTTTTATGTGTGTATGTTATACTTCAAAAAAGTTAAAAAAAAAAGAAAGAAAGCAAAACCAATAAAGGCCCAGAATGAATTTCCTATCTCTGCCTTAACAAATTATCACAAATTTAGTGGCTTAAAACAAATTTATGATTCAGTTGCTATGGAAAACAGTATGTAGGTTCCTAAAAAAGTTGTATATAGAATTACCATATGATCCGGCAATCATGTTTCTGGATCTATATTTAAAATAATTAAAAACAGGATCTCGAAGAAATATTTGCACACTCCTATTCATTGCAGCATCATTCACAAGAGGTAGAAACAACTTGAATATGCACAAATTTATGAGTGGATAAACAAAATATAGTCTCTACATGCAATGGAATTTTATTCAACCTTAAAAAAGGAAGAATTCCTACAACATGGATGAAATTTGGGGACATTGTGCTTAGTGACATGAGCCTATCAAAGAAGGCTACATAGTGTGTGCTTCCACTTATATGAGGTATTGAAGGGGGTCCAGTTCTTAGAAACAGAAAGTAGGGGACTGTGCACAGCACCTTAAAATTATCTTTGAGATGCTTTTAAAGCTCAGAAATGGAAATGTTAAAACATACCCCTAGAAGTGGAATGAATTTCTGTCCTCTGTCTCCTTTTAGAAAAGTACTTGGTATATTTAAAAACCGAAATGTGATGGTACTGCCTGCACCGTCCTAGGTTTCCTTTCTTTCTTCTGTGAAATGGAGGAGAAAAGATGGTTTCCAAAGTCACTTTCTGGGCATATGCAGGGATCTTAGATGGGCTGAGGGGGCTTAAACATTTTTGTTTTTTGATCTAGTGCTGGTTACACAAGTGTGCTCAAATAGTGAACATGCATAAAGCTGTATGCTTGCAATATGTGCACTTTCATAGTGTATCTTCTTTTTTGTATTTTCTTCATTCTAGTTATAATTGCAAGTTATTGAATGCAGTTCCCCACGCTATGCAGTAGGTCTTTGTTGTTTATGTGATTTCTATATAGTAGTATGTATTTGTTAATCCCAAACTACTAATTAATTCCTCTCCCTCCCTTTCCCCTTTGATAACCATAAGCTTGTTCTCTACCTCTGTGAGTCATAATGGGTATACTTTTATGTGTGTATGTTATACTTCAAAAAAGTTAAAAAAAAAAGAAAGAAAGCAAAACCAATAAAGGCCCAGAATGAATTTCCTATCTCTGCCTTAACAAATTATCACAAATTTAGTGGCTTAAAACAAATTTATGATTCAGTTGCTATGGAAAACAGTATGTAGGTTCCTAAAAAAGTTGTATATAGAATTACCATATGATCCGGCAATCATGTTTCTGGATCTATATTTAAAATAATTAAAAACAGGATCTCGAAGAAATATTTGCACACTCCTATTCATTGCAGCATCATTCACAAGAGGTAGAAACAACTTGAATATGCACAAATTTATGAGTGGATAAACAAAATATAGTCTCTACATGCAATGGAATTTTATTCAACCTTAAAAAAGGAAGAATTCCTACAACATGGATGAAATTTGGGGACATTGTGCTTAGTGACATGAGCCTATCAAAGAAGGCTACATAGTGTGTGCTTCCACTTATATGAGGTATTGAAGGGGGTCCAGTTCTTAGAAACAGAAAGTAGGGGACTTCCCTGGTTGTCTAGTGGTCAAGACTCTGTGCTTCCAATGCAGGGGTTGTAGGTTCAATCCCTGAATGGGAAACTAAGACCCCATATGCCTCTAGGGGTGGCCAAAAAAATAAAGTCTGTTTGTTTCTTAAAAAAAAAAAAAAAAAAAGAAACAGAAAATAGAATAATCATTGACATGACCTGGGGGTGGGCTGGGGAGTTGTTCGATGGGTATAAAGTTTCAATCTATAAACAGTGCGTAGGGGTTGGTGAAATTAAATCTGAAAGAAACACCTGTGCCCCAATGTTCATTGCAGCTCTCTATACAATAGCTAGAACATGGAAGCAACCTAGATGCCCATCAACGAATGAATGGATGCAAAAGCTCTGGTACATATATACAATGGAATACTACACAGCTATAAAAACAAATGCAGAAGAATCAGCCCTAATGAGGTGGCTGGATCTAGAACCTATCATAAAAAGTGAAGTCAGGGGCTTCCTTGGTGGTCCAGTGGGTAAGGACACCGCTTTGCAGTGCAAGGGGCGCCGGTTCGATCCCTGGCCTGGGAAGATCCCACGTGCTGTCCAATTACCGAGCCAGAGCTCTGGAGCACATGCACCCAGAGCTGGTGCTCTGCGACAACAAATGCCACCACAATGGGAGGCCCACACGGGCCAAATAACAAAGATGGATGAAACTAGACAAACGAAAGACCAGTGGAAGTGGTCTGCCCACACCCCTCCGTCCCCATCCCCGCCAAAATAAATAAATAAATAAATGTTAAAAAAAAAAAAAGTGAAGTCAGTCAGAAAGAGAAGGACAAGTACAATATACTAACACATATCTATGGAATCTAATAGGATGGTGATGATGGCACACGCAGTGAAGTGACAGAAATACAGACATGGACAGTGGACATATGGACATTGTGGGGAAGGAACAGAAGGTGGGAGGCATAAAGGAATTTTGCACAAATTTATAAAAGTGGATAAACAAAATATAGTCTCTACATGCAATGGAATTTTATTCAACCTTAAAAAAGGAAGAATTCCTACAACATGGATGAAATTTGGGGACATTGTGCTTAGTGACATGAGCCTATCAAAGAAGGCTACATAGTGTGTGCTTCCACTTATATGAGGTATTGAAGGGGGTCCAGTTCTTAGAAACAGAAAGTAGGGGACTTCCCTGGTTGTCTAGTGGTCAAGACTCTGTGCTTCCAATGCAGGGGTTGTAGGTTCAATCCCTGAATGGGAAACTAAGACCCCATATGCCTCTAGGGGTGGCCAAAAAAATAAAGTCTGTTTGTTTCTTAAAAAAAAAAAAAAAAAAAGAAACAGAAAATAGAATAATCATTGACATGACCTGGGGGTGGGCTGGGGAGTTGTTCGATGGGTATAAAGTTTCAATCTATAAACAGTGCGTAGGGGTTGGTGAAATTAAATCTGAAAGAAACACCTGTGCCCCAATGTTCATTGCAGCTCTCTATACAATAGCTAGAACATGGAAGCAACCTAGATGCCCATCAACGAATGAATGGATGCAAAAGCTCTGGTACATATATACAATGGAATACTACACAGCTATAAAAACAAATGCAGAAGAATCAGCCCTAATGAGGTGGCTGGATCTAGAACCTATCAGAAAAAGTGAAGTCAGGGGCTTCCTTGGTGGTCCAGTGGGTAAGGACACCGCTTTGCAGTGCAAGGGGCGCCGGTTCGATCCCTGGCCTGGGAAGATCCCACGTGCTGTCCAATTACCGAGCCAGAGCTCTGGAGCACATGCACCCAGAGCTGGTGCTCTGCGACAACAAATGCCACCACAATGGGAGGCCCACACGGGCCAAATAACAAAGATGGATGAAACTAGACAAACGAAAGACCAGTGGAAGTGGTCTGCCCACACCCCTCCGTCCCCATCCCCGCCAAAATAAATAAATAAATAAATGTTAAAAAAAAAAAAAGTGAAGTCAGTCAGAAAGAGAAGGACAAGTACAATATACTAACACATATCTATGGAATCTAATAGGATGGTGATGATGGCACACGCAGAGAAGCAACGGAAATACAGACATGGACAGTGGACATATGGACATTGTGGGGAAGGAACAGAAGGTGGGAGGCATAAAGGAAGTAGCATGAAGGCATGTACTATTATATGTGAAGAGAATAGCTATAGTCATTGCTCTGTGAGAAAAGGTGATCCTTCAGGGGTGCTGTGTGATGGTCGTGAGGGGTGGGAAGCAGGGGATATACATATGACTAATCTGGGAACATACATATCCGTAAACAACAAAAGCTCTGTAAAAGTTAAAAGCAAAATAAAGGTTAAAAAAAAAAAGAGGCCAAAATTTAAAAAAAAGAAAAAAAGGGAGATGACTAACCTTTAACTTAAAATTGTTTTTGTTGGCTCTTTAGTTGGGATATTAGAATCATAATTATTATACTCTCAGATGTTTTCCATGTTGAAAGAGTATGTCTATTTTGTTTTGCTTTTGTCTTCTAGATAAATGAACATGATAAAAAAAAAAAGTGAAGTCAGTCAGAAAGAGAAGGACAAGTATAATATACTAACATATATATGGAATCTAGTAGGATGGTGATGATGGCACACGCAGTGAAGCGATGGAAAGACAGACATGGACAGTGGACAAATGGACATTGTGGGGAAGGAGCAGAGGGTGGGAGGCATAAAGGAAGTAGCATCAAGGCCTGTACTATTTTATGTGAAGAAAATGGCTATAGTCATTGTTCTGTGAGAAAAGGTGATCCTTCAGGGGTGCTGTGTGATGGTCGTGAGGGGTGGGAAGCAGGGGATATACATATGACTAATCTGGGAACATACATATCCGTAAACAACAAAAGCTCTGTAAAAGTTAAAAGCAAAATAAAGGTTAAAAAAAAAAAGAGGCCAAAATTTAAAAAAAAGAAAAAAAGGGAGATGACTAACCTTTAACTTAAAATTGTTTTTGTTGGCTCTTTAGTTGGGATATTAGAATCATAATTATTATACTCTCAGATGTTTTCCATGTTGAAAGAGTATGTCTATTTTGTTTTGCTTTTGTCTTCTAGATAAATGAACATGATAAAAAAAAAAAGTGAAGTCAGTCAGAAAGAGAAGGACAAGTATAATATACTAACATATATATGGAATCTAGTAGGATGGTGATGATGGCACACGCAGTGAAGCGATGGAAAGACAGACATGGACAGTGGACAAATGGACATTGTGGGGAAGGAGCAGAGGGTGGGAGGCATAAAGGAAGTAGCATCAAGGCCTGTACTATTTTATGTGAAGAAAATGGCTATAGTCATTGTTCTGTGAGAAAAGCGGATCCTTCAGGGGTGCTGTGTGACGGTCTGGAGGGGTGGGATGAGGGGATATACATATGACTAAATCTGGGAACATACATATCTGTAAACAACAAAACTCTGTAAAAGTTAAAAGTAAAATAAAAGCTTAAGAAGAAAAGCAAAAAAAGCAACAACAAAAAAGAGTATGTAGGGTTGACACAGCTTCACGGTGTACCTAAAAATAGTTAACATGGTATAGTCTGTGTAATGTGTTTTTTACTGCAATAATAATGCTAATAATAACAACCCCACAGATTTGCTACTTTATGGGTTGATAGGGCAGAAGTCTGAAATGGGTCCTGCTGGGCTCAAACCACGGTGTCCGCAGGGCTGCATGCCTTTCTGGAGGTTCTGGAGGAGATTCCGTTTTCTGCTCGCATTGGCAGCACGTGGCTCCTCGCAGTTCCAGGGCTGGAGTCCCAGGTCTCTGACTGGTGGTCCACGGAGGGTGACTCTCAGCTTCAAGAGTTTTCACATCTCTTGGCTCCTTTATCCTCAAAGCCAGTGACGGTGAGCTGAGTCGCTCTCTCGTGGAATCTCTCTGACCCACTCTGCTACCTCTCGCTTCCCTTTTTAAGGACTCGTGTGATTAGCTTGGGCCCATCTCAATAATCTCTCCATTTCAAGATCTGTAACTTAAATCTGCAAAGTCCCTTTGGTCCTGTTGGGACACAGTCACGCTCTCTGGAGGACTAGGACAGGGACATCTTTGGGGTGCCCATTACTCTGCGCACTGCAGGCCCCTTCCAGCTCTCACCTCACTGTTCTAGTTTACCTGCCTGGGGTGACAGGAGAGAAGATAATCATATGGGAATGGATGCCAGTATCGGTCCTCATATGAATATAAGTTTACCTTTACTGAGACTTTACTATATGTCGGCTACATTTGAAGTACATCAGAGGCCTCATCTAAGTCTTCTCAGGGGTAAATGTCATTATTTTACAGCCAAGGAACACAAGCTTAGAGTGGTTAATTTACCTGTTTAATGCCATGATGCCACTAATAATGGATTTGCTATAAACTTACATTCATACCATCTATATTCTTAATAAACTGAAGCAAATAATAATGTTGATGGAAAAGCGGATCCTTCAGGGTGCTGTGTGACGGTCTGGAGGGGTGGGATGAGGGGATATACATATGACTAAATCTGGGAACATACATATCTGTAAACAACAAAACTCTGTAAAAGTTAAAAGTAAAATAAAAGCTTAAGAAGAAAAGCAAAAAAAGCAACAACAAAAAAGAGTATGTAGGGTTGACACAGCTTCACGGTGTACCTAAAAATAGTTAACATGGTATAGTCTGTGTAATGTGTTTTTTACTGCAATAATAATGCTAATAATAACAACCCCACAGATTTGCTACTTTATGGGTTGATAGGGCAGAAGTCTGAAATGGGTCCTGCTGGGCTCAAACCACGGTGTCCGCAGGGCTGCATGCCTTTCTGGAGGTTCTGGAGGAGATTCCGTTTTCTGCTCGCATTGGCAGCACGTGGCTCCTCGCAGTTCCAGGGCTGGAGTCCCAGGTCTCTGACTGGTGGTCCACGGAGGGTGACTCTCAGCTTCAAGAGTTTTCACATCTCTTGGCTCCCTTTATCCTCAAAGCCAGTGACGGTGAGCTGAGTCGCTCTCTCGTGGAATCTCTCTGACCCACTCTGCTACCTCTCGCTTCCCTTTTTAAGGACTCGTGTGATTAGCTTGGGCCCATCTCAATAATCTCTCCATTTCAAGATCTGTAACTTAAATCTGCAAAGTCCCTTTGGTCCTGTTGGGACACAGTCACGCTCTCTGGAGGACTAGGACAGGGACATCTTTGGGGTGCCCATTACTCTGCGCACTGCAGGCCCCTTCCAGCTCTCACCTCACTGTTCTAGTTTACCTGCCTGGGGTGACAGGAGAGAAGATAATCATATGGGAATGGATGCCAGTATCGGTCCTCATATGAATATAAGTTTACCTTTACTGAGACTTTACTATATGTCGGCTACATTTGAAGTACATCAGAGGCCTCATCTAAGTCTTCTCAGGGGTAAATGTCATTATTTTACAGCCAAGGAACACAAGCTTAGAGTGGTTAATTTACCTGTTTAATGCCATGATGCCACTAATAATGGATTTGCTATAAACTTACATTCATACCATCTATATTCTTAATAAACTGGCAAGCATAATAATGTTGATGGAAAAATATTAATTTAAAATGATTATATTTGTACATTTAAAAGAAATGAGTAAGAAGTGAATTCAAGAAAGTGGAGAATTAGACACAATGGCATGTTTATTTTATAATGAAAGACATTGGAGCTAAGAGGGAAGGCAGTTACTTGTCCAAGGTCCCACAGCCAGATGAGGTTTTAGAATCTTAGTCTCTTCAGACTGGAAGGGTCTTGACCTGGTAATCTTTGTCATTTGGGTAGGACCTTATACAACCAGCTTACAGAGGAAATCTGGCTTTGGGGATATATGTGTGGTGAGGGGAACATACTCATTAACTAGGCTTTCTCATTACATGTGAAAGGAGGTATTCTTTCAATTCTTGCTTGTGTTCAGGAGACCACATGTGCCCTCCTACAGCCTTAGTCCTGATTTTTGCCTTATGTCTAGCCCTCCCCATTGTGACTCCAGAGTAAATCCTGATTGGTCTAAGTCCACAGTGATGGCCTGGGCTTAGCGATGGGGATTTGGTCCTGCTCTGGCCAATGGGCTATGAGGGGAATCTGCTGGGGTTTCCTGGGAAAGACGCTCAGCTCTTCAAAAGAGATGTGTAAGAAGGAAAGGTCCTATTCCTCCTGCTCTGAACACAGTCCTGCCTGCCCATGACATAGAAACTGAACTCAGCTGGAGGAGGGGATTTGGGGACGGCAGATCAGGAAGATGGAAGGACTCAATGACTTTGTTGAGGACTGAATGAACTGGCTTTGGATGCTCTCTGCTGTCTGATATCCTCCGTTTTAGCCACTGGTACTTGGGTTTCTGCGTACTTGCAGATGGAGCACCCCAAATGGCTCACCTGTGCTTATTTCAGTCTGCGTTTTCCCCATTGTCTATAGTTTGTCTCAAGACCAGTAGCAATAGCTTGGTCCTCAGATTCTCACCGTGTAGTGCCCAGGACATTTCTAGATACACACTTGCCAGAAAGCCGCTTCATGCTCAGCACTGCCCATGCATGTTTAGGCTCAGAGAAATGAAATATTTGCTCAGGGTCACAAAGCTAGTAAATAACTGAGCTGCACAACACTTTTTTTGGCCCCTGGGAAGCTGCCTTACCTTTCCCCAATGCAGAAAGGAGTCTGTTTAGTAAAAGACAATGGTAAGAATGGCTTACCCCATGCCGGACATGATTCTCAGCTCTACCCCATAAAGTCACAGAAAATATGTGGGTGGTGGTGATTTTCTTAACACTTGCATTTTACAGATGATAAAACTGAGGTCCAATGCTATTAATAACTTGGTAGAGTTCGTGTTTAAGACTCCCTACTCGTAAACTAATAGACAGACAGGAATTAGCACTGTTAAGAAAATCTTAATCTGGGACACTGGATGTGGTAGTTAATTAAGAACAAACAGCAACAACGAAACACAGCCAACTTTTGATAGGTCCATAGAGATACTTAGAAGGAAACAGTCCTATACATCCCCAGAGGCAACCACTTATCAGTTTCTTTTTCTTTCAATTCTTGCTTGTGTTCAGGAGACCACATGTGCCCTCCTACAGCCTTAGTCCTGATTTTTGCCTTATGTCTAGCCCTCCCCATTGTGACTCCAGAGTAAATCCTGATTGGTCTAAGTCCACAGTGATGGCCTGGGCTTAGCGATGGGGATTTGGTCCTGCTCTGGCCAATGGGCTATGAGGGAATCTGCTGGGGTTTCCTGGGAAAGACGCTCAGCTCTTCAAAAGAGATGTGTAAGAAGGAAAGGTCCTATTCCTCCTGCTCTGAACACAGTCCTGCCTGCCCATGACATAGAAACTGAACTCAGCTGGAGGAGGGGATTTGGGGACGGCAGATCAGGAAGATGGAAGGACTCAATGACTTTGTTGAGGACTGAATGAACTGGCTTTGGATGCTCTCTGCTGTCTGATATCCTCCGTTTTAGCCACTGGTACTTGGGTTTCTGCGTACTTGCAGATGGAGCACCCCAAATGGCTCACCTGTGCTTATTTCAGTCTGCGTTTTCCCCATTGTCTATAGTTTGTCTCAAGACCAGTAGCAATAGCTTGGTCCTCAGATTCTCACCGTGTAGTGCCCAGGACATTTCTAGATACACACTTGCCAGAAAGCCGCTTCATGCTCAGCACTGCCCATGCATGTTTAGGCTCAGAGAAATGAAATATTTGCTCAGGGTCACAAAGCTAGTAAATAACTGAGCTGCACAACACTTTTTTTGGCCCCTGGGAAGCTGCCTTACCTTTCCCCAATGCAGAAAGGAGTCTGTTTAGAAAAAGACAATGGTAAGAATGGCTTACCCCATGCCGGACATGATTCTCAGCTCTACCCCATAAAGTCACAGAAAATATGTGGGTGGTGGTGATTTTCTTAACACTTGCATTTTACAGATGATAAAACTGAGGTCCAATGCTATTAATAACTTGGTAGAGTTCGTGTTTAAGACTCCCTACTCGTAAACTAATAGACAGACAGGAATTAGCACTGTTAAGAAAATCTTAATCTGGGACACTGGATGTGGTAGTTAATTAAGAACAAACAGCAACAACGAAACACAGCCAACTTTTGATAGGTCCATAGAGAGATACTTAGAAGGAAACAGTCCTATACATCCCCAGAGGCAACCACTTATCAGTTTCTTGTATTTCTTTTCTTGGGAGTCAAAGATTGTTTAAACACTTCCCAGGTGGCACTAGCAGTAATGTCTTCTGCCAGTGCAGGAGACATGTTAGATGCAGTGTGATCCCTGGGTCAGGAAAATCCGCTGGAGGTGGTCAAGGGTTCCCATGGACAGAGGAGCCTGAAGGGCTACAGTTCAAGGGGTCGCAAAGAATCAGACAGGACTGAAGTGATTTAGCATGCATGCATGCAAGGATTGTTTAAACCAGAGCCACACCCAGGGTATTGGTCTGAGAACAAACAGGAAAGCAAAAGGAGCAATGAGACAAATACTTTCTATGAGAAGAGCAGTGGGAGCTGGGCCGTTGGTGGGAGATAATCTGCTTTCTATACTAGAAGGTATTTCCCCCACACAAATGTGTCACTTAGTGTGGGGTCCAGCTGCTCACCCGCTCAAAAGCCAGTAGACAGACCACATGGGTGGAAAGGAAAGTTTGCTTTATTTCAGATGCTGGCAGCTGGAGGCAAGGGGAGGGTGGAGGACGTCTGTTCAAAAGCTGACTGCTCCCGCCCCTTCCCACCACTTATACTGGCAGCCAAAGGGGCAAGAATTTTATAGACAGAAGGCCGGAGCTCCATGCAGAAGCCGCACAGGCAGGTGGGACAGTTAGCTTCACATTGCCCATCAGTGGTCTGACCAGTGTCATCTTGATTGTTTCAGGTACAGTTAATCCATTTACTGTTCCAGGGTCCATTTGCTCCCATTTCTCTGAGACCAGTTCTTAGAAATGCGGCAGTTCACATCCTGGGTACAATTTGGCCATCATGTAGTTAACGTCTCCACCTGATGTGTTAGTCTCTAGATAGGTCACAGGATATGGCTTAAAGTATTGTCTCTAGCCCTTGAGAAAGAACTAAAGGTCCCTGGCTGTGCTTAATGACTACAGTATTATTATTTAGTCTCCTTTGACTGTTTTTCTCTGTTATCTCATTGGTCACTTCTCTGTTTCACTTTAGTTTGACTACAGTTTTCCATGAACAAAAGGCAGTCACAAGATATGGCAGGGGCCAAGGACCATAAGGTCTTACTCTGTTTCATTTAAACATCTATTTTTTTTCAGATAAGAGTAAATTTCAAAATAATTAGATTAATTACTAGAACATTAATGTTTTCCTTTTCCTTTGGGTACTAAAACAACTGTATCAAGATATAATCTACTGGGGCATTAGGGGTGGGGGAATGAAAGGTACAAACTATTGGGTGTAAGATAACAGGAATGTAGTGCACAGCAAAGGGAAAATAGTCGATGTTTTCTAATTGCTATAAATGGAGTGTAACCTTTAAAACTGTAAAAGAACAGATCTGTATATCATGAAGTTTACTTATTTAGACTGAATAATTCAATGGTTGTTATATTTTACAGTTGGTGTGTTCAAATCTGGATCTAAACAAGGGCAACACATTGTATTTGACCATTATGGTTCTTAAATTCTTCTCCTTTCTTCTTTCTCTTCTAACTTTTGTTGTTATTGCAAATTTTCAGTGTAAATGAAACAGACACAGAAAGCCACACACAGATGACTAGCTTAGTGAATCATGATCATGCAAATTTTTGACATCAGAGAATGCCTTCAAAGCACTTGGGTCACCAGATTGCTTCATATGCTTTAATTCTCACAGGAGAATTACAATGCTTTCTCCCATTCCCTCAATTTCTTGACTAATTTTTCTAGTGATTCAGAAAAATGTATAAAATTTCCAGGAAACACTACGAAGGAATTCGTACTGTTCAGTTGGTTTTTGAGTGAAGCCCAGGCGTAGGGGCTGCCAGATAAAATACAGGATGCTTCAGTCAGTTCAGTTCAGTTGCTCAGTTTTGTATGACATTTGCAACTCTGTGGACTGCAGCACACCAGGCTTCCCTGTCCTTCAGCCTCTCCCAGAGCTTGCCCATACTCATGCCCATTGAATCAGTGATGCCATCCAACCACCTCAACCTTTGTCTTCCCTCTTTCTGCCTTCTTTTTTTTCCCAGACCCAGGGTCTTTTTCACTGAGTTGGCTCTTCGTATCAGGTGGCCAAAGTATTGGAGCTTCAGCTGCAGCTTATTCTCTAGCTTGACTTTTGTTTTAAAGATAACTCCTTTGACTGTTTTTCTGTTATTTCATTGGTCACTTCTCTGTTTCACTTTAGTTTGACTACAGTTTTCCATGAACAAAAGGCAGTCACAAGATATGGCAGGGGCCAAGGACCATAAGGTCTTACTCTGTTTCATTTAAACATCTATTTTTTTTCAGATAAGAGTAAATTTCAAAATAATTAGATTAATTACTAGAACATTAATGTTTTCCTTTTCCTTTGG
Organism: Tragulus kanchil; assembly: GCA_022376925.1. Classification (NCBI taxonomy): domain Eukaryota; kingdom Metazoa; phylum Chordata; class Mammalia; order Artiodactyla; family Tragulidae; genus Tragulus; species Tragulus kanchil. The sequence continues at coordinate 109,337,458 of JAIOJX010000002.1, read as the reverse complement.
GTACTAAAACAACTGTATCAAGATATAATCTACTGGGGCATTAGGGGTGGGGGAATGAAAGGTACAAACTATTGGGTGTAAGATAACAGGAATGTAGTGCACAGAAAAGGGGAAAATAGTCGATGTTTTCTAATTGCTATAAATGGAGTGTAACCTTTAAAACTGTAAAAGAACAGATCTGTATATCATGAAGTTTACTTATTTAGACTGAATAATTCAATGGTTGTTATATTTTACAGTTGGTGTGTTCAAATCTGGATCTAAACAAGGGCAACACATTGTATTTGACCATTATGGTTCTTAAATTCTTCTCCTTTCTTCTTTCTCTTCTAACTTTTGTTGTTATTGCAAATTTTCAGTGTAAATGAAACAGACACAGAAAGCCACACACAGATGACTAGCTTAGTGAATCATGATCATGCAAATTTTTGACATCAGAGAATGCCTTCAAAGCACTTGGGTCACCAGATTGCTTCATATGCTTTAATTCTCACAGGAGAATTACAATGCTTTCTCCCATTCCCTCAATTTCTTGACTAATTTTTCTAGTGATTCAGAAAAATGTATAAAATTTCCAGGAAACACTACGAAGGAATTCGTACTGTTCAGTTGGTTTTTGAGTGAAGCCCAGGCGTAGGGCTGCCAGATAAAATACAGGATGCTTCAGTCAGTTCAGTTCAGTTGCTCAGTTTTGTATGACATTTGCAACTCTGTGGACTGCAGCACACCAGGCTTCCCTGTCCTTCAGCCTCTCCCAGAGCTTGCCCATACTCATGCCCATTGAATCAGTGATGCCATCCAACCACCTCAACCTTTGTCTTCCCCTCTTTCTGCCTTCTATTTTTTCCCAGCACCAGGGTCTTTTTCACTGAGTTGGCTCTTCGTATCAGGTGGCCAAAGTATTGGAGCTTCAGCTGCAGCATCGGTCCTTCCAATGAATATTCAGGGCTGATTTCCTTTAGGATTGACTGATTTGATCTCCTTGCAGTCCAAGGGACTCTCAAGAGTCTTCTCTAGCACCACAGTTCAAAGGCATCAGTTCTTCAGTGCTCAGCTTTCTTTATGGTCCAACTCTTACACCCATACATGACCACTGGAAAAACCATAGTTTTAACTATACGGACTTTTGTCGACAAAGTAATGTCTCTGCTTTTTATTTTAAACTTGTTTTTTTTGGGGGGGGGGGGGGGCGGGGTGGGGGGGTTGCGTTGGGGAGGGAGAGGGGTGTGTGGGCCCCTTCTATTGGTCTTTCATTTATCTATTTTCATCCATCTTTGTTCTTCCGCCTGTGTGGGCATCCCATCACGGTGGCCTCTGTTGTCACAGAGCACTGGCTCTGGGCGCATGCGCTCCAGAGCTCCGGCTCGGTAATTGGACACATTGGTCCAGCTGCTCCACAGCACGTGGGATCTTCCCAGGCCAGGGATCGAACCGGCGTCCCTTGCACTGCAAGGCGGTGTCCTTACCCACTGGACCAGGGAAGCCCTATTGGTCTTTTATTTATCTATTTTCATCCATCTTTGCTCTTTGGCCTGTGTGGGCCTCCCATCGCAGTGACCTCTCTCACTGCAGAGCACCGACTCTGGGCGCATGTGCTGCAGAGCTCCAGCTCGGTAGTTGGACACATCGGTCCAGCCACTCCACAGCACGTGGGATCCTCCCAGGCCAGGGATCGAACCGGTGCCCCTTGGACTGCAAGGTGGTGTCCTTACCGACTGGACCACCAGGGAAGCCCATCTGCTTTTTATTCTAGGTTTTTAATCTAGGTTTTAATCCAGGTTTTTAATATAGATTTTGTCTAGGTTTTCCACAGCTTTTTGTTTTTTTGTAAGTTTTTTTTTTTTTTTTAAATAATTTTGGCCTCTTTTATTGTTTTTATTTTATTTTTTTAATTTATATTCATCCATATTTACTCTTTGGCCCATGTGGGCCTCCCACTGAAGCAGCCCCTCTTGCTGCAGAGCACCAGCTCTGGGCGCATGAGGTACTCAGTGCTTGCTCGCAACTGAACACACCAGTCCAGCCGCTTCACAGCACGTAGCATCTTCCGAGGCCAGGGATCAAACTGGTGCCCACTGTACCGTAAGGCAGACTCTTCATCCACTAGAGCACCAGGGAAACCCTGTCATAGCTTTTCTTCCAAGGAGCAAGCCTCTTTTAATTTTGTGGCTGCAGTTGCTATCCTCAGTGATTTTGGAATCCAAGAAAATTAAGTCTGTCACTGTTTCGATTGTTTCCCTGCCTATTTGCCATGAAGTGATGGAACTGGATGTGGGAAATAAACCTTTCTCAGCTACTGAGGCTTGAAATGTTCATTACAGCTGCCTTACCTAGCCCATCTTGGCTGTAACACTGAAAACTGGAAATCATTAGAGGACTAAGGTAATAAATTATGGTACATTTGAACAATAGTCTATTACTGCAGCCCTTGCCAAAAAAAAGGAAGTCTGCCTCCATTACTGAGGTGGAAAACATCCATACTATTAAGTGAAAAAATATGGGTAACAGTTTAGTCAGTATGATCATATTGTTGTCAAAAAAATAATTTATAAACATAGGTTACTATGCGTGTAAGAAAAGAACTGCCAAACTGTCAGCAACAGCTGTCCCTACATTTTAGATTTCTGTATTGTCTGAATTTTTGCAAGTCCTGAGTCAAGATTCCCTCTGCTCTGGGCTGGATCTGTTTCATCTGTCATTTGGCAGCTAGGCTGGATTATGCAAATTGGCTTTCCTTGTGGATGGACTTGACAGTCTACAAGGTTAAGTCTGGAGGCAAACAGATGGCCTTGTTCAGTGGGGACAGGCTAATGAATAAGGCAATTGGAGCAGCATTCCTGGAATTTTTTCCAAGCCCATCACAAGCACAGAATGTAATTAGCATTCATCTTAATTCCCAGCGTAAACAATGGTGATTACCTGCTGATGAAGACTTTGATGGAGGTTTCTTACGATGACTCTTGGACAGTTATTTTCACTGAGCAGTTTTAATAAAGAGACAGAATGAGGGTGAGGGGCTTGTCTTACTCATCTTTAAATCTTCTATCCCTTGGCCCAGAGTAAGTATTCAGTTAACGTGATGCAGAAAATATCTATTTTCAATAATAATTATTATTTTAAAAATACTTATTCTATTAAAATTATCACACATTCAAATTGACTTTCTAATGTGTGTACATGCTTAGCTGCTCAGTTGTATTTGACTCTTGTCTACCCCATGGACTACAGCCCATCAGGCTCTTCTGTCTATTGGGATTCTCCAGGCAAGAATATTGGAATGGGGCTTCCCTGGTGGTCCAGTGGGTAAGGACACCGCCTTGCAGTGCAAGGGGTGCCAGTTCGATCCCCGGCCTGGGAAGATCCCACATGCTGCGGAGCGGCTGGACCGATGTGTCCAACTACCGAGCCAGCACTTTGGAGCCGGTGCTCTGCAGTGAGAGAGGCCACTGCGCACACACAGGCCAAAGAACCAAGGTGAATGAAAAATAGATAAATGAAAGAACAATAAAAGTGGCGAAAAAAAAATATTGGAATTTTTCTAGTCAGGTTATGAGGTGGAAAACATCCATACTATTAAGTGAAAAATATGGGTAACAGTTTAGTCAGTATGATCATATTGTTGTCAAAAATAATTTATAAACATAGGTTACTATGCGTGTAAGAAAAGAACTGCCAAACTGTCAGCAACAGCTGTCCCTACATTTTAGATTTCTGTATTGTCTGAATTTTTGCAAGTCCTGAGTCAAGATTCCCTCTGCTCTGGGCTGGATCTGTTTCATCTGTCATTTGGCAGCTAGGCTGGATTATGCAAATTGGCTTTCCTTGTGGATGGACTTGACAGTCTACAAGGTTAAGTCTGGAGGCAAACAGATGGCCTTGTTCAGTGGGGACAGGCTAATGAATAAGGCAATTGGAGCAGCATTCCTGGAATTTTTTCCAAGCCCATCACAAGCACAGAATGTAATTAGCATTCATCTTAATTCCCAGCGTAAACAATGGTGATTACCTGCTGATGAAGACTTTGATGGAGGTTTCTTACGATGACTCTTGGACAGTTATTTTCACTGAGCAGTTTTAATAAAGAGACAGAATGAGGGTGAGGGGCTTGTCTTACTCATCTTTAAATCTTCTATCCCTTGGCCCAGAGTAAGTATTCAGTTAACGTGATGCAGAAAATATCTATTTTCAATAATAATTATTATTTTAAAAATACTTATTCTATTAAAATTATCACACATTCAAATTGACTTTCTAATGTGTGTACATGCTTAGCTGCTCAGTTGTATTTGACTCTTGTCTACCCCATGGACTACAGCCCATCAGGCTCTTCTGTCTATTGGGATTCTCCAGGCAAGAATATTGGAATGGGGCTTCCCTGGTGGTCCAGTGGGTAAGGACACCGCCTTGCAGTGCAAGGGGTGCCAGTTCGATCCCCGGCCTGGGAAGATCCCACATGCTGCGGAGCGGCTGGACCGATGTGTCCAACTACCGAGCCAGCACTTTGGAGCCGGTGCTCTGCAGTGAGAGAGGCCACTGCGCACACACAGGCCAAAGAACCAAGGTGAATGAAAAATAGATAAATGAAAGAACAATAAAAGTGGCGAAAAAAAAAAAAAAATATTGGAGTGGATAGCCTATCCCATTTCCAGAGGATCTTCCCATCCTAGGTATTGAGCCCAGGTCTCTTGCACTATAGGTAGATTCTTTACCAGCTGAGCTACCAGGGAAACCCTTTTAATGTGAAGATCTATGAATTTTAACGCATGTATAGATTTCTGTAACCAACATCACAATCAGAATACAGAACCATTTCATCACCCCAAAGAGCTCTATTGTGCTATTTTTAAAAAATAATTATGTACTCCTCCACCCGTAACTTCTGGTGAGTCAGATACAGATTTATCATATCAAGAATGTCATATAAGTCTGATCATCTGTATGGAGACCTGGAGTCAGTGCCTGGGTTGGGAAGATCCCCTGGAGAAGGAAATGGCAACCCACTCCAGTATTCTTGCCTGGAGAACCCTATGGTCAGAGGAGCCTGGCAGGCTACAGTCCCTGGGGTCACAAAGAGTCAGACATGACCAAGCGACTTCCACTTGCGCTTTGTAGATGATCGTTGGAGACTGGCCTCTGTCACTCAGTTTTGTCATTATTGAATAGCATTCTTCAGTAACATTGTATTTTGACTGCCTCCTATATGCGGGGCACCATGCTAGGTACCGGGGACAAAACAAAAGATGAGACAGATGTGGATTCTATAGGTTTAGAGCTTAGAGACATTCACAGTGAATTCATAGGGTGTCATAGTCCTAAGGGGACTCAGAGATGATTGAATCTCTAGATACTCGAAAGTATGGTCTGTGCACAAGGAACATCAGCCTTCCCTGAGAATTTGCTAAAAATACAGATCCTCAGGCCCCACCCCAAAACAACTGAGTCACAGTCTGCACAGTAACAGGATTCCCAGGTGACTCCTTTGCCTCACTCACAGAGTGCAGACAATCCTACATCCCTTTGCATGACCGCCCTCAGTCACAGGCTCTTAGCCTGCGCTTCAGCAGCCAGCCCCTTCCATGATGAGCAGCTCAAATTATTTGCAGTTTTTCTTAGTCTAAATGGGAATTCGCTTTTGTGTAAATTCCACACTGTCATCCTAGTTCTGACTTTTAGGTCAATCCAAAACACACATATTCTTCTTTCATCTCATATCTCTTTGGTTATTTACAGACTTCATGATCTTTTCTCCAGGTGAAACACTGGAGAATGCTGCAATCATTCTGTATATTCAATTAAATCTATCAAATAAAATCAAGTGCTGCGAAAATAAATCAAATGCTGCGATCATTTTTTATATTCATTTATTCATCCACTTAGCATATTTTTATTGGTACCTACTACATGCAGTTACCGAATTTGACTCATCTCAAAAAACTTTTAGAGTTAAAATGGGTATCTGGATGTGAAAGTGCTGAGCATTTCTGATAAGATATAAATGAAGAAAAATTGTAAGGGAAACATTTAATATGGGTAGCTAGCACTGGAAGATACAAGCTCAAGTGCCACTTATGTAACCACAAAATACAGGTTAAAGAAAGACTGTTTCTGTTATTCAGCCCCTCTATTGTATAATCTGATCTTTCAAGACAAATCAGAAGTGTGGATTTTGATGTGAATTTTCTGATATTCAGATGTGTGCAGTTATACCATCAGGATTACCAGCTGCTAATGGAATCGTCTAAGGAAGGATTAGCAGAAAAAGTGTTTATGGAAATGGTATAGTAGTTGGCTCAGAAAATTAACTGTGAGGTGGGAAACTGGGTCCAGAAAACAGGGAACAGCCACAAGAGGTCCAGCAGCTAGGAACTCAGCCAGATCACATCAAGGGAGCAGGCTGGTAAAAAGCTAGCTTTGGCACCACTGCCACGGGACACTGAGCAATGCCCCCCACCCCAGGCCATCATCCCTTAGCCTTTGGCGTCCTCCTACTGATCCCAAGTTCAGAATGCTGGGGGTGAGCTTCAATTGGCAGCACCTGGTTTACGTGTCCTAGCAACCCTGGCTTTCAGGAAACTGAGAGAGGGAATGGCTGCCCTTTTCTAATACTTTGAAAAGGGGTAAGTTGTATTTGGGACATTTAAGTAAAAAGAGGCTTCCCTGGTGGTCCAGTGGGTAAAGAGTCCGCCTTGCACTGCAAGGGGCACTCGTTCGATCTCTGGCCCGGGAAGATCCCATGTGCCTCAGAGCAGCTGGACTGGGTGTCCAATTATGAGCCAGCACTCTGGAGCACATGTGCCCAGAGCCAGAGCTCTGCAATGAGAGAGGCCACTGCAATGGGAGGCCAACACAGGCCAAAGAATAAAGATGGATGAAGATGAATAAGTAACCAATAAAAGTGTCCAAAATTTTTTAAAAAGAGCTGAGTATAGCAACTATATTAGAAATGCTTTGGCTGCAAGTTAACTATGAATAGCTTAAAACACAAGCATACAAGAAACCAGAGGCTGGGAGTCACAGAACTGACTCAGTATTTCCTCAGTGTTATCAGGAACCAGGCTCTTTCTCTTTACACACACATCCTTCAGATACTGGATTTTTATAAAACTTCTTTTTATTTTCTTTTGAGATATAGCTGATTAACAACATTGTGATAATTTCAGGTGAACAGCAAAGGGAGTCAGTCACACATACACATGTATCCATTCTCCCCCAAATTCCCCTCCTGTCCAGGCCGCCACATAACACTGAGCAAACACTTAACACATAACGGTGAGCAAATACATAGCCCATAACGTGTAACACTGAGCACATAACTCACATAGCACACAAGCACATATAAACACCTAACACATAAGCACATAACTCACATAACACTGAGCAAACACATAGCATATAACAATGAGCACAGTTCCATACAGTAGGCCCTTGCTGGTTATCCATTTTAAATATAGCAGTGGGTACATGTCCACCCCAAGCTCTCTGTCCCCTCCCCACCATCTTTCCCCTGCAACTGTTCATTTTCTGTGAGTCTACTTCTATTTTGTAGGTAAGTTCATTTGTATCATTTCTTTTTAGATTCCATCTATATGGAATGTCATATGATATTTCTCCTTCTCTGACTTACTTCACTCAGTATGATGATCTCTAGGTCTATCCATGTTGCTGCAAATAGCATTATTTCATTCTTTTTTTCTTTTTACAACAGCTTTATTGAGATAGAATTCACATACTATACAATATTTTATTCTTTTTCATAGCTTAGTGATATTCCATTGTATATATCTACCATATTTTCTTCATCCATTTTTCTGTCAATGAACATTTAGGTTGCTTTCGTGTCTTGACATTATAAACAGTGCTGCATGAACACTGGGGTGCATGTATCCTTTTGGACCATGTTTTTCTTCAGATATATGCCCAGGAGTGGGATTACAGGGTCATATGGAAGCTCTGTTTTTAGTTTTTAAAGAAATCTCCACACTGTTCTCCATAGTGCGTTTACCAGTTTATATTCCCACCAACAGGGTAGGAAAGTTCCCTTCTCTCCACACCCTCTCCAGCATTTATTGTTTGTGGATTTTGGAAGATGTCATTTTGACTGGTGTGAGGTGCTGTCTTATAGCAGTTTTGACTTGCATATTTCTAATAATTAGTGAAGTTGAACATCTTTTCATGTATCTATTGGCGGTCTGTATGTTTTCTTTGGAGAAATGTATATTTAGGTCTTCTGCCCATTTTTCATTTGGGTTGTTTGTTTTGATGCTGTTAAGTGTCACGAGCTGTTTGTAAATTTAAGAGGTCAATCCCTTATCAGTCACATCATTTGCAAAATTTTCTCCCAGTCTGTGAGGTGTCTTTTAATTTTGTTTATTGCTTCCTTTGCTGTACAAACATTTTTAAGTAGGTCCTATTTGTTTATTTTTCTTTTTATTTCCTTTATTCTGGGAAATGAATAAAAAAAGAAATGGTGATTTATGTCAGAGACATAAACTCCTATTTTCCTCTAGGAGTTTTGTAGTGTCTGGCCTCACGTTTTGGCCTTTTAATCCATTTAAGCTTATTTTTATATTTCTGTATTCAGAAATGATCTAATTAATTTTTAATTTAATTTTTTGCATGTAGCTGTCCAGTTTTCCCTGCACTATTTGTTGAAGAGACTGTCTTTCCAGCATGGTGCAGTCGTGCCTGTTTGGTTATAGATTAATTGCCCACAGGTGCATGGGTTTATTTCTGGGTTTTCTATTCTGTTCCATTGATCTACATTTTTATTTTTGTGCCAGTTACCATACTGGTTTTTTCCTTTTTTTTGGACACTTATATTGATCTTTCATTTATTTATCTTTGTTCTTTGGCCTGTGTGGGCCTTCCATCGCAGTGGCCTCTCTTGCGCAGAGCACCAGCTCTGGGCGCATGTGCTCCAGAGCTCCGGCTCGGTAGTTGGACATGTGGTCCAGTCGCTCTGTGGCACATGGGATCTTCCCAGGTCAGGGATTGAACTGGTGCCTCTTGCACTGTAAGGCAGTGTCCTTACCCACTGGACCACTAGAAAAGCCCTACCATACTGTTTTGATGACTGTAGCTTTGTAGGACAGCCTGAAGCCAAGAAGCCTGATTCCTCCAGCTCTGTTTTTCTTTCTTTCTTTTGTTTTAGGGAGGGCGGGTTGGGGAGGGAGCGGGGCGGGCAGGCCACTTCTCTTGGTCTTTCATTTATCTATTTTCATCCATCTTTGTTCTTTGGCCCGTGTGGGCCTCCCATTGCAGTGGCCTCTGTTGTCGCAGAGCACCGGCTCTGGGCGCATGTGCTCCAGAGCTCCGGCTCGGTAATTGGACACATCAGTCCAGCTGCTCCGCGGCACGTGGGATCTTCCTAGGCCAGGGGTCGAACCGGCGCCCCTTGCACTGCAAGGCGGTGTCCTTTCATCCACTGGACCACCTTACCCACTGGACCACCAGGAAAGCCCTCTGTTTTTCTTTCTTAAGATTTCTTTGGCTATTCAGGGTATTCTGTGTCTCCATACAAATTCTGAGGACTTTTTGTTCTAGTTCTATGAAAACTGTCATTGGCAATTTGATAGGTATTGTGTTGACTCTGTAGATTGCCTGGGGAGTATAGTCATTTTGTCAGTATTGATTCTTCCAATCCACAAACATGGTATATCCTTTCATCTGTTTGTGCCTTCCTCAATTTCTTTCATTGGTATCTTACATTTTTCAGACTACAGATCTTTTGTCTCCTTAAGTAGGTTTGTTCCTAGATGTTTTATTTATTTTGATGTGACAGTAAATGACATTATTTCCTGAATTTCTCTTTCTGATCTTTCATTGCTAGTATATAGGAATGCAACTGATTTTTGTATATTAATTTTGTAATCAGCAACTTTACCACATTCTTTGATGAGCTCAAGTAGTTTCTTGTAGCATCTTTAGGATCTTCTATGTGTAGTATCAAGTCATCTGCAAAGAGTGACAGTTTAATTTCTTCTTTCCCAATGTGGATTCCCGTTACTTCTTTTTTTCCTCCATTTGCCATAGCTAGGACTTCCAAAATTATGTTGAATAAAAGTGGAGAGAGTGGACATCCATGTCTTGTTCATGATCTTAGAGGAAATGCTTTCAACTTTTCAGCACTGAGTATGATGTTCAGTTTAGTTCAGTTCAGTTCCATTGCTCAGTTGTGTCTGACTCTTTGCAACCCCATGGACTGCAGCACACCAGGCTTCCCTGTCCTTCACCATCTCCTGGAGCTTGCTCAAACTTATGTCCATTGACTCAGTGATGCCATCCAACCATCTCGTCCTCTGTCATCCCCTTTCCCTTTTGCCTTCTATTTTTCCCAATATCAGGGTATTTTCCAATGAGTCAGCTCTTCACATCAGGTGGCCAAACTATTGGAGCTTCAGCTTCAGCATTAGTCCTTCCAGTGAATATCTAGGGTTGATTTCCTTTAGGATTGATTGGTTTGATCTCCTTGCATTCCAAGGGAGACTCAAGAGTCTTCTCCAACACTACAGTTCAAAGGCATCCATTCTTCAGTACTCAGTCTTTTTCATGGTCCAGCTCTTACATCCATAATGACTACTGGGAAAACCATAGCATTGGCTATACAGACTTTTGTCAGCAAACTGGTATCTGCTTTTGGATATGCTGTCTATGTTTGTCATGGCTTTTCTTCTAAGGAGCAAGCGTCTTTTAATTGCATGACTGCAGTATGTTGTTAGCTGTAGGTTGGTCATATGTGGCCTTTGTTATGTTGAAGTATGTTCCTTTTATATAGCCGCTGGCTTGTTGCACTTAGTCTTGTTGTCTCATGATCATTAAATGGCTATTACAGCTTCACCATCACGTCTGTATTCCAGCTGCAAAGAAGAGAATGGGCTACCCCCACTATGTGCTCCTCATGAGGGTTAACAAAAGCCCAGCAGGTCTTGACCTACAATTAATGGGCCAAACTTTGGTCACATGACCACATTCAGCTTCAAGGTGGGCTAGAACAGTGAGTATCTCAGTTTTCCCATTTCTTTTTCTTTAAATTTTTTTCTTATTTTTGATAACTTTAGCTTGAAATAATTTCAAATATAACAAAGTTGCTAGGATAATATAATGAACACCCATATATCCTTCACCCACATTCTCCAACTTTTAGCCACTTTTACTTTTTAATTGTCTTTTTTTCTGAGTTATTTAAAAATAACTTGCAAACAGAATGCTCTTGCAAACAGAATGCATACTTCAGAGTGTATTTCCCAAGTACAGAATTATTCTTATATAAAGTCACAGTGTGTGCATCTTCTCTCAGTTGTGTCCAATTCTTTGCGACCCCGTAGACTGTAGCCCCCCAAGCTCCTCTGTCCATGGGGATTCTTCAGGCAAGAAGACTGGAGTGAATACTGGATTCTTTACCATCTGAGCCACCAGGGAGGCCCAAGAATACTGGGGTGGGTAACCCATCCCTTCTCCAGGGGATCTTCCCAACCTGGTAATCGAAATAGGGTCTCCTGCATTGCAGGCCGATTCTTTACCAGCTGAGCATCAGGAAATGACAGAAGTATCTGGCTGTTCTCAATCTCTATAGTGGATATGGGCAGAGGGAATGGGGCTGGGAATAGTCATTAGGGTTCCAACCATAGCAACTAATTTTTAAAAAAGTTTTCACTGGGACTTCCCAGGTGGTACAGTGGTTAGGACTTGGTGATTTCACTGTCATGGGCCCAGGTTCAGTCCCTGATCAAGGGAACTAAGACCTCCAAAAGCCATGCAATGCAGCCAAAAAAGAGAAATTTTTTTTTCCACTATACAAAACAGTGTCTATGAGCCAAATCTAGTCAGCATGAATGTTACCAATTTGCCTTAACTGCTTTAAACTTCTTGCTGAACTATCTTTCTTTTGATTAGAATACTGAAAAATTTGTACAGTACACATTTCCACTTTTTGTGTTGATGTCATTTACTCTCTAAATGGTGTTAGAAAGAATCTATTGGCGATAACAGGCAAGTCTGGTTAAAGAGTATAATTCTCTCCAAATTTCACCAAATAGATAAAAAATGGACAGTTTTTTTCTTCAAATTCTGTTTAATGTCAATTTCCTGATGATATCCTTGAATGATACAATTACGTTGCTTTAATTCTCACAATTTATAATGAAATAAGAGGATGAAAGACGACTATTGGGAATTCTTCCTTTTCTTCTAGCAAAATTAAACCCAAGTTGTGCTAGAGAGATAGGAGACAGGACACACGGAGAAATAGTTTTATATTACCTTTTTTAATGAACTGGAAGATAGAACGTGCTTTTTAAAAAAGTGGGTGCAGGGCTTCCGTGGTAGTCCAGTGGGTGAATGGGTGCAAGGAACACTGGTTCGGTCCCTGGCGCGGAAGGATCCCACATGTAGAGGAATGACTGGACCTGTGTGTCCAATTATGAACCAGCGCTCTGGAGCGCACGCACCCAGAGCTGGTGCTTTGCAACAAGAGAGGCCACTGCAATGGGAGGCCCACACAGGCCAAAGAATAAAGATGAATGAAAACAAATGATGACTTAGAGGCAAAAAACCCCGAAAATGTAGGTGCATCAGGGGTCTGGCCTCTGGTCTGTTTGGGGGTATGGGAAAACTTATGTGTGGGTATGGGAAAACTTAGTGTGGGTATGGGAAAACTTGCTGATGGGAGAGTCAGGGATGGGTGAGCAGTGAGGAAGGAGTGAGAGGTGCTGGCAGTGACTTTTCAGATGGGGAGAAGGAGAAACATTTTGACCATATGCAGCCCTTTGCTCACCTAAAACTGCTCCCTTTCCTGCCATTGCTTACATGGATATGCCAGATTCTGAACTCTAGGCTAAATGTTTAAGCATGGAACATGAGAGAATGGAATGAATACAACTGGTTTCTTCACTCTGACAGGGAAGGAGACCTTACTAGAAGTGGCGTCTCAGAGGTCTGGCAGACCTGAGCAGGCTCTTTGCCCACAGATGAGGAGGCACTGGAACCAGGATCCCTGAGCACTGACTGGAAAAAACGCATTAAGAATTGGGTGCATGACAAGGGCTTAATTTCCAAAATGTACAAATAGCTCATACAATGCAATGGAAAGAAGATCTAACTACACATTTTCCAAAGAAAAAATAACAGCCAATAGGCAATGGCACCGATGGCCAATAGATGGCCTAAAAGATGTTCAACATCACAAATTATTAGAAATGCAAATTCTGTTTAATTTTTTCAATTTCCTGATGATATCCTTGAATGATACAATTACGTTGCTTTAATTCTCACAATTTATAATGAAATAAGAGGATGAAAGACGACTATTGGGAATTCTTCCTTTTCTTCTAGCAAAATTAAACCCAAGTTGTGCTAGAGAGATAGGAGACAGGACACACGGAGAAATAGTTTTATATTACCTTTTTTAATGAACTGGAAGATAGAACGTGCTTTTTAAAAAAGTGGGTGCAGGGCTTCCGTGGTAGTCCAGTGGGTGAATGGGTGCAAGGAACACTGGTTCGGTCCCTGGCGCGGAAGGATCCCACATGTAGAGGAATGACTGGACCTGTGTGTCCAATTATGAGCCAGCGCTCTGGAGCGCACGCACCCAGAGCTGGTGCTTTGCAACAAGAGAGGCCACTGCAATGGGAGGCCCACACAGGCCAAAGAATAAAGATGAATGAAAACAAATGATGACTTAGAGGCAAAAAACCCCGAAAATGTAGGTGCATCAGGGGTCTGGCCTCTGGTCTGTTTGGGGGTATGGGAAAACTTATGTGTGGGTATGGGAAAACTTAGTGTGGGTATGGGAAAACTTGCTGATGGGAGAGTCAGGGATGGGTGAGCAGTGAGGAAGGAGTGAGAGGTGCTGGCAGTGACTTTTCAGATGGGGAGAAGGAGAAACATTTTGACCATATGCAGCCCTTTGCTCACCTAAAACTGCTCCCTTTCCTGCCATTGCTTACATGGATATGCCAGATTCTGAACTCTAGGCTAAATGTTTAAGCATGGAACATGAGAGAATGGAATGAATACAACTGGTTTCTTCACTCTGACAGGGAAGGAGACCTTACTAGAAGTGGCGTCTCAGAGGTCTGGCAGACCTGAGCAGGCTCTTTGCCCACAGATGAGGAGGCACTGGAACCAGGATCCCTGAGCACTGACTGGAAAAAACGCATTAAGAATTGGGTGCATGACAAGGGCTTAATTTCCAAAATGTACAAATAGCTCATACAATGCAATGGAAAGAAGATCTAACTACACATTTTCCAAAGAAAAAATAACAGCCAATAGGCAATGGGCACCCGATGGCCAATAGATGGCCTAAAAGATGTTCAACATCACAAATTATTAGAAAAATGCAAATTGAAACTGTAATGAGGTACCACATTACACTGGTCAGAATGGCCATCATTAAAAAGTCTACAGGGGGGCTTCCCTGGTGGTCCAGTGGGTAAAGACTCCGCCTTGTAGTGCAAGGGGCACTGGTTCGATCCCTGGCCTGGGAAGATCCCATGTGCCGTGGAGTGGCTGGACGGATGTGTCCAACTACGGAGTCAGCACTCTGTAGCACATGTGCCCAGAGTCGCTTCTCTGCAGCAACAGAGGCCACTGCAATGGGAGGCCCACACAGGCCAAAGAACAAAGATGGATCAAAATAAATCATTAAAACCAATTAAAAAAAAGAGAATGAAATAATACCGTTTGGATGGACCCAGACATTATCATACTAAGTGAACTAAGTCAGAAAGAGAAAGACAAACACAAAATGATGGCACTTATTTGTGAAATCTAAAATATAACACAAATGAACCTACCTTTGAAACACTCAGAGACATAGAGGGTGGGCTTGTGGTTGCCAAGGGGAAGAGGGTTCAGGGAGGGACAGAGTGGGAGGTTGGGGTTAGCCAATGTACGCTATTATATGCGGAATGGATAAACAGCAAGGTCCTACTGTATAGTAGAGAGATGTACATTCAATATCCTATGATAAACCATAATGGAAAAGAATATAAAAAGAATGTATAACTGAATCACTTTGCTGTATAGCAGAAATTAATACAGTACTGTAAATCAGCTATACTTCAATACTTAAAAAAAAAGAATCGGGTTCAAGGAGTGACAGAGCTGGGAAGAAGAAAAATTAGTCTCAAAGTTGGAAGTCAAGAAGGTCCAGAATGTATTCTCTGTGAGCGAAAGGTAACAGGACCAAGATCGGGGAGGCTGTGCGAATGCTGGAGGCCTGTGGATGAGTTTCAGGTTGTGAGGTGATAGTGGGGTGGAGTGAGGGTTGGAGTTTCTGCCTTCCAAGACTATTCTTATCTGTGATGACATGGGCAGAAACTTCAAGGGGTTTATTGGATGAGTTAATCTCTAAAAAGTCAAGATGAGCAGAGGCGTTTGACACCAGGTGATTTAAAAAGAAAAAAAGAAATCTAGGACTTCCCTGGTGGTTCAGTGGGTAAAGAGTCCACCTTGCAGTGCAAGGGGCACCGGTTCGATCCCTGACCTGGGAAGATCCCATGTACTGCAGAGTGGCAATTACGAGCCAGTGCTCTGGAGCGCATATGCCCAGAGCCAGTGCTCTGCTACAGGAGAGGCCATCATAATGGGAGGTCCATACAGGTCAAAGAATAAAGATGGATGAAAATAAATAAGTAAATAAATAAAAAGAATAAAAGAGGGCAAAATTAAAAAAAAAAATCTAATTTAGAAGTTAAAGAAGATGAGATTAGGGGCTCACGTAGACCCCTGTTCTGGCTCTGCCATTCACTCCCTGTGTCACCATAGACAAGCTACCTAACTTCTCTGTGCCTCAGTCTTCCTTCATAAAATGGGAATGGTAATAAGATACACCTTATTGTTTTCTAGTGAGAACTAGATGAGGCAACGCATGTAAAGTGCCTAGACAGATCCTGGGATAGGAGGTCATCAATACATGGTATTTTTTGTTTCTGGTGACTTTCTGTTGTTGTTTTTTACTCTTTGCAACCCTATAAACTGCAGCATGCCAGGCTTCTCTGTCCTTTACTATATTCTGGAGTT
The DNA here is from genome assembly GCA_022376925.1 of Tragulus kanchil. Classification (NCBI taxonomy): domain Eukaryota; kingdom Metazoa; phylum Chordata; class Mammalia; order Artiodactyla; family Tragulidae; genus Tragulus; species Tragulus kanchil. The sequence goes on along the minus strand of JAIOJX010000002.1, from coordinate 109,321,435 downwards.
TGCTCAAACTCACATCCACTGAAGTCAGTGCTGCCACCCAACCATCTTATCCTCTGTCACTCCCTTCTCCTCTTGCCTTCAGTCTTTCCCAGCACCAGGGTCTTTTCCAATGAGTCAGTTCTCCATATCAGGTTAAAGTGTTAGAGCTTCAGCTTCAGCATTCCTTCCAGTGAATATTCAGGGTTGATTTCCTTTAGGAGTGACTGATTTGACCTTGCTGTCCAAGGGACTCTCAAGAGTCTTCTCCAGCAGCAGAGTTTGAAAGCATCGATGCTTTGGCACTCAGCCTTCTTTATGGTCCAACTCTCACATCTGTACATGACTATTGGAGAAACTATAACTTTGACTATAGGAAACTTTGTCTGCAAAGTGATGTCTCAGAACATTATTTATTCACCTGCTACTTCATGGGGTTGACTATGTGGAAAAGAATAATACAAAGGATATGAAATTGCCTCAAAAAGTTAAAAATATACTCATGAATGGTAGAATTTTTATCATTTAGGAATATATAAATAGCTGAAAGGTTTTGCTGGTTGAATGGAAACTCAGAAAGGGTCTCAAGGCAACCCCCAGGTAACAGACATCAGTGCAAACAGATATGAAAATCTCATAAATAGCCAGCTTGGAGCTGCCCACTGACTTCATTCCTGGAATCTGTGTGGGATATCATGGGAAATAAATAAGTAAATAAATAAAAAGAATAAAAGAGGGCAAAATTAAAAAAAAAAATCTAATTTAGAAGTTAAAGAAGATGAGATTAGGGGCTCACGTAGACCCCTGTTCTGGCTCTGCCATTCACTCCCTGTGTCACCATAGACAAGCTACCTAACTTCTCTGTGCCTCAGTCTTCCTTCATAAAATGGGAATGGTAATAAGATACACCTTATTGTTTTCTAGTGAGAACTAGATGAGGCAACGCATGTAAAGTGCCTAGACAGATCCTGGGATAGGAGGTCATCAATACATGGTATTTTTTGTTTCTGGTGACTTTCTGTTGTTGTTTTTTACTCTTTGCAACCCTATAAACTGCAGCATGCCAGGCTTCTCTGTCCTTTACTATATTCTGGAGTTTGCTCAAACTCACATCCACTGAAGTCAGTGCTGCCACCCAACCATCTTATCCTCTGTCACTCCCTTCTCCTCTTGCCTTCAGTCTTTCCCAGCACCAGGGTCTTTTCCAATGAGTCAGTTCTCCATATCAGGTGGCTAAAGTGTTAGAGTTTCAGCTTCAGCATTCCTTCCAGTGAATATTCAGGGTTGATTTCCTTTAGGAGTGACTGATTTGACCTTGCTGTCCAAGGGACTCTCAAGAGTCTTCTCCAGCAGCAGAGTTTGAAAGCATCGATGCTTCGGCACTCAGCCTTCTTTATGGTCCAACTCTCACATCTGTACATGACTATTGGAGAAACTATAACTTTGACTATAGGAAACTTTGTCTGCAAAGTGATGTCTCAGAACATTATTTATTCACCTGCTACTTCATGGGGTTGACTATGTGGAAAAGAATAATACAAAGGATATGAAATTGCCTCAAAAAGTTAAAAATATACTCATGAATGGTAGAATTTTTATCATTTAGGAATATATAAATAGCTGAAAGGTTTTGCTGGTTGAATGGAAACTCAGAAAGGGTCTCAAGGCAACCCCCAGGTAACAGACATCAGTGCAAACAGATATGAAAATCTCATAAATAGCCAGCTTGGAGCTGCCCACTGACTTCATTCCTGGAATCTGTGTGGGATATCATGGGAAATACTGTTGGTTCCTTACCTGGTAACTGCTTTTCCTTTTTTATTCAAATCAAATTCTGGTTTTATTGGCTATCCTGTGAGTGAGTGAAAGTCATTCAGCCATGTCCGACACTTTGCAACCCATGGATGAGTCATGGATTTCTCCAGGCAGAATACTGGAGTGGGTAGCCTTTCCTTTCTCCAGGGGATGTTCCCAACCCAGGGATCAAACCCAGGTCTCCCACATTGCAGGCAGATTCTTTACCATCTGAGCCATGAAGCTGTCCTGTGGCCATGACCTTTAAGGAATACAGTCCCTCTCCTCCACCCCACTAAATGGGGAGAGTGAATCCTGAATATTTCAAGTCTTTTGTGGTAGTGCTGCTTCCTTGGCCAGCAACGGGTTCATAAATGGGCATGTGACATCATTCTGGCTGATGAAGGAAAGCCTGGGGGCAGCAGGCTCTGTGAAAGTTTTCTCATCTCATAAATGGACACAGGGAAGAACCATGTTCTTTTTTCTTGCTCTGGGCTTCGGAGGTTGCTTTGTCGGGATGTGATGTTTGGAGCTGTGTCGGTCATCTTGCACCCAGGATGATCAACGTTATATTTGGCAATGTGGGATGCTATGAAGAACTTGGGTCTTTGATAATATTGTTGAACCACTGGGACCCCTTCCTTCTTGAGCCTCTTGTTATTATTTTATACATTGACCTTGGATTCTGCAGCCTTGATAAACTCACTTATTAGTTCTAGTGGTTGTTTTGTAGATTCTTTAGGCTTTTCTATGTCAATAATCATGTCATTTGCAAACAGAGACAGTTTTACCCCTTACTTTATAATTTGTATAATTTGTATTAGCTTTTATTTCTTTTTCTTGTTTTCTTGCAATGGCTGGGAGTGTCAGTTGAATAGTAGTGAGAATACACATTTTTGCCTTGTTTTTGATTTCATGCTTTTATATTAGATTATACACTTACCATTGTTTAAGTCAGTGGAAATGGGTTTTCAGCAAGCTTTAATGCTTCCAGATGAAAGCACTGTAGCTGACCCTGTTATTAAAGAAAAGATTGATCCAGGAAGACTTGGTTATACACAGGTTAGAATTATCAGTGATGCAGTTAGGATTGCACCATCTGCAGACATATTGGGCTCCATAAGAGAGTATAGCTTCTTTGCTTGTGGGAGGCCTCTGCTGTTCCCACAGATGTTGAGAACAGAGTTTGAAGTGAGGTGGTCTGTTGAGGCCAATTGATACCTCATGGAGAAACAGAAGGCTGGCTATATCCCCCACAGCATCAAGATAGTATTTTTACTGCCGTGTATTTCTGAGATAGGCTCTGTTGTCTCCCAGGAAAAGAGGCTGAAATTTATTGAGCTCGCTGATGCCAATTATCCAAGAGGAGGTGATCCAGAAGCAGGAGAAGGATCAATACAACCCAGCTGGGATTTGGCCTTCTCCATGTGGAAGGAATAAATCTGGTGATTAGCTCTGAAAACAAAAGCAAACAAAATCTTAGACGGATTTGGCATCTACCTGGGGCAGCAGGCTCTGTGAAAGTTTTCTCATCTCATAAATGGACACAGGGAAGAACCATGTTCTTTTTTCTTGCTCTGGGCTTCGGAGGTTGCTTTGTCGGGATGTGATGTTTGGAGCTGTGTCGGTCATCTTGCACCCAGGATGATCAACGTTATATTTGGCAATGTGGGATGCTATGAAGAACTTGGGTCTTTGATAATATTGTTGAACCACTGGGACCCTTTCCTTCTTGAGCCTCTTGTTATTATTTTATACATTGACCTTGGATTCTGCAGCCTTGATAAACTCACTTATTAGTTCTAGTGGTTGTTTTGTAGATTCTTTAGGCTTTTCTATGTCAATAATCATGTCATTTGCAAACAGAGACAGTTTTACCCCTTACTTTATAATTTGTATAATTTGTATTAGCTTTTATTTCTTTTTCTTGTTTTCTTGCAATGGCTGGGAGTGTCAGTTGAATAGTAGTGAGAATACACATTTTTGCCTTGTTTTTGATTTCATGCTTTTATATTAGATTATACACTTACCATTGTTTAAGTCAGTGGAAATGGGTTTTCAGCAAGCTTTAATGCTTCCAGATGAAAGCACTGTAGCTGACCCTGTTATTAAAGAAAAGATTGATCCAGGAAGACTTGGTTATACACAGGTTAGAATTATCAGTGATGCAGTTAGGATTGCACCATCTGCAGACATATTGGGCTCCATAAGAGAGTATAGCTTCTTTGCTTGTGGGAGGCCTCTGCTGTTCCCACAGATGTTGAGAACAGAGTTTGAAGTGAGGTGGTCTGTTGAGGCCAATTGATACCTCATGGAGAAACAGAAGGCTGGCTATATCCCCCACAGCATCAAGATAGTATTTTTACTGCCGTGTATTTCTGAGATAGGCTCTGTTGTCTCCCAGGAAAAGAGGCTGAAATTTATTGAGCTCGCTGATGCCAATTATCCAAGAGGAGGTGATCCAGAAGCAGGAGAAGGATCAATACAACCCAGCTGGGATTTGGCCTTCTCCATGTGGAAGGAATAAATCTGGTGATTAGCTCTGAAAACAAAAAAAGCAAACAAAATCTTAGACGATCACTGATACATTATTTCACTATCGACAAGCTTTAAAAAATCTAAACGATGTTAAGATTTTCCTGTGCACACGTCCCAGTTCAGCTTCTACCCTGAAACCCACCACTGCACACAAACCACCTGCAGGCGTACGTGTTCCAGCAGGGCTTGGGGACATCAGGTGTGCCACTGGCTGTGCTCCATCCCCACCTGCCGTCACAGCAGTGCCCAGTCATTTTGGTACCAGGGACCGATGTCATGGAAGACAATTTTGCCACCGACTGGGGTAGGGGGAATAGTCTGGGGATAATTTAAGCACATGACTTTTATTGCACACTTGGTTTCTATTAGGACTATATCAGTTCCATTTCAAATCATCCAGCATTAGATTCCAGAGACTGGGGATCCCTGGACTAAGCCGCATACCTGCTCCAGGCTTGTGGAACACTAGTGCTTCCCTGAGCAGAAACCTCGCCAAAACGTAAGGACACCACGTAAGATGAACAGAGGGCACTTGGCTTTTGGCGACAGTGGGCAACTTGCAGACACCTGAGGTTTGGGGTCCCTAGTTCATAAAGCTGTGGGGAAGTTCTTCACCAGGAGAGAAGGTGCATGGGACAGGTTGCAGTCTTCCAAAGTTGTGGTTTCAGTTGTTTTGGATAACTAAGCTTTAAATAAACTGGATTTCAGACTGGTGCCTGTCATATTTTTTCCAGCCTGATGTTTTGAGCGAGGCGTGTTTAACTATAAATTGATGGTGCAATGTGAACCACAGAGAAGCCCCTTAAAAATGAACTCAAGAGGCTTCTAAAGGGCTATGCCTATGACTATGAAATGAGGTGGTCTGTTGAGGCCAATTGATACCTCATGGAGAAACAGAAGGCTGGCTATATCCCCCACAGCATCAAGATAGTATTTTTACTGCCGTGTATTTCTGAGATAGGCTCTGTTGTCTCCCAGGAAAAGAGGCTGAAATTTATTGAGCTCGCTGATGCCAATTATCCAAGAGGAGGTGATCCAGAAGCAGGAGAAGGATCAATACAACCCAGCTGGGATTTGGCCTTCTCCATGTGGAAGGAATAAATCTGGTGATTAGCTCTGAAAACAAAAAAAGCAAACAAAATCTTAGACGATCACTGATACATTATTTCACTATCGACAAGCTTTAAAAAATCTAAACGATGTTAAGATTTTCCTGTGCACACGTCCCAGTTCAGCTTCTACCCTGAAACCCACCACTGCACACAAACCACCTGCAGGCGTACGTGTTCCAGCAGGGCTTGGGGACATCAGGTGTGCCACTGGCTGTGCTCCATCCCCACCTGCCGTCACAGCAGTGCCCAGTCATTTTGGTACCAGGGACCGATGTCATGGAAGACAATTTTGCCACCGACTGGGGTAGGGGGAATAGTCTGGGGATAATTTAAGCACATGACTTTTATTGCACACTTGGTTTCTATTAGGACTATATCAGTTCCATTTCAAATCATCCAGCATTAGATCCCAGAGACTGGGGATCCCTGGACTAAGCCGCATACCTGCTCCAGGCTTGTGGAACACTAGTGCTTCCCTGAGCAGAAACCTCGCCAAAACGTAAGGACACCACGTAAGATGAACAGAGGGCACTTGGCTTTTGGCGACAGTGGGCAACTTGCAGACACCTGAGGTTTGGGGTCCCTAGTTCATAAAGCTGTGGGGAAGTTCTTCACCAGGAGAGAAGGTGCATGGGACAGGTTGCAGTCTTCCAAAGTTGTGGTTTCAGTTGTTTTGGATAACTAAGCTTTAAATAAACTGGATTTCAGACTGGTGCCTGTCATATTTTTTCCAGCCTGATGTTTTGAGCGAGGCGTGTTTAACTATAAATTGATGGTGCAATGTGAACCACAGAGAAGCCCCTTAAAAATGAACTCAAGAGGCTTCTAAAGGGCTATGCCTATGACTATGAAATACGGCTGCAACGAAGCCTGGAAAGGCTGTGACCAGCCCTGCCTTTTTTTTAAATTTAAAATTTATGTAATGAATTTGCTATTATTGAACACTTAGACTGTTTATTTTTCACTCTCATGAGCAGTAATTCAACATAGTATACATATATCTTTTTTTGTTTGTTTGTTTGTTTTTGTGTGCTTTTTTTTTTTACGTTTTTTTTTTCTATTTTCTTTTTTTTTTTTAACCTTTATTTTACTTTTAACTTTTACAGAGTTTTGTTGTTTACAGATATGTATGTTCTCAGATTAGTCATATGTATATCCCCCCCTTCCCTCCCCTCCCGACCATCACACAGCACCCCTGAAGGATCCCCTTTTCTCACAGAGCAATGACTAGAGCTATTGTCTTCACTTATGATAGTACAGGCCTTCATGCTACTTCCTTTACGCCTCTCACCCATTGTTCCTTCCCCACAATGTCCATATGTCCACTGTCCATGTCTGTCTTTCTGTCGCTTCACTGCATGTGCCATCATCACCATCCTACTAGATTCCATATATATGTGTTAATATACTGTATTTGTCCTTCTCTTTCTGACTGACTTCACTTTTGATGATACGTTCTAGATCCAGCCACCTCATTAGGAATGATTCTTCTGCATTTCTCTTTACAGCTGTGTAGTACTCCATTGTGTATATGTACCAGAGCTTTTGGATCCATTCGTTCGTCCATCTAGGTTCCTGTCTACTATGTATAGAGAGCTGCAATGAACGTAAGGCCCCTAGGCTTGGCTTTTGGCGACAGTGGGCAACTTGCAGACACCTGAGGTTTGGGGTCCCTAGTTCATAAAGCTGTGGGGCAGTTCTTCACCAGGAGAGAAGGTGCGTGGGACAGGTTGCAGTCTTCCAAAGTTGTGGTTTCAGTTGTTTTGGATAACTAAGCTTTAAATAAACTGGATTTCAGACTGGTGCCTGTCATATTCTTTCCAGCCTGATGTTTTGAGCGAGGCGTGTTTAACTATAAATTGATGGTGCAATGTGAACCACAGAGAAGCCCCTTAAAAATGAACTCAAGAGGCTTCTAAAGGGCTATGCCTATGACTATGAAATATGGCTGCAACGAAGCCTGGAAAGGCTGTGACCAGCCCTGCCTTTTTTTTAAATTTAAAATTTATGTAATGAATTTGCTATTATTGAACACTTAGACTGTTTATTTTTCACTCTCATGAGCAGTAATTCAACATAGTATACATATATCTTTTTTTGTTTGTTTGTTTGTTTTTGTGTGCTTTTTTTTTTTACGTTTTCTTTTTTTTTCTATTTTCTTTTTTTTTTTAACCTTTATTTTACTTTTAACTTTTACAGAGTTTTGTTGTTTACAGATATGTATGTTCTCATATTAGTCATATGTATATCCCCCCCTTCCCTCCCCTCCCGACCATCACACAGCACCCCTGAAGGATCCCCTTTTCTCACAGAGCAATGACTAGAGCTATTGTCTTCACTTATGATAGTACAGGCCTTCATGCTACTTCCTTTACGCCTCTCACCCATTGTTCCTTCCCCACAATGTCCATATGTCCACTGTCCATGTCTGTCTTTCTGTCGCTTCACTGCATGTGCCATCATCACCATCCTACTAGATTCCATATATATGTGTTAATATACTGTATTTGTCCTTCTCTTTCTGACTGACTTCACTTTTGATGATACGTTCTAGATCCAGCCACCTCATTAGGAATGATTCTTCTGCATTTCTCTTTACAGCTGTGTAGTACTCCATTGTGTATATGTACCAGAGCTTTTGGATCCATTCGTTCGTCGATGGGCATCTAGGTTCCTTCCATGTTCTAGCTATTGTATAGAGAGCTGCAATGAACATTGGGGTACAGGTGCTTCTTTCAGTTTTGATTTCGTCAGGGTTTAAGCCTAAGAGTGGGATTGCTGGGTCATAGAGTGCTTCTATTTTTAGTTTTTTAAGAAATCTCCAGACTGTCTTCCATAGAGGCTGTATCAATTTACACTCCCACCAGCAATGCAGGAATGTTCCCTTTTCTCCGCAGCCTCTCCAGCATTTATTGTCTGTTGATTTGTGGATGATGGCCATTCTGACGGGTGTGAGGTGATATCTCATTGTAGTTTTGATTTGCATTTCTCTAATTATTAGTGAAGTTGAGCATCGTTTCATGTGTTTTTGGGCCATCTGTATGTCATCATTGGAGAGGTGTCTGTTTAGGTCCTTTTCCCATTTTTTGATTGGGTTGTTCGTTTTTCCAGTGCTGAGTTGTCTGAGTTGCTTGTAGATTTTGGATATTAATTCTTTGTCTGTTGTTTCATTTGCTATGATTTTCTCCCAGTCTGTGGACTGTCTGTTCAGCTTTTTTGTAATTTCTTTAGCTGTACAAAAGCTTTTAAGTTTCATTAGGTCCCACATGTTCATTTGTCTTTTTAGTTCTGCTATTCTAGTAGGTGGGTCAGAGAAGATCTTGCTTTGATTGATGTCCTTGAGGGTTTTGCCTATATTCTCCTCTAAGAGTTTGATGGTTTCTGGCCTTACATTAAAGTCTTTAATCCATTTCGAGTTGATCTTTGTGTATGGTGTTAGGGTATGTTCCAACTTCATTTTCTTGCATGTAGCTATCCAATTTTCCCAGCACCATTTGTTGAAGAGGCTGTCTTTGTCCCATTTTATATGTTCGCCTCCTTTGTCAAAAATAAGGTACCCATAGGTGAGTGGCTTTATCTCTGGGTTCTCAATCTTATTCCATTGGTCGATATTTCTGTTTTTGTGCCAGTACCATACTGTCTTGATGACTGTTGCTTTGTAGTAGAGTCTGAAGTTGGGGAGGCTGATCCCCCCAGCTCCATTCTTCTTCTTGAGGATTGCTTTGGCTATTCGAGGTCTTTTGTGTTTCCATATGAACTGTGTTATTCGTTGGTCTAGTTCTGTGAAGAATGTTATTGGAAGTTTGATAGGGATCGCATTGAATCTATAGATGACATTTGGTAGTATGGTCATTTTCACAATATTGATTCTCCCGACCCAGGAACATGGAATATTTCTCCATCTGTTTAATTCTTCTTTAATGTCTCTCATGAGTGTCTTGTAATTTTCTGTGTACAGTTCTTTTGTTTCTTTGGGTAGGTTTATTCCTAGATATTTGATTCTTTTGGTTGTGATGGTGAAGGGGATTGCCTCTTTGATTTCATTTTCTGATTTTTCATTGTTTGTGTATAGGAATGCCAGTGATTTCTGTATATTGATTTTGTATCCTGCGACTTTGCTGAATTCGTTGATTAACTCTAGTAGTTTTGTAATAGTGTCTTTGGGATTTTCTATGTATAATATCATGTCATCTGCAAATAGAGAGAGTTTGACTTCTTCTTTTCCAATCTGGATTCCTTTGATTTCTTTCTCTTCTCTTATCGCTGTTGCTAGAACTTCCAGGACTATGTTGAATAAGAGTGGTGAAAGTGGACACCCTTGTCTTGTTCCTGATCTTAGAGGGAATGCTTTGAGTTTTTCACCATTGAGGATAATGTTCGCTGTGGGCTTCTCATATATGGCTTTCACTATGTTAAGATAAGTTCCTTCTATGCCCATTTTTTGAAGAGTTTTTATCATAAATGGATGCTGTACTTTGTCAAAGGCTTTTTCTGCATCTATTGAGATGATCATGTGATTTTTGTCTTTCAATTTGTTGATATGGTGTATCACATTGATTGATTTGCGGATGTTGAAGAATCCTTGCCTGCCTGGGATGAACCCAACTTGATCGTGATGAATGAGCTTTTTGATGTGTTGCTGAATTCTGTTTGCTAGGATTTTGTTGAGGATTTTGGCATCTAGATTCATCAGTGAAATTGGCCTATAATTTTCTTTTTTTGTGATGTCTTTGCCTGGCTTTGGTATCAGGGTGATGGTGGCCTCGTAGAATGTGTTTGGAAGTGTTCCTTCCTGGGCAATTTTTTGGAAGAGTTTTAGAAGGACAGGCATTAGCTCTTCTTTAAATGTTTGGTAGAATTCACTTGTGAAACCATCTGGCCCTGGGCTTTTATTTTTGGGTAGATTTTTGATCACAAGGTCGATTTCTGAGCTTCTGATTGGCTTGTTCATAGTTTCTATTTCTTCCTGGTTGAGTCTTGATTAATCTTCTCTAAGAAACTGTCCATTTCTTCCAGGTTGTCCAGTTTGTTGCCATAGAGTTGTCCATAACAGTCTCTTATAATCCTTTGGATATTTGATTCTTTTGGTTGTGATGGTGAAGGGGATTGCCTCTTTGATTTCATTTTCTGATTTTTCATTGTTTGTGTATAGGAATGCCAGTGATTTCTGTATATTGATTTTGTATCCTGCGACTTTGCTGAATTCGTTGATTAACTCTAGTAGTTTTGTAATAGTGTCTTTGGGATTTTCTATGTATAATATCATGTCATCTGCAAATAGAGAGAGTTTGACTTCTTCTTTTCCAATCTGGATTCCTTTGATTTCTTTCTCTTCTCTTATCGCTGTTGCTAGAACTTCCAGGACTATGTTGAATAAGAGTGGTGAAAGTGGACACCCTTGTCTTGTTCCTGATCTTAGAGGGAATGCTTTGAGTTTTTCACCATTGAGGATAATGTTCGCTGTGGGCTTCTCATATATGGCTTTCACTATGTTAAGATAAGTTCCTTCTATGCCCATTTTTTGAAGAGTTTTTATCATAAATGGATGCTGTACTTTGTCAAAGGCTTTTTCTGCATCTATTGAGATGATCATGTGATTTTTGTCTTTCAATTTGTTGATATGGTGTATCACATTGATTGATTTGCGGATGTTGAAGAATCCTTGCATGCCTGGGATGAACCCAACTTGATCGTGATGAATGAGCTTTTTGATGTGTTGCTGAATTCTGTTTGCTAGGATTTTGTTGAGGATTTTGGCATCTAGATTCATCAGTGAAATTGGCCTATAATTTTCTTTTTTTGTGATGTCTTTGCCTGGCTTTGGTATCAGGGTGATGGTGGCCTCGTAGAATGTGTTTGGAAGTGTTCCTTCCTGGGCAATTTTTTGGAAGAGTTTTAGAAGGACAGGCATTAGCTCTTCTTTAAATGTTTGGTAGAATTCACTTGTGAAACCATCTGGCCCTGGGCTTTTATTTTTGGGTAGATTTTTGATCACAAGGTCGATTTCTGAGCTTCTGATTGGCTTGTTCATAGTTTCTATTTCTTCCTGGTTGAGTCTTGATTAATCTTCTCTAAGAAACTGTCCATTTCTTCCAGGTTGTCCAGTTTGTTGCCATAGAGTTGTCCATAACAGTCTCTTATAATCCTTTGGATTTCTGCATTATCCGTTGTAATCTCTCCTTTTTCATTTTTGATTCTGGTGATCTGGTTCTTTTCTCTCTTTTTCTTGATGAGTCTGGCCAGTGGTGTGTCGATTTTATTGACTTTTTCGAAGAACCAGCTTTTTGTTTTATTTATCTTTACTATTGTTTCTTTTGTTTCTTTCTCATTTATTTCTGCTCTGATCTTTATGATTTCTCTTCTTCTGCTGGCTTTGGGGTGTTTTTGTTCTTCTTTCTCCAGTTGTTTTAAGCATAAGGTAAGGTCGTCTGTTTGAGATTTTCCTAGTTTCTTGAGGTGGGATTGTATTGCTATAAACTTCCCTCTTAGAACTGCTTTTGCAGTATCCCATAGGTTTTGCACTGTCGTGTGTTCATTGTCATTTTCTTCTAGGAATTTTTTTATTTCTCCTTTGATTTCCTCAATGATCAGTTGGTTTTTTAGGTATGTGTTGTTTAATCTCCATGTGTTTGTGTTTTTAGCGGTTTTTTTCCTGTAGTTGATCTCTAGTCTCACTGCATTGTGGTCCGAGAAGATGGTTGATAGAATTTCAGTTTTCTTGAATTGACTGAGGATTGATTTGTGGCCCAAGATGTGGTCTATCCTGGAGAATGTTCCATGAGCACTTGAGAAGAAAGTGTATTCTTCTGCTTTTGGATGGAAAGTCCTAAAGATATCAATGAGGTCCATTTCTTCTAGTGTGGCATTTAAGGCTTGTGTTTCTTTATTAATTTTCTGTTTGGATGATCTGTCCATTGGTGTGAGAGGAGTGTTAAAGTCTCCTACTATGATTGTGTTGCTGTCAATGTCTTCTTTCATGTCTGAAAGTGTTTGTCTTATGTATTGGGGTGCTCCTGCATTGGGAGCGTAGATATTTATGATTGTTATGTCTTCTTCTTGGATGGATCCCTTAATCATGATGTAGTGACCTGCCTTGTCTCTTAGAATCTTCTTTACTTTAAAATCTATTTTATCTGATATGAGGATTGCTACTCCAGCTTTCTTTTGATTTCCATTTGCATGGAATATCTTTTTCCAGCCTCTCACTTTCAGTCTATGAGTGTCTCTAGGTCTGAAATGAGTTTCCTGGAGGCAGCATATGTATGGGTCGTGTTTTTTGATCCATTCAGCCACTCTGTGACTTTTGGTTGGAGCGTTTAGTCCATTGACATTCAAAGTGATTATTGATACAAATGATCCTATTGTCATCTTCTTTGATGTTATGATGGGTTTGTTTCATGGGTCTTCTCTTTTATTTCTGCTCTGATCTTTATGAGTTTTCTTCTGCTGGCTTTGGGGTGTTTTTGTTCTTCTTTCTCCAGTTGTTTTAAGCATAAGGTAAGGTCGTCTGTTTGAGATTTTCCTAGTTTCTTGAGGTGGGATTGTATTGCTATAAACTTCCCTCTTAGAACTGCTTTTGCAGTATCCCATAGGTTTTGCACTGTCGTGTGTTCATTGTCATTTTCTTCTAGGAATTTTTTTATTTCTCCTTTGATTTCCTCAATGATCAGTTGGTTTTTTAGGTATGTGTTGTTTAATCTCCATGTGTTTGTGTTTTTAGCGGTTTTTTTCCTGTAGTTGATCTCTAGTCTCACTGCATTGTGGTCCGAGAAGATGGTTGATAGAATTTCAGTTTTCTTGAATTGACTGAGGATTGATTTGTGGCCCAAGATGTGGTCTATCCTGGAGAATGTTCCATGAGCACTTGAGAAGAAAGTGTATTCTTCTGCTTTTGGATGGAAAGTCCTAAAGATATCAATGAGGTCCATTTCTTCTAGTGTGGCATTTAAGGCTTGTGTTTCTTTATTAATTTTCTGTTTGGATGATCTGTCCATTGGTGTGAGAGGAGTGTTAAAGTCTCCTACTATGATTGTGTTGCTGTCAATGTCTTCTTTCATGTCTGAAAGTGTTTGTCTTATGTATTGGGGTGCTCCTGCATTGGGAGCGTAGATATTTATGATTGTTATGTCTTCTTCTTGGATGGATCCCTTAATCATGATGTAGTGACCTGCCTTGTCTCTTAGAATCTTCTTTACTTTAAAATCTATTTTATCTGATATGAGGATTGCTACTCCAGCTTTCTTTTGATTTCCATTTGCATGGAATATCTTTTTCCAGCCTCTCACTTTCAGTCTATGAGTGTCTCTAGGTCTGAAATGAGTTTCCTGGAGGCAGCATATGTATGGGTCGTGTTTTTGGATCCATTCAGCCACTCTGTGTCTTTTGGTTGGGGCGTTTAGTCCATTGACATTCAAAGTGATTATTGATACAAATGATCCTATTGTCATCTTCTTTGATGTTATGATGGGTTTGTTTCATGGGTCTTCTCCTTTTATACTTGTTTTCTATATAAATCCCTTTAACATTTGTTGTAGGGCTGGTTTGGTGTGACTAAATTCTTTTAATTTTTGCTTGTCTGTAAAGCTTTTGATTTCTCCATCAATTTTGAAGGAGATCCTTGCAGGGTAGAGGATTCTTGGTTGCAGATTATTCTCTTTCAGCCGTTTAAATGTGTCCTGCCATTCCCTTCTGGCCTGCAGAGTTTCTGTTGAAAGATCAGCTGTTAAACGGATGGGCTTTCCCTTGTATGTCACTAGTTGCTTTTCCCTTGCTGCTTTGAGAATTCTATCTTTGTGTTTAATTTGTGTTAACTTCATTAATATGTGTCTTGGTGTGTTTCTTCTCGGATTGATTCTGTTAGGTACTCTTTGTGCTTCTTGGACTTGTTTGACTATTTCTTTTCCCATGTTGGGGAAATTTTCAACTAGAATCTCTTCAAAAATTTTCTCATAGCCTTTCTTTTTTTCTTCTTCTTCTGGAACCCCTATAATTCGAATATTGGTGCGTTTGATATTATCCCAGAGGTCTCTGAGGCTGTCCTCTGCTCTTTTCATTCTTTGAGCTAGAGTCTGTTTTTCAGCAGTTACTTCCACCATTTTATCTTCCAGCTCACTTATCCGGTCTTCTGTCTCAGATACTCTGCTCTTGATTCCTTCTGCAGTGTTTTTCAGTTCAGCAATTGAGTTGTTTGTCTCTGTTACTTTTTTGGTAAGTTCTTGTATTTCTTTATTCAGTGTGTTAGTTGTATCTTGCAATTTCTCTGAAATTCTGTTTTCAGTGTCTTTGATCATCTTTACTATCATTCTTCTGAAATCACTTTCAGAAAGTTTGTCCAAATTCTCTTCGTTAATTTGATCTTGTGTGTTTGTGGATTGTACCTTCGCTTGTGTGGTATTTCTCTGCCGTTTCATTGTTATTATTAATTTTTTAAAAACTGACTCTGTTTGGGATTTCCTTTTCTCAGACTTTGAGTTACGTCTGTTGGTGTTTGTTGTTTGGATGGGGCTTCTATTCTGGGTGATGCTGGTGATTGGGTAATGTCAGGACTTGCATACAAGTGATTACCTTTGTTGGCGTTCTCACTTGTATACTGCTCTTTAGTGTTAGGCGTTCTCTAGTATTGTAGAGTTTTGGAGTCAGTGCACCCTCCTTAAAACCCCGGGGCTTGTTGCCTGACCAGGGAATGAAGATTTCATGGCTGGTTTGTTATGGCATTAAATGATATTAAAACATATATATGCAAATGAGAAACAGAAGGTATACCTTTGACAAATGGCAATTTAAAAATTATGCAAGTACTATCTAGCGTACTGAATTATACACATAAACATATATAGCTATAACATAACCCAAGCATTCCAATCAAAAATACAGTACAATACGTTAGCACGGCGAATAGAGAAATCCAAGAATGATATCCACAAGTTAATAAGCAAACAAAGTAGAGTACCAATTGGAGAATAATGTAGAGCAGGATCCCGTTGGGGGGAAAGAGGACAGAACAGACTAAGAAATATGGTGGGGAAAGGGAAAAAGAAAGGGAGGATAGAAGAGAAATATAGAATAATATTGCAAAAAAAAGTTAAATTATTAGGGTAGAAAAGAAGGTGCGTTTGATATTATCCCAGAGGTCTCTGAGGCTGTCCTCTGCTCTTTTCATTCTTTGAGCTAGAGTCTGTTTTTCAGCAGTTACTTCCACCATTTTATCTTCCAGCTCACTTATCCGGTCTTCTGTCTCAGATACTCTGCTCTTGATTCCTTCTGCAGTGTTTTTCAGTTCAGCAATTGAGTTGTTTGTCTCTGTTACTTTTTTGGTAAGTTCTTGTATTTCTTTATTCAGTGTGTTAGTTGTATCTTGCAATTTCTCTGAAATTCTGTTTTCAGTGTCTTTGATCATCTTTACTATCATTCTTCTGAAATCACTTTCAGAAAGTTTGTCCAAATTCTCTTCGTTAATTTGATCTTGTGTGTTTGTGGATTGTACCTTCGCTTGTGTGGTATTTCTCTGCCGTTTCATTGTTATTATTAATTTTTTAAAAACTGACTCTGTTTGGGATTTCCTTTTCTCAGACTTTGAGTTACGTCTGTTGGTGTTTGTTGTTTGGATGGGGCTTCTATTCTGGGTGATGCTGGTGATTGGGTAATGTCAGGACTTGCATACAAGTGATTACCTTTGTTGGCGTTCTCACTTGTATACTGCTCTTTAGTGTTAGGCGTTCTCTAGTATTGTAGAGTTTTGGAGTCAGTGCACCCTCCTTAAAACCCCGGGGCTTGTTGCCTGACCAGGGAATGAAGATTTCATGGCTGGTTTGTTATGGCATTAAATGATATTAAAACATATATATGCAAATGAGAAACAGAAGGTATACCTTTGACAAATGGCAATTTAAAAATTATGCAAGTACTATCTAGCGTACTGAATTATACACATAAACATATATAGCTATAACATAACCCAAGCATTCCAATCAAAAATACAGTACAATACGTTAGCACGGCGAATAGAGAAATCCAAGAATGATATCCACAAGTTAATAAGCAAACAAAGTAGAGTACCAATTGGAGAATAATGCTAGAGCAGGATCCCCGTTGGGGATAAGGCAATGAGGACAGAACAGACTAAGAAATATGGTGGGGAAAGGGAAAAAGAGAAAGGGAGGATAGAAGAGAAATATAGAATAATATTGCAAAGTTAAATATAGGGAGATAAAGATTTGTATGTATTAGAATTTAGTGCTATAGGAAAGGAGCTTCAGAGAAAGCAAAGAATTATAGAGGAAGTAGTAGTACAAATGAAAAATTATTAAAAATTAAAAGATCTAAATTTTATAGAAAAATATAGAAAAACAAAGCAAAAATAATAAAAACAAAAAAACCCCCACAGAAACTTAAAAGGCCAATGGGGAACCAGAAGTTTATACCAAAATAAAATGTGTGGTTTAAAAGGAAAAAGAAAAAAAAAATTATGTAAACTTGAATATATTCAGTCTTACTGATAAGATTAGTAGCTTCAATAGAATTCAGTGAAGGAAATGAACACACCCACTCTCTCTCTCTCACACACACACCCAAGAAAAGAAAAGAAAAAAAAAAGGGGGTGGGTGCACTGAGTGGGTTTGGAAAAAAGAGAAAAAAAAAAAAAATTGGAACAAAGTAATACAATAGAAAAAATGAAATTTTAAAGTCCAGCAGTAACTCCAGCTTCAGACAAAACGTGAAAATAGTGTTTATGTTCTTCTGTCTCTTGCTGACTATTCAGGAATTATCAGTCTTTTTCTTGCCTCTGGCAGTGGTTGGATCTGAAGACCTCTTTGACTGCTTGTTTGTTTTGGCCTATTCCAGAATTAAAAGGCCCACCCAGGCTGGCCCTGGGAGTTTCTTAATCCAAATCCCTTTTCTTGCTGGGTGGAGCTAAGTTCCCTTGCTGTATCTTGACCATCAGCCCTGCAGTTTGACCAGCAGCCAAACTACAGTAGGGAAAATGGCGTCTGTCTCACAGAGGATTTATTCCCACACGCTCTATGGGAAGCACTTCCGCAGTGCCCCAGACCCTGCTGCAGGCCACCGTCGACCCCCGCCACCGCGGGAGACGTCAGGTTACTCAGAGGTGAGTCTGGCTCAGTCACATGCAGGATCGCTATTCCTCTCTCCCGGATCACAGTGCGCAGAGACTTTCCAGTCCTCCTCGGCGGCTCTGTGATCGGGTTAATGGTAACCTCCTCCAAAGGGAACTGAGTGCTGCCCTTCCAAGGCCTGCTCAAGGGCACTTCTAGCTCAAGGGGGCACCTGGACCCTCCAAAGCAGGTCTGGCTCAGTCCCTTATGGGTGTCAGTGCTCCTCTCCCGAGTTTTGATCTGCAACAGGCTTTGCGCCTTTGGCCCGCCCAGCCTCTCCGGCGGGTATGAGGTTTGACTTTTAAAAGTGCGATTGCGCCCCTCCTACCGTCTTGATGCGGCTTCTCCTTTGTTCTTCGATGTGGGGTGTCCTCTCTGTGATCAGATCCAACCTCCTTTCGTCGATGGTTTCCCAGGAACTCGTCGCAATTCAGGCGATTTTGCAGGAGAGATGAGTGCACGTCCTTCTACGCCGTCATCTTAGCTCCACCCCCCACATATATCTTTTTAAAAATTTTTGGCCTCTTTTATTGTTTTTTTTAAATTTTACTTTTTATTTTTACAGAGTTTTGTTGTTTACAGATAGGTATAATCCCAGATTAGTCATACATATATCCCTGACCCCTCCCTCCTCCACCCGCTTTCCAGTAGCCCCCAGCCCACCCCTCCAGATCGTTGCACCCCGCCCACGCAGGATCCCCTATTCCCGCAGCACAATGTCGAGAGCTATCTTTTTCACATATAATAGTATAGGTTTCCATGTTACTCCCTCTATGCCTCCCACCCACTGTTCATTCCCCACAATGTCTGTATGTCTGTTCTCTATGGCTGTTTTTTTTTTTTTTTTTTTGGCCACTTCTATTGGTCATTCATTTATTTCCATTTTTGTTCTTTTGGCCTGTGTGGGCCTCGCATTGCAGTGGCCTCTCTTGCCGCAGAGCACCGGCTCTGGGTGCATGCACTCCAGATCTCTGGCTCGGTAGTTGGACACATTGGTCCAGCCGCTCTGCGGCACGTGGGATTTTCCCAGGCCAGGGATCGAACTGGCGCCCCTTGCACTGCAAGGCGGTGTCCTTATCCACTGGACCACCAGGGAAGCCCCTGTGGCTGTTTATCCATCGTTTCTCTGCATGTGTTATTATCATCTTAATAGGTTCCATATATACGTGTTAGTATACGGTATCTGTCCTTTTCTTTTTGACTTACTTCACTTTGTATAATAGGTTCTAGATTCATCCACCTCATTAGGACTGATTCCTCTGCATTTCTTTTTATAGCTGAGAAGTATTCCATTGTATATATGTACCAGAGCTTCTTTATTCATTCATTCATCAATGGACATCTAGGTTGCTTCCATGTTCTAGCTATTGTATAGAGAGCTGCAATGAACATTGGGGTACAGGCACCTCTTTCGATTTTGATTTCCTCAGGGTATAAGCCTAATAGTGGGACTGCTGAGTCGTATGGTGCTTCTATTCTTAGTTTTTTGAGGAATCTCCACACTGTCTTCCATAGCGAACAGCCTTGCCTTTTGGGGCTAACCCTGGACCTGAATGGAACTGAGCTCTCCTGGACAGCACTTACTTATGATCCCACTGTCAGTCAGCAAGGCACGTTCCCAAGACCTCAGGCTGGGAAAACTGCTCTCATAGTAGAGGAAACAGTTACACTTGTTCAAATATCCCTGGATGGCCAGCAATATTCTTTGAATAAAGTCATACTGTAACTCAGAGATCACTAGGCATCTGTCCAAAATAGTCCAGACCCCCTCCCCACAAAAAAGAACAAAAGATAAAAAAGAAAAATTAAAAAAAAAATAAATAAAAAAACAAAATAGTCCAGACTTTGTGATATTGCTAGGGTGAACACATGGATGGATAAAACTTTTAAAAATTGCTCTAAAAAGTATTTTACCATCTGAAGTAATGGCAACCCACTTCAGTTTTCTTACCTTTAAAACAACTGGCAGGCTACAGTTTAAGGGGTTGCAGAGTCCGACATGACTGAGCACAGTATGACAAAATACGCATAACATAAATTTTACTATTTTATACCAAATGTCACTGAATTGTATATAATATCCACTCTATTACTAGTTGCTTTGTTGTAAGAAGACTTAGGGTAAAATGAGTCCATTTAGCAGAATGTTAATGTCAATCTGCCAAAGCCAAGGTCAAGGTTGAAATGGACATGCACTCTCTCTGCTATCATGATTTTTAGTACTATTTTTTAAAAATTTTGTCCACTTTATTTTTTATTGATTTTAAAAATTTATTTATGTTTACAACCATCTTTATTCTTCAGCCTGTGTGGGCCTCCCATTGCAGTGGCCTTTCTCGTTGCAGAGTTCCAGATCTGGGTGCATGCGCTCCAGAGCGCTGGCTCCTAACTGGATACAACAGTCCAACCGCTCTGCGGCACATGGGATTTTCCCAGGCCAGGGATTGAACCGGTGTCCCTTGCACCGCAAGGTGGACTCTTTACCCACTGGACCACCAGGGAAGCCCAATTTGAAGTATTATTATGAGTATTTACTTTGCACTGCTGCCCTAAACTTGTGTATATTTTCACTGATTAATATGTGTGTATTATTAGTGTCCCTACTTTATAGATGAAGTTTTGGGGATTAACTGGAGAATGTGGAGAACTACACAGCTCTGAACCCAGATGGGCTCTGAATTTTGTGTTCTTTTTTTTTCCCTGTGTTCTTAACCAATGGAATAACCGCAAACATCACTGCTGAGTCACTTCTGCCCCTGTCGTGAACTGAGGACTGATGCTCTGCCTTTATCTACATGTTGTTTCAGTCGCTGAGTTCTGTCCAACTCTTTGCAGCATCCCCAGGCTCCTCTGTCCATGAGATTCTCCAGGCAGGAATACTGGAGTGGGTTGTCCTTTCCTTCTCCAGGGAATCTTCTCAACCCAGGGATTGAACCTGCATCTCTACATTGTGGGCAGATTCTTTCCCACTGGAAGCTCAAGTGAGGAGATGTATCTACATCTATCTGTATCTATATCTAGGTCAGTTTTGAACACTCAGCAAGGTAACCATCATCACTGCCCTTTTTTTTTTTCAGGCAAGGAACTTCAGGGAGGTAAGTGCTCAAGGCCATAGGCAGTGGGAAAGTTGGGATTTGAACTTGGCTCTGTTGTGCCTCCACACCCCATAGTGCCTCTGTTGATGGAATTAACGGATGGAAGGTAGCACCTGGAGCCCTGTCAGGGAAGCAGGAAAATGTGCACGAGGAAGATGGCTGTGGCTGGCTTGAGACCCAGCCTCACTACTTGGCAACCAATACAAGGCCAACCCCAGAGTGAGAAAGATGTTGATAGTTACTGGGCTTGTTTTTTTTTTTTTTTGGAATGATTTATTCACTTAATTTTCTTAGGAAAATATGATTTTTAATACAGGGATTTCTTTTTAGGGAAACTTTTCCATTTTAACGAGTTTCCTTTCCTAGAGAACTTGCCCCTAAAAGTTGTATGTCACTTGTGATGCAGAGAGAGTGAAGACAAATGGAGAAGAAAAGAGCTGCTACCAAGAATGGATTCACTCCTCAGGCCATTGCTCAGTCCCTTTCGATCACCAGAGACACACATTTGTCACATTTGACACATTCGTCATCTCTATTTAGGAAACTGTGCTTGTGATCTGAAACGTCTTTAACCCCAGTCAGAGTGTGAAATAGAATGTCATCTTGTTGGGTATCTCTTAAAGACTGTGGGAAATACCAGGGTGACTTTTTTTTTGACTTATCATTTTCCCCTTTTATGATTGCTATCATTAGGGTTGGGCCAAGACAGGTGGACACCTGCTCGGGCTAATGATAGTATGGCTATTGAGTCAGGTGGTTGGGATTAAAAATCTGGCCCCATCACCTAGCAAGTTTGTGGCTTTGAGCAAGTGACTAGAGTTCCATGCCTCAGTACCTCCTGTGTAAAATATTGATAATAAATAGGGCTTCCCTGGTGGTCCAGTGGGTAAGGACACCACCTTGCAGTGCAAGGGGCGCCAGTTCGATCCCCGGCCTGGGAAGATCCCACGTGCCGTGGAGCGGCTGGACCAATGTGTCCAGTTACTGAGCCGGAGCTCTGGAGCGCATGTGCCCAGAGCTGGTGCTCTGCGACAACAGAGGCCACCGCGATGGGAGGCCCACACAGGCCAAGGAACAAAGATGGATGAAAATAGAAAAGAACATAGGCAGTGGGAAAGTTGGGATTTGAACTTGGCTCTGTTGTGCCTCCACACCCCATAGTGCCTCTGTTGATGGAATTAACGGATGGAAGGTAGCACCTGGAGCCCTGTCAGGGAAGCAGGAAAATGTGCACGAGGAAGATGGCTGTGGCTGGCTTGAGACCCAGCCTCACTACTTGGCAACCAATACAAGGCCAACCCCAGAGTGAGAAAGATGTTGATAGTTACTGGGTTTGTTTTTTTTTTTTTTTGGAATGATTTATTCACTTAATTTTCTTAGGAAAATATGATTTTTAATACAGGGATTTCTTTTTAGGGAAACTTTTCCATTTTAACGAGTTTCCTTTCCTAGAGAACTTGCCCCTAAAAGTTGTATGTCACTTGTGATGCAGAGAGAGTGAAGACAAATGGAGAAGAAAAGAGCTGCTACCAAGAATGGATTCACTCCTCAGGCCATTGCTCAGTCCCTTTCGATCACCAGAGACACACATTTGTCACATTTGACACATTCGTCATCTCTATTTAGGAAACTGTGCTTGTGATCTGAAACGTCTTTAACCCCAGTCAGAGTGTGAAATAGAATGTCATCTTGTTGGGTATCTCTTAAAGACTGTGGGAAATACCAGGGTGACTTTTTTTTTGACTTATCATTTTCCCTTTGATGATTGCTATCATTAGGGTTGGGCCAAGACAGGTGGACACCTGCTCGGGCTAATGATAGTATGGCTATTGAGTCAGGTGGTTGGGATTAAAAATCTGGCCCCATCACCTAGCAAGTTTGTGGCTTTGAGCAAGTGACTAGAGTTCCATGCCTCAGTACCTCCTGTGTAAAATATTGATAATAAATAGGGCTTCCCTGGTGGTCCAGTGGGTAAGGACACCACCTTGCAGTGCAAGGGGCGCCAGTTCGATCCCCGGCCTGGGAAGATCCCACGTGCCGTGGAGCGGCTGGACCAATGTGTCCAGTTACTGAGCCGGAGCTCTGGAGCGCATGTGCCCAGAGCTGGTGCTCTGCGACAACAGAGGCCACCGCGATGGGAGGCCCACACAGGCCAAGGAACAAAGATGGATGAAAATAGATAAATGAAGGACCAATAGAAGTGGCCCACCCACCTCCTCCCTCCCCAACCCGCCCCCCCAAAAAAAATTAAAAAAAAAAAAAGAAAAGCCTACTTTGTCAAGTTGTGATGAAGATTAAACCATCTGTCCATACAGTAAGAGCCCTGTAAATCAGTGTAAAAATAATGAGAATTTTCTCTATCTGGTTAGATGTCTAGGGATGTTTTAGCACCATCCCTGTGGTTTGGCACAGAATGTCCCGTCCTTAATCCAGTTCAGGCTAACCCTCTCCAGTCCCCAGTCACTTTGCTAATCAGGATCTTATCGCCTCTCTGTCTGGGCTCTCCCAGAGCAGGCAGGGAGCCCCTGGGTCCTGCCAGCCTGCTGTCATCGTCTGCATGGCTCTTAGCTGGGGAGACAGAAACTCAATCCTCCCAAAGATGCTGGAAAATTAGTTTTGCATCGTCTGCCAGTGTGCAGTGACTCATAGACTGCCGGCCCAGGGAGGCTCATGGGCTCTGGATTTGGAATAAGATTGATGCTGTCATGAATGCAAAGCAGAGCACGAGAGAGCTGTGAGGCTGTGAGGCAGGGAGAGGGAGGGGGAGGCAGGGAGAGGGAGGGAGAGGCAAGGAGAGGGAGGGAGAGGCAGGGCCTTCAGTTGTCTCTTGCTGCCCATCTAGGTGAGCTGAGGTTTCAGGCAACAGACTGTGTAAGGGCTGTTACAAGGACTGTGTAACCTTGGGCAAGTAGCTTAACCTTTCTGAATCCCCCTTTCCTTGTCAGTCAAACGGATCTAATAGCAACGGGGCTTGCTGTGAGGATCTGTAGAACGATGGATGTAACGTGCTTAGTTTAGCACAGCACCTGGGACACCATGTTTGCTCAGTAATGGTAAGCAGTTAACAAGATCAGGAGTAATTACAAGCTCCCCAGCCCCTTCTCTAGTTAAACATCCTCACCGCTTGAAGTCCTTCCAACCTACTCTCTGAAAGAAAGCATTCACCAAAAGGCAGGCAAAGGAAAGGACTGAAGAGAGGTGCTGTGAGTATGTGTGTATGTCTTTGTGTGTGTAAGTGTAAGAAAGAGAACGGGGAAGAGACACACAAAGAAAAGGAGACAGACGCACACACATAGACATGCACATGAGCATAGAAACATAAACACAGAGACACACAGAAAGAAATACAAGAGGCAGACATCGGGTGTTTGAATTCTTATTCCACCACTAACTAGTTGTGAGACCATAGTCTCTTAACCTCTTGGTGCTTCCTCTTGCTCATGTATGAAATGGGGACAGAAATAGTCCCTCCTTCATGGAATCTATGAGTGCATTAAATGAGTTCAAGAAAGCAGTTTGTAGGGCTACCGTGGTGGTCCAGTGGGTAAAGAGTCCCCCTTGCAGCGCAAGGGGCGCTGGTACGAACCCTGGCCTGGAAGGATCCCACTTGCAGCGGAGCGGCTGGACGGGTGTGTCCAATCACGAGTCAGTACACGAGTTCAGCCGGCGCTCTGCAAAGAGAGGCCAATGCAATTGGAAGCCCACACAAGCCAAAGAATAGACATGGATGAAAATAAATAAATAAAGAAAAAACAATAAAAGGGGTCAAATTAAAACAAAAACAAAAACAACAACAACCAGTTTGTAGAGAAACCGGTAGTAAATGCTCAATACATTTGGCTGTCAGAATTCTAAGCTGGCTCCCAAGACTGGCGCCTCCTGGTGTACACTCCCGGTACAACGCCTTCCCGTTGAGTGTGGGTGGCTCTCGTGAATACTTGGGCCATCCCTGATTCAGTTACACCGTAATGGCAAAGGTGAGAGGATTTTGCAAGTGTATCAATAATTGAGGTCCCTAAGTCTGCTGACTTTCTAAAAGGAGATTATCCTTAGTGGGTCTGAATTAATATATAGGAACTCTTAGAATCTGGGTCTAGAGATCAGCGTGCGAGAGTGCATGCTAAGTTGCTTCAGTCGTGTCCGACTCTGTGCGACCCCATAGACGGCAGCCCACCAGGCTCCCCCGTCCCTGGGATTCTCCAGGCAAGAACACTGGAGTGGGCTGCCATTTCCTTCTCCAGGAATCTTTCTGACCTGTCCATTTGGATTTTCCTCCAGGGCAAGGTAATACTTAGTAGTGTAGTCTTTTTTAAGTGTAAGAAAGAGAACGGGGAAGAGACACACAAAGAAAAGGAGACAGACGCACACACATAGACATGCACATGAGCATAGAAACATAAACACAGAGACACACAGAAAGAAATACAAGAGGCAGACATCGGGTGTTTGAATTCTTATTCCACCACTAACTAGTTGTGAGACCATAGTCTCTTAACCTCTTGGTGCTTCCTCTTGCTCATGTATGAAATGGGGACAGAAATAGTCCCTCCTTCATGGAATCTATGAGTGCATTAAATGAGTTCAAGAAAGCAGTTTGTAGGGCTACCGTGGTGGTCCAGTGGGTAAAGAGTCCCCCTTGCAGCGCAAGGGGCGCTGGTACGAACCCTGGCCTGGAAGGATCCCACTTGCAGCGGAGCGGCTGGACGGGTGTGTCCAATCACGAGTCAGTACACGAGTTCAGCCGGCGCTCTGCAAAGAGAGGCCAATGCAATTGGAAGCCCACACAAGCCAAAGAATAGACATGGATGAAAATAAATAAATAAAGAAAAAACAATAAAAGGGGTCAAATTAAAACAAAACAAAACAACAACAACCAGTTTGTAGAGAAACCGGTAGTAAATGCTCAATACATTTGGCTGTCAGAATTCTAAGCTGGCTCCCAAGACTGGCGCCTCCTGGTGTACACTCCCGGTACAACGCCTTCCCGTTGAGTGTGGGTGGCTCTCGTGAATACTTGGGCCATCCCTGATTCAGTTACACCGTAATGGCAAAGGTGAGAGGATTTTGCAAGTGTATCAATAATTGAGGTCCCTAAGTCTGCTGACTTTCTAAAAGGAGATTATCCTTAGTGGGTCTGAATTAATATATAGGAACTCTTAGAATCTGGGTCTAGAGATCAGCGTGCGAGAGTGCATGCTAAGTTGCTTCAGTCGTGTCCGACTCTTTGTGACCCTGTGGACTGTAGCCCACCAGGCTCCTCTGTCCATGGGATTCTCCAGGCAAGAATACTGGAGTGGGCTGCCATTTCCTTCTCCAGGAATCTTTCTGACCCAGGGATCAAGTTCACATCTCCTGCACTGGCAGGTGGGTTCTTTACCACTGGTACCATTTGGGAAGCCTAAGTAAGGTAATTCAAGCCTCACTGATGTTACCCAGTTGACCTTGAAGAAGCCAGCTAGCTGCCGTGTGTGGAGAGGGCCGTGTGGCAGGGAGCGGTGGGAGCCTCGGGCCTACAGCTATAAGGAACTCTGTCAACACCAACAAAGCCTGGAGGAAGACCCGCACCTCAGATGAGACCACGCCCCCGCTGACACGTTGGCTTCAGCCAGGTGAGGCTCAGAGCCATGGTGTGGATGTTTGAACCATAGGAACTGTGAGCTAACAAATTTATCTTGGCTGAAGTCACTGCATTTACGGTCATTTGTCATGCAGCATAGAAAATTGTTACTCTGGTTTTTTTCCAAACGTTAAAAATACTGTGATAAACATGTAATCATAATATAAATTTTAAATCATATCAAAGATAACATGAAAGCCCTTATCTGTGAACTAAAACCAATACAAAACAACATCCATTTATTATCTCATGCTTATGCAGGTCAGAGAAGTCAGGCAGGCTTGGCTGGATTCACTGCTTAGGGTCTCACGAGGTTGGTATCAAGGTGCCGGCTGAACTAGGTTTATTCTGGAGGCCCTGTGAAGCACATTCAGGTGGGGGATTGGGGAGGGATAATCCAGTGCCCTGTGGCTGTACCTGTACCATGGCCTCCTGCCGGCCATCAGCTGAGGCCATGCTTGCCTCAGAACACCCCTCCTCCAAAGCCAGCAATGGTGCTCCAAATGTTTCTTGCACTGGAAGTCTCTCTGATTTCCTCTTCAACTACCAGCCAGAGAAAACTCTGCTTTCAAAGAGCTCATGTGATTCGATTAGGCCCACCTGGAAAATCTCCCTTTTTATGAACCCAGAGTCCACTGATCAGTAGCCTTAATTACATTGGAAAAATCAATTTTGCTATATAACTAATGTAATCACCGATGTGCTATCTCATCAAATTCACCGATCCTGCCCACGTTCAAAGGATCGGGGTAAGGGAGGAGATGATACAAGGATGAGGACCCTTGGGGGTCATCTGTAGAATCCTGTCTACCTTTCTGAGCCCGTGTCTCGTTTTCAAGTCCCCGCTCTCATATTTTTCATTCCTATCTGTGAGATATTCTGTATTCTTGCCATAAATTTTTGCTTTTTTAAGATAGCAATTGTTGGGACTTCCCTGGTGTTCCAGTGGGTAAAGAATCTGCCTTGCAGCGCAAGGGGACTGGTTCGATCTCTGGCCCGGGAAGATCCCACGTGCCGCAGAGTGGCTGGATCGGTGTGTCCAATTGGGAGCTAGCGCTCTGGAGCGCATGCGCCTGGAGCCGGTGCTCTGTGACAAGTGAGGCCACTGCAATGGGAGGCCCACATAGGCCAAAGAATAAAAAGATAAATGAAAAAATAAATGAATGAAAAACCAATAATAATTAAAAAAGCAATTGTTGGTCCCAAACCCTAACTGATGCATTGTCATTTGCCAGGATTTCCATGTGTGCACATAGTCAGTCTGAGGTGAGGCCTTGGGTCTTAGGACCTCAGAACCCTCTGTGTCTATCCAGATGTAGACATGGCGGCTGAGAGGATCACTGAGGACAGTCGGCGTGTGGACTGGCTAAGGGCAGTCTCACACGCAGAGGGAGGTGGCCCCTGGGAGGGGTGGAGGAGCCTCTGACCACCCATCTAGGAGGCCAAGCACAGTGCTAGCTCCTCAAACTCAATCCAGGACAATTTAGGAATGGTTTGGTGAAGAAACAGAAATTTACTTCCCCAGGGCCCGGCCCCAAGGTGACTTCTACATGAACTGAGAGGCTGTGAGAATCTGGTGAAACAAACGGAAGGCGGGGGCGGGGCGGGGTGGGGGGGCGTGCTGAATTCCATGCGAATTGGCACAGCCTCGGGCTCTGCTGCCCCAGTCAGCAGGTCTCTGCTGAGTGCCAGCTCCTTCCTCAGGTGTTTCATGTGCAAATGAAGCTCTTGGGCAGCCCTTCACAGAAAGACGCATGTACCCATTTTTCAGATGAGGATCCTGAGGCACAAAGTAATTTATTAAACTAGTTGCCTGTGTGAGTTCTGTCAAACAATTGGCATCAGAAGTTTGAGCAGACTTTTGGAGGGCAGTGATGACCTTTTCTGGGTTACACGGGGCAGGAGTCAGCGTTCTCTGTCCAAGTCCAGATAAGTCACTACTTTAGGCTTTGTAGGTAGGTGGTCTCTGCCCCAAGTACTCAACTCTGATGTCCTAGTGGGGACACAGCCATAGAAAACACGTAGACAAGTGGGCGTGGCTCTGTGCCAATAAAACTTTGTTTACAAAACCAGGGGGTAGGCCAGGCTTGGCCTGTGGCTCATAGTTGGCTCCTTGTACTGGATCAAGAGACAGGGAACAGAGTCCGTGACATTTTATAGCCTTTCCAGTCCTAACATTCTCCTCTCCGAAATAATAACAATCTTGATAGTATTAACTGATGACTCAGAGCAGAAGAAAATTCATGGTAACTGCATCTTGAGAGGAGGAAGAAGATTAAAAGAGAAGTGGAAGCATGTCTGCAGATTCGCAGTGTCTAACCTTCCTGGGTTCTCTTCTTTCTAGATTGCCTGTTAATGGTTCTCAACCTGGTTGCACCTAGGAATCCCCCGAAGAGTTTCTGAAAAACACTGATGCCTGGACCTCACACCAGCGATTCTAATTTATTGGTCTGAGTGTAGCACTGGACTTTTCTTTTTTCCTTTTTTCTCGAAACACTGGGATTTTTCCAGTTTCCTTTGCTTCTAATACACAGGCAAGTTTGAGAAACACTAGTTATAATATTGTTTTCAGGATGCCACAAAACCAGTAGTTTCTCCAGGTTAAGCATTTGAAGTCCCTAAAACCTACTTTGCTTTAGTGAAACCTACTTTGCTTTAGTGTTTCTGGTTCCAGGTAGCTAGCGACATAAAGGTTTACTGAAAGCTAACTGATGGAGAATGCATTTCTTGCTAGTAGGTAAATGGACACCTATAGAGAGTATTTTCCAGAAAATACATTTCCTAGAATATTCACAGAGATTATACTCATCATAACACATACAAGAGAGGTCCAGGGTCAAATAGGTTAGGGAAACAGTAGGTTAGTGAGGTTAAACAAGGTTATTTATTGCAGGACTTCTCAGAGACTTATCACATTAATGTGCACTCAGCTGTCAACCAGGATAGTCAGTTTTACCCTAGGCCAAGCACCGTGACTGCAGGTGGTGGTGAGCAAAATAAAGCATGGGCCCTGTCTTCATGGAACTCACCTCTAACAGGAATAGGAACAAACAGGTAAGTATAAATGGTGCCAAATGACCTAGTGGGGACACAGCCATAGAAAACACGTAGACAAGTGGGCGTGGCTCTGTGCCAATAAAACTTTGTTTACAAAACCAGGGGGTAGGCCAGGCTTGGCCTGTGGCTCATAGTTGGCTCCTTGTACTGGATCAAGAGACAGGGAACAGAGTCCGTGACATTTTATAGCCTTTCCAGTCCTAACATTCTCCTCTCCGAAATAATAACAATCTTGATAGTATTAACTGATGACTCAGAGCAGAAGAAAATTCATGGTAACTGCATCTTGAGAGGAGGAAGAAGATTAAAAGAGAAGTGGAAGCATGTCTGCAGATTCGCAGTGTCTAACCTTCCTGGGTTCTCTTCTTTCTAGATTGCCTGTTAATGGTTCTCAACCTGGTTGCACCTAGGAATCCCCCGAAGAGTTTCTGAAAAACACTGATGCCTGGACCTCACACCAGCGATTCTAATTTATTGGTCTGAGTGTAGCACTGGACTTTTCTTTTTTCCTTTTTTCTCGAAACACTGGGATTTTTCAAGTTTCCCCTTTGCTTCTAATACACAGGCAAGTTTGAGAAACACTAGTTATAATATTGTTTTCAGGATGCCACAAAACCAGTAGTTTCTCCAGGTTAAGCATTTGAAGTCCCTAAAACCTACTTTGCTTTAGTGAAACCTACTTTGCTTTAGTGTTTCTGGTTCCAGGTAGCTAGCGACATAAAGGTTTACTGAAAGCTAACTGATGGAGAATGCATTTCTTGCTAGTAGGTAAATGGACACCTATAGAGAGTATTTTCCAGAAAATACATTTCCTAGAATATTCACAGAGATTATACTCATCATAACACATACAAGAGAGGTCCAGGGTCAAATAGGTTAGGGAAACAGTAGGTTAGTGAGGTTAAACAAGGTTATTTATTGCAGGACTTCTCAGAGACTTATCACATTAATGTGCACTCAGCTGTCAACCAGGATAGTCAGTTTTACCCTAGGCCAAGCACCGTGACTGCAGGTGGTGGTGAGCAAAATAAAGCATGGGCCCTGTCTTCATGGAACTCACCCTCTAACAGGAATAGGAACAAACAGGTAAGTATAAATGGTGCCAAATGATGCAAAGAAAAAGAAAAGGATGCTAGGACAGAGAACCGCAGAATGGATGAGCTTTAGATGAGGCAGAGGTCAAGGAGAACCTTCTTTAAGAAGTGACATTCAAGTTGACCCTGAAGTTTGCTGAGGAGCCAGTAATATGCAGAACAGGACTAGCATAGGAGAAGAGGGAAGAGTATATGAGAAGACCCTGAGGGGCGGGAAGGGTTCCATGCACTGGAGAAAATGAAAGGCGAAGGGGTGAGGGGGTGGGAAGAGATAGGCGGGGTAGATTGAGGTCTGCCTTTTGTTTTAGATGCTGCAGGAGGCCTCTCTGCAGAGTGCATTTCCTCAGGGAAGCAGAGGTGAGTATTTAGGGCTTCCTCATGCTTCAGAGAGGGTATGTGGAATCAGCAGGTGTAGAGACATCAATCAGGGCAATAAGTCAAACAGAAAGGAGCAATTAAAACTTTATTCACTTACTGCCAAAGTGAAAGCAAGAGGCAAAGAAAAAGAAAAAAGCCAACTCCCCAAGGTATTACTTGTCCCTGCAGGCAAGTGGTTAGGTGACCAGCTCCCCTCAGACACTGTGCTGACTGACACCAAACCTGGTGGGGAGGGCAGCTTCCCGGGAGTCACAGCCGGGCACTTGCCTATGGCTGGCCTGAAGGATTATTTCACAAAGGATTTTACCCTGGAACTGGACTCCTCAATATGAAATTCCAATTTCCAAAACCCCTTTGAAGAATTCCAACTGATACATTTTTGCCTTTTCTTCCTTTGCAACATCAATTTCTTCCTCTTCTTTTTTTTTTTTTTTGCAATGTCAATTTCATTGAGAAAGACAGGTCACATATGTGACTTGATGTTCACAAACTGAAAATTTGTGATTTTCACACCCCCATGTAACTCACACCTGGATCAAGGAACAGCATTTGACCAACACCCTGATGTCTCCAGTGGCCCTGGCAGTCATTCCCCACTCCAAGGACACCACTGACCCTGACCACCATAGATCATGCCTGGTTTTGAACTTTATGCAAACAGAACGGAACAGAGGGCTCTCTTCTGTATCTGACTTTTCTTTCTTCATTTATGTTTTTAAGATTCACTCACGGTGTTGAGTGTAGTTTCAGTTTGTTCATTCTTACTGCTGTATAACAGGAGCTAGCAAACTGCATGGCACATGGGTCAAATCTGGCCTTCTGTCTATTTTTAAAAATAAAGTTTTATTAGGATACAGCCTTGTCTGTTCCTTTCCACACGGTCCATGACTGCTGTTGCTATAGCGGCAGAGTTGAGTCGTTGCAACAGAGGCCATACGGCCCACAGAGCTGCAACTGTTTACTCTGGCCCTTTTCATTTACTTATTTATTTATTTATTATTTTTTTATTTTATTATTTTTTAAAGATTTATTTATTTGTTTATTTGGGGAGCGGGGTGGGGTGGGGAGGGAGGGGAGCAGACGGGCTACTTCTATTGGTCTTTCATTTGTCCATTTTCATCCATCTTTTTTCTTTGGCTCCTGTGGGCCTCCCATCGCGGTGGCCTCTGTTGTCTCAGAGCACTGGCTCTGGGTGTATGCGCTCCAGAGCTCCGGCTAGGTAGTTGGACACATAGGTCCAGCCGCTCCGCGGCACGTGGGATCTTCCCAGGCCAGGGCTCGAACCGGCGCCCCTTGCATTGCAAGGTGGTATCCTTATCCACTGGACCACCAGAGAAGCCCTACTTTTTTAATCCATTTATTTTCATCCATCTTTGTTCTTTGGCCTGTGTGGTCCTCTCATCGCAGTGGCCTCTTTTGTTGCAGAGCACTGGCTCTGGGCACACGTGCTCTAGAGTACTGGCTCCTAATTGGACACAACGGTCCAGCCACTCCGCAGCACATAGGATCTTCCCGGGCGAGGGATTGAAGCTGTGACCCTTGCACTGCAAGGCGGGCTCTTTACCCACTGGACCACCAGGGAAGCCCTTACTTTGGCCCTTAACAGAAGGCGTTTCTGGACCCGTGCTGAAGGGCAGAGCCACTCAAGATGTGATCAATCCACAAAGGCTTTTTGGTCAAGGACAAGGTTAGTACAGAAATCAGGAGGAAGCATTTTAAAACTTCTATTTATGATTTGACTTCCATGACATTTAAGTGCGTGGTTGGTGGCCTCATTTTGTTGAGCGGGGTATAGACCTGCCTGCATGTTGCTGAACTCCCAGCCTTGCCATGATCTGAGGACTAGTCACACACAGTAGGACTACAACTTGGCAATAGGTCAAGGGGAAACAAAATTGCTTGTGTACCACAGCTAGTCTGAGCAGCACTGCTATAACTTAATTCCACTATGTGACTGTGAAAACCATTTACCTATTCAACAGTTGATAAAAATTTGGATTGTTTTCAGTTCCAGTTGACACTTTGAATTTGCTCTGAGAACTTTTTTTTAAACGGCAAATATAAACCCTGCTGGAAAAAAAAAAATCCCACTGACTGAAACAAATTCTGACACACAATGTTTATATTATGGCTTGGTGGTACTTGTGTAAGAGCTTCATTTAGACCTACATGGTAGCCTCTGCATTGAACATGGAGCTGGAAAGAGAGATTGCCTAGTCTGACCCTAGTCTGACCCATCATTTTACCCTATCCATAGAGGGAATGTCCCTGAGGTTACAGAGTAATAAACTTACTAAGTTAGTGGTTGACCTGGAACTAGAGCCAGGGGTCCTAGAAAGAGCATGGCCTTTGGAGTTAGAAAGACAATGACTCCAGCCAGTTGCTAGCTTCATGATCTGGGGGAAATGCCTATAACCCCCTTAACCTCAGTTTCCTCATCTGTAAAATGGGGACTATAGTCACACCCCTCAGGAAGGATTAATAAAATAATGCTCAGGGCACTGACTTTAGCCAGCACTCAAGGAAGGGGCTCTGAGCGCCAGCTCCTCGTCCCCGTCAAGTCTGGGGTCCTTGTCACATACTGAGCTGACTCTGTAATAACGTGGAAGGGTTTCCATGGGCTTAAAAGCTTTCTGCAGACTGCCATGAGAGCCAGGTTCCTCTCATCCTGCTTCCCAGAGATAAGAACCTAGGTCATCTGAAAAGATCTATCTTGATTTACCTACAATGAAGAGAATATTATACTCATAAAATTCGCTCTTGTGAAGTGTAGGCAAGAGATGGGTTTTGGCAGGAGGTAGAAGGAAGGTCCCAGTGAGAGGAAAATTGGATCTCTCCCTCTCCAACCCTGCTCACTCGCTCTGCTTTCCCCTCTTTTCTCTATGGTCCTTTTTTTCCACTGAAACTTCTTTGGTCAAATAATAATACTCTTTAGCATCTGAGAATATGCTCAAACTTTAACATCCCTTCAATACACTAAGGTTTTGGTGTTTTTTAAATTTTGGCCTCTTTCATGGTTTTTTAAAATTTATTTATTTTCATCCATCTTTATTCTTTGACCTGTGTGGGTCTCCCATTGCAGTGGCCTCTCTCATTGCAGAGCACTGGCTCTGGGCACTTGAGCTCCAGAACACTGGCTTGTAATTGGACACACTGGTCCAGCTGCTCTGTAGCACGTGGGATCTTCCCTGGCCAGGGATTGAACTGGTGCCCCCTGCACTGCAAGGCAGACTCTTTACCCACTGGACCCCCAGGGAAGCCCCACCACATTAAGTTACGTTACGTCATAGGAATTTAGCACTTGGCACAGACCTGTCACACGGTGGTAAATGGCAGGATATTTACCTGTCATATTTAATATTTATGGTACTTAATATATCATGATATGATAATAATAATGGCTAATGTTTGTGGATTATTTACAAAATACCTATTCCTGTATTAAGTACTTTTACCATATTCAATCTTTACAACAACCCTGAGAGGTAGATACCGATACTGTTGCCAGTTTATAGATGAGGAAAGAGAGGCACAGACGAGTTCAGCAACTGGTCCAGAGCTGCACAGCTGGTGAGCAGAGGAGCCAGGAGGAGAACCGAGGCGGGCAGGCTTGTCTCCTTTGTCCCCTTCCACTCAGTTGCTGCCCACCTCTGCTCAGCTCTGTGCTCCCAGAGGCTGATACCCACCACTTGATTCCTCCTCCTCTGGTTTCCCGTTGGGTTCAGCCAGAGGGAGGCAGGAGGAGAGAGACGTGGCTGTATCTCGTGGCTTTAGCCCTCCTGGGCTGCAGTTCTGCAGCAGCTGTGCCCCTCCGCAGCTGCACAGCTCTGTTCAGCGGCCCCTCTTCCTCCACCCAGGCACCCCCAGGGCTCGGAGGACTCAGTCCCACATGCCATCTCACTCAGGGTGCTTCTGCTAATCCTGCATGCTGCACCACCCCATTAGTAAATTCTTTCCAAATAAACAGTTTAGCGCGTGCCAGGTGTTTTCTGCTGGGACCCTGACTAAGACACCAGATAATCCAATCTCACCTCCCAGGGGGGTCAGCAGTAAAGAATCTGCCTGCCAGTGCAGGAGAAGCAGGAGAGGAGGGTTCAATCCCTGGGTTGGGAAGATCCCCCGGGAGGAGGAAATGGCAACCCTCTCCAGTATTCTTGCTTGGGAAACCCTATGGACAGTGGAGCCTGATGCGCTATAGTCCATGGGATCTCAAAAGAGGTGGACAGAACTTAGCAACTAAACAACAATCTAACCTCAATGTCTCCCATTCGGCCACCTCCTCAAGCTTCAGGCTCTCCCTTGGAAGGAAGACGAGAGAGCCCCTACTCTAATGATCTGCTTTCACTCACGAGAACACCTAGGAGATGCAGAGGGGGACGATCCTGGTTCTGTCCTGGGCCATAGCCGCTGGTTCTCCCCATTCTGTTCCTCAGACAAAGGAGCTGTGATTTTCTGCCTGGGGTGTTCTCTGGTCCCCAAGGAGTTTGCTCAACTAATACCCAGGCCAGACTGGAAATGCCTGAGAATTTGTGTCTTTGAAGCAGCCTCAACCAGTGACACTTAGGGGCCTGGTGGATAAAGACCCTACTCCCTTAGATAAGTTCTAGACAGTCTCCCAGGTGTGTCCAGCCGGATGGGGTCCAAGTTGCCCTCACAGTAACCCGCTCCTGAGTATACCTGATACAGTCTTCCTTCTCTGTGTTTCCTGCCTGTGCACCTGGGAACATCTCCCAAGTGAAGGACTTCCATCAAAACCTCTCTCCAATGTCTGCTTCTAGGGAATCCAAAGTGAGCAGTGGCCATCTGTGGTTTTCTCCTGCCCAGCATCTTCATTTTCTTCTGGGAGGCAGCCTTCCCACAGTCTTAGTCTGCGTGATTGGGTGGGATAGATCCCACTGCCAGGCTCCATGGTTTGGAAGTTTCCTATATCATCTAATCAAAGTACCCTGTCTTTCTGATAATAGTGATTGGTTCAAGGATGGGCTTGTCACTCAAGCCAAACTGACAGAAATCAAGTGTAAGCCTTCCTTCTGTGGGGGTTACTAAACTCCAGCAGGAGAGGCATCAGGTTGCAGGCAGACCTCTACCCCCAAAGGGAAGCCGAGTCTGGGAATTAAACCAGCACGATGGAGGGCAGGGCTTAGAGAGAGAGCCTACTACCCAGTGATACTGTCTGAGTCTGTGCTCTAGTGGGCTTAACTATGTTAAGTCTGAAAAAGCCAACAGATCAGATGACTGCCATTAAAGAGAGAGTTTATGCCACAGCTTCTGAGCTCACGTGCTCTAGAGCCCGTGCTCTGCAACTAGAGAAAGCCCATGTGCTGCAACGAAGACCCAGTGCAGCCCAACACACACAAAAAGATAGTTTATGATACTCACAGATCCCAAGAGAGGGAGCATGTGTCACACAATGTTGGGGGATACATGGGGCATTAGGCAAAAGGAGCAGGGAGCTGCGGGTGAGAGCCTATGTTGTGGTTTCTACAGGAAGGAAGGGCAGAGGCAGGGTAAAAAGGCTTGTGACTGGCTAGTGTGAATCATTTCAGTGGACTCTGGACATGCAGGCATCCTCAGCTGCTGCGTACCTGGCTCCGGGGTCACAAGGGCAGGTGTGCAGTGGCCCAGGCTGTGAGAACTCAGCAATGGAGGTGGTCAGACGTGTAGACTCTGGATTGGTTAGCTCGTATTTGAAAAGCGCATCTAAGGAGGGAGACTGTTCCTCAGGGGGACAGGGGATGAGGAAGGCAGGAGGCCAAGGCAAGGAGACGCAGGACTCAGGCAGGTTATCGAGATGTCTAGAATGAGGTGTGTCCGGCGCAGGGGTGCAGGGCTAATGGGAAAGCATCAGGCTGCAGGAGCCAGCAGCATGGTGAGTATGGTCCCTGGATCCAGCCGTGCCTTGATTTTGGATTTTGTCACTTATATGAGTCAATAAATTCCCTGTTCCTTTGCTGAAGCTAATTTTAGTGTTGTCAGTGACAAACAAGAAAGCTCAAAGGCTAGTTTAAGACTAAGGAATCAGATGTCCTCATGTTCAGGCCAGCGTTTCTTCCAGCATTTCTGAGAGCGCTCAGCTATGTCCAGAATACATGCCACATGTCCCCTGGGTTGCAAGAAACAGTGGGTGACACGATTCCGTGGAAATCATAACGGCATCTGGGTGATCAGTCATGGCTCCTACCACCCTTCGATGGGAGACAGAGGAGGGGCGATGTGCCCAGGCAACTCTTGGCAGCACCTTCTCCCCAGGATGACCCGTCAAATTCCAGAAATGTGCACCTGTTCTGTGTTCAGAAGATTGCTTTTGAGGTACAGATCACTTGAGGCCCTGTAAACAAAGACTGATGAGTCACAGCCTGGGAATTTGAAGAGTGAATGTCCTCAGGTGGAGAGGGCCGGCAGGCGTGAATTGACAGAGCAATTGCCTTGGGACTGTGATGATATTGCAGTTAAAAAGGGCTTTCCTGTCCTTCAGGATCTGCTTCCAAAACAGAGCAGATTCTCCGCCTCTCCACAAGGTGCTTTCCAGGCCCAGAATTTCTCTTAATGTGGGAGGAAGAAGGAGACACCACACTGTGTTGGCTGCACAAGGGTCTGACAGCTGTGTAACCGAGACTTGAAATCATTGTGGTTCTAACACGATGAAAGCTTGCCTTTCTCTCTTACACAAAAGTCCCAGCCGGTGTGTTGGCTCAATCTGTGATATCAGTAGGAGTGCAGAGTTCTCTCATCATGGTCTGCCACCCCTACCAGGATGCTCTTCCCATCTGCAGGTTCCAAGATGGCCACCATATCGGAAGTCCTGACATCAGGAGGCAGGAGAAGGCCAAGGGGAGGGTGCACTTCCTCCTCTTTTTTTAAGATTTATTTATTTTATTATTTATTTTTGGGCGGGGGTTGGGTTGGGGAGGGAGGGGAGCGGGTGGGCCACTTCTATTGGTCTTTCATTTCTCCATTTTCATCCGTCTTTGTTCTTTGGCTCCTGTGGGCCTCCCATCATGGTGGTGTCTGTCGCCGCAGAGCGCCGGCTTTCGACGCATGCGCTCCAGAGCTCCTGCTCGGTGATTGGACACATGGGTCCAGCCGCTCCGCGGCACGTGGGATCCTCCCAGGCCAGGGATCGAACCCGCGCCGCTTGCACTGCAAGACGGTGTTCTCGCCCACCAGACCACCAGGGGAAGCCCCCACTTCCTCCTTTTTAAGGGCTCACTGGAATAGTCCAGAAGCTATTCACATCTCAGTGGCCAGAGCTTAGTCCCCTATGGTCATGATGCTGGCAGCCCCCTGCCCCGCTAAAACTCAGGGGCTCTGTTCCTACAGGATTAGGTTTCTCAATCTCAGAATCACTGACATTTCAAGGTGAACAATTCTGTGTTGTGGGGGCTGTCCTGTGCATTATAGGATGGTCGGCAATGTCCCTGACTTCTACCCATGAGATGCCAGGAGTGCCCCTCCTCCAAATTGTGACAACCCTAAACCTCAGTCATTGCCTAGTAGCCCCTTGAGACAAACTTGTCCTCCTTGAGAGCCACAGCTACAGAGAAAACAGCAGATGCTGAGGGGCCAGTTAGTCATCTTTGCCACATACTCGTTAACGGTTTTCATTTATTTTCTCCTCATGGCAGAAGGTAGTAGTTAGGAGGCAAGTGGACCTGAATTCAGGTTCTACCTGTGAGACCATGGATCTCAGTTTGTTCGTGAGGAAAGACTGGCTGTGGGCTGGATGCCTTCAAATAAAATGATACACAGCAAATGCTCAGCATGATGCCTGGCACATAATATGCACTCAAAAATACCAGCTGAGGGCTTCCCTGGTGGTCCAATGGGTGAAGAGTCTGCCTTGCAGTGCAAGGGGCACTGGTTCGATCCCTAGTCGGGGAAGATATCCCATGTGCCGCAGAGTGGCTTGACCCATGTGTCCAATTAGGAGCCCACGCTCTGGAGTGCATGCGCCCGTAGCTGGTGCTCTGCAATGAGAGAGGCCACTGCAATGGGAGGCGCACACCAAAGAATAAACATGGATGAAAATAATAAATAACTAAGAAAGAGCTCGTGGCATGAAGTTAAAAAGAAAAAAACAACAACAACTGATACTGTGTAGGCTGGTCTTGCTTCGTTGATGGTGGAGGAGGTGAGATTAATTTTTCCGGTGGGAAAGGATATGTGGGCGGTAGGAAGCTGTAAAAGATGAGGGATGTTGATGGTCATCACACCTTGAGGGGGAACAAAAGAATACTGAAGAGCCCAGTGATGATTTGAGTGAACAGCAAGGTCATGAACACAAAAAAGACCTCCCAGGCCAGGGATCGAACCCGCGCCGCTTGCACTGCAAGACGGTGTTCTCGCCCACCGGACCACCAGGGGAAGCCCCCACTTCCTCCTTTTTAAGGGCTCACTGGAATAGTCCAGAAGCTATTCACATCTCAGTGGCCAGAGCTTAGTCCCCTATGGTCATGATGCTGGCAGCCCCCTGCCCCGCTAAAACTCAGGGGCTCTGTTCCTACAGGATTAGGTTTCTCAATCTCAGAACCGCTGACATTTCAAGGTGAACAATTCTGTGTTGTGGGGGCTGTCCTGTGCATTATAGGATGGTCGGCAATGTCCCTGACTTCTACCCATGAGATGCCAGGAGTGCCCCTCCTCCAAATTGTGACAACCCTAAACCTCAGTCATTGCCTAGTAGCCCCTTGAGACAAACTTGTCCTCCTTGAGAGCCACAGCTACAGAGAAAACAGCAGATGCTGAGGGGCCAGTTAGTCATCTTTGCCACATACTCGTTAACGGTTTTCATTTATTTTCTCCTCATGGCAGAAGGTAGTAGTTAGGAGGCAAGTGGACCTGAATTCAGGTTCTACCTGTGAGACCATGGATCTCAGTTTGTTCGTGAGGAAAGACTGGCTGTGGGCTGGATGCCTTCAAATAAAATGATACACAGCAAATGCTCAGCATGATGCCTGGCACATAATATGCACTCAAAAATACCAGCTGAGGGCTTCCCTGGTGGTCCAATGGGTGAAGAGTCTGCCTTGCAGTGCAAGGGGCACTGGTTCGATCCCTAGTCGGGGAAGATATCCCATGTGCCGCAGAGTGGCTTGACCCATGTGTCCAATTAGGAGCCCACGCTCTGGAGTGCATGCGCCCGTAGCTGGTGCTCTGCAATGAGAGAGGCCACTGCAATGGGAGGCGCACACCAAAGAATAAACATGGATGAAAATAATAAATAACTAAGAAAGAGCTCGTGGCATGAAGTTAAAAAGAAAAAAACAACAACAACTGATACTGTGTAGGCTGGTCTTGCTTCGTTGATGGTGGAGGAGGTGAGATTAATTTTTCCGGTGGGAAAGGATATGTGGGAGGTAGGAAGCTGTAAAAGATGAGGGATGTTGATGGTCATCACACCTTGATGGGGAACAAAAGAATACTGAAGAGCCCAGTGATGATTTGAGTGTGAACAGCAAGGTCATGAACACTTTCTTATATAAAAGACAGAACTGGGCCTAGGTGCCTAAGTGCCACGCTAGTGTGTTCTTCTCTGTCTTTTCAATGTGACTCTGGATAAGGATGGTGCAGATACCATTTCTGGACTGATTCTTCTCCTGTGTGTAGCCCTGACTGACCTTCTGTATCAGGATGATGTTCAGCTGCAGGAAATAGCAAATCCAGTTAATGGAGGCTTAGGAAAATAAAGCACTGGGGACTTCACTGGGAGTCCAGTGATTGAGAATTCACCTTCCAATGCAGGGGACATGGGTTTGATTCCTGCTAGGGGAACTAAGATTTTCTGTGCAGTGGGGCAACTAAGCCAAGGCACTGCGGCCACTGAGCCCTCAACTAGAGAGCCCACATGCCACAGACCACAGAGCCCACATGCTCTGGAGCCTGCACACTGCAGCTAGAGAGAAGCCTGTGGGCTGCAACGGAAGATCTTGGGTGCTGTACCTAAGACCCAACACAGATAGAGAAGTTAATTCATTAAAAAAATAAAATGCATTGTCTCTCACATGAGAAAATTCTCGAAGCAGGTTTCCAGGGTCGAGGTCTTCGTTGGGGAAACCTCTGAACACACACTTTCCCTCCACTTTTCCCACCCTGCTCCCAGTCCTGATTTCTGATCCTTTTGAATTTCCATTCAAATTTGCCATCCCTTTAGTATGGAGACCTTTTCACTTTTTTCCATCCAAATCCACTCCCAAACACATATGATGATACTAAACAAAATAGAGCCTCCTCTGTGGGTAAGACCCTTCACCCTGGAAAGCACATTGGGAGACAGGCTTTGTTATTTGAGCATGTCTCTGGTGACTCAGATGATAAAGTATCTGCCTGCCATGCAGCAGATCTGGGACAGATTCCTGGGTCAGGATGATTCCCTGGAGAAGGGAATGGCTACCCTCTCCAGTATCCTTGCCTGGAGAATTCCATGCACGGAGGAGCCTGGTGGACTACAGTCCATGGGGTCACAAAGAGTCAGACACAACTGAGTGACTAACACTTTCACTTTTGGGTGGGAAGGGCATAGTGTAATCTCATCTCAAAACATCACTGTGTTTTATCTTGTTGTTCAGTCACTCAGTTGTGTCTGACTCTTTGTGACCCATGAACTGTAGCACGCCAGGCTTCCCTATTTTTCACCATTTTCTGGAGCTTGCTCAAACTCATGTCCATTGAACTGCTGATGTCATCCCACCATCTTATCCTTTGTTGTCCCCTTCTCCTGCCTGCAATCTTTTCCAATCTTCTCATCAGGTGGCCAAAGTATTGGAGCTTCAGCTTCAGCATCAGTTCTTCCAATGAATAGTCAGGGTTGATTTCCTTTAGGATTGACTGGTTTGATCTCCTTGCAGTTCAAATGACTCTCAAGAGTCTTCTCCAATACCACGGTTCAAAAGCATTAGTTCTTCAGGGCTCAGCCTTCTTTATGGTCCAACTCTCACATCCATGATGACTGCTGGAAAAACCATAGCTTTGACTTATGTATCTAAATAAATGCAGGGTTTTTTTCCTAAATACATATTTCCTATGTAAATATTAGAAACTAATGATGAATTTCCTAACCAGCTATTGAGACTTTAACAAGTAGAACTCCCCACATGTCAGACACTGGTCACAAATATTAACCAATTTAATTTATCAAAGCATCCTATTTGTAGGTGACTGAGGCCCAGAGAGATTAAGTAAGCTGCCCAAGGTCACCCAGCTAGCAAAGACTTTCTTGGTCATCCAGCGGTAAAGAATCAGCCTGCCGATGCAGGGGACGTGGTTCCATCCCTGGTCCAGGAAGATGCCATGTGCCATGGAGCAACTAAGCCCGTGTGTCACAACTACTGAGTCTGTGCTCTAGAGCCTGTGCTCCGTGACCAGAAAAGCCACCGCAGTGAGAAGCCCAAGCCCCGCAAGGAAGAGTACCCCCTGCTCGCCACAACTAGAGAAAGCTTTTACACAGCAATACAGATCCAGCCCAGCCAAAATATATAAATAAAATTCAAAAAAAAAAAAAAAGAAAAGAATTTGGGCCCCTTAGTGAAACAGCCCTGGAGGACAGTGATGCAACCATGGGGAAGGCTCTGGTTTTGAAGTCAGCCACCCTTGAGTGAGAATCTTCCCTGCCCAGTTTACTAGTCATAAAAACCTGTGTTTTATCTTGTTGTTCAGTCACTCAGTTGTGTCTGACTCTTTGTGACCCATGAACTGTAGCACGCCAGGCTTCCTATTTTCACCATTTTCTGGAGCTTGCTCAAACTCATGTCCATTGAACTGCTGATGTCATCCCACCATCTTATCCTTTGTTGTCCCCTTCTCCTGCCTGCAATCTTTTCCAATCTTCTCATCAGGTGGCCAAAGTATTGGAGCTTCAGCTTCAGCATCAGTTCTTCCAATGAATAGTCAGGGTTGATTTCCTTTAGGATTGACTGGTTTGATCTCCTTGCAGTTCAAATGACTCTCAAGAGTCTTCTCCAATACCACGGTTCAAAAGCATTAGTTCTTCAGGGCTCAGCCTTCTTTATGGTCCAACTCTCACATCCATGATGACTGCTGGAAAAACCATAGCTTTGACTTATGTATCTAAATAAATGCAGGGTTTTTTTCCTAAATACATATTTCCTATGTAAATATTAGAAACTAATGATGAATTTCCTAACCAGCTATTGAGACTTTAACAAGTAGAACTCCCCACATGTCAGACACTGGTCACAAATATTAACCAATTTAATTTATCAAAGCATCCTATTTGTAGGTGACTGAGGCCCAGAGAGATTAAGTAAGCTGCCCAAGGTCACCCAACTAGCAAAGACTTTCTTGGTCATCCAGCGGTAAAGAATCAGCCTGCCGATGCAGGGGACGTGGTTCCATCCCTGGTCCAGGAAGATGCCATGTGCCATGGAGCAACTAAGCCCGTGTGTCACAACTACTGAGTCTGTGCTCTAGAGCCTGTGCTCCGTGACCAGAAAAGCCACCGCAGTGAGAAGCCCAAGCCCCGCAAGGAAGAGTACCCCCTGCTCGCCACAACTAGAGAAAGCTTTTACACAGCAATACAGATCCAGCCCAGCCAAAATATATAAATAAAATTCAAAAAAAAAAAAAAAGAAAAGAATTTGGGCCCCTTAGTGAAACAGCCCTGGAGGACAGTGATGCAACCATGGGGAAGGCTCTGGTTTTGAAGTCAGCCACCCTTGAGTGAGAATC
The DNA here is from genome assembly GCA_022376925.1 of Tragulus kanchil. Taxonomy (NCBI): domain Eukaryota; kingdom Metazoa; phylum Chordata; class Mammalia; order Artiodactyla; family Tragulidae; genus Tragulus; species Tragulus kanchil. Next base: position 109,277,977 of record JAIOJX010000002.1, on the reverse strand, counting down.
TTCCCTGCCCAGTTTACTAGTCATGAGATTTTGGGCGAGTTATGGAAGTTGTCTAGGACTCAGTTTTTATATTTGTAAAATGGGACTAGTAATACTCCGCCCACTGAGTACTTGGAAGGCTGCTGAGAACATGCAAATCAAGTGTCCGGCACAGAAGGGCCTCCCTGAACACCGGCTCCTGGGATGCTCTCTCCCCTGCAGCACTGTCTATTGCTTTCACGTTCATTGGACTGTAAGCTCCTGAGAGTGGAAGCCTGTTGTAATTAATCCCATGTTCCTTTAGAGCCACAGCAGCCTGTCAGGTCCAGAGCTGTCTGGGAAACCAGGAAATGCTTCTCTAACTCTAGGCTGCCTTACAATGGAGGGAAGATGCCACAGGCTGTGGGGCAGCTCATCTCAGAACGACTGAGCCCGTGAGCTCCGGAAACCACGCGTCGCGACTAGAGAGGCTACCAGTTCACTCATGACTAAGAACCCAAGTCCTGAGGCACATGCACTCAGAACCAGACCTCTCACTTTTTTTGTTTGTTTGTTTTAGACCACTCACTGTCGATGTCAGTTCCTCTGTTTGCCTCTTTCCTTAGGGATGGGCTCTTGGAAGTAAGTGGCTGAGTCAAGGCCGTCCAACACATCACAGCACTTGAGAGAAACTGAGAAATTGCCTCCCTCAAATCTTTACGGATGAGCCACCCAATACCAGTATCTGGTAGGGGTGGGGGGTGTCCCTATTACATATTTCCAACACCAAAGCTTTCCCATCTCTTACCTTTTTGCTTGTGTGAATGATGCAACACTGTATTTTGCTGATGTTTGTTGCTCTGTGGAAGTCTGGGCATCCTCTGACCAGAAAAGCCACCGCAGTGAGAAGCCCAAGCCCCGCAAGGAAGAGTACCCCCTGCTCGCCACAACTAGAGAAAGCTTTTACACAGCAATACAGATCCAGCCCAGCCAAAATATATAAATAAAATTCAAAAAAAAAAAAAAAGAAAAGAATTTGGGCCCCTTAGTGAAACAGCCCTGGAGGACAGTGATGCAACCATGGGGAAGGCTCTGGTTTTGAAGTCAGCCACCCTTGAGTGAGAATCTTCCCTGCCCAGTTTACTAGTCATGAGATTTTGGGTGAGTTATGGAAGTTGTCTAGGACTCAGTTTTTATATTTGTAAAATGGGACTAGTAATACTCCGCCCACTGAGTACTTGGAAGGCTGCTGAGAACATGCAAATCAAGTGTCCGGCACAGAAGGGCCTCCCTGAACACCGGCTCCTGGGATGCTCTCTCCCCTGCAGCACTGTCTATTGCTTTCACGTTCATTGGACTGTAAGCTCCTGAGAGTGGAAGCCTGTTGTAATTAATCCCATGTTCCTTTAGAGCCACAGCAGCCTGTCAGGTCCAGAGCTGTCTGGGAAACCAGGAAATGCTTCTCTAACTCTAGGCTGCCTTACAATGGAGGGAAGATGCCACAGGCTGTGGGGCAGCTCATCTCAGAACGACTGAGCCCGTGAGCTCCGGAAACCACGCGTCGCGACTAGAGAGGCTACCAGTTCACTCATGACTAAGAACCCAAGTCCTGAGGCACATGCACTCAGAACCAGACCTCTCACTTTTTTTGTTTGTTTGTTTTAGACCACTCACTGTCGATGTCAGTTCCTCTGTTTGCCTCTTTCCTTAGGGATGGGCTCTTGGAAGTAAGTGGCTGAGTCAAGGCCGTCCAACACATCACAGCACTTGAGAGAAACTGAGAAATTGCCTCCCTCAAATCTTTACGGATGAGCCACCCAATACCAGTATCTGGTAGGGGTGGGGGGTGTCCCTATTACATATTTCCAACACCAAAGCTTTCCCATCTCTTACCTTTTTGCTTGTGTGAATGATGCAACACTGTATTTTGCTGATGGTTTGGTTGCTCTGTGGAGTCTGGGCATCCTGTGGTTACTCTAAGGCATTTCTGTGGTTTTCTCTAAAATACTTTTGAGCAATGAGGAAACGTGAAGCTTGCAGGCCCACATTGGGACATCATTTTCAGGTTTCAAATCCCTGTGCTCCCAGTGCCAACCACAGAGTGTAGGATAAGGCTGATGTTCATTTGTGTCTGTTGAAGGGTTTGAATTGGACGTTCATTTGTGTCTGTTTGTTGAGGGTCTAACGAAGCTCTTCCCTGGGGCTGAAAACTTTCCAGCTCTAGAAGTCATACAAAATAAATTGCTAAGGGTGAGTGGAATAAATATTTGAACATTTCAGAGCCAGCGTGGCTTTGAAGGTGGAGCAGAGTGTCTTGCTGAGGGGCAGGTATCTAGATGGACAGACCCCAGGTCATGGAGCCCTTTGTGGGCTGGACCTGCCGTGCTGCTTGGCAAGTCTGCCCCTCAGAAATGATTCTCTATAGAGTGAATAGTCCATGGGTACTGGGGGACATCCTGCCTTGCAGGGTGTGTGTTCGAGGCGCCCTGCTGTGTGGGTCAGTGGCTTCTCTGCTGCAAGGAATCCAGAGGGAACGACAGAAAACTACCCTCACTGCCAGCTAGTCTGCACCAACCATGCCCTCCATGACAGCCAGGCCGCCATAACCGTACCCCGGAGTCCCTCAGCCTGGCCCTGGAGACCAGCCCTGGTCTGGCCCCTGCCTTCCCTCCCGGCCCCACTGTTGTTTCCATTCCTGCAGTGTGAGAATGATCCACCCCACCTCACCCTTCCCTGGCTCTGAGCATGAGGTTTGGAGTTAGTTCTGCATTCAAGCAATGTTTCATTGTCACGTCCCAAGTGCTGAGCCTGTGCCACGCATGTCAGAACTCATGGGCCAGCAGCATGGTCCTCCCTGAGATCATGTTAGAGATGTACGATCTTGGGCCCTACTCCAGCCCTCCAGCCCAGGATGTGCATTGTAATAAGATCCCCCAGTAATTCGCGTTCACATTTGAATCTGAGAAGCACTGTCCTAATTTATAGACTTGTTCTAAAAGTCAGTGACATCAGGTGTTTACATGCCTGACAAAGAGCTTGGCTCATTATAGATGCTGAAATAATATGAGCCATTTCCTAGGTGTGTCTTCTACCTTTTAATGAAAGCTCTCTAAAGCCTGGAGTCATGTCTCATTTCTCTTAAGATCTCTAGGTATGTTTAGTATCTGCTTTTTTTTCTTATTGTATAGGATAGGTCTTTTTTTTTTAATTTTATTTTTAAGTGAAGGATAATAGCTTTCCAAAGTTTTGTCGTTTACTGCCAAACATCAGCATGAATCAGCCATAGGTAGACATACGTTCTCTCCCTCTTGAACTTCCCTCCCATCTCCCCTGCTTTTTAAAATACTTTTATTTTATAGCCTGTGGGATCTCAGTTTCCTGATCAGGGATTGAACTCATGACCCCTAGATTGGAAGTGTGAAGTCTTAACTGCTAGACCACAAGGGAAGTCCCTCAGTAAGTTTTTAAATGCTAAAGATGTATCATAGCTTAGTACAGCGACTTTTCAAACTGCAGGTTGTCACCCATTAGTGGGTGGGAGCGGGGAAAAAAATTTAGTGGGTTATACCTTTTCACCTTTCCAGGTGGCTCGGCAGTATATAATCTGCCTGCCACTGCAGGAGATGTGGGTCAGGACGAGCCCTTGGAGATGGAAGTAGCAACCAACTCTAGGATTCTTGCTTGGGAAATCTCTCGGATAGAGGAGCCTGGTGGGCCGCAGTCCACAGGGTCACAAAAGAGTCGGACACGACTGATGACTAGACAGCAATGAAGACAGATAAGGTGTAGGTGGGTGGACGGGATGGGAAGGATCTTTCTGAAAGCCCGAGGGTGGTAGTGTGAGTCTCAGAGGACTTCCTGGGTGGCATTTATGGCGAAGAACGTGCCTGCCCGTGCAGGAGATGTAAGAGACACTGGTTCCAGCCCTGGGTCAGGACGATCCTCTGGAAGAGGGCACGGCAACTCGCTCCACTGTTCTGACCTGGAGAATCCCATGGACAGAGGAGCCTGACAGGCTTCTGTCCCTGGGATCCCAAAGAGTCGGACATGACTGAAGCAACTGAGCAGGCCCACAGAGCTCGAGGCTGAAGCCTCCGCTGGCTCCCTGGAATTGATGGCAAATGTCCCAATGAGCAGGGCTATCCCTTTCTTTTGGGCTGGAATAAACCTGCCCAGCTGAGAGGAGGCTCTCTGTGCAGTGCTATTCTTATGTGGTAACTTTGTGAAAGGATCAATGCAAAAGCTTCTCCAAAAGGCTTTTAGTTCCCGAAAGCTCTCTAAAGCCTGGAGTCATGTCTCATTTCTCTTAAGATCTCTAGGTATGTTTAGTATCTGCTTTTTTTTCTTATTGTATAGGATAGGTCTTTTTTTTTTTAATTTTATTTTTAAGTGAAGGATAATAGCTTTCCAAAGTTTTGTCGTTTACTGCCAAACATCAGCATGAATCAGCCATAGGTAGACATACGTTCTCTCCCTCTTGAACTTCCCTCCCATCTCCCCTGCTTTTTAAAATACTTTTATTTTATAGCCTGTGGGATCTCAGTTTCCTGATCAGGGATTGAACTCATGACCCCTAGATTGGAAGTGTGAAGTCTTAACTGCTAGACCACAAGGGAAGTCCCTCAGTAAGTTTTTAAATGCTAAAGATGTATCATAGCTTAGTACAGCGACTTTTCAAACTGCAGGTTGTCACCCATTAGTGGGTGGGAGCGGGAAATAAATTTAGTGGGTTATACCTTTTCACCTTTCCAGGTGGCTCGGCAGTATATAATCTGCCTGCCACTGCAGGAGATGTGGGTCAGGACGAGCCCTTGGAGATGGAAGTAGCAACCAACTCTAGGATTCTTGCTTGGGAAATCTCTCGGATAGAGGAGCCTGGTGGGCCGCAGTCCACAGGGTCACAAAAGAGTCGGACACGACTGATGACTAGACAGCAATGAAGACAGATAAGGTGTAGGTGGGTGGACGGGATGGGAAGGATCTTTCTGAAAGCCCGAGGGTGGTAGTGTGAGTCTCAGAGGACTTCCTGGGTGGCATTTATGGCGAAGAACGTGCCTGCCCGTGCAGGAGATGTAAGAGACACTGGTTCCAGCCCTGGGTCAGGACGATCCTCTGGAAGAGGGCACGGCAACTCGCTCCACTGTTCTGACCTGGAGAATCCCATGGACAGAGGAGCCTGACAGGCTTCTGTCCCTGGGATCCCAAAGAGTCGGACACGACTGAAGCGACTGAGCAGGCCCACAGAGCTCGAGGCTGAAGCCTCCGCTGGCTCCCTGGAATTGATGGCAAATGTCCCAATGAGCAGGGCTATCCCTTTCTTTTGGGCTGGAATAAACCTGCCCAGCTGAGAGGAGGCTCTCTGGGCAGGGCTATTTTTATGTGGTGAGAAGTTTCTGTTGGGACCAGGGTAAAAATGGCCCTCCATCTGCCCAGCTGGATTACTGGCATCTGTGTGTAGGAGGCAGGGTCGGAAACCCAGCCTGGATGCCTAGCAACGAGTTCTTTTTTCTCTGTGCAAATCCTGTGGATTTGGGCTCCGGTTCTTTCAAGTCAGACACCATGCAAGGGAAAGGAGCTTTCCCATGAACAAACACGTACTAATCATGTACGTTTTAAATTGTGGCAAAATATATGTAACTCAATATTTAGCATATGAACTTCCTCCATGTCTTTTAATGGTTTGATGGCTCATTTATGATCCCCCGTGGTTAAGGGTGCACGTCAGTGGTATGAAGTCCACTGACAATGCCTTGCCACCGTCACCGCTATCCATTTCCGGACCTTTGTCACCATCCCGAACAGAAATCCTGCACCCATTCCACGTGAATTCCCCATCCCCCAACCCACGCCCAATATCTGGTACCTTCTAATCCACTTTCTGCCCTATATATTTGCCTATTCTAAGTACCTCATGTAAGTGGAATCATATAATATTTGTGCTTCTATGTCATGATTTCACTTAGCATAATGTTCTTTAAAAATTTTAAAGTCTAGGGCTTGCCTGGTAGCTCAGTGGTAAGCAGTTCGCCTGCCAATGCAGGAGACATGTGTTTGATCCCTGATCCAGGAATGAAGACAGATAAGGTGTAGGTGGGTGGACGGGATGGGAAGGATCTTTCTGAAAGCCCGAGGGTGGTAGTGTGAGTCTCAGAGGACTTCCTGGGTGGCATTTATGGCGAAGAACGTGCCTGCCCGTGCAGGAGATGTAAGAGACACTGGTTCCAGCCCTGGGTCAGGACGATCCTCTGGAAGAGGGCACGGCAACTCGCTCCACTGTTCTGACCTGGAGAATCCCATGGACAGAGGAGCCTGACAGGCTTCTGTCCCTGGGATCCCAAAGAGTCGGACATGACTGAAGCAACTGAGCAGGCCCACAGAGCTCGAGGCTGAAGCCTCCGCTGGCTCCCTGGAATTGATGGTAAATGTCCCAATGAGCAGGGCTATCCCTTTCTTTTGGGCTGGAATAAACCTGCCCAGCTGAGAGGAGGCTCTCTGGGCAGGGCTATTTTTATGTGGTGAGAAGTTTCTGTTGGGACCAGGGTAAAAATGGCCCTCCATCTGCCCAGCTGGATTACTGGCATCTGTGTGTAGGAGGCAGGGTCGGGAAACCCAGCCTGGATGCCTAGCAACGAGTTCTTTTTTCTCTGTGCAAATCCTGTGGATTTGGGCTCCGGTTCTTTCAAGTCAGACACCATGCAAGGGAAAGGAGCTTTCCCATGAACAAACACGTACTAATCATGTACGTTTTAAATTGTGGCAAAATATATGTAACTCAATATTTAGCATATGAACTTCCTCCATGTCTTTTAATGGTTTGATGGCTCATTTATGATCCCCCGTGGTTAAGGGTGCACGTCAGTGGTATGAAGTCCACTGACAATGCCTTGCCACCGTCACCGCTATCCATTTCCGGACCTTTGTCACCATCCCGAACAGAAATCCTGCACCCATTCCACGTGAATTCCCCATCCCCCAACCCACGCCCAATATCTGGTACCTTCTAATCCACTTTCTGCCCTATATATTTGCCTATTCTAAGTACCTCATGTAAGTGGAATCATATAATATTTGTGCTTCTATGTCATGATTTCACTTAGCATAATGTTCTTTAAAAATTTTAAAGTCTAGGGCTTACCTGGTAGCTCAGTGGTAAGCAGTTCGCCTGCCAATGCAGGAGACATGTGTTTGATCCCTGATCCAGGAAGAGCCCACATGTTGTGGAGCAACTAAGTCCGTGAGCCATAGCTATGGAGCCTGTGTGCCCTAGAGCCCGAGTTCCACAGGAGAAATCACTGCAACAAGAAGCCTGCTCCCCTCAACTAGAGAGTAGCCCCCACTCCCTGCAACTAGGGAAAAGCCTGTGGCAGCAGTGAAAACCCAGAAAAGCCAAAAATAAATAAATAAATAAATTAATTAAAAAAAATTTTTTTTAAAGTCTCGACTTGTTTTTTAGTAACGGTTGTTTTATTCTGCAACTGAAAATACCAATACAAGGAATTCCACTTCCTAGTCTAGCTCAGGAATAGTTATTGATGCTCCAGTTATCTATTCTCTAGGGTTGTGTTTTTTCAAAGAGGAAGTGGGAGCAGTATTAGGTACACAGCAAAACGAGGGGAATGTATAGAGGTTTCCCACAAACTTCCTGCCCCTACGCATGTGTAGCCTGACCCATGTGGGACATTTGTTACAAGAAATGAACCTGCATGGTCACATTATCACTCAACATCTGTAGTTTACATTAGAGTTCACTGTTGGTGGTATATGTTCTCTGGGTTTGGACATATGAATACTGACATGTACCCATTATTATGGTATCGTATAGAGCATTTTCATTACCCTAAAAATCCTCTGTGCTTTGCCTACTTATCTCCCACCTCCACCCCAGCAGCCACAAATCTTTCTACTGACTCCACAGTTTTGCCTTTTCCACAATGTCATGTAGATGGAATCCTACAGTGTGTAAATGTTTCAGATTGGCTTTGTTTCATTTCTTGCATTAAGTTCCCTCCATGCTTTTTAATGGTTTGACAGTTCCTTTATTTTTTCCCACTTGAAAAAATTTATTTTCAGTTGAAGGCTCATTGCTTTATATTGTGTTGGTTTCTATACCTATGACTGATTCATGGCTCATTTTTTTTGTAATTTTTTTGGCCTCTTTTCATTGATTTTTGTATCCACTTATTTTCATCCATCTTTATTCTTTGGCCTGTGTGTGGGCCTCCCACTGCAGTAGCCTCTCTAGTTGCAGAGCACTGGCTCTGGGTACATGAGCTCCAGAGGGCCAGCTCATCACTGGACACATCGTCCAACCGCTCTGTGGCACGTGGAATCTTCCCAGGCCAGGGATCAAACCAGTGCCCCTTGCACTGCAAGGCGGAGTCTTTACCCACTGGACCACCAGGGGAGCCCGGTTCATTTATTTATTTATTTATTTAGTTTTATTTATTTATTTTGTGGGATGGGGAGGAGGTGAGTTGAGGCGAGGGTGGGGTGGGTAGGGAGGGGGGTGGGCAGACCACTTCCACTGGTCTTTCGTTTGTCTAGTTTCATCCATCTTTGTTCTTTGGCCTGTGTGGGCCTCCCATTGCAGGGGCCTCTGCTGTCGCAGAGCACTGGCTCTGGGCGCATGCGCTCTAGAGCTCTGGTTCGGTAATTGGACACATTGGTCCAGCCGCTCTGCGGCACGTGGGGATCTTCCCAGGCCAGGGATTGAACCAGCGCCCCTTGCGCTGCAAGGCGGTGTCCTTACCCACTGGACCACCAGGGAAGCCCTCTGGTTCATTTATTTTTTAAAAAATTTTCTTCAATTTATTTTTGGTTGCACTGGGTCTCAGTTGCTGTGCATGGGCTTTCTCTAGTTGTGCGAGTGGGGGCACTCTCTAGTTGCAGTGCAGCTCTCGTGGTGTCCTCTCTTGTTGCAGAGCATGGGCTCTAGACATGCAGGCTTCAGTAGGTACAGCATGCAGGCTCTAGAACATGGGTTCAGTAGTTGTGGTGCATGGGTTTAGTAGCTCTACCACATGTGGGATCTTCCAAGACCCGGCACTGAAGCCCTGTCCCCTTTATTGGCAGGGAAATTCTCTACCACTGGACTACGAGGGAAGCCCTAGTGCCCAAATTCTAGTAACTCGTATGAGCAGCCTTGAGCAGTCACTGCCCATGGGGCAGACTGTCCCTATATTATATGTTTAACAGGCACCTCTAAATGGATTCCTGACTGAATTTATACTTCACTCAGAATGCAAAACCACCTGAAGAGAGAGCCAGCCTATGTGCTGAAGGGACACAGAAGGAATAGTCTATTTAGTCGATCAGCTCTTTATTTTTTCATATTTATTTATTTGGTTGTGATGCATCTTAGGGGTGTCATGCGAGATCTTTCAGTGCAGCACGTGGGCCCCTAGTTGTGTCTCACAAGTTCCAAAGCTTGTGGGCTCAGTAGTTTCAAGATTCATTGCTCCATGGCATGTGGCATCTTCTCAAACCAGGGATTGAACTCTTGTTCCCTGATTGTAAGGTGGATTCTGAACCATTGGACCATGAGGCAAGTCCCAACTCATTTATTTCATTTGATTTTTTTAAATTATTATTTTAAAAAATTTTGGCCTCTTTTATTGGTTTCTTATTTATTTATTTTCATTTATCTTTATTCTTTGGCTAATGGGCCTCCCATCGCAGTGGCCTCTCTTGCTGCAGAGCACCGGCTCAGGGTGCATGCGCTCCAGAGCGCTGGCTCGTAATTGGACACACCGGTCCAGCCATTCTGCAGCATGTGGGATCTTCCCAGGCCAGGGATCGAACTGGTGCCCCTTGCACTGCAAGGCGGACTCTTTACCCACTGGATCACCAGGGAAGCCCCCCCAGGCTCATTTATTTTTAGTGCTGAATAATATTCTATTGTCTGAATGGCCCAGTTGATTTTTCCATTCACCTATTTAAAGTCATTTTGGTTGCTCCAAATTTGGGCAATTATGAATAAAGCTGCTATAAACATCCATGTGCAGGTTTTTGTGTGGACATACGTTTTCAGCTCTGTTGGGTAAATACCAAGGAATGTGATTGCTGAATTATCCAGTACGAGTATATGTTTAGTTTTATAAGAAACTGCCAAGCCACTTTCCAGAGTGTCGCACTGTTTTGCATTCGCACCAGCAGTGAATGAGAGTTCCTATTGCTCCACATCCTCACCCGCAGTTTTCACTTGTATTTCCCTCGTGACACAGCATGGGGATCGAGCATAAAGTTTTCCAGGTTCCTCCATGTTGTGCATGTACTACTTTTCTCTTTGTAGCTGAAAACTCAGCAGCCTTGAGCAGTCACTGCCCATGGGGCAGACTGTCCCTATATTATATGTTTAACAGGCACCTCTAAATGGATTCCTGACTGAATTTATACTTCACTCAGAATGCAAAACCACCTGAAGAGAGAGCCAGCCTATGTGCTGAAGGGACACAGAAGGAATAGTCTATTTAGTCGATCAGCTCTTTATTTTTTCATATTTATTTATTTGGTTGTGATGCATCTTAGGGGTGTCATGCGAGATCTTTCAGTGCAGCACGTGGGCCCCTAGTTGTGTCTCACAAGTTCCAAAGCTTGTGGGCTCAGTAGTTTCAAGATTCATTGCTCCATGGCATGTGGCATCTTCTCAAACCAGGGATTGAACTCTTGTTCCCTGATTGTAAGGTGGATTCTGAACCATTGGACCATGAGGCAAGTCCCAACTCATTTATTTCATTTGATTTTTTTAAATTATTATTTTAAAAAATTTTGGCCTCTTTTATTGGTTTCTTATTTATTTATTTTCATTTATCTTTATTCTTTGGCTAATGGGCCTCCCATCGCAGTGGCCTCTCTTGCTGCAGAGCACCGGCTCAGGGTGCATGCGCTCCAGAGCGCTGGCTCGTAATTGGACACACCGGTCCAGCCATTCTGCAGCATGTGGGATCTTCCCAGGCCAGGGATCGAACTGGTGCCCCTTGCACTGCAAGGCGGACTCTTTACCCACTGGATCACCAGGGAAGCCCCCCCAGGCTCATTTATTTTTAGTGCTGAATAATATTCTATTGTCTGAATGGCCCAGTTGATTTTTCCATTCACCTATTTAAAGTCATTTTGGTTGCTCCAAATTTGGGCAATTATGAATAAAGCTGCTATAAACATCCATGTGCAGGTTTTTGTGTGGACATACGTTTTCAGCTCTGTTGGGTAAATACCAAGGAATGTGATTGCTGAATTATCCAGTACGAGTATATGTTTAGTTTTATAAGAAACTGCCAAGCCACTTTCCAGAGTGTCGCACTGTTTTGCATTCGCACCAGCAGTGAATGAGAGTTCCTATTGCTCCACATCCTCACCCGCAGTTTTCACTTGTATTTCCCTCGTGACACAGCATGGGGATCGAGCATAAAGTTTTCCAGGTTCCTCCATGTTGTGCATGTATCGCTACTTCTTTTCTCTTTGTAGCTGAATAAAATTCTCAATTATTTTTAGTAAAAGAAGTGAAAGAAGTAGAACTTGGGCTTTTCAACATGCTTCAACAATCACTTGGGGGAAAATATAAGTCACGTGTGTCTAGTTTTCAGGATGATGCTGTCACCTCCATCATACAAAGCTGTTTGGTGGCTCTAATATGCTTCTTGTTAAATTTGCTCTGCTGAGGGCTTCCCTGGTGGTCCAGAGGGTAAAGAGTTCGCTCTGCAGTTCAAAGGACATTGGTTCGATCCCTGGCCTGGGAAGATCCCACGTGCTGCAGAGCGACTGGACCGGTGTGTGCAATTACTCCAGTGCTCTGGAGAGCATGCACCCAGAGCCAGTGCTCTGCTATGAGAGAGGCCAATGCAATGGGAGACCCGCACAGGCCAAAGAATAAAGATGGACGAAACAAGAAAAACAACAATAAAAGAGGCCAAAATTAAAAAAAAAAAAAAAAAATTAGCTCTGCTGGGAAGAAGTGATTTGGTTTTTCCTGCTTTCACTGGGCCAGTAATTTGGACCTGACAAATTGTGGTGTATTTGTACTGTGTCAAGTTAACTACAATGGGATCACCTTTCTCAGAACTCCCTTTCCAACAGAGACCCTGGGTTGGCTGAGCCATGGAGATATTTCCAGCAGGAAGTGGGAGGTCTTCCCCCTAAGCTGGGGATTGGAGTCCACACAGCTGTCACTCATTTGCTGCATCCTGTTTCAGCTCTCCTCTTCCTGTTTCACGTATGTGTTCAATTGCCTGATGAAGAGTGCCAACCGCTCCAGCAGGAATCCCCAGACATGGAGGCCATTAGAGACTCACAGGTTCCCATCGGTCCTTGTCCTCCTCCCCTTCACATCCACGGTCCTTTCCTGCTTGCTCTCCCTGTGGATGTCAGGTTCCACTCTGAGACACACAAACAACAGCCTCCCATACCTGGACGGCATGCCCAGTTCTCAGATCCCTGTGTTAATTCCTTATGATATTCATCTTTGGTGGCTTTGCTTCTCTGTAGCCCTGACTGGTGTGCAGATTCCCAGGCCTCTGATTAGCTCATTTAATGTTTACACTCAAGTCCAGAGGTAGGCAGGATGTAGGCAGAGAAAGTGTTGTTATCCCCTTATGCCTGGAAAACAGAAACTTGAGCAACAGGCAAAATATACAAAACTAATCTGTGGTGGGAGCCGGTGAGAACAGGGCTTTCTCACTCCCAGCCCAGCCTCCTTCTGCTCTGCTCTGGGCCTTTCTCTGCTTTTACAGGCCAGCAGTCCCAACGATGAGGCTATGGAAACCCAGTCCATCCACTTCTTCCTGCCTTTCTATTTTGTGCTCTGCAATGGCCGGATGGGTTTTTGTATGGGAGAACAAGAGACAGCAAGATGATGAACAGCCCTGCTGGCCAGAGGAGGTGTGGCTTTGATAGGGACAGAGTAGAATAGTTAGGTAGTTGTGGAGTCCTAATAGGGAACCGTAGGTGGAAAGATAAAACCTAGAAAAAGTTGGGAGGCCAGTAAGTTAATGATAACTCAAGAATGCTGTTCCTTATTCAATAAAGCAGAAAGAGCTGAGGAAGGGGGAGCTTATGATGTATGCCGTGTCTGCATCTGCGTCTACTTGAGGAAGGTGGTCTTCTACCCTCCTTATATATATGTCGCTGCCCACCCTAAGAGGAGGAGCAGAGCTTTCTTGCCTGCTCGCTTGCTCCTCTTACAAGTGCCCTAACCTAATAAATCCTCTTCTTGCCTATCACTCTGCCTCTTGCTGAATTCCTTCTGTGTTGAGGCAAGAAGAACCTGAGCCTCAGTGGGTCCACACATTGGGTGAGTGCTGGATTAAGTCCCAGGGTTTGAGTCCCAGACAGGGATTTTGGCCGGGACTTTAGTCCTGACTATGTGGGTTCAAGTCCCAAGCAGGGTTTTGGCTGGGGTTAAGCCTTAGCCACGTGGGCTCAAGTCCCCAAACTGGGTTTGGGTGGGTTTAAGCTCCAGTTACATGGGTTCAAGTCCCAAGCAGGGTTCAATCAGGTCTGGGCCCTGGGTTTAAGTCTCAAATAGAGGTAAAACCCTTTCAGCCTGAAGGACCCTTGAAGGGCCTGACATGCCCCCTGACCCCATGTAGCCCTCTCCTTTGAGGAGGGTGGACATTTAACTGTTTTGGCTGATTCTTTGCTGACTTCCTTCTGTTTATCCAAGATGAACTGCTACTCTGGCCAATTAAAAAGGCACCCATTACTATCAACCAGAGTCACTGTTTACTGAAAGATGTTGTGATCAGGGTTCTTTCTCCAGATCAAGAGAACCCTAAGATATGTGTAAAATGAATGGATAAACCCGTGCGGGAGGTTCTTAGTGCTAAGGTATTGACGTATCTGATTGTGGAGACTGTGAAGTCCAAACCCTGCAGTTAAGGCCGGCAGACGGAGACCCAGGAAAAGGAGCTTTTCAGTTCAAGTCCAAAGGCAGCCTGTTCTCTCTTCTTCATAGATACCCCAAATCTTCACATCCCTTAGAACAGCCCTGCTGGCCAGGGAGGTGTGGCTTTGATAGGGACAGAGTAGAATAGTTAGGTAGTTGTGGAGTCCTAATAGGGAACCGTAGGTGGAAAGATAAAACCTAGAAAAAGTTGGGAGGCCAGTAAGTTAATGATAACTCAAGAATGCTGTTCCTTATTCAATAAAGCAGAAAGAGCTGAGGAAGGGGGAGCTTATGATGTATGCCGTGTCTGCATCTGCGTCTACTTGAGGAAGGTGGTCTTCTACCCTCCTTATATATATGTCGCTGCCCACCCTAAGAGGAGGAGCAGAGCTTTCTTGCCTGCTCGCTTGCTCCTCTTACAAGTGCCCTAACCTAATAAATCCTCTTCTTGCCTATCACTCTGCCTCTTGCTGAATTCCTTCTGTGTTGAGGCAAGAAGAACCTGAGCCTCAGTGGGTCCACACATTGGGTGAGTGCTGGATTAAGTCCCAGGGTTTGAGTCCCAGACAGGGATTTTGGCCGGGACTGAGTCTTGACTATGTGGGTTCAAGTCCCAAGCAGGGTTTTGGCTGGGGTTAAGCCTTAGCCACGTGGGCTCAAGTCCCCAAACTGGGTTTGGGTGGGTTTAAGCTCCAGTTACATGGGTTCAAGTCCCAAGCAGGGTTCAATCAGGTCTGGGCCCTGGGTTTAAGTCTCAAATAGAGGTAAAACCCTTTCAGCCTGAAGGACCCTTGAAGGGCCTGACATGCCCCCTGACCCCATGTAGCCCTCTCCTTTGAGGAGGGTGGACATTTAACTGTTTTGGCTGATTCTTTGCTGACTTCCTTCTGTTTATCCAAGATGAACTGCTACTCTGGCCAATTAAAAAGGCACCCATTACTATCAACCAGAGTCACTGTTTACTGAAAGATGTTGTGATCAGGGTTCTTTCTCCAGATCAAGAGAACCCTAAGATATGTGTAAAATGAATGGATAAACCCGTGCGGGAAGTTCTTAGTGCTAAGGTATTGACGTATCTGATTGTGGAGACTGTGAAGTCCAAACCCTGCAGTTAAGGCCGGCAGACGGGAGACCCAGGGAAAAGGAGCTGATGTTGCAGTTCAAGTCCAAAGGCAGCCTGTTCTCTCTTCTTCATAGATACCCCAAATCTTCACATCCCTTAGATCTCTCTATGCTAACAGGATGCAGGGGGAAAGTGAGCAAAGTGGAGAGGCCGAGGGCACCACACGGTGACTTTATCCTCCTGCCTCTCATCT
The DNA here is from genome assembly GCA_022376925.1 of Tragulus kanchil. Classification (NCBI taxonomy): domain Eukaryota; kingdom Metazoa; phylum Chordata; class Mammalia; order Artiodactyla; family Tragulidae; genus Tragulus; species Tragulus kanchil. Next base: position 109,262,824 of record JAIOJX010000002.1, on the reverse strand, counting down.
CAGAAAGGTATCAAGACTAGGGGCTGGTTGGGGGAGTGGAAGCAGGAAGCAGGAGAAATATCATGGGTTTGCATGCACATTCCAGTGGGATAAAATTCCAGTGTTGGGAGCAAATTGTGAGATCTGTGGGTAGACAGTGTCTCTGTGATATTTTGACGCATTTAAGCTTCTGACTCACCTACGATTGAAGAAAAAAAAAGAAAGAACACCTGGTTTAGAGCCGGGGGATTGGAGTGGGATGGCTAAGGTGTTTCCTTTTAGGGGTAAAGCATTCAAAAAGCGATCATGGTGATAGGTGCAGAAATCTGTGAATGAATTTTAAATGAATGAATGGTTTGATGCATTCTATGGACTGAATGTGTTTGTTGATGTCACTTAGTAGCTAAGTTGTGTCCAGCTCTTTTGTGACCCCATGGACTGTAGCCTGCCAGGCTTCTCTGTTCATGGGATTTCCCAGGCAAGAATACTGGAACAAGTTGCCAATTCTTTTTCCAGGGGATCTTCCCACCCAGGAATTGAACCCACATCTCCTGCATTGGCAGGCAGAGTCTTTACCACTGAGCCACCAGGGAAGCCCGAATGTTTGTGGGCCCTCATCAGATTCATATGTTAAAAATGAATCCACAAATATCTCAGTGTGACGATGGCATTTGGAAGCAGAGTCTTCAGGAGGTGATTAGGTCATGAGGATGAAGCCCTTTGAATGGGATTAGTGTCCTTATACAAGAGACCCCAGAGAGTTCCCTTGTCTCCACCACGCGAGGACACATCGAGAAAAGTCAGTCATCCAGCTAGGATGTAGGCTCTCACCAGACACTAAATCTGCCAGTGCCTTGATCTCCGTAGCCTCCAGAACTTCAAGAAATAAATTTGTTTCACCCAGCTAGGATGCAGCCTGTAAACAGTGCATCAATTATATCTAGACGGAGACCCAGGAAAAGGAGCTGATGTTGCAGTTCAAGTCCAAAGGCAGCCTGTTCTCTCTTCTTCATAGATACCCCAAATCTTCACATCCCTTAGATCTCTATGCTAACAGGATGCAGGGAAAGTGAGCAAAGTGGAGAGGCCGAGGGCACCACACGGTGACTTTATCCTCCTGCCTCTCATCTCAGAAAGGTATCAAGACTAGGGGCTGGTTGGGGGAGTGGAAGCAGGAAGCAGGAGAAATATCATGGGTTTGCATGCACATTCCAGTGGGATAAAATTCCAGTGTTGGGAGCAAATTGTGAGATCTGTGGGTAGACAGTGTCTCTGTGATATTTTGACGCATTTAAGCTTCTGACTCACCTACGATTGAAGAAAAAAAAAGAAAGAACACCTGGTTTAGAGCCGGGGGATTGGAGTGGGATGGCTAAGGTGTTTCCTTTTAGGGGTAAAGCATTCAAAAAGCGATCATGGTGATAGGTGCAGAAATCTGTGAATGAATTTTAAATGAATGAATGGTTTGATGCATTCTATGGACTGAATGTGTTTGTTGATGTCACTTAGTAGCTAAGTTGTGTCCAGCTCTTTTGTGACCCCATGGACTGTAGCCTGCCAGGCTTCTCTGTTCATGGGATTTCCCAGGCAAGAATACTGGAACAAGTTGCCAATTCTTTTTCCAGGGGATCTTCCCACCCAGGAATTGAACCCACATCTCCTGCATTGGCAGGCAGAGTCTTTACCACTGAGCCACCAGGGAAGCCCGAATGTTTGTGGGCCCTCATCAGATTCATATGTTAAAAATGAATCCACAAATATCTCAGTGTGACGATGGCATTTGGAAGCAGAGTCTTCAGGAGGTGATTAGGTCATGAGGATGAAGCCCTTTGAATGGGATTAGTGTCCTTATACAAGAGACCCCAGAGAGTTCCCTTGTCTCCACCACGCGAGGACACATCGAGAAAAGTCAGTCATCCAGCTAGGATGTAGGCTCTCACCAGACACTAAATCTGCCAGTGCCTTGATCTCCGTAGCCTCCAGAACTTCAAGAAATAAATGTCTTTGTTTCTAAGCCACCCAGACTATGTGTTCTGTTATAGCAGCCTGAATTAAGACAGTGCATCAATTATATCTCAATAAATCTTTCCAAAAAAAAGAAACCGGGCTTCCCTGGTGGTCCAGTGGGTAGGGACACCGCCTTGCAGTGCAAGGGGCGCCGGTCCCCTGGCCTGGGAAGATCCCACGTGCCGCGGAGCGGCTGGACCGATGTGTCCAATTACCGAGCCGGAGCTCTGGAGCGCATGCGCTCAGAGCCGGTGCTCTGCGACAACAGAGGCCACCGCGATGGGAAGCCCACACAGGCCAAAGAAACAAAAAAAGATGGATGAAAATGAACAAATGAAAGACCAATAGAAGTGGCCCGCCTGCTCCACTCCCTCCCCACCCCACCCCACCAAAATAAATAAATAAATAAATCTTTAAAAAAAAAAACTTAAAACGAAAAACCCACCTGGATTTGTTTCTGGCCCGCTCCAGCGGTGGTGACAGCACTGGTGTGGAGTGTGGGAAACTAAATGCATTTGGTCTGTGGCAGAGAGTGTAGCGGGGAGGGTGGACTGCAGTCTGTGGGAGAGCAGCTACAAAGTCCTGAACAGTCCCTATAAGATCAACATCCCTAACTAAGAATAATCAGAATGCCATCCAGTGCTCAACGCCCCTGGAGAGAAATGGCAACCATTCCAGTATTCTTGCCTGGAGAATCCCATGGATAGAGGAGCCTGGTGGGCTACAGTCCATGAGGTTGCAAAGAGTTAGACACAACTGAGTGACGATGGCATTTGGAAACAGAGTCTTCAGGACCTGATTAGGTCATGAGGATGAAGCCCTTTGAATGGGATTAGTGTCCTTATACAAGAGACCCCAGAGAGTTCCCTTGTCTCCACCACGCGAGGACACATCGAGAAAAGTCAGTCATCCAGCTAGGATGTAGGCTCTCACCAGACACTAAATCTGCCAGTGCCTTGATCTCCGTAGCCTCCAGAACTTCAAGAAATAAATGTCTTTGTTTCTAAGCCACCCAGACTATGTGTTCTGTTATAGCAGCCTGAATTAAGACAGTGCATCAATTATATCTCAATAAATCTTTCCAAAAAAAAGAAACCGGGCTTCCCTGGTGGTCCAGTGGGTAGGGACACCGCCTTGCAGTGCAAGGGGCGCCGGTCCCCTGGCCTGGGAAGATCCCACGTGCCGCGGAGCGGCTGGACCGATGTGTCCAATTACCGAGCCGGAGCTCTGGAGCGCATGCGCTCAGAGCCGGTGCTCTGCGACAACAGAGGCCACCGCGATGGGAAGCCCACACAGGCCAAAGAAACAAAAAAAGATGGATGAAAATGAACAAATGAAAGACCAATAGAAGTGGCCCGCCTGCTCCTCTCCCTCCCCACCCCACCCCACCAAAATAAATAAATAAATAAATCTTTAAAAAAAAAAAAACTTAAAAAAAAACAAAAAACCCACCTGGATTTGTTTCTGGCCCGCTCCAGCGGTGGTGACAGCACTGGTGTGGAGTGTGGGAAACTAAATGCATTTGGTCTGTGGCAGAGAGTGTAGCGGGGAGGGTGGACTGCAGTCTGTGGGAGAGCAGCTACAAAGTCCTGAACAGTCCCTATAAGATCAACATCCCTAACTAAGAATAATCAGAATGCCATCCAGTGCTCAACACCCCTGGAGAGGGAAATGGCAACCTACTCCAGTATTCTTGCCTGGAGAATCCCATGGATAGAGGAGCCTGGTGGGCTACAGTCCATGAGGTTGCAAAGAGTTAGACACAACTGAGTGACTAGACAAATCCCCAACATACTCTAAAGCCATCTTGGCTACCACTTCGGATTTTGCCCTTCTCTGTCTCCTCCCTCCCCTCACCTCTCGGCTCCCCATTCTTCTAGGCTGACATATATCAACCTTCACAGTAGTTTGGCACGCCAACATTTGCCCTAGTTTGTCCTGTTTCCAGCAGGTTCGATTGTCTTCTGTCGGTTCAGAAAGAGAAGTCGCCTCATTTCATGAAAGACTTTCAGATCTTCAGTTCTGAAAACTTTTGAGAAGGAAGCAACCGTCTAGGCCATGTGTGGTAGATCATTATAGACCACTGAATTTGTATTATTTAATGACCTTTGTTAAGTAGTAAAATCAAATACCCAAAAGTCTGAAATAAAGGAAAAAATGACTGCCTAACCTTTCAGAATCAAGTGAAAACAGTCTGATTAAAGGTGATATGTTGCTCTAGGAGGCTTCCCAGGTGGCTCAATCCAGCTAATTCAGTTTGTAGAGCATGAGACTCTTAATCTAAGGTCATGGATTTGAGCCCCACGTTGGGTGCATGCTTTAGGGCTTCACAGGTGGCTCAGTGGGAAAGAGCCTGCCTGCCAAATGCAGGAGAGCAGGAAATCCAGGTTCGATCCCTGGGTCTGGAAGATCCCCTGGAGAAGGAAATGGCAACCCACTCCAGTATTCTTACCTGGGAAATCCCATGGACAGAGGAGCCTGGCAGGCTACAATCCATGGGGTTGTAGAGAATTAGACACAACTTAGTGACTAGACAAATCCCCAACATACTCTAAAGCCATCTTGGCTACCACTTCGGATTTTGCCCTTCTCTGTCTCCTCCCTCCCCTCACCTCTCGGCTCCCCATTCTTCTAGGCTGACATATATCAACCTTCACAGTAGTTTGGCACGCCAACATTTGCCCTAGTTTGTCCTGTTTCCAGCAGGTTCGATTGTCTTCTGTCGGTTCAGAAAGAGAAGTCGCCTCATTTCATGAAAGACTTTCAGATCTTCAGTTCTGAAAACTTTTGAGAAGGAAGCAACCGTCTAGGCCATGTGTGGTAGATCATTATAGACCACTGAATTTGTATTATTTAATGACCTTTGTTAAGTAGTAAAATCAAATACCCAAAAGTCTGAAATAAAGGAAAAAATGACTGCCTAACCTTTCAGAATCAAGTGAAAACAGTCTGATTAAAGGTGATATGTTGCTCTAGGAGGCTTCCCAGGTGGCTCAATCCAGCTAATTCAGTTTGTAGAGCATGAGACTCTTAATCTAAGGTCATGGATTTGAGCCCCACGTTGGGTGCATGCTTTAGGGCTTCACAGGTGGCTCAGTGGGAAAGAGCCTGCCTGCCAAATGCAGGAGACGCAGGAAATCCAGGTTCGATCCCTGGGTTGGGAAGATTTCCTGGAGTAGGAAATGGCAACCCACTCCAGTATTCTTACCTGGGATATCCCATGGACAGAGGAGCCTGGCAGGCTACAATCCATGGGGTTGTAGAGAATTGAACGTGATTGAGCACACACATGTACAACTCTCCAAGGGATGTAGCTTTGTTTGACTTTGTTATTGATTAGGTTCAGATTTGATAAAGTTAGATGTTAACTTGTAGTAAATTGACTGAGGTGAAATAATTTTTGTTCTGTGGAGGTGCAAAAGGTTTTTATCCTGCAGAGAAGATAATCCCCAAGCATTGACATGTTATTATTCTGTCAATTCTGTCAAATTTTCCTGTAAAGGCTCAGATGACAAACACCCTGGGCTTTGTGGGCTATGTGGTCGCTGTTGCAGCTACTGAGCTCTGTCATGAACAAGCTTGCCTGAGTCCCAATAAAACTTTATTCACAGACCTTGAAATTTAAATTTCATGTCATTTTCACATGTGATGAAGTATTGTTCTTTCTTTTTCCAGCTGTCTGAAAATGTGAAAAATGTTCTTAGCTTGTGGGCATACAAAAACAGGTGGTTGGTTTGATTTGATCAGCAGTTATAGTTTGCTGATCCTCGGCCTAAAGATGTTTTTGCCTTACAGGTCATTAACTAGTATCATATTTAACTTGGAAGTTGATTCCAGCATTCTCTTTTTGCACTAAATGTATATGTGGATGTGGACATATATATGGTGGGGTGTATGGGTGTGTGTTAGTGTCTTTTCTCCTCTTGGAGCCCGTTTGCCATTCTGCGGATCCCTTCGTTAATGAGTTAAATATATGTTTGACAGGTGCTCACTATACATTTCTAGTTCACTTGGAATGTGGAGTAGTTCAGGCATCCCTTTTGTTGCCTTGGCTCCCATTCTCTCGACCAAGTGTTTTATCAAGATGGTGTCCTCAAAACAGGTGCTCACTATACATTTCTAGTTCACTTGGAATGTGGATGGATTTGAGCCCCACGTTGGGTGCATGCTTGAGGGATCCACAGGTGGCTCAGTGGGAGAGAGCCTGCCTGACAAATGCAGGAGAAGCAGGAAATCCAGGTTCGATAACTGGGTTGGGAAGATTTCCTGGAGTAGGAAATGGCAACCCACTCCAGTATTCTTACCTGGGATATCCCATGGACAGAGGAGCCTGGCAGGCTACAATCCATGGGGTTGTAGAGAATTGAACGTGATTGAGCACACACATGTACAACTCTCCAAGGGATGTAGCTTTGTTTGACTTTGTTATTGATTAGGTTCAGATTTGATAAAGTTAGATGTTAACTTGTAGTAAATTGACTGAGGTGAAATAATTTTTGTTCTGTGGAGGTGCAAAAGGTTTTTATCCTGCAGAGAAGATAATCCCCAAGCATTGACATGTTATTATTCTGTCAAGTTCTGTCAAATTTTCCTGTAAAGGCTCAGATGACAAACACCCTGGGCTTTGTGGGCTATGTGGTCGCTGTTGCAGCTACTGAGCTCTGTCATGAACAAGCTTGCCTGAGTCCCAATAAAACTTTATTCACAGACCTTGAAATTTAAATTTCATGTCATTTTCACATGTGATGAAGTATTGTTCTTTCTTTTTCCAGCTGTCTGAAAATGTGAAAAATGTTCTTAGCTTGTGGGCATACAAAAACAGGTGGTTGGTTTGATTTGATCAGCAGTTATAGTTTGCTGATCCTCGGCCTAAAGATGTTTTTGCCTTACAGGTCATTAACTAGTATCATATTTAACTTGGAAGTTGATTCCAGCATTCTCTTTTTGCACTAAATGTATATGTGGATGTGGACATATATATGGTGGGGTGTATGGGTGTGTGTTAGTGTCTTTTCTCCTCTTGGAGCCCGTTTGCCATTCTGCGGATCCCTTCGTTAATGAGTTAAATATATGTTTGACAGGTGCTCACTATACATTTCTAGTTCACTTGGAATGTGGAGTAGTTCAGGCATCCCTTTTGTTGCCTTGGCTCCCATTCTCTCGACCAAGTGTTTTATCAAGATGGTGTCCTAAATAAAGACAGGTCTGTTCCTAAGAGAAATTCTCATGCCTACGATTTTCCCCACTCTATCATTATGAAGCTCTCTTTGCAACAGCATCCTCCCTCACGAGGCCAGTGGCTGGGGCTGGCAATGGGCAGGCCTGCATGGATGAAAGGTAATGAGTTAAAGTAATCAGTTAATAAGCTGGTGGTGCTGATGCACAGTGGGGATTGGGGACCAGCAGACGTCAAGCTGCCAGGGCCCACGTGGGGGAGAGTCGGGCACCTGGAGCCTCCGAGGGCTCCTGCCGGGCTTCTCGCCATCTCCCTCCTCCATCCATGCTTTCAGTGCAGCTGGAGACTCGCCCCTGCGGATATACGGTATCATTAGTATGGACCAGTGCTCCCTGGAAGGCTTGGCTCTGACAGGGGACTGTCACTGTTGGAGTCTTTCTATTGTAAGAGGAATAGCAATGACTCCAGAGGGTGTGGGGAAAAATACAGGTTCCTGTAGAGAGGAAGGTCACTGAGTGCCTGGTTGTTGTTTGGTCCTGCGGGGGCAGGTGCTAATTAAATCGTCTCTGGATGGTGGGAGGTGGGCATTTCCCCAGGAGGAGGAGGTGGTAAAAAGGCACCCGTCCCCCTAGTTCAAGATGACCAGGAGCACCATGAAAAAATGTTCATCCTCAGGGACTGTCAAAGAACTATGGGTTGAAACCAGTAACAGCGAGGAATGGCATTATCTTTTTCATCTTTCCTCTGATTAGGCTGGAAATTGATTTTACCCTCTTGAAAGCATTTTGGCAATAAGTATATTAAATATATCAGTGTTTGTCCCCATCACTGCAGGCAAGTCCAATCTAGTCATAAAAATTTCGGAGAGAATAGACAAATTCATTATATTTTAAGTGTAGCTACATATTTGTAACTATGTAAGCGACAGATGAATATATGATCATTGTTAAAAAGAAAACATTATGGATAAAACTAAAATTCTCCCTTGAGACCACCACTCCCATCTCTGAGGTCCTCAGTTTTGTCAGTTTTCTGTAGCTTTCCAGACTTTTAATTATGTATTTGCTGCTATATGTGTCAACAGAAATAGGAAGTATAATTCTGTCTGAGAGAATCTGGATATATAAATGATACAATATGCTTTTTCTTGCAACTTAATTTTATCACTTAATAATACGCCTTGGATATGTTTCGTGTCTGTACCTAAAGGTTGCACATTCCACTGAACACATATCATAGCTTTTTTTTTTTTTTTTGGCCACTTCTCCTATTCTTTCATTTATTTCCATCTTTGTTCTTTTGGCCTGTGTTGGATTGCAGTGACTTCTCTCTGCAGAGCACCGGCTCTGGGAGCACATGCTCCAGAGCTCCCACTTGGTAGCTGGACACATCAGTCCAGCTGCTCCATGGCACGTGGGATCCTCCCAGGCCAGGGGTCAAACTAGCACCCCTTGCACTGCAAGGCGGTGTCCCTACCCACTGGACCACCAGGAAAGCCACATAGCTTATTTTTTAACATATTTACTTATTAATACTTGATGATTTCTTTACCATTTTGGCTTGATTTCTGTCATGCATCAACATGAGGTAACCCTCACAGCTTATTTAACTGATGATTTATTTTATTTAGGGGGTGATGCTCAGTCATGTTTATCCACCACCTCCCTGTGCTGTTGGTAACAGAATTCATCGCACATTCCCTAGAGAGGCAGAGTAACAGCCGGGACCCTCTGTCCTCACTCTGTCCCTTCCCTTCCCTCTTGGAAATACGTATCGAAATACAAGCAAAGAGTGACTGTTGCTGCTATTAGGGTAAATCTGAACTCAGCCTTAAAAAGGAAAAGTAAATCATGCACAGACCTTCCAGTTTCATTACTATGATGGTTAAGTATCTTGGAACATAGCTCATGGCTGGTCTCTATATGCTTCCTTCACCCCATCCAATAGGAGAAAAAGAAAAACCTCCCCTCCCACTATGAAACGGAATGCTTCCTTACATACTAGGCTTTTTGACCATTCTGATTTGGGACTTCAAGCTCCCTCTGTGTAGAAAAAAAGTTTCCCAAGCGGCCCATCCCAGCTTATGGAGGTCTATGAGGGTGAGTCTTAGGAAAGTGAGAGCGAGGAGGTCATTCCGTTCTTGGGGCCTGCAAACTAAGGGAGAGGAGGTGTACCCAATGCTGAGAACAGGGAGTGACCAATGCGGAGGACCCTGCTGCCCCCGTAGATGTCCCTCCTTGAAATGTGGAGCCGAGTCCATGTCATCTGTGGTTGAGGTTCAGGGCGGAGAGAGCCAGACTGAGCAGGACCCACCTGGGCTAAGTGCTCAAAGTCTTGCTCATGGTGGTGAGTGCCTGCAGAGGGCTTGTCGAGGCGAGCAGGCAGAAGGCGGACAGCCTAGGATCCCTGAGTTATAGAAGTGACATCAACAAGTGCCAAGAGGACCAAGATGCCAGGGCTTCTTACCTGGTTGGCAAGGTTTCTTTCTCTGAAGAGGTAATGAACTTCGATGAACTTGCCTTTGAGATCGGGAGAATTACAGAAGGAAGGAGCTGTGGCAACAAAGACTCTCAAGTGCTCCAGACACGGAGGGCAAAATCACCCAGTCTGAGTGCCACGTGTTCTCTCCTTGTTCTAACTGATGGAAACGGGGCACCCCGACTACTGTAATAATGAGAGTGAACGCTTTTTGAGTGTCTACCATGTGTAACTACTTCTCACAGAGTCTCTCTCTCCACCCTCACGGCCTTACAGGGCCAACAGCATCCCCAGCCTGGGGTGTGGGGAGGTGGAGGAGCCTGGCCAAGGCTACACCTCGCAAGTGGTGCCGCTGGGATCTGGGGCTCGCATCTGACTCTAAGCTCAGCCTTCTCACTCTTCACAGCAGGCAGAGCCCTCGTGGTGAAGCTGTTGAAAGAAATACATGAGCTTCCATGGTTGAGGACCCTGACACTCAGGAGATGTTAGGAGGAAGCGCTGTGGGACTCAGGCTGGGTTGGAAAGTCCATGAATGTTCTGTTGCCATAGCGTATTTGTGGTGACTGGGAGGGAAGATACGGCTGCCTCAAGAAAACCACCAGCTGGTTGGAGCCTCCTTAAAAAGAGGGACGCTGGGCTGTTGGCTCTGATTTTAAAATTATTATTATTATTATCTTTCAGATTGGGCAAACCACTTAACTCTGCCCCATGTGTTTATTTTGACAGCTGATACATCTCCTGACTTTATTTTGCAGCTTGACAGATAAACGACTGTAGATGGAGAACAGGAGAAAACCCTCCCTCCAACGACTCCTGATGGGGCTGAGATGCCGGTCCTCCCCTGCTCTGAGAAGACTGCCCTGAGGTTGCAAGCAGTCTTCTTTGTTTTCTACACTCCCCACAGTGTGAGATTTAGAGCTGGCTCCTGATTGCCTTCTTATAATAGAGACATTTTGTTTTGTTTTTAATATGGCTTTCAACATTGTTGTTGTGTTAGTTGCTCAGTAGTATCTGGCTCTTTGCGACCCATGGACGGCAGCTCCCCAGGCTCCTCTGTCCATGGAGTTGTCCAGGCAAGAAGACTAGAACAGGGAGCCATTCCCTTCTCCAGGTAATCTTCCTGACCCGGGGGTCGAGCCCAGATCTCCTGCGCTGCAGGCAGCGTCTTTACCATTTGAGCCACCAGTGAAGCCCTTGACTTTCAACATTATCTCTCTTTTGAGAAAACAGACCTCTAATTTCTTTTGGGAAGGCATCTCCCCCCAGCTCTCAGCCTTGATCCCACAGCCAGTTGTTGTTGTTCAGTCGCTACGTCATGTCCAACTCTGTGATCCCATGGATTGCAGCATGCCAGTCTTCCCTATTCTTCACTGTCTCCTGGAGTTTGCTCAAATTCATGTCCATTGAGTCAGTGATGCTATCTAACTATCTCACCCATGGCTATTCCCTTCTCCTCCTGCCCTCTATTTTTTCTCAGCATCAGGGTCTTTGCCAATATGTCAGTCTCCTGGCCGGAGTGACTGGTTACAAGTTGGCCAAGTAACCTGGTCCAGTCAATGAGACAAGAAGAGTTGACTGCTAGGGCCTCTGGGAAAGAAACACCCTTCTTTTGCTTGAAGGCTGTAAGATCTGACATTACACTGGCCATGTTTGCTTCCCTAAGAGGGTAGACTGGAGCTTCAGGATCAAGCCAAGAGAGTGGAGGCAGAGCAGAGAGACATCACCTTTGGTGGTGGCATTTAAACTCCTGGATCAAGCCGAGCCTGATGGCAGATGCCTGTGGACTTTTCCAGCATATGATTAAATAAAAGTCCTTCTGTGTTTAAGGTAGCTTAGGTTGAGTTTTCTGTCACCAGCAATTATAACAGTCTCAACGACACATTTGCTAATAGAATGCCCCTTAGGGCTACCAAGGGAATTGAAGGAGTGTCACCTGCTCATTGGTGGCTCAGTTTGAAGATGGGACCAATGTGTTGGCAAAAGTTCAGGTGAAGAGGGGCTTGTACACAGTGGGTGGAGTATAACTTAGTGCAGACTTTTGGGAGGGCAGTCTGACTCAACTGTGTGTTAATCTAGGTCCTCTGAGAAGCAGGTGCCTAGATAAATTAGGTGCACAAGGATTTTCTTAGAGGAAATGAATGTGTGAAAAAAGACAACAACAAAAACCAGGAAGGAAGCCAGGAAGGCTGGTAAAGTCATAAGACCTGGATGCAAGTCTGACCCCAGTGAAGGAGGAGGCGTGCAGTGTAAGGCAAGCTCTCTCTCTCTTTAAGATTATTCTCAGGCTTGGTTGCCTGACTTCCCAGTCCACAGCCTCTCAGCAGCAACAGCCTAGAGAAGGTGAGGGGCTCTGTGGGCTCCATTGAGGAAGCCCTTGACTTTCAACATTATCTCTCTTTTGAGAAAACAGACCTCTAATTTCTTTTGGGAAGGCATCTCCCCCCAGCTCTCAGCCTTGATCCCACAGCCAGTTGTTGTTGTTCAGTCGCTACGTCATGTCCAACTCTGTGATCCCATGGATTGCAGCATGCCAGTCTTCCCTATTCTTCACTGTCTCCTGGAGTTTGCTCAAATTCATGTCCATTGAGTCAGTGATGCTATCTAACTATCTCACCCATGGCTATTCCCTTCTCCTCCTGCCCTCTATTTTTTCTCAGCATCAGGGTCTTTGCCAATATGTCAGTCTCCTGGCCGGAGTGACTGGTTACAAGTTGGCCAAGTAACCTGGTCCAGTCAATGAGACAAGAAGAGTTGACTGCTAGGGCCTCTGGGAAAGAAACACCCTTCTTTTGCTTGAAGGCTGTAAGATCTGACATTACACTGGCCATGTTTGCTTCCCTAAGAGGGTAGACTGGAGCTTCAGGATCAAGCCAAGAGAGTGGAGGCAGAGCAGAGAGACATCACCTTTGGTGGTGGCATTTAAACTCCTGGATCAAGCCGAGCCTGATGGCAGATGCCTGTGGACTTTTCCAGCATATGATTAAATAAAAGTCCTTCTGTGTTTAAGGTAGCTTAGGTTGAGTTTTCTGTCACCAGCAATTATAACAGTCTCAACGACACATTTGCTAATAGAATGCCCCTTAGGGCTACCAAGGGAATTGAAGGAGTGTCACCTGCTCATTGGTGGCTCAGTTTGAAGATGGGACCAATGTGTTGGCAAAAGTTCAGGTGAAGAGGGGCTTGTACACAGTGGGTGGAGTATAACTTAGTGCAGACTTTTGGGAGGGCAGTCTGACTCAACTGTGTGTTAATCTAGGTCCTCTGAGAAGCAGGTGCCTAGATAAATTAGGTGCACAAGGATTTTCTTAGAGGAAATGAATGTGTGAAAAAAGACAACAACAAAAAACCAGGAAGGAAGCCAGGGAAGGCTGGTAAAGTCATAAGACCTGGATGCAAGTCTGACCCCCAGTGAAGGAGGAGGCGTCGTGCAGTGTAAGGCAAGCTCTCTCTCTTTCTCTTTAAGATTATTCTCAGGCTTGGTTGCCTGACTTCCCAGTCCACAGCCTCTCAGCAGCAACAGCCTAGAGAAGGTGAGGGGCTCTGTGGGCTGTCAGAGACCAGCACAGTGACACTCAGGTAGGCTGACAGGAGACAAAAATACCTGACGTTGATGTAGCCCCCTTGACCCTGAGTCATCAAAGAAAGTCTAATCTTCTTTGCGTGTCTTCTGTTTAAGGAAGTAGGAAGAGGTATACCATGACTTGGAAAGATTTCTATCCAGAGTGGAGAAAGTAGAGACCATTGCTTAAAGAATGAGTTTTAGTTTTCTGGAAAAGTCACCTATGCAGACCTCTTCATTTTCCCAAAGTGGAAGTGTTAGTTGCTCAGTCATAACCAATTCTTTGTGACTCCATGGACTGTAGTGTCCATGGAATTCTCCAGGCAAGAATACTGGAGTGGGTTGCCATTTCCTTCTCCAGGGGGTCTTCCTGACCCAAGGTTTGAACCCAGGTATCCCACAGTGCAGGCAGATTCTTTACCATCTGAGCCACAGGCAAGCCCCTCAAAAGCTGCTTGATCAATTAGAGCTAGAAGGGTCGTCTTCATTTCACAAAGGAGAAAACTGAAGCTCAGAGAGATTAAACCATTTTCATGAGGTTACACAGTAAGTAGTAATGGTGAAATTTGAACCAGTATCTTTTTTTTAAAATCCTTACTTATTATTTTTCAAAATTTGTTTTAATTAATTAATTAATTAGTTGCACCATGTCTTAGTTGTGGCATGTGGGATCTGGCTCCTTGACCAGCACCCCTGCATCGGGAGCACAGAGTCTTAGTCACTGGACCACTGGGGAAATCCCTGAACCAATGTATTTTTGAAAATTTGTTTTTATTGAATTGCAGTTGATTTACAATTGTGTAGATCATAGTTGATTTAAAACTATAAATCAATTGTAGTTGATTTAAAATTTGTCAGTTTCTGATGTACACCAAACTAATTGTTACATATATATATATATATATATATGTTTTCATAATTCTTTCCATTGTTGTTTATCACAGGATATTGAATACAGTTTCCTGTGCTATATGGTAGAAACGTGTTGTTTATCTATTTTATATGTAGTAGCATTTTTGCTAATCCCAAACTTCTAATTTATCCCTCCCTTCCACCCTTCCTCTTTGGTAGCGTATGTTTCTATGAATCTGCTTCTGTTTTGTAAATAAATTCATTTGTATCATATTTATATTCCACATATAAGTTATATCATATAACATTTATTTTTCTTTATCTGGTTTACTTCACTTTGATCATCTCCAGGTCCATCCATGTTGCTGCAAATGGCATTATTTCATTCTTTTTTATGGCCAAGTAGTATTCCATTATATATACGAACCGCTTCTTTATGTATTCATCTATTAATGGACATTTAGATTATTTTTGTGTGTTGACTACTGTATATAGTGCTGCTATGAAGAATGGTATTTTTCTTTTTATTGGTTTTTTTATTTGCTTATTTTCATCCGTCTTTATTCTTTGGCCTGTGTGGGCCTCCCATTGCAGTGGCCTCTTTAGTTGCAGAGCTCCGGCTCTGGGCACATGCACTCCAGGGCACTGGCTCATAATTGGACACTGGTCTAGCCGCTCCGCGGCACATGGGATCTTTATGGGCCAGGGAATGAACTGGTGCCCCCTGCACTGCAAAGCGGACTCTTCACCCACCGGACCACCAGGGAAGCCCAATGGTATCTTTCTAAATTATGGTTTTGTCTTGATATATGCCCAGGAGTGGGATTGCTGGATCATATGCAACTCTTTTTTTTTTTTTTAATTTTGGTCTCTTTTATTGTTTTTTTATTGACTTATTTCCATTCATATTTATTCTTGGCCTGTGTGGGCCTCCCATCGCAATGGTCTCTCTCATTGCAGAGCACTGGCTCTGGGCACATGCGCTTCAGAGTGCTGGCTCCTAACTAGACACACCAGTCCAGCCACTCCATGGCATGTGGGATCTTCCCTGGCCAGGGATTGAACTGGTGCCCCTTGCACTGCAAGGTGGACTCTTTACCCACTGGGCTGCCAGGGAAGCCCTGCAATTCTTATGTTTAGTTTTTTGAGGAACTTCCCTACTATTTTCCATAGTGGCTGCACCAATTTACATTCTTACCAACAATGTGGGAGGGTTCTGTTTTGTTCACTCCCTCTCCAGCATTTATTATTTGCAGGTTTTTCAATGATGGTCATTCTGACCAGTGTGAGGTGATGCCTCAATGTGATTTTGATTGCATTTCTCTGGTAATTAGCAACACTAAGCATCTTTTCACGTGCCTATTAAACACCTGTATGTCTTCTTTGGAAAATATCTATTTAGGTCTTCTGCCCATTTTTTGATTGTGAACCCATGTCTCTTTTTTAAATTTTGATTTATTTTACTATGTTTATTTGGCTGCCTTGGATCTTAGTTGCATCATGTGGGATCTAGTTCCCCTACCGGGGATTGAACTCAGGCCCCCTGTATTGGGAGTGTGTGGAGTCTTAGCTACTGGACCACCAAGGAAGTCCCCCCATGTCTTTTGCGGGGAGGCACTTCTATTGGTCTTTCACGTATTTATTTTCTTTGTTCTTTGGCCTGTGTGGGCCTCCCATTGCAGTAGCCTTTCTGGTCGCAGAGCACTGGCTCTGGATGCGTGCACTCCAGAGCTCCGGCTCGGTAGTTGGACACACCAGTCCAGCTGCTCTGTAGCACGTGGGATCTTCCCAGGTCAGGGATTGAACCGGCGCCCCTTGCACTGCAAAGCAGTTTCCTTACCCACAGGACTACCAGGGAAGCTCTCTCCCGCCCATGTCCTTTTGATTCCATATGTGATAACCCAGAGATGCACCACCCAGCTCTCCTGCTTCAAGGAAGCAGACAGAAGGGCCTCCAGCTGATAGCCCCCACAGCGCCAGCCTCTGCTGCAGAGAGCTGCCTTAACTGAAGTCACATCCTTCCCAGAGAGCCCACATCAGTGATGGAGTAGAGTATGGGGCTAAATGCATGGCCATTTCAGCCCTAAGTGGTCCACTCTGATGGCCACTCGCTACCTCCTGCCCTGTTGTGGGTGGAATGACAGCCCCTGGCGTAAGGTCGTGTTCAACTGTTCATGCTTCCATGGAGCAAACTGGGAGGGTGTATGGGGAAGGGACACACTAGCAGGAGCAAAGTATCAGGTAGTGATGGACAGAGGAGAGTACTTCTGAGCATAGTAAGTTGTGACTATTGCTACAGGACTTCAATTCTCTACAGAAAGATAGTAAACAGTTGAGGACAAGTATCAGGCACTCACTCAGGAATGAAAGCCAAAGAGCCCCTTTGGTGGCAGACAAAGACGTTCTCATCTCTCTTGCCAAGAGGCAGACCAAGCCTGGCACTCAGACTGAACTCCCAACTAGGGCAACCAGTGTGAGGTGATGCCTCAATGTGATTTTGATTGCATTTCTCTGGTAATTAGCAACACTAAGCATCTTTTCACGTGCCTATTAAACACCTGTATGTCTTCTTTGGAAAATATCTATTTAGGTCTTCTGCCCATTTTTTGATTGTGAACCCATGTCTCTTTTTTAAATTTTGATTTATTTTACTATGTTTATTTGGCTGCCTTGGATCTTAGTTGCATCATGTGGGATCTAGTTCCCCTACCGGGGATTGAACTCAGGCCCCCTGTATTGGGAGTGTGTGGAGTCTTAGCTACTGGACCACCAAGGAAGTCCCCCCATGTCTTTTGCGGGGAGGCACTTCTATTGGTCTTTCACGTATTTATTTTCTTTGTTCTTTGGCCTGTGTGGGCCTCCCATTGCAGTAGCCTTTCTGGTCGCAGAGCACTGGCTCTGGATGCGTGCACTCCAGAGCTCCGGCTCGGTAGTTGGACACACCAGTCCAGCTGCTCTGTAGCACGTGGGATCTTCCCAGGTCAGGGATTGAACCGGCGCCCCTTGCACTGCAAAGCAGTTTCCTTACCCACAGGACTACCAGGGAAGCTCTCTCCCGCCCATGTCCTTTTGATTCCATATGTGATAACCCAGAGATGCACCACCCAGCTCTCCTGCTTCAAGGAAGCAGACAGAAGGGCCTCCAGCTGATAGCCCCCACAGCGCCAGCCTCTGCTGCAGAGAGCTGCCTTAACTGAAGTCACATCCTTCCCAGAGAGCCCACATCAGTGATGGAGTAGAGTATGGGGCTAAATGCATGGCCATTTCAGCCCTAAGTGGTCCACTCTGATGGCCACTCGCTTACCTCCTGCCCTGTTGTGGGTGGAATGACAGCCCCTGGCGTAAGGTCGTGTTCAACTGTTCATGCTTCCATGGAGCAAACTGGGAGGGTGTATGGGGAAGGGACACACTAGCAGGAGCAAAGTATCAGGTAGTGATGGACAGAGGAGAGTACTTCTGAGCATAGTAAGTTGTGACTATTGCTACAGGACTTCAATTCTCTACAGAAAGATAGTAAACAGTTGAGGACAAGTATCAGGCACTCACTCAGGAATGAAAGCCAAAGAGCCCCTTTGGTGGCAGACAAAGACGTTCTCATCTCTCTTGCCAAGAGGCAGACCAAGCCTGGCACTCAGACTGAACTTCAAAGGCAACTGAGCTCCCAACTAGGGCAATGTGTTGTGCTATAGTCAAGGTCCTGGTTGGGACCTTGACAGTGGGAATGGGGCTATCTGGATGGCCCCATGGATGATGTTGGGGCTTTTGGGGCTACAGTGAGTAATGCTACCAGGGCCATTCTTATTTGAATACCTGTTCTCAATTCTCTTGGGTACATACTGAGAACTGGAATTGTTGGACCCATATGATAACCCTGTTTAACTTTTTAAGGAAGTGCTAAACTGTTTTTCAGGATGGCCTCACCATTTTACATTCCCATCAGCAATGTAAGAGTCTGGTGATAGTTTCATTTTCCTTGGGGACCCACCTTCCTCTCTGGGCCCCCTGATTTAGCTACTGTTGATCCCATCCCCTCAGTGTCAGCCACGTGCATCTAAGCTGAGTCTAGCCAACCAGCATACGCCAAAGAGACTGCTTCAAGAATGGATGTGTGTTATATATGGAATCTAGTAGGATGGTGATGATGGCACATGCAGTGAAGCGACAGATGGACAGACATGGACAGTGGACGTATGGACATTGTGGGGAAGGAACAGTGGGTGAGAGGCCTAAAGGAAGTAGCATGAAGGCCTGTACTATCATATATGAAGAAAATAGCTCTAGTCATTGCTCTGTGAGAAAAGGAGATCCTTCAGGGGTGCTGTGTGATGGTTGGGAGGGGTGGGGTCGGGGGGATATACATATGACTAATCTGAGAACATACATATCTGTAAACAACAAAACTCTGTAAAAGTTATAAGTAAAATAAAAGTTAAAAAAAAAAAAAAAAAGAATGGATGTGTGGCCCACACCAGACCAGTGAGATTCAGCTTTCTCTCCAGGAAATAAATAATCCTTGGACTTGGACCTAGGACAACTCCTGGGCTTTTATTATTTGGACAAATAAATTGACCATCTTTCATTTATTAGGTTGGTCTGAGTTGGGTTTCCTGTCAGTCGTGACCAAGCAATCACCTGGTTTCTTAAGACTGGCTTGTATAAGATCTGTCTGGGAGATTTTTTTTTTTTAAAAGATTTATTTATTTATTTATTTTGGGCGGGGGTCAGGTTGGGGAGGGAGGGGAGCAGGCGGGCCACTTCTACTGGTCTTTCATTTATCCATTTTCATCTGTCTTTTTTGTTCTTTGGCTCCTGTGGGCCTCCCATCGCAGTGGCCTCTGTTGTCGCAGAGCACTGGCTCTGGGCGCATGCGCTCCAGAGCTCCGGCTTGGTAATTGGACACATCGGTCCAGCCGCTCCGCAGCACGTGGGATCTTCCCAGGCCAGGGATTGAACTGGCGCCCCTTGCACTGCAAGGCGGTGTCCTTACCCACTGGACCACCAGGGGAAGCCCATGTCTGGGAGATTTGTCTCCTCTGTGTCTCTGACATTTATTGAGTGTCAACTTTACATCAGGAACAGCTACCAGTGGATGCTGGGGTTGAGCTTGCTCCGGGAGGGCAAGAATGGATCAGTGAATGGTCAGAGCTGCAATCTTGCAGACAAAGGGGAACTTCCGGCTGCAGGTGTTATCATTCCATGATCTCAGAGCTGTGGTGGGAAAAAGCAGAGACTCTGTGTGAAGGTTCACCTACCACAATAAAAGTCACCCCACCATCCCATCAGAGTAGAAGTTCCCTCCAAGTGGCCTGCTGTCTACACTGGCATCCCTTTCTTACTGATGCTTGATGTGGCTGCTGTCCAGCCTCCCTCTCTCGTAAGGCTAGTGTTGACTCACCACAGTGGAGGGGCAGGACAAGCCCGCCTCAGAGGCTTGACCCAGGCTCTGACTCCCCGGCTCCAGGATGGCTCCCACAATAGCAAGTCACTATTCCATGCCTCCCTCCCCTAATCCGAAAAGGAAAAAAGGAGCAGTTCAGTGCTTGGATATGGAGTAGATAGAAACCCAGCTCCATAGGTGCTTGTGGTGCCAACTTGAATAAATCACTTAACCTCTCCAAGCCTCAGTTTCTTCATCTGTGAAATGGAAATATTAATACTTTTTGTTTCTTAGACTGGAACAAGCAGTAATGATGTTCACAATGATGGTGGTGATTGCTGATACCATGGGCAGACCACTACAGTCACGTTACATCTCTTGTCTTCTTTCTCCTTCGCATCAGCCCTGTGAGTCGTGTCCCTAGCCCCATTTTACAGCTGAAGAATCTGAGGCACCAAGAGGTTGGGCTCCGCAATTTGTAAGTGGTGGAACTGGAGTTCATGCAAGGGCATTCAATGCCAGAGTCCTCACTCTTGCCACTGGGTGTATCACTATCCCTCCTTCATTGCTCAGAGCAGCCCTGGGGGTAGGAACAATGATTAAACCCATTTTACAGAAGGGGAAAGGGGATTTCAGAGAGAATAAGCTATTGCCTGCAAGGACACAGCTCTAGAACGCAACAGGGTCAAGACTGGAGCCCAGCTGGGCACTCTCTTCACTTCCACGCCTGTGCTGTCCTCCAGGCTCCCTTCCTAATGTCCATGAGCATGAGCCACCTTTGGCGTGTTGGTGAGCTGACATGGCACCACCGTTTGGTCTCTATACAAGTTTCTTTCTTTTTTTTCATGCTTCTATGTCTTATCATCCAAATCGCAGTTTGCAAGTCAACAACACGCCATTAAAAATTGTTTAAAATGCATCCACCATAGAGAACGACCACATCCCTACCCGCACCCCGCCAGCGACCTCTGGTCATTCTTCATGGAGTCCTGACTGTCCCTGGCACCTCCCAGAACTCTGTAAGGGCCCTGGTCGTGGGGGCACCCACCGCTGGTGGGCCGGTACCATATCTGCACGCAGTCCTCCTCTTCTGGCTCTGCATGGACGCCATCGTCCGGCTGGCTCCCATCCCAGTAGCTGTAGTCATAGGGTGAGCCATCTGTCCATTCAAACTGCCCTTCCTGGGGGGTTGTACCCAGAGGCAAGGAAGCAAGCCAAGAGAGAAAGATCAAGCATTCAAGACAGCACCAGCTTAGAGTAACATTCTAATACCTGCTTATCAAATAGTGCAGATGCCCTCAGTTTTATCTGATATACTATCTTTACCACCATAACTGGTAATGGTGAAGTCCTGTTGGGGCCCTCCCAGGTACAAAAGTCCCTCCATGTCCCCTGCCTCTTGCTTATAGAAAAGCTATAGTCTCCCAGGGCTCCTCCAAGTCATGAAAAAGCAGGCTTAAACAGTTCATGATTAAGACAATAGCATCACAGAATCTTCAGTTCCTTCCTGAAGGATATACATCACAGTGTCTGAGGCACATTCCTGAGTTGTTTTGCAGATACTGTGACGCCACCAGAAGGGAAGAGCCGGCTGCATGGTGACCAGACTGCGGCCATGACATACGCAACTCTCTCCCGTGGAGTACTGGATCTGTGGCTGGCACAGGGCCCAGAACTGGCCTCAAGGAATTGAGGACAAACTGATCCTGGAGTTGAAGGATAGAGATGAAACTGATCTGACCACCTCATGGCCATGATGACTGCAGGAGCTGGCTGTGCTGTTCTACACACAGGCCCCTTCCTGTGCATCCTCAAGGCTCCCCTTTAAAACCTTTGCCTCCTAACTAGCAATTCAGAGACCCTTGTCCACCATCTCCTCATTGTTGGTTTCTTAAATAAAGCATCTTTCTTTAAAGTTTATTTATTTATTTCTGGCTATTCTGGGTTTTCACTGCTGTCACAGGCTCTTCTCTAGTTGCAGGGAGTGGGGGCTATGCTCTGGTTGAGGTGAGCAGGCTTCTCGTTGTGGTGACTTCTCTTGCTGTGGAACTTGGGCTCTAGGGCACATGGGCTTCAGTGGTTGTGGCACGTGGGCTCCATAGTTGCAGCTCCAAGGCTCTGGAGCCCAGGCTCATGGGCTTTGTTGCTCCGCAGCATGTGGGATCTTCCTGGATCAGGGATGGAACCCATGCCTCCTGCATTGGCAGGCAAACTCTTTACCACTGAGCTACCAGGGAAGCCCAATAAAGCATCTTTCTTATTCCCCCAACCCAGTCTCTTGAACAGGCTTTTGAGCAATGAGAAGCCAAACCTGAGCTTGGTTCCAACTCTGGCTGGGGACATTCCTAGTTGCTGTTTATTGAAGGCTTATTCTATACCATGCCAGTGGGCATTTCATCCTCACCATCCTGCAAAGCAGGCATCGTCATCTCCATTTGGTAGATGAGAAAATGGAGACTTAGATTAGTCTACCCAAATTCACACAGTTAATAAAGCATTAGTGCCCGGATTCAAACCCAGGTCTATCTGACTCTAGGACTCAAGACCCTAACTATTGCAGGAAAACATTTATTCTTCTACTAGTGGGTGGAAGCTGCCCTTCATCTCTTTGCTCTCTGTCCAAATCATGTGTATTTTTCTTGCCTTCGGTGGAACCACTCTGTCCAATTACAAGGAAAGTCCTGTTGGGAATCTGATTGGTGCTGCAATAAATGTGCAAATTAACTGTGGAAAGAGCTGGTTTTTTGAAATGTCCCAGAACAAAAGTCGTTTCTCCGTGTATTCAAGTGTCTAGAAAAGTCTCTCCCGAAGCACTGAGAATCATAGCAGCCACGTCATCTAATGGAAGTCACGCATACCTTCTGTGAGAGAGATTAGAGCCTGGGACTCCAGCTCCTCTCACTTCATAATTCTGCAATCTGGACAACTTACTTCACTTCTCGGAGACTCACTTTCCACATCTGTAAAATGTAGTCAGTATCTTCCTTGGAGACTTATTGTGAGAACTGAATAAATTAAAAGCATTAAAAGACTTAGCTAATGCCTGACATGGGGGTGCCTAGGACTGAACAGAAAAATATAAAAACAATTCCTTGTACTGTATCGTTTGTTATTCTTAAGTCCTGTACTACAAGTTTCTTAACTTCAAGTATATTCATAAGCCAATTATAAAGTTACTATTATAATGGGACTTTTTTTTTTTAAAGTTATGGCTTCTATATGGGTTCTTCCCAGATGAAGTCTCCTGATTTTTAAAATACCTTAACGAGTCTGGCCACCACTGTTATTTCTGATTCACTGATAGCAACTTTGACCCCCTCAAACGAGCTCTCACCCCGTGCTAAGCACAGGCTAAGTCCTTTACATATTCTGGCCACTTACTTTTACAGCCAGGCACTATTGCTATCCCTGTCATCTCAAAGTCACAAGTTTAACTCTGGCTGGGGACATTCCTAGTTGCTGTTTATTGAAGGCTTATTCTATACCATGCCAGTGGGCATTTCATCCTCACCATCCTGCAAAGCAGGCATCGTCATCTCCATTTGGTAGATGAGAAAATGGAGACTTAGATTAGTCTACCCAAATTCACACAGTTAATAAAGCATTAGTGCCCATTCAAACCCAGGTCTATCTGACTCTAGGACTCAAGACCCTAACTATTGCAGGAAAACATTTATTCTTCTACTAGTGGGTGGAAGCTGCCCTTCATCTCTTTGCTCTCTGTCCAAATCATGTGTATTTTTCTTGCCTTGTGGAACCACTCTGTCCAATTACAAGGAAAGTCCTGTTGGGAATCTGATTGGTGCTGCAATAAATGTGCAAATTAACTGTGGAAAGAGCTGGTTTTTTGAAATGTCCCAGAACAAAAGTCGTTTCTCCGTGTATTCAAGTGTCTAGAAAAGTCTCTCCCGAAGCACTGAGAATCATAGCAGCCACGTCATCTAATGGAAGTCACGCATACCTTCTGTGAGAGAGATTAGAGCCTGGGACTCCAGCTCCTCTCACTTCATAATTCTGCAATCTGGACAACTTACTTCACTTCTCGGAGACTCACTTTCCACATCTGTAAAATGTAGTCAGTATCTTCCTTGGAGACTTATTGTGAGAACTGAATAAATTAAAAGCATTAAAAGACTTAGCTAATGCCTGACATGGGGGTGCCTAGGACTGAACAGAAAAATATAAAAACAATTCCTTGTACTGTATCGTTTGTTATTCTTAAGTCCTGTACTACAAGTTTCTTAACTTCAAGTATATTCATAAGCCAATTATAAAGTTACTATTATAATGGGACTTTTTTTTTTTAAAGTTATGGCTTCTATATGGGTTCTTCCCAGATGAAGTCTCCTGATTTTTAAAATACCTTAACGAGTCTGGCCACCACTGTTATTTCTGATTCACTGATAGCAACTTTGACCCCCTCAAACGAGCTCTCACCCCGTGCTAAGCACAGGCTAAGTCCTTTACATATTCTGGCCACTTACTTTTACAGCCAGGCACTATTGCTATCCCTGCATTTTACACCTGAGGAAACTGAAGCCTGGAGATGTAAAAACACTGCCCCAAAGCCACCTCTCATGTCGTAAGTGGACGAACCGGAGCTGGAGCTGGAACCCTGTTCCTTGTGGTGCTCTGCGGCAGGGCTGGCAGCGTCTGTGACCTAGCGATGCCGCAGATCCTCCAGGTGGAGTCTGCTGTGACATGCCAGGTGGGCGATCTGGCCTGAGCCAGCCTCTTTGGCCTCCACATCATTCCACTGCCTCCTGCCCCACTCTGCCTCCCAGACACACTGGTCTTTGGTGTCCTTGAGTGTGCAGCGATCTCTCCCACCTCAGGACTTTTGCCCTTGTGGTGGTCTTTCCCCGGAGTGTTCTTCCTCTGACCGACCCCTATTTATCCACTGGACATGAGCTTCAATGCCTCCTACCCAGGGAGACTACAGCAGCTGTAGACAAGCACGGCTCAGAGCTCCTTCAGGAAGACCAGCTGTGGGACACGGCTGACAGTCAGCTCCTTGGACCCAGTGCTGCAACCACAGTGAGCACAGGCTTCCTCCGTGGTGTCCCCAGCTAGTGACGCAGTGTGTCAGGAGTGTGTCCTGCCCAAGCAGGAGGCCTGGAATGGGCATCTGCTGCCTAGGGACACGTCATTGGCTTCACCAAGACTTTCCACAGTGTTCTGCAATCTGAGGCTCTCCCTACCCAGCCCCCCTGTCTCCTTTCACAGAGCTCAGACCCACATCATGGTCTAAAGGTCTTCCCTCGGGGCTTCCCTTGTGGCTCAGTGGATAAGAACCCGTCTGCCAATGCAGGAGACACGGCTTTGATCCCTGATCTGGGAAGATCCCACATACCGCAGAGCAGCTAAACCCACACATCAACAAAGACCCAGCACAGCCAAAAATAAATTTAAAAAAAAAAAGTTTTTTTAAAGGTCTTCCCTCCCTCTTTCTTCCTTCGCAGATATTTTTCCTCAAAAACTTCTTCCTCACCTAGTCAAGTTTCCAAACCTAAACAGAGCCCATTCCTGGCTGTCTGATACACTTCCAAGGTACCCTCTTTCACCATGTTTATCACATTCTGATTAGGCATCTTGGTGTCTGATTTCTCTGTATGCGGGGCATGTGGTAGTGACTTGGTACATAGGTAGCTCATGAAAAGCTGGTTAAATCAAAGTGGGATCTTGGCTGGAGCTTCCAAGATGGATATGACAGCCGGCACTTCCTCACCTGCCTGTGATCATGAAGCCCTGTCCAGATGTCAGCTGGGATCCCAGGAACACAGCTGTTCACAAGGTCGTACACAAAGACATTCTCCTCCCAGCTGCAAACGTAAGAAACCCAGGAGCAGGTTACCTCTTGGCATAGGATTGAGTTGCAAATGGACAGTAGTCTTTGTTAGCCCTCCCGCATCAAAATAAATAGAGGATAGGATACAATCTGGCTTTCTCCTTTTAACGAGGGCACCCACATGGGCTGTCCTGTCAGGGGCATTTCTGGACTTGTTCCACGCCAGTCCAAAGCAGTACTCAGCATTGCTATTCATCCTAGACATTAAAGTCCATTTCAAAAACATTAGCAAACAAGGTGGATTATACTGAAGACACCAAAAAAAAGAAAAAAAAAGGAGTTGACCTTGTATTGTACATCAAATAACAAGAATCTCCACTGGATGTTTTTGCTCTTTCTCAAACGCCCACCATACAGAGCCAGTCTTTACATAGCCTCCTCTCTCCTAATCCTTTCTCACAGAACTTCTCCAAAATCTTTTGCTCTGCTGGAAAATTCAACTCGAGGCTTGAATTTGCATAGTCGACTCAGCAAAACCAAACCCTGCAATTAACTATCCACCCTCTACAGCGGATGTCTTGGGCCATTCAGGCTGCAACAGCAAAATACCCCAGTCTGAGTGGCTTATGAGCTACAGGAGTGCAGTTCTGGAGGCTGGGAAATGCAAGGTCAGGGTGTCCGCATGGCCAGGTGAGAGTCCCTTTGGGGTAAAGACACTTGCAGTGCCCTTGAATGGGAGAAGGGGGCAGGGGTGCTCGGTGGAGCTTCTCTTCTAAGAGCACTAATCCTATGCACAAGGGCACCACCCTCAGAGCTTAAACATCTCCCAGGACCCCACCTCCTAACACCGTCACATTGGGTATTAGAATGTCAACACACGGATCTCTTGTGAGGACAAAAGCATCCAAACCACAGCTGAAAGCACTGGTAGGATTCTCACCTCCTATTTCAAAGACCTTGTTAAGTAATTCACCTAACAAAAGAAGTAGGTGGGGAAGTAGGTGGGGCTTCCCCTGGTGGTCCAGTGGGTAAGGACACCGCCTTACAGTGCAAGGGGCGCCGGTTCGAGCCCTGGCCTGGGAAGATCCCACGTGCCGCGGAGCGGCTGGACCCATGTGTCCAATGACCGAGCCGGAGCTCTGGAGCACATGCGCCCAGAGCCGGCGCTCTGCGACAACAGAGGCCACCGCGATGGGAGGCCCACAGGAGCCAAAGAACAAAGATGGATGAAAATAGAGAAACGAAAGACCAATAGAAGTGGCCCGCCCGCTCCCCTCCCTCCCCAATCCGACCCCCGCCCAAAAAAATAAATAAATAAATCTTTAAAAAAAAAAAAAAGAAGAAGTAGGTGGAGGATCCTGGAGGCAGTCTGCTGCCAAAAAGAACAGAGAAATAGGGATAGACGGGTAGATAGACAGATAGGAAAAGAGATTTTCTTCAGGTCACTAAAATGTTTTGTGAGTGCTGATTGCATGCCAGGTCCTGTGCTGAGTGGGTTTTTTTTTTTTTTTTTGCCTCTAAGTCATCATTTATTTTCATCAATCTTTATTCTCCGGCCTGTGTGGGTCTCCCACTGCAGTGGCCTCTCTTGTTGCAGAGCACTGGCTCTGGGTGCATGTGCTCCAGAGCACTGGCTTGTAATTGGATACACTGGCCCAGCCGCTCTGCAGCACATGGGATTTTCCCAGGCCAGGGATCGAACCGGTACCCCTTGAACTGCAAGGTGGACTTCTTACCCAGTGAACCACCAGGGAAGTTCTGTGCTGAGTGCTTTACAATCATGGAGTCATTTCATTCTCCACATCAAATAGGCACGGGTGCAGATACTACTGGTTACTGACCCAACAGCCATTCCTAATCTCTTTGCCCAGGGGTAAAGACACTTGCAGTGCCCTTGAATGGGAGAAGGGGGCAGGGGTGCTCGGTGGAGCTTCTCTTCTAAGAGCACTAATCCTATGCACAAGGGCACCACCCTCAGAGCTTAAACATCTCCCAGGACCCCACCTCCTAACACCGTCACATTGGGTATTAGAATGTCAACACACAGATCTCTTGTGAGGACAAAAGCATCCAAACCACAGCTGAAAGCACTGGTAGGATTCTCACCTCCTATTTCAAAGACCTTGTTAAGTAATTCACCTAACAAAAGAAGTAGGTGGGGAAGTAGGTGGGGCTTCCCTGGTGGTCAGTGGGTAAGGACACCGCCTTACAGTGCAAGGCGCGGTTCGAGCCCTGGCCTGGGAAGATCCCACGTGCAGCGGAGCGGCTGGACCCATGTGTCCAATGACCGAGCCGGAGCTCTGGAGCGCATGCGCCCAGAGCCGGTGCTCTGCGACAACAGACGCCACCGCGATGGGAGGCCCACAGGAGCCAAAGAACAAAGACGGATGAAAATAGAGAAATGAAAGACCAATAGAAGTGGCCCGCCCGCTCCCCCCCCCCCCCAATCCGACCCCCGCCCAAAAAAATAAATAAATAAATCTTTAAAAAAAAAAAAAAGAAAGAAGTAGGTGGAGGATCCTGGAGGCAGTCTGCTGCCAAAAAGAACAGAGAAATAGGGATAGACGGGTAGATAGACAGATAGGAAAAGAGATTTTCTTCAGGTCACTAAAATGTTTTGTGAGTGCTGATTGCATGCCAGGTCCTGTGCTGAGTGGGTTTTTTTTTTTTTTTTTTTTTCGCCACTAAGTCATCATTTATTTTCATCAATCTTTATTCTCCGGCCTGTGTGGGTCTCCCACTGCAGTGGCCTCTCTTGTTGCAGAGCACTGGCTCTGGGTGCATGTGCTCCAGAGCACTGGCTTGTAATTGGATACACTGGCCCAGCCGCTCTGCAGCACATGGGATTTTCCCAGGCCAGGGATCGAACCGGTACCCCTTGAACTGCAAGGTGGACTTCTTACCCAGTGAACCACCAGGGAAGTTCTGTGCTGAGTGCTTTACAATCATGGAGTCATTTCATTCTCCACATCAAATAGGCACGGGTGCAGATACTACTGGTTACTGACCCAACAGCCATTCCTAATCTCTTTGCCCATTGCCTACAGTCAAATTTTTGGGCTTCCTTGTTGGCTTAGATGGTAAAGAATCTGCCTGCAACTCAGGAGACCTGGCTCAAGAAGATTCCCTGGAGTGTAAAATGGCAACCCACTCCAGTATTCTTGCCTGGAGAATTCCATGGACAGAGGAGCCTGATGGGGTCCATGGGGACCCAAAGAGTTGGACACGATTGACTGACTAATACTGCAGTCGGGTTGAGGAAGGCCAGATTTCAGTTTCCCAGCCTCCTTTACTGACCATCTGACCCAGTTCAGCCAAGTAGAAGTAAGGGGAGTTGGTAGAGCATGTCTTGGGAACATTCTTCTTGCCATAAATGGAAAGAGGTGTGTGGAATATGCCCTAGTTTCCACCAGTGCCTTCCCTCCTGGGGCTGCAGCTGTGTATGGACATAGACTCAGAGCTGCTGGGCTAGTGGAGGGCCTGGAGGGAGGCAGGCATGACCGCTCACCTGCTGTCTTGGTATCCATAAGCCAGAGAAATGTCATTTGCAAAGAAGAGAGGGTGGGCAAGGGATGTGACAGCAAATGGAGGAACAAACAAGCATAGTTCACTCAAACAGTTCACAGACCCAGAGGGACGGGCTGGACAAGGGATTTCCATTTTTGGCTTCCAATTGGCACTAAAAGGTGAATATGGATGTGTTGAAAAAGTCACCACAAAGTAAAAATATCCAGCTCGAGACCTAACATTTTCTGTAACTCCTTTCAGATTAGGACAATGTTGAGGTAACTTTATGTTGCAATAGATTATATCTGCTCCCAATAGCTTCTTCTAAATGACTTCTATCTATAGGCGACCACCTTGTTGAGAACACCCGCCTATCAATTTCCCTTTGTTTAAGGTGTTGGTAGCAAGTCAAAGCACACGTAATAATTCTCCTTAATTATGTGTTTGTAGAAGCCATTACTAATCCATCTCTGAAGCACTCGGAGAGTTTTGGCTCTCAGAATCCTTCTCCACACAGTGCTTTAGGCAGTCATAGACTAGGAGTTACTAATCAAAATCATTACAAACTGGGCTTCCCCTGGTGGTCCAGTGGGTAAGGACACCGCCTTGCAGTGCAAGGGATGCTGGTTCGATCCCTGGCCTGGGAAGATCCCACGTGCTGCGGAGCAGCTGGACTGATGTGTCCAATTACCGAGCTGGAGCTCTGGGGCGCATACACCCAGAGTCGGCGCTCTGCGACTATAGAGGCCACTGCGATGGGAGGCCCACAGGAGCCAAAGAACAAAGACAGATGAAAATAGAGAAATGAAAGACCAATAGAAGTGGCCCGCCCATCCCCCTCCTTCCCCACCCCACCTCCCCCCGCCCAAAAAAAATCATTACAAGCTGAATGTTTGTGCCCATCTCCCAGGTTCGTATGTTGAAATCTAAACTCTTAACGTGGATGGTTTTAGGAGGTGGCGCCCTTGGGAGGTGACTTGTTCATGAGAGTGGAGCCCTCATGAAAAGGATTAATGTCCTTATAAAAGAGGCCCCGGAGAGCTCCCTTGCTCTTCTTTTTTTTTTTTTTTAAAGGTTTTATTTATTTATTTACTTTGGGCGGGGGTCGGGTTGGGGAGGGAGGGGAGTGGGCGGGCCACTTCTATTGGTCTTTCATTTCTCTATTTTCATTTGTCTTCGTTCTTCGGCTCCTGTGGGCCTCCCATCGCGGTGGCGTCTGTCGTTGCAGAGCACGGGCTCTGGGCGCATGCGCTCCAGAGCTCCGGCTCGGTGATTGGACACATCAGTCCAGCCGCTCCGCGGCACATGGGATCTTCCCAGGCCAGGGCTCGAACCGGCGCCCCTTGCCCTGCAAGGCGGTGTCCTTACCCACTGGACCACCAGGGGAAGTCCTCCCTTGCTCTTCTGCCGTGTGAGGATTCAGTGTGAAAATGACCATCTGCAAACCAAGGACTGAGTCCTCACCAGAACCTGACTATGCTGGTGCCCCGATCTTGGGCTTTAGAACTGTGAGAAATACATTTCTTTTGTTTATTAGCCTCCCAGATTTTTGTTTACTAATCCATCTCTGAAGCACTCGGAGAGTTTTGGCTCTCAGAATCCTTCTCCACACAGTGCTTTAGGCAGTCATAGACTAGGAGTTACTAATCAAAATCATTACAAACTGGGCTTCCCCTGGTGGTCCAGTGGGTAAGGACACCGCCTTGCAGTGCAAGGGATGCTGGTTCGATCCCTGGCCTGGGAAGATCCCACGTGCTGCGGAGCAGCTGGACTGATGTGTCCAATTACCGAGCTGGAGCTCTGGGGCGCATATGCCCAGAGTCGGCGCTCTGCGACTATAGAGGCCACTGCGATGGGAGGCCCACAGGAGCCAAAGAACAAAGACAGATGAAAATAGAGAAATGAAAGACCAATAGAAGTGGCCCGCCCATCCCCCTCCTTCCCCACCCCACCTCCCCCCGCCCAAAAAAAATCATTACAAGCTGAATGTTTGTGCCCGTCTCCCAGGTTCGTATGTTGAAATCTAAACTCTTAACGTGGATGGTTTTAGGAGGTGGCGCCCTTGGGAGGTGACTTGTTCATGAGAGTGGAGCCCTCATGAAAAGGATTAATGTCCTTATAAAAGAGGCCCCGGAGAGCTCCCTTGCTCTTCTTTTTTTTTTTTTTTTAAAGGTTTTATTTATTTATTTACTTTGGGCGGGGGTCGGGTTGGGGAGGGGGGGGAGTGGGCGGGCCACTTCTATTGGTCTTTCATTTCTCTATTTTCATTTGTCTTCGTTCTTCGGCTCCTGTGGGCCTCCCATCGCGGTGGCGTCTGTCGTTGCAGAGCACGGGCTCTGGGCGCATGCGCTCCAGAGCTCCGGCTCGGTGATTGGACACATCAGTCCAGCCGCTCCGCGGCACATGGGATCTTCCCAGGCCAGGGCTCGAACCGGCGCCCCTTGCCCTGCAAGGCGGTGTCCTTACCCACTGGACCACCAGGGGAAGTCCTCCCTTGCTCTTCTGCCGTGTGAGGATTCAGTGTGAAAATGACCATCTGCAAACCAAGGACTGAGTCCTCACCAGAACCTGACTATGCTGGTGCCCCGATCTTGGGCTTTAGAACTGTGAGAAATACATTTCTTTTGTTTATTAGCCTCCCAGATTTTTGTTTACCACAGCCTAATTGGGCAAAGACAGATATTATTAGAGGCAGAGGAGAGGAAAGATGGCAGATGAGGCAAGGCTTACTTACCCTCAGAAAGACGATCTGGCATGCTAAGAGAGCACTGATCTCCTGAGACACCCATGATTACAATGAATAAAAATAATAAACAGCAGCACTGTGGAGCGTTGTGTCACCCAAGCACTTGTGTAAGAACTTCAGACCCATTATCTCCTCTAAAATTCTCCATCTTAAAAGGCCAGTGTGACTCTATTTCCCAGCTGAGGATTCCAGCTTGGAGGGCTTATGTCTCTTGGGCAAGAATGTCAGGTAGGAAGAGGTGGAGTGGGGACTAGCCTAAGGCTGCCTGACTCTAATACCCTCAGTTTCTCCTTTATAACATCTGCTGCCCCCATTGCCCAAGCTTCTCAAAGCTTCAAGATCCTGAGGCAGGACTAGTTCCTCCAGAAAACATTCCATGAGCACTCTCTATATAACCCTTGAGCACCTGTTGCAGAAAGTTTCCAGGCTCCCCAGGGTCAGCTGGTTGGTTTAGTTCTCTATTTCTCAAGGTTGTGCATGCGTGCTAAGTCACTTCAGTTGTATCCAACTCTATGCAACACTATGGAGTGCAGCCTGCCGGGTTCCTCTGTCTGTGGGATTCTCTAGGGTAAGGATGCTGGAGTGGGTTGCTATGTCCTCTGCCAAGGGATCTTCCCGGGTCAGGAATCAAACCTGCATCTCTTATATCTCCTGCACTGGCAGGCAGGTTCTTTAGCACTAGAGCCACTTGGGAAGCCATTTCTCAAGGTCTCTCTTCCCCCGATGGGCTGCAAGGATCACACGGATCAACCTCATGCCTTATTTCTATGTGGCATCTTACCTCACAGCATCACCAGGCTCTATTCAGTGCTGATGTTCCAAGATCATGGGTTCTGTCTAACATGAAAGTGGTATGATTTGGGGGAATAAAAATACTCTCCCATCCAATGTGTCTTTGGTGGTGGGGTTTCCCCTACTGAAGCTGGTGCCCCGATCTTGGGCTTTAGAACTGTGAGAAATACATTTCTTTTGTTTATTAGCCTCCCAGATTTTTGTTTACCACAGCCTAATTGGGCAAAGACAGATATTATTAGAGGCAGAGGAGAGGAAAGATGGCAGATGAGGCAAGGCTTACTTACCCTCAGAAAGACGATCTGGCATGCTAAGAGAGCACTGATCTCCTGAGACACCCATGATTACAATGAATAAAAATAATAAACAGCAGCACTGTGGAGCGTTGTGTCACCCAAGCACTTGTGTAAGAACTTCAGACCCATTATCTCCTCTAAAATTCTCCATCTTAAAAGGCCAGTGTGACTCTATTTCCCAGCTGAGGATTCCAGCTTGGAGGGCTTATGTCTCTTGGGCAAGAATGTCAGGTAGGAAGAGGTGGAGTGGGGACTAGCCTAAGGCTGCCTGACTCTAATACCCTCAGTTTCTCCTTTATAACATCTGCTGCCCCCATTGCCCAAGCTTCTCAAAGCTTCAAGATCCTGAGGCAGGACTAGTTCCTCCAGAAAACATTCCATGAGCACTCTCTATATAACCCTTGAGCACCTGTTGCAGAAAGTTTCCAGGCTCCCCAGGGTCAGCTGGTTGGTTTAGTTCTCTATTTCTCAAGGTTGTGCATGCGTGCTAAGTCACTTCAGTTGTATCCAACTCTATGCAACACTATGGAGTGCAGCCTGCCGGGTTCCTCTGTCTGTGGGATTCTCTAGGGTAAGGATGCTGGAGTGGGTTGCTATGTCCTCTGCCAAGGGATCTTCCCGGGTCAGGAATCAAACCTGCATCTCTTATATCTCCTGCACTGGCAGGCAGGTTCTTTAGCACTAGAGCCACTTGGGAAGCCATTTCTCAAGGTCTCTCTTCCCCCGATGGGCTGCAAGGATCACACGGATCAACCTCATGCCTTATTTCTATGTGGCATCTTACCTCACAGCATCACCAGGCTCTATTCAGTGCTGATGTTCCAAGATCATGGGTTCTGTCTAACATGAAAGTGGTATGATTTGGGGGAATAAAAATACTCTCCCATCCAATGTGTCTTTGGTGGTGGTCCTACCCAGCTAGTTACTGGCATCCCCAAGTGGTCCTCTCACGCACCATGTGGAGTGTCCCACGTCAACCACTGAACGTGCATGACGAGTGGACGTCGGGGGCAGTGGCTGCCCACCCATTTAAATGGCACCAGAGCCACCTTTGTTCAATGGCACCTGCTCGGAAAACTATTTCAACATTTTGTTGTGTCTTCCCCATATGTGGTCAAAATAACTTGGAGATAGAAATGCCCAAGGTGCTATTGCAAGTAATAAGGAACAGAAATCAAATGAACTTCATTCAATTCAACTGTCACTTGAAGCAAAGATGGAAATTATTAGGTAAGCTGAAAGCATGAGAACCTTAAACTTTAATTAGATGCTCCATGAACATAAGTTGATTGTGTGTTTAATTATGAAGGAAAAGAACAAAATTACAAAGCATGAAAAAAATGCCAGAATTAGAGAAATGGATTGTGTCTCCGAGACAAGATGTAATTAGAGATTTTATAACATGGTCTAGCTTTATGGGAACTGAACTTCATTTATAACAGATGAATGTGTTGTGCAAATTCAACTTTTCTACACGTTTTCGAAAAAGTACTATATGTCAAAGTGGAAAACAACTTGTCTAGGAGAGGAAATACAAGTGTAACGTTTGGGGAATGTTTCCACAAGAGAAAAAAAGAAGGATGTCAGGAGTTGAGAAGAGAGAAAGGAGGTACGTTGAGGCAGAAAAGAAGAGAATCTGGGTCAGAGGCCGTTGGAAAACCCTCGAGTCTGCCCGGAATCCTTTCTAGTGCCTGCGAAACCGAGGAACAACTTACAGACTCCATGGGACAGGCTGGGTTGTCCTTCCGGTGGACTGACTGCCAAACGCAAATCTTCATTTGGAATCCCTTTTAAATTTACTCTATGTTACATATATTTCAGTTTTCTCTATAGGCTGGGTATTTTTGAGAGTTTATTGTATCCATTTTTATAAGTGCCAGTCATGTGCTGTGCTCTGTATCACAGAGGATTGAGCCCCTTGGGCTTTCATGTCAGCTGCCCTCCATGTAAGAGGAGGCATTGATGGGGCGGATGGGAGGAGAGGGAAGCCAGCGTGGTTCTCTTCCTCTCTGCCTGCGGAGGTGCTGGTAGGGACTGTCTGGCTTCTGTGGCTCCTGCTTCCATAGGACTGGCCCCCGCCCCCCATGTAGGGGTGAGTTGGCTTTCTGCTGGTGTGAATCTCTGGACACACTAGTGCGTCTTTAAGTTCTCAGGGTCCATCACTTGCATATGTATGAAACTGACTGTGTTAAACGTCTATAGTGATTCCTGTTTACCAGGCCAGACCCTGATTGCCTCACAATATTCTTGGATCAATGCAAAGGGATTGTAATAAGGAACAGAAATCAAATGAACTTCATTCAATTCAACTGTCACTTGAAGCAAAGATGGAAATTATTAGGTAAGCTGAAAGCATGAGAACCTTAAACTTTAATTAGATGCTCCATGAACATAAGTTGATTGTGTGTTTAATTATGAAGGAAAAGAACAAAATTACAAAGCATGAAAAAAATGCCAGAATTAGAGAAATGGATTGTGTCTCCGAGACAAGATGTAATTAGAGATTTTATAACATGGTCTAGCTTTATGGGAACTGAACTTCATTTATAACAGATGAATGTGTTGTGCAAATTCAACTTTTCTACACGTTTTCGAAAAAGTACTATATGTCAAAGTGGAAAACAACTTGTCTAGGAGAGGAAATACAAGTGTAACGTTTGGGGAATGTTTCCACAAGAGAAAAAAAGAAGGATGTCAGGAGTTGAGAAGAGAGAAAGGAGGTACGTTGAGGCAGAAAAGAAGAGAATCTGGGTCAGAGGCCGTTGGAAAACCCTCGAGTCTGCCCGGAATCCTTTCTAGTGCCTGCGAAACCGAGGAACAACTTACAGACTCCATGGGACAGGCTGGGTTGTCCTTCCGGTGGACTGACTGCCAAACGCAAATCTTCATTTGGAATCCCTTTTAAATTTACTCTATGTTACATATATTTCAGTTTTCTCTATAGGCTGGGTATTTTTGAGAGTTTATTGTATCCATTTTTATAAGTGCCAGTCATGTGCTGTGCTCTGTATCACAGAGGATTGAGCCCCTTGGGCTTTCATGTCAGCTGCCCTCCATGTAAGAGGAGGCATTGATGGGGCGGATGGGAGGGAGAGGGAAGCCAGCGTGGTTCTCTTCCTCTCTGCCTGCGGAGGTGCTGGTAGGGACTGTCTGGCTTCTGTGGCTCCTGCTTCCATAGGACTGGCCCCCGCCCCCCATGTAGGGGTGAGTTGGCTTTCTGCTGGTGTGAATCTCTGGACACACTAGTGCGTCTTTAAGTTCTCAGGGTCCATCACTTGCATATGTATGAAACTGACTGTGTTAAACGTCTATAGTGATTCCTGTTTACCAGGCCAGACCCTGATTGCCTCACAATATTCTTCAGCACCACCAAGGATACAGTAGGTACTCAATACATCTGCTAGATGAATCAATGTGAAGATTCAAGATTTTTTTTTTTTGAAAACTAAGATTGAGGACCCCTTCCACACTCTGAACAAACCTCAGTGACTCTAAATTGTAAAGAACCAAGCAACATTCTAACTTCAAGTCTCTGAGATTCTTGTAAAATCAGGCAAGATTGTAAATAGGTAGCTTAGTGGCAATGGAACACATCATACCTGGTTTCAAGGAACTCACAAATCAGCAAGGAAGTCAGATGTGAAAAGAAGTCACTAACACAATGGCAAAGGGGCTCCAGGAGAGGTGGGTAGGGAGTGCAGTCAGGTGCCACCGAGTCAGGGATGACTTCGGCGGAGATGGCGGAGCTGAGTCAGGAAGTAAGGAAGAGTCTACCTGGAGGAGAAGATAGGGACAGGAACCCCTAGTGGAGGGAACAGAATGTTCAAAGTATGCAGGAATAAGCGGGCTGGACCACACTGGAGAATATTGAGATGCTCAGCATGGCTGGGGCTTGGGAGGCATGGATGAACATTGAAGGAGGTTTGGTGGGTGGGCTATGGAACCCAACTGCTCAGATTCAAATCCCAGCTCACTACTTTATAGCAACTTAGCTTCTTGGAGCCTCAGGTTTTTAATCTATGAAGTGAGGATACCAACTTAATATGGTTTGTGGGAACTTGATGCATTTATGTGCGTTTTCTCTATAGGGGGGGCCTTTTTGTCATGTGCTGTGCTCTGTATCACAGAGGATTGAGCCCCTTGGGCTTTCATGTCAGCTGCCCTCCATGTAAGAGGAGGCATTGATGGGGCGGATGGGAGGAGAGGAAGCCAGCGTGGTTCTCTTCCTCTCTGCCTGCGGAGGTGCTGGTAGGGACTGTCTGGCTTCTGTGGCTCCTGCTTCCATAGGACTGGCCCCCGCCCCCCATGTAGGGGTGAGTTGGCTTTCTGCTGGTGTGAATCTCTGGACACACTAGTGCGTCTTTAAGTTCTCAGGGTCCATCACTTGCATATGTATGAAACTGACTGTGTTAAACGTCTATAGTGATTCCTGTTTACCAGGCCAGACCCTGATTGCCTCACAATATTCTTCAGCACCACCAAGGATACAGTAGGTACTCAATACATCTGCTAGATGAATCAATGTGAAGATTCAAGATTTTTTTTTTTTGAAAACTAAGATTGAGGACCCCTTCCACACTCTGAACAAACCTCAGTGACTCTAAATTGTAAAGAACCAAGCAACATTCTAACTTCAAGTCTCTGAGATTCTTGTAAAATCAGGCAAGATTGTAAATAGGTAGCTTAGTGGCAATGGAACACATCATACCTGGTTTCAAGGAACTCACAAATCAGCAAGGAAGTCAGATGTGAAAAGAAGTCACTAACACAATGGCAAAGGGGCTCCAGGAGAGGTGGGTAGGGAGTGCAGTCAGGTGCCACCGAGTCAGGGATGACTTCGGCGGAGATGGCGGAGCTGAGTCAGGAAGTAAGGAAGAGTCTACCTGGAGGAGAAGATAGGGACAGGAACCCCTAGTGGAGGGAACAGAATGTTCAAAGTATGCAGGAATAAGCGGGCTGGACCACACTGGAGAATATTGAGATGCTCAGCATGGCTGGGGCTTGGGAGGCATGGATGAACATTGAAGGAGGTTTGGTGGGTGGGCTATGGAACCCAACTGCTCAGATTCAAATCCCAGCTCACTACTTTATAGCAACTTAGCTTCTTGGAGCCTCAGGTTTTTAATCTATGAAGTGAGGATACCAACTTAATATGGTTTGTGGGAACTTGATGCATTTATGTGCATGTGTGCTGAGTGACTTCAGTCGTCTCTGACTCTTTGCAACTCTATGGACTGTAGCCTGCCAGGATCCTCTGTCTGTGGAATTCTCCAGGCAAAAATATTGGGTTGCCATGCCCTCCTCCAAGGGGATCTTCTGACCCAGGGATTGAACCCGCATCTCTTGTGTCTCCTGCATCGGCAGGTGGGTTCTGTACCACTAGCACCACCTGGAAAGCCCAACTCTTTGCAAATAAATGTCAGTTACTATGCCTTATGCTATGCTCTGTACATGCATGGTATGTGAGTTGTATTATTCAATACAATAGATTCAAATCCCCTGTGATACATAACAGGACATGGAATAAGCCTGGCACTCATAAAAATGGGCTTTCCAGCCTGCTGTTTGCTACCCCTGCTAGGTGCTTTGTCTGCTACTGCCAAGACCAGTTTCAATGAGAATAAAAGCTGCAATTACCAAAGAGAAAAGCCAGTGGGAGACACCATTCTTTCCCCCATCCCTTTCCAAAGGGGGTGCCTGACTGAGCTACAGAGGACAGAGAAGTCCACTCACCTGTGGATGGAGGCCAGCTTGGCAGACTTCCTGCCGATGGAGAACTCAGAGCAGTGGAAGTCAGCCTCAGCCCAGGTTTTATTGAGAGCGAAGAATCTGTAGCAGTGGCCTTTGAACTCCATCCAGAACAGAGGGCACAG
This sequence comes from Tragulus kanchil, assembly GCA_022376925.1. Classification (NCBI taxonomy): domain Eukaryota; kingdom Metazoa; phylum Chordata; class Mammalia; order Artiodactyla; family Tragulidae; genus Tragulus; species Tragulus kanchil. The sequence goes on along the minus strand of JAIOJX010000002.1, from coordinate 109,224,394 downwards.
GGAAGCCGGGGGCAGCTCTGGCCGGGCTGGGGGCAGAGAGAAAATGACTGGGAAGAAGGTCGGCCATGCAAACATTGATCCTGTGGCGTAGGACATCTGCCAAACGGATCCTATTATGATGAATGCATATTTAAAATTTACAAAATAATAAAAGTAGTATGTACTCATTAGAGAATCCTTGGAAAACATGACCGCCTTAGAATGTTTTTTTCTTGTCATGTTGAGTGCAATGATTTTCCTTAAAAAAAATACAATTGTGATTATATTGTCCATAAACCCCTATCGGTATTCTCATTTCTCAGAATTGGAGTATAAGCATTTCCCCTCCTGCCATTATAAATTTTTGGAAATATTCTTTCAAAGAGTTATTGAATACTCCCTTGAGGGCCCTCCTAGCGATTATTTAATCAGTCCCCTATTTGGGTCTAATTAGATAGTTTCTTGTTTTTAAAAAAACAATTAGAAAAAGTGCCGAGATGAACAGCCTCTTGCACAAAGCTTTTGCAGGATTTCTGATTTTCTGGGGAGAGATTTTTAAGGCTTTGATACAATTTGCTAAACTGCCTCCTGAAAGCACTTCATACTCCCACGGTGATGTCTGAGAATGGCCATCTCATGGCGTCCTTGCCTGTCCTGTTACTGCTTTAATGGCAATCTTTGCAAATTTTATAAGCAAAAAAAAAGGTATCTTATTTCAATTTGCAATTCTGGGCTCTCTGGCAAAGGCGGATATTTCCCTACATGTTTATTGACAAATTGCAGCGGAGACTATTTATATCTTTAACCCATGAAACTACTGGGGTTCAGGATGTGTTCGTAATTCTGAAAAGGGACAAACGACAGACCCATGTGTGAGACGCTAAAGTTCTCCAAAGTCCCAGGCCCTCTGGGGGCCTCCCTCTTGGCATATCTTTTTTGGGAAGCCACGACTGAAGATGACTGAGTAGGTGAGAAAGGCATGTTGACAGCTTGTCTGGAACTTGGTTGTGAGAGCAGGTACCAGGCCGTGGTGAGATTGTTAGGCTGGAGTCCAGAAGCCTGGGTCCCAGCCCAAGCCTGCATCTCACATGCTATGTGACGTTGAATCTGTAGCAGTGGCCTTTGAACTCCATCCAGAACAGAGGGCACAGGGAAGCCGGGGGCAGCTCTGGCCGGGCTGGGGGCAGAGAGAAAATGACTGGGAAGAAGGTCGGCCATGCAAACATTGATCCTGTGGCGTAGGACATCTGCCAAACGGATCCTATTATGATGAATGCATATTTAAAATTTACAAAATAATAAAAGTAGTATGTACTCATTAGAGAATCCTTGGAAAACATGACCGCCTTAGAATGTTTTTTTCTTGTCATGTTGAGTGCAATGATTTTCCTTAAAAAAAATACAATTGTGATTATATTGTCCATAAACCCCTATCGGTATTCTCATTTCTCAGAATTGGAGTATAAGCATTTCCCCTCCTGCCATTATAAATTTTTGGAAATATTCTTTCAAAGAGTTATTGAATACTCCCTTGAGGGCCCTCCTAGCGATTATTTAATCAGTCCCCTATTTGGGTCTAATTAGATAGTTTCTTGTTTTTAAAAAAACAATTAGAAAAAGTGCCGAGATGAACAGCCTCTTGCACAAAGCTTTTGCAGGATTTCTGATTTTCTGGGGAGAGATTTTTAAGGCTTTGATACAATTTGCTAAACTGCCTCCTGAAAGCACTTCATACTCCCACGGTGATGTCTGAGAATGGCCATCTCATGGCGTCCTTGCCTGTCCTGTTACTGCTTTAATGGCAATCTTTGCAAATTTTATAAGCAAAAAAAAAGGTATCTTATTTCAATTTGCAATTCTGGGCTCTCTGGCAAAGGCGGATATTTCCCTACATGTTTATTGACAAATTGCAGCGGAGACTATTTATATCTTTAACCCATGAAACTACTGGGGTTCAGGATGTGTTCGTAATTCTGAAAAGGGACAAACGACAGACCCATGTGTGAGACGCTAAAGTTCTCCAAAGTCCCAGGCCCTCTGGGGGCCTCCCTCTTGGCATATCTTTTTTGGGAAGCCACGACTGAAGATGACTGAGTAGGTGAGAAAGGCATGTTGACAGCTTGTCTGGAACTTGGTTGTGAGAGCAGGTACCAGGCCGTGGTGAGATTGTTAGGCTGGAGTCCAGAAGCCTGGGTCCCAGCCCAAGCCTGCATCTCACATGCTATGTGACGTTGACACATTCCTTTCCCTCTTAGCTGTCCGTCTGGCAAATCTTTGGGGTCCCTTTATGTGGTATCTGGAGTGTGGATCTTTGCTTGCAAAGTCACTCTATTAGCAGACTGGGTTCACAAATAAGGAAATAGTGGGCCGTGTTTACTGGCATTTATGATGTGCCAAAGACTCATTGGGGCTTCCCTGGTGGCTCAGTGGTAAAGAACCTGCCTGTCAAAGCAGGAGACGTGGGTTCGGTCCCTGGGTTGGGAAGATCCCCTGGAGAAAGAAATGACAACTGATTCCAGTATTCTTGCCTGGGAAATCTCGCGAACAGAGGAGCCTGGGGGGCTACAGTCCATGGGGTCTCAAAGAGTCGGACACGACTGAAGTGACTGAGCACAAGTATGATATATGTAGACAAACTCTATGAATTTTTCTGGGGAAGGAATGGACAGCTGCTTTCATCAACAGAGCTATGCTAAGCAGGCAGCTCCCAGTTGGGCTATCTGTCTCTGAGGAAGACCATTGGGCTTTCCTGTTCAACCAGACCAGCCCTTCCCCAACCTAGGCTGCTGTGTTGGTCAGTCCTGGCTTGTCCCACCCTTCCCCGGCAGTCCTGGCCAATCATCTTTCAAAGTGTGCCGGTATCCAAACTGGAATCAGCCGATTCAAAATCTGCTCTCTTCCCCCTGCCCTCAATGTTTGCAAATTTTATAAGCAAAAAGGTATCTTATTTCAATTTGCAATTCTGGGCTCTCTGGCAAAGGCGGATATTTCCCTACATGTTTATTGACAAATTGCAGCGGAGACTATTTATATCTTTAACCCATGAAACTACTGGGGTTCAGGATGTGTTCGTAATTCTGAAAAGGGACAAACGACAGACCCATGTGTGAGACGCTAAAGTTCTCCAAAGTCCCAGGCCCTCTGGGGGCCTCCCTCTTGGCATATCTTTTTTGGGAAGCCACGACTGAAGATGACTGAGTAGGTGAGAAAGGCATGTTGACAGCTTGTCTGGAACTTGGTTGTGAGAGCAGGTACCAGGCCGTGGTGAGATTGTTAGGCTGGAGTCCAGAAGCCTGGGTCCCAGCCCAAGCCTGCATCTCACATGCTATGTGACGTTGACACATTCCTTTCCCTCTTAGCTGTCCGTCTGGCAAATCTTTGGGGTCCCTTTATGTGGTATCTGGAGTGTGGATCTTTGCTTGCAAAGTCACTCTATTAGCAGACTGGGTTCACAAATAAGGAAATAGTGGGCCGTGTTTACTGGCATTTATGATGTGCCAAAGACTCATTGGGGCTTCCCTGGTGGCTCAGTGGTAAAGAACCTGCCTGTCAAAGCAGGAGACGTGGGTTCGGTCCCTGGGTTGGGAAGATCCCCTGGAGAAAGAAATGACAACTGATTCCAGTATTCTTGCCTGGGAAATCTCGCGAACAGAGGAGCCTGGGGGGCTACAGTCCATGGGGTCTCAAAGAGTCGGACACGACTGAAGTGACTGAGCACAAGTATGATATATGTAGACAAACTCTATGAATTTTTCTGGGGAAGGAATGGACAGCTGCTTTCATCAACAGAGCTATGCTAAGCAGGCAGCTCCCAGTTGGGCTATCTGTCTCTGAGGAAGACCATTGGGCTTTCCTGTTCAACCAGACCAGCCCTTCCCCAACCTAGGCTGCTGTGTTGGTCAGTCCTGGCTTGTCCCACCCTTCCCCGGCAGTCCTGGCCAATCATCTTTCAAAGTGTGCCGGTATCCAAACTGGAATCAGCCGATTCAAAATCTGCTCTCTTCCCCCTGCCCTCAATGTAAAGGGGGGAGACCCCCTGCTTATGGAGTTAGTGGGCTCAGTACCTCTGGCCCTTCCCTGACCTTCTCTGAACCTTGGTCTCCTCCGCTCTCAATCGAGAGCACTCACCTAGGAGGATGCTGCCTCAACGCTGAGACCCCTCGCAATGCTGAGTGGTGCTGAGCTTTCTGTGCAGTGCCTTCCTCATGGAGAGATGCAGAGTCCCAGGGGTTTGCTTTGGGAGCAGTTCCTCATTTACATGAATGCGAAGCAGCAAGTTATTTCCATCTGCTTTCCACTCATCACTTACGACCATGGATACACATTGGAGAGAACTTGGCCCCATGTGTCCAGGATTTGGCTGGAATAACTGGCTCAAGAGCATAATATTTGGGCACTAAAGAGTTTTCCCCACTTTCACCTATCCTATCATTATTTCTCATCTCTATTATTCATACTAGAGATGGAAGTAGGGCATGTAACCCTCCCAGTTTACCCAGGATTGTCCCAGTGCCAAATCCCAGTCCCCCAACCCCCACCCTTAGCTGATCACCCTAAAGCAGTGGTTCTCAACCAGGGGTGATTTCAATTCCTAGGGGACACTAAGCCATGCCCAGAGACCATCCAGGGCTTTCCAGGTGCGCTAGTGGTAAAGAATCCACCTGCCCATGCAGGACATGTAACAGGTGAGGGTTCAGTCCCTGGGTCAGGAAGATTCTCTGGGGGAGGGCCTGGCAACCCACTCCTGGATTCCTGCCTGGAGGATCCTATGGACAGAGGAGCCTGGTGGGCTACAGCCCATGGGATCGCAGATTTGAACACAACTGAAGTGACTTAGCATGCATGCAAGAGACATTCTTGGTGGGGGGAGGGGAATTGGCATCCAATGCCTAGAGGCCAGAAATGCTGCTAAACATCCTACAATGACCCGGACAACCCCGACAACAAAAATGTCAATAGAGGGACTTCTGGTTGGCCCAATGGCTAAGATTCCACACGCTCAGCGCAGGGAGCCTGAGTTCAATCCTTGGTCAGGGAACTAGATTCCACATGCTAAAACTATATACCCTGCAAGACACAAGCAAGATTGAAGATCCTGTGTGCTGCTACTAAGAGCCAAGGCAGGCAAATCAATACATAAAAATTAAAACAAAAATAAGACCGACAACAAAATGTCAATAGAATTCCTGCCCTAGAATAGAGTGAAGGCAGAATTCTAAAATGTAAAGTAACCCCCCACCCCAAACCACAACACGAAACATCACAGCAAATGTCTGCATTTCTCAGTCCATCAGTAGTTTGTCTTTTCAACAAAAATTGTGCCACAGAACTGATTAGAAGCAGAGTCTGAGTTATTTCTCTAGTTTTAGACTAAGTTAAAGTGCATGACTCTCACAAACCTATGGCTTAAAAGCTCCGAGGCATTGCTAGAACACTTCAATTTAATAGTACAGATCTCACCGAAGGATGCTGCGGAGGGGAAGTCTTGCTTTTCATCCCTGACTCTAAAATAAAACTGACAACCTTCTCTGTCATCTCTCGGACAGAGGCCGGATTTCCCGACTGCTCACCCAGTGTAATCTTTCCTTTAAGGTGGAACTGTTCATGGGTCTCTGCTCTATGAGAGGATCCTGCTCTGGATTCCCTGCTTCAAATGGCTCTGCTGTCACTCCCTCGCCTAGGTGGATGGGAAGCCGGAAGCTCTGTATTGGGGAGGCTGACGCCTCACCCAGCGCTCTGCTGTGCATGCGCCCACTGCTTTGGTTTCTATCTCGGTTTCCTACCGGGCACTGGCTCCCATGCAGGACATGTAACAGGTGAGGGTTCAGTCCCTGGGTCAGGAAGATTCTCTGGGAGGGCCTGGCAACCCACTCCTGGATTCCTGCCTGGAGGATCCTATGGACAGAGGAGCCTGGTGGGCTACAGCCCATGGGATCGCAGATTTGAACACAACTGAAGTGACTTAGCATGCATGCAAGAGACATTCTTGGTGGGGGGAGGGGAATTGGCATCCAATGCCTAGAGGCCAGAAATGCTGCTAAACATCCTACAATGACCCGGACAACCCCGACAACAAAAATGTCAATAGAGGGACTTCTGGTTGGCCCAATGGCTAAGATTCCACACGCTCAGCGCAGGGAGCCTGAGTTCAATCCTTGGTCAGGGAACTAGATTCCACATGCTAAAACTATATACCCTGCAAGACACAAGCAAGATTGAAGATCCTGTGTGCTGCTACTAAGAGCCAAGGCAGGCAAATCAATACATAAAAATTAAAACAAAAATAAGACCGACAACAAAATGTCAATAGAATTCCTGCCCTAGAATAGAGTGAAGGCAGAATTCTAAAATGTAAAGTAACCCCCCACCCCAAACCACAACACGAAACATCACAGCAAATGTCTGCATTTCTCAGTCCATCAGTAGTTTGTCTTTTCAACAAAAATTGTGCCACAGAACTGATTAGAAGCAGAGTCTGAGTTATTTCTCTAGTTTTAGACTAAGTTAAAGTGCATGACTCTCACAAACCTATGGCTTAAAAGCTCCGAGGCATTGCTAGAACACTTCAATTTAATAGTACAGATCTCACCGAAGGATGCTGCGGAGGGGAAGTCTTGCTTTTCATCCCTGACTCTAAAATAAAACTGACAACCTTCTCTGTCATCTCTCGGACAGAGGCCGGATTTCCCGACTGCTCACCCAGTGTAATCTTTCCTTTAAGGTGGAACTGTTCATGGGTCTCTGCTCTATGAGAGGATCCTGCTCTGGATTCCCTGCTTCAAATGGCTCTGCTGTCACTCCCTCGCCTAGGTGGATGGGAAGCCGGAAGCTCTGTATTGGGGAGGCTGACGCCTCACCCAGCGCTCTGCTGTGCATGCGCCCACTGCTTTGGTTTCTATCTCGGTTTCCTACCCCGGGGCACTGGCTCCCAGTCTTTCCAGGAAGCCCGCTTACTTTTCTACAGATGTTGTAAAACTATCTGCATTTCTGTTGTTGGTCAGTTGCCCAATCTGTGCAACTCCATGGACTACAGCTCCTCAGGCTTCCCTGTCCTTCACCATCACCCAGAGTTTGCTCCAAGTCCCAGGGAAATCCCATACACACACACTTTTGATTAGACAAAACTGACAAGAATTGTCTGGAACTAACCAGAATTGTCTGACCTTGTTGGATATTTACCCGAATCATCTTTCTCTCCTCTCTTTTCTGCCCCTCATATCCATGTTTTTTTTTTTTTTTTTGGTCACTTTATTGGTCTTTCATTTACTCATTTTCATCCATCTCTGCCCCCTGGGCCATGTGGGCCTCCCATCGTAGTGGCCTCTGTCGCTGCAGAGCAAGGGCTCTGTGCGCATGCGCTCCAGAGCTCCGACTCAGTAGTTGGACACATCAGTCCAGCCTCTCCGAGGCATGTGGGATCTTCCCAGGCCAGGGATCGAACCGACGCCCCTTGCACTGCAAGGCAGTGTCCTTACCCACTGGACCACCAGGGAAGCCCTCATATCCAATTTTTAAGTCTTGCTTATTCCACCTACCAATAGCTTTCCAGTTCCTTTCTCTTTCCTCCTTTTTCTTCCTTCTTCCCTTCTTTCCTTCCTATCTTCCTCCTTCCTCTCTCTCCCTCCCGCCCTCCCTCTTTCTCTGCCTCTCTCTTCCACATTCTTCCTTCCCCCGCCATCTCGCACAGAGATCTCCTCAATTGCCTCTTGGCTCTTCTTTCTACCTCAAGCTCACCTTCCAGATCCAGAGAGGTCCTTCCAACACTCTGATCTGGTCTCACTGAAGCCCTCCAGACATGCCCATTGCCCTTGGAAACAGGGTTCCCTCCTGCCTCTGCAGCTCATCCTCCATTGCTCACAGGCTCTAGAATCGCTTCAGCTCTTGCCATTTCTCAAAAGCATGCCCAGGCTTCTGCAGATACTTCCCTGGGCCCATCTTCAGCTGACTTGAGTTTTCTCTTTGAGTCTCAGCTGTGTGGTACATTCTTTAGGGAAAAGAAGGTAGGAGCCTCTCTGAGAGCTCCTAGAAACCCCCTACCTGCCGTTCACACATCCCTGTGAATTCTTGTTCCATCTGGTCTCCCTCTGCTGAAGATCTTCTGTGATCATTCCTCTCCCTCATGCCTGACACACAGTAGGTGCACAATAACCAGTTCTGAATGACGAAATGCATGCTAAAGAATCAAATGCTCCTTCTGTGGGTCACCTGCCCTTTTGAGGGGACAGAGGTGATAAGGGTGTGAGCACCACCCATGTGTCCTGATGCCTCCAAACTGCTCTATCTTGACTCCGGGACAGTGTGCCTGGACTTTTCTGGCCGAGCACGGGAAGCATCGACCAACCCTAGTTTTCCAGATTATTTAGCACAATGACTGCTGTGAAAAACGGTATCAGCATCACCCAGGAGCTCGTTAGCAATGGACAGTCTCAGCCCCACCCTCCCACCCTCCCCTCCACTCCTGGCCTCTTTGATTTTCTCCACTGAGCAAGCGGTGGTTATGGATGCCTGGGGTGAAACATACCGGAAAATGGGGCTGTGACAGGTCACTGCTCAATTACCTCCCTTTTCACCTGGGAAGGCAGAGGCCTTTAATTGGAAGGAACTGGGAAGCAAAAAGGAGCCTTGAATGGGATGATAATGAATTCCACCCTGCCTGGCTTCCCCTCTACCTCCTTCATCTCCTTCACCTCAGGGATTTTAGAAACAAGGTTCAAGAAGGATACTGGCCAAGACCCTAATAGCTTTCCAGTTCCTTTCTTCTTCTTCCCCATCCCCCCGCACCAGAGATCTCCTCAATTGCCTCTTGGCTCTTCTTTCTACCTCAAGCTCACCTTCCAGATCCAGAGAGGTCCTTCCAACACTCTGATCTGGTCTCACTGAAGCCCTCCAGACATGCCCATTGCCCTTGGAAACAGGGTTCCCTCCTGCCTCTGCAGCTCATCCTCCATTGCTCACAGGCTCTAGAATCGCTTCAGCTCTTGCCATTTCTCAAAAGCATGCCCAGGCTTCTGCAGATACTTCCCTGGGCCCATCTTCAGCTGACTTGAGTTTTCTCTTTGAGTCTCAGCTGTGTGGTACATTCTTTAGGGAAAAGAAGGTAGGAGCCTCTCTGAGAGCTCCTAGAAACCCCCTACCTGCCGTTCACACATCCCTGTGAATTCTTGTTCCATCTGGTCTCCCTCTGCTGAAGATCTTCTGTGATCATTCCTCTCCCTCATGCCTGACACACAGTAGGTGCACAATAACCAGTTCTGAATGACGAAATGCATGCTAAAGAATCAAATGCTCCTTCTGTGGGTCACCTGCCCTTTTGAGGGGACAGAGGTGATAAGGGTGTGAGCACCACCCATGTGTCCTGATGCCTCCAAACTGCTCTATCTTGACTCCGGGACAGTGTGCCTGGACTTTTCTGGCCGAGCACGGGAAGCATCGACCAACCCTAGTTTTCCAGATTATTTAGCACAATGACTGCTGTGAAAAACGGTATCAGCATCACCCAGGAGCTCGTTAGCAATGGACAGTCTCAGCCCCCACCCTCCCACCCTCCCCTCCACTCCTGGCCTCTTTGATTTTCTCCACTGAGCAAGCGGTGGTTATGGATGCCTGGGGTGAAACATACCGGAAAATGGGGCTGTGACAGGTCACTGCTCAATTACCTCCCTTTTCACCTGGGAAGGCAGAGGCCTTTAATTGGAAGGAACTGGGAAGCAAAAAGGAGCCTTGAATGGGATGATAATGAATTCCACCCTGCCTGGCTTCCCCTCTACCTCCTTCATCTCCTTCACCTCAGGGATTTTAGAAACAAGGTTCAGAAGGATCTCAGGGGATTTTCATCCACCTGGAACCCAAAGGAGCCTCTGCTCATCTGCACCTCTTTTGTGAAGAGTTTCTGTAGCTGTATAGCTTGACGGTCAGGTAGTGATGGCAACATAATGACCAGGGTCCACCCTACTGAGCTTCCATCTGAGCCAAGAACTTGGTCAGGTGCTTTGTACATGTCTGTTCATTTAGTCTTCACATACCTTACAAGGTAGGCATCACGATCACCCCCTTTTAAAGATGAAGAAACCAAAGCACAGACAGGTCGAGTAACTTGCCTGAGGTCACACAGCTCCTAAGAGGTAGAGCTGGATTTTGAAGCCTGAAGCAGGCTGTATGACTCCAGACCTAATTTAGAGATTCCTGCTATCTTTGTCTTATTTGAGCACCTACTTGGCCTCAAGTAGTTTGTATGGGCTGGAGAGACTGTGGCACACGATATGGAGGAGCTCATGGATCTTATCCTCTAGGGAGACGGACATTAAGAAAAATAAGGGGCTTCCCTGGTGGTCCAGTGGGTAAGGACACCGCCTTGCAGTGCAAGGGGCACCAATTCGATCCCTGGCTTGGGAAGATCCCACGTGCCGTGGAGCGGCTGGACCCATGTGTCCAATTACAGAACCTGAGCTCTGGAGAGCATGCGCCCAGAGCCTGTGCTCTGTGACAACAGAGGCCACCGCGATGGGAGGCCCACATGGGCCAAAGAACAAAGATGAATGAAACTAGAGAAATGAAAGACCAGTGGAAGTGGCCCACCCACCCTCCTCCCTCCCGACCTCTGCCGAAATAAATAAATAAACAAATGTTTAAAAAAAAAAAAGAAAAAGAAGCACGGAAATAAAAAGTCATTAAATGGGGATTCCTTGGTGGTCAAGTGGTTAAAGAGAGCACCTTGCCGTGCAAAGGGCGCCGGTTCGATCCCTGGCCTGGGAAGATCCCACGTGCCTCGGAGCGGCTGGACTGATGTGTCCAATTACCAAGCCGGAGCTCTGGAGCGCATGCGCCCAGAGCTGGTGCTCTGCAGCAAGAGGCCACTGCTATGGGAGACCCACAAAGGTCAAAGAATAAAGATGGATGAAAACAAATGATGACTTAGAGGAAAAAAAATGTATAAAAAAAATCAAAAAAAGATTATAAAAAAGTTATTAATATGCAGTCAATTTGGATTTGTGTCATGCAGGCAAAAACTTGAGGGAGCAGCACCAAATTATCTCAGAAATTGGTCATTCGCCCGTTTTCTCTCCCTAGTTGAACTGGGGGCCACCCCAACCCTGCCTGCAGGGTTGGCCCTGGTGATTGCCATACCATGAGTGAGTCCCCCTCTGGGATGGAGAAATACAGGGCAGGGTGTTGCCACGCAAGCACCTAAAAGTGGGACATAACCCAGATTTGGAGTCCTAGGGGATGTCCTGGAGAAGGTGATGTGAGACCGCCATTGAGACCTGAAGGTTGACGAAGAGTAGCGTGTGCAAAGGCCCAGAGGCATGAGAGAGAAGGAAGCATTTGGAGAACTGCAAATGGTTCAGCCTGGGTGCGAATGTGAGAGAGGGCTGAGGCTGAAGGTGACAGATGAGAGGGGTGGGGTGTGGGGGGAGGGGTGCACAAAGAAGCTTATTGCTCTGGAAACCAAGAGGCCAAAGTACATGGTATTTTACTTCAATTAGCGGCACCAAAGGCCCCCAAGGTCTCCCAGCTGGGGTGGGAGTCAAAGCTTTTGGAGGCTCTGAGCTTGTTAAGGAAAGAGGACATGCCAGCAGAGTTCGGGCTTCGTTTCTTTAAATCTCTTTCTTTTTAAAAGAATAAATTGTCACCTTCCCACACGATCTGGCAGTTCGCTCCCCTGGCCCCAGTCCAGCCGCCCACAAACACACTACCCTGCTGCCTCCTGCCAGGAGCCTTGGAGCTAGCCGGGAAAGGAGGGGGGCTCTGGGGGCCACGTGTGCCCCCATCAAGTCACTTCTGGGTCCCAGAGGTCCCGCGGGGTTAGAAGTGTCTCCCAGTGTCTGGGAAGGTGGCTCTTGGGAGACCTCAGTCACCTTCCTCACCTCCCTGGTCCACACATCCCACCCCCAGGGGGCGTTCCCACTGAGCCCGGCTGTGGTGGGTAGAACGGCTGGTCCCCAGGCCTCTCATGTCTGACCATTGCTTTACCTTCTCTGGACTGCTCTTGTGGTCACATGATTCAAAGGAGACAGCACTGGGTGGTTGTTTATATTGCTCATGACAATGGCCTGCTAAGGGTAACTATGGAGACTGAAGTGAGAGGGGCATCTGTATCATCCCCATTTTATAGATGCAGCAACTGAGGCTCAAAGAGGTTCAAAGCTCCCACAGCTGAAAAGTGGCAGTGTCAGGCTGAGATTCAGGTCTGATGGACATGAAAACTCTGAAGCACTACAGTACTCTAGAAAGCATCTTTTTCTGATCTTGGTTTTATCATTTGTAAGATCAACATATTAAACACCAAATTTAACGGTGCTATGGACTGAATGTTTGTGTTTCCTGCCTCAGATTCGTATGTCGAAGTCCTGCCCCCAGTGTGATGGTATTTGGAGGTGGGGGCCTTCAGCAGGAAGTGAGGGTCATAAGATGTCAGAAGGGTGCTGGAGAACTGCAATGAGGGGAGAGAGGGCTGAGGCTGAAGGTGACAGATGAGAGGGTGGGGTGTGGGGAGGGGTGCACAAAGAAGCTTATTGCTCTGGAAACCAAGAGGCCAAAGTACATGGTATTTTACTTCAATTAGCGGCACCAAAGGCCCCCAAGGTCTCCCAGCTGGGGTGGGAGTCAAAGCTTTTGGAGGCTCTGAGCTTGTTAAGGAAAGAGGACATGCCAGCAGAGTTCGGGCTTCGTTTCTTTAAATCTCTTTCTTTTTAAAAGAATAAATTGTCACCTTCCCACACGATCTGGCAGTTCGCTCCCCTGGCCCCAGTCCAGCCGCCCACAAACACACTACCCTGCTGCCTCCTGCCAGATCAGCCTTGGAGCTAGCCGGGAAAGGAGGGGGGCTCTGGGGGCCACGTGTGCCCCCATCAAGTCACTTCTGGGTCCCAGAGGTCCCGCGGGGTTAGAAGTGTCTCCCAGTGTCTGGGAAGGTGGCTCTTGGGAGACCTCAGTCACCTTCCTCACCTCCCTGGTCCACACATCCCACCCCCAGGGGGCGTTCCCACTGAGCCCGGCTGTGGTGGGTAGAACGGCTGGTCCCCAGGCCTCTCATGTCTGACCATTGCTTTACCTTCTCTGGACTGCTCTTGTGGTCACATGATTCAAAGGAGACAGCACTGGGTGGTTGTTTATATTGCTCATGACAATGGCCTGCTAAGGGTAACTATGGAGACTGAAGTGAGAGGGGCATCTGTATCATCCCCATTTTATAGATGCAGCAACTGAGGCTCAAAGAGGTTCAAAGCTCCCACAGCTGAAAAGTGGCAGTGTCAGGCTGAGATTCAGGTCTGATGGACATGAAAACTCTGAAGCACTACAGTACTCTAGAAAGCATCTTTTTCTGATCTTGGTTTTATCATTTGTAAGATCAACATATTAAACACCAAATTTAACGGTGCTATGGACTGAATGTTTGTGTTTCCTGCCTCAGATTCGTATGTCGAAGTCCTGCCCCCAGTGTGATGGTATTTGGAGGTGGGGGCCTTCAGCAGGAAGTGAGGGTCATAAGATGTCAGAAGGGTGGACCCCTGTGATGGGGTTGGGGCCTGTGGCTATTTGCAAGCCAGGAAAAGAGCTCTCACTTGGAACCAAATTGGTCAACACCTCTGTCTCGAAGTTCCCAAGCTTTCGAATTGTTAAGAAATAAATTCCGGTGGTTTAAACCTCCTAGTCTATGGTACTGGGTTGGACATAAAGTTCCTTTGGGTTTTCCAAAATGTTTTAAGGAAAAGCATGAATGAACTTTTTGGCCACCCAATATTTTGGGATAGCAGCCTGAGCTGGCCGAGAGCAACATAATTAAGCAAATAGCTCACTGTTTCCTGGGTGCTTATTTGGCTTGAGGTCTGAGTCCTCAAGTCATAGTCTGGAGGGAGGAGCACACGGCACACATGACCATGAGTCCTTACATACTAAGGGACATTCTGCAGAGGGCTCTGTGACCATGGAAGACTGGTAGGGAATGGACTAGAGTGTCCAGGTAGGGGGGTACTCTAGGGTCCAACTCTATGATCCAGATTGGAGGGAAGGGAGGGGTACACTCTAGGATGTAGGGACTCTGTGTTGCCCAAGCCTCTGTGTTGTAGTTTCAGAACTTAGACTCAAGTCAGGGTACTCTAGTTAGAAACTCAGTTCTTTGTGCCTCAGTTTTCTCATCCATAAAATGGGCATGATGATCTTGCCTACTTCACAGAGAAGCCAGTGCCTGACTCTGGTGTAAAAGCCCATAGGCCTCCCGATCGTTGAAGTCTTCAGATTGTTTCTCACAATGGCCTGCTAAGGGTAACTATGGAGACTGAAGTGAGAGGGCATCTGTATCATCCATTTTATAGATGCAGCAACTGAGGCTCAAAGAGGTTCAAAGCTCCCACAGCTGAAAAGTGGCAGTGTCAGGCTGAGATTCAGGTCTGATGGACATGAAAACTCTGAAGCACTACAGTACTCTAGAAAGCATCTTTTTCTGATCTTGGTTTTATCATTTGTAAGATCAACATATTAAACACCAAATTTAACGGTGCTATGGACTGAATGTTTGTGTTTCCTGCCTCAGATTCGTATGTCGAAGTCCTGCCCCCAGTGTGATGGTATTTGGAGGTGGGGGCCTTCAGCAGGAAGTGAGGGTCATAAGATGTCAGAAGGGTGGACCCCTGTGATGGGGTTGGGGCCTGTGGCTATTTGCAAGCCAGGAAAAGAGCTCTCACTTGGAACCAAATTGGTCAACACCTCTGTCTCGAAGTTCCCAAGCTTTAATTGTTAAGAAATAAATTCCGGTGGTTTAAACCTCCTAGTCTATGGTACTGGGTTGGACATAAAGTTCCTTTGGGTTTTCCAAAATGTTTTAAGGAAAAGCATGAATGAACTTTTTGGCCACCCAATATTTTGGGATAGCAGCCTGAGCTGGCCGAGAGCAACATAATTAAGCAAATAGCTCACTGTTTCCTGGGTGCTTATTTGGCTTGAGGTCTGAGTCCTCAAGTCATAGTCTGGAGGGAGGAGCACACGGCACACATGACCATGAGTCCTTACATACTAAGGGACATTCTGCAGAGGGCTCTGTGACCATGGAAGACTGGTAGGGAATGGACTAGAGTGTCCAGGTAGGGGGGTACTCTAGGGTCCAACTCTATGATCCAGATTGGAGGGAAGGGAGGGGTACACTCTAGGATGTAGGGACTCTGTGTTGCCCAAGCCTCTGTGTTGTAGTTTCAGAACTTAGACTCAAGTCAGGGTACTCTAGTTAGAAACTCAGTTCTTTGTGCCTCAGTTTTCTCATCCATAAAATGGGCATGATGATCTTGCCTACTTCACAGAGAAGCCAGTGCCTGACTCCTAGTAGGAGTTCAGGTAAACATGCACTATCATTATAGCGGAAACAACCTGGGCCCTGGAATATTCCTGGAGCTGGGTGCACAATGCCAGCTTCTTGGAGGGAAAAAGAAGAGGCTATAGAACTTGATTGATTGTTTCTCTTCACCCCTGTAGGCTCAGAGCCTATAGAAGCAGGCTCTGAGCATCGAAACACTTTGCTAGGATTGTCTTTGCTGTGGAAAGGTCTTGGGCTCAGGAGGCAAGGAAAGGAAACTTTCGTTGGTTATGGTTGAAGAATCATAATAGCAAATAGATAGCCTTTACGAGGGTCCAGGCCCTCTTTTAAGCACTTAATATTTGTTTATCCACACAAACAAAGTGATTAAAGCCAGGCTCAGAGAAAGGTTTTAGGAGGAGGATCTAGTTTGGCTAAATCTTCCCGGAAGTGTCTAAAGCAGGGGTCCCCAGGGCCTGGGCTATGGATGGGAACCAGTCTGTGGCCTGTTAGGAACGAGGCTGCCCAGCAGAAGGTGAGCAGTGGGTGAGGGAGCAAAGCTTCATCTGTACTTATAGGAGCTCCCCATCACTCACACTACCTGAACTCTGCCTCCTGTCAGATCAGCGGCGACATTAGGTTCTCACAGAAGCTTGAACCCTACTGTGACCTGTGCATGCGAAGGATCTAGGCGGTGCCCTCCTCATGAGAATCATCCCATCCCTCCCCAGTACTGCCCCATCACTGGTCTACGGAAAAACTGTCTTCCAGGAAACTGGGGTCAAAAAGGCTGGGGATCACTGGTCTAAAGATTTGCTTCCAAAGGATCTAGGGGTGTGGCTGAATTGTATCATTTGCATATATTTGCGTGTTCATGAAAGGTCCAGAGCAGTAGGATGAAGGATGGAATTTTGCACCTAAAGGTTGGGGATGCAGGAGAACACGAACCAGGAGGGGTCTGGGCTGTGTGCCCACCTTCATCGTCTGCAAGGGCTCACCAAGATCCCAGATAAGCACACCCTAGTCCCACCTCAACACACACAGTCACACTTACACACCCCCACACACTTAACCCACACATTCTCTTCTACGTTGAAATCACTTTCCTCTAGTGGATTTGTCCACTCGGGCTTGAACTGGGCTTTCTGCTGGGCTGGCTGGATGATGACTTTGGCCAGATTATTAAGCCTCCATAGGTCTCAGTTTGCAGAGCTGTAATGAGGAAGGATTGGGCTGAGTGGATTTCCTGAACCCTTAATTCCAACTCCAACTCTGAGTTTCTCCTCATCGGCTGGTCTCAACCCACTGCTGGGTTGGAAGGGATCTCTGGCTCCTCACCTGTAGAGTGGGGCTGAGGCATGGGGCTGGATGTATGACATTCCTTTCTCAAGGCATTTTTGTCACAGCAGAAATTGTGTCTTCTGGCCAGTTCTATTATAACATCAGCAATCACAGCGACAGAAGTAGTCAGGTAGTAAGCCATTTTTCAAGGGCTTACTATGTGCCAAGTTCTTCACTTGCATGACCTCATTGAAGAGCCCCCCCAAAGCATTATTACCCCCACTTTCCAGAGGAGGAAACTTGAAGCTCTGAGAAAGGTCCCATGGGTACAAACTCGTGAGAAAGAGAGGACTTCTCTGGTTGCTCACACCCTCGAACTCAGCCTCAGGCCTTTCCATTTAGGCTGGGCAGAAAAAGATCTTGGAACACACAGATATCTTTCAAAGACATTTTGTCCAATTTCTCTCCTGTTCACCCATTGCACAGATGAAGAACTGAGGCATAAGAGCAAGTATGCAAAGATACTAGTATGGACTGAATGTCTGCATGCCCCACCAAATTCCCATGTTGAAGCCACAACTCCCTTGTGATGGTGTTTGCAGGTGGAGCCTTTGGAAGATAAGGAAGGTTAGGTGGAGTCATGGGGCCCATGTGATGGGATTAGTGACCTTATAGGAAGAAGAAGAGAGACCAGAGCACTCTCTCTACTTGTGGCCACTTGCCAGCTGGGAAGAAAGCCCTCACTTGGTACCGATAAGGTGGCATCTTGATCTTGGACTCGAACCCTCTAGAATGCTTCCTGCAGTTGAAGCCACCCAGACTGCAATGTTTTGTTATGGCAGCCTGAGCTGACTAATACAGACACTGCGACCTCTATGTAGCACACTTACACACCCCCACACACTTAACCCACACATTCTCTTCTACGTTGAAATCACTTTCCTCTAGTGGATTTGTCCACTCGGGCTTGAACTGGGCTTTCTGCTGGGCTGGCTGGATGATGACTTTGGCCAGATTATTAAGCCTCCATAGGTCTCAGTTTGCAGAGCTGTAATGAGGAAGGATTGGGCTGAGTGGATTTCCTGAACCCTTAATTCCAACTCCAACTCTGAGTTTCTCCTCATCGGCTGGTCTCAACCCACTGCTGGGTTGGAAGGGATCTCTGGCTCCTCACCTGTAGAGTGGGGCTGAGGCATGGGGCTGGATGTATGACATTCCTTTCTCAAGGCATTTTTGTCACAGCAGAAATTGTGTCTTCTGGCCAGTTCTATTATAACATCAGCAATCACAGCGACAGAAGTAGTCAGGTAGTAAGCCATTTTTCAAGGGCTTACTATGTGCCAAGTTCTTCACTTGCATGACCTCATTGAAGAGCCCCCCCAAAGCATTATTACCCCCACTTTCCAGAGGAGGAAACTTGAAGCTCTGAGAAAGGTCCCATGGGTACAAACTCGTGAGAAAGAGAGGACTTCTCTGGTTGCTCACACCCTCGAACTCAGCCTCAGGCCTTTCCATTTAGGCTGGGCAGAAAAAGATCTTGGAACACACAGATATCTTTCAAAGACATTTTGTCCAATTTCTCTCCTGTTCACCCATTGCACAGATGAAGAACTGAGGCATAAGAGCAAGTATGCAAAGATACTAGTATGGACTGAATGTCTGCATGCCCCACCAAATTCCCATGTTGAAGCCACAACTCCCTTGTGATGGTGTTTGCAGGTGGAGCCTTTGGAAGATAAGGAAGGTTAGGTGGAGTCATGGGGCCCATGTGATGGGATTAGTGACCTTATAGGAAGAAGAAGAGAGACCAGAGCACTCTCTCTACTTGTGGCCACTTGCCAGCTGGGAAGAAAGCCCTCACTTGGTACCGATAAGGTGGCATCTTGATCTTGGACTCGAACCCTCTAGAATGCTTCCTGCAGTTGAAGCCACCCAGACTGCAATGTTTTGTTATGGCAGCCTGAGCTGACTAATACAGACATTCAGAGAGTTGATGGCAGACCAGAGCCCCTGATGCTTGCCCAAATGAACTGACCACCCTTTATCCCCCAGGTCTCTTTGGGTCTGGCCCTGGAAAAACGCCCATGAGCTAGAGGGAGAGGAGAGAAGTTCGGCTTGGCCCCCTACCATTCCTTGAGTGAGGCAAGCCTGCAGCCCAGGCAGCGAGTCCCCAGTGACACCTCAAGTATTTGCAGGATGGCCTCCCCTCCACCTGCTCCCGGCCCTGGTCCCAGGGCTCACCTGGGCTGATATTGATGTCCGTTTGTGGAAAGGCCTGTGCGGAGAGAAGAGTCAGGACGGTCATGGTCCACAGCCCCCACCTCTGCATCCTGGGCCCTGAGAAAGCCACCTCCTGGCCTGAGCAAAGGAGAGGCCCTGCCGGGAGCTCGGGTCCTGACGGCTCTCCGGCCGGAGCTCAGGAAGACTGGGTAGTCTCCGCCCTCTGCACTTCCCTCCTCCTTTCTCTCTGCACACTGTGGCCGCTCAGAGTGACAGCCCAAGGCTGCCTTTGGCCAGCCCCCTTCGCAGCTTTGCTTCCAAGCCACTGAGTGGTCTTTGGCATGGGCTTGTGTCCCTTGAGACTGTAAGATGGGACAGTATCAGCATGCACATCCCAGCCTGGTACGGGAGACAAAGCAACTTGGTACCCTCAAAGAAAGTGAGAATACAAGGTCTCCTAGGCCAAAGCGAGCTCACTGGCAGATGTGATTTGGCGGATGTACTGTGTGGGTGGCGCTAGGTGGAAAGAACTACCTGCCAGAGCAGGAGATGTAAGAGCCAAGCGTTCATCCCTGAGTCCAGAAGATCCCCTGGAGGAGGGCATGGCAACCCACTCCAATATTCTTGCCTGGAGAATGCCACCGACAGAGAAGCCTGGCGGGCTACCGTCCGTGCGGTTGCAAAGAGCTGGATACGACGGAAGCGACTTAGCACAAACGCACGTGCTGTGTTTTAAAATTTCTAAAAATTTGTTGTCAGAGTATACAATCTGGAGATTTTCAGTGTAAATCCAGATTTCTGCTTTCTGTTAAGAATCTGAAGATCCGACAAAGACTTAGGTCTCATTGGCTCACAGGAACAATTGTGCAGAGCTGAGAAAGGGCGCCCCCTTCAGGCAGGGCCCCGGCGCTTTGGCTCAGCCGCCCCCACCTCGTCAAACCGCCTCTGAGAGCAAGGGACTTTCTGCACAGGGAGGAAGGCCGGGGTCTCTTGGAGGTTGAAGAACGTGCTGGTGGAAGGTTCCTGATACAGAGGAAGTGTAGCGAAGCAAAGGTTACTATTAGCGTACAGTTGTAATGTGTTCAGACTTAAATGATTTAAAATTCACTGGTATTTCTTTGGAATCTTGTTGCATTTATGAATTAATACCTCTAAAAATTGGAGCCTTCCTGTATCCTCAGATAAGGCACTCTGCCTCTCTGAGCCTCTCTTTCCTCCTTTATAAAACAGGGGAGAATACTGGTACCTACCTCACCAGGATTAAGTGTAATTATCTGTCTGTAACACTCTACATAGAAGCTGGCAGGTAGCAGGTGTTGAATACATGGTGCAGATTTTGCTATGCTTGTGACTGATCCTGTGCAGGTCTTTTCCTGGCCTTCTTGGAACACTCTTTGGACTGACACTTCGTGTGGCTGCAATTCACAGGGCTCAAACGTGTGCCAGTCACTCACTTTCTCTCTGGAACACCCGGCTCTGCCTGCGAAGAATAACTTGACTCGTGCCCACATAGCATGCTTTGCCAGCCCACGCAGAGCGGAAAGCCTGCCAAGGCCTGACTCATGCTATTAGCACAGCCCATGCCCGGTTTCAGGAACAGCAGAACTCAAGTCTACCCTTTGCCTCAAAGTTTTGTGGGAGTGCACCCCAGAGCATGCACATTTGTTCATTTAAAAATGATATTGCGGGCTTCCCTGGTGGCCCAGTGGGTAAAGAGTCCGCCTTGCAGTGCAAGGAGCACTGGTTCGATCCCTGGCCCGAGAAGATCCCATATGCTGCAGAGTGGCTAGACAGGTGTGTCCAATTATGAGGCAGTGCTCTGGAGCGCATGTGCCCAGAGCCAGTGCCCTACAATGAGAGAGGCTGCCGCGATGGGAGACCCACACAGGCCAAAGAGTTAAGACAGATGAAAATAAATAAATGAAGGACCAATAAAAGAGGAAAAAATTTAAAAACACACACACAAAAACGACATGGTACTTGCTTCGGCAGCACATATACTAAACTAGGAACGATACAGAGAAGATTCGCCTGGCCCCTGCACAAGGATGGCATGCAAATTCATGAAGTGTTCCCTATTTTTGCATTGTTGGTGGGAATGTAAATTGACATAACCACTATGGAAGACATTATGGAGATTCCTTAAAAAACTAAGAATAGAAGCATCATATGACCCAGCAATTCTATTATTAGCCTTATACCCTGATGAAATTAAAATTGAAAGAAGCACCTGTACCCCAATGTTCATTGCAGCTCTCTATACAATAGCTAGACCATGGAAGCAACCTAGATACCCATCAACAAATGAATGCATAAAGAAGCTCTGGTATATATATGCAAGGGAATATTTTTCAGCTGTAAAAAGAAATGCATTTGAATCAGTCCTAATGAGGAGGATGAATCTAGAACATATTATACAAAGTGAAGTAAGTCAGAAAGAAAAGGACAACTATAGTATAGTAACACATATATATGAAATCTAGTAAGATGGTACTGATAACTACACAGGCAGAGCAGCAATGGAGAAACAGACATAGAGAACAGACCTATGGACATTGCGGTGAGGGAAGAGTGAGTGAGAAGTTTGGAAAAAAGTAACATGGAAACATACATTATCATATGTAAAAGAGATAACCGTTGTGAATGCACTGTAGAACTAAGGGATCTTACACAGGGGCTAGGCAACAGCCTGAGGGGGTGGGATGCGGGGGCTCAGGTGGGAGGGACCACAGATATGCCTATGACAGATTTGGGATTATATATAGCTACAAACAACAAAACTATGTAAAAGCAAAATAAAATTAAAAAAAATTTTAAATGACATGTTTGTATCTGTGATGTGTACACACAACTTATCATACTTAATATACTGTGTCTGTTATAAAACAGCCCTCCCCCAAGTTGAATTTTTTTTAAAGTTAATACAAAATATCAAAATGAAAGCAAATTGGGATGCTAAGTTACAATGAGAGAGGCTGCCGCGATGGGAGACCCACACAGGCCAAAGAGTTAAGACAGATGAAAATAAATAAATGAAGGACCAATAAAAGAGGAAAAAATTTAAAAACACACACACAAAAACGACATGGTACTTGCTTCGGCAGCACATATACTAAACTAGGAACGATACAGAGAAGATTCGCCTGGCCCCTGCACAAGGATGGCATGCAAATTCATGAAGTGTTCCCTATTTTTGCATTGTTGGTGGGAATGTAAATTGACATAACCACTATGGAAGACATTATGGAGATTCCTTAAAAAACTAAGAATAGAAGCATCATATGACCCAGCAATTCTATTATTAGCCTTATACCCTGATGAAATTAAAATTGAAAGAAGCACCTGTACCCCAATGTTCATTGCAGCTCTCTATACAATAGCTAGACCATGGAAGCAACCTAGATACCCATCAACAAATGAATGCATAAAGAAGCTCTGGTATATATATGCAAGGGAATATTTTTCAGCTGTAAAAAGAAATGCATTTGAATCAGTCCTAATGAGGAGGATGAATCTAGAACATATTATACAAAGTGAAGTAAGTCAGAAAGAAAAGGACAACTATAGTATAGTAACACATATATATGAAATCTAGTAAGATGGTACTGATAACTACACAGGCAGAGCAGCAATGGAGAAACAGACATAGAGAACAGACCTATGGACATTGCGGTGAGGGAAGAGTGAGTGAGAAGTTTGGAAAAAAGTAACATGGAAACATACATTATCATATGTAAAAGAGATAACCGTTGTGAATGCACTGTAGAACTAAGGGATCTTACACAGGGGCTAGGCAACAGCCTGAGGGGGTGGGATGCGGGGGCTCAGGTGGGAGGGACCACAGATATGCCTATGACAGATTTGGGATTATATATAGCTACAAACAACAAAACTATGTAAAAGCAAAATAAAATTAAAAAAAATTTTAAATGACATGTTTGTATCTGTGATGTGTACACACAACTTATCATACTTAATATACTGTGTCTGTTATAAAACAGCCCTCCCCCAAGTTGAATTTTTTTTAAAGTTAATACAAAATATCAAAATGAAAGCAAATTGGGATGCTTTATCACCACTCCTCATCATCTGGTGCCCTGCTGTACTCGAGGGGCCTCTGTTGTCATGTCCAATACACTCTGTGTAAATGAATCAGGTGGAGGAGGGTCGGCAGACTCAGCCCACTGGAAATGCTTCTGAAAAGTGGAAGATCCTTTGAGTTGGTAAATAAACCTCCTAAATGGTCCATGTTGATGGCACAGTACGTGATGGCTGGAGAGTGTGGTAAATTGGTTCATGATTCTACTCTCATGGAAACACCACAAGCGTTTGTGACGTGTTCAGTCCTGAGTGTGGTCTACAGACAAGCAACATTGGCATCTCCTGGGAGCTCGTTAAAAATGCAGAATCTCTGGCTCTAGCCCTGACCTGCTAAATTGGGATCTGCATTTTGACTAGATCCCTGGGGAGTCATATATACATTAATGCTACATTGCTCTAGACAGGGTAAGCAAACTTTCTAAAAAATTCTATTTTCTAAAGAAGAACTGTATCTATTTAAGGTGTATAATATGATGATGTGATATGCATATAGTGAAATGATACCACAGTCAAGGTAATTAACCTATGACCTCCCTTTGTGTGTGCTGAGTGCCCCTGAAATCTACTCTTTCAGCAGATTTCCAGTATTCAGTACCGTGCTATTAACTATAATTGTCATGCTGTGCCTCAGGATCTCTAGACTTATTCATCCTACATAACTGCATAACGTCAATGGAGATGAAAAGGGTTTAACATGGAAACATACATTATCATATGTAAAAGAGATAACCGTTGTGAATGCACTGTAGAACTAAGGGATCTTACACAGGGCTAGGCAACAGCCTGAGGGGTGGGATGCGGGGGCTCAGGTGGGAGGGACCACAGATATGCCTATGACAGATTTGGGATTATATATAGCTACAAACAACAAAACTCTGTAAAAGTAAAAAGTAAAATAAAATTAAAAAAAATTTTAAATGACATGTTTGTATCTGTGATGTGTACACACAACTTATCATACTTAATATACTGTGTCTGTTATAAAACAGCCCTCCCCCAAGTTGAATTTTTTTTAAAGTTAATACAAAATATCAAAATGAAAGCAAATTGGGATGCTTTATCACCACTCCTCATCATCTGGTGCCCTGCTGTACTCGAGGGGCCTCTGTTGTCATGTCCAATACACTCTGTGTAAATGAATCAGGTGGAGGAGGGTCGGCAGACTCAGCCCACTGGAAATGCTTCTGAAAAGTGGAAGATCCTTTGAGTTGGTAAATAAACCTCCTAAATGGTCCATGTTGATGGCACAGTACGTGATGGCTGGAGAGTGTGGTAAATTGGTTCATGATTCTACTCTCATGGAAACACCACAAGCGTTTGTGACGTGTTCAGTCCTGAGTGTGGTCTACAGACAAGCAACATTGGCATCTCCTGGGAGCTCGTTAAAAATGCAGAATCTCTGGCTCTAGCCCTGACCTGCTAAATTGGGATCTGCATTTTGACTAGATCCCTGGGGAGTCATATATACATTAATGCTACATTGCTCTAGACAGGGTAAGCAAACTTTCTAAAAAATTCTATTTTCTAAAGAAGAACTGTATCTATTTAAGGTGTATAATATGATGATGTGATATGCATATAGTGAAATGATACCACAGTCAAGGTAATTAACCTATGACCTCCCTTTGTGTGTGCTGAGTGCCCCTGAAATCTACTCTTTCAGCAGATTTCCAGTATTCAGTACCGTGCTATTAACTATAATTGTCATGCTGTGCCTCAGGATCTCTAGACTTATTCATCCTACATAACTGCAACTTCACTTTTTTTTCTTTTAAGAGCCAGATAGTAGTGGCTTTGCAGGTCACAGCTCTGTGAAAGCCATTAGGAATTGGCCTGGCTGGATTCCAATAAAGGTGTATTTACAAAAAAGAGCAATGGGCTGGATGTGGCCCACGGGCTACAGTTTGTGTCCCCTGCTCTAGACTTCAAGTCTACTGTCTAGAAGTAGAAATTTATTACCTTTACACCGCCATTTGGAGTTTGTGGAGGTCTCTTTGTAATACAGCAGGTATCTTCCGGTTTTTTAAAGACATGGCTCTCCACCTGACCCTATACATGCACACATACACACACTGTACTCGTGGTGGCCTGGGGGTTCAGCAAAGATCTATTTTTTTCTTTCTATCATCTATCTGTCTGTATTTATCTATCATCTCCTTTGGTTTCATAGCTCTTTATAATTGTCATTTATTTACTAGTAAGGAACGCAAAGTTCCCTGCCCTCACCACCATTAGAAAAGGGGCAGCAGAGATTAGTTCATGCCACACTTTTCAGTTCAGGCATATCTGTATCTGTGTTCAGATTCAGGACCTGTGTCTGTGTGCCTCACTGGTTGTTTAGTCCCTCTTAGCTTCAGTTCCTCCTCTGAGAAATGGAAACAAATCAGTACTTTCCCTCATACAAGTGCTTTTATGAATGCTTGATACACAAGTGCTCAATATACATTAACTACCGTTAGATCACTATGGGACCTTCGAAAAGACTAAATTGGAAGGTATAAAACTGAATAGCAAAACAACTTCCCAAAAGATAACCCCTGCGACCTTCAGGGCAATGTCTTCCAATCTTTTTTCTAGGCGTAAGTGTAAAATCTTTGCTTAGTGGTGCTCATTCTGAATTATTATTATTTTTAATTAACTATAGTTCTTTTTTTTGTTTTCTGCCTCTAAGTCATCATTTATTTTTCATCGATCTTTATTCTTTGCACGTGTGGGCCTCCCTTCGCTGTGGCCTCTCTCGTTGCCGAGCACTGACTCTGGACGCATGTGCTCCAGAGCGCTGGCTCATCATTGGGCACACTGGTCCAGCTGCTCCTCGGCATGTGGGATCTTCTTGGGCCAGGGATTGAACTGGTGCCCCTTGCACTGCAAGACAGACCCTTCACCCATTGGACCACCAGGGAAGCACCCCGCGCCCCAAATTATTTTAAATGGTTTTTTTGACCAAGAAAAAAGGAAAGGTATTCCATTGGCAGTAGAAGACAAGCCACCCAGAAGGGAAAGCAATTCTTCCTCCTCCCCAGTAGTGATTCCCAGTTTTCTTGGAGGCCCCCATGCCAGACACTGCAGGGCCCTGAAGTAACCTCACCCCAGTTCTTGTCCTCAGGGCTCTTTTCAGCGCTGCCCCAAATAACTATTCCTAGTGCCCTGCGACCCATCACATTTGTGCAGGGCTGGGCAGAGGTCAGAACATCTGTCAAGCCCCAGGGGGTGGCCTGGAGTCCTGAGGGGTTCTGGAGTCCCCAGGGATGAGATAGCTCAGGATCTGAGAGCCAAGGGAAACTAGATGCAGATTTAAAACTTCACGCCCGCTTTGTACCCCACCTCCTTCCTTTGAACTCCGGTCCTCGCCCCTCAAGAGGCCCACGCATTTCCTTTCCTACTTCTTGGCTGAGGAGGAGGAGGATGCTAATAAAACCAGGTGGGCAGCCCACGACAGGGCACCTGGGGCCCAGGTTTCTATAGAAACCGTTTCATGTCTTCACCTTTCAACACATTTTCCTCATCTCCCGACAAACTATCCTAGGAGACATGGAGGGCTGTGGCACCTGGGCCCTGTTCTTGTTGCTCCGTCAGCAGACGCTGCCCGATGTGTGCATGGTAGGGAGAACTGCCTGGGGCTTCGGGCCAAGACCTTGCTGGCCTTATCCTGGCTCTCACATATGGCGTGAAAACTCCAGCCGAGTGGCCTGCCACACCAGCTTCAGGTAGGTGTGCTGAAGCAAGGGCCAGAGACTGGGCGGCTCAAGTCACTCCACTTCACTGCCTCACGGCCCTGGAGGCCACAAGTCCCGAGTCCAGGTGCTGGCCTAGTTGGTTCCTGGGGAGGCGCAGTCCTCGGCCTGGGTTTGCAGGCCTCTCTCCTTGGCTTGCAGGTGCTGTCGGCTTGCCGGGCCTCCCGCACGTCTTCCCTCAGCGTGTCCGTCTCTGTGTCATCTCCCTTAATATAAGGACACCTGTTGTGCAGGATCAGGGCCCATGCTGATGACTTCAGTTTAAACCCGTGGTTTAACGTCTCTGTGCTTTTCTCCAGACCAGCGCCCCAAATTATTTTAAATGGTTTTGACCAAGAAAAAGGAAAGGTATTCCATTGGCAGTAGAAGACAAGCCACCCAGAAGGGAAAGCAATTCTTCCTCCTCCCCAGTAGTGATTCCCAGTTTTCTTGGAGGCCCCCATGCCAGACACTGCAGGGCCCTGAAGTAACCTCACCCCAGTTCTTGTCCTCAGGGCTCTTTTCAGCGCTGCCCCAAATAACTATTCCTAGTGCCCTGCGACCCATCACATTTGTGCAGGGCTGGGCAGAGGTCAGAACATCTGTCAAGCCCCAGGGGGTGGCCTGGAGTCCTGAGGGGTTCTGGAGTCCCCAGGGATGAGATAGCTCAGGATCTGAGAGCCAAGGGAAACTAGATGCAGATTTAAAACTTCACGCCCGCTTTGTACCCCACCTCCTTCCTTTGAACTCCGGTCCTCGCCCCTCAAGAGGCCCACGCATTTCCTTTCCTACTTCTTGGCTGAGGAGGAGGAGGATGCTAATAAAACCAGGTGGGCAGCCCACGACAGGGCACCTGGGGCCCAGGTTTCTATAGAAACCGTTTCATGTCTTCACCTTTCAACACATTTTCCTCATCTCCCGACAAACTATCCTAGGAGACATGGAGGGCTGTGGCACCTGGGCCCTGTTCTTGTTGCTCCGTCAGCAGACGCTGCCCGATGTGTGCATGGTAGGGAGAACTGCCTGGGGCTTCGGGCCAAGACCTTGCTGGCCTTATCCTGGCTCTCACATATGGCGTGAAAACTCCAGCCGAGTGGCCTGCCACACCAGCTTCAGGTAGGTGTGCTGAAGCAAGGGCCAGAGACTGGGCGGCTCAAGTCACTCCACTTCACTGCCTCACGGCCCTGGAGGCCACAAGTCCCGAGTCCAGGTGCTGGCCTAGTTGGTTCCTGGGGAGGCGCAGTCCTCGGCCTGGGTTTGCAGGCCTCTCTCCTTGGCTTGCAGGTGCTGTCGGCTTGCCGGGCCTCCCGCACATCGTCTTCCCTCAGCACGTGTCCGTCTCTGTGTCATCTCCCCTTAATATAAGGACACCTGTTGTGCAGGATCAGGGCCCATGCTGATGACTTCAGTTTAAACGTAATTACCTGTAAGGAGCCTATCTCTCAACATAGTCACATGCTGGGGTGGTGGCTCCAGTGAACAAGTTTGGGGGATACACAGTATAGCCCACACCAGACTCTCGACACAGCCGGGCCTTGGCTGGCAATTCCAGCTCCACTGTTCCCTTATCACTGAATCTCATGGAACCTCAGCTTCCTCATTTATAAAAGGGAACCAACAACATCTCCCACATGGCTTGCTGCATGAAGACGAAATAAGACGTTCAGCACTTGGCACGGCGCTCAGTCAGCCCTCTGGTTGTCGTAAACAAGGGCAGCAGGTGCTGGGAATGCCCTCCACCACCTGAGTGCCCCCAAGGCTGCTGCAGGCCGGGCCACGAACGGGCACAGCTCACCTGCTCGAGCACACACCCTCTGCCTGCGGTTTTCTCAATGCTCCCAAGTCGGCTCAGCTCACCCAGGACAGTGCTAAAGTGCCAACCACTGGATGCCTCCAGGGTCACCCCTCAGGCCCTGAGCCATAAGACACAGTAGTTAAATAGTCCAGCTTCTCTGCAATGGTCACCCTCAAGTGTATTTTATTAAAACATGGGTCCCAGCGTGACTGAGTCCTAGCTGCCCACAGGGTCAGTTAAAACAACCTTTGAGGCTTCCCTGGTTGTCCAGTGGGTAAGGACACCGCCTTGCAGTGCAACGGGCACCAGTTCAATCCCTGGCCTGGGAAGATCCCACTTGCCGTGGAGCGGCTAGATTGCTGTGTCCAATGATGAGCCAGCACTCTGGAGCACATGCGCCCAGAGCTGGTGCTCTGCAGTGAGGGAGGCCACTGCAATGGGAGGCCCACACATGCCAAAGAATAAAAGATGGATGAAAATAAGTATAAAAATAAAAGAGGTAGGGGCTTCCCTGGTGGTCCAGTGGGTAAGGACACTGCCTTGCAGTGCAAGGGGCGCCAGTTCAATCCCTGGCCTGGGAAGATCCGACCTGCTGCGGAGCGGCTGGACTGATGTGTCCAATGACCGAGCCAGAGCTCTGGAGCGCATGCACCCAGAGCCGGCGCTCTGCAACGACAGAGGCCACCGCGATGGGAGGCCCACAAGAGCCAAAGAACAAAGACGGATGAAAATAGATAAATGAAAGACCAATAGAAGAGGCCTGCCCACCCCCCCCCCACCAAAATAAATAAATTAAAATAAAATAAAAGAGGCATGATGGGTGGGAAAAAAACCTTAAAAGACCCCAAAAAACAGCCTTTGTGTTCCTCCTTCCCTGGACTTCACTTTCCATTTATGCTTCCTGGGGCCACCTCCCAAATAAGCCATTCCACCTGAGTCCTTGCCTCAACATCAGCTTCTCAAGTGCTCCAGGAAGCTAATGAGGAAACTGGAGCCCAGAGCAGCTCTGAGGCTTGGCGAGGGTGCAGGCAGGGAGCGCTGGGCCTGGGGTCTGAGCCACGGCTTCAGTGGCTCCACAGATCACGGGCCCAGGCAGGGTATAATCATTGTTAGTCCTAAATGCCTGTCAGGTACCTGTCTTCCCTCATTCTGTTCTCTCCTGTTTCATCCTCTTCTGTACAATCATGGGAAGAAAGCCATTTTATAGAGGAGGAAATGTTTCTCCTTCTCTCCCTAGAAACATAATCAAAGTCGACCTCCTTATCTTTCCCCCTTGACCTACACGCCACCTTCACTCTAGAGTGGGATACGCCAGAGGGCCCTCGTGGGCATCCAGCCAAGTGCAGTGTGGCCAGGAGTGACCCCATCTCCACCCACAGGGGTTTGCCTAGGTCAAGCCCCTTTTACTGGGCACAGCCAATAGCAGCCATGGCTCTTGCCCTGAACAACTGAACAGTTTTATAGAAAAAAGCCTCCCGTTCCTCACCTGGAAAATGGAGACAATAGCTCCTTCATCAAAAGGTGGTTGTGAACCACTTGGGGCGATGGTCTGGAGGGATGGGAGTGGAGGTACTGGGTGGGGGGAGGGTCCAAGGACATGCATATGAATGATCTGGGAACATACGTGTTGGTGAACAACAAAACTCTGTAAAATCTTTAAAATAAAGGAGAAAAAAAAAAAGGGTGGTTGTGAAAATTAAACAAGGCTGTGCAGGGATTGGGCTGGGCACACAGTTAGACCCTAATAAGAAGTAGTTGAAATTACAAGAAATGTAGGTTTTCTGTGGGGAGGACAGGATGGAGCTGTCATTTCTGTCTTGGAAAATCAGAAAGTGGTAGTTTAAGAGGCCTGCCCACCCCCACCAAAATAAATAAATTAAAATAAAATAAAAGAGGCATGATGGGTGGGAAAAAAACCTTAAAAGACCCCAAAAACAGCCTTTGTGTTCCTCCTTCCTGGACTTCACTTTCCATTTATGCTTCCTGGGGCCACCTCCCAAATAAGCCATTCCACCTGAGTCCTTGCCTCAACATCAGCTTCTCAAGTGCTCCAGGAAGCTAATGAGGAAACTGGAGCCCAGAGCAGCTCTGAGGCTTGGCGAGGGTGCAGGCAGGGAGCGCTGGGCCTGGGGTCTGAGCCACGGCTTCAGTGGCTCCACAGATCACGGGCCCAGGCAGGGTATAATCATTGTTAGTCCTAAATGCCTGTCAGGTACCTGTCTTCCCTCATTCTGTTCTCTCCTGTTTCATCCTCTTCTGTACAATCATGGGAAGAAAGCCATTTTATAGAGGAGGAAATGTTTCTCCTTCTCTCCCTAGAAACATAATCAAAGTCGACCTCCTTATCTTTCCCCCTTGACCTACACGCCACCTTCACTCTAGAGTGGGATACGCCAGAGGGCCCTCGTGGGCATCCAGCCAAGTGCAGTGTGGCCAGGAGTGACCCCATCTCCACCCACAGGGGTTTGCCTAGGTCAAGCCCCTTTTACTGGGCACAGCCAATAGCAGCCATGGCTCTTGCCCTGAACAACTGAACAGTTTTATAGAAAAAAGCCTCCCGTTCCTCACCTGGAAAATGGAGACAATAGCTCCTTCATCAAAAGGTGGTTGTGAACCACTTGGGGCGATGGTCTGGAGGGATGGGAGTGGAGGTACTGGGTGGGGGGAGGGTCCAAGGACATGCATATGAATGATCTGGGAACATACGTGTTGGTGAACAACAAAACTCTGTAAAATCTTTAAAATAAAGGAGAAAAAAAAAAAGGGTGGTTGTGAAAATTAAACAAGGCTGTGCAGGGATTGGGCTGGGCACACAGTTAGACCCTAATAAGAAGTAGTTGAAATTACAAGAAATGTAGGTTTTCTGTGGGGAGGACAGGATGGAGCTGTCATTTCTGTCTTGGAAAATCAGAAAGTGGTAGTTTAAGCTGGGTCTTGATGATGAGTATGAGTTGGAACTTGTAAGCTGCTGGTAACCATGATGCTCATGGAATGGAGAGAGCCTATCCAGGAGACAGAGTGATAAACAAAGACCTGATTACTTCATTTGAGCCCCTGGATCCAGCTATGCCTGAAGCCAGGACTTCCTCTGCTGCTTCAACTATTTTGTGTTAATTTCCTGTTGCTTGCAACGGGAGGGACCTAACGTAAATCCTTGTCATCTTTTGCACAAGTTCTATCAGTCGTCAGACGAATGTCCCTTAACATTTCAATTGTTCTTCCTACCTAGACCACATGGGAGTCGTACTAAGAATGTCTAATGTGACAGGTTGTCTGGTTATACCCGGGGTGGCCCTTGAGTCTTCCAGCTGAGACCACAGGTATCCTGGCACAGAGGCAAGCTATCCCTGCGCCCGGTCTGAACTCTGGACCCATGAAATCTATAAGTATAATGAACAGCAGAGTTGTGAGTCTTTGGGATGGTTTGTTACACAGGGATAGTAACTGAGAAAACCCTCCTCCCCTCCACGCCTGTGTTTATGAAGAAAAAGAACTCAAATGCATGGCACAAATAAATAATCTTTAATTTCAATAAATAGCTCCCCATTATGGCAGACAATATGCTGTTGGAAAAGATACAGAGCATCCAACAGAGAGAGAGAGCTGTATTCTAACTACACTAATTTCTTAGCACAAGAGAAATGACTTTGGTTCACACACACACACAGCGAGAGCCTCAGAGTGAGACAAGGAGAAAGATCATACTGGATGGAGGGTGTGGTGGCCATTTTATTCCACGTGGCTGTCCTTTGCGGGTCTTCTGTGAGTCACAATTGCCATGATTTGGTCCAAAAACGTTACTTCTGCTCTATCGTATCAATTTAGCCGACATTCACACACGCTACTCTTACTGAAGGTGGGGTCTTGACACACAGGTGGCAGGCAGGTGAAACTTCTCTGACAGGCGAGGCGGAGAGAAGGGACTGCTTAGGCCTGAGGTCCTGGCCCAGCATCCTGGTCACCAAGGGGACATACAGGCACACACACACTCACCTGAGGGTACACACACCAAAACATTCACATACATACGCACAGGAAGTCCCCAGGAAGAAAGCTAACACAAGACGAGTTCACTTAAGCCGGGAGAGCCTCCGTACACTGGAATATTCTTTGTTGCCATTTGGTTTCTCCAGAGAGTCTAATCTAGTTATCACACCCACTAAAGAGAAGACAGGGTACTTACACTGTTGGGGAAAGGTAGCAGGTTTGAAGAACCTCTGGGAACAGCAGCCTGTTTGGAAATCACCCAGTGTGTGGGCATTCTGGGTTTGGGGGTCAGGACTCCCAACACTGGCCAAAGTGAAAGTGTTAGTCCCTCAGTCACGTCCAGCTTTTTGTAATACTAGTCAGACTCGGGAAATTTCATCTCAATGGAGGCTGGCACCATCGGGGAGGCCTTTTCTCTGACCTGAGGGCTGTAAGTACGCATTAGGGCAGAGGAGTCAGGAGAGCAAGCACCGCCCCGTAAGTCTCACAGCAGGGCCCACTCATCGCGTGGCCTAGGGATGGGGCTTCTGGAAAGTTCTCAGGCCTCGCTCCTCATGGGCGGCCAGTTTGCAATCCACAGTCAGTGTCCTCTCCGTTCTGAGAGGAGTAGGGCGTGTATGTGTGTGTCTGTGTGTGTGTGCAGGTGTGGATGTGACAGTGGACACATATGGCATGGTTTTTGTCCTAAGTTTTCTTCCTTTTCTCACAAACGAAAGCCGCCGTCCCCGCAGCCCTCAGGTCACCTCCAGCGAGGCAGGGGACACGCGGTCACACTCGGCCCGGGACCGCAGGCTGTGCCACTGCTCCACGGCTGTGCGGTGGGCGCTGAGCATCCGCCGCCAGTGGTTGGATTCCGAGGGCCCTGAAGAGTACTGGCCAATGACGATCCTCCCGATGAAGTCGTTGCTGCTCTTCATGTTGTGGCCGAACACTAGCCAGAGGGGCGAGAGGAGAGGGGCGGGACAGGGGCGTTAGTCTCCGGACTCCTCAACGGCCCACAAGGGTCCTCGCTTTTAGGACACTGTTTCTTTGAACCCTGAGTATTCCCTGTTTCTCTCACCGTCCTCCCATGATCCCCTGGCTGCAGCTTTGAGCTTCTGACCCACAGTCTCGCCATGCTGTCCTCAGGGCACTGCAGCCGGCCAGTCCTGGAGGAACCACCAGCCACCACTGCAGTCCGGCTGAGCATGTCAGCCAGGTCTGGAGGCCCCACTGGTTGACACTGGGGGCTGGAGAATTCTCTCTGGGGCAGCCTGTGTCCAGCAGCACCCCAGGCCTCTATCCACCAGCTGCCACAACCCCCAAATCGCCACACATGGCCCAGGGTCCCCGGGGTCAAGTCACCCCAGTGCACCCACTTGGTTAAGCTGCAGGCTATGAGGCCAGACATTCGGGGTGAATCCTGCTCCGGCCCTCGACAGCTCTGGGACCCTGAGGACAAGAAAGGGGGCCCCTCTGACACTCAGCTTCCTCCTTGGTCACAGGAGTCTTTACAGTGACTTTGGGAGCCTCCATTGAGATAATGTACTCTTAAAAGTGTCTGGCACCTAATAGATGCTCCATAAACACTACACTGCTCTTTTGATCCTCAATTTCTACCTGTGACCTTTAATGAAAGAGATAGACTACAGAGGCAGGCTTCCTGAGAGAAACGGCTCTGGCAATTTCTTCTCCCTTTGTTGCCCTGCCTGTTCCTTTGGAAGGCTGTTAATTCCCATGCAAGCTTCATGTATATCTTTCAAGCCTAATGAGATAGCTTGATTTATCTTCCTAGTCAGGTTCTGCCTAATTCCTAATCTGCATGTGGGTAGCCAGGGCATGCCATCTTGCTGACGGGAAAGCAGGCTGTGTTTGTCTGTGTTGTACATGAAGGACTACGAACGGGGCTATCATAGATTCACCCAGCGTGAGCAGAGTATAGGGGGATCCCAGGAGGGTGCCCATTATCAAATAAACCCGGTAAAATATGCAGCCCCAATGACGATCCTCCCGATGAAGTCGTTGCTGCTCTTCATGTTGTGGCGAACACTAGCCAGAGGGGCGAGAGGAGAGGGGCGGGACAGGGGCGTTAGTCTCCGGACTCCTCAACGGCCCACAAGGGTCCTCGCTTTTAGGACACTGTTTCTTTGAACCCTGAGTATTCCCTGTTTCTCTCACCGTCCTCCCATGATCCCCTGGCTGCAGCTTTGAGCTTCTGACCCACAGTCTCGCCATGCTGTCCTCAGGGCACTGCAGCCGGCCAGTCCTGGAGGAACCACCAGCCACCACTGCAGTCCGGCTGAGCATGTCAGCCAGGTCTGGAGGCCCCACTGGTTGACACTGGGGGCTGGAGAATTCTCTCTGGGGCAGCCTGTGTCCAGCAGCACCCCAGGCCTCTATCCACCAGCTGCCACAACCCCCAAATCGCCACACATGGCCCAGGGTCCCCGGGGTCAAGTCACCCCAGTGCACCCACTTGGTTAAGCTGCAGGCTATGAGGCCAGACATTCGGGGTGAATCCTGCTCCGGCCCTCGACAGCTCTGGGACCCTGAGGACAAGAAA
The DNA here is from genome assembly GCA_022376925.1 of Tragulus kanchil. Lineage (NCBI taxonomy): Eukaryota > Metazoa > Chordata > Mammalia > Artiodactyla > Tragulidae > Tragulus > Tragulus kanchil. The sequence continues at coordinate 109,189,493 of JAIOJX010000002.1, read as the reverse complement.
GGGGGCCCCTCTGACACTCAGCTTCCTCCTTGGTCACAGGAGTCTTTACAGTGACTTTGGGAGCCTCCATTGAGATAATGTACTCTTAAAAGTGTCTGGCACCTAATAGATGCTCCATAAACACTACACTGCTCTTTTGATCCTCAATTTCTACCTGTGACCTTTAATGAAAGAGATAGACTACAGAGGCAGGCTTCCTGAGAGAAACGGCTCTGGCAATTTCTTCTCCCTTTGTTGCCCTGCCTGTTCCTTTGGAAGGCTGTTAATTCCCATGCAAGCTTCATGTATATCTTTCAAGCCTAATGAGATAGCTTGATTTATCTTCCTAGTCAGGTTCTGCCTAATTCCTAATCTGCATGTGGGTAGCCAGGGCATGCCATCTTGCTGACGGGAAAGCAGGCTGTGTTTGTCTGTGTTGTACATGAAGGACTACCGAACGGGGGCTATCATAGATTCACCCAGCGTGAGCAGAGTATAGGCGGGCTGGATCCCAGGAGGGGTGCCCATTATCAAATAAACCCGGTAAAATATGCAGCCCCAAGCAGAGTCTGAATGCTAACAAATCTCTGTTCTTCCCTGTGGGATGCACATCAAGAATTCCAAATGATAAAACTAAGTGGGAAAAAGAAAGAAAATTCGAAAAGCAAAAGCCCCATGCATTTTTTAAGCCTCAAAAGACTGAGAATGAACCAAGCTAGGTGACCTCTTCATCAAGTGTCCTGCACCTGTCAGCTCCATGAACAAAAATTGGATCATACACATTTTATATACACCTGATAAAGTAGTCACTGTGCATAGGTAGACCTCATTGATAGGGAAACCCCTTACAGAAGAGAAAAATTAGGAACAGAATCTTTGTTTAGTAAAGGAAATCAGTGAGAAGCTCTCTTATGTAGCTAGGCAACATTCAGGACTCTTGAACCAACTTAGTGGGCAATGTAAGGCTACATTTCACCAAAGGAAAACAAGTTACCAGAGTCACTTTGCCTGTGGCCTCACATCTAAAGCAAGATATCAGGAGACCATTTCAGGCCCCATTTGGTTGTCTTCCCTGGGGACAAAATATTCTATCTTGCTTCTCCAAACCTCAAGAATGAAAATGCAGAAACATCATAGTAAATACTTGTTTTGTTTTCTTGGGAAGTGGTTTTAAGAAAACAAATTTCTAATGTTCTCATACACTGTTGGTGAAAGAGGAAGCAGGTTCAACTTTTGGAGAGAGGTTCACAGTAGCTCTCAGACTAAGAATGCCCATTGCTCAAGATCCACTAACTCTTCTAGATATCTGTTTCATAGCATTACTTGCACAAACAGACAAAGATACACAAAAAAGAATTATCCACCATAGCAGGGACTAGCAAACTGGACCTTTCAAGTCAAATCTGGTCTGTACTACGTGCTTTGTCAGTAAAGTCTTAGTGGAACCCAGTCAAAACCATTTGTTCACATAAAGCCTGAACCTGCTTTTATGCTACAGCATAACATGGTTGCAAGGGAGACGTGTGTGGCCTTCAAAGCTGAAAATATTTACTATGTGTTGTACATGAAGGACTACGAACGGGGGCTATCATAGATTCACCCAGCGTGAGCAGAGTATAGGCGGGCTGGATCCCAGGAGGGGTGCCCATTATCAAATAAACCCGGTAAAATATGCAGCCCCAAGCAGAGTCTGAATGCTAACAAATCTCTGTTCTTCCCTGTGGGATGCACATCAAGAATTCCAAATGATAAAACTAAGTGGGAAAAAGAAAGAAAATTCGAAAAGCAAAAGCCCCATGCATTTTTTAAGCCTCAAAAGACTGAGAATGAACCAAGCTAGGTGACCTCTTCATCAAGTGTCCTGCACCTGTCAGCTCCATGAACAAAAATTGGATCATACACATTTTATATACACCTGATAAAGTAGTCACTGTGCATAGGTAGACCTCATTGATAGGGAAACCCCTTACAGAAGAGAAAAATTAGGAACAGAATCTTTGTTTAGTAAAGGAAATCAGTGAGAAGCTCTCTTATGTAGCTAGGCAACATTCAGGACTCTTGAACCAACTTAGTGGGCAATGTAAGGCTACATTTCACCAAAGGAAAACAAGTTACCAGAGTCACTTTGCCTGTGGCCTCACATCTAAAGCAAGATATCAGGAGACCATTTCAGGCCCCATTTGGTTGTCTTCCCTGGGGACAAAATATTCTATCTTGCTTCTCCAAACCTCAAGAATGAAAATGCAGAAACATCATAGTAAATACTTGTTTTGTTTTCTTGGGAAGTGGTTTTAAGAAAACAAATTTCTAATGTTCTCATACACTGTTGGTGAAAGAGGAAGCAGGTTCAACTTTTGGAGAGAGGTTCACAGTAGCTCTCAGACTAAGAATGCCCATTGCTCAAGATCCACTAACTCTTCTAGATATCTGTTTCATAGCATTACTTGCACAAACAGACAAAGATACACAAAAAAGAATTATCCACCATAGCAGGGACTAGCAAACTGGACCTTTCAAGTCAAATCTGGTCTGTACTACGTGCTTTGTCAGTAAAGTCTTAGTGGAACCCAGTCAAAACCATTTGTTCACATAAAGCCTGAACCTGCTTTTATGCTACAGCATAACATGGTTGCAAGGGAGACGTGTGTGGCCTTCAAAGCTGAAAATATTTACTATCGGGTCCTTTACAAAGAAGTTTGCCAACCCTTCCCTTCGAGAACATCATTTGTAAGAATAAAAAATGGAAATAACAAAAATACTTTGTGAGGAAGCGTACTGATGTCCTGCTCACCGGGGAGGCCACCACTAGCCTTTGCTGCTGGCGTCCTACCGTGAACACCCATGGCCCTCTGCCTGGGACACCAGTGCATGCCGACAGCATGACTTCCGAAGAGGCCTTGGTCACTCAATAGCAACTTGACGTCTGAAAAGGCTGGGGACTTTCAGCCATGCCTGCATGCGCCCTTAGTCGCTCAGCTGTGTCCAGCTCTTTGCAGCCCCATGGACTGTAGCCCATCAAGGCTCCTCTGCTCAGGGTCCTGTGCAGGCAAGAATACTGGAATGGGTTGCCATTGAACTCAGAGACTGAACCTGAGTCTCCTACACTGCAGGCAGATTCTTTACCATATGAGCCACGGGGAAGTCCAAAGAGTGGTTTTGCTCTTAGCTCTGTGGGCTGTAGCCCACCAGGCTCCTTTGTCCATGGAATTCTCCATGCAAGAATACTGGAGCGGAGACTGACCCCAATCTGAATTCTAGACACCAAGGTTTCAGCGAGCTTCCCTGGTTGGCGATCCTCCGAGAGTGTTGCCATACATTTTTACTGGGAGAATGAAGTGCTGTCCACATGACATTGTAAAGTCACACCTGGTCTCTCATGGACTCTGCTCTTTGCTGATTTGAGTCTGTATCCTAAACACCAACCATGAGTATGCCAGCTTTTCTGAGTTCTGTGAGTCCTAGAGAAGCAATGAACCTGATGGCAGTCCTGCCTCCCAAGCTACAGTTCTTCACTCATCTATCTTCCTTGTCTGGCCTGCCTCCCTTTCTAGTCTCCCTTGCCCAATCTCTGACCAGTGTTTTATGGGATCACCTTCCTAATAGTCTGCTCACACCCAAGTCTTGTCATAGGATCAGCTTTGGGAGCATTTTAGAGTCCTCTCTAAGACTGGAGAGGACTAATTAAATAATATTTGATGTGACAATACCATGGAAACCAGCACCATGGTTAAAAATGAGACAGACCTATATATACAAGATGGAAACGTCTCCAGGACATATTGCTAGGAGACAAAATCAAGCTGCAAAACAGTATATGTAAACATAATCTCTTTTTGCTTAAAAATTAGAGTGTTGATATTGGGTAGGTCAAAAAGCTTGTTCAGTTTTTTCCATTCAATTGTACGGAAAAACCCAAGTGAACATTTTGGCCAATCGAATATATAGACTAGAAAACAGTATCTGGAAGAATATTCACAACATTGTTAGAGGCACTCTCTCTCGGAAGGGTAAACAGAACTTTCTACTTTCTCTACTTATTATATAAGTAGGTACAGTTGGAGCTTCTAACAAGAATATATTATTTGGGGGGAAACAAGGGAAAAACAAGCCTCTATTAGAGAACGTACACTGAAATCAACAGAAGTGGCAGAAGGATGAACGGAACTCTGATAGCCTACGCTCCTTACCCCAGTGTGCAAAGGAACTTAGCTTGATGAATCACTCAGTACATGAAGGCTGGTCGCTCCTCAGTGAGTCTGCCTTTCTGACAGGAAGCAGTTGCTGCTATGGCCATCTGAGCTAATTGGCAGACTTCGGGACTTGCAAATCACTCGGAAAAGTTATGGCAATCTCAACAGTCTTTTAAAAACCAAACATTTAAAATGCAAATTCTAATATGCTGAATAAAACTACTGTCTTCAATCATAAATGTTGCCTGGGAGAGTATCAAGATTTGCCATCTCTGTAAATTGTAGGGACTGTGTTGGAGGAGAACAGAGGGAATTAAAAAGATAGGCTATTTTCTGAATCCAGAGAGGAGCTCAGAGGTAGGAAGCTAGAGACCCCTGCCCAACTCATCTTACTCATTCCTTGTCTGGCCTGCCTCCCTTTCTAGTCTCCCTTGCCCAATCTCTGACCAGTGTTTTATGGGATCACCTTCCTAATAGTCTGCTCACACCCAAGTCTTGTCATAGGATCAGCTTTGGGAGCATTTTAGAGTCCTCTCTAAGACTGGAGAGGACTAATTAAATAATATTTGATGTGACAATACCATGGAAACCAGCACCATGGTTAAAAATGAGACAGACCTATATATACAAGATGGAAACGTCTCCAGGACATATTGCTAGGAGACAAAATCAAGCTGCAAAACAGTATATGTAAACATAATCTCTTTTTGCTTAAAAATTAGAGTGTTGATATTGGGTAGGTCAAAAAGCTTGTTCAGTTTTTTCCATTCAATTGTACGGAAAAACCCAAGTGAACATTTTGGCCAATCGAATATATAGACTAGAAAACAGTATCTGGAAGAATATTCACAACATTGTTAGAGGCACTCTCTCTCGGAAGGGTAAACAGAACTTTCTACTTTCTCTACTTATTATATAAGTAGGTACAGTTGGAGCTTCTAACAAGAATATATTATTTGGGGGGAAACAAGGGAAAAACAAGCCTCTATTAGAGAACGTACACTGAAATCAACAGAAGTGGCAGAAGGATGAACGGAACTCTGATAGCCTACGCCCTTACCCCAGTGTGCAAAGGAACTTAGCTTGATGAATCACTCAGTACATGAAGGCTGGTCGCTCCTCAGTGAGTCTGCCTTTCTGACAGGAAGCAGTTGCTGCTATGGCCATCTGAGCTAATTGGCAGACTTCGGGACTTGCAAATCACTCGGAAAAGTTATGGCAATCTCAACAGTCTTTTAAAAACCAAACATTTAAAATGCAAATTCTAATATGCTGAATAAAACTACTGTCTTCAATCATAAATGTTGCCTGGGAGAGTATCAAGATTTGCCATCTCTGTAAATTGTAGGGACTGTGTTGGAGGAGAACATAGGGAATTAAAAAGATAGGCTATTTTCTGAATCCAGAGAGGAGCTCAGAGGTAGGAAGCTAGAGACCCCTGCTTCCTCGACGCTGTAGATAAGGAAGCCGTGTCACTGAGTGAGCTGGTGGTAACACTTGAAGTGTCGGCAGCAGAAAAGCCCCAGTACATAAAGTAGATTCCTCATAACTGGATCCCTATGTTTCTCCTTTTTAGAAACAATAACATCTAGAAATTCTGTTGTGAGGCTCCCCATATATTCCCACTTACTGTTATGAGGGACTCATTTCACTGTAATCACTAGTATCTATGCACAGTGTATATGTTCTGATTTACCCTCATTATCTGGAGGGAGTTTCCCAACAGCCGGAACAATCCAGAGTGCCAAAAAGGCGTACATGTCAACAAGGACCAACAGTACAGCACAGGGACCTATACTCAATATCTCATAATTACCTATCATGAAAATAATCTGAAAAAGAATATATGTATATGAATGTATATATGTATAACTGAACTGATTTGCTGTACACTTGAAATGAATACAATACTGTAAATAAACTTTTCTTCAATTGTAAAACCCGTGAAGAGGGTGCCTCACATTTTCTCTTAGATCCTATTTACTCTTCATGGATCTAGACCTAATTCAAATACTCTTGGTCATCTGCTTTCCCCATCTGGAATAATTTTGACTTACTGGACTGTGACAACCAGAGATACCAGAACTTAAAAAAGGACAGTAGAATAGGGCCATTTGGTGAGGGAGCAAACAATCCTTTCCAGGCTTCCTGGTGGTCCAGTGGGTAAAGAGTCCACCTTGCTGACAGGAAGCTTGCTATGGCCATCTGAGCTAATTGGCAGACTTCGGGACTTGCAAATCACTCGGAAAAGTTATGGCAATCTCAACAGTCTTTTAAAAACCAAACATTTAAAATGCAAATTCTAATATGCTGAATAAAACTACTGTCTTCAATCATAAATGTTGCCTGGGAGAGTATCAAGATTTGCCATCTCTGTAAATTGTAGGGACTGTGTTGGAGGAGAACATAGGGAATTAAAAAGATAGGCTATTTTCTGAATCCAGAGAGGAGCTCAGAGGTAGGAAGCTAGAGACCCCTGCTTCCTCGACGCTGTAGATAAGGAAGCCGTGTCACTGAGTGAGCTGGTGGTAACACTTGAAGTGTCGGCAGCAGAAAAGCCCCAGTACATAAAGTAGATTCCTCATAACTGGATCCCTATGTTTCTCCTTTTTAGAAACAATAACATCTAGAAATTCTGTTGTGAGGCTCCCCATATTTTCCCCACTTACTGTTATGAGGGACTCATTTCACTGTAATCACTAGTATCTATGCACAGTGTATATGTTCTGATTTACCCTCATTATCTGGAGGGAGTTTCCCAACAGCCGGAACAATCCAGAGTGCCAAAAAGGCGTACATGTCAACAAGGACCAACAGTACAGCACAGGGACCTATACTCAATATCTCATAATTACCTATCATGAAAATAATCTGAAAAAGAATATATGTATATGAATGTATATATGTATAACTGAACTGATTTGCTGTACACTTGAAATGAATACAATACTGTAAATAAACTTTTCTTCAATTGTAAAACCCGTGAAGAGGGTGCCTCACATTTTCTCTTAGATCCTATTTACTCTTCATGGATCTAGACCTAATTCAAATACTCTTGGTCATCTGCTTTCCCCATCTGGAATAATTTTGACTTACTGGACTGTGACAACCAGAGATACCAGAACTTAAAAAAGGACAGTAGAATAGGGCCATTTGGTGAGGGAGCAAACAATCCTTTCCAGGCTTCCCTGGTGGTCCAGTGGGTAAAGAGTCCACCTTGCTGTACAAGGGGCATCGGTTTGATCCCTGGCCTGGGAAGATTCCACATGCTGTGAAGCAGCTGGACGGGTGTGTCCAATTACAAGCCAGCGCTCTGGAGTGCATGCGCCCAGTGCCGGTGCTCTGCAACAAGAGAGGCCACTGCGATGGGAGGCCCACACAGGCCAAAGAATTAAGATGGATGAAAACAAATAAATGAAGGACCAATAAAAGAGGCCAAAATTAAAAAAAAAACAACCCTTTCCTCCTTCATAGAGCCCTGGGATAGTCACTGTGTGGTCATTTATTTATTTGAAATCTCATGAACAGAGAAGCCTGGTGGGCTACAGTCCATGGGGTTGCAAAGAGTTGGACATGACTGAAGAGACTTAGCATGTAGCACACATAGCCAGTTAACGATGCTAACAGCTTCAGGTGAACAGTAAAGGGACTCAGCCATATATATATATACATGTATCCATTCTCCTCCAAACCCCCTCCCACACAGGCTGCCACATAACATTGAGCAGAGTTCCATGTGCTGTATTATTGGTTATTCATTTTAAATACAGCAGCGTGCACACGTCCATCCCAAAGTCCCTAATATCTCTTACCCCTGGCAACTGTAAGTTCATTTTCTAAGCCTGTGAGTCTCTTTCTGTTTCATAAGTAAGTTCATTTGTATCATTTCCTTTAAGATGGCACATACAAGGGATACCATATATTTTTCCTTCTCCGTTTGACTTTGCTTCTCTCAGTGAAGTGTCCATCTGTGTTGCTGCAAACAACATTACTTCATTCTTTTGAACAGCTAAGTAATATTCCATTGTATATATATGCCACATCTTTATCCATTCCTCTGTTGATGGACATTCAGGTTGCTTCCATGTCCCAGCTATTGTAAACAGTGCTGCAAATGAACATTAGGGTGCACGCCTCCTTTCGGATTATACTTTTCTATGGATATGTGCCCAGAAGTGGGACTGCAGGTTCATACGGTAGCTCTGTTTTTGATTTTTTTAAGGAACCTCCCTAGGGGCTGCTACACCAATTTGCATTCCCACCAAAAGTAGAGGAGGCTCCCTTCTCCACATCCTCTCCATTATTTATTGTTTGTGAATGTTTTTATGACAGCCATTCTGGTTTGCGTGAGGTTGATATCTCATTGCAGTTTTGATTTGCATTTCTCTAATAATTAGCAATGTTGAACATCTTTTCATGTGCCTACTGGTCATCTGTATGTCTTCTTTGGAGAAATACCTAGTTAGGTCTTCTGCCCATTTTTTGAGTGGGTTATTTGTTTGGATGCTGTTACACATCATGTGATTTATTTTTATTATTTAAGAGTCTGAATCAGTAATAAAGTTCAATGTCCTGGTGAGTGGGTCAGAAGAAATACAAACAGCTTTCCATCAAAAAGTTAATATTTTAAAGCCTTTTTAAAAGTTTAAGTGGAAAGCCTTTAGGGAGTGGAAAATTTACTCACACAAACCTGTTTACTTCCCCTCCCTCTGATCAGAGCAGAGCATGCACGGGCTGTGCCAGGAACATGCCCTGAGCAGTTACATGCTCGCCCTCCAACCTGACAGACCTCAAACGCCCTGGCAGCGTAGACAGCACCACTCCTTTACGAAGCACCTACTATGCACATGGCCCAGGCCTAACCATGCATTAACTCGATCTTCATATTCACCCTAGAGCGTGCCATTTCCCACCCTTGGCATGACTGACATTTGGGGCCAGACAGTTCCCAGTTGTGGGGGCCTGGTCTGAGCCCGGCGGCATACCCAGCAGCATCTCTGGGCTCTGCCCACTGGATGCCATTAGCAGTCCTCTTCCTAGCCGGGACCACCCAGAGCACCTCCCACCGGGGCCAAACATAACCCAGCCCCGCCCCTTCCACTGAGAACCACTGCTCTCAGGCAGCTGCGGTCACTGCCCATTTTACAGTTGTGGAGACCAAGGCCCACAGGGGCAGGGAGATCCCTGCTCCAATCAACATCCAGCTGCCCCGAGTGAGTCCAGGGCAAGACAAGGCTTTCTCATGTTGGTATCTGCTGTAAAAATACTTTGATTCTTTCCTGAAAGAGCTAAACGCTTGGCTGCTAACTGAGTATGCCAAGGCAGACGGTTCTGGAAGAGAAGCTGGACGGCTTAGAGTGGGGGTATGATACACATGCCACATGTAAAGGAGAACACCTCGATCTTTACAGCGGGAGCAGCCTCGGTCGCTCCCCACAATGATGCTTGGCTCACAAGGCGATGCCACCATCAACAGGGAGGCCCCCACCTCATGGACCCCGCCTGTCACTGTCCCCTGCCATCCAGTCGTGGGTGCTGAGTCGAGCTGCTCCCCCATTTCTGAATAAAGTGCACTAAGCGACCCAAACCCACGCTAACCATTGCACAGTCCTCCCCAGCTCTTCACTGCGGAGGGATTCCCACACTTTAGCAGGCTAGTGTGTCTGATCTCAGCCCTTAGGGGACCCCAAAGCAGTCTACACGTCCCTGCCTCCTCCCCTTCCCCCTCTCCACTGGCCATCTCTGACACCCCACAGGTGTGGTACCCATTCTCTTTTCAACTTCTGCAAAAACCTCCCCAAACCACAGCTGGCTCCCTGCATGCACAGGCACGGAGGCTGAGTGTACCCCACCATTTGAGAAAGGGACTTGAGCATCCACAGAGTTTGGTATTGGAAGAGGGTCTGGAACCATAAGTCTGCAAATACCTCTTTTTCCCTTCTCCCTGAGATCCTAGAAACTGTTTCAGGTTTTTCTTTAAAACAAGGAAGAGCATTTTCTTTCCCTGGGCCTCGGTTTCTCCATTTACACCACAAGTGGGGGTTCATGCAGGATTTAAGGTCCCTTTCAGCTTTGAGATTTCTTCGATTCAAAGAACTTTCATCCACGACTTAAGGAAGATGTTCTTCACGCTCTCTTGGCTCATGTGTGATTCATAGCAGCTGCTCGGACAGAACTTTTTCTCCATGTTTTCCTCCTAACAGTCATTATGACAATTTACATAACAGCATTACAATAATTTAAAATCAAAAATGCTGAATCCTGAGTTGTTTTTACTAGGCACTGAGCAAAGTCAAACCCATCAGTCCTAAAGGAAATCAACCCTGAGTATTCACTGGAAGGACTGATTTGAAACTGAAGCTCCAATACTGATGATAAGAGATGACTCAAGGAAAAGGCCAGGATATTGGGGAAAAGAGAAGGCAGAGGAAGGGGATGACAAAGGATGAGGTGGTTGGATGGCATCACTGACTCAATGGACATGAGCTTGAGCAAGCTCCGAAATGGTGGAAGGACTGCATTTTGAAACTGAGCCATGTGAAACCTCAAAGCCTGCACTAAAGGCGATGCCACCATCAACAGGGAGGCCCCCACCTCATGGACCCCGCCTGTCACTGTCCCCTGCCATCCAGTCGTGGGTGCTGAGTCGAGCTGCTCCCCCATTTCTGAATAAAGTGCACTAAGCGACCCAAACCCACGCTAACCATTGCACAGTCCTCCCCAGCTCTTCACTGCGGAGGGATTCCCACACTTTAGCAGGCTAGTGTGTCTGATCTCAGCCCTTAGGGGACCCCAAAGCAGTCTACACGTCCCTGCCTCCTCCCCTTCCCCCTCTCCACTGGCCATCTCTGACACCCCACAGGTGTGGTACCCATTCTCTTTTCAACTTCTGCAAAAACCTCCCCAAACCACAGCTGGCTCCCTGCATGCACAGGCACGGAGGCTGAGTGTACCCCACCATTTGAGAAAGGGACTTGAGCATCCACAGAGTTTGGTATTGGAAGAGGGTCTGGAACCATAAGTCTGCAAATACCTCTTTTTCCCTTCTCCCTGAGATCCTAGAAACTGTTTCAGGTTTTTCTTTAAAACAAGGAAGAGCATTTTCTTTCCCTGGGCCTCGGTTTCTCCATTTACACCACAAGTGGGGGTTCATGCAGGATTTAAGGTCCCTTTCAGCTTTGAGATTTCTTCGATTCAAAGAACTTTCATCCACGACTTAAGGAAGATGTTTTTCACGCTCTCTTGGCTCATGTGTGATTCATAGCAGCTGCTCGGACAGAACTTTTTCTCCATGTTTTCCTCCTAACAGTCATTATGACAATTTACATAACAGCATTACAATAATTTAAAATCAAAAATGCTGAATCCTGAGTTGTTTTTACTAGGCACTGAGCAAAGTCAAACCCATCAGTCCTAAAGGAAATCAACCCTGAGTATTCACTGGAAGGACTGATTTGAAACTGAAGCTCCAATACTGATGATAAGAGATGACTCAAGGAAAAGGCCAGGATATTGGGGAAAAGAGAAGGCAGAGGAAGGGGATGACAAAGGATGAGGTGGTTGGATGGCATCACTGACTCAATGGACATGAGCTTGAGCAAGCTCCGGGAAATGGTGAGGAACAGATTTAAGATTTCTTTGGACCACAACCGGATCACTCCTCTGCGCCTGTGTGGAAACTGAGCCATGTGAAACCTGCGTTTAGAGACAACATATGGGCTGAAGAACCACATTCAGATCTGGGTGTGAATCACACCGTCTAGGAGGAAGCATTTAAAAGTGTGACTGTAATGTAATGTGCTTGTTTTTACACGGACAACCAAAACTTACACATCTGAATGAGATCATCTTTGTACATTTGTCTCAGAGAAGCAGGCATTGCTTGGGGAGAAAATGTTCACTACAAACTGTCTTCCAAGCTCGTTATGAGACACCTGCTAAAGCTTTAGAAGAAGTCCCTCATCTTCTAAAGTAATTGAGGAAATAAAGGAGAAATACAGGGCACATAATAAAGGATAGAAACAGGAGGGCTTCCCTGGTGGTCCAGTGGGTAAGGACACTGCCTTGTAGTGCAAGGGGCGCCGGTTCGATCCCTGGCCTGGGAAGATCCCATGTGCCATGGAGTGGCTGGACCGATGTATTCAACTACCAAGCTGGAGCTCTGGGGCGCAAGAGCTCTGGAGCACATGTGCTCGGAGACAGTGCTCTGGGATGAGAGAGGCCACTGTGATAGGAAGCCCACATAAGCCAAAGAACAAAGATAAATAAACGACCAATAGAAGTGGCCAAAAAAGAAAAAAAAAGAAAAAGGGATAGAAACAGCAGAGAGCTAGTAAATGCTGAAGCAATCAAGAGATGGAGAGGGCTTCCCTGGTGGTCCAGTGGGTAAAGAGTCCGCCTTGCAGTGCAAGGGGCGCCAGTTCAATCCCTGGCCGCGGAAGATCCCACATGCTGCAGGGCAGCTGGACCGGTGTGTCCAATTACCAGACAGCGCTCTGGAGTGCATGCACCCAGAGCTGGCGCGCTGCAACAAGAGAGGCCACTGCAATGGGAGGCCCAAACAGGCCAAAGGATAAAGATGGATTAAAATAAATAAATGAAATCTAAAATACAGACAGGACATAGTAACTTCAGCTGCCTTTGGGAGGTAGAAAATATTTAGGAAGCCTTTGAATGACACTAAATAGCAGTGTTAAGATCAAGCCAATCTTATGAAACAATATTCCACAGAGTAATATATGCTGCAGTATAAGAAAAAAAGAACTCGTTATCTCCAATATTATGACAATAGTAAGGCTTAGCCTTTTAGGAGTTGGGCAGTGTGCAGTATAATGACAAATTTGCAGACTCTAGAGATAGTTGAAGTTTTTGTGACCATACTAAGTGTCAAATTAATGTTTATTTCACTACCCACTACAGCCTACCATGACGCCAGTGCTCCTTATTTGCCAGTGGAGGAGATGAGCCTCAAGGTAGAGAGTAACTTCTATGTTTACACATTTGCATAGACTACACATAGTTATGCATTTATGGCATATAGCTGGTGTTTGTTCCCAGAAGTAATAATGTTGAAGTAATGGGTCTCATCACCCCCATGTGACACAAACACAAAAACACTTTTGACCATAGAATGTTTTTCTTCAAAAGCCGAATTAACTTGCAGAATAACAGAGCCATTCATTTAATGTTTGCTCAAGATTGTTTTCAGAACAAGCTGGTAATTCTGTGTGTTAGTAGAAATAGTTCAATACCTGCAGCTGGTGAATTTGGAATTGTATTTGTTCCTTTTTTATATTAGATCAGGGTTTTTGAAGTATAGTGACTGTGCACCTCTGCAGGCAATTAGCACTAGAAACTACAGTTTGGGGAACTTAAAGTTAGTTGGAATTTGTGATTTGATTCGCCCACCAGAGTTTTCTTTTGTTCAGAGTGTTTATAGGCTTAATGAGCTAAAATGTCATGCATATTTGTAAAGAGGTATGTTTTTTTGGTTCCTTTCAGGAATGAGAGGCACTCCTTGGTCTTTATGAATGACAGGTTACTGGTTTGCCTTATTGCTTAACTTCATTTAGTGAAATAAAGCAGACAAAGCTTGAAAAAAATAAATAAATAAATAAATAAATGAAAGACCAATAAAAGTAGCCAAAATTTAAAATAAAAAAAAAGAGGAAAAAGAGATGGAGAGAATACATGGAATAACTGTACAAAAAAAATCTTAATGAACTGGATTACCACGATGGTGTGGTTAGTCACCCAGAGCCAGACATTCTGGAGTGCAAAGTCAAGTGAGCCTCAGGAAGCACTGCTGTTAATAAAGCTTGTGGATATGATGGAATTCCAGTAGAAAGATTTAAATCCCCAAAGGATTTAAATCAAAGTTTTACATTCATTATGCCAGCAAATCTGGAAGACCCAGCAGTGGCCACAGGACTGGGAAAGATCAATCCTCATCCCAATTCCCAAGAAGGGGAGAACTAAAGAATGTGCTCACCATCGGACCACCGCACTCCTCTCCCATGCCAGCAAGCTCAGGCTTAACATCCTACATGCTAGGCTTCAGCATTATGCAAACCAAGAAATTCCATATGTCCAAGTTGGGTTTACTAAAGGAAGAGGAACCAGAGCTCAAATTGCCAACATTTGTTGGATCATAGAGAAAGCAAGGGAGTTCCAGAAAAGCATCTACTTCTGTTTCATCAACTACGTGAAAGCCTTTGACTGTGTGGATCATGACAAACTGTGGAAACCTCTTAGAGATGGGAATACCAGACCATTTTACCTCTCTCCTGAGAAACCTGTATTTGGGTCAAGAAGCAACAGTTAGAACCCTGTATGAAACAACTGTTTGGTTCAAGATCGAAAAAGGAGTACAACAGGTCTGTCACCCTGTTTGTTTAACCTATATGTTAAGCACATTAAGAGAAATGCCAGGCTGGATGAGTTACAAGCTGGAATCAAGATAGATGGGAGAGGGAGCTTCCCTGGTGGCTCAGTGGTGAAGAGTTCGCCTGCCAATGCAGGAGACACGTTTTGATCCCTGATCCGGGAAGATCCCACATCCTGCAAAGCAACTAAGCCCGTGAGCCACAACTATGGAGCCTGTGCTCTAGAGCCTCTGAGCTGCAATTATTGAGCCCATGTGCCACAACTACTGAAGCCCATGAGCCTGTGGCAGCGGGTAAAACCCAGAATAACCAAAAAAAAAAAGATAGGTGGGAAAAGCATCAACAAATCTCAGATATGCAGATGACACCACTCTAATGGCAGAAAGCAAAGAGGAACTAAAGAGCCACTTGATAAAGGTAAAGAGGAGAGTAAAAGAGCCTGCTTAAAACTAAATACTAAATAGGGCATGGTTGGGGGTTTCAAAGTCAAAGTGAGCCTCAGGAAGCACTGCTGTTAATAAAGCTTGTGGATATGATGGAATTCCAGTAGAAAGATTTAAATCCCCAAAGGATTTAAATCAAAGTTTTACATTCATTATGCCAGCAAATCTGGAAGACCCAGCAGTGGCCACAGGACTGGGAAAGATCAATCCTCATCCCAATTCCCAAGAAGGGGAGAACTAAAGAATGTGCTCACCATCGGACCACCGCACTCCTCTCCCATGCCAGCAAGCTCAGGCTTAACATCCTACATGCTAGGCTTCAGCATTATGCAAACCAAGAAATTCCATATGTCCAAGTTGGGTTTACTAAAGGAAGAGGAACCAGAGCTCAAATTGCCAACATTTGTTGGATCATAGAGAAAGCAAGGGAGTTCCAGAAAAGCATCTACTTCTGTTTCATCAACTACGTGAAAGCCTTTGACTGTGTGGATCATGACAAACTGTGGAAACCTCTTAGAGATGGGAATACCAGACCATTTTACCTCTCTCCTGAGAAACCTGTATTTGGGTCAAGAAGCAACAGTTAGAACCCTGTATGAAACAACTGTTTGGTTCAAGATCGAAAAAGGAGTACAACAGGTCTGTCACCCTGTTTGTTTAACCTATATGTTAAGCACATTAAGAGAAATGCCAGGCTGGATGAGTTACAAGCTGGAATCAAGATAGATGGGAGAGGGAGCTTCCCTGGTGGCTCAGTGGTGAAGAGTTCGCCTGCCAATGCAGGAGACACGTATTTGATCCCTGATCCGGGAAGATCCCACATCCTGCAAAGCAACTAAGCCCGTGAGCCACAACTATGGAGCCTGTGCTCTAGAGCCTCTGAGCTGCAATTATTGAGCCCATGTGCCACAACTACTGAAGCCCATGAGCCTGTGGCAGCGGGTAAAACCCAGAATAACCAAAAAAAAAAAGATAGGTGGGAAAAGCATCAACAAATCTCAGATATGCAGATGACACCACTCTAATGGCAGAAAGCAAAGAGGAACTAAAGAGCCACTTGATAAAGGTAAAAGAGGAGAGTAAAAGAGCCTGCTTAAAACTAAATACTGAAAAAAAATAAGATCAGGGCTTCTCAGGTGGGCCAGTGGGTAAAGACACTGCCTTGCAGTGCAAGGGGTGCCCGTTCGATCCCTGGCCTGGGAAGATCCCATGTGCCGTGGAGCAGCTGGACCAATGTGCCCAACTACCAAGCCGGCGCTCTGGAGCACATGCACCCAGAGTTGGTGCTCTGCAGCAAGAGAGGCCATTGCGATGGCAGGCCCACACAGGCCAAAGAACAAAGATGGAAATAAATGAAAGACCAATAGAAGTGGCTTAAAAAAAAAAAAAGAAGAAAACTAAGATCATGGCATCTGCTCCCATTACTTCATGGCAAATAGAAAGGGAAGAGGTGGAAGCAGTGACTGATCCTCTTCTTGGGCTCTAAAGTCACTGTGGATGGTGACTGCAGCCATGAAGTCTGAAGACGATTGCTGCTTGGCAGGAAAGTTATGACAAACCTAGGCAGTGTGTTGAAAGGCAGACATCACTCTGCCTACAAAGGTCCATATAGTCAAGGCTATGGTTTTCCCAGTGGTCACATACACCATGGGAGTTGGATTGTAAAGAAGGCAGACGCCAAAGAATTGATGTCTTTGAACTGTGGTGCTGGAGAAGACTCCTGAAAGGCCCTTGGAGAGCAAGGAGACCAAACCAGTCAATCTTAGGGGAAATCAACCCTGAAATTCACTGGAAGGACTGATGCTGAAGCTGAAGCTCCAGTTTTTTGGTCATCTGATGCAAACAGATGAACAGACTCTTTGGGAAAGTCCCTGATGCTGGGAAAAATTGAGCACAGAAGGAGAAAAAGTGTCAGAGGAGGGGATGGCTGGAAGGCATCGCTGATGTAACGGACATGAACTTGGGCAAACTCTGGGAGATGGGGAGGGACAGGGAGCCTTGGCATGCTGCCGTCCACAGGATCGCAAACTGTCAGACATGACCAGCAGGCAGACCAGCAGCAACACCACGAGCATGAGAATCTCTTGGAAGACTCTTAAGATAGGTGGGAAAAGCATCAACAAATCTCAGATATGCAGATGACACCACTCTAATGGCAGAAAGCAAAGAGGAACTAAAGAGCCACTTGATAAAGGTAAAGAGGAGAGTAAAAGAGCCTGCTTAAAACTAAATACTGAAAAAAAATAAGATCAGGGCTTCTCAGGTGGGCCAGTGGGTAAAGACACTGCCTTGCAGTGCAAGGGGTGCCCGTTCGATCCCTGGCCTGGGAAGATCCCATGTGCCGTGGAGCAGCTGGACCAATGTGCCCAACTACCAAGCCGGCGCTCTGGAGCACATGCACCCAGAGTTGGTGCTCTGCAGCAAGAGAGGCCACTGCGTTGGGAGGCCCACACAGGCCAAAGAACAAAGATGGAAATAAATGAAAGACCAATAGAAGTGGCTTAAAAAAAAAAAAAGAAGAAAACTAAGATCATGGCATCTGCTCCCATTACTTCATGGCAAATAGAAAGGGAAGAGGTGGAAGCAGTGACTGATCCTCTTCTTGGGCTCTAAAGTCACTGTGGATGGTGACTGCAGCCATGAAGTCTGAAGACGATTGCTGCTTGGCAGGAAAGTTATGACAAACCTAGGCAGTGTGTTGAAAGGCAGACATCACTCTGCCTACAAAGGTCCATATAGTCAAGGCTATGGTTTTCCCAGTGGTCACATACACCATGGGAGTTGGATTGTAAAGAAGGCAGACGCCAAAGAATTGATGTCTTTGAACTGTGGTGCTGGAGAAGACTCCTGAAAGGCCCTTGGAGAGCAAGGAGACCAAACCAGTCAATCTTAGGGGAAATCAACCCTGAAATTCACTGGAAGGACTGATGCTGAAGCTGAAGCTCCAGTTTTTTGGTCATCTGATGCAAACAGATGAACAGACTCTTTGGGAAAGTCCCTGATGCTGGGAAAAATTGAGCACAGAAGGAGAAAAAGTGTCAGAGGAGGGGATGGCTGGAAGGCATCGCTGATGTAACGGACATGAACTTGGGCAAACTCTGGGAGATGGGGAGGGACAGGGAGCCTTGGCATGCTGCCGTCCACAGGATCGCAAACTGTCAGACATGACCAGCAGGCAGACCAGCAGCAACACCACGAGCATGAGAATCTCTTGGAAGACTCTTAAGAACACTGGTGCCGGGGCTTCACACCAGGAGTTCTGTTGACTGGTTCAGGGATGGCAGACTGCATGCCAGTGTTATACAGCTGCTGCCCACGGGCTTCTCACGTGGGGTCAGGTTAGACACACTGCATCAGAAGCAGATCAAAATATCCACTGTGTTGGTAGCCGAACTGGGGGAAATTCCCACCTTTGGTGCCAGAAATGTTGTGAGTAGGGAAAGAGTTTTGGTCCCCCTGTCTTCCCATGAAACCGTATTTATAAAAACAGAGAGTGGGCCAGACTTGGCCCATGAGCTGTGATTTGCCAAGCCCTGATCTATCTGGGCAGTGAGACTCAAAGTATGGTCCCCAGACCAGCAGCTTCAGCATCACCCGGTACTGTGTGTGTGTGTGTGTGTGTGCTAAGTCGCTTCTGTCATCTATGACTCTTTGAGACCCTATGGACTGTAGCCCGCGGGGCTCCTCTGTTCATGGAATTCTCTAGGTAAGAATACTGGAGTGGGTTCCCATGCCTTTCTCCAGGGGATCTTCCCGACCCAGAGACTGAACCTGAGTCTCTTGTGTCTCTTGCATGCGGTTCTTTACCACTAGCGCCACCTGGAGCCTGTTAAAAATGCCAAGCTCTCAGGCCCATTATGCATCCACTAAATCAGACCCTTATCCTATATAATTTTTCTTATTCCTCAGCAAGCTTTCTTCCTTAACCTACAATGTGGGTCCAGGCACCATGTGTCTTGAATCCTAGAGAAAGACAAGGTGCCAACTCCTAGTGATGGTGGAGGCTCGGCTGGATCCACTCAGCAGGACAGGGGAAGGGCTAGGTCCTGGTGACCTCCTCGGTCTCACTCGCACCCTCTGTTGCACTCAGAGCATCCCATGCGGGAGACAAGCCAGCAGACGTTTTCCCAGCCTTGGCCGAGCTGTGAGAAAGATGGCTTGGAAGAAGGAAAAACAACTAAGAAACCAGCAGGGAGAACTGAGACCAAAAAAAAAAGGCTCCTTAGCCGGGGTCATGCTACCTGGAAGAACAGACAGGAGTGTGCTGTGGATTTAGGAATGGCGGGTCAGCGCATGTCGGAACGCTGCGTGTGCACACAGACCAGACTCCTTTAAACTCCTCGCAGGTCTAGTAGCCCCTGAGCTGCAGCAAGCCCTTTCCCTTAAAGAAACAACATAAACAGTGTGACGTCACAAGCGTAGTTGTTGACCAGGGACGTGACTGAGTCCCATCCTTGCTGACTGGATTATTTTTTGCAAACATTTCCTGGATCCTTAAACTATCAGTCAAAGAGGATTGAGTGAATGTGTTCAGGGCTCTCAATCCACAAGATCAGGGATCCCCTGCTCCTATCCTTTCTGCTTATCTCTGTCTGTGCGTGTATTTCTTTTTTTCTTTCTTTTTTAAAATTTTGGCCTCTTTTATTGTTTCTTTTTTTTTCATCCATTTTCATTCTTTGGTCTGTGTGGGCCTTTCATTGCAGTGGTCTCTCTTGCTGCAGAGCACCGGCTCTGGGCACAGGCGCTCTAGAACGCTGGCTCATAATGGACACACAGATCTAGCTGCTCCATGGCACGTGGGATCCTCCCGGGCCAGGGATCGAACCAGTGCTCCTTGTGCTGCAAGGCAGACTCTCTAGCCATTGGACTACCAGGTAAGCCCTGTGCATGTATTTCCTAAGCCGCACCCGCTATTCTCCCCTCACCTGACCGAGGTGCTGTGGTAATCCCATATTATGCTTTGAAAGGCATGACACTAATTTGGATGGGCACATTCTCTTTTTTTTTTTTGGCCACAGGCTGGCATGTGGGACCTTAGTTTTCTGACCAGGAATCGAATCTGCTCTCCCTACATTGGAAGTGCAGAGTCTTAACCACTGGACTGCCAGCGGAATCCCAAGGGCACATTCTAGTATGTGTAAATATCACTCTACTTTTAGAATAGATACACAGAGTGTATAGTCACATACTGAAACACTATACTAAAAATGTGGTGAAAAACTACAGATACACATAAGTACACAAACACATTCCATAAGGATAATCTTGAGTGAAGGAAGTGGTATGATTCCATTTCCATAAAGGTTGCTAAGGGGCAAAATGAAGGTATGGTAAGAAAAGTCAGCACAGTGGGTCCTCTGGGGAGGAAGCAGTAAGTGAAAGCAACAAGGGAATTTCTGGGAACGTTCTCTTTCTTGATCCAAGTGCCAGTCACGTGCATGTGTTCATTTTATAAACATTCATGAACTGTATCCTTAAGATTCACACACTTTTCTGGGCTTCCCTGGTATCTCAGTGGTAAAGAATCTACCTGCCAGTGCAGGAGACAGAGGTTTGACCCCTGATCCGAGAAGATTCCACATGCTGCTGAGCAACGAAGCCCATGAGCCACAACTATCAACCCTGTGCTCTAGAGCCCAGGAGCCACAACTACTAGTCCACATGCTGCAACTTATAGAAGCCTGTGTGCCCTAGAGCCTGGCTCTGTAACAAGTGAAACCACTGCAACGAGAAGCCTGCTCCCTTCAACTAGAGAAAAGCCTGCACGCAGCAAAGAAGACCCAGAACAGCCAAGAGTAAATAAATAAAATGATTAAAAAATATTGATGTACTTTTCTCTATGTATATTACACTGCAGCAAAAAAAAAGAGTCAATTTTAAGAAACAAAAAATGGGACTAATGTCTATAAGTGACCTTGAAACACATGAAAAGAAATGAATCAAGAGATAGAGAGATGAAGGGCTTCCCTGGTGGTCTAGTGAATAGAGACACTGCCTTGTAGTGCAGGGGACGCTGGTTTGATCCCTGGCCTGGGAGGATCCCACGTGCTGTGAAGCAGCTGGACCAGTGTGCCCATTACGAGTCAGCGCTCTAGAGCGCATGTGCCCAGAGCCGGCGCTCTCCAGCAGGAGAGGCCACTGCGATCGGAGGCCCACACAGGCCAAAGAACAAAGAATAAATGAAAGACCAATAGAAGTGGTCAAAAAATATAAAAAAGGGAGAGAGAGAAACAGAGACATGAAGACATGTCTGATAAAGCAAGCAGGAAATGTTCGCTGAAGAGTCTAGGTGGTAGGAATATGGATGATGACTGCACCATTCTTTCAAAATTTTTCATGTTTCTAAATAAAATGTTGGGATTAAAAAACACACACACACACACAAGCAGTCCAACTGTTCTTTTTTCCCCCTATTTTGGTATTTTACAGCCTTTTCTTGATTCTTTATATGACATAAATATCAATCTCTAGGCCCGTGTGACAATGCAGTTCACAGGTTGGTCACAGGGCTGCTGGATCCTGAGGCAAGAAGGCAACTTGGTGACTCACTGGGGACACAGGAAGGAGGGCAAGACCTCCTGGGAGGTGGTGAAGACCTCCTGCCAGCTTGTCCCAAAGACCACAATAACCAGACCACACACGGCCAGAAACATTGCCCTGCCCCCGAAGAACATGTCTTCGCACAACAACAAACAAAAGTTCAAGTCGACTTTGGACCACTGACCACAGACCACACCTCTGCCTTCAGTGCCTTCCTCCTTCCACGTGAAAAGCTGATGCACACCATGAGTCCCTGGGGAACTGCAAATTCAAATCAGAGTTCCCTATCTCATTAAAACAAATCACCTACATAGAATAAGGCCATCCATTTTAAGCACACCAAGTTTTCTCCCTAGCACTCAACATCCTTTCTAGGAGCATAATTCAGCCATTTTGTTTATTGCCTGTTTTGTTTATCACTGCAGCAAAAAAGAGTCAATTTTAAGAAACAAAAAATGGGACTAATGTCTATAAGTGACCTTGAAACACATGAAAAGAAATGAATCAAGAGATAGAGAGATGAAGGGCTTCCCTGGTGGTCTAGTGAATAGAGACACTGCCTTGTAGTGCAGGGGACGCTGGTTTGATCCCTGGCCTGGGAGGATCCCACGTGCTGTGAAGCAGCTGGACCAGTGTGCCCATTACGAGTCAGCGCTCTAGAGCGCATGTGCCCAGAGCCGGCGCTCTCCAGCAGGAGAGGCCACTGCGATCGGAGGCCCACACAGGCCAAAGAACAAAGAATAAATGAAAGACCAATAGAAGTGGTCAAAAAATATAAAAAAGGGAGAGAGAGAAACAGAGACATGAAGACATGTCTGATAAAGCAAGCAGGAAATGTTCGCTGAAGAGTCTAGGTGGTAGGAATATGGATGATGACTGCACCATTCTTTCAAAATTTTTCATGTTTCTAAATAAAATGTTGGGATTAAAAAACACACACACACACACAAGCAGTCCAACTGTTCTTTTTTCCCCCTATTTTGGTATTTTACAGCCTTTTCTTGATTCTTTATATGACATAAATATCAATCTCTAGGCCCGTGTGACAATGCAGTTCACAGGTTGGTCACAGGGCTGCTGGATCCTGAGGCAAGAAGGCAACTTGGTGACTCACTGGGGACACAGGAAGGAGGGCAAGACCTCCTGGGAGGTGGTGAAGACCTCCTGCCAGCTTGTCCCAAAGACCACAATAACCAGACCACACACGGCCAGAAACATTGCCCTGCCCCCGAAGAACATGTCTTCGCACAACAACAAACAAAAGTTCAAGTCGACTTTGGACCACTGACCACAGACCACACCTCTGCCTTCAGTGCCTTCCTCCTTCCACGTGAAAAGCTGATGCACACCACGAGTCCCTGGGGAACTGCAAATTCAAATCAGAGTTCCCTATCTCATTAAAACAAATCACCTACATAGAATAAGGCCATCCATTTTAAGCACACCAAGTTTTCTCCCTAGCACTCAACATCCTTTCTAGGGAGCATAATTCAGCCATTTTGTTTATTGCCTGTTTTGTTTATAACACTGAAACATTCACCTGATAAAACTAGGATTTTTATCGGATTTGTTCATTGTTGCACGTACAGTGCCTGGCTCCCAAGAGGTACTCAATGAATATTTGATGCATGATGCATTAATACGGAAAAATATTCAAGATCTATTATGTGAAAAGAACAACTTGTAGAAAAATGCATTTATATATTTTGGATGGTAACAACAGAAGATGGAGATCTACACATACACACATGTGCACATATATTACATATACACACACAAAAAGGTGTATACATTCCTCGGAAGAAGACTACATTAAGTAATTAAGAGTAGTTACCTTTAAGTAGGGGGATTAGGGGTTTTTACCTTTTATTCTACTCTCTCCTGTATGTTTGTATTACGCACACTCATATGTATATACATTTATATATACACATAACAACGTAAAAAATTCTCCATTACTGGCAAGGAACAAAGGGAAAGATATACTCAACTGAATGCAGAATTCCAGAAAATAGCAAGGAGAGAAAGAAGACCTTCTTAAATGAACAATGCTAAAGAATAGAGAAAAACAAAGAGAAGGGGAAAGACTAGAGATCTCTTCAAGAAAACTGGAGAGATCAAGGGAGTATTTGACATGATAAAGGACAAAAACGGTAAGGACCTAAGAGACGTAGAAAAGATTAACAAGAGGTGTCAAAAATACACATAACTATACAAAACAGGTCTTAATTACTTGGATAACCACAATGGTGTGATCACCCACCTAGAGCAGGCATCTTGGAGCGTGAAGTCAAACGGGCATCAGGAAGCATTACTACAAGCAAAGTTAGTGAAAACGGCAGAATTCCAGATGAGCTATTTAAAATCCTAAAAGATGATGCTGTACTCAATATGTCAGCAAATCTGGAAAACTCAGCAATGGTCACCAGTCTAGAAAAGATCGGCTTTCATTTCAATCCCAAAGAAGGGCAGTCCCAAAGAACTGCAAATTCAAATCAGAGTTCCCTATCTCATTAAAACAAATCACCTACATAGAATAAGGCCATCCATTTTAAGCACACCAAGTTTTCTCCCTAGCACTCAACATCCTTTCTAGGGAGCATAATTCAGCCATTTTGTTTATTGCCTGTTTTGTTTATAACACTGAAACATTCACCTGATAAAACTAGGATTTTTATCGGATTTGTTGATTGTTGCACGACAGTGCCTGGCTCCCAAGAGGTACTCAATGAATATTTGATGCATGATGCATTAATACGGAAAAATATTCAAGATCTATTATGTGAAAAGAACAACTTGTAGAAAAATGCATTTATATATTTTGGATGGTAACAACAGAAGATGGAGATCTACACATACACACATGTGCACATATATTACATATACACACACAAAAAGGTGTATACATTCCTCGGAAGAAGACTACATTAAGTAATTAAGAGTAGTTACCTTTAAGTAGGGGGATTAGGGGTTTTTACCTTTTATTCTACTCTCTCCTGTATGTTTGTATTACGCACACTCATATGTATATACATTTATATATACACATAACAACGTAAAAAATTCTCCATTACTGGCAAGGAACAAAGGGAAAGATATACTCAACTGAATGCAGAATTCCAGAAAATAGCAAGGAGAGAAAGAAGACCTTCTTAAATGAACAATGCTAAAGAATAGAGAAAAACAAAGAGAAGGGGAAAGACTAGAGATCTCTTCAAGAAAACTGGAGAGATCAAGGGAGTATTTGACATGATAAAGGACAAAAACGGTAAGGACCTAAGAGACATAGAAAAGATTAACAAGAGGTGTCAAAAATACACATAACTATACAAAACAGGTCTTAATTACTTGGATAACCACAATGGTGTGATCACCCACCTAGAGCAGGCATCTTGGAGCGTGAAGTCAAACGGGCATCAGGAAGCATTACTACAAGCAAAGTTAGTGAAAACGGCAGAATTCCAGATGAGCTATTTAAAATCCTAAAAGATGATGCTGTACTCAATATGTCAGCAAATCTGGAAAACTCAGCAATGGTCACCAGTCTAGAAAAGATCGGCTTTCATTTCAATCCCAAAGAAGGGCAGTCCCAAAGAATGTTCAGATTACCATACAACTGTGTGCATTTCACATGCTAGCAAGTTTTGCCCCAAATCCTTCAAGCTAGGCTTCAGCAGTAAATGCACCGAGAACTTGCAGATATACAAGCTGGGTTCTGAAGAGGCAGCAGAACCAGAGAACAAATTGCCAACATTCATGGAGAAAGCATGGGAATTCCAGAAAAAACCATCTGCTTCACTGACGACTGCACTAAAGCCTTTGACTGTGTGGATCATAACAAACTGTGGAAAATTCTTAAAGGAACAGGAGTGCCAGACCATCTTACCTTTTGCGGGTTTCTCCTGAGAAACCTGTACACTGGTCAAGAAGCAACAGTTAGAACTGGACATGGAAGAACTGACTGGTTCAGAATTGGGGGCGGAGTAAGACACTGTATATTGTCATCCCGTATATCAGAGCACATCGTGAAGAATGCTGTACTGGATACAAGCTGGAATCAAGATCATCAGGAGACACATCAACAATCTCAATATTCAGATAATATAATTCTAATGGCAAAAAGTGAAGAGGAATTAAAGAGCCTCTTGACAAGGGCGAAAGTGGAGAGTGAAAAAGCTGGCTTGAAACTCAACATTCAAAAAACTAAGATCATGACATCCAGTTCCATCACTTCACGGCAAATAAAAGGGGAAAAAGTGGAAGCAGTGACAGATTTTCTGTCTTGGGTTCCAAAATCACTGCAGATAGTGACTGTAGCCATGAAATTAAAAAGAGGTTTGTTTCTTAGAAGGAAAGCTATGACAAACCTAGACAGCATATTAAAAAGCAGAGATATCACTTTATCAACAAGGATCCAAATAGTCAAAGCTATGGATTTTCCAGTAATCATGCAAGGATGTGAGAGCTGGATCATAAAGAAGACTGAGCACTGAAGAATCGATGCCTTTGAACTGTAGTGTTGGAGAAGACTCTTGAGAGTCCCCTGGACTGCAAGGAGATCAAACCAGTCAATCCTAAAGGGAATCAACCCTGAATATTCATTGGAAGGACTCATGATGAAGTTGAAGCTCCAATACTTTGACCCCCTGATACAAACAGCTAATCCACTGGAAAAGACCCTGATGCTGGGAATGACTGAAGGCAAATGGAGAATGGGGCAATAGAGGATGAGATGGTTAGATAGCATCACTGACTTAATGGACATGAATTTGAGCAAATTCCAGGAGAGAGTGGAGGACAGAGGAGCCTGGCATGCTGTAGTCCATGAGGTCACAAAGAACTGGACTCAATTTAGCAACTGAACAAGAACCAACAACATTCCGTGTCCCGTGTAACCCTGTCACATCACCACAGGCAGGGGACATGCACCCATAAACCACACGTGGAGTGGAGTCGAGATGAGATTGAAAAATGCCGCGTTCGTCTCCCCAGGAGGGTCACTGGCCCCGTCTCTCGCTGAGTCTGCCCAGGCCGCATGCGGCGCCGTGGGGCTTGTCTGCCAAGTGAGGTTTTGTCTGATCCAGTGGTGATGGGCAGAAACAGGGAAGCTGTTTGAAATTCTGCACAGCTGAGCACAAATTCAGCCAAGAGGCTCTGCCTCAGAACTCTTCACACTCAGACAGTTTAAACAAAATCTCTGGGAATGATGAGAGCTTACAACGCCATCAGGATAAGAAATACACCCCAGGGGCTTCCCTGGTGGCTCTGTGGTAAAGAATCGCCTGCCAGTGCAGGTGACAGAGGTTTGATCCTTGGTCCTGGAAGATCCCACACGCCATGAAGCAACTTAGCCCCTGGGCCACAACTACTGAGCCTGTGCTCTAGAGCCGGGGGATAGCAACTATGGAGTGCCTGAACCATAGCGACAGAAGCCCAAGCAGTCTAGCGTACAAACTCTGCAACAAGTCATCACAATGAGAAGCCCATGCACAGCAACTAGAGAGTAGCCCCCAAGCAACACAGCTAGTGAAAAGCCCAGGTCTGCTCCACTGCAGGGGGATTCTTCACCGGAGCCACCTGGGAAGCCCGAGCCTTGGTAAAGGCTGGCTCTTATGATGAGTAGGGAGAAGAGCCACAACTGAACTCCTGCCCCTCACATTATCCCTCTGTGAATTCTTTCCCAAGTCACACTCAGTAATGTAGAGAAGAATGATCTGCCCTGTCCTCAAATGCTTTAGGGACACAATGGGATTTTAGAGATACTTCTTGTAATGAGGCTGGGGACCCTCCTGTCACATGATTATCCAGGCATCTCTTAAGCATAGAGCTCCTCTGTACCAAAGGGGCCAATGAGAAGTCGATGTGACCCTGAACAAGGACGAAGAAGTCGCCGCCCATGAATCACCCACAGGCTGCCTCTCCTCTGCTTCTCCAGTCCCAGTAAAACGAGGCAGAAGAAAATCTGCAAGCAGCCATAATGGGATCTTTGGCACCAAGCCAGTGGACACCCTTCCTGCATGTCTGTAACTTGGGATCCTGGGATCCCAAGGGGAGGGGCTGAGAGTGACGCTCCAAAGACCGCCCCCACCCAGCTCCGCTCCCTCACCCCTCCAGTGAGTGTGGATGCCGGCTCCTGGAGACAGAGCGAAAGCTGCGCCCTTCTGCCCTCTCTGCTTATTCTTCACCCACTTGTGTGCTTTTTTTCTCCTGGTAAATAATGTCTTTGCCTCAGGCCATCTCTAGAAATAATTGCCATGATAAGTCAACTAGTTCTGTCCTGATTTAATGCAGGAGGTGGGGCTCAGGCAAACACACCGGGAGGCAGTTTTCAAGTCAAATTACAAACAGGGAAAGAGAAAATGACACCCACGGGGCATCTGTCTGTGCACTAAGAGCCTTGCTCACCCACCCATCATGAAGGCAGGAGCCACGTCTGCCCCGCTCACTTCTGTGTCTCCAATGCCGCACAATCCTGGGTCCATGGTAGGTGGTCTGCAAGCACTTATCATCCCCTGAGCCCCCTCCCATGGCTCCTACTTATCACTCTGACCTGACTGGCACTCTCATTAATGTGCTCTGGTCACTTTACCTGTCAGCAGCAGACTAGAGTAGCCCCAAGCAACACAGCTAGTGAAAAGCCCAGGTCTGCTCCACTGCAGGGGGATTCTTCACCGGAGCCACCTGGGAAGCCCGAGCCTTGGTAAAGGCTGGCTCTTATGATGAGTAGGGAGAAGAGCCACAACTGAACTCCTGCCCTCACATTATCCCTCTGTGAATTCTTTCCCAAGTCACACTCAGTAATGTAGAGAAGAATGATCTGCCCTGTCCTCAAATGCTTTAGGGACACAATGGGATTTTAGAGATACTTCTTGTAATGAGGCTGGGGACCCTCCTGTCACATGATTATCCAGGCATCTCTTAAGCATAGAGCTCCTCTGTACCAAAGGGGCCAATGAGAAGTCGATGTGACCCTGAACAAGGACGAAGAAGTCGCCGCCCATGAATCACCCACAGGCTGCCTCTCCTCTGCTTCTCCAGTCCCAGTAAAACGAGGCAGAAGAAAATCTGCAAGCAGCCATAATGGGATCTTTGGCACCAAGCCAGTGGACACCCTTCCTGCATGTCTGTAACTTGGGATCCTGGGATCCCAAGGGGAGGGGCTGAGAGTGACGCTCCAAAGACCGCCCCCACCCAGCTCCGCTCCCTCACCCCTCCAGTGAGTGTGGATGCCGGCTCCTGGAGACAGAGCGAAAGCTGCGCCCTTCTGCCCTCTCTGCTTATTCTTCACCCACTTGTGTGCTTTTTTTCTCCTGGTAAATAATGTCTTTGCCTCAGGCCATCTCTAGAAATAATTGCCATGATAAGTCAACTAGTTCTGTCCTGATTTAATGCAGGAGGTGGGGCTCAGGCAAACACACCGGGAGGCAGTTTTCAAGTCAAATTACAAACAGGGAAAGAGAAAATGACACCCACGGGGCATCTGTCTGTGCACTAAGAGCCTTGCTCACCCACCCATCATGAAGGCAGGAGCCACGTCTGCCCCGCTCACTTCTGTGTCTCCAATGCCGCACAATCCTGGGTCCATGGTAGGTGGTCTGCAAGCACTTATCATCCCCTGAGCCCCCTCCCATGGCTCCTACTTATCACTCTGACCTGACTGCACAAGCCACTCTCATTAATGTGCTCTGGTCACTTTACCTTCCTTGTTCTCTTAAAACCAAGTAAGGTCATTCTTACCTCAGGGCCTTTACACCTGCCATTTCTTCTGCCTACAATGTCTCTCTCTCCCATCTCTGCAGGGTTGGTCTTTTCTCAGCTTACCTGTGTTCCCAAAACAGGGGGTCGGGGTTCAATTCTTGGTCAGGGAACGAGATCCCACATGCCACAACTAAAGATCCCAAGGGCTGTAATTAAGACCCAGCTCAGGGCTTCCCTGATGGTCCAGTGGGTAAAGAGTCTGCCTTGCAGTGCAGGGA
Source organism: Tragulus kanchil (assembly GCA_022376925.1). NCBI lineage: Eukaryota > Metazoa > Chordata > Mammalia > Artiodactyla > Tragulidae > Tragulus > Tragulus kanchil. The sequence continues at coordinate 109,159,980 of JAIOJX010000002.1, read as the reverse complement.
GCACGGGTTTGATCCCTGGCCCAGGAAGATCCGTGGAACGGATGGACCCATGTGTCCAATTATGAGCCAGTGCTCTGGAGCGCATGTGCCCAGAGCCGGTGCTCTGCAACCAGAGAGGCCACTGCAATGGGAGGCCCAACAGGCCAAAGAATACAGATGGATGAAAACAAATAAATAAAAAACCAATAAAAGAGGCCAAAATTAAAAAAAAAAAAAAAAAAAAAGACCCAGCTCCGTCAAATAAATAAGAATAAATACTAAAAATAATAGCAAAGTCATGCTCCAGGCTCTCTCGGTGGCCTTACCTGACTCTTCTTTGGCTGTTTATTTACTGTTTATCTCACCCCAATGAGAATGCCAGCCATGAAAGGAAGGGTTATTTCTATCTTTCTGTGATTTTTCCAGCAACTAAGCACAGCACCTCAACACCGCAGGGGCTTGATAAATATTTGAGGCTGTGTAACCCACCAATAGAGAGCCCAGATTCTGGATCCAGACAACCTGAGTCTACACGCTGGCTTGAACCAGATGGTCACCCTCTCCCTGCCTCAGTTTCCTCATTAAAACGATGATGACACACACATCTGTGTTTCTGTGAGGATTAAATAAGTTAATCCACGTGAAAACCATTGAAGCTGTTCCTGGAATGTATGAGATGCTATATATATGCTATTATTATTGTGAGAAATCGAACAGGATGTGGGAGGGAACAGCAAGAAGGCATTCAAAAGGTACAAACTTCCCATTATGAAATCAGTAAGTACAAGGGACGCCATGTATACCAGGAACACTACAGTTATCATAGTGTGACACACAGGAGAGTTATTGAGAACACAGATCTTAAGCGGTCTCATCACAAGGGGAAATTCTTTTTTCCTTTTTAAAAACTGTATCTATATGAGATGATAGATGTTATAAGCCTATTGTGGCGATCATTTCACAGTTGATATATAAATCAAACCATTCTGCGGTATGTCTTAAACACGCACACCAGTATATGTCAATAATTTCTCAATAAAACTGGGGAAAGAAAACAAAATTTAAAATAAGAAACCAGGGGAAAATACGAAATGAACAACTCCCCGGCAGTTTCTATACGTGTCTGGAAGACGGAGAATGGAGGTTCAAAGATATTAAAAGCGATACAGAGACCAAGCTCTGGAATCTGGTGTTCTGACTTCTAAGCCACAGCTATTTCCACTACAGCAAAAGTTTTCCTTGACATACAAAGAGACAAGGAACAGTATGGCTTCTGCCCTGCAGGCCCTGGCATTTTAAAGGTTAAGCCTTCTCCAGTTGACTGGCAGCTCTGGGGTGCCGAAGCCAGGAGGAGGCAGTGGACGGAATGGACGTCTGGAGAGGATACTTCGGATTTCTGACTTTATTCCACACATGAGGCCTCCCCCGCCCCCAGGGGCTGGCCTTGGCTGCCGAGCCGACTGCCTGCAGCCCTGAGGCACGGGTGAGGCTCGACTGGCCTCCACTGGCTCCCCTTTCTCACTCCATGGAGCTCGGGCCCTGGGGGACACACACGGTTGGACAAATCTCCAGACCCTGACGGGGACTTGCCTGGAATGAGGCTTCCTCCAAAGGCACCAAAATCATTAAACGGCCATGCACAAGGAATAAAAGTCCCCAGGAATCTGGGCAGCTAGCCTGGTCTTCAAAGAGAGCCACTGGAGCCCAAAATGAATGCGAAAGATCCGGCCAAGTTTTGCCGCCTGGCTGGACTCTGGCAGCCTCAAGGAGCTCTCCGGAGAAGAGGCTGAGGCGGGGGGGTCCTGGGGGCTCCATGTTCTTCCAGGGGAGCCCCACGGTGACAGGTTTACACTTCCACCTCCTGACGACTTGGCTGGAAATCTGCCTCTGCCCACCTGCAAGGTCAAAGCCGCAGTCCCCAGAGCCCTCATCAAGCACTGTGCTAAGCATATTATGAACGGATTTCCTTTTGTCCCCACGACACCCTGTGAGGTGGTAACTGAGGTCTGCAAATAAGGAAACCCTGGTTCAGAGTTAAGTCACTTGCCAAGATAGGAAACATCGAATCCACCGGTACATTCTGTTCACTCTGCCAACATAACTACATCCCACTGCGTTACGCCTCTGAAAACCTTCTGCCATCTCCCTGGCCCAAGCCACCATCACCTCTCCCCTGGCCCGGCACCGCAGCCTCACACATGGACTCCTCACTTCCCCTCCTGCTCTCTGACAGCCCATTCTTCACTCAATTGCTGGAATGATACCTCCAAACATTATCCAGATCCTATCGCTTCCTGGTCAAAAACCCCCAAATGTGTTACAAAGGTCAGTTCAGTTGCTCAGTCGTGTCCAACTCTTTGGGACCTCATGGACTGCAGCATGCCACGCTTCCTTATCCTTCACCATCTCCCGGAGCTTGCTCAAACTCATGTTCATCAACTCAGCGATGCCATTCAGTCATCTCGTCCTCTGTTGCCCCCTTCTCCTTTTGCCTTCTATGTTTCCCAACATCAGGGTCATTTCCAATGAGTTGTCTCTTCACATCAGGTGGCCGAAGTATTGGAGCTTCAGCTTCAGCATCAGTCCTTCCAATGAATAGTCAGGGCTGATTTCCTTTAGGATTGGCTTGTTGTATCTTCTTGCTGTCCAAAGGACTCTCAAGAGTCTTCTCCAACACCACAATGCAAAAGCATTAATTCTGCCACAAAGCACCTGGAAAATTTTACAAGTTTCTTGCCGAACAGGCTCTGTTTGATCTACCCTCTACTGCTTCTCCAAATTCATACTGCCTCCCTGCTCTAGGTGTACTGGAGTAAGGTGGGAGAACAGAGGAAGGGTCTTCTTGCTATCCGAACTGTGGTCCTCACACCAGCGCTGGTGTCATCCCGAGCTTATTAGAAATGCAGATCTCAGGTCCCATCTCAGACTTACTGGGAATCTGCATTTTCACAAGATCCCCAGGTGATTCATACACACACAAGTGCATGCTGAAGAGTCAGGAAGGCTTTGGAACCAAACAGACTGAGTGAGAAGCTTGGCTCAACCACTCACCAGCTGGGTGACTTGGCACAAGTGCCTAGTTACTTGCTGTGCAGTGAAGAATTCACTTATCCAAAGTGAGGTCTGGTCCATGCCCTTGGCTCCTGGGAGGTGATCTCCAGGCTCCTGGATTGTCTTGCATGAGAGCCTTTATGTGTCTGGGGCTATGGCCACGGGACTAACAATGTGATTCATGATCGGAGCTATTGGCCAGGCAGTTCAGTTCAGACCTCTGGAGGAACTGATGGCTAAGGCACAAGCTGGACCTCCATGAGATGCTGGAGATGGAAGGTCAGTCACTGAACAGTGTGTGATCAAATCCCAGTCAAAACTCCAGACATAAAAGGCTCCCTGCTTGGCAATATTCTATGTACACTGTCATCCCTAGTGATCAGGAGGAGGCACTGCCACTCATGGCCCCATGAGAAGCTGACCGGACCGTCTGGGCTCTACCCTGTGCATCTCTTTTCTGGGCGATTTTAATTTATTTCCTTTTGCTTTCACGGAACAAAGTAGTACTTAGTGATAAGTAGTGCAGTCCGGAGTTCTGTGTATTGTTTCGGTAAATTATTAAACCTGAGTGTCACAGGGCTTGTGAATTTGTAGCCAAGTGGCCTGAAGTGGGGCTTCTCTGGTGGCTCAGTGGTAAAGAATCCACCTGCAAAGCAGGAGCTACAAGAGATGTGGGTCTGAACCCTAGGTTGGGAAGATCCCCTGGAGAAGGAAATGGAAATCCATTCCAGTATATTCTTGCCTGGGAAGTCCCCATGGACAGAGGAGCCTGGCATGCTTGATGGAGTCACACAAGAGCTGGACACGACTTAAGACACTGAATGAATGAGCTGCCTGAGGGGAGGGTGGTCCTGGGGACACTTGGACTGGGGACGTGTGTCTGAAGTAAGGACAATCTTGTGGGGATTGTCTCTCAGGCTCTGCAGTTGTTGACTCAACTCTTTGCACTTCCCGTCTCTGAGCTTCAGCTTCCCCAACTGAAAAATGGCCATCAAAAAGATTACACCTTATATGGTCGTTGGACAGAAAATGAGATAGTGAGTATTTAGGAGGCTCATGATAACCACAGGTATGACCATTGCCACTGTTCAGACAGGGATACTGAGGCTCAGAGGTAAAGCAATGTGCCTGCAGTCACACATGTAGAGTCAGAGCTGGCTGTGTCCACACGCACTGCTGTCTGTCATGACGTGCTGCCACCTTCCGGGAAGAAGAGGACAGTAGCAGTTCTGCTGAGCTGGGGTTAGTCCGCCATCTCAATGCTCTCCACTGCTTCCCTTCTCTCCTGAGATTCATGGGACGTGAATATCATCACACTTTTAAAATGTTTCTCCATAGGTCTTCTCTCCCTTCTTTTCCTCTTTCTCCCACCCCAAGAATTTTTTCATTCTCTTTTGTTCAGATGGCCTGATTTCTCTTTATCTGGTAAAAGGCTCCCTGCTTGGCAATATTCTATGTACACTGTCATCCCTAGTGATCAGGAGGAGGCACTGCCACTCATGGCCCCATGAGAAGCTGACCGGACCGTCTGGGCTCTACCCTGTGCATCTCTTTTCTGGGCGATTTTAATTTATTTCCTTTTGCTTTCACGGAACAAAGTAGTACTTAGTGATAAGTAGTGCAGTCCGGAGTTCTGTGTATTGTTTCGGTAAATTATTAAACCTGAGTGTCACAGGGCTTGTGAATTTGTAGCCAAGTGGCCTGAAGTGGGGCTTCTCTGGTGGCTCAGTGGTAAAGAATCCACCTGCAAAGCAGGAGCTACAAGAGATGTGGGTCTGAACCCTAGGTTGGGAAGATCCCCTGGAGAAGGAAATGGAAATCCATTCCAGTATATTCTTGCCTGGGAAGTCCCCATGGACAGAGGAGCCTGGCATGCTTGATGGAGTCACAAAAGAGCTGGACACGACTTAAGACACTGAATGAATGAGCTGCCTGAGGGGAGGGTGGTCCTGGGGACACTTGGACTGGGGACGTGTGTCTGAAGTAAGGACAATCTTGTGGGGATTGTCTCTCAGGCTCTGCAGTTGTTGACTCAACTCTTTGCACTTCCCGTCTCTGAGCTTCAGCTTCCCCAACTGAAAAATGGCCATCAAAAAGATTACACCTTATATGGTCGTTGGACAGAAAATGAGATAGTGAGTATTTAGGAGGCTCATGATAACCACAGGTATGACCATTGCCACTGTTCAGACAGGGATACTGAGGCTCAGAGGTAAAGCAATGTGCCTGCAGTCACACATGTAGAGTCAGAGCTGGCTGTGTCCACACGCACTGCTGTCTGTCATGACGTGCTGCCACCTTCCGGGAAGAAGAGGACAGTAGCAGTTCTGCTGAGCTGGGGTTAGTCCGCCATCTCAATGCTCTCCACTGCTTCCCTTCTCTCCTGAGATTCATGGGACGTGAATATCATCACACTTTTAAAATGTTTCTCCATAGGTCTTCTCTCCCTTCTTTTCCTCTTTCTCCCACCCCAAGAATTTTTTCATTCTCTTTTGTTCAGATGGCCTGATTTCTCTTGATCTGGCTTCAAGTTCAGAACTCTTCCCTCTCTTATTTCCATTCTGCTACCGTGTCCATCCAATGAATATTTAATTTCAGCTACTGTACATTTCAGTTGCAAAATTTCTCTTTGGTTCTGTTCTATCTTCTATTTCTGTTTCTGTTGATTTGCTGACCTTCTGCCGTATCGTTCTTTTCAAAAGGGCTCACCCTTACTTCCTGGAGCATGTTTATAACTGCTTTACTGTCTTTGATAATTCCAGCATTTTGGTCATCTTGTCATTGATGTCTGCTGATTATATTAACTCTAGGAATTTGTCAAATTTTGCTGATTTTTCATACATCAAGTAATTCAGCATTGCATCCTAGATATTTCAAATCTTATGACATTTAGGTGTTGTCTCAATGCTATTGAACATGTTGATTTTTTTTTACTTGTAGCAGGCAACTGATCATGGTTTAGTTTCAGATCACAAGTTCTAACCTGCCTTCATGAGCCATTACTCCCATGACAAGTTAGTTTCAAGGCCTCTGCAGGACTATTCCTTTCTGCCATCACATGTGTCCCCCAGGGGTCAGCTCAGGACCTGAGTGGTGGTCTACCCCATGGTGTTCAGTCTCTGATACACTCTGTGGGGTCATCTCCACTCAAGTGCAGCTGGATAATGAGTTTAGGAGTTCACATATAAGCTTATGGAATCCCTTCTGGAGCTGCATCCTCTCTGCATTTTTCTCACTCTGGCTCCCAGAGGCCAATGTTCAAGGCCCTCTGGCCAGAAGCAGAGGCTTCAGTCTCCCCACTCAGCTGCTCACTGCTCACGTCTGGGTCTGGAGTCAAGGGCCCTCCACCAGCTTCTCACACGCTTCCAACCTCAGGGTGCTGTTGGCAGCGCAAACCGACCTGGTTCGGGGGCTGCATCCACACAGCGTTCGTGTCCGGCCCTGGCTCCTGGACACGGAAGCAGCTGGCAGATTTGGGATGACGGTGATTAGGTGAGGGAGTCAGATGCTAGGGAGAAAACTGTGACAGCTGGGCTGAGCTAGTAACCTCAAAAGTGCCAGCGTTTTGATTCTCATGCACTCTGCAATGATTAAAACAGCAGGCGTGAATTTATAAGTGGTCATTTCTGAGTGGACAGGTCCACCCTCTGGCCTTTAATTCCCACCCTAGGCATGATTTGCTAGATTTTACACAAGAAAAAGGTGGGACTCAGAGAGACGGAGTTATTACTTGAAGTCACACAGCTGGTTAACAGTGGGGCCAAGATTCAAACCCAAGTCTGTGCAACTCCAAGGTCCACTGAGCTTACCATCACCATCATCAATCAATCTAGTATTTACTGAGCACTAACTATGTTCAAGGTACTGCCTAAAGCATTTTACATGAATTGTTGAGACTGGAAGAAACAGAGGAGGAATGTGAGGCCCAGAAGAGGGATATCAATTACCCAATGTCATACGCATTTGCTGCACCAAATCGCACACATCAATCCATACTCTGAGCACCCATCCCCCTAGAAGACAGAGATGGCCTGCTGCTCCATGAGGAGGGCAGGGAGGGGAGAAGTCAGAGCCTACAGGAGGCTGCAGAGAGGAGGCAGAGCATAGGTGAGCCAAGGCCAGGAGCTGGGGAACATCTGTGCCCCAGAACAAATCCACAGCATCTCGACTTCAAGGGGCTCTCACAGAGTGGCTATGCTCCTCTCAGACTGGCTTGCCTTCCTCTCCTTTACTGGAAAAGCACTGCTTCCCATCCCAAATCCCGACCTTCTTCCAGTATGTCCTCTGGTGCCCACTGAACCCGGAGGTCTTTCCAGGCCAGAGGGCAGCACGCCGTGCTCCAGACCTCCCTTCTCATTCTCCTCCACGCCTCTCCACCCCTCTCCTCTCACCAGCAGATTCAATTAACCAATTTGATGCTACAGCTGCAGAAAGCCAAGCAATTATGGAAAACAGACCAGGTGCCTTGGAACTCACTCTCAGAGAAGGGTTTGGGAGGCCTCCAAGCAGACAGCGGGGTGGGAAGGGAAGAACAGGCTAGACAAATGCTTGCCAGCCCAGGCTGCGCAAGAGATCCACTTGGGAAGCTCTGAAAAGTACCCTCCACCCCAAGATACAGATCCCTGGCTGATGCAGTTGCTCTGGGCCTAGGCCTCAGGATGTTTTTAAGATCCCACGCTATACTTATGCACAGATGCAGTTAGGAATTCTAATGATGAACAGAGGTCAGGGTCACTGTTGAAGTTTGCTTCTTTCTAAAACAGGCAGAAAGACTGTCACTCACCCTGGAGCACCTCCTGGGTCTCCACATATCTGCTCCCCAAAGGGTGGTCTGTAGACCTCCAGCATCAGTCTCACCTGGGTGCTATTAAAAAGGCAGAGTCCATGGGCTTCCCTGGTGGGCCAGTGGGTAAGGACACTGCCTGGCAGTGCAAGGGGTGCCGGGTTGAGCCCTGGCCTAGGAAGATCCCACGTGCCGTGGAGTGGCTGGACCCATGTGTCCAATGACTAAGTCAGAGCTCTGGAGCGCATGCGCCCAGAGCCGGAGCTCTGCAGCGACAGACGCCACCGCGATGGGAGGCCCACACGGGCCAAAGAACAAAGATGGATGAAAACAGACAAATGAAAGACCAATAGAAGTGGCCCGCCCCCCCCCTGCCTCCCCACCCCCACCAAAATAAATAAATAAATAAATCTTTAAAAAAAAAAAAAAAGCAGAGTCCCAGGCCCCACCCTGGACCCACTGAGACCCTGCGTTTTAGCAAATCCCTGCGGGATGCCTGTGCATGTGAAAGTTTGAGGTGTCACATTCTCGAGTCCTGGCTAGAGACACTAAGACACAAAACGAGTGTCCATCATTGTCTGGTTTCCCTTCCCGGGTGTTCTGCTGCCGCTCAGTGCTGGTTATTGCCGAATGGGCCCTCTTCTAAGCCTGTGTCTAGGTCAATTCCTGCAGTAGCTGCCTTGGAAAACTCTTAGCAGCTGTGGGGAATTGGCGGGGCATGGTCTTCCCTTTGGACCCCTGGCAGTTAGTAAGCCCCAGGTTTAAGTGTGAGGTCCACCTCAGTTTCTCCTCCAGCCCTGCCTGATCTCTCCTCCCTCCCTACACTCTTTAGCTGCCAGCTCCCTAGAGCACTCCCTAGATTGACTCAGGCACTCTGCAACAGCCTGGCTCTCTGCTTCAAAACCCTTAGACTAACTCACAACTACTTTGTTACTGCCAGGGCACTTGATTGATGTCCCCCTGCTAGAAGTAAGCTCCATGAAAACTCGTGTCATGAATATCTGGTTGTCTACTGAGTAAGGAACATCTAGCAGCAGAGGATGAGATGGTTGGATGGCATCCCTGACTCAATGGACATGAATTTAAGCAAACTCTGGGAGACGGTGAAGGACAGGGAAGCCTGCGTGCTACAGTCCACGGAGTTGCAGAGTCAGACATGACTTAGCAACTGAACAACGATACAGTGCCAGGCACACAGTATTTGCTCAAAAAGTCATTCAGTGGGAACTGACACCTAGTAAGCACCTGTCCAGGGAGCTGGACCCTGCCCGCCCAGTTCTGCCAAGGGTGCCGGGTTGAGCCCTGGCCTAGGAAGATCCCACGTGCCGTGGAGTGGCTGGACCAATGTGTCCAATCGCCGAGCCAGAGCTCTGGAGCGCATGCGCCCAGAGCCGGCGCTCTGCGACAACAGAGGCCACCGCGATGGGAGGGCCACAGGAGCCAAAGAACAAAGATGGATGAAAATATAGATAAATGAAAGACCAATAGAAGTGGCCCGCCTGTCCCCCTCCCCCCCCACCAAAATAAATAAATAAATAAATCTTTAAAAAAAAAAAAAAAGCAGAGTCCCAGGCCCCACCCTGGACCCACTGAGACCCTGCGTTTTAGCAAATCCCTGCGGGATGCCTGTGCATGTGAAAGTTTGAGGTGTCACATTCTCGAGTCCTGGCTAGAGACACTAAGACACAAAACGAGTGTCCATCATTGTCTGGTTTCCCTTCCCGGGTGTTCTGCTGCCGCTCAGTGCTGGTTATTGCCGAATGGGCCCTCTTCTAAGCCTGTGTCTAGGTCAATTCCTGCAGTAGCTGCCTTGGAAAACTCTTAGCAGCTGTGGGGAATTGGCGGGGCATGGTCTTCCCTTTGGACCCCTGGCAGTTAGTAAGCCCCAGGTTTAAGTGTGAGGTCCACCTCAGTTTCTCCTCCAGCCCTGCCTGATCTCTCCTCCCTCCCTACACTCTTTAGCTGCCAGCTCCCTAGAGCACTCCCTAGATTGACTCAGGCACTCTGCAACAGCCTGGCTCTCTGCTTCAAAACCCTTAGACTAACTCACAACTACTTTGTTACTGCCAGGGCACTTGATTGATGTCCCCCTGCTAGAAGTAAGCTCCATGAAAACTCGTGTCATGAATATCTGGTTGTCTACTGAGTAAGGAACATCTAGCAGCAGAGGATGAGATGGTTGGATGGCATCCCTGACTCAATGGACATGAATTTAAGCAAACTCTGGGAGACGGTGAAGGACAGGGAAGCCTGACGTGCTACAGTCCACGGAGTTGCAGAGTCAGACATGACTTAGCAACTGAACAACGATACAGTGCCAGGCACACAGTATTTGCTCAAAAAAAGTCATTCAGTGGGAACTGACACCTAGTAAGCACCTGTCCAGGGGAGCTGGACCCTGCCCGCCCCCAGTTCTGCCATCAGTGGCCACCTGTAGGCAGCTGGTCCCCACTCCTGCTGCCCCCAGGCCCTAGGAATCTTTTCTAAGCTAACTGAATCTCAACTATGGTCACCAGCTGAGGAACAGCTTTGAATGATTTTCAGAAGGCCAGGAAGCCCAGGATCCTCAGGCCAGAGGATCAGGACACGATCTTTAGTTCCTTCTAATTTCGCAATCACCCCCTAACTTCACCTCCAAGCAGACAGAGGGTCTTCCTCTGACATTGCGAAGGAGAGTAACAGAATAATGAGACAATACCCCATTCAGGTAAGTCTATAAAATAAGTGTTCCCTTCCTTTCGGGGGCTTTCCACAGAATCTCAGATGCCAAATTGACAAAGTGGCTAGAGTAACGACCCATCTCTTTTCAGAAGCTTTAAGATGGCACCTTGCTGCATAAGCTTGGTGTCTATCTAGTAGTAACAACAGTAGGTAATATTTAGGGAGTATTTCTCTGAGCTGAGCACCTTCTAAACTTTCACGTATATTAATTCACTTGAGGGCTGACCACAATCTACTGAATTCAGGACCACTGTCCCCATGTTACAGATGAGGAAGCTGAGGCAAAGAGATACTGAGGAAAGTACCAAGATGATGGAGTGGGCATCTGGCTCAAGGCTGTGGCCCCTAACCACTGATCTTAACCCCTCAGGGAGGACCGTAAGGGTCCAGCCTCTGTCTTCAGGAACTACTCTGAACCCCTGGGGTGCTATGGAGCTCAAGCATGCCTTTCTTGTCTTTCTTTCACTTTTTAAAGTTGTGGTAAAATGTACATAACACAAAATTTACCATTTTAAGCATTTTAAGATATGCACGCATGCCCAGTCATTTCAGTCAAGTCCGACTGCAAACTTACGGACTGCGGCCCACCAGGCTCCTTTGTGCATGGGGTTCTCCAGGCAAGAATACCAAAACGGGTAGCCATGCCTTTCTCCAGGTGATCTTCCTGACCCAGGGATCGAGCCCAGGTCTCCCGTATCTGCAGCACTGAAGGCAGATTCTTTACTGCTGAGCCATGAGAGAAGCCCCAGGGTAACAGTGGCCCGAAGACAACTGATACTGTGCAGCCATCACCCGCCACCTCCTGATTCCCTTCATGCTCCCAAACTAAAACTCTCTACCATTGAACGCTGACTCCCTCCTCCCGCTCCCTCTGTCCCTGACGCCTCTATTCTACTTTCTGTCTCTATCAATGTGATTCCTCCAAGTACCTCAGAGAAAGGGAATAATACAGTATTTGTCCTTGTATAAAAGGCCTATAGCTTAGCATAATGTCCTTCAAGATCGTCCATGTTGAAGCATGGGTCAGTTCTTTCTTCTAGGGCTAAACAACAAGCCATTGGATGGATACACCACATCTTGTTATCTATTTATGTACCATCAGTGGACACGTGGGCTGCCCACTCTGGACCCCCACTGGCCCTCCTCTGCTCTTTTTAGCTGTTGTGGATAAGGCTGCTGTGAACATGAGCTTACAAACGTCTTGAGTTCTGCTTTTCAATTCTTTTGGGCATATACCCAGAAGCAGAAAAGCTGGATCATATGGCAATTCTATTTTTAATTTTTCGAAGAGCTGTTATCAAGCTACATTTCTTTTTTTCCTCCTACTTCCAGTAACAGCCCAATAACCTCAGTGGCCAACTCCACTTTACTTTCTAGAAGGCCTCCAGACCACATGCTGCTGTCTCAGGAGTCAAAAAGCCACTTTCCTCTCTTTCCTTTTAAAGTTCAGCTGCAGAAATCACCTGATTGAAAAATGCAAGAACCCTCATCCCACACAGGAACAGATCTGCTGGGAGAGCCCAGCCCACTGGCTAATTACAGGCTTTTACCTGAAGTCTCAGCTTAAATTGCAGATCAACCTTCCCTTTGTTAGGGAGTGTTTGGAAACATGCTAATGGGCTGGGTTTCAGATCCTTAGCCCAGAGGTGACAGCTCTTTTCCCCAGCTGATAAATAAAGCAAGTTAGAACCTCTTGAATTTGAATTCAAGAGAGTCCGCAGTTTTGCTGATCTAGATCCCACCTCGATCCACATTTCTTTATTATTCCAGCCAGGGGCCTTTCTGCCATATGTCACCCCAGCTGGGATTTTCACTCAAAGCCGTGGTTCGGAACCCTGACTGAGCCTTAGAAATATCCGGGGTGCTTTAAAATATAGAGATTTATAAAGCATCTAGGACCCAGGCTGACGTAGCTGAGCCAGAGCCTCTGGTAGGGCCTGGCCCCTGGCAGCAGACTCCCAGCTGACTCCAAAGTGCAGCCAAGCTTGAGAATCCCTTGCTTAAGCGGGGCACAGAGGTCTACAATCCTTCCTGCTCTACAAAGAACATTTCCAATGGGCTTTTAACCAGAGAAACCTGATCTAAGGGCCAAATCCCAGCCTTTCAAAGAAAGAAGCAGGCCTTCCACGAATGGAGAGCACAGATCCTGTCTGATGGCTACAGCTGACAACTGCCCCCTAAAGCTGGGGGCTTGGGGAGCCTTCTCATATGAGAGCTGTACCGTGGGGGTGACGGTGGGGGTGGGGGGGGCCGCGCTGGTGTGAGCAGTATGGGCTTCACATACGGGATGCAAAGTGGTTCAAAAAAAAAAAATGTATGCAATATTTTCTGTCCTTCTGTGTATTTTTCTGGGGAGGGTCCTCCAGAGTTTCTATCATGTATTCTGACTCTCTGTCACACACCTCCTACCAGCCCCCATGGTTTTCTATCATAGTCTACCACATGACAGTATATAATGCAATTATTAAAAACAAGAACTTAGATCCATTCATATGTGCATTGACCTGGAGGGACTGAACACACATCCTCTTTCAGAAGCGAGCTCAAACTTCAAAGTGATGTCCACAGAAAGGTCCAGAAACCTCCACAAGAGAGCAGGGATTGCTTAACACAGTTTTGGAATTAATGAAGAACCGACTCTTTCGTCTAAAGACGACATTTGTGTGAACAAGGAGAAAAGTGTGGAGTGAGACACACCAGGACATTAAAGGAGGTGACTTCAGGGAGAAGGGCCTGGGAGGTGCCCAGAGGACAGCTCTTTTCCCCAGCTGATAAATAAAGCAAGTTAGAACCTCTTGAATTTGAATTCAAGAGAGTCCGCAGTTTTGCTGATCTAGATCCCACCTCGATCCACATTTCTTTATTATTCCAGCCAGGGGCCTTTCTGCCATATGTCACCCCAGCTGGGATTTTCACTCAAAGCCGTGGTTCGGAACCCTGACTGAGCCTTAGAAATATCCGGGTGCTTTAAAATATAGAGATTTATAAAGCATCTAGGACCCAGGCTGACGTAGCTGAGCCAGAGCCTCTGGTAGGGCCTGGCCCCTGGCAGCAGACTCCCAGCTGACTCCAAAGTGCAGCCAAGCTTGAGAATCCCTTGCTTAAGCGGGGCACAGAGGTCTACAATCCTTCCTGCTCTACAAAGAACATTTCCAATGGGCTTTTAACCAGAGAAACCTGATCTAAGGGCCAAATCCCAGCCTTTCAAAGAAAGAAGCAGGCCTTCCACGAATGGAGAGCACAGATCCTGTCTGATGGCTACAGCTGACAACTGCCCCCTAAAGCTGGGGGCTTGGGGAGCCTTCTCATATGAGAGCTGTACCGTGGGGGTGACGGTGGGGGTGGGGAGGGCCGCTCTGGTGTGAGCAGTATGGGCTTCACATACGGGATGCAAAGTGGTTCAAAAAAAAAAAATGTATGCAATATTTTCTGTCCTTCTGTGTATTTTTCTGGGGAGGGTCCTCCAGAGTTTCTATCATGTATTCTGACTCTCTGTCACACACCTCCTACCAGCCCCCATGGTTTTCTATCATAGTCTACCACATGACAGTATATAATGCAATTATTAAAAACAAGAACTTAGATCCATTCATATGTGCATTGACCTGGAGGGACTGAACACACATCCTCTTTCAGAAGCGAGCTCAAACTTCAAAGTGATGTCCACAGAAAGGTCCAGAAACCTCCACAAGAGAGCAGGGATTGCTTAACACAGTTTTGGAATTAATGAAGAACCGACTCTTTCGTCTAAAGACGACATTTGTGTGAACAAGGAGAAAAGTGTGGAGTGAGACACACCAGGACATTAAAGGAGGTGACTTCAGGGAGAAGGGCCTGGGGGGAGGTGAGGAAGAGAGCATAATTTCCTTTAAAAAGAGTTAACACTTAGCTCAGGGCTTGCTCTGTGCTTAACACAGTGTTCAGCACTGACAATGAATGGATCTCTCTCTCTCTCTCTCTCTCTCTCTCTTTTTTACGGAGTAGAGTTCCCTGGGCTGTACGGTTTTTGTTTAGTTGCTAAGTCATGTCTGATTCTTTTGGGATGCCATGGACTGCAGCCCACCAGCCTCTTAGGTCCATGAGACTTCCCAGGCAAGAGTACTGGAGTGGGTTGCCATTTCCTTCTCCTGGATCTCTTTTAATCTACGTATCAGTCCTTTGAGGTCTCCTTGTAAGTCTTCCCTGTTTTACAGATGAGAGAACTGAAGCACACAGATCTTGCCCAAGGCCACAAAGTCAGGACCCTGCTCAGCAGCGAACCTCCCTGTTCTTCCGTTTCTCTATCCATTCACTTCCTTCAGTTGTATCACTCACAAGCATGTCATACTTCTATCATGAAGTTGTAAGTAAAATATAAAAGTGTCAGAACATTCCACCTGGGCTCTCTCAATCCTCCCCTCTCCCAATCCCTTCCTGATTTAAAGGTGCACTATTAAGTCCTTTAGTCTCAAGAGGGAGGCAGGAATCGATCTTGCATGCTTGGATCTAGTCTTGGTTCGACATGGCTCCCACTGCCTGTTGGCCATCTTTAAGGAGTCAATGGAATCACTGTCTACTGTCTTGACCTGAAACCCTGTGGTGAGTGGGGTCCCTGTCTGTTGGCAACTCAGTCTGGCCAGAAGCCATCACAGGCTCTATCAGAAATGATTACATCTGCTAGGGCAGGCGGCCCTGATTGGATGCAGATTCTCTGGGTGACAGGTCTTGAGAAAGCCCAGACTAGCCAGCCTAGAGCAGCCTCGGGGCATGGAACATCTGCAGTCTTGAGGATGAGAAAATAAGCTTGTGCGGTGGAAGGACTGCATACAAGGATTTTTCAGCCATGGCCTGCTTTCTTGGAAGACGTGAAGCCAAGGATCTCAGACTGGATCTAAACAGATGAAGCTTTCCAATTACTCTGGAGCAGGGCTCCTCAAAATATGATGCTAGATCCCGTAATGCCAACATGACCTGGGTGCTTGAGGAAATGCAGATTTTTTGATTTTAGGAGCTAGCAAGATCGGAGCTTGAATCCTGTCTACTAGCTTGAGACCCTGGGTGGATTGCTTATGTTTAAGCATCAGCCCCTCGCCCTATAAGTTGATGAGGATGATGCTGACTTGATAGGGTGCAGTATGATAAATATTAGCAATAATAAAGAAAAAGGAAACCAGGAAGTAATAACCACTACTTCCATTAAATCTATGTGTGGCAGGGGATGAGGGCAGGTTCTACAATGGCTTCATTGATCCCTCCCAGTATCCACTCCCCTGTATAATCCCTTCCCTTGAATGTGAGCTGGATTTAGCGAGTTGGTTCTAATGAGTGGAATATGGCAAACGTGATAGGACATCATTTCTTTTTTTTTTTTTTAAAGATTTATTTATTTATTTATTTGGGGTGGGGTGGGGTGGGGAGGGAGGGGAGCAGGTGGGCTACTTCTATTGGTCTTTCATTTGTCTATTTTCATCCATCTTTGTGCTTTGGCCCATGTGAGCCTCCTATCGCAGTGGCCTCTGTTGTTGCAGAGCACCGGCTCTGGGCGCATGCGCTCCAGAGC
The DNA here is from genome assembly GCA_022376925.1 of Tragulus kanchil. Lineage (NCBI taxonomy): Eukaryota > Metazoa > Chordata > Mammalia > Artiodactyla > Tragulidae > Tragulus > Tragulus kanchil. Next base: position 109,143,907 of record JAIOJX010000002.1, on the reverse strand, counting down.
TCCGGCTCGATAATTGGATACATGGGTCCAGCCACTCTGTGGCACGTGGGATCTTCCCAGGCCAGGGATCGAACTGGTGCCCCTTGCACTGCAAGGCAGTGTCCTTACCCACTGGACCACCAGGGAAGCCCAGGGACATCATTTCTAAGACTAGGTTACAAAAGGGCTGTGGCTTCCCTCTGGCTCACCCTCTCTTACTCTTTCCGTTGCCCACTTTAAGCCATCTGCCATGTTGTAAGCTGCCCTATGAAGCAGTCCATGGAATAAGGAATTGGGAAAGGTCACTGGCCAACATCCCGGAAGGAACTGAGGCCCCAAGCCAATATTCTACAAGGTGCTGAATGCTGCAACAACTATATGAGGGAGCCTGAAAACAGATCCCCACTCAACCTCCAGCTGAGCTTCGGATGAGACTGCAGCTCCAAGCAACACCTTACCTGAGGCCCAGTCAGAGAACCTTAGTCAGAAACATCTAGCAAAGCTATGCCTGCATTCTTGACCCACAGCAACTATGAGATAATAAATATTGATTGTTTCGAACTACTAAAGTTCAGGGTGATATACAGCAATAGATAATTAATATACCCTGAAAACAATAGATTAAATTACATGTTGGAAACAATAGATTCAGCCAGAATGTGGTACCTTTTAAAGCCTTTACTTAAATACTATGTCTCTGGGAAGCCTTTCAAAATCCTTCTCTCTTGGTTAGGTGATCCTATTTTCTCATATTTCCCTATTAGACCACAAGATACTTGAACCATCATATCATCAAAGCTTCCATAGCACTTACGATTATCTCAAAGACATAAGCTACTTAATCTTCACAACAAACCTATAAAACAAGTATATTATTGTCCACATTTTATAGATGGAAGAAACCGAGGCTCACAGAAGCTAAGTAACTTGCCTAAGATGTTAGAAATTATGTGGAAGTGCCAGGAAACCTGGCTCCAAAATTTATATTTGTAACGATTATACATTGTGGTTCTACGAATCTTCCAAGTTCACAAATGGTAAATGAATTCAAACCCAGGTAGCTGAATACCAGACACGAAGTTCTTAAATATCACCCTCTCAAGATCACCTTCTATCCTCAGGACAGGACATGTTGAATATGCCGCACCTGTGGTTCTCAATGTTTGGAACACTACCTACCTGTAAACACTAGGCTGGCATTTTCCAGTTCTTCCTGAGGAACTTTGAAACTGAAGGATTCATTGTAAAAAGGATCAATTGTGCCTCTTAAGAAGGATGTCTTCTTTGTTTTCACAAGCTTGAGTCCATGTACCAGCTGAATTTTCACGAAGGGGTCTGAGAATTGGACACAGAATCATAGAGTGTTGGAGACCATGAAACACAATCCATCCATCCATCCAACTTTCCATCCATCTGACAGCCCGGGCACCTGCGTATCCTTTCATCTCTCATCAGTTCATCCATTCCAGGTTTCTACACCTCCCTCCAGCCATTTCCCCATCTAATCATCTATTCTTTCTTTTTCCCATCCAGATGCTTATCTGCTCACCCTTTTCTCTCTTTCTCTAGCCATCCAAGATTTATTAAACTCCCTCCTTGCATCAGGCATTGGGTTCATTTTACAGATGAAGAAACTGAGGACTCAAACAGGAAATTCTTTGCTTTAAGATAAGGCTAACGGAAGAAGACCTGGAGCCTGTTTTTTCCTAAATTTTCAATAGATTAAATTAAAAAATTTTTTGGGAAACAATAGATTCAGCCAGAATGTGGTACCTTTTAAAGCCTTTACTTAAATACTATGTCTCTGGGAAGCCTTTCAAAATCCTTCTCTCTTGGTTAGGTGATCCTATTTTCTCATATTTCCTATTAGACCACAAGATACTTGAACCATCATATCATCAAAGCTTCCATAGCACTTACGATTATCTCAAAGACATAAGCTACTTAATCTTCACAACAAACCTATAAAACAAGTATATTATTGTCCACATTTTATAGATGGAAGAAACCGAGGCTCACAGAAGCTAAGTAACTTGCCTAAGATGTTAGAAATTATGTGGAAGTGCCAGGAAACCTGGCTCCAAAATTTATATTTGTAACGATTATACATTGTGGTTCTACGAATCTTCCAAGTTCACAAATGGTAAATGAATTCAAACCCAGGTAGCTGAATACCAGACACGAAGTTCTTAAATATCACCCTCTCAAGATCACCTTCTATCCTCAGGACAGGACATGTTGAATATGCCGCACCTGTGGTTCTCAATGTTTGGAACACTACCTACCTGTAAACACTAGGCTGGCATTTTCCAGTTCTTCCTGAGGAACTTTGAAACTGAAGGATTCATTGTAAAAAGGATCAATTGTGCCTCTTAAGAAGGATGTCTTCTTTGTTTTCACAAGCTTGAGTCCATGTACCAGCTGAATTTTCACGAAGGGGTCTGAGAATTGGACACAGAATCATAGAGTGTTGGAGACCATGAAACACAATCCATCCATCCATCCAACTTTCCATCCATCTGACAGCCCGGGCACCTGCGTATCCTTTCATCTCTCATCAGTTCATCCATTCCAGGTTTCTACACCTCCCTCCAGCCATTTCCCCATCTAATCATCTATTCTTTCTTTTTCCCATCCAGATGCTTATCTGCTCACCCTTTTCTCTCTTTCTCTAGCCATCCAAGATTTATTAAACTCCCTCCTTGCATCAGGCATTGGGTTCATTTTACAGATGAAGAAACTGAGGACTCAAACAGGAAATTCTTTGCTTTAAGATAAGGCTAACGGAAGAAGACCTGGAGCCTGTCCTAATTTTCTGCCCTTAGAGACCCATCATCATGTCAGTGAGCCCATGGCCCATACACGGGGAAACAGAAATGAGAGAACTAAGAGATTCATGGACATGATCTAATTTTATGTAACAAACAACCCAAGGAGATGAATACTGTTATCTCAGTTTTTAAGATGGAAAAACTAAGGCTTACAGAAGTTAAGTAACTGTCCCAAGGCCACATCATTTATAAGGAAGAGAACTAAAATTTGGTTCTAGGCAGTTTGACTCTGGAGTCCTAAATCATCTTATCATATTGACTTTTCCACTGTGGTGAATCTGAAACTCTCCAGCCTTAATACCATTCCTTCCACTGGCCCCTTCAAAAATCCGTTTTTATAAGGTGGTTTTTGAGAATACAAGTTGTCTTCTTAATTCAGCTCTCACTTTAAAGCCAATGTAATTTATTTTAGCTCTTGCGCTTAGAAGAGACGGTATCTCTACCACTGAGCTGACGAGATTCCAGCAACCACGACTGCTTTCATGATAATATCCTTTGCTGCCATGGGAAAGCTACATAAAGAGGGAATGTAAATCTGTTCTATTTCATGAAGAGTCACATTCGAAGTGGTGTGTTATAGACACTTTAAATACAACAGGGTTTTCAGAGCTGGGATTTATAAAGATGTATGCTCCATCTGAAATGAGCTGGGGAAAGAATCTCAGAGGGTGTCCACAGCTCTCACAGATTAGAAAATGCGTGGTTAGTGCATGCTACCCCCACCTGGAGCAGGGTGTCTCCACTGCCGGCAAAGCACCTGGACAGGCAAGTAACTTCCCCAGGACTGTATGTGTATAAAAAGGATCTAGATTTCAATAGTTATCACACCTGATCTCAGTCAAACCCCCAATTCAGACGAGATCAGGCACGTTCAGGGTGGTATGGCTGTTAGACAAACCCCCACTTCAAATGGAATAACCGGAATGGTATCATTTACCTGCCTCATCCTAAGAGACATCCGATCATTTATCTTTGAACTAACAGAGCAGATCTGGATTATATTTTACACTCATAGGGTCCTATTAATAACATCCAGGAGGCAGAAAAAGAAAATCAGGTCCCTTGTGTCAAATAAATGCAGCTGCCTTGTTATAGTAATGGCAGAAGGGACGGGGCGCCTCACGTACCTGAACCTTGGCTCACATCTGTCTGAAGAAGTTGCTTGGCTCGAATGACATCAACGTTCAGCCTCCCAGCACTCGGGAGATAATTCAGTGACAGAAGCAGCTCCCCGAGTTCTATCTCGTTCTGCGGAGATAGGACGTGGTCAGGAAGCTGCATTTTCTCTGATTAAATTTATTTTTAAATTAAACAAAGATGAATATTTTTTAATAATAAAGGGTACAGTTCACAAAGAAGAAAATAAACCATCAGACACTTAACAACAAAGAAACGAAGATATAAAAATCAGAAGAAATATAAGGGAAAACAAAAACTATAAAATCATAGTGTGATATATTAACATTTCCCTGATAACATTTTATCATGGGCAGAAAGATAACATTAGGAGCATCTTGAATGATGTCAATAATAATTTAAATCTAATACTTTCTATTTATATTAATCTTATATCCTGAAAAAGTGAAAATCACTCAGTCATGTCCAACTCTTTGTGACCCATGGACTAAAGCCCACCAGGCTCCTCTATCCATGGAATTCTCCAGGTAGGAATACTAGAGTGGGTCACCATGCCCTCCTCCAGGGGTTCTTCCCAACTCAGGGACTGAGCCCAGGTCTCCAGCATTGCAGGTGGATTCTTTACCAGATAAGCCACCAGGAAAGCCCATCTTATATCCTACATAAATACATCTAAAAATGTGTATCTCATACGTTGTTATCAGATGTCCATAGGACATTTAGAAAAACCTGGTAAAAAGATAAACATTGCTAAATTTCAAAAAGTAGAAATCTTTTTTTATATGTGATTCAGTTATATTATACACATACATTATTTTTGAAATAATTTTCCATTATAGGTTATTGCAAGATTATTGACTATAGTTCCCTGTGTTACAGTAAAACTTTTTGCTAATTGCATATCTTTTTTTTTTTAAATTAGAAATCTACTGTTCTATTTATATCAAATCAAACAAGTGGAATCAAAATGTCATAAATCTTTTAGGCAAAAATTTATAAGTTTTCTAAAATATAGTTTATAAACTATACATGTTATATGTATGTTTGCAAGAGTTTTTCTACTACACTTGATAAAGGCTTGAGAAAGAACATCAAAAAAAAAGACAGATGGAGAAATTAGAAAACATAAACTAAACAAAATGGGAGTACTAAATATGAAATAGAAAAAATGAAACTAAATAAAAGATCCTCATACAATCCAGGTGTTTTAAACAAGGCTGCTCATGAGAAACACATCTGGAGCTCTGGCAACAACAACAACAAAAAACCCCAAACCAAAAACCCAATACCTGGGCATTTGTATTTTTCAAAAAATTCCATGACAATTCTGGATTTTACAAAGTGATTACAGGTTTTTCTATTAAATGGTAGTCTTGGTGATACAGAATTCTATTACTTCTTTGTTGACCAATCATGATACAGTGGTATTAAGTGAGTAACTATTGTATAATCACAATAGTGAAAGATATTTATCAGTTTTCATAATCAGAGGCCAGACAAAATAATAGAAGATCATTACAACTGCAAGCCATAATGGAAACATGACTAATGACTAACCTAACAACATAAAATAATTACATACAATTTGGGGTGTTAAGGAGAGTGATGTGGTCATTGAAGTACATATGTACACATGTATGTCTATGTCTATGCCTTTTGGTTGGTGCATTTAACCCATTTACATTTAAAGTAATTATCAATATGTATGATCCCATTACCATTTTCTTAATTGTGGGTTTATTTTTGTAGGTAGGTCTTTTCCTTCTTTTGTTTCCTGCCTAGGGAAGTTTCTTTAGCATTTATAGTAAAGATGGTTCTGTGAAGCTTAACTTCCGCTTGTCTGGAAAGCTTTTGACTTCTCCATCAAATGTGAATGAGAGTCTTGCTGGGTAGAGTATTCTCGGGTGTACCTTCTTCTATTTTATCTTTGTCTTTAACTTCTGTCAGCTTAATTACTATGTGTCTCAGTGTGTTCCTCCCTGGGCTTATCCTACTTGAGACTCTCTATGCTTCCACGTCAGGGAAGTTTTCAGCTATTATCTCTTCAAATATTTTTCTCAGGTCCTTTCTTTCTTCTTCTGGGACCCCTATCATGTGACTATTGGTGTGTGGGATGTTGTCCCAGAGGTCTCTCAGGCTGTCTTCATTTCTTTTCATTCTTTTTTGTCTATTCTGTTCTGTGACAGTGATTCTTCCATCCTGTCCTCCAGGTCATTTATCTGTGCTTCTGCCTCAGTTATTCCGTTCTGGATTCCTTCTAGTGTATTATTCATCTCTGCTCTTTATCTTCTAGGTCTTTAGTAAACATTTCTTGCATATTCTGAATCATTGCCTCCATTCTTTTTCTGAAATCCTGAATCATCTTCACTATCATTATTCTGAATTCTTTTTCTGGGAGGTTGCCTATCTCCACTTCATTTAATTGTTTTTCTGGGGTTTTCTCTTGCCCCTTCACCTGGGACACAACCTTCTGCCTTTTCATGCTGATTAGCTTTCTGTAATGTGGTTTTTGTTTTAGTTGCTGCAAGACTGTGGATTATCTTGCTTCTTCTGTCAGGCATCTGATGGGAGAAGCTAAGAGGCTTGTGTAAGCTTCCTGATGGGAGGGACTGGTGGTGGGAAAAGCTGGGTGGGCAGGGCCTTGCTCAGAAAAGCTTTAATCCAATTATCTGCTGATGGGTGGGGTTGTGCTCTCTCTCTGGTAGTTTATGGCCTGAAGTGACCCAGCCTTGGGGTCTACAGGCCCTAAGCAGAGTTAATGGCGACCTTAAAGAGGGCTTAGGCCAAGGGGACCTTTCAGGACTGCTGTTGCCAGTGATGTGGTCATTATTTGTACACATGTATGTCTATGTCTATGCCTTTTGGTTGGTGCATTTAACCCATTTACATTTAAAGTAATTATCAATATGTATGATCCCATTACCATTTTCTTAATTGTGGGTTTATTTTTGTAGGTAGGTCTTTTCCTTCTTTTGTTTCCTGCCTAGGGAAGTTTCTTTAGCATTTATAGTAAAGATGGTTCTGTGAAGCTTAACTTCCGCTTGTCTGGAAAGCTTTTGACTTCTCCATCAAATGTGAATGAGAGTCTTGCTGGGTAGAGTATTCTCGGGTGTACCTTCTTCTATTTTATCTTTGTCTTTAACTTCTGTCAGCTTAATTACTATGTGTCTCAGTGTGTTCCTCCCTGGGCTTATCCTACTTGAGACTCTCTATGCTTCCACGTCAGGGAAGTTTTCAGCTATTATCTCTTCAAATATTTTTCTCAGGTCCTTTCTTTCTTCTTCTGGGACCCCTATCATGTGACTATTGGTGTGTGGGATGTTGTCCCAGAGGTCTCTCAGGCTGTCTTCATTTCTTTTCATTCTTTTTTGTCTATTCTGTTCTGTGACAGTGATTCTTCCATCCTGTCCTCCAGGTCATTTATCTGTGCTTCTGCCTCAGTTATTCCGTTCTGGATTCCTTCTAGTGTATTATTCATCTCTGCTCTTTATCTTCTAGGTCTTTAGTAAACATTTCTTGCATATTCTGAATCATTGCCTCCATTCTTTTTCTGAAATCCTGAATCATCTTCACTATCATTATTCTGAATTCTTTTTCTGGGAGGTTGCCTATCTCCACTTCATTTAATTGTTTTTCTGGGGTTTTCTCTTGCCCCTTCACCTGGGACACAACCTTCTGCCTTTTCATGCTGATTAGCTTTCTGTAATGTGGTTTTTGTTTTAGTTGCTGCAAGACTGTGGATTATCTTGCTTCTTCTGTCAGGCATCTGATGGGAGAAGCTAAGAGGCTTGTGTAAGCTTCCTGATGGGAGGGACTGGTGGTGGGAAAAGCTGGGTGGGCAGGGCCTTGCTCAGAAAAGCTTTAATCCAATTATCTGCTGATGGGTGGGGTTGTGCTCTCTCTCTGGTAGTTTTATGGCCTGAAGTGACCCAGCCTTGGGGTCTACAGGCCCTAAGCAGAGTTAATGGCGACCTTAAAGAGGGCTTAGGCCAAGGGGGACCTTTCAGGACTGCTGTTGCCAGTAGCCCCAGTGGTTGAGCCCCTGCTGACTCACACCTCCACAAGAGACCCTCCAATACTAGCAGGTAGTTTTGGTTCAGTCACATGCTAGCAAGGTAATGCTCAAAATCCTCCAAGTTAGGTTTCAACAGTGCATGAATCAAGAACTCCCAGATGTACAATCTGGATTTAGAAAAGGCAGAGGAACCAGAGATCAAATTGCCAACATCTGTTGGATCACAGAAAAGCAAGAGAATTCCAGGAAAATATCTATTTCTACTTCATTGACTACACTAAAGCTTTTGACTGTGTGGATTACAACACAAGAGATGGGAATACCAGACCACCTTACCTGCCTCCTCAGAAACCTGTCTGCAGGTCAATAAGCAGTAGTTAGAATTGAACATGGAACAATGGACTGGTTCCAAATTGAGAAAAAGGAGTATGTCAAGGCTGCATGTTGTCACCCTGCTTATTTAACTTATGTGCTGAGTACATCATGCGCAATGCCAGGCTGGGTGAATCACAAGCTGGAATCAAGATTGCCGGGAGAAATATCAACAACCTCAGATATGCAGATGACACCACCCTAATGGAAGAAAGTGAAGAGGAACTAAAGAGCCTCTTGTGAAGGTGAAAGAGGAGAGTGAAAAAGCTTAAAACTCAACATTCAGAAAACAAAGATCATGGCATCCACTTCATTTTTATTTTTTTGTTTTTCTGGGGTTTTCTCTTGCCCCTTCACCTGGGACACAACCTTCTGCCTTTTCATGCTGATTAGCTTTCTGTAATGTGGTTTTTGTTTTAGTTGCTGCAAGACTGTGGATTATCTTGCTTCTTCTGTCAGGCATCTGATGGGAGAAGCTAAGAGGCTTTTTAAGCTTCCTGATGGGAGGGACTGGTGGTGGGAAAAGCTGGGTGGGCAGGGCCTTGCTCAGAAAAGCTTTAATCCAATTATCTGCTGATGGGTGGGGTTGTGCTCTCTCTCTGGTAGTTTTATGGCCTGAAGTGACCCAGCCTTGGGGTCTACAGGCCCTAAGCAGAGTTAATGGCGACCTTAAAGAGGGCTTAGGCCAAGGGGGACCTTTCAGGACTGCTGTTGCCAGTAGCCCCAGTGGTTGAGCCCCTGCTGACTCACACCTCCACAAGAGACCCTCCAATACTAGCAGGTAGTTTTGGTTCAGTCACATGCTAGCAAGGTAATGCTCAAAATCCTCCAAGTTAGGTTTCAACAGTGCATGAATCAAGAACTCCCAGATGTACAATCTGGATTTAGAAAAGGCAGAGGAACCAGAGATCAAATTGCCAACATCTGTTGGATCACAGAAAAGCAAGAGAATTCCAGGAAAATATCTATTTCTACTTCATTGACTACACTAAAACTTTTGACTGTGTGGATTACAACACAAGAGATGGGAATACCAGACCACCTTACCTGCCTCCTCAGAAACCTGTCTGCAGGTCAATAAGCAGTAGTTAGAATTGAACATGGAACAATGGACTGGTTCCAAATTGAGAAAAAGGAGTATGTCAAGGCTGCATGTTGTCACCCTGCTTATTTAACTTATGTGCTGAGTACATCATGCGCAATGCCAGGCTGGGTGAATCACAAGCTGGAATCAAGATTGCCGGGAGAAATATCAACAACCTCAGATATGCAGATGACACCACCCTAATGGAAGAAAGTGAAGAGGAACTAAAGAGCCTCTTGTGAAGGTGAAAGAGGAGAGTGAAAAAGCTTAAAACTCAACATTCAGAAAACAAAGATCATGGCATCCAGTCCCATCACTTCATAGCAAACAGATGGGGAAACAATGACAGACTTTATTTTCTTGCCTCCAAAAATCACTGTGGATGGTGACTGCAGCTATGAAACTCAAAGACACTTGCTCCTTGGAATAAAAGCTATGACAAACACAGTCATATATGGATGTGAGAGTTGGCACATAATGAAATCTGAGCATCAAAAACTTGATGCTTTTGAACTGTGGTGTTGGAGAAGACTCTTGAGAGGCCCTTGGACTACAAGGAGATCAAGCCAGAGAATCCTAAAGGAAATTAATCCTGAATATTCATTGGAAGGACTAAGGTGAAGCTGAAGCTCCAATACTTGGGTTACCAATATTTGGGATGAGCTGACTCATTGGAAAAGATCCTGATGTTGGGAAAGATTGAAGGCAGGAGGAGAAGGGGATGACAGAAGACAAGATGGTTCAATGGCATCACCAACTCAATAGATATGAGTTTGAGCAAGCTGCAGGAGATGGTGAAGGACAGGGAAGGCTGCCATGCTGCAGTCCATGGGGTCACAAAGAGTCAGACAAGACTGAGTGACTGACCAACAACAAACCTGTGGGGTCACTGCTCCTTTCCTCTGAGTATTTTTGAGTGCAAGGTTTTGTTTGTGCCCACCAAGACTGGAATCTGTTTCCCCTAGCCCTGTGGAGTTTTGCAGTCAAATCCTGCTGGCCTTCAAGGCCAGATTGCCTGGGGATTTTCGGTCCCTTTGTTAGATCTCCAGGCTGGGAAGCCTGATGTGGGATTCAGAACCTTTGCAACAGTGAGAGAAGTTCTTTGGTATTATTGTTCCCCGGGTGGGTATGGGGTTCTATTTTATCATGATTATGTCCCTCCTACCACTTCTCTGTGGCTTCTTCTTTGTCTTTGGACATGGGATTTCTTCTTTAGGTGGGTTCCAGCATCCTTCTGTAGATGGTTGTTTGGCAGACAGCTGTGATTTTGCTCCTCTTACAGGGGGAGATGAGCGCATGTCCTTCTACTCCGCCACTTCGAACCCGCATTTTTCTTGTATTCCATTATGCAGGAAATTGATTCCAACAGCTCACAAATGGATGTCTGTGGGTGGATCAGTTGACAGTGGGCGCTCCTTACTAACTTCTTTTAGCCTCTCTTCCCAATTATTTTCTTCTATCCATCTCAGAAAGTTTGTTCTGCTCTTAGAATATTTAAGAGCAGCAACAACATAGTAAGAACAAATGCGTCAATAATGGTAATAAACAAATGCCACATGTCAAGTACTGTGTTAAGGACTTTACACGAAATCAATCTTCACATTTAATAGAAGAGGAAACTGAAACCTGGAGGAGACAGACTGGACATGTCCAAGGCCACCCTGATGGATGCTATGTCTGAGCACCAAAAAATTGATGCTTTTGAACTGTGGTGTTGGAGAAGACTCTTGAGAGGCCCTTGGACTACAAGGAGATCAAGCCAGAGAATCCTAAAGGAAATTAATCCTGAATATTCATTGGAAGGACTAAGGTGAAGCTGAAGCTCCAATACTTGGGTTACCAATATTTGGGATGAGCTGACTCATTGGAAAAGATCCTGATGTTGGGAAAGATTGAAGGCAGGAGGAGAAGGGGATGACAGAAGACAAGATGGTTCAATGGCATCACCAACTCAATAGATATGAGTTTGAGCAAGCTGCAGGAGATGGTGAAGGACAGGGAAGGCTGCCATGCTGCAGTCCATGGGGTCACAAAGAGTCAGACAAGACTGAGTGACTGACCAACAACAAACCTGTGGGGTCACTGCTCCTTTCCTCTGAGTATTTTTGAGTGCAAGGTTTTGTTTGTGCCCACCAAGACTGGAATCTGTTTCCCCTAGCCCTGTGGAGTTTTGCAGTCAAATCCTGCTGGCCTTCAAGGCCAGATTGCCTGGGGATTTTCGGTCCCTTTGTTAGATCTCCAGGCTGGGAAGCCTGATGTGGGATTCAGAACCTTTGCAACAGTGAGAGAAGTTCTTTGGTATTATTGTTCCCCGGGTGGGTATGGGGTTCTATTTTATCATGATTATGTCCCTCCTACCACTTCTCTGTGGCTTCTTCTTTGTCTTTGGACATGGGATTTCTTCTTTAGGTGGGTTCCAGCATCCTTCTGTAGATGGTTGTTTGGCAGACAGCTGTGATTTTGCTCCTCTTACAGGGGGAGATGAGCGCATGTCCTTCTACTCCGCCACTTCGAACCCGCATTTTTCTTGTATTCCATTATGCAGGAAATTGATTCCAACAGCTCACAAATGGATGTCTGTGGGTGGATCAGTTGACAGTGGGCGCTCCTTACTAACTTCTTTTAGCCTCTCTTCCCAATTATTTTCTTCTATCCATCTCAGAAAGTTTGTTCTGCTCTTAGAATATTTAAGAGCAGCAACAACATAGTAAGAACAAATGCGTCAATAATGGTAATAAACAAATGCCACATGTCAAGTACTGTGTTAAGGACTTTACACGCAATCATTCATTCAATCTTCACATTTAATAGAAGAGGAAACTGAAACCTGGAGGAGACAGAGGCTCAGGAACATGTCCAAGGCCACCCGGGTAGAAAGTAGTAGTGCTACACTTGGACCCAGGGAGGCTGAGTCCAGACTCTCTGACCACTGTGCTATTCTGTCTCCCATCAGGATACTGAGGAGGCGGACCGGCCCGCAAGGAAACCATCTGAGTTAGAAATCTGCCCTCAGCCTGTAGGCTGAGCCCACAAATAGCCCACGCTTCCAGCCGCACCAGGGCAAGCTCCGACTGTAGCATCCCTTGCTGAAGAATATCCACTCCAGTGCCGTCAACACAACACACTTGTGGGAAGTTCACATACACACCCAGTGCTCAACTCCATACCTCCACAGAGCCTAGAAACAAGAGGCTCCACTTCTGTATTCCTTTAATCATTTTTTAATTGTAGAAATTTTCAAATGCAAATTAAATAGGCCAGTTTAATTAATCTCCATACACCCGTCACCCAATTACACCAATTATCAACACGGTGCAACATGTTTCATCTTGTCTTATTCCAAACAGGCTGCTAAAATGACAAAACATCCCAGACCGGGGAGCTTATAAACAACAGAAATTTCTTTCTCACAGTTCTGGAGGCTGGAAGATCAGAGTGCCTGCATGGTTGGGTGAGGGCCCTCTTCAGGGTCGCAGATGTCTCACTGTCTCTTAGCAGAGGGATGGGAAACTCTCTAGAATTTTAATAAGGGCACTAATTCCATCTATGGAGGGGCTCCACCTTCATGACCTAATCACTTCCCAAAGGCTGCTCATTCTAACCCCATTCCATTGCATGTTAGGATTCCAACATATAGATTTCCTAGCGGGTAGGGGGTATGAACCACACACACTCAGCACATCTATACCCTGACTTATAAAACACTTCAGCTGAACATTTAAAACCAAGTCCTAGACATGCTCTCATTTTACCCATGTATCTTTCAGAGTACATTTCTAACTGGCAAGGACATGAAAACAACTATTTGGACTTTCCTGGTGAAGGATCTGCCTGCCATGCAGGAGATGGGGTTTGAGGCCTCGTCCAGGAAGAGTCCTCATGTCGCAAAGCAACTGGTCCACCCGTAGCCTGAGCACCACAACTCCTGAAGCCTGCCCCCTGAGAGTCTGTGCTCGGCAACAAAGGACACCACAATGAGAAGCCCATGCACCACAACCAAGAGGAGCCCCTGTTCACCTAAACTAGACAAAACCCACAAGCAGTAACAAGCAGAGAGCACAGCCAGAAAGAAAGAAATAAAAACAAAAATCAAGTACTTTTAGTATGTGAAATTTCCAATCATATTCCAAAGGAAGCAGAAGAGTGCAAGGAGCTTCCTCATAGCCACTGTCATTCAGCTGCAACAGTTATGATCACATGACCAATCCTGATGCACCTACACCCTCATCCAAAGCCCCACCTTACTCTGAAGTAATCCCCAGACATATTATTCTATCTGTAATACTTCAGCATGTATCTCTAAATGATCAGATTGGTCTCTCTCTCTTTATCCAGCCAGCCACCCTTCATTCATCCACCCTCTCACCCACCCATAAGCTCTATCCCTTTCAGTATCAGTTGTCTGAACAAATTAATGCCATGTGGCAGCCCTAGAACAGTGCTTGGTACACAGTAGATACTCAATAAGCAGTTCAAAAATCCAATCAACAGATTTCCAGGCTTCCCTGATGGTAAAGAGCCCATCTTACAGTGCAGGGGCACCCATTTGATCCCTGGTGCAGAGAGATATAAACTTTCCACAGTTCTGGAGGCTGGAAGATCAGAGTGCCTGCATGGTTGGGTGAGGGCCCTCTTCAGGGTCGCAGATGTCTCACTGTCTCTTAGCAGAGGGATGGGAAACTCTCTAGAATTTTAATAAGGGCACTAATTCCATCTATGGAGGCTCCACCTTCATGACCTAATCACTTCCCAAAGGCTGCTCATTCTAACCCCATTCCATTGCATGTTAGGATTCCAACATATAGATTTCCTAGCGGGTAGGGGGTATGAACCACACACACTCAGCACATCTATACCCTGACTTATAAAACACTTCAGCTGAACATTTAAAACCAAGTCCTAGACATGCTCTCATTTTACCCATGTATCTTTCAGAGTACATTTCTAACTGGCAAGGACATGAAAACAACTATTTGGACTTTCCTGGTGAAGGATCTGCCTGCCATGCAGGAGATGGGGTTTGAGGCCTCGTCCAGGAAGAGTCCTCATGTCGCAAAGCAACTGGTCCACCCGTAGCCTGAGCACCACAACTCCTGAAGCCTGCCCCCTGAGAGTCTGTGCTCGGCAACAAAGGACACCACAATGAGAAGCCCATGCACCACAACCAAGAGGAGCCCCTGTTCACCTAAACTAGACAAAACCCACAAGCAGTAACAAGCAGAGAGCACAGCCAGAAAGAAAGAAATAAAAACAAAAATCAAGTACTTTTAGTATGTGAAATTTCCAATCATATTCCAAAGGAAGCAGAAGAGTGCAAGGAGCTTCCTCATAGCCACTGTCATTCAGCTGCAACAGTTATGATCACATGACCAATCCTGATGCACCTACACCCTCATCCAAAGCCCCACCTTACTCTGAAGTAATCCCCAGACATATTATTCTATCTGTAATACTTCAGCATGTATCTCTAAATGATCAGATTGGTCTCTCTCTCTCTTTATCCAGCCAGCCACCCTTCATTCATCCACCCTCTCACCCACCCATAAGCTCTATCCCTTTCAGTATCAGTTGTCTGAACAAATTAATGCCATGTGGCAGCCCTAGAACAGTGCTTGGTACACAGTAGATACTCAATAAGCAGTTGCTGATGAGATGAAGAGTCCAATCAACAGATTTCCAGGCTTCCCTGATGGTAAAGAGCCCATCTTACAGTGCAGGGGGCACCCATTTGATCCCTGGTGCAGAGAGATCCCAAATGCAAAGGAACAGCTGTGCCAGTATGTCCAATGGAGTGCATGTGTCCAGAGCCAGTGCTCTGCAACAAGAGAGGCCACTGTGATGGAAGGCCCACACATGCCCAAGAATAAAGATGTATGAAGAATAAACGATGACTTAGAGGCAAAAAAAAAAAAGATTTCTGAACCAAGTGAGTTCATCTCCCAACAAGAAACAACCTTGTAAATTAACTCAGAAATTGTTGACTGGCCACCTGTAGATAGATTCTGTTTAGTTCCCATCATGTTTAAACAGATAATTACTTGCTAATATTTATAAAATTCAAGAATTAAGATTTTTTACATAAAAAACCTGAATTTCTTGTCTTTCTTGAAAACCAGGAAGTGCTGGCAAGGCTGAGCCCCCATCCCCCCAGCAATATTTGGCGACAATGCAGTGCCCTCTAAATGGAACCTGCCTCTTCTTGTCACAAGGTCCCGACTTGTCCTCCTTCACCCTTAACATTCCTGCTGTCCAGCTCTGGGCACACAAGCTTATAGATTTTTCAAGAAAGAAATGGCCAATTCAGTGTCTTGAGTAATCAAAGAAGTTTAGAGCCCTTTACATATCTGCTAGGGGTTTCCTTCTTGTTCTCGAAGGCCTAGAAGATGTGGCATCTTCCAGAGTCAGAGCATGACCCTGAAGATGTATTTGTCCTCAGGCAAGCAATGCTGTGAGCTATGCTGGTGCCCAGGCCAAACAGAAGCGATGTGAGTCCCATGGGCTTTGTTCCTCCCAGGTTTGGTAAGTCAGAGTGATGGCTTCCCTGCTTCTAAAACAAACCAGCATCTCATTGCATAATGCAGCCATCCACATGGTGACTGGGACTTGTAATTCAGTCAGCTGAGATGCAAAAAAAAATGGATTCAATGAAACCTCCCCCCCCTTCACCCACCCATAAGCTCTATCCCTTTCAGTATCAGTTGTCTGAACAAATTAATGCCATGTGGCAGCCCTAGAACAGTGCTTGGTACACAGTAGATACTCAATAAGCAGTTGCTGATGAGATGAAGAGTCCAATCAACAGATTTCCAGGCTTCCCTGATGGTAAAGAGCCCATCTTACAGTGCAGGGGGCACCCATTTGATCCCTGGTGCAGAGAGATCCCAAATGCAAAGGAACAGCTGTGCCAGTATGTCCAATGGAGTGCATGTGTCCAGAGCCAGTGCTCTGCAACAAGAGAGGCCACTGTGATGGAAGGCCCACACATGCCCAAGAATAAAGATGTATGAAGAATAAACGATGACTTAGAGGCAAAAAAAAAAAAAGATTTCTGAACCAAGTGAGTTCATCTCCCAACAAGAAACAACCTTGTAAATTAACTCAGAAATTGTTGACTGGCCACCTGTAGATAGATTCTGTTTAGTTCCCATCATGTTTAAACAGATAATTACTTGCTAATATTTATAAAATTCAAGAATTAAGATTTTTTACATAAAAAACCTGAATTTCTTGTCTTTCTTGAAAACCAGGAAGCGCTGGCAAGGCTGAGCCCCCATCCCCCCAGCAATATTTGGCGACAATGCAGTGCCCTCTAAATGGAACCTGCCTCTTCTTGTCACAAGGTCCCGACTTGTCCTCCTTCACCCTTAACATTCCTGCTGTCCAGCTCTGGGCACACAAGCTTATAGATTTTTCAAGAAAGAAATGGCCAATTCAGTGTCTTGAGTAATCAAAGAAGTTTAGAGCCCTTTACATATCTGCTAGGGGTTTCCTTCTTGTTCTCGAAGGCCTAGAAGATGTGGCATCTTCCAGAGTCAGAGCATGACCCTGAAGATGTATTTGTCCTCAGGCAAGCAATGCTGTGAGCTATGCTGGTGCCCAGGCCAAACAGAAGCGATGTGAGTCCCATGGGCTTTGTTCCTCCCAGGTTTGGTAAGTCAGAGTGATGGCTTCCCTGCTTCTAAAACAAACCAGCATCTCATTGCATAATGCAGCCATCCACATGGTGACTGGGACTTGTAATTCAGTCAGCTGAGATGCATAAATAGGACCAAAAAAAATGGATTCAATGAAACCAGTCATTGAGGGTAGTTTGTTTAGAGATGGGCTCAAGTGAGGAACAATTTAGGATGGCAAGAAATTAGCCTACGTACAAAGACCAGTGGTTCTCAACTGGGGACAATTTTTTTTTTAATGTTTTTTGTGTGTGCGATATGGACTTTTTTTTTTTTTAATTTTGGCCTCTTTTTATTGATTTTTTATTTATTCATTTTCATCCATCTTTATTCTTTGGCCTATGCAGGCATTCCATTGCAGTGGCCTCTCTTGCTGCAGAGCACCAGCTCCTAATTGGACACTGGTCCAGCTGCTCCACAGTACGTGGGATCCTCCCAGGCCAGGGATTGAACTGGTGCCCCTTGCACTGCAAGGCAGATTCTTTACCCACTGGACTCCCAGGGAAGCCCAACCGGGTACAATTTTGTCCCCTGGACACATCTGCCAATGTCTGAAGACATTTGTGTTGTCACAACCAGGGTGGGGGATGCTCCTGGTACCCTTCCCTTGGTAGAATACCCATATCTAGTGGACAGCCCTTGCCCCAAAGAATGATCCAACCTCAAATGCAATCGTGCTCAGGCTGAGAAACACTGGATAGACAAGAGGACAGGAGATGGATGTCTTTTTTGTGCTAACAAAAAGATGGTAAAGATCCTTTAACCCAACAGCTTCATTTCCATCAACTTACCCCACAGGCACTCTCACATATAGGTGTCAGGATGGGTGCACACAAGGATAATGAATACTTGTTGTGGCTTCCATTGATTGCTTATGATCTTACTATGTGTCTGGACTGGAACAAGATATGGAACATACTTTGGAGGTGCAGTAAACAGACCAAGAAGTCATGAAAGAGGTGATTTCAGATAATGCTGAGTACTAGGAGGAAAACTCCAGCTGGGCAAGGGAGATGGGAGGCCTTTCTGGGGAGACAGAAATATTCTGTATCTTGCTTGAGGTGGTTGTTTCACAGGTACACTTATTCCTAAATCAATAAACTATATATTTTCAACGTATGTATTTACTGCATATAGTCTCCTTGGTGGCTCAGATGGTAAAGAATCTGTCTGCAATGCAGGAGACCCTGGTTCGATCCCTGGATCAGGAAGATCTCCTGCAGAAGGGAAAAGCTATCCACTCCAGTATTCTTGCCTGGAGAATTTCATGGACAGAGGAGCCTGGTGGCCTACAGTCCATGGCACCACAAAGCATCAGACACAACTGAGTGACTAATGCTTTCACTTTTCATTGACGGCATATAAATATCTCAGTAAAGTAGGGGGAAATCTTAAGTAAGCATGCAGAGAAGAATATTAGCCCCTGTCATATCTGGGAGATGGGACCAGGGTATCATTTTATTGTTCTTGGTTAGAAATATTTCATTTAAAAACACGACTAAAAATAAATATTAAAAAATCAAGTAAGAAAATTAGGCAGAAAGGGGTGACTGACGGGGTGACCAATGGGGCCGCGTCAGCCACGGTGGTCTTCTCCTCTCTGGGAGGGAGACTGGAGGCATGTTAAGTGTGGAGAGGGAGGTGCCAAGCAGAGAACAGAAAATGAAAAGAGAGAAACACAAAGCCAGTGTGTCAGAGAACAGGGGGAAGGCCAGTGGAGTGGGTTCTGGCAGGGTCGGCAGAGCCCGAGAAAGCTGCCCCGTGGCTGACCCAGTGGAGCCTGCTCACTCCCCAGCTGCCAGCTCAAGAGACGGATGGAGGAGAGCTGAGCCCAGTGAGTCCACATCACCTAAGGGGCCCTCAAGCCCTCTAAAAAGCCTCCAGTGGAGCCCCGCCTTCTTTACTTACCCCACAGGCACTCTCACATATAGGTGTCAGGATGGGTGCACACAAGGATAATGAATACTTGTTGTGGCTTCCATTGATTGCTTATGATCTTACTATGTGTCTGGACTGGAACAAGATATGGAACATACTTTGGAGGTGCAGTAAACAGACCAAGAAGTCATGAAAGAGGTGATTTCAGATAATGCTGAGTACTAGGAGGAAAACTCCAGCTGGGCAAGGGAGATGGGAGGCCTTTCTGGGGAGACAGAAATATTCTGTATCTTGCTTGAGGTGGTTGTTTCACAGGTACACTTATTCCTAAATCAATAAACTATATATTTTCAACGTATGTATTTACTGCATATAGTCTCCTTGGTGGCTCAGATGGTAAAGAATCTGTCTGCAATGCAGGAGACCCTGGTTCGATCCCTGGATCAGGAAGATCCCCTGGAGAAGGAAAAGCTATCCACTCCAGGATTCTTGCCTGGAGAATTTCATGGACAGAGGAGCCTGGTGGCCTACAGTCCATGGCACCACAAAGCATCAGACACAACTGAGTGACTAATGCTTTCACTTTTCATTGACGGCATATAAATATCTCAGTAAAGTAGGGGGAAATCTTAAGTAAGCATGCAGAGAAGAATATTAGCCCCTGTCATATCTGGGAGATGGGACCAGGGTATCATTTTATTGTTCTTGGTTAGAAATATTTCATTTAAAAACACGACTAAAAATAAATATTAAAAAATCAAGTAAGAAAATTAGGCAGAAAGGGGTGACTGACGGGGTGACCAATGGGGCCGCGTCAGCCACGGTGGTCTTCTCCTCTCTGGGAGGGAGACTGGAGGCATGTTAAGTGTGGAGAGGGAGGTGCCAAGCAGAGAGAACAGCAAATGAAAAGAGAGAAACACAAAGCCAGTGTGTCAGAGAACAGGGGGAAGGCCAGTGGAGTGGGTTCTGGCAGGGTCGGCAGAGCCCGAGAAAGCTGCCCCGTGGCTGACCCAGTGGAGCCTGCTCACTCCCCAGCTGCCAGCTCAAGAGACGGATGGAGGGAGGAGCCTGAGCCCAGCTCCTGAGTCCACATCACCTAAGGGGCCCTCAAGCCCTCTCTAGGTAGAAAGAGCCTCCTGGAGTGGAGGGAGCAGCTGGCCTCCTCCCGGGGCCACTGGCTGAACCCTCAGCAAGCTTCCCAGTGCCATCACCTTTCTGAGAAGGTTTTTTTTTTCTTCATCTAAAGAAAAATAAAGGGTGGGGGGAAGCGCAAAAGTGAAGTGCTTCTCATCTTCACTCCATCAATAGGATACAACCTTGCATCCCTCTCCCAGCGCCCTTCCCCACCCTCATCCTTCACCAACACATCAAGGTTTTCATGCTGTATTTTTCCAGAGAGGTGGTTCCATTGATCTGGCCTCTCCTTCTGTCTTGGGGGTGATCAATGTGTATGACAGTTCTCTGAAATTCAAGGAACAGTTGGTAGAAATAAAAAAGAAGGCTATTTGAACAATAGCTGTAGGTTAATTCATTTAACAAATATTTATTCAACAGTTACCGGGGCCTAGGCCTGGGAAGTCATGAATATGGTAATTACAGCAAACCTGCACCAGGCACTGACCCCGGCAAGCTAAGACTCAATCTCATTTCTTCCCCTTAATAGCCTAGAGATTTTCATTTTACAGATGAAGGGAGTCCAGCTAAGGAACACCAAGTGACCCAAGACATCATGAGGAAGGACAGGATGCCAGCTCAGGCTCTGCATGAACTCTCACACAGTGTTGCTGCTAAATAACTCATAATTCCATCCATCAACAAATCAGTCTGCTGGAGAAGACGAGGGAAGATTTAAAACACACACACACACACACACATACAAATATCACAATTCCAGGGGCCTCATACTCACTAGGATGGTTACCAAAAAAAAAAAAAAACAAAACAGAAAATAACAAATTTGGGCTCAGATGTGGTGAAACTGGAACGCTGTACACTGCTGATAAGTAAGTAAAATGGTATAGCCACTCTGCTACTAAACAGTTTGGCCATTCCGTGAAACATACAGATATGGTATGACTTGGCAATTTCACTCCTAGATATATACCCAGAGACCAGAAAATATGTGTGCATGAGTTTCACAGTTGCCCTATTCATAGTGGCCAAAGGGGGAAATGGCCCAAACGTCCATCAACGGAGGGATTAACAAAATCCGGTATATTCATACAATGGTTTATTCAATCATAAAAATGAATGAAGTACTGATATATGCTGCAGTACTGTGTAGATGAACCTCAAAAACATGATGCTAAATGAAAAAAGCCAGACACAAAATCACATATTGTGAGGTTCCATTTATGAGATATCTAGAATCAGTAAATCCATAGAGACAAAAAGCAGATTAGTGGTTGCTAGGATCTAGGAAGAGAGGGACGTGGGGAGTGACTGCTTAGAAGGTATAGGGTCTCCTTTGGAGATAGAAATGTTCTGAAATTAGAGGTGATGCTCATCTGATGGAATTGAACACTTTTAAATGGTTAAACTGATGTTATGTGAATTTCACCTCAATTAAAAAATATGTCCTACACCTGAAACTAACACAACATTGTAAAACAACCAAACCCCAATAAAAAAAAAAAGAACAAAAATATGTCCTAAGTGCTAATAAGCCATAATGAACCAGACTGAGTACAAGACTGAAGCACAACCCATTCTGAGGAGGGGTAGGATCAGGGAGGCTTCCTCACTCAGGATGCATTTGACTTAATCCCTAACAGAGAGGTAGGATGTGCTGGCTCAGCTGATCATGGTAGTCACTTCAAAATACATACATCTATATGTGTCATCTCATTGTATACCTTATACAATGTTATATGTCAATTATATCTCAATAAAGTTAGAAAAAAAAGATAAGTAGGAAGGATTGCAGGAAATCCTGCAGGGAGGGGTACTCCTTATAGATAGAACAGAATGAGGAGACCCTTCACTACAGCCCTGGCACCCTTTGCTGAACAGTCCTGAACAGTCCTGATTTTATAACATAAAGTCTCAAGTTGTTGTTTAGTTGCTAAGTCATGTATGACTTTTGCAACCCCATGGACTGTGGCCCACTAGGCTCCTCTGTCCACGGGATTTCTGAGTGTCTTGTTATAAATAATAAAGTCACCAAAGAGGATTAATAATTTAGATTTCTAAAATAATTAGTAAAGATTCTCCTTACAAATAACATTTTTGTCACACATTTGCATTCTTGGTTTTTGTTTGACTGTCTTCTTAAGTGGGAAGACAATGATGGCAGAACAGGTGTGCTCTGGGCACCCCTACAAGCAGAGGATACCCTCTATCTCCACTCCAAATATAAAAGACAGAAATATATTTGGGGACAAGAATTTGATATTTCAGAAACAATCCTGAAGTGCTCTTTGCGTGGAATTTCGACCACTGCTGGGATGGACAGCTCAGAATAGCCATCTTGAACAACAGGTGATGAGAGGCTCCATCTTTATCTTAAAATCAAGTCTTAACCCAGCTTGAAAGTGCAGAGTCCTTGCTAACCTGAGGGCTTCTGGCCTTGAACGTGTACACATATGGACAACATCTACTGGACACTAAGCCCAAGGGCAGAATGTTCTTGGAGGGTTCCTGGAGCCAGTGACCCCTCAGTCCCTCTTCTCTAGCAGACAGATCTAGTGCTACATTTAAATGCTGAGCAGCAGCAGGAGGTAAAGAGCTCAGAGCCTGGCAACAGGAAAAGCAGGACCACCTACTTCAGTAGCTCCCCAACCTTTCCCCCACCCCGAGAGAGTCATGGAACTTCTGAAAGGTCTCTGTGGACACCCATGACATAAGCTTTCATCAACCTGGGGCAATTCTGCCCTCCCAGAAACCTCCAGAGACACTGGCAGTGTCTGGAGACATGTTTGGTTATCACACTTGGGGGAGAGGTGGTTACTGACTTCTAGTGGATAGAGGCCAGCAATGCCACCAAATATCCTACAAAATACAGGACTCCTTCCCCCTCGCTCGTTAGAAAAAGATAAGTAGGAAGGAGTGCAGGAAATCCTGCAGGGAGGGGTACTCCTTATAGATAGAACAGAATGAGGAGACCCTTCACTACAGCCCTGGCACCCTTTGCTGAACAGTCCTGAACAGTCCTGATTTTATAACATAAAGTCTCAAGTTGTTGTTTAGTTGCTAAGTCATGTATGACTTTTGCAACCCCATGGACTGTGGCCCACTAGGCTCCTCTGTCCACGGGATTTCTGAGTGTCTTGTTATAAATAATAAAGTCACCAAAGAGGATTAATAATTTAGATTTCTAAAATAATTAGTAAAGATTCTCCTTACAAATAACATTTTTGTCACACATTTGCATTCTTGGTTTTTGTTTGACTGTCTTCTTAAGTGGGAAGACAATGATGGCAGAACAGGTGTGCTCTGGGCACCCCTACAAGCAGAGGATACCCTCTATCTCCACTCCAAATATAAAAGACAGAAATATATTTGGGGACAAGAATTTGATATTTCAGAAACAATCCTGAAGTGCTCTTTGCGTGGAATTTCGACCACTGCTGGGATGGACAGCTCAGAATAGCCATCTTGAACAACAGGTGATGAGAGGCTCCATCTTTATCTTAAAATCAAGTCTTAACCCAGCTTGAAAGTGCAGAGTCCTTGCTAACCTGAGGGCTTCTGGCCTTGAACGTGTACACATATGGACAACATCTACTGGACACTAAGCCCAAGGGCAGAATGTTCTTGGAGGGTTCCTGGAGCCAGTGACCCCTCAGTCCCTCTTCTCTAGCAGACAGATCTAGTGCTACATTTAAATGCTGAGCAGCAGCAGGAGGTAAAGAGCTCAGAGCCTGGCAACAGGAAAAGCAGGACCACCTACTTCAGTAGCTCCCCAACCTTTCCCCCACCCCGAGAGAGTCATGGAACTTCTGAAAGGTCTCTGTGGACACCCATGACATAAGCTTTCATCAACCTGGGGCAATTCTGCCCTCCCAGAAACCTCCAGAGACACTGGCAGTGTCTGGAGACATGTTTGGTTATCACACTTGGGGGAGAGGTGGTTACTGACTTCTAGTGGATAGAGGCCAGCAATGCCACCAAATATCCTACAAAATACAGGACTCCTTCCCCCTCGCTCTTCCCCCAACACACACACACAACACAGAATGATCTGGCCCAGAATATCAGAGCTGAGGCTGAGAAATCATGTCAAATCTACGAACCTTGGACTCATTTAGATTCTTACAGGTGATTCTAGCCTGAACAAATGTTAACAGCAGCTAGAGGCTTTGAATTTTCTCCAACAGCTATGAGGAAAGTGCAGTCACTGTCTCAGCTGAACTTGTCTTGGATCATCTCTTCAGACCAGAAGACGCCACAGCACCAGCTGTAAGTCAGAGATCAAGCTTCGACACCCATCCTTCTGCTTCCTCCTTAGCCTTTCTTCACTGCAAGCAGAAACCCAAGCACCAGATACTAAGTCCTTCCAGGAGGTGTGCTCAACCATCCCAGGAAGAATGGTTTGCTTATCTTGAGAGGATCTCCAATGCTATGGACTCGTCTTTCTCCAACCCAAATTCAGTCCAATCAAGTTGGCGTGTCAGAGCTGGAAGAACTGGATCCAGTACTCTAGGTTTATGAAGGAAAACAGAGCCAGGTCATTCTCTCACTTGCCTGCTTAATACCCTCCATCACTCCTAGGATGAACTTCAAAATACTTAGCCTAGTCTTCAACACGATTTGTCAGCCTTGGCACCATTGCCATTTGGGGGCTGATCATTTTGTGCTGATCTCCAATACTTCAGCCAGCTGATGTGAAGAGCCAACTCACTAGAAGCAACCCAGATGCTGTGAAAGACTGAGGGCAAGAGGAGAAAGGGGCAACAGGGGATGAGATGGTTGGATGGCATCACCAACTCAATGAATATGAGTTTGAGCACTCTGGGAGATAGTGAAGGATAGGGAAGTCTGGTATGCTGCAGTCCAAGGGGTTGCAAAGAGCTTGACACGCCTTAGTGACTGAACAACAACCAGAACAACATTCTGTGTTGTGGGGCTGTCCTGTGCACTGTAGGATGTTTGCCAGCATTGCCAAAGGTTCCCTCAGGGCACAATCAACTGAGAACCCCTGTCTACCAGGATCTAAACAATGTGACCCCTAGCACACTTGGGGGAGAGGTGGTTACTGACTTCTAGTGGATAGAGGCCAGCAATGCCACCAAATATCCTACAAAATACAGGACTCCTTCCCCCTCGCTCTTCCCCCAACACACACACACAACACAGAATGATCTGGCCCAGAATATCAGAGCTGAGGCTGAGAAATCATGTCAAATCTACGAACCTTGGACTCATTTAGATTCTTACAGGTGATTCTAGCCTGAACAAATGTTAACAGCAGCTAGAGGCTTTGAATTTTCTCCAACAGCTATGAGGAAAGTGCAGTCACTGTCTCAGCTGAACTTGTCTTGGATCATCTCTTCAGACCAGAAGACGCCACAGCACCAGCTGTAAGTCAGAGATCAAGCTTCGACACCCATCCTTCTGCTTCCTCCTTAGCCTTTCTTCACTGCAAGCAGAAACCCAAGCACCAGATACTAAGTCCTTCCAGGAGGTGTGCTCAACCATCCCAGGAAGAATGGTTTGCTTATCTTGAGAGGATCTCCAATGCTATGGACTCGTCTTTCTCCAACCCAAATTCAGTCCAATCAAGTTGGCGTGTCAGAGCTGGAAGAACTGGATCCAGTACTCTAGGTTTATGAAGGAAAACAGAGCCAGGTCATTCTCTCACTTGCCTGCTTAATACCCTCCATCACTCCTAGGATGAACTTCAAAATACTTAGCCTAGTCTTCAACACGATTTGTCAGCCTTGGCACCATTGCCATTTGGGGGCTGATCATTTTGTGCTGATCTCCAATACTTCAGCCAGCTGATGTGAAGAGCCAACTCACTAGAAGCAACCCAGATGCTGTGAAAGACTGAGGGCAAGAGGAGAAAGGGGCAACAGGGGATGAGATGGTTGGATGGCATCACCAACTCAATGAATATGAGTTTGAGCACTCTGGGAGATAGTGAAGGATAGGGAAGTCTGGTATGCTGCAGTCCAAGGGGTTGCAAAGAGCTTGACACGCCTTAGTGACTGAACAACAACCAGAACAACATTCTGTGTTGTGGGGCTGTCCTGTGCACTGTAGGATGTTTGCCAGCATTGCCAAAGGTTCCCTCAGGGCACAATCACCCACTGAGAACCCCCTGTCTACCAGGATCTAAACAATGTGACCCCTGCTTCCATCTCAGACCTCATCCAGCGGCCACAGCTGCCTCTCCACTCTATTTCCTGAAAACACAGGGCCATTCCTACCCCAAGACCCCCTGTTCCCTCAGCCTTGGAATCCCAACTCAAATGTCACCCCCTTCTCTAGGCTTTCCATGACCACCCAGTGGACAAGAGCCCCCTGCTTCCATCAATTTCTGTCACATCACCGTCTTTCTTTCCATCACTATATTCAGAGCACCAGGAAGAACTTCAGTCCAGAGGCCATGGGAACAAGTCATGTGTCCCCAACCTGGAGGCTCCCTGCACCACATCCCAGTTGAGAGCGGTCATTGTCATGATCTCATGTGGGTCACTGGCCCCGCCCAAGCCAATGGAAGCTGAGGTGGGAGAAGGACCCGGGAATGGCGCCACATCTACCTTCTCCTCTTTCAAAGCAACGTCACAAACAGGTCTCATTTTCTTTTTAAGAGCCTGATGAGCTTCACTGAGTTGAACCACGTAGGGTGGGCTTGGGAAAACTGAAACAGATCATCTGTAAATAACGCAAATGAATCCGGAAGCCACCCTGCCAGCCTCCAAGCAGCCCTGCTTTCCACCCGGAGAAAAACTCCATCCGCCTGCAACCTCTGAACACAGCTAAGTCTTAATCAATAAAAAGGAAATCAAAGAAAACCATTCAGAACAAAAGACACTTTTCGGCAAAAACAACAGCTGGCTCTCCTCCTGACAGACTTGCTTTGAAGTGCTTCTAAGGGCAGCCTTGGTCTCACTCACTTAGCAGAGGGTTTCAGATGTGGGCACGCACTTTTAATGCCCAAATACAGCTGCTGTGCACTCCTGCCTTCGTTCCCGTGAGTTGGGACAAACCTTTTGTCTCTTAATTTACTGCATAAACAACATTAAAATAAGGAATGGACTTTATTACCAAGCAAAATTCAACCACAATCCCAGTACGTCACACATTTCATCAAATGTTTTCTTTTCTCCATCGCCACCCTTTCAGATTCTTTTTCCAGTCCTGGTCGATAATCAAAACAATATTTGCATAGCTGCACTGACAACACAGGCAAATTCTGAAACACAGCTCCTGACCTTTTTAGACTTAAATAAATAGACACACACATTTTCCAAGTTACTACCTAGACATCACAAATATCTTTTGTAATGTCTACTTAGAAATACTGTCTACTACAATATTTCCATTAGGCTGAAATACTGTGATTTATTTTAACCATTTTCCTATTGCTAGGTACTTAGGTTATTTTTAACGACTCAAAATAGGGCACTCTGGCACTTTTTCTCTTTCAGATCACATCCCTCTAATAAAACCCAAGGGCGATATCACTGGGTCAAAGGATATATTAAACATGAAAAATGTCCAGATATTTTTCTGCCGTTCAATGTGAACTGCCAGGCCATTTGGCAAAAGGGCTGAACTAACTTCACAGCTGCCAGGAAAGAGAGAGGACAGGAGAGTCGCCGCAACATCTCCGACACTGGGTATTCACATTTGACAAATGGCTGTGGGATCCATGTGGCTGCTAAAACATTTTTTGTTTGCATTTCTTTGCTTGAATATCTAGCCATATACTGAATTACATTTCCTCTTCTGCGTGGAAACACTGACTTTCTCTGTGAGTTCAATGCTTCTACTTGACGTGCTCATGGCATGGCGGACGATATACATTTTGCATTCTGTAATCAAAGGAAATCCAAAAAGAAAACCAGCTAAGTCTTAATCAATAAAAGGAAATCAAAGAAAACCATTCAGAACAAAAGACACTTTTCGGCAAAAACAACAGCTGGCTCTCCTCCTGACAGACTTGCTTTGAAGTGCTTCTAAGGGCAGCCTTGGTCTCACTCACTTAGCAGAGGGTTTCAGATGTGGGCACGCACTTTTAATGCCCAAATACAGCTGCTGTGCACTCCTGCCTTCGTTCCCGTGAGTTGGGACAAACCTTTTGTCTCTTAATTTACTGCATAAACAACATTAAAATAAGGAATGGACTTTATTACCAAGCAAAATTCAACCACAATCCCAGTACGTCACACATTTCATCAAATGTTTTCTTTTCTCCATCGCCACCCTTTCAGATTCTTTTTCCAGTCCTGGTCGATAATCAAAACAATATTTGCATAGCTGCACTGACAACACAGGCAAATTCTGAAACACAGCTCCTGACCTTTTTAGACTTAAATAAATAGACACACACATTTTCCAAGTTACTACCTAGACATCACAAATATCTTTTGTAATGTCTACTTAGAAATACTGTCTACTACAATATTTCCATTAGGCTGAAATACTGTGATTTATTTTAACCATTTTCCTATTGCTAGGTACTTAGGTTATTTTTAACGACTCAAAATAGGGCACTCTGGCACTTTTTCTCTTTCAGATCACATCCCTCTAATAAAACCCAAGGGCGATATCACTGGGTCAAAGGATATATTAAACATGAAAAATGTCCAGATATTTTTCTGCCGTTCAATGTGAACTGCCAGGCCATTTGGCAAAAGGGCTGAACTAACTTCACAGCTGCCAGGAAAGAGAGAGGACAGGAGAGTCGCCGCAACATCTCCGACACTGGGTATTCACATTTGACAAATGGCTGTGGGATCCATGTGGCTGCTAAAACATTTTTTGTTTGCATTTCTTTGCTTGAATATCTAGCCATATACTGAATTACATTTCCTCTTCTGCGTGGAAACACTGACTTTCTCTGTGAGTTCAATGCTTCTACTTGACGTGCTCATGGCATGGCGGACGATATACATTTTGCATTGGATCGTATCTGTTACCGTCAGGCTTTCTAATTATTTCTGTCCACGGGATATGTTATGATGGCTTTAGTTTGCATGTCTCTGCCTGCTAAAAGGACTAAGCATCTTTTCATGTCCCTTAGCTATTCATTTTGGTTCTCTTCTATGAATCTGTTCATTTCTTTTGGCCCATTTTTCTATCGGACACCTACTGATTTATAAAAAGGCCTTCAAATATTATGACTATGAAATTACTCATCAGCTATAGATTGAACTCTGTTCCTTCTCAAATTCATATGCATAAGTCCCACTTCTGAGAGCCCGAGAATGTGACATTATTTGAGACTAAAGTGTGGAAGTGAACGTGTTAGTCGCTCAGTCGTGTCTGACTACTCACAACCCCATGAACTGTAGCCCGCAAGGCCCCTCTGTCAGTGGAATTCTCCAGCAAGAAGACTGCAGTGGGTAGCCATTCCCTTCTCCACGGGATTTCCCGACCCAGGTCTCCTGTGCTACTGGCAGATTCTTTAGTATCTGAGCCACCAGAGGAAAACAGGGTCCCTGCAGAGTAACTAGTTAAGATGAGGTCATGCTGGAGTAGGGAGGGCCTTTAATCTAACAAGACTGGTGTTCTTACAAGGAGGGGAAAATCTGGACATGAACATGCACAGAAGGAGAACACCACGAGCCAAGGAACTCCCAGGAGCCAGGAGAGAGATCTGGAGTAGATCCTTCCTAGTACCTTCCGAGGCAGTGACCCTGTTGCCACTTGGATCTCCAGAACTGTGCAACAGGTAAATTTTGATTGTTTAAGTCCGTGTACAGTTGTTGCTGTTTAGTCGCTCAGTCGTGCCCAACTCTCTGCAGGCCCATGGACTGAAGCACGCCAGGCCTCCCGGTGCCTCACCATCTCCCCGAGTTGGGTCAGACTCATTTCCATTGAGTCGATGATACCATCCAACCACCTCATCGTCTGTCAGCCCCTTCTCCTCTTGCCCTCAATCTTCCCCAACATCAGGGACTCTTCCAGCGAGTGGTCTGTTCACACAAGATGACCTGTACCATGTTTTCTGATGAGTAGAAGTTCATAGGTTTAGAGTGGAAGAATGCAGTTATCTTTTTCTTCTATGGTTCACACTTCAGAACCTTTTCAGACACACATGGCTATACTTAGGTCATATTCTTTTCTTCCTTCTAAAACTTGAAATTTGGCTTCTCAAAAGTAAGTCCTCGGACCACCTGGACTTGGCTTTGGTATATAGCGTGTGGTGAGGCTCTGTTTTCATTTCTGAGGTGGCGAGCCTCTTTTCTCCTATCTCTCTGACCATGACACTCTCTAAGTTCATCAAGGGTCATGATTTTTTTTCACTTGTCTTTTTTTTTTTTGGCCTCTAAGTCATCGTTTATTTTTCACCCATCTTTATTCCTTCGCATGTGTGGGCCTCCCATTGTAGTGGCCTTTCTCGTTGCAGAGCACCAGCTCTGGGCACATGTGCCCCAGAGTGCTGGCTTGTAATTGGACACACCTGTCCAGCACGTGGGATCCTCCCAGGCCAGGGATTGAACTGGTGCCCCTTGCACCGCAAGGCAGATTCTTTACCCACTGGACCACCAGAGAAGCCAAAAGGTAGTGATTTTATGTTACCTCCATGCATCTCCCCTGGTACAGAACAGACCCTGGGTGAATGCCGCCAACAGAAACATTTGTTTACATCCGCATGTGAAGCTAAATGTTTCATGGAAGCTGGAGAGGCTCAGTCTTTTGATGTCTGAGAGCTTATGTTGTGGCTCAATGGTACAGAACAGACCCTGGGTGAATGGCAACAGCTGTTCTATCCTTCCTAGTACCTGGGTTTAGGATCTCCAGAACTGTGCAACAGGTAAATTTTGATTGTTTAAGTCCGTGTACAGTTGTTGCTGTTTAGTCGCTCAGTCGTGCCCAACTCTCTGCAGGCCCATGGACTGAAGCACGCCAGGCCTCCCGGTGCCTCACCATCTCCCCGAGTTGGGTCAGACTCATTTCCATTGAGTCGATGATACCATCCAACCACCTCATCGTCTGTCAGCCCCTTCTCCTCTTGCCCTCAATCTTCCCCAACATCAGGGACTCTTCCAGCGAGTGGTCTGTTCACACAAGATGACCTGTACCATGTTTTCTGATGAGTAGAAGTTCATAGGTTTAGAGTGGAAGAATGCAGTTATCTTTTTCTTCTATGGTTCACACTTCAGAACCTTTTCAGACACACATGGCTATACTTAGGTCATATTCTTTTCTTCCTTCTAAAACTTGAAATTTGGCTTCTCAAAAGTAAGTCCTCGGACTACCTGGACTTGGCTTTGGTATATAGCGTGTGGTGAGGCTCTGTTTTCATTTCTGAGGTGGCGAGCCTCTTTTCTCCTATCTCTCTGACCATGACACTCTCTAAGTTCATCAAGGGTCATGATTTTTTTTCACTTGTCTTTTTTTTTTTTGGCCTCTAAGTCATCGTTTTTTTTTCACCCATCTTTATTCCTTCGCATGTGTGGGCCTCCCATTGTAGTGGCCTTTCTCGTTGCAGAGCACCAGCTCTGGGCACATGTGCCCCAGAGTGCTGGCTTGTAATTGGACACACCTGTCCAGCACGTGGGATCCTCCCAGGCCAGGGATTGAACTGGTGCCCCTTGCACCGCAAGGCAGATTCTTTACCCACTGGACCACCAGAGAAGCCAAAAGGTAGTGATTTTATGTTACCTCCATGCATCTCCCCTGGTACAGAACAGACCCTGGGTGAATGCCGGCCAACAGAAACATTTGTTTACATCCCGCATGTGAAGCTAAATGTTTCATGGAAGCTGGGAGAGAGGCTCAGTCTTTTGATGTCTGAGAGCTTATGTTGTGGCTCAATGGCCATCCAAATTAGATCAACCTACTTGAGATCCACTCAAGCATCTTGAAAGGATGAGATACTGACTCTATTCTAAATTGGGCCCCCAGTGAGTATCATGTAGCAGAGGCAGCTGCTCTAGCAGAGAGGGTTCCAGAATATGCAATAGCCCTGCCTCCAGCTACCCGGTGTCCATAAAGAAGGAACAACAGTGGACCGTTAGGGACACTCCCCACCTAGCAGCCAAAGCCAGGATGGACCAGGGCTCCGCCGGCTAGGGAGGGCCTTCGAGTCAGCAGGGTCCAGTCCCCAGACCTTTCCTCTGTCTGCTCACCCCATTTCTGCACGGAAAGCCCCCTCTGCTTCTCTGCGTCTTAGTCACCTGATGAGGCCACTCCTTACCCAAGCACCCATGGGGTCACAAAGAGTTGGACACTCCTGAGTGACTGAACTGAACTACCCAACCGTCCAGTTCACAGATATTGATCATGTCTGCCACGTGTTGGGCACAGGGCTAGCATACAGTAGGTGCTCAGTAATTCTCTGCTGACTGGGCAGTCACGCTAGACATGAAGGACACAGCAGTAAGCAAGACATCAAGGTCACCGTAATGTAGTTCCTGATAGCAAATGTTATTTAATGAATTATTAAGCAGAACTAATTAATTATGAGATGATTTAATTAGCAGTGTGATGTGTGTTGTGAAGAATAACAGGGTGCTGGGGGAACCAATCTTCCTAAGATTTCCCTGCATAAATAGGAACAGGAGACAGGGTGCCCAGGGGCAGGCCCACTGAACAGTGAGAGGGCAGCATGGACCAGTACCGGGGGTACAAGGGAGAGCCGGGGCTGGGGAAAACCAGGCCAGCTCATGCCCTGCAGCCAAGCTATGAGTCTGGGATTATCCTGAGGAACAGGGAGCCTCCGAAGGCTTTAGACAGTCTCCTAATTAGACATACATTTTAAAAAGATCTCCCTGGGGACTTCTCTGCTGATCCGGGGGTTAAGACTCCATACTTTCACTGCAGGGCGGGGGGTCATATGCCCCACAGTGAGGTCAAAACATAAAATAAAATAATAAAACAAAAACCCTCTCTGGAGGCACTTCCTCCTCCTTCCAACAGATGCTGGCTCTCCTTCTGACTTCCCTTTCCACTCAGGTTGTAACTAGTCACTTCTCTGCACCTTAGGTCACAAACTCTCTTCTGAGGTTGTTCATGTACTACCAGTACCACAGGGCAGTACGACACCCTCTATGTTCTTACGTACTTCTTTTTCCCAATCCAGTGTTTGGAGGTAGGATGGTTGTTACATGTGGAATTGTATCCCTCAGCAAGATCATGGAACCAAGTCTCTCTCAAAGCCCCCAGGAGGAATCCAACCCTGCTGACCCCTTGACTTTAGACTCTCGCCCCTGGAACCGGGAGAGGACACACTCCTCTTGTTTTAAGCCACATGATCTGTTGTCATTTGTTACAGCAGCCACAGGAAGCTGATACTGTGATGTGCTCAGCAGGACTCCATCACGGCCTATATCCCAAGACCAGCACCACCCTGTTCTCGCTGTGTGGCTCAGACATGCGGCTGAAACCTCTGAGCCTCGTTCCCTTTCCTCCTGGGGAAAATGGGGGACACAACAGACAACCCACGAAGCTCTAAGGGAAACCAGCTCTTCTTTTTTTCCTTTTCTTATATATATATATATATATATATATATATATATATATATACTTTTCTTCTTTCTAAGAGAGAAATCAATCTTACGGAGTCACTGCAATACATTCCCATTTGAAATGTATTTTGAGTAACTGACATACGTTTGCAATCATTAAATTTCAATCTTTTTTATCTAAGGTTTTGTAAATTGTACTTATATTTTTCACCTTGATGACTCACATCTTTTATTTTTATTTTTTGAAATTTTCATCGATGTATAGAGACCAGCTTTTCTTACACTGCTGTTTCCATGCACAACAGGGTTCTAGCCTACCTTCCCTCCCAGTCCAACTTGTGTCTTCTGGTCTCATTGTTCCGAATCCTTCTTCTTGCCCTCAAAAGCAGTTTTCCCTAGAATTCAGCTCACGGTCTCCTTTTCTTCTCATATTATATAATGTTTCTTGGTAAATGCTGTTGATGCTCAGGGTTTCAACTATTATACTTTCTGTGTGCCCCGAACATGCTGATTTCTGTTGAGTTCTAGTCCTGCCTAAGCCTTATATGTTTTCTGTCCTCCTTTTCCTTCTCTTTCTTCCTTACTTGATTCTCTTCCATAAATCCTTTAACTGAACATCTATTATGTACCAGGCACTGAAAGAGCAGCAGTGGGCAAGACAGAAAAGTAATCTGCATCCTCCTGCTCTTCACATCATAGCGGAAGAAAGGGACTATAAAGAAAACAGTGTGCAGTGTCTGCTAGGGGTAGGTACTGTGAAGAAAACCAAAGCTGCCTAAGCGGGCAGAAAGGGACAGGGCTGCTCCAAAAGGCAGAGGTCAAGGAAGGCCGCTCTGAGCTGGTGACACGGGGGCCAGACCTGAATGAAGAAAGGAGGGAGCCATGGAGGCATCTGGAGGGAGAGCATTGAAGGCAGAGATAGCAAGTGCAAAGGCCCCAAGGCAGGACCATGCTTAGTGTGCTTGAGACATGCAACAAAGCTCATATGGCAGAGCAGAGGGAGGGAAGCCACCAACAGGGGAAGAAAGGCTGGAGGGAAGGGATGGGGTCTTGTTTAGATTTTTATCTTTTTTTAAAAAATTTATTTATTTGTTATTTATTTATTTGGTTAAATTATTTATTCGTTTATTTTCATCCATCTTATTCTTTGGCCTGTGTGGGCCTCCCTTTGCGGTAGCCTTTCTAGTTGCACAGCATCAGCCTGGGCACATGCGCTCCAGAGCACTGGCTCGTAATTGGACACAGGTGTCCAGCCTGCTCTGCGGCACGTGGGACCTTCCTGGCCAGGGACCAAACCAGGGTTTTTCCCCCTGCAAAAAAAATAACAAAAGGCGGGCCCCTTCTACTGGACACCACCCGGGGGGGGGGGGTTTTTTTTTTCGAACTTTTCATCGATGTATAGAGACCAGCTTTTCTTACACTGCTGTTTCCATGCACAACAGGGTTCTAGCCTACCTTCCCTCCCAGTCCAACTTGTGTCTTCTGGTCTCATTGTTCCGAATCCTTCTTCTTGCCCTCAAAAGCAGTTTTCCCTAGAATTCAGCTCACGGTCTCCTTTTCTTCTCATATTATATAATGTTTCTTGGTAAATGCTGTTGATGCTCAGGGTTTCAACTATTATACTTTCTGTGTGCCCCGAACATGCTGATTTCTGTTGAGTTCTAGTCCTGTCTAAGCCTTATATGTTTTCTGTCCTCCTTTTCCTTCTCTTTCTTCCTTACTTGATTCTCTTCCATAAATCCTTTAACTGAACATCTATTATGTACCAGGCACTGAAAGAGCAGCAGTGGGCAAGACAGAAAAGTAATCTGCATCCTCCTGCTCTTCACATCATAGCGGAAGAAAGGGACTATAAAGAAAACAGTGTGCAGTGTCTGCTAGGGGTAGGTACTGTGAAGAAAACCAAAGCTGCCTAAGCGGGCAGAAAGGGACAGGGCTGCTCCAAAAGGCAGAGGTCAAGGAAGGCCGCTCTGAGCTGGTGACACGGGGGCCAGACCTGAATGAAGAAAGGAGGGAGCCATGGAGGCATCTGGAGGGAGAGCATTGAAGGCAGAGATAGCAAGTGCAAAGGCCCCAAGGCAGGACCATGCTTAGTGTGCTTGAGACATGCAACAAAGCTCATATGGCAGAGCAGAGGGAGGGAAGCCACCAACAGGGGAAGAAAGGCTGGAGGGAAGGGATGGGGTCTTGTTTAGATTTTTATCTTTTTTTAAAAAATTTATTTATTTGTTATTTATTTATTTGGTTAAATTATTTATTCGTTTATTTTCATCCATCTTATTCTTTGGCCTGTGTGGGCCTCCCTTTGCGGTAGCCTTTCTAGTTGCACAGCATCAGCCTGGGCACATGCGCTCCAGAGCACTGGCTCGTAATTGGACACAGGTGTCCAGCCTGCTCTGCGGCACGTGGGACCTTCCTGGCCAGGGACCAAACCAGTGCCCCCTGCACTACAAGGCGGACTCTTTACTCACTGGACCACCAAGGAAGCCCTAGACTTTTATCTTTAATGAGATAGGAAACCCCTGAAAAGTTAGAAGCAGGAGAAAGACCTGAGCTGATCTTCATTTTACTAGCATCCCCCTGGCTGCTGTGTTAAGAATATACTGAGCGAGGCAAAGGATGAAGCAGGCAAACCCATAAGGAGAGTTATGATAACCCAGGGGAGGTGACAGACCAGACGGTCACAGTGGAGGGGGCTGGAGCAGGGTTAGAGCTGGCATGGTTTGCTGACAGGTGTAAGATTTGAGGGGTACCTTCTAGGTTTGAGGATAAATGGTGATGTCACTGATGTATATAGAGAACATGTAGGAAAAGCAATTTGGGGAAAAATCAACAACTCAGTCTTGAATGTTCTCACTGAGGCATCCGCCGCCACCGAGGCAGGGGACAGGCACAGGCTCGGAAAGGTCCATGTTTCCACGGCTGTCCTCATCACAAAAGTATGGCGTTCTTATGAAACAGTGGTCTAGAGAGGCTCCTCAAACCTACTTGATCAGAATCTTCAGAGGACGTGCCTTGGAATTCACATTTTAAACAAGTGTTTCAGAAAAACTGATAACATGGGTATTTCAAATGACAGGATCAGACCAAAATCAAATCACTGTGTAATCATCATTTGTACAGTGGAGGTGACAAACGGATTCAAAGGATGAGAGCTGGTAAACAGCATGCCTGAAGACCTATGGACGGAGGTTCGAACCATAGCATAGGAGGTGGCGACCAAAACCATAAGCAAAGAAACAGAAGTGCAAGAAGGCAAAGTGATTGTCTACAGAGCCTTTACAAATAGCCAAGGCAAGAAGAGAAGCGAAAAGGAAGGGAGAAAGGAAAAGATATACCCAACTGAACGCAGAGCTCCAGAGAATAGTAAGGAGAGACAAGAGGGATTCCTTAAATGAGAAAAGAAATAGAGGAGGGAACCCGCCCGCGCGAGAGGACCCGCGCGGAGACCCGCCCGCGAGGAGCCGCGGACGCCGCGAGGAGCCGCGGACGCCGCGAGGAGCCGCGGACGCCGCGAGGAGCCGCGGACGCCGCGAGGAGCCGCGGACGCCGCGAGGGGCGGGTAAGTTCAGCCACTCCAACTGGAGGGCTTGCTGAACGGAGAGAGGAAGCCGTCCACGGGTTGCTGACCAGGGACTGGGCACGAGTTGGACGGGAAAGCTCGCGTCCGCCTTTGGTACTTAGACACATGACCGGCAGTGGCGGAGGAGCCCGCGCTCCCCTAGAGCTGCAGTAGCAGCGGAGGAAGCCGGGAAAGAGCAGGGATTGGAGACAGGCGGGCGCGGTCGAGCCGGGCGCCCAACACGGGACTGCACGCCGCCTCCACCCGACTGACTGGGATCAGCCCACCGTCCCGGCCAGCACCCAGTATGGCAGCAAAGCCCTCATTTTGCTGAAAATCAACAACTCAGTCTTGAATGTTCTCACTGAGGCATCCGCCGCCACCGAGGCAGGGGACAGGCACAGGCTCGGAAAGGTCCATGTTTCCACGGCTGTCCTCATCACAAAAGTATGGCGTTCTTATGAAACAGTGGTCTAGAGAGGCTCCTCAAACCTACTTGATCAGAATCTTCAGAGGACGTGCCTTGGAATTCACATTTTAAACAAGTGTTTCAGAAAAACTGATAACATGGGTATTTCAAATGACAGGATCAGACCAAAATCAAATCACTGTGTAATCATCATTTGTACAGTGGAGGTGACAAACGGATTCAAAGGATGAGAGCTGGTAAACAGCATGCCTGAAGACCTATGGACGGAGGTTCGAACCATAGCATAGGAGGTGGCGACCAAAACCATAAGCAAAGAAACAGAAGTGCAAGAAAGCAAAGTGATTGTCTACAGAGCCTTTACAAATAGCCAAGGCAAGAAGAGAAGCGAAAAGGAAGGGAGAAAGGAAAAGATATACCCAACTGAACGCAGAGCTCCAGAGAATAGTAAGGAGAGACAAGAGGGATTCCTTAAATGAGAAAAGAAATAGAGGAGGGAACCCGCCCGCCGCGAGGAGCCGCCGGAACCCGCCCGCCGCGAGGAGCCGCCGGAACCCGCCCGCCGCGAGGAGCCGCGGACGCCGCGAGGGGCGGGTAAGTTCAGCCACTCCAACTGGAGGGCTTGCTGAACGGAGAGAGGAAGCCGTCCACGGGTTGCTGACCAGGGACTGGGCACGAGTTGGACGGGAAAGCTCGCGTCCGCCTTTGGTACTTAGACACATGACCGGCAGTGGCGGAGGAGCCCGCGCTCCCCTAGAGCTGCAGTAGCAGCGGAGGAAGCCGGGAAAGAGCAGGGATTGGAGACGACAGGCGGGCGCGCGGTCGAGCCGGGCGCCCCCCTCCAACACGGGACTGCACGCGCCGCGGCCTCCACCCGACTGACTGGGATCAGCCCACCGTCCCGGCCAGCACCCAGTATGGCAGCAAAGCCCTCATTTTGCTGAACACAAAAACAGAAACCACAGCAACCGGCACTGTAAGGGAAAGACTACGCCATCAAGACACCACCATCAAGAGCAGATTGGTTTCCAACAGGCAGATATGAAGATAAAAACCAAGGACAGTATTTAACTTTTTTTTTTTTTTTTCATTTTTTTCTGCTTGTTTGTGGTGGACTATTTTGCTTATTCAATTGATTGGTTTGGGGTTTATTAGTTTCTTTGTTTATTGGGGGTTTTTTATGTTTGTTTGTTTGTTTGTTTTTTGTAGTTTTCATTTGTTTGATTTATTCTATGTGTTTTTTCTTTGTTTTTCGGTCTCATTAATTTTTTTTTTTTTTTTTGCTCTTTTTAATTTTTAACCTTCTTTTGACTTTTATTATATTTTTTTAACTTTAATTCTTGAAAACCTCTAATTCTCTTTTCTCTTTCCTCTTTCCCACTGCTTTCTTTCTCTATGTTCTAAATGTAAAACATCTTCCTAGCTATCAATATCCTCTAGACAAATTATTTCCTATCTTTCTGTCTGCACTATTCACTTCCAAATGCACTAAACAGTACACACACTAATCTTTGCTACCTAATCCTATAAAATACTTCCAAGACAAATCTTTTCCTTTTTATTACTTATAGACTCTCCTCCTTGTCACCCCGAGCACATGTCCTAATTTAAAATTGCTTTCATTGTAATTATCCAAGCCAGGACCTTGTGCTAGATCTATTATTCAGGCACTATTTTAATTACTTCAAAGCTTAACGGGCAAGTATCATCTGTGATTGCATGAGTTGCTAGAAAGATTTCCTGCGCCTTATCTCTGTAAAACTGGTCAGTTGTGGGGATTGCTGTATATGTATGTGTATCTTATGATTATGTTAGAAAACATCTGCATGCTTTTATGACTGTCACCCATCAGGGATGCACCTCTTGTTCCTCAGATGCTAGTGTGTGAACTAGTATCACAGAACACCATAGCAAACCAGACATAGAGCCTACACTCCTGACCAATCATCAAACCAAGGATCCTCAAGCGGAAGCCCGGATTCCAAGACCCCACACTGATTATCAAAGAACATACAACACTACAGATTATTCACCTGTAAACAAGGTCTATCACCACCCAAGACACAAGCCACTGAACCCTTCTACAAGGACAAAACCCAAAGGAAGGCAGAATTCAACCAAGAAGCCTGGTGGGAATAAGAACTCCATACACACAGACACACACAAAGAAACAAAAATTAACCTAATAATGAAACGTCAGAGAAACACTGTACAAATGAAGGACCAAGCTAGAGAAACACCACTTCAAATGACAGAGGAGGAGATAGACAAGCTATCTGAAAGAGAATTCAGAAAACCTATACTAATGAGGATGCAAAACACCGAAAACAGAATATTAGAGGAAATTAGTGCATTGAGAAAAGACATGCAGGAAATGAAAAATAAGCAAATAGAGACCACCAACTCATTTTAAAAAAGAAGGTCTCTAATTCTCTTTTCTCTTTCCTCTTTCCCACTGCTTTCTTTCTCTATGTTCTAAATGTAAAACATCTTCCTAGCTATCAATATCCTCTAGACAAATTATTTCCTATCTTTCTGTCTGCACTATTCACTTCCAAATGCACTAAACAGTACACACACTAATCTTTGCTACCTAATCCTATAAAATACTTCCAAGACAAATCTTTTCCTTTTTATTACTTATAGACTCTCCTCCTTGTCACCCCGAGCACATGTCCTAATTTAAAATTGCTTTCATTGTAATTATCCAAGCCAGGACCTTGTGCTAGATCTATTATTCAGGCACTATTTTAATTACTTCAAAGCTTAACGGGCAAGTATCATCTGTGATTGCATGAGTTGCTAGAAAGATTTCCTGCGCCTTATCTCTGTAAAACTGGTCAGTTGTGGGGATTGCTGTATATGTATGTGTATCTTATGATTATGTTAGAAAACATCTGCATGCTTTTATGACTGTCACCCATCAGGGATGCACCTCTTGTTCCTCAGATGCTAGTGTGTGAACTAGTATCACAGAACACCATAGCAAACCAGACATAGAGCCTACACTCCTGACCAATCATCAAACCAAGGATCCTCGAAGCGGAAGCCCGGATTCCAAGACCCCACACTGATTATCAAAGAACATACAACACTACAGATTATTCACCTGTAAACAAGGTCTATCACCACCCA
The DNA here is from genome assembly GCA_022376925.1 of Tragulus kanchil. Taxonomy (NCBI): domain Eukaryota; kingdom Metazoa; phylum Chordata; class Mammalia; order Artiodactyla; family Tragulidae; genus Tragulus; species Tragulus kanchil. Next base: position 109,103,226 of record JAIOJX010000002.1, on the reverse strand, counting down.
AGACACAAGCCACTGAACCCTTCTACAAGGACAAAAACCCAAAGGAAGGGAGAATTCAACCAAGAAGCCTGGTGGGAATAAGAACTCCATACACACAGACACACACAAAGAAACAAAAATTAACCTAATAATGAAACGTCAGAGAAACACTGTACAAATGAAGGACCAAGCTAGAGAAACACCACTTCAAATGACAGAGGAGGAGATAGACAAGCTATCTGAAAGAGAATTCAGAAAAACCATACTAATGAGGATGCAAAACACCGAAAACAGAATATTAGAGGAAATTAGTGCATTGAGAAAAGACATGCAGGAAATGAAAAATAAGCAAATAGAGACCACCAACTCAATTGCTGAACTCAAAAACACTATAGAAGGTCTCAACAGTAGAGTATCAGAGGCTGAAGAACGGATAAGTGAGCTGGAAGACAGAATGGTGGAAATAAGTGCTGAAGAACAGAACAAAGCCCAAAGAATTAAAAGAACTGAGGATAGCCTCAGAGACCTATGGGACAATATTAAACGCACCAACATTAGAATTATAGGAGTTCCAGAAGAAGAAGAAGAGAAGAAAGACTATGAAAAAATTCTTGAAGAGGTTATAGTTGAAAACTTCCCCAGCATGGGAAAGGAGATAGTCAACCAAGTCCAGGAAGCACAAAGAGTTCCATACAGAAGAAACCCCAGAAGAAACACACCAAGGCACATACTAATCAAACTTACGCAGACTAAATATAAAGACAGATGACTAAAAGCAGCTAGGAGCAAACAACAAATAACATATAAAGGAAATCCCATACGTTTAACTGCGGATCTCTCAACAGAAACCCTACAGGCCAGAAGAGAATGGCAAGATACATTTAAACGGCTAAAAGAGAATAACCTGCAACCACGAATTCTCTACCCAGCAAGAATCTCATTCAAAATAGATGGTGAAGTCAAAAGCTTCACAGACAAGCAAAAACTAAAAGAATTCTGTACCACAAAACCAGCCCTACAACAAGTGTTAAAGGACCTGATATAGCCAATAAATACAAGAGTAGGAGAAGCCTTACAAATCAAACCCCAAATTTCTAAGAAGATGACAATAGGAACATTCGTATCAATAATTACTTTGAATGTAAATGGACTAAATGCTCCAACCAAACGACACAGGCTGGCTGAATGGATCCAGAAGCAAGACCCATATATATGCTGTTTACAAGAGACCCACTTCAGACCTAGAGACACTCATAGACTGAAAGTGAAAGGCTGGAAAAAGATATTTCATGCAAATGGAAATCAAAAGAAAGCTGGAGTAGCAATCCTTATATCAGACAAAATAGACTTTCAAGTAAAGAAGATTCTAAGAGACAAGGCAGGTCACTACATCATGATTAAGGGATCTATCCAAGAGGAAGACATAACAGTCATGAATATCTACGCACCCAACACAGGGGCACCTCAATACATAAGACAGGTACTTTCAGACATAAAAGAAGAAATCAACAATAACACAATAATAGTAGGAGGCTTTAACACTCCTCTCACACCAATGGACAGATCAACAAAACAGAAAATTAATAAAGAAACACAAGCCTTAAATGCCACACTGGAAAAGATGGACCTCATCGATATCTTTAGGACGTTCCATCCAAAAGCAGAAGAATACACTTTCTTCTCAAGCGCTCACGGAACATTCTCCAGGACAGACCACATCTTGGGCCACAAATCTAACCTCAGTCAGTTCAAGAAAACCGAAATTATATCAACCATCTTCTCGGACCACAATGCAATGAGACTGGAGATCAACTACCAGAAAAAAAACCCTAAAAACAGAAACACATGGAGATTAAACAATACATACCTAAAAAACCAACTGATCGTTGAGGAAATCAAAGGAGAAATTAAACAATTCCTAGAAGAAAATGACAATGAACACACGACAGTGCAAAACCTATGGGATACAGCAAAAGCAGTTCTAAGAGGGAAATTTATAGCAATACAATCCCACCTCAAGAAACTAGGAAAATATGAAGCAGATGACCTAACCCTCCGCTTAAAACAGTTGGAGAAAGAAGAACAAAAACATCCCAGAGCCAGCAGAAGAAGAGAAATCATAAAGATCAGAGCAGAAATAAATGAGAAAGAAACAAAAGAAACAATAGTAAAGATAAATAAAACAAAAAGCTGGTTCTTTGAAAAGGTAAACAAAATTGACAAGCCACTGGCCAGACTCATTAAGAAAGAGAGAAGAACCAGATCAACAAAATCAAAAACGAAAAAGGAGAGATTACAACAGATAATGCAGAAATCCAAAGGATTCTAAGAGACTATTATGAGCAACTCTATGGCAACAAACTGGACAACTTGGAAGAAATGGACAGTTTCTTGGACAGGATTAATCTCCCAAGACTGAGCCAGGAAGAAACAGAAACTTTGAACAACCCAATCACAAGCTCAGAAATCAACTTTGTGATTAAAAATCTACCCAAAAATAAAAGCCCAGGACCAGATGGCTTCACAGCCGAATTCTACCAAACATTTAAAGAAGAGCTAATGCCTGTCCTTCTAAAACTCTTTCAAAAATTGCACAGGAAGGAAAACTCCCAAACACATTCTACGAGGCCACCATCACCCTGATACCCAAACCAGGCAAAGACAACACAAAAAAGGAAAACTATAGGCCAATTTCACTGATGAACTTAGATGCCAAGATCCTCAACAAAATCCTAGCAAACAGAATTCAACGACATGTCAAAAAACTCATACATCACGATCAAGTTGGGTTCATCCCAGGCATGCAAGGCTTCTTCAACATCCGCAAATCAATCAACGTGATACACCATATCAACAAGTTGAAAGACAAAAATCACATGATCATCTCAATAGATGCAGAAAAAGCCTTCGACAAAGTACAACATCCATTTATGATCAAAACTCTTCAGAAAATGGGCATAGAAGGAACCTATCTCAACATAATAAAAGCCATCTATGAGAAACCTACAGCGAACATTATTGTTAATGGTGAAAAACTGAAAGCATTCCCTCTAAGATCAGGAACAAGACAGGGGTGCCCACTTTCACCACTGCTATTCAACATAGTCCTGGAAGTCCTAGCAACAGCAATAAGACAAGAGAAAGAAATCAAAGGAATCCAGATTGGAAAGGAAGAAGTCAAGCTCTCTCTTTTTGCAGACGACATGATATTATACATAGAAAATCCCAAAGACACAGTTACAAAGCTACTAAAACTAATCAATGAATTCAGCAAAGTTGCAGGATATAAAGTCAACACACAGAAGTCACTGGCATTCCTATACACAAACAATGAAAAATCAGAAAATGAAATCAAAGAGGCAATCCCCTTCACCATTGCAACCAAAAGAATCAAATATCTAGGAATAAACCTACCCAAAGAAACAAAAGAATTGTACACAGAAAATTACAAGACACTCATGAGAGACATTAAAGAAGACTTAAACAGATGGAGAGATATTCCATGTTCCTGGATTGGAAGAATCAATATTGTGAAAATGACCATACTTCCAAATATCATCTACAGATTCAATGCAATACCTATTCAACTACCACTGACATTTTTCACAGAACTAGACCAAATAATAACACAGTTCATATGGAAACACAGAAGACCTCGAATAGCCAAAGCAATCCTGAGGAAGAAAAATGGAGTTGGAGGGATCAGCCTCCCTAACTTCAGACTCTACTACAAAGCAACAGTTATCAAGACAGTATGGTACTGGCACAAAAACAGAACTATAGACCAATGGAACAAGATTGAGAACCCAGAGATCAACCCACGCACCTATGGGTACCTTATTTTTGATAAAGGAGGAGAAACTATAAAATGGGACAAAGACAGCCTCTTTAACAAGTGGTGCTGGGAGAACTGGACAGCTACATGCAAAAAAATGAAATTGGAACATTCCCTGACGCCATACACTAAGATCAACTCAAAATGGATTAAAGACCTCAATGTAAGACCAGAAACCATCAAACTCTTAGAGGAGAATATAGGCAAAACCCTCAAGGACATCAATCAAAGCAAGATCTTCTCTGACCCACCAACTAAAATAGCAGAACTGAAAAGAAAAATGAACATATGGGACCTCATGAAACTTAAAAGCTTTTGTACAGCAAAAGAAATTACAAAAAAGTTCAACAGACACCCCACAGAGTGGGAGAAAATCATAGCAAATGAAACAACAGACAAAGAATTAATCTCCAAAATCTACAAGCAACTCAGACAACTCAGCACAGGGAAAATGAGCAGCCCAATCAAAAAATGGGAGAAAGATCTAAAGAGACGCCTCTCCAAAGAGGACATACAAATGGTCCAAAAATACATGAAACGATGCTCAACCTCGCTTATTATCAGAGAAATGCAAATTAAAACCACAATGAGATACCACCTCACACCTGTCAGAATGGCCATCATCAACAAATCGACAGACAACAAATGCTGGAGAGGGTGTGGAGAAAAGGGAACCCTCTTGCATTGCTGGTGGGAATGTAAATTAATACAACCTCTATGGAAGACAATATGGAGATTCCTTAAAAAACTAAAAATAGAAGCACCCTATGACCCAGCAATCCCACTATTAGGCCTATATCCTGATGAAATCAAAACTGAAAGAGGCACCTGTACCCCAATGTTCATTGCAGCTCTCTATACAATAGCCAGAACATGGAAGCAACCTAGATGTCCATCGACAAATGAATGGATCCAGAAGCTCTGGTACATATATACAATGGAATACTACTCAGCTGTTAAAAGAAATGCAGAAGACTCAGTCCTAATGAGGTGGCTGGCTTTAGAACCTATCATAAAAAGTGAAGTAAGTCAAAAAGAGAAAGACAAGTATAGTATACTAACTCATAAATATGGGATCTAGTAAGATGGTCATGATAACACACACAGTGAACTCATGAAAAAACAGAGAATAGACATAAAGACATTGTGGAGACCGAACAATGGGAGGGAGTAACATGGGAACCTATACTGTCATGTGTAGATAAGATAGCTATTGTCATTGTGCTAGGGGAATAGGAGTACCTACAACCACTTGGAGCAATGGTCTGGAGGGATGGGGGGTGTGGAACCTAGGTGGGGGGAGGGTCAAGGGATATGCATCTGATTGATCTGGGAACATACATGTACAAAAATAAATAAATAAATAAAAAATAAAAAAAGAAATAGAGGAAAATAACAACAGGAAAGACTAGAGATCTCTTCGAGAAAACTGGAGATGCCAAGGGAACATCACATGCAAGAATGGACATGATAAAGGTCAGAAACAGAAGCAGAAGAGATTTAGAAGCAGCAGCAAGAACACACAAAAGAACTATATAAAGAAGGTCCTAATGACCTGGATGATGAGGACGGTGTGGTCACCCTAGAGCCAGACATCCTGGAGTCAAGTGGAACTCAGGAAGCATCAACAGCTGGAGAGGGTGTGGAGAAAAGGAACCCTCTTGCATTGAAACGATGCTAAACCTCGCTTATTATCAGAGAAATGAAAATTAAAACCACAATGAGATACCACCTCACACCTGTCAGAATGGCCATCATCAACAAATCGACAGACAACAAATGCTGGAGAGGTGGGGAGAAAGGGATCCCTCTTGCATTGCTGGTTGGAATGTAAATTAATACAACCTCTATGGAAGACAATATGGAGATTCCTTAAAAAACTAAAAATAGAAGCACCCTATGACCCAGCAATCCCACTATTAGGCCTATATCCTGATGAAATCAAAACTGAAAGAGGCACCTGTACCCCAATGTTCATTGCAGCTCTCTATACAATAGCCAGAACATGGAAGCAACCTAGATGTCCATCGACAAATGAATGGATCCAGAAGCTCTGGTACATATATACAATGGAATACTACTCAGCTGTTAAAAGAAATGCAGAAGACTCAGTCCTAATGAGGTGGCTGGCTTTAGAACCTATCATAAAAAGTGAAGTAAGTCAAAAAGAGAAAGACAAGTATAGTATACTAACTCATATATATGGGATCTAGTAAGATGGTCATGATAACACACACAGTGAACTCATGAAAAAACAGAGAATAGACATAAAGACATTGTGGAGACCGAACAATGGGAGGGAGTAACATGGGAACCTATACTGTCATGTGTAGATAAGATAGCTATTGTCATTGTGCTAGGGGAATAGGAGTACCTACAACCACTTGGAGCAATGGTCTGGAGGGATGGGGGGGGGGGAACCTAGGTGGGGGGAGGGTCAAGGGATATGCATCTGATTGATCTGGGAACATACATGTACAAAAATAAATAAATAAATAAAAAATAAAAAAAGAAATAGAGGAAAATAACAACAGGAAAGACTAGAGATCTCTTCGAGAAAACTGGAGATGCCAAGGGAACATCACATGCAAGAATGGACATGATAAAGGTCAGAAACAGAAGCAGAAGAGATTTAGAAGCAGCAGCAAGAACACACAAAAGAACTATATAAAGAAGGTCCTAATGACCTGGATGATGAGGACGGTGTGGTCACCCTAGAGCCAGACATCCTGGAGTCAAGTGGAACTCAGGAAGCATCACGACAAACAAAGCGAGTGGAGGTGATGGATTTCCAGCTGAGCTATTTCAAACCCTAGAAGATGGTGCTGTTAAGTGCTGCACTCCATGTGCTAGCAGATTTGGAAAACTCGGCAGTGGCCACAAAACTGGAAAAGCTCAGTTTTCACTGCAATCCTGAAGAAGTGCAATGCCAAAGAATGTTCAATCTACTGTACAAGCATACTCGCTTCACAGGCTACTAGGGTTATGCTCAAAATCCTTGACAGGCTTTAGCAGGATGTGAACCAAAAACTTCCAGATGTACGAGCTGGATTTGGAAAAGGCAAAGGAACCAGACATCAAATTGCCAACATTCACTGGATTATAGAGAAAGCAAAGGAATTCAAGAAAAACATCTACTTCTGCTTCATGATGACACTAAAGCCTTTGACCGTGGATGGATCACAACAAACTGGGAAATTCTTAAACAGATGGGAATCCCAGGCCATCTTACCTGTCTCCTGAGAAACCTGTATGCAGGTCAAGAGCAACAGTTAGAAATGGATATGGAACAACTGACTAGTTCTAAATTGAGAAAGGAATACATCAAGGTTGTATACTGTCACCCTGTTTTTTAACTTATATGCAGAGTACATCATGAGAAATGCTAAGCTGGATGAGTCACAAGCTGGAATCAAGTTGCTGGGAGAAATATCAATAATCTCACATATGCAGATGATATCATTTCAAAAAAAAGAAAAAGTGTAATACTGGGAACCCCTATACGGGTCATGTGTAGATAAGATAGCTATTGTCATTGTGCTAGGGAATAGGAGTACCTACAACCACTTGGAGCAATGGTCTGGAGGGATGGGGGGAACCTAGGTGGGGGGAGGGTCAAGGGATATGCATCTGATTGATCTGGGAACATACATGTACAAAAATAAATAAATAAATAAAAAATAAAAAAAGAAATAGAGGAAAATAACAACAGGAAAGACTAGAGATCTCTTCGAGAAAACTGGAGATGCCAAGGGAACATCACATGCAAGAATGGACATGATAAAGGTCAGAAACAGAAGCAGAAGAGATTTAGAAGCAGCAGCAAGAACACACAAAAGAACTATATAAAGAAGGTCCTAATGACCTGGATGATGAGGACGGTGTGGTCACCCTAGAGCCAGACATCCTGGAGTCAAGTGGAACTCAGGAAGCATCACGACAAACAAAGCGAGTGGAGGTGATGGATTTCCAGCTGAGCTATTTCAAACCCTAGAAGATGGTGCTGTTAAGTGCTGCACTCCATGTGCTAGCAGATTTGGAAAACTCGGCAGTGGCCACAAAACTGGAAAAGCTCAGTTTTCACTGCAATCCTGAAGAAGTGCAATGCCAAAGAATGTTCAATCTACTGTACAAGCATACTCGCTTCACAGGCTACTAGGGTTATGCTCAAAATCCTTGACAGGCTTTAGCAGGATGTGAACCAAAAACTTCCAGATGTACGAGCTGGATTTGGAAAAGGCAAAGGAACCAGACATCAAATTGCCAACATTCACTGGATTATAGAGAAAGCAAAGGAATTCAAGAAAAACATCTACTTCTGCTTCATGATGACACTAAAGCCTTTGACCGTGGATGGATCACAACAAACTGGGAAATTCTTAAACAGATGGGAATCCCAGGCCATCTTACCTGTCTCCTGAGAAACCTGTATGCAGGTCAAGAGCAACAGTTAGAAATGGATATGGAACAACTGACTAGTTCTAAATTGAGAAAGGAATACATCAAGGTTGTATACTGTCACCCTGTTTTTTAACTTATATGCAGAGTACATCAGACAAATGCTGGGCTGAACGAATCACAAGCTGGAATCAAGATTGCTGGGAGAAATATCAATAATCTCAGATATGCAGATGATAATCACTCTAATTGCAGAAAGTAAGGAGGAACTAAAGAGTCTCTTGATGAAGAGGAGAGTGAAAAGGCTGGCTTAAAACTTAACATTAGGGGCTTCCCTGGTGGTTCAGTGGGTAAGGACACCGCCTTGCAGTGCAAGGGGCGCCAGTTTGATCCCTGGCCTGGGAAGATCCCACGTGCCGCGGAGCGGCTGGACCCATGTGTCCAACGACCAAGCTGGAGCTCTGGAGCGCATGCACCCAGAGCTGGTGCTCTGCAGTGAGAGAGGCCACTGCAATGGGAGGCCCACACAGGCCAAAGAACAAAGATGGATGGAAATAAATAAATGAAAGATCAATAGAAGTGCCCCCCCCCACACACAAAAAAACAAAAAAACTTAACATTAAAAAAGCTAAGATCATGGCATCCAGTCCCATCACTTCATGGCAAATAGATGGGCAAACAGTGGAAAAAGGGACACACTATACTTCCTTGGGCTCCAAAATCACCATGGACAGTGATTGCAGCCAGGAAATTAAAAGATGCTTGCTCTTTGGAAGAAAAGCTTTGACAAACCTAGACAGCATATTAAAAAGTGAGACATCACTTTGACGATAAAGGTCTATATAGTCAAAGCTATGGTTTTTCCAGTAGTCATGTACAGATGTCATTGCATCATAAAGAAGGAAACTCCTGGGGTTCTTAGTTCCATGAGCCAGAATCTCTCCTCTCATCTCCTATAAAGGACACTTGAGGTGGGGTTGTGTTCCTGGCGGTTCCATGGATCCTGACACACTTTACGAATATCATAGAAAGCAAGTCCCAGTCCCCATTCCTGCCAGAAAATGAGGGGTGGCCAGTCTCTCTGGGTGGCAGAGAAGCAGCCTCTGTTACCACTGTGCCACCAGCCAGAAACCAATCTCCTGTATCACACAAGCTTGATGTGCAGGGTTACATAGTCACATGGCCCATCCGGGTCAGGGCCACAGTGGGGCTGGTGCTGAAGGGGACCTCTGCCATGGGCCTTGAGAACACAGGAGGGGCGTCCAGAGAGCCCTGCTGGGGACAGAGCTGTTTTCTGGGAACCCATGCTTTTGGGTTGCATCTGGAAAGTTATTATTATTAAAATGCTGGCAGAAATATCAAGATTGCTGGGAGAAATATCAATAATCTCAGATATGCAGATGATAATCACTCTAATTGCAGAAAGTAAGGAGGAACTAAAGAGTCTCTTGATGAAGAGGAGAGTGAAAAGGCTGGCTTAAAACTTAACATTAGGGGCTTCCCTGGTGGTTCAGTGGGTAAGGACACCGCCTTGCAGTGCAAGGGGCGCCAGTTTGATCCCTGGCCTGGGAAGATCCCACGTGCCGCGGAGCGGCTGGACCCATGTGTCCAACGACCAAGCTGGAGCTCTGGAGCGCATGCACCCAGAGCTGGTGCTCTGCAGTGAGAGAGGCCACTGCAATGGGAGGCCCACACAGGCCAAAGAACAAAGATGGATGGAAATAAATAAATGAAAGATCAATAGAAGTGCCCCCCCCCACACACAAAAAAACAAAAAAACTTAACATTAAAAAAGCTAAGATCATGGCATCCAGTCCCATCACTTCATGGCAAATAGATGGGCAAACAGTGGAAAAAGGGACACACTATACTTCCTTGGGCTCCAAAATCACCATGGACAGTGATTGCAGCCAGGAAATTAAAAGATGCTTGCTCTTTGGAAGAAAAGCTTTGACAAACCTAGACAGCATATTAAAAAGTGAGACATCACTTTGACGATAAAGGTCTATATAGTCAAAGCTATGGTTTTTCCAGTAGTCATGTACAGATGTCATTGCATCATAAAGAAGGAAACTCCTGGGGTTCTTAGTTCCATGAGCCAGAATCTCTCCTCTCATCTCCTATAAAGGACACTTGAGGTGGGGTTGTGTTCCTGGCGGTTCCATGGATCCTGACACACTTTACGAATATCATAGAAAGCAAGTCCCAGTCCCCATTCCTGCCAGAAAATGAGGGGTGGCCAGTCTCTCTGGGTGGCAGAGAAGCAGCCTCTGTTACCACTGTGCCACCAGCCAGAAACCAATCTCCTGTATCACACAAGCTTGATGTGCAGGGTTACATAGTCACATGGCCCATCCGGGTCAGGGCCACAGTGGGGCTGGTGCTGAAGGGGACCTCTGCCATGGGCCTTGAGAACACAGGAGGGGCGTCCAGAGAGCCCCCTGCTGGGGGGACAGAGCTGTTTTCTGGGAACCCACTGGGATGTGCGGCCTTTCTTCCAGAAGAGTTTGCATCTGGAAAGTTATTATTATTCCCCCCAAAGCATTCATGTTTTAAAATTAGTATCTATGAAAAAAATGCATTTGTTAAGTGGTCATTTCCCAGTTTATTTTTGTTTTAACCTGACTTGTCTGACTAGTTTAACTCCTAGGCCAGGACAGAGCCAGAGGAGCTGGAGTTCCCGGCGTAGGCAGAAATACTTCAGGAAGTAAACCCTGTGACTCCTCTCTCCCTCTTTCCTTCCAGCTAGCGCTGGGATTACACATGTCTTGAGGCGAATACCAGGAGTAACTTTCCAGATCAAACAGGACCACGCCTTCTGGGGGTGGCTGAGCACCTGTGGATGCTCAGGTCCCTTATATAAAATGGTGCAGTATAGTTGGCTTTTGGTATCCAGGAGTTCTGCATCTACAGATTCAACCAAGTGGATCCGGATTTGGAATTCGTGCAGATGGAGCATCGTTGACTGCATTAGGATGAGTCTTAAAGGCATTGGTAACCCTAGAACCTGCCATCTGGATGTGTTCAACCAACTGGGACAGTCATGGAAATTTTCAGCCTCTCCCTCTTTGAACAGAGCCCTGAAATCCTCACTCATCCTCTCTGGAGCTCACTACCAGACACCTGGACCACCCACCCTGCTGGCCATGCAGGGCCAGAGCCTCACCTTCTCAACACCAGCTGGAGTGCTTGGTTGGTAATTGTTGGCTTGATCTCCTTGGTCAATCTGAGCTGCAGTCCCTTGGCTGGGAAGATTTTAGAGCAAGCTTCATAGTGACAGTGGAGAGCGACATTGACTCCGTGCTTACCAGAAGTAAGCACCCATCAACCAAGGCTCTGCCATGTGTGGCCCAGTGAACCTCAATGAGACAAAGTGGCAGCCTAGAGCAGAGACTGGGATCTGAACAGAAGCTTCCTCTTTCATTAACAGCATGACCTTGGGCAAGCTACTCTGATTTTCTGTGTCTCTCTTTAACTATTAAATGGAGATAATGATCATCCCTGAGGGCTTTTAAACTTACATAGAAAGCCCTAGAATGGTCTCTGGTCTCTAGGAAGCATTCAGGAAGAGTCAGCAATTTCATTACCAGCGACCTTGAGCAACTGCCCAAGGTCACCCCACTGGAAGTGGCTGGACTGACTCCAGTCTGTAGATCTGGGGACTGCAGGGTTGTGCTCTTGACCACAAGACGGCACCACTATAAACATGTGTCAGGCTCTGTGAGTTGAATCTCACATGAGCTAGCCATCTGGTTGCCCATTAAAACCCTCTGAAGTATTACTATGATCAGTGGTGCGATGGTAAATATTTAATTTGGGGGGCAGGTGGGTATCAAAGGGGATTACACAGGTCTTGAGGCCAATGCCAGGAGTAACTTTCCAGCTCAAACAAGACCACACCTTCTGGCCCACATGGGCCAAAGGACAAAGATGGATGAAAAATAAAATAAATGAAAGACTAATAAAAAAAAAAAAGACCACACCTTCTGGGCTCTGCTAAATAATCTGTCAATTTGGTACACAATGGCTGACTTTCACTCTACCAATATGAAGTCAGCAGGCTTGTGAAATTTTTGAAAATTCCTCTACAAGCCAGCGCAAGCTAGTTCCAGCATACCACACGATCCCCATTTTACAGACAAAGAAACTGAGGCTTTGGGATGATAACTTAACTTTCCCAGGCCCACACCTGCAGAAGGTGGCAAATCAAGACCTTGAACCCAGGTCTGTATGACTTTGGGCCTGTGCTCTCAGTCACCACAGATCTTCCTTGCAGGGTAAAGCAGTATGTGTCAGTGGTAAGACCTTCTCCCTGGTAATCAGGTGACCTAACTCTAGTCTCTTTCAACCAAGGCTCTGCCATGCTGTGGCCAGTGAACCCCCAATCTGAGCTGCAGTCCCTTGGCTGGGAAGATTTTAGAGCAAGCTTCATAGTGACAGTGGAGGCGACATTGACTCCGTGCTTACCAGAAGTAAGCACCCATCAACCAAGGCTCTGCCATGTGTGGCCCAGTGAACCTCAATGAGACAAAGTGGCAGCCTAGAGCAGAGACTGGGATCTGAACAGAAGCTTCCTCTTTCATTAACAGCATGACCTTGGGCAAGCTACTCTGATTTTCTGTGTCTCTCTTTAACTATTAAATGGAGATAATGATCATCCCTGAGGGCTTTTAAACTTACATAGAAAGCCCTAGAATGGTCTCTGGTCTCTAGGAAGCATTCAGGAAGAGTCAGCAATTTCATTACCAGCGACCTTGAGCAACTGCCCAAGGTCACCCCACTGGAAGTGGCTGGACTGACTCCAGTCTGTAGATCTGGGGACTGCAGGGTTGTGCTCTTGACCACAAGACGGCACCACTATAAACATGTGTCAGGCTCTGTGAGTTGAATCTCACATGAGCTAGCCATCTGGTTGCCCATTAAAACCCTCTGAAGTATTACTATGATCAGTGGTGCGATGGTAAATATTTAATTTGGGGGGCAGGTGGGTATCAAAGGGGATTACACAGGTCTTGAGGCCAATGCCAGGAGTAACTTTCCAGCTCAAACAAGACCACACCTTCTGGCCCACATGGGCCAAAGGACAAAGATGGATGAAAAATAAAATAAATGAAAGACTAATAAAAAAAAAAAAGACCACACCTTCTGGGCTCTGCTAAATAATCTGTCAATTTGGTACACAATGGCTGACTTTCACTCTACCAATATGAAGTCAGCAGGCTTGTGAAATTTTTGAAAATTCCTCTACAAGCCAGCGCAAGCTAGTTCCAGCATACCACACGATCCCCATTTTACAGACAAAGAAACTGAGGCTTTGGGATGATAACTTAACTTTCCCAGGCCCACACCTGCAGAAGGTGGCAAATCAAGACCTTGAACCCAGGTCTGTATGACTTTGGGCCTGTGCTCTCAGTCACCACAGATCTTCCTTGCAGGGTAAAGCAGTATGTGTCAGTGGTAAGACCTTCTCCCTGGTAATCAGGTGACCTAACTCTAGTCTCTTTCCAGGCACCACGAGCTGTGTGACCTTGGACAAGTCTTTCAACCTCTCTGTGCTGCTGTTTTCTCATCTATAAACTAGGATTGGTTCAAATCATCACTGATTCCCCTTCTAGTCCACGTTATCCCTAGGAATCAAAAAGCTCATGTTAAGCTCTGAAATGTAACCTATATGTCTGTTTTAGGAGGAAGAAACAAGAAAGACCACATAAAAAGAAACTTCTAGTTAATGCTACCTAGCAAGGCTCTGGTCTGGGCCCAGCCCTGGTTGCACAGTGCTGTCAGAATATTGCTGTTCACCAAACCGGCAGGAAACCCTTTTAACAAACACACAGAGGCCAGGACTGTGTGAGGGGGACCAAGGCTGACAACAGCTCAGGACAAGGTAAAGACTGATTCTCATGAAAAACAGGACACGTACCTTGTTGAGGGCCCTGCCTGTTAAGGTATCATGCGGCGTGTGTGCGCGTGAGCTCACTCGTATCCGACTCTTTGGGAGGCTATGGACTGCAGCCCTCTGTCCATGGGATTCTCCAGGCAAGATGACTGGAGTGGGCTGCCATGCCCTCCTCCAGCGGGTCTTCCCAACCCAGGGGTCAAACTCAGTTTCTTCTGTTTCCTTCATTAGCAGGTGGGTTCTTTACCATGAGGGCCCCTGGGAAGCCCCACCAGGTGGTGCGTAATCACCAAACACAGTACACACCCAGGAAAGGCCGGGGTGTGCGTGCCCCCAGGCATAGTCTAGGTACTAGGCCCAGTCAGCACAGGACTCCAAGATGTCCTAAATTCCTTCTGTCTTCATTAGACTGAGGCATGGTTCACACCAAAGTAACATATATATTGAAACACAAATTGGATTCTAAGGCCAATTCCTCGTGGCTCTGTCTCAATTCCCTCCCAACCTCTCCTCTGCCTTTGATGGCTTCCTCCCTCCTCAGTTCCTCCCCCAACTTCTTGGTGCCTGAGCTCTTGGTTTCCACTATTTAGTGTATATTATATGCCAACTGCTTTGCCGGCCAAAATTTGTTTCATTAAGAGGCAACACAGTACAGTGGCTAAGAGCACAGCCTCTGGAGCTGGACCAGCAGGGGTTCAAACCCTAGTTCTGTGGCCTTGGGCAAGTTACTTAATGCATGCCTCAGTTTCCACATCCATAAAATGGGGTGATGATAACAGTGAATATAGGAGGAGCTTTAGCACTGTGCTTGGCACACATGAGTGCTCTGTACTTACTCAAATTACTCTTAACCTCACAATATTCCCCCACCTCCCCTCGCAGTGGCATTATTATCCCTAACTTACAGCTGAGGAGCGGGATCCAAGCTCACGCAGCTGCTAAATGGTGAAACCAGAACCCTAACCAGGTCAGTCTAACTCAAAAGCTAATGATTATTATAAAACGATATTTATTCAATTCAAAAAACACTTATCAAGTTCCCTCTAAGAGACAAAGATACAAAGAATAACCCACAAAAGCTGATGTTATGGAGCGTCTGTCCAAGCTGAGAGCTGTGCATGAACAGCTGGTTGCCTGGGCCCAACGCTGGGGACGAGAGAGAGGCAGCCAGGGGCTGGCGTCATCTGGACCCAACACCTTCCTCTGGGACTCGCAAAAGGCAGAGACTCGGTCTTGCAGTTTCTACACCCATCCCTCTTCCTCGCCTCTATAAGCGCTGGCCGAGTGGGGGGACCTGGGGACCGTTCCTGCCCACCCACTCAGAGCGGAGAGAGACGACCACCCAGAGAGTCACTCACAAAGGTCGGGTGTTTCTTCAAGCAGAGACCAGAGCCTTTTTCTCCAGGGGTCTTGCTCACCTGCTTTGCACCTTTCTGCCCAGAGCAAAGGAGAATGGAGAGGAAAGCAGGAATGTAGAAGACCCTGCACTTGGACGGAGCCCTCGACGTGACAAGGCCAAGTGTAGGGATGCTGCAGGTGCACCCTGGCCCCTAGCCCTGACCAGCCCTCAGACTCTCTGCCCAAGGAGTCTCTGGATGCCAGGGTCCTCCTGGGACTAAGTCCCCCTAAAACTGAGTTCTTCTGCTGAGTTGGTGATTAACCTCTCTATTCAAACTTTCCTTCCTTTCGTTTCCTGAATCCACACCCCTTAAGACTGTGGAGGACTGAAGAAAGGAGGGGATTGAAACCACATATACCCCTGTCCTTTGAAGTCAAAGGCTTTTGCTTCAGTCTCCCAGGCCTTCCTGAGTCTCTAAAGACTGGCTCAGGAGTCGATGGTTAGGGAACTGAAGATGCAGAAACAAAGAAGAGCTGTTGGGCAGGGGAACTGGTAACAATTTATAGACTATAAATTCACAGGATCACCAAACTCAGTCTTCTGGAAGACAATATAACAGATAAAGGCCTGACACACAGTCCTAAGCTGTTCCTACAGGAAGCAGATGTCCTCTGCCCCCTGAGATGAAAATGGAAGCCTGCAAGAACACAGACCCAGACTGGTTGAAACCCGAAGGCCGATGATGCTTGAAACTTCACCCTGATGCCAACCAACCTATCTGAGAGCTGTGCACAAGCTGATCACACACCCTGCGGCCCCCTCCTCACACTGCCTTTAAAGCTCCCTCCCTGAAAGCCACTGGGGAGTTCGGGTCTATTGAGCATGAACTGCCCATTCGCCTTGCTTGCTGCCCTGAAAAAAAGGCTGTGCTTTCCTTCACCACAACTCAATGGCAGTAGACTGGCTCTATGCTTGTGGGCGAGTGGACCTAGTCTGGTTTAGTAACCCATCCCTCTTCCTCGCCTCTATAAGCGCTGGCCGAGTGGGGGGACCTGGGGACCGTTCCTGCCCACCCACTCAGAGCGGAGAGAGACGACCACCCAGAGAGTCACTCACAAAGGTCGGGTGTTTCTTCAAGCAGAGACCAGAGCCTTTTTCTCCAGGGGTCTTGCTCACCTGCTTTGCACCTTTCTGCCCAGAGCAAAGGAGAATGGAGAGGAAAGCAGGAATGTAGAAGACCCTGCACTTGGACGGAGCCCTCGACGTGACAAGGCCAAGTGTAGGGATGCTGCAGGTGCACCCTGGCCCCTAGCCCTGACCAGCCCTCAGACTCTCTGCCCAAGGAGTCTCTGGATGCCAGGGTCCTCCTGGGACTAAGTCCCCCTAAAACTGAGTTCTTCTGCTGAGTTGGTGATTAACCTCTCTATTCAAACTTTCCTTCCTTTCGTTTCCTGAATCCACACCCCTTAAGACTGTGGAGGACTGAAGAAAGGAGGGGATTGAAACCACATATACCCCTGTCCTTTGAAGTCAAAGGCTTTTGCTTCAGTCTCCCAGGCCTTCCTGAGTCTCTAAAGACTGGCTCAGGAGTCGATGGTTAGGGAACTGAAGATGCAGAAACAAAGAAGAGCTGTTGGGCAGGGGAACTGGTAACAATTTATAGACTATAAATTCACAGGATCACCAAACTCAGTCTTCTGGAAGACAATATAACAGATAAAGGCCTGACACACAGTCCTAAGCTGTTCCTACAGGAAGCAGATGTCCTCTGCCCCCTGAGATGAAAATGGAAGCCTGCAAGAACACAGACCCAGACTGGTTGAAACCCGAAGGCCGATGATGCTTGAAACTTCACCCTGATGCCAACCAACCTATCTGAGAGCTGTGCACAAGCTGATCACACACCCTGCGGCCCCCTCCTCACACTGCCTTTAAAGCTCCCTCCCTGAAAGCCACTGGGGAGTTCGGGTCTATTGAGCATGAACTGCCCATTCGCCTTGCTTGCTGCCCTGAAAAAAAGGCTGTGCTTTCCTTCACCACAACTCAATGGCAGTAGACTGGCTCTATGCTTGTGGGCGAGTGGACCTAGTCTGGTTTAGTAACTCTCTGTCCTCCGGTGCCTGGGTTCCTGGAAGCAACCTTCAACCTGTGTCTGCTGGGTGCTGGTGACCTCAGCACCCCCACGCCCACCCTGGGCCAACCTACACTAAGAGCCCAGGAGGATCATGATCCTCAATGGCAACTTGCCTGATAACACTGGTTTCTCGTGGCATCCCTCCCCCAGTAAAATACTTGCCTTCAACTCTTGATCTCAGAGTCTATTTCTAGGGAACCTAATCTAGCCAATAGATAACTTTCTTAGGGGGTAGGGAGCCCAAGAGAAGGTAGCTGGGATTGGACCAGCAGACCAGGGCCCACCCTCCAGGGTTGCCTCTCTGGAGAAGGGACCCCAACCATTAAAGGCCATGGGAGACACTCCCAGGGCCAGAAGTTCACTCACCGCCAGGACCGTTCAAAGAGCTAACAAGTGCCTGCCGCCAGGGCCAGTTCTTGAACCCTGGCTTACAGAAGTCCTTCAGTGGGGACGTCAGTCAGAGAAGCAGCAACAATAACAAAGAAAACCGTGGCCGTGATTGCAAAATAAGGAGACAGTCACGCTCTTACTATGAAATCACAGTGCTTCTCATTTCAAGGCCTTGAGGGCTGTGATAAGTCACCCTCTTCCGTGCATGGGGAGGGTGAGGTGGGGGAGCCAGGCCCTGAGGATCCTTCTTGGGACTTTTGGAACAGGTGGAGCTCAACTAGCAGGAGGTGAGCTCAGGCAACTGGCAGCCATATTTGCTTCTCCAAAGGAAGGTCCTTGCTAAGAACTAAGATGACAGAGGACAGTGGACAGAGGAACATTCCAGTCAAGAGATCCCAGGACAGCCAGACCCTCAGACTCGGGGGTGCCTGGAGCTCACACGGCCACAGACTTTATCTTTGGCTAAAAGAAGTTTGAGATGGGGTTTTGTCACTTGTAATGAAGATTGGGGGGGGGGGGGGGGGGGGGCATGAAAGAAAGCAAATCTCTTTACTTCCGAATAATGTAGGTTCTTGCTTGCTGCCCTGAAAAAAGGCTGTGCTTTCCTTCACCACAACTCAATGGCAGTAGACTGGCTCTATGCTTGTGGGCGAGTGGACCTAGTCTGGTTTAGTAACTCTCTGTCCTCCGGTGCCTGGGTTCCTGGAAGCAACCTTCAACCTGTGTCTGCTGGGTGCTGGTGACCTCAGCACCCCCACGCCCACCCTGGGCCAACCTACACTAAGAGCCCAGGAGGATCATGATCCTCAATGGCAACTTGCCTGATAACACTGGTTTCTCGTGGCATCCCTCCCCCAGTAAAATACTTGCCTTCAACTCTTGATCTCAGAGTCTATTTCTAGGGAACCTAATCTAGCCAATAGATAACTTTCTTAGGGGGTAGGGAGCCCAAGAGAAGGTAGCTGGGATTGGACCAGCAGACCAGGGCCCACCCTCCAGGGTTGCCTCTCTGGAGAAGGGACCCCAACCATTAAAGGCCATGGGAGACACTCCCAGGGCCAGAAGTTCACTCACCGCCAGGACCGTTCAAAGAGCTAACAAGTGCCTGCCGCCAGGGCCAGTTCTTGAACCCTGGCTTACAGAAGTCCTTCAGTGGGGACGTCAGTCAGAGAAGCAGCAACAATAACAAAGAAAACCGTGGCCGTGATTGCAAAATAAGGAGACAGTCACGCTCTTACTATGAAATCACAGTGCTTCTCATTTCAAGGCCTTCGAGGGCTGTGATAAGTCACCCTCTTCCGTGCATGGGGAGGGTGAGGTGGGGGGAGCCAGGCCCCTGAGGATCCTTCTTGGGACTTTTGGAACAGGTGGAGCTCAACTAGCAGGAGGTGAGCTCAGGCAACTGGCAGCCATATTTGCTTCTCCAAAGGAAGGTCCTTGCTAAGAACTAAGATGACAGAGGACAGTGGACAGAGGAACATTCCAGTCAAGAGATCCCAGGACAGCCAGACCCTCAGACTCGGGGGTGCCTGGAGCTCACACGGCCACAGACTTTATCTTTGGCTAAAAGAAGTTTGAGATGGGGTTTTGTCACTTGTAATGAAGATTGGGGGTGGGAGGCATGAAAGAAAGCAAATCTCTTTACTTCCGAATAATGTAGGTTCTTTTTTCTATGGCTCAGCCAAAACAGCAGCACCCATAGTGACGTTTATCACGGTTACCAAGTCAGATGGCCCTCTGGCCATTTCCAAAGATCCAGTCAGTCTAGTGTTCCTGGGGACAGACACCGGGCCACTCCTTAGACTCTAAAGGCTCTTACGAGGCTCCAAGTAAACACAGAATTCCTTCAAAGGGGACGGCTCCAAAGGTGGAAAGAAGCAAGACACACACCGAGATAAAAATCTGGGTAGAGTCATGAGAAATACAATCGTGTCATATTCAAGTTACAAGGGTAAGTCAGTTTTCAACGTTCTCAGCTCTCCCCTACGGGGATTTCACAGTGGTCATGAATGTGGGCTTAGGGTCAGTCTCAGGTTCAAGTCCTCCTCCAGCTGTGCAATTCTGAGTAAGTTTCTTAACCCCCCTGAGGTTCAGGCTCCCCATCTACAACATGCAAGTACCAACGCCACCCATCTGGTGGGGTATCGGAAGCATCACGCCAAGGCCCCGGTCTGGCTCAGGCTGAGAGCTGGAACAACTCACTGCCACCACCACTGATCTCTGCAACAAAGGCGACACACACAGACTTCACTTCCTAAGCCACAGGGCCCTGAATCACAGGCATCGAAGGTCTAAAAGGCAATACTTTGGATAGAACAAGTCTCGCACAAAAGCAGCTTTCAAAACCATAAATATCCAACAGCCGGGTGTGCCAACATCGCTTTCGACCAAGCACATTTTCTTCTGGGCTCAAATCAAAGCCCAGAAGGCAATCCTCAGCAGGCAATCCGGCTTCCTCATAAAAGATACTACAATGCAGAACGATCCCCCAAGAATGTCTAAGAGCATGCCATCCTGAGCCTGCTCCTTCCCAAATGGCTCCATAAAATACAACTCTAACAGCAGCCAGACTGGCTCACTGAACCACGTAGCAGCCAAGCAGTGGGACGGCACCTCAGACGGGTCTGTCCAGCCCCAACAGCCAAGCCCTTCCCACCTTCCACCAGCCACACAAGTGTTTCCCGTAAGAAGTCCACAGCTCGCCTGCATCAGAATCTCCCGGCACGTTCACTCACATGCAGGTTCACCCGAGATTGAGGAAACTGGAATCGGGGAGGCTGAGGCCTGGGAGCCTCTCAGCCCCAGCTCCTGGCTGATTCTCACTGCTTGCAGAGACAACAGCAGGAGCCTTTTCGACCCTCCACGGTTACCAAGTCAGATGGCCCTCTGGCCATTTCCAAAGATCCAGTCAGTCTAGTGTTCCTGGGGACAGACACCGGGCCACTCCTTAGACTCTAAAGGCTCTTACGAGGCTCCAAGTAAACACAGAATTCCTTCAAAGGGGACGGCTCCAAAGGTGGAAAGAAGCAAGACACACACCGAGATAAAAATCTGGGTAGAGTCATGAGAAATACAATCGTGTCATATTCAAGTTACAAGGGTAAGTCAGTTTTCAACGTTCTCAGCTCTCCCCTACGGGGATTTCACAGTGGTCATGAATGTGGGCTTAGGGTCAGTCTCAGGTTCAAGTCCTCCTCCAGCTGTGCAATTCTGAGTAAGTTTCTTAACCCCCCTGAGGTTCAGGCTCCCCATCTACAACATGCAAGTACCAACGCCACCCATCTGGTGGGGTATCGGAAGCATCACGCCAAGGCCCCGGTCTGGCTCAGGCTGAGAGCTGGAACAACTCACTGCCACCACCACTGATCTCTGCAACAAAGGCGACACACACAGACTTCACTTCCTAAGCCACAGGGCCCTGAATCACAGGCATCGAAGGTCTAAAAGGCAATACTTTGGATAGAACAAGTCTCGCACAAAAGCAGCTTTCAAAACCATAAATATCCAACAGCCGGGTGTGCCAACATCGCTTTCGACCAAGCACATTTTCTTCTGGGCTCAAATCAAAGCCCAGAAGGCAATCCTCAGCAGGCAATCCGGCTTCCTCATAAAAGATACTACAATGCAGAACGATCCCCCAAGAATGTCTAAGAGCATGCCATCCTGAGCCTGCTCCTTCCCAAATGGCTCCATAAAATACAACTCTAACAGCAGCCAGACTGGCTCACTGAACCACGTAGCAGCCAAGCAGTGGGACGGCACCTCAGACGGGTCTGTCCAGCCCCAACAGCCAAGCCCTTCCCACCTTCCACCAGCCACACAAGTGTTTCCCGTAAGAAGTCCACAGCTCGCCTGCATCAGAATCTCCCGGCACGTTCACTCACATGCAGGTTCACCCGAGATTGAGGAAACTGGAATCGGGGAGGCTGAGGCCTGGGAGCCTCTCAGCCCCAGCTCCTGGCTGATTCTCACTGCTTGCAGAGACAACAGCAGGAGCCCCTGTTTGCGACCCTTCCCTCTGTTTGAGACCCCTTGTGTACAGCACCCGTGAGGCTGGAGTTGTAAAGTCTAAGGACTGGTTCTGGTCGTCAAGACTTTGTCTTCAAACTGTCTCCCGAGCTGGCCGCTTGTCTGCTCCTCCCTCCACCCAGGTCCAGCACCGCCTCCTGCCTGGAAGCCCGCAGCATGTTACTCCTAACCAGTGTCCCCAGCCTCTTCGTATGAACACCACCAAATACGAGGAGCTGAAATAACTACACAGTTAAGTACATCACCAAGATCCTAAGATGAGCAATTACAAATATGAATTCTGCAACTAGTATTTTAAAAATATGCTGCAATTGCTTTATTGCATATCTATTCTTTTTTTTCCCACTTTTATTGGTCTTTCATTTATTTTTATCCATCTTTACCCTTTGGCCTGTGGGCCCCCACTGCAGTGGCCTCTTTTGCTGCAGAGCACCGGCTCTGGGTGCATGCGCTCCAGAGCTCTGGCTCGTAACTGGACATACTGGTCCAGCCGCTCTGTGGCACGTGGGATCTTCCTGAGTCGGGATCGAACTGATGCCCCTTGCACTGCAAGGCAGACTCTTTACCCACTGGACCTCCAGGGAAGCCCTATCCATCTCTTTTGAGAGCATCTTAAAGTAAGTTGCAGGCATCAGTGCCCTGAACACCTGAGCATATCATTAACCAAAATTTGATGTGGTTCTTTATTTTCCAGATAAAGTAGTACACAGCAAAGCGTGCGAACCTTAAGAGACAAGTTCGCCAAGTGCATACACATGTGTATCTCACGCCCTATCACTATAGATCCTGAAATTTCCCTTTTGCTCCTTTCCAGTCAATCGCCTTCCCCAGTCACCACCACCGCTTCAATTTTTCACCAAAACTGTGTGAGTTCCTGAACTGTATACATACATGTGACCACCTATACATGTTCTCTTGAGTCTGGCTTCCATCTTGCATAAGGGTGTCAGCAGGATGTTCTGCCTAGCATAAGGTCTGTGACATTCATCCATGCTGTATCAATCTTTCTTCCTTCTTATTATTGAATAATGCTCCATTATATGAAGATACGATAGTTTGTTATCCCTTATTCTGCTGACGGGCACTTGGGCAATTTCTAGTTTGGGGCGATCGCGTGTAGAATTTCTTTGACTATGCCTGTCCAAGATTTTGTGTAGACCTAACATCTTCATTTGTCTTGGGAGTGGCACTGCTGGATCATGGGGGAGATAACTGTTTAGTTTTACAAGCAACTACTAGAATTTCTTCCACGTGGTTACATCCCAGGACGCACCCACAGCACTGCCTGAGAGTTCCAGTGGTTCCATGTCCTCACCGACATGGGTTGCTGTCCGTCTCTGTGATTTTACACATTCTGGTGGGCAGGGTCTCCCTGAGGTTTTAACCTGCATTTCTCTGATGGATAATGAAGCTGAATACTTCTCCATGTGCTTTTAGATCATTGGCATGTGTCTTCTGTGACAAACATGTTGCCCGTTTAAAAATCAGATTTTCTCTTTTATTTTTGAGTCACTGGAATACTTTATATATTTTGGGAATAAGTACTGTGTGCCCCCCAGTAAAAGTTCTCTCCAGGCAGCCTGGCTGGATCAGCTCTCCTTCTCAAAACACTCTGGGGCTTCCCATCATCCACAGGAATAAAATCCAAGTCTTTGGGAGGGAGTGGGAGGGGGGCTCAGGTGGGAGGGATCAAGGATGTGCCTATGATGGATTTGGGATTATATAGAGCTATAAGCAACAAAACTCTGTGAAAGCAAAATAAAGAAGAAAAAATCCAAGTCTTTACCTCAGCCTACAAGGTCAATGTGATGCAGTCTTTCGTCCCAGTTCCGTCTCAGCCCCGGCTGCTGTCCCCCCACTGCCTCTCCTCCAGCCTTACGCCCTGCCTCAGGGCCTTTGCACTTCCTGTACTCACTGTTTAGAACGCTCTTCCCCTGGACACGCTCCAGGCCCAGGTCCTCAACCCTCCCAGCTTTCTACTTAATGTCGTCTCCTCACCCACACAGGCCAGCTTCCCCACTCTCACCACCCGGCTCGCTCTCTCCTGCCCCTCATCCTGCTTTATTTTCCCTCGTGGCAGAGACAATGCCAAGAGGCACGATGTGTTAACTCATTCGTTCATTGCGCACCTCTGTCCAATGGAACGAAAGCTCCCTGAGAGCAGCGGCTCGGCTTTGCTGGCTGTAGATAACTGGTATAACTTCTCGGTTATGGCACACCATTTTTTAAGCCAAAGAGCCTCAGTTGTGCTACTCAGCACGGGCATTATCACTTCACTTCTCTCTGGCCACTTTCCCCTTTTGTAAACTGAACCCTTAGGAAGATAAGCAAGTGAGCATGCATAGAACATTGCTTGGCTCATAGGCAATATGAATGTTGAGTGAAATTATAACTCCAGTCCCCAGAACGTGACAAGCACCCAACAAATATTCATGAACTAAATAAATGTATGGTTTATGCAGGTATGATACTCTTACGGTATATTTTTAATGTACAGTATATTTATAATTTTCCTTAACTCAAGGAACCTTCACAGTCAGAAGCTACTTTCTCTTGGGAAGAGCTTACATCCCTAGAGATGCACTTCAAGAGAGGGGGGCACAGGTCCCATGTCTCCACTTGACACAGACAAACCACGACCCTTGAGGCTACCCAATGCCAGTCCCTGTGGAATGAGTGAAAGGGCTGAACAAGAACCCTGCTTCCTCTTGATGCTCTTTGAGGCTCCGGCATGTCCTCGGGGCCTCTGTTATCTCCACCTCCCTCCCCTTTTCAAACTACATGATCTCAAGAGAAATGAACATCCACCATCTTAAATTCTGGCAGGGGGAGTCAAAAAAAGACTGAATAAATAACTGTACACCCATGTTCACAGCAGCATTATTCACAATAACCAAAATGTGGGCACAACCAAGCATCCATCGATGACTGAACAAACAATATGTGATTGAGTCACACGGAGGAATATTACTCAGTCTTCAAAAGGCTTCAAAAGGAAGGAAATCCTGCCACAGACTACAACATGGATGAACCTTGAGCACATCATGCTAAGTGAAAAATTACTCACTGTTTAGAACGCTCTTCCCCTGGACACGCTCCAGGCCCAGGTCCTCAACCCTCCCAGCTTTCTACTTAATGTCGTCTCCTCACCCACACAGGCCAGCTTCCCCACTCTCACCACCCGGCTCGCCTCTCCTGCCCCTCATCCTGCTTTATTTTCCCTCGTGGCAGAGACAATGCCAAGAGGCACGATGTGTTAACTCATTCGTTCATTGCGCACCTCTGTCCAATGGAACGAAAGCTCCCTGAGAGCAGCGGCTCGGCTTTGCTGGCTGTAGATAACTGGTATAACTTCTCGGTTATGGCACACCATTTTTTAAGCCAAAGAGCCTCAGTTGTGCTACTCAGCACGGGCATTATCACTTCACTTCTCTCTGGCCACTTTCCCCTTTTGTAAACTGAACCCTTAGGAAGATAAGCAAGTGAGCATGCATAGAACATTGCTTGGCTCATAGGCAATATGAATGTTGAGTGAAATTATAACTCCAGTCCCCAGAACGTGACAAGCACCCAACAAATATTCATGAACTAAATAAATGTATGGTTTATGCAGGTATGATACTCTTACGGTATATTTTTAATGTACAGTATATTTATAATTTTCCTTAACTCAAGGAACCTTCACAGTCAGAAGCTACTTTCTCTTGGGAAGAGCTTACATCCCTAGAGATGCACTTCAAGAGAGGGGGGCACAGGTCCCATGTCTCCACTTGACACAGACAAACCACGACCCTTGAGGCTACCCAATGCCAGTCCCTGTGGAATGAGTGAAAGGGCTGAACAAGAACCCTGCTTCCTCTTGATGCTCTTTGAGGCTCCGGCATGTCCTCGGGGCCTCTGTTATCTCCACCTCCCTCCCCTTTTCAAACTACATGATCTCAAGAGAAATGAACATCCACCATCTTAAATTCTGGCAGGGGGAGTCAAAAAAAGACTGAATAAATAACTGTACACCCATGTTCACAGCAGCATTATTCACAATAACCAAAATGTGGGCACAACCAAGCATCCATCGATGACTGAACAAACAATATGTGATTGAGTCACACGGAGGAATATTACTCAGTCTTCAAAAGGCTTCAAAAGGAAGGAAATCCTGCCACAGACTACAACATGGATGAACCTTGAGCACATCATGCTAAGTGAAATAAACCAGTCTCAAAGAGAAAATATTGTGCCATTCTACTTACATGAGTCAAACAGAAAGGTGAGTGGTAGCTGCCAGGGCTTGGGGCCAATGGGATGTTGGGGCATTACTGTTTAAGGAGGAGAGCTTCATTTTTGTGAGAGAAAAAGAGTTTGGATATGAATGTAGGTGATGGTGGATGTGCAGGGACTCAATACCACTGAACTTAAAAAACAGATAAGATGGTTAATTGTACTTTGTGTGTATTTTGTCACAATTATTAATTATTTTAAAAAGGATTGGGACAACATAGATGTCACCTCTAAATGGTCAAAGCACCAATTCACTTCAATTCACTCGGATGAGAGAATTTCTCTCAACAGCCAGTCTACTTTCATACTATCTCAATCACCCCACAGAGTCTTATTCCAAGGTCTTCATTACCCTTATCCTCCGGTCCAACCTTCTCAACGAGGCCAATCTGCAGTAGCTCCATTCGCTGTCAACTTCCTGAATGCCAAGATCAAAGACCCACTCTTGTCTCATGCTCAAAGTCAGAAAAGAGCTGAGACAACTGCCACGAGTGAGAGGACGCCTGTATGCTGCCCCTACAGCGAGTAACCTACGTCTGCATGGGCTCTCTGCAGTGGAGACCGTAGGACTCACAGATCCTCGGAGTCGCGCTGACCCCGAACCTGTGAAGTCAGGCTGGAAACGAGAAACTGCTTCCACCCCCCACATACCTGCACCCTTGGAGTGCTTTGGTGAAGACAGACGCCTGCCTCCAGAGGAAAGCAGCACCGAGAGTCACCTGAGCTGGGGTGCACCCTGTGAGGGTTTCATTTTCTGTCTCCAGTGCAGGCCGATTTTGCTTGATGTGGGTTTGTTTACATCAGTGTCTCCTTTTCCACATTTGGAATGAAAAGCAAAGCAGCTCCCGGAGCTCTCCTCGTGACCTGATCACTGTCTCCCTGGAAGACCCTCCTTCTCACAACCAAGCATCCATCGATGACTGAACAAACAATATGTGATTGAGTCACACGGAGGAATATTACTCAGTCTTCAAAAGGCTTCAAAAGGAAGGAAATCCTGCCACAGACTACAACATGGATGAACCTTGAGCACATCATGCTAAGTGAAATAAACCAGTCTCAAAGAGAAAATATTGTGCCATTCTACTTACATGAGTCAAACAGAAAGGTGAGTGGTAGCTGCCAGGGCTTGGGGCCAATGGGATGTTGGGGCATTACTGTTTAAGGAGGAGAGCTTCATTTTTGTGAGAGAAAAAGAGTTTGGATATGAATGTAGGTGATGGTGGATGTGCAGGGACTCAATACCACTGAACTTAAAAAACAGATAAGATGGTTAATTGTACTTTGTGTGTATTTTGTCACAATTATTAATTATTTTAAAAAGGATTGGGACAACATAGATGTCACCTCTAAATGGTCAAAGCACCAATTCACTTCAATTCACTCGGATGAGAGAATTTCTCTCAACAGCCAGTCTACTTTCATACTATCTCAATCACCCCACAGAGTCTTATTCCAAGGTCTTCATTACCCTTATCCTCCGGTCCAACCTTCTCAACGAGGCCAATCTGCAGTAGCTCCATTCGCTGTCAACTTCCTGAATGCCAAGATCAAAGACCCACTCTTGTCTCATGCTCAAAGTCAGAAAAGAGCTGAGACAACTGCCACGAGTGAGAGGACGCCTGTATGCTGCCCCTACAGCGAGTAACCTACGTCTGCATGGGCTCTCTGCAGTGGAGACCGTAGGACTCACAGATCCTCGGAGTCGCGCTGACCCCGAACCTGTGAAGTCAGGCTGGAAACGAGAAACTGCTTCCACCCCCCACATACCTGCACCCTTGGAGTGCTTTGGTGAAGACAGACGCCTGCCTCCAGAGGAAAGCAGCACCGAGAGTCACCTGACGGCTGGGGTGCACCCTGTGAGGGTTTCATTTTCTGTCTCCAGTGCAGGCCGATTTTGCTTGATGTGGGTTTGTTTACATCAGTGTCTCCTTTTCCACATTTGGAATGAAAAGCAAAGCAGCTCCCCGGAGCTCTCCTCGGTGACCTGATCACTGTCTCCCCCTGGAAGACCCTCCTTCTCCAACAGGGAACAGCCCGGCTCCCGTCTCACCTGTCCATGGCAGATTCTGTTCTCTCCCCCACCCTCCACCCACCCCTTCACCCCACAGCAGGCTTTCTCACCCTCAGCACCGTGAACACTGTGGGTCAGACCTGTGCTGTGGGGTCTGCCTTGTGCATTGCAGGCTATTTAGCAGAAGCCCTAGTTTTGCTCCTTGGAAGAAAAGCTATGACAAACCCAGACAATGTATTAAAAAGCAGAGACTTCACTTTGCCGACAAAGGTCTGTATAGTTTTCCCAGTAGTCATGTATGGATATGAGAGCTGGATCATAAAGAAGGCTGAGTGCCGAAGAACTGATGCCTTCGAACTGTGGTGCTGGAGAAGATTCTTGAGAGTCCTTGGACTGCAAGAACAAACCAGTCAATTCTAAAAGAAATCAACCCTGAATATTCATTGGAAGGACTGATGCTGAAGCTCCAATACTTTGGCCACCCGATGCAAAGAGACGACTCATTGGAAAAGACTCTGATGTTGGGAAAAATAAAAGGCAAAAGGAGAAGGGGACAACAGAAGAAAAGATGGTAGGATGGTATCACTGATTCAATGGATATGAGTTTGAGCAAACTCCAGGAGACGGTGAAGGACAGGGAAGCCTGGTGTGCTGCAAGTCACAAAGAGTTGGATACGACTAAGTGACTGAACTGAACTACCCACCCAGAGCCAGAAGCACTTTCCCACCCACCAAACCCAAAATCTGTCCTGGCAAAGTCCCTGTTCAGAACCCCTGTTCCAGACAAACTTCAGGGAGGCCTAGGGCTGCCCAGCTAAAAACTGAAGGGAGGGGACCGAGAACGGGCTTCCACCCCCCACATACCTGCACCCTTGGAGTGCTTTGGTGAAGACAGACGCCTGCCTCCAGAGGAAAGCAGCACCGAGAGTCACCTGACGGCTGGGGTGCACCCTGTGAGGGTTTCATTTTCTGTCTCCAGTGCAGGCCGATTTTGCTTGATGTGGGTTTGTTTACATCAGTGTCTCCTTTTCCACATTTGGAATGAAAAGCAAAGCAGCTCCCCGGAGCTCTCCTCGGTGACCTGATCACTGTCTCCCCCTGGAAGACCCTCCTTCTCCAACAGGGAACAGCCCGGCTCCCGTCTCACCTGTCCATGGCAGATTCTGTTCTCTCCCCCACCCTCCACCCACCCCTTCACCCCACAGCAGGCTTTCTCACCCTCAGCACCGTGAACACTGTGGGTCAGACCTGTGCTGTGGGGTCTGCCTTGTGCATTGCAGGCTATTTAGCAGAAGCCCTAGTTTTGCTCCTTGGAAGAAAAGCTATGACAAACCCAGACAATGTATTAAAAAGCAGAGACTTCACTTTGCCGACAAAGGTCTGTATAGTTTTCCCAGTAGTCATGTATGGATATGAGAGCTGGATCATAAAGAAGGCTGAGTGCCGAAGAACTGATGCCTTCGAACTGTGGTGCTGGAGAAGATTCTTGAGAGTCCTTGGACTGCAAGAACAAACCAGTCAATTCTAAAAGAAATCAACCCTGAATATTCATTGGAAGGACTGATGCTGAAGCTCCAATACTTTGGCCACCCGATGCAAAGAGACGACTCATTGGAAAAGACTCTGATGTTGGGAAAAATAAAAGGCAAAAGGAGAAGGGGACAACAGAAGAAAAGATGGTAGGATGGTATCACTGATTCAATGGATATGAGTTTGAGCAAACTCCAGGAGACGGTGAAGGACAGGGAAGCCTGGTGTGCTGCAAGTCACAAAGAGTTGGATACGACTAAGTGACTGAACTGAACTACCCACCCAGAGCCAGAAGCACTTTCCCACCCACCAAACCCAAAATCTGTCCTGGCAAAGTCCCTGTTCAGAACCCCTGTTCCAGACAAACTTCAGGGAGGCCTAGGGCTGCCCAGCTAAAAACTGAATTTCCAAGTCGAATTTCCCCAGTGATCTGTGATCTGGGCTGGCTGGCTCCCTTGTCTGAAGGAGGTAATGCAGCCGTAAGGCCCAGAGACCCCTCCCTCCCACACATCTGGCTGAGGCTCAGCCCTGCTCGGCTGTCACCTTCAGCCGGACCACGTCCCGGCCTTCCCTGCAGGGTTTTCTCCTGAATCCCTCATGGGGTGAATTGTGTCTCCCAAAGGTGTGCTGACATCCGAGTCCCCAAGGACCTGAGAACGTGACCTTACTTGGAAACAGGGTCACTCCAGACGGGATTAGATGCAGTCATTCTTGAGTAGGGCGGGCCCTTAATTCAACACGACTGATGCCCTCGTTAAGAAAAGACACAGATACACACACACAGATCATGAGAGGAGGAAGGCAGATATCAGAGCAACACAGCTGTAAGCCAAGATTGCCAGCAACCTCAGAAGCTAGAAAGAGACGAGGAAGGATCCCCTCCAGGTTTCAGAGGAAGCAAGGCCCTGCCTGCGCCTTGATCTTGGACTCAGAACCTCCAAACTGTAAGACAACAGCAGTAGTGCTAAGCCCCCCAATTCGTGATGCTTTGTCACAGCAGCCGTAAGGAGACTAAGCCGCCTTGAAATCCTATCTCAAGCGCTGCTTCTAGAGACCCTGACAGATAGCTGACTTTCCTGCTCAGAGAGTATATATTCCAGAGCAAGCCTGAGATGGGAGACCTGAGTCTATTCTCCCCTCAGTTTCCACGAGCCTTTCTCTACATGAGAAGGAAGGAGGAGGAGAAATGGAGAAAGGAAAAAGGGAGGGAAAGAAGGAAATTCACTTTGGGGATCTGTCCCTCCTTCCATCTTCCACTCATTCAATAAGCATGACTGAGCACCACCACCTACCGGGCACTGCTCCAGGAGCGGGAGACACAAGTGAACGAAACAGACAAAAGTCAGCACCCTCACGGGGCTCACATACCAGCAGAGGAGACAGACTACTAACCACACAGTCTGCGGGATGATAACAAGTGTTTTCATGGAGAAAAACAAAGCAGGAGCAGGGGACGGGGCGCCTGGGGCGGGGTGAGGCTCCCACAGCGCCGTCTCAGCTCAGGCAGAGAGTAGCACCCCTGGGCTCCTTGTCTTTCCTGCCCAGCCCTCTGTGAGGTTTGGGGAGCCCTCCTGGCCACTGTGCAGGGAGGGTGTCCACGCCCTTCCCAGCGCCAGAATGGCAACCGTCAGAACCACCACTGGCTTTGACGTCCCTCCTTCTCTGTCTCCTCCTCAGCCCTCACTCTTGCTTCCTGGGATCACCTCCTAAATTAATGACCTGTACCCACATCCCTGCCTTGGCCCCAGCCTTCAGGAGAACCAAACCAGGGCAGGTGCACTGGGAAATTTTTCCATTTCAGTCAAGGCAACACTAGACTGAGAGTGGCTGAAGCCACGGGCATGCCCAGATCCTCCACCTCCAGGGCTCTGCCCTGACGTGAAGAACGGAGCTGGCGATCTGGAATTTATCTTGTTGGGTGGGTCTCCCTCTGTCCACATGATTTTCTTGACAGCTGAGAACCAGTGACATCAAATTTCGAGGAGGATACATGACAAGCACCCCATATACCCTGACTGTGTGATGGGAAGGAGAATTTAGGGTTGCAGCAGACAAGCCCACCTTCTCCTGACCAGGAACCATTCCAGCCTGCAGGGCCCTGCCAACTCCTGCACTTTTTTTTTTTGCATCTGTGGATATCAAGGGTCTCTGTACCTTCCCGTGAAACACACCAGAAGCACCAGGAAGTGAACCTCCCGACTCCCCAGCCCTCATTCAGTGGCGGACAGGAAGTGGTGTATAAACACCTCTTCCCCATGCCTCTCGGGAGGAAAGGCAATGTCTGACCCTGGCTCCTGGTTCCCCCAGTAGGCGTCAGCTCCAGTCACCACAATGTTCACTTTGGGGATCTGTCCCTCCTTCCATCTTCCACTCATTCAATAAGCATGACTGAGCACCACCACCTACCGGGCACTGCTCCAGGAGCGGGAGACACAAGTGAACGAAACAGACAAAAGTCAGCACCCTCACGGGGCTCACATACCAGCAGAGGAGACAGACTACTAACCACACAGTCTGCGGGATGATAACAAGTGTTTTCATGGAGAAAAACAAAGCAGGAGCAGGGGACGGGGCGCCTGGGGCGGGGTGAGGCTCCCACAGCGCCGTCTCAGCTCAGGCAGAGAGTAGCACCCCTGGGCTCCTTGTCTTTCCTGCCCAGCCCTCTGTGAGGTTTGGGGAGCCCTCCTGGCCACTGTGCAGGGAGGGTGTCCACGCCCTTCCCAGCGCCAGAATGGCAACCGTCAGAACCACCACTGGCTTTGACGTCCCTCCTTCTCTGTCTCCTCCTCAGCCCTCACTCTTGCTTCCTGGGATCACCTCCTAAATTAATGACCTGTACCCACATCCCTGCCTTGGCCCCAGCCTTCAGGAGAACCAAACCAGGGCAGGTGCACTGGGAAATTTTTCCATTTCAGTCAAGGCAACACTAGACTGAGAGTGGCTGAAGCCACGGGCATGCCCAGATCCTCCACCTCCAGGGCTCTGCCCTGACGTGAAGAACGGAGCTGGCGATCTGGAATTTATCTTGTTGGGTGGGTCTCCCTCTGTCCACATGATTTTCTTGACAGCTGAGAACCAGTGACATCAAATTTCGAGGAGGATACATGACAAGCACCCCATATACCCTGACTGTGTGATGGGAAGGAGAATTTAGGGTTGCAGCAGACAAGCCCACCTTCTCCTGACCAGGAACCATTCCAGCCTGCAGGGCCCTGCCAACTCCTGCACTTTTTTTTTTTGCATCTGTGGATATCAAGGGTCTCTGTACCTTCCCGTGAAACACACCAGAAGCACCAGGAAGTGAACCTCCCGACTCCCCAGCCCTCATTCAGTGGCGGACAGGAAGTGGTGTATAAACACCTCTTCCCCATGCCTCTCGGGAGGAAAGGCAATGTCTGACCCTGGCTCCTGGTTCCCCCAGTAGGCGTCAGCTCCAGTCACCACAATGGTGACCGGCCTGATAACTGCATCCATTATGTGACATTCCTACCCGCCCCCAGTGTTTCTTCCAGGGTCATCTTCCTATGACATGACTCTCTTGTCTGTGGGTCTTCTTTTTCTTGGGGAATCCAAACCAAGAGAGTGATTGCTTGAAGACGCACACACACACAAACACACACACACACACACACACACACACACAGTGGAGCAGCCCCTTCAGTCCTCATTTAAAGCTTACATCACAAATGTGATGTTGGACCATCAAATCCCTGGCCAGCAGAGCTCAGCTTTAGAAGCACCTTGGTGCATTTGATGAAAAGTAACCCCATCTGCATTACACAGGATCACTCTTCCACATAAACAGTCTAGACTGGCCTCCAACTGGGTCTTTTCCTTCCCCTGGACTCCCCCGCCTATCCTTCTACCCACAGCAGGTACACTGTCGCCCTGCAGCCCAGTGGGAGAGATCCTAAAAGCCCACTGGTGAGAGGGCCTGGCCCATGGGTGGCTCCCCGGCAGCCCACAGCACACCCCTGGGCGGGAAACAGGGAGGAAGCTAATCTCACAATTGGCCTGAAAAACAACCATCCATCAATCCGGTCTTCCACCCTCATTTTATTTTTCCCAGATCAATTTCTGAAAGTCAAAATGACAGATAGCCTCATACTCCGGACAATCATTCTCCTTAGTAAATAACCCAGCATCAATGACAGGAAGCTTCCGGGGCAGTGCTGGGTACCTGAATCCATACATGGGATATAATTTCATAGAACTACACACACACATGCACGCACACACAGGGCAATGCATATAAGAACTAGTGAAGGGACCTGCTTGGTGGTCCAGTGGCTGGGACTCTGCACTCCCAACGCAGGGGGCCCAGGTTTGATCCCTGGTCAGGGAACTAGATCCCACATGCCACAACTAAAGATCCTGCAGGACACAACAAAGATTGAAGATCTTACATGCTATCACCTCGTGCAGCCAAGTAAATAAACATTAAAAAGAAAAACTGGTAAAATTGCCTAAGATCTGTCATTTAGCTACTAATGGCAGTTTGTTGGTATCATAGTGGACGCAGACTGTATGAGATTTATAACCCGGGAAGCTGCATGAAGAACACACAGGACTCTCTGTACTGTTCTTGCAGTTTCTTGGGAGTCAAAAATTATTTCAACATCGAAAGTTTTAAAAATACAAAAAAAAAGTTAAACACTGAGATTAAAACAAATAATTGTTTTTTCAAAAGCTCCCAGCAGGAGCCACTGCCAGCCGCCTCTTACCTGAGAGCTGGGAATCAGGGCCTTCCACCAGTGACCCCCTTTCACCAGGTCGACCTCGCACAAAGGCACAGCCACCTTGCCGATGACGCAGTGGCGAGAGAACTTATCAAAGTCCAGCACGGTCAGGAGCAGGGTCCTCCTCTGTGCCTCCAGGAAGGGGATCTCGAAGGTGTAGCGCTCCTCAAACACGGGCTTCTGGGTCTTGCGCTTGACCCCGGTCTGCTTGGAGTTCTTCTGGTCCGGCAGGAGGCAGATCTTGACGTAGGGGTTGGAGTGCGCCATGTCCTGGCGCGCGCCGTCGTGGGAGATGGGGGGCGGCAGGTCCCTGGCCTCGATCACGCGCACCGTCAGGTGGTTGTGCAGCAGGTCATACTGGGTGCTGAAGTGCAGCATGCCCAGCTGGTACTTGGACAGGATCTCCGCGTCCGTCAGAAAGTCCACGTCATCGCTGTTGGAGTCGAGGGAGTACAGGCGGGGCTCGAACTTCCTGAAGTAGTCATCCGGGGTATAGGTCCGTCTGAGCACAGAGGGTTGGATGGGCTCCTTCTTGGCGCTCAGAACGCCAAATTCGATGGGCTTAATATCGATCAGTGGAGAGCTGGGACGTCTAGACTCGAGACCTACACATCCAGCAGAAATAACAATCAACACCACCAAGTCCTGGGTGGGACTGTAACAGGGGCCCAGGTTTGATCCCTGGTCAGGAACTAGATCCCACATGCCATAAGACCTCGGCCGATTGAAGATCTTACATGCTATCACCTCGTGCAGCCAAGTAAATAAACATTAAAAAGAAAAACTGGTAAAATTGCCTAAGATCTGTCATTTAGCTACTAATGGCAGTTTGTTGGTATCATAGTGGACGCAGACTGTATGAGATTTATAACCCGGGAAGCTGCATGAAGAACACACAGGACTCTCTGTACTGTTCTTGCAGTTTCTTGGGAGTCAAAAATTATTTCAACATCGAAAGTTTTAAAAATACAAAAAAAAAGTTAAACACTGAGATTAAAACAAATAATTGTTTTTTCAAAAGCTCCCAGCAGGAGCCACTGCCAGCCGCCTCTTACCTGAGAGCTGGGAATCAGGGCCTTCCACCAGTGACCCCCTTTCACCAGGTCGACCTCGCACAAAGGCACAGCCACCTTGCCGATGACGCAGTGGCGAGAGAACTTATCAAAGTCCAGCACGGTCAGGAGCAGGGTCCTCCTCTGTGCCTCCAGGAAGGGGATCTCGAAGGTGTAGCGCTCCTCAAACACGGGCTTCTGGGTCTTGCGCTTGACCCCGGTCTGCTTGGAGTTCTTCTGGTCCGGCAGGAGGCAGATCTTGACGTAGGGGTTGGAGTGCGCCATGTCCTGGCGCGCGCCGTCGTGGGAGATGGGGGGCGGCAGGTCCCTGGCCTCGATCACGCGCACCGTCAGGTGGTTGTGCAGCAGGTCATACTGGGTGCTGAAGTGCAGCATGCCCAGCTGGTACTTGGACAGGATCTCCGCGTCCGTCAGAAAGTCCACGTCATCGCTGTTGGAGTCGAGGGAGTACAGGCGGGGCTCGAACTTCCTGAAGTAGTCATCCGGGGTATAGGTCCGTCTGAGCACAGAGGGTTGGATGGGCTCCTTCTTGGCGCTCAGAACGCCAAATTCGATGGGCTTAATATCGATCAGTGGAGAGCTGGGACGTCTAGACTCGAGACCTACACATCCAGCAGAAATAACAATCAACACCACCAAGTCCTGGGTGGGACTTGCCGATTTGTGAGATCAGGGACGTCTCCCAGATTCTCACACTGTTTTCTCTGCTTCCGAATGCTTCTTGCTATGTGCTCTCCACTGCTGGAAATCCTCTTATGTACTCTAGGAGAGGAAGTGCTGGGGCACAAACATCCCCATTTCCATGGCAGCTAAGCACCAGGCTCTGTTCTAAAGGCACTGCATACATGGTGGAGGGAATGGCTACCCACTCCAGGATTCTTGCCTGGAGAAGCCCATGGACAGAGGAGCCTAGTGGGTTACAGTCCACAGGGTCACAAAGAGTTGGACATTCTTTTGGGCTTCCTTGGTAGCTCAAGTGGTGAAGAATCTGCCGGAGACCCAGATTCAGTTCCTGGGTGGGGAAGATCCCCTGGAGAGGGGAATGGTTTACCCACTCCAGGATTCTTGCCTGGGGAATCCCATGGACAGAGAAGCCCAGCAGGTTACACTCCGTGAGGTCACTAAGAGTCGGACACGACTGAGCAACTAACACTTTCACACTCATAACCTTTACAAGGTACTAACCTGTGACTATCACCTTTACTTTACAGATGAGGAAACATAAACTTCAAGTAACTCACCAAAGGTCACAGAACTAGGAGGAGGAGGAGCCCGAAATCGAGCTCCACCTGTCGGACCCCGACCAGAGGCCAGCTCTAACCATTACCCTAAACCACCCCGACTTTCACAGATTGGGTTCCGGGGCCAAATTCCATCCCACCTACTTTCGAGTGAGCCATGTTACTCCTAGTAACAAGCCACAAGACTCCAGGCACGTTTCACACACTCGGCTTTTCCATCTGTAACAGGGAGCCTAGCAACCACGTCAAAGACGATGGTGACCGCTCATGGAGTGAGGCACAGAGAAGGCTTGGCACAGAATATGCATGTTGTGCGAGGCACGCAGTGGTAGCGAGGACAGGTCTTCAAGGCTTGCACTCATGCCTCACCACTCCTGGGGTGCCTCTCCCCTCCCTGTGAAGCAGAAGAGCTCACTGCCCCCAGGCTCATCATTCCCATCCCTGGGCATCTCTTGGTTCTAGCAAGATGTTCATGGCATTCCTCTCTTTCCTAAGCACTTAACTGAGGTATGACTGGCCTATGAAAAGCCGTCCTTATTTACGCTACACAACTTGATGATATGGGAGATAAGTATGCACCCGTGAAACCATCACCACAATCTATGCCCTAAATATATTCATCACTTTCAAAAGCTTCCTCCTGTCTTCTTTATTTACTTAACTGTGTGTGTTTGTTAAGAACACAAGATATACTCTCTGAGAAAAGTTCCAAGTATTTCATGCAGTACTGTTAATTTTACACACCCTGCTCAGATTTCAATCACTTCCAGTGGAGTGGATTTGTTCCCTGAATTTAAGCCTTTTCCTGCTGTTAAGAGAATTTCAGACATCATCAGCTGAATGAGACAGAGGAGACACCCTTGGGGAGTGGTGAGAGGTTGGGAGTCTCCAGGCTTTATCACCTTTCTCTTCCTCACCCAAGTCACAGCCTCTAATCATATATACAAGCTACACATGAGAGGGTCCAAGGACCAAATTCAACCCAGAGATACATTCTTGTTTGGGTTTAAAAGTAAGGAAATTCCTGGGGCTTCCCAGGTAGCTCAGTGGTAAAGAGTTCGCCTGCCAATGCAGGAGACACGGGTTTGATCCCTGATCCGGGAAGAGCCCACATGCTGCGGAGCAATGAAGCCCATGAGCCACAGCGATGGAGCCTGTGTTCTAGAGCCGCAACTATGGAGCCCATGGGTCACAACTAAGGAAGCCTGTGTGCCCTAAAGCCCGAGTTCCACAATAAGAAAAGTCACTGCAACAAGATGCCTGCTTCCCTCAACTAGACAGTAGTCCCCACTCCCTGCAACTAGAGAAGAGCCTGTGACAGCAGTGAAAACCCAGAATAGCCAAAAATAAATAAATAATTTAATTAAAATAAAAAAACAAAGTAAGGAAGTTTCATAATAAACCCAGACTGCCAGCTTCCTCCAGAAAGATCCAGCAGTACAACCCCACACAGCTGGAGCTGAGCAGAAGCTGCCCCATTCAGTAAGACGTTTGCTTCCCAATGGCCCCAGGTCCTCCTCTGAAGCAGAAGAGCTCACTGCCCCCAAGCTCATCATTCCCATCCCTGGGCATCTCTTGGTTCTAGCAAGATGCTCATGGCATTCCTCTCTTTCCTAAGCACTTAACTGAGGTATGACTGGCCTATGAAAAGCCGTCCGTATTTACGCTACACAACTTGATGATATGGGAGATAAGTATGCACCCGTGAAACCATCACCACAATCTATGCCCTAAATATATTCATCACTTTCAAAAGCTTCCTCCTGTCTTCTTTATTTACTTAACTGTGTGTGTTTGTTAAGAACACAAGATATACTCTCTGAGAAAAGTTCCAAGTATTTCATGCAGTACTGTTAATTTTACACACCCTGCTCAGATTTCAATCACTTCCAGTGGAGTGGATTTGTTCCCTGAATTTAAGCCTTTTCCTGCTGTTAAGAGAATTTCAGACATCATCAGCTGAATGAGACAGAGGAGACACCCTTGGGGAGTGGTGAGAGGTTGGGAGTCTCCAGGCTTTATCACCTTTCTCTTCCTCACCCAAGTCACAGCCTCTAATCATATATACAAGCTACACATGAGAGGGTCCAAGGACCAAATTCAACCCAGAGATACATTCTTGTTTGGGTTTAAAAGTAAGGAAATTCCTGGGGCTTCCCAGGTAGCTCAGTGGTAAAGAGTTCGCCTGCCAATGCAGGAGACACGGGTTTGATCCCTGATCCGGGAAGAGCCCACATGCTGCGGAGCAATGAAGCCCATGAGCCACAGCGATGGAGCCTGTGTTCTAGAGCTGCAACTATGGAGCCCATGGGTCACAACTAAGGAAGCCTGTGTGCCCTAAAGCCCGAGTTCCACAATAAGAAAAGTCACTGCAACAAGATGCCTGCTTCCCTCAACTAGACAGTAGTCCCCACTCCCTGCAACTAGAGAAGAGCCTGTGACAGCAGTGAAAACCCAGAATAGCCAAAAATAAATAAATAATTTAATTAAAATAAAAAAACAAAGTAAGGAAGTTTCATACATAAACCCAGACTGCCAGCTTCCCTCCAGAAAGATCCAGCAGTACAACCCCACACAGCTGGAGCTGAGCAGAAGCTGCCCCATTCAGTAAGACGTTTGCTTCCCAATGGCCCCAGGTCCTCCTCTGCTCTAGAGCAAGGCCGAGAGTCAGCTGCCAGCTGTCGCTCACTAGGGTGGTATGTGCCTCCCTTCAGCCTCTGCACTCAGTCACTGACACAGTCCACCTGGCCCCTCAGCTCCCTTGAATTTGCAGGCCCTGATGTGGAACATGGTAACTAACATTTGCCTTTCGGGCTTGGAAATGACATTTGCTGACAATGTCAGCAACTGAGCCAGTTCCATGAAACCTGTGATCAGTACAAACAAAAATCAATCAAAAATGATTGCTTCTGGGACTTCCCTGGTGGTCCAGTGGTTAAGACTCTGTGTTCCCATGCAGTGGGGCCCAGGTTCGATCCCTGATCAGGGAACTAGATCCTACAAGCTGCAACTAAGACCCAGCTCAGCCAAATAAGTAAATAATTCAAAATAAATAGTAACAAAAATTAAAAAAAAAAAAGCTTGCTTCTGACTGAATGTGGCAGAAATTGGGTACGATGCCCTCCTCTGTCACACGGCTGTTCCCTCTCTGTCCTCTCATCTCCTGGATGGTCACACCACTCCACTCGCTCCCCAGAGGCGACCCTGTCCTTCAGGTCTTTCCCTGGGGACGCTGTTGAGTGTCTGGAAATACCAGCTCCTTCCCTGATCCTGGGGACCCAAATAACGGGGTTCTACCTCACAGACCCAGAATGGCAGCTGATTGACCAGGAGCCCCCGAGTCCCAGCAGAGATGCTTACTGGAAATCCTTCGAGGCAGGCTGTGCGTAGACTTGGATGTGTCTGAGGACGAGCATCTCCGATCTGGGGAGCTGGTCCGCGGGGTCAGCGGGACATCACTGCCTGTGTGGACGGAGTCTGCGTCCTTGTCACTGCTCCGGCTGGCCAACCTGTGGGAGGGAAGAGGTTTCAGTGACTGGGAGAGGATCTCCAGGGACCGGCATCTCTGTTGTGGGGGACAGACCCACAGTGAAACTGTTCTCAGACCCAGTTAATAAAGTAACTCGGGAACCAAATTAATAAACTCGAAATAATGTAAATTTGAAATATACTCTCAACTGCCCTTAACAATAATGTCTTGCCTTTGCATAAAATGTGAAATGAAATAAATGAATATTTCCCAATTCAGGACAACCTACCAAGACTTTGCATAATTTCAAAGTTGAGGTTGGGGCAAGGAAAGGGTTATGTACGCTTATTCTGGATATTGCCACACGGGGGCACCACTTTGACCGAATCGAGACAGGAAGGGTCAATCTTCGGCCTGCAAGAAACTTGGCAGTTGTTTATGTGCATCAGAACTCCTGCAAGTGGCTTTTGATAAGAGGTGCCCTGCCATTTCAACAGTCACTGTGTTTACAAACATCTTTAAAAAATACCCTGTAACAATGTCACTCAAAGGTTACTGGGACTTTCCTGATGGTCCAGTGGCTAAGACTGTGCTACAAAATGGCCCTGAGAATCAATGATTTAAGAACAGTTCAATGCCTAGAAACACCTGTGAAGTAGCAGCAGCCACAGTTCAGTGTTTTCCCAAGGAAGATGGGAAATGATGAAAAAATGGAAAGTACATTCTAAGAGGGTTGGGGTACGAGGTAGTACTTAAGAGCTGGGTCAAGGCAAGTCCCTCCCTCTCCCTGCATCTCCCCATCTGTAAAATGGGACTGACGATAGTACCTGCCTTACACAACTGCTGGGAAGACTGAGTTAACACATAGAAAATGATTAGAACAGTGCCTGGGATGTTGTCGGTA
This sequence comes from Tragulus kanchil, assembly GCA_022376925.1. Classification (NCBI taxonomy): domain Eukaryota; kingdom Metazoa; phylum Chordata; class Mammalia; order Artiodactyla; family Tragulidae; genus Tragulus; species Tragulus kanchil. The sequence goes on along the minus strand of JAIOJX010000002.1, from coordinate 109,061,978 downwards.
GCTGCTCTATTCATTTTAGCTTGATGTTATCAATATTATAACCGAAGTGGCTTTAAGATGCCCCCGTTCTCACGCAGCTAGTAAGGATGCTGGGAGGGGGTAAAGAAGTGGGAGTAAGCTGACAAAGTGGCCGCCAGATTGTTGCTGCTGCTAGCAAGCCCCTCAGCTGTCACGGCCATGACGAATACCTTCCAAGACTGCATCCCCCAACTTGACATTTAAACCTTCGGAGAAACTCATCTTGAAAAACACAGTTTTCAAATTCTATGAGATCAGATGCATCCTGTTGCATGACCTGGGACGGATCTGATGTTCTTCCAAAGCAAGGGTCACAACCAGGTCAAACAGGCACGTTACCGGGGGAAATGCCCAGTCCGGCTGGCCCCTAACTCCTGGTCCGTAAAAGGAGAAGACAGCAGATGAAACTGCAGGGTGGAAGGGGGTGTGGAAGGGAGAGGAAGTACGGGATCACACTAGGTCAATCATTCTCTCGTGTAAAGGAAAGCAGCAGCTTCTCCCAAGGAAGGCGGGACAAGGGTGGGTCGACCACTGGGGCCCCACCTGCACAACCTGTGTCCTGGCTCTCACGCTCCGCTGTGGCGGCTGCTTCCACCTGTGAACCCCCATCAGCCTTCAAGGGTCAGCGTCAGCGTCACTGCTTCTGCCTGCCATGCTGCTGCCCCATCGCCGGCTTCGTTCCGTCTCATCACGCAGGTCTGAGCTGCAACAGCTCCTCCTGGGAGAGGCCCCGCCGTCCTGTCATCTTCTCCCACCCCATCCAGCCCTGACCCTGCACCTTCTCTTTCCCTCGTTAGCACATACCCCTTCCTCAGTGTGGCCTGCCTGCCTCTTCTGACCCTGAACCATAGCTCCCCGTAGGCAGGGGCAGTGTCTTCTTCATTCCTCACTGCCCTCCTTGCCCTAGCACAGCCCCCGGCTCCCTTGGGATGCTCTGATTTATTTTTTCAGTGACCAAATGAATACACGTTCCTTGTGGTTTCTATCTGACCTATCTTGTGTCACAATCACCTGAGTGTACGACTTGTCACCCCTCCCGTAACAGGATGAAAGTCTTCACGTGGGGATCTGTACTTTTGATGATCAAAGGTACCAGTGACTGAGCACCTACTACGTGCCGGGCATGGTGCTAAACGCTCCATATGAACCATCATTTCCGCTCTGAAATAATCGAGGAGTTAGGTGTTATGACCCACTCCCACGCCCTGTACAGACAGGGAAATGGAGCCCCGGTCAGGGTGGCAGGAGGGGTGGCGGATTGACCCGTGCCACTGCTAACGGGCAGAACGCCAGTGGAGCCCAGCAGTACCAGCCTCGGGATCACACGCCTCACACAACGGAGCTGGGCCTCCCCTAGGAGGCCTGTAAGAGTTCTGCACAAAGTAGGCACTCAACATATGCTGGCTAGACAAATAACCTCATTCACTCTTCTGGGAGGGGGTGGGGGGTCGTCTTTCTGGCATTGCTCCAGAGCAGGGAGTCAGACTGTGTGGTTTTCCTGACCCTCACCACCCAGTCCCCCCAGGAACACTGGGGCACCCACACAACGAAGGCATCTGTGACAATGCAAATGTGTGTCCCCCAAAATCACACACACAAAGGCCAGCTCATCGGCCACATGCCACCCCACAGGGAGGCACACTCTGTGGTTCTTGGCTCAAATGGCACAGTGGGAACAGCACTGCAGAGCCGGTGCACTTGACATTTCCACTTCCTGCCTGTTTGATGACATGCAAGCGCCTGCTTGGTAAATAAATCTGGGGAAACCATAAGCTGTACATTTTCCTTCTGAAGGAGTCAACCTGCCTCCCCTTTGCAAATTTCTCTTAACGTTGTATGATGCTGACTGTCAGAAATGTTGTCAGGGTTGCTCAGGATTCAAGGAAGAGCTGGGCCATCCCGGGAAGCACACAGGTCATGGACAGCTGTGAAGCCCGTACACTGCACAAGCCTAGGCGGTCTCATTCACAATGAACACCACGTGAGGGGCATCTCCTGAAGCTGCATGGTGTGCTGGTTCTGCTGGAAGGTGCCAGCTCATTTCTCTGCTTGTAGCATAACCAAGATAAGCATCTTCCCTGAAGGTCCCACCCCAGAAAGAACCTCCTGCTTGCATAAAGGGTCAACAACGCACAACTGTCCTCCAGCTCCGAGGCCATACGTCTATAGCCCTCAACATCTGAGGCAAACAGGTTGGGATTTCCAGCATCTGTCAGGGGTCTCCCCTGGTTTGGAAGAAAATCCAGGTCCTCAGTCTGGCACGTGACACCCTACACCACCTGAGCCAGGCTTCCCCCAACTCTTCTGAGACGCAGTGTCCCCTCTGTGGTGTCTGTCTACCCTGGACTCGGTCACGGCATCTCTATTGTTTATTACCAGGGTCAGCAAACTCAGGGTCCCCCGCCTGATTTTTTAGAAGTGTTAACAGGGGCACAGCCACACCCATTCACTAGTGAACTGCCTGTGGCTGCTTTCACACTCCAAGGACGGAAGTAGGAGCTGCAACAGAAACTCATCCATGAGGCTAAAATGTTTACTACCTGGTCCTTTATAGGAAAGTTTGCCAACTCCTGTTCAACTAGCTTAGTTCACATGTTCAAGGTGGAATAGCCCTTTCCCTGGTCAAGTATGAGGCACAGAAAGCTTAAGAATGAGGTCAAGGGCTTCCCCAGTAGCTCAGTGGTGAAGAGTTCACCTGCCAGTGCAGGAGACACGGGTTCAATCCCTGATCCAGGAAGAGCCCACATGGTGCGGAGCAACTAAGCCCGTGAGCCACAACGATGGAGCCTGTGCTCTAGAGCCTCGGAGTCACACCTGTGGAGCCCATGGGCCACAAATACTGAAGCCTGTGTGCCCTAGAGCCCTAGTTCCACAAGAGAAGTCACTGTAACAAGAAGCCTGCTCACCTCCACTAGAGAGTAGTCCCACTACCTGCAACTGGAGAAGAGCCTGTGGCAGCAGTGAAGACCAAGAATAGCCAAAAATAAATAAATAAACAAAAAGAACTGTTAAAAAAAAATGAGGCCAAGAAAGAAGAAAGAGAGAGCACACCCATGATATCATTGGACCCCTGGAGCCAGTTATGCTTGGAGCCCTTATCCCAGAACTTTCCCAAAACAAAACACTATGCAGAACTGGGTGCAGGGTATAAATGCACAACTAATTTAGGTACCTGCTTTATCTCCTCTTCTAGAGTTTAAATTCCCTGAGCATGGAACAGAACTCTAGTCTTGTGCATCCCACAGTGCTTGGTACACAGAGCAGCAACCTCAAGAAATCACTACCAAAACAACCCGAGATTAACTTTTCGACAGCATGAAGGGCACTTTCGGGACTCGCTGTCTGCCTGCAGGTAAATCAGCTGGTCAACAGCTATTTTTTTGGCATGAAAAAGACAGGCAAGAGCTGTGCCATCACAGAGGGGAATTCTTCTTAGCATTGCTTTAAAAACACCAGATGGGCTGAGCCAACCTCCATCCCTAGAAAATGGGAATGATGCCTTCATTAATGAGTTGGTTTCACCAAACATCTCAACTCTGTGCACAGTGGCAGGATTCAGGCTACAACCTGTGAGTCAGGTAAGGTTCCTTCACCTTGTCTTTATAGCAGTTTAAAGAATCTCTCAATGCCTAATATCTACTACTGTGCTAAGCATGTTACATGTATATCTCCTTATTCTTAACAGCAACCCTATAAAACAAATTCTATTACTTTTCCTCTCCATAGATAAGGAAACTCAGAATATGGTAAAAAGAATCACTTATGTTTATGATTGCCATAAACTAATTCATGTAATCATCCCAACAAACCTATGAGATAAATACTGTTCTTTATATCATCCCTATTTGACTGATGGGAAATCAAGGCACAGAGAGATTAAGCAACTTGCCCAAGGTCACAGAACTAGAAAAAAAGTAGGGCAAGTAGGATTTAAACTCACAGATCCTGACTTAGAGTCATTCTGCTATGAAACTATTTGATAACTTATTTTTAAACAAACAAACAAAAAATAACAGGATTAAGGCATGATCCTCAAGGAAAAGATGGGATGCCAGGGTCTTCTGGAATCTTAGCCCAAAAATTTAGACCCAAGACAGCACTGGGTCCCCACTGAGGTCCCAACTGTGGGCTCTCAGCCCCTCTTCCCATCTCTCGGGGTGTCCTTCTCTATATCATGGGAAACTGCATTTGACAATTCCCAGGCCCTGGCCCTCTAGATTCAACCCAGACTCTCTGGCCACGTTCCTCTCCAAGCCAGAGAGGTGGCCCAGACACGTGGCTGAGAAGCTTCAAAACTGCGTTCCCAAAATATCTGAGCGACTGGCAGATGGAGATGTTGTATGCAGGCGCGGGAGGAGAACGAATTAGAAATAAACCGAAAGATGCCAGAGAGAGCATAAACAGCGTTGGAGGACACGTCGGAGCCTGGAGGTGCTTTTCTGCACCCCTGTTTTTCAAGTTCTTGCTCAAATCAGCATAAAGGCATTTGTTTGTTTGTGTCATTCACACCAAATACTCACTGAACGTCTCACGTGGACCAGGCACGGGGCCAGGTGCTAGGACAGTTCATCAGACTGACTTGGATGGAACCCTTTAGGGTCTGGATATCCCTTGATGACTAGAGACGCTCGCAGGCTTTTTTCCACTTGGAATGACACTCTTTGTGATGAAAAGTGCCTACATGCTTAGTATTACACAGTCTGTATCTCCCAAGGCTCCGGCAAAAACTGAAGCCCCACCCCCAGCTGGTCTCCCGGGCTTGCCAGACACGATGAGGCACGGAGCTCATGCCAGCAGCAACTAAGAGGTCAACGGAAACTCAGCCGCCTCCTATCCCCCAGGTCGTTCTTCCGCTGCCCCAGACGCCCTCCTTGCCAGATTAAGTTGCATGAATCCCCTATGAGATAAATACTGTTCTTTATATCATCCCTATTTGACTGATGGGAAATCAAGGCACAGAGAGATTAAGCAACTTGCCCAAGGTCACAGAACTAGAAAAAAAGTAGGGCAAGTAGGATTTAAACTCACAGATCCTGACTTAGAGTCATTCTGCTATGAAACTATTTGATAACTTATTTTTAAACAAACAAACAAAAAATAACAGGATTAAGGCATGATCCTCAAGGAAAAGATGGGATGCCAGGGTCTTCTGGAATCTTAGCCCAAAAATTTAGACCCAAGACAGCACTGGGTCCCCATTGAGGTCCCAACTGTGGGCTCTCAGCCCCTCTTCCCATCTCTCGGGGTGTCCTTCTCTATATCATGGGAAACTGCATTTGACAATTCCCAGGCCCTGGCCCTCTAGATACAACCCAGACTCTCTGGCCACGTTCCTCTCCAAGCCAGAGAGGTGGCCCAGACACGTGGCTGAGAAGCTTCAAAACTGCGTTCCCAAAATATCTGAGCGACTGGCAGATGGAGATGTTGTATGCAGGCGCGGGAGGAGAACGAATTGGAAATAAACCGAAAGATGCCAGAGAGAGCATAAACAGCGTTGGAGGACACGTCGGAGCCTGGAGGTGCTTTTCTGCACCCCTGTTTTTCAAGTTCTTGCTCAAATCAGCATAAAGGCATTTGTTTGTTTGTGTCATTCACACCAAATACTCACTGAACGTCTCACGTGGACCAGGCACGGGGCCAGGTGCTAGGACAGTTCATCAGACTGACTTGGATGGAACCATTTAGGGTCTGGATATCCCTTGATGACTAGAGACGCTCGCAGGCTTTTTTCCACTTGGAATGACACTCTTCGTGATGAAAAGTGCCTACATGCTTAGTATTACACAGTCTGTATCTCCCAAGGCTCCGGCAAAAACTGAAGCCCCACCCCCAGCTGGTCTCCCGGGCTTGCCAGACACCATGAGGCACGGAGCTCATGCCATCAGCAACTAAGAGGTCAACGGAAACTCAGCCGCCTCCTATCCCCCAGGTCGTTCTTCCCCTGCCCCAGACGCCTCTCCTTGCAGAAACCGAGAAAAGAAAGGTCTTAAGGTTGCTTTCCAGGAAGTTCAGAGCAGTTTTACTTACAGCCAGGGAGGAGTCTGGGCAGGGAAAGGTCCCAGAATCTCAACTTCATCCTCACTCGACTGGCAACAGCTGGATTCATAGCACTTCTCACAGCAATGCCGGCTAGTCCATCGGCAGAGCAGCAGATCGGAGATTCTAGAAAGAAAACCCTGAGGCCATCGGGCAAGGTGGGCAGTGATGAGGGGCAGAGGGGAGGTGGGAAGGAAGAAAAGGAAAAACACCCTAAATTACAAGCAGCCCATCCTGATGAGCAACAACAGCATTCGGGAGGTCTGTCTCCACAGCTGATCTCTCAGAACAAAATGTTTTCCCTTCCTATTTACCAACTGCAGGCACAAAGATGGCAAACACCAACTCGCCCGAGACATTAATAGCAAGCAAAACGTTTGCAGGTATTTTCCTTTATAGTTTATATGAGCATCTTTCTTGACATGTGGGTGGTTTATTCAGCATCAATAATATGCTGGGCCATGCAATATGTTCTCAAAACACAATGAATATTACTCCGTCTTCTCGAAAGCAAAGGAAAAATATTTCTAAATGCTAATCTCATGACATGAAATTAAAGAGAGGTAACCAAATGGAATAAGTACAGGGTGGGAAGGGAAACCTGTCTCATCAACTAGAATCTCTTCACAGGGGTCTCTCTTCCGTAAAATGGCCCCAAAACTGAGCCATGATCAACATCAGGTTGTTGTTTAATATTCAACATCCCTGCAGCTCCACACAAGGCTCCAAAATGAAAAGCAAGCATTTCTTGATGAGAAGCCCGACCAAACAAATCACTGAATTCACTCACCTCATTTAAAGGTTCCAACTGCCCTTTTAGAGATCCACATGAAGCCAGGGGGCACAGGGGGTGAGGGATGACACAGAGAAAGAGACAAGACCAGTTTAGCAATATTCCAGCAACTCAAAAAAAAAAAAACAACAACAACAAACCCTGCTTCTTTCCACTTACCATCCTGGGAAGGGAGCTGACCTCCTAACAAGGTGTTGCTACCTTCAGGGCTGCTGGTAGCCTCCTGGCTAACCAACACCGAATAAATGGGAAACTTTAGCATTTCGATTTGATTTGCACCGTATGCTGTTATGAATCAGTGCGGGTGGATAGATCGTCATGCTACCCAGTGCAGCCACACTTCAGGAGAGGAGCAAACCTTCCTATACAGAAATAGCCATGAAGCCAACCCAAAAGGACATGATTAGCTAACTTGCAGGCAGGCACAGCAAGGATGTGACTTGGCTCTCCCCTTCCCCCACCCCCGCCCTCCCAGAGGCCCTACCTTCCAATTCTGCTCCAATGGTGGGGAGCTTCATATGACCACCCACAAATAGAGGGAGCGGAAAAGAAAGCCATGGTTTGGTCCTGGGAAGAAGGGAGGGGCTCCTTCCCCCCTTCAGCCCCACCTCCACCCCGGCTTCATCTCACTGGTCCCCAAGGCACAGGCTCCCCCCACCGAGAGTCCTCATGGCTTTCCAAAGAGCCAAATAAACCAGGTGGGTTAGAAGTCTCCCATGAAACCTAGAACTTTGAAGTAAGAGGGAGAATGCTAACTGTCTTTCTCAATCTTGTGCGAGGAGATGAAGGTCTTAATTTGGTGTCGCTGTATGTAACATCTTTCTAACGTTGCAAACCCCACCCCTGCCTTCCCTTTTAAACAGACAGTAGGGACCCCCCCTCCCCCAAGCTCAAAGCCTTACAGACAGACTAGCTAGCTAGAATCCAGGAATGCGGCATTATCCTCATGGTGTTTATTTTTCCTATTGCCTTCTGCTCATATCAAGTGATCCCAGTTTTCTATTACGGTAATGATATGAAGTGTCCTTTTCATGTTAAAGTTAAAATAAAGCACAAATCCATTTATAGAAAAGAAATTAAGTAAATAACATCACAGGTGGTACGCAGCTCAAGAAAAACTCAAAATCCTTGAAGTCATAGGGGATCTCCTGCAGTTTGGGGGAAAAGTCTCGGGCACTAATCACATGGGGTGGAGGGGTACAAAACTGAGTGAAGGAGCCCTAGTCCTGGCCCCGCCTGTGGCCCGTCAGGTGACACAGGCAAGTGGGGTGGGGGCACCCTGAGCCCCTGTTACCTCTTCGCTTTAATGGAAGGGTTAAGCTAGGACACCATGAAAAGGCTTTGTGCTGCACCGTATCTGCATGCTTTTTGTGCATTATGGGAACCAGACGGTTTGTCAAGTCCAGTTGCATCCTGCTAAGCACTGGGGACTGTCCTGGCAGTGAGGTGAACCAAGAGGCAAAAAGCTGCGCCCTGGTGGGGCTTACATGAGAAAGTGTTTTCAAATGCTTATTGTCAAGGGCAGAGGTGACTTGGCTCTCCCTTCCCCCACCCCGCCTCCCAGAGGCCCTACCTTCCAATTCTGCTCCAATGGTGGGGAGCTTCATATGACCACCCACAAATAGAGGGAGCGGAAAAGAAAGCCATGGTTTGGTCCTGGGAAGAAGGGAGGGGCTCCTTCCCCCCTTCAGCCCCACCTCCACCCCGGCTTCATCTCACTGGTCCCCAAGGCACAGGCTCCCCCCACCGAGAGTCCTCATGGCTTTCCAAAGAGCCAAATAAACCAGGTGGGTTAGAAGTCTCCCATGAAACCTAGAACTTTGAAGTAAGAGGGAGAATGCTAACTGTCTTTCTCAATCTTGTGCGAGGAGATGAAGGTCTTAATTTGGTGTCGCTGTATGTAACATCTTTCTAACGTTGCAAACCCCACCCCTGCCTTCCCTTTTAAACAGACAGTAGGGACCCCCCCTCCCCCAAGCTCAAAGCCTTACAGACAGACTAGCTAGCTAGAATCCAGGAATGCGGCATTATCCTCATGGTGTTTATTTTTCCTATTGCCTTCTGCTCATATCAAGTGATCCCAGTTTTCTATTACGGTAATGATATGAAGTGTCCTTTTCATGTTAAAGTTAAAATAAAGCACAAATCCATTTATAGAAAAGAAATTAAGTAAATAACATCACAGGTGGTACGCAGCTCAAGAAAAACTCAAAATCCTTGAAGTCATAGGGGATCTCCTGCATTTTGGGGGGAAAAGTCTCGGGCACTAATCACATGGGGTGGAGGGGTACAAAACTGAGTGAAGGAGCCCTAGTCCTGGCCCCGCCTGTGGCCCGTCAGGTGACACAGGCAAGTGGGGTGGGGGCACCCTGAGCCCCTGTTACCTCTTCGCTTTAATGGAAGGGTTAAGCTAGGACACCATGAAAAGGCTTTGTGCTGCACCGTATCTGCATGCTTTTTGTGCATTATGGGAACCAGACAGTTTGTCAAGTCCAGTTGCATCCTGCTAAGCACTGGGGACTGTCCTGGCAGTGAGGTGAACCAAGAGGCAAAAAGCTGCGCCCTGGTGGGGCTTACATGAGAAAGTGTTTTCAAATGCTTATTGTCAAGGGCAGAGATAAAGAGGTGCCTTTTCAAAACAATCCAGGTTCACAGGAAAGCATTTCCTGGGTATCGGGTGATCCAAAGAGAACCACTTCTAACACCATGGTGAGCAGAGGCAAGGCCACCTCAGGAGTCCTGCTGAGGAACAACCCTGCAGCCTTCTGTAGGCCCAGATGCAAGCTTTCTCAAGACTCAAGGTGACCGGGAGTGGGGGCACAGAGAAATCAAGGAAGATGAAGAAATAGGAAAGGCAAGATGTGCCGAGGCTCCCAGGCAGGCGGAGTCTTTGGAACTCAGGCTCATGTGTTTGACCCAGTGGAGGAGAGCTTCAAGCCAGAAAGAAAATGAGGCAGGAGAGCCCAGATATTCTTGAACAGCAAGCTATGGCCCAAAGACCAAACCCAGCCTGCAGCCTGTTTTTCTACGGCTCTCCGGCTAAGAAGGGTTTGTATATTTTTAATCGGTTGAAAAAAATGTAAAGAGGAGTACTTCTTGACTCGTACAAAAGATATGAAATTCAACTTCAGTGTCCACAAATAAAGTTTTATTTAAACATAGCCACGCCCATTCATGGACTCCGGTCTCTGTCTAGTGCCACAATCAAGAGGTGTAGCACTGTGACCCAGACCTCTCAGCCCTTGAAGAAAAACAAACATTGACTCTCTAACCCTTTACAGGAAAAGTTAAACACCTTGTTCTCTAAGAAAAGGCAACATCACCGGGCCATTGTCATACCAGAAGCTTAGCAAATCCCCCACCAATCCCCGCCCCGCCCCTCGAGACCTCCCCACAACCTCTAAGCCCCTGGGTGCCTTGGGCAAGTCACTGCATCACTCTGTGCTGAAGACAGTCCTTCCGAGCCATAGCAGCCTGTCTGAGCGTTGCTCGTTTCTCACAGCATTGTGCATGCTGAGGGGCAGGGAGCCTGCTTTCCCAGCTGTGTTCCCGGTGCCCACACGGAGTACACACGTCTCACCCAAGTGCTTACCGAGCGTGTTCAACAGCTCTCTCTGACTAACAACATCCACACAATAGGTGAACAGAAAATGCGACCTTTGCTGAACTTGGAAAGACGACCTAAGGACTCCATGAAAGGGAAATCAACGGAGCGAATCTAAGCCAGGAGAGAGGCAGGGCCCCTATAGCAGAGTTCTGCCACAGCAGAGCAGAGTTCCCGGCAGGTGGAAAAGTCGAAGGACAAGATGAGGGGATGCCTAAGGCAAAGCGGGAGGAGGGACCAGAAGCCCCTCCACTGGTAGGAGGGGAGAAGTGAGCCGAGAGGCACCTTGAATGTAAGAGCCTGTAGGTTTCACTGCCAGGGTCACGGCCAGAATCCAATCCCAGAAGCAAGCAGCTCAACGGGTCTGACGGCATGACCTTGGCGCTGACCCCGTCGCCACTTCCCCCTTCGTATTGAGGAGAAAGGTCTCTTAATCAAGCAGTGCCCCCCTTAAGGTGCCTGGAAACTATTTCAGCCTAAGGATTCTTGGGGGGTGTCCCCAAGATCAAGGAGGTCCATAACTCCCAAAGCAATGGCCCAAAGTCATCAGCTGCCCCCAACGTCAGCAACGCGCCTCTGGCGTGTCCCCCACCGCTCAGCACCCAGTGCCCGGGAGAGATGACGTCCTTGTCCCTCCCGTCACAGCTGCCTCAGGCTCGCTCCGCCGGCCAATTAGCCGGAGCCGTCACCAAGGCAACGGCAGCTGGCGGGCCGGGCGGCTGGCGCGCCCCGGGCCGCCCTCTCAGCGGCCCCTCCCCTGGGGTGGGGTGCAAGAGGGACGGGGTGGGGGGAAGAAAAGTCCGCCCCACCCCCATGCCTTCCCTGGGCGGAGAGGACGCGCGCCAAGTCCACTTGGGTCCCCTCAACCCAGGGCGTGGGGGTCCCCAGCCTCTTCTCCTGGGACGCACCCCCCGCTGCTGCACAGGTTGCCTGCGCTCGGGCACCCTTTTTTCACGAGGCAAGTTTGTGGCAGCCCAGCCGTGTGCCCTGTTTGCCGTGCGCTCCCAGTCGGAGGGGGCGCGGCACCCCCCACCCTCACCGCGGACCTGGCCCCCCGGCCTCAGCCCTACCTGGATGTACGCCATTTTCGCCCGCGCGCACTCACTCCGGCCCGGGCATGGCGCCGCCACGGCCACTTTGCCCTCGCCAACCGGAGAGAGGGGAGAAAGCAGAGGGGGAAAGGAAGAAAAAGGCCGCCGGGTGGCCCCAGACGTGACTGGCGTGGCTGATGAGCGGCGCCCGCCCCTCCGCCGGCCGCCCCGTCCTTGCCTTCGCCTGCGTTCCGGCTCACGGAGTCGGGGCCGCCTCCCGCAAGCAGGTGAGGAAAGGGGACTGGGCCTAAGGCAAAGCGGGAGGAGGGACCAGAAGCCCCTCCACTGGTAGGAGGGGAGAAGTGAGCCGAGAGGCACCTTGAATGTAAGAGCCTGTAGGTTTCACTGCCAGGGTCACGGCCAGAATCCAATCCCAGAAGCAAGCAGCTCAACGGGTCTGACGGCATGACCTTGGCGCTGACCCCGTCGCCACTTCCCCCTTCGTATTGAGGAGAAAGGTCTCTTAATCAAGCAGTGCCCCCCTTAAGGTGCCTGGAAACTATTTCAGCCTAAGGATTCTTGGGGGGTGTCCCCAAGATCAAGGAGGTCCATAACTCCCAAAGCAATGGCCCAAAGTCATCAGCTGCCCCCAACGTCAGCAACGCGCCTCTGGCGTGTCCCCCACCGCTCAGCACTCAGTGCCCGGGAGAGACGACGTCCTTGTCCCTCCTGGCACAGCTGCCTCAGGCTCGCTCCGCCGGCCAATTAGCCGGAGCCGTCACCAAGGCAACGGCAGCTGGCGGGCCGGGCGGCTGGCGCGCCCCGGGCCGCCCTCTCAGCGGCCCCTCCCCTGGGGTGGGGTGCAAGAGGGACGGGGTGGGGGGAAGAAAAGTCCGCCCCACCCCCATGCCTTCCCTGGGCGGAGAGGACGCGCGCCGAGTCCACTTGGGTCCCCTCAACCCAGGGCGTGGGGGTCCCCAGCCTCTTCTCCTGGGACGCACCCCCCGCTGCTGCACAGGTTGCCTGCGCTCGGGCACCCTTTTTTCACGAGGCAAGTTTGTGGCAGCCCAGCCGTGTGCCCTGTTTGCCGTGCGCTCCCAGTCGGAGGGGGCGCGGCACCCCCCACCCTCACCGCGGACCTGGCCCCCCGGCCTCAGCCCTACCTGGATGTACGCCATTTTCGCCCGCGCGCACTCACTCCGGCCCGGGCATGGCGCCGCCACGGCCACTTTGCCCTCGCCAACCGGAGAGAGGGGAGAAAGCAGAGGGGGAAAGGAAGAAAAAGGCCGCCGGGTGGCCCCAGACGTGACTGGCGTGGCTGATGAGCGGCGCCCGCCCCTCCGCCGGCCGCCCCGTCCTTGCCTTCGCCTGCGTTCCGGCTCACGGAGTCGGGGCCGCCTCCCAGGCTGGGAGAGCTCGGGCGCCCAGGGCCCCCGCCTTAGCCTCCCTCGCTGTCCCGTGCTCCCCACGAGGCGCTCCCCAGGCTGGATTAAGGCCGGGGCGCCTGGGGAGGGAGCCCGGGGCAGCCGCGGGGACGGCAGCGACCCCAGCGCAGGCGGGGCCGGAGACGCTGGGGCCCGTGCGCGCCAGAGGCGGGGGAGGGGACCGGGACGGGGAAGGAGGTGGGAGGGGGCGGTGCGCGGGTCAGCCCATCCGGTCGGCACCCTGGCTGGCACCTACCGAGAGCAGGGCGCCCAGGGCGGCCGTGAAGCGGAAAGGGCACGGACCAGCCCGCCCTAGTGTCTGCAGCTGGTAGGGTCCTCTCCAGCCAGCCCTCTCCTAGACCAGGTTGGAAAACTTTATTCCCCCCCAACTCGAAGCGCCTAGAACTGTTGCGGTGACAGACGTAGAGGCCTAAGGAAAGGAAGCTTCAAGTTAAGGTGGGGCCTCGGGCGCCCCGAGGGAAATACATTGGCCGGGGCAGCAGGGGCGCGTGGCGAGCCCAGCGTCCCTTTACCCTAAACCTGCTCGACTTGCGCCCTGGGCGCAACAGGTCTTGCGCGGGGCGGCCCAGCAGCGCCACCCAGCGTCTCGCCCAGCGTCCTGCGCGTCTCTGCCCACTTGGAGCTCTGCGCCAGCGAGCGTGCGCCCTCGGGCGTGTCCACCGCCAGGCTGCCTGCCCACGTAGTTGGGGCGCCCTAGGCCTAGAGGCTTCCCCCAAACCGGTCCTCCCACCCCAAGTCCACAGCGCTGGGGCTGCCTCTCCACTGTGGGAGTTGAGGTGGAACATTGCCCTCCGCCGGTTCTCTTTATGAAATGCTCTGCCATCTGCAGTTGCCAGTTTACCAACCTTTTAACCTTCCAGCGACTCTTATCTTTTCATCGGTAAAAACAGCATACTATCTCTGCGCTGCCTATCTTCGGTGCTGTTTTGTGGGAGGAAATGAGGAAATGAATGGGGAAGTTATAAACAAAAGGTGAAATATACATGTGTGTAAATATTTTGTGCAAGTATCTAGCATACATGTACATTTCTAAGTATGATAATATTTCATTTGTAGCACATGGCTTGTAACATATGTGGAGTCCTTATAATTCCGCAGGCCTCCTGCTCCACCTTTCGCAAGCATTTCATCTTGTCCTCCTCTGCCTTGCTCACTCCTGTACCTCGAGTAGAGTGCTTATGTGTGTGTGCTCAGTCAAGCCGACTCCTCTGTCCATGGGATTTTTCAGGCAAGAATACTGGAGTGGGTTGCCATGTCCTGTTCCAGGGGGTCTTTCTGACCCAGGAATTGAACTGGATCTCTTATGCTTCCTGTATTGGCAGGCGGATTCTTCACCACTGAGCCGCCAGGGAAGCCCAGCAGAGGGCTTGAGGACTCTTAACTTTATGAGGGAGGCACTGCATTTCTCCCCATTTTACAGATGGGGCAACTGAATTACACAGAGGGAAAGTCACTCTACCAAGGCCTGAGAGCTGGCAGCTTGCTGACACTGGCGTTTGAACCCACATGGTCTGCACTCCTAAAACTTGGTGTGTAGCCAGGAGGTGTCTTTAGCACTGATGGGAAGTGGTGCTTGGTGGGGAGGGGGCTTCACCAAGGAGGGGTGCCTTCTGAGATGGGTGCTCCCCAGAGGGGACCTGAGAGTGGCGGAGTTTCCCAGGTGTCCTCATGAGGAATAGCTAAGCTTTTTGAGACTGTGTGCCAGACAGGGCTTTGAACCTTTTAAGACCTTTTACAACAAATTCAATCTTTTAATTCTCTGATAGGCTTGAAGTGGGCACTATTACTGTTCCATTAAAAAAAAAAAAAAAGAAGTCTCCAAGCAACAAAGTTACCCAAGGGCTGTAAATACAGCATCAAGGGGCTGAAATTCAAACCTAGACCCCCTAAACCCAAATCCTTTCCTAGCCATTGCTGCTAGGTATTAAGGGGTGTGAAATTCTTAGGGTTAGTTTGGTACCTTAATTTGTAAAAACTTTAAACTGTCTCAGAATATCAAACATCCCTCCTCCAGTAAAGAAGTTTATTTGAAATGGGGCTAAGCAAACAAATCCCTGGAATTATGTCAGTAAAATACTTCCATGTATGTCAAGCACTAGGCATACAGTTCGTACTTAATAAGTGCTTGTTGAGTGAATACATGGATAGTATTATTAGATAGTGTGGGTGCCTCCAACTTATTCACATGCATTCTTGTATAATTCTCACCAGAACCCTACAAATGGGGTCCTATAATCACCGCACGGTACAGGTGAAGAAGTTGAAGCTCCTAGAGGGGAAGGTAGCTGCCCAAAGTAAACAGGGGGAAAGAGACAGAGACAAGAGAAAAATGCAGATCTGGTGGACTGCCAAGGTCCAGCTCTTTAGGGCTCCACTGCCCTGCCTCTGGTGAAAGAAGGAGCAAGAAATGAGTCCTTCGTCGGGCTGTGCCAAACATCACTCCAAGGGCCCCAGCTCTGTGAGCCTCTCCCTGCCCTACCAGGGACCTGCAGTCAGCTTTGAGGTGTAACCTGTACTCAGACCAAGGCTGTGCCTGCTTGGACAAGGCAGCTGGCACCTTCCAAGTCTCAGTGGAGAAGCCCCCAGGCCAGAACAAATGTGTGGAATTGCATGTGAACTGTGATGTGATAAAGAGAGGCCCAGGGCTGTCAGAGTACCAAGGATGAGCCCCAAGCTAGTGTGGTAAGAGTTAGAGAAGGGCTGACCTTACGCTGAAGCCCAAATAACTGAAAATCAGAGGACCTGAGAGTGGCGGAGTTTCCCAGGTGTCCTCATGAGGAATAGCTAAGCTTTTGAGACTGTGTGCCAGACAGGGCTTTGAACCTTTTAAGACCTTTTACAACAAATTCAATCTTTTAATTCTCTGATAGGCTTGAAGTGGGCACTATTACTGTTCCATTAAAAAAAAAAAAAAAGAAGTCTCCAAGCAACAAAGTTACCCAAGGGCTGTAAATACAGCATCAAGGGGCTGAAATTCAAACCTAGACCCCCTAAACCCAAATCCTTTCCTAGCCATTGCTGCTAGGTATTAAGGGGTGTGAAATTCTTAGGGTTAGTTTGGTACCTTAATTTGTAAAAACTTTAAACTGTCTCAGAATATCAAACATCCCTCCTCCAGTAAAGAAGTTTATTTGAAATGGGGCTAAGCAAACAAATCCCTGGAATTATGTCAGTAAAATACTTCCATGTATGTCAAGCACTAGGCATACAGTTCGTACTTAATAAGTGCTTGTTGAGTGAATACATGGATAGTATTATTAGATAGTGTGGGTGCCTCCAACTTATTCACATGCATTCTTGTATAATTCTCACCAGAACCCTACAAATGGGGTCCTATAATCACCGCACGGTACAGGTGAAGAAGTTGAAGCTCCTAGAGGGGAAGGTAGCTGCCCAAAGTAAACAGGGGGAAAGAGACAGAGACAAGAGAAAAATGCAGATCTGGTGGACTGCCAAGGTCCAGCTCTTTAGGGCTCCACTGCCCTGCCTCTGGTGAAAGAAGGAGCAAGAAATGAGTCCTTCGTCGGGCTGTGCCAAACATCACTCCAAGGGCCCCAGCTCTGTGAGCCTCTCCCTGCCCTACCAGGGACCTGCAGTCAGCTTTGAGGTGTAACCTGTACTCAGACCAAGGCTGTGCCTGCTTGGACAAGGCAGCTGGCACCTTCCAAGTCTCAGTGGAGAAGCCCCCAGGCCAGAACAAATGTGTGGAATTGCATGTGAACTGTGATGTGATAAAGAGAGGCCCAGGGGACTGTCAGAGTACCAAGGATGAGCCCCAAGCTAGTGTGGTAAGAGTTAGAGAAGGGCTGACCTTACGCTGAAGCCCAAATAACTGAAAATGGAAAGATTATTCTAGAGCCCAGAGGTGCTTAATTGGGGCGGGGAGTCCATGAACTTACTGAAAGATAACAATGGAAAGGTGTAAAGTTACATTTCCTTGGTCACTTACCCGAGACTTTGTCACCAATAGAAATCATGTATATTCCTATCACATTACAGTTGTTGCAAATAACTTGACATTTCATTGACATTACTTACTGTCTGTAACTTAACACCTGTTATTAGATCCCCCACACTAGATCTATTTAATGCATTAATGAAGAAGCACATACATTGCCATTTTTAAATTTAAATTGGTTTTAATATTTTGATCAATGTATATATCAGTATAGTCTAATTTCACTATAATCCTGTGTATCCTACTCTATGATTAAAAAGACATTGTTCTGAGGTAGAGTCTGTAGGCTCCGACAGAGTAGCACAGGGTTCATGGCAGAGAAAGGATTAGGAACCTCTGGAGATTAAAAACAGTATCAGAAAATTACTAGAGCTATTCAGTGAATTTAGCAAAGTCGCAGCATACAAAATCAATACACAGAAATCACTCATATTCCTATATACAAACAATGAAACATCAGAAAGAGAAGTCAAAGAAGCAATATCATTCACCATTGCAACAAAAAGAATAAAATACCTAGGAATAAACCTACCTAAAGAGACAAAAGAACTGTACACAGAAAATTATAAGACATTAATAAAAGAAATCAAAGATGACATAAACAGATGGACAGATATTCCATGTTCCTGGGTTGGAAGAATCAATATCGTGAAAATAACCATGCTACCAGATATTGTCTACAGATTCAATGTGCTATCAAATTACCAATGGTATTTTCACAGAACTAGACCAGAAAATAGCACAATTCATATGGAAACTTGTACAAAAGACCCCAGATAGCCAAAGCAAGGCTGCCTGCTTGGACAAGGCAGCTGGCACCTTCCAAGTCTCAGTGGAGAAGCCCCAGGCCAGAACAAATGTGTGGAATTGCATGTGAACTGTGATGTGATAAAGAGAGGCCCAGGGACTGTCAGAGTACCAAGGATGAGCCC
The DNA here is from genome assembly GCA_022376925.1 of Tragulus kanchil. Classification (NCBI taxonomy): domain Eukaryota; kingdom Metazoa; phylum Chordata; class Mammalia; order Artiodactyla; family Tragulidae; genus Tragulus; species Tragulus kanchil. The sequence continues at coordinate 109,044,161 of JAIOJX010000002.1, read as the reverse complement.
CAAGCTAGTGTGGTAAGAGTTAGAGAAGGGCTGACCTTACGCTGAAGCCCAAATAACTGAAAATGGAAAGATTATTCTAGAGCCCAGAGGTGCTTAATTGGGGCGGGGAGTCCATGAACTTACTGAAAGATAACAATGGAAAGGTGTAAAGTTACATTTCCTTGGTCACTTACCCGAGACTTTGTCACCAATAGAAATCATGTATATTCCTATCACATTACAGTTGTTGCAAATAACTTGACATTTCATTGACATTACTTACTGTCTGTAACTTAACACCTGTTATTAGATCCCCCACACTAGATCTATTTAATGCATTAATGAAGAAGCACATACATTGCCATTTTTAAATTTAAATTGGTTTTAATATTTTGATCAATGTATATATCAGTATAGTCTAATTTCACTATAATCCTGTGTATCCTACTCTATGATTAAAAAGACATTGTTCTGAGGTAGAGTCTGTAGGCTCCGACAGAGTAGCACAGGGTTCATGGCAGAGAAAGGATTAGGAACCTCTGGAGATTAAAAACAGTATCAGAAAATTACTAGAGCTATTCAGTGAATTTAGCAAAGTCGCAGCATACAAAATCAATACACAGAAATCACTCATATTCCTATATACAAACAATGAAACATCAGAAAGAGAAGTCAAAGAAGCAATATCATTCACCATTGCAACAAAAAGAATAAAATACCTAGGAATAAACCTACCTAAAGAGACAAAAGAACTGTACACAGAAAATTATAAGACATTAATAAAAGAAATCAAAGATGACATAAACAGATGGACAGATATTCCATGTTCCTGGGTTGGAAGAATCAATATCGTGAAAATAACCATGCTACCAGATATTGTCTACAGATTCAATGTGCTATCAAATTACCAATGGTATTTTCACAGAACTAGACCAGAAAATAGCACAATTCATATGGAAACTTGTACAAAAGACCCCAGATAGCCAAAGCAATCCTGAGAAGGAATAAATGGAGCTGGAGAAATTAACCTTCCTAATTTCAGACTATACTACAAAGCAACAGTCATCAAGACAGTATGGTACTGGCACAGAAACAGAAACCAATAGAACAAGCTAGAGAGCCCAGAGATAAACCCACACACCTATGGGTGCCTTATTTTTGACAAAGGAGGCAAGAATATACAATGCAGCAAAGACAGCTTCTTCAATAAGTGGTACTGGGAAAACTGGGTAGCTACATGTAAAAGAAAAAAGTTGGAACACTCCCTAACACCATACAGAAAGATAAGCTCAAAGTGGATTAAAGACCTAACTGTAAGACCAGAAACCATAAAACTCTTAGAGGAAAACATAGGCAGAACACTCAATAACATAAATCAAAGCAGGATCTTCTATGACCCGTCTTCTAGAATAATGGAAATAAAACAAAACTAAACAAGTGGGATCTAATTAAACTCAAAAGCTTTTGCAGAATTAAAGAAACTAAAAACAAAGTGGAAAAGTCAACCCTCAGAATGGGAGAAAATAATAGCAAATGAAACAACCAACAAAGAATTAATATCCAAAATATACAAACAGCTAATACAACTCAACACTGAAAAAGCAAACAACCCTATCAAAAAATGGGAGAAAGACCTAAATAGACATCTCTCCAAAGAAGGCATGCAGATGGTCAAAAATTACATGAAAAGATGCTCAGTATCACATTAGAACAAAAACTCTCCCAAAGAAGGCATAGAGTTTCAAACATCAGAAAGAGAAGTCAAAGAAGCAATATCATTCACCATTGCAACAAAAAGAATAAAATACCTAGGAATAAACCTACCTAAAGAGACAAAAGAACTGTACACAGAAAATTATAAGACATTAATAAAAGAAATCAAAGATGACATAAACAGATGGACAGATATTCCATGTTCCTGGGTTGGAAGAATCAATATCGTGAAAATAACCATGCTACCAGATATTGTCTACAGATTCAATGTGCTATCAAATTACCAATGGTATTTTCACAGAACTAGACCAGAAAATAGCACAATTCATATGGAAACTTGTACAAAAGACCCCAGATAGCCAAAGCAATCCTGAGAAGGAATAAATGGAGCTGGAGAAATTAACCTTCCTAATTTCAGACTATACTACAAAGCAACAGTCATCAAGACAGTATGGTACTGGCACAGAAACAGAAACCAATAGAACAAGCTAGAGAGCCCAGAGATAAACCCACACACCTATGGGTGCCTTATTTTTGACAAAGGAGGCAAGAATATACAATGCAGCAAAGACAGCTTCTTCAATAAGTGGTACTGGGAAAACTGGGTAGCTACATGTAAAAGAAAAAAGTTGGAACACTCCCTAACACCATACAGAAAGATAAGCTCAAAGTGGATTAAAGACCTAACTGTAAGACCAGAAACCATAAAACTCTTAGAGGAAAACATAGGCAGAACACTCAATAACATAAATCAAAGCAGGATCTTCTATGACCCGTCTTCTAGAATAATGGAAATAAAAACAAAACTAAACAAGTGGGATCTAATTAAACTCAAAAGCTTTTGCAGAATTAAAGAAACTAAAAACAAAGTGGAAAAGTCAACCCTCAGAATGGGAGAAAATAATAGCAAATGAAACAACCAACAAAGAATTAATATCCAAAATATACAAACAGCTAATACAACTCAACACTGAAAAAGCAAACAACCCTATCAAAAAATGGGAGAAAGACCTAAATAGACATCTCTCCAAAGAAGGCATGCAGATGGTCAAAAATTACATGAAAAGATGCTCAGTATCACTTGTTATTAGAGAAATGCAAATCAAAACTACAATGAGATATCACCTCACACCAGTCAGTATGGCCATCATCAAAAAAATCTAGAGATAATAATTACTGGAAAGGATATGGAGAAAAGGGAACCCTCTTGCACTGTTGGTAGGAATGTAAATTTTTTTTTGTTTTTGTTTTTGTTTTTTAGATTTATTTATTTTATTATTTATTTTCGGGCGGGGGTCGAGTTGGGGAGGGAGGGGAGCAGGCGGGCCACTTCTATTGGTCTTTCATTTCTCTGTTTTCATCCATCTTTGTTTTTGGTCCCTGTGGGCCTCCCATCGCAGTGGCCTCTGTTGTCACAGAGCACTGGCTCTGGGCGCATTGGCTCCAGAGCTCTGGCTCCGTAATTGAACACATTGGTCCAGCTGCTCTGCGGCATGTGGGATCTTCCCAGGCCAGGGATCGAACTGGCACCCCTTGCACTGCAAGGCGGTGTCCTTACCCACTGGACCATCAGGGGAAGCCCAGGAATGTAAGTTGATACAGCCACTATGGAAGACAGTATGGAGATTCCTTTAAAAACTAGGAATAGAACCACCATGTGACCCAGCAATCCCGCTATTAGACTTATACCCTGAGGAAAGCAAAACTGAAAGAAACATGTACCCTATTGTTCATTGCAGCACTATTTACAGTAGCCAGAACATGGAAACAACCTAGATGTCCACAACAAATGGACAGATAAAGAAGCTGTGGTACATATGTAGAATGGAATATTTCTTAGTCGTAAAAAGAAATGCATTTGAGTCAGTCCTAATGAGGTGGATGAATTTAGGTGGATGAACTTAGAACCTATTATACGAAGTGAAGTTAAGTCAGAAAGAGAAGGATAAATATAGTATACTAACACATATATATGGAATCTAGAAAGATAGTACTGATAAATGCATATGCAGAGCAACAATGGAGAATCAGACATAGAGAAGAGACTTGTGGACATTGTGGGGGGAGGGAGGAGTGGGTGAGAGGTGTGGAAAGAGTAGGGTGGAAACTTACGTTACCATATGTAAAAGAGACAACCAATGGGAATGTGCTGTAAGACTAAGGGAACTCACACAGGGCTATGCAACAGTCTGGAAGGTTGAGGCAGGGGAGGGAGATGGGAGGGAAGTTCAAGTGGGAGGGGTCAAGGGTATACCTACGACTGTAGCAGTAAACAACAAAACCGTAAAGGGAGAACACAAATAAATTTAAAAAATAAAAGAACCCCTGGAGGTAACATATGCTTAGAGCAACACTGGGAACTCCAAGTAGTAGCTGTCTAGCTGAAGTGAGGGGAGGGTGAGGCCCGGATGAGATTCAACAGGTAGGAGGGGCCAGATATCTGGCAGCCTCCTAAGTTACCCCATAGAAGATCAGGAAGGGTGAGGCTGAGAAAGATTTTTGGCACGAGTATGTGTGTGTGTGTGTGTGTCTGTGTGTGTGTATGTGTCTGTCTGTCTGTCAGTCCATCTGTAGGGGCAGAGTAGACAAGCCTGAAGGCAAGGAAACTGATGCAGCAATCCAGGTAAGAAGTGATATGAGTCCAGGGGCTTCCCTGGTAGCTCAGTGATACAGGGTTCACCTGCCAATGCAAGAGACACAGGTCTGATCCCTGATCCGGGAAGGTGCCACATTCTGCAGAGCAATGAAGCCCGTGAGCCACAACGATGGAGCCTGGGCTCTAGAGCCTCCGAGTCACAACTGTGGAGCCCATGTGCCATAACTATGGAAGCCCGAGTTCCACAACAGGAGAAGTTGCAACAAGAAGCCTGCTCCTCTCAACTATAGAGTAGCCCCTACTCCCTGCAACTAGAGAAGAGCCTGTGGCAGCAGTGAAAACCTGGAATAGCCCCAAAATAAATAAATAAATAAAAATTTTTAAAAAAGAAGTGGTATGAGTCTGAACCAAGGTCATGGCAAGGAATAAGTGGCCAAAAATGCATAAGCAGTGATAGGTTGTGGGAGGCAGGGTAGGCTGGAGGAGGGCAGGTTTGCCAGGGGAGGAACTGAGGTTTTGTGTTTGAATACACTGAACTGTAAATATGTGTTGTCTAGGCTTCTGAAAGAAACCCAGTTCAATCCTGCCTGAGCTAAAAAGCTTACGGACTCATTAACTTGGCAGGCCAAGGGCAAATTCCAGTTATGGCTAGATTTAGGGATGCAAGGACATCACTGTCTCTCCACATGTTACCTCTTCACAGCTTCTCTCTGAACATTGGATTGTTTTGCCCCCTGAAGCAGGTTTGATTCATATGGCGGAAAAATGGCCACGAGTACCTTGAGCTTATATTTCTTTAACAGTTTATGCTCTGGAGGGAAGAGAGACTTTGTATGAAATAACAGGGGAAAACTCTAATTGGTCCTGCTTAGGTCACATACCTACCTCTGGACCAAGCGCCGTGTCTGAGTCAGCCTGGACCAGGTGACCAGACATATGTGGGCATCATGAGCCATCATGACATGACCATCAAGGACCCAGAGACGGGGAGAAGCAGTTCTCTAAGAAAGAGATCCCAGGAGACAAAACAACAACACATGTCCATAATGATATGGCAGTGGAACATTCAGATGGATATGCCAGTGGGCAGGTGAGCAGATTCAAGGTTAGCCCCTCCTAATGCAGAAGGTCAGAGTTGAACATAGGAGGTGAGGCCTGAGTCACCTCCTGGTGGCACTCCTGGGTTCATCCCTATCTAACAGTCTCAACCTCTCAGTTTCTCCCCTCAGAGACCCAGCCCTGGGTTGCAGAGGCAGGCACATAATAATGATTTTCTCTTTATGATCCTTAGGAAGATCATGAGAGGTGGCACTACAAACCACAGGCCTCAGGTTACCTGTTCTAATCAAAGAACACCAGAACAGCAAAAGCAGCCAGTGGCACCCAGATGGGCAACACACATTCTGGTTAGGTGACGTTCTGTTTCTGCCCTACGGGCTGACGGCATCATCTCCCAGTCAGTTTTAATTATACAGCTTCCAGAACATGCCATTTAGCTCCTATTTTAGCAGTGCCTATAACTCTGGGCAGTGTGTCTGAACACCGTGGAAATAAGAAGTCTCCAGGCTAATTAAACAGCTGGTCTAGAATAGGAAGGGCGGGCCCAGGGCTGAGATCCCACAGTAACCCACCAAGGAACCCTGCATAGGAGTCAGATCCCTTTCATCTCTGTCCTCACCAGGGGAGTATGGTCTGAAAGCAACCTTACCTATGTAATAGCTGTGTAGCCTCGGGCCAGCCATTTAATCCCTGGCAACCTTAGTTTTCCTAACCTGCAAAATGCGTATAATGCTTCCCTCCCAGGGAAGCTTCTCTCTGAACATTGGATTGTTTTGCCCCTGAAGCAGGTTTGATTCATATGGCGGAAAAATGGCCACGAGTACCTTGAGCTTATATTTCTTTAACAGTTTATGCTCTGAAGGGAAGAGAGACTTTGTATGAAATAACAGGGGAAAACTCTAATTGGTCCTGCTTAGGTCACATACCTACCTCTGGACCAAGCGCCGTGTCTGAGTCAGCCTGGACCAGGTGACCAGACATATGTGGGCATCATGAGCCATCATGACATGACCATCAAGGACCCAGAGACGGGGAGAAGCAGTTCTCTAAGAAAGAGATCCCAGGAGACAAAACAACAACACATGTCCATAATGATATGGCAGTGGAACATTCAGATGGATATGCCAGTGGGCAGGTGAGCAGATTCAAGGTTAGCCCCTCCTAATGCAGAAGGTCAGAGTTGAACATAGGAGGTGAGGCCTGAGTCACCTCCTGGTGGCACTCCTGGGTTCATCCCTATCTAACAGTCTCAACCTCTCAGTTTCTCCCCTCAGAGACCCAGCCCTGGGTTGCAGAGGCAGGCACATAATAATGATTTTCTCTTTATGATCCTTAGGAAGATCATGAGAGGTGGCACTACAAACCACAGGCCTCAGGTTACCTGTTCTAATCAAAGAACACCAGAACAGCAAAAGCAGCCAGTGGCACCCAGATGGGCAACACACATTCTGGTTAGGTGACGTTCTGTTTCTGCCCTACGGGCTGACGGCATCATCTCCCAGTCAGTTTTAATTATACAGCTTCCAGAACATGCCATTTAGCTCCTATTTTAGCAGTGCCTATAACTCTGGGCAGTGTGTCTGAACACCGTGGAAATAAGAAGTCTCCAGGCTAATTAAACAGCTGGTCTAGAATAGGAAGGGCGGGCCCAGGGCTGAGATCCCACAGTAACCCACCAAGGAACCCTGCATAGGAGTCAGATCCCTTTCATCTCTGTCCTCACCAGGGGAGTATGGTCTGAAAGCAACCTTACCTATGTAATAGCTGTGTAGCCTCGGGCCAGCCATTTAATCCCTGGCAACCTTAGTTTTCCTAACCTGCAAAATGGGTATAATGCTTCCCTCCCAGGGCAGGTGTGAGATGAGACCAATGAGAAAAATGCACATGAAATGCTAGGACATAGTTCAAAGCTCGAGGCTGCTTCCCTTCATAGCACAGGCTGAATCTGCGATCATGATACTCTGTTTTATAGTTGGGAGGGAAGAATGTGTAGGGGGCAGGGGGAGATTAAAGTCCTTGCCTCCAGGGGCAGCTGGACCTGGGTTGAAGTCGTGCCACCTGCCACTTAGCCGCCGTGTGACTTCAGTCTTGTCTCTCTGTGCACCTCCTCTCCCTCCTCTGTGAAAGGATGCTAAAAATCACTATTGCCTGGAGAGGAGGATTCAATGGTCAAGCCTCTATCCACTCCTTGGCATAGTGCCTGCCACCGAGGAGGGTCTCCATGCTAGTAATACCTAGAAATGCTAGCTATTACTACTTTTTATTTGCAAAATAAATACATGCCCCATAGACAAGCCACTGTTATTACTAATTACTGTACTAGATGTGTCATTTACGCATCATTTACCCTGAACCATTGTCCTTTTCTGTTCACGGCCAAGAAAGGGGAGAGAGCAAGCTGTATCACATCCTAGGACATTCATTCTCAAACCTGACTGCTCGAAAGAGTAGAGGAGGGGTTCTCTCGTTCATTTCCCCATTCTCCACTCCTCACCAGAGATTCTGGTGCAGTGGGGGTCTGGGGAATCTGCATTTCCTAACAAGCCTCTCGGGCATGCTGATGCAGGTGGTCCAAAATCTGATCTTGACCTCTGCACACTAGTGCATCATCTTTATGAAAGTCACACATTTCCATCGAGGAGGATGATCAGCAACGACCAAGCTGCCCCATGAGAGTCGTTTCACTGGTTACAAAGGATCAAGTGAGAGGTGGCATGGAGGCCTAATGGTGCCCATAAACCCTGAAAGTGGTATGACTCACCGGTGACGCTTGACCTCCAGCTGATCCCTGGATCCCACTGGACATCTTCTTTTCTTGCATGCTGTCTGCTGGCATCTTGCTCAGACGGAGCAGTCTGAAGGTCTACCCCTTGAAAGCCCACTGAAGTCCCCATGCTCTATTGCCTCGGCCCCCTCACCGGTTCAGGAATTTCTACCACATATACCCCTGGCTGAGGCTGGTAGCTATAGTCAGCCCAGCCCTCTCCGCCCCATGATTCAGAAGAGGGTAGCTAATTATTTAGCCTTCAAGAAGGAAAATCTGAGGGCGATTTAATCATGGGCTGCAAACATATGAAGACTTATTAGCAGGGAGTGGGTGACCACCTGTTCCCTCTCTTGGCTGTGGTAAGAAGGAACAGAGATGGGATTTGACTGCAAAAATAAAGCAGGACACCAGGGCAGACATGAGTGTACATCACTGATTGGATTTCAGGGGGCAGCATAAAATCTACCTTCCTCGGATTTATGGCAGAGAAAGCGCTTTGGCTCTGACGGCCCCCCACCACTTCCCACGACCCCCGCCCCGAGGATGGAGAAAGGCCTGAGGCTGTGAGCCACTTCAGGACAGGGATTTTTTGTCTTCCTTATCCCTGAGCCCTGGTACTGGGCACAGCAGTTCTAAAAGTAGGGTCCCTAGCAGCCACTTCAGAGTGATATGTCTACTGAAACAAAATCTGAGCCCTGGTGCCTTTTCTGTTCACGGCCAAGAAAGGGAGAGAGCAAGCTGTATCACATCCTAGGACATTCATTCTCAAACCTGACTGCTCGAAAGAGTAGAGGAGGGTTCTCTCGTTCATTTCCCATTCTCCACTCCTCACCAGAGATTCTGGTGCAGTGGGGTCTGGGGAATCTGCATTTCCTAACAAGCCTCTCGGGCATGCTGATGCAGGTGGTCCAAAATCTGATCTTGACCTCTGCACACTAGTGCATCATCTTTATGAAAGTCACACATTTCCATCGAGGAGGATGATCAGCAACGACCAAGCTGCCCCATGAGAGTCGTTTCACTGGTTACAAAGGATCAAGTGAGAGGTGGCATGGAGGCCTAATGGTGCCCATAAACCCTGAAAGTGGTATGACTCACCGGTGACGCTTGACCTCCAGCTGATCCCTGGATCCCACTGGACATCTTCTTTTCTTGCATGCTGTCTGCTGGCATCTTGCTCAGACGGAGCAGTCTGAAGGTCTACCCCTTGAAAGCCCACTGAAGTCCCCATGCTCTATTGCCTCGGCCCCCTCACCGGTTCAGGAATTTCTACCACATATACCCCTGGCTGAGGCTGGTAGCTATAGTCAGCCCAGCCCTCTCCGCCCCATGATTCAGAAGAGGGTAGCTAATTATTTAGCCTTCAAGAAGGAAAATCTGAGGGCGATTTAATCATGGGCTGCAAACATATGAAGACTTATTAGCAGGGAGTGGGTGACCACCTGTTCCCTCTCTTGGCTGTGGTAAGAAGGAACAGAGATGGGATTTGACTGCAAAAATAAAGCAGGACACCAGGGCAGACATGAGTGTACATCACTGATTGGATTTCAGGGGGCAGCATAAAATCTACCTTCCTCGGATTTATGGCAGAGAAAGCGCTTTGGCTCTGACGGCCCCCCACCACTTCCCACGACCCCCGCCCCGAGGATGGAGAAAGGCCTGAGGCTGTGAGCCACTTCAGGACAGGGATTTTTTGTCTTCCTTATCCCTGAGCCCTGGTACTGGGCACAGCAGTTCTAAAAGTAGGGTCCCTGGCCCAGCAGCATCAGCGTCATCTGGAATCCTCCTAGAAGAGCAGAGTCTCTGACATCACCTCGCATCTACTGAATCAGAAACTCTGGGAGGGCTTCCCTGGTGGCTCAGTGGTGAAGAGGTCGCCTACCAATGCAGAGGACATGAGTTCAATCCCTGACCAGGGAGGATCCCACGTGCTGCGGAGCAACTGAGCCCGTAAGTCACAACTGTTGAGCCTGTGCTCTGGAACCTTGGAGCTGCAACTGTTGGGCCCGTGTGCCACAACCATGGAAGCCCGTGTGCCAGAAAGCCTGAGTTCCACGACGGGAGAGGTCACTGCAACGGGAGGCGTGCTCACCTCAACTAGAGAGTGGCCTCTACTTCCAGGGATTAGAGAGGAGCCTGTGGCAGCAGTGAAAACCCAGAAGAGCCAAAAATAAATAAGTAATTTTAAAAAAAGGAAAGAAACTCGAGGAGTTGAGGAGACCTACAAGCTGCGTCTCAACAACTGCTCCAGGTGACGGTGCTGCCACGGCATGTGTTCCACTCACCTGGGGATCTTGTTAAATAGTTTCTGAGCAGTTGGTCTAGGTTGGGGCCTGAGATTCTACACTTCTAGTGAGCTTTAAGTGGTACGGAAGCTACTAGTCTCTGGACCAAAGTTTGAGTATGGAGGATCCCGAACAATGCCAGTTCATGTCATTCCTCTGCTTAAAACCCTCCAGTGACTGCCTTCTCATTTAAAGTCAAGAGGTCCCACATAGCCTGGCCCCAGGAACCTGCCTGGCTGTGCTCATCTCTGCTCCTCTACCCTTTGCTTACTCCACTCCAGCCGCACTGGCCTCCTTGCCGCTCCTTGAAGCCCCAGACCAGCTCCCACCCAGGACTTCTGCATTTATTCCTTCTGCCTGTAACACTCCTCGCCCTGGGTTCCCACATGACTCATTTCCATCATGTCTGTGATAGGGAGCGTCTAGCCTGCAATGTGTTATCCTGCCTCCTCTGTTGAGATCTTTTCCCAATCTCCTGACCATGGAGTGTGGGCATGACCTATCATAGGACTGGAAATATCAATTCCGTGATGGCGTTACATAAGCAGTGATTTCTGCCTCGGGAGCGGATGCTTTCCCTTGCTGGTTCTGATGATACAAATTCCCATGTCGGAGAGACCCACATGGCAGGGAAAGAAGGGGTGATAAGCTAGGAATTGAGGCCCTCAGTCCAACAGCCCAAGAGGAACTGAAATTCTGACAACCACCCTGTGAGCTTGGAAGCAGATCCTTCCCTAGCAGAGCCTTTGGATGAGACCCCAACCCCAGTCAACATCTTGATTAAAGACTTGCAAGAGACCTTGAAGCAGAGGGTCCAGATTAGCCATGCTCACCCTCTGACACACAGAAACTGTGAGATTATAAATATGTTGTTTGAAAGTGGCTAAGGCTGTGTTGGACACCTTTGCTTTGGCTCAGATGTCCCCATCTCAATCTAATTCTCCTGACTTTCCTCTTTAAAATAGCAATCTCCCTCTTCTGCCAAAAACATCCTACTCCTTTTCTCCGTTTAATTTCCCCCCATAATAGATGTCACCATGGGACGTATCTTGTATTTTTCATATTTCGTGGCTTATCTCTCCCACTGGAGGGAAGCTTTCTGATCTCAGGATTTCATTTTGTGTTTTCTCCCATGCTTGTATCCCCAGTACCTAGAGGAGTGCAGAGCACATAGAAAACACTCAGTAATATTGTTGAACGAATGAATGACTTCTGCTGACCCTCTGCACCGTGGACAAGTAGCACTAATGGGCACCAGCGTTAGTTTTTCACTACAGCAACCCCAGTGAGGACAGAGGTTTTTTCAGGCATTCGTACACCGTAGTGCCCCCTTATCAGCAGTTTCAGTTACCAGGGGTCAATTGTGGTTCAAAAATATTAAACGGAAAATTCCATCAACAAACAGTTCATCTATTTTCAATTACAAGCTCTTCTGAGAAGCATGGTGAAATCTTGTGCTGTCCACCCCAAATCCTAGTCCCCATTAGTGGCAGCTCAGTTATCATGTTTTGGAGGATCTTCATTTCCTGCCTCCTCTGTTGAGATCTTTTCCCAATCTCCTGACCATGGAGTGTGGGCATGACCTATCATAGGACTGGAAATATCAATTCCGTGATGGCGTTACATAAGCAGTGATTTCTGCCTCGGGAGCGGATGCTTTCCCTTGCTGGTTCTGATGATACAAATTCCCATGTCGGAGAGACCCACATGGCAGGGAAAGAAGGGGTGATAAGCTAGGAATTGAGGCCCTCAGTCCAACAGCCCAAGAGGAACTGAAATTCTGACAACCACCCTGTGAGCTTGGAAGCAGATCCTTCCCTAGCAGAGCCTTTGGATGAGACCCCAACCCCAGTCAACATCTTGATTAAAGACTTGCAAGAGACCTTGAAGCAGAGGGTCCAGATTAGCCATGCTCACCCTCTGACACACAGAAACTGTGAGATTATAAATATGTTGTTTGAAAGTGGCTAAGGCTGTGTTGGACACCTTTGCTTTGGCTCAGATGTCCCCATCTCAATCTAATTCTCCTGACTTTCCTCTTTAAAATAGCAATCTCCCTCTTCTGCCAAAAACATCCTACTCCTTTTCTCCGTTTAATTTCCCCCCATAATAGATGTCACCATGGGACGTATCTTGTATTTTTCATATTTCGTGGCTTATCTCTCCCACTGGAGGGAAGCTTTCTGATCTCAGGATTTCATTTTGTGTTTTCTCCCATGCTTGTATCCCCAGTACCTAGAGGAGTGCAGAGCACATAGAAAACACTCAGTAATATTGTTGAACGAATGAATGACTTCTGCTGACCCTCTGCACCGTGGACAAGTAGCACTAATGGGCACCAGCGTTAGTTTTTCACTACAGCAACCCCAGTGAGGACAGAGGTTTTTTCAGGCATTCGTACACCGTAGTGCCCCCTTATCAGCAGTTTCAGTTACCAGGGGTCAATTGTGGTTCAAAAATATTAAACGGAAAATTCCATCAACAAACAGTTCATCTATTTTCAATTACAAGCTCTTCTGAGAAGCATGGTGAAATCTTGTGCTGTCCCACTGTCCTCCTGGGCCAAGAACCGTCCCTCTGTCCAGTGTGTCCCACCTATGAGTTAGTGGCAGCTCAGTTATCAGGTGGACTGCTGCTATGTATCAGTGCTTGTGTTCCAATAACTCTTCTTTTACTTAACAGTAACCTCCGAAGACCCCTTCATGGATCACAGCCTTGTCATGGCGAGGGGACTTGCATAACTCAATGAAGCTATGAGCCACGCTGTGTAGGATTGCTCAAGATGGATGGGTCACAGTGAAAAGCTCTGACAACACATGATCCACTGGAGAAGGAAATGGTAACCCACTCCAGTATTCTCACTTGAAGAACCCCATGGAGAGTATGAAAAAGCAGCAAAGTATGGCACTGTCAGATGAGCCCCCCAGGTTGGAAGATGTCCAACATGCTACTAGGCAAGAGCAGAAGGCAATTGCTAGCACCTCAAGAAGAATGAAGCGACTGGGCCAAAGTAGAAATGACACTCAGCTACAAATGTCTGGTGGTCAAAGTAATGTCCGATGCTTTAAAGAATAATATTGCATGGGAACATGGAATGTTAGGCCTATGAATCAAGGTAGACTGGATGTAGTCAAGCAGAAGATGGCAAGATTCAATATCGACATTTTAGGAGTCAGTGAACTAAAATGGATGGGAATGGGCAAATTTACTTGAGATGACCATTATATCTACTACTGTGGCTGAGAATCCCATAGAACAAATATAGTAGCCCTCATAGTCAACAAAAGAGTCTGAAATGTAGTACTTGGGTGCAATCTCAAAAATGACAGAATGATCTCAGAGCACATAGAAAACACTCAGTAATATTGTTGAACGAATGAATGACTTCTGCTGACCCTCTGCACCGTGGACAAGTAGCACTAATGGGCACCAGCGTTAGTTTTTCACTACAGCAACCCCAGTGAGGACAGAGGTTTTTTCAGGCATTCGTACACCGTAGTGCCCCCTTATCAGCAGTTTCAGTTACCAGGGGTCAATTGTGGTTCAAAAATATTAAACGGAAAATTCCATCAACAAACAGTTCATCTATTTTCAATTACAAGCTCTTCTGAGAAGCATGGTGAAATCTTGTGCTGTCCCACTGTCCTCCTGGGCCAAGAACCGTCCCTCTGTCCAGTGTGTCCCACCTATGAGTTAGTGGCAGCTCAGTTATCAGGTGGACTGCTGCTATGTATCAGTGCTTGTGTTCCAATAACTCTTCTTTTACTTAACAGTAACCTCCGAAGACCCCTTCATGGATCACAGCCTTGTCATGGCGAGGGGACTTGCATAACTCAATGAAGCTATGAGCCACGCTGTGTAGGATTGCTCAAGATGGATGGGTCACAGTGAAAAGCTCTGACAACACATGATCCACTGGAGAAGGAAATGGTAACCCACTCCAGTATTCTCACTTGAAGAACCCCATGGAGAGTATGAAAAAGCAGCAAAGTATGGCACTGTCAGATGAGCCCCCCAGGTTGGAAGATGTCCAACATGCTACTAGGCAAGAGCAGAAGGCAATTGCTAGCACCTCAAGAAGAATGAAGCGACTGGGCCAAAGTAGAAATGACACTCAGCTACAAATGTCTGGTGGTCAAAGTAATGTCCGATGCTTTAAAGAATAATATTGCATGGGAACATGGAATGTTAGGCCTATGAATCAAGGTAGACTGGATGTAGTCAAGCAGAAGATGGCAAGATTCAATATCGACATTTTAGGAGTCAGTGAACTAAAATGGATGGGAATGGGCAAATTTACTTGAGATGACCATTATATCTACTACTGTGGCTGAGAATCCCATAGAACAAATATAGTAGCCCTCATAGTCAACAAAAGAGTCTGAAATGTAGTACTTGGGTGCAATCTCAAAAATGACAGAATGATCTCAGTTCCTTTCCAATGCAAACCATTCAACATCACCATAATCCAAGTCTATGCCCTAACCATTGATGTCAAAGAAACTGAAGTTGACCAGTTCCAAGAAGATCTACAATACCTTCTAGAACTAACACCAGAAAAAGGTATCCTTTTCAACACAGGGGATTGGAGTACAAAAGTAGGAGTCAAGAGATACCTGAAGTAACAGGGGAGTTTGGCCTTGGAGTACAAAATGAAGCAGGCAAAAGCTAACAGAGTTTTGCCAAGAGAGCACACTGGTCATAGCAAACACCTTCCAGCAACACAAGAGACGACTCTACTCATAGACATCGCCAGATGCTCAATACTGAAATCAGATTGATTGTATTCTTTGCAGTCAAAGGTGGAAAAGCTCTATACAGTCAGAAAAAAATAAGACCTACAGCTGACTGTGGCTCAGATCATGAGCTCCTTACTGCAAAATTCAGGCTTTAACTGAAGGAAGTAGGAGAAATCACTAGGCTATTCAGGTATGATCTAAATCAATACTTATGATTATATAGTAGAGGGGAAGAATTAATCCCAGGGATTAGATCTGGTAGACAGAGTACCCGAAGAACTATGAACAGAGGTTTGTAACATTGTACAGGAGGCAGTGACCAAAACCATCGCAAAGAAAAAGAAAGACAAAAAAAAAAGTGGTTGTCTGAGAAAGCTTTAGAAACAGCTGAGGGAAAGAGGAAAAGTGAAAGGCAAAGGAGAAAGGGAAAGATACACCTGACTGAATGCAGAGTTCCAGAAAATAGCAAGGAGAGATAAAAAGCCTTCTTAAATGAACAATGCAAATAAATAGAGAAAAATGATAGAACAGGAATGACTAGAGATCTCCTCAAGAAAACCGAAGTTATCAAGGGAGCATTTCATGAAAGAATGGGCATGATAAGGACAGAAGTGTCAAGGATCTAAAAACAGAAGAGCTTAAGAAGAGCGAGCAAGAATACACAGAAGAACTATACAAAAAACGTCTTTATGGGCTTCCCCTGGTGGTCCAGTGGGTAAGGACATCGCCTTAGCAGCTTAAGAAGACGAATCCCATAGAACAAATATAGTAGCCCTCATAGTCAACAAAAGAGTCTGAAATGTAGTACTTGGGTGCAATCTCAAAAATGACAGAATGATCTCAGTTCCTTTCCAATGCAAACCATTCAACATCACCATAATCCAAGTCTATGCCCTAACCATTGATGTCAAAGAAACTGAAGTTGACCAGTTCCAAGAAGATCTACAATACCTTCTAGAACTAACACCAGAAAAAGGTATCCTTTTCAACACAGGGGATTGGAGTACAAAAGTAGGAGTCAAGAGATACCTGAAGTAACAGGGGAGTTTGGCCTTGGAGTACAAAATGAAGCAGGCAAAAGCTAACAGAGTTTTGCCAAGAGAGCACACTGGTCATAGCAAACACCTTCCAGCAACACAAGAGACGACTCTACTCATAGACATCGCCAGATGCTCAATACTGAAATCAGATTGATTGTATTCTTTGCAGTCAAAGGTGGAAAAGCTCTATACAGTCAGAAAAAAATAAGACCTACAGCTGACTGTGGCTCAGATCATGAGCTCCTTACTGCAAAATTCAGGCTTTAACTGAAGGAAGTAGGAGAAATCACTAGGCTATTCAGGTATGATCTAAATCAATACTTATGATTATATAGTAGAGGGGAAGAATTAATCCCAGGGATTAGATCTGGTAGACAGAGTACCCGAAGAACTATGAACAGAGGTTTGTAACATTGTACAGGAGGCAGTGACCAAAACCATCGCAAAGAAAAAGAAAGACAAAAAAAAAAGTGGTTGTCTGAGAAAGCTTTAGAAACAGCTGAGGGAAAGAGGAAAAGTGAAAGGCAAAGGAGAAAGGGAAAGATACACCTGACTGAATGCAGAGTTCCAGAAAATAGCAAGGAGAGATAAAAAGCCTTCTTAAATGAACAATGCAAATAAATAGAGAAAAATGATAGAACAGGAATGACTAGAGATCTCCTCAAGAAAACCGAAGTTATCAAGGGAGCATTTCATGAAAGAATGGGCATGATAAGGACAGAAGTGTCAAGGATCTAAAAAAAACAGAAGAGCTTAAGAAGAGCGAGCAAGAATACACAGAAGAACTATACAAAAAACGTCTTTATGGGCTTCCCCTGGTGGTCCAGTGGGTAAGGACATCGCCTTGCAGTGCAAGGGGCGCCGGGTCGATCCCTGGCCTGGGAAGATCCCATGTGCCGCAGAGCGACTGGACCCATGTGTCCAATTACCGAGCCGGAGCTCTGGAACGCATGCGCCCAGAGCCGGTGCTCTGCGATGACAGACGCCACCGTGATGGGAGGCCCACAGGAGCCAAAGAACAAAGGCGGATGAAAATGGAGAAATGAAAGACCAATAGAAGTGGCCCGCCTGTCCCCTTCCCTCCCCAACCCGACCCCCGCCCAAAATAAATAAATAAATAAATCTTTAAAAAAAAAAAACGTCTTTATGACCCAGATAATCACAATGGTGTGGTCACTCACCTAGAACCAGACATCCTGGAGTGTGAAGTCAAGTGGGCTTTATTATGAACAAAGATAGTAGAAGTGATGGAATTCCAGCAGAACTATTTCAAATTCTAAAAGATGATGTTTTTAAAGTGTTGCACTCAATATGTCAGCAAACTTGGAAAACTCAGTAGTGACAAGACTGGAAAAGGTTACATTCATTCCAATCTCAAAGAAAGGCAATGACAAAAGAATGTTCAAACTGCCATGTAATTGCACTCATTCCACATGCTAGCAAGGTAAATACTCAAAAATCCTTCAAGCTAAGCTTCAGCAGTACATAAATCGAGAATTTCCAGATGTACAGCTGGATTTAGAAAAAGCACAAGAACCAGAGATTAAATTGCCAACATGCACTGGATCATAGAAAAAGCAGGGGAGTTTCAGAAAAACACTTGCTGCTGCTTCATTGATTATGTATGCTAAAGCCTTTGACTGTGTGAATCACAACAAACTGGGAAATTCTTAGAGATGGGTGTACCAGAACATCTGAGAAACCTGTGTGCAAGTCAAGAAGCAACTGTTAGGGCTTCCCCTAGTGGTCCAGTGGGTAAGGACACCACCTTGCAGTGCAAGGGGCACCTGTTCGAGCCCTGGCCTGGGAAAATCCCACGTGCCGCGGAGCAGCTGGACTGATGTGTCCAATTACCGAGCTGGAGCTCTGGAGCACATGCGCCCAGAGCCGGTGCTCTGCGACGACAGACGCCACCGCGATGGGAGGCCCACAGGAGCCAAAGAACAAAGACAGATGAAAATAGAGTAATGAAAGACCAATAGAAGTGGCCTGCCCGCTCCTTTCCCTCCCCAACCCGACCCCCGCCCAAAATAAATAAATAAATAAATCTTTAAAAAAAAAGAAGCAACTGTTAGAACAGAACATGGAACAACTGATTGGTTCAAAATTGGGTAAGGAGTACAACAAGGCTGGATATCATCACTCTGCTTATCTAACTTACATGCAGAGTACATCATGCAAAAAGCTGGGCTAAATGAATCACAAGTTGAAATCAGGATCACTGGGAGAAATATCAAAAAAATCTGCGTAAAAACTAAAACTGTAAGAGTGTGGTCACTCACCTAGAACCAGACATCCTGGAGTGTGAAGTCAAGTGGGCTTTATTATGAACAAAGATAGTAGAAGTGATGGAATTCCAGCAGAACTATTTCAAATTCTAAAAGATGATGTTTTTAAAGTGTTGCACTCAATATGTCAGCAAACTTGGAAAACTCAGTAGTGACAAGACTGGAAAAGGTTACATTCATTCCAATCTCAAAGAAAGGCAATGACAAAAGAATGTTCAAACTGCCATGTAATTGCACTCATTCCACATGCTAGCAAGGTAAATACTCAAAAATCCTTCAAGCTATGCTTCAGCAGTACATAAATCGAGAATGTCCAGATGTACAGCTGGATTTAGAAAAAGCACAAGAACCAGAGATTAAATTGCCAACATGCACTGGATCATAGAAAAAGCAGGGGAGTTTCAGAAAAACACTTGCTGCTGCTTCATTGATTATGTATGCTAAAGCCTTTGACTGTGTGAATCACAACAAACTGGGAAATTCTTAGAGATGGGTGTACCAGAACATCTGAGAAACCTGTGTGCAAGTCAAGAAGCAACTGTTAGGGCTTCCCCTAGTGGTCCAGTGGGTAAGGACACCACCTTGCAGTGCAAGGGGCACCTGTTCGAGCCCTGGCCTGGGAAAATCCCACGTGCCGCGGAGCAGCTGGACTGATGTGTCCAATTACCGAGCTGGAGCTCTGGAGCACATGCGCCCAGAGCCGGTGCTCTGCGACGACAGACGCCACCGCGATGGGAGGCCCACAGGAGCCAAAGAACAAAGACAGATGAAAATAGAGTAATGAAAGACCAATAGAAGTGGCCTGCCCACTCCTTTCCCTCCCCAACCCGACCCCCGCCCAAAATAAATAAATAAATAAATCTTTAAAAAAAAGAAGCAACTGTTAGAACAGAACATGGAACAACTGATTGGTTCAAAATTGGGTAAGGAGTACAACAAGGCTGGATATCATCACTCTGCTTATCTAACTTACATGCAGAGTACATCATGCAAAAAGCTGGGCTAAATGAATCACAAGTTGAAATCAGGATCACTGGGAGAAATATCAATAATCTCAGATATGTAAATGACATCACTCTAATGGCCGAAAGTGAAAAGGAACTAAATGACCTCTTGATAAGAGTGAAAAAGGTGCCTTAAAACTCAACATTCAGGGGTTTCCCTGGTGGTTCAGTGAGTAAAGAGTCTGCCTTGCAGTGCAAGGGGCACGAGTTCAATCCTTGGCCTAGGAAGATCCCACATGCCAAAGAACAGCTGAGCCAGTGTGTCCAATTACGAGCCAGCGCTCTGGAGTGCATGTGCCCAGAGCCAGTACTCTGAAACAAGAGAAGCCACTGCAATGGGAGGCCACACAAGCCAAAGAGTAAAGATGGATGAAAAATAAATGATGACTTAGAGGCAAAAAGAAAAAAACCCTCAACATTCAAAAGAGTAATATCAAAAGAAAAAATAAAAGTAAAAAAAAATGAAACAAAAAAAACCAAACCGAAGATCATGACATCCAGTCCCATCACTTCACGGCAAATAGAAGGGAAAAAAGTGGAAGCAGTGGTAAACTTTCTTTTCTTGGGCTTCCAAATCACTGCAGACAGTGACTGCAGCCATGATATTCAAAGGCACTTGCTCCCTGGACGGAAAGCTATGACAAACCTAGACAATGTATTAAAAAGCAGAGACATCACTTTGCTGACAAAGATCTAAATAGTCAGAGCTACATTTATTCCCATAGTCACATACAGATGTGAGAGTTGGATCATAAAGAAGGCTGAGCGCTGGAGCGCATGCGCCCAGAGCCGGTGCTCTGCGACGACAGACGCCACCGCGATGGGAGGCCCACAGGAGCCAAAGAACAAAGACGGATGAAAATAGAGAAATGAAAGACCAATAGAAGTGGCCTGCCCACTCCCCTCCCTCCCCAACCCGACCCCCGCCCAAAATAAATAAATAAATAAATCTTTAAAAAAAAGAAGCAACTGTTAGAACAGAACATGGAACAACTGATTGGTTCAAAATTGGGTAAGGAGTACAACAAGGCTGGATATCATCACTCTGCTTATCTAACTTACATGCAGAGTACATCATGCAAAAAGCTGGGCTAAATGAATCACAAGTTGAAATCAGGATCACTGGGAGAAATATCAATAATCTCAGATATGTAAATGACATCACTCTAATGGCCGAAAGTGAAAAGGAACTAAATGACCTCTTGATAAGAGTGAAAAAGGTGCCTTAAAACTCAACATTCAGGGGTTTCCCTGGTGGTTCAGTGAGTAAAGAGTCTGCCTTGCAGTGCAAGGGGCACGAGTTCAATCCTTGGCCTAGGAAGATCCCACATGCCAAAGAACAGCTGAGCCAGTGTGTCCAATTACGAGCCAGCGCTCTGGAGTGCATGTGCCCAGAGCCAGTACTCTGAAACAAGAGAAGCCACTGCAATGGGAGGCCACACAAGCCAAAGAATAAAGATGGATGAAAAATAAATGATGACTTAGAGGCAAAAAGAAAAAAACCCTTAACATTCAAAAGAGTAATATCAAAAGAAAAAATAAAAGTAAAAAAAAATGAAACAAAAAAAACCAAACCGAAGATCATGACATCCAGTCCCATCACTTCACGGCAAATAGAAGGGAAAAAAGTGGAAGCAGTGGTAAACTTTCTTTTCTTGGGCTTCCAAATCACTGCAGACAGTGACTGCAGCCATGATATTCAAAGGCACTTGCTCCCTGGACGGAAAGCTATGACAAACCTAGACAATGTATTAAAAAGCAGAGACATCACTTTGCTGACAAAGATCTAAATAGTCAGAGCTACATTTATTCCCATAGTCACATACAGATGTGAGAGTTGGATCATAAAGAAGGCTGAGCGCTGAAGAATTCATTGTTTTGAATTGTGGTGCTGGTGAAGAAACCTGAGAGTTCCTTAATCTTGAGATGGACCCTAAAGAAAACCAACCCTGAAAATTCACTGGAAGGGTTGACGCTGAAGCTGAAGCTCCAATACTTTGGCCACCTAAAGAGAAGAGCTGGCTCATTGGAAAAGACCCTGATGCTGAGCAAAAAGAGAAGGCAGAGGATGAATTCTCTTTGCAGAGAATTTGTGCAAACTCCTCCTGGAGATAGTGAAGAACAGGGGAGCCTGGTGTGCTGCAGTTCGTTGGGGTCGCAAAGGGTTGAACATGGTTTGCCAACTGAACAACAACAAATCTCCAAAGATTCATGATGTTGGTGACTTGGGTATGACAAAGAGCAGCTGTAAGTGCTTCTTTTAAGAGGAAAGGTGAAAGTCCTTGACTTAACAAGAAAAGAAAAAAAATCATATCGTTAGATTGTAGTTCTACAGTAAGAATGAATCTTCTATTCACAAAACTGTAAAGAAGGAAATGGAAATCTGCACTAGTTTTGCTGTTGCACCCAAAACTAAAAGTCATGCTACAAAGCATAGTAAGTGCATATAGTGAAAAGGGCATTATATTTGTACAGTAAGATATTTTGAGAGAGAGTGGCCACATTCATATAACTATTTGTGTAGTGGTAAAATTTTTCTCTTTCATTATTATTGTTATTGATCTCTTACTGTGTCTAATTCATAGGTTAAACTTTATCATGTGTACATGAAGGGAAAAGAGAGTACACAGAGCGTTGGTGGTATCTGTGGTTTCAGGTACCCACTCAGGGTCTTGAAATGTACCACCCCTCCATTGACAAGAGCAGACTCCTGTGTTTCGATCCAGGAAAGAACTAATTGGGCCCACCTGGCTTTTGTCCCACCTTGTTAAGGGAAACAGGGGAAATATCCTATACCGGTCCCTAGATCTGACAGCCTGTGTACCATGTGTCAGTCTGCTTTCTCAGGAGTAATGGATCATAACATCCATCATTGTCAAGCAAGGTTCATCTGGAGGCCCATGCGTGTTCTCTTCTAGGAAAGAGCTTACCTCTCTGAGACGAGGAAGGAGAGCTCAGCATTGTCTACACAGCCCTTGTCCTGCTTGAAGACTTGTATATGAACATACAGAGAAGTGCTAGTCATAATTGCCCCAAAGTGGGAGCAATCCAAATATCCATCAGCAGGTGAATAGAGAAGCAAAATGAGGGTTAGCCATACAATGGGTAACTTTATGGCTATAAAAAGGAACAAGCTACAACATGGATTACCTCAAAAGCATTTCTTACCAAGTGAAAGAAGCTAGACAAAAAAGACCGTGTACTATGTGGCTCCATTTCTGAGATGTCTAGACACCTAGAGACTGGAGGGAGATTGGTGACTGCCTGGGGCTGGCCGTGGGAATGGAGAGTGAAAGCAGACATGGGGGTGGAAGGGGCAGCAGTGATGGAAGTGCTCTGAAACCATATCGTGGTGATAGTGACATGACTTGGTGACTTCCTAGAAATCATGGCATTTATACTTAAACGTAAGTGGATTTTAAACTTAAACATTACTGGATGGACATGAAAATTGTCCATCAACAAAGCTAGATATATATGTATAAATATATAGAGAGTCTTTGATAAAAAGCTAAAGAAGGAAATGGAAATCTGCACTAGTTTTGCTGTTGCACCCAAAACTAAAAGTCATGCTACAAAGCATAGTAAGTGCATATAGTGAAAAGGGCATTATATTTGTACAGTAAGATATTTTGAGAGAGAGTGGCCACATTCATATAACTATTTGTGTAGTGGTAAAATTTTTCTCTTTCATTATTATTGTTATTGATCTCTTACTGTGTCTAATTCATAGGTTAAACTTTATCATGTGTACATGAAGGGAAAAGAGAGTACACAGAGCGTTGGTGGTATCTGTGGTTTCAGGTACCCACTCAGGGTCTTGAAATGTACCACCCCTCCATTGACAAGAGCAGACTCCTGTGTTTCGATCCAGGAAAGAACTAATTGGGCCCACCTGGCTTTTGTCCCACCTTGTTAAGGGAAACAGGGGAAATATCCTATACCGGTCCCTAGATCTGACAGCCTGTGTACCATGTGTCAGTCTGCTTTCTCAGGAGTAATGGATCATAACATCCATCATTGTCAAGCAAGGTTCATCTGGAGGCCCATGCGTGTTCTCTTCTAGGAAAGAGCTTACCTCTCTGAGACGAGGAAGGAGAGCTCAGCATTGTCTACACAGCCCTTGTCCTGCATGAAGACTTGTATATGAACATACAGAGAAGTGCTAGTCATAATTGCCCCAAAGTGGGAGCAATCCAAATATCCATCAGCAGGTGAATAGAGAAGCAAAATGAGGGTTAGCCATACAATGGGTAACTTTATGGCTATAAAAAGGAACAAGCTACAACATGGATTACCTCAAAAGCATTTCTTACCAAGTGAAAGAAGCTAGACAAAAAAGACCGTGTACTATGTGGCTCCATTTCTGAGATGTCTAGACACCTAGAGACTGGAGGGAGATTGGTGACTGCCTGGGGCTGGCCGTGGGAATGGAGAGTGAAAGCAGACATGGGGGTGGAAGGGGCAGCAGTGATGGAAGTGCTCTGAAACCATATCGTGGTGATAGTGACATGACTTGGTGACTTCCTAGAAATCATGGCATTTATACTTAAACGTAAGTGGATTTTAAACTTAAACATTACTGGATGGACATGAAAATTGTCCATCAACAAAGCTAGATATATATGTATAAATATATAGAGAGTCTTTGATAAAAATATGTTTTGACTCGATATCTAAAAGACCTCCTCTCAAATTCTCTTTGAGGACCACGCTTCCCTCACTTTTTAGATGACTGTTTCTATGGTTAGTGAGATGTGTCCTAAATAATATAAATGAAGATAATAAATAAAAAATCAGGCCTTGTTTCTGCCCTAAGGCAATAAAAAGGTCCTAACTGTCGGATCTTTTGAAGTGGTTTTCTGGTCATGTTTGCAGATCCTATGTCATCGGAGCCTGCCCCTGTGTGAACTGCGCCGGTTCCAGGGATCTGTGCCCATTCAGCAACTGAACAATCTACTTGCATTCATGTAGGAACAGGAACAGTACAAGTAAACTCTTGCACTGTGATTGCAGGAGATTGATGAGAAAGAGTGAAAGACTCTGATTAGTCTGGGTTGGTGACTTGCAATTTCCATCTCTGTGCAACCAGGGGACAGAGGTCTGGCAGCTTCAGCTCTGGCAGCTCCCAGAGCAAGTGCAGATGAAAGAAGGGAGGTAGCACCAGAGGTGACTCAGCCCGGGTCCAGTGCCCATGCTTGCCCTGGGGACAGCGCCCCGTGAATGGCAGTCCACTGGAAACACTAGGAAAAGAGAAGGGAAGTTCCCACAAAGAAAATAAGGATGGTGAGAAGGTAGAATCAACAGAGAGCCATCGTACTCCCACATGCAGAAAAATCATAATAGGGCAAGACCGGGCAGAGGCAGCCAGTGCAGACCTCAGAGAGCACAGGTCGACAGGTATTCCTAGGGAAATGCTCTCCGGCTATATTCAGATCCATTTTGATCTGAGGCAGCAAGATTGTCCTTTCTTCAAGCCAGCCCCATCCACATCCAAGTCCTCTCTATTCAAGGCACTTGCGAGTGTTGAGGATTCTGGGATAGCCTATGGTCCAAAAGGGACGGTCACTGGATGATCCCACGGGCAGCGTGGAAAGAAAAACCCGCATTAAAGCATATCTGTGAAAACTGGAAATACAGTACCGATGAATTTATTTGCAGGGAAGGAACAGAGACACAGGTGAAGAGAACCGACTTGTGGACACAGCAGGGGAAGGAGATGGTGGGATGAATTGAGAAAGCAGCGTTGACATATACCCACTACCCTGTGTAAAATAGCTTGTAGGAAGCTGCTCTATAACATAGGGAGCCCAGCCTTGGATGACTGATTCTAGATAATGCACGGCAGAAATCAACACAACATTATAAAGCCATTAACCGGGCTTCCCCTGGTAGTCCAGTGGGTAAGGACACCGCCTTGCAGTGCAAGGGGCGCCGGCTCGAGCCCTGGCCTGGGAAGATCCCACGTGCCGCGGAGCGGCTGGACTGATGTGTCCAATTACCGCGCCAGAGCTCTGGAGCGCATGCGCCCAGAGCCGGCGCTCTACAACGACAGAGGCCACCGCCATGGGAGGCCCACAGGAGCCAAAGAACAAAGACTGATGAACATAGAGAAAGACCAATAGAAGTGGCCCGCCTGCTCCCCTCCCTCCCCAACCCGACCCCCGTCCAAAATGAATAAATAAATAAATCTTAAAAAAAAAAAAAAAAAAAAAGCCATTAACCTCTAATCAAAATTTTTAAAAATAAAATAAAAGCGAGAGACCAGCAGGGGGAGCTCCCATGCCCTTCTGCTTATTGTCAATTGCTTACCCAACAGAAGGCGGCACCTTGCTCTCTGCAACAGAGGACTTCAAGGCAGAATTTCTCCTTGCTCAGCAACAGCCCAGCCATTGAACAATGTCACCGCTCAGCCCATGAGAAGCCATGGCCACCCTGAACGCCTACTTTCCTCCAATGAACTTTCGTTTAGAGGAGCCCCTCCCAGTTCCTCCCTTTCTCCTGACTTTGTTTTCTGGATATGCTTATGGTTTATGAAGATTGCACGTCCCCAGTCACAGTTCTTTGCTGTTCCCAGATAAACTCGCTTTGCTGGTAAAATAACTTTCTGTTTTAATCATTCAAGTTCAACTGTCTTTAAGGTCAACGGCAGGCAGCTCAGCACTCCACTGAATCCCTTCCAACCCTTACCTTTATAGTTAGGCAGGACTGGCCACACATAATTTTCAGTGCAGAATGAAAACAAGGGCCCCCTTGACCAAAAGTATCAATAATTTTAAGACAATGACCAGCAGAACATGAAAGCAAGCACAGGGTCTTTCTGAGCATGGGATCTATGCCCTCACCTTATGACACAAGTGTCTTCTTTCTCGTCTATTTAGAAGAGCCCGGTATTCCTCATTCCTCCTACTCACTTTTGACTCCCTCCTTCTCTACCCCTGGCTTCACTTTCATCTAGCACGGAAAATTAAAAACAAACAACAACAGAAACACTTCCCTACAAGTTTAAATCCA
Source organism: Tragulus kanchil (assembly GCA_022376925.1). Lineage (NCBI taxonomy): Eukaryota > Metazoa > Chordata > Mammalia > Artiodactyla > Tragulidae > Tragulus > Tragulus kanchil. The sequence continues at coordinate 109,017,677 of JAIOJX010000002.1, read as the reverse complement.
AGTATCTCTGAGGTTAGAAAGCTCTGCCCAGAGAAAGAACTTTGCATGCTGACTACCTTTAAGTATCTCTTACTGTGTTTTTCCTCATCCTTGCCCAGAAATGGCTCCAGCATTGTTCGTGGGCCTCAGGGTGAAAACGAGTAGCTTCCTGAATGGAATCCCAATCACGGGGGTTGTCACCACGTGGTGATGTTTAGTAACTATTTCCGGGCTTCCCTGGTGGCTCAGTGACAAAGAATCCCCCTCCCTATGCAAAAGACACAGGTTCGATCCCTGATCCAGGAAGATCCCACATGCTGCAGAGCAATTAAGCCCCTGTGCCACAACTACTGAGTCTGTACTCTAGCGCTGCAACTCCTGAGCCCTCAGGTCCTGAGAGCCCCGGAGCCCATGCTCCACAACGAGGGAAGCTGCTGCAATGAGGAGCCTCTGCTTACCACAACTAGAGAAGGACCAAAAGTAGATAATTAATTTTTAAAATAACAACTGTTTCCATTTATTGAGCCCTTACCCTGTGTAAGCCCTGCTGGATGCCCTCCACATTCGTGGCTTCCATTCTATCCTCATGATGGCTCTGGAAGCCAGGTTCACAAGACAGTGCCATTTTTCAAAGAAAAAACAAAACAAAACAAAAACCTGAGACTAAGAAATATTCAGCAGATCATCCAGGGTCAGACAGCTAATAGGGGCCGAGCTGGGATCTGAGTCTAGGTCTGACAGAGAGCAAAGTTCCTGCTCTTTCTATACCTCCAAACAACGTTTCCTCATCCCATTTCTAACCCCACACAGTCCCAGAGACTGGACACAGGGGCGAATGAGCCATTATTAGCTTAATATACATGTTGATGCCTTTTGCAATACTCACATTCCATTAAAACTGATCACGGATCATACATATCTGTAAACAACAAAACTCTGTAAAAGTAAAAAGTAAAATAAAAATTAAAAAAAAAAAAAAAAGAAACTGATCATGGGCTTCCCTGGTGGTACAGTGGGTAAAGAGTCTGCCTTGCAGTGCAAGGGACACCGGTTCAATTCCTGGCCTGGGAAGATCCCACCTGTCACAGAGCAGCTGGACAATGTGTCCAATTATGAGCCAGTGCTCTGGAGTGCATGTGCTCAGAGCTGGTGCTCTGCAATGAGAGAGGCCACTGCAACGGGAGGCCCACACAGGCCTAAGAATAAAGATGGATGAAAATAGATAAAGAAAAAAAAAGAAAATAAACAAACAAACAAAGAATTGATCACAGTTCGTGGGCCTCAGGGTGAAAACGAGTAGCTTCCTGAATGGAATCCCAATCACGGGGGTTGTCACCACGTGGTGATGTTTAGTAACTATTTCCGGGCTTCCCTGGTGGCTCAGTGACAAAGAATCCCCCTCCCTATGCAAAAGACACAGGTTCGATCCCTGATCCAGGAAGATCCCACATGCTGCAGAGCAATTAAGCCCCTGTGCCACAACTACTGAGTCTGTACTCTAGCGCTGCAACTCCTGAGCCCTCAGGTCCTGAGAGCCCCGGAGCCCATGCTCCACAACGAGGGAAGCTGCTGCAATGAGGAGCCTCTGCTTACCACAACTAGAGAAGGACCAAAAGTAGATAATTAATTTTTAAAATAACAACTGTTTCCATTTATTGAGCCCTTACCCTGTGTAAGCCCTGCTGGATGCCCTCCACATTCGTGGCTTCCATTCTATCCTCATGATGGCTCTGGAAGCCAGGTTCACAAGACAGTGCCATTTTTCAAAGAAAAAACAAAACAAAACAAAAACCTGAGACTAAGAAATATTCAGCAGATCATCCAGGGTCAGACAGCTAATAGGGGCCGAGCTGGGATCTGAGTCTAGGTCTGACAGAGAGCAAAGTTCCTGCTCTTTCTATACCTCCAAACAACGTTTCCTCATCCCATTTCTAACCCCACACAGTCCCAGAGACTGGACACAGGGGCGAATGAGCCATTATTAGCTTAATATACATGTTGATGCCTTTTGCAATACTCACATTCCATTAAAACTGATCACGGATCATACATATCTGTAAACAACAAAACTCTGTAAAAGTAAAAAGTAAAATAAAAATTAAAAAAAAAAAAAAAAGAAACTGATCATGGGCTTCCCTGGTGGTACAGTGGGTAAAGAGTCTGCCTTGCAGTGCAAGGGACACCGGTTCAATTCCTGGCCTGGGAAGATCCCACCTGTCACAGAGCAGCTGGACAATGTGTCCAATTATGAGCCAGTGCTCTGGAGTGCATGTGCTCAGAGCTGGTGCTCTGCAATGAGAGAGGCCACTGCAACGGGAGGCCCACACAGGCCTAAGAATAAAGATGGATGAAAATAGATAAAGAAAAAAAACAATAAAAGAGGCCAAAATTAAACAAACAAACAAAGAATTGATCACATTTGAAGGTTACCATGGAAAAGAAAATCAAAGATCAGTCAACCCAAGTGCTTTTGGTGAGGACCAACGTCAAACATTACTAGCCTATGTTTCTAGATATTTGTAGGTTCAGAGTTAAAATCTGTGAGGCTTGAATGATGATCTTCCTGAATAAACCAAATGGGCAATGAGTAGAAAGACATACTGTAAATCAACCCTGCAGAGAAGGGATGGGCTGGAGATTGCTTTAGAGAGATGGAGGCTTTACAAAATAGTATCAAGGTCCCCTAAAACACTGTTTGGATCATTTATTCCAAGTGTAATGAACATCAGTTTCTGTGAGTAAGCCAGCGCGTGGGGAATGGGGGATACAGACAGGCTATTTCTCAACCCGAGGGCCTTCCGTGGCTCCCCTTGCCTACAGGACAAGTACCACCCGCTGGCCAGCATTTGCAACCTTTCCTAACCTGACCTCAGGACATTTTGCAAAGAGAAGGTACACAGTGCATGAAAAGCTAGAGAAAGCGAGGGGTCATACTGGGAAGCGCTAAGAGTGAGGTCAGGTATGGGGAAGGGAGAAGATTCTCCGGAGTGTCAGTCGCTGGGCTGGCTTCCCTGTCTGGGGGACCACCTTTTGCCTTTCTGATCACCAGAGCCATAGAACTTCCTGCTGAGACCAGAGACCCTGTCACAGAGTGGATGGTGTCTGACACACAAGCTTCCGTGCTCCTTGTAGATGGCCAGGCCACCCGAGATGGACATTCTCCTGTTCTCTGTATATCCCCCTGCTCGACCAGTCCCTGCTTCACCTACACCCCACTCACATAACTGACCTTCCCTCTTAACCATGGAGCCTCATCAGTAAATGCCCATGTACTTGCCCCCAGCCACAGGCTGTGATTGTTCTAATCTTTAGATGAGAACTATCTCCACTATGATAGTTTTCTGGCAACGGATGAGCCAACCTGATGTCAGTTCCCTCTGTAACTGGTAGAAGGCTCATAGAAATTGATGTTCAATACACTTGATGGATTAAATAATTCAAACAGTGTTTAGGGGTGCATTACCACTTTTTGTATAGCCTTTTCTCCACCACCACTGCCCCCATAACAAAGACTGCTGCTCCATCCTGACCAGTGTGCACTGCCCACAGTGGGGGTCGCTCCAGGTCCTTGCTTCAGATGCATATGATCCTCCATCCGTTAAGCCCCTGATATCTCTGTCACTGACTCTTGGATCTTTCTTCAGTCTTGAGGCTCTTCCTGTGGGGTGCAGCCCAACACAGGGCATGTTCAGTCAGTAACCCTAGGCTTTTCCTGGGATCTGGCAAAACCCAGAGACTGTTCCCGTCCCTCGAGTTCCCTCTCTTTCCAAAGAAAATGCTGCTGATGGGGTGAGGAACCAAGTAATTCCTGAGGGACCTGGTCTGCTTGGTTCTGGCCCTGCTCTCAACATTGTCGATTCAGCCAGTTTCTCAAAGAAGTGTGTCCTCCCACCCATCGCCCCACCTTGCTCAGATCCTCCTAGCAAATCCCTCACCCAAGTCTTCTAGGGATCAAACTCTTTCTTGCCTCAAACAAATCTTCCTTTGTCAAAATCTTTTTTTCAATTACAGATAAATGTTCTAATTGAAGTATAGTTGACTTGGACTTCCCAGGTGGTGCTAGTAGTAAAGAAGCTGCCTGCCAATGCAGGAGATACAGGAGACATGGGTTCATTCCCTGGGTCAGAAAGATCCCCTGGAGGAGGGCATGACAGCCCACTCCAGTATTCTTCCCATGGATAGAGGAGCCTGGTGGGCTACAGTCCATACCATCCCAGAGAATTGGACACGACTGAATCGACTTTGCATGCAAGCATACATAGTTGACTTACAATGCTACATCTGTGGGACCTCAGGCTAGATGAGCTCTCATTCCACTTTTCATTGTGTAGGGACTGGGGTTACAGTGACTGCTGACCTTTCACTTAAATCACCCTTAAACTTGGGGTTCTAAAGTGCCGCCCTTGCTTGACTCTAGTCTTAGTCCAGCGTTACTGGTCAGCTTTGGTTCTTGCTGCTTTCTACTGAGGAGTAGCAGGTCTGTGCTGGTCTGGACTGTGTTGTCGCCTGGATTTTGTGCTGGAATCCATTACAAGTGACCAAGGATCCATCATCTGCTGGCATCATCATGTCCCTGTGGTTCCTTCTTTCCAACCCCAAGCTTCTAAAGGTCCACAGTGTTCTTCAAACCGCCAAGACAGTGGGGAGGGCGTTGTAAACCCTTGAGGCAGTGGGAGGTTCTGTAGCAGTCACGACCTTGGGAGGCCACCCTCAAATCCACTTTCACCCCAGGTCTTCCTCAAACTTTGTCAATCTACCATTCCCAAGCCACCTTGAATTTGATGCCCCGTGCCAAAGCAGGTTTCCCTTAGAGACCTACAATCTCTCTAGGCTGTGTGTCACGGACAGCTGGATTCTCTCAGATCCCCCACAGCCTTTCTAGAGATTTCAGCAACTTGCTGGCCTTTGCCACTTCCTGCAGGAAGTCAGGACTGAGGACTCTTACAGCTAGTCTGTTACCTCACTTCCTCTTTCTTTCTCCCTCTCTCTCGCTCTCGCTCTCCTCCTCCTCCTCCCAGCTGATTCTACTTCCCCATTATGTGTGGTAGGAATCTTCTTTCATCATAATTCATAATTGTTTTCTTCCTGTTCATCAGTTCCCAAAGTGTGGTCCCAGACCAGCAGCAGCAGCAGCATCTAGGAACTTGTGAAAAAATAAAAATAAAAAAGGACCCAATGCAAACCTTCTGAATCAGAAGCTCTGAGAGTGGGACCCAGCAGTCTATATGTTAATAAATCCTCCAGGGGATTCTGACACATGCTCAAGCTTGAGAACCACTACTTTAAATCAATAGTTCTCCATGCTGGTTGCATTAGAATCTCTTGAAGAACTTTAAAAACTTATTGGTCAATAAGCTCCAATACAGTACAATTAAATCCAAGGCCCATAAAGAGACCGAAGTCAGTTCAGCCAGGTATAGGTAACAGAACTGGCCAGCTGACCCACAAACAAAATACGAGGTGTCAGCATTAATAATGGGTATTGTTTTACATGACTAGGTTTGGGAGTAGTTTGTTATGAAGTAACAAAGAAAGTAGTTTGTTAATTAACACACAGCACACTTGTGACCTTCTGGAGGAAGAGCGATTGATCTCCTTCCTTCCCCAAATCCAGCCATCATTTTTGTTCCACAACTGTTTTCCTAGCTGCCCCTGTCACTGGGATGGTGTCCTATCCTACGCCCCAGATCAGATTTCCCCACCAGCCCTGCCCCAGGCTCAACAAGGCAGCCAGTCAGGACCAGATGGAGATGCCAAGCCAATAAAAGTGTAATGTGAATCTGAGAACATACATGTCTGTAAGCAGCAAAACTCTGTAAAAGTTGAAAGTAAAATAAAGGTTTCTTTTTTAAAAAAGTGTAATGTGAGACACATGCTTGATTTTATATTTCCTACTAGCCACATTTTACTTTTTCTTTTTTTGGCTGTGCTGGGTCTTTAGTGCGACCTGTGGGCTCTTCAGTGTGGCACACAGGCTCCTTCATTGTGGCACTCGAGCTTAGTCGCGTGTGGGATCTCAGTTCCCTAGCCAATGGTTGAACCTGTGTCCCTCGCTTTGGAAGGCAGACTCTTCCCAATGGGAAGTCCCTACTCACACATTCTAAAACAGTAAAAAGAAATTAATTTTATATATCTTATTACATAGTTTATTTTATCGTTCTTTTCACCCAGTATAACCCAAATGTTGTCATCTCAACATGTGGTGCTAGGCACATTGCAAATGTTGACCAGCCACATACAGCCAGTGTTTGGACAAGGCACCTCCACGCTGATTCCTACACATGTTCCCTCCAGAGCAACAGGGGCAGCAGGAGTGAGTAAGCAGCAGAAGGGGCAGAGCCTCCACCAATCCCATGACACTCTGAATCTTGACCAAAGAGCAATTGTGCCCAGCATGCTACCACTCGTAAGACATCTGCTCATGCTACCCCCTGCCCTGTGCTTCCTCCCATTCCACCCAGAAGCTCAAATGCCCCATCTCCATGGAGCCTTCCTTGAATGCCCATAGCACTAACTTCAGAATTCTAAAACAGTTCTTAAAGACATGCAAATGGACAACAGACACATGAAAACATACTCAACATGGCTAATTATTAGAGAAATGCAAATCCAGACTACAATAAGCTACCACCTCACACTGGTCGGAATGGCCGTCATTAAAAAAGACTGGAGTTGGGTGGAGAAAAGGCAGCCCTCCTACACTGTTGGTGGGAAAGTAAACTGGTGCAGACACTGTGAAGAACAGTGTGGAGGGTCCTCAAAAAACTAAAAATAGAGTTGTCATATGATCCAGTAATACTACTCTTGGAAATATATCCAGTCAAAACTATAATTCAAAAAGATACATGCAGAAAAAGAAAAAAAAAATACACGCACCACTACATTCCTAGTAGCCAAGACATGGAAACAACCTAAACACCTATCAACAGATAAACAGATAAAGAAATGTGGTACATCTATATAGTGGAGTATTACTCAGCCATTAAAAACGACTGGAATAATACCATTTGCTGTAACATGGATGGACCTAGAGATTATCATACTAAGTGAAATAAACCAGACAAAGACAAATGCCATACAATATTATATGTGGACTCTAAAAAAAGACACAAATTAACTTATTTGCGAAAGAGAAACAGATTCACAGACATAGAAAACAGACTTGTGGTTTCCAGGGGAAGAGTAGTAGTGGAGGGATGGATGGGAAGTTTGATATTAACAGATGCAAACTATTATATAAAATAGATAAACAACAGGTCTTACTGAATAGCACAGGGAACTATACTCAATATCCTGGGATAAATCATAACAAAAAAGAATATAGATAGGTATAACTGAGTCATTTTGCTCTAGAGCAGAAATTAATGCAACACTGTAAGTCAATTATTATATTTCAATAAAATAACCTTTAAAAAATAAAAAAATTCTACCAAATGCACAGAAAATTAATTAATTCAATAGTTCTTAATAGCCTACCCCAGTAACAGCCACCAATTAGTGAGCACTCACTGTGTGCCAGGTACTGGTCTGAGCACTTAACTATGCCCTTGGATGCTGACACAACACTCTTGAGTAGGAATTATCATCTTCATCAGAGGAGGAAATTGAGACTCAGAGAGCTAAAGGTGAAAATGTTCTACCTTGGATTGAGACTTAAATCCAGAGCCCATACCTGATCAAACACTTCTTGGAACTCAAACCCACATGGCTGGGACTTGAACCCACATAGTCAGGACTCAATCCCAGTCAAAAACTCTGTCTAGGACTTGAACCCACATGGCCGGGACTTAGTCTAGCACTCACCCAACATCTGGACCCACTGAGGATCAGGTTCTTTGTGCCTCAACGCAGAAGGAATTCAGCGAGAGGCAGAGTGATAGGCAAGAAGAGGATTGACTAGGATAGGGCACTTCTAAGAGGAGCAAGCAGGCAGGCAGGAAAGCTTTGCTCCTCCCACGATTGGGTGGGCAGCAATATATATATAGGAGGGTAGAAGACCACCTTCTTCAAGTAGATGTAAATGCAGACGTAAGGCATACCTCATTAGTTCCTCCTTTCCCAGCTCTTCCTGCTTTATGGAATAAGGAGCAGCTTTCTTGAGTTATCCTTAACTTACTGGCCTCCCAACCTTTCCCAGGTTTTACCTCTCTACCTATAGTCCCCCACTAGGACTTTACAACTACCCAACTGTTCCATTCAGTCCCTCTCAAAGGGGCTTCCCCAAACTCACTCAGCTAGTAGATGGGGGTTCAGGGTTTGAACCTAGGGTGGTCAGGCTCCAGGCACCACGCTTCAAGCACCTGGCCTCTTGCTAACCAAAGTGTGGTTCTTAGACTAGCAGCAGCAGCATCTGGGAGCTTCTGAGAAATGCAGATCTCAGGCTCTTTCTCAAATCTGCCTCTCAGAGTCTGCGTTTTCAGAAGATCACAGGTAGTTCATGTGAGTATTAAATTAGGAGAGGCACTGGCCAAAGCTAGTCAGTATTTTAGTTACTTGTTCTCCTGTCTAGGCCACCAGCCTTACAAGGGCCCAACTGCACCTCTTCCACTTCTGTCTCCTGAATACCTGTCACAGAGCTTAGAACAGTAAACACCTACTGGAGTTTCTATTAGGTAGACTCTGTGTGCTCAGTCATGTCTGACTCTTTGTGATCCCATGGACTGTAGCCGCCAGGCTTCCCTATCCATGGAATTTCTCAGGCAAGAGTACTGGAGTGTTGGCAGCCAATGAAGCTGGCAGTGCTCTTTTCCCCATGGAGGCCCAGTGTGCAATGGCTTCAAACAGCAGCCTTCTGGGTCATGCATGCAGCCTGTTGCCTATATAGGTTGCCCTAAAGGACCCTGGATACAGCTCTTCAGTGGACATTCACAACTGGCCTGCTGTCCCCAGTCTAGGCTCCAGACAGATATGGGTGGTGCCTTTGGAAAGCCACAGGGCACAGTGGCCAGGGTCCACACTGGCCAAGTCATCATGTCTATCCCACCAAGCTGCAAAACCGGATTAGGCCTTCTAAGAGGAGCAAGCAGGCAGGCAGGAAAGCTTTGCTCCTCCCACGATTGGGTGGGCAGCAATATATATATAGGAGGGTAGAAGACCACCTTCTTCAAGTAGATGTAAATGCAGACGTAAGGCATACCTCATTAGTTCCTCCTTTCCCAGCTCTTCCTGCTTTATGGAATAAGGAGCAGCTTTCTTGAGTTATCCTTAACTTACTGGCCTCCCAACCTTTCCCAGGTTTTACCTCTCTACCTATAGTCCCCCACTAGGACTTTACAACTACCCAACTGTTCCATTCAGTCCCTCTCAAAGGGGCTTCCCCAAACTCACTCAGCTAGTAGATGGGGGTTCAGGGTTTGAACCCAGGGTGGTCAGGCTCCAGGCACCACGCTTCAAGCACCTGGCCTCTTGCTAACCAAAGTGTGGTTCTTAGACTAGCAGCAGCAGCATCTGGGAGCTTCTGAGAAATGCAGATCTCAGGCTCTTTCTCAAATCTGCCTCTCAGAGTCTGCGTTTTCAGAAGATCACAGGTAGTTCATGTGAGTATTAAATTAGGAGAGGCACTGGCCAAAGCTAGTCAGTATTTTAGTTACTTGTTCTCCTGTCTAGGCCACCAGCCTTACAAGGGCCCAACTGCACCTCTTCCACTTCTGTCTCCTGAATACCTGTCACAGAGCTTAGAACAGTAAACACCTACTGGAGTTTCTATTAGGTAGACTCTGTGTGCTCAGTCATGTCTGACTCTTTGTGATCCCATGGACTGTAGCCGCCAGGCTTCCCTATCCATGGAATTTCTCAGGCAAGAGTACTGGAGTGTTGGCAGCCAATGAAGCTGGCAGTGCTCTTTTCCCCATGGAGGCCCAGTGTGCAATGGCTTCAAACAGCAGCCTTCTGGGTCATGCATGCAGCCTGTTGCCTATATAGGTTGCCCTAAAGGACCCTGGATACAGCTCTTCAGTGGACATTCACAACTGGCCTGCTGTCCCCAGTCTAGGCTCCAGACAGATATGGGTGGTGCCTTTGGAAAGCCACAGGGCACAGTGGCCAGGGTCCACACTGGCCAAGTCATCATGTCTATCCACACCAAGCTGCAGAACAAGAAGCCTGTGATTGAGGCCCTCCGCAAGGCCAAGTTCAAGTTTCCTGGCCACCAGAAGATCCCCATCTCCAAGAAGTGGGGATTTACTAAGTTTAATGTGGATGAATTTGAAACCATGGTGGCAGAAAAGCGACTTCCCCTAGAGGACTGTGGGGAAAAATACATCCTAATAGTGGTCCTCTGGACATATGGCGGGCCCTGCACTCATGAGAGCCTGGGCACAGCCCTCTCCTTACTCATGTTGAACAATAAATCCTACTATCTTGTACGAATAAACAAACAAAAAATACTGGAGACTGCCATGTCCTCCTCCAGGGGATCTTCTCCATCCAGGGATTGAACCTGTATCTCTGCATTGTAAGTGGATTCTTTACCACTGAGCCACCTAGGGCCAAGCAGACTATTTCCTTTCTTCCCCTTTAAATCCTGCCTCAGTGACCAAGAACCCACTGCACACAGTCCGTTTACAACGCCTACCTTTGCCCTCAACAATAGCCTGTTCCACTTTCAAAGCATGACAATGCCCTGGGGTCCCTGGTTGCAGAGCTAACCCCAACCCCAAGGTTGTTAGAAGCCAAGGCTCAAGACTCAGTTCTGCCACTCGCCACTCGGATGTTTGCTTTTGAGGAAAGTAGTTTTTCTGCTCTATTAGTAAGTGTAAATCTTTGGAGAGTATTCAGCCGAAGTAGCCCCAGAATTTTTACACAAGGAGAGGAACTGGGACTCTGGTAGGAAGGAGGGTTGCCGATGAGCATGTTTAAGACATTGTCAGGGCTTCCCCTGGTGGTCCAGCGGGGTAAAAGGATCAGTGCGCGGACTGCCTCAGGCAAGAGTACTGGAGTGTTGGCAGCCAATGAAGCTGGCAGTGCTCTTTTCCCCATGGAGGCCCAGTGTGCAATGGCTTCAAACAGCAGCCTTCTGGGTCATGCATGCAGCCTGTTGCCTATATAGGTTGCCCTAAAGGACCCTGGATACAGCTCTTCAGTGGACATTCACAACTGGCCTGCTGTCCCCAGTCTAGGCTCCAGACAGATATGGGTGGTGCCTTTGGAAAGCCACAGGGCACAGTGGCCAGGGTCCACACTGGCCAAGTCATCATGTCTATCCGCACCAAGCTGCAGAACAAGAAGCCTGTGATTGAGGCCCTCCGCAAGGCCAAGTTCAAGTTTCCTGGCCACCAGAAGATCCCCATCTCCAAGAAGTGGGGATTTACTAAGTTTAATGTGGATGAATTTGAAACCATGGTGGCAGAAAAGCGACTTCCCCTAGAGGACTGTGGGGAAAAATACATCCTAATAGTGGTCCTCTGGACATATGGCGGGCCCTGCACTCATGAGAGCCTGGGCACAGCCCTCTCCTTACTCATGTTGAACAATAAATCCTACTATCTTGTACGAATAAACAAACAAAAAATACTGGAGACTGCCATGTCCTCCTCCAGGGGATCTTCTCCATCCAGGGATTGAACCTGTATCTCTGCATTGTAAGTGGATTCTTTACCACTGAGCCACCTAGGGCCAAGCAGACTATTTCCTTTCTTCCCCTTTAAATCCTGCCTCAGTGACCAAGAACCCACTGCACACAGTCCGTTTACAACGTCTACCTGTGTCCTCAACAATAGCCTGTTCCACTTTCAAAGCATGACAATGCCCTGGGGTCCCTGGTTGCAGAGCTAACCCCAACCCCAAGGTTGTTAGAAGCCAAGGCTCAAGACTCAGTTCTGCCACTCGCCACTCGGATGTTTGCTTTTGAGGAAAGTAGTTTTTCTGCTCTATTAGTAAGTGTAAATCTTTGGAGAGTATTCAGCCGAAGTAGCCCCAGAATTTTTACACAAGGAGAGGAACTGGGACTCTGGTAGGAAGGAGGGTTGCCGATGAGCATGTTTAAGACATTGTCAGGGCTTCCCCTGGTGGTCCAGCGGGTAAGGACACCTCCTTGCAGTGCAAGGGGTGCTGGTTCGATCCCTGGCCTGGGAAGATCCCACGTGCCGCGGAGCGGCTAGACTGATGTGTCCAACTACCGAGCCAGAGCTCTGGGGCGCATGCGCCCAGAGCCGGTGCTCTGTGACGACAGAGGCCACCGCGATGGGAGGCCCGCTGGAGCCAAAGAACAAAGACGGATGAGAGTGGATGAATGAAAGACCAATAGAAGTGGCCCACCTGTCCCTCTCCCTCCCCACCTCACCCCGCAAAAGGTAAATAAATAAAATAAATTGTTTTTTTTTTTTAAAAAAAAAAGACATTGTCAGCTACCCACATTAAAGAGTGGAGGGCGGGCTTCCCCTGGTGGTCCAGCGGGTAAGGACACCTCCTTGCAGTGCAAGGGGTGCCGGTTCGATCCCTGGCCTGGGAAGATCCCACGTGCCGCGGAGCGGCTGGACCCATGTGTCCAATGACCGAGCCAGAGCTCTGGAGTGCATGCACCCAGAGCCGGCGCTCTGCAACGACAGAGGTCACCGCGATGGGAGGCCCACAGGAGCCAAAGAACAAAGACGGATGAGAGTGGATGAATGAAAGACCAATAGAAGTGGCCCACCTGTCCCTCTCCCTCCCCACCTCACCCCGCAAAAGGTAAATAAATAAAATAAATTGTTTTTTTTTTTTTTAAAAAAAAGACATTGTCAGCTACCCACATTAAAGAGTGGAGGGCGGGCTTCCCCTGGTGGTCCAGCGGGTAAGGACACCTCCTTGCAGTGCAAGGGGTGCCGGTTCGATCCCTGGCCTGGGAAGATCCCACGTGCCGCGGAGCGGCTGGACCCATGTGTCCAATGACCGAGCCAGAGCTCTGGAGTGCATGCACCCAGAGCCGGCGCTCTGCAACGACAGAGGTCACCGCGATGGGAGGCCCACAGGAGCCAAGGAACAAGGACGTATGAAAATAGAGAAATGAAAGACCAATAGAAGTGGCCCGCCCGCTCCCCTCCCTCCCCACCCCAACCCCCGCCCAAAAATAAATAATAAAATAAATAAATCTTAAAAAAAAAAAAAAAGAGTGGAGGGCTGAAGGACACTGAGGGATGCAGAAAGCTAGCCCTCACCCCCAACACACACACACACACACACACACAATGCTGTTCCCTTGGAACCACCAATGGTATTCTGGTCTCAGGCATGGAAACTACAAATCATTGGAAGTTTAGCTATTTGAACTTCAATATTGATCTCAATTAACATAGTGGAATTATAGGATCTTAAAACATCAGAGTTGCCTGTGACATGGCACAGGGAAAGTGTTTCAGAAATATTTCTTAGAAGTGTGGCAGTGTTTGTGAACTCGGCCTCTGTTTACCAGTGCTGAATAGAAACGCAGAGACAGAGTTTTGGGTGAAGTATAAAAGAGAAGCTTTATTGCTTTGCCAGGTTAACGCTCTCAAAACTGTGTGTACCCTCCTGGAGTGGGTAGTAAGGAGTCTTACGGGTTTCAAGGAGGAGGGTATGATCAGCTCATGAACATTCTTCTGATGTATTGGTGGCGAGGTCAGCATTTTCAACCTGGTTCTAACCAGTCTGGGGTCTCCGTGCTTGTAGGCAACATATAGGTAACTTATTCCACCCAGTAGGGATTTCAGTATCTGCAAAACAGCTCAAAGGACATGACTCAGAATATGAGCCATTGTCATTGAAGTGACTAAAGGCCTGTGACTTGGGTTAATAGCTAGAGTATTATTATTTTATCTGGCTTGACTATTTTCCTTTCTTTCCACATTTTCTCACTTCTCAGATTAATTTTTTACTTTGACTAAAGTTTTCCTACACACAAAAGACAGGTAGAGAACATGGGTGTGGGGTCTATTCTGGGAAGGCCTCATAGGGTCCCACTTGGTCACAGTAAGAATTAGCTTGAGTTGAGATTTTGCTCATAGTTTCAATTCTACTGAGACCAGGGATCCAGGAAAGCGCTTGTCCCTGTCCATCTCCTAATACCATTTTTCTCCTTCCCCTTCTCAAAGTTACTTAGGGAATCAAATGCACTTCTTTATTAACAATTGAACCTAGACCTAATAATCATCTATGTAAAATTCCCTTTAGATAGTGCACAAATGAACCTATCTACAGAAGAGAAACAGATTCACAGATCGAGAACAGATTTATAATTGTTAAAGAGGAAGAGGGTAGGGGAGGGAGAGGGACATCCTGAGGTTTGGTGCTGGTAGATACAAGCTATTACATTTAGCACAGGTGCACAATGAGGTTCTATTGTGTAACTCAGGAACTATATCCAGTCTCCTGGGATAAACCATAACAGAAAAGAATATAAGAAAGAATTCATATATGTATACAACACTTTGCTATACAGCAGAAATTAGCACAACATTATAAATCAACTATCAGTTCAGTTCAGTCACTCTGTCTTATCTGACTCTTTGGGACCCGTGGACTGTGGCACCCCAGGCTTTCCTGTCCTTCCCCATCTCCCGGAGCTTGCTTAAGCTCATGTTCCTTGAGTAGGAGATGATCCAGCCACGTCATCCTCTGTCACCCCCTTCTTCTGCCTTCTATGTTTCCCAGCATCGGGTGTTCTCCAATGAGTCATCTATCCTTCCATTTTTTAAAAATAAAAGGAAAAAAGAAATTCCCTCAATTAGATTAGAGCACTCAGTTTAAGTCCTAGAATAAAACAGGCTTCTTCATCCCCCACCCCCATTCATGAATATAAATCCTGGAGCTGGTTCGGCCTCGTGGAGTGGGGGTGGGACAGAGCAGAGCTGCAGCCATTGCCAAACAGTGGCCTCTCCCACTAGTGACACATGACCGAGGGAGCATCCAGGACTCTCAGGGAATCCACTAGCATCTTCCCCTCACAGAAGAGCTTAAAGGGTGATGGGCAGTGGGGCCAGGCATGAAGACACCTCTCTGGGAACATAAACAAATCAAGACCCTCTCAGGCACCACCCAACCCCCTTCTCTTTGCACGAGAAAACCGAGATCCCCAAAGGAGAAGTGGCCAGCTCAGAGTCACACAACCAGGACCACTGGCTCAGCTGGAGTAAGAACTTGAGTTTCTGATTTCCCATTCAGAGCTTGGCAGATGGATTCTCTTCCCAGCTGGATGCAGCCTCCAAGACCTATCCAGTCTGTGAAAGAAAGGGGCTCACGTGTCAGCGACTCCCCTGGAAATGAGAGCAGCACTCTCCTTGGCCAAAATGGGACTATAGGTGTACCCCTGCTTGCCAAGGAGGCTGGGACAGCAGGGAGTAGAGACTGAGTTAATAATCCAGTCTAAGGTGAGCAGACTGATCGAGAACAGATTTATAATTGTTAAAGAGGAAGAGGGTAGGGGAGGGAGAGGGACATCCTGAGGTTTGGTGCTGGTAGATACAAGCTATTACATTTAGCACAGGTGCACAATGAGGTTCTATTGTGTAACTCAGGAACTATATCCAGTCTCCTGGGATAAACCATAACAGAAAAGAATATAAGAAAGAATTCATATATGTATACAACACTTTGCTGTACAGCAGAAATTAGCACAACATTATAAATCAACTATCAGTTCAGTTCAGTCACTCTGTCTTATCTGACTCTTTGGGACCCGTGGACTGTGGCACCCCAGGCTTTCCTGTCCTTCCCCATCTCCCGGAGCTTGCTTAAGCTCATGTTCCTTGAGTAGGAGATGATCCAGCCACGTCATCCTCTGTCACCCCCTTCTTCTGCCTTCTATGTTTCCCAGCATCGGGTGTTCTCCAATGAGTCATCTATCCTTCCATTTTTTAAAAATAAAAGGAAAAAAGAAATTCCCTCAATTAGATTAGAGCACTCAGTTTAAGTCCTAGAATAAAACAGGCTTCTTCATCCCCCACCCCCATTCATGAATATAAATCCTGGAGCTGGTTCGGCCTCGTGGAGTGGGGGTGGGACAGAGCAGAGCTGCAGCCATTGCCAAACAGTGGCCTCTCCCACTAGTGACACATGACCGAGGGAGCATCCAGGACTCTCAGGGAATCCACTAGCATCTTCCCCTCACAGAAGAGCTTAAAGGGTGATGGGCAGTGGGGCCAGGCATGAAGACACCTCTCTGGGAACATAAACAAATCAAGACCCTCTCAGGCACCACCCAACCCCCTTCTCTTTGCACGAGAAAACCGAGATCCCCAAAGGAGAAGTGGCCAGCTCAGAGTCACACAACCAGGACCACTGGCTCAGCTGGAGTAAGAACTTGAGTTTCTGATTTCCCATTCAGAGCTTGGCAGATGGATTCTCTTCCCAGCTGGATGCAGCCTCCAAGACCTATCCAGTCTGTGAAAGAAAGGGGCTCACGTGTCAGCGACTCCCCTGGAAATGAGAGCAGCACTCTCCTTGGCCAAAATGGGACTATAGGTGTACCCCTGCTTGCCAAGGAGGCTGGGACAGCAGGGAGTAGAGACTGAGTTAATAATCCAGTCTAAGGTGAGCCCACTTCTACCTGGAGCAAATTCAGAGCAGGCGAAAAAGCAGAGGCATGGGTAGCTTGCAGGTAACATTGTCCATATTATAAATGAAGAGTCTAATATTAGAGAAGTATTAATAAACTGGCTTGCCTCAGGTCACAGCTAATTCATGGTCACAAATGACATATGTATACCTATGGTTGGTTCATGTTGATGTTTGACAGAAAACCACACGATTTTGTAAAGTAATTATCCTTCAATTAAAAAAAGAAAAACAATTTTAAAAATTACATTTCTCCCTTGATTTCTGAGTCTGAGCTCTTAGTTGAAATGGAATACTGACTTTCAGAAAGAAAACTAAAATATGATAATCTTTAAGATTTTGAGATTCGGATCATCTTTAAATCATCTCAGTTCAAAGATACTTGAAATTTACACACACATTCCATTCAAAGCAACAGGAGATCCTTCTCCCTCACAACTGAAGCATGTAGGGCAATCAGACCCACACCTCTGGGAGGTGCGACTCACATGGGCCTGCTTTATTAGCACGCTCTAAGTTGTACAGTGCACAACCTGCCCACCACGGATGTTAAATGTGGCTAGGCTTAATCAGTCTAGGCTCCAGTGGCACTGGGCTGGTCGTTCTAGAATGATTCTGAGGCCCCTTGTGAGACCTTATGATACTGTGACAAACCATATGCAGTCATGCAAGAGAATACAAATAGGCCAGTACAGGAAGGCATCGTACGCTTTCCCGGAAGGCCTTGCTGGTGCTTTGCCAAATTGCAGCACAGCGATGTTTCTGACATTCCCCAGATTGCCCATAATACAGCCTTTTTGGCTGTAAAACATCCTCATCAACAACCCAGCACTCTCTGGAGCTTAATTTATCAGAAACCAAGTAGATCCTTACAGTCTCATAAAAGTCAGACTAACCGTGAGTAGGGTGCTGATCCTTGAAGGGCAGTTTTCTGGGTATGGTGCCCGCTGTGAATTCGTATGACCTTTTCCCTCATTTCTGTCTAGTCCCGGGAGGGACAGGCTGTTTTATTACATTTTCTCAGTCTGGAGTTTAGCTCTACAGGCCACCTCCTGTCATTTGGTTGTCTGATGGACATTATTTCTTCTAAGAATCTAATTAGGATCTTTTAAAGGGTTCAGCCGGAGAGTGGGGGAATTAAATATGACTCAGAGTGTGTGCTTTCCAAAGCCAGGCAAAACCTTAAATGATCATTCATCTGATTTATTCATGTATTTGTTCTGTCCATAAGCCCTGATGATGCACCCTTCTTTGTGTGAACCTCTGCTAAGAGTTCATCGTGGATAGAGATGGACGATTTGTCTCCGCCTTGGCACGGGTTAACCACGTGTTACAAGTGTACTCCACTTAAAGGAAACAGATATAAATGCACGGCACACAACGCCAAGGGTCCACCAAGTCACTTTTTAGTTCTCTCTTTGGTGAGGGATAAAAGAAGTCTACATTTCACAGCGTCTCTGCAGCTAAGAGGGGCCATGTAACTATTTCTAGCCTAAGCCCTAGAGCAGAAGTGACCAGTGTCTTTCAGAGACAGGGTGCAACCTTCCAGTCTCTCTTACTCTGGTCTGGGGACCCAGGATGCAGAAATGGAGGTGTCTGAACGTCAGCCTGAGTCTCTGCGTGACGGTGTAAAGCAGAGCCACACCCCTGCCTCCTCTCCCCTAATTCAGACATGGAACAGGAATGAGGAAGAAACATTTGTTTTCCGAAGCCACTGAGACTTAGGGATTCACTTATTACCCTTCCATAACTTAGCCTCACTCTAAACTTTTACGCCAGTTAAACTGTTGGTGAGGGACTTAGGGAAAACAATGACATTGTGTGCTCAGTCCCTTCAGTCATGTCCGACTCTTTGTGACCCCATGGACGTAGCCCGCCAGGCTCCTCTGTCTCAATACAGCCTTTTGGCTGTAAAACATCCTCATCAACAACCCAGCACTCTCTGGAGCTTAATTTATCAGAAACCAAGTAGATCCTTACAGTCTCATAAAAGTCAGACTAACCGTGAGTAGGGTGCTGATCCTTGAAGGGCAGTTTTCTGGGTATGGTGCCCGCTGTGAATTCGTATGACCTTTTCCCTCATTTCTGTCTAGTCCCGGGAGGGACAGGCTGTTTTATTACATTTTCTCAGTCTGGAGTTTAGCTCTACAGGCCACCTCCTGTCATTTGGTTGTCTGATGGACATTATTTCTTCTAAGAATCTAATTAGGATCTTTTAAAGGGTTCAGCCGGAGAGTGGGGGAATTAAATATGACTCAGAGTGTGTGCTTTCCAAAGCCAGGCAAAACCTTAAATGATCATTCATCTGATTTATTCATGTATTTGTTCTGTCCGCAAGCCCTGATGATGCACCCTTCTTTGTGTGAACCTCTGCTAAGAGTTCATCGTGGATAGAGATGGACGATTTGTCTCCGCCTTGGCACGGGTTAACCACGTGTTACAAGTGTACTCCACTTAAAGGAAACAGATATAAATGCACGGCACACAACGCCAAGGGTCCACCAAGTCACTTTTTAGTTCTCTCTTTGGTGAGGGATAAAAGAAGTCTACATTTCACAGCGTCTCTGCAGCTAAGAGGGGCCATGTAACTATTTCTAGCCTAAGCCCTAGAGCAGAAGTGACCAGTGTCTTTCAGAGACAGGGTGCAACCTTCCAGTCTCTCTTACTCTGGTCTGGGGACCCAGGATGCAGAAATGGAGGTGTCTGAACGTCAGCCTGAGTCTCTGCGTGACGGTGTAAAGCAGAGCCACACCCCTGCCTCCTCTCCCCTAATTCAGACATGGAACAGGAATGAGGAAGAAACATTTGTTTTCCGAAGCCACTGAGACTTAGGGATTCACTTATTACCCTTCCATAACTTAGCCTCACTCTAAACTTTTACGCCAGTTAAACTGTTGGTGAGGGACTTAGGGAAAACAATGACATTGTGTGCTCAGTCCCTTCAGTCATGTCCGACTCTTTGTGACCCCATGGACGGTAGCCCGCCAGGCTCCTCTGTCTATGGGATTCTCCAGGCAAGAATACTGGAGTGGGTGGCCATTCTCTTCCCCAGGGGATCTTTCTGACCCAGGAATGGAACCCAAGTCTCCTGTGTCTCCTGCACTGCAGGCAGATTCTTTACCACTGAGCCACCAGGGAAGGCCAAGAACAATGATATATTTCCGTTATTTGGTAAATGTTTACAGAGCACAGATTATATGCCAGATACTGAGTTGTGGTTCTAAAAACAAGTCAAGGATGGTCTCTGTCCTCATGGGGATCATGATTTGATCAAAATCATAACATCACAACTTCTGGCATATAGTAATCACTCAATAAATATTATGACTATGAATGCAGTTGAAACTCAGATGGGAAGAGATTCACTCATGCAAGGCACTCCCACCAGCACACTCAGACTGCAACCAAACAAAAACGTATTAGGAAATAATCTGTGTCTTTGATTATGTTCTTCCTTTAAAGAAAAACATATTTCTCTATTTGGCTATGCCAGGTCTTAGTTGCAGCATTGCAGGATCTTCCGTTGTGGCATGTGGGATATAGTTCCCTGACCAGGGATCAGACCCAGGTCCCAGGCACTGGGAGTGGGGAGTTTTAGCCACTGGGCCAGCAGGGAAGTCCCCTGTCCTCTTTGCTATCCTTTTCTTGTATACATTTTGCCAGTCTGTGAAAACTTAATGTAATCTTTTTTTTTTTTTTTTTAAATCACGGCAAGTTTTCCTTTCATAAGAAAAGACAGATAAACACACTCAACCTCACTTCCAAACATATGCAACTTTAAAAGAAAATCAGAGTTTTTAAATATAGTGTATTATGCTCTACTGGATCCTGTAACAGAAAAAGGACATCAGGTAAAAACTTAGTAAAATACAAATAAAGTCTGAATGTTAGTGGATACTATTGTGCCAGTGTGAATTTCCTAGTTTTGAGAAATATACCATAGTTTTGGAAAAGTTAGCACTGGGGAACTAGGTAAGGATATACTGGAATGCTGCATAGTATCTTTGCAACTTTTCCATAAACATAAAATTATTCCAAAAGATTTTTAAAACTCAATGATGTCTCCCAGGTTTGTACTCTACAGTTACAAACCTGGGAAACAAACCTGTAGTTTGTACTCTAAGTGAGATGAGTCTTAAGTAGGGTAGCCAGAAAAAAATACAGGAAGCTCAGCTAAAACTTCAATTTCAGAAAAACACTGGTTTTTTAGTATAAATATGCCCCAATATTGCATAGGGCAATAAAAACATTTTAAAAATAGATTCTTTATTTTTGGCTGCATGGGGCCTTCATTGCTTCCAGGGCTTCGTCTAGTTGTGGCGAGTGGAGGCTGCTCTCTAGTTGTGGTGTGTGAGCTTCTCCTTGCAGAGCCATGTTGTGGCACATGGCTCAAGGGCCCTTGGGCTTCAGTAGTTGGGGTGCTCAGGCACAGTACTTGCAGCTTTCAGGCTCTAGAGCATGGGCTCAGCAGTTGTGGTGGCCAGGTTTAGTTAACCAGCAGTATGTGGATCTTCCCAGACCAGGTACTGAACCTGTGTCACCTGCATTTGCTACTGGACCACCAGGGAAGCCCTAAGTACATTTTTAAAAGTAGTCATTATTAATCTGGGATTATACATATCTGTAAACAACAAAACTCTGTAAAAGTAAAAAGTAAAATAAAAAAAAATAAAGCAAGTTCAAAACAAAACAAAAAGTAGTCGTTGTTCATCTGAAATTCAAAATTATCTAGGGTTCTGAATTTTCATTTGTTAAATCTGGCAATCATATCCAGGTGTAACACTGATAAAGAAATAGAGGTAAACTTTATTATTTAAAATGATACCACGTAGTCTATAGATTCTAACACTAAAAAGCATCACTTCTTGTTTCACTTGTCTTAACTAATTAATTATATTACACTCATTACAATATTAATGAATTATAACAGGCACTCTATCTGAATGGGTGATAAAAGAAGTTAGTGAAAGAAAGACTGGAAGGAGGGAGGAAGGAATGAGGAAGGAGACAAGAATGGGCGAATAAATGAGTCAATGAGTGGGTTGAGTGGGTAGCATATATCCCTAAATTCCAAAAGAGAAAAACTTATAAAAAATACAATAAGGGGGCTTCTCCTGGTGGTCCAGTGGGTAAGGACACCGCCTTGCAGTGCAAGGGGCGCCGGTTCAATCCCTGGCCTGGGAAGATCCCACGTGCCGCGGAGCGGCTGGACCCATGTGTCCAATTACCGAGCCGGAGTTCTGGAGCGCATGCGCCCAGAGCCGGTGCTCTGCGACAACAGAGGCCACCACAATGGGAGGCCCACAGGAGCCAAAGAACAAAGACGGATGAAAATAGAGAAATGAAAGACCAATAGAAGTGGCCCGCCTGCTCCCTTCCCTCCCCAACCCGACCCCTGCCCAAAATAAATAAATAAATCTTAAAAAAAAAAAATACAATAGGGCGTTTAAAGTATTTAATATCTGCCATCACTTTATAAATTGAGACAGACTGGGATGAATCGGGAATCACTGTTTTATTTACAATGTCACTAATGTCCCAACAGTTTACTCAAGAAGGAAAGAGAAGGGCTTCTCGGGGGTCCAGTGGTTTAGAATCCACCTGCCACTGCAGGGAACACGGATTTGATCCCTGATCTGGGAAGATTCCACATGCCACAGAGCGACGAAGCCTGTGTGCCACAACTACTGAAGCCCACACACCCTAAAGCCTGTGCAAAGCCAGTGCAATGAGAAGACCAAGCACTGCAACTAGAGGACACAGTCACACAGCAACTAAGACCCAGCACAGGCAAAAAAAAAAAAAAAAAAGAGAGAGAGAGAAAAAGGAGGAAGAAGAAAAAAAGAAAGGAAAGGAAACCGAGAACATGGTGAAAACTAGTCTGAAAATGGTACTTCAAGGAACCCATGTACCTTTCTCCTCCCAAAGGAAAGTGCTCTGCCCATGATTTTTATCTCGAAAAAAAAAAGATAAAAAAAGACTAATAATTAACACTCATTACAATATTAATGAATTATAACAGGCACTCTATCTGAATGGGTGATAAAAGAAGTTAGTGAAAGAAAGACTGGAAGGAGGGAGGAAGGAATGAGGAAGGAGACAAGAATGGGCGAATAAATGAGTCAATGAGTGGGTTGAGTGGGTAGCATATATCCCTAAATTCCAAAAGAGAAAAACTTATAAAAAATACAATAAGGGGGCTTCTCCTGGTGGTCCAGTGGGTAAGGACACCGCCTTGCAGTGCAAGGGGCGCCGGTTCAATCCCTGGCCTGGGAAGATCCCACGTGCCGCGGAGCGGCTGGACCCATGTGTCCAATTACCGAGCCGGAGTTCTGGAGCGCATGCGCCCAGAGCCGGTGCTCTGCGACAACAGAGGCCACCACAATGGGAGGCCCACAGGAGCCAAAGAACAAAGACGGATGAAAATAGAGAAATGAAAGACCAATAGAAGTGGCCCGCCTGCTCCCTTCCCTCCCCAACCCGACCCCTGCCCAAAATAAATAAATAAATCTTTTAAAAAAAAATACAATAGGGCGTTTAAAGTATTTAATATCTGCCATCACTTTATAAATTGAGACAGACTGGGATGAATCGGGAATCACTGTTTTATTTACAATGTCACTAATGTCCCAACAGTTTACTCAAGAAGGAAAGAGAAGGGCTTCTCGGGGGTCCAGTGGTTTAGAATCCACCTGCCACTGCAGGGAACACGGATTTGATCCCTGATCTGGGAAGATTCCACATGCCACAGAGCGACGAAGCCTGTGTGCCACAACTACTGAAGCCCACACACCCTAAAGCCTGTGCAAAGCCAGTGCAATGAGAAGACCAAGCACTGCAACTAGAGGACACAGTCACACAGCAACTAAGACCCAGCACAGGCAAAAAAAAAAAAAAAAAGAGAGAGAGAGAGAGGAGAGAAAGAAAGAAAGAAAAAAAGAAAGGAAAGGAAACCGAGAACATGGTGAAAACTAGTCTGAAAATGGTACTTCAAGGAACCCATGTACCTTTCTCCTCCCAAAAGGAGAGAGTGCTCTGCCCATGATTTTTATCTCGAAAATTTAATATAAAGATTTCCAAACATACCAAGAAGTCTTAAGAATTTTACAGTGATTGCGTAAACTCTATCTTTAATATTTTATTCTATGTGCTTTATCTCAAATCTGTCCCTCTCACTTTTCATCCATTAATCCATCTTGAGTGTTGTTGATACATTTCACAGGAAGCCGCAGACATCAATTCACTTCTTCCTAAATACTTTTCATCAAGATGATCGTTCCCCAGAATTTAGTATTTGTGTACAGATAAAATTCCGAATAGCAGTTTGCACAAGTCTTAAGTGCACTGCTTAATGGGTTTTGACAAAGGCACACAACTGTGCAGCCCCAACCTCTGTCGAAACGCAGAATATCTCCATCACTCTAGACAGTGCCTTCATGTTCCAGCTTTTCTTCCACCTCTGTAAAAATATCTAAATGGATAAAATGAAAGGCAAATGCACAGAATTCTAAAACAGCAACTCAAAGTACTGCAAACCAGGAGGGTAGAGGATGCAACTTTATGGAGCATCTTCTGTGAATAAGGCACTGCAGATGCAGCAGTGAAGCAAACAGACCCAAAAAATCCTTGTCCTCATTACGTTTATATGCAAGTTAAGGGGTGTGACCATTAGTGGCAAAGAACCCACCTACCAATGCAAGGGACTCAAGAGATGTGGGTTTGATCCCTGGGTCAGGAAGATCCCCTGTAGGAGGGCATGGCAACCATTTCCAGTATTCTTGCCTCAAGAATCCTATGTGGCTTCCCTGGTGGTCCAATGGGTAAGGACACCGCCTTGCAGTGCAAGGGGCGCCGGTTCAATCCGTGGCCTGGGAAGATCCCACGTGCTGCGGAGCAGCTGGACTGATGCGTCCAATTACCAAGCCGGAGCTCTGGAGCGCATGCGCCCAGAGCTGGTGCTCTGCGACAACAGAGGCCACTGTGATGGGAGGCCCACAAGGGCCAAAGAACAAAGATGGATGAGAATAGACAAATGAAGGACCAATAGAAGTGGCCCACCCTCCCCCCTCCCTCCCCACTGCACCCCCCCAAAAAAGTGAGACTTCCTATATTAAAAATATATATACATTTTTAAAAAAAGACTGAAAGTTTAAAAAAAAAAAAAAGAAAAAGAATCCTATGGACAGAGGAGCCTGGTGGGCTATAGTCCATAGGGTCACAAAGAGTTGGACACAACGGAAGTGACTTAGCATGCAGAGGGTGGAGGGGTGGCAACAGAAATAAGCAAATCTATGGATTTCCAGATAGCAATAAATGCAACAGGGAAAAAATAAAGCAGGAAAGCGAACTGGTAGGTATGAGGCAAAGGGATGTGGGGTTGCAATTTTAAAGAGGGTGGTCAGGAAACCTCACTAGGGGCAAAGACTGGCATCAGGCAAGGTGTATAGGAAAGTATGATAAAGGAATGCATGAGTGCATCACTCAGCCAGGGCCAGCGTAACACATTCCCAGAGACTGGGCATCTTAAGCAACAAACATTTGTTCTGAAAATTCTGGAAGTCCAAGTTCATGGCATCAGCAGGTTTCTCCATAGGCTTCTCTCACTGGTTTGCAGATGGCCACCTTCCCTCTGTGTCCTCATGTGATCCCCTCTCCATTGGCATGTTGTCCATGACCTAATCTTTTCTCTCTGTAAGAACACCAGTCATTGGGTTAGGACCCATCCACCTGATCTCATTTTACCTTCTCCCCTGGTAAAGAAACTGCCTAGAATGTAGCAGACCAGGGTTCAATCCCTGGGTTGGGGAGATCCCCTGGAGGAGGAAGTGGTTACCCACCCAGTATTCTTGCCTGGAAAATACCATGGATAGAAGACTGTGGCAGGCTAGAATCAGGTCGCTAGAACAGGACACGACTTAATGATTTATCCACCATTTCTTTAAAGAATGTCTCTCCATTCTGATGTATGGGGCATTGGGACTTCAGCTCAGGAATTTTGAGGGGAATAGAGCTCAGTCATAACACTGAATGAATGAATGAGCCAATGAACCAGTCTACCGCTTTGCTTCTGGATAGGCGAGTAGCCATAGACACACAAAGATGGCAAAAACGGACGACAAGGAACTAACAGCCACATCAGGAGGAGAGTTGAAGGATTTGACATGTTGTTTTTCAAGTCCCTCTTGGCCAATTCAAAATGTGCTTTTTGCTGGCTCTGGCTCCTAACTGTTTCCAGAAGTGGTTTTATTAACTGCTGGCCTGCAGCAGTGGTAAAGGAAAACCCTGACTTTGGAACCAGAAGAACTGGGTTCTGTACACACTCTGCTGAATGACCTCAAAGAAGCCCCTTAACCTCTCCTTTGCTTCGTCTCTGGAATGGAGATGAGAATCTGGCCCCTTCACAGAACCTCCAGGGAAGCTACGTGAGGCCATCGGAGGGCAGATGAGGGTGTTTAGCAATAGCACTGAGTAAACAGGGAAATGTAGTATAAATAAAAGCAGGAGGTATTACTGTAAAGCTCACAGTGAAAACCACTGCAGACAGCTCAGAGCTGTGGCCTCCTGGCCACTTCAAAACGAGTTTATTAAACTGTAGTCCTTGTCCTAGCTGCTTCTCCCTTGCTCCCCAGGGCAGTTAGATAGCAGGCTGGGGAGAAGAAAGGCTTAAAAACCTGGAAGGAGAGGTTGACCCCATCTCTGGCACAGAACTGGCCATTCCTACCTCACTAAGGATTCCTTATACACACACGTACATATGTAAAGCTGAAGATGGGGTTTTCTTTCTTTTTTTTTTAATTTGGCCTCTTTTATTGGTTTTTTATTTATTTGTTTTCATCCATCTTTATTCTTTGGCCTGTGTGGGCCTCCCATTGCAGTGGCCTCTCTCGTTGCAGAGCACCGGCTCTGGGCACATGCGCTCTGCCCCTTGTACTGCAAGGCAGACTCTTTACCCACTGGACCACCAGGGAAGCCCTGTAGATGTTTAATATCTACAACCTGATATGTTTAGATACAAGAACCCTCCTGTGAAACCATCATCACTGTCAGTGGCATAAACATATTCCTCACCTCCAAAAGTTCCTCCTGCTGCCTTTGTGTTTTTCTCTTTGGTGGTAAGAGAAGTTCATAAGAGCTCAGTCATAACACTGAATGAATGAATGAGCCAATGAACCAGTCTACCGCTTTGCTTCTGGATAGGCGGTAGCCATAGACACACAAAGATGGCAAAAACGGACGACAAGGAACTAACAGCCACATCAGGAGGAGAGTTGAAGGATTTGACATGTTGTTTTTCAAGTCCCTCTTGGCCAATTCAAAATGTGCTTTTTGCTGGCTCTGGCTCCTAACTGTTTCCAGAAGTGGTTTTATTAACTGCTGGCCTGCAGCAGTGGTAAAGGAAAACCCTGACTTTGGAACCAGAAGAACTGGGTTCTGTACACACTCTGCTGAATGACCTCAAAGAAGCCCCTTAACCTCTCCTTTGCTTCGTCTCTGGAATGGAGATGAGAATCTGGCCCCTTCACAGAACCTCCAGGGAAGCTACGTGAGGCCATCGGAGGGCAGATGAGGGTGTTTAGCAATAGCACTGAGTAAACAGGGAAATGTAGTATAAATAAAAGCAGGAGGTATTACTGTAAAGCTCACAGTGAAAACCACTGCAGACAGCTCAGAGCTGTGGCCTCCTGGCCACTTCAAAACGAGTTTATTAAACTGTAGTCCTTGTCCTAGCTGCTTCTCCCTTGCTCCCCAGGGCAGTTCGATAGCAGGCGGGGGCGAAGAAAGGCTCAAAACCTGGAAGGAGAGGTTGACCCCATCTCTGGCACAGAACTGGCCATTCCTACCTCACTAAGGATTCCTTATACACACACGTACATATGTAAAGCTGAAGATGGGGTTTTCTTTCTTTTTTTTTTAATTTGGCCTCTTTTATTGGTTTTTTATTTATTTGTTTTCATCCATCTTTATTCTTTGGCCTGTGTGGGCCTCCCATTGCAGTGGCCTCTCTCGTTGCAGAGCACCGGCTCTGGGCACATGCGCTCTGCCCCTTGTACTGCAAGGCAGACTCTTTACCCACTGGACCACCAGGGAAGCCCTGTAGATGTTTAATATCTACAACCTGATATGTTTAGATACAAGAACCCTCCTGTGAAACCATCATCACTGTCAGTGGCATAAACATATTCCTCACCTCCAAAAGTTCCTCCTGCTGCCTTTGTGTTTTTCTCTTTGGTGGTAAGAGAAGTTAACATAAGAGCTATCCTCTTAGTGAATTTTGAAGTATGTAATATAAGAGTGGTCGTCATCAGCCCTATGTGGTAGAGTAGAGCTCCAGAACTTCGCTTTGCATAGCTGAAGCCCTTGGCCCGCCGCCCCTGGGCCTTGGTAGCCACCATTCTGCTCTGGGCTTCAGTGAATCTGTATCTAAGTCCACATACAAGTGGGGTCATGCTGTATCTGACTTTCTGTGGTCTGGCTTAGCTCACCCAGCACAATAATTTCAAGTTTCATCCATGGTTTCCTATATGGTAGCCTTTCCTTCTTTTTTATAAGGCTGAATAGTAGTCCATCAGATGCCTATACCACATTTTCTTCATCATCAAGGATTCCTGGTATCAAAAGTTGATAATAAAGGGCACCCTCCTTAACAGATTCGGTTCCTTTCTCAGGCATTAATTCATGGAATTCTGACAATACTCTCTGAAGCTGGGATTATTATTTACCCATTTTTTAGATTAAAAACAAACAAATGAAAAAAAAAAAAACAACTGAGGTTCAATGGAGTTAAATAATTGCCCAGATCATGTGGCTACTTTTTCAAATTGTTTATTTTTGTTTGTGGTGGGTCCTAGCTGCCATGCTAGGAGTCAGATGCCCCACAGTATGTGGGATCCTAGGTCCCTGATCAGGGATTGAATCAAGTCCCTCGCCCTAGAAGCCCGCCTCCCAACGACTGGACCACCAGGGAAGTCCCTTATGTGACCATTAAGAAACATCACTGAATCCAAATCAACTTCCACCTGCACCCTTTACAATTACAGCAAGTGTGCTAAGGTGCACCCAGCACTTGGTGGGCGCTAACGATATTTAAGATGCCTCAATTCTGCTTGAATCCCAGCATTAACACTTTCCAGTTGTGTGACTTTGGTTATTTACCTTCTACAGGACCACCCGACCTGCCTGTCACCTCCAGGACTGGCCAAGTGTGAGTTGTGCAAGGATTGTTCCTTAGCCTCCTGGAACCTTCGTTCTCTTCGCTGTAAACTAGGGACAATAACAGCCCATATCCCCACTGAAAAGCTCCTAGCCCAGTCCTGCCAGCAATCACTGTGTAATAGGGTCAATGGTGCATCTACATCACGTTAGGGTGAGGGAGATGAGCAGAGATAGAAACACAAACAGGAAGAATAAATTTAAAATTCTCACATCCTGCCCTTTTAGAACTTAGGGTCAAAAATTAATGATCTCAGCTAAAGATGTGTCAGTTTCCTTTGATTTGAAAACAAGACATTGTGTGATGTGTGTGTTTCCCTTTTTGCTTTTAATAGGGACAGAGTAGAATAGGTAGGTGGTTGTAGAGTCCTAGTAGGTGATGGTAGGTAGAAGGGAGACACCTGAGAAAGGTTGGGAGGCCAGTGAGTTGACGATAACTCAGGAGAGCTGCTCCTTGTTCAGTAAAGCAGGCTTGACTGGGTATAAACAGCTGAAGAAGGAGGAGCTGGCGAAGAAGCAACCAATGATGTATGTCCTGCATCTGCGTCTACTTGAGGGGGGCGGTCTTCTACCATCCTATATATATTGCTGCCCACTGATTGGGAGGGAGAGCAGAGCAGAGCTTTCCTGCCTGCCCGCTTGCACCGCTTACGAGTACCCTATCCTAATAAATTCTTTCTTGTCTATCACTCTGCTTCTCGCTCAATTCTTTCTGCGTTGAGGCAGGAAGAACCTGAGCCTTGATCGGTCCAGACGTTGGGTGAGTGCTGGATTAAGTCCCGGCCACATGGGTTCAAGTCCCAGACAGGGTTTTGGCCAGGATTGAGTCCTGACTATGTGGGTTCAAGTCCCAAGCAGGGTTTTGACTAGGGCTGAATCTTAGCCATGTGGGTTTGAGTCCCAAACCGGTTTTGGCTAGGGTCAAGTTCCAGCCACGTGGGTTCAAGTCCCAAACAGGGTTCGATCAGGTCTGGGCCCTGGGTTGAAGTCTCAAATCAAGGTAAAACTCTTCCACTTTGGCTACCAGAAAGCTCAGAGCTAAATCCTACTCATGGGCTTCCCCTGGTGGTCCAGTGGGTAAGGACACCGCCTTGCAGTGCAAGGGGCGCCAGTTCGATCCCTGGCCTGGGAAGATCCCACGTGCCGCGGAGCGGCTGGACCGATGTGTCCAATCACCGAGCCGGAGCTCTGAGCGCATGCGCCCAGAGCTGGCGCCTGCAACGAAGACGCCACCGTGATGGGAGGCCCACAGGAGCCAAAGAACAAAGACGAATGAAAATAGAGAAATGAAAGACCAATAGAAGTGGTCCGCCCACTCCCCTCCCTCCCCAACCCGACCCCCGCCCAAAATAAATAATAAATAAATCTTTAAAAAAAAAAAAAGATTAAATCCTACTCATAGGCAGTAACTGGATAGAATAGAATCTAGGCTTAGTCTTCCTTTATGTTATATGCATCTTAAAAATTCTGTTCTATTAACTTGATTGTCCTGTAACATTTAGAGTGAATGTTTTTAAAATTGTTAACCCAGTTGCTTGGAAAGTAGGTAAAATTAATCAAGACACATTATGTAGTTAAGGTTAAAGCAGTGCATTTGAAGTCAAATCATTACCTGTTACGTTTAAAAAGGACTAATGATGTATGTCCTGCATCTGCGTCTACTTGAGGGGGGCGGTCTTCTACCATCCTATATATATTGCTGCCCACTGATTGGGAGGGAGAGCAGAGCAGAGCTTTCCTGCCTGCCCGCTTGCACCGCTTACGAGTACCCTATCCTAATAAATTCTTTCTTGTCTATCACTCTGCTTCTCGCTCAATTCTTTCTGCGTTGAGGCAGGAAGAACCTGAGCCTTGATCGGTCCAGACGTTGGGTGAGTGCTGGATTAAGTCCCGGCCACATGGGTTCAAGTCCCAGACAGGGTTTTGGCCAGGATTGAGTCCTGACTATGTGGGTTCAAGTCCCAAGCAGGGTTTTGACTAGGGCTGAATCTTAGCCATGTGGGTTTGAGTCCCAAACCGGTTTTGGCTAGGGTCAAGTTCCAGCCACGTGGGTTCAAGTCCCAAACAGGGTTCGATCAGGTCTGGGCCCTGGGTTGAAGTCTCAAATCAAGGTAAAACTCTTCCACTTTGGCTACCAGAAAGCTCAGAGCTAAATCCTACTCATGGGCTTCCCCTGGTGGTCCAGTGGGTAAGGACACCGCCTTGCAGTGCAAGGGGCGCCAGTTCGATCCCTGGCCTGGGAAGATCCCACGTGCCGCGGAGCGGCTGGACCGATGTGTCCAATCACCGAGCCGGAGCTCTGGAGCGCATGCGCCCAGAGCCAGCGCTCTGCAACGAAAGACGCCACCGTGATGGGAGGCCCACAGGAGCCAAAGAACAAAGACGGATGAAAATAGAGAAATGAAAGACCAATAGAAGTGGCCCGCCCGCTCCCCTCCCTCCCCAACCCGACCCCCGCCCAAAATAAATAATAAATAAATCTTTAAAAAAAAAAAAAGATTAAATCCTACTCATAGGCAGTAACTGGATAGAATAGAATCTAGGCTTAGTCTTCCTTTATGTTATATGCATCTTAAAAATTCTGTTCTATTAACTTGATTGTCCTGTAACATTTAGAGTGAATGTTTTTTTAAAAATTGTTAACCCAGTTGCTTGGAAAGTAGGTAAAATTAATCAAGACACATTATGTAGTTACAGGTTAAAGCAGTGCATTTGAAGTCAAATCATTACCTGTTACTTGAATTTTAAATAAGATAAAAGGCACTGAGATGCCAAAGACTAATTTAGAAGTGGAGTTAGCTCAGATGAAGTGTTATGGGGAAAAATTTGTCAATGATTCCCAGAGCGGGTCAGTCCTGTTTGCAGGCAGAGGAGGGTCAGTCCTGGGTCTGGTGGGGCACCCGGGCTGGAACTCAGCGTTTCCAGGTCCCAGAGAAGCAGAGAGCACTGTTTCCCACACCTTCAGAGATGTCCTGTTGATCTTTCCAGATTGTGAGTCCACTTGCGTGAGCTATGAATCCATGCCAGAAGCCAAGATGACTTACACTTCTGTAAGTCAGTTCAATGTCAAATATGCTGAGAGGAAGGAAATGTATCATTTAAATTAAATTTGGGTTGTGTTCCCATTGGACAGCATCTCCAGAAAGAGTGTGTGCGTGAGAGAGAGTGTGTGTTTGTATCCAAATGCAATTTTCTCTCAAATTGACAGTTGCAAGGGCTGTCTTCCTGGCGCTGGTATAATGACCAAAAGATTGGAAACAACATAAAGCTAATCCATGGGACCTGGTAAAAACGATCTGTCCACAGGATGGAAAAGGATGTGTGTGCTAGTAAAGGACAAGGACACAGTCCCTTTGGGATCTAGTTTGGTGGTGTCCGGTTCAGAGGAACTCACAGTAATTCAGGATTTCCTCAGCCTCTGTCACTCTCAGAATAAAATATAACGTTCTCAGCCTGGCCTACAACAGACTTTCTCACTGTAGACACTGTTGACGCCTGGGGCCGGATATTTATGTGTGGAGTCTGGAGAGCGGACTGGTGAGCGGTGGGATATATTTGGGCATTCCTGGGCCCCTCCCATAAATGCCAGCATCACCCCTACCCCAGAAAATTGTGACAACCAAAAATATCTCCAGACATGGCTAAAATATTGCTACATGCAACACCATGGACAAATTTCACAAACATAGAAACACACACACACACGATTAGTACATATTGGGAATATTCCCCGGCAATTCAGTGATTAGGACTCCATGGCTCCATTGCATGGTCACGAATTTAATCCCTGGTCTGGGAACTAAGATCCCATGCTGGGTAGTGGAGCCAAAAAAAAAGAGAACATATCATTTATAAACCCATTCTGGTTGGGAGGAGGAAGACGCAGGCGAGGGGCCTCTGGGATGAGGGTAACCGCCTGTTTTTAGATTGAAGTCCTGATTACTCGGGTATTTTTCACTGAAAACTCATCACATTGTGCATTTTCCCATAATTATAATTAAAAATGACTTCTTAAAAATGTTGCATATGGGGGCTTCCCTGGTGGTCCAGTGACTGAAACTCTGTGCTCCCAATGCATAGGGCCCAGGTTCACTCTCTGGTCGGGGAACTGGATCCCATGTGCTGCAACTAAGACTTGGTGCAATCAAATAAATAAAATTTTAAAAAATGACACCTATCTACATGGCTTGATACGGAAAAATCTCCAACATACATGGTAAATGGTGGGGGGGGGGGTTGAAAAATATGAATACTGTCATTCCATTTACGAAGAATTTCCAGAAGCACAGGGGAGGCACACACGCTACAGACGAGAGTATAAACTGTTAATCACTTCAGAGCACCCTGAGTACAAACATTGACGCTGCCCCCACTCCACGACTCAGCACTTCTAGACCTCAGGGATGCGCTCTAGAGAAACTCCTGCCCATTGTCCAGGGAGACTCAGACAGGGACAGTTCACCACCATGATGACTGAGCATCGGGAGGGTTAAGTAACTTGCTGAAGATCACACAGCTTGTGCATCAGAAAACCAGGTTCTGATCCCAGGTGTTGAGGGCTTTGGGGGCTCTAACTCTTCAGCACTTCCACTGGTCCTGCCCGTGGATGCAGTGTCCCACCACAGCTGACTCAGTGCCCTCTGGAAGAGTTGCAGGTATTCATAGGAGGCAGGCTTCACAGTGTGGAGGTGAATGAGGCCACCCCACAGGCTGCCAGCCCAGCAGCACAGGCTGCTGCCCCCGAGAAGTCTGTCTCCTTTCCAGACTTGAGCTCTGCCACAAAATGTTCCCCTTTAATTGCCTCCTCCTTCAGAGGTACCAGCCTCAAGAGGAAAAGGACAGAAAGAACAACTCCCTCTCTCCCTTATACAGCCCTCCCTCAAGGGGCCTGGCAGCCCTGCCTGCAGCCCCAGCCCAACTGAGGAATGAAGGCAGATGGCTGGGCTGGTAGATCCCACTACCTTGTGACAGGAAGCCAAGGGTGGCCCTTGCCTTTGGGAAGGGTGAAGCTGTGAGCTGACTGAAAAGATCAAAGGCAGCTCCATCCTTTTCAGATGAAATGAACTGCTAACTCTTTTAAAGAGAAAGAATAAGTCAACATGGGAAGCTATCCCTGGGCTGAAAAGTGATCACATCTGAGAGGCCAGAATCCAGGGTATTCTCCTGTTTTCCCTTCTGAGTTGAGATCATCCACAAAATGTCAGGGGCTTCCCAAGTGGCACAGTGGTACGAATCCACCTGCCAGTGCAGGCAACACAAGAGAAGCAGCTCTGATCCCTGGTTTGGGAAGAACCCCTAGAGGAGGAGATGGCAGCCCACTCCAGTATTCTTGCCTGGAAAATCCCATGGGCAGGGGAGCCTGATGGACCAGAGTCCATGGAGTCACAAAGAGTCAGACTCAACTGAGTGCACACACAACACCAAAATGTTAAATTCTTTCCCATACTCTTGGCGGTGCTGACGATGGCCGCGAATGCAAGTGCTTTTCATCTAGTAGCGTATCTAGCACTTTCAATTCCCAAAGGAAGTCATTCCGTTGTTAGCCCGAGTTTGCCACTGAGGAAACGAAGGCCCTCGTCAGAGGCAAATCCCAGCTCCAGGCGAACTATTTCCAACTTAGCTGATGTCAGAATTCTAAGCTGGACGTCTACTTCCCAGCATTGTCCCTGATACCTCAAGGCAGGAGATGATGTCGTGGGAACTCCTGTTTTTGTGGAAAGGGGCGGGCAAGGCTGGGAGAGGGCCCTTCCTAGGGCAGCCCTCCCCTCCCTTCCTGGTCCTTCAGAGGGATGTTCAAAGGTCTTTTCACATGCTTCTATGACATTTGAGCTTTTTACAGTGAGCATATATTATTTCTGTGATCAAAAACAAAGAAAGCTATTTTCATTTTGAAAAAACAATCCAGAACTTTTCTAGATCCCCAGGGCCAGTTTCTGCCCTTTCCAGGTCACTTGCCCCTTGGCCTGGATCTCTGCGAAAATAATCTAATAGAGTGGAAGCTGCTGTCTGGTTCCTTCAACTGCAGGCTGCTCTAAAGTAAGCACACTAGCTGCTTCCAGGGTTCGAAAGAGTGCGTCACAGACAAAAGACTTAGGGCACACCCAGGAGTCTAAGAAGCACTCAACAAATGGCCCCTCGATTAGTATTCATGAGCCTTCATTATGTTCTATGCCAAATACCTATCCTGCAGGCTTGGTTGAGAGAGAAATTCTCATTTTATAGACGAGGAAACTGAGGTTCAGAGAGACAAAGGGACTTCCCCCAAATCCTGAAGTGAAACCACATTGCACCTTCTGCCTGGCATGTCTTTCCCTAAGTCTGAATTCAGTGTCGCTTCCCTGAGTGATGCCTCTATGACAGACTGATTCTCACTTACTGGGCAAGGGCTCTTTGCCCTTGCCTTCATGTTTGAATCATCTGGGGAGTTTTTTTTTTTTTGTTGGGTGGGGGTCGGGTTGGGGAGGGAGGGGAGCAGGCGGGCCACTTCTATTGGTCTTTCATTTCTCTATTTTCATCTGTCTTTGTTCTTTGGCTCCTGTGGGCTCCCATCGCGGTGGCGTCTGTCGTTGCAGAGCGCCGGCTCTGGGCGCATGCGCTCCAGAGCTCCGGCTCGGTGATTGGACACATGGGTCCAGTCGCTCCGCGGCACGTGGGATCTTCCCAGGCCAGGGCTCGAACCGGCGCCCCTTGCACTGCAAGGTGGTGTCCTTACCCACTGGACCACCAGGGGAAGCCCTGGGGAGCTTTTTTAATATCCCATTTCCTAGCTGTTTCTGTATCAATGACATCAGAATCTTGGAGGGTGTTACAGTAACTTGGGGGTATGACAGAGTATCATACCGGAGGCCTGGCAATAGTATTTATTAACACTCTCCAGAGGATTTCAACGAAATGCTTGAGCTTTTACAGTGAGCATATATTATTTCTGTGATCAAAAACAAAAGCTATTTTCATTTTGAAAAAACAATCCAGAACTTTTCTAGATCCCCAGGGCCAGTTTCTGCCCTTTCCAGGTCACTTGCCCCTTGGCCTGGATCTCTGCGAAAATAATCTAATAGAGTGGAAGCTGCTGTCTGGTTCCTTCAACTGCAGGCTGCTCTAAAGTAAGCACACTAGCTGCTTCCAGGGTTCGAAAGAGTGCGTCACAGACAAAAGACTTAGGGCACACCCAGGAGTCTAAGAAGCACTCAACAAATGGCCCCTCGATTAGTATTCATGAGCCTTCATTATGTTCTATGCCAAATACCTATCCTGCAGGCTTGGTTGAGAGAGAAATTCTCATTTTATAGACGAGGAAACTGAGGTTCAGAGAGACAAAGGGACTTCCCCCAAATCCTGAAGTGAAACCACATTGCACCTTCTGCCTGGCATGTCTTTCCCTAAGTCTGAATTCAGTGTCGCTTCCCTGAGTGATGCCTCTATGACAGACTGATTCTCACTTACTGGGCAAGGGCTCTTTGCCCTTGCCTTCATGTTTGAATCATCTGGGGAGTTTTTTTTTTTTTTTTTTTTTTTGGGCGGGGGTCGGGTTGGGGAGGGAGGGGAGCAGGCGGGCCACTTCTATTGGTCTTTCATTTCTCTATTTTCATCTGTCTTTGTTCTTTGGCTCCTGTGGGCTCCCATCGCGGTGGCGTCTGTCGTTGCAGAGCGCCGGCTCTGGGCGCATGCGCTCCAGAGCTCCGGCTCGGTGATTGGACACATGGGTCCAGTCGCTCCGCGGCACGTGGGATCTTCCCAGGCCAGGGCTCGAACCGGCGCCCCTTGCACTGCAAGGTGGTGTCCTTACCCACTGGACCACCAGGGGAAGCCCTGGGGAGCTTTTTTAATATCCCATTTCCTAGCTGTTTCTGTATCAATGACATCAGAATCTTGGAGGGTGTTACAGTAACTTGGGGGTATGACAGAGTATCATACCGGAGGCCTGGCAATAGTATTTATTAACACTCTCCAGAGGATTTCAACGTGTAGCTAAGATGGCTTCCCTGGTGGCTCAGATAATAAAGAATTGGCCTACAATGCAGGAGACATGGGTTTGATCTCTGGGTTGGGAAGATATCCTGGAAAAGGAAATGGCAACCCACTCCAGTATTCTTGCCTGGAGAATCCCATGAACAGAGGAATCAGTGGGCTACAGTCCATGGGGTCACAAAAAATCAGACACAACTGAGCAACCACAACAAGATTGAAAACAAGCATTTTAGAGAGACTTATGCATCTATCTTCACATTCTCATTAGAAGGACCACAATAGGTTGAATAACTGTTCAGTTTGTTCAGGACTGAAGGTGTTCCAGGGACATGGGACTTTCAGAGCCAAAACTTTGGAAGCCCCGGGCAAACTGAGATGTGCTTGTTACCTTGACCAAAGTCAGGTCCCATTGGTTGCAAAACCAAATGTCTCCAGGTATCAAGCCAGTACAGTACCTAAATGTGTGAAGTTGCCGCTAATGGGCAGGAAGAGATGGTGTTTGAGAGCAGATAAATGAAGAGAGCGTGTCTGGCCCCAGACCCTCACGCACACCAAGCAATGTTGCGCTTTCAGACCCAATCCACTTGCTTTCAGCTGCCAGTCACAACCTTCAACTTCTGCTCTAGAGCCGCCTGGCTGTCGTGCCCCTACACCAGAGTCTGGTGTGACCTCAGGTGGCCTTGGCCTGCAGTGGCTTGAGCCAGGCTTCAGTTCCCAGCCAGAGACTGATGTCAGGCTGGGACAGTCAGAGATTAGACCCCCAGGGACAGTGGCCAGTTACCAGGCCCTGCTGTGGAGAAATGAATTTCCACATAGACACAAAGTTGTGAAACAAATGTTTATTAGGAGGAAAAAGAGTAAGTGTGGACAGACATAAGAGTGGGCTCAGAGAGAGTCACACCCTCGTGGTAGTTTGGATTACTTATACGGGGCATTTCTTTTAGGTTTCCTTTGGTCAGTCATCTTGCTTTTCTTGGTTCTGAGTCTATTTAGCTTTTTCAGGGTCTTCCTCTGTGTGCACGTGCATCCCTTAGCCAAGATGGATTCTAGCGAAGAGGCTTATGGGTAGTTGATATCACTTCCTACGGGGTGCACTCCCTCCCTTTTTGACCTTCAAGGAGCCTTTCTGCTCCTTGGTCAGGAAGGTCAGGAAGGTCTCATTGACTCTGAGAAGGAGGAACAAGCGGTCTTTTATCTCTTATCTGGACAGGACTGAGCTTCTCTTTCCCCCTACTATTTTGGAGCATCTTTCCAGCGGGGATGAACTCCAGCTGCCCAGCCTGAGGCCCATCTATCTCCTGCCCCAAATGGACCCATAGTTCTCAAGCTTACACTGCAATTACCTGGGGAGCTTTAACAAAATCCTGATTCTGATGTCATTGATACAGAAACAGCTAGGAAATGGGATATTAAAAAAGCTCCCCAGATGATTCAAACGTGATGGCAGGGGCAAAGAGCCCTTGCCCAGTAAGTGAGAATCAGTCTGTCATAGAGGCATCACTCAGGGAAGCGACACTGAATTCAGACTCGAGGGAAAGACGTGCCAGCTAGAGATGTGCTTGTTACCTTGACCAAAGTCAGGTCCCATTGGTTGCAAAACCAAATGTCTCCAGGTATCAAGCCAGTACAGTACCTAAATGTGAAGTTGCCGCTAATGGGCAGGAAGAGATGGTGTTTGAGAGCAGATAAATGAAGAGCGTGTCTGGCCCCAGACCCTCACGCACACCAAGCAATGTTGCGCTTTCAGACCCAATCCACTTGCTTTCAGCTGCCAGTCACAACCTTCAACTTCTGCTCTAGAGCCGCCTGGCTGTCGTGCCCCTACACCAGAGTCTGGTGTGACCTCAGGTGGCCTTGGCCTGCAGTGGCTTGAGCCAGGCTTCAGTTCCCAGCCAGAGACTGATGTCAGGCTGGGACAGTCAGAGATTAGACCCCCAGGGACAGTGGCCAGTTACCAGGCCCTGCTGTGGAGAAATGAATTTCCACATAGACACAAAGTTGTGAAACAAATGTTTATTAGGAGGAAAAAGAGTAAGTGTGGACAGACATAAGAGTGGGCTCAGAGAGAGTCACACCCTCGTGGTAGTTTGGATTACTTATACGGGGCATTTCTTTTAGGTTTCCTTTGGTCAGTCATCTTGCTTTTCTTGGTTCTGAGTCTATTTAGCTTTTTCAGGGTCTTCCTCTGTGTGCACGTGCATCCCTTAGCCAAGATGGATTCTAGCGAAGAGGCTTATGGGTAGTTGATATCACTTCCTACGGGGTGGCACTCCCTCCCTTTTTGACCTTCAAGGAGCCTTTCTGCTCCTTGGTCAGGAAGGTCAGGAAGGTCTCATTGACTCTGAGAAGGAGGAACAAGCGGTCTTTTATCTCTTATCTGGACAGGACTGAGCTTCTCTTTCCCCCTACTATTTTGGAGCATCTTTCCAGCGGGGATGAACTCCAGCTGCCCAGCCTGAGGCCCATCTATCTCCTGCCCCAAATGGACCCATAGTTCTCAAGCTTACACTGCAATTACCTGGGGAGCTTTAACAAAATCCTGATTCTGATGTCATTGATACAGAAACAGCTAGGAAATGGGATATTAAAAAAGCTCCCCAGATGATTCAAACGTGATGGCAGGGGCAAAGAGCCCTTGCCCAGTAAGTGAGAATCAGTCTGTCATAGAGGCATCACTCAGGGAAGCGACACTGAATTCAGACTCGAGGGAAAGACGTGCCAGGCAGGTGCTCAGGCCTCAACCCAGAACAATTAACTCACGGTCTCTGCAGGGGGGGCCTAGGTCTTGGTATATATATATATATATATACACACACACACACACACACATATATATATATACATACACACACACATATACACACACACACATATATATATATACACACACACACATATATATTTTGGGGGGGGCCACTTCTATTGGTCTTTCATTTATTTATTTTCATCCATCTTTGTTCTTTGGCCTGTGTGGACCTCCCATCGCAGTGGTCTCAGGGCGCCTGACTCTGGGTGCATGCGCTCCAGAGCTCCAGCTCAGTAGTTGGACACATCGATCCAGCTGCTCCGCGGCACATGGGATCCTCCCAGACCAGGGATCAAACCAGCACCCCTTGCACTGCAAGACGGGGTCCTTACCCACTGGACCACCAGGGAAGCCAGGTATATTCTTTAATCTTCCCAGATCACTGCAATGTCTGGTTTGGACTAAAGATGAATACAGTGGGTGACCAGACAAAGAAGGAAAGAGGGACATTTCGTCTCTCCACCTGGTGTGTCTCTAAAGCATTCTTGGTGTCTGACTTACAAGCTTTGAAGAGCATTTCTATTTTACCTGCCCTGGACAGCCACTCATGAAAATCGATTCCTCCCCATTGAACATCAGCTTGAAGTACCTGGCTCTCAAGTCCTATGACGATACCAAGTGGGGCTGGGGACCGCTTCTGCACCATGGTGGGAAGGCAGCAGGGATTTCTGGCATTCAAACAGTACACTCTGCCAAAGTGGGGAAGAAAAAGGTCTTCTGAGGTCCTGGAGGAAGTTACTATGGTCAGTGGAGAGGGAGGAAATGTGTGCACGTGTGTGTCCATGCGTGTGGATAGCGTGGTTGAACCAGTGCCTTTTGCACTGCAAGGTGGACTCTTTACCCACTGGACCACCAGGGAAGCCCAAGAATAACCTTCTGATGTTCAGATGACCTGCCCCTTGTTACAAAATTTCTGTGTAACCTGGCTCCTCCCCTCACCTCCTCGGAGCAGTTCTCTCAGGGTTACTTGGAGATAACTGTCTCCTGACTTGAAGTTTGAAAAATTCCCACCGAATAAAACATAACTCTCAAGGGGCTTCCCTAGTGATCCAGTGCGTGGAGAGTCCGCCTTGCAGTGAAAGGTGTGCCCGTTTGATCCCCAGACCTGGAAGATCCCACATGCCCAGAAGCTGCTGGACTGGTGTGTCCAATTAGGAGCCAGCGCTCTGGAACGCATGTGCCCAGAGCCGGGGCTCTGCAGTGAGAGGGGCCACTGAAATGGGAGGCCCACACAGGCCAAAGAACACGATGGATGAAAATAAATAAATAAAAACCAATGAAAGAGGCCAAAATTAAAAAAAAAAAAAACATAACTCTAAACTTTTAGGTTGTGACTATTTTTTAAGTCGACTGTGTCTATATGAGGATGTAATTGTATGCAGGTACATGAATTGTGGGCGTAGGTGATGAATATCTGTATAAGGTGTGACTGTGTGCACCTTCATAGTTGTGTGAGTGAACATGTGTGACGGGGTGTGTGTGTTATGAGCTGGGGCTTGGTGGGCAAGTTGTTTACCCTATTTGCGTTTCAGTTTCCTTCTGTCTCAAATGAAGATAAATGATCACTGTGGTGGATAAACAGTGTCTACAAACTCTTTATCACCTCTGCTATGATAAGTAGAGTCTACCTCACGTCCCTTGAACTGAGCTGGATCTGTGGTTTGTTCTGACCAATAGAATCGCGGCCTTACGAGAACTGCCATTCTGCACTTGCACACAAGGCACACGTCCCCTCAGAGTTCAGTGGCCGAGCCACTACAAGCTAGAGCCAAATGGTGAAGCCACATGGAGGGAAACTGAGGCATGCCTGCACAGCGGATGGGCCTGGATGGCCCTGTGGTCCCAGTTGACATCACAAGGAGCAGAACTGAAGCTGAGGAGTGAGCTCAGCAAGGCAGCAGTGAGATATGGCATGAAGCGAGATCTTAATTCCCTGCACAGGAGTTGAACTTGGGTAGCTTGGATGAAAACCAGGAATCCTAGACACCAGACCAGCAAGGGCTAGAGGCCACAAGCTTGTTTTCCCTGGATTTTGCCCCCTGTGAAAAATGCTTTTGCCACAGAGGCAGAAACTGTAAATGCAGGTACAAAGTTTCTCATTATAGACAACACAACAGCACGTGGGAGAGCACATAGAAAAATGGTTTGTTTAGCTGAGATAGAAGCAAGGCAGAGATGCACATGTGGACAGAAAGGGCGTGGGCGACCTCCTAGAGAGGAGGAGCGCAGTAAAGAGGCAGCTAAGTCATTTATTATAAGGCAGTTCTTCTGGGTCTTTGTCTTCCTTCAGCCCAGTTACCTCATTTCTTTTTCTTCACCTGACCTATCCTGGAACCATCCCCTGAGGTGCACACACACCTCAGCCAAGATGAATCTCAAACTGGCAGGCTTCATTATGGCCTGCAGCTATCCCTGAAACTTTTAGGTTGTGACTATTTTTTAAGTCGACTGTGTCTATATGAGGATGTAATTGTATGCAGGTACATGAATTGTGGGCGTAGGTGATGAATATCTGTATAAGGTGTGACTGTGTGCACCTTCATAGTTGTGTGAGTGAACATGTGTGACGGGGTGTGTGTGTTATGAGCTGGGGCTTGGTGGGCAAGTTGTTTACCCTATTTGCGTTTCAGTTTCCTTCTGTCTCAAATGAAGATAAATGATCACTGTGGTGGATAAACAGTGTCTACAAACTCTTTATCACCTCTGCTATGATAAGTAGAGTCTACCTCACGTCCCTTGAACTGAGCTGGATCTGTGGTTTGTTCTGA
The DNA here is from genome assembly GCA_022376925.1 of Tragulus kanchil. Taxonomy (NCBI): domain Eukaryota; kingdom Metazoa; phylum Chordata; class Mammalia; order Artiodactyla; family Tragulidae; genus Tragulus; species Tragulus kanchil. The sequence goes on along the minus strand of JAIOJX010000002.1, from coordinate 108,975,440 downwards.
CCAATAGAATCGCGGCCTTACGAGAACTGCCATTCTGCACTTGCACACAAGGCACACGTCCCCTCAGAGTTCAGTGGCCGAGCCACTACAAGCTAGAGCCAAATGGTGAAGCCACATGGAGGGAAACTGAGGCATGCCTGCACAGCGGATGGGCCTGGATGGCCCTGTGGTCCCAGTTGACATCACAAGGAGCAGAACTGAAGCTGAGGAGTGAGCTCAGCAAGGCAGCAGTGAGATATGGCATGAAGCGAGATCTTAATTCCCTGCACAGGAGTTGAACTTGGGTAGCTTGGATGAAAACCAGGAATCCTAGACACCAGACCAGCAAGGGCTAGAGGCCACAAGCTTGTTTTCCCTGGATTTTGCCCCCTGTGAAAAATGCTTTTGCCACAGAGGCAGAAACTGTAAATGCAGGTACAAAGTTTCTCATTATAGACAACACAACAGCACGTGGGAGAGCACATAGAAAAATGGTTTGTTTAGCTGAGATAGAAGCAAGGCAGAGATGCACATGTGGACAGAAAGGGCGTGGGCGACCTCCTAGAGAGGAGGAGCGCAGTAAAGAGGCAGCTAAGTCATTTATTATAAGGCAGTTCTTCTGGGTCTTTGTCTTCCTTCAGCCCAGTTACCTCATTTCTTTTTCTTCACCTGACCTATCCTGGAACCATCCCCTGAGGTGCACACACACCCCTCAGCCAAGATGAATCTCAAACTGCAGGCTTCTGGGAGGAGCAAGTCTCATTATGGCCTGCAGCTATCCCCTGACTTTTGACTCCGAGTCTTTCTGCACATGTATAGTGTCTCCCCTACCCTTTACTCAAACAGGGTTTTTGCCTGTCTTTGTCCTTGCCATGATTATTCCCTTTGAAATGTTTGTTGTTGTTTAGTCAGTTATGTCTGATTCTGCAACCCCATGGACTGCAGCACACCAGGCTTCCCTGTCCTTCACTATCTCCCAGTTTGCTCAAACTCCTGTCCATTAAGTCAGTGATGCCATCCAACCATCTCATCTCTGTTGTCCCCTTCTCCTCCAGCCTTCCATCTTTCCCAGCATCAGGGCCTTTTCCAATGAGATGGCTCTTCCCATCAGGTGGCCACAGGATCATTAAGCTTCAGTTTCAGCAGCAGTCCTTCCAATGAATATTCACGGTTGATTTCTTTTAGGATTGACTAGTTTGATCTCCTTGCTATGCAAGCTTTCCAAGAGACAAAGACTGGCTATTTACCAGTTTCTATTACTTCTGTTTCCAAGAGCAAACAGGAGACTGGTTGTAAATTCCTCAACTGGAGCCCACCCATCTCTTGCCTCAGGAAATGCAGAGGAGGCTGGCTGATGGTGAATGTCCAACATGGAACCTGTGGATCTTGTACCTCAGAAGGACCCTGCTGGGGCCCTCCTGGGTACAACCCCTTCCACTTGTTTGTAGAAAAAGCTTTACTCTCTTAGGCCTTCCTTGAGTTTCAAAGAGCAGACTGGAAGGAACCATTAATGTTGACAGAAGGGAGGACAAAAGGGTCACAGGACTCCTGGTTCCTCTTGAATGGGTTTAGATAACAACCTGATGCCTATCTTTGCCTTGTTCTACAGAAACGAGGATGACTCCCACCAACCTGAAGGAGAATGGTGACTCCATATTGACCACAAACATGCAGACCCTAGACTGGTTGGAACCAGAAGGTCTGGGATTGAGATTCTTGAAACATTCCCCTGTTACCTCACTACCAACCAGTCAGAAGAAAGTCCACGAGCTGATCACACACCTTGCAACCACACTGCAAAGACTGTCTTCAAAAACCCTCACCTGAAAGCAATCGGGGAGTTTTGGTCTTTGAGCCCATTCTCTTTGCTTGGTGTCCTGCAAAAAATTCTGCACTCTCACCACAACCTGGTGTGGCTTTGCTGTGCTGTGGACGTGAGTTCTGGAGAAGGAAACGGTAAGCCACTTTAGTATTCTTGCCTGAAAAATTCCATGGACGGAGAAGCTGGGTGAGCTATAGTCCTTGGCATCTTCCCTGATGGCTCTGTGGTGAGGAATCTGCCTGCAATGCACGAGACCTGGGTTCCATCCCAGGTGGGGAAGATCCCCCTGAAGGAGGGCATGGCAATCCACTCCAGTATTCTTGCCTGGAGAATTCCATGGACGGAGGATCCTGGCGGGCTGAAGTCCATGCGGCCACACAGAGCTGGGTATGACTGAAGTGGCTAAGCAGCGGCAGCAGGACCGGAGTTCCGACCCCTGATGGAACTTCCAGCAGAGCTCAGTAAACACACAAACTCCTGAGAGACAGTAACGGGTCTGGTTATTTTTTAGCCACTTAGTTTTAGGGTGGTTATGCAGCAGTAGGTAATGATACTTCACAGAGTTTTTAAACACTTAGAACATGGTGCCAGCAAACTTTACTGTGAATGACCAGGTAGTAAATCTTCTAGGTTTGGGGACTATCTAGCCACTGTCAAAACTACTCAGCATTTCTGCCGTGGTGCAAAGGTAGCCAACAGAGTGTTTTAAGGGTGAGGGTGGCTGTGAGTTCTGATAAAACTTTATTTGTACAAACAGGCTGAATTTGGCTCAAGGGCAATGCTTGGCTCAGACCCAGAAACCTGCCTAGACAGTGTATGATATAGAAGTGTTAGCTATGAGTACATGTGGGTAAGTTCTGTGTGTACATGTGTCTTCGTGTGAAGCATGCAGGGCACTGGGTGTGGAACATCTTTCGTCCTTCTGTAAAAGCACACCAGCAAGCTGTAACAGCCAACGTTTCAACACCCATTCCCGCCCCTCCTTCCCGCTTCTGTTCTGAGGAGAAAGGGAGCCTGGGAGAAAGTCAAGAGAACAGAGAGCTGGCCTGTCCCATCATTTGCATCAGGGCTGCCTCTGGAGGAAAGCCATCTCCGGGCCAGGCTACTGTAGGGTGGAGCCCACGCCTTCCTGTGGCTAAAAGGACATGAAGTCAGCCCTCTGGGGGAGGGGGAGGAGATCTGTAAAAAAACGAAAAAGGAACTCTAGAGCTTTAAGGAGGGGTTTGGGGTGGTTGTGGGGAGAAAGCTGTCCCCATTACGCAGTGGGCGGCTTTTCCAGGCAACTTGTAAACGTCCGCCTCCCGGTTTCATTTTGATCTCCCACTGTGGGACTCCAGAGGGGGCTACTTCCTGTGTGACTAACCTCCTTGGCTCAGTTTGCTGGTGGCCAGAAATGCATTACGTGTTAGCTTGGGAGGGAGTTCAAATCCCTGTCTGCACTTGCTTACGAACTGGCATTGGGGTGTTCAGCCTCATCTGTCTGAGTCTCAATTTCTTTACCTGAATAATGGGGATACCATTAGCATCACCCCCTAGAACTGTGGCAGTGATAAAGTCAGGATATGGTACATCGAGCCTTTGGCAAGGAGGTTCGCACACGGTCAATGCTCTGCAAGGTGACACTTTGAGACAGACCCTGTGGGTTCCAGTGCTGGGCTCCAGGATTTCCAGGAAGTCTTTCCTACTTCCCTCCAGGGCTGCCTTAGACTCCTGCTGACTTACACAGTCACAGAAGCCTGTTTCTTTCCTTTAAAGCTTCTCCCTCTGTTAGTTATTCAGCACTCACTGGCTGGCTTATTTGATAAGCATCTCTCTCCTCCAGCAGATTGAAAGCTGTGGCCAAATGAGATGGTGTCTGCTTGGCTAGCTACTCTGACCCCACGGCCAGTTCAAGACCTGGTACACAGTTGGCACTGGATACTTAGCTACTGAATGAGTGAATGGAAATGGAAAACTTCATGATTTTGAATTACCTGGGGCCCTAGGGAAGAACATTTCCTCATGTTTAATCGACACATGAATCCGAGAGGCTTTCAGTGGGGCCCTCCAAAACGGGGTTAGGACAGGAGCAGCCTCTTGCACTAGTTAGGTCAGGCTGGGTCATGCTGCTGAAATGATAAACCCTGGTGTTTCATTTCAAAGGCTCACCACGTCAGACTTCTTAATCAAAGTATGAATCAAGTGTCTGGCAAGAGGCTCAGTTCCATCCTGAGCTTGGGCTGCCGGCCTCTTTACGTGTGGCCTTCATCGCTGCTGCAGGATCATGACCAGCCTCTTTGCTCCCTGCCCAGCGCTCAGCCAGGTCAACCCGCAGGGGCGCTGGGGGATGCTGGGTTGTTCAGAGATGCTCAGCAAGGAGGCAAAGAGTCTCTGCCACAGGCAGGAAAGGGCTCAGACATCCTGGCTGGTCTCACAGGTCTGGATTTAATGGGAGGAGGCCCAAATGTATTTTGAAGGCTTGGAAAGGCCTACTAATTTGATTGTTTTGAAAATCAGGTATTTATCAGAGGAAAAATAATCAGTCACCAGACACCAGTAACCAATATCCTTTGCTAAATATGGAGCAGTGTTTTCAGTGCAATTTCTTGGCGCGAGACCCCCTGAGGGCCCCCTGTCTCCAACTGACACTCATTTTTCTCCATGATTGAAATGGTTTTTTTTTAAATTTTTTATTGGAATGTAGTTTTACTTTATTGCGTTAGTTTTTAATGTACAGCAAAGTGAATCAGCTATACGTATACATATATCCCTTTTTTGGATTCCCTTCCCGTTTAGGTCAGCACAGAGCCCTGAGTTGAGTTCCTTCTGCTATACTGACATGCATTGTAATGGTTTCATTTTGATAAGAATCGACACCCATCTGAGGCCTAGCTCCTAATTCTAGGAGACCGATGACTAAACAAACTGTGAAAATAAACATCTGCTGATGAGATAAGGTCCTATAAGCGTCTAGCTGGCGTGTGGCACACAGTGGGACTCCTAAGACATTTTTTCTTCCTGGCTTCATTGGAAAGCAACATGATGAACTACAGGTTTCCTTAAGTGCTGGCTCAAATGTCACTGCATGGACGCTGGCAGTGGGGGGAGCGGAGACCATAAGACAAAGTGCAGGCAGACCCACTGACTCTTCAGGGAGAGAGCCAGCATTCCGTGAACACAGGCTGTGTACACTGTATGTTCTTTGCAGGCTAGAAGACAAAACAAATGAGGAACCATCCCTTCTATTAAAGAGACTTTTCTTCACTGAGAAGTTTCAGGGTGACTCTGTTGCCTTTTTAGAAAAAATTCAAACACTAAAAAAAATGTTTTCATATCCCTGGGGCTGTAGATAAAGGGAACTTCTAGAGGCATTAAATCCTGTGCCCGAAATGTGACCAGCTGCTGCAGGATCATGACCAGCCTCTTTGCTCCTGCCCAGCGCTCAGCCAGGTCAACCCGCAGGGGCGCTAGGGGATGCTGGGTTGTTCAGAGATGCTCAGCAAGGAGGCAAAGAGTCTCTGCCACAGGCAGGAAAGGGCTCAGACATCCTGGCTGGTCTCACAGGTCTGGATTTAATGGGAGGAGGCCCAAATGTATTTTGAAGGCTTGGAAAGGCCTACTAATTTGATTGTTTTGAAAATCAGGTATTTATCAGAGGAAAAATAATCAGTCACCAGACACCAGTAACCAATATCCTTTGCTAAATATGGAGCAGTGTTTTCAGTGCAATTTCTTGGCGCGAGACCCCCTGAGGGCCCCCTGTCTCCAACTGACACTCATTTTTCTCCATGATTGAAATGGTTTTTTTTTAAATTTTTTATTGGAATGTAGTTTTACTTTATTGCGTTAGTTTTTAATGTACAGCAAAGTGAATCAGCTATACGTATACATATATCCCTTTTTTGGATTCCCTTCCCGTTTAGGTCAGCACAGAGCCCTGAGTTGAGTTCCTTCTGCTATACTGACATGCATTGTAATGGTTTCATTTTGATAAGAATCGACACCCATCTGAGGCCTAGCTCCTAATTCTAGGAGACCGATGACTAAACAAACTGTGAAAATAAACATCTGCTGATGAGATAAGGTCCTATAAGCGTCTAGCTGGCGTGTGGCACACAGTGGGACTCCTAAGACATTTTTTCTTCCTGGCTTCATTGGAAAGCAACATGATGAACTACAGGTTTCCTTAAGTGCTGGCTCAAATGTCACTGCATGGACGCTGGCAGTGGGGGGAGCGGAGACCATAAGACAAAGTGCAGGCAGACCCACTGACTCTTCAGGGAGAGAGCCAGCATTCCGTGAACACAGGCTGTGTACACTGTATGTTCTTTGCAGGCTAGAAGACAAAACAAATGAGGAACCATCCCTTCTATTAAAGAGACTTTTCTTCACTGAGAAGTTTCAGGGTGACTCTGTTGCCTTTTTAGAAAAAATTCAAACACTAAAAAAAATGTTTTCATATCCCTGGGGCTGTAGATAAAGGGAACTTCTAGAGGCATTAAATCCTGTGCCCGATTCGTGATACTCCGCCTTGAATGTCGCAGTCAAAGAGTTCTATCCTCAGGTTTTATTCCCAAACCTCCACCTCCACCCTTTGAGCTGCCTGTCTCTGCCACAAAGCAAGCCTGAAAGATAGCAGCGGGTGGTCCCACAGTACCTGGTGGAGAGATCCCATTTTCTCTACTGAAAGGTTCCAGAGGACCCATCTGACCTAAGTTGGTGGTTCACAGCCCTGGCTGCATTATAGAAGCATCCACGGAGCTGCATCTATGCCTGGGCTGCACTAGGTGGGGATTGAGGGAGGGTTCTGACATCACTGGGCCAGGGTAGAGTCCCAAGCATGGATAATTTTACAACTGAGAACCACCGATGGGTGCTTTCCACCAGGACTCAAATTTCATTTGAGAGGGCTTCCCTGGTGGTCCAGTGGGTAAAGAGTCTGCCTTGCAGTGCAAAGGGCACCGGTTCAATCCCTAGCCCAGGAAGATCCCACGTGCTGCGGAGTAGCTGAACCAGTGTGTTCAATTACAAGCCAGCGCTCTGGAGTGCATGCGCCAGGAGCCGGTGCTCTGCAAGGAGAGAGGCCACTGCAACGGGAGGCCCACACAGTCCAAAGAACAAAGATGGATGAAAATAAAGATAAAAACAATAAAAGAGGCCAAAAGTGGAAAAAAAAAAAAAAGAAATGTAGCTTTGATTTCAACTATACTGTTATGTTATTGTTTTAAAAAAATTTTTCATTTGAGGAATGAAGTGGAAGAAGGCTCAAAAGATGACACAGTTCAGAAGAAGGAAAGCGATCCTAGGGTGGATTGGTTCTCTCATTGGATGTCCTCTTGTCTGGGTACATGTACAGCAAATATTCACCCGTGTGCTCACTCACAGTCCTGGGGAAAGGGAAGTTTGGTGATGGGGAGTCAAGAATTCTACCACCAAACCACCAATGCAGAAGCTTGGAGAAGAGTGCCTGAGGGTGCCCCCTCCCTTAAGATATGCATTCGACTTCCTGTTGTTCCAAAGATGCTGGGGCACCACTCCTAAGATGCAGTTGCTGACCTTTGGAAGTGCTTCTCAATCCTATGTGCATTACTCTGACTCTCTCCAAAAACCAATAAAATGAGGGATTTTCAATCCTGTTCTACAAATGAGGAAACTGATGTCCAGATAAGTTGATGGACTTGTCTAAAAGGTTACAGTCAGGGAATGGTAAAGCCGAGACTTCAATCCTAATATTTATGACATTTATTATATGTTAGAACTCCAGATGGGTATGAATTATATAATTATGGCTCACTGACACAGTCTTCTGTTATTTGTTTCTGCCATTTCTGGGTAAGAATCTTCTTTACTCACTAATATCCATCCTTCTTTCATATTTTGCTTAGGGTTTCTGTATGTCATGTGTCAGGCTCTCTTTCCAGCTTCTATTGCAGCTTGGGCTGGTCATGTGACACCCTTCTGGCCAATGAGATGTCAGAAAAGTCTACAGCATTCCTTAATCCAGTCTCTCCTCTCCAAGGCCAAAGTGGGAGCTTGACAACATGAGGATAAAAGTGAAAAAACCCAGAACTGTAAAGAGATGGCCGAGTCCTTGACTCATCTCAGAACTCCTGGCTACCTACCTCCAAGCTTCTGGATGACAAGAACAAATAATGTAAGTCCCTCTAGGCCAAGATTTTATAGGTTGTGGCCAAATGTCTTCCTAAATGATACAATTTCCCACACGCCCCTTATCACAGTTGTTTTTTCCTTTACAATTTAACACACGCCCACCAGCACAACATCAGCCAGTACCTGACTGAAGCTGAAGCTTAACCATGAGTAGACACTAAGCCAGTGTCTCGGGTGTATTACCTTTGAGACCCACGGCATGTTGCTACCTGAGTCAGCATTTTTGTTTTCCAGTTTTCATTGGCTTCTATGAGAAAAGGGCAAATGCAGGAATCACTGTGGAGGGTGACTGCAACCATGGAATTAAAAGACACTTGCTTCTTGGAAGAAAAGCTATGACAAACCTAGACAGCATATTAAAAAGCAGAGACACTACTTTGCCAACAAAGGTCCATGGTTCAAGTATGCAACTTGGGAAGGTGCGGGGTCCCCTCTTAAGATATGCATTCGACTTCCTGTTGTTCCAAAGATGCTGGGGCACCACTCCTAAGATGCAGTTGCTGACCTTTGGAAGTGCTTCTCAATCCTATGTGCATTACTCTGACTCTCTCCAAAAACCAATAAAATGAGGGATTTTCAATCCTGTTCTACAAATGAGGAAACTGATGTCCAGATAAGTTGATGGACTTGTCTAAAAGGTTACAGTCAGGGAATGGTAAAGCCGAGACTTCAATCCTAATATTTATGACATTTATTATATGTTAGAACTCCAGATGGGTATGAATTATATAATTATGGCTCACTGACACAGTCTTCTGTTATTTGTTTCTGCCATTTCTGGGTAAGAATCTTCTTTACTCACTAATATCCATCCTTCTTTCATATTTTGCTTAGGGTTTCTGTATGTCATGTGTCAGGCTCTCTTTCCAGCTTCTATTGCAGCTTGGGCTGGTCATGTGACACCCTTCTGGCCAATGAGATGTCAGAAAAGTCTACAGCATTCCTTAATCCAGTCTCTCCTCTCCAAGGCCAAAGTGGGAGCTTGACAACATGAGGATAAAAGTGAAAAAACCCAGAACTGTAAAGAGATGGCCGAGTCCTTGACTCATCTCAGAACTCCTGGCTACCTACCTCCAAGCTTCTGGATGACAAGAACAAATAATGTAAGTCCCTCTAGGCCAAGATTTTATAGGTTGTGGCCAAATGTCTTCCTAAATGATACAATTTCCCACACGCCCCTTATCACAGTTGTTTTTTCCTTTACAATTTAACACACCGCCCACCAGCACAACATCAGCCAGTACCTGACTGAAGCTGAAGCTTAACCATGAGTAGACACTAAGCCAGTGTCTCGGGTGTATTACCTTTGAGACCCACGGCATGTTGCTACCTGAGTCAGCATTTTTGTTTTCCAGTTTTCATTGGCTTCTATGAGAAAAGGGCAAATGCAGGAATCACTGTGGAGGGTGACTGCAACCATGAAATTAAAAGACACTTGCTTCTTGGAAGAAAAGCTATGACAAACCTAGACAGCATATTAAAAAGCAGAGACACTACTTTGCCAACAAAGGTCCATAGAGTCAAAGCTATGGTTTTCCCAGTAGTCATGTATGGATGTGAGAGCTGGACCATAAAGAAGGCTGAGTGCCGAAGAACTGATGCCTCCGAACTGTGCTGTTGGAGAAGATTCTTGAGAGTCTTTGGACTGCAAGAACAAACCAGTCAATCCTAAAAGAAATCAACCCTGAATGTTCATTGGAAGGACTGATGCTGAAGCACCAATACTTTGGCCACCCAATGCGAAGAGACGACTCATTGGGAAAGATTCTGATGTTGGGAAAAATAGAAGGCAAAAGGAGAAGGGGACAACAGAGGACAGGATGATTGGATGGCATCACTGAGTCAATGGACATGAGTCTGAGCAAGCTTCGGAAGATGGCGAAGAACAGAGAAGCCTGGCATGCTGCAGTCCAAGGGGTGGCAAAGAGCTGGACACGACTGAGCAACAGAACTGAACTGAACCAAGGAACACAGTCAAACAGCTATGTAAACATGCCCCTCCCCAAAAGATGGAGATGCCGCCACAACTTAGCCAACCTTCACTGGGCTTCAGCAGAGGGAAGCCTGGATTCACTGCGGGAAGGTGGTTTGTATCCAAGTCTGGCTGTCTGAAGGTCACATGCATAGAAGTCGAGACTGCTGGTTTACTCCACTGGCAATCCCTCTATGCGGTCACATGCATAGAAGTCAAGACTGCTGGTTTACTCCACTGGCAATCCCTCTATGCCACATTTTTTTTTAAAGCTTTCAAATCATTTAACTATCGTTGAGATATAAACTACCACTAACTCAGTGGCTTAAAGCTCTGTGTTCAGTTTTGTTTGGAGTCTACAGGCCAGCTGAGTGGTTTTGCTGACCTGGGCCAGGCTGGTCGTGGCTGGGCTCAGCTGGTCAAGTGCTTTATTCTGTCATCTAGTTGGTTGTGGGGGAGAAGGGAATGCTTGTCTGGAATGGCCTCCGGCACATCTCAAAGGTGGCTGTCAGCTCTGGCGACAGGGCCCCGTGGTTCCTCATCCTCCAGTAGGTCCATCGTTCACATGACCGCTCCAAGAGAACAATCGGAAGCCCACAGCCGAGGCTGGGAACTAGCACAATGCCCCTTCCACCACATTCTACTGACTAAAGTCACAGAGTTGTTCCAGTTTCAAGGGGTGGGTGAAACAGTCTCCTTCTTAATGACAGAGAATGTAAAGTCACTTTGCCAGGGGCGGAGGGGTAGGAAACTTTGGAGAACAGGGGCAACTATAGGCAGGCTACCATGGTACCCAGAGTAAGAGCTTTCCCTCGAGGGGAACACCATGGGCATCAAGGAGCAGGCTGAACAAAACTGGGTAGCAAAGTACTACCAAGAAATCACCTGAATGGTCATTGGAAGGACTGATGCTGAAGCACCAATACTTTGGCCACCCAATGCGAAGAGACGACTCATTGGGAAAGATTCTGATGTTGGGAAAAATAGAAGGCAAAAGGAGAAGGGGACAACAGAGGACAGGATGATTGGATGGCATCACTGAGTCAATGGACATGAGTCTGAGCAAGCTTCGGAAGATGGCGAAGAACAGAGAAGCCTGGCATGCTGCAGTCCAAGGGGTGGCAAAGAGCTGGACACGACTGAGCAACAGAACTGAACTGAACCAAGGAACACAGTCAAACAGCTATGTAAACATGCCCCTCCCCAAAAGATGGAGATGCCGCCACAACTTAGCCAACCTTCACTGGGCTTCAGCAGAGGGAAGCCTGGATTCACTGCGGGAAGGTGGTTTGTATCCAAGTCTGGCTGTCTGAAGGTCACATGCATAGAAGTCGAGACTGCTGGTTTACTCCACTGGCAATCCCTCTATGCGGTCACATGCATAGAAGTCAAGACTGCTGGTTTACTCCACTGGCAATCCCTCTACGCCACATTTTTTTTTAAAGCTTTCAAATCATTTAACTATCGTTGAGATATAAACTACCACTAACTCAGTGGCTTAAAGCTCTGTGTTCAGTTTTGTTTGGAGTCTACAGGCCAGCTGAGTGGTTTTGCTGACCTGGGCCAGGCTGGTCGTGGCTGGGCTCAGCTGGTCAAGTGCTTTATTCTGTCATCTAGTTGGTTGTGGGGGAGAAGGGAATGCTTGTCTGGAATGGCCTCCGGCACATCTCAAAGGTGGCTGTCAGCTCTGGCGACAGGGCCCCGTGGTTCCTCATCCTCCAGTAGGTCCGTCGTTCACATGACCGCTCCAAGAGAACAATCGGAAGCCCACAGCCGAGGCTGGGAACTAGCACAATGCCCCTTCCACCACATTCTACTGACTAAAGTCACAGAGTTGTTCCAGTTTCAAGGGGTGGGTGAAACAGTCTCCTTCTTAATGACAGAGAATGTAAAGTCACTTTGCCAGGGGCGGAGGGGTAGGAAACTTTGGAGAACAGGGGCAACTATAGGCAGGCTACCATGGTACCCAGAGTAAGAGCTTTCCCTCGAGGGGAACACCATGGGCATCAAGGAGCAGGCTGAACAAAATCTGGGTAGCAGAGACGATTGGGTGCACAAAAGGGAAACACACCCTGCAGGGGAGGAAGAATGAGCCCAAAGGGAGCAGAGGAAGAGGTTGGAGACAGACTTAATGGAAATTCCATTCCAATAATTAGTTCCACACTGACACACACTGGGTGCTGAACATGTGGCGAGTCCTTTACAGGCTCAGCCAAGTGAATCTCATTCACTCCTATGAGGGAGGTCTTATTATTAATTTCATTTTACAGATGAGGGAACTGAGGTTCAGACAGGATTGGGAACCTTGCAGAGGGACAGACAGATGAGAAGAGCAAGGTACAAGCCTTGAAGACATGCCTGTTGGTGATAAAGCACTGAGCCTAACATGTCGGCCTCTAGAGTAACCCACGTCTCTGTCCCCACTCCCTGGCCAGGCCTGGACCACTGTCGCATCAGATGACTTCCAGACAACCTTTTTTTGTAAAAGGCCAGAGAGTAATGCTTTTCAGTGCTGTCCTGCACTTACTCAACCCTGCTGATGGAGAATAAAAGCAGCCAGAGATAGTATGTAGATGAATGTGTATGGCTATGTTCGCCTAAAACTTTATTTACAAAAACAGATGAATTGCCGCCCCCTGTTGAACCCAGTCACCATGTTGCAGTCAGAGTGGACAGACTGTGACCCTGCCATTTGTTCCTAAGGTGACCTGCTAGTACCTTGAGGATCAGGCCAGACGTTCAGTGCGGTTTACACCTTGCAATCAAAGTGCAGCCCCTGCATCTGCAGTATCGCCATTACCTGTTAGGAAGGTGGACTTTCGGGTCCCACCCAGACGTGTGGAATCAGAACTTGCTTCTGAGCAAGACGCCCAGGTGGCTTGCGCTCTCCAGTTCGAGAGGCTCGAGCTTCCAGAACCCCCGTGCCGTGGTGCTTCCCACCTCTCCCACCTCATCCTTCGCCACGGGAGCCTCCTTGCTCCTGCCCACCCTCCCTTTCCAGCCAGACTGACTGCTTCAGTTACCTCTGTCTGAAGCTTTCCTCTCCAGGCCAGCTCCCTGTAATTAGCAAGTTCCTGTCTATCTTTGGATCTCAACTGCAATGTCACTTCTTTCCAGCAACCCTCCCTGAAACTGCTTCTGTGCTTCCAGGCCCTTCTCCCACCTGGCACCCACCACACTGCACGGAAATGACTTCTTTAACTGCCTGCCTCTCACAGCAGTTTGTGAACTCATGAGACCGTATCTGTTACCTGTGTGCGTCCTCAAAACCTGGGAAGAGGAGCCACCCAAGAACTAATTGCTGAAAACTAAACAGAACACACCCCTTTCCTCAGGGCAAGTGTTCCACACAACCACTGTCTAACCAGCCAGTGGCTGCAGGTTTCCCTAAACTTCTACCTAGCTCTGAGGCTTTGAAGAGGTCTATGTGGCCTCTGAGATTCCCTCTTTCATGAAGTGTCATGGTTTTTCATATTAGCGCATGTTTGCCATTTGGAGAGGGCCTGGCGCCTAAGAGATTTCTGGGCAAAATTCTTGAGCTACAAATTAGCCACAGGCCAAGACTTGTGTTGTGTGTAGGGTGGTGGAGGGTGAAGGTGGGAGGCAGAGGAACAGAGCCAGAAGCTTCTTGGTAAGAGAAAGACTTGGAGGCATGACCCTAGGCTCGACAGAGCCATGAAGTGGTGCCCTTTCCCGCCCATGCACAGTGCCAACTCCGTACAATGATCTCAGCTTTGCTGTGTGGAAAAATGAGTCCCATACAGCCGCTTGCTGAAAGCAGGTGCCATGTTCCTAAGGTGACCTGCTAGTACCTTGAGGATCAGGCCAGGCGTTCAGTGCGGTTTACACCTTGCAATCAAAGTGCAGCCCCTGCATCTGCAGTATCGCCATTACCTGTTAGGAAGGTGGACTTTCGGGTCCCACCCAGGCGTGTGGAATCAGAACTTGCTTCTGAGCAAGCGCCCAGGTGGCTTGCGCTCTCCAGTTCGAGAGGCTCGAGCTTCCAGAACCCCCGTGCCGTGGTGCTTCCCACCTCTCCCACCTCATCCTTCGCCACGGGAGCCTCCTTGCTCCTGCCCACCCTCCCTTTCCAGCCAGACTGACTGCTTCAGTTGCCTCTGTCTGAAGCTTTCCTCTCCAGGCCAGCTCCCTGTAATTAGCAAGTTCCTGTCTATCTTTGGATCTCAACTGCAATGTCACTTCTTTCCAGCAACCCTCCCTGAAACTGCTTCTGTGCTTCCAGGCCCTTCTCCCACCTGGCACCCACCACACTGCACGGAAATGACTTCTTTAACTGCCTGCCTCTCACAGCAGTTTGTGAACTCATGAGACCGTATCTGTTACCTGTGTGCGTCCTCAAAACCTGGGAAGAGGAGCCACCCAAGAACTAATTGCTGAAAACTAAACAGAACACACCCCTTTCCTCAGGGCAAGTGTTCCACACAACCACTGTCTAACCAGCCAGTGGCTGCAGGTTTCTAAACTTCTACCTAGCTCTGAGGCTTTGAAGAGGTCTATGTGGCCTCTGAGATTCCCTCTTTCATGAAGTGTCATGGTTTTTCATATTAGCGCATGTTTGCCATTTGGAGAGGGCCTGGCGCCTAAGAGATTTCTGGGCAAAATTCTTGAGCTACAAATTAGCCACAGGCCAAGACTTGTGTTGTGTGTAGGGTGGTGGAGGGTGAAGGTGGGAGGCAGAGGAACAGAGCCAGAAGCTTCTTGGTAAGAGAAAGACTTGGAGGCATGACCCTAGGCTCGACAGAGCCATGAAGTGGTGCCCTTTCCCGCCCATGCACAGTGCCAACTCCGTACAATGATCTCAGCTTTGCTGTGTGGAAAAATGAGTCCCATACAGCCGCTTGCTGAAAGCAGGTGCGCCTGTGTAAGGAATCACAAGCCAGTACAGCCACACGCTGCCCTCCAGGACCATGAGAACCCTCCCCAAATCGGATGTTCAGTCCAGAAATTTCTACAAGTTCCTTTATTAATAAAGCAAAGTATGAAAGAACAAGGTCCCCAAATGACCCATTTGATTAAAAGTGCAAATTTACTTCAACCTGAAATAGAAAACAAATGGCTGGCCTCAACTGTCTGGGCCATGGAAATCTGGTGTGATTAAAGTGCCTTTTAATCACACGACTGTAGCAGCTGGACCCTATTTGATCACCTCTTTGGTCTCTGTTATTGGAACAAAACATATGCCATGACCGCCGCCAACAGACTGCATTGTAATACACAGTTGAGGGTCAAAATACACACTAAAATAACAGGAAAATGAGAGGAATGTTTTAAAGTCAAGTGACTGAATCAAGGCACTTTTTTTTTAAAAAAAGTAAACGGTGCTAAAAAATATTCCTGAATATCTGATACTTAAAAAACCATATTACATATAATTTATCTGCACAATTTTAGTCCATTCTCTCTGTACAGATGATTACATATAGCTTCGTCCTCTCCCAACTTATACTTGCTTTATTCCCACTAAATCATGTGCTATGAAAGTATAAAAAAATAACCAGTAGTGTCTAAGAGACATGCAACTTTTTAAAAAACAAATTAACAAATGCCACAGCGGTAACACTGAACTTTTTTTACCTCCTAAGAGATATTGGAAATGTCCACGAGGTTCATTCTTCCCGCCACTGGGAAGGGATGTAACAATCTTCCTCCCCGTGTACATGATATGTTACATCAGCATCAAGGTCAAAAACTACATTTTACAGAAAAAGAGACTTCCTCCTTGAGGTTAAAGGTGACACTCTGGGAAGCTATTAGTCTCATCCTTTCAGAATGCTAGGATGTCAGTTTTGGTGGGAGCCACTGAGTCAGAAAGGGATAGAAATATCTTATCAGAACAGTGCACTTAACACTGGGGCTGGTAACAAGCAGAAGAAGCGTGGCCAGGAGGCTGTGGCATGTTTCCTGGTGTTCACGGCCACCAACTATCATCACAGAGGCTAGGAAAACCGAAAACTAAAAACTAAAATATAATTTGAAAATAAGAACATCACACAAATAAAGAAGAAACAAGTTACCCTACAATCCTTTCCAATTACTCATCTGCAGACTCTGACGGAGCCAAGAAGTTTAGCCCCAGCTCAGCAGGAAGGAAATGCCAAGAACTGGCCCCCAGTGGTCTCATGTCCAGTCTGACTCTTTGGGCTCCAGGATGGAGAATCCTTCTGGGAATTGTCAGTTAAGTGTTATCTGTGGCCATGTTAATTTGGGAGGTTTGTTTCTACAATAAAGCTTAGCTCTGAGAAATAAAGTAGACTTGAAATAACACAGCCCCAAGCCATGTATAACAACTTCATATCCATAACAACAAATATAACCAAATTCACACTTGAGGGGTTAACTGCGTAAGATAGGGGTCGCAAACTGGTGGCCTCCAGACTCATCCAAATGTCTTTTTTGGCCCACTTATGTTCTGGATATTCTTTAATTATGTTGTTTAAACATAAGAAGTTTCCTTCAAAAAAAAAATCAAGATTTTTTTTTTTTTTTTAAATTTCCAGCTCCACCCTACTCTCTTCCCTGCATGGAACTGAGTAACGTGTCCCCTGAAGATCAGCACATCCCCCACGCCCTACTCCTCCTCTATTTACCTCTCAACCTTCTGCAGGCTTCTGAATTTGCGACCCCTGGTATGAAATAGCACATATCTAAACAATGTGTTCCTAACCCAAACCTCTCTCACACCCTCATAGAATTTCACACCATCTCCCTCTCTGTCCAGTTGTTCCTTTCACATCCATCTTAAGTCCTCCTTCCATATTTCTTTTCATTTGCTCACATTTTTCCTTCTTTTAGCTTCAGATTCATTTGCAAAAAAAACCACAACCAACTCCTCTCAGGCCATGAGCATTCCAGGATGACTCCCAAGACTGGTCAGTAAGTTACTGAAGTGTGTCTTAAGGCAAAATGGCTGAGTCATCTCCCCAAAACATTTTCTTCAGAGACTGGCTGGACAGTTCATCTTTTTTTTCAAAGCATGAACAATTTTGAGCTTTCCTGTATGAGAATATTTGCATATATGACTCTCCAGTACCAAGTATACACCAAAAATGTATATATTTCAGTTCAAGGACATGATGGAGCCCTAATAAAATACAGAAGTGAGCTTAATTTAAGTGCCTTGGGCAAACACCACACCTGGCTAATCTGCCATATTATTTCATTTGTACACAGTACATGTTTTGGATTACTAAACATTGATCAAAATTGATCGAAATCTCCAACGTTTTGGTTACCATGTACAGAGAACAATCGCTCAGCATGGCATTTAAATAAAACATTAATAGTTTAAAAATTTACAAACACAATGCCCCATTAATTAAAAATAAAAAAAGAATTTAAAATCTTGAGGATGGATGAGGCTTTGGGCAACTAACCTAAAAAAAAAAAAGGTAACAAAGACACTAGAAGAACAGTATGTTACCAGATTCAAACATTAAAACGCTATTCAGATTAAAAAAAGGAACCTATCAACTCAACTAGAAATATTTGGAAAATTCAGCTTTTAAAGCTTTATAATCCCTCCAATAGCCTCCCTTTCCCCTGTTCCAAGTACAGGGGTAATTGTAGCTGAGTATGGAAACATTATAAATATATATTTATATAAAGATCTACTTGCTTTTGGAATTTATTTACAAAGTAACTTAAGAAAAAAAAAACACTGTGCAGTTTATATCTTTGCAGGAAGATGGTAGACTGATTTCTTTGCTAAATGCGGTACCTTATGACTTAACACTGACCTCAAAAACTAGGAATGACTGTGGTATTGAGGGGAAATGTCCCCAGAGCAACCTCAAAGAGACAACAGAACATTTGCAACTGTTTCTCTTGCAGTCCAAGGTTGCAAAGGACTAAGAAATCTCTGCAGTTCTGATGAAAGGATTCCCTATAAATCATTCATTCACAATGATTTTCCCACAGGAAAATCCACATAGGTCCCCTAAAAAAAGCTGAAAAAATTCCCTCAAAATAGCTCAGACATTAAACAACGGCCTGATTCATGTGAATACATCTATATTCCAAGTTTTACCTTTAAAAGTCTTGGTTTACCCTTCACTTTTCACCTGAAACTATCACAAAATTGTTCACTGGCTATACCCCAATAAAAATGCTTTTGGTTTAAAAAAAAAAAAAGACATCCCACAGTGTATGACTGGGACTAGTTGCAGTCAAGTGAGTTTTATGTCGACTGATGCAGTTGAGAGTTACTAGAAATCTGGGAGGACAAGGTTAGAGGAGCCCTAATAAAATACAGAAGTGAGCTTAATTTAAGTGCCTTGGGCAAACACCACACCTGGCTAATCTGCCATATTATTTCATTTGTACACAGTACATGTTTTGGATTACTAAACATTGATCAAAATTGATCGAAATCTCCAACGTTTTGGTTACCATGTACAGAGAACAATCGCTCAGCATGGCATTTAAATAAAACATTAATAGTTTAAAAATTTACAAACACAATGCCCCATTAATTAAAAATAAAAAAAGAATTTAAAATCTTGAGGATGGATGAGGCTTTGGGCAACTAACCTAAAAAAAAAAAAGGTAACAAAGACACTAGAAGAACAGTATGTTACCAGATTCAAACATTAAAACGCTATTCAGATTAAAAAAAGGAACCTATCAACTCAACTAGAAATATTTGGAAAATTCAGCTTTTAAAGCTTTATAATCCCTCCAATAGCCTCCCTTTCCCCTGTTCCAAGTACAGGGGTAATTGTAGCTGAGTATGGAAACATTATAAATATATATTTATATAAAGATCTACTTGCTTTTGGAATTTATTTACAAAGTAACTTAAGAAAAAAAAAACACTGTGCAGTTTATATCTTTGCAGGAAGATGGTAGACTGATTTCTTTGCTAAATGCGGTACCTTATGACTTAACACTGACCTCAAAAACTAGGAATGACTGTGGTATTGAGGGGAAATGTCCCCAGAGCAACCTCAAAGAGACAACAGAACATTTGCAACTGTTTCTCTTGCAGTCCAAGGTTGCAAAGGACTAAGAAATCTCTGCAGTTCTGATGAAAGGATTCCCTATAAATCATTCATTCACAATGATTTTCCCACAGGAAAATCCACATAGGTCCCCTAAAAAAAGCTGAAAAAATTCCCTCAAAATAGCTCAGACATTAAACAACGGCCTGATTCATGTGAATACATCTATATTCCAAGTTTTACCTTTAAAAGTCTTGGTTTACCCTTCACTTTTCACCTGAAACTATCACAAAATTGTTCACTGGCTATACCCCAATAAAAATGCTTTTGGTTTAAAAAAAAAAAAAGACATCCCACAGTGTATGACTGGGACTAGTTGCAGTCAAGTGAGTTTTATGTCGACTGATGCAGTTGAGAGTTACTAGAAATCTGGGAGGACAGAGAGGGATTTCAGAATGGACTAGCTACAAAATACACTCAGCCTGGAAATGTTTATACCCAAAGAAAGCGCATGCAGCTGACAAGGGTTGTCTCCCTCCATCTCCCTTTACCTTGCCCCTCTCTGCTGTCTTTCCTCTGTTGACTGATTGGGAAATAACTGCTCTTCAAGCACAGAGCCCAAGATACTGAACTCTAGGTGAAATGCATTGTAAGACCCGTGCTGACTGAACTGCTTCTCAAAGGTGGTCTTTGGGCCCCTAAAAAGCTGCTTGGGCCATGAGAGCCAAACTTCCCAGCCATGAAGGATCACTGAGCACTGGCTGAGGGCAGGCACTGCCCCTTCGTTATCTTATTAAACTCAGAAAGAAATCTCTAAGAAAGGAGCTTGCTAAAAAGACTTTAAAACAAAAAGGGTTTCTCTCTCCAGCCAGCAGCAAGCCCCGGCGAGACACCTTGCTAGGTAAAGAGTGAGACACACTGTTTTCGAGACCCAACATGTTTTCCGCCCTCAGCAGTGCTGTCTGAAGCACGTTGCCCCTCTGCACTGTGCGTGGCTCACAGAAGCTGCCAGATGAATGGGCACTGACAGCGCTCACCCCAGCGTGCCTGGAGGGTGGTGAGCAAGCTAGCTTTTCAAGCCTGCTCATCTCTCAATAAGAAGCATAACTGGCCTCCCTTTCAGATGCCACACTTGGCACTGGCAATGACCACAAAATGAAAGAACTGATCAAAATAAAGTGCTGTTTGCTCTGAAAGTTTCTCTAACCAACCTACTGCTTCTCAACCTGTTTTTCAACCCCCCCTTATACCTTAAACAGACAATAAGGCCTGCCCCTAAAAAGCTGAAAAATTCCTCAAAATAGCTCAGACATTAAACAACGGCCTGATTCATGTGAATACATCTATATTCCAAGTTTTACCTTTAAAAGTCTTGGTTTACCCTTCACTTTTCACCTGAAACTATCACAAAATTGTTCACTGGCTATACCCCAATAAAAATGCTTTTGGTTTAAAAAAAAAAAAAGACATCCCACAGTGTATGACTGGGACTAGTTGCAGTCAAGTGAGTTTTATGTCGACTGATGCAGTTGAGAGTTACTAGAAATCTGGGAGGACAGAGAGGGATTTCAGAATGGACTAGCTACAAAATACACTCAGCCTGGAAATGTTTATACCCAAAGAAAGCGCATGCAGCTGACAAGGGTTGTCTCCCTCCATCTCCCTTTACCTTGCCCCTCTCTGCTGTCTTTCCTCTGTTGACTGATTGGGAAATAACTGCTCTTCAAGCACAGAGCCCAAGATACTGAACTCTAGGTGAAATGCATTGTAAGACCCGTGCTGACTGAACTGCTTCTCAAAGGTGGTCTTTGGGCCCCTAAAAAGCTGCTTGGGCCATGAGAGCCAAACTTCCCAGCCATGAAGGATCACTGAGCACTGGCTGAGGGCAGGCACTGCCCCTTCGTTATCTTATTAAACTCAGAAAGAAATCTCTAAGAAAGGAGCTTGCTAAAAAGACTTTAAAACAAAAAGGGTTTCTCTCTCCAGCCAGCAGCAAGCCCCGGCGAGACACCTTGCTAGGTAAAGAGTGAGACACACTGTTTTCGAGACCCAACATGTTTTCCGCCCTCAGCAGTGCTGTCTGAAGCACGTTGCCCCTCTGCACTGTGCGTGGCTCACAGAAGCTGCCAGATGAATGGGCACTGACAGCGCTCACCCCAGCGCGTGCCTGGAGGGGTGGTGAGCAAGCTAGCTTTTCAAGCCTGCTCATCTCTCAATAAGAAGCATAACTGGCCTCCCTTTCAGATGCCACACTTGGCACTGGCAATGACCACAAAATGAAAGAACTGATCAAAATAAAGTGCTGTTTGCTCTGAAAGTTTCTCTAACCAACTCCTGACTGCTTCTCCACACCTGTAACTTAATTCTTCACAACCCTGGCAAACACCCTTGATGGGACCCTTTAAACAGACATGCATATTTATTTGAACTGTGGAAACTCTCTCAGGACAGGAGCCCCTAGAATAGAATACAATTCCAGTTGTAGATAAAGGTGAAGATTTTTTTAAAAAAGACAATCAGGAACCCAGGACCTGCCGAGTAGTTGTGTCAAAAAACATTAGCTTCTTTAAATTCAGGGGCCAAAGAGATCTGTCTAAACAACGGGCAGAGGGGTCTTTCTCTGCAGCTACTTCTTGCTTTACGGAGCCTCCCTAAAAGCTACATCCTTCTACAGAATCATTCCACACAAACCAACATTTGGACCAACTCTCAGCTGCTGAGGTTGGCTGTCTTTCCATAGCTTGTCCAGCACACTCTGGTGGGCGTGAAGATGTCATGAGTATGCGGATTGTGGCGCCAGGGGCGATGTTTAAGCCACCAAATGCCATCCTCTGGATGTCCCAACACCTGCAGCTCATCTTCCCTGCCTTAAATGGGCTTCATCGCCATCCCCAGCCCCCACTTGTTGGGTGAGGCTTCAGGAGCACTAGGCCAGGTGGGGGCTCTATGAGGGTTTATGGTTCATCTTCAGGGAACCCCTGGGTGCGCTGACTCCGGGGTGGGGGACACCTCACAAGGTAGCGGGGACCCCCATAGGCGCGGAGAAGCTGGGGCAGCCTTCGCCATGTGGACAGCAACCGCGCTGCAGCGAGTTCCCGGGCCTGCCTGTCGAAAGCAGCCAGAAGGTCAACTGGAGCGGCTTCACGCAGTACCTTGGGTAGGGGGCCCACCTCAGTGGCCGCCCCTCCAGGGCCCAGGACGCAGTGGAAGAGCGTATGGCGTCGCAGCAGGCAGTCCCGGAGGAACTGCACGAGCTCGCCCAAGCGGTCTCCCAGGTGCGCCTCGTCCCAGCCTTGTGAGGGAGCCCCCTCGCGCTGCAGCACCGCCAGCAGCGCCGACTTGAGCACGTACGAGGATAGGATCCGTCCCCACTGGGCGGCGGCCGTCGGGTCCAGCCCTCGGGCACCCAAGTCTCGTAGAGCTTTAAGCAACTGCAGGCACTTGAGGTAGCAGGCACCTGGAGGGGCCCTTTCCTGCAGCCAGCTCAGCAGCTTCTGCTCCTGGCGCGCTGTGTTCACACCCCAGAGTGCATCTGCACGCAGGCCTCCCGGGAGCTCCGTCAGGGGCCCAACAGGTGAGGATGGCGGCGGTGGTGCCACCAAGAAGACGTTGTCGCCCAAATGGACGGCAGGGATGAGTCTCACGGCCATGGAAAGGCGGCAGCAGCCGTAATCGGTGCGGCAGGGCAAGATGTGTAGGGTGGGAGGCTGCTCCAGCCCGCCCGGTGTCAGGCTGACCCGACAGCGCTCCTCCAGGCTGTAGCGCACCGTGGCCAAGGAGCGCTGCAGGTGCGCCTGGAACCAGCGCAGTACCAGCGTAGCCGAGAGGTGGCGCCGCCCACGCACATCCACGCAGAAGCCGTCGGCGAAGGGTTTGCAGTCCCGGAGCCAGTGGCCCCCGGAAGCCCCTGGCGGCGCCTTGAGCGCACACACGAGGCAGCCGTGGAAGGCTGGAGCCAGCTCGGGCTCCGCTCCCAGGCTCCGCGGCTCCAGCGCCACCAGGGGAGGGAGGCGCAGCGGCACCAGCACGTCGAAGCCGTCGGGCCGGCGGATTTTATGCTGTTCATAGGCGCTGCCTACCTGGATGAAGTCTCCGCGGAAGGCCAAGGCCAACGTTCCCCCGGGGATGGGGCCTGGGGATCCTCGGGCACGACCAGCCCGCACCAGCTCGCCCACAATCCGGCTCACATGCGCCTTGCTGTGGCCCAGCACGTGCGGCGACAGGCGCACCTCGTGCTCGTAGTAACTCTCCAGCAAGATGTCGAAGCTGGGCTCTGGGAAGTGTTTAGAAGAGAAGGCAGAGTGGCCCCCCAAGCGGGGAGGCCCGGGCAGGAAGCGCTGCCGGACAGCGTGGCGACAGCGCAGGAGTATGTAGCCGAGCAGGAGGAGGACCGCCACCTTGAGCAGCGGGAAGCCGTCGTCCGCGCCGTCGGGGGTCTCGGTCCGGGTGCCCCGGTTTCCCCGCAGGACATGGTAGAGACACACAAGGGCGGTGCACAGGCCGGTCACCAGGGGCCAGAAGACGCGCAGATTGAGGGTGTAGTGCACCGACATGCCGGGAGCCCGGGGCAGCGGCGGCGGAGTAACCCAGGGCGCGAGCCCCGGCGGCGCCCCCAGCCCAGCATGCGGGCAGCGCCCGGGCAGCCCCACTGTCCCAGTTTCCTTCGCCTCCGCGGCGGCGCCCCAGCCAGAGGACCGGGGAAAGCCGCCCTCCAGCTCGGCCTCCTCTCCCAGCTCAAGCGCTCCTTCCAGCTGCGGCCCGCCCCGCCCGCCCCGGCTCCCGGCCGCGCCCTGTGCCGACTGCGCGCTGCGCCTGGCCCGGCGGCCCTCCCCGCCCCGCGCCCCGGCGCGCCGCCCGCGGCCAGCTTCTGGCCCCGCCGCGCTCGCCTCCTACTCCCGGCTGTCCTCCTGGAGCTGCAGGCCCCCGGGGTCCCTCGCCGCTCTCCGGCGCTCTTGTTCCCGTTACTCGGCCCCAAGAGTTTCCTCTTCCGAGGGGAGGCGAGAGCACGCCAGCTAGCGGGGAGGAAATGCCGAAGTCTGGAGCCGCGCGCCGAGCCGGCGGGCGGGGTCGGCCCCCTCCCGAGCCTCCGCCTTAAAGCCGCGCGGGGCGGCGGGAGGGACTTAGGACGCGCTGGCAGCCGGCCTCCCGCGGGCCACCCCCATCCTCCTCCCCGAAGGCAGTAGGAAGGCTCTGATGGCGGGGCGGTGGCCTGTCCCGAGAGCTTCTGGAGCTGTGTTCGCACAAAGTTGCACGGAGAAGCTGAAGGGACAGGAAAAGGGCGCAAGATGAGCCCGTCGGTCCGCCGCCCTCCCCCGCCCCCCAGCGAGTCGCGGCGGCGGGGGCGCTGGTGGCGTGGCAGGCCCTGGAGCGGAAGCGGCCCCTGCCCGGGAGCCGCGGCCGTTTATTCAAACCAACTCCTACGGAGCACCTACTGTGTGCCCGGCGGGAGACGAGGGGCTGGTGAAATAGCGGTTGACAAAATAGACCGGACTTCTGCCCTTCGTAAAGCGCACGACCTTTTTTAAAACGGACACCAAGGAGGTGTCCCATAGAAAAGGCTCTGCAAGAACTGAAACTGTGTGAGGGAGTGAGAAGATGGGGGCTGCCCGGCGAAAGCGGGAGGCTCTCTGTGCGGTGACTGTGGGTCCCAGACCTGGATGAGGAGCCAGCCTTGGAGTAATCATCAGAGCCTTTACAGGGGTCACACTGTGCCCAGTCCTGCCCAGTACATCCCACACACTCGCTTCTCAGGTCCTCCTACGAAAGGGACGCTAAGATTTCCTCCGTTTTTCAGATGAGGCAACTAGGGCACAGACAGGTTCCGCCCTTGCCCAGGGTCACACAGCTTTCAGCAGAGCCGTGCTGTGAATGTTAGCACCTGCATCCAAAGCAGCAGTGAGGCAGGGTCCCGGAGTGCCTTCCTCAAGGACTGACAAGTGTCCTTGGTCAGGGCCTACACTGCGCACCCCACTAACCCCCCAACCAGGAGACTTTGTTTTGTTTCTTAATACGGAGCGCTCCCTGAAATAGCATTTAACTACCTGAATTTATGTAAACAATTAACAGTACTTATTTATACTCACTGCACCTTCCTTGCTCCCATCACCAGTAATGGAGAGCAAGGGGAAATACATTACAAATGTCAGAACCCGAAAGCCTGTCTGAGAAAGAGGGGAGCTCCTGACTTAAGCACCTAGATTACTCCCAGGAAAGCCTCTCCAAGCTGAGCAGAACTGTGTTCAGATACCTGTCTCCATTAATATCAGCTATGAGATCGCCATCTGTTAAGTCAGGATTCTTTGGGTTGTAACGACAGGGACACAATTTAAAAAGCCTTCATTGTCAGGTTAATCCTGAGGATCCTAGAACAGCTCAGTGTGGCTGAATCTAGGTTTGCTGAAACCACTGCTTAGCTCTGCTTTCTTCTATATGGGCTGCAGTCTCTGCCAGTCTCTCTCCTGCTGCTGTGGCCTCACGTTTTCCTCAGTGCAACGGAAAAGGTTTCAGTTGCCTGAAAGTTGCAGCAAGCGTCATCCCTAGGGATGATCTTGGGTCCTACACTAAAAGTGGCCAAGTAAGAGAATGCCGTGGTAAAGAATCCACCTGCCAATGCAGGCGATGCCAGAGATGCAGGTTCAGTCCCTTGGTTGGGAGGACACCCTGGAGGAGGACATGGCAACCCACTGCAGTCTTCTTGCCTGGAAAATCCCACAGACAGAGGAGCCTGGCGGGCTACAGTCCATGAGGTCCCAAGAGTTGACACGACTGAACGACTGAGCACACACACTAGGGAGTGCACTTATTAGCCTGGCCTGGGGTGGTGCTATGGACTGAAATATGTCTCCTCAAAATTCACTTTTTGAAGTCCTTTTTTTTCCAAATTAAGTTCATATTCTCAGGTTTCAGGGATTAGGATGTGGACAAATCTTTTGGGAGAGTCACCCTCAGTAAATAATGTACTATGTTAGCCTTGTGTGTGTGTGTGTGTTAAGTTATTTGTTGTGTCTGACTCTCTGCGACCCTATAGATTGTGGCCTGCTAGGCTCCTATGTCCATGGGATTCTCTAGGTAAGAATACTAGAGTGGGTTGCCACTTCCTCCAGTTCAGTTCACTCACTCAGTCGTGTCCAGCTCTTTGGGACCTCATGGACTGCAGCATAACAGGCTTCCCTGTCCTTCACCGTCTCCCAAAGCTTGCTCAAACTCATGTCCATTGATTCAGCGATGCCATTCAACCATCTCATCCTCTGTCATCCCCTCCTCATTTGGCCTTCTATTTTTCCCAGCATCAGGTCTTTTCCAATGAGTTGTCTCTTCACATCAAGTATCCAAAGCATTTGAGCTTTAGCTTCAGTCCTGTCTCATTAATTCAGTGAGATCGCCTTTTATATTTGGGTTGTAACGACAGGGACACAATTTAAAAGCCTTCATTGTCAGGTTAATCCTGAGGATCCTAGAACAGCTCAGTGTGGCTGAATCTAGGTTTGCTGAAACCACTGCTTAGCTCTGCTTTCTTCTATATGGGCTGCAGTCTCTGCCAGTCTCTCTCCTGCTGCTGTGGCCTCACGTTTTCCTCAGTGCAACGGAAAAGGTTTCAGTTGCCTGAAAGTTGCAGCAAGCGTCATCCCTAGGGATGATCTTGGGTCCTACACTAAAAGTGGCCAAGTAAGAGAATGCCGTGGTAAAGAATCCACCTGCCAATGCAGGCGATGCCAGAGATGCAGGTTCAGTCCCTTGGTTGGGAGGACACCCTGGAGGAGGACATGGCAACCCACTGCAGTCTTCTTGCCTGGAAAATCCCACAGACAGAGGAGCCTGGCGGGCTACAGTCCATGAGGTCCCAAGAGTTGACACGACTGAACGACTGAGCACACACACTAGGGAGTGCACTTATTAGCCTGGCCTGGGGTGGTGCTATGGACTGAAATATGTCTCCTCAAAATTCACTTTTTGAAGTCCTTTTTTTTCCAAATTAAGTTCATATTCTCAGGTTTCAGGGATTAGGATGTGGACAAATCTTTTGGGAGAGTCACCCTCAGTAAATAATGTACTATGTTAGCCTTGTGTGTGTGTGTGTGTTAAGTTATTTGTTGTGTCTGACTCTCTGCGACCCTATAGATTGTGGCCTGCTAGGCTCCTATGTCCATGGGATTCTCTAGGTAAGAATACTAGAGTGGGTTGCCACTTCCTCCAGTTCAGTTCACTCACTCAGTCGTGTCCAGCTCTTTGGGACCTCATGGACTGCAGCATAACAGGCTTCCCTGTCCTTCACCGTCTCCCAAAGCTTGCTCAAACTCATGTCCATTGATTCAGCGATGCCATTCAACCATCTCATCCTCTGTCATCCCCTCCTCATTTGGCCTTCTATTTTTCCCAGCATCAGGTCTTTTCCAATGAGTTGTCTCTTCACATCAAGTATCCAAAGCATTTGAGCTTTAGCTTCAGTCCTTCCAGTGAATACTCAGGGTTAATTTCCTTTAGAATTAACTAGATTGATCTCCTTGCAGTTCAAGGGATTCTCTAGAGTTTTCTCCAACACCACAGTTCAAAGGCATCAATTCTTCAGCACTAACTCTCACCTGCACACATGACTACTGGGAAAACCATAGCTTTGACTATATGGACCTTTGTCAGCAGAGTGACGTCTCTGCTTTTTAATATGCTGTCCAGGTTTGTCATAGTTTTTCTTCAAAGGAGTAAGCGTCTTTTGATTTTATGGCTGCAGTCACCATCTACAGTGATTTTGGAGCCCAAGAAAATAAAATCTGTCACTGTTTCCATTGTTTGCCCATCTATTTGCCTTGAAGTGATGGGTCTGGATGCCATGATCTTCATTTTTTGAATGTTGAGTTTGGGGCCAGCTTTTTCACTCTCCTCTTTCACCTTCATCAAAAGACTGTTTAGTTCCTCTTTGCTTTCTGCCATAAAAGTGGTGTCACATGAGCTTGTTGGTGTTTCTCCCAGCAGTCTTGACTCCAGCTTGTGCTTCATCAGGACAGGCATTTCGCATGATGTACTCTGCATATAAGCTAATTGACAGGGTGACAATGTACAACCTTGACGTACTCCTTTCCCAATTTGGAACCAGTCTGTTTTCTCCATTCCGGTCTTAACTGTTGCTTCCTGATTTGCGTACATGTTTCTCTGGAGGCAGGTAAGATGGTCTGGTATTCTCATTTCTTTAAGAGTTTTCCACAGCTTGTTGTGATCCATCTTCCAGATCCAGAAATCAAACCCATGTCTTCCTTGCCCCTGCATTGCAGAGTATTGGCCATTACTATCATCTTCTCTGCCTATAATCAGTTTCCATAGCTCATTTCCTCCAGAGAGTTCTAAGTACAGAGTTTGGAACTTTGCACTTGGAAAAATCTACTGTGTGTTTCAGATTAAATATAGATTAATTTTTTTCCCACTGATCTATTACCCAGCATCCCGTGTGCCATGCAGAGGGGGATGTGAAGGAAGAGTGAAGGTTCTCCACTTATGGACCAAAACACCACACAGTGTGGGTGGATTCAGAAACCTGCCGCTGTTTCATCGACTTCTAATCATTCATTAGGAATCTCTTTAGATATTTAATATTTCACAAAGCTCACTACTGTTTTTTTTAAAGGCTCAGCAAATATATACAGGCAGCCCTTCTGATATTTCTGATTCTCCAGAGGTGTGTCCCCTAGAGGGAGAATGGCTGTGAGTCACTTCCCAAAGAAGGCCCGGGGAAGGCTGCTAGGGGCCATAACACCCGGTCAGGCTTTGATGGATGGGAAGGGACAGTGTGCTTGCTAGCTTGCCTGGTATTTCCACTGCAGACATTTTCACCGCAGAACTGATCTACTTTAAGGCAGTGTTACTGTAAAAGATAAAATAGTACAAAATAAAAGAGGGGCATTAAAGATGACATGGTAAAACATGAGAAATAAACAACAAAATAAAAAAAAAAAGTTTATTGCAAAATACAAACATATTTGAGTCAGTTTAAAATGTGTGTCAATTTATGGCAATTCTTCACAAACAACTGACTCAATTTTGTAGGTTGTACCTAAGCACTTGCCCTCCAAGTCTTTGGTTCATAGTATTTCAGAGGTTTCTTTTACTTGCGTCTCTTCTCCCTGTTCAGTTTTGCACTTTTTCTTTTTCTCTAAAACTCCTTCCATCCTTAAAAGAGGCATCAGCTTCCAACTAACTAGGATGCATATTTGTACCTGAGCTTTGTATCCTGCTGGAAAAGCTGTTTGTTCTTGGCAGGTTGTCACATGTCCCCTGATAGACATTCCAAAGTTCTGTGGAAGGTGTGGATTCAACTCTGTGGCTTCAAATCACCAACGAATTTACAAACTGATATGTAATCATGTTCTATAATAATACTTACTCCAATATCTACTCTTACTCTCTTATTTCACACGTGTAGTAAGTTTTATCACTATATTTTCTATCAAGTCCACCTACATAGTTATTATCATGCTCTATTTTGGGGGGGCCTCTTTAGTTTTTTTAGGGGGGCCTCTTTTATTGTGTTTTTTTAAAATTTATTTTCATCAATCTTTATTCTTTGGCCTGTGTAGGCCTCCCATTGCAGTGGCCTCTCTTGTTGCAGAGCACTGGCTCTGGGCGCATGCGCTTCAGAGCTCTGGCTCATAAATGGACACACCAGTCCAGCTGCTCTGTGGCACGTGGGATCTTCCCCAGCCAGGGATCAAACCGGTGCCCATTGCACTGCAAGGTGCACTCTCTACCCACTGGATCACCAGGGAAGCCCTATCATTCTCTATTTTAAAACCACCATGCCTGCTTATCACTAGACCATCATGCGAGTTAGGACTGATGGGACAGAAGAGCGAGAGCCCTATGTCAGTGGAGAAATGAAACCAAACTGTCAACCAGTTATTTTATCTCCTACAGCAAAATTGCCTCATGATCAATTTATTATACAGTTGCAGAATGGCTGTCTCAAAGATGCTTGAGGTAAGAGTACCCAGAGTCCTTTGATAAATACCCCGTGCCCTGTGGACTAGATTTTTCCTCTGTGGTTTCTCGACTTAGGGGCTCAGAACCAGCCCAGCTGCTATCAATGCCATTTCAATGTGGGCAGAGTGAGGCAGAGAGTGTTGGCAAGGCAGACTCTGGAGCTGAACTCTGAACCTCTCTGCCTCGCTCCCTTTTACACTGTAAAAGGTTTTTACAGGCACACGTTTTACAGCCCTTCACTTTGCTGTGCCTCATAGATCTTGTGTTTTTTAACAAATTGAAGAAAATGGCAACACACTGCAGTAGTCTTGGGCTTCCCCGGTGGCTCAGATGGTAACAAATCCATCTGCAATGTGAGAGACCTTGGGTGAAAAGATCCCTTGGAGAAAGGCATGGTAACCCACTCCAATATTCTTGCCTGGAGAATTTTGTGATCAGAGGAGTTTGGTGGGCTACAGCCCATAGGGTCACACAGAGTCAGACGCAACTACACCACTAACACACACACAACAGACTGAAGGGTTGTGGTCACCCTGTGAGCAAGTCTATCGGCACCATTGTATCAACAGTATTTCCTCACTTTGTGTCTCTGCATGTTTGGTAATTGTCATACTATTTCAAGCTTTATTGTTACTATGACATTTGTTATGGTGATCTGTGATCCGTTATCGCTGATGTTACTACTTGGACTTACTGAAGGCCCAGTTGATGATTAGCGTTGCTTAGCAATAAAGTATTTTAAAATGATGGTATGTACATTGTTCTTTTAGACATAATGTCATCACACACTCAATAGGCTACAGTATAGTGTAAATGTAACTCTTACATGCGCTGGGAAACAAAAATAAATTTGTGTGACTCACTTTATTTCGATATTTGCTTTATTGCAGCAATCGGGAACTGAACCAGTGGTATCTCCCGGGTGTGTCTCTATCGCACAAGAAAGGGCACATTCTGGGAAAGCAGGTTAATTTATGTTTGTCTTCAGCTGCCTAACCAAGCGATGCGATTCTCGAGGGCAGGCACTTTGCCATATTCATCTGATCACCCAACATCATACCTTCTACTTTATACAACTTTATGGAAGGAGGGAAGGAAAGAAAGAAGGAAGGAAGGAAGGAAAAGAAGAAAGGAGATTTTGACCAGTAGAAATTCAGGGAGGCCATTTTAGGTAATGCAGGCTTCCCTTGTAGCTCAGCTGGTAAAGAATCTGCCTGCAATGCAGGAGACCCTGGTTCAATTCCTGGGTGGGGAAGATCCCTTGAAGAAGGGATGGACTACCCACTCCAGTTTTCTTGGGCCTTCCTGGTGTCTCAGATGGTAAAGAATCTACCTGCATTGCGGGAGACCTGGGTTCAAACCCTGGGTTGGGAAGATCCCTTGGAGAAGGGAAAAGCTGCCCACTCCAATATTCTTGCTTGGAGAATTCCATGGATCATCTATGCATTGCAAAGAGTCAGATACGACTGAGTGACTCTCACATCACATCATTCCAGGTAATGGGAACAAAATGTGCAAATGTTCAACGAGCACGTGACAGCCAGGGGAACAGGACGTCAGATGTTGTTACAAGTCTGGGGTTTGTGAACGGACTCTGGGACCTTCCCTGGCCAGCCGTTCCAGCCTTCTTCCAACAGCCTTCCCCAGGCAGCAGTGGGGCCAGCGGCTGCAGCTCCCTTGGTGACCAGGTCCTGCTGTGTGGCTTAGGAATCTTTTCCGGGTGTTGGGCTCAGAGCCTTTCCTCCAGCCCTGTGATAAATGATCCATTGCTGTTTTTACCCAGCTCGTGGCATGCAGCTCAGAATACCACACCGGTCTATCCTCTGCTCAGAGCAACGTGCCCATCAGTCACTTTGATGAATGTCACAGCAAAGTCAAGTTGGTGCAGATTTGTCAAGAGACTGGGCCAGGGCAGCCTGTAGCAAGGAGTCTGATACCCAGCTTTGCCACCCAGTGCTTGATAGTGACCAAGGGAACCCCAAAAAACAAAAATAAATTTGTGTGACTCACTTTATTTCGATATTTGCTTTATTGCAGCAATCGGGAACTGAACCAGTGGTATCTCCCAGGTGTGTCTCTATCGCACAAGAAAGGGCACATTCTGGGAAAGCAGGTTAATATATGTTTGTCTTCAGCTGCCTAACCAAGCGATGCGATTCTCGAGGGCAGGCACTTTGCCATATTCATCTGATCACCCAACATCATACCTTCTACTTTATACAACTTTATGGAAGGAGGGAAGGAAAGAAAGAAGGAAGGAAGGAAGGAAAAGAAGAAAGGAGATTTTGACCAGTAGAAATTCAGGGAGGCCATTTTAGGTAATGCAGGCTTCCCTTGTAGCTCAGCTGGTAAAGAATCTGCCTGCAATGCAGGAGACCCTGGTTCAATTCCTGGGTGGGGAAGATCCCTTGAAGAAGGGATGGACTACCCACTCCAGTTTTCTTGGGCCTTCCTGGTGTCTCAGATGGTAAAGAATCTACCTGCATTGCGGGAGACCTGGGTTCAAACCCTGGGTTGGGAAGATCCCTTGGAGAAGGGAAAAGCTGCCCACTCCAATATTCTTGCTTGGAGAATTCCATGGATCATCTATGCATTGCAAAGAGTCAGATACGACTGAGTGACTCTCACATCACATCATTCCAGGTAATGGGAACAAAATGTGCAAATGTTCAACGAGCACGTGACAGCCAGGGGAACAGGACGTCAGATGTTGTTACGAAGTCTGGGGTTTGTGAACGGACTCTGGGACCTTCCCTGGCCAGCCGTTCCAGCCTTCTTCCAACAGCCTTCCCCAGGCAGCAGTGGGGCCAGCGGCTGCAGCTCCCTTGGTGACCAGGTCCTGCTGTGTGGCTTAGGAATCTTTTCCGGGTGTTGGGCTCAGAGCCTTTCCTCCAGCCCTGTGATAAATGATCCATTGCTGTTTTTACCCAGCTCGTGGCATGCAGCTCAGAATACCACACCGGTCTATCCTCTGCTCAGAGCAACGTGCCCATCAGTCACTTTGATGAATGTCACAGCAAAGTCAAGTTGGTGCAGATGTGTCTGAATACTTACTCTCAAGAGACTGGGCCAGGGCAGCCTGTAGCAAGGGAGTCTGATACCCAGCTTTGCCACCCAGTGCTTGATAGTGACCAAGGGACCCAAACCTATCTCTTCTCCTGGGGAGTCTAAATGGGCCACAGAAGCCACGGGGAAGCAGAGTTCAGAATTCAGCTGAAGCCATACATAAGCAGGAGGATGGCATAGGCTGAGGCCTTCAGGAAACAGAAACCCCTGCAGGTCGGAGGAGGGTAAGAAGAAATCAGGAGATCAAGCAGCTGACTCGAGAATGGTGGGTGTCAGAGTTGATACGGGGACATTATAGAGGCCCAGTTAAAATTTCAGGTCCCCTTCCTGTGCAATGAGCAGCAGTCTCAGTTCCTGTGGAGCCTGATAATAATCCCTACTGGGGCTCTGGGGTCATATGAGTGTGTCTCTTCTCTGCAGCCCAGCCTCAGGGGTGAAGAGGAGTTTTAGCCCAGGAGGGCAGTCTTGCAAAGGAAATCCTCAGTTGGTAACAGTTCTTTCCAGCTGTGAGAACCGAACAAGTCGTGACCACGGCTACTCTGGGCAGGAAGCCAGGCTGAGGCCCAGGTGTGCAGGCAGGGCTGAATGAATCTGGGGAAACTGGGTTTAGTAAGAAGGCTTCCTGGGGGAGGTGTCTGCTAAGCTGATTCTGGAAGATGCATTGCCTGAAAGAGGGATGGAGGATGCCGAGGGTGCAGAAGTCCCTTCACGTATGGAGTCCTGGAGACATGAAAGCAGGGTTTTGATTCCAGCAAGTCTGAAGTTTGGGGCTGAGAAGAGACATGCTGAGAGATGAGACTGGAGAGCTGGTCACAACCTTGTGTACCATGCGATTTGGTGAAAATGCTCTTGGTCACTGGTAACAAAAGACCCCAATTCAGTTGATTTGTTCATAAATAGCTAGGAAGGAAAAGGGCAATCCACTGAAGGGGTGTAGGGTACCCGTGGGAAGGGCACTTCCCCACTGGCTAAGAGAGCAGCCAGGGTCCCTGCAGGTCGACTTTAACGGGAGGGCTCGGCGTATTGACTCTCAGGGATGACTGGGCCCAGGCAGCTTTGTAGCAAGGGGAGTTCTGAATACCCAGCTGGGCCAGGGCAGCCTGTAGCAAGGGAGTCTGATACCCAGCTTTGCCACCCAGTGCTTGATAGTGACCAAGGGACCCAAACCTATCTCTTCTCCTGGGGAGTCTAAATGGGCCACAGAAGCCACGGGGAAGCAGAGTTCAGAATTCAGCTGAAGCCATACATAAGCAGGAGGATGGCATAGGCTGAGGCCTTCAGGAAACAGAAACCCCTGCAGGTCGGAGGAGGGTAAGAAGAAATCAGGAGATCAAGCAGCTGACTCGAGAATGGTGGGTGTCAGAGTTGATACGGGGACATTATAGAGGCCCAGTTAAAATTTCAGGTCCCCTTCCTGTGCAATGAGCAGCAGTCTCAGTTCCTGTGGAGCCTGATAATAATCCCTACTGGGGCTCTGGGGTCATATGAGTGTGTCTCTTCTCTGCAGCCCAGCCTCAGGGGTGAAGAGGAGTTTTAGCCCAGGAGGGCAGTCTTGCAAAGGAAATCCTCAGTTGGTAACAGTTCTTTCCAGCTGTGAGAACCGAACAAGTCGTGACCACGGCTACTCTGGGCAGGAAGCCAGGCTGAGGCCCAGGTGTGCAGGCAGGGCTGAATGAATCTGGGGAAACTGGGTTTAGTAAGCAGGCTTCCTGGGGGAGGTGTCTGCTAAGCTGATTCTGGAAGATGCATTGCCTGAAAGAGGGATGGAGGATGCCGAGGGTGCAGAAGTCCCTTCACGTATGGAGTCCTGGAGACATGAAAGCAGGGTTTTGATTCCAGCAAGTCTGAAGTTTGGGGCTGAGAAGAGACATGCTGAGAGATGAGACTGGAGAGCTGGTCACAACCTTGTGTACCATGCGATTTGGTGAAAATGCTCTTGGTCACTGGTAACAAAAGACCCCAATTCAGTTGATTTGTTCATAAATAGCTAGGAAGGAAAAGGGCAATCCACTGAAGGGGTGTAGGGTACCCGTGGGAAGGGCACTTCCCCACTGGCTAAGAGAGCAGCCAGGGTCCCTGCAGGTCGACAAGGAAGTGTTACAACCTCGCAAACTGAAGGTCTGGGGTGGAGTGGCTCTGTGCTTGTTTAATTGAATGACTCAGTCAAGCCGTCAGATTCCATCTTTCTGCTATCAGATTCCTTCCATCTACGACTAGCTCTCCACCTGGTGACAAAATAACTGCCATGGATCCAAGCATCACATTCAGGCACAGCAACATCCATCAAAAGATGGACCTAACACCCTGCCTGATAGCAGTGCTTGTCTCCCTTGGATCTCTATTTCACAACAGGAAAAATTTCACAGAAATCCTCCAGTAGAACGTTGGGCAATTTCAATGGCCTAGCGCTGCAACTTGTCCAGGCCCAAGCCAGTCACTGGAGCAAGAGAAATGGATTGCCCTGATCGGTTTATATTAACCAGGATTGACGCTCCAAGTTAGGGGTACAGTCATCTGTGTTGAGTTGATACTTGAATAAATGTGGGATTCTCTTAATAAGGAAGAAGGGGACTAGGTGATGGTGGATGTAATAGGCTGTTGTTACAGAAACCTGAAGTTAGAGCCCCTGAGACAAAGTAGCAGCTTGTCTCTCCTGAAACAGTCAGAGTGAGGAGCCTGGGCTCCCTCGCTCTCACTGACTCACCACCCCCGGGGCGCTGCCCTGACACCTGTGGCAGGCTATACAGCAGCTCTTGCATTTCAGCCCATGGGAAAGAGTCAAGCAAAAACGGACCTGCTCTAGGAAGAGCAAAGAATGCACTTCTGCCTGGCTTACATCGCCGATTTCACCTGGAATTCGAAAAATATACTGCTTGGAGTTGCTGAAAGAGACATGCTAAAGAGATGAGACTGGAGGGGGCTGGTCAGGTTTTGATTCCAGCAAGTCTGAAGTTTGGGGCTGAGAAGAGACATGCTGAGAGATGAGACTGGAGAGCTGGTCACAACCTTGTGTACCATGCGATTTGGTGAAAATGCTCTTGGTCACTGGTAACAAAAGACCCCAATTCAGTTGATTTGTTCATAAATAGCTAGGAAGGAAAAGGGCAATCCACTGAAGGGGTGTAGGGTACCCGTGGGAAGGGCACTTCCCCACTGGCTAAGAGAGCAGCCAGGGTCCCTGCAGGTCGACAAGGAAGTGTTACAACCTCGCAAACTGAAGGTCTGGGGTGGAGTGGCTCTGTGCTTGTTTAATTGAATGACTCAGTCAAGCCGTCAGATTCCATCTTTCTGCTATCAGATTCCTTCCATCTACGACTAGCTCTCCACCTGGTGACAAAATAACTGCCATGGATCCAAGCATCACATTCAGGCACAGCAACATCCATCAAAAGATGGACCTAACACCCTGCCTGATAGCAGTGCTTGTCTCCCTTGGATCTCTATTTCACAACAGGAAAAATTTCACAGAAATCCTCCAGTAGAACGTTGGGCAATTTCAATGGCCTAGCGCTGCAACTTGTCCAGGCCCAAGCCAGTCACTGGAGCAAGAGAAATGGATTGCCCTGATCGGTTTATATTAACCAGGATTGACGCTCCAAGTTAGGGGTACAGTCATCTGTGTTGAGTTGATACTTGAATAAATGTGGGATTCTCTTAATAAGGAAGAAGGGGACTAGGTGATGGTGGATGTAATAGGCTGTTGTTACAGAAACCTGAAGTTAGAGCCCCTGAGACAAAGTAGCAGCTTGTCTCTCCTGAAACAGTCAGAGTGAGGAGCCTGGGCTCCCTCGCTCTCACTGACTCACCACCCCCGGGGCGCTGCCCTGACACCTGTGGCAGGCTATACAGCAGCTCTTGCATTTCAGCCCATGGGAAAGAGTCGAAGAACAAAGAACGGACCTGCTCTAGGAAGAGCAGGATATGAAATCGCACTTTCTGCTTCTGTGCTTACATCGGCCAGAACTTAGTCACCTGTGTGATATTGCGACATAAATATATATTTGGCCTTCATCCCTGTTCCTGTGATGAAAACAGCAAAGCTGTCTTGTTTTGTTAGTGGGGTGACTTTTGGAAGCACCTGAGTGTAGGAGCTGGTTTCTGGAACCAACCACCTGATTAGAAGCATGGGAACGTTCAGGCCCACTCCCTGCCCTCCACAGAGAGGAGGGGCCCTGGAGACTGAGCTCAACCACTGGCGGCCCGTGATTTAATCAGTTGTGCCTAGGTCATGAGGGCTCTGTAAAAACTAGAAAGGATAGGATTTGGAGAATTTCCAGTTGATGAACATAGGGAGGTGCGGAGAGCATGGCAGGAGAGAGTAAGGCAGTTCTGTTTCGCACACCCACCCTGGGTGTCCCTTCTGTCTGGCTGTCCCAGAGCTACAGGCTTTTAGAGTAAAGCACTTCTAGTGAATAAAAGATTTCTCTGAGTTCTGTGAGTCACTTTAGGAAATTAATTGAACGCAAGATGGGGATGGGAGTTGGTGAAACTTCCAAACTATAGCGAATCTGTCAGAAACACAAGTGACCAGGTACCTGGACCTGCAACTGGCATCTGAATGGGAGAGGGGTGGGGCGAAACTGAGTCCTTAATCGCAGGATCCCACACTATCTCCAGGCAGATAATGTCAGAACTGAGTTAAATCGATGGACATCCAGCTGGTGTCTGAACATTGCTTGCGAGTATAGGGGAAAAAACCCCACACATTGGAATTGGTTCCCAGACTTCTTGGTGGTACAGTGGCTAAGACTCCAGGTTGCCAGTGAGGGGGGTCTGGGTTCAATCCCTGGTCAGGAAATTAAATCCTGCGTGCTGCAACTAAGACCTGGCACAGTCAAATAAATGCATATTTTTTTTTTTTTTAAAAAAATATGTAGGTCCCAGAATTGTACATAGGCAGATATCCCGAAGAGTCAGCCACAATTGAGCACAGCATGTATAGCAGCAAAGAAAGCTGAGAAATGCAGTCGTACTCTAGATAGCAAGCAACTTGCTGGAAACAAGTGTTTCATATGGAAAAGAAAGAGAATCAATGCTGGGAGACCATCATCAGCCTTTGCCATAGTAGGCAAGCAACAGCATCCCTTCCAGGTGCTCCATCTTAATTGTAATTCATTATTTGTGTGACCTCTCATTAAATGTTAATATTTCTAAGTAGATCCTGAGGATTTTTTTGTGAACAGGTGCAACATCTGTCCAGTGCACTGCTCAGTACTCGCTGCTAAATGACTGACAGGGAGGAAAAGTGAATCTGTTTCAGAAGTGCCACAAAGCCCTTCCACACAGATAAAGAGCTTTTCACTTGAAAATGTTCTTTCCTGATCTCCATTTTCAAAGCCCCTGTTTATATAAGAGTCATGAATAATGACACCGACATTCATCAAAGGGAAGCTTCCGTCTGGCAGAGATGAAGGGCCAGAAGAGAGCTAATGAGTCTGTAATACAATTTGGTGCCAATAAAATGCTGCGATATTAAATTCAAGGCCGTGGGATTTACACTATAAATCCAACACAATTAGAGAGTAAGAAGCCAGTCCCCCACCCGCTCCACTTCCTCTAGTTTGAGTCATTTTATGGATGCAGACTTCCCACGGACGTTGCCTGGTGATGTCATGGAGAGAATTTCGACAGTCATTACATTTCTGGCTGGAGGACCAGCAGGGCAAGGAGACTCAGAGCTGAATGGAACATAAAATTACTGGGTTCAGAAGGCACAAAGTCAATGTCTACAAAGTTAATGAGTTGGCTGCAGGCCCCTCATCCCTGCCGCCTGCCCTCAGGGCGGTGATGAGGGTCAGCCTGTCCTGAGTGTTCACCCTTCAGCAGGGAACGTGCTCATTAGGACTTTACGTGACTTAACCCCTTCAGCCCCACCACACAGAACAACCTGGTGAGAGCTGGTCTATCTTTACCCACTGCTGCTGCGTAGTCACTTCAGTCGTGTCTGACTCTGTGTGACCCCATGGACTGCAGCCCGCCAGGTTCCTGCATCCATGGGATTCTCCAGGCAAGAATATTGTGGTGGGTTACCATGCCCTCCTCCAGGGGGATCTTCCCAATCCAGGGATGGGAACCAGGTCTCCTGGATTGCAGGCAGATTCCTCACCACTAAGCCATCAGGGAAGCCCCATGTGTATATATTTGAGACCCCATGGGCTGTAGCTTGCCAAGTTTCTCCATCCATGGATTATTGTAATTCATTATTTGTGTGACCTCTCATTAAATGTTAATATTTCTAAGTAGATCCTGAGGATTTTTTTGTGAACAGGTGCAACATCTGTCCAGTGCACTGCTCAGTACTCGCTGCTAAATGACTGACAGGGAGGAAAAGTGAATCTGTTTCAGAAGTGCCACAAAGCCCTTCCACACAGATAAAGAGCTTTTCACTTGAAAATGTTCTTTCCTGATCTCCATTTTCAAACCCCCTGTTTATATAAGAGTCATGAATAATGACACCGACATTCATCAAAGGGAAGCTTCCGTCTGGCAGAGATGAAGGGCCAGAAGAGAGCTAATGAGTCTGTAATACAATTTGGTGCCAATAAAATGCTGCGATATTAAATTCAAGGCCGTGGGATTTACACTATAAATCCAACACAATTAGAGAGTAAGAAGCCAGTCCCCCACCCGCTCCACTTCCTCTAGTTTGAGTCATTTTATGGATGCAGACTTCCCACGGACGTTGCCTGGTGATGTCATGGAGAGAATTTCGACAGTCATTACATTTCTGGCTGGAGGACCAGCAGGGCAAGGAGACTCAGAGCTGAATGGAACATAAAATTACTGGGTTCAGAAGGCACAAAGTCAATGTCTACAAAGTTAATGAGTTGGCTGCAGGCCCCTCATCCCTGCCGCCTGCCCTCAGGGCGGTGATGAGGGTCAGCCTGTCCTGAGTGTTCACCCTTCAGCAGGGAACGTGCTCATTAGGACTTTACGTGACTTAACCCCTTCAGCCCCACCACACAGAACAACCTGGTGAGAGCTGGTCTATCTTTACCCACTGCTGCTGCGTAGTCACTTCAGTCGTGTCTGACTCTGTGTGACCCCATGGACTGCAGCCCGCCAGGTTCCTGCATCCATGGGATTCTCCAGGCAAGAATATTGTGGTGGGTTACCATGCCCTCCTCCAGGGGGATCTTCCCAATCCAGGGATGGGAACCAGGTCTCCTGGATTGCAGGCAGATTCCTCACCACTAAGCCATCAGGGAAGCCCCATGTGTATATATTTGAGACCCCATGGGCTGTAGCTTGCCAAGTTTCTCCATCCATGGAATTTTCCAGGCAAGAAATCTTTACCCACAGACCTTGTGGAATCTGAGGCCTAGATTGCAGGGTGCATACTTGGCCCAAGGTCATAGAGCTTGAAAGTGGCAGAGATGGGATTCAAACCCATGCTTCCTGTGCTGGTATTTTTAACACCCCCACCCCCCAAACTGCCTCCTATTATTTCCAAATGGGCATGTTTTCCAGGGTCTGGGGCAATAGAAGAAAATAAGGTATAAGAAGGGAATTTTTCATAAACCTCAATTCATAGTAGAATCTTGTCTGACAGGGCAGCGACATTTGAAAGTCAGCACATAGCAAAAGAAAATCCCACTATTAGGCATATACCTTGAGGAAATCAAAACTGAAAGAGGCACATGTATACCACCAATGTTCATTGTAGCACTTTTTTACAATAGCTAGAACATGGAAGCAACCTAGATGTCCATCAACAAATGAATAGATAAAGAAGCTATGGTACATATATACAATGGAATATTTCTCAGCTGTGAAAAGGAATACATCTGAATCAGTCCTATAAGGTGGATGAATCTAGAGTCTATTATACAAAGTGAAGTAAGTCAAAAAGAGAAAGACACATATAGTATACTAACACATATATGTGGAATCTGGAAAATGGTCCTGATAAATGCACATGCAGAGCAGCAATGGCGAAACAGACAGAGAGAATAGACTTATGGACATTGGGGGGAGGGAGGAGTGCGTGAGAGGTATGGAAAGAGTAACATAGAAACCTACACTACCATTGGCAATAGAGACAACCATTGTGAATATGCTGTAAGATTAAGGAACCTACATGGGGGCTAGGCAACAACCCGGAGGAGTGGGAGGGGGAAGGAGTGGGAGGGGGTCCAGGTGGGAGGGGTCAAGGAGATACCTATGACTCATTTGGGTCTATGTACAGCTGTAAACAAAAAAACTCTGTAAAAGCAAAATAAAAATAATTAATAATAATTTTAACAAAGGAACCCATTGAAGACTTGGGAGCAGTGCAACACTTGTCTGACCCTTGTGAGCCTCACAAACATCCCAGTGTAATAAATCACTTCTTGTCTGTCAAATATAAAAAAAGAAAATCAAATTAAGTTCAAGTCACCCTTGATAGATAGCATAGGGGCTCAGAACACACATTCACTAAAATTCATTGAGTGATCCACTTCAAGCTTAGGCATTTCACTGGATCTAAATTTTCTCTCAAAGAAATCACAAACACACGTTGGATTCCAGTAAGTGATATGTATGCTGAAGTGCACAGCCA
The DNA here is from genome assembly GCA_022376925.1 of Tragulus kanchil. Classification (NCBI taxonomy): domain Eukaryota; kingdom Metazoa; phylum Chordata; class Mammalia; order Artiodactyla; family Tragulidae; genus Tragulus; species Tragulus kanchil. The sequence continues at coordinate 108,933,984 of JAIOJX010000002.1, read as the reverse complement.
CAGAAACTGCCTCTGAAATTATAAAAAAATAAGCTGGAGACTTCTGTGGTGGTCCAGTGGTTAAGACGCTGAGCCTCTAATACAGGGGGCATGGGTTCAATTCCTAGTTGAGGAACTAAGATCCCACATGCTGTGCAGTACAACCAAACAAAGATGGACGGATGGATGGGTGGAGAGAGGGATGAATGGACATACAAATGTGACAAAACAGTCGAGTTAAACAGGAATGGTAGAACTTAAGAGGTGGGTGTTCTTTTCATAGTTCTTTTGATTTCTCTGTGTATTTGAAAAATGTTTTTAATATAACATTGGAAGAGGAAAAGAATATTTGAAAATCTGTTAGGCAGTTGCTATTGTGGAAGCTGATACTCCCATTGACCATTACTGTCAGAGTTTTCTCCAGCGTTGAAACCAAAGTTTCAGCAGTTGAGGACCTGATGAAGGAGTTGGTGTGAGTTTCTGGGCCAAGCTGTGAGACTCCTATGTGTTTTCAGGCACCCAGCTTGAAGAAAAATAATGAACAAGACTGTCCGGCTATTTAAAGAACTCTCTCCCATACCCCAAAGCATTTTTATGTAGCTGTGAAGCAAAATTTGTATTTTATGGCAAGACAAGAAAAATCTAAACATAAAAAAACTTTTCTGTGCCCTTTGTCCTCCTCTTTGTTCACACTGTGCATTGTGTATCTGGATTACACACTGACCAAACCTCCCCATTGGCAGAAACACCTACTCATTTATAAAGAACAGCGTTCTCCTGACATCCACAGGGCAACTCCTGTTGAGATAACCTTCCTTCTTGATCGTGTAAGAAGCCACAATGACCCAAGACCCACTACCCAACCACTGCTAACTACGGAACCATCATTGTCAGCATACAACCCTCTGTCTCACAAACTTACGTATCTGTGCTTGACCTCTAACTGAGAGAACATTCTTAGAGCTTTCTGAGAGGCTTTTCCTGGATTATAATCCTCAGTTTGGCTCAAATAAAAATTTCCATTTCGGGCTTCTCTGGTGGTCCAGTAGGTAAGGACACTGCCTTGCAGTGCAAGGGGCGCTGGTTCGAGCCCTGGCCTGGGAAGATCCCACGTGCTGCGGAGCGGCTGGACTGATGTGTCCAACTACCGAGCCGGAGCTCTGGAGTGCATGTGCCCAGAGCCGGTGCTCTAAGACAACAGAGGCTGCCGCGATGGGAGGCCCATATGGGCCAAAGAAAAAAGATGGATGAAAATGGACAAATGAAAGACCAATAGAAGTGGCCCGCCTGCTCCCCTCCCTCCCCACCTCACCCCCACCAAAATAAGTAAATAAATAAATCTTTTTTTTAAAAAAAAATTCCATTTCTTGCAGAAGAATCAGTCCTAAGGAGGTGGCTGGATCTAGAACCTATCATAAAAAGTGAAGTCAGTCAAAAAGAGAAGGACAAGTACAATATACTAACACATATATATGGAATCTAGTAGGATGGTAATGATAACACACACAGTGAAGCGATGGAAAAATAGACATGGACCATAGACATATGGACATTGTGGGGAATGAACAGTGGTTGGGAGGCGTAAAGGACGTAGCATGAAAATCTATACTATCATATGTGAAAAAAAAATAGCTATTGTCATTGCACTGTGAGAAAGGGGGATCCTGCAGGGGTGCTGTGCAATGGCCTGGAGGGGTGGGATGGGGGAGGATATCCATATGACTAATCTGGGAACATACATATCTGTAAACAACAAAACTCTGTAAAAGTAAAAAGCAAAATAAAAATTTTTTTTAATTAAAAAAATTTCCATTTCTTTCTTACATCAACTGATTAAATTTTTGTCATTCTGAATCCTAACAACTTAAATTTACATATACTACTTTGCATATGGTTCTAATATGGTCATTTGAAAAGTCTGTCCTTTAAGAGTACTTCCTTCCATTCTGTTGCATATTAAAGTAACCATTTGCTTCTAAGGAGAAATTGATAGCAATGATATTCATGAGAGGGTGGTTTCTTTCTTGCAGTGCTAACAGCAAAATGAAAAGTTGGCAATCCAAATCACTCAAATGTGGGCAGGGCTTTTATCTGCTTCATGCCCTGTTATCTCCCCAGTGCCTGGCACAAGAATCACTCACTGAACAAATATTTGTTGAATTCATTGTACAGACCTGTGAAATCTGAAGGGCTGGGGAGAAGAAAAGCCTGCACCAAGATGCAAGAAGTCATTACTGAACCCATGGACTGCTCGGTGGCTGGCCCCGAACAGACGTCCTGCAATCATGTCTCAGGATGTCGTCGCCCAGCCATTCCGACTGGCAAGAACAGAATGGCAGCCTGGCCAGGATGCACCAGTGTAACTTACACGCTGTTATCCTCACTCGGGACGGCTTTCGCACAAGAAAAGCATTGCTCAGAGATGCACCTCAAAAGGCAAGTGGACCTGAGTTCTTTGACACCCAAAGGAGGGTGACTGTGGATTGGCACCTCTGTTAGACGAGGAAAGAAAGAGTCTCCAGAAAGAAACACAGCAGAGAGGAGCCCCGAACCACCAAGATGACAGGAATTTTCAGAAAGGGCATCAAGAATGTTCTAACATACTAATTTAATGATGAGTGGGTCTGATGGAACCCTCTGACCTGGAAAAGATGCCTGATTTTGAATACTGATCATTTTCCGGTGGTATCTGAACTCCTCCATGGGCATCCAAACCTCTACCATTTTAGCTATCTTATAAGAATTGAATAGCCAAGTCCCATCCCTAAACTGAACCCCACAATGCTTAGAATTTGGCTATTTGTACCTCTAAGATGGCTCAGAAGAATGTACTGGAAATGAAGCTGGAATATATGGAAATGGGTAGAAACTGTTAAAGTCTGGTATATAGTCGGAGAACTCTTAATTTATATGAATTTTGCAGGTAACCTGCCTATCTACCCTTGAATCTGGTCATATTAAATACTACTTTGCATATGGTTCTAATATGGTCATTTGAAAAGTCTGTCCTTTAAGAGTACTTCCTTCCATTCTGTTGCATATTAAAGTAACCATTTGCTTCTAAGGAGAAATTGATAGCAATGATATTCATGAGAGGGTGGTTTCTTTCTTGCAGTGCTAACAGCAAAATGAAAAGTTGGCAATCCAAATCACTCAAATGTGGGCAGGGCTTTTATCTGCTTCATGCCCTGTTATCTCCCCAGTGCCTGGCACAAGAATCACTCACTGAACAAATATTTGTTGAATTCATTGTACAGACCTGTGAAATCTGAAGGGCTGGGGAGAAGAAAAGCCTGCACCAAGATGCAAGAAGTCATTACTGAACCCATGGACTGCTCGGTGGCTGGCCCCGAACAGACGTCCTGCAATCATGTCTCAGGATGTCGTCGCCCAGCCATTCCGACTGGCAAGAACAGAATGGCAGCCTGGCCAGGATGCACCAGTGTAACTTACACGCTGTTATCCTCACTCGACGGCTTTCGACAAGAAAAGCATTGCTCAGAGATGCACCTCAAAAGGCAAGTGGACCTGAGTTCTTTGACACCCAAAGGAGGGTGACTGTGGATTGGCACCTCTGTTAGACGAGGAAAGAAAGAGTCTCCAGAAAGAAACACAGCAGAGAGGAGCCCCGAACCACCAAGATGACAGGAATTTTCAGAAAGGGCATCAAGAATGTTCTAACATACTAATTTAATGATGAGTGGGTCTGATGGAACCCTCTGACCTGGAAAAGATGCCTGATTTTGAATACTGATCATTTTCCGGTGGTATCTGAACTCCTCCATGGGCATCCAAACCTCTACCATTTTAGCTATCTTATAAGAATTGAATAGCCAAGTCCCATCCCTAAACTGAACCCCACAATGCTTAGAATTTGGCTATTTGTACCTCTAAGATGGCTCAGAAGAATGTACGTGGAAATGAAGCTGGAATATATGGAAATGGGTAGAAACTGTTAAAGTCTGGTATATAGTCGGAGAACTCTTAATTTATATGAATTTTGCAGGTAACCTGCCTATCTACCCTTGAATCTGGAGCACATGCCCTCTTCTCGGTGAGTGTGAGAAGGAAGCTGGAAATCTCCTGCCCCCTCCAACATGGTCCCAAGAAACAACTCCCTACAGTGCTCAACCAGAGAACACAGGGATAGGTTCCAACCTTGGAAAAAATAAACTAGGAGTACAGAGACTCCCCAGGTGACTCAGTGGTAAAGAATCCACCTGCCAGTGCAGGAGATGCAGGTTCAATCCCTGGTCCAGGAAGATGCCCTGCAGGAGTAAATGGTTATCCGCTCCAGTATTCTTGCCTGGGGAATCCCATGAACAGAGGAGCCTGGCGGGCTACAGTCCATGGGGTCACAAAAGAGTCAGACACAACTTAGCAACTGAGCACATCAAGACAACACAATGCCGTATGTTCCAGGAATTTAAGAAAGATTTCAAGGGTATCTTTGCCAGTACGTGGGTTTCATCATCTCTGCTGACACTGGAAACTGTGCATCCCCAAGCTGAAAAGGATGGGGAAAAGGAACACGCTGCTCACTTTATCTGAAATCTGCAGCAACTCTCATCTCTGGGATGTTACAATCGCTGGCAGCCTGGAATGCTCTCGTGCCGGGTCTGGCTGTCCGCATCTGACCCTGTGAACCCATCACAGGTGCAGATGTGATTTCTGAGTCTCTGAGAGCTGGCATCACCGATGATCTCAGGAGTAGCCTTTCCAAACACCTCCGTGGCTCACCCTGCTGGTGCTTGGGGCACCCTGGCTGTTGGGCCCTTGCCTGATCACATCGGGCTGCCCCCAGCCTGATTATCAGCTTGTCTGTGGTAGGCTCTCTGGCCATCGGCCAAGTGGTTTTTGTGCATATTTCACAGAAACAGAGACCCTTGACTTTCCCCCTTTGTGAAAGGCCCCTTGAGAAGAAAGCAGGAGTGAATTGGGCTGTCTTTTTATAGCCTCTCCAAAGGTCAGGCTTTCTTCTGCAGCTGAAAGTGGCCCATGACACACTGTGGGCATGAAAAGGATGGATTATCAGCCTGGCCTTCATGTCAGGCTGTGCCGAGCACATAATCTACTTCACTTTCCTTCAACAAAGCCACCCAGGGCCCAATCTGATGTGTTTCAGTTCTGCCCCTGTGTAAGACACTCCTACAAACACTCCCAGTCCATAAGAGGCCTTGAAAAATATTCACCCCCTTCTGCTGGGGCCCGCCATCTGGACCATACCAGATGTGAAATGGGTGTTTCAGGCCCATGAATAAATAAAAGGCCCAAACTAGGCCCAGCTTGCCACAAGCCCAGAGAGGGACCAAAAGCCAGGCACCCCTTCATGTCCAGCTATTTTACAGGACACTCCTTGCTGACGTGTGGCCTCTGTTCACTGGCAGGTACCTGTGTGGATCACTGCTGACTCACCTGACATCTACTGACTCGGCACAGACTTGCTGACCACCTGTATTCTACTCTAGGCGCCTGCGATGCACTCAGTGGACAAAACAAACATCTCAGCCATCCCCAGGCTGACATTACAGTGAAGATCCTGGAATTTATGACTCAGACACTCTTGCGGGAAAATGCTGCCATGGATAAGTAAGCCAGACTCTAGGCACGGACCAAGGCCATCCTGGCAAATCACAGGGGAGGCGTGCAGTGGCCTAAGAGCTTGCTTGTAGTGGACACAGTCAGGAGCTCCTCTGGCAGGAAGAACTCTGGAGGTAAGCTGTGCTGGGTTTCAGTCCCTGCCCAGCGCCTTAGTGGGTCTATGAGCTCTGCATCTCTTCTTTCTGGTCTTCAAGCTCCTGGGTAGTAGGAAGGGTACTTGGCACATGGTTAGGGCTTAGCAACTATTGGTTTCCCCTAACTCAACTCAATACCATCCATACCCCCAAACACACACACACACACAATACACATACAAACAATAATAAGTCTAATAAGTTATGCTGGAAATCTAAAGCAGTTTATTCAGATTTGCATGAAACTTTGCTTCTGTTGGAGGAAAAGGAGAATAAGACTGGTGAGAAAATCATAATAATTTATTTATTGAGGGTTTACTATAAATGCTAAGTTATTTTTTATCTTCATTGTGTTCCATAATCTTTACAGTCTCTATGAAGCAAGGCATGGTTTTGTTGACCCATTTTAAAGAAAAGGAGAGAAAGGGCTACATCAGGGGTCAGCAGATGTTTTCTGTAAAGGGCGAGCCAGAGAGTTAAATATTTTGGATTTTGAGGGTCCAACTATTCACTTCACTATGGTACCAAGAAAGCAGCCAGAGGCATGTATAAGCAAAAGTGTGACTGGACTGTGCTCCAATAAAACTTTATTTATAACAACAGCTGGATTTGGCTTCTGGGCCATAGTTTGCAGACCTTGGACCTACAGAGGTGACCTCCAGCTCAAGCTTGTCAGACTGGTGAAGGATGAGCTACATTTATACACACTGTTCTGCATCTTGGTTTGGTTTTACTACTGTGTTTCTTTGGAGACTGTTTCCATACTATGACAAACAACCATCTCATTCTTCTTAATGGCTGTAGAGCAATTGACAAGTTAATCATGATTTGTTTAACTGATCTCCTCTGTATGGTTCCAGAGTTAGGTTACAATCTTTTGCTAACGTAAGTATGCTGATGCAAATCGCCTTCCACACAGGTCATTTTGCTCCTGGGGAATTGTATCTTCAGAGTACATTTCTAGGAGCGGAACTGGGGCATCAGCCTCTAGGGCATGTTTCAGGAAACTAGACTCTCCTGCAGAGACCATGTGAAGATGCATGATCCAAGAGCTGTAGAAACTTCCTTCATCCAGTACTTAGCATGCTGATCCCCCATGCAGGCAAGCACCAAACACTGTGGCTAGCCTCCAGATAAAGGTATATCTTGGAGTTAATGAATGACTAAATAGTTGTATTGGGACAGATGAACTTCTATCAATTCTGGCTTCTTGATCTCAGAGTAATTCCTTCCCATCTATCCCATCTAAAGCAGAAGTCTAAACTGTGAGCTTCCTGGGGGCAGAGACTATCTTAGTCAACAGTGATGGACTGATTCATCCATTCATTCACAGACCAGTATCAAGTACCCACAATGGGTCCTCTGCTGTGCTAAAGCCGGGACCACAGTGATAACAGGAGAGACGAGGCTCACTGTCTTGGGAGGCTAAAGCCTGCTGGAGCTTGGAGACAAGCAAACAGATAACTCCTGGGCAATGTAATAAGGACTTCGGCATAGGACAGATGGAGCATTACAGGCATCCATAGAAGGAAATTCAGAAGGAGGGCTGGCAATCAGAGAAGGCCTCCAAGAGAAAAGGAGTCTACCCTAAGAGTTGAAGTCATTCACTAAAAGCATCAGTTAGGGTTGATACCTTTTGGCTGCTATTAACAAACACCAAAAATAACAATGGCTTAAACATGGTACGTTTCAGGTTAGAAGGTAGGTGGTCCAGAAATCATGGCGGCAGTACGGTGATCACTGGGGATCTAGAAGTCTTCTGTCTTTAGGGGTTGCTATCCTTAGTCAGGGCTTTCAGCTTTAACAGTGCCTCATGGTTCACAACAACTACTGGAGTTCCAGCCATCCTATCCACATCCCAGGCTGGAAACAAGAGTTAGGGATGGCAAAAAGGACCAGTTCCAGCTCTCTGCTCCGTTCCTCAGGAGCTTTCCTGAAAGTCTCATCTAAGAACTTCTGTTTATATTTCATTGATCTGAGTAGAGTCCCTGAGCACATCCGGCTGCATCATAGAGGGAGACAGCATCCTCTGTCATCAGGCAGGATACGGCGGTGGCCACTACTAGAGAAGAGGCGATGGCAGTACAGGGAAATTGGATGGTTTTCAATTTTTTAAAACTTCCCAATAATATCCATCCTTGCTCAAGCCTATTGAGGAATCAATCAATCAAAGGCAGAGTCTCCTTGATAGAGTGAGTTATTCCTTCCCTCGTCTTTTCAGAACACAAAGAAGGAAATGGAGAAGAGGAAGAAAAGACTTCCTGCCACTGGAGAATGGACAACCCCCACCCCTGATCCAAGGTGATTTAACTGTCTGAGTGTCTCCCGTGGGCTCCTGGGGGTTGGGTAAACATGATGTTCTATGGGACTCCAAGGAGGCGACCATGGTCCATGCCGTCCCTTCTTTGTGTGGCCTTCTTAAGGTCCCCTTCCCTCAGATGGGAATAAAGCATGAGTAGGGAGTGGCCCTCAGGGGACAGACTCTCAGTCTTAGCTGCTGCCAAGACAGACATCCTTCTCCCCCTGTCTGAAGAAGCCCTGTCTCCCTCTCCAATCTTTCCTATACTTTAGGCCCTGCTTGGATTAACGGCATTATATTGAAAAAATGCAGATAATGTTCCCCTGGACACTATCTCATCCTCCTCAACAAACACTTAACCACTGTTAGTATTTAACATCCTTACCACCCTGAGCAGCTTGGGACAAAACACTGATCTATACTCACTGTCTCAAGCCTTAGGGTTGATAACCTTTTGGCTGCTATTAACAAACACCAAAAATAACAATGGCTTAAACATGGTACGTTTCAGGTTAGAAGGTAGGTGGTCCAGAAATCATGGCGGCAGTACGGTGATCACTGGGGATCTAGAAGTCTTCTGTCTTTAGGGGTTGCTATCCTTAGTCAGGGCTTTCAGCTTTAACAGTGCCTCATGGTTCACAACAACTACTGGAGTTCCAGCCATCCTATCCACATCCCAGGCTGGAAACAAGAGTTAGGGATGGCAAAAAGGACCAGTTCCAGCTCTCTGCTCCGTTCCTCAGGAGCTTTCCTGAAAGTCTCATCTAAGAACTTCTGTTTATATTTCATTGATCTGAGTAGAGTCCCTGAGCACATCCGGCTGCATCATAGAGGGAGACAGCATCCTCTGTCATCAGGCAGGATACGGCGGTGGCCACTACTAGAGAAGAGGCGATGGCAGTACAGGGAAATTGGATGGTTTTCAATTTTTTAAAACTTCCCAATAATATCCATCCTTGCTCAAGCCTATTGAGGAATCAATCAATCAAAGGCAGAGTCTCCTTGATAGAGTGAGTTATTCCTTCCCTCGTCTTTTCAGAACACAAAGAAGGAAATGGAGAAGAGGAAGAAAAGACTTCCTGCCACTGGAGAATGGACAACCCCCACCCCTGATCCAAGGTGATTTAACTGTCTGAGTGTCTCCCGTGGGCTCCTGGGGGTTGGGTAAACATGATGTTCTATGGGACTCCAAGGAGGCGACCATGGTCCATGCCGTCCCTTCTTTGTGTGGCCTTCTTAAGGTCCCCTTCCCTCAGATGGGAATAAAGCATGAGTAGGGAGTGGCCCTCAGGGGACAGACTCTCAGTCTTAGCTGCTGCCAAGACAGACATCCTTCTCCCCCTGTCTGAAGAAGCCCTGTCTCCCTCTCCAATCTTTCCTATACTTTAGGCCCTGCTTGGATTAACGGCATTATATTGAAAAAATGCAGATAATGTTCCCCTGGACACTATCTCATCCTCCTCAACAAACACTTAACCACTGTTAGTATTTAACATCCTTACCACCCTGAGCAGCTTGGGACTGCAAAAAATACTTTATGTTCCTATGCTATGATCAATACCAATGCACTTCTACTTGTTAATTTCATACACAGTAACTCTTCAAACACCTCAAATAGTTCCATCATCCTCCTGAACATCAAATGAAATCATTACTAAATGTCGTGGATCTAAAAGAACGAGGGAAAGTGAAGTTGAAAGTGTTAGTTGCTCAGCCATGCCCAGTTCTTAGGGACCCCGTAAACTGTAGCCCGCCAGGCTCCTCTGTCCATGGGATTTCCAGGCGAGAATACTGATCTCCAGGGAATCTTCACAACCCAGGGGTTGAACCTGCATCTCCTGCGGTTCATGCATTGGCAGGTGGGTTCTTTACTGTCTGAGCCACCGGGGATGGTTATTCCAATGAGAGGCCTCTCCGTTTGCCAAAGAAATAGAGTTGAGAGCAATTTGAGGAGAAAGTTAAATTATAGATCTGAAGATTAATTCCATGTTGAATTAGAGGCTGAAGACAGAGGCAACTGGTGGATCTTTTCATCTCCAACAACTGGCACTTTATCTGGCATGGTGCAGACGCTGAATAAGTATTTGTGAATGAAAAAAGAAAGAAAAAAACTCATCTTTGCGAACCGGTCACTTCCTTGATTTGATTTCCTTATTTCTGTCCCATCACCTGATTGTTTTCCTAGTCATCCAGCTTGAAATTCTGCTTTGACTCATCTTTCTTTCCAGTTCTGTGTTCGTCAGGGTTTGCCAGAGAAGTGGAACCAAGAGGATGCATACAGAGAAAGGGAGAGACTCATGTGATCAGGAAGGCTGAAAAGGGGCAGGATTTGCAGGTAACAGCAACCTGGGAGAGCCGACGGCATGGTTCTCTGTGAAAGCTGGTGACTCGGGCCCTAAGAAGGGCCAGAGTCCGAAGGCAGAACCAGCCCAGAAGCCAGGCAAGAGGAGTCCCCTCCTTCATTCAGGAGGGTCAGCCTTTTGTTCTAATCAGGCCTTCAGTTGCGCCCAGGAGGGAGGGCACCTACTTCACTCAGTTCATAGACTCAAGTGTTAATCTCAGTGAAAGCACCCTCATAGACACGCCCAGAATCCCATCTGACCAAATGTGCGGACATCCGAAGACCCAGTCGAGTGGACAAAGAAAATCAACCATCATGAATCCTCTCTGATTAGCCAACAAACCCTGATCTTCTTCTGGAGGGGAGCTATCCTGGCAGGAAAGAGGCACATGCATCAGGGAGGGACTGGAAGGGCATTGAATGATGGGACTGCTCAGAAAAATGAGGACTGGATGAAAGGAATTCAAGATGGTGATGCACCCGGGCCCAGGAGAGTCGGAGTCGCCTTGACCTCCGGGTCTGATGGTGCTGGAAGAGCACATGTGCTCACAGCACTTGACTCGTATTATCTATAAAACCCTCCAAGGTTGGTTTTATTCACATTCCATACAATTTGCAGATATAAGGTGTACAAGTTACTAGCTTTCGGTATATGTACAGTTGAACAACCATCACCACAGTCCATTTTAGAACATTTTCATTACTCCCACTCCCCCCAGCTCCGAGCCATCACGAATCTACCCCCTGTCTCTACAGAGATGCCTATTCTGGACATTCCATGTAAATGGATCATGTATTACGTGGCCTTTGAGACTGGCTCCTTCCACTTGGCATGTTCTTTTCATGTTTATCCATGATACCCCAGTGCCATCTTTTACAAGTAGGGAAGTTAAGGCTCAAAGAAGTGAGATAGCACCTGATAAGTGGCAGAGCCAGAAATAAGACCCAGGCAGTACAGACCATCTGACTATGGTCCTCGTCAGGGTTTGCCAGAGAAGTGGAACCAAGAGGATGCATACAGAGAAAGGGAGAGACTCATGTGATCAGGAAGGCTGAAAAGGGGCAGGATTTGCAGGTAACAGCAACCTGGGAGAGCCGACGGCATGGTTCTCTGTGAAAGCTGGTGACTCGGGCCCTAAGAAGGGCCAGAGTCCGAAGGCAGAACCAGCCCAGAAGCCAGGCAAGAGGAGTCCCCTCCTTCATTCAGGAGGGTCAGCCTTTTGTTCTAATCAGGCCTTCAGTTGCGCCCAGGAGGAGGGCACCTACTTCACTCAGTTCATAGACTCAAGTGTTAATCTCAGTGAAAGCACCCTCATAGACACGCCCAGAATCCCATCTGACCAAATGTGCGGACATCCGAAGACCCAGTCGAGTGGACAAAGAAAATCAACCATCATGAATCCTCTCTGATTAGCCAACAAACCCTGATCTTCTTCTGGAGGGGAGCTATCCTGGCAGGAAAGAGGCACATGCATCAGGGAGGGACTGGAAGGGCATTGAATGATGGGACTGCTCAGAAAAATGAGGACTGGATGAAAGGAATTCAAGATGGTGATGCACCCGGGCCCAGGAGAGTCGGAGTCGCCTTGACCTCCGGGTCTGATGGTGCTGGAAGAGCACATGTGCTCACAGCACTTGACTCGTATTATCTATAAAACCCTCCAAGGTTGGTTTTATTCACATTCCATACAATTTGCAGATATAAGGTGTACAAGTTACTAGCTTTCGGTATATGTACAGTTGAACAACCATCACCACAGTCCATTTTAGAACATTTTCATTACTCCCACTCCCCCCAGCTCCGAGCCATCACGAATCTACCCCCTGTCTCTACAGAGATGCCTATTCTGGACATTCCATGTAAATGGATCATGTATTACGTGGCCTTTGAGACTGGCTCCTTCCACTTGGCATGTTCTTTTCATGTTTATCCATGATACCCCAGTGCCATCTTTTACAAGTAGGGAAGTTAAGGCTCAAAGAAGTGAGATAGCACCTGATAAGTGGCAGAGCCAGAAATAAGACCCAGGCAGTACAGACCATCTGACTATGGTCCTCCCTCTCCATCAAGGGAAGGCTGTAGTCACGTGTCCCAGGTCTCGGTCTTCCAGTGCATCCAGAACCCACTGCCCCACATGCAGCCATTCAAATCCTGTCTCCATCATGACTTTCTGGGCTCAGGGGATGTCAGGCCTTTTTACCTGCCCAATACCTGTTCTCCCTTCTGGCAAGGGGACTCTGGCTTCCTCTGGAGGAAGCACCTTACCCATTCTTGGATAGAGTTGTCCCGCCTCTACCTGAGTCACGAGCAACCATGTGACTGGGCTTTATCAATGAGATTAGTCACAATCCTTTAGGCCAGGTTGAGGGCCAGGAATGAGATCTGATTGGAGAGAAATGAAGCTGGGCAGGGAGAGGGCTATGGTTTGGATTATGGGAGAACAAACATTTCTCTCTCTTCTGCAGAGGCTGGAGGAAGAGACCCTCAACCGGCCTTTAGATCGAGGAGTGTTAGGAGGTGATGTATGGATGTGCTGCATAATAATAATTGGGTGGGCATACTTGAAGAGGACCCTGGGGGCCCCTGTGAACCTAATATCAACTCTGTGGAAAGCAGAGAGAGGAGAGAGAGAAATGAAGTATTTGATGTGAGCTTCTGGATCAAACCATACTGAAGAATATACCCTACATATTTTACATTTAGCAGAACTAACAACTTTCTATGAAAGCAAAGGTGAGATGTTTTGAGTCTCTTCTAAATAATATAAAAAAGGAGCATGGGGACTTCCCTGGTGGTCCAGTGGTTAAGACTCTGTGTTCCCAATGCAGGGGGTCTGGGTTCAATCCCTGGTCAGGGAACTAGATCCCATAGGCCACAACTAAGACCCAGCACAGCCAAACAAATAAATAATAATAATAAAAAGGAGTGTTGGGTTTCCCTGGTGGTGCAGTGGGTAAGGACACTGCCTTTCAGTGCAAGGGGTGCCGGTTCAATGCTTGGCCTGGGAAGATCCCATGTGCCGTGGAGCAGCTGGACTGATGTGCATGCGCCCAGAGCCAGTGCTCTGCAGTGACTGAGATGGGAGACCCACACAGGCCAAAGAACAAAGATGGATGAAAATAAATAAATGAAAGACCAATAGAAAAGGCCCAAAAGGGCTTCCCCTGGTGGTCCAGTGGGTAAGGACACCGCCCTGCAGTGCAAGGGGCGCCGGTTTGATTCCCGGCCTGGGAAAATCCCACGTGCCGCGGAGCGGCTGGACCGATGTGTCCAATCACCGAGCCAGAGCTCTGGAGCGCATGTGCCCAGAGCCGGCGCTCTGCAGCGACAGACGCCACCGCGATGGGAGGCCCACAGGAGCCAAAGAACAAAGACGGATGAAAATAGAGAAAGACCAATAGAAGTGGCCCGCCTGCTCCCCTCCCTCCCCAACCTGACCCCCACCCAAAATAAATAAATAAATAAATAAATCTTAAAAAAAAAAAAAAAAAGAAAAGGCCCAAAAAACAGGAGTGTCGATTTCATATCCTAAAATTCTTTTATTCCACAGCACTTAGAATAATACACTATCTGAAAGCATCCAAATAACTGAGAAAATTACTCTTTTTAATACCCATGTTGTCTTATTTAAACACATACAGAGAACATCAGGAGATAGGTGCAAGAAGTGGCATCTCCATGCAATTTTAAAAAATTGTTTCAGTAAAGCCATCTGGAAGTTAGGCACAGAAAACATCACACAAAGGCCACTCACCTCGGAGAACAGAGAACACTGCTGTCCACGTTGTTCCCACTCGACGAAGACCACTGGGTCTGGAATCTGTTTCCAGCTGTCACAGAACTGCATGGGTCTCAGAAAACTGCAGCTACAAGTCACATCTTAGCAGAGTGCAGTGCAGGAGAAGGGAGACAGAAAGGAAATCCTGAATCAGCCCAGAAGAGTAGGACAGAAAGCAGGGGAATCACTCCCACATGGAGGCGGCTTTAACGTTCTTGTGGCATCAAACCACAGCTACACACCAGAGCCCCTGTATGAGTATTTAAATTGTACTCATCTTATGAGACTTCCCTTAGTTCAGTGGCTAAGACACCATGCTGCCAGTGCAGGGAGTCTGGTTTCCATCCCTGGTCAGAACTAGATCCCGCATTCTGCAACTAACAGTTCACACGATGCTATAAAGATTCAAGACGCCATGTGCTGCAGCTAAGATCCGGAGCAAGCAAAAAGTCAATAATTTTAAAATAAATAAATAAATAAATTATAGTCATCCCCTTAAGCCCCTGGAGTAGAAAGTGGCAACCCACTCCAGTATTCTTGCCTGAAAAATCCCATGGACAGAGGAGCCTGGTGGGCTACAGTTCATGGGGTCACAAATGACTTAGCATACACACACTTAGGCCCAGCCCAGAAGTTTGGGGCAGAGCGGGAGCATTTCCAGACCTTTTTTTTTAATCTCAATTTTTGATTCTGATGCAAATGTTCAGTTTAAAAACCCAGGATTAAGAAACAGAAAATTCTGGGTGCTTCCTTGGTGGTCCGGTGGGTAGAGTCCATCTTGCAGTGCAAGGAGCACCGGTCTGATCCCTGGCCTGGGAAGATCCCAACAGCCGCGTAACAGCTGGACCAGTGTCCAATTACAAGCCAGCACTCTGGAGTGCATGTGCCCAGATCCAGTGCTCTGCAAGAGAGAAGCCACTGCAATGGGAGGCCCACACAGGCCAAAGAATAAAGATGGATGAAAAGCAAATAAATAAATAAAAACAATAAAAGAGGCCAAAATTAAAAAAAAAAAAAAGCAGGAAATTCTGTATAGCCTTGGAAATACTTAAGTGTAACCAAAAGAAGAAAAAGTATCAGTATCCAGTATTATGAAAAGGACTTCTCAAAATACACACACACACAAATAGCAGCAATGATTTCAAAAGTAGAGACATGGTCATGGGTTAAATGTTGCCAGGCTTGGGGGATGTTTTGTCCAGAAGACTGACTGAAGGGCGCTTACAAGATTGGCCCTCCCTCCCCACTAACTTTCATCCGGAAGTTTCTAGGTGTGTGCATATTGAGATCAGGAGGCTCGTTTGTCATTACCTGTAATTACTTTTGTTCCATTGTAAATGCTTTTTTTTAAAAAAAAAAAAGCTTAGATTAGTTTATCAATCACTGACTGAGAGCCTGGGGTTGGGGTGAGCCTTGACTTTGGAAAGCCCCCCAGCTTGGAGAGATGGTAGGAAAGCATTAATGCTGGGAAGCAATGCCAACACCAGACGCGGAGGGACGTGGACGGACGGGAGAGGCCATGGGGGGTTCCTCAGGAAAAGCGCTGAGCCTGTGGACGGGGAGACGGCGTGTGTCCAGGGAGCAGCACCAACGAATGAAAAAACAATTCGGGAGACCCCTTGGACACCGCTTGACGCTTAAAGCTGGTTTCATCGTGTGGTATCCCAGGTGGTGGTGGTGGTGGCTCAGTCGTGCCGAACTCTGCGAGATCTCATGGATCCCATGGAGCCCATGGAGCCCACCAGGCTCCTCTGTCCTTGGAATTCTCCAGGCAAGAACACTGGAGTGGGTAACCATTTCCTCTTCCAGGGATATTTTCCCCACCCAGGGATTAAACTGGATCTCCGCGTTGCAGGCTTATTGCTTACCATCTGAGCCCGAGGCTAATCGACCGCCCCTCTGTTTTCCTCTCTCCCTTTTCTGAAAACTTGCATCCTCCTGATTATGGACGCTTATCAGTGGGCCCGCGCAGACCCGAGCACCCAGGTCAGACCGGGGCAGCCAGGTGAGCCCGCCGCACCTCGCAGTGTGAGAGAGAGACATGCCCCTCCCGTCCGACAGCGGAGTTCAGGAGGCCAGTGTCACCTCTCATAGCAACGGCCCGGCTTTGCGCGCCCGGCGTGTCCCGGTGACGTCCCGCAGGCGCGGCCGGCGGGCGGCGGCCTCGGAACGGAGGGCGAGCGCGCCCCCTGGTGGTGGCGGCGGCCCGGGACGCGCGTGCCCTTCCCCGCCCTCGGCGCGCTGAGCAGCGAGTCCTCCACGATCCGGATCAAAGGCCCGCGGCGGGCACAGCCTGCAGGGCTGTCATTTCGGGAACCGGAAACTGACTGAGGCTAAGGCCTGGAAGTTTCTAGTGTGTGCATATTGAGATCAGGAGGCTCGTTTGTCATTACCTGTAATTACTTTTGTTCCATTGTAAATGCTTTTTAAAAAAAGCTTAGATTAGTTTATCAATCACTGACTGAGAGCCTGGGGTTGGGGTGAGCCTTGACTTTGGAAAGCCCCCCAGCTTGGAGAGATGGTAGGAAAGCATTAATGCTGGGAAGCAATGCCAACACCAGACGCGGAGGGACGTGGACGGACGGGAGAGGCCATGGGGGGTTCCTCAGGAAAAGCGCTGAGCCTGTGGACGGGGAGACGGCGGTGTCCAGGAGCAGCACCAACGAATGAAAAACAATTCGGGAGACCCCTTGGACACCGCTTGACGCTTAAAGCTGGTTTCATCGTGTGGTATCCCAGGTGGTGGTGGTGGTGGCTCAGTCGTGCCGAACTCTGCGAGATCTCATGGATCCCATGGAGCCCATGGAGCCCACCAGGCTCCTCTGTCCTTGGAATTCTCCAGGCAAGAACACTGGAGTGGGTAACCATTTCCTCTTCCAGGGATATTTTCCCCACCCAGGGATTAAACTGGATCTCCGCGTTGCAGGCTTATTGCTTACCATCTGAGCCCGAGGCTAATCGACCGCCCCTCTGTTTTCCTCTCTCCCTTTTCTGAAAACTTGCATCCTCCTGATTATGGACGCTTATCAGTGGGCCCGCGCAGACCCGAGCACCCAGGTCAGACCGGGGCAGCCAGGTGAGCCCGCCGCACCTCGCAGTGTGAGAGAGAGACATGCCCCTCCCGTCCGACAGCGGAGTTCAGGAGGCCAGTGTCACCTCTCATAGCAACGGCCCGGCTTTGCGCGCCCGGCGTGTCCCGGTGACGTCCCGCAGGCGCGGCCGGCGGGCGGCGGCCTCGGAACGGAGGGCGAGCGCGCCCCCTGGTGGTGGCGGCGGCCCGGGACGCGCGTGCCCTTCCCCGCCCTCGGCGCGCTGAGCAGCGAGTCCTCCACGATCCGGATCAAAGGCCCGCGGGGCGCCGGCACAGCCTGCAGGGCTGTCATTTCGGGAACCGGAGTGGGAGGAAGCACGTCCCCGAAGGCAAAAGGAGCCTTTAAACCTTTGCAAACATAGTCAGTAGAAAAGTGCTTTGTGATCCCGCAGAGCCAGAAAGAGCGACTTTGAGGAAAGGTTTCTTTTGTTCCTCGCGATTGGGAAAGGTCACGTTTTCTCCTCAAATCACCCGCATCGACAGGCCTAAAGGAGGCCCAGGGGTGAGGGTCCCCAGAGCTTTAATCATATTGCCATTTAATCATATTGTTTAATCATATTGTTATGGGGCCTCCAGAAGGGCTAAGGGCCCCAAGGAGGGTCCCTTCTCCGGAAATTCCATAGAGACAGTGTTCAAAGGTGGTCCCCAAAGCATTAGAGGTCCTCCAATTCTGTGTTAATATCCGAGATGTCCCCCGCTGGGGGAAGAGAGGATTTAAGTGGCCGAGAGCTTAGTGGTTAATTTTCAGCCTCCCCGGCACCGAGCGTTTCCTCCTCTCCCGAGCGGGGAGGGGCGGAGATGCGCTGGGCTGGCTGCCAGGCCGCTGACGGTGGCCCTGCTGTGAAATTAGCAGCCAGCTGATTGGAAAGGTGGCTAATATCCCTCACCAAGTGAAAAATGTACACATCAGACCAGGATGCACAGTGTATTGTTCCTTTTCAGGAACAACACAACCCCCGAGCTGCAGAGGTATGGAGAAAAAATTCTTTGAGTCTGGAAATGAACACAGTCAACTACTAACAGTGTTTACTTTTAGGGAAGGGAGCTTTCCTGGTGGCTGGGACAGTGAAGAGTCGGCCTGCAATGCGGGATGCCCGGGTTTGATCCCTGGGTCGAGAGGATCCCCTGGAGAAGGGAATAGCTACCCACTCCAGTATTCCTGCCAGAAGACTCCCAGGGACAGAGAGAGTCTGGTGGGCTACAGTCCACAAGGTTGCAAAGAATCAGACACGCCTGAGAGACTAACACTTTAGGGGATGTTTGACAGGGTAGTGTTTGCCTTCTGATTTTGAGATAAGCGTTGCTTTTGGAAGTGAAGGGTTAAAAGGAATATGGTTGATTACTAATAGTTAACCACAAAATTATTTTCTGGCAAGTGGTCACAGTTTCCTGGTAATCAATAAAGAGGGAGATTTGCTTGTCACTGTAAATACCCTTTAACTGTTTGAGTATTTCACAATGAGCATACATACTTTATTACAAAAAGAGTTTCAATTTTTTTAACGGGTGATTTAACCTTGTCTAAAAACTATTCACTGAGTCAGGCACTGTGCTGAGCTCTGAAGGTAAGGAAGTGACTAAGTAGTCTCTGCCTTCCTGGAGTTCACAGTCTAGTTCAGGGCCTGCAGTCACCTGGAAGTGTTGTGTATTGATTATTTCTATATAACAGACCAGTTGAAAACCCAGCAGTTGAAAACCAACATTTATCATCTAATATAGCTGCCGAGGGGCTTCTTAGGGGGTGTTAGTGGTAAAGAATCCCCCTGTCAGTGCAGGAAACACAAGAGACGAGGGTTTAATCCCTGGGTCAGGAAGAGCCCCTAGATTAGGAAATGGCTACCCAGTCCAGTGTTCTTGCCAAGAGAATTCTACAGTCCATGGGGTCACAGTGTCAGGCACGACTGAGCACATATTATCCTGTACAGTTGCTGAGAGTCGGGGGTGACTCCGTCGCATGGTTCTGGCTCTGAGTCTCACACGCTTGCAGTCAGGATGCTGGCTGCAGCCATGCCATCTGAAGCCGTGACTGAGGCTAAAGCCTCCCTTCAGAGATGCTGCAAACATGAGTGTAGGCCGTTCTTGGCCATGGGACTCACTCCACGGGTTAAGTGTTCTCACCACAAGGCAGCTGGCTTCCTGGAGAGAGCAAGCGAGATCCTAGAGAGACAGGTGGAGGCTGCACGGTCTTCATGACTGAGCAGCCTTGCAGATCACGCTCCACCCTTTCTGCTGGGTTGTTTGTTATAAACAAGTCACTAAGGGGAGCTCACACTCAAGACCAGGGGAACTAGGCTCCACCAGATGAATATCAAGGAAGCTGTGGATGTACTTTAAAACCACCACATCTTGTTAAAATGCATGTTCTGATTAGGTAGATCCCGGGAGAATCCCCAAACATCCATTTCTAACATGTTTCAAATCATGAAGGGTTAAAAGGAATATGGTTGATTACTAATAGTTAACCACAAAATTATTTTCTGGCAAGTGGTCACAGTTTCCTGGTAATCAATAAAGAGGGAGATTTGCTTGTCACTGTAAATACCCTTTAACTGTTTGAGTATTTCACAATGAGCATACATACTTTATTACAAAAAGAGTTTCAATTTTTTTAACGGGTGATTTAACCTTGTCTAAAAACTATTCACTGAGTCAGGCACTGTGCTGAGCTCTGAAGGTAAGGAAGTGACTAAGTAGTCTCTGCCTTCCTGGAGTTCACAGTCTAGTTCAGGGCCTGCAGTCACCTGGAAGTGTTGTGTATTGATTATTTCTATATAACAGACCAGTTGAAAACCCAGCAGTTGAAAACCAACATTTATCATCTAATATAGCTGCCGAGGGGCTTCTTAGGGGATGTTAGTGGTAAAGAATCCCCCTGTCAGTGCAGGAAACACAAGAGACGAGGGTTTAATCCCTGGGTCAGGAAGAGCCCCTAGATTAGGAAATGGCTACCCAGTCCAGTGTTCTTGCCAAGAGAATTCTACAGTCCATGGGGTCACAGTGTCAGGCACGACTGAGCACATATTATCCTGTACAGTTGCTGAGAGTCGGGGGTGACTCCGTCGCATGGTTCTGGCTCTGAGTCTCACACGCTTGCAGTCAGGATGCTGGCTGCAGCCATGCCATCTGAAGCCGTGACTGAGGCTAAAGCCTCCCTTCAGAGATGCTGCAAACATGAGTGTAGGCCGTTCTTGGCCATGGGACTCACTCCACGGGTTAAGTGTTCTCACCACAAGGCAGCTGGCTTCCTGGAGAGAGCAAGCGAGATCCTAGAGAGACAGGTGGAGGCTGCACGGTCTTCATGACTGAGCAGCCTTGCAGATCACGCTCCACCCTTTCTGCTGGGTTGTTTGTTATAAACAAGTCACTAAGGGGAGCTCACACTCAAGACCAGGGGAACTAGGCTCCACCAGATGAATATCAAGGAAGCTGTGGATGTACTTTAAAACCACCACATCTTGTTAAAATGCATGTTCTGATTAGGTAGATCCCGGGAGAATCCCCAAACATCCATTTCTAACATGTTTCTAACATCACTGCTACTGGTCTGTGGACCACTTCTGAGAGAGAATCAAAGCCATGCAAAGAATTGTAGCTCAGATCACATCTTTGAAACTGTATTGCTTGCAAGAATAATATCCTCCGTCATCCCGGCATCATCTTTGGATGGTGTCCAATTTTAAAATCACATTTCCCCTGAAAGGTCAGAGCAGTAAAGAGAAAGACAAGATTACCTAGCTAATACATGAGGACAAGCTGTTATGGAATTAAAACAATTAAAGGGG
This sequence comes from Tragulus kanchil, assembly GCA_022376925.1. Lineage (NCBI taxonomy): Eukaryota > Metazoa > Chordata > Mammalia > Artiodactyla > Tragulidae > Tragulus > Tragulus kanchil. The sequence continues at coordinate 108,912,978 of JAIOJX010000002.1, read as the reverse complement.
GCTTCAGACAATCTCTCTAGTCATGTTCTCGAAGCTCTCAGAGAGCATAAAACATCAGCCATCAGCTCTGAAGTGGATGCTAAGCAAACAGTAGCAAATCTGGGCTTTTAATAAGGATTGTACATAGGACTAAGACTCCTGACTGCAATACTTACAAAATTCACTTTGATGCATGAAGGCAAGAAACAGCACCAGCATCTCAGAAGATCAAGGCTTCCACGTGCTCGCTGGCTTGAAGGCTTGAACATTAAAGAAATTGTTTCCCCATTCAATTGCCTGGACTGAAATTTGCTTTTAAATACAGTGTACAAGTGCTATGTGACTCAGACAGTAAACAATCTGCCAGCAACGCAGGAGATTCAGGTTCGATTCCTGGGTCAGGAAGATCCCCTGGGGAAGGGAATGGGTACCCATTCCAGTGTTCTTACCTGGAGAATTCCACGGACAGAGGAGCCTGGCAGGCTAGAGTCCATGGGGTAGCAGAGTTGGAACAACTGAGTGACTAACCTAACACCTGAAGCATGAAACTACGAATCCTGTATTTTTTTAATTGCTATGATTCATAAGATTCACCATTTTAAAGCTGACATTTCAGTGGTTTTTAGTATATTCACAGGTTATGCAACCATCACCACCTTTTAATTCTAGAACATTCATCACCCCCAAAAGAAACCCCATATCTGTTAGATGTAACTCCCCATTCCCCTCGTCTTTTGCAGTTGTGGGCAACCGCTAGTCTGTTTCCTGTCTCTGGATGTACCTGTTCTGGATATTTCATATAAATGGACTCATACAATATATGGCCTTTTGTCTGGCTCCCTTCACTTAGCATGTCTTAAAAAATACACCTAACATTTACCCTCTGAACCATCTCCATGTGTAGAGTTCAGGGGATTAAGCAGCTCTTGCCACGATCCATCTCCAGAACTGTTCTTTTCCTTTCCTTTTTTTTTTTGGCCTCCTTTATTGGTTTTTCATTTTCATCCATCTTTCTTCTTCGGCCTGTGTGGGCCTCCCATTGCAGTGGTCTCTCTTGTTGCAGAGCATTGGCTCTGGGCGCATGTGCTCCAGAGCACTGGCTCGCAACTAGACACACCAGTCCAGTCGCTCCGTAACACGTGGGATCCTCCCAGGTCAGGGATCAAACCGGTGCCCCTTGCACTGCAAGGCGGACTCTTTACCCACTGGACCACCAGGGAAACCCCCTCCAGAACTGTTTTTATCTTCCCATCCTGAAACTGTGTAACCAAACGTGTGCTTAAGGTTCCTCAGTGTTACAACATGTATCAGTACTTCTTTCCTTTTTCCAGCTGAATAATATTTCACTGTATGGATATTAGTTTTTTTGTTAGTTTATTTACTTTATCCATTCATCAGCTGATGGACATTTGGGTTGTTTCTACTTTTTGGCTATCACAATGTTCTAACACTATGAATATTCCCATACAAGTACTTACTTGAACACATGTTCATTTCTTTTGAGGTTATACCTAATGTTCTTTTGGTTATACTAGGGATTCAGGTTCTTTAAACCGGGGAGGAATTCCACGGACAAAAGGAGGGCCTGGCAGGCTAGAGTCCATGGGGTAGCAGAGTTGGAACAACTGAGTGACTAACCTAACACCTGAAGCATGAAACTACGAATCCTGTATTTTTTTAATTGCTATGATTCATAAGATTCACCATTTTAAAGCTGACATTTCAGTGGTTTTTAGTATATTCACAGGTTATGCAACCATCACCACCTTTTAATTCTAGAACATTCATCACCCCCAAAAGAAACCCCATATCTGTTAGATGTAACTCCCCATTCCCCTCGTCTTTTGCAGTTGTGGGCAACCGCTAGTCTGTTTCCTGTCTCTGGATGTACCTGTTCTGGATATTTCATATAAATGGACTCATACAATATATGGCCTTTTGTCTGGCTCCCTTCACTTAGCATGTCTTAAAAAATACACCTAACATTTACCCTCTGAACCATCTCCATGTGTAGAGTTCAGGGGATTAAGCAGCTCTTGCCACGATCCATCTCCAGAACTGTTCTTTTCCTTTCCTTTTTTTTTTTGGCCTCCTTTATTGGTTTTTCATTTTCATCCATCTTTCTTCTTCAGCCTGTGTGGGCCTCCCATTGCAGTGGTCTCTCTTGTTGCAGAGCATTGGCTCTGGGCGCATGTGCTCCAGAGCACTGGCTCGCAACTAGACACACCAGTCCAGTCGCTCCGTAACACGTGGGATCCTCCCAGGTCAGGGATCAAACCGGTGCCCCTTGCACTGCAAGGCGGACTCTTTACCCACTGGACCACCAGGGAAACCCCCTCCAGAACTGTTTTTATCTTCCCATCCTGAAACTGTGTAACCAAACGTGTGCTTAAGGTTCCTCAGTGTTACAACATGTATCAGTACTTCTTTCCTTTTTCCAGCTGAATAATATTTCACTGTATGGATATTAGTTTTTTTGTTAGTTTATTTACTTTATCCATTCATCAGCTGATGGACATTTGGGTTGTTTCTACTTTTTGGCTATCACAATGTTCTAACACTATGAATATTCCCATACAAGTACTTACTTGAACACATGTTCATTTCTTTTGAGTTTATACCTAGGAGAGGAGTTACTGTATCATGGTAATTCTATGGATAACTATCTGAGGAAATGCCAGATGATTTTCCAAAGGGGATACGCCATCTTACCTTCCACCAGCAGTGTATGAGTTCTAATTTCTCCACGTTCTTACCAACACCTGTTCTTTTCCATCTTTTTTGACTGTAGCCATGCTAGTGGGTGTAATGTGGTATCTCATTGTGGTCTTCTGCAATGACTAATGATGTTTTTTTTTTTTCAAAGGCTTATTGGCATAAACATAGTCCTCTCAATTTTTTCAAAGGTATTCTTGAATTTCTCTTAGCGTTGTGTTTTACTTTTCAGTGTAAAATTTTTGTATGTCACTTATTAATTCAGTTCTGAGTATTTGATCTCCCTAAATGCTATTGCAAATAGTATTAAGTTCATATTTTCCAATTGTGTTACTAAGATATATAGAAATGATTGATTTTTGTGTTAAAAAAAAAAGGCTTATTGGCCATTTGTCTATCTTCTTTGGAGACATGTTTGCCTATTTTTAATTAGGCTATTTGTCTTATTGTTGAGTTGTAAGTATTCTTTATATATTCTAGATACGAATCCCTCATCAGAGATACAATTTGCAAAGATTTTCTCCCGTTCTGTCGGTTGTCTTCTCAGTTTCATGCTAGTGTTCTTCCAAGAACAAAAGTTCATATTTTGATGATGTCCAGTTTATCTACTTTTTCTTTCATTGCTTTTGGTGTTGTATCTATAAATCTGTTGCCTAATCCAAGGTCACACATTTATTCTTTTTTAATTTTGCCCTCTTTTGTTGGTTTTCTATTCATTTATTTTCATCCATCTTTATTCTCGGCCTGTGAGGGCATCCTACTGCAATGGCCTCTCTCGTTGCAGAGCACCGAGAGCACATGAGCTCCAGAGTGCTGGCTTGTAATTGGATACACCGGTCCAGCCATTCACTCCTTGGCACATGGGATCTTACAAGGCCAGGGATCAAACCAGTGTCCCTTGCACTGCAAGGTGGACTCTTTACCCACTGGACCACCAGGGAAGCCCACACATTTATTCTTATGTTTTCTTCTAAGAGCTTTAGGGATTTAGTGATCTGTTTTGAGTCTATTTTTGTATGTGTAGTGAAGTACAGATCTAAATTCATTCTTGTGCATGTGGATTCATATGCAAAAGTCCAGCCTATATTTTTTAAATCATCAGAAAGAAACATAGAGAATAGTCGTCCTTTAGTTTTCTGGTACCATCTCTCCTTCCCGCCCCCCTCAGTTGGCTGAAAGATTTTGAGTTTTACAGCAAAACAATTTGTTCAGACCAGGGCCAGGGGCCCAGCTCAGCTTGGTAGCATCTTTTCAGTAAATCTCCACTGAATTTTGCTGAGACACACTCAGCAGTAGTTGTGAATTACTAGTTATCTGAAAATGTCTTCTAACAAGGGACAGCAATTCTTCATTCAATTCCATCAACAACTAGTTCTGTGTTAGTGAGTAAAACAAAGACTCCTGCCCTACAGAACTTATATTCTTGAAGGGAGAAACAGACAACAAAAGTACCTCATATATAATGTGCTAGAAGGCAGTAGGGCTGGGGGAAAAGTACAGAGCACAGCAAGGGGTATGACGGGGCTTACAGTTTTGAAAAAGGTGATCGGAGTGGGTGTCCCTTCAAAAGTGACACTTGAACAAAACTTTAGGAGTCGGTGAGGAATCTGACCATGGAGATAGCCAGGGAAAGGATTCACCGGCTCATGGGCCCAGAGCCAGTGCTGCGCAACGAGAGAGGCCACTGCAGTAGGAGGCCCTCACAGGTCACTGCAAGGGCCACAAGGCAGAAATTTGCCTTGGGATTTCAAGGAATGGGAAGGGGGCCAATGTGCCTAGAGCAGAGTGAAGGGGAGGCTGTCACAGAGGGCCAGATCTCTCAGGTCTCGTTAGCCATCTCAGGACTGTGACCTTTATCCTGTGGTAACTGGGAAAAGGCACTGGGAGGATCGTGGAGGGGAAAGGGAAAGGCAGGAAGAAGAGCTAGAAGGCCTCTAACATAACCTAGGTGACAGGTGGGAGGAAGGGGAGGGCTGGAGAGGATCGGGTACAGACAGCCCAAGGATGCCCTGGCTGAGGGGAGTCTAACTGAGGCAGGGTCAAAGGGGACTGTGGAGCTTTTGGCCAGAAGACCAGAAGAGTGGAGCTGCCCTTCCCAGTGAGGGGGCGGCCACTGGGGAGGCAGGTCCAGGGGTGGGGCAAGCAGGAAGCTCACTCAGCATAGGGTGTGTGGAGCTTGGGATTCTCTTGACTTCCAAGTGAAGGGATCTTGTAGACAGCTGGATATTTGAAAATGAGAAATATGGGCTGGGGATACAAATGTGAAGGAGTCAACCACGAGGCACCAAGAAAAAGAAGATGCACAGAACAGGGCCCGGGACGGCACCCTGGGCAGCTCTGGCACTGAGATCCCGAGGAGAGGAAGGCTAGCCACCCAGCCGCTTTCCCAGCAGCCTGGAGCTACTAACGTGCACCTTGACCCCTTTCCTTTTCTCTTCTTTCCTCCTCTCGCTTTAAGAGGGTGCCTACTATGTACCAGGAGCTGAAAAAGACGTTGAGGTCTCAGTAAAGGCACCCCTTTTACAGGAAAGACATAAAACGCACATTTATAAAATAATGGAGACATTACTAATAACGGAGTAGAAACTTGGCGTTTCAGTTGTTAACTAACTACACTCCAGACATCTGTTTGTATCCCAGCACAAGAATTTAGAATTCATTTGTCTTCAACTCTTCTCTCCCATGTTTAATTTACTACAGCTATTACCAGAAGACTGATCCATTTGCTCACACAGGATTAAATTCACGTTCGGTTTAGGAAAAAAGACAGGTTGTAGAGGACTAATCCAAACTGTACCCGTGCTGCTGTTCTTCAAAACAGGACCCCTGAGGCGAGGTGCTGATTAAACACACAGAGTGGGGCGGGACACAAAGACCCAGGAACATGATTCTTCCTGTTTCTCCACCACAAGAAGCTGACAATCCAGACCAGAGGTTCCCAGCCCTGACTCACCCGAGAATCACCTGGGAGCTTTCGAAACCATTCTGATCCTGGGCCCCGCCCTAATTAAGCCAGAATTTTTGGTTCACTGCCTGAAAAATTCTAAAGTGCTCTTCAGGACATTCTAATGTGCAGAACCACTGATCTAGTTGTGTTTTTTGTTTGTTTTTTTTTTCATGAATGATTTAAAAATTTGCAAATCACAAAAGATTTCAACAAAGTATGAAAATTATAGTTCATTTTGGTCCATCCTTTTGGGAACAGACAAAGGAAATGATTATATTCAACTTCACAAATAATCCACAATTTAGTATATTCTCTGATGGGAGTAACTTGTCCTTAACCCATATTTCTCAATAAAAACAATGTTAGTCTCCTGCTTACCTGATGGGCTCCATAGTCTCGCTTTGTCACTTCTAAACATCACTGTGTTTTTAATTACTTTGTGTTACCAGTAAACTCATTTTTTTTCTCTTAAAGATTTCTGTTACTTTCTTAATGATTCATCCTTGATGCTTTAGGAAAACATTTATAGACCAAATGAGAACCAGCTTCATTTGCTGTAATCTGAACCCACCTGGTGAACCGTCAGACTTACGGCCATAAAGCAGCACAGAGAAAACTCAACACAGGAGAGTTTTAGTAACGAAAAAAACCACTCACAGTTTATTAACAAATTCACAGAACAGTAACTGTATATTTCCTTTTCTGCTGCTGTCACATGTTAAATTACTATTATCCTTTGTACACAAGGAAAAGTGGACGTACTTTAAAGTCTTTCTGATAAATATATCGCCACTCTGCATCCGGCCTGGATAACATTCTTCAGAACGGTGTACGCTGGAGCCTGTTAAAAACAACAACAGTAAGCAAACCAAAGAAACCCATTCTATGTTCTCCTTCCGTTGTAAGCTACAAGCCTGGCACAGCAGGGTTGGGACCTCTTTGGATATGTAATAAGATCTAAGAAACAATTTATTTAAATCGAGGGGGAAAAAAACCATTCAAAAGATAGGAATGCCTTTGCTATAACCAAAACCTTTGACCCAACTGGCTTCTCACTGGGGAATGTGCTGGGGGAAAGGATCAGGAAGAAAGCAAGAGGGCTCCCTGCTGGTCCAGTGGGTAATGGGCACCGGTTCAATCCCTGGCACAGGAGGATCCCACGTGCCGCAGAGTGGCTGGACCGGTGTGTCCAATTACGACCCAGCACTCTGGAGCACATGCGCCCAGAGCCCATGCTCTGCAACGAGAGGCCACTGCCATTGGAGGCCCACACAAGCCAAAGAACAGAGATGGATGAAAATAAATAAGTGAAGAACCAATAAAAAGAGGCCAAAATTAAAAAAAAAAAAAAGTCTTAAAAAAATAAAGAAAGCAAGAAACGATTCCCAGTTGGGAGCAAGGCCTTTGCTTGCTTTCTGTCAAGCAGTATATGGGTTCTCTTTCTCTGACAGTTGTTTTGTAACTTTCTGGGAAGAGAAACTTTCCAGTCCCTCCACCTTCCAAATCAGGTGCCACCACAAGCAAACAGTAAAGGTGGGTCCCCACCAGTTCTGCATCGTGTTCGAGGCCTAGTCTCTTAAAGATTTCTGTTACATACTTTGAAAACATTTATAGACCAAATGAGAACCAGCTTCATTTGCTGTAATCTGAACCCACCTGGTGAACCGTCAGACTTACGGCCATAAAGCAGCACAGAGAAAACTCAACACAGGAGAGTTTTAGTAACGAAAAAAACCACTCACAGTTTATTAACAAATTCACAGAACAGTAACTGTATATTTCCTTTTCTGCTGCTGTCACATGTTAAATTACTATTATCCTTTGTACACAAGGAAAAGTGGACGTACTTTAAAGTCTTTCTGATAAATATATCGCCACTCTGCATCCGGCCTGGATAACATTCTTCAGAACGGTGTACGCTGGAGCCTGTTAAAAACAACAACAGTAAGCAAACCAAAGAAACCCATTCTATGTTCTCCTTCCGTTGTAAGCTACAAGCCTGGCACAGCAGGGTTGGGACCTCTTTGGATATGTAATAAGATCTAAGAAACAATTTATTTAAATCGAGGGGGAAAAAAACCATTCAAAAGATAGGAATGCCTTTGCTATAACCAAAACCTTTGACCCAACTGGCTTCTCACTGGGGAATGTGCTGGGGGAAAGGATCAGGAAGAAAGCAAGAGGGCTCCCTGCTGGTCCAGTGGGTAATGGGCACCGGTTCAATCCCTGGCACAGGAGGATCCCACGTGCCGCAGAGTGGCTGGACCGGTGTGTCCAATTACGACCCAGCACTCTGGAGCACATGCGCCCAGAGCCCATGCTCTGCAACGAGAGAGGCCACTGCCATTGGAGGCCCACACAAGCCAAAGAACAGAGATGGATGAAAATAAATAAGTGAAGAACCAATAAAAAGAGGCCAAAATTAAAAAAAAAAAAAAGTCTTAAAAAAATAAAGAAAGCAAGAAACGATTCCCAGTTGGGAGCAAGGCCTTTGCTTGCTTTCTGTCAAGCAGTATATGGGTTCTCTTTCTCTGACAGTTGTTTTGTAACTTTCTGGGAAGAGAAACTTTCCAGTCCCTCCACCTTCCAAATCAGGTGCCACCACAAGCAAACAGTAAAGGTGGGTCCCCACCAGTTCTGCATCGTGTTCGAGGCCTATGTCATGGTGCTCAAGCTCCTCGTCCCGAAATTTCCTTATCACCTGGTTAAACAAAAAGAAATTGAAGCAAGTCAGCCTTCCAGCTCCCTGCTGTTCTGACTTATTTTGGAGGCCAAAGCCTCATACTGTCGTCTAAGACACAGGTAGGCAGACGGTTCCCACCAGGGCCAGGCTTCTCAGGCTGTACGGTCCCCGTCACGATGACTCAGCTCTGCCATTCTAGAGGGGACAGCAGTCACGGACACGTAGAGAAATGCATGCAGCTGTGTTTCAGCAAAACGTATTTCCAGAGACAGGTGGGGGGCACTGACTAAGGCTTTAAAAAATCCAAACAGTCCCCTTATTCGCTGTAGAGAATTTCTGAGAATATTTGTTTATTATTCTGAGGATATTCGTTTAATCTGAAGAGTCTGTGCCCATGGCATTTGCTCAGAATCATTTATCAATGCCCCCGAAGCACAGAGAATACAGATATAGGCTCAGGAGGCATGAGCTTCACTCCCAGCTCTGCCGGAGCACATGACAGGGCCCCCCACTTCAGCTGCCCTTTAAAATGAGACGCTGCCCTAGGTCTCTAAGGCAATGCTAGTTCCCAACACTCTATTTTGTTCCTCTTACCAAACGGCATATCTGTCCCCCCACCCCCTCGGCAGTCCCTTCCAGAGCATGGTCAAGTACCTGAAGCAGCTCCTCATACTTTTCAGGCTCCTTCTCCATCAGCGTCCTGATCTGGTTGTTGTAGTGATGGGCTATGGACTCCTCCACAGCCACCGTGCAGGCCATGGCGCCCTCCTTCCCCAGCAGGGCGGTTCCAGCGCCTGGAATGGTCAAACCCAGAAGGTAAAGGATGGGGCTGGGGTTTCCCTCATGGTCCAGTAGGCAAAGAGTCTGCCTTGCAGTGAAAGGGGTACCGGTTCAATCCCCGGGTCGGGAAGACCCCATGTGCCGCAGAGTGGCTGGACTAGTGTGTCCAATGACGAGCCAGCGCTCTGGGGTGCATGCACCCAGAGCCGATGCCCGGCAAGAAGAGAGGCCACAGTGATGGGAGGCCCACACAGGCCAAAGAACAGAGATGGATGAAAATAAATAAATGAAGGACCAATAAAAAAGACCAAAAAATAAAAGGAAAAAAGGAAAGGATGGGGCTGCCACCACTGGGGCTGGAGATCAGGTCAGCTCAGGGTTTGCCACCCGGCACCCTGGGGCTGAGTAACTCCTTGTGGGGAATGTTCTAAACGGGGTGGGATGTTTAGCAGTATCTCTGGCCTTCACCCACTTGATGCCAGTGGCATTCCCCAGTTGCAACAGTCAAAAATATCTCTAGGCGGCTTCCCTGGTGGTCTAGTGGGTAAAGAGTCCACCTTGCACTGCAAGGAGCACTGGTTCAATCCCTGGCCCAGGAGAATCCCACATGCAGCGGAGTGGCTGGGCTGGTGTGTCCAATTACAAGCCAGCACTCTGGAGCACATGCACGCAGCGTCTGTGCTCTGCAAGGAGAGAGGCCACTGCAATGGGGGGCCAACATAGACCAAAGAATAAAGATGGATGAAAATAAATACATAAAAAACCAATTAAAATTAAAAAGAGACCAAAATTTAAAAAAAAAAAAAAAGTCTCTAGGGCTTCCCTGGTAGCTCAGTGGTGAAGAGTTCGCCTGCCAATGCAGGAGACACAGGTTTCATCCCTGAGCGGGGAAGCTCCCACGTGCTGCGGAGCAACAAAGCCCGTGAGCCACAACTATGGAGCCTGTGCTCCAGAGCCTTGGGGCCGCGACTATGGAGCCCGTGGGCCGCAGCTACTGAAGGCCAGGTGCCCGAGAGCCCAAGTTCCACCACAAGAGAAGTCACCGCAACAAGAAGCCTGCTTACCTCCACTAGAGAGTAGCCCTCACTCACTGCAACTAGAGGAGAGCCTGCAGCAGCTTTGAAAACCAGGAATACCCAAAAATAAATAAATAATAATAATAATTTTTTTAAAATACAGAAAAATGTCTCTAGATGTTGCCAAGTGTCCTCAGGAACAATGTGCTATCCTTGAGAACCACGGTACCTGATGACGTGTTAAACCCTGAATCACACAGCAAGAGTGTTCTTTTTTCGATGCCTTTTCTAACTTTCTGATTATGAAAGGAGCGAGTTTTCACTGGGGTTCTTTGGTTCTTCTATACCACTGACTCCTCCTTTTTACTTTTTGGCTTTGCCTTGTGGCTTGTAAGGATCTCAGTTCCCTGACTAGATATTGAACCTGGGCCCTTGGCAGTGAAAGCAGCAAGTGCTAACCACTGAACCGCCAGGGAATTCCCTGACCCTCCCTTTTGAAGAGTGAGGATATCCCAGGTTTAGAGCCTTCATCAAGGAACATCATCTGGCTACAGTCCAATTACTCTAGCTTTTCCCCCTCTCTGTTGTATTTATTTCCATGGTACCTTCTATTTATAAAAGTACTGATTTTAAGATTGTATCTTAAATTTAAGCAAAAAAAAAAAAAAAGTCAATTTAACTTAAGAAAAAAATATTAAGTAAATTCAAAGGTTTTAAGAGGACACAGAAAGAACTGTACATGGGTTATTTAATGATCCAATTATCCCAGATCCCTGAACGCACACAGGCTCTCCCGGACAGACATACCCAGTGCAAACCCCACCACGTTCCAGAAGGGCATCAGAATGGTCGGTCGCACCCTGAATGCAACCATCAACTCATTGAACTTTTTCAAGTGGTCCTTTTCTTGATCCCACATTCTCTGTAAGAAACATAAAAGCAAAGACATTTCAGTGAGCCCACCTGCTCTACACCAAGGAAGTCGCACGCCCTGTCTGTGTGGGGTGAAGGAAGCACTGCGGGACCATGGTGAGAACTGCTGTCCCCCAGTCCCGCTGAATCATCCCAGGAAAACCTAGACATCAGACCACAGAGAAGAGAGGCACAAACCAAGAGAAGTATCTCTACTCCAGACAAGCGGGCCCTGAACCATGCTGCTGGCAGATGTTGCTCAGATCCAGAGTGCCTTTTCAAGGACAAGGGTCCACATCTCCAAGAAATGACATGTGTTGCCCATTTCAAAATGAGGAGAGCAGAATATTCCCTTTGAATGACTTCCTTTCAGACAGCTAGAAATGTATCCTTTACATCAAAGGAAAAGGGAGAATGATCATAAGAGCTAACACTTAGACCAGCGTAGCCAAAGTGCTTTACATGCCTTTTCTAACTTTCTGATTATGAAAGGAGCGAGTTTTCACTGGGGTTCTTTGGTTCTTCTATACCACTGACTCCTCCTTTTTACTTTTTGGCTTTGCCTTGTGGCTTGTAAGGATCTCAGTTCCCTGACTAGATATTGAACCTGGGCCCTTGGCAGTGAAAGCAGCAAGTGCTAACCACTGAACCGCCAGGGAATTCCCTGACCCTCCCTTTTGAAGAGTGAGGATATCCCAGGTTTAGAGCCTTCATCAAGGAACATCATCTGGCTACAGTCCAATTACTCTAGCTTTTCCCCCTCTCTGTTGTATTTATTTCCATGGTACCTTCTATTTATAAAAGTACTGATTTTAAGATTGTATCTTAAATTTAAGCAAAAAAAAAAAAAAGTCAATTTAACTTAAGAAAAAAATATTAAGTAAATTCAAAGGTTTTAAGAGGACACAGAAAGAACTGTACATGGGTTATTTAATGATCCAATTATCCCAGATCCCTGAACGCACACAGGCTCTCCCGGACAGACATACCCAGTGCAAACCCCACCACGTTCCAGAAGGGCATCAGAATGGTCGGTCGCACCCTGAATGCAACCATCAACTCATTGAACTTTTTCAAGTGGTCCTTTTCTTGATCCCACATTCTCTGTAAGAAACATAAAAGCAAAGACATTTCAGTGAGCCCACCTGCTCTACACCAAGGAAGTCGCACGCCCTGTCTGTGTGGGGTGAAGGAAGCACTGCGGGGACCATGGTGAGAACTGCTGTCCCCCAGTCCCGCTGAATCATCCCAGGAAAACCTAGACATCAGACCACAGAGAAGAGAGGCACAAACCAAGAGAAGTATCTCTACTCCAGACAAGCGGGCCCTGAACCATGCTGCTGGCAGATGTTGCTCAGATCCAGAGTGCCTTTTCAAGGACAAGGGTCCACATCTCCAAGAAATGACATGTGTTGCCCATTTCAAAATGAGGAGAGCAGAATATTCCCTTTGAATGACTTCCTTTCAGACAGCTAGAAATGTATCCTTTACATCAAAGGAAAAGGGAGAATGATCATAAGAGCTAACACTTAGAGTGTGTCCCATAGCCAGGTACAGCCAAAGTGCTTTACACACATATTTAACTTCATCTGTACACTGCTTTGTGAAGGACAAGCTACTGTCGTCCTTGCTGTACAGATGAAGAAAGTGAGGCAAAGAGAGATTAAGTAACTTGCCCAAGGGCTCAGAGCCAGGAACTGAACTTGTGTCGTCTCTTACATGCCAGGCATGGATGATATTACCTGGTCTACATCAGCTTATTTATTCTTCACCAAAACCAAATGACATGTTATCAGCCCATTTTGCAGATACAGAAATGAAGCACTCCTATGACCTCACGTAACACAAGGAGAGAGCTGGAATGTGGACCTGGATCTGTGTGACTAGGAAGCCCAGCCTGTCCATCTGATTCTCCGTATAAAAAATAAAATATCTCCACTGGGCTCCACTGGGGTTGGGACCACAACATCTCACTACTGGTGCTCTGACATAATGCTATGAGTCCCAGCCCTTTCTTTATTGCCCCCTCCACCATGACATCTTAGCACTACAGATAGACTGTGTATCTGCTTATATACTTTATCTGTTTATGTATGGCTGTGACTTATCAAAAAAATAATATGCTCTTTACTCCTTCACCCCAATTTTTCCTCTCTTGGGGATAACATTACCTCCCTTGAGAATGCAAGACCCAATGTGACTCATTATTGAGAGATAAAGAAGTGCCAGGCTTCCCTAGTGGTCCAGTGGGTAAAGAGTCCGCCTTGCAGTGCAAGGGGTGCCGGTTCGATCCCTGGCCCGGGAAGATCCCACGTGCCACGGAGCAGCTGGACCAATGTGCCCAATTACCGAGCTGGAGCTCTGGAGCGCATGCGCCCAGAGCCGGTGCTCTGTGACAACAGAGGCCACCGCGATGGGAGGCCCACATGGGCCGAAGAACAAAGATGGATGAAAATAAATAAATGAGAGGAAAAAAAAGAAGTGCCCACCTGAATGACCGGTCCGATGCTTGTCCGACCCAGGACGGCCATCTGCCCTGCATAGATGCGGTTCGCTCCATATTCACCTGCCTGGTCCACCCGGATTATTCGATCCACAGCTGCCCTACTGATATTGTCTAAGGTCATTCCCGAACTGCAAAATCTGACACTGATTCTTCTCCCATAAGCTGCAATGCAAGGGTTTATTCTCCATTACTCTTGAGTAACATTGAGACGTTTCCTTTTCATAAAAGAGGGACCTTAGAGCAAAAGTCACAAATAAATTCCCCATAGGTTGGCGATGCTCACACGTGTATTTTGTTTACCCTGAAGAGATTTTTGGCTCTGTTTTTCAAGCCTTTTATTTTGTATTGGGGTATAGACGATTAACAAATAATGTGATAGTTTCACCTGAAAATCGAAGGGACTCAGCCATACATGTACACACATCCATTCTCCTCCAAGATCCCCTCCTGTCCAGGCTGCCACTTAACACTGATAAGAATTCCCCATACTATATAGTAGGTCCTGTTGGTTATCCATTTTAAATACAGCAGTATATATATATAGTTTTGTTTCCTAAAGTAAACTAGTAACCAATATTTAAAACATAGATTTTAACAAAAGATCTGAACCCTGGCTTCACTTTAAGTATATGATGATCTAGAAACACTGATCTTGTCTTCTCAACAGGCAGCTAACAAGGCAGCTGTCACTGGATGGGCTTGGTTTTCCAGGTAACCCACCCATCCCAGCCTGCTTCTTTCCCAGCCCTGGTTGCACACAAGCCCGCGGGAGCTCTCAGAAGCATGGGGGCTCCTCCCCAGTTGGTCTCTAGGAGGGGGACACTGATGTTTTTTTAAAGTTCTGTGCACAAATCTCTGCAGCCAAGGTTAAGAACTGTAGAGTTAATGTCTCTTAAAAACACCTACACCTGTGGGAATCTGACTTTGAGAATTTAACCTCAGAGCTCGGGTTTCATCTTGTACTGGTATGTAATTCAACCTAATTCTTGCTTTCAAACTGTAAATTCTTCAGGATAGATTAGATATTGTCTTTTGGGCTTCCCCTGGTGGTCCAGTGGGTAAGGACACCGCCTTGCAGTGCAAGGGGCGCCGGTTCGAGCCCTGGCCTGGGAAGATCCCATGTGCCACGGAGCGGCTGGACCCATGTGTCCAATTACCAAGCCGGAGCTCTGGAGCGCATGCGCCCAGACCCCGCGCTCTGCAACCACAGACGCCACCGGGATGGGAGGCCCACGGAAGCCAAAGAACAAAGACAGATGAAAATGGACAAATGAAAGACCAATAGAAGTGGCCCACCCGCTCCCCTCCCTCCCCAACCCGAGCCCCGCCCAACAATAAATAAATAAATAAATCTTTAAAAAAAAAAAAAAAGATATTGTCTTTTTAAAAAATCTCCAATAGTAACATTTTGACTGTAATCTCTGAAGTTTATATTAGAGCATTGCCAAAGTTCTCCCCCTAAGAGTTTGGTAGCATGTTTAGATGTATAAGGTGTTATCAACTCATTTTGCAGATGTGGAAACAGACTCAAAGAGACCATTTAGTTTGTACTGTGAACTCTGACCTGTAATGATACTATCTAGTAGGTCCTGTTGGTTATCCATTTTAAATACAGCAGTATATATATATAGTTTTGTTTCCTAAAGTAAACTAGTAACCAATATTTAAAACATAGATTTTAACAAAAGATCTGAACCCTGGCTTCACTTTAAGTATATGATGATCTAGAAACACTGATCTTGTCTTCTCAACAGGCAGCTAACAAGGCAGCTGTCACTGGATGGGCTTGGTTTTCCAGGTAACCCACCCATCCCAGCCTGCTTCTTTCCCAGCCCTGGTTGCACACAAGCCCGCGGGAGCTCTCAGAAGCATGGGGGCTCCTCCCCAGTTGGTCTCTAGGAGGGGGACACTGATGTTTTTATAAAGTTCTGTGCACAAATCTCTGCAGCCAAGGTTAAGAACTGTAGAGTTAATGTCTCTTAAAAACACCTACACCTGTGGGAATCTGACTTTGAGAATTTAACCTCAGAGCTCGGGTTTCATCTTGTACTGGTATGTAATTCAACCTAATTCTTGCTTTCAAACTGTAAATTCTTCAGGATAGATTAGATATTGTCTTTTGGGCTTCCCCTGGTGGTCCAGTGGGTAAGGACACCGCCTTGCAGTGCAAGGGGCGCCGGTTCGAGCCCTGGCCTGGGAAGATCCCATGTGCCACGGAGCGGCTGGACCCATGTGTCCAATTACCAAGCCGGAGCTCTGGAGCGCATGCGCCCAGACCCCGCGCTCTGCAACCACAGACGCCACCGGGATGGGAGGCCCACGGAAGCCAAAGAACAAAGACAGATGAAAATGGACAAATGAAAGACCAATAGAAGTGGCCCACCCGCTCCCCTCCCTCCCCAACCCGAGCCCCGCCCAACAATAAATAAATAAATAAATCTTTAAAAAAAAAAAAAAGATATTGTCTTTTTAAAAAATCTCCAATAGTAACATTTTGACTGTAATCTCTGAAGTTTATATTAGAGCATTGCCAAAGTTCTCCCCCTAAGAGTTTGGTAGCATGTTTAGATGTATAAGGTGTTATCAACTCATTTTGCAGATGTGGAAACAGACTCAAAGAGACCATTTAGTTTGTACTGTGAACTCTGACCTGTAATGATACTATCTTGAGGTGTGTTTCAAGGCTCCTATGTATGATTGCTATGTGTGTTTAATACACACTTTGGCCCAGCTTTGATCCACTCTTCCACATAACCTGCTCCAACTCACTAAAGCAAGCCTGACTCAAGAAACCCGGGAGTCCAAGTTCTGCCAGGTGTAAGGTACCACTCAGATCTGTGCTGCTTGACAGTGGGTCACTGTGATCTATAGCTTTATTTTTTTTTTTAACTTTTTGGCCATGTGGCGTGCAAGATCTTTGTTTTCTGATCAGGAATTGAACCAGCACCTTGTGCAATAGGAATGCAGAGTCCTAACAGCTGGACAGCCAGGAAAGTCCCTCTGTGGCCATATTTTTATGTGGCGAACAACTTGAGATAGTTGACAAAGCCAAGGTAATCTGTCCTAAGTGTTTGCCTTCAAGTCCAAGGCCTGGCCTCCTTGTGGGAAGATGGGCCCAAAAGTTCAAATTTTAAATGATGAGATGGGGCTTCCCTAGTGGTCCAGTGGCTAAGAACCGCCTGCCAGTGAACGGCACGTGGCTTCGATCCCTGGTTCTGGAAGATCCCACATGCCTCAGGGCATAGCCTATGCATCACAACTACTGAGCCATGTTCTAGAGCCTGTGAGCCACAACTGCTGAAGCCCACATGCCTACAGCCTGTGATCCACAGTAAGAGAAGCCACTGCAATGAGAAGCCCTCGAATGGCAATGAAGAGGAGCCCCGCTGGCTGCAACTAAAGAAACGCTGGGCACAGCAATGATCCAGTGCACCCATAAGCCAATGAAACAATGAGCTGACTCTGTTTCTTAAAACAATCCTGTTCACTTGTTCTTTCATTTTGTCACTCGTCCCCACCCCCCAAATGTTTTAATGGGAAAGAAATTTGAAGACAACTCAATATTCTTTTTTTCCTGACCAGAGATTGAACCAGGCCCCCAGCAGTGAAAGTGCCACGTTCAAACTAATCAGGGAATTCCTCAATATTTTACTGAGAAGTACTGAACGGGCAGAGTGCATAAGATGATCCTGAGTTCAAACACACAGCTTTCCCCCTCCCCCACAATCTCATTTATTATTTTGCTTTTTCAGATTTTTTTTGTTCACAGATACGTATAATTCCAGATTAGTCTATGTATATGCCATACCCCCATCCCACCCCTCTAGGCTGTCACATAGCCCCCATTGCATGATCCCTTAGTCCCACAGCGCATTGACAATAGTTATCTCTTTTAGATAGGATAGTATAGGGTTCTGTGTTGCTCTTTCCATATCTCTCACCCACTCTTTCCTCTCTCCAATGTCCATAAGTCTGTTCTCTATGACTGTTTTTCCATCGATGCTCTGCGTGTGCATTCATCAGTACAAACTTACTAGATTCCATATGTATGTGTTAGTACACTGTGTCTGTCCTGTTCTTTTTGACTTACTTCACTGTGTATAATAGGTTCTAAATTCATCCATCTCATTAGGACTGAATCTTCTGCATTTCTTTTAGCGGCTGAGAAATATTCCACTGTATATATTCTTTATTCATTCATTTGTCGATGAACATCTAGGTTGCTTCCATGATCTAGCTATTGTATAGAGTGCTGCAATGAACATTAGGGTACAGGTGCCTCTTTCAATTTTGATTTCATTAGGGTATAAGCCTAATAGTGGGATTGCTGGGTCAAATGGTGCTTCTATTCTTAACTTTTGAGGAATCTCCATACTGTCTTCCATAATGGTTGTATCAATTTAGAAATTTTTTCGCCACGCTGATCCACAGTAAGAGAAGCCACTGCAATGAGAAGCCCTCGAATGGCAATGAAGAGGAGCCCCGCTGGCTGCAACTAAAGAAACGCTGGGCACAGCAATGATCCAGTGCACCCATAAGCCAATGAAACAATGAGCTGACTCTGTTTCTTAAAACAATCCTGTTCACTTGTTCTTTCATTTTGTCACTCGTCCCCACCCCCCAAATGTTTTAATGGGAAAGAAATTTGAAGACAACTCAATATTCTTTTTTTCCTGACCAGAGATTGAACCAGGCCCCCAGCAGTGAAAGTGCCACGTTCAAACTAATCAGGGAATTCCTCAATATTTTACTGAGAAGTACTGAACGGGCAGAGTGCATAAGATGATCCTGAGTTCAAACACACAGCTTTCCCCCTCCCCCACAATCTCATTTATTATTTTGCTTTTTCAGATTTTTTTTGTTCACAGATACGTATAATTCCAGATTAGTCTATGTATATGCCATACCCCCATCCCACCCCTCTAGGCTGTCACATAGCCCCCATTGCATGATCCCTTAGTCCCACAGCGCATTGACAATAGTTATCTCTTTTAGATAGGATAGTATAGGGTTCTGTGTTGCTCTTTCCATATCTCTCACCCACTCTTTCCTCTCTCCAATGTCCATAAGTCTGTTCTCTATGACTGTTTTTCCATCGATGCTCTGCGTGTGCATTCATCAGTACAAACTTACTAGATTCCATATGTATGTGTTAGTACACTGTGTCTGTCCTGTTCTTTTTGACTTACTTCACTGTGTATAATAGGTTCTAAATTCATCCATCTCATTAGGACTGAATCTTCTGCATTTCTTTTAGCGGCTGAGAAATATTCCACTGTATATATTCTTTATTCATTCATTTGTCGATGAACATCTAGGTTGCTTCCATGATCTAGCTATTGTATAGAGTGCTGCAATGAACATTAGGGTACAGGTGCCTCTTTCAATTTTGATTTCATTAGGGTATAAGCCTAATAGTGGGATTGCTGGGTCAAATGGTGCTTCTATTCTTAACTTTTGAGGAATCTCCATACTGTCTTCCATAGTGGTTGTATCAATTTAGATTCCCACCAACAGTGCAAGAGTGTTCCCTTTTTTCTGCACACAGCTGACTTTTGATGGGTAGAGTTATATTTCTATTAAAAACATACCTAACATTACCCTAGCACTGCAACACTTTTCCAGATTGAGGCACATAATAAATGGCTTTTTGAGGTACATGTGGAAGATGGGACATTGTAATATTTGCCATGTATATCTTTTTACAGTCTCTGCTAGGTGTCTTAAAAAGTATCAGATGGAAGCTCCTTAGACTGCAAAAGTTAATACTGTTTAAATGGCCATAGTACAGATATAATATGATCCCTATCAAATTACCCATGACGTTTTTCACAGAACTAGAACAAATAATCCTGAAGTTTATATGGAACCATAAAAGACCCAGAATTGCCAAAACAAGCCTGAGGAAAAAGAATAAAGCTGGTGGTATAACCCGCCCCCAGACTTCAAATAATATTCCAAAGTTACAGTAATCAAAACAGTGTGGTACTGGTACAAAAACAGACATGTGGATCAATGGAACAGGATACAGAGTCCATAAATAAACACATACAAAACAATTAATCTTTGACAAAGAAGGCAAGAGTGTAAAATCAGAAAAGAGTAGTATCTTCAGCAAGTGGTGTGGGAAAGCTGAAAAGCTACATGTAAATCAATGAAGTTAGAAAATACCCTCATACCAGACACAAAAATAACTCAAAATGGCCTAAAAACTTAAATATAAGACATGGCACCACAAAGTTCCTAGAAAAGAAGATAGGCAAAACTGTGTCTGTCCTGTTCTTTTTGACTTACTTCACTGTGTATAATAGGTTCTAAATTCATCCATCTCATTAGGACTGAATCTTCTGCATTTCTTTTAGCGGCTGAGAAATATTCCACTGTATATATTCTTTATTCATTCATTTGTCGATGAACATCTAGGTTGCTTCCATGATCTAGCTATTGTATAGAGTGCTGCAATGAACATTAGGGTACAGGTGCCTCTTTCAATTTTGATTTCATTAGGGTATAAGCCTAATAGTGGGATTGCTGGGTCAAATGGTGCTTCTATTCTTAACTTTTGAGGAATCTCCATACTGTCTTCCATAGTGGTTGTATCAATTTAGATTCCCACCAACAGTGCAAGAGTGTTCCCTTTTTTCTGCACACAGCTGACTTTTGATGGGTAGAGTTATATTTCTATTAAAAACATACCTAACATTACCCTAGCACTGCAACACTTTTCCAGATTGAGGCACATAATAAATGGCTTTTTGAGGTACATGTGGAAGATGGGACATTGTAATATTTGCCATGTATATCTTTTTACAGTCTCTGCTAGGTGTCTTAAAAAGTATCAGATGGAAGCTCCTTAGACTGCAAAAGTTAATACTGTTTAAATGGCCATAGTACAGATATAATATGATCCCTATCAAATTACCCATGACGTTTTTCACAGAACTAGAACAAATAATCCTGAAGTTTATATGGAACCATAAAAGACCCAGAATTGCCAAAACAAGCCTGAGGAAAAAGAATAAAGCTGGTGGTATAACCCGCCCCCAGACTTCAAATAATATTCCAAAGTTACAGTAATCAAAACAGTGTGGTACTGGTACAAAAACAGACATGTGGATCAATGGAACAGGATACAGAGTCCATAAATAAACACATACAAAACAATTAATCTTTGACAAAGAAGGCAAGAGTGTAAAATCAGAAAAGAGTAGTATCTTCAGCAAGTGGTGTGGGGAAAGCTGAAAAGCTACATGTAAATCAATGAAGTTAGAAAATACCCTCATACCAGACACAAAAATAACTCAAAATGGCCTAAAAACTTAAATATAAGACATGGCACCACAAAGTTCCTAGAAAAGAAGATAGGCAAAACATTCTCTGACATAAACCATACCAATGTTTTCTTACGTCAGCCTCCCAAGGCAACAGAAATAAAAGCAAAAATAAACAAATGGGACCTAATCAAATTTATAAGTTTTAAACAGCAAAGGAAAATGCAAAGACAACCTGCAGACTGAGGGAAAACATTTGCAAACAATGCAACCAGCAAGGGTGTAATTTCCAAAATATACAAACAACTCATACAACTCAAAACCAAAGCAGACAAAACAACCAAATCAAAAAAAAAAAAAAAAAACAAAAAACCCAACCAACCAAACAAAAAATACAAATGGGCTAAAAACCTAAACAGACATTTCTCCAAAGAAGATATACAGATGGCCAATCGGCACAGGAAAAGATGCTCAACACTGCTAATCAGAAATATGCAAACCAAAACTACAATGAGGCACTCACACCAGTCAGCATGGCCATCATTAAAAAGTCTACAAATAACAAGTGCTGGAGACGGTGTGGAGAAAAGGGAACTCTCATAACACTGTTGGTGGGAATGCAAACTGGTGCAGCCAATATGGAGACCAGTGTGGAGATTCCTCAAAAAACTAAAGATGGATTTGCCATATGATTCAGTAATACCAGTCTTAGGCATATATCTTGATCAAACTATAATTGGAAAAGATACATGCACCCCAATGTGCATAGCAGATTATTTACAATACCCAAGACTTGGAAGCAACCTAAACGTCTGTCAATAGATGAATGGACAAAGAACATGTGGTCTAGTTATCTACATGCGTACACACACACACACACACACACTGGAATATTACTCAGCCAAAAAAAGGTGAAATAATGTCATTTGCAGCAATATGGATGGCCCTAGAAATGATCATACTAAATGAAGACAGAGAACACAAATACTATATGATATCATTTATATGTGGAATCTAAAATGTGAACTTACTAAGAAATTAACAAATGAACTTATTTAAGAAACAGACTGAGGGGCTTCGCTGGTGGTCCAGTGGGTAAAGAGTCCGTCTTGCAGTGCAAGGGGCACTGGTTCAATCCCTGGCCCAGGAAGATCCCAGTGCCGCGGAGCAGCTGGACCAATATGTCCAATAATGAGCCAGTGCTCTGCAGCGCATGTGCCCAAAGCTGGTGCTTGGCAATGAGAGGCCCACACAGGCCGAAGAATAAAGATGGATGAAAATAAATAAATGAGAAACCAATAAAAAGGAGACAAAATTTAAAGAAAGAAAGAAAGAAAAAAAGAGACTCGAGCTTTCCTGGTAGCTCAGTGGTAAAGAGTCTGCCTGCCAATGCAGGAGGCACAGATTTGATTCCTGATCCAGGAAGATCTTACATGCTACAGAGCAACTAAACCCATGAGCCACAACTACGGAGCCTGTGCTCTAGAGCCTCGGAGCCACAACTATTGAGCCCATGCAGCTACTGAAGCCTGTGTGCCCTAGAGCCCGAGTTCCACAACAAGAGAAGTCACCGCAACAAGAAGCCTGCTAACCTCAACCAGAGACTAGCCCCCACTCCCTGCAACTACAGAAGAGCCTGCAGCAGTGAAAACCCAGAATAGCCCCAAAATAAATAAATAAATAAGTAAATAAAATGCATTTCCTAAAAACAAAAAAGAAAGAAAGAAAGAAACATACTCACTGACATAGAAAACAAACTTTTGGTTACCAAAGGGGAAATGGGATGGGGAAAGGATAAATTAGGCATTTGGGATAAGCAGATACAAACTACTATATATAAAATAGATAAGGGATTTCCCAGTCTTAACCACTGGGCCAGTGGTTAAGACTTCACCTTTCAACGCAGGGGGTGGAGGTGTGAATCTTGGTCAGGCAGCTAAGATCCTACGTTCCTCGGGGCCCCCAAACCAAAACATTATGCAGAAACAATACTGTAATGCATTCAATAAAGACTTAAAAAATAGGTCACATCAAGAAATCTTCAATAAAATAAACAACATGGCCCTACTATATAGCACAGAGAACTACAGTCAAGATCTTGTAAAAACTATAATGGAAAAGGAAAAAAAAATATGAGATGGGCCACAGACAGGGCACAAAGCTAGAGTCAGGAAATACGTATCCTGTCCTCTAACGCAGACCTTCAATAATTCCAAATTGCCACTGCTTCCATACAAAATAGGGAACCATCAGGTTATTTCCTTTTTTGGGGGGAAACACAATAAAACCTTTCTTACTGAGTTATCATGAAGACAAAATGAAATACAGGAAGCAAAGTAACTTTATAAATGATAAAGAATGAAGAAACATTAAAATTTATTATCAACAATTCTCTGAGTTTTGCCTGCAGTCACTTGCTGTAAAATAGAGAAAAAATAAAATAAAATTGAAGCCCAGTGCTAAAAGCTCTCAAGTGCATCATTTTATGTTTGTATTTTCCCCAAATGTGAAACAGATATCAAGGACGGCACCTAGGAGGTCACAAGTGCTATATGAAAACATCCTAAGTGGCTTTGAACATGCGTTAAATAACATCCACGTTCTTCAGTACGAGTTCCCTCTCCCATCTCTTGTGATTTCATCTAGGAGACTGTCTCAGTTTACAGCTGACATATCTTAAACATCTTCCTAATACTTGTTAATCTTCCTTTCTTATGAGAAAAAAAGTTCTTGAGTTCAAGCCTTAGCAGGCAACAGTATCTAATACAACAATTTCTTGTTTTCAACCTATATTTATGATTGTTTTTCTTGGGAGAGAGATACTGGTTTTCTGTTTGCCATAGGATCTAGTTTCCAATATTTTAATTTAAAGATGGGACATGGGTCTAAGGGGTGAAAAAGAAAGACAGAAACTCTAGTAATCAAAATACCGGTGGTACTGTTATGAGGCAAAAATCCTGAAGGCGGTACACGCCATAGTTTTGAAACAATGACCTCACAATTTTCTGAGGCAGACCGTATGAAATGAGGAAAGGCCGTGCCAGGATCAAGTTCAAGTCTGCTGCTGTTGTTGCTGCTGCTAAGTCTCTTCAGTCCTCAGACTCTGCGCGACCCTGTGGACTGTAGTCTGCCAGGCTCCTCTGTCCATGGGATTCTCCAGGTAAGAATACCGGGGTGGGGATCCTCCAGGGGATCTTCCCAACCCAGGGATCGAAGCCGCCTCTCCTGCCCTACTCCCAATTCGATGCTCCTTCCAATACTAAGGTCCTTCTCTAACTTGCAAATGCACGCGGGTCATTCCAAGGGCTTGTTAAAATCCTGGAAGTCAGAGGGAGGGACCTGAGAATCTACCTTTCTAACAAGCTCCGGGGTAGGGGGTGGACAGAGGGAAGCCAACGCTGACGGTCGTAGGCTACCTGCAGGGCCGAGAGCGAGAGCGACGAGGACCCACCCCCGCCCCGCCCAGGAAACTAACATTTCAAGGTCGCCAACGGTCCCCAGTCGGGAACGCCGACCACACCTGCAATGACGTCACAGAGCAGGTGCGCAATTGGGTCATTCCGTGAGGCCCAGTCACTAAAAGGGCCTCTCAAGTGCATCATTTTATGTTTGTATTTTCCCAAATGTGAAACAGATATCAAGGACGGCACCTAGGAGGTCACAAGTGCTATATGAAAACATCCTAAGTGGCTTTGAACATGCGTTAAATAACATCCACGTTCTTCAGTACGATTTCCCCTCTCCCATCTCTTGTGATTTCATCTAGGAGACTGTCTCAGTTTACAGCTGACATATCTTAAACATCTTCCTAATACTTGTTAATCTTCCTTTCTTATGAGAAAAAAAGTTCTTGAGTTCAAGCCTTAGCAGGCAACAGTATCTAATACAACAATTTCTTGTTTTCAACCTATATTTATGATTGTTTTTTTTGGGGAGAGAGATACTGGTTTTCTGTTTGCCATAGGATCTAGTTTCCAATATTTTAATTTAAAGATGGGACATGGGTCTAAGGGGTGAAAAAGAAAGACAGAAACTCTAGTAATCAAAATACCGGTGGTACTGTTATGAGGCAAAAATCCTGAAGGCGGTACACGCCATAGTTTTGAAACAATGACCTCACAATTTTCTGAGGCAGACCGTATGAAATGAGGAAAGGCCGTGCCAGGATCAAGTTCAAGTCTGCTGCTGTTGTTGCTGCTGCTAAGTCTCTTCAGTCCTCAGACTCTGCGCGACCCTGTGGACTGTAGTCTGCCAGGCTCCTCTGTCCATGGGATTCTCCAGGTAAGAATACCGGGGTGGGGATCCTCCAGGGGATCTTCCCAACCCAGGGATCGAAGCCGCCTCTCCTGCCCTACTCCCAATTCGATGCTCCTTCCAATACTAAGGTCCTTCTCTAACTTGCAAATGCACGCGGGTCATTCCAAGGGCTTGTTAAAATCCTGGAAGTCAGAGGGAGGGACCTGAGAATCTACCTTTCTAACAAGCTCCGGGGTAGGGGGTGGACAGAGGGAAGCCAACGCTGACGGTCGTAGGCTACCTGCAGGGCCGAGAGCGAGAGCGACGAGGACCCACCCCCCCCCCCCCCCCGAAACCAACATTTCAAGGTCGCCAACGGTCCCCAGTCGGGAACGCCGACCACACCTGCAATGACGTCACAGAGCAGGTGCGCAATTGGGTCATTCCCGCAACGCGCCCACTCGGGACGGGCACACACGAGGGTCGCGGCGTTCAATCAGCCCCCTTTCCGGCCCGCGGACCCCGCGGCGTACGGCAGGCCTAGCACCGCTTTTTCAGCTGCGCAGTCGCGCTCCGTCGCAGCCCTGTGACGTATAACCATCTCCCCGTGACCTCTCCGACCTAAGCCTCGGGAGAATATTCCCTGACTCGCCAGCCCGGCGCCAAACCGCGGGCGCGCGCCCCCTTTACCTGAGCTGGGCTGCGGAGCGCCCGTGCGCAGCTGCCAAAGGCGGCAAGCCGGCGCCACCCGGGCGCAACGCATTGCCGCGGCACCAGGGCAACTACAGACCCGAGCGAGGCCCCGTGCCCTTGGCGCAGACTGATGTGGCAGGCCTGACGTAAGGCAGATGCGGCGGCTCTGGCCTCGTTAGAGACGCCCTTGAGGTCCCCCGCTTCCCCGCGATTGGTTGGAAATGTCCAGTGAAAAGACTCCAGTGGCTGCCGTTGCCATCAATCACTACGGTGGACAGGGTTGCTATGAAGATGAGAATGTGTAATTGCTCTTTCAAAGACCCCCAAAGGGTAAAGATTACTCACCTCTGCTTTGCAAAGGTAGATTTCTGTCTATCTGTAGGCGCTTTAAAACAGTAGAAATTACATCCTTAGTTCAGCACATGCTAATCGTGTTGACCCTAGGTATTGGGTTTCCGGGGTGGGGATCCTCAGGGATCTTCCCAACCCAGGGATCGAAGCCGCCTCTCCTGCCCTACTCCCAATTCGATGCTCCTTCCAATACTAAGGTCCTTCTCTAACTTGCAAATGCACGCGGGTCATTCCAAGGGCTTGTTAAAATCCTGGAAGTCAGAGGGAGGGACCTGAGAATCTACCTTTCTAACAAGCTCCGGGGTAGGGGGTGGACAGAGGGAAGCCAACGCTGACGGTCGTAGGCTACCTGCAGGGCCGAGAGCGAGAGCGACGAGGACCCACCCCCGCCCCGCCCAGGAAACTAACATTTCAAGGTCGCCAACGGTCCCCAGTCGGGAACGCCGACCACACCTGCAATGACGTCACAGAGCAGGTGCGCAATTGGGTCATTCCCGCAACGCGCCCACTCGGGACGGGCACACACGAGGGTCGCGGCGTTCAATCAGCCCCCTTTCCGGCCCGCGGACCCCGCGGCGTACGGCAGGCCTAGCACCGCTTTTTCAGCTGCGCAGTCGCGCTCCGTCGCAGCCCTGTGACGTATAACCATCTCCCCGTGACCTCTCCGACCTAAGCCTCGGGAGAATATTCCCTGACTCGCCAGCCCGGCGCCAAACCGCGGGCGCGCGCCCCCTTTACCTGAGCTGGGCTGCGGAGCGCCCGTGCGCAGCTGCCAAAGGCGGCAAGCCGGCGCCACCCGGGCGCAACGCATTGCCGCGGCACCAGGGCAACTACAGACCCGAGCGAGGCCCCGTGCCCTTGGCGCAGACTGATGTGGCAGGCCTGACGTAAGGCAGATGCGGCGGCTCTGGCCTCGTTAGAGACGCCCTTGAGGTCCCCCGCTTCCCCGCGATTGGTTGGAAATGTCCAGTGAAAAGACTCCAGTGGCTGCCGTTGCCATCAATCACTACGGTGGACAGGGTTGCTATGAAGATGAGAATGTGTAATTGCTCTTTCAAAGACCCCCAAAGGGTAAAGATTACTCACCTCTGCTTTGCAAAGGTAGATTTCTGTCTATCTGTAGGCGCTTTAAAACAGTAGAAATTACATCCTGAAATTCAGTTCAGCACATGCTAATCGTGTTGACCCTAGGTATTGGGTTTCACAAATTGAATTTCTTCCTACTCCTTTTCTCTATTTTTAGATTTTCTACAAAAAGCATGTATTATTGCTATGATTATTTCCACTTCTCTGTTGGTGACAACGGGTGTTAGTTGCTCAGTTGTGTTCGACTCTTTGTGACCCCATGGACTGTAGTCTGCCAGGCTCCACTGTCCATGCCTCCAGACTGGAGTGGGCAGCCATTCCCTGCTCCTGGGGATCTTACCGACCCAGGGATAGAACCTGGGTCTCTTGCACTGTAGGCATATTCTTTACCATCTGAGACATTAGGAATTTGGTGCAAATTGTGTTTTTCTTTTGAGAGAAGGGGCTGGCATGGGAGGATTTAGCAACATATTTCATACTTTTAAGGCTATATGCAGTCTGTCAATATAGTGTCATCCATTGTAACGAATGTGTCACACTGGAGGGGGAAGCTGTGCTTGTGTGGAGGTATGTTTAAAAATGGTAACTCCAGGGCTTCCCTGGTGGTCCAGTGGGTAAGGACACCGCCTTGCAGTGCAAGGGGCGCCGGTTCGATCCCTGGCCTGGGAAGATCCCACGTGCCACGAAGCGACTGGACTGATGTGTCCAATCACCGAGCCGGAGCTCTGGAGGGCATGCGCCCAGAGCTGGTGCTCTGCGACAACAGAGGCCACCGCGATGGGAGGCCCACAAGAGCCAAGGAACAAAGACGAATGAAAATAGAGAAATGAAAGACCAATAGAAGCGAGGCCCCGTGCCCTTGGCGCAGACTGATGTGGCAGGCCTGACGTAAGGCAGATGCGGCGGCTCTGGCCTCGTTAGAGACGCCCTTGAGGTCCCCCGCTTCCCCGCGATTGGTTGGAAATGTCCAGTGAAAAGACTCCAGTGGCTGCCGTTGCCATCAATCACTACGGTGGACAGGGTTGCTATGAAGATGAGAATGTGTAATTGCTCTTTCAAAGACCCCCAAAGGGTAAAGATTACTCACCTCTGCTTTGCAAAGGTAGATTTCTGTCTATCTGTAGGCGCTTTAAAACAGTAGAAATTACATCCTGAAATTCAGTTCAGCACATGCTAATCGTGTTGACCCTAGGTATTGGGTTTCACAAATTGAATTTCTTCCTACTCCTTTTCTCTATTTTTAGATTTTCTACAAAAAGCATGTATTATTGCTATGATTATTTCCACTTCTCTGTTGGTGACAACGGGTGTTAGTTGCTCAGTTGTGTTCGACTCTTTGTGACCCCATGGACTGTAGTCTGCCAGGCTCCACTGTCCATGCCTCCAGACTGGAGTGGGCAGCCATTCCCTGCTCCTGGGGATCTTACCGACCCAGGGATAGAACCTGGGTCTCTTGCACTGTAGGCATATTCTTTACCATCTGAGACATTAGGAATTTGGTGCAAATTGTGTTTTTCTTTTGAGAGAAGGGGCTGGCATGGGAGGATTTAGCAACATATTTCATACTTTTAAGGCTATATGCAGTCTGTCAATATAGTGTCATCCATTGTAACGAATGTGTCACACTGGAGGGGGAAGCTGTGCTTGTGTGGAGGTATGTTTAAAAATGGTAACTCCAGGGCTTCCCTGGTGGTCCAGTGGGTAAGGACACCGCCTTGCAGTGCAAGGGGCGCCGGTTCGATCCCTGGCCTGGGAAGATCCCACGTGCCACGAAGCGACTGGACTGATGTGTCCAATCACCGAGCCGGAGCTCTGGAGGGCATGCGCCCAGAGCTGGTGCTCTGCGACAACAGAGGCCACCGCGATGGGAGGCCCACAAGAGCCAAGGAACAAAGACGAATGAAAATAGAGAAATGAAAGACCAATAGAAGTGGCCCTCCCATCCCCCTCCCTCCCAACCCCACCCCCCACCTAAATAAATAAATAAATCTTTAAAAAAAAAAAAAATTTTAAAAAAAAATAAAAAAAAATGGTAACTCCAAAGGACTGAGATTGTGAGAAGGAGGCTTTCATTTTCTACTTTACACTAATGGATGATAAATATTTTATCCGTCGCTATAAAATATTTAAGATAGACCTCTATTGTTAAATAATGTTGCTAATTGTTTTCAAAGTTAACACACTTGTTTTGCTGAAAGTTTTACTTTCATTTCAGGTTCAAAGGACTCATTAACCCAAGAAAACACTCCTTACACACATAAACAGTTTCCAATTTTTTTTTTTTTTTTTTTTTTGGCCACTTCTATTGGTCTTTCATTTATCTGTTTTCTTCCTTGTTCTTTGGCCTGTGCTGGCCTCCCATCGCAGTGGCCTCTCCCGTCGCAGAGAACTGGCTCTGGGCTCATGTGCTACAGAGCTTTGGCTCAGTAGTTGGACACACCGGTCCAGCCGCTCCGCGGCACGTGGGATCTTCCCAGGCCAGGGAACAACCAGTACCCCTTGCACTGCAAGGCGGTGTCCTTACCCACTGGACCACCAGGGAAGCCCCCAGTTTCCATTTTTTATAGATTATTTGACTTAACTTCAATATACAGGCATTAAAAGAAGAGAAATAGAAACACTAGAGAGAAGTAAGTGTATACATCACTACATTGAGTCAATCTACATCCAGTTTTGAACAGGCTGAAAGTTGCTCATTAACAGCAATCTGGAGTCCCAACAGGGAAAGGGTCCTGGAAGTTTTGTCCACTACACAGGTGAGACTTTATATACAATTTTCAGGGACTTCCACTTATAATCCTAGACTGCAAACTGGTATCATCATCAGTATGCAAAAATGCAGCTCTGGTTTTACTTTCACTTTTTTTTTCTTTTTAAATTTTATTTATTTATTGGCTATTTTGGGTTTTCACTGTTGCTGCAGGCTCTTCTAGTTACAGGGAGTTGGGGGTTACTCTCTAGTTGAGGGGAGCAGGCATCTTGTTGTGGTGACTTCTCCTGTTGTGGAAGTTAGGCTCTAGGGCATACGGGCTTCAGTACTTGCGGCACATGGGCTCAATAGTTGTGGCGCCGAGGCTCTAGAGCACAGGCTCAATAGTTGTGGCTCACAAGTTTAGCTGCTTTGCAGGATGTGGGATCTTCTCGGATCAGGGATCAAACCTGTCTCCTGCATTGACAGGCAAACTCTTTACCACTGAAATACCAGGGAAGCCCTTACTTTCACCTTTTTGCAATGCTGTTTGTTTCACCTTGTGAGTCATAGGATTTCATTAGACCCCTAAGGGGTTGGCCAGACCTCCAGGGGCACAAGAATTCCAAGACCCCGCTCTTTTCTCGCTGTGCTGTGAGCAGACACGGAGCCTGGTCAGTATCCAGGTCAAAGGCATGCCCTCCTGCTTCTAAAGCTTGAACAAGACTTCCCCTCATTTAATTTCCCTAACATTCAGCCTGATTGTATAGGCTGAGGAACATAGGAATAAGGCAAAATAACATGAGCACTCTATAAGTCAAAAATTTCCAATAGTCAATAGAAATAAAGTGATCAAAGAAACACATAAGGGGCTGAACAATGCAAAAAACAATTTTTGAGCAGTAGGAAACTTCAAAAAGAAAAAGTCCTGCCATGAACGAGAAGTATGTGCATCAACTCCTGCATGTACAGGACATACTGAAACGTCAGTAGTATGAACAATTTCCCAAATGTCAGACCATAATTCCTTTCCACATAACTTTTTGGAGTGAATTTGCCAGTTAGTTATTCTTTATTCCAAGCAAAGTGGCCAATCTATTGGCTATCAACTGAGAATATGTGTATATATGGCATTCAGTTAAATTTTCTCATTTAGAGCCTGATATACTGCATATAATTCAGCAAATTGACTCCTCTTGATATACTGACTCCTCCTTTCCAGCCTCTGGAAAGACTTTCTCTTCCAGAAGCCCAAAGGCACTCTTTTACCTTGTTTTTGTCATAAACTCCAATTAGGACATAGTTCATTGATAGATACATGTAATTTTATGATTCCTGGTTGTAGCTCATGGGGTGTCTAATCTCTACCCAAATATAGATTAATAAGATAAGCTTTAAGAATAATTCATCTAACTTTTAGCAATAAACATAACAGCAAGGAACTATCTGGGAAGTCATTTTGGTCAACATAGATCTCAATTAACAAAACTAGAGGTTGCAACAGACATTGCAGAAATGCAAAGGATTATAAGAGACAATGAACAACTATATGGCAGTAAAATGGACAACTTCGAAGAAATGGACAGATTCTTAGTTCAATCTTCCAGGACTGAACCAGGAAGAAATAGAAATTATGAACAATCCAATTATAAGTACTAGAATTGAAACTGTGATCGAAAATCTTTCCAAAAATTAGGGCCCAGAGCCAGATGGCTTCATAGGTGAATTCGATTAAGCATTTAGAGAAGAGCTAATACCTATCCTTTTTAAAACTCTTTCAAAAAATTCCACAGGAAGGAACACTTCCAAACTCATTCTACAAGACCACCATCACCTTGATACTAAAACCAGGGAGAGACAACACAAAAAGGAAAATTACAGGCCAATATCACTGATGAATATAGATGCAAAAATCCTCAACAAAATTCTAGCAAACAGAATTCAACAACTCATGAAAAAGCTCATATGCAATGATTAAGTCAGGTTTATTCCAGGGATGCAAGGATTTTTCAATATCCAACAATCAATCAGGGTGATACACCATATTAACAAATTGATAGATAAAAATCATATGATAATCTAAATAGATTCAGAAAAAGCCTTTGACAAAATCCAGCACCTATTTATGATAAAAAAAAAAAACTTTTTAAAAATGGGCATAGAAGGAACCTACTGCAACATAGTGAAGGCCATATATGATAAGCCCATAGCCAACATTATTTTCAGTTAAATTTTCTCATTTAGAGCCTGATATACTGCATATAATTCAGCAAATTGACTCCTCTTGATATACTGACTCCTCCTTTCCAGCCTCTGGAAAGACTTTCTCTTCAGAAGCCCAAAGGCACTCTTTTACCTTGTTTTTGTCATAAACTCCAATTAGGACATAGTTCATTGATAGATACATGTAATTTTATGATTCCTGGTTGTAGCTCATGGGGTGTCTAATCTCTACCCAAATATAGATTAATAAGATAAGCTTTAAGAATAATTCATCTAACTTTTTAGCAATAAACATAACAGCAAGGAACTATCTGGGAAGTCATTTTGGTCAACATAGATCTCAATTAACAAAACTAGAGGTTGCAACAGACATTGCAGAAATGCAAAGGATTATAAGAGACAATGAACAACTATATGGCAGTAAAATGGACAACTTCGAAGAAATGGACAGATTCTTAGTTCAATCTTCCAGGACTGAACCAGGAAGAAATAGAAATTATGAACAATCCAATTATAAGTACTAGAATTGAAACTGTGATCGAAAATCTTTCCAAAAATTAGGGCCCAGAGCCAGATGGCTTCATAGGTGAATTCGATTAAGCATTTAGAGAAGAGCTAATACCTATCCTTTTTAAAACTCTTTCAAAAAATTCCACAGGAAGGAACACTTCCAAACTCATTCTACAAGACCACCATCACCTTGATACTAAAACCAGGGAGAGACAACACAAAAAGGAAAATTACAGGCCAATATCACTGATGAATATAGATGCAAAAATCCTCAACAAAATTCTAGCAAACAGAATTCAACAACTCATGAAAAAGCTCATATGCAATGATTAAGTCAGGTTTATTCCAGGGATGCAAGGATTTTTCAATATCCAACAATCAATCAGGGTGATACACCATATTAACAAATTGATAGATAAAAATCATATGATAATCTAAATAGATTCAGAAAAAGCCTTTGACAAAATCCAGCACCTATTTATGATAAAAAAAAAAAACTTTTTAAAAATGGGCATAGAAGGAACCTACTGCAACATAGTGAAGGCCATATATGATAAGCCCATAGCCAACATTATTCTCAATGGTGAAAAATTGAAAGCATTCCCTCTAAGATCAAGAACAAGACAGAGATGTCCACTCTCTCCACTATTATTCAACATAGTTTTGGAAGTTCTAGCTACTGCAATTAGAGAAGAAAAAGAAAAGGAATCTTGGAAAAGAAGTAAAACTCTCATTATTTTCCGATGACCTGATATTATATGTAGAAAACCCTAACTATCAGAAAATTACTAGATCTAATCAGTGAATCTAGCAAAGTCACAGGATACAAAATCAATACACAGAAATAACTTTCATTCCTTTATGCTAACAATGAAAAATCAGAAAGAGAAACAAGGAATCAATCCCATTCACCACTGCAACAAAAAGAATAAAATACCTCGGAATAAACCTACCTAAAGAGACAAAAGAACTGTACACAGAAAATTATTAGACACTAATGAAAGAAATCTAAGATGACATAAACAGATAGAGAGATATTCCACGTTCCTGGGTTGGAAGAATCAATATTGTGAAAATGACCATGCTACCAAATATCATCGACAGATTCAATGTGATCCCTATCAAATTACCAATGGCATTCTTCACAGAACTAGACCCCAAAATAGCACAGTTCATATGGAAACACAAAAGACCCCTGATAGCCAAAGCAATCTTGAGAAAGAAGAATGGAGCTGAAGGAATCAACCTTCCTAACTTCAGACTATACTACAAAGCAACATTCATCAAGACAGTATGGTACTGACAAAAAATAAAAGAACAAGATAACCAACTCTTTCACAAGCCCCTTGAAGTCAGGTTTATTCCAAAAGCAAACAGAATTCAACAACTCATGAAAAAGCTCATATGCAATGATTAAGTCAGGTTTATTCCAGGGATGCAAGGATTTTTCAATATCCAACAATCAATCAGGGTGATACACCATATTAACAAATTGATAGATAAAAATCATATGATAATCTAAATAGATTCAGAAAAAGCCTTTGACAAAATCCAGCACCTATTTATGATAAAAAAAAAAAACTTTTTAAAAATGGGCATAGAAGGAACCTACTGCAACATAGTGAAGGCCATATATGATAAGCCCATAGCCAACATTATTCTCAATGGTGAAAAATTGAAAGCATTCCCTCTAAGATCAAGAACAAGACAGAGATGTCCACTCTCTCCACTATTATTCAACATAGTTTTGGAAGTTCTAGCTACTGCAATTAGAGAAGAAAAAGAAAAGGAATCTTGGAAAAGAAGTAAAACTCTCATTATTTTCCGATGACCTGATATTATATGTAGAAAACCCTAACTATCAGAAAATTACTAGATCTAATCAGTGAATCTAGCAAAGTCACAGGATACAAAATCAATACACAGAAATAACTTTCATTCCTTTATGCTAACAATGAAAAATCAGAAAGAGAAACAAGGAATCAATCCCATTCACCACTGCAACAAAAAGAATAAAATACCTCGGAATAAACCTACCTAAAGAGACAAAAGAACTGTACACAGAAAATTATTAGACACTAATGAAAGAAATCTAAGATGACATAAACAGATAGAGAGATATTCCACGTTCCTGGGTTGGAAGAATCAATATTGTGAAAATGACCATGCTACCAAATATCATCGACAGATTCAATGTGATCCCTATCAAATTACCAATGGCATTCTTCACAGAACTAGACCCCAAAATAGCACAGTTCATATGGAAACACAAAAGACCCCTGATAGCCAAAGCAATCTTGAGAAAGAAGAATGGAGCTGAAGGAATCAACCTTCCTAACTTCAGACTATACTACAAAGCAACAGTCATCAAGACAGTATGGTACTGGCACAAAAACAGAAATATAGACCAATGGAACAAGATAGAGAGCCCCGAGATAAACCCACAAACTTATGAGCACCTTATTTTTGACAATGGAGGCAAGAATATACAGTGGGACAAAGACGGCCTCTTCAATAAGTGGTGCTGGCAAAACTAGATGTAAAAAAATGAAACTGGAATGCTCCCTAACACTGTACACAAAGATGAACTCAAAATGGATTAAAGACCTAACTGTAAGACCAGAATCTATAAAACTCTTAGAGGAAAACATAGGCAGAACACTCGATGCCATAAGTCAAAACAAGATCTTCTATGACCTGCCTCCTACAGTAATGGAAATAAAAACAAACAAGTGGGACCTAATGAAACTTAAAAGCTTACACATAAACAAGGTGAAGACAACCCTCAGAAATGGAGAAAATAATAGCAAATGAAACAACTGACAAAGATTCCAAAATAAAACTAGAATTTAATTTTCAGTGACGCATAAAATCTGTGTGTGTTGTGTATGTGTGAGGGCGTTAACCCTGCAGCCAGGGAAGACTTTACCCCCTCAAATAAAAAGTGAGGTTTGTCAGGGAGCTGGAAAAAGCCAAGTCCCAGCTATTTGATTTCTAACTATTGTTTACCCATTTTAAACTCCTTGGTTTAGGAGTAGCCTGTTGTTCTAAGAATGGCAGGATAGCAAAAGTCTGACAATAAGGGGTAAATTTTTTTGTAGAAGCATAATGAGATTTATGTGTGCCACAATCTTCATAGATGATTGTGAAGTAATATTTATTTATTTTACCTAACAAAAGGTTTTAGAAACATATACAAATCACTTAAAGACAAAGAAATTCACAGTCTGTTATCAAAAGCCATATTCCAAGAAAATTTTCTTCTTCTAACAGAGAAAGTCAAATTCTAATCAGATAACAGCTTACTGTTAATAACAAACTTTATTTATCTAATTAATTTTAATGTACTTTTAGAGGGTCCTTTCTATATATCTTGAAGAGGTAGTAGTATTTTTTTCATAAAGGCATCAGAGTCAAAGCAAGGCACTTAAAAACATTTTATTTATATGTATTTGGCTGCATTGGATCTCAGTTGTAGCACATGGGCTCTAGTTCCCTGACCAGGTATCTAACCCAGGCCCCCTGCACTGGAAGCACAGTGTCTAGCCACTGGACCACCAGGGAATTCCCAGAAAGCAAGGCACTTTTAAGATCAGATTATATTGCAACTGACAAACTAACTTGGTCACTGCTGTGACATGTAACACTTTAATAACTAGAATTATGACTGATAACATTCTATCTGGACACATAGGATCTTTATGATAAGAAAGGTTTGTGGAAAGTGGAAAAGAAACCTAACTGTAAGACCAGAATCTATAAAACTCTTAGAGGAAAACATAGGCAGAACACTCGATGCCATAAGTCAAAACAAGATCTTCTATGACCTGCCTCCTACAGTAATGGAAATAAAAACAAACAAGTGGGACCTAATGAAACTTAAAAGCTTACACATAAACAAGGTGAAGACAACCCTCAGAAATGGAGAAAATAATAGCAAATGAAACAACTGACAAAGATTCCAAAATAAAACTAGAATTTAATTTTCAGTGACGCATAAAATCTGTGTGTGTTGTGTATGTGTGAGGTCGTTTACCCTGCAGCCAGGGAAGACTTTACCCCCTCAAATAAAAAGTGAGGTTTGTCAGGGAGCTGGAAAAAGCCAAGTCCCAGCTATTTGATTTCTAACTATTGTTTACCCATTTTAAACTCCTTGGTTTAGGAGTAGCCTGTTGTTCTAAGAATGGCAGGATAGCAAAAGTCTGACAATAAGGGGTAAATTTTTTTGTAGAAGCATAATGAGATTTATGTGTGCCACAATCTTCATAGATGATTGTGAAGTAATATTTATTTATTTTACCTAACAAAAGGTTTTAGAAACATATACAAATCACTTAAAGACAAAGAAATTCACAGTCTGTTATCAAAAGCCATATTCCAAGAAAATTTTCTTCTTCTAACAGAGAAAGTCAAATTCTAATCAGATAACAGCTTACTGTTAATAACAAACTTTATTTATCTAATTAATTTTAATGTACTTTTAGAGGGTCCTTTCTATATATCTTGAAGAGGTAGTAGTATTTTTTTCATAAAGGCATCAGAGTCAAAGCAAGGCACTTAAAAACATTTTATTTATATGTATTTGGCTGCATTGGATCTCAGTTGTAGCACATGGGCTCTAGTTCCCTGACCAGGTATCTAACCCAGGCCCCCTGCACTGGAAGCACAGTGTCTAGCCACTGGACCACCAGGGAATTCCCAGAAAGCAAGGCACTTTTAAGATCAGATTATATTGCAACTGACAAACTAACTTGGTCACTGCTGTGACATGTAACACTTTAATAACTAGAATTATGACTGATAACATTCTATCTGGACACATAGGATCTTTATGATAAGAAAGGTTTGTGGAAAGTGGACACTGAGAAGAGTTTTATGGATGATAGAACAGGAATCTGGAGTCCCAGTTGGGAAAGGGTCCTGGGCAGTACATCCACCTCATGGGGTGAGACCTCAAATTGCAGTTACAAGGGTGCCACCTTATGATCCTAGGCCACAAACTGGTGTCATTATCAGTTTGCATGCAAAAATACAGCTCTGGTTTTACTTCACTTTTTTACAATGCTATTTGTTTCACCTTGTGAGTCACAGGTTTTCATTAGACTCCTGGGGGTTGGCCAGACCTTCAGGGGTTCAACAGTTCCAAGATCTGCTCCCTTTCTTATCCAAAGGGCTGCCTGATTTGCTGTGCTTGTGGGCAGGCATGGACTCGGGGCCCTGTCCAGGCAGGCATGGAATCTGGGCAGTGTCTAGACAGGTCAGAGGCCTACTCTCCTGCTTCTGAAACCTGAACAAGATTTCCTCCATTTTTTAGTTCCCTACCAACACTGTAGTAATTTAAAATTATAAAAAACTGTTACATAACTATATATTTCTATTTTTGACTGCACTGTGTTTTCCTTGCTGCCCATGTGAAAAAGGGGGCTACTTCTCCAGTTGTGGTGCGTGAGCTTCTCCTTGCAGTGGCTTCTCTTGTGGGGCGCAGGCTGTAGGGTGCAGGCTCAGTCACTGTGTGCACAGGCTTAGTTGCCCTGAGCGTGGCAATGGGATCCTCCCAGACCAGGGATTGAGCCTGTGTCCCCTGCATTGTCAGGCAGACTCTTAACCACTTGGCCACCAGGGCGGTCCAGCTTTTTTTTTAAAAAAAAAGATTTATTTATTTATTTATTTTGGGCGGGGGTCGGGTTGGGGAGAGAGGGGAGCAGGCGGGCCACTTCTATTGATCTTTCATTTCTCTATTTTCATCTGTCTTTGTTCTTTGGCTCCCGTGGGCCTCCCATCGCGGTGGCGTCTGTCGTTGCAGAGCGCTGGCTCTGGGCGCATGCGCTCCAGAGCTCCGGCTCGGTGATTGGACACATCAGTCCAGCCGCTCTGCGGCACGTGGGATCTTCCCAGGCCACGGATCGAACCGGCGCCCCTTGCAGTGCAAGGCAGTGTCCTTACCCACTGGACCATCAGGGAAGCCGACTCATGGATGAGGTGAGACATTTTTTCAGGAATCTGGAGTCCCAGTTGGGAAAGGGTCCTGGGCAGTACATCCACCTCATGGGTGAGACCTCAAATTGCAGTTACAAGGGTGCCACCTTATGATCCTAGGCCACAAACTGGTGTCATTATCAGTTTGCATGCAAAAATACAGCTCTGGTTTTACTTCACTTTTTTACAATGCTATTTGTTTCACCTTGTGAGTCACAGGTTTTCATTAGACTCCTGGGGGTTGGCCAGACCTTCAGGGGTTCAACAGTTCCAAGATCTGCTCCCTTTCTTATCCAAAGGGCTGCCTGATTTGCTGTGCTTGTGGGCAGGCATGGACTCGGGGCCCTGTCCAGGCAGGCATGGAATCTGGGCAGTGTCTAGACAGGTCAGAGGCCTACTCTCCTGCTTCTGAAACCTGAACAAGATTTCCTCCATTTTTTAGTTCCCTACCAACACTGTAGTAATTTAAAATTATAAAAAACTGTTACATAACTATATATTTCTATTTTTGACTGCACTGTGTTTTCCTTGCTGCCCATGTGAAAAAGGGGGCTACTTCTCCAGTTGTGGTGCGTGAGCTTCTCCTTGCAGTGGCTTCTCTTGTGGGGCGCAGGCTGTAGGGTGCAGGCTCAGTCACTGTGTGCACAGGCTTAGTTGCCCTGAGCGTGGCAATGGGATCCTCCCAGACCAGGGATTGAGCCTGTGTCCCCTGCATTGTCAGGCAGACTCTTAACCACTTGGCCACCAGGGCGGTCCAGCTTTTTTTTTAAAAAAAAAGATTTATTTATTTATTTATTTTGGGCGGGGGTCGGGTTGGGGAGAGAGGGGAGCAGGCGGGCCACTTCTATTGATCTTTCATTTCTCTATTTTCATCTGTCTTTGTTCTTTGGCTCCCGTGGGCCTCCCATCGCGGTGGCGTCTGTCGTTGCAGAGCGCTGGCTCTGGGCGCATGCGCTCCAGAGCTCCGGCTCGGTGATTGGACACATCAGTCCAGCCGCTCTGCGGCACGTGGGATCTTCCCAGGCCACGGATCGAACCGGCGCCCCTTGCAGTGCAAGGCAGTGTCCTTACCCACTGGACCATCAGGGGAAGCCCCGGGGAAGCCCCCGGTCCAGCTTTTTAATTCCACATATTTGGTGAAAGTGCAGGTGCTGGAACATGCTCATGTAAAGCTCCTGAATGAACATTTCACTCTCAAAAGCCTTGAAATGTTCCAAATCTTGGCTGTAATCCCATTTCCAGGTCTCTGTCTCAAAAAAAAAAAAAAAAAAAAAAAAACGTAAAAATGTTGACAAAGATTTCTGTGTCTCCATTATTTGTTATAATCAGGAACATTTGAAAACAAAATGTTGACAGCAAGGGAATGTTAAAAAAAATTGTGATCAGGGCTTCCCCTGGTGGTCCAGTGGGTAAGGACACCGTCTTGCACTGCAAGGGGCGCCGGTTCGATCCCTGGTCTGGGAAGATCCCACGTGCCGCAGAGCAGTTGGACTGATGTGTCCAATTACCGAGCCGGTGCTCTGGGGCGCATGCACCCAGAACCAGCGCTCTGCAACTACAGACCCCACCGCGATGGGAGGCCCACGGGAGCCAAAGAACAAAGACGGATGAAAATAGAGAAATGAAAGACCAATAGAAGTGGCCTGCCTGCTCCCCTCCCTCCCCAACCCGACCCCCACCCAACGTAAATAAATAAATAAATCTTAAAAAAAAAAATTGTGATCCATCTGTATGATGGTATGTAGCCCACTGAAATGCTTATAAAGAACTTCGGAAAAAATGAGAACACATTTATACAAAAGAAATTAGAATATTATTTTTTGTCTCTCTGTTCTTATCATCATCCCTCACTCTGTTCTTTCTACCTCAAAACGAACTACGCCAAGATTAACATTGGATGTCCATAAATGTTGCTTATACGTGATTTACTTCTTTTTCTCAATAGCTTTCAATGTTCTCTATATTTTCTGCAATCAAGTATTTTGACAAGTATTTTTGTTATAAGAAAACAAAATTTTCATAAAGAAAAGACTTATTATTCCTTAATTCAGTGCTCAAAAATAAGAGATTTCTTTTTCCACTTTGAAAACAAGGGAACTTTATCTCATAAAATTAAAGACATCTTTAAAAAGTATACAATTAAGCAAGTAACAAAGCCATTCCTTGTTCCAAGCGTATCTCAAGCACTGGAAAGAAAATACACCAAATGGGATTTACTAATAAAGCAACGCCCTATGTAAAGATGACACATTTGGAAGGTTTATCTTCCAAGGGATCAGAGCTTGCATTGCCATCCTTTGAATTCCTTTTTTCTCCAATACTTACTCAAGTGAATATCTGTCATCAGACACGTAGCTACAAAAATTTACTTTGCTAACTTTAGAGGTAATGCAAACTAAAGATTTGTGTCACTGGATGCCTCTCTTTGCTGGAATGAGAATGTTTTGGGACTGCAAAGAAGTGCAAGGTCGTCTTGATAGAGAACAAGAACCTGAAGCCAGGATGGGTGAGGGTAGGTGGAAGGGAAGTTTCAAGGGTGGGGGATGGATGTATACTTCTGGCTGATTCAGACGGGTGAATGGCAGAAACCGACCCAACTGTAAAGCAATTTAATTGGAATTAAAATTTAATTTAATTGGAATTAAAGAGAAAATAATAAAGGTAACCATTATTGAACTCTCAGTTCACAGTTCTTGAATTTCTGAAGTTACTTTAGCTCTGCTGAGAAAAGCTGACTCATCGAAGCATGGCTATGCCATTTCACCTTTGCCACTGCTTGTTCCACCCCTCATCCTTAACTATAGTCTCTTACATAAAGAACTACATGTTAAAAAAGAAAGAACATGAAGTCAAATGGGGTAGAACAGAGAAAAGAGAAATGTCTGCATGGACTTTCAAAATTCCAGCTTCCAGTGTTTATAAGGACGTGTGTGGGGGCAACAGAAGAGGGGTAGTGACTGAACACTAAGCATCCAGCGTTGGTGAACGATTATGAAAGTACACACTGACATCATGAAAGAATGCCATGCACTAGTAAGAAAGGACAGCTACTCTACAAGATCGTCAAGAGATCATAAAAGAGAAAAAAACCCGAGAAGCTCATAAATAAATAAATGTCATACATAACTACAGATTCATATCTGCTTGAATATATATTATAATTTTCCAGGAGAATAAAATCCCTGTGGGAGGTGGGAAAGGGAGTGCTTGAAATAACTATGTCTTTTAAGTTTAAAACAACACACAGCCCTCCTTGGCTTAACAGCAAGTCCTAAAAGCGCTCATTTGATCATTTTTTATAATTAAATATTTCTTTCCTCTCCTTGATTCTAGGAAAAAGAGCAACTTTACAAATTGTAACCATTTTCTATGGTCACTAGATTGTTGACAAGACGCCTCCAAGAAATCAAATACACACAATCACATTTTAAAACCTTCAAGATACAGTTTAATCAGTAGTTTTAATGCACATTTGTTAGAGCTGCACTTTAACAGTTATACAGACATCACCTGCCATTATTAAAGTTATCAAAATATATAAAAAACATTCAAGTAAGAAGTATGCAAACGAGCAGCATTTACCTAAAATGAATATATTAGCATATTTCAGTATAATAACAGGGAAAGAACACAGATTCCAACACGCGTGTGCACACACATACACAGAAAACTTGACTGTTCTCAGAAGCATGGTGAAGGCAAGAATGGGCTACATGTAAATTCTTCAGGCAAAAATGCCAACAACTTAGAATTTTATGAGTCAAAATTTCATGACACTAGTTATTAGACTTAAAAATTCATAAATCTTAAGAAAGTAAAAGAAAAGCTTGAAAAGCTCATCGGTTTCCCAGGTATAAAAATATCCTGTGTTACTCATTGTAGAAGAGCCAAAAAAAAGGTCTGGCAAAGGGCCGAGTAGATAGACGTGTGTTAACTATGGTGAGCTTGCTTTGCTTCTCAGAGAGAGTAAGGAGTCAGTCCTTTTTGAGTAATGGGGAGGAGGTGACAGTGGGGAATGTTCTTCACAGTAGCAGGTTCTAAAACCTGCACCCACCTTTAATGCCAGGCTCCCCACAGGAAAGGGTTACAGCCAGTGAAAGGAAAGGAAACAACACAAGGAGGCCCCCCACAGTCCATTACAAAACTACAGGACTTTGGAAAAGATTCCGAAGGTATTAGAATGAAAACTGATTACATTCAACTATAATCAAGGATTATATGTAAAGGTTTAAAGCTATCCATTTCAGGCAAGCTTATGTTGAGGTATTTATTGCACATGGTTTTTAGGGTAACAGAAATCTGAAGAGAGATACTCTGCATATTTTATAAAATGAAATGAAAATATTTAAGCACAAGAAAAACAAGGGCCGTTCAAAATATGAACATGTATATTTAAAACTCCAGCCCTTCGTCCAGTCGGGTACACGGGCCCAGGCTGGCTTGACGCTGCAGCCTACATGCTGTACACTCAAATACTCAACAACTTGTTCCAGCCTGGCTTTGAACGTAAAGTGCGGTGTAGAGACCTCAGTGCTGGGGAGGGATGCAGCCTTTGAAGAGCGAGATACATACTTTGCCTCTTAACCTTGGTGGCACAGGGCTCTCTGCCCAGCCTCTAAACCTAGGACTAGAAGGGAACGAAAGGTTGTGAATATCCAGGCCCTGAAAGCAGCTTCCCCTGAGAAACGAGGCTGTAGCAGAATGCCCATGGAGATATGAAACCCAGGCCGCCAGCGGTGGCTGCTCCCCGCCTGTCGGGGCTCAGTCCTGGGCACTCGGGGCTCAGTCCCGGGCATTCAGGGCCTGCTTTATTCCCACGGCAGGAAAGATTACTCTCCCATTATATATTACCATGTCGCTGAAATCACAGAACCATCCCTCCATACTTCTACTATCCGTTACAAACATCACGATTCAAGGGTTTCTCCATTAAAAAAAAATCAAGTCTCCATTTTAAGTCTATAGAACCATTCAAGAGAATCCCTGTTTCTTAAGGAACATGTCTCAGCCTAACTCCCCAGAACCTAGTTCAAAAGAACTAACTCAGGCTCAAGCACAGATCTTGTCGACCGTTAATCTTAAAAGACAAGTAAGCTTGTGAAAACATAAATGGTTTCTCCTCAATTTTGGCTGATAAGCTTCAAAGTCAGTGTTTTGGTCCAGCCACCCCTGAGCTGCTGGGTTACAAGCAAAGACGTGGTTTTGAACTTACTTTCTAAGTTCCTAAAGCCCTAAACCGGGATGGGGTTATGTAAACATGGCCATGGGAGCTGCACACGTGGAGCCCCTTTCAAGAAAGGCCCAAACTCCAGAAAAATATATTTTAAAATTTCCGCTGAAATCCCCGGTGGACATTGCAGGCCGACAGGTCACCGGGTCTGCCTGTGACCACAGGTGGCAGCAACTCCCCATCAGTCTAGCTGGCTCCTCGTATCCCTCTGGGCTTCTGTGAGTTTCTGGATTAGATACCGCTTGTCACGACTTTCCTAAAAACAGAGATAGGTTCAAGAGCACCGTCAACAGATTTGGAAACAACTATCATTATTTCAACCCAAGAAATTACCTATCAGATTTGAGGCCAAAGATCCAAACGACCATGGCAATGACCTCCAAACTACCCCTTTCTCTCT
This sequence comes from Tragulus kanchil, assembly GCA_022376925.1. Classification (NCBI taxonomy): domain Eukaryota; kingdom Metazoa; phylum Chordata; class Mammalia; order Artiodactyla; family Tragulidae; genus Tragulus; species Tragulus kanchil. Next base: position 108,868,775 of record JAIOJX010000002.1, on the reverse strand, counting down.
TATCCCCCCAACCTCCACCTGCCCCTCGTCCACAAAACCACCTTGCAGACATGGTCTCTCCTGAACATCAGGGACTCCTCTAGTGGCCCAGAGGCTAAGACTCCAAGCTCCCACTGTAGGGGTCCTGGGTTCAGGGACCAGATCCCACACGCCACAACTAAGACCCAGCACAGCCAAACAAATCAATAAATAAAAATATTAACACAAAAATGCCCAAGAGTGCTTGGCTTACAACTCGTTGTTCCCTCTGCCTGTTCCTCTGGTGGCCAGGATCTCCCATTATTGGCCCCTCCTCGTCATTCAAGTCTCAGCTCCATCGTCACCTCCTATTGAGAGGCTGCCCTCTCACCAGCCGAGGGTCCACCTGCCACTCTACCTACTTCGCCTGTATTATCCTCATAGCAGTCGTGGCCACTGGAATACCTTTTTCCTTTTAAGCACTGAGCAGTCCTGTCTCCCTTCTTCCCCTCTCTACTGCAGCACAGCAGGAGGATGAGCAGGTTGAGGGCATGCACGACTCAGGACGCGAATGGGGCTGGAGGAGCCCGAGCCTGAAGGCGGAGTGCTGGGAGTCTGGTGGTGGGAGCTTGTCTCCCTCGGTGTCCTGCGTAAACGTCTTTGGTGTCAACCGGCTGGTTTCGGTTCAGCTGCTGGGTTACAAGCAAAGACGTGGTTTTGAACTTACTTTCTAAGTTCCTAAAGCCCTAAACCGGGATGGGGTTATGTAAACATGGCCATGGGAGCTGCACACGTGGAGCCCCTTTCAAGAAAGGCCCAAACTCCAGAAAAATATATTTTAAAATTTCCGCTGAAATCCCCGGTGGACATTGCAGGCCGACAGGTCACCGGGTCTGCCTGTGACCACAGGTGGCAGCAACTCCCCATCAGTCTAGCTGGCTCCTCGTATCCCTCTGGGCTTCTGTGAGTTTCTGGATTAGATACCGCTTGTCACGACTTTCCTAAAAACAGAGATAGGTTCAAGAGCACCGTCAACAGATTTGGAAACAACTATCATTATTTCAACCCAAGAAATTACCTATCAGATTTGAGGCCAAAGATCCAAACGACCATGGCAATGACCTCCAAACTACCCCTTTCTCTCTTATCCCCCCAACCTCCACCTGCCCCTCGTCCACAAAACCACCTTGCAGACATGGTCTCTCCTGAACATCAGGGACTCCTCTAGTGGCCCAGAGGCTAAGACTCCAAGCTCCCACTGTAGGGGTCCTGGGTTCAGGGACCAGATCCCACACGCCACAACTAAGACCCAGCACAGCCAAACAAATCAATAAATAAAAATATTAACACAAAAATGCCCAAGAGTGCTTGGCTTACAACTCGTTGTTCCCTCTGCCTGTTCCTCTGGTGGCCAGGATCTCCCATTATTGGCCCCTCCTCGTCATTCAAGTCTCAGCTCCATCGTCACCTCCTATTGAGAGGCTGCCCTCTCACCAGCCGAGGGTCCACCTGCCACTCTACCTACTTCGTCTGTATTATCCTCATAGCAGTCGTGGCCACTGGAATACCTTTTTCCTTTTAAGCACTGAGCAGTCCTGTCTCCCTTCTTCCCCTCTCTACTGCAGCACAGCAGGAGGATGAGCAGGTTGAGGGCATGCACGACTCAGGACGCGAATGGGGCTGGAGGAGCCCGAGCCTGAAGGCGGAGTGCTGGGAGTCTGGTGATGGGAGCTTGTCTCCCTTTCGGTGTCCTGCGTAAACGTCTTTGGTGTCAACCCCCGGGACTGGTGCTTTCTTACCAGGTTCAGCTGCTCTCGGAGCTGGACAACCACCCGCTTGTGTGCTCCGGCGAGGGCGATGAAGTAAAACATAATGAGGCTGCAACATAAGGCGAGAGGTCATGAGGGAGTTTGTACCATCTGAAGGCCACTGGAAACCAGCAACCTGAGACGCTTTGCCTGGAACAGTTTTACTTTTGTTAGAAAAGAAGAAAAAAAGAAAGCCCTCATCTCTCCCAAGCACAGCGCGTCGGAAACAGCTTTTATTTGGCTGTGGCATCAAGACTAACTCCTGTCTTGCCTTCTAAGTTAATACTGAAGTTGCTGATGCTGCCCCAGCACACACATGAGATGGGAGAGAGGAGAGGACAGGACAGAAGGTCAGCTCAACATGGAATAAAGTGGCTGTGGATGATCACTGTGGCGCCTTACTGGCCTCAGTTCCTTCATCTATTTAACTGTGTGTGTGCTAAGTCGCTTCAGTCATGTCCGACTCTTTGGGACCCTATGGACTGCAGCCTGCCAGGCTCCTGTGTCCGTGGGATTCCCCAGGCAGGAATATTGGAGTGGACTGCCATGCCCTCCCCCAGGAGACCTTCCCCACCCAGGGATACAGCCCGTGTCTCTCATATCTCTTGCATTGGCAGGCAGGATTGTTACCACTCACGCCACCTGGGAAGCCTATAGAATGGGGATGATAGAGTAAAACCCAGTGATGAAAAGCCTAAGATAATACAATTTTGAATAAAAGCAACTGTTTTCTGTGCAGCCCCAGACCTCAATTGAGTGGTTGAAGTTCTTATCTTTGGGAAGACGGGCAAGTGAAGTGGAGGGCAAGGGCCCACAAAAACCGCAGGCAACCTCATCCCTGCAGGGAAGTGGCTGCCTGTCCCATAGCCCCAGAGAGGGCAGAGGAAATGAGGGCCACTGGCGCCAGTGACGGCCGCCTGTTCTTCTGGAAGTGCCCACGGCAGAGGCAGCAAATGACCCCACAGACAGGGAAGCCAGATCCACTGACTACCACCAGATGGTGGCAGCCAAACCACAGCTGGAGAGAACCAAGCAGGCCGGAGCCACTGGATTCAGGGGTCCACGGAATTCCAGGCTAACTGGCGACAGCCCCCACATCGTTTTATTAACATCAAAGGTATCTTATCTTAAATGAATTTTTACTCCCCTTCTTGCATCTCATGGTGGGGTGTTACTGTAGTGATATGTACATCATAGAATAATTGTGATGAGTGCATGATGACCAATGTTAATGGGATTTCCCTGGTGGCTCAGAGGGTAAAGAATCAGCTTGCAATGCAGAAGACACAGAAGATGCAGGTTCAGTTCCTGGGTTGGGAAGATCCCCTGAAGGAGGAAATGGCAACCCACTCCAGGATTCTTGCCTGGAGAATCCCATGGATAGTGGGCTACAGTCCATGGGGTCACAAAGACTTGGATACAAAGAGTGACTGAGCATACATGCACACACGAGTTAGAACGGGTAAGCTACAATCAATTCAGTGATTTGTGGTAATTCTCTTCTATTCCATAGCTTCCAGGAACATTGAATCTTCTGAACCAATGCCCCAAAAGGAAACAGTGTATGTTCCTTTGTGTCTCTGGTCACAACATTTTTGTCAACTGATCACTACTTTCTTTTATGTTTCTTCAGAAAGGAGGTTATTCATACATAACCCTGTTTCTGTTTAAAGACACCTTATTTAGGAATAGGAGCACTTACAATGGCTTGGGGTGACGGCCTGGAGGGGGGAGATGGGGGGACCTGGGAGAGGGGAGGTCACCAGGGATATGCATATGACTGATCTGGGAACATGCATGTCTGTGAACAACAAAACTCTGTAAAACCTTTAAAATAAAGAAATTTAATAAAAAAAATAAATAAAGACACCTTATTTAGTATCACTGAACTCACAGTCAATAGCAGCATAACGTGTGCTTGAATGAAGCTTATCTACACACTTACTATCTTCACAAAATACATCCTGAAGCTGTTGTCCACATAGACGATGGAATATTACTCAGCCATAAAGGAATGCATTTGAGTCAGTTCTAATGATGGGAACTATTATCAGCAAATGCCCACGCGGGAAGCCAGATCCACTGACTACCACCAGATGGTGGCAGCCAAACCACAGCTGGAGAGAACCAAGCAGGCCGGAGCCACTGGATTCAGGGGTCCACGGAATTCCAGGCTAACTGGCGACAGCCCCCACATCGTTTTATTAACATCAAAGGTATCTTATCTTAAATGAATTTTTACTCCCCTTCTTGCATCTCATGGTGGGGTGTTACTGTAGTGATATGTACATCATAGAATAATTGTGATGAGTGCATGATGACCAATGTTAATGGGATTTCCCTGGTGGCTCAGAGGGTAAAGAATCAGCTTGCAATGCAGAAGACACAGAAGATGCAGGTTCAGTTCCTGGGTTGGGAAGATCCCCTGAAGGAGGAAATGGCAACCCACTCCAGGATTCTTGCCTGGAGAATCCCATGGATAGTGGGCTACAGTCCATGGGGTCACAAAGACTTGGATACAAAGAGTGACTGAGCATACATGCACACACGAGTTAGAACGGGTAAGCTACAATCAATTCAGTGATTTGTGGTAATTCTCTTCTATTCCATAGCTTCCAGGAACATTGAATCTTCTGAACCAATGCCCCAAAAGGAAACAGTGTATGTTCCTTTGTGTCTCTGGTCACAACATTTTTGTCAACTGATCACTACTTTCTTTTATGTTTCTTCAGAAAGGAGGTTATTCATACATAACCCTGTTTCTGTTTAAAGACACCTTATTTAGGAATAGGAGCACTTACAATGGCTTGGGGTGACGGCCTGGAGGGGTGAGATGTGGGGGCCTGGGAGAGGGGAGGTGACCAGGGATATGCATATGACTGATCTGGGAACATGCATGTCTGTGAACAACAAAACTCTGTAAAACCTTTAAAATAAAGAAATTTAATAAAAAAAATAAATAAAGACACCTTATTTAGTATCACTGAACTCACAGTCAATAGCAGCATAACGTGTGCTTGAATGAAGCTTATCTACACACTTACTATCTTCACAAAATACATCCTGAAGCTGTTGTCCACATAGACGATGGAATATTACTCAGCCATAAAAAGGAATGCATTTGAGTCAGTTCTAATGAGGTGGGTGAACCTACAGCCTATTATAGAGAGTGAAGTCAGTCAGAAAGAGAAAGATAAATATTGTATACTAACACACATATATGGTACCCACACATATGGAATGATGGTACTGATAAATTATTTGCAGGGCAGCAATAGAGAAACAGATATAGAGAGAAGACTTACAGACATTGGGAGGAGGGAGGAGTGGGTGAGTTGAATGGAAAGAGTAACATGGAAACTTACGTTACCATATGTAAAACAGACAACCAATAGGAATTTGCTGTTAAAACTAAGGGAACTGAAACAGGGACTCTGTAATGGCCTAGCAGGGTGGGATGGTGAGGGAGACAGGAGGGAAGTTCAAGAGGGAGGGAACATATGCATGCCTATGGCTGGTTCATGTTGATGTTTGGCAGTAAACAACAAAACTCTGTGAAGCTATCATCCTTCAATTAACAAATTTAATAAAAAAAAAGCCAAACATCCAGCCTCTTGCACTTAGGAACACGTCATGTCTCTGAGTGAACAGTGAAATCATCCACCAAAAGCATGAAATGCAAGAAACATGGCACTAAACAGATCATAAAGGATACTTTGTTACAGTCCGAGCTTTGGTTAATTACTGCGTCCTCCCCAAGTTCATATGTTGAAGTCCTAAATCCCCAGGTGATGGTATTAGAAAGTAGGCCTTTGGGAAGTGATTAGGTCATGAGGATGAAGCCTTCACAAATGGGATTAATGCCCTTATAAAAGGGACTTCAGAGAGTTCCCTGGCCCTTCTGCCATTACCAGATATAAGAAGTCTGTAAAGTGGAAGAGGATTTTCACCTGACCCTGCTGGCATCTTGATCCCAGACTTCCAGGCTCCAGAACCAGGGGAAGTAAATTTCTATTGCTTAGGCACCCAGTCTGTGATATTCCACTACAGTGCTTAAATGCACTGAGATATTATACATCAAAGTAATTCAAAATTTTGGTTGCTCAACACATGTCCACAGGTAACCAATCTTCACAAAATACAAATCCTGAAGCTGTTGTCCACATAGACGATGGAATATTACTCAGCCATAAAAAGGAATGCATTTGAGTCAGTTCTAATGAGGTGGGTGAACCTACAGCCTATTATAGAGAGTGAAGTCAGTCAGAAAGAGAAAGATAAATATTGTATACTAACACACATATATGGTACCCACACATATGGAATGATGGTACTGATAAATTATTTGCAGGGCAGCAATAGAGAAACAGATATAGAGAGAAGACTTACAGACATTGGGAGGAGGGAGGAGTGGGTGAGTTGAATGGAAAGAGTAACATGGAAACTTACGTTACCATATGTAAAACAGACAACCAATAGGAATTTGCTGTTAAAACTAAGGGAACTGAAACAGGGACTCTGTAATGGCCTAGCAGGGTGGGATGGTGAGGGAGACAGGAGGGAAGTTCAAGAGGGAGGGAACATATGCATGCCTATGGCTGGTTCATGTTGATGTTTGGCAGTAAACAACAAAACTCTGTGAAGCTATCATCCTTCAATTAACAAATTTAATAAAAAAAAAGCCAAACATCCAGCCTCTTGCACTTAGGAACACGTCATGTCTCTGAGTGAACAGTGAAATCATCCACCAAAAGCATGAAATGCAAGAAACATGGCACTAAACAGATCATAAAGGATACTTTGTTACAGTCCGAGCTTTGGTTAATTACTGCGTCCTCCCCAAGTTCATATGTTGAAGTCCTAAATCCCCAGGTGATGGTATTAGAAAGTAGGCCTTTGGGAAGTGATTAGGTCATGAGGATGAAGCCTTCACAAATGGGATTAATGCCCTTATAAAAGGGACTTCAGAGAGTTCCCTGGCCCTTCTGCCATTACCAGATATAAGAAGTCTGTAAAGTGGAAGAGGATTTTCACCTGACCCTGCTGGCATCTTGATCCCAGACTTCCAGGCTCCAGAACCAGGGGAAGTAAATTTCTATTGCTTAGGCACCCAGTCTGTGATATTCCACTACAGTGCTTAAATGCACTGAGATATTATACATCAAAGTAATTCAAAATTTTGGTTGCTCAACACATGTCCACAGGTAACCAAGAGAAACCACCACTAGTACTGATTTAGGGTTACAGAAGTATTTTAGCTAGTAAGCATACTTATAAAGCAGAAAAAATACGAATAATGAGAATGTACAATAATTAAAACAGTGCCTAGTATACAGTAAGCCCCCAACACACGTCTGTGATTAGAATTACTTTAACACTCAAAATGAAACACTGCACAAAACCCCTTATCACCTCTGCACCCAGCACTGTCATTTACGGGGCGGTTATTCAGGGCTAGGTACTCTGCTAAAACACTTCACAGGCGTCACCATGTGTCCTCCTTATTCTCACAGCCCTACAAGGTATGTGCCATTCCTTTTTTTTTTTTTTTAATTTTGGCCTCTTTTATTGATTTTTTTTTTATTTATTTTCATCCATCTTTATTCTTTGGCCTATGTGGGCCTCCCATGGCAGTGGCCTCTCGTTGCAGAGCACTGGCTCTGGGCACATGCATTCCAGAGTGCTGGCTCCTAATTGGACACATCGGTCCAGCTGCTCTGCAGCACGTGGGATCTTCCTGGGCCAGGGATGGAACCGGCGCCACTTGCACTGCAAGGCAGACTCTTTACCCACTGGACCACCAGGGAAGCCCAGTGTGCTTATTTCCATGTTTCAGGTGAGGAAATCAAGGCTCAGAGAGGATATGTGAGGACCTGAGACCACACAGCTTTAAGTGGTAGAGCCGGGGTTCAAGTGCCTACTTCTAGACTGGTACTCTTCTCTCTGCCCAGTTATCAGTTCCCTTTCCAAAGAGCAACTGATTTCAGGAATAATGAGTAATATTAATAATACGCAATACTTATTGCATTGTAAGTCAAGCATCTGGCTATGTGCCATATATTTGGGATCTCCCTTTGCCTATTCAATGATCCTCTGTAAGAATTACTATTTTTATGACATTTTAGAGATAGTAAAGTGCAGCTGAGAGAGGCTTGGCATCATACCAAGTGTCGCAGGTGAGCTCCACTTCTCGGTGGAGGGAGCCCACCAGTCCCAGTGGAAAGTACCTCCAGAGTCCAGGTGGTCCTCACTCACCAGATGATCATGAAGAAAGGCACCGCAAAGGCTTCTGAGGTGATGCTGTAAACCAGGGTCTGCAGCGAGCTGGGGAAGGTGCTCACTGTCTTGGGGACCACCTCCCAGGTGGTGTTGAAGTTGGTGAATGGCCCGCAGGCTTTGGAGGAAGGAATGCTGCCAAGACACAAAGCACGGGGTTCAGGGCCAGGCCTGCAGCACAGGTTGAGCCTCCCTCCTCCACACACCCACAAGGCTTCACTAACAGGGACCCACAAGGAACTGCCTGACCTCATGTGCCTTCTGGAAAAGTCCCATCAAAAATGCTTCTCCCTGGGGCTTCCCTGGTGGTCCAGTGGGTAAGGACACCGCCTTGCAGTGTAAGGGGCACTGGTTCAATCCCTGGCCTGGGAAGATCCCACTTGCCGCAGAGCGGCTAGACTGATGGGTCCAATTACCGAGCTGGAGCTCTGGGCGCATGCGCCCGGAGCCGGTGCTCTGCGACAACAGAGGCCACCGTGATGGGAGGCCCACACGTGCCAAAGAACAAAGATGGATGAAAATAGATAAATGAAAGATCAATAGAAGTGGCCCGCCCACCCTCCCTCCCCAACCCACCCTCTGCCTCACCCCCCAAAAGAAAGCTTCCCTCTAGTTGGAGAGATAAGCCATGAATAGATACATGCACCCCAATGGTCATAGCAGTACTAGTCACCAAAAGCAAGACCTGGGAGCAACCTAATATCTATCAACAGATGAATGAAGATGTGGCATACACACATACACAAATACTGGAATGTTACTCATCCAGAAAAAAGAATGAAAAATGAATGAAATAATACCATTTGCAGCAACATAGAGGAACCTAGAGATTATTAGACTAAGTGAAGTAAACTAGACAGAGAAATGATATGTATAATCTAAAAAGAAAAGAATCAAAATGAACTCAAACAGATACAGAAAACAAAACTTAGTTACCAAAAGGGAAGGTGGGGGACAGGTAGGGATATATTTGAAGTTTGAGATTAACATATACACACTACAACATATAAACAGATCATAAACCTACTGTACAACGGTCCAGGTGAGCCACTCACCAGATGAACCCCATGAAGAAAGGCACCGCAAAGGCTTCTGAGGTGATGCTGTAAACCAGGGTCTGCAGCGAGCTGGGGAAGGTGCTCACTGTCTTGGGGACCACCTCCCAGGTGGTGTTGAAGTTGGTGAATGGCCCGCAGGCTTTGGAGGAAGGAATGCTGCCAAGACACAAAGCACGGGGTTCAGGGCCAGGCCTGCAGCACAGGTTGAGCCTCCCTCCTCCACACACCCACAAGGCTTCACTAACAGGGACCCACAAGGAACTGCCTGACCTCATGTGCCTTCTGGAAAAGTCCCATCAAAAATGCTTCTCCCTGGGGCTTCCCTGGTGGTCCAGTGGGTAAGGACACCGCCTTGCAGTGTAAGGGGCACTGGTTCAATCCCTGGCCTGGGAAGATCCCACTTGCCGCAGAGCGGCTAGACTGATGGGTCCAATTACCGAGCTGGAGCTCTGGAGCGCATGCGCCCGGAGCCGGTGCTCTGCGACAACAGAGGCCACCGTGATGGGAGGCCCACACGTGCCAAAGAACAAAGATGGATGAAAATAGATAAATGAAAGATCAATAGAAGTGGCCCGCCCACCCCCCTCCCTCCCCAACCCACCCTCTGCCTCACCCCCCAAAAGAAAGCTTCCCTCTAGTTGGAGAGATAAGCCATGAATAGATACATGCACCCCAATGGTCATAGCAGTACTAGTCACCAAAAGCAAGACCTGGGAGCAACCTAATATCTATCAACAGATGAATGAAGATGTGGCATACACACATACACAAATACTGGAATGTTACTCATCCAGAAAAAAGAATGAAAAATGAATGAAATAATACCATTTGCAGCAACATAGAGGAACCTAGAGATTATTAGACTAAGTGAAGTAAACTAGACAGAGAAATGATATGTATAATCTAAAAAGAAAAGAATCAAAATGAACTCAAACAGATACAGAAAACAAAACTTAGTTACCAAAAGGGAAGGTGGGGGACAGGTAGGGATATATTTGAAGTTTGAGATTAACATATACACACTACAACATATAAAACAGATCATCCACAAGGACCTACTGTACAACATAGGGAACTATATACTCAATATTTTATAATAGCCTATAGGGGAAAGAGTTTGAATATATATAACTAAATCACTCTGCTGTATGACAGAAACTAACACAACACTAAAAATCAACTATACTTCAGTTGTTGCCTTTTTTTTTTTTTTTTTGCCACTTCTATTGGTCGTTCATTTATTTATTTGCATCCATCTCGGCCCTTTGGCCTGTGTGGGCCTCCCATCGCAGTGGCCTCTCTCACTGTAGAGCATGGGCTCTGGGCGCACGTGCTCCAGAGCAACGGTTCAGTAGTTAAGACACATTGGTCCAGTCGCTCTGCAGCACGTGGGATCCTCCCAGGCCAAGGATCGAACCAGCGCCCCTTGCACTGCAAGGCAGTGGCCTTACCCACTGGACTACCAGGGAAGCCCAAGTTGTTTGTTTGTTTGTTTGTTTGTTTCAAAAAAGAACCTGTTACCTGAAGATAGATACTCTGATGATTTTCTAGAACAGCAATAAATTGAACACCAGAAATTTTAAAAAAAGATCACATTAAATGATGCCGTGAGAAAACAATCAGACAACTCCAGAATATGGGGTGACAACCCTTTAGCGTGTTAATTTAGAGGTGAGGAAACAAGCCTCGACTTTTTGAAGAATCAAAGGTTAACATAGACTAAGAAGAGCTTCCCTGGTAGCTCAGTGGTAAACAGTTCGTCTGCCAGTGCTGGATACACAGACTCGATCCCTGATCTGGGAAGATCCTACATGATGCAGAACCACTTAGCCTGTGAGCCACAACTGTGGAGCCTCTGCTTCAGAGCCTCGGAGCTGCAACTATTGAGCCCGTGTGCGCAACTACTGAAACCCATGTGCCCTAGAGCCCAAGTTCCACAAGAGAAGTCACAACAATAAGAAGCCTGCTCACCTCGACTAGAGAGTAGCCCCCACTCCCTGCACCTAGAGAATAGCCTGTGGCAGCAGAAGGGAAGCAAAAAAAAATAGATAAATAACGAATAGACCAAAAATAACAGGTAGGGATATATTTGAAGTTTGAGATTAACATATACACACTACAACATATAAAACAGATCATCCACAAGGACCTACTGTACAACATAGGGAACTATATACTCAATATTTTATAATAGCCTATAGGGGAAAGAGTTTGAATATATATAACTAAATCACTCTGCTGTATGACAGAAACTAACACAACACTAAAAATCAACTATACTTCAGTTGTTGCCTTTTTTTTTTTTTTTTTGCCACTTCTATTGGTCGTTCATTTATTTATTTGCATCCATCTCGGCCCTTTGGCCTGTGTGGGCCTCCCATCGCAGTGGCCTCTCTCACTGTAGAGCATGGGCTCTGGGCGCACGTGCTCCAGAGCAACGGTTCAGTAGTTAAGACACATTGGTCCAGTCGCTCTGCAGCACGTGGGATCCTCCCAGGCCAAGGATCGAACCAGCGCCCCTTGCACTGCAAGGCAGTGGCCTTACCCACTGGACTACCAGGGAAGCCCAAGTTGTTTGTTTGTTTGTTTGTTTGTTTCAAAAAAGAACCTGTTACCTGAAGATAGATACTCTGATGATTTTCTAGAACAGCAATAAATTGAACACCAGAAATTTTAAAAAAAGATCACATTAAATGATGCCGTGAGAAAACAATCAGACAACTCCAGAATATGGGGTGACAACCCTTTAGCGTGTTAATTTAGAGGTGAGGAAACAAGCCTCGACTTTTTGAAGAATCAAAGGTTAACATAGACTAAGAAGAGCTTCCCTGGTAGCTCAGTGGTAAACAGTTCGTCTGCCAGTGCTGGATACACAGACTCGATCCCTGATCTGGGAAGATCCTACATGATGCAGAACCACTTAGCCTGTGAGCCACAACTGTGGAGCCTCTGCTTCAGAGCCTCGGAGCTGCAACTATTGAGCCCGTGTGCCGCAACTACTGAAACCCATGTGCCCTAGAGCCCAAGTTCCACAAGAGAAGTCACAACAATAAGAAGCCTGCTCACCTCGACTAGAGAGTAGCCCCCACTCCCTGCACCTAGAGAATAGCCTGTGGCAGCAGAGAAAGCCCGGAATAGCCAAAAATAAATAAATACATAGATAAATAAAAACTAAAAAAAAAGAGACTAAGGATACATGGCAACCAAAAGTAACGAGTAAAGTCTGAAAGGTCCTCATTTAAAAAATAAAGCTCTAAAAATTATTTGGGGACACCTGGAGAGACTTGGAAATGGCAGGAATATGATATTGGCATTAATTTTCTTAGATGTGATCACGTTACTGTGGCTATACAAGAAGAATGTCCTTACGTTTAGGAAGTGAGGGTTTAGGTATTTAGGAAGGAAGTCGTATGGTGCCTACAACCATGGTGTGGTGCATTATCACGCAAACAAAAAGTGTATGCATACAGAGAGAAAAAACAAACATAGCAGAATGTAAACTGAGACATCCCAATAAAGGGTATATGAGTTTTCATTGTTGCTATTTTTTTCAACTTTCCTATAGATTTGGAGATTTTCAAAATAAAAAGGACAAAATAAAATTACAATGGACAAAATTAAATGAATGCTTACAAGAATTGCCCACATTCACATCACAAAGTTCTATATAGGAAATTCTCCACTGCAGCCCTATTTTAGAGATAAAAATAGATTTCTGGAAACAGCCTAAAGTGCTGTTTAATAAAATGAATGAACGATTTATGAGCCACACATACAATGGGATCAAGAAACACTGAGAGACACACACACACACATAGAGAGGCAACTGTCTTAGAAACTAAGTAGTAGGAAATAGAGTTGGAGGATAAATTTCTACCACATAGTCTTCCATACTTTTTGAATTCTATGCCATGTAAAAGCATTTCCTATTAAAAAAATCAAAGCTAAAAATATTTTAAAATAATCTAGGGTTCTGTACATGCTGGTCTGGAAAAGGGCATAATATAAAGTGGAAAAAAATAAGTTGCCAAAGAGTATTATCCCACAGGCATTTTAAAAAAATATATTTTTCATAATAAATTTCTGGCAATGTTCATAAAATATCAGAGTGGTTTCCTCTTAGAGGGGCACTAAGAGGTGAGAATGAGGGGAAGTTTTTTTCTCTTTTTACTCTTTTCTGTACGACTTGAATTTTTCAATACATAACAACTATTACAATAAACATATAAAATAGCCTCAAACTAGTTTAAAAAATGATAAAACCTAAGACAGGAATTCAAAGTTACAGGCTTTTCATTTAAAGATGAAGAAATGTGGTACAATGGCAAAGAATCCACCTGCCAGTGCAGGAGGCACAACAGACGTGGGTTCAATCCCTGGGTCAGGAAGACCTCATGGAGTAGGAAGTGGCAACCTGTTCTAGTATAAGAAAAAGATGAAGAAATGGAACAACATAAAATAAAGAAATGGAATTCCATAAGACTGTAAGTCACGGGCTGGAAAGCTAGAGCCCATGGACCAAATCTGGCCCACGTTTTATTTTTTATAAAGTTTTACTGAGACAGTCTTACCTGTTGGCTTATATAGTATCTATGGCTGCAACATAGATGATACATAATCCGTTGAGCTGAACAACTGTTACAGAAACCATATAGCTTGCAAAGGCTACATCATTCACTTTCTTTCCAGCCTCTGGTATAAAGGGTTATACCAGGAGGTATGGCATCACTGGGTTTAGAAACCTCAATTTCTCAGCCTCAGGGCTGAGCATTTCCCCTTTGCCAAACTCCACACTAGATGCTACATGACACTAGATGCCCTGTGTCAGGTCTGAGCGGTCTTCATACCCCTAGCGCCTAGCACAGTGCCTGGTACTCAGAAGACACTCCAAGTCTTCTCGGTGACACCTTTATAATTAGAAACAAAGAAATAACCCCAAAGGCAGCCAGAAGAGAGGAAAAAGGATCTGGGTGGAATAAACCCAACCATACTTTTTGAATTCTATGCCATGTAAAAGCATTTCCTATTAAAAAAATCAAAGCTAAAAATATTTTAAAATAATCTAGGGTTCTGTACATGCTGGTCTGGAAAAGGGCATAATATAAAGTGGAAAAAAATAAGTTGCCAAAGAGTATTATCCCACAGGCATTTTAAAAAATATATTTTTCATAATAAATTTCTGGCAATGTTCATAAAATATCAGAGTGGTTTCCTCTTAGAGGGGCACTAAGAGGTGAGAATGAGGGGAAGTTTTTTTCTCTTTTTACTCTTTTCTGTACGACTTGAATTTTTCAATACATAACAACTATTACAATAAACATATAAAATAGCCTCAAACTAGTTTAAAAAATGATAAAACCTAAGACAGGAATTCAAAGTTACAGGCTTTTCATTTAAAGATGAAGAAATGTGGTACAATGGCAAAGAATCCACCTGCCAGTGCAGGAGGCACAACAGACGTGGGTTCAATCCCTGGGTCAGGAAGACCTCATGGAGTAGGAAGTGGCAACCTGTTCTAGTATAAGAAAAAAAGATGAAGAAATGGAACAACATAAAATAAAGAAATGGAATTCCATAAGACTGTAAGTCACGGGCTGGAAAGCTAGAGCCCATGGACCAAATCTGGCCCACGTTTTATTTTTTATAAAGTTTTACTGAGACAGTCTTACCTGTTGGCTTATATAGTATCTATGGCTGCAACATAGATGATACATAATCCGTTGAGCTGAACAACTGTTACAGAAACCATATAGCTTGCAAAGGCTACATCATTCACTTTCTTTCCAGCCTCTGGTATAAAGGGTTATACCAGGAGGTATGGCATCACTGGGTTTAGAAACCTCAATTTCTCAGCCTCAGGGCTGAGCATTTCCCCTTTGCCAAACTCCACACTAGATGCTACATGACACTAGATGCCCTGTGTCAGGTCTGAGCGGTCTTCATACCCCTAGCGCCTAGCACAGTGCCTGGTACTCAGAAGACACTCCAAGTCTTCTCGGTGACACCTTTATAATTAGAAACAAAGAAATAACCCCAAAGGCAGCCAGAAGAGAGGAAAAAGGATCTGGGTGGAATAAACCCAACCCACACTCTCAAAACCAATGAGAAGCCTGAAAGTCCAACTTCATAAGTGAACCAGAATATTTCAGCATCCAGAGGGGGATTCCAAAATCAAGGTGGACCTGACTGAGCCAGGAGTGACTTGCTGATCTCTATAGGTACCAGTAAAGAATGCAACAAAGGCTTTAACACAAAAGAGGGACAAGTCAAGAAGGGAATGTTCTGGAAAGAAAGTCATATTTACCGTGCCATGCTGATTGTCAGAGGTATTATTGCCAAGCACAGTCCGATCAGCAACACCAACAGGAAGAAGAAATTAGAATTGGATGCTCTGAACTGCCTCGGAGAGGGTCTGCAGGTATAGAGAAGACTTATCTAAGGGGAGAGGAAGAAAGAAGAAAAGTTAAGCACACCGCTTCATTGGGGATAAATGAGCACAGTCATGCATCACAGTGAGAATGCAAATTGGTGATAACCTTTCCAGAGGGTGGTCACCAATACAGACCAAAATTTTAAAAAGCCTGAAACATATGTAACACATTTACTGCTACAGTTGCTGATAACAGGGAATACTTGAAAGCCACAGGAAGAAGCTATGGATGTGGTTCCTTAAAGGTTAAGGTGATATGTACAATGGTAACTATGTAGCCCTTAGAGAATGCAAGAAAGCTTTACATCATACATGTCACAGTGAAATGAAAAGGCTGGATGTCAAAACTCTGTATTGTATGATCTCATGTTTCTTTAAATATATTTTAAAACATTTTACTGTAAATATCTTTTTTCTGTTTTATTGAGGTATAATTAACAAATAAGATTATAAGCTACACTATATGATGTGATATATTTAAAGAATACAACATGATGATTTGAAAAGATTCAAAAAGTATTCTCCTTAGGGGTTTAAATATGTATTAAATATATACATACCAAAATAAGGGATAACTTACTTGAATTTTTACAAGTGTATGTCTTTTTCCTATATATTAAATCTTTATTGAATTTGTTACTATATTGTTTCTGCTTTTATGTTTTTGGTTTTTTGGCCACGAGGCATGTGGGATCTCAGCTCCCTGACCAGGGACTGAACCTGTACCTTCTACATTGGAAGGTGAAGTCTCAACCACTGGTCCACCAGGGAAGTCCCTTTCCTATATATTAAAAATAAATATTTCCATTGAGAAAAAAGACTTGAAGGAGATATCAGGTGGGAACTGAGACAGAACAAGAGGCATATACTTCCTTAACATTGCAGAAAGCTACAGCCTCAGGAAGGGGCATCCGGCTCCCGTGACTGCAACAGCCGGGACATCTTGCGAGTTCAAGGCACTGAGCACCAAGGACGCCTGGCGTCTTGTCAGAGTGTCTGGGGGCAGCTGCCCTGTCAAGCTGGGGTGTCAGAACTCAGCCCAGTGTCTGGGACTCATTCCATTACCCCACACTGTCTTTATTTCCAAACTGGGAAGCCATTGCCTAACTGATACTTTCTGGAAGAAGGAAAACCTCCTATGAGTTTTCTGGCATCGATCTCTCACTAAAGTTTTCAAATGAAAGCATCAGAACATTCTTCAAAGGCCAAAACTTCAGGTAGAAAGTATGACCTAATTCAAGGCTCTGACTATGGATTAAGAGTATAGGCTCTGGACTGAGGTAAACCTGGGTTCAAATTCCAGGAGTCACTTATAAACTGTGTGACCTTGGACCAGTTTTTTAATCTCTCTGAACTTCAACTTCCTAATTTATAAAATATGTTTACCAGCAGTACCTACTTCAAAGCATTACATGATCATCTGTGCCAAGTGTTCAGCAGAACAGGTGCACGCAGGATTGTTATCATCTGTTATTACTGTTGTAATTATTAGTATTATTATAACTTACACTTATGAATCCTCAGGGCCTAGTATATTAGGCGCTCAATAATGCTGGGCTTATGAACAGAGGGTACCTCTGGAAGAACAGATGGGATACATATGTGCATTGTTTAATGTTTAACAGTGACCTTATATTACCTCTATCATAAAGAAAGAGTTTGATTAACAAGTCCAGATAAGTTAGTCATCTGTAGGGCTGCCTCACCCACTAAGCACTTAGTTCAGGTACCACGCACAGCTACAATCTGTAACATGTTTGAGGAGCGACACAAATAATTGAGAACTGAAAATAAATGCACCAACTCCAAAGGCCAAATAGAAAATTACAAAAATTTAATTAATAAACATTTTCTTAAACATCACCAAAATGAAGCACTGTGGACTGACTGATCAATGGCAGCTCCACCCTTAGCTGCATACAAACCATTCAAGCCACAGAAGCAAACCATTCTTAACTCTCTCAAAATGATAACAATGTGAAAATTCACTGAAAGTCTTTTTTTCAGAATAAAGATACATATCAACTAAAGGATGCAGTTTTGATACATCTGCTGGGCTATGGGTGGGCTCCAGGCATGTGTGTGCCCAACGAACATCCTGCAAGATCAAGCACGGTCTGGCTTATCAACCTCTCAGCCCTCACCCCCCTTTACCTCTTTCACGTAAAAGATGATAATGAACTTCAAGGTTGCAATTGCAGGAAGAAGGGGTGAGAAAAAGGCTCCGATCCAGCAAATGGTTTGCCCATAAACGATGCCCAGAACATTATCAGGGATGGCAAACTCCTGCTCTCCCCAGCACTGAAAAAGCTTCCAAGAGGAACAGTAGGTCACCAGGATCCTGAAAACAAACCAGAAGCTTACCGCCTGGACACCGGCGTCTGCCGAGGCGCAGGACCACAGCCTCACAGTCGGGCTGCTTCCGCGCACCTTTCTCACGCAAACTGTAGGTTCTACATCTAGGGGATGCAGAATACAATGGACTCATTAAGACTAGAGTGCGCGTCTCAGATCTACTTTTACCAGCCAAACATTAGACAAGGCTCATTTTCTCCTTTGAAGTGCGGGGGGATTATAGCACAGCCTGCTGCACTGACAGTAAATGACCCAGGCAGTCTAGTCTCTGCACTGGCTTGACACTCAGTCCAAAAAGCACTGAGCTACTGTGCATCCACACAGAAAAAATGCCTTATGAAGGGCCTCCCACCCTGTGTGCCACTCCCTGGAACCCTAGAAGTTTCCTTCAGAAACCCTCGGAGCACTGTAGCATTACCAAAAATTAAATACTGGAAACCACCTAAATGCCCATTAGTAGGGGCTTCATCAACAAAGTAAAAGCCATGGGTACAGAGGACTATTACACAGTCTTTAAAACATGTGAGGAAAACCTATGTTCTGACATGTAAAGGTGTTCCTGGTATTTTGTTTGTCTGGGAAAAAAGCACGCTGTGAACCCATGTAGATGGACCATAATCTCATCTGTGAGGAAAAAATGGACACTCCCAGCAACTGCATGTTCACTCACACATGTATACATGCAAATACGTGTTTTTCTCTTTAAGAATGGCTGGATCCATCCCAAGGCCACCTCCGAAGAGTGGAGTGGGTCTGGAGAATCAGGGGTAATGTAACAAAAGACAGCTCTCACTACTATCAGCATTTCTGTATTTCTTTAAATACTGAGAAAATTTAACACACACCTCATATCATATTTGTATAAATTTTTAAAGGACAGTTTCTTTTATATATATATATTTTTGATTTTTTTGGGGGGGCGGTTAGGGAGGGAGGGGGTGGGCGGGCCACTTCTATTGGTCTTTCATTTAGCTATTTTCAACCATCTTTGTCCTTTGGCCTGTGTGGGCCTCCCAATGCAGTGGCCTCTGTTGTCGCAGAGCACCGGCTCTGGGCGCATGCGCTCCAAAGCTCCGGCTCAGTAATTGGACACATTGGTCCAGCCGCTCCGTGGCACGTGGGGTCTTCCCAGGCCAGGGACTGAACCAGTGCCCCTTGCACTGCAAGACGGTGTCCTTACCCACCGGACCATGAGGGAAGCCCTATATATATATATTTGTATTTATTTATTTGGCCATGGTAGGTCTTGGTTGCAGTATGTGGAATCTAGTTCCCTAACCAGGGACAGAACCCTGGCCCCTGGCATTGGGAGCTCAGAGTCTTCGCCACTAGATCACCAAGGAAGTCCTGATGGTATCCTTTTTAATGTTCACTTTCAGGGACTTACTGGACTTGCCAGGAAAATTTGTCCATGCGAGTAAAAAAGTGATTAAGTGAACTGTTTCACTTAAGGCTCAAGGAGATGCTGAGAATAATGTGTGTGTGTGTTTTTTTAATGACGTTGTAATCATGATAATCCGGATGGTTAATGTTGAGTTCTGTGGCAGGGAGTGTTCTTTATACTTGTATCTGCATTTTGTGATTTAATCTTCACAACAGGGCTATGAGGAGGGTCCTGTTACTGTACCCATTTCACAGGTAGGAAGACAGGCACAGAGCTTCAATAACTTGCCCAAGGTCACATGAGAAGGAGGTAGCAGCCTCCTTGAACCCAGAGGAGGAGCTGTGCCATCCCCTGCCGCCTGGAGGGCCTCCACTGATGGGCCCAGGCTGTGATGTGGCCGGAAGCCACCCCCGGGCCACCCCCCAGGGAGGGCATCACCTCTCTTCATGCTGCCTCTCGACAGGGCACATGATGGACCAGGGCGTGATGGCCCAGAGCGGTCTGAAAGGCACGAATGGCTGTCGGTGGTTTCTAGGATGTGGTCTCTAGGATGTGGAAACTCCCTGCCCTTCGTGAAGAGCGGATGTGATAGGAGCCTGGGGAAGGGTGAAGGGAAGGGTCAGGGTGGGGAGAGAGGGGTACCCTCGCACTTACTTTCTAGGAAAGTCCACGAAAAGCGTCACAGCCAGGATGATGATGAGGTCAAAGATCATCAGTTTGTACATCTCCTGCCCAACCTGGGTTTCCCAGCACTGAAACCAAGAGAGAAACGAGCCTGACTTGAAGCAGACAAAGCCAGGCTCCGCCAACGTCATCTCCAGTCCCCGATCGGGCAGCCTCTGCCAACGCTCCCCTGAGCTCCAGCACAGACTCTGGTTCCCAAGCCCTTCGAAGCACCTGGCATGCCAGACTCTGCTACACAGCAAGAAAGAGGCTCACCAGGGATTCACACACACCCTCAGCTTCACGGGTGGCTCCCTCCACCTGAAGCACCACTGCCCCCAAGTGACCCACCTCGCAGGACGCCCTCCCCCAGCCTCACCGGGTAGAGCTTCTGGTTGTAGCCGCAGAGCTCACAGGAGTAGCTGTCGCAGGAGGTAATCTTGGAGCCCAGGGTGAACACCAGGACACAGATGGTGGCCAGCCGCATAAAGACACACCTGCAGGGAGGAGGAGGAGGGAGGACGGGAGGAGGAGCGCTCGGGCCACAGGCTTGGGTGCAGAGAGCTGCCTTTCTTTTCAGCAAGCCCAGCAGTAGGCACCGAGCTTCTGTTGGGGATGATGAGCAAGTTCTGGAAATGACAGCAATGATGGAGGTGCAACACTGAGTATGGGCTTTGTGCCACTGAAGTGCACACTTAGAAGTGGCTAACATGCCCAAGGTCACATGAGAAGGAGGTAGCAGCCTCCTTGAACCCAGAGGAGGAGCTGTGCCATCCCCTGCCGCCTGGAGGGCCTCCACTGATGGGCCCAGGCTGTGATGTGGCCGGAAGCCACCCCCGGGCCACCCCCCAGGGAGGGCATCACCTCTCTTCATGCTGCCTCTCGACAGGGCACATGATGGACCAGGGCGTGATGGCCCAGAGCGGTCTGAAAGGCACGAATGGCTGTCGGTGGTTTCTAGGATGTGGTCTCTAGGATGTGGAAACTCCCTGCCCTTCGTGAAGAGCGGATGTGATAGGAGCCTGGGGAAGGGTGAAGGGAAGGGTCAGGGTGGGGAGAGAGGGTACCCTCGCACTTACTTTCTAGGAAAGTCCACGAAAAGCGTCACAGCCAGGATGATGATGAGGTCAAAGATCATCAGTTTGTACATCTCCTGCCCAACCTGGGTTTCCCAGCACTGAAACCAAGAGAGAAACGAGCCTGACTTGAAGCAGACAAAGCCAGGCTCCGCCAACGTCATCTCCAGTCCCCGATCGGGCAGCCTCTGCCAACGCTCCCCTGAGCTCCAGCACAGACTCTGGTTCCCAAGCCCTTCGAAGCACCTGGCATGCCAGACTCTGCTACACAGCAAGAAAGAGGCTCACCAGGGATTCACACACCCCCTCAGCTTCACGGGTGGCTCCCTCCACCTGAAGCACCACTGCCCCCAAGTGACCCACCTCGCAGGACGCCCTCCCCCAGCCTCACCGGGTAGAGCTTCTGGTTGTAGCCGCAGAGCTCACAGGAGTAGCTGTCGCAGGAGGTAATCTTGGAGCCCAGGGTGAACACCAGGACACAGATGGTGGCCAGCCGCATAAAGACACACCTGCAGGGAGGAGGAGGAGGGAGGACGGGAGGAGGAGCGCTCGGGCCACAGGCTTGGGTGCAGAGAGCTGCCTTTCTTTTCAGCAAGCCCAGCAGTAGGCACCGAGCTTCTGTTGGGGATGATGAGCAAGTTCTGGAAATGACAGCAATGATGGAGGTGCAACACTGAGTATGGGCTTTGTGCCACTGAAGTGCACACTTAGAAGTGGCTAACATGGTAAATTTCATTATATACACATTTTTTTTTATTTAATCTTTTCTTTTTTTTTGCTTCTAAGTCATCATTTATTTTTCATCCATCTTTTTTATTCTTTGGTATAAGTGGGCCTCCCATTGCAGTGGCCTCTCTCGTTGCAGAGAACTGGCTCTGGGCCCACATGCTCTAGAGCGCTGGCTCGTAATTGGACACAACGGCCCAGTCACTCCACAGCATGTGGGATCTTCCCCGGCCAGGGATCGAACTGGTGCCCCTTGCACTGCAAGGCAGACTCTTTACCCACTGGAGCAACAAGGAAGCCCCTCATGTTATATATACTTTACCACAGTTTTTTAAATGGCAAAAAAAATCTGAAAGCTGGGAAGTCCTGAGTCCATGATGATGTAGCCACGCTCAGAACAATTCTTGAATTTTTTAATTCTATTTAATTGAATTTTCTGAGTATCACCTTTGAGATATGGCTGATATCCTGAGAAGTGAAAAATAGTACATTGCAGAGTTTCAGGTAGAAACAATCCTATTTTTAAAAGGAAATAAAATGCGTGAACACTGGCATGAACAACAGGAAGCAGGCAGATGAAGGCAGCTGGGGGAAAGTGGATTCAAGACAGGAGGGCAGACAGCTCATTTTTTAAAAATAAAAAAGCATTATTAGAATAAGTGAAACAGAAACATCAAAAAGTATGTGGTGGGGGGCAAGCTCACACCATCCACCTGACCTCCTGTGCCTCCTGGGGAGGCACGGGTACCCAGCACCACCAAGGTGGTATCCATAACTAACAACTGAAATAGAATCTCATAAAATGTCTCCATCTACAGTCATTTATGGTGAAGAGGGGACACAGAAAAACAAAAGGCACTTCAAAGAAATGATATCTGTACCGCAAATAGAGAACAGTATATAAGACAAACGCCCCAGCTTCCCACAAATAACTGGAGCAACACAGGGGAGGGGTTTTTGAAAGGATAAAGGGGATTTACAAGACATGACCAACCCAACATGTGGCCTTTCTTTGGATCTTGGTCTAAACAAACCAATCATCGAAAGCCCTCTGCAACCCCATCAGGGAACTGACAATTCTGTGAGGTGTGATGACGGTTATGTTGAAAAAGAGAAGTCTTTGCCATTTAGAGATAGGCTGAATTTTTTTACAGGTGAGACGACATGTTGCCTGAGATTCACTTAAAAGAATCCAGCGGAGCAGGGGCTCTGCATGAAAGAAGCCTGGCAAAAGGCTGGTGAACAGGTGAAACAAAGTGATGGGCACACACAGGGCTTCATCATACTGTCCGCAATTTGACAATTTCCAAAATAAAAAGTTCGCTTTTTTTTAAACGTGAAAATGCCATCTGAGGCAGAAAGAAAACATTCTCGTTTCACACAGCACCCCCACCTGGCCCTCCTTAACTCAGTGCCCCCTGCACTGCAAGGCGGACTCCTTACCCACAGGACCACCAGGGAAGCCCTTTTCTGTTTTTTTTAAATGAAGCTGAATATTTTTAGTGTGAAAAGAGATATTACAACAAATTATAAAAAGTCAACAGTAGCATACACAGTCAGTGACTGGACCATATATCCTTCTCAGCACTCATTCCAGCAAAAGTCTCAGGTCTAGGGTTTCCCTGGTGGTCCAGTGGGTAAAGAGTCTGCCTTGCAGTGCAAGGGGCACTGGTTCCATCCCTGGCTCAGGAAGATCCCATGTGCCATGGAGCAGCTGGACCCATGTGTCCAATTATGAGCCAGCGCTCTGGAGTGCATGGGCCCAGAGCCAGTTCTCTGCAATGAGAGAGGCCACTACAATGGGAAGCCCACACATGCCAAAGAATACAGATGGATGAAAATAAAAAAATAAAAATCAATAAAAGAGGCCAAAATTAAAAAAAAAAAAGCAACTCTCAGGTCCCACTGCAAGTTCCTACTGTAACTCTCCTCCCAAGGCCCATGCGTTGGGTCAGTGGGGTGGGACCTGGAGGGAGTTAATGGCTCTGGGAGTCAACCACCCTTAGGCAGGAGAGGATGAGTATTTGTTGGAGACAAACACACTACTGAATAGGAAAACCCTAAAATATTTTGCATGCAAACTCGCAGATTCGTCCCACAAGACCAAGTCCCAGCTGCAACTTCCCAAACAACATACCCTTTATTAGCTGCCTTCCCTTCTCTCTCTCACTTCCTTGCTCTCTTGCTGGTATATACTCACTTTTCGAACATCTTCAGAGCAACATTTCTCCAAGGGCTAATACATGAACTAAAAACACACGACAGCTGAGTAGACACTCAAGTCAAAGAGATTTCTCTGCATGTGCAAACTCTGTTTCATTCATGGGGACTGTCTGAAGGCTGAAGAGGATTCTTGGCTCGGCAGTGACTGGTAATGTCTGCTGTGGGCAGGGGAGACCATGAGAGGCTGTCTGCTTGGCATGTCTAAGAATTACCTAAGGATTGTCAGCCGGATCTCAAAGCCTGGGGAATAATCCTCATAGTGGATGATCTTGGCAAAGATGATTGGGGTGATAAAATTAGCCAGCGTGATCACAATAGAAGGCAGGTACGATATCAAGAGGTTCTCTCCAAAAATCATCTTGTCAATTTCCTATGAAGATCACAAAACCAGTCAGGAGTATCATAAATTGCATCACAAATGAACTGACCTTAAAAGAATTCAACCACACTTATGTCAAATCATTATGCTGAGCACCTTAAACTTACACAGTGTTGCATGTCAATTACATCTTATTAAAACTGTAAGGGCAAAAAACCCCAAACACATTTAGCAAACAGAATAAAACATTTGTTTCATTCAACATGGAACCTAAAACTAAGCCATCTTCTTCCCTGGAGACTCAAATAGAGGAACCATGATCTAGTACCTTACTGGAAGAAAAATGAGATCTACTGGAGTTATTAAGGTGAAATATAAAACCCCTATGCATTCTGTATCAATAGGAAATTTATAGCATTTTCAAGGCTGTAGCATTAATTGACCTGGAGTAGCCATTCTCTCCTTCTTTCATAATATACTATATGGTCACATAGATTGGTATCTGGGATAAAACTAAATTTCTTAGATAATTCCAGGTCAATTAGTACTACAGCCATGAAGATGCTATAAATTACCCATTGATACAGAATCTATCTCCTCAGGTAAATGGTTATCTGATTAAATTTTAGCCAAAGGGAACCTGGACCCCTGATGACTGTTTCATGAAGGAGAGCCACTAGACTGACTTCATTTTTTTTTTTTTTAATTTTGGCCGCCTTTATTGGTTTTTATTCATTTATTTTCATCCATCTTTATTCTTTGGCATGTGTGGGCCTCCCATTGCAGTGGCCTCTTGTGGCAGAGCACTGGCTCTGGGCGCATGTGCTTCAGGGTGCTGGCTAGCAACAGGGCATACCAGTCCAACCTCTCTGTGGCATGTGGGATCTTCCTGGGCCAGGGATCGAACCGGTGCCCCTTGCACTGCAAGGCGGACTCTCTACCCACTGGACCACCGGGGAAGGCCTAACTTTATTTTTTAAAGCCACTATTATTTTATGTAAACCGAGGCCCCAGCTGGTAAGTAGCACAGTTAGGGATTAAACCCAGGCAGTCCAGCCTAGATCTGAATATTGTAAATTCCAGGAGGGGTAGGAATTGGATGCTGTTTTGGATGTTTTTTTCTCCCCCTATTGAAAGTTGGAATGAGTCACTCTTAATTTTAAGTTCTTTGTCACATTAGTCTAAATTATATCCCCATATGTAAAACAGAATGATAATATCTCCCTCAGAGGTCTGCAATACACAGCATATATAACTTCCAAGCCAGAGCAAACGTTAAATTGACTTTGAGGGAGTACTTACTTTTTTCATGTGTTCTTGAGAAAATATAGTCGCTTTATAGATTGCATAAAAGCACGCTGCTAAAACAGCCAGAACAACACAGTTCAAAAACAGTCTCAAAGAGTAAATCCGTATCGTTTCTTCTGAGGTCCTTTCTGCTATTTTCTGCCGTATTCTCTCTTCCTCCAGATCTGCCTGAGAACCAAAGGAAACTCACTTGTGAGTGCCGGGATGAAGGGATATGTAGGGGTGGAAATTGTGACTCATCGTCACACCCTCCCCCTTGATCTCTAAAGTTTCCTTAAATATTCATCTCCCCCAGGAGACCCTTCCAGGCATGCCCAACCAGTTTCCATGTCTCTTGAAGGCCTACGTGAAGGCACAACCTTCTCTTTAAAACTGCAATGAGACTTTGCATTAAATGTGAAAACAGAACTGTAACCCATTAGTTCTATTTCCCCTGTTTTAAGGTCTCTCTCTCCTGGTTTATGACAGGTTCTCGCACAGAAAAATAACAGTACAAACCAACAAGGACCTAATGTTAACACAGGGAGCTCTACTCAATGTTCTGTAATAATCCATGTTAGAAAAATCTAAAGGAGAATGAGCATATGTACATATATGTGTGTGTGTGTATATATATACATATACATATAAAATAGAATCGCTTTGCTGTACACTTGAAACTAACACAACTTGTAAATCAACTATACTTCAATAAAATTAAAAGAAATATAGTTTTCTTCAGTTAGGATTAAAACAAGCTTCCTAAATTAAAAAAAAATGTTCAAGGTGGAAGGGAAGATACCATCTCTTTTCCCAGCTCCAGTCCTCAGCTTGATGCTTGGGCCTAAGGTGATCAGCCCCAGGAAGAGGTTCTCTTCAAAAAAACAAAAAGCTCTTGAAAGCCACAAAGCACTGGGGCCAGCCTGGCGCCACCAGCAACTCCGCAGGCTGCAATCCCACCTCCCGCCAACAGAGGGCCGAGCAGCACTCACTCGGAGCTCGTAACGCAGGCTACTGTGCTTCAGGTCCGCCATGCTGCGGTTGGTGATGCAGAAGTCCCAGCCCGCAAAGATCTTGTTGCAGTAACTCTGGAAGTGCTCCTCGCTCCGGATCAGGTTGATTTTGAACCCTTCCACCGACCTGACCCCAAAATATGATTATCCATCTTATAAGAACAACAAAATACAGTCCTGTGGATTGGCTTTGTCTAACATGAAAAGGTTATGTACATGGCTGCATCTTCCACCGATTTTGACACGCAGGGCCCAGTTTTGGATCATTCTAAGTATGCAGTGGCCAACCAGGCATCTCATTGTTGGAAATCGCTCCCTTTTATTCATATTCAATGTTTTTTTTTTCCATAGCTGGAATATAATTTAAGCTCAAAACACCCTAGAGGTCCTGCATGATTCTGCATGGCACCATCCTTCCTCCCCAGGGCCACTCTGCTGTAATGACTATAGCTTTTTTCCTCTCCACAAACACGCAAACCTCTCCTGCAGCCTTAGGGCCTTTACACTTGCAGTTCCCTCTGCCCTCCCCTCTTCCCTTGTCTGCCTCCTTCTTATTCCCCGGATTTCACTCAAATATTCCTTCCACAGATTCTCCATTACTCCATCAAAAGCTGTGGTTCCTACTTCAAGTCAGTCTCCTTAATTTCCTTCACAGCAATAACCTAACCTACATCATTGAATGTGTTCACTGCTTGTAGCTCCCTATCCTGACTAAAATTTAAATTCCTTGAGGGCAGGCACCCTGTTTGGCTTGTTACCTTTATATCAAAAGTGCTTGGATATATAAATATGGCCATTGTCCAACTCATGGATAATTCATGAAGAAATGACTCACACAGTAAAATAACCCAATACTGAGTGAACACCTGTTTAGGTGTTGCACAGGCTCCTAATCAATACTCATTCACATGCTTTTGTGGAAAACTTATACTCTGGCACTTGACATATCAATAAAAACATCACATGCCACACACTCTGGAGGTGAACCAGGGTATTTTTAGCATCTGCTACTGAGTTGTGAAGACAAATAGAAGTGGAAGGAATTATAGCAACCTATCATTCTGCCAAAGGTCCACAGCAAGGAGTTTATATCAGAACCAGCTGGGCTGCCTTTTTTTTTTTTTTCTAATTTTTAAAATTTTGGGGGTGGGCGGGGTTGGGTTGGGGAGGGAGGGGAGTGGGCGGGCCACTTCTATTGGTCTTTCATTTCTCTGTTTTCATTCGTCTTTGTTCTTTGGCTCCTGAGGGCCTCCCATCGCGGTGGCATCTGTTGTCGCAGAGCGCCAACTCTGGGCGCATGTGCTCCAGAGCTCCGGCTCGGTAATTGGACACATCAGTCCAGCCGCTCCGCGGCACGTGGGATCTTCCCAGGCCAGGGATCGAACCGGCGCCCCTTGCGCTGCAAGGCAGTGTCCTTACCCATGGACCACCAGGGGAAGCCCTGGGCTGCTTTTCTAACACATAGACTCCCAGGTGATTCCGTACCCTGAGATTTTTAATTCAGTACATCTCCTGGCGGGGGAGGGGCACCAAGAAATATGCTTTGGGAGCCCGTGCTTGGGGCTGTTTTGAATCCATGCCTATCTCTTGTCCCTCCTGTAATCTGGAGTGTCCTCCCTTCCTCGGTTCTCTCAGCCGCTCAGTTCCCGTTACGCCAGTTACTCAGAGCTGGGTTTCTGCCACTTGCAACCCGCTAGAGACCTGGTGAGCCTACACACTAGACGGAAGATAATGCTGAGGGAATGTGTTCAAGAGTGACTGACTGAAAACTCCAGGCTGCTGCTCCAGTTCCCAGATGCTGCCTCCATTTCCTCCAGGTCTCCAGAGCCTCCAACACACTCACAAACCCTTTTCCACAAATCCCACCCTGACTAAAATTTAAATTCCTTGAGGGCAGGCACCCTGTTTGGCTTGTTACCTTTATATCAAAAGTGCTTGGATATATAAATATGGCCATTGTCCAACTCATGGATAATTCATGAAGAAATGACTCACACAGTAAAATAACCCAATACTGAGTGAACACCTGTTTAGGTGTTGCACAGGCTCCTAATCAATACTCATTCACATGCTTTTGTGGAAAACTTATACTCTGGCACTTGACATATCAATAAAAACATCACATGCCACACACTCTGGAGGTGAACCAGGGTATTTTTAGCATCTGCTACTGAGTTGTGAAGACAAATAGAAGTGGAAGGAATTATAGCAACCTATCATTCTGCCAAAGGTCCACAGCAAGGAGTTTATATCAGAACCAGCTGGGCTGCCTTTTTTTTTTTTTTCTAATTTTTAAAATTTTGGGGGTGGGCGGGGGTTGGGTTGGGGAGGGAGGGGAGTGGGCGGGCCACTTCTATTGGTCTTTCATTTCTCTGTTTTCATTCGTCTTTGTTCTTTGGCTCCTGAGGGCCTCCCATCGCGGTGGCATCTGTTGTCGCAGAGCGCCAACTCTGGGCGCATGTGCTCCAGAGCTCCGGCTCGGTAATTGGACACATCAGTCCAGCCGCTCCGCGGCACGTGGGATCTTCCCAGGCCAGGGATCGAACCGGCGCCCCTTGCGCTGCAAGGCAGTGTCCTTACCCATGGACCACCAGGGGAAGCCCTGGGCTGCTTTTCTAACACATAGACTCCCAGGTGATTCCGTACCCTGAGATTTTTAATTCAGTACATCTCCTGGCGGGGGAGGGGCACCAAGAAATATGCTTTGGGAGCCCGTGCTTGGGGCTGTTTTGAATCCATGCCTATCTCTTGTCCCTCCTGTAATCTGGAGTGTCCTCCCTTCCTCGGTTCTCTCAGCCGCTCAGTTCCCGTTACGCCAGTTACTCAGAGCTGGGTTTCTGCCACTTGCAACCCGCTAGAGACCTGGTGAGCCTACACACTAGACGGAAGATAATGCTGAGGGAATGTGTTCAAGAGTGACTGACTGAAAACTCCAGGCTGCTGCTCCAGTTCCCAGATGCTGCCTCCATTTCCTCCAGGTCTCCAGAGCCTCCAACACACTCACAAACCCTTTTCCACAAATCCCACCCCTGGACTCTGCTCATCTTTTGGGAAGACCTCCAAAAGACTCCAGTCATCAGGAGTAGTTCCAGGAGAACACAACAACAAGAGATAAACTGTACCTTTTCACTATCCAAAGAAGGCTCAGAGCCAGATAGGCAATTGTGCTTAACAGATAAGCCAGAGGCAGATCGTAGATGAAGTTCTGAAATTTCACTCCATCAATGGTGTAATGTCCATAAAAGAGGGAGGTATCCTCCAGGAAACCCTGAAACAAAGCCAAGGGCATGAGTTAAGATTGGTGAATTGACTGCAGGAAACCAGGAAACCAGTCTCTGCCTCAAGGAACTCACAATTCAGTGTCACTGTTCATCCCTGACTTTCAGAGACTGGAAAAACTCCAGATCTGCAGCAACACGGATACAACTAGAGATTATCAGACTAAGTGAAGAAAGTCAGAAAAAGACAAATTCCATATATCACTTACATGTGGAGTCTAAGATACAGAAAAAGAATGATGAATATGGAGACAAGTGGTCAAGGTGAAGGAGGCTGGGATTAGCATATGTAAACTTTTATATATGTAAGCTTAGGAACTAAGATCCCACATGCCACAGACTATGGCCAAAAAAGCAGATATAAGATATATATACACACAAACTTACATATATGCATACATATGTATTTATCATGAATAATTATAATATATATTGTATACTATATATTATATTATTACATATATCACACACATATATAATATATGCTATTGTATATCTCATATATAATATGTATTATATATGTTGTATATATAATCATCATATATTATATATTATTATATTACTATATATTATAATTATATATTATATATTTTATTATGTTTTTATATATTATATATATTATATATATTATAAATATATCATTATATATATATATTTTATATGATGTACAATATATATAGTTTATACATCATTATCATATGTATTATTATATATTATTATATATATTATATATAATCATATATATTAGCATAACATATATAATATCTAACTATATATAGCAATTAAATATAACTATTACATATAATTGTATATTATATAATTATTGATTATGACATAATTAATTGTATATTAATCATATATAATTATATTACATAAAATATATACATTATATAACAATATATAAAATATATATTAAAATATATAATATGTATATTATATAGTATGTATATGTTATACATTATCTATATAATATACAAGTGCTATATATAATATATATTATTTACATTATATTTATATTATGTTTATATTATATTTATATTGTAGATATTATTTGTCATTTATATTATGTATTATTCATTTGTATTTATATTACATATTTACATTATTTATCATTATGTTATATGTTATTATATATGATATACAAGTTATTATGTAATATATAAATCTATCATATATAATATGTATAATATAGAGATAATATATATAATTATACTATATAACACATACATATATTCAATATATCATATTATATAGCTATATCTAAGTAAATGGGAAAACATGGCCTGTTCATGGACCATGGCATCCATGGCAACACTCCCCAAACTGCTCTACAAAATCAATACACCCCTGTAAGAATTCCAGGTGGCTTCCCTGAGAAACGGAAAAGATGATCCTAAAATTCATATGGCATTGCAAGTGTCTCAGAAAAGCCTAAATAATCTTGAACAAGAAAAACAAAGCATACAGGACTCACACACCCAAATTTGAAAACTTATTACAAAGCAACACTAATCCAGACTGAGTGGTCCTCGCTTCGGCAGCACATATACTAAAACTGGAACGATACAGAGAAGAGTATCATGGTCCCGTGCAAGGATGACACGCAAATGTGTAAAGTGTTCCACAGTTTTACCAAGGGAACTTACACGGGGCTAAGCATCAGCCTGGACGGGTGGGAGGCGGAGGGAGACGGGAGGGAGGTTCAAGTGGGAGGGGCAAGTGTCTACCTATGACTGTAGCAGTAAACAACAAACCTCTGTAAAAGGAAAATAAACATAAATTAAAAAACAAAAAAGGCAGTGCGGTACTAGTGTAAGGATAAAGGTATAGGTTAATGGAATAGAACTGAGCCCCAAAATGAACCCATACAGCCATGGTCAACTGATTTTTGATAAAGAGAAAAAAAAACAGCGCTGAGACAATCGGGTGTGTGCGTGCTCAGTCGCTCAGTTGCATCTGCGTCTGCAATCCGCCAGGCTCCTCTCTGGAGAGTCACAGGCAAAACACACAGCTGAGTCCTTACCTTATGCCATATGCAAAATTTTTTTTATATATAAATTTTAACTTAAAATAGATAAAAGGCCTCAATGTAAGAACTAAACCTCCTAGAAGAGGACAGTGTTAAATCTGCATGGCCTTGAATTTGGTAGTGGATTATGAGATACAACACTGAACACACAAACAAAAACAGAAAAAGGAAACTAGACTTCATAAAAGTGAAAAATGTTTGTGTTTCAAAGGATCTATCAAGAAAGTGAGAAGACAATCCAGAGAAAGGGAGAAAATACCTATAAATTATTTATGTGATGAAGTACTTTTGTCTAGAATATTAAAAAACTCCTATAACGCAACAATAAAAAGACATAATCCAATTAAGAATGGAAAAAGAATTCAAACAGACCTTTATATGAAAATGATACACAAAAGGTTAATAAGCACATGAAAAGATGATCAACATTATTCTCTAGAGAAATGCAAATCAAACCACAAAGAGATTCCACTGCATACAAACTAGGATGACTATCATCAAAAAGCCAGTCAAGTGCTGACAAGGATGTAGAGACAGCGGAATCCTTATGCAGAGCTGGTGAGAATGTAAAGTGTACAGCCACTGGGGAAAAAAGTCAGACAGCTCCTAAAACTGGAACGATACAGAGAAGAGTATCATGGTCCCGTGCAAGGATGACACGCAAATGTGTAAAGTGTTCCACAGTTTTACCAAGGGAACTTACACGGGGCTAAGCATCAGCCTGGACGGGTGGGAGGCGGAGGGAGACGGGAGGGAGGTTCAAGTGGGAGGGGCAAGTGTCTACCTATGACTGTAGCAGTAAACAACAAACCTCTGTAAAAGGAAAATAAACATAAATTAAAAAACAAAAAAGGCAGTGCGGTACTAGTGTAAGGATAAAGGTATAGGTTAATGGAATAGAACTGAGCCCCAAAATGAACCCATACAGCCATGGTCAACTGATTTTTGATAAAGAGAAAAAAAAACAGCGCTGAGACAATCGGGTGTGTGCGTGCTCAGTCGCTCAGTTGCATCTGCGTCTGCAATCCGCCAGGCTCCTCTCTGGAGAGTCACAGGCAAAACACACAGCTGAGTCCTTACCTTATGCCATATGCAAAATTTTTTTCATATATAAATTTTAACTTAAAATAGATAAAAGGCCTCAATGTAAGAACTAAACCTCCTAGAAGAGGACAGTGTTAAATCTGCATGGCCTTGAATTTGGTAGTGGATTATGAGATACAACACTGAACACACAAACAAAAACAGAAAAAGGAAACTAGACTTCATAAAAGTGAAAAATGTTTGTGTTTCAAAGGATCTATCAAGAAAGTGAGAAGACAATCCAGAGAAAGGGAGAAAATACCTATAAATTATTTATGTGATGAAGTACTTTTGTCTAGAATATTAAAAAACTCCTATAACGCAACAATAAAAAGACATAATCCAATTAAGAATGGAAAAAGAATTCAAACAGACCTTTATATGAAAATGATACACAAAAGGTTAATAAGCACATGAAAAGATGATCAACATTATTCTCTAGAGAAATGCAAATCAAACCACAAAGAGATTCCACTGCATACAAACTAGGATGACTATCATCAAAAAGCCAGTCAAGTGCTGACAAGGATGTAGAGACAGCGGAATCCTTATGCAGAGCTGGTGAGAATGTAAAGTGTACAGCCACTGGGGAAAAAAGTCAGACAGCTCCTCAAAAAGTTAACTGCTGGACTTCCCTGGTGGTCCAGTGGGTAAGGACACCGCCTTGCAGTGCAAGGGGTGCCGGGTCGATCCCTGGCCTGGGTCGATCCCTGGCCTGGGAAGATCCCCCATGCCGCGGAGCGGCTGGACCCTTGTGTCCAATTACCAAGCCGGAGCTCTGGAGCGCATGCGCCCACAGCCGGTGCTCTGCGACAACAGAGGCCACTGTGATGGGAGGCCCACGTGGGCCAAAGAACAAAGATGGATGAAAATAGAGAAATGAAAGACCAATAGAAGTGGCCCATCCACCCTCCTCACTCCCCAAGCTGCGCCCCACCCCCCCAAAAAAAGTTAACTGCTGACCCAGTGATTTCCATTCCTCAAAGTGAAAAGATACGTCCATACAGAATCTGGACCCTGACTGTTCTCAGCAGCATTATCCGTAACAGTTGTTTTCAAAAGGTGAAAACAACTCAAATGCCCACCACAAATATATAAACAAAACATAGTATTTCCCCACAATGTAATCTAATTTATTCGCAAGAGACCAAAGACTGACAGATGCCCCAATATGGATGAAGCTTAAAAATATTCTAAGAGGCCAGAGACGACCTTGTATTATATGAGTCCACTTAAATGAAATATCATGAATAAGCATTTCATAGAGACAGAAAGGAGATTAACGGCTGCTTAGTACTACTTAGGGGAACTGGTAGGTGATAAAGGGTATGAGTTACTTTTCGAGGTGATGAAAACGTTCTAAAACTGATTGAGGTAATGGCTGTATAACTCTATACTAAAAACCATTGAACTGTATACTTGTAAATAGGTATGACATCTGAACTGTATCTCAATAAAGCTATTGCTAAAAAAACCAAAAATAATCCCCCAGCCAACCAAAACCCAAAGATGCCCTATGTAAAAAGAGCAGAGAAAAGTCCATGGCTTCTTTTTTTTTTTAATATTTATTTTATTTTATTTATTTTCATCCATCTTTATTCTTTGGCCTGTGTGGGCCTCCCATTGCAGTGGCCTCTCTCCTTGCAGAGCACTAGCTCTGGTTGCATGCGCTCCAGAGCTCCAGCTCATAATTGAACACACTGGCCCAGTCGCTCCATGGCACCTGAGATCTTCCCAGGCCAGGGATCAAACCGGTTCTCCTTACATTGCAAGGTGGATTCTTTACCCACTAGACCACCAGGGAAGCCATGACTTCTTATGGTGGGAATAACTGAACATCTCAGATTCCTTGAAAATCAAGGGTAGAACATTCTAGGAGAGCAAGGATGCAAATACACACAGAGAACAGAAACAGTATACTAGTACCTAGATGTTCACTACAGTATTGTTTAGAAAGGGGAAATGGAAGCAACCTGAATGTTCATCAATAGGAGACTAGTAAGATAATGAGAAATCCATACTGCAAACTATTAAGAAGCCCACATAAGTGCATGAGAAAGATCAAGAAAGCTATGCATCATGGTGTGAAAAAGATTGGTGGTCTCTGGGAAGAAGAAATTTTATTTTTTACTCATAAGTCTTCTATTTTTTTTAATGAAAACCATGTATTCTCATATCAAGTAGTTCAGTAAATAGGAAAACAACAGACCTAAAAATAAAAGACTTTAACTCTCCAAGAAGCTGGGGTGCACAGGCCATAAAAACTTCCTAAACTACATAAAACCTGTTTTTATTGCCCCAGTTGGTATCAGGATTGTCCTCAAGCAAGTAACATTACAGGACAAAGGTTCACTGGGCTTGGAAAAACATTTCTCTGATATGCTCATGAGCTTGGCTCAACTCCTCTCAGCAAAGACAAGCCACTGCTTAATCTCTCTGGCCAGCCCTTCCTCAAAATGCACGTTCTAAAACTGATTGAGGTAATGGCTGTATAACTCTATACTAAAAACCATTGAACTGTATACTTGTAAATAGGTATGACATCTGAACTGTATCTCAATAAAGCTATTGCTAAAAAAACCAAAAATAATCCCCCAGCCAACCAAAACCCAAAGATGCCCTATGCAAAAAGAGCAGAGAAAGTTCCATGGCTTCTTTTTTTTTTTAATATTTATTTTATTTTATTTATTTTCATCCATCTTTATTCTTTGGCCTGTGTGGGCCTCCCATTGCAGTGGCCTCTCTCCTTGCAGAGCACTAGCTCTGGTTGCATGCGCTCCAGAGCTCCAGCTCATAATTGAACACACTGGCCCAGTCGCTCCATGGCACCTGAGATCTTCCCAGGCCAGGGATCAAACCGGTTCTCCTTACATTGCAAGGTGGATTCTTTACCCACTAGACCACCAGGGAAGCCATGACTTCTTATGGTGGGAATAACTGAACATCTCAGATTCCTTGAAAATCAAGGGTAGAACATTCTAGGAGAGCAAGGATGCAAATACACACAGAGAACAGAAACAGTATACTAGTACCTAGATGTTCACTACAGTATTGTTTAGAAAGGGGAAATGGAAGCAACCTGAATGTTCATCAATAGGAGACTAGTAAGATAATGAGAAATCCATACTGCAAACTATTAAGAAGCCCACATAAGTGCATGAGAAAGATCAAGAAAGCTATGCATCATGGTGTGAAAAAGATTGGTGGTCTCTGGGAAGAAGAAATTTTATTTTTTACTCATAAGTCTTCTATTTTTTAATGAAAACCATGTATTCTCATATCAAGTAGTTCAGTAAATAGGAAAACAACAGACCTAAAAATAAAAGACTTTAACTCTCCAAGAAGCTGGGGTGCACAGGCCATAAAAACTTCCTAAACTACATAAAACCTGTTTTTATTGCCCCAGTTGGTATCAGGATTGTCCTCAAGCAAGTAACATTACAGGACAAAGGTTCACTGGGCTTGGAAAAACATTTCTCTGATATGCTCATGAGCTTGGCTCAACTCCTCTCAGCAAAGACAAGCCACTGCTTAATCTCTCTGGCCAGCTCCCCCTTGGGCCTATTTAAATTTAAATTTACATGTGACATGATAAAGGTTATTGGCTAAAATGACTGTAGTAATCATATTACAATATATAAATGTATGAAACCAATAGGTTGTACATCTTCAAATACATGCCACATTATATGCCCATCAGATCTCAATTAAAAAAAAAAAAAACATGCAGGGCTTCCCTGGTGGTCCAGTGGGTAAGGACACCGCCTTGCAGTGCAAGGGGCGCCAGGTTGATCCCTGGCCTGGGAAGATCCCACGTGCCGTGGAGCGACTGGACTGATGTGTCCAATTGCCAAGCCAGAGCTCTGGAGCGCATGTGCCCAGAGCCAGTGCTCTGTGACAACAGAGGCCACTGCGATGGGAGGCCCACAAGAGCCACAGAACAAAGATGGATGAAAATAGAGAAATGAAAGACCTATAGAAGTGGCTCCCTGTTCCCCTCCCTCCCCACCCCACCCCACAAAAAATAAATAAATAAAATAAAATGTTTTTTAAAAAAAAGCATGCAAAAGATGTGAGAATATTACTTACCTGCTGTGTTGAAAACTACATTTTCCGTGGCTAAACGTGACAGGCCTACTGTAATGCATTAATAAAGATTCTAAAACACAGGACAAAAGATGGTTGTAGAAGTGCTACTTGCCCAGTATGTTCAGAACTCTTTTTAGTCAGTGTGTACGATGTCAATTCTGTTGTGTGTAAAAGAGTTTTTAAAATTCAGTGTGAGAGAGAGGTTTGTAAGACTGCTGCAGGAAACACACCATACATGGAGAAAAGAACCCTGGTGTCTCCACGAGGGGACGTGACAGTCATTTTGTAATACATATAGAAATGTTTAAAAACACCTGTAACACATGTTAAAGTGGTATTTGCTTGTGCCACAGAAAATCCTGTAACAGTACAGTGAGTGGATATTCTGCTCCTTCTAGAAACTTGAACAGAGTGTTTTGAAACACATGAAAGTATGTGTAAGTCTGTGACTTACTTGCTAGAAACTTGGGACAGAGTTTTTTTTGAAAGCACATTTTAACAAATTGTGAATTCACTGGGCTTGGAAAAACATTTCTCTGATATGCTCATGAGCTTGGCTCAACTCCTCTCAGCAAAGACAAGCCACTGCTTAATCTCTCTGGCCAGCTCCCCCTTGGGCCTATTTAAATTTAAATTTACATGTGACATGATAAAGGTTATTGGCTAAAATGACTGTAGTAATCATATTACAATATATAAATGTATGAAACCAATAGGTTGTACATCTTCAAATACATGCCACATTATATGCCCATCAGATCTCAATTAAAAAAAAAAAAAACATGCAGGGCTTCCCTGGTGGTCCAGTGGGTAAGGACACCGCCTTGCAGTGCAAGGGGCGCCAGGTTGATCCCTGGCCTGGGAAGATCCCACGTGCCGTGGAGCGACTGGACTGATGTGTCCAATTGCCAAGCCAGAGCTCTGGAGCGCATGTGCCCAGAGCCAGTGCTCTGTGACAACAGAGGCCACTGCGATGGGAGGCCCACAAGAGCCACAGAACAAAGATGGATGAAAATAGAGAAATGAAAGACCTATAGAAGTGGCTCCCTGTTCCCCTCCCTCCCCACCCCACCCCACAAAAAATAAATAAATAAAATAAAATGTTTTTTAAAAAAAAGCATGCAAAAGATGTGAGAATATTACTTACCTGCTGTGTTGAAAACTACATTTTCCGTGGCTAAACGTGACAGGCCTACTGTAATGCATTAATAAAGATTCTAAAACACAGGACAAAAGATGGTTGTAGAAGTGCTACTTGCCCAGTATGTTCAGAACTCTTTTTAGTCAGTGTGTACGATGTCAATTCTGTTGTGTGTAAAAGAGTTTTTAAAATTCAGTGTGAGAGAGAGGTTTGTAAGACTGCTGCAGGAAACACACCATACATGGAGAAAAGAACCCTGGTGTCTCCACGAGGGGACGTGACAGTCATTTTGTAATACATATAGAAATGTTTAAAAACACCTGTAACACATGTTAAAGTGGTATTTGCTTGTGCCACAGAAAATCCTGTAACAGTACAGTGAGTGGATATTCTGCTCCTTCTAGAAACTTGAACAGAGTGTTTTGAAACACATGAAAAGTATGTGTAAGTCTGTGACTTACTTGCATGGGTGAGACCAGTGACATTGCAGGGAATGCATGTGATGGCCATTCTTTAATGTGTGTAGAATAGTTTTAAAAGCACATTTTGAAAACAAATTGAAACTGAAACTAATAACAATATTAAATTAAAATTCAATTTCTTAGTCATGTTAGCCACATTCCAAGTGCTTAAGAGTTTGTGGCTGTCAAAGCAGTCTTGAGAAAGAAGAATGGAGCTGGAGGAATCAACCTTCCTGACTTCAGACTACACTACAAAGCGATAGTCATCAAGAAAGTATGGCACTGGCATAAATACAGAAATATAGACCAATGGAACAAGATAGAGAGCCCAGAGATAAACCCACGCACTTATGGGTACCTTATTTTCAATAAATGAGGCAAGAATATACAGTGGGGCAAAGGCAGCCTCTTCAATAAGTGATGCTGGGAAAATTGGACAGCTACATGTAAAAGAAAGAAGTTGGAACACTCCTTAACATCATACACAAAGATACACTCAAAGTGGATTAAAGACCTAGATGTAGGACCAGAGACTGTAGAACTCTTGGAGGAGAACATAGGTAGAACACTCAATGACATATATCAAAACAGGATCTTCTATGACCTGCCTCCTAGAGTAATGGAAATAAAAACAAAAATAAACAAGTGGGACCTAATTGACCTTGGAAGCTTTTGCACAGTAAAGGAAACTATATACAAAGTCAAAAGACAACACCCAGAATGGGAGAAAACAATAGCAAATTAAACAACTGACAAAGGATACATTTCTAAAATATATAAGCAGATCATACAACTCAATACCAAAAAAACAAGCAACCCAATCAAAAAGTGGGAAAAAGACCTAAACAGACATCTCTCCAGAGAAGACACAGAGATGGCCAACAAACATGGAAAGATGCTCAACATCACTCATTGTTAGAGAAATACAAATCAAAACTACAGTGAAATATCACCTCACACCAGTCAGACTAGCCAGCATCAAAAAACCTACAAACAGGGCTTCCCCTGGTGGTCCAGTGGGTAAGGACACCGCCTTGCAGTGCAAGAGGCGCTGGTTCGTTCCCTAGCCTGGGAAGATCCCACGTGCCGCGGAGCGGCTGGACTGATGTGTCCAATTACCAAGCTGGAGCTCTGGGGTGCATGCGCCCAGAACTGGTGCTCTGCGATGACAGAGGCCACTGCGATGGGAGGCCTACAGGAGCCAAAGAACAAAAAAGACAGATGAAAATAGAGAAATGGAAGACCAATAGAAGTGGCCCGCCCATCCCTCTCCCTCCCCACCTCATTCCCCACTGCCTGCAAAAAAAAAAAAGATAAATTAAAAAAAAACCTACAAACAATAAATGCTGGAGAGGGTGTGAAGGGAACCCTCTTGCACTGTTGGTGGGAAAGTAAATAGATATAGCTACTATGGAAGACAGTATGGAGATTCCTTAAAAAACTAGGAAGAAAACCACCACATGACCCAGCAATTCCACTACTAAGCATATACCCTGAGGAAACCAAGACTGAAAAAGAGACATGTCCTCTACTGTTCATTGCAGCACTATTTACAATAGCTAGAACCTGGAATCAGCCTAGATGTCCATCGACAGATGAATGGATAAAGAAGCTATGGTACATAAATACAATGGAGCATCACTCAGCCAGAAAAAGGAATGTGTTTGAGTCAGTTCTGATGAAGTGGATGAACCTAGAGCCTATTGTACAGAGTGAAGTCAGTCAGAAAGAGAAGAATGGATGTGTACACT
Source organism: Tragulus kanchil (assembly GCA_022376925.1). Lineage (NCBI taxonomy): Eukaryota > Metazoa > Chordata > Mammalia > Artiodactyla > Tragulidae > Tragulus > Tragulus kanchil. The sequence continues at coordinate 108,828,367 of JAIOJX010000002.1, read as the reverse complement.
GGTGCATGTATTTGGGGTCTGGAAAGATGCTACTAATGGGTATGCATGCAGGGCATTGGTGGAGAGACAGATATAGAGAATAGACTTATGGACACTGGGGAGGGAGAAGTGGGTGAGATGTTTGGAAAGAGTAACATGGAAACTTACACTACCATATGTAAAATAGGTAACCAATGGGAATCTGCTGCAAGACTATGGGAACTCAAACAGGACCCTGTAAAACCTAGACAGGTGGGAATGGGAAGAAGACGGGAGGGAAGTTCAAGAGGGAAGGATATATATATATACCTATGGCTGATTCATGTTGATGTTTGGCAATAAACAAGAAAACTCTGTAAAGCTATTATCCTTCAATTAAAAATCAATAAATAAAAAGTTAGTGGCAGTCAAATCTCACAGCACAGATCCAAAAACATTCTCATCTCTACTGAAAACTCCTTCTTCAGGGGCAGGACTATTTTTTATCATGTGTAGTTTACTCAACATTTATGATCAAGTGCATCTAAATCTCCTATAAGATCTTTTCTGTAACAAAGATGATCATGGTGTGTGGAGTTCCATAAGGAGAAACTTCTCCTGAGGGAGGTGACCAAGAGAAACAGGGCTAACAGCAGGTCTGAGATGTGATCTCACCAGCATCTACCTCTGGTGAGACTCTCTTCTCCGTCTATTTTTCAAGTTTCAGTTTTCCAATTTGCACAGTGGACATTTTCACATGCACCTGACAATTCCTCTCGGTTGTTTTGAGAACAGGAGAGCAGAGATGTAAGAAATCCTTTTCTAAAAATTGAATGCAGTGGGCCAATTCAAAGTTTTCTATTTGTTGATTCAGAAATGTTCAATGACATGGTGTTTTAATACCAATAACTTTCAGGAAGGTATTTTTATATTGCTGTCTTTTCCTGTGGTCGCAACCGTTTTTAAAAACATGTAAAGGAGTGGTTCTCAACCTGGGGCAATTCTGTCCCCCAGAAAACATAAGGCAACTATGGAGACATGCTGGCTGTCACAGCTGTGGAGCTGCTACTGGCCCTGAGTGGATGGAGGCCGGGGACGCTGCAAACACCCCGGGGGCACGGGACAGTCCCATGATAAAGGCTGTCGGGTCCAAGGTTGAGAAACGCTGGCCTATAAAGCAGAGATGGCCACTTTTCAAAGCTACACTCTTTTTTTTTTTAAATATATATATATAGTCAATTTTAAAAATTTATTATTTATTTTCATCCATCTTTATTCTTCGGCCTGTGTGGGCCTCCCACTACAGTGACCCCTCTCACTGCAGAGCACTGGCTCTGGGCACATGTGCTCCAGAGCGCTGGCTCGTCATTGGACACACCCGTCCAGCCACTCCGCGGCACGTGGGATCTTCCCAGGCCAGGGATCAAACCGGCACCCCTTGCACTGCAAGGCGGACTCTCTACCCACTGGACCACCAGGGAAGCCCCACAGCTACACTCCTTTTTTTAATATTTTTTAAAGTTTATTTATTTATTTACTTTTGGCTATTCTGGGTTTTCACTGCTGCTGCTGGCTCCTCTCTAGGTGCAGGGAGTGGGGGCTACTCTCTAGTTGAGGTGAGCAGGCTTCTTATTGCGGTGACTTCTCTTGTTGTGGAACTCAGGTTCTAGGGCACACAGGCTGCAATACCTGTGGCACACGGGCTCAACAGTTGTGGCTCCGAGGCTCTAGAGCACAGGCTCCGTAGTTGTGACTCACGGGCTCAGTTGCTCTGCAGCATGTGGGGCCTTCCCTGATCAGGGATCGAATCTGTGTCTCCTGCATTGGCAGGCAAACTCTTTACCACAGGGAAGCCCTACACTCTTTTTTTTTTTTTTTTAATAAATTTTGGCCTCTTTTTATTGATATTTCATTCATTCATTTTTCATCCATCTTTATTATTCCACTTGTGTGGGCCTCCCAGTGCAGTGACCTCTCTCGTTGCTGAGCACTCGCTCTGGGCATATGCGCTCCAGAGCACTGGTTGGTAATTAGACACACCAGTCCAGCTGCTCTGCGGCACGTGGGATCTTCCCGGGCCAGGGATTGAGCCAGTGCCCCTTGCACTGCAAGGTGGACTCTTTACCCACTGGACCACCAGGGAAACCCCAGACCTACACTCTCACTTGCTGAAAAAAATAGGATTAAAAAAATGAAAGCATACACACAAGACTCATATTTTAGAGTAAAGAAGGAAAAAAAACACTTAGAACTACTATAAGAAGGATGACATTAATTCCACTTTAGAGCATCAAAGTTAACCTGGGATTAGCAGTCTTTTAAGTGATTTCAGGGAATGTGTATGCGTGTGCACACATGTGATGTGTGCTTTGCGCACGTGTCTGTGTGTGCACCATGCACGCCTGTGTGTGGACCTCCTGGGGGGAAGAGTCGAAGCTTTCATCCAGGTGGTGTAGGACTACAAAACGTTAATAAATTCTACCCGGGTTTATTTTCATTGAAGCTTCTGTATCTCGGAGATCTCACATTTTGTCACAGGTCAATAAAAAAGTGGCAAAGGCCAAGGGCTTAAAGTGACAAAGCACATTTCCTGTAGATCGTAGCAGGGGTGAGTGAACACTGTCTTTGCCAACAAGGTCACTGCAAATCCTGTTTCGTCTACCAGGACTTGTGTCAACACTGCTGTCTGAATCTCCCTGCAGACATTCAGGAACCTGGTCTTTAAATTAACCTAATTCAGTATTGAGGATCCAAACCCAGAATTATGTTAAATACTTACAGTGCCAGAAAGCAAGTCTATGATATAACTGTAAAAGTAAGTGAGTCCAGAACTACTTATTGGATACACTGTGCACTGAATATCTGTAAAAAACAAGAACAAGAACATCAGTGGGAACAGCTGCAGTCTCTATAGCTTGTTTACCATAATCAGTGCATCTATACATGTCTATGTAGTCATATACAATTATGTATCAATGCGTTTGTGAATCTGTGATTCTACTTGCAACCCAAACCCTGGAGTACCAAGTACAGTACCATTTTCCCTTTAACTATTCCCTCTAAATATCTGGGGATATATGCTTTCTATATAGTTTGTAAAGGGTCTACAGGTTTTTTGACTGTATTGGTGTTTCATGTTTAGGGGTTCATGTTTTGGAAGATGTGGTTGATATAATACTTATTGCATTTTGAGCATATCCAGTTTTAAAAGATCTCTATACGTGTGTCAATTAAAAAGCAGTTTCACTCTAAAAGAACATGTATTTACTTATGTGTAACTGATCAAGAAATTTTCTGAATACCAATCTTAGTGACATTATATTATACTTGAATAACATTCACTTCCTCTGTATCATTCAGCTATTGCTGTGTAACAAATAATCTCAAAGTCTCAGTGACTTAACCTCCAAACATTTATTTTCTCCTTCATGGATCTGCAGTTTGAGTTCACTCAAACTGACTCAGCTAAGCCAAGGAGGACACAAAGCTCTCAGTTAGGCTGAGGTCTGCTCTACATGATTTCACTCAGGGGACAGACTGGAGATGCAATGGCTATCTGGGGTGCTCTCCTCGTGGCTCTTCTCATAGAAGTCTGTGTGTGCACCATGCACGCCTGTGTGTGGACCTCCTGGGGGGAAGAGTCGAAGCTTTCATCCAGGTGGTGTAGGACTACAAAACGTTAATAAATTCTACCCGGGTTTATTTTCATTGAAGCTTCTGTATCTCGGAGATCTCACATTTTGTCACAGGTCAATAAAAAAGTGGCAAAGGCCAAGGGCTTAAAGTGACAAAGCACATTTCCTGTAGATCGTAGCAGGGGTGAGTGAACACTGTCTTTGCCAACAAGGTCACTGCAAATCCTGTTTCGTCTACCAGGACTTGTGTCAACACTGCTGTCTGAATCTCCCTGCAGACATTCAGGAACCTGGTCTTTAAATTAACCTAATTCAGTATTGAGGATCCAAACCCAGAATTATGTTAAATACTTACAGTGCCAGAAAGCAAGTCTATGATATAACTGTAAAAGTAAGTGAGTCCAGAACTACTTATTGGATACACTGTGCACTGAATATCTGTAAAAAACAAGAACAAGAACATCAGTGGGAACAGCTGCAGTCTCTATAGCTTGTTTACCATAATCAGTGCATCTATACATGTCTATGTAGTCATATACAATTATGTATCAATGCGTTTGTGAATCTGTGATTCTACTTGCAACCCAAACCCTGGAGTACCAAGTACAGTACCATTTTCCCCTTTAACTATTCCCTCTAAATATCTGGGGATATATGCTTTCTATATAGTTTGTAAAGGGTCTACAGGTTTTTTGACTGTATTGGTGTTTCATGTTTAGGGGTTCATGTTTTGGAAGATGTGGTTGATATAATACTTATTGCATTTTGAGCATATCCAGTTTTAAAAGATCTCTATACGTGTGTCAATTAAAAAGCAGTTTCACTCTAAAAGAACATGTATTTACTTATGTGTAACTGATCAAGAAATTTTCTGAATACCAATCTTAGTGACATTATATTATACTTGAATAACATTCACTTCCTCTGTATCATTCAGCTATTGCTGTGTAACAAATAATCTCAAAGTCTCAGTGACTTAACCTCCAAACATTTATTTTCTCCTTCATGGATCTGCAGTTTGAGTTCACTCAAACTGACTCAGGCTAAGCCAAGGAGGACACAAAGCTCTCAGTTAGGCTGAGGTCTGCTCTACATGATTTCACTCAGGGGACAGACTGGAGATGCAATGGCTATCTGGGGTGCTCTCCTCGTGGCTCTTCTCATAAAGGAGATCAACCAGATAAAGCCATTTCAAGCTAATATTCCACTAGCCAAAACAAAGTCCCATGGCCAAGTGCAATATCAGCAGGGGCAGAAAATATTTGCTGCCTACCATGCAAGTCTTTACAAAGTCACAATTACAGGGAAAGACAAACTGGGGAAAAATCCAATCTACTACCCCTTTCTGGGTCTTAGTTTCCCCTTTGTTAAAATAAGAGGGTTGAATCAGAATTCCTCCAAGGCCAATTCCAGCTTGGTTATTTTATAATTCTAACACGTGTGTTCACGTATTCATTCAACAAACATTTCTTAAGTTACTATGCACCAGGCAGACACTGGAGATAAAATGATGTAGTAAGTAGTTAGAAGTAGTTCCTGCTTTTGAAAAGCTCACCATAAAGTGGGAGAAAAGACAAGTAGGAGTCAGGTATATATAAGGTGCTCAAACGGCTGTATGAAAACAGTATTAGAAGGAAAGAGGAGGGAGATGGTCCCTCTGGAGCAGTCAGGAAGATGAAATGAGACGGCAGGTACTCTGCTCCTCACTCACTGGCCTGAAGCCTAGAGGTCTACAAACTATGGCCCTCAGGGCAAATCTGGCCAGGTGCCTTAGGACATTTGTCCAAGGTCACTTTCGTGCCATCAGGGCAGCACCGAATAGCTGTATCAGAGACCATGTGACCTACCAAGCCTAAAATACCGACTATCTGTTCCTTTCCAGGACAGGCCACTGGCAACACCAGGCTTTTCACGTTTTGTCTTGAGTTATTGCCAGCTCTGAGCCTTGGAAGATGCTGTTCATCTGCATGAAGATGCTGCTTAGAGCTCTCCCAAAGGCTGCCTCCTCCTTGTCCTGCTGGGCTCACCTTACAGGTCCGCTTGAATAACATTCACTTCCTCTGTATCATTCAGCTATTGCTGTGTAACAAATAATCTCAAAGTCTCAGTGACTTAACCTCCAAACATTTATTTTCTCCTTCATGGATCTGCAGTTTGAGTTCACTCAAACTGACTCAGCTAAGCCAAGGAGGACACAAAGCTCTCAGTTAGGCTGAGGTCTGCTCTACATGATTTCACTCAGGGGACAGACTGGAGATGCAATGGCTATCTGGGGTGCTCTCCTCGTGGCTCTTCTCATAAAGGAGATCAACCAGATAAAGCCATTTCAAGCTAATATTCCACTAGCCAAAACAAAGTCCCATGGCCAAGTGCAATATCAGCAGGGGCAGAAAATATTTGCTGCCTACCATGCAAGTCTTTACAAAGTCACAATTACAGGGGAAAGACAAACTGGGGGAAAAAATCCAATCTACTACCCCTTTCTGGGTCTTAGTTTCCCCTTTGTTAAAATAAGAGGGTTGAATCAGAATTCCTCCAAGGCCAATTCCAGCTTGGTTATTTTATAATTCTAACACGTGTGTTCACGTATTCATTCAACAAACATTTCTTAAGTTACTATGCACCAGGCAGACACTGGAGATAAAATGATGTAGTAAGTAGTTAGAAGTAGTTCCTGCTTTTGAAAAGCTCACCATAAAGTGGGAGAAAAGACAAGTAGGAGTCAGGTATATATAAGGTGCTCAAACGGCTGTATGAAAACAGTATTAGAAGGAAAGAGGAGGGAGATGGTCCCTCTGGAGCAGTCAGGAAGATGAAATGAGACGGCAGGTACTCTGCTCCTCACTCACTGGCCTGAAGCCTAGAGGTCTACAAACTATGGCCCTCAGGGCAAATCTGGCCAGGTGCCTTAGGACATTTGTCCAAGGTCACTTTCGTGCCATCAGGGCAGCACCGAATAGCTGTATCAGAGACCATGTGACCTACCAAGCCTAAAATACCGACTATCTGTTCCTTTCCAGGACAGGCCACTGGCAACACCAGGCTTTTCACGTCTTTAGTACGTTGAGTTATTGCCAGCTCTGAGCCTTGGAAGATGCTGTTCATCTGCATGAAGATGCTGCTTAGAGCTCTCCAATGGCTGCCTCCTCCTTGTCCTGCTGGGCTCACCTTACAGGTCCGTCTTCTCAGAGTGAAGGGGACCCCTCAAACTCCAGTGTCCTGCAGGCTGACCTCTCAGGACCTTATCCTTGCCCTTCCCCATAGGCAAATTCATACCTCACACATCTCTCTGTGTGGTCCCTTCCTGACACTCATCCCTCGCTGGAGGGCATCACCACGGGTGGAGGTGCAGAAGCCCCTGCAGGAGCCCCGGGGACTGACGCAGAGGCTGGCACACAGCAGATACTCAATAAATCCTTGTTGGAAGAATAAAAAGGGGAAGGAAGGCAAGAAGACGAAGAAAGGGACTTCTGATTCTATCCTGAAGGGACAAAGTTTACCAAGTAAGTTAAAAATTTTAACTTCTTTTTAGAAGCACGTGCAGGAGGAGGATGCAGATTGGGTTCTTCTGGGGAAGGAGTCATGATAGAAGCTAATATGCTAAGAATTCAGTAAGAAAACAGAGGTCCATTACTGCCATAGCTTGTAGCCTGAGCGTCACCACTATGGGAGATGAAAGCCTGAAATAAAGTCACTGGAGTAGACTGTGCTGTGTTTACTAAATATCCACTTCTCTACCCTGCACTGCTTCTCCCAAATGCCTTGCTGAGCCCAGGAGTGGTGAGTGACTTGCACTGGCTAATCAGAGGTGGTGAAAAGGATGTGTATCATCTCTGGGTGGAAGCATTAGGAGACAGTACGCTTGTCATGACTCTTTTTCCTTTGGATATCATGATTGTCAATGGTCCAAAGAGAGGCTGCTCCATTAGCTTGGGTTCCAGAGTGAAGACAACCTAGAACAAAGCCACCACCAAACAATGACAGACATGCAGGGTGAACAAGAAAGAAACGTCTGTGGTTCTTAGGCACTGTGCCATGGGGTCATTGTTTCTGCAAATGACCTAGTCTATCCTAGTAACGTCACCCAAGACAGTTGATAAAGACTGCTAAAGAAAGAAGCATTGCCAACTGTTACACAACGAAAAGAACATGCTTTGTGGCAAACAGGCCATTAAACTCACCCACGTCTTTAGATGGAATGAGCACAAAGCTGCTGTTGGTGATCTTGTATCCAGTGAGCAAGACTGGGAGCAGAACCATCATAAAGATGATAAGAAATATCACCAAATTCAGCAGTACCAGAAATCGTAAGAAGGAGAAGTAGGACTGAATCCCAGTGCCAAATTTTCCTGGAAAAAAAGAAATTCAGACATCACTGATCATGAGTATTAACCCCGTGCCCACTGAAGGCTCAATCATCCACAGAGGGCTGAACTTGGAGGGTCTTGGTGAAAGAAGGAAGAATCATTTTATATTCTCCACGTTGGCTTTTAGGCTTTAATTCCTACTGGTTTAAACATTTACATGTAAATCTACCATCTGTCTTAAATGAATAATTTCAGATGATGTGAGGAAGGGCTCAATATTTGTATTTTTTTCATAAGACTATCTAATTGACTCAGTACCATTTATTGAAAAGCTGATCCTTTCCCTAGTGAACTGCAGTAGTGCTTGTATAATTGACTATGGGGACCTCCATAGGTGGCTCAGTGGTAAAGAACCTGCCTGTCAAGCAGAAGATGCAGGTTGGATCCCTGGCTCAGGAAGATCCTCTGGAGAAGAAAATGGCAACCCATCCCAGTATTATTGCCTGGGAAACCCATGGACAGAGGAGCCTGGAGTCATTTCCATCTTTGTTCTTTGGCCTGTGTAGGCCTGCCATCGCAGTGGCCTCTCTCACGGCAGAGCACTGGCTCTGGGTGTATGTGCCCCAGAGCTCCGGCTTGATAGTTGGACACATTGGTCCAGCTGCTCCATAGCATGTGGGATCCTCCAGGCCAGGGATCTAACTGGCACCCCTTGCACTGCAAGGCGGTGTCCTTACCCACTGGACCACCAGGGAGGCCCTCACATAGTTTTTTAGATGTACTCCAAGGTATCATGATACTATTGTGTAACTTATTTTTTACACATTTGTTGCTGATATATAGGAGAACCCAGTGACTCAGTGGTAAAGAATCTATCCACACCAATGCAGGATATATAGGAGACACGAGTTCAATCTCTAGGTTGGGGAGATTCCCTGGAGAAGGAAATGGCAATCCATTCCAGTATTCTTGCCTGGGAATCCCATGGACGAAGGAGCCTGGTGGGCTACAGTCCACGTGTTCACAAAATGTCAGACAAAAAAAAAAAAGTCAGACACAAGCATGCATGCATATTGGTATATAGAAATACAGTTGGTTTTATGTACAGATCTTATATCTAGCAACATTGCTAAATTCACATCAATTCTAATAATTTGGCCTTTTTTGTTTTCTACAAATGATCATGTTATCTGCAAAAAAAAAAAAAAGTCAACTTATTTCTTCCTTTCTGGTCATTGTGCCTCTTACCCCCATCACTGGACATTGGCTAGGACTTCCAGGATGATGATGAATAGAATACGATGATAATTAGCCTTTTCCTCATTCCCAATCTTAGGAGAAAAACTATCAATTTGTCACCATTAAATATGACGTGAACTGTAGAATCTGTATTTTTGCCAGCTTTAGAAAACCCCCAGGAATTCCCCGGAAGTCCAGTGGTTAGGACTCAGAACTTTCACCACAGTGGCCTGGGTTCAATCCCTGGTCAGGGAACTAAGATCCCACAACCCATGTGACACGGGGAGACAAAAAAGAAAGCTCCCATCTATTTCGAATTTTACCAGCACTTTTCTGCATCTGTGGAGTTAATCATATGATTTTTCTCCTTTATTATAAGATAATGAATTACATTCATTGATTTCCAAATAGAAAACAACCCTTCTACCAAATCATGATTATATTACCAAAGACAAAAAACGCCCCCTATCGCAGTGGCCTCTCTCACGGCAGAGCACTGGCTCTGGGTGTATGTGCCCCAGAGCTCGGCTTGATAGTTGGACACATTGGTCCAGCTGCTCCATAGCATGTGGGATCCTCCAGGCCAGGGATCTAACTGGCACCCTTGCACTGCAAGGCGGTGTCCTTACCCACTGGACCACCAGGGAGGCCCTCACATAGTTTTTTAGATGTACTCCAAGGTATCATGATACTATTGTGTAACTTATTTTTTACACATTTGTTGCTGATATATAGGAGAACCCAGTGACTCAGTGGTAAAGAATCTATCCACACCAATGCAGGATATATAGGAGACACGAGTTCAATCTCTAGGTTGGGGAGATTCCCTGGAGAAGGAAATGGCAATCCATTCCAGTATTCTTGCCTGGGAATCCCATGGACGAAGGAGCCTGGTGGGCTACAGTCCACGTGTTCACAAAATGTCAGACAAAAAAAAAAAAGTCAGACACAAGCATGCATGCATATTGGTATATAGAAATACAGTTGGTTTTATGTACAGATCTTATATCTAGCAACATTGCTAAATTCACATCAATTCTAATAATTTGGCCTTTTTTGTTTTCTACAAATGATCATGTTATCTGCAAAAAAAAAAAAAAGTCAACTTATTTCTTCCTTTCTGGTCATTGTGCCTCTTACCCCCATCACTGGACATTGGCTAGGACTTCCAGGATGATGATGAATAGAATACGATGATAATTAGCCTTTTCCTCATTCCCAATCTTAGGAGAAAAACTATCAATTTGTCACCATTAAATATGACGTGAACTGTAGAATCTGTATTTTTGCCAGCTTTAGAAAACCCCCAGGAATTCCCCGGAAGTCCAGTGGTTAGGACTCAGAACTTTCACCACAGTGGCCTGGGTTCAATCCCTGGTCAGGGAACTAAGATCCCACAACCCATGTGACACGGGGAGACAAAAAAGAAAGCTCCCATCTATTTCGAATTTTACCAGCACTTTTTCTGCATCTGTGGAGTTAATCATATGATTTTTCTCCTTTATTATAAGATAATGAATTACATTCATTGATTTCCAAATAGAAAACAACCCTTCTACCAAATCATGATTATATTACCAAAGACAGAAAGCACTCAAAGAGTAAGGGTGTCTGCCTATTCTCAGTGTGGGCAAATAACTTATATTCTGAGACTGAAGATACGAGACCCACATTTTTTGCTTCTCTCCTTGGTAAAGGTAAGGAGCCTGACTATCACACCTTCACTTCCTGCCAGATGAGTACCTAGTGAGCCAGGAAATCACAGTAGTGGAGTCACGGAAGAGAAATAAAGGCCCCAGTTCCACGGGAAGAAGCTACCCTCCACACACAAGCCACTTTATGAAAGAAAATCTCCAGAAAGGCCACCACCTAACATGAGAGGAAGCTGGCTGTGGTGGCTGAAACCTTTGACTCTGAAGCTTCGTTGCCTGGGCTCAAATTCTGGGTCTACTTTATCTTAGTGAATGAACCTTGGCAAGTTTTTAACCTGAGACATACACATGATGAATGCCTACATGGAAGGCTTATGTGAAATGTTCAACACAACGCCCAGTTCACAGTGAAGCCTCAATATAGATGAGCTTTTATTATTTTTTGCCCCAAAGTGATTTCACTTAAACCTCAAAAGTGGATGGTTGAAGTTACAAGTTCCTAATGAAACTCTCTGGAAATACGTTTACATTCTCCCAGTAAAACAACTCAAAAATATAGTTCATTGAAGAGATTATCAATGATATTTTGTAGGTTTTAAAATAGTAATAATGGGGTCAGTAATTTCTTAAACTTATCCTACCATGTTCCTTTAAAACTTTACAAGTATCCCTTTTTAGCAGTTCTGAGGAGATGCTTATAAATTGTTTTCCCTTCCAGTAGATATCACGTAAATCCTAAAAGGTATTTTTCCCTCTGGCTCCATTATGTCACACAAATTTTTAAACTTTTTCTTATCTTAACATTTTGTTATAGCTTCCAGTTTTTGTATACTTGCTATGGACTAAATCATATTGTTCCTTCTAGCAAATTCATATGTTGGAGCGCTTACCGTCTATTCTTGCCTGGGAAATCCCATGGACAAAGGAGCCTGGTGGGCTCCATGGGCTCACAACGAGTCAGACACAACTTAGTGACCGAGCATGCATGGAATGGGCCTTGGGGAGACAACGTGGTTAAGGTCAAGGTCATGAAGGTGGGGCCCTCAGGATGAGGTTAGTCCTGTTAGAAGAAAAAGCAACTCTCTCTTTATCACCCTAAGCACACACAACAGGAGGTCACTTGAGGACAGACTGAGAAGGTGGCCTGATCTCAAACTTCCAGTCTCCAGAAAATAAATGTCGATATTATTTATGCCATCCAGTCTAAGGATTTTGTTATGACAGACACACCTCCTTTATTGTGCTTTGCTGTATTGTGCTTTGCAGGCATTTCGTTTTTCACAAACTGAAGGTTTGCATCCAGCAAGTTCCCTTAAATCCACTCTCTGTCTCTCTGTCACATTTTGCTAGTTCTCCCAATCTTAAGCTGGACTCAAATTCTGGGTCTACTTTATCTTTTAAGTGAATGAACCTTGGCAAGTTTTTAACCTGAGACATACACATGATGAATGCCTACATGGAAGGCTTATGTGAAATGTTCAACACAACGCCCAGTTCACAGTGAAGCCTCAATATAGATGAGCTTTTATTATTTTTTGCCCCAAAGTGATTTCACTTAAACCTCAAAAGTGGATGGTTGAAGTTACAAGTTCCTAATGAAACTCTCTGGAAATACGTTTACATTCTCCCAGTAAAACAACTCAAAAATATAGTTCATTGAAGAGATTATCAATGATATTTTGTAGGTTTTAAAATAGTAATAATGGGGTCAGTAATTTCTTAAACTTATCCTACCATGTTCCTTTAAAACTTTACAAGTATCCCTTTTTAGCAGTTCTGAGGAGATGCTTATAAATTGTTTTCCCTTCCAGTAGATATCACGTAAATCCTAAAAGGTATTTTTCCCTCTGGCTCCATTATGTCACACAAATTTTTAAACTTTTTCTTATCTTAACATTTTGTTATAGCTTCCAGTTTTTGTATACTTGCTATGGACTAAATCATATTGTTCCTTCTAGCAAATTCATATGTTGGAGCGCTTACCGTCTATTCTTGCCTGGGAAATCCCATGGACAAAGGAGCCTGGTGGGCTCCATGGGCTCACAACGAGTCAGACACAACTTAGTGACCGAGCATGCATGGAATGGGCCTTGGGGAGACAACGTGGTTAAGGTCAAGGTCATGAAGGTGGGGCCCTCAGGATGAGGTTAGTCCTGTTAGAAGAAAAAGCAACTCTCTCTTTATCACCCTAAGCACACACAACAGGAGGTCACTTGAGGACAGACTGAGAAGGTGGCCTGATCTCAAACTTCCAGTCTCCAGAAAATAAATGTCGATATTATTTATGCCATCCAGTCTAAGGATTTTGTTATGACAGACACACCTCCTTTATTGTGCTTTGCTGTATTGTGCTTTGCAGGCATTTCGTTTTTCACAAACTGAAGGTTTGCATCCAGCAAGTCTATCAGCACCATTTCCCCAACAGCACCTGTCCACTCTCTGTCTCTCTGTCACATTTTGCTAGTTCTCCCAATACCTCAAACCCTCCACCAGCAAAAGATTACAACTCACTGGAGGCCCAGATGATGGTTAGTATTTTTTTTTTAATTTTTGGCCTCATTTATTGGTTTTTTATTTATTTATTTTCATCCATCTTTATTCTTTGGCCTGTGTGGGCCTCCCACTGCAGTGGCCTCTCTTGTTGCAGAGCACCGGCTCTGGGCGCATGTGCTCCAGAGACTGGCTCGTAATTGGACACACCGGTCTAGCCATTCCATGCATATGGGATCTTCCCAGGCCAGGGGTTGAACTGGTGCCCCTTGCACTGCAAGGCGGACTTTTTACCCACTGGACCACCAGGGAAGCCCCTGGTTAGCATTTTTTAGCAATAAAGTACTTTTTAATTAAGGCATGTACATGCTTTTTTAGATATAATGCTATTGCACCACAACCAATTATGGTATAGTATAAACACAACTTCTATAAAACCGCAACATTGAGTGACTCACTTTATTGTTACATTTGCTTTATTGCGGTAGCCTGGAACCAAACCTGCAATATTTCCTAGGTCTGCCTGCCCATCATCCCAATTCTCACCATTCTGGGAAAGTAAGATTCTTAAGCATTTTCAGGGCCATGAGTGTCTCTACTGCCTGATGAGGCCTGTTGAACCCCATCCTGGAACACTTTTTTAAATGCACTAAATCCAAATGGTTCTTTGTTCATAGGATGGTCACCATATTACAAACTGAGTTAGTGATAGATTAATACAAGAGCATCTTCATTAACATTAAACAACATCATCTAGAGGCAGATCTAATCCCTGCTGTAATTTTAAAGTCATGATGAGCACATATGCAATTTCCAGACAACTACAGCACCTGGAAGGCACAGGAAGACGTCTTGATCTTCCTGGTGACAAAGACAGGCTCTAGTAACCCTAACTGTGGTGAGTGACTCGTATTCACCATGGAAGGACATGCTACATTTCACCTGGCGGTGAGTGAGAGCCGAGCAGTCCTTTCTCCGAGTGCAGGAGACCTGCCAGGGCACTCGTGCAGCGCGGGGTGCGGTACCTTCGATGCTGCGAATGTCTTCCCGCCACAGCTCCAGATGCGTCGTCACCTCGCGAGCCTTCTCTACAAACCGCTTCCAAGACTTGCTGCTATACCGTTTCCACTGGTCCCACTCAGATAAGTACTTCATTTGGGTCTCCTGAATGTCCCTGTGTCAGTAAACAAGCGTGACAATGACCAGCATCAAATAAAAACCCCGCCTGAGACGATGAGGAAAACCTGGAGCCCTCATATGCTGCTGGTGGAAGGTAAAACAGTGTAGCCACTAGGAACAAGACTGACAGTTTCTCAGAAAGTTAAACACAGAATTACCATAGATCCAGCAATTCCACTCCTAGGTGGAGACTCCAGAGGAACTGAAGGGGGAACTCTGCAGTACCCCTTCACCCGGGACTTTTACATGAGCGAGAAACAAGATTTTAGATGTGTAGGTATCTTTGTCATGACAGCTTAGCTTATCCCAAGGAATAAAGTTTTCATTAAGTAAACTCTTCAGGAAATGCATTCTATGCATAAAAAACACCCCTTCCCAAAACAAAGATCCTAGGCCTTCCAGATGGCTACTGGACAAACCTTAGTCTCCGCTTCTCAGAGATGTTCAGTGCATATTTCCGAATGGATTGGTTATCGAGGTCTTCGGTGATTTCCCCCTCCAGCTGGTAACTGTAAGAGCCTGTTGGCTTTAGCAGAGTGCCACTTTGCCTGTCCCGAGAAGCGATGGTTGTCCTCTTACGAGCAGTGGACTGATAGCTTGGCAGTTCTTGAAGGAAATTCACAGGTGGAGAAGAAAAGCAACTGGAGTCCAAAGAGAGGCTCTCTGGGTTAGAAAGAAGAAAACCATCATTCACTCCAGTGAACCTGGGAGCCCAAAACCATAACTTACGCAGAGGACTCGGGTCTCAGAGACCCTAGCTAAATGTCAGTCAGTCAGGAACCTGGGCCGCTGAGAAAAACACTTGTATCTTATTTTACTTGCCAGTATGGTATTCCCGCTCAGGACAATTAAAGCATCTGCAAAAGGGTTCACTTTCAGCAGATGTGTGCACAAATATACTTTACGCTACATGACACATGTGTTCTAGTATTCGGCTGCAGCCACTTGCTACGTGTGTGGCCGTGAGTAATCTAACCTGTCTTTCATCTGTCAAATGGGACATAGAGTAGGGTAACCAATGTATGGGATAAAGCTTTGAAAAGTATAAACTGCTACCCAAATGCATAGTGTTGTCAATGCCCTCAACAACAACAACAATAATAATAGTGCTTATGGAGCACTTCCTAGGCACGAGGCACTGGGCGAGAGATGCACGCTCATGGGATGTGGGCTGGCCTTACGATCTGCCTGGACCAACAGAAGTGATGCTGGCCAGTCCTAAGCCTCGCCTTGGGAGGCCTTGCCCGCTTCGGCTGCTCTCTGGACCCTAGTGGCTGCCCTGTGAACAAGCCTGAGCTAACCTGCTAGGGGAAGAGGCCACGCAGAGCAGGGATGATCGCCCCAGGCCAGCTGAGAGTCAACTGTCACCCAAACGACCATCCCTCACACGTAGGGAGGCAGGTACTAGTATCATCTCCATTTTACAGATGAGATAATAAAGTCACTCATGATTCCCCAATCCCATGCCCAAGCCCTCAAAGCCCTGCACTACCTGACTCCTGCCCGCCTCCAACCTACATTTCTTAGGCTCCTTCATCTGGGCATTTCCTCTGTTCCTCCTCCTCAGAGCCTTTGCACACGCTGTTCCCTCTGCCTGGAATGAAGCTGCTCCAGCTCTCAGCTCCTCCTCCAATGTCTCTTCCTTGAGGAAACCATCCGTGCCTCCCTGCATGACCGCAGGCGCCCTGTGACCCATCTTCCCTCACACAGGAAGCCCTTCACGGCACGTATCACCGTCTGTACTCTTATGTTTCTTTGTGTGGCTACGTGAACACATCCATCTTGCCCAGTGGACTCTAAGTTCTTGGAGGGCAGGGACTGTGAGGATTTTCTCACCACAGTAACCCAGGACTCAGCAGAGTCGTTCAATAAAATACTTGGCTCAGAGTAGTTCAACAAATACCTATTGAGGGATGGAAGAGCGGATGACATTTGTAATTTGCTCGTAGTTAGAAAGCATGTTGGTGGGGAGGAGACTGGAAACAGAGCCAGGTCAGCCTACTCAGAGTCTCGAGTCACTCTGCTCCTCAGGCCACAGCTGGAGGCCAAGCTTTGCTGAGCCTTGTGCAGCAGCGCATGGAGGGAGAGCTTCCCTTTTCCAGGTGAGGAACGAACGCCGCCTTGAGGGTCGATTTTATGCCTGATCTGATTCTAACTGGGAAAGACCATCCTACCCAACAACAACAACCAAAATAATAATAGTGCTTATGGAGCACTTCCTAGGCACGAGGCACTGGGCGAGAGATGCACGCTCATGGGATGTGGGCTGGCCTTACGATCTGCCTGGACCAACAGAAGTGATGCTGGCCAGTCCTAAGCCTCGCCTTGGGAGGCCTTGCCCGCTTCGGCTGCTCTCTGGACCCTAGTGGCTGCCCTGTGAACAAGCCTGAGCTAACCTGCTAGGGGAAGAGGCCACGCAGAGCAGGGATGATCGCCCCAGGCCAGCTGAGAGTCAACTGTCACCCAAACGACCATCCCTCACACGTAGGGAGGCAGGTACTAGTATCATCTCCATTTTACAGATGAGATAATAAAGTCACTCATGATTCCCCAATCCCATGCCCAAGCCCTCAAAGCCCTGCACTACCTGACTCCTGCCCGCCTCCAACCTACATTTCTTAGGCTCCTTCATCTGGGCATTTCCTCTGTTCCTCCTCCTCAGAGCCTTTGCACACGCTGTTCCCTCTGCCTGGAATGAAGCTGCTCCAGCTCTCAGCTCCTCCTCCAATGTCTCTTCCTTGAGGAAACCATCCGTGCCTCCCTGCATGACCGCAGGCGCCCTGTGACCCATCTTCCCTCACACAGGAAGCCCTTCACGGCACGTATCACCGTCTGTACTCTTATGTTTCTTTGTGTGGCTACGTGAACACATCCATCTTGCCCAGTGGACTCTAAGTTCTTGGAGGGCAGGGACTGTGAGGATTTTCTCACCACAGTAACCCAGGACTCAGCAGAGTCGTTCAATAAAATACTTGGCTCAGAGTAGTTCAACAAATACCTATTGAGGGATGGAAGAGCGGATGACATTTGTAATTTGCTCGTAGTTAGAAAGCATGTTGGTGGGGAGGAGACTGGAAACAGAGCCAGGTCAGCCTACTCAGAGTCTCGAGTCACTCTGCTCCTCAGGCCACAGCTGGAGGCCAAGCTTTGCTGAGCCTTGTGCAGCAGCGCATGGAGGGAGAGCTTCCCTTTTCCAGGTGAGGAACGAACGCCGCCTTGAGGGTCGATTTTATGCCTGATCTGATTCTAACTGGGAAAGACCATCCTGAACGGAGGCAGGACACGAACGCAAGAGGTAGGAGGCAGCTGTAACAACCTAAGTAATTACCCAACTTATAACCAGCAAAGCTTCCATGGGTTTGAATTCAGGCTTTGTCAATTACTAGCTGTGTCTTTGAAAGCTACTTTACCTCTCTGAGTTTCAGTTGCCTCATCTCAAAAACGAATCTATTCACCAAGTATACCTATCGTGGGTCAGATCTGGAGCTAGGATACTGAAGTGAACAAAGTAAATATCCGACACACATGGCACTTACATTCTAGGTGAGGGCAGAGCAAGGTCAGACAATACACACGCAGTATACATGCCAGGAAGTGCATGCGTGCTCGGTTGCTCAATCGTGTCTGACTCTTTGTGACCCCCATGGGCTGCAGACCGCCAGGCTCCTCTGTCCATGGGATTTTCCAGGCAGGAATACTGGAGTAGGTTGCCAGTTCCTCCTCCAGGGGATCTTCCTGAACCAGGACCAAACCCGCGTCTCTTGTGTTTCATACTTTGCCAGGAGGGTTCTTTACCACTCGTGCCAGCTGGGAAGCCCATGCCAGGCAGTAATGACTGCAGAAAGAGTGGGATGATGGCACAGAGGTAACGGGTGGGCTACACTGTGTGTGGTTTTTATTTCCCATCATGCCTCTTTTCATTTTTATATTTATTTTCATCTACCTTTTGCTCTTTGGCATGTGTGGGCCTCCCATTGCAGTGGCCTCTCTGGTCACAGAGCTCTGGGCGCATGCACTCCAAAGTGCTGGCTAGCAATTGGACACACCGGTCCAGCCACTCCACGGCACACACAATCTTCCCAGGCCAGGGATCAAACTGTTGCCCTTTGCACGGCAAGGCAGACTCTCCAGGGAAGCCTGGGTACATTGTTTTTGAGAAGATGGAGTCAGATACGGTCCCTCTGTTGGAAAGCGAAAGTCAGTCAGTCATGTCAGACTCTCTGCGATCCATGGACGAGCCATGGAATTCTTCAGGCAAGGATGATGAAATAGGTAGCCTTTCCTTTTTCCAGGGTATCTTCCCAACCCAGGGAATGAACCCAGGGATCAAACCCAGGTCTCCCACACTGCAGGCATATCTTTACCATCTGAGCCACCAGGGAAGCCCAGGAATATTGGAGTGGATTCCTTCTCCAAAGGATCTTACAGACCCAGGGACTGAATCTAGGTCTCCTTCATTGCAGGTGTATTCTTTACCAGTTGAGCTACAAGGGAAGCCCCATGGTTTCTCTATTAAAGTAGCATTTAAGGAGATGTTAAGTGGGGGGTGGGCATGTGAGCCCTGTGGATATTTGGTGAAGGGCATCCAGGGAGAGGGAAGCAACAAGTGCAAAGGCCCTGAGGTAGGGGTGTGCACAGTGTGTCTTAAGAAGAGAATGGGGTAGTTGGGGAAGAATGAATGAATGGGCTCAAAGCGCCTCACAGGCTCTTTTGTTGGTGGCCCCCGAAGAGCCACACCAGCCTTCTGTGGTCCCCTCCCCTAGAATCTGGGCTGGATCTGTGACTTGCTTTAACCAAAGGTCACAAAATAAGTGACACTCTGCCAGTTCCAGACTCAAGCCTTAAAAGATCCTGGAAGCTTCTACCTTTCCCTGATGGCTCCAATGGTAAAGAATGTGCCTGCAATGCAGGAGATCTTGGTTAGATCCCTGGGTCAGAAAGATCCTCTGGAGAAGGAAATGGCTACCCACTCTAGTATTCTTACCTGGAGAATTCCATGGAGCCTAACGCTGCAGTCCATTGGGTTACAAAGGGTCAAAGAAAACTGAGTGACTAACCCGCTCATTCACACTGCTGGGAGCCTGGGGCTGCTGTCCAAAGTGCTGGCTAGCAATTGGACACACCGGTCCAGCCACTCCACGGCACACACAATCTTCCCAGGCCAGGGATCAAACTGTTGCCCTTTGCACGGCAAGGCAGACTCTCCAGGGAAGCCTGGGTACATTGTTTTTGAGAAGATGGAGTCAGATACGGTCCCTCTGTTGGAAAGCGAAAGTCAGTCAGTCATGTCAGACTCTCTGCGATCCATGGACGAGCCATGGAATTCTTCAGGCAAGGATGATGAAATAGGTAGCCTTTCCTTTTTCCAGGGTATCTTCCCAACCCAGGGAATGAACCCAGGGATCAAACCCAGGTCTCCCACACTGCAGGCATATCTTTACCATCTGAGCCACCAGGGAAGCCCAGGAATATTGGAGTGGATTCCTTCTCCAAAGGATCTTACAGACCCAGGGACTGAATCTAGGTCTCCTTCATTGCAGGTGTATTCTTTACCAGTTGAGCTACAAGGGAAGCCCCATGGTTTCTCTATTAAAGTAGCATTTAAGGAGATGTTAAGTGGGGGGTGGGCATGTGAGCCCTGTGGATATTTGGTGAAGGGCATCCAGGGAGAGGGAAGCAACAAGTGCAAAGGCCCTGAGGTAGGGGTGTGCACAGTGTGTCTTAAGAAGAGAATGGGGTAGTTGGGGAAGAATGAATGAATGGGCTCAAAGCGCCTCACAGGCTCTTTTGTTGGTGGCCCCCGAAGAGCCACACCAGCCTTCTGTGGTCCTCTCCCCTAGAATCTGGGCTGGATCTGTGACTTGCTTTAACCAAAGGTCACAAAATAAGTGACACTCTGCCAGTTCCAGACTCAAGCCTTAAAAGATCCTGGAAGCTTCTACCTTTCCCTGATGGCTCCAATGGTAAAGAATGTGCCTGCAATGCAGGAGATCTTGGTTAGATCCCTGGGTCAGAAAGATCCTCTGGAGAAGGAAATGGCTACCCACTCTAGTATTCTTACCTGGAGAATTCCATGGAGCCTAGTACGCTGCAGTCCATTGGGTTACAAAGGGTCAAAGAAAACTGAGTGACTAACCCGCTCATTCACACTGCTGGGAGCCTGGGGCTGCTGTGTAAGAAGTTCACCTGTGCTCTTGGTACAGTCACATGGAGAGAAAGAGGCCCCAACCTTCCGAGGAGGTTGACCAAGGAACTTGCTGAGGGCAGTGGCTTGCAGAGCCAGTGTCCTGGCTTATGAGCCCAGAGAGCCGCTGAGGCTGGCACCCAGCCCTCTGGGTCATACTAGCCAGGCCCTGTCCTGGGCATGAACAGCAGACGGGACGCTCAGCTGAGCCAACTGTCTCCTCTGTCGCCTGCTCCGTTCCTGAGGCACGGTATCAGCAGAAACAATGAAACGGCTTAAGCCATCACATTTGGAACAGTCTATTAAACAACAATAGGGAGCCGGGACAAGAAGAAGGGAAAGCCGGGGTCAGAGAGGAGCCAGGTCAGACCAGGTCAGACTCTGTAGGCCGTGTGATGACCTTTCCATGTGGCACATGGGCAGCCACCCAGGGCTCTGGGCCAAAGCATGTCGGGATCAGACCACATTTCAAAGGATCATTCTGTAGACTTTGGGGCTAAGGATGGGACCCATCACAGGAGAGCCAGCTTATGAGAATCAAAGGTAATCATGCAGATAGAGACACTGAGCACAGCCTGGTAGGCAGTGGGCTCCACAGGGGTACAAGGCGCCACTAGGAGGGGACCAGCCAAGGCCTTGATCTGAGCTGGAGTCTGACTGCAGAGCTGTAATCCTCGCTTCTCTGATGGGTGCGTTCACACAGTGGAGCAGCGGTCCCCCTGCTGATGACACACAGACACACATCTGTAGCCCTGCCAGTCGCCAAGTATAAGCCTCAAGCCCACTCAACTTTTCACTCCGCAGCCCCAGCACCCGAGGGTGTGGCACACTTCCATTAGGAGGGGCTCCTAAGCAAACAAGAGGAGTGAGGTGGGGCGGGCTAAGGCTAGAGAGTCCAAGCCCAGCTGAGGCTGCTCCTGCCTTTGGCCAGCAACAAAGCGCTGTTATGAACCAGAACAAAGGCCTCTGAGTGTGGAGGGGCATATTCACTGAATACTTAGTGACCACGAGGTCTGGGACCCAGGGTTCCCCAAAAGGGTCAAAGAAAACTGAGTGACTAACCCGCTCATTCACACTGCTGGGAGCCTGGGGCTGCTGTGTAAGAAGTTCACCTGTGCTCTTGGTACAGTCACATGGAGAGAAAGAGGCCCCAACCTTCCGAGGAGGTTGACCAAGGAACTTGCTGAGGGCAGTGGCTTGCAGAGCCAGTGTCCTGGCTTATGAGCCCAGAGAGCCGCTGAGGCTGGCACCCAGCCCTCTGGGTCATACTAGCCAGGCCCTGTCCTGGGCATGAACAGCAGACGGGACGCTCAGCTGAGCCAACTGTCTCCTCTGTCGCCTGCTCCGTTCCTGAGGCACGGTATCAGCAGAAACAATGAAACGGCTTAAGCCATCACATTTGGAACAGTCTATTAAACAACAATAGGGAGCCGGGACAAGAAGAAGGGAAAGCCGGGGTCAGAGAGGAGCCAGGTCAGACCAGGTCAGACTCTGTAGGCCGTGTGATGACCTTTCCATGTGGCACATGGGCAGCCACCCAGGGCTCTGGGCCAAAGCATGTCGGGATCAGACCACATTTCAAAGGATCATTCTGTAGACTTTGGGGCTAAGGATGGGACCCATCACAGGAGAGCCAGCTTATGAGAATCAAAGGTAATCATGCAGATAGAGACACTGAGCACAGCCTGGTAGGCAGTGGGCTCCACAGGGGTACAAGGCGCCACTAGGAGGGGACCAGCCAAGGCCTTGATCTGAGCTGGAGTCTGACTGCAGAGCTGTAATCCTCGCTTCTCTGATGGGTGCGTTCACACAGTGGAGCAGCGGTCCCCCTGCTGATGACACACAGACACACATCTGTAGCCCTGCCAGTCGCCAAGTATAAGCCTGCGAAGCCCACTCAACTTTTCACTCCGCAGCCCCAGCACCCGAGGGTGTGGCACACTTCCATTAGGAGGGGCTCCCTAAGCAAACAAGAGGAGTGAGGTGGGGCGGGCTAAGGCTAGAGAGTCCAAGCCCAGCTGAGGCTGCTCCTGCCTTTGGCCAGCAACAAAGCGCTGTTATGAACCAGAACAAAGGCCTCTGAGTGTGGAGGGGCATATTCACTGAATACTTAGTGACCACGAGGTCTGGGACCCAGGGCTGGAGGTGGAATCTGGTTGGCTTGTCCCCCACTAGCCAGGCCAACCCCAGAGAGACAAAGACCATCTCTGAGTCACCTGCTTCTCATCTCAGGAACGGGGCATATAATAGCCATGACCTCATCAGTGTGATCATGAGGACAATTTACCAACAACATAAATACTCGCTAGGAATTTTTGAGTGCTTGCCTTGTGCCAGGCTACTTGGAAGTACACAAAATGCATTACCACATTTAATTCTCTCAGCTCCTCTCTGAACAGAATTATCGTGTTTTACAGATGAAGAAACTAAGGTTCAGAAGGTTAGGTGCTTTGCCATTCACACAGCTGGGAAGTGCTGGAATTAGGAACCTATCACGTGTCTGGAGAATGCCGAAGCTATGGATTTGAAAGTACTTCGTAAACACTAAAACGCCACACGAATGAACTACTGATTATTCTGGCATCCACACCACAGAAAAGATACATCCTGTCCACATTTCCCAATAACAGTCTCTTTTGGAAAATTCTATTTTCAAAAGGCCATCATTGGGGAGTTCCCTGGTGGTCCAGGGTTAGCACTCTGAACTTATGTTTCAGGGGACTCAGGTTCAATCCCTGGTGAGGAAACTAAGATCCCACATGCCACAACCTGACTCCCAAAAAATCCAAAATGGCCTTCGTTGAAGAGGAATGCTTTTACCTTTTCAGACATCTATGGAAAAATCACAACCAAACCTCTGGACACAGACATCATTATTTTTACAGTCGATCTACCTCCAAACCTTTGCATTTAGGACCACACACTTTCTACAGCATGACATCACTGAATTTCTCATGCCAACCTGGGGAAGGCTTCGCTGCCCTGGCTTTCAACAGGGAACCTGAGGCCCAGGGAGATGGCAGCTTGCCCAAGGCTTTGATGCCAAGACAGACTCCTGGTTCTATGCTTCTTAAAAAGGCAGATGGTATCACCTCCTAGCCTCAGTTTTCTCATTCTAAGAGAGTAAGAATGTCTCTAAGTGTCAGATGTTCTCCTGAGTTGGTCATTGAAGACTGGCTCGTGGGCTTCTTGATGACTATTTGTTGACGGGCTGGGAGCATGTCTCAGGTTGGCTTGTCCCCCACTAGCCAGGCCAACCCCAGAGAGACAAAGACCATCTCTGAGTCACCTGCTTCTCATCTCAGGAACGGGGCATATAATAGCCATGACCTCATCAGTGTGATCATGAGGACAATTTACCAACAACATAAATACTCGCTAGGAATTTTTGAGTGCTTGCCTTGTGCCAGGCTACTTGGAAGTACACAAAATGCATTACCACATTTAATTCTCTCAGCTCCTCTCTGAACAGAATTATCGTGTTTTACAGATGAAGAAACTAAGGTTCAGAAGGTTAGGTGCTTTGCCATTCACACAGCTGGGAAGTGCTGGAATTAGGAACCTATCACGTGTCTGGAGAATGCCGAAGCTATGGATTTGAAAGTACTTCGTAAACACTAAAACGCCACACGAATGAACTACTGATTATTCTGGCATCCACACCACAGAAAAGATACATCCTGTCCACATTTCCCAATAACAGTCTCTTTTGGAAAATTCTATTTTCAAAAGGCCATCATTGGGGAGTTCCCTGGTGGTCCAGGGTTAGCACTCTGAACTTATGTTTCAGGGGACTCAGGTTCAATCCCTGGTGAGGAAACTAAGATCCCACATGCCACAACCTGACTCCCAAAAAATCCAAAATGGCCTTCGTTGAAGAGGAATGCTTTTACCTTTTCAGACATCTATGGAAAAATCACAACCAAACCTCTGGACACAGACATCATTATTTTTACAGTCGATCTACCTCCAAACCTTTGCATTTAGGACCACACACTTTCTACAGCATGACATCACTGAATTTCTCATGCCAACCTGGGGAAGGCTTCGCTGCCCTGGCTTTCAACAGGGAACCTGAGGCCCAGGGAGATGGCAGCTTGCCCAAGGCTTTGATGCCAAGACAGACTCCTGGTTCTATGCTTCTTAAAAAGGCAGATGGTATCACCTCCTAGCCTCAGTTTTCTCATTCTAAGAGAGTAAGAATGTCTCTAAGTGTCAGATGTTCTCCTGAGTTGGTCATTGAAGACTGGCTCGTGGGCTTCTTGATGACTATTTGTTGACGGGCTGGGAGCATGTCTCAGGTATGAGGGTGCCTCCCTTTAGGAAGGTCTAGAATCTGTTGGCCACTGAAGCCAGATTTCATCAAGCAGGTGGTTACTTAGGTGCGAGGACAACTGGGTAACTACAGGAGACAAGGGAGTGGGGCAAGCGTGACCATGCTGTCCTTCCAGGCTAAGAACAAAGTTAGCCTCTCTGAAGCTTCGAGCGGTCTTGCTCACAGAAATTCCTCCATCTGAAGAATGAACGAATGGGCAAAGGCAGACCCATCTACAGAGCATCTTAAGGTCCCAGTTTTCCTGGTAGCTCTTTCCACAGGTTACCAAAACCTACCAAAGGGCACAAACGTTCCCAGAATGTGGGCACAGGCCAACTGTGACCCAAATGACACTAAAATCACCACCAGCCTCCCTCACGACCTTGCCAAAAACCTAGCCCGACCAGTGGGTGCAGGCTTCACTTCAGGGTTTTTCTTCCTACTCACAGAATCATGGGAAATCTGGCGAAGAAGGGACCTTCTGGGTCTTCTGGTTCCAGGCCACCAGACAGCTGCTGTGGGAATCAGTCCTGTTTTATACCTGACATGGGGTCCCTCTGTGTGGGACCCTGGGCTGGAGCCTGGGGCTCTGGAGAGAATGAAGGTTTGCAGACTTACTTTCTGCCTCAAAGAGCTTTCCTTCCCTTCTCCAACCAGCACATATCTCCTAAGGGCAAGTGCCCGGCCTACTGCATCCCTGGCTTTATCCCGTCCTCCTCCCTAAGAGTTTACCTGCCTATTGTCTCAGACCCCTTTTCTCCCTCATTAGACTGTGAATTCCATGAAGAAAGGGATCCCATCTCCTTCCTTCACCAAAGATCCCGCTTAATTTCTAAGTGAATTCACTGAATTTCTTGAACCGGGGGCTCGCTAAGGGAGAAATGGCAGCTTGCCCAAGGCTTTGATGCCAAGACAGACTCCTGGTTCTATGCTTCTTAAAAAGGCAGATGGTATCACCTCCTAGCCTCAGTTTTCTCATTCTAAGAGAGTAAGAATGTCTCTAAGTGTCAGATGTTCTCCTGAGTTGGTCATTGAAGACTGGCTCGTGGGCTTCTTGATGACTATTTGTTGACGGGCTGGGAGCATGTCTCAGGTATGAGGGTGCCTCCCTTTAGGAAGGTCTAGAATCTGTTGGCCACTGAAGCCAGATTTCATCAAGCAGGTGGTTACTTAGGTGCGAGGACAACTGGGTAACTACAGGAGACAAGGGAGTGGGGCAAGCGTGACCATGCTGTCCTTCCAGGCTAAGAACAAAGTTAGCCTCTCTGAAGCTTCGAGCGGTCTTGCTCACAGAAATTCCTCCATCTGAAGAATGAACGAATGGGCAAAGGCAGACCCATCTACAGAGCATCTTAAGGTCCCAGTTTTCCTGGTAGCTCTTTCCACAGGTTACCAAAACCTACCAAAGGGCACAAACGTTCCCAGAATGTGGGCACAGGCCAACTGTGACCCAAATGACACTAAAATCACCACCAGCCTCCCTCACGACCTTGCCAAAAACCTAGCCCGACCAGTGGGTGCAGGCTTCACTTCAGGGTTTTTCTTCCTACTCACAGAATCATGGGAAATCTGGCGAAGAAGGGACCTTCTGGGTCTTCTGGTTCCAGGCCACCAGACAGCTGCTGTGGGAATCAGTCCTGTTTTATACCTGACATGGGGTCCCTCTGTGTGGGACCCTGGGCTGGAGCCTGGGGCTCTGGAGAGAATGAAGGTTTGCAGACTTACTTTCTGCCTCAAAGAGCTTTCCTTCCCTTCTCCAACCAGCACATATCTCCTAAGGGCAAGTGCCCGGCCTACTGCATCCCTGGCTTTATCCCGTCCTCCTCCCTAAGAGTTTACCTGCCTATTGTCTCAGACCCCTTTTCTCCCTCATTAGACTGTGAATTCCATGAAGAAAGGGATCCCATCTCCTTCCTTCACCAAAGAGTCCCTAGGCTCTCTCACAGAGCTTGACTCATGGTGGATGCTTAATAAAACTCTGTTAAATTAATGAATGCATGCATGAATAAACTGTGAATAAAACAATTTGGTGCTGAGGACACAGGTGACATTGGCTCACCCACCATGCAGACTGAAATAAATATTTAGCGTGCCAGCAAAACAGGAGCACCAAAACTGAGAAAAAGATATATAGAATTTAAACATTTAATATTATTTTCTTTAGAGATGATTTTTTTCACAATTGAAAAAGTTGGCACAAAATATTGAGATGTCGAACACATACTGCTGCTGCTGATTAGCTGCTAAGTTGTGTCTGACTCTTTGTGACCCTATGGACTGTAGCCTGCCAGGCTCCTCTGTCCATGAGATTTCCCAGGCAAGAATACAGGAGTGGGTTACCATTTCCTCCTCCAGGGGGTCTTCCTGACCCAGGGATTGAACTCATGTCTCCTGCACTGGCAGGCAGATTCTTTATCACTCTTCAGCACTGAGCCACCTGGAAAACCCCTGACCAAATATTACATCCTTTCTATTTTAGGGACTTTAGTAAGCTAGTCCTGTTAGACACGTGCACGTACACCCAGTTGGGTGTTACCCATAAGACAATGTAGACAACAGTTTCAGAGTTCCTTAGACTTACTTCATCTCATGGCTATGTGTATCACATTGTTTTTATTTTGGAGGCTAGCTAGAGCAGGGCACCTGAATAATCTACCAAATAACTAGCAGCGGCCAAAGGGTCTTCATGCAGGGGCTCACAGTCCAGGGGGTCTGGTTGAAGCTGCTATGACATCTCCATCAATTGCTCAAAAACCTCCAAGGCCAACTCATCATGGCCCTATTTCTGGCAAGGTGAACCACCCACCCAACCATACGTTCACTCAAAAGGATTTACTGAGCAATTGCTTTGTGCCAGGCACTGTTCCAGGACTAGGACACAGCCTCAACTATGTCTCTTTGCCTCTGGAGCAAAGAGACAATAAACAAGCAGGCATCATACATTTCAAATGGTGACAGACACACAGAGAAAAATAAAGATGAGCAAGGTAGAGACAGAGAAGAGCACGTCCAAAGGCCCTGGGACTTCCTAGTGGTCCAGTGGTTAAGAAGCTGCCTTGCTATGCCGGGGACACAGGTTCAATCCTGATCAGAGAACTAAGATTCCATATGCCACAGGGCAACTAAGCCTGTGTGCCACAACTAGAGAGCCTGTGTGCAGCAAAGAAGATCTTGTATGATGCAATGAAGATCCCATGTGCCTCATCAAAGACCCTGCACAGCCAAATAAATACATAAGTAGTAAAAACAAAAAAGTTTACAAAGGCCCTGAGGCAGGACTGTGGCTAATAAGTTCGAGGAACAAAAGAATGTCAGTGTAGCCAAAGGAGAATCAGCAAGGAAGAGAGCAATGGGATAGGAGGTCGGGGCAAAAAGCCAGGTCAAGCGGGGCCCATGGGCCATGGTGTTACCTTACTTGGGTGAGGGGAGAACCAGCGGGAATCCTGAGCAGAGGCATGACATCATCTGACTCAGATTTAACAGGAGCTGTCTAGGCAGCCCTGTGGCTATTTCTGTCCTTGAGGTTAGCCCGCTGTGCCCCGGCAGGGCATCACATGTCAGGCTGCACTGTCCTGCCATGATGGAAACGGTCTATAAGTTTCCTGTTTCACATGGTGGCCACTAGTGGCTGTGGGGTAACAGACATGTGGCGGGTGACACTAAGGAAACAAATTTTAATTTTATCAGGCTTTATTCAATTGACATTTTACAGTCACAGGTGGCTAGTAGCTACCATACTAGACAACACAGAGGGGCCTCATTCACAGGAGCCCAGAGCCTGGTCTGAGAGGGGAGGAGCCCTCCTGCATCTGCCAGACTTTAGAACTGCGGGGCAGGGAGGACCTGCATGAGTCACAACACTGGGCACTGGGGTGTGGTTTACTCCAAGCCAACTCATCATGGCCCTATTTCTGGCAAGGTGAACCACCCACCCAACCATACGTTCACTCAAAAGGATTTACTGAGCAATTGCTTTGTGCCAGGCACTGTTCCAGGACTAGGACACAGCCTCAACTATGTCTCTTTGCCTCTGGAGCAAAGAGACAATAAACAAGCAGGCATCATACATTTCAAATGGTGACAGACACACAGAGAAAAATAAAGATGAGCAAGGTAGAGACAGAGAAGAGCACGTCCAAAGGCCCTGGGACTTCCTAGTGGTCCAGTGGTTAAGAAGCTGCCTTGCTATGCCGGGGACACAGGTTCAATCCTGATCAGAGAACTAAGATTCCATATGCCACAGGGCAACTAAGCCTGTGTGCCACAACTAGAGAGCCTGTGTGCAGCAAAGAAGATCTTGTATGATGCAATGAAGATCCCATGTGCCTCATCAAAGACCCTGCACAGCCAAATAAATACATAAGTAGTAAAAACAAAAAAGTTTACAAAGGCCCTGAGGCAGGACTGTGGCTAATAAGTTCGAGGAACAAAAGAATGTCAGTGTAGCCAAAGGAGAATCAGCAAGGAAGAGAGCAATGGGATAGGAGGTCGGGGCAAAAAGCCAGGTCAAGCGGGGCCCATGGGCCATGGTGTTACCTTACTTGGGTGAGGGGAGAACCAGCGGGAATCCTGAGCAGAGGCATGACATCATCTGACTCAGATTTAACAGGAGCTGTCTAGGCAGCCCTGTGGCTATTTCTGTCCTTGAGGTTAGCCCGCTGTGCCCCCGGCAGGGCATCACATGTCAGGCTGCACTGTCCTGCCATGATGGAAACGGTCTATAAGTTTCCTGTTTCACATGGTGGCCACTAGTGGCTGTGGGGTAACAGACATGTGGCGGGTGACACTAAGGAAACAAATTTTAATTTTATCAGGCTTTATTCAATTGACATTTTACAGTCACAGGTGGCTAGTAGCTACCATACTAGACAACACAGAGGGGCCTCATTCACAGGAGCCCAGAGCCTGGTCTGAGAGGGGAGGAGCCCTCCTGCATCTGCCAGACTTTAGAACTGCGGGGCAGGGAGGACCTGCATGAGTCACAACACTGGGCACTGGGGTGTGGCCTCGGGAATGACTGGGTGCAAGGCTCTATGACCACACAAGCAAACAGCCTTCAGGAGCCTTGACTAACTGCTCAGGCGAATCAGGGTCCTGCAGGGCCCAGAACCCAGGTCTCCTGGTTTTCTATCCAGTGGGCTGTCTATGAACAGCCACGGTGATCCCGTCTGTCTAAGGAGGCAACCAGACCTGGTGGCTAAGAACACTGGCTCCACAGCCTGCTGCCTGGATTCTAACTCCAGTGCCTCTTGCCACCTGTGTGACCTGGTAAGCTTCTTCCCCATTCTGTGCCTCAGTTTTCCCACCTGTAAAATGGGGCAGCAGTTCCCACTCCACATAGCTGCCTTAAGGATTACATGGCTA
The DNA here is from genome assembly GCA_022376925.1 of Tragulus kanchil. Taxonomy (NCBI): domain Eukaryota; kingdom Metazoa; phylum Chordata; class Mammalia; order Artiodactyla; family Tragulidae; genus Tragulus; species Tragulus kanchil. The sequence goes on along the minus strand of JAIOJX010000002.1, from coordinate 108,798,044 downwards.
CTGTATGTCAAGTGCTTGGAAAAGAGGACATCGACCTTTTCCGTAAAGAACCAGACACTACTTTCCGAGCACTATTCACCATACAGCCTCTGTCACAACTATTCCACTGCAGCAGGAAAACAGCCATCACTCATCAGTGAATGTGCACGACTGTTTTCAAATAAAACTTCATAAAAACAGGTGGTGGTTCAGATATGGTGCATGGGCTTTAGGAGACTGGGGTTCAATCCCTGGATCAGGAAGATCCCGTGGAGATGGAAATGGCAACCTACGCCAGTGCTCTTGCCTGGGAAATCCCATGGAGACAGGAGCCTGGCGGGCTACCGTCCATGGGGTCGAAGAGTCAGATACGACTGAAGAGACTGAACAACGCCCACTGTAGTTGTCAGGCCGGGCTGACAGCAGGGCCTGGCACATGTAAGTGCTATGTACGTGAAGCCAGGACTCCAGCTGTTTATTGATGAACTTAACATACATGAAGACTGAATTTTGCAGTGAGAGGAGGAGGTCTTCTTGCTAGGGACTCCTATGTGGAATTTATCTTCCTCAGTTAGGACCTCTCCAAAGACTTCCAGCATTAATTCAGCATCAATGACAACAGTCAGGGCTGCTTCAGGAGGCTCTTCAGAGCCCTGGTCTGAGAGGGAGGAGCCCTCCTGCATCTGCCAGACTTTAGAACTGGGCAGGGAGGACCTGCATGAGTCACAACACTGGGCACTGGGGTGTGGCCTGGGAATGACTGGGTGCAAGGCTCTATGACCACACAAGCAAACAGCCTTCAGGAGCCTTTACTAACTGCTCAGGAGAATCAGGGTCCTGCAGGGCCCAGAACCCAGGTCTCCTGGTTTTCTATCCAGTGGGCTGTCTATGAACAGCCACGGTGATCCCGTCTGTCTAAGGAGGCAACCAGACCTGGTGGCTAAGAACACTGGCTCCACAGCCTGCTGCCTGGATTCTAACTCCAGTGCCTCTTGCCACCTGTGTGACCTGGTAAGCTTCTTGCCCATTCTGTGCCTCAGTTTTCCCACCTGTAAAATGGGGCAGCAGTTCCCACTCCACATAGCTGCCTTAAGGATTACATGGCTACTGTATGTCAAGTGCTTGGAAAAGAGGACATCGACCTTTTCCGTAAAGAACCAGACACTACTTTCCGAGCACTATTCACCATACAGCCTCTGTCACAACTATTCCACTGCAGCAGGAAAACAGCCATCACTCATCAGTGAATGTGCACGACTGTTTTCAAATAAAACTTCATAAAAACAGGTGGTGGTTCAGATATGGTGCATGGGCTTTAGGAGACTGGGGTTCAATCCCTGGATCAGGAAGATCCCGTGGAGATGGAAATGGCAACCTCGCCAGTGCTCTTGCCTGGGAAATCCCATGGAGACAGGAGCCTGGCGGGCTACCGTCCATGGGGTCGAAGAGTCAGATACGACTGAAGAGACTGAACAACGCCCACTGTAGTTGTCAGGCCGGGCTGACAGCAGGGCCTGGCACATGTAAGTGCTATGTACGTGAAGCCAGGACTCCAGCTGTTTATTGATGAACTTAACATACATGAAGACTGAATTTTGCAGTGAGAGGAGGAGGTCTTCTTGCTAGGGACTCCCTATGTGGAATTTATCTTCCTCAGTTAGGACCTCTCCAAAGACTTCCAGCATTCCTGAAAGGGACCATAACCACACTCGCCTTTACTGAGCGTCACCATGCTCCACGACTATGTCGAACCCTTTACACAGTTATCTCTTGGGATCCTGAGCATGGGTCTTTCTTACATATTACTCTTATTTTGCAATACAGAAAGTTCGGAGAAGACAGGAGCTTTGTCCAAAGCCGACTTAAGTTCTGAACCGTGAAGGCAAAGACCTCAGCATGTCTTACTCACCCTACTACCTCTGGTTACGAGCATGGGCTTGACACATAACAGTTGCTCAAAACACGCGTCACAGATACACGTGACACAGATGCAGTAGCTCTAGATTCACAGCATTAACATCCTTCTGCTTCTGCAGCTTGCCAGGAACTCCTCAGGGCCTCAGTTTCCAGGGGGGCAAAGTGGGCATGGAACACCTACCACACGAGTTGCCATGAGGAATTCAAGGAAGTTACACATGTGAGCCCCAAATCCAAGTGCTGTCGGAGTCTGCCAGCCCCTCCGGAGCCACTCCTGCTTAACTGCCCTCGTCCCATCTCCTCTCCAAGCTACCCTCCAAGGCCTCTCACAGACATGCAGGTCTCTCCCACCCCTGCCCTCTGTTCTCCCTGCAGCCCCTGGGAACCCTCCTCCCACATGAGCTTTAGGGTCTCCCCTGTCAGACGAGAAGCTTCGAGAAAGAACGTCCCTTCCTGTCTCTGTCATCACTGGGCCCCCCGCCCAGTGGTGCTTCTGGCTCAGGGTCAGCTCCCGGCCTCCTCCTGGTAGAGGCATGGGGACGGGCCCACAGAAGGACTGGGTGCTCCCACAGCCAAACAATGCACCTTTAAAAGCAGCCAGACTGCCACAAAGTGTACAGCACTGAAAAGTCATTTCCCTCTTTTATCCCTTAAATTTTTTACTTCCTGAAAAGAAAACAAACAAACACACATACACACACACACACACACACACACACACACGAGAGCTGTGGCGCCTAATCCGGACCTGAGATGCTGGGCAGACAGAGCTCGGCCTCTTCCAGATGGAGGGGGCAAAAATTACTCAGGTCAGATGGCTGGCTCGCCACAGAACCACAGCGGCCCATGTCCAGACCTGCACGAGAGCCCTCTGGCCCAGGACACCTTTGATGAGCAACCTGGATGAAGGGACCTATCAGATAAAGGAAAAACACACAGAAACCAGAAAAAACCACTACAGGTCAACTAGTTACTTATTTTCAAATTTCACATAATCTGTGGGGTTAAAACAGCCCGTAGAATAGTTGTTTAACTATACAAGAGTCTAACAGGTAACTCTAGAACACACAGGCACAAAACATATGCAGCCATCAAACCCTGCCATGCTAGAAGAGGCTGTAAGACACATAGTGGTGGTCACACAAGGAGCCACCGTGCAGGTGCCCAGCGCCTGCCCACCTGACACGCTTCTCTCATTAAATCCTTCCAGTGGTTCGAGGATATGGGGGTATGTGAAAATATTTTCGAATTAGATAGAGGTGATGGTTGTACCATACTGTGAACGTACTAAATGCTGCTGAATTACACACTTCAAAATTGGTGACTGTGTTACATGACTTATAGCTCGAGTCACCCTAAAAAAGTCACTGCACGCATGCTAGCTGAGGATTCCTGACTGGAATAAGCATGGTGTTATACAACACATACTGACACACACATTTACTGACTGGTATGAAGCACTGATGGGCTGGAACATCCTCTCTTGGTACATGTAGCTAGAGTAGTTCCGGGTCATGAGAGAGGAAAGGGGAAGGAGTCATTATGGGTTACTGTAATTTTAGAGGGTCTAAAATATTTGGGAAAAGCTTTTTTTTTTTTTAACTTTTTTAAAATTTTGGTCTCTTTTATTGGTCCTTCATTTATTTATTTTCATCCATCTGTATTCCTTGGCCTGTGTGGGCCTCCCATGCAGTGGCCTCTCTGGTTGCAGAGCACCAGCTCTGGACACATGCACCCCAGAGCACTGCCTCATAATTGGACACACCGGTCCAACCGCTCTGTGGCGTATGGGATCTTCCTGGGCCAGGGATCGAACTGGTGCCCCTGCATTGCAAGGCGAACTCTTTACCCACTGGACAACCGGGGAAGCCCTGGGAAAAGCTTTTGAGATAGACTTTATGGAACACTGTCTAAATTTCACAGAACAGAGAGAATTTCATAACATGGTCTAAGACTCTCCTGACCAACCATCCTTTCTAGTTTCCATTATCCCAGAATCAGAGTGTCTGCTAATAAACGGGATGCTTCCCAAACAAGCTACTATCCATAAAATAGATAAGCAGCAAGGACACAAAGTGTGAAGACTCTGTGGATGTTTGCCATCTTGTAGGAATACAAAGGGCTTCCCCAGTGGGGTAAAACAGCCCTAGAATAGTTGTTTACTAACGCTAGTAACTCTCATATGCAGCCATCAAACCCTGCCATGCTAGAAGAGGCTGTAAGACACATAGTGGTGGTCACACAAGGAGCCACCGTGCAGGTGCCCAGCGCCTGCCCACCTGACACGCTTCTCTCATTAAATCCTTCCAGTGGTTCGAGGATATGGGGGTATGTGAAAATATTTTCGAATTAGATAGAGGTGATGGTTGTACCATACTGTGAACGTACTAAATGCTGCTGAATTACACACTTCAAAATTGGTGACTGTGTTACATGACTTATAGCTCGAGTCACCCTAAAAAAGTCACTGCACGCATGCTAGCTGAGGATTCCTGACTGGAATAAGCATGGTGTTATACAACACATACTGACACACACATTTACTGACTGGTATGAAGCACTGATGGGCTGGAACATCCTCTCTTGGTACATGTAGCTAGAGTAGTTCCGGGTCATGAGAGAGGAAAGGGGAAGGAGTCATTATGGGTTACTGTAATTTTAGAGGGTCTAAAATATTTGGGAAAAGCTTTTTTTTTTTTTAACTTTTTTAAAATTTTGGTCTCTTTTATTGGTCCTTCATTTATTTATTTTCATCCATCTGTATTCCTTGGCCTGTGTGGGCCTCCCATGCAGTGGCCTCTCTGGTTGCAGAGCACCAGCTCTGGACACATGCACCCCAGAGCACTGCCTCATAATTGGACACACCGGTCCAACCGCTCTGTGGCGTATGGGATCTTCCTGGGCCAGGGATCGAACTGGTGCCCCTGCATTGCAAGGCGAACTCTTTACCCACTGGACAACCGGGGAAGCCCTGGGAAAAGCTTTTGAGATAGACTTTATGGAACACTGTCTAAATTTCACAGAACAGAGAGAATTTCATAACATGGTCTAAGACTCTCCTGACCAACCATCCTTTCTAGTTTCCATTATCCCAGAATCAGAGTGTCTGCTAATAAACGGGATGCTTCCCAAACAAGCTACTATCCATAAAATAGATAAGCAGCAAGGACACAAAGTGTGAAGACTCTGTGGATGTTTGCCATCTTGTAGGAATACAAAGGGGCTTCCCCACTGGCTCAGCAGTAAAGAATCCACACACAATGCAGCAGACGTAGGTTCAATCCCCAAGTCAGGAAGATACCGTGGAGGAGGAAATGACAACCCACTCTAGTATTCTCGCCTGGGAAACCTCATGGACAGAAAAGGCTGGCGGGCTATACAGTCCATGGGGTCACAAAGAGTCAGATATAACTGAGTGACGGAGCACAGGGGAACAGATACATCCTAACAACTGTTTAATGCTCACAGAGTCCACAGCAGGCCGTCTCCAGGATGTCCGCCACCCCCAGGACATTTTTCTCCCAATACTCGCGCCATTATACAGGCCCTGCTCACACTGAACAGGGCTGGCCCAGTGGAGCAATATGGGTAACAGTGATGTCTAAGGCCAGTCATAAATGACACCACAACTTCCACCTTGCTCTCCCTCGGGTCACCTGCTCTGAAAGACGCCAGTCATCGTGTCTCACGGACACATCAGCAGCCCTCCAGGTCCACAGGGAGAGGAAACAAGGCCTCCTGTCAACAGCCAGTGTCAGCCCGCCATCCACGTGAGCAGGTCATCTTAGAAGAGGTCCTCCAGCCCCCGCAAGCCTTTGCGTGACCGCCCGGCTGGGCTGGCTGACTGCCGCCAAGAGACCCTGAGCCAGGAAAGCCAAGACAGGACATTCCCAATTCCTGACCCGTAGCAACTGGGAGGTAAGTAACTATTATTGCTCTAAGCTTCTACATCTGGAGATAATTGTTACACAGCATAGGTAACGGATATAAGCCCTTATTTATATAAATTATCTGAATCCTTGTTATGACCCCCATTAGTAGGTTCCATCATTATTTAATACATAAGAGACTATCCATACAACCGGGAAGGCCCTGGGAAAAACCCCCCCCTTTTGAGATAGACTTTATGGAACACTGTCTAAATTTCACAGAACAGAGAGAATTTCATAACATGGTCTAAGACTCTCCTGACCAACCATCCTTTCTAGTTTCCATTATCCCAGAATCAGAGTGTCTGCTAATAAACGGGATGCTTCCCAAACAAGCTACTATCCATAAAATAGATAAGCAGCAAGGACACAAAGTGTGAAGACTCTGTGGATGTTTGCCATCTTGTAGGAATACAAAGGGGCTTCCCCACTGGCTCAGCAGTAAAGAATCCACACACAATGCAGCAGACGTAGGTTCAATCCCCAAGTCAGGAAGATACCGTGGAGGAGGAAATGACAACCCACTCTAGTATTCTCGCCTGGGAAACCTCATGGACAGAAAAGGCTGGCGGGCTATACAGTCCATGGGGTCACAAAGAGTCAGATATAACTGAGTGACGGAGCACAGGGGAACAGATACATCCTAACAACTGTTTAATGCTCACAGAGTCCACAGCAGGCCGTCTCCAGGATGTCCGCCACCCCCAGGACATTTTTCTCCCAATACTCGCGCCATTATACAGGCCCTGCTCACACTGAACAGGGCTGGCCCAGTGGAGCAATATGGGTAACAGTGATGTCTAAGGCCAGTCATAAATGACACCACAACTTCCACCTTGCTCTCCCTCGGGTCACCTGCTCTGAAAGACGCCAGTCATCGTGTCTCACGGACACATCAGCAGCCTCTCCAGGTCCACAGGGAGAGGAAACAAGGCCTCCTGTCAACAGCCAGTGTCAGCCCGCCATCCACGTGAGCAGGTCATCTTAGAAGAGGTCCTCCAGCCCCCGCAAGCCTTTGCGTGACCGCCCGGCTGGGCTGGCTGACTGCCGCCAAGAGACCCTGAGCCAGGAAAGCCAAGACAGGACATTCCCCAATTCCTGACCCGTAGCAACTGGGAGGTAAGTAACTATTATTGCTCTAAGCTTCTACATCTGGAGATAATTCGTTACACAGCATAGGTAACGGATATAAGCCCTTATTTATATAAATTATCTGAATCCTTGTTATGACCCCCATTAGTAGGTTCCATCATTATTTAATACATAAGAGAACTGAGGCTCCAAGTACTTTTAAGTGCCCTCCCCAAGGCCAAAACCAGTACATGGGAAAAAGAGGATATGGATCTGGGAATCCAGAGTCTAGGCTCAAAACCAATACACTTCAGCTGCCAGCGCAGCTGTGGGTTTGAGGCAGGACACAGATGGGCCCCGGGCGAGACATTTACAACGGGCCTCCCGTTCAATCTCCTGGGGCGAGAAGAAGGCGAGCTCCAGGCCGGACATTCACTACCAACCCTCTGTTCTATTTCCTGAAGCCAGAGACGATCAGGCTCCAGGACTACCTATCTGTGACTGGACTTCGTCCAGATTTCAAGATCTACACCTCAATACAGAAATCAGCAACAGAAAAACTGGGCATTTTTATAGGGGACAGAGTGGGACTAAACCCTTCCCACCCTTGGGGCAAGGGAGACATTTCACGTGTGCCAAAATGTTCCTTAGGAGTCAAAAAGGAGCCCCAAAATATGGGACTCTAAGGGTGTCCCATAGGCCTCTGGGCTGAAATCTACCTTGCAAAAAAGTTCACACTCAGGTAGGGGAGGGTCCCAGGGCAGGTGAGGTGTGGAAAAAAGAAATGAAATCATTAGCCAAAGGGGAAGCCAAGATCCAGAAGAACTGCCCTATTTAAATGACTTAACAGCCTTTTTTCTGCATTCCTTCCACCAACAGGGAAACAGAATTTTCTTCCACAACGAACCATTTTTTTCCCCCCTTTTTTTTTTCTAACAGGTAACTCTAGAACACACAGGCACAAAACATATGCAGCCATCAAACCCTGCCATGCTAGAAGAGGCTGTAAGACACATAGTGGTGGTCACACAAGGAGCCACCGTGCAGGTGCCCAGCGCCTGCCCACCTGACACGCTTCTCTCATTAAATCCTTCCAGTGGTTCGAGGATATGGGGGTATGTGAAAATATTTTCGAATTAGATAGAGGTGATGGTTGTACCATACTGTGAACGTACTAAATGCTGCTGAATTACACACTTCAAAATTGGTGACTGTGTTACATGACTTATAGCTCGAGTCACCCTAAAAAAGTCACTGCACGCATGCTAGCTGAGGATTCCTGACTGGAATAAGCATGGTGTTATACAACACATACTGACACACACATTTACTGACTGGTATGAAGCACTGATGGGCTGGAACATCCTCTCTTGGTACATGTAGCTAGAGTAGTTCCGGGTCATGAGAGAGGAAAGGGGAAGGAGTCATTATGGGTTACTGTAATTTTAGAGGGTCTAAAATATTTGGGAAAAGCTTTTTTTTTTTTTAACTTTTTTAAAATTTTGGTCTCTTTTATTGGTCCTTCATTTATTTATTTTCATCCATCTGTATTCCTTGGCCTGTGTGGGCCTCCCATGCAGTGGCCTCTCTGGTTGCAGAGCACCAGCTCTGGACACATGCACCCCAGAGCACTGCCTCATAATTGGACACACCGGTCCAACCGCTCTGTGGCGTATGGGATCTTCCTGGGCCAGGGATCGAACTGGTGCCCCTGCATTGCAAGGCGAACTCTTTACCCACTGGACAACCGGGGAAGCCCTGGGAAAAGCTTTTGAGATAGACTTTATGGAACACTGTCTAAATTTCACAGAACAGAGAGAATTTCATAACATGGTCTAAGACTCTCCTGACCAACCATCCTTTCTAGTTTCCATTATCCCAGAATCAGAGTGTCTGCTAATAAACGGGATGCTTCCCAAACAAGCTACTATCCATAAAATAGATAAGCAGCAAGGACACAAAGTGTGAAGACTCTGTGGATGTTTGCCATCTTGTAGGAATACAAAGGGGCTTCCCCACTGGCTCAGCAGTAAAGAATCCACACACAATGCAGCAGACGTAGGTTCAATCCCCAAGTCAGGAAGATACCGTGGAGGAGGAAATGACAACCCACTCTAGTATTCTCGCCTGGGAAACCTCATGGACAGAAAAGGCTGGCGGGCTATACAGTCCATGGGGTCACAAAGAGTCAGATATAACTGAGTGACGGAGCACAGGGGAACAGATACATCCTAACAACTGTTTAATGCTCACAGAGTCCACAGCAGGCCGTCTCCAGGATGTCCGCCACCCCCAGGACATTTTTCTCCCAATACTCGCGCCATTATACAGGCCCTGCTCACACTGAACAGGGCTGGCCCAGTGGAGCAATATGGGTAACAGTGATGTCTAAGGCCAGTCATAAATGACACCACAACTTCCACCTTGCTCTCCCTCGGGTCACCTGCTCTGAAAGACGCCAGTCATCGTGTCTCACGGACACATCAGCAGCCCTCTCCAGGTCCACAGGGAGAGGAAACAAGGCCTCCTGTCAACAGCCAGTGTCAGCCCGCCATCCACGTGAGCAGGTCATCTTAGAAGAGGTCCTCCAGCCCCCGCAAGCCTTTGCGTGACCGCCCGGCTGGGCTGGCTGACTGCCGCCAAGAGACCCTGAGCCAGGAAAGCCAAGACAGGACATTCCCCAATTCCTGACCCGTAGCAACTGGGAGGTAAGTAACTATTATTGCTCTAAGCTTCTACATCTGGAGATAATTCGTTACACAGCATAGGTAACGGATATAAGCCCTTATTTATATAAATTATCTGAATCCTTGTTATGACCCCCATTAGTAGGTTCCATCATTATTTAATACATAAGAGAACTGAGGCTCCAAGTACTTTTAAGTGCCCTCCCCAAGGCCAAAACCAGTACATGGGAAAAAGAGGATATGGATCTGGGAATCCAGAGTCTAGGCTCAAAACCAATACACTTCAGCTGCCAGCGCAGCTGTGGGTTTGAGGCAGGACACAGATGGGCCCCGGGCGAGACATTTACAACGGGCCTCCCGTTCAATCTCCTGGGGCGAGAAGAAGGCGAGCTCCAGGCCGGACATTCACTACCAACCCTCTGTTCTATTTCCTGAAGCCAGAGACGATCAGGCTCCAGGACTACCTATCTGTGACTGGACTTCGTCCAGATTTCAAGATCTACACCTCAATACAGAAATCAGCAACAGAAAAACTGGGCATTTTTATAGGGGACAGAGTGGGACTAAACCCCTTCCCACCCTTGGGGCAAGGGAGACATTTCACGTGTGCCAAAATGTTCCTTAGGAGTCAAAAAGGAGCCCCAAAATATGGGACTCTAAGGGTGTCCCATAGGCCTCTGGGCTGAAATCTACCTTGCAAAAAAGTTCACACTCAGGTAGGGGAGGGTCCCAGGGCAGGTGAGGTGTGGAAAAAAGAAATGAAATCATTAGCCAAAGGGGAAGCCAAGATCCAGAAGAACTGCCCTATTTAAATGACTTAACAGCCTTTTTTCTGCATTCCTTCCACCAACAGGGATCCACACCCCTTCTCTACCGGTGAGAATCTCTCTTTTTCTTCCATCTTAACTGAACCATTTCTCTTTGTTCTCTCCTCTCCCTCTTGTTGTTGTGCGATGTCTCTAATATTAAACTTTGTATCTGCATTTACAGTTTTTCTGCCTTCATGAGAAATGTATTTTTCACTGGGGGCAATGATCCAGGGAAAAACAGCTTCTAACCTCTAGAGCTTGCTGGTCTGGTGGCTAGGCTTCCCAGTTTTCATCCAGGTTCAATTCCTGGGCAGAGAATTAAGGCCCTGCTTCATGCCACCACTCGCTGCTGCCTCACTGAAATCAGGTACACTCCTTCCTTCAACACGTTCAGCATGCACCATGTGCCGGACACTGTTCTAGGTCCTACAGGAACAAGAAAAAGCCTCTGTGTTTCATGGCACCCACATTCTCGAAGTGGAAAGAGCTCATAAATGAGGAAATATTCACACCAAATGACTTCAGATGGTGCTCAGTGCTTTTGAAGGAACAAGCAAGGGAACTGTTTCAGGTAAGAGATGAGGCACTTTTCCAGACAACATGACTCTAGCGGTCTGCCTCTCTGACATGACAAGTGAGCGGAGACCAGACAGGAGCAGAAAGAGGTGCCCTAAGAAGATCAAAGAGAAATGTACTACAGGCCTAAAACAGCAGAAGTAAACATCCTGAGGCAGAAACGACACTGCTATGCTGGAGGAATGAGAAGGAAGTCAGTGTAATTGGAGCTGGATGGGCTAAAACAGGCTGTAGGTGATGGGAGCCTGCAGAGTGGGCTGGGGTCCTTAACCTCTCAGAGGCCTTAAGTTTATTCTCAGAGCACTTACAAGCCACTGTTAAGTTTTAATTAAGAAAGCAAGTATTATCTTGCTGTTGTTTAGTCACTAAGTGAAAGTTGCTCAGTCCTGTCCAACTCTCTTCGGCCCCATGGACTATAGCCCGTCAGGCTCCTCTGTCCATGAATTCTCCAGGCAAGAATACTGGAGTGGATAGCCATTCCCTTCTCCAGGGGATCTTCTGGACTCAAGTCTTCTGAACTCGGGTCTCCTACACTGCAAGCAGATTCTTTACCATCCAAGCCACCAAGGAAGCCCTGTTTAGTTGCTAAGCTATGTCCAATTCTTTTGCAACGCCATGGACTGCAGTCCACCAGGCTCCTCTGCCCATGGGATTTCCCAGACAGGAGTTACTGGAGTGCGATGCCATTACTTTCTCCAGGGGATCGTCCCAACCCAGGGATCTAACCCTCGTCTCCTGCATTGGCAGGTGGACTCTTTACCAATGAGTCACCCAAGCAGTGTCTATTCAACTATGAAAAGAAAGAAGAAATAATGCCACCTGCAGTAACACATAATGGAGGACCTAGAGGTGATCATACTAAGTGAGGTAGGTCAGAAAAAGCAATACCGTACAGTATCATTTATACATAAAATCTAAAATATGACACTAAAGGGTTAGTCATGTCCAACTCTTTGAGAGCCCATGGACAGTAGCCCCCCAGGCTCCTCTGTCCACAGACTTTTCCAGGAGAATACTGGAGTTGTCATTTCCTTTTCCAGGGGCTCTTCCTGATCCAGGGATTGAACCTGGGTCTCCCGCATTGCTGGCAGACTCTTTACCATCTGAGCCACCAGAGTCCCAACACAAACGACTTATCTACAAAACAGAAACAGATTCACAGACATACAGAACAGACCTGCAGTTGCTAAAGGGAAGGAGGTTGAGGAGGGATGAATGGGGAGTCTGGGAGTAGCAGCCACACACTACTATATGTAGACTGGATAAACCAACTGGATAGCCCACGGAACTATATTCAATTCAACGATATTCAATGTAATCAGCCATTACGGGGGGAAAAAGAAGGCAAGAACTGTGATCTGTTTTATCGTTAAGGAAGATGCATGACTCCCATCTCTGTAAACCAGGCTCCCTTTGTGTCCTGCCTCCTGCCAACCTTCCTCCCATGACGCCCCTACAGTGCCCTGGTTTACAGTGCTACAAAGTTACAAACACAGCCCCTTCTAGGCCTCCCACTCAGGCTGGTGGGTACAGGGTCATAAAATATCATCTGTCCAAGGCACAGGAGGAACCTTTCAATTAGAGGTGCTGGTTATCATGAAAAGACACTTAGCCCTGTGAACACACAGCTGAGCTCAGAAAAAGATGACTCTCACAACTTCTCTAGGGGAAACCAGTGCTGACATCTTAAATGTGACGAACTGTGATAAAATGAGAGAAAAATAAGAAGTGGCAAATACTTGAATAGCTATTACTGAAAGGCTGAAACTGAGCTGATGCCAACACTATTAATAATGCATTAAAAATAATTAGCTCAAATCCAGTCTGCCTTTTATTTTTTTCTTTCTTTTTTTTTTTTTTTTGATTCCCAAGTAAGTTGCCAGAGTTTGGGTCTCTAGATGTTGAGAAGAATCCAATCAGAAGGGTCCAATGCCCAAATCTACACTTAAATTTTACTGCAGATCCTGGTAACAAAATCTCTGCTCTTAAACTGAAAAAGAAAAAATGTTGCAGATAAAACTCACAGTGGGGTCTTGTATTTTGTTAAGGGTAAACATAAGACACAAATGCTGGAAGGAAGCCTGCCTGAGTGTTGGCAACTTCACTCTGTTGACCGAGTTCTACACATTTATGCAATTCACAGAGCCCTACACTTTCTTAACTTTTATTTAATAAAATAAAAGAGAAAAGCATATAATACTTGGCTGGCTACCACGTACAGTCTTTCTTGAATCAAGCACTGTGCTAGGCACCTCACACATTTTTCTCTCAGCTCATCCCACCAACAATCCATTTTTACTGAAGAATCTGAGGTTCAGAGAGGGAGAGTCACTTACCAAAGATCACACAGCAAAAAACAGCCCAGGCAGAATTCAGTTCTAAGTCCATCTAATTGTAAACCCTCATGTGTTTGGGAGCCAGGCACCTCGTACTACAATGTTAGGACTGGCAGGGTTCTCACAACCCTTTCATTCAATTTATAAGCTGATTTTAAGACTAGCCCGGGATCCCGCCACCAGCTTTGGGAAGGAGACTCACCAGGGTCAGGACTGCCATTCTAGTGCTCCTTTTGGAAGGGCTTGCGCTCTCTGAATTGGGTGAGGCTGGGTTAGAGGAGCGAGCGCAGGAAAAAGAAAGAGCCGCCTTCCCCCCAAGCCAGGGGTCCGGAGGGGACCCGCGCGCGCCCGCCGGCCGCCTGCAGCCCGGTGCCCGCCGCCCTACCTTGGTGGATGAAGGGCTGCCTGCTGGGCCTGCCCGCCGTCAGCGCACTGACACTGGACTCGGCCATGGCTGCGCCCGGCGCCGCCGAGAGGTCGCCGGAGACCCGCTCCCGCACCCGCCTCCGGCCTTCGTTGCCTGACCGGGATTCCAGGTTCCGGCGCCGACGTCACAGAGGCGGGGCGGGGCGCCGGCCGCCCTCCCCACGCCCGCGGCGCGGGACCCGCAGCCGCCCGGCGCGGCGAGGCAGGGTGCAGCCCTGCTGGGTCCCGGACTCGGATGGGAGACTTGGCTGGAGAGCCAGAGGGGCCGGAGCCGAGCTCCATCCGGCGACCGCGATAAGGGGCCGCCTCTCAGATTTTTTTAAAAATGTAATAAAAATAACCAGGACACAGAACAAGTGTATCTAGGAAGTTACTATTTGGGTGCCAACAACAAAAAAAGAGGAATACATTTGTGTATACATATATGTGAACCCATAAGATAACTATGCTCGAGTTGGAAACTGGGAGGCTGGGAGAGAAAGGTACAAGGAAGGCTTTTGCATTGCCTCGTTTGTCTTTGCACCTTATCCACGTTTCATCTCTGCCTCTGTCCATGTACAGTTTAAAAGACCACGAAAACGAGGTCCCAAATATAAATGCCAAATAAAGAAATGTAGTCCTATACACATTTGTCTATAGTACAAGTAAACTGCCAAATTAAATAAAGGGGAAGCGTAGGTAAATTGCCTATGCAGAAGAATCTAATACGTGTGGGCTGCACCCAGGAACTCCCTTCCAAAGAGGAGGGCGGAAAGGGAGGGCGGGGCAGGGCAAGTAACTACCTGTATAATATACCAGACAGACACTTCCTCAGACAGATGATCAAGGTCAACATCAACAGTGATGTCATGTTGACGGTTGGCACCTTTGACAGGATGGGATGGGAATGACCCTCTACCCGTGAGAGTCTTTCTCCCCTCAAACCCGTAGCTTCATCCAGATCATAAGAAAAGCATCAGATAGACTCCTATCAAGGGAAATCCTAGAGAATCAGCTCCACAAGATTGTCAAGGTCATCAGCAAAAGAGAAAGTCAGAAACTGTCACAGCCAAGGGGATATGGCCACACAAGTGTACAACAGTCACTGGGATGGGAATATGAGACAGGAAAAGTAACACCTAAGCAAACCTGAATAAAGTATGGACTTCAGAAAATAATAATGTGTCAGTTATTGGCTTATCTGCTACTGATGTAAGATAATAGTGATAACAGAAACTGAGTCTAAGGTATATGAAAATTCTCTGTGATGGCCTCAAATTGTTCTCTAACTCTGAATCTATTTCAAGATAGAAAATTAATTTTTTACCTGGATCAAAATATTATAGTTATTATAGTTAAGGGTTGGGTCACTGAGTTTCCAATTGGAAACCTGTTTCTAATTATTCCCCAAACAAGCCAAACCATGTGCCTCAACCTCTCTGCGCCTCTGAGAAAGTCTTGAGTGAGAATAATCCCCTGAAGCGCCTGGCAGAGCATCTGGGGGAAAATAAAACCCTAATCTGATGACAACCTCACATTCACACAAAAGAAAATTCAAACAAAGATATAAATGTATAAAATAAAACTGTGAAAGTGCTTTTCTAAAAAAAAATTTTTTTTGGCTTTGTTTTATTTTGGGTTCAGTTTTATTCATTTATTAGTATCAGAGAGGGGAAGGCCTTACCAAGTTTGAACTAAATTCAGAAGCCAAAAAAATGTGATACATTCAACTACATAAAATTTTTAAATTCTGCAACACAGTGACAATTTCTATGAAGCTATTCCTTGCAATGTTGTTTATATTACCAAAAGAAAGGAAGTAGCCTAAATCAACATAGATATGACACACACACATATATAGTCATATATGTGTATAAAGTTCTCTGTGGCGCCCGCCGCCGCCTGCAGCCCGGTGCGCCCGGCGCCGCCGAGAGGTCGCCGGAGACCCGCTCCCGCACCCGCCTCCGGCCTTCGTTGCCTGACCGGGATTCCAGGTTCCGGCGCCGACGTCACAGAGGCGGGGCGGGGCGCCGGCCGCCCTCCCCACGCCCGCGGCGCGGGACCCGCAGCCGCCCGGCGCGGCGAGGCAGGGTGCAGCCCTGCTGGGTCCCGGACTCGGATGGGAGACTTGGCTGGAGAGCCAGAGGGGCCGGAGCCGAGCTCCATCCGGCGACCGCGATAAGGGGCCGCCTCTCAGATTTTTTTAAAAATGTAATAAAAATAACCAGGACACAGAACAAGTGTATCTAGGAAGTTACTATTTGGGTGCCAACAACAAAAAAAGAGGAATACATTTGTGTATACATATATGTGAACCCATAAGATAACTATGCTCGAGTTGGAAACTGGGAGGCTGGGAGAGAAAGGTACAAGGAAGGCTTTTGCATTGCCTCGTTTGTCTTTGCACCTTATCCACGTTTCATCTCTGCCTCTGTCCATGTACAGTTTAAAAGACCACGAAAACGAGGTCCCAAATATAAATGCCAAATAAAGAAATGTAGTCCTATACACATTTGTCTATAGTACAAGTAAACTGCCAAATTAAATAAAGGGGAAGCGTAGGTAAATTGCCTATGCAGAAGAATCTAATACGTGTGGGCTGCACCCAGGAACTCCCTTCCAAAGAGGAGGGCGGAAAGGGAGGGCGGGCAGGGCAAGTAACTACCTGTATAATATACCAGACAGACACTTCCTCAGACAGATGATCAAGGTCAACATCAACAGTGATGTCATGTTGACGGTTGGCACCTTTGACAGGATGGGATGGGAATGACCCTCTACCCGTGAGAGTCTTTCTCCCCTCAAACCCGTAGCTTCATCCAGATCATAAGAAAAGCATCAGATAGACTCCTATCAAGGGAAATCCTAGAGAATCAGCTCCACAAGATTGTCAAGGTCATCAGCAAAAGAGAAAGTCAGAAACTGTCACAGCCAAGGGGATATGGCCACACAAGTGTACAACAGTCACTGGGATGGGAATATGAGACAGGAAAAGTAACACCTAAGCAAACCTGAATAAAGTATGGACTTCAGAAAATAATAATGTGTCAGTTATTGGCTTATCTGCTACTGATGTAAGATAATAGTGATAACAGAAACTGAGTCTAAGGTATATGAAAATTCTCTGTGATGGCCTCAAATTGTTCTCTAACTCTGAATCTATTTCAAGATAGAAAATTAATTTTTTACCTGGATCAAAATATTATAGTTATTATAGTTAAGGGTTGGGTCACTGAGTTTCCAATTGGAAACCTGTTTCTAATTATTCCCCAAACAAGCCAAACCATGTGCCTCAACCTCTCTGCGCCTCTGAGAAAGTCTTGGAGTGAGAATAATCCCCTGAAGCGCCTGGCAGAGCATCTGGGGGAAAATAAAACCCTAATCTGATGACAACCTCACATTCACACAAAAGAAAATTCAAACAAAGATATAAATGTATAAAATAAAACTGTGAAAGTGCTTTTCTAAAAAAAAATTTTTTTTGGCTTTGTTTTATTTTGGGTTCAGTTTTATTCATTTATTAGTATCAGAGAGGGGAAGGCCTTACCAAGTTTGAACTAAATTCAGAAGCCAAAAAAATGTGATACATTCAACTACATAAAATTTTTAAATTCTGCAACACAGTGACAATTTCTATGAAGCTATTCCTTGCAATGTTGTTTATATTACCAAAAGAAAGGAAGTAGCCTAAATCAACATAGATATGACACACACACATATATAGTCATATATGTGTATAAAGTTCTCTGTGGAAACACACAATTAAGGGAAAAAAGCAAGGTGAAGAAGAAGTGTATTAGGTAAACTACCATTTGTGTAAGGAAAATACAAAGATATGTATATGCTTGGAAAGGCATAGTACGTTTCAGGACAAGTTGGAGGGTATTTATTGATTATCCTTTTTCTGTGCTGCACAAACATATTGCCTATATAGATGCTTAAAGTTTTTTTAAAAATTACCTCCAAAGTCTGTGGCACAAAGGAGTGTCAACAAATGATGGCTATTTCTATCTTGAGACGATGGTTTCCTCTTCCCTTCCTTGCCAAGGGCTACCTCCCTGCCCCTGTTCCCAGTCTGGAAGGAAATGGATGGAGGCTCCCAATGCCAGGCTCAGTCTTCCCCCTACTGGTCTCACCTGGCACCTTGCCCCAACTTGATCTGCATCCTGAGCCAGGAGAGGCCCTGGGTTCTCTCTGGGGCAGGGGAATGACCCCAGCATCCTGAAGGAGATTCCTTCATCCCAGAAGATGACTGATTTTATAGGAATAGAAATAGGGCAGTTCACTGGGAAAAGGTCACAAAAATATCCTGTTGGAAGCTAGTAGAAGGGGAGAAAGGCTGGTAGCCAGACAAACAGAAATTCAGATAGAAGGATGGCAAGTAGGACAGAAAGCAGAATCAAACATGGAATTCTTGATTCACTTTACCTATTGCTTTAATTCAAGGTGAGGCACACGTCTTTCCATAGCGCCCCCTATGGGCTTTATCAATCCTAACACTTTATTTTTACTACTTGTTCTGTTTCCCACATTAGAATACAATAAACTAAGGTGAGGTCTCTCTTTTATTATTAGGAGAATAATAGTAATAAGTGCCGCTTATTGAGGACTTACTTTGTATCAAACCCTTATCATGCATTGCTTCATTTTCCTTTCATCTTCCCTGAGAAGACAGAAGGAAACTTCAATCCCTCTGTTTTAGAAAACAGAACCATGGTGTAGAAAGGCACCACCACCACCTCCACCAGGTCAAGAACTACCTCCTGACTGTCTCCCTGCCTTGTCCTAGCCTTGGCCACCCAGCAGTCAGAGCCAACTTCTCAGAAAGGAACTTGATCTTGTAGTTTTCCTGCTTAAACACCAACCTCTGGTTTCCTCACGTGTGGAGGAGGCTTTGCGGATCTGTCCAATCCCATCTCTGCTCGAGAAGTTGGAAACTACCATTTGTGTAAGGAAAATACAAAGATATGTATATGCTTGGAAAGGCATAGTACGTTTCAGGACAAGTTGGAGGGTATTTATTGATTATCCTTTTTCTGTGCTGCACAAACATATTGCCTATATAGATGCTTAAAGTTTTTTTAAAAATTACCTCCAAAGTCTGTGGCACAAAGGAGTGTCAACAAATGATGGCTATTTCTATCTTGAGACGATGGTTTCCTCTTCCCTTCCTTGCCAAGGGCTACCTCCCTGCCCCTGTTCCCAGTCTGGAAGGAAATGGATGGAGGCTCCCAATGCCAGGCTCAGTCTTCCCCCTACTGGTCTCACCTGGCACCTTGCCCCAACTTGATCTGCATCCTGAGCCAGGAGAGGCCCTGGGTTCTCTCTGGGGCAGGGGAATGACCCCAGCATCCTGAAGGAGATTCCTTCATCCCAGAAGATGACTGATTTTATAGGAATAGAAATAGGGCAGTTCACTGGGAAAAGGTCACAAAAATATCCTGTTGGAAGCTAGTAGAAGGGGAGAAAGGCTGGTAGCCAGACAAACAGAAATTCAGATAGAAGGATGGCAAGTAGGACAGAAAGCAGAATCAAACATGGAATTCTTGATTCACTTTACCTATTGCTTTAATTCAAGGTGAGGCACACGTCTTTCCATAGCGCCCCCTATGGGCTTTATCAATCCTAACACTTTATTTTTACTACTTGTTCTGTTTCCCACATTAGAATACAATAAACTAAGGTGAGGTCTCTCTTTTATTATTAGGAGAATAATAGTAATAAGTGCCGCTTATTGAGGACTTACTTTGTATCAAACCCTTATCATGCATTGCTTCATTTTCCTTTCATCTTCCCTGAGAAGACAGAAGGAAACTTCAATCCCTCTGTTTTAGAAAACAGAACCATGGTGTAGAAAGGCACCACCACCACCTCCACCAGGTCAAGAACTACCTCCTGACTGTCTCCCTGCCTTGTCCTAGCCTTGGCCACCCAGCAGTCAGAGCCAACTTCTCAGAAAGGAACTTGATCTTGTAGTTTTCCTGCTTAAACACCAACCCTCTGGTTTCCTCACGTGTGGAGGAGGCTTTGCCGGATCTGTCCAATCCCATCTCTGCCATCACCACTGTGACTGACTTCCTTTCTGCTCCTGTTCGAACACACAAATCTGTTCCTGCCTGCAAGTTCATTGGCTGTTTCCGTCTTCCCGGAGGAAGCAGGTGCACTTCACCTGCACCAGCCGACTTTGTCTGCTTCTCCCTGCACATGGCAAAAGATGGCCACATTGTGGCCTTAGGTTGACAGAAACCCTGAAAAGAGGTATTAGAGGTCTCTGAGTCACAATTCCCAAATTCTGGGAGGGACAGTCTGATGTATTTGACTTAAATAAAAGGTAAATTCTTGGCCCTACTGACTATGTTCTTAGTGTAGGCTCTCTTGGTGTATTCTATTGCTTTCCCCCTTCATTTCACCCCAAACAACTGTCATTCTACAAGTGATCTAGTAATACAACAGAAACATTTTGCAAACTCTAAATCTCATTGGAAAAGACCCCAATGTGGAGAAAAATTGAGGGAAGGATGAGAAGGAGGTGACAGAGGATGAGCTGGTTAGATAGCATCGCCGATTCAATGGACATGAATCTGAGCAAATTCTGGGAAATAGTGAATGACAGGGAAATATGGCATGCTGCAGTCTATGAGGTCACAAAGAGTCAGGCACTAACAACTGAACAACAACAACATAATAACCGTGGTTGTGTGAGACACAACTGTGGAGCTGCAAAATGGGACAAAAGAGGGCATTTGACATTTGACAAACCATAGATGCGTACAAATAATGCTCATCCTTTCAGTTCATTTACAGCAAAAGAATTAGCCAATGCCTTTGCTACTCTGAACTTTCATGGATACTTTGAGCTTGCTGTTCGTTTGTTTACTTTTTCTAATCATTTGACATATTTGCATAAACAAAGCGTTTAGCAAAAAATTTTCCTCACTTTCTGACATAGTTCCCTGTCTTGCACCAAAGTTCTGGCACCTGCTGATTAACGAAAGGCTATTGTAAAGATCAAAGTTCTTTGATTTGAGAGGGGTGATAACCCAGTTTGTTCTCTTAAGGAATAATGAGAATTTATTAGAAGGATACTGGATGTGGTCAGATGTGTCTGACCCTCATAAAAGGACCTGAGAATTGGAGAAAACCCAGGAAGATGATTCTCTCTCCCCTTTCCTCATTTAACTCCTCTCTGCGACTGCTCATTCCTTCTCACACTATGCCGCAGCTTTCCACCAGTAGAGATGGCAGAAAATGGCCAACAGTAGCTGATGGGACCAACAATCTTCATGGTTGCTCTGTCTCTCTCTCCCTGTATTGTTCTGAGTAATTTCTAAATCAGTTATTAGGCGTGACGCTAACCTCATTTTACATCAAGTTTAGCAGACATTTTCATGCAGAATTGTAGGATTTCCCCGCATCTATCACCTCATGGGGAGACAACAGCCATCGGTACAAGTATTACCAAGGGCAGAAGAGGGAAGCATTGGTTGTGGGGGGCTGAGTTCCCACAGATGTCTTCCTCTAAGAGAGGCCGGAAGAGCAATAAAGGCTTTTTATTGCTTTCCCTTCATTTCACCCCAAACAACTGTCATTCTACAAGTGATCTAGTAATACAACAGAAACATTTTGCAAACTCTAAATCTCATTGGAAAAGACCCCAATGTGGAGAAAAATTGAGGGAAGGATGAGAAGGAGGTGACAGAGGATGAGCTGGTTAGATAGCATCGCCGATTCAATGGACATGAATCTGAGCAAATTCTGGGAAATAGTGAATGACAGGGAAATATGGCATGCTGCAGTCTATGAGGTCACAAAGAGTCAGGCACTAACAACTGAACAACAACAACATAATAACCGTGGTTGTGTGAGACACAACTGTGGAGCTGCAAAATGGGAAAAAAGAGGGCATTTGACATTTGACAAACCATAGATGCGTACAAATAATGCTCATCCTTTCAGTTCATTTACAGCAAAAGAATTAGCCAATGCCTTTGCTACTCTGAACTTTCATGGATACTTTGAGCTTGCTGTTCGTTTGTTTACTTTTTCTAATCATTTGACATATTTGCATAAACAAAGCGTTTAGCAAAAAATTTTCCTCACTTTCTGACATAGTTCCCTGTCTTGCACCAAAGTTCTGGCACCTGCTGATTAACGAAAGGCTATTGTAAAGATCAAAGTTCTTTGATTTGAGAGGGGTGATAACCCAGTTTGTTCTCTTAAGGAATAATGAGAATTTATTAGAAGGATACTGGATGTGGTCAGATGTGTCTGACCCTCATAAAAGGACCTGAGAACTGGAGAAAACCCAGGAAGATGATTCTCTCTCCCCTTTCCTCATTTAACTCCTCTCTGCGACTGCTCATTCCTTCTCACACTATGCCGCAGCTTTCCACCAGTAGAGATGGCAGAAAATGGCCAACAGTAGCTGATGGGACCAACAATCTTCATGGTTGCTCTGTCTCTCTCTCCCTGTATTGTTCTGAGTAATTTCTAAATCAGTTATTAGGCGTGACGCTAACCTCATTTTACATCAAGTTTAGCAGACATTTTCATGCAGAATTGTAGGATTTCCCCGCATCTATCACCTCATGGGGAGACAACAGCCATCGGTACAAGTATTACCAAGGGCAGAAGAGGGAAGCATTGGTTGTGGGTTGCTGAGTCTCGGTCCTACCAGATGTCTTCCTCTAAGAGAGGCCGGAAGAGCAATAAAGGCTGAAGTGTTGGGGAATGGATTTAAGTCGGAGATTTGGTTTTTTCCTCTTTGTAAGAAAAGAATGTTCAGTAAATTTTAAAAAATGTAAAAATAAAAAATGATAAAATGGGGCTTCCCTGGTGGTCCAGTGGGTGAAGAATCTACCTTGCAGTGCAAGGGGCGCCAGCTCCATCCCTGGCCCAGGAGGGTCCCATGTGCCAGGGAGAGACTGGACCAGTGTGTTCATTTGCGAGTCAGCCCTCTGGAGCACATGTGCCCAGAGCTGGTGCTCTGCAATGAGAGAGGCCACTGCAATGGGAGGCCTACACAATGGATGAAAACAAATTAATTAATAAACAAGAAAAGAGGCCAAAATTTTTTTAAAAAGATAAAATGGGTATAAATTATTCTAAGGAACTTATATTAAGAATGCTTCCTTTCCATTTGCAAGTAACAGAATGCCCAGCTTAACCTTTAAGGGTGTTTGACTTATTTAGTAACATATCTCAAGATGGGCCTTCCCCGGTAGCTCAGTGCTAAAAGAGTTCCCCTGCCAATGAAGGAGACACGAGTTCGATCCCTGATCCAGGAGGATCCCACATGCTGCAGACCAACTAAGCCCATGAGCCACAACTATTGAGTCTGTGCTCTAGAAACTCGGAAGCCACAACTATTGAACCCCTGTGCCGCAACTACTAAAGCCCATGTGCCCTAGAGCCAGACTAAAGCCCATGTGCCCTAGAGCCAGAGTTCTGCAACAAGAAGCCTACTCGCCTCAACTAGAGAGTAGCCCCCACTCCCTGCAACTAGAGAAGAGCCTGCAGCAGCAGGAAAAACCCAGAATAGCCCAAAATAAATAAATAAATAAATTTCTGAAAAAAGAGATATCTCAAGATGAGTTTGGTGGTTCAGGGCTTCGATTCTGTCTTTCTGCTCTGCCATCCATGGCATATTTGCTTTGCCATCATGGTTGCAAGAAGGCTGCCACAACTCCAAACGTCTCATCCATGTGGAAGGTGGTAAAGAGGGATAAAAGACAAAACCAGTGGAATTTGACATTATGACCACCCTTAGCTGCTAAGAGGGTTGGGGACATGAGAATCTGGTCCTTTAGCTTCTAGAATGGAGTTAGGAATGACTATTGGGTGGTCCAGACAACGCTGATTTCTCCAGCTCTTCTTCAACAAGTACTACAAATGCTCACAAGAGGAGTGATGTCATTAAACCAGCTCTGCCCTGACTGCTCTTTTCACTCTCACCCTCTCTTGCTCCTGGGCTGCAGGTCCTCTCACGAGGACTGTGACTTCCTCTGAGGTCACTCTAGGATGTGCAGGGAGCCGAGCTTCCACAGGCCCCTGCCATTTGCTTTGTTCCTCCTTTTCCTTCCTGTGGGACCTTGAAGATGTTCTGAGGTGGTGAAAGTAGAATTCCAGAGTGAAACAATGGTACTATTCATGAACATCTGTGTCTAGTCGAATAGAAGGCAGGCTAATGTGGAAGACCAGGAGCTCAAAATGTATCTCCAGAACACACAGATCATTCACGTGGATCCTGGCAGGAAATATCAACTCGCTAGTTTGTAATAATTATATTAAATCTCACTTGTTGATCAGATTATCAGAGAATATAAAAAGTTCCCCTGCCAATGAAGGAGACACGAGTTCGATCCCTGATCCAGGAGGATCCCACATGCTGCAGACCAACTAAGCCCATGAGCCACAACTATTGAGTCTGTGCTCTAAAAGGAGCCACATTCGATCCCTGATCCAGGAGGATCCCACATGCTAGACCAACTAAGCCCATGAGCCACAACTATTGAGTCTGTGCTCTAGAAACTCGGAAGCCACAACTATTGAACCCCTGTGCCGCAACTACTAAAGCCCATGTGCCCTAGAGCCAGACTAAAGCCCATGTGCCCTAGAGCCAGAGTTCTGCAACAAGAAGCCTACTCGCCTCAACTAGAGAGTAGCCCCCACTCCCTGCAACTAGAGAAGAGCCTGCAGCAGCAGGAAAAACCCAGAATAGCCCAAAATAAATAAATAAATAAATTTCTGAAAAAAGAGATATCTCAAGATGAGTTTGGTGGTTCAGGGCTTCGATTCTGTCTTTCTGCTCTGCCATCCATGGCATATTTGCTTTGCCATCATGGTTGCAAGAAGGCTGCCACAACTCCAAACGTCTCATCCATGTGGAAGGTGGTAAAGAGGGATAAAAGACAAAACCAGTGGAATTTGACATTATGACCACCCTTAGCTGCTAAGAGGGTTGGGGACATGAGAATCTGGTCCTTTAGCTTCTAGAATGGAGTTAGGAATGACTATTGGGTGGTCCAGACAACGCTGATTTCTCCAGCTCTTCTTCAACAAGTACTACAAATGCTCACAAGAGGAGTGATGTCATTAAACCAGCTCTGCCCTGACTGCTCTTTTCACTCTCACCCTCTCTTGCTCCTGGGCTGCAGGTCCTCTCACGAGGACTGTGACTTCCTCTGAGGTCACTCTAGGATGTGCAGGGAGCCGAGCTTCCACAGGCCCCTGCCATTTGCTTTGTTCCTCCTTTTCCTTCCTGTGGGACCTTGAAGATGTTCTGAGGTGGTGAAAGTAGAATTCCAGAGTGAAACAATGGTACTATTCATGAACATCTGTGTCTAGTCGAATAGAAGGCAGGCTAATGTGGAAGACCAGGAGCTCAAAATGTATCTCCAGAACACACAGATCATTCACGTGGATCCTGGCAGGAAATATCAACTCGCTAGTTTGTAATAATTATATTAAATCTCACTTGTTGATCAGATTATCAGAGAATATAAAAAGTCCTATCTTTTAGCCTGGTCACTTTCAGTTCAGTTCAGTCCCTCTGTCGTGTCTGACTCTTTGTGACCCCATGGACTACAGCATGCCATGCTTTCCTGTCCTTCACCATCTTCCAAAGCCTGCTCAAACTCATGTCCATTGAATCAGTGATGCCATCCAACCATCTCGTCCTCTGTCGCCCCCTTCTCCTTTTGCTTTCTAGTTTCCCCAGCATTAGGGAAATGATCATCTCTTCCTATCAGGTGGCCAAATTACTGGAGCTTCAGCTTCAGCATGAGTCCTTGAATGAATATTCAGGATTCATTTTCTTTAGGAATGACTCCTAAAGGTTGGGTCTCCTTACAGTCCAAGGGACTCTCAAGAGTCTTCTCCAACACCACAGTTCAAAGGCATCAATTCTTTTATCACTCAACCTTCTTTATGGTCCAACTCTCACATCCATACATGACTACTTGGAAAACCACAGGTTTGACTATATGGACTTTCATCTGCAAAGTGATGTCTCTGTTTTTGAATATGCTGTCTAGGCTTGCCATAGTTTTTCTTCCAAGAAGCAAGCGTCTTTTAATTTCATGACTGCAGTCACTATCTGCAGTGATTTTGAAGCCCAAGAACATAAAGTCTGTCACTGTTTCCATTGTTTGTCCATTTATTTGCCTTAAAGTGATGGGACCAGGTGCCATGATTTTCGTTTTTTGAATGTTGAGTTTTAGGCCAGCTTCCTCACTCTCCTCTTTCATCTTCATCAACTTTCTAGAGTGTCCCTCCTGGGACCTCTAGAAGGTTTTGGTCACTCTAGGATGTGCAGGGCCGAGCTTCCACATGCACCTGCCATTTGCTTTGTTCCTCCTTTTCCTTCCTGTGGGACCTTGAAGATGTTCTGAGGTGGTGAAAGTAGAATTCCAGAGTGAAACAATGGTACTATTCATGAACATCTGTGTCTAGTCGAATAGAAGGCAGGCTAATGTGGAAGACCAGGAGCTCAAAATGTATCTCCAGAACACACAGATCATTCACGTGGATCCTGGCAGGAAATATCAACTCGCTAGTTTGTAATAATTATATTAAATCTCACTTGTTGATCAGATTATCAGAGAATATAAAAAGTCCTATCTTTTAGCCTGGTCACTTTCAGTTCAGTTCAGTCCCTCTGTCGTGTCTGACTCTTTGTGACCCCATGGACTACAGCATGCCATGCTTTCCTGTCCTTCACCATCTTCCAAAGCCTGCTCAAACTCATGTCCATTGAATCAGTGATGCCATCCAACCATCTCGTCCTCTGTCGCCCCCTTCTCCTTTTGCTTTCTAGTTTCCCCAGCATTAGGGAAATGATCATCTCTTCCTATCAGGTGGCCAAATTACTGGAGCTTCAGCTTCAGCATGAGTCCTTGAATGAATATTCAGGATTCATTTTCTTTAGGAATGACTCCTAAAGGTTGGGTCTCCTTACAGTCCAAGGGACTCTCAAGAGTCTTCTCCAACACCACAGTTCAAAGGCATCAATTCTTTTATCACTCAACCTTCTTTATGGTCCAACTCTCACATCCATACATGACTACTTGGAAAACCACAGGTTTGACTATATGGACTTTCATCTGCAAAGTGATGTCTCTGTTTTTGAATATGCTGTCTAGGCTTGCCATAGTTTTTCTTCCAAGAAGCAAGCGTCTTTTAATTTCATGACTGCAGTCACTATCTGCAGTGATTTTGAAGCCCAAGAACATAAAGTCTGTCACTGTTTCCATTGTTTGTCCATTTATTTGCCTTAAAGTGATGGGACCAGGTGCCATGATTTTCGTTTTTTGAATGTTGAGTTTTAGGCCAGCTTCCTCACTCTCCTCTTTCATCTTCATCAAGAGGTTCTTTCCCTTTCTGCCATAAGAGTGGTGTCATCGGCATACCTGAGGTTATTGGTATTTTTCCTGGCAATCTTGATTCCAGCTTATGCTTCATCTGGTTTGGCAATTCTCATGATGTACTCTGTATATAAGTTAAACAAGCAGGGTGACAATATGCAGCCTTGACATACTCCTTGTATATATACTGCTAAGTCACTTCAGCGGTGTCTGACTCGCTGCAATCCTATGGACCATAGTCCACCAGCCTCCTCTGTTCATAGAATTCTCCAAGCAAGAATACTGGAGTGGGAAGCCATACCCTCCTCCAGGGGACCTTCTGAACCCAGGAATGGAACCCGGGTCTCAGGGATGAGACCCAACCTGCATTAGAGGCAGATTCTTTACCTTCTGAGTCACCAGGCAAGCCCAAGAATACTGGAGTGGGTAGCCTATCCCTTCTCCAGGGGATCCTCCTGACCCAGGAATCAAACCCGGGTCTCCTGCATTGCAGCAGGATTCTTACCAGCTGAGCTACCAGGAAAACCCAGAAATCCCATAGATATGTATAAAACTAACCAAAAAAGAATGTCCAACAATAAGAGATCTGTTGGATAAATTGTCCATAGAAAGGAATACTAACCAACCTTAACAATGGTTTAAAAAGAAGTCACATAATGACGTGGCAGTTTTTTCACAAAATTTGTTAAGTGAAAAGAGCAAAAAACAAAAAACTTTTTTAAAAAAATTTTTAAAAACAAGTTTCTTTTATCACTCAACCTTCTTTATGGTCCAACTCTCACATCCATACATGACTACTTGGAAAACCACAGGTTTGACTATATGGACTTTCGTCTGCAAAGTGATGTCTCTGTTTTTGAATATGCTGTCTAGGCTTGCCATAGTTTTTCTTCCAAGAAGCAAGCGTCTTTTAATTTCATGACTGCAGTCACTATCTGCAGTGATTTTGAAGCCCAAGAACATAAAGTCTGTCACTGTTTCCATTGTTTGTCCATTTATTTGCCTTAAAGTGATGGGACCAGGTGCCATGATTTTCGTTTTTTGAATGTTGAGTTTTAGGCCAGCTTCCTCACTCTCCTCTTTCATCTTCATCAAGAGGTTCTTTCCCTTTCTGCCATAAGAGTGGTGTCATCGGCATACCTGAGGTTATTGGTATTTTTCCTGGCAATCTTGATTCCAGCTTATGCTTCATCTGGTTTGGCAATTCTCATGATGTACTCTGTATATAAGTTAAACAAGCAGGGTGACAATATGCAGCCTTGACATACTCCTTGTATATATACTGCTAAGTCACTTCAGCGGTGTCTGACTCGCTGCAATCCTATGGACCATAGTCCACCAGCCTCCTCTGTTCATAGAATTCTCCAAGCAAGAATACTGGAGTGGGAAGCCATACCCTCCTCCAGGGGACCTTCTGAACCCAGGAATGGAACCCGGGTCTCAGGGATGAGACCCAACCTGCATTAGAGGCAGATTCTTTACCTTCTGAGTCACCAGGCAAGCCCAAGAATACTGGAGTGGGTAGCCTATCCCTTCTCCAGGGGATCCTCCTGACCCAGGAATCAAACCCGGGTCTCCTGCATTGCAGCAGGATTCTTACCAGCTGAGCTACCAGGAAAACCCAGAAATCCCATAGATATGTATAAAACTAACCAAAAAAGAATGTCCAACAATAAGAGATCTGTTGGATAAATTGTCCATAGAAAGGAATACTAACCAACCTTAACAATGTTTTAAAAAGAATTCACATAATGACGTGGCATTTTTTTCACAATATTTGTTAAGTGAAAAGAATTGAAACAGAATACAAAAAGCATAAAGGAATACTATTTTAGTAAAAATATATATGTGCACATATGTGTATCTAAATTAAAATACACCAAGACTTTCAAGACTTTAGCAGTTATTTTCAGTAGAAGTCATTTTTTTCTTATTGTTTTTGTATTTTCTAACTTTCCTACAAAATTATATTCATAATTGAGAAAGGGTTCAGCAGTCCAGCCGCTCCTTGGTGCGCTGGCCTCTTTGTGCTGCTGTGCTCCCTGCCCTGGAAGCTTTCCTGTGCACCCCTTTCCCCAGACCTGACCCCGCACTCGTCATCGGCCTTCTTCCCCTTCTGCCTTCTATGGTGCCTCTTTCATCTCGTGACCAAATCATGCGACCTCTGGAGATGGGAAGAAGAGGAGTGAGTGGACAGGAAGATGAAGGGAGCAATGCTGAGCACCGAGGGGCAAGCCTCTAGGGGAACAGGAAAATGAGCTGGAGAAACACACACCCAGACTAACCAAGCCATGGGACTTCAGAGGGGGAGCACAGACTCCAAGACCCTACACTACCAGAGAACTCCTCACATTAGGGAATATTAGACAGTGAGAACCCCTACAATGGCAAGCTCTTGTATATAAAACCCAGCATAATAGAGAAAAGACAGGTTTGTTTTTTTTTTTTTTTTTTAGGTCGATACGTGGAGTGGACTGAGCGAGCTCCTATTCCAACTCCCTGCTCCAAAAATCCATTTAATATATTGTCCTCGGACAGAGGACTGTTTTTTTTTCTTTTTCATTTAAAGCATTCATTATCTTTCCAATGTTTTTAGAATAAAAAGCAAAATGTTACCATGGGTAACAAGTTTTTTTTTTTTTTTGCTTTTTTGCTTTTACAGAGTTTTTAGAAATGACAGTTATTTTGAAACATATTATAGGACACCTGGATAAAGTACTTTATCCTTGTTTCCTCTTGGGCCAAATTTTTAATAGAAAAACATGAAAATATTGACCATGTCCTTTTTTCCTTCCAGTTTTATTGAGATAAAAAAGATCATGTCCAACAATAAGAGATCTGTTGGATAAATTGTCCATAGAAAGGAATACTAACCAACCTTAACAATGTTTTAAAAAGAATTCACATAATGACGTGGCATTTTTTTCACAATATTTGTTAAGTGAAAAGAATTGAAACAGAATACAAAAAGCATAAAGGAATACTATTTTAGTAAAAATATATATGTGCACATATGTGTATCTAAATTAAAATACACCAAGACTTTCAAGACTTTAGCAGTTATTTTCAGTAGAAGTCATTTTTTTCTTATTGTTTTTGTATTTTCTAACTTTCCTACAAAATTATATTCATAATTGAGAAAGGGTTCAGCAGTCCAGCCGCTCCTTGGTGCGCTGGCCTCTTTGTGCTGCTGTGCTCCCTGCCCTGGAAGCTTTCCTGTGCACCCCTTTCCCCAGACCTGACCCCTTTTCGTCATCGGCCTTCTTCCCCTTCTGCCTTCTATGGTGCCTCTTTCATCTCGTGACCAAATCATGCGACCTCTGGAGATGGGAAGAAGAGGAGTGAGTGGACAGGAAGATGAAGGGAGCAATGCTGAGCACCGAGGGGCAAGCCTCTAGGGGAACAGGAAAATGAGCTGGAGAAACACACACCCAGACTAACCAAGCCATGGGACTTCAGAGGGGGAGCACAGACTCCAAGACCCTACACTACCAGAGAACTCCTCACATTAGGGAATATTAGACAGTGAGAACCCCTACAATGGCAAGCTCTTGTATATAAAACCCAGCATAATAGAGAAAAGACAGGTTTGTTTTTTTTTTTTTTTTAGGTCGATACGTGGAGTGGACTGAGCGAGCTCCTATTCCAACTCCCTGCTCCAAAAATCCATTTAATATATTGTCCTCGGACAGAGGACTGTTTTTTTTCTTTTTCATTTAAAGCATTCATTATCTTTCCAATGTTTTTAGAATAAAAAGCAAAATGTTACCATGGGTAACAAGTTTTTTTTTTTTTTTGCTTTTTTGCTTTTACAGAGTTTTTAGAAATGACAGTTATTTTGAAACATATTATAGGACACCTGGATAAAGTACTTTATCCTTGTTTCCTCTTGGGCCAAATTTTTAATAGAAAAACATGAAAATATTGACCATGTCCTTTTTTCCTTCCAGTTTTATTGAGATAAAATTGACATACGGCTCTGTGTAAGTTTAAGGTGTACAGCATAATGATTTGACTTACATACATCATGAAATGATTACAATCGGTTTAGGGCACATCCATCATTTCATATAGATACAAGATTTTACAAATAGGAAATTTTTTTCTTTCTGATGAGAACACTTAGAATTTACTGTCTTAACAACTTTCATGTATATATATCAGTGTTAGCTGATACTGATTTATTTATCATGTTGTACATTGTATCCTTACTGCTTATTTATCTATGACTGGAAGTTTGTATCTTTTGACTGCCTCATCTAATTTCCTCTTTCTCAGAAGCCCCTGCCTCCAATAACCATAAATATGATCTATTTTCTTATGGATTTGTTTCTTAAGTAAAATTGACCTCAATGCAATATAGTGATTTGATATTTCTATATATTTCAAAATAATCCCCAAGGGTCTTACCTGGTGGTTCAGTAGATAAGACTGTGCCCTCAATGCCAGGGGCCCAAGTTTATCCTGGTCAGAGAACTAGATCCACAACTAAAGATCCCTCATGTCACAACCCAAAAGATCCCACATGCCACAACTAAGACCTGGTACAGACAAAATTGTAAAAAAATTATCCCTAATTCTTCCAAGAGTTATTCACTATTTCAGAAAATTAAAGCCTCTCAGAGTCTTTGGATCAGCACCACCACACTTGTCAGTCTGCTTGTGTAGCTCAAATCTTTTCAATGCTGCTTCTAGAAGCCATTCATGACTTCATTACTATTATCTTGTTATAAAATACTTTTATTCTTGGGTCAAATAGTGGTTGGTGCTCCATGTGAAATAAAATTAAACTGCCAGTGAAATGAGAGATGGAATTATTCAGCTCCGAAGAATAAGGAGGCCCACCACAGCCTTTAAGTAGTTACTGTTGGTCTGGGAGTGGGCCTGACCGAGGCTGATGACCCAGCACGCTGAGCTCCCACAGGAGCTTTAGACCATCACAGCGAGAAACCAAGAAACACAAAAGGGTCAGACTTCTTGGGGAGTTGGACTTAGAAGCAGCCCAGACGCCGTGCACTCCACTGCCTTAGGAAAGTTGCTCAGCTACATCTCGTGTCAGAATTTGGCTACAGAATTAATAATGGAAAATTGTGCCTTAAAGGTCAAACGAATCCCCGTGCAGAAAGCCACTGTGGGACTACAAACTGGGCGTGTGTATACTTGCAATACCTAAGAATTTTAGGAAATAGGATCCTGAAATGGCCAAGGAGAGGTTCTTTGGGCTCTCCAAAACTGAGCTTTCCAGTGTCTGTTAAAGCCGGCACTCTTCTGGATCTGTGTCTGCAGGGTCTACTGGAAACAATTGTGATAAGGGTTTTTCTTTTTTCTAAAGAATTCTACTTTTGGAAATTTAGTAATGTTTATCTTTTTACCAGTTTTTCTAAATGTCCTATGGACACCTAATAACAACATATGAGATAACAAAAATTTAAATATATTTGTGTAGGATATAAAATCAATGTAAATTATTATCCATCTTCTATATTTAAATTATTAATGACATCATTCAAGATGTTCCTATTCTTATTTTTTTTGCACTTGATAAAATATTCTCAGAGAGGCTTCCCTGGTGGTCCAGTGGGTAAAGAGTCTGCCTTGCAGTGCAAGGGGCACCAGTTCGATTCCCGGCCCAGGAAGATCCCACGTGCCACAGAGTGGCTGGACCGGTGTGTCCAATTCCGAGCCAGCATTCTGGGTGCCAGTGCTCTGCAACAAGAGAGGCCACTGCAATGGGAGGCCCATGCAGGCCGAAGAATAAAGATGAATGAAAAATAAATAAATAAAAAATCTATGAAAAGAGGCCAAAATTAAAAAAATATATATGTTCTCAGAGAAATGTTACTATAATCGTATATGTTTTCTTTTCCCTTATATTTCTTTTGATTTTGGTTTTATATATCTTTGTTTCTGTGTGGTTAGGTGCCTAATGGTTTATGATGCCTATCTTTCTGTGATTTGTACCTTTTATCCTTAAAAATATTCATTTTTGTTTCATTTAAAAATAAATACATTTTTAAAAAAGAATTTTTTTCTTTTTTCTAAGATTAACAGGGAAAAATATTTGTAGGGCTAGCTCTTTGGACCTATTGAACTGGAAAGGCTACTAAATTTGTTAAGATTTTAGAGCATTCTCATCTTAAACTATTGTATCTATTTTAATTGATGTGCAGAAGCCCCCAAAAGCTTGAAAATTCCATAATAGCCTTATTGAAGGATTTGTTGTGTAAGAATAATGAAATGTTAATGATATAAAAGGCATCTAAACTTTAACTATTGCTCCCCACTCTGTCCTCCTTTATTTGAGTACTCATTCAAGAACAGTATGAATGAGGTCCATTCAGAGAGCAGGTTCCTAAGTTCAAATTGTTCGTAAGTCCAACAAAGTTAGCCCAGGTACCCATCTCACACAATTGGCTATATCATACTGGATCGTAATAGGTTTATAATACTCTTCACCCAAATTATGCATAAAAACAAGCACAAAAAATAAAACATTCTTGACTGTCTAGGAATTTGCTGTGTGACTCAGGGACCTCAAACCCGGGCTCTGTAACAACCTATAGAGGCAGGATGGGAAGGGAGGTGGGAGGGAGTTTCAAGAGGAAGGGGTCACAGGTAAACCTATGGCTGCTTCATGTTGATGTTTGGCAGAAACCAGCACAATATTGTAGAGCAATCCCTCCATTAAAAGTAAATAAATTTAATTAAAAAAATATGTTAAATCTTTTTTTTTCTTTTTTCTTTTTTTTTGAGGGAGGGCGGCGGCCACTTCTATTGGTCTTTCATTTATCTATTTTCATCCATCTTTGTTCTTTGGCCCGTGTAGGCCTCCCATCGCAGTGGCCTTTGTAGTCACAGAGCACCGGCCCTGGGCGCATGCGCTCCAGAGCCCCCGCTGGGCAATTGGACACATAGGTCCAGCTGCTCCGCAGCAGGCGGGATCCTCCCAGGCCAGGGATCGAACCGGCACCCCTTACTGTGCAAGGCGGTGTCCTTACCCACTGAACCACTAGGGAAGCCCCTGAAAATATGTTTAATCTTATAGTACAGTACCTTGGAAAGTACAGTAGTACAGCACAACTGCTGGCATCCGGGGCTTGCATGCAGTGAAAACGCAAGGAGAATTACTCACTGGAGGAGGGAGAGAAGGTGGGAGACGGTAGAACTGAAGGATCCCCAGCAATAGGAGACAGAAGACAAGCTGCAATTTCACTCATGCCTGACGATGATGATACAGGTTCTGAGAGGGACAGAGCAGAATGGTTAGGTGGCTGTAAAGTCCTAGTAGGGGACTGTAGGTAGAAAGGTAAATCCTGGGAGAAGTTGGGAGACCAGTAAGTTAACGGTAACTCAAGAAAGGTGCTCCTCATTCCATAAAGCAGGAAGAGCTGGAGAAGGAGGAGCTAGTGATGTATGCCTTACATCTGCATCTATGTCTATTTGAAGAAGGCAGTCTTCTACCCTCCTATATATATATTGCTGCCCACCCAATCAGAAGGAGAGGAGCAGAGCTTTCCCACCTACCCATTTGCACCTCTTACAAGCATCCTACCCTAATAAATCCTCTTCTTGCCTATCACTCTGCCTCTTGCTGAATTTCTTCTGTGTTGAAGCACAAAGAATCTGAGCCTCAGTGGGTCCAGATGTTTGGTCAGTGCAGGATTAAGTCCAGGCCACGTGGTCAAACCCGGGCCCCCTGTAACAACCTATAGAGGCAGGATGGGAAGGGAGGTGGGAGGGAGTTTCAAGAGGAAGGGGTCACAGGTAAACCTATGGCTGCTTCATGTTGATGTTTGGCAGAAACCAGCACAATATTGTAGAGCAATCCCTCCATTAAAAGTAAATAAATTTAATTAAAAAAATATGTTAAATCTTTTTTTTTCTTTTTTCTTTTTTTTTGAGGGAGGGGCGGGCGGGCCACTTCTATTGGTCTTTCATTTATCTATTTTCATCCATCTTTGTTCTTTGGCCCGTGTAGGCCTCCCATCGCAGTGGCCTTTGTAGTCACAGAGCACCGGCCCTGGGCGCATGCGCTCCAGAGCCCCCGCTGGGCAATTGGACACATAGGTCCAGCTGCTCCGCAGCAGGCGGGATCCTCCCAGGCCAGGGATCGAACCGGCACCCCTTACTGTGCAAGGCGGTGTCCTTACCCACTGAACCACTAGGGAAGCCCCTGAAAATATGTTTAATCTTATAGTACAGTACCTTGGAAAGTACAGTAGTACAGCACAACTGCTGGCATCCGGGGCTTGCATGCAGTGAAAACGCAAGGAGAATTACTCACTGGAGGAGGGAGAGAAGGTGGGAGACGGTAGAACTGAAGGATCCCCAGCAATAGGAGACAGAAGACAAGCTGCAATTTCACTCATGCCTGACGATGATGATACAGGTTCTGAGAGGGACAGAGCAGAATGGTTAGGTGGCTGTAAAGTCCTAGTAGGGGACTGTAGGTAGAAAGGTAAATCCTGGGAGAAGTTGGGAGACCAGTAAGTTAACGGTAACTCAAGAAAGGTGCTCCTTATTCCATAAAGCAGGAAGAGCTGGAGAAGGAGGAGCTAGTGATGTATGCCTTACATCTGCATCTATGTCTATTTGAAGAAGGCAGTCTTCTACCCTCCTATATATATATTGCTGCCCACCCAATCAGAAGGAGAGGAGCAGAGCTTTCCCACCTACCCATTTGCACCTCTTACAAGCATCCTACCCTAATAAATCCTCTTCTTGCCTATCACTCTGCCTCTTGCTGAATTTCTTCTGTGTTGAAGCACAAAGAATCTGAGCCTCAGTGGGTCCAGATGTTTGGTCAGTGCAGGATTAAGTCCAGGCCACGTGGGTTCAAGTCCCAGGTAGGGTTTTGGCCAGGATTGAGTCCTGACTATGTGGGTTCAAGTCCTAAGCAGGGTTTTGACTGGGGTTAAGCCTCAGCCATGTGGGTTCAAGCCCCAAACAGAGTTTTGGTTGGGTTCAAGCCTCAGCCACGTGGTTCAAGTCCTAAGCAGGGTTTGATCAGGTCTGGGCCCCAGGTTTAAGTCTCAATCCGAGGAAGAACACTTTCAGTTCTAGTTCCTTGCTGAATTCAATTCTATCTAGTTTCTTGAAAAAAGATCCGGTTTTGTCTGGATAGTAGCGGAATGGCTAGTAGTCATTCGGAATAAGCTCCATTTGGGTCTTATGCCTCAAAAGCCAACAGTGGGGCTTCCCCTGGTGGTCCAGTGGGTAAGGACACCGCCTTGCAGTGCAAGGGGCGCCGGTTCGAGCCCTGGCCTGGGAAGATCCCACATGCCGCGGAGCGGCTGGACTGATGTGTCCAATTACCGAGCCGGAGCTCTGGAGCGCATGAGCTCAGAGCCGGTGCTCTGCAACGACAGACGCCACCGCGATGGGAGGCCCACAGGAGCCAAAGAACAAAGACGGATGAACATAGAGAAACTAAAGACCAATAGAAGTGGCCCGCCTGCTCCCCTCCCTCCCTCCCAACCCGACCCCCGCCCAAAAATAAATAAATAAATAAATCGTTAAAAAAAAAAAAAAAGACAACAGTGTCTCCTCAGATGAAGACACTTGGTACTTTCTGCATCGTTGAGTCTCCTTCTTCCATCAGGTCTTCTTTAGTCAACTCCTTGAGTTGCACAGTTAGGCATCCAATGAAGTCCTCCTCTTGCAGATTCAGCTCCAGCATCTCGCCGAGGGCCACTAAGTTGAAGGCCTCTTTGGATTCCTCAGTCACCTTCTCAAATCCACAAAAATTGTGAACAAACTACAGGCAAAGGTTCTTCAAAACCTATTCATAGTGATGGCTGTAACTTCATACCAAGCAAAATCAATGTGTTTTTTTATGGCCTTGTAAATGTTCTAGTCTTTCCAAAACTATTGTACATTCCTGGTTAGTCACTCACCACTACTACCTGATGCAAAGTATGACATAAATAATATTTCTTGAAAGTCGCTATAACTCCCTGCTCCATAGTTTGGATTGGTGATGTAGCGTTCAAGGCACAGTATTCAGCACTACTGTACTTGGATGTTTGGATGGGGGTGACCTGAAGCATTGTTAAGCAACAAAAGAATATTGAATGGGATGTCCTTCTTTAAGCAATATATTTTCATACCTCTGGGATAAAGTGATGGACAAACCAATCTTGGAAAATGACCTGTGTATCTCAGGTTTCAGGGTTTCTCTTCCATACTATAGGAAGAGAGCCTGAGGCTATGCTTTGTTTCGGGTTTTTTTTTTTTTTTTTTTGACCACTTCTATTGGTCTGTCATTTATTTCCATCTTTGTTCTTTGGCCTGTGTGGGCCTCCCAGCTCAGTGGCCCCTCTAGTTACAGAGCAACGGCTCTGGGCACATGCGCTCCAGAGCTCTAGTTGGGTAGTTGGACACATAGGTTCAGCTGCTCTGCGGCACGTGGGATCTTCCCAGGCCAGGGACCTAACTGGCGCCCCTTGCACGACAAGGCAGTGTCCTTACCCACTGGACCACCAGAGAAGCCCTAGGCTATGTTTTTAAGGGCTCTTGGAGTCTCTGAATAATAAACTAAGAGAAGTTTCAGCTTCGTGTCACCAGAAGCATTGCCACCAAACAACTGAGTTAGCCTATC
This sequence comes from Tragulus kanchil, assembly GCA_022376925.1. Classification (NCBI taxonomy): domain Eukaryota; kingdom Metazoa; phylum Chordata; class Mammalia; order Artiodactyla; family Tragulidae; genus Tragulus; species Tragulus kanchil. The sequence goes on along the minus strand of JAIOJX010000002.1, from coordinate 108,760,371 downwards.
CTTTGCTGCTTTATAGCCTGGAATCAACTTTTCCTCCTTACTGATGTAACTTCAGCCTGGCATCCTCTTTCAATACCATTCTGTCTCATCCACATTAAAAACCTGCTTGGGTAAATACATGCCTTTATCCATAATTTCTCAAAGAGTTTCAGGAAATTCCCAGACTGCTAGCATATCTGCACTCATTGCCTCGGCACTTTTATGTTGTGAAGGTTGGCTCTAACTTTGAACTCCCGAGGTGTGTGAGTGCCAAGTCATGTCAGTCGTGTCCAACTTTTACCCATGACTATATTCTCAAATCCACAAAAATTGTGAACAAACTACAGGCAAAGGTTCTTCAAAACCTATTCATAGTGATGGCTGTAACTTCATACCAAGCAAAATCAATGTGTTTTTTTATGGCCTTGTAAATGTTCTAGTCTTTCCAAAACTATTGTACATTCCTGGTTAGTCACTCACCACTACTACCTGATGCAAAGTATGACATAAATAATATTTCTTGAAAGTCGCTATAACTCCCTGCTCCATAGTTTGGATTGGTGATGTAGCGTTCAAGGCACAGTATTCAGCACTACTGTACTTGGATGTTTGGATGGGGGTGACCTGAAGCATTGTTAAGCAACAAAAGAATATTGAATGGGATGTCCTTCTTTAAGCAATATATTTTCATACCTCTGGGATAAAGTGATGGACAAACCAATCTTGGAAAATGACCTGTGTATCTCAGGTTTCAGGGTTTCTCTTCCATACTATAGGAAGAGAGCCTGAGGCTATGCTTTGTTTCGGGTTTTTTTTTTTTTTTTTTTGACCACTTCTATTGGTCTGTCATTTATTTCCATCTTTGTTCTTTGGCCTGTGTGGGCCTCCCAGCTCAGTGGCCCCTCTAGTTACAGAGCAACGGCTCTGGGCACATGCGCTCCAGAGCTCTAGTTGGGTAGTTGGACACATAGGTTCAGCTGCTCTGCGGCACGTGGGATCTTCCCAGGCCAGGGACCTAACTGGCGCCCCTTGCACGACAAGGCAGTGTCCTTACCCACTGGACCACCAGAGAAGCCCTAGGCTATGTTTTTAAGGGCTCTTGGAGTCTCTGAATAATAAACTAAGAGAAGTTTCAGCTTCGTGTCACCAGAAGCATTGCCACCAAACAACTGAGTTAGCCTATCCTTTGCTGCTTTATAGCCTGGAATCAACTTTTCCTCCTTACTGATGTAACTTCAGCCTGGCATCCTCTTTCAATACCATTCTGTCTCATCCACATTAAAAACCTGCTTGGGTAAATACATGCCTTTATCCATAATTTCTCAAAGAGTTTCAGGAAATTCCCAGACTGCTAGCATATCTGCACTCATTGCCTCGGCACTTTTATGTTGTGAAGGTTGGCTCTAACTTTGAACCAATGAAACCAGAGGTGTGTGAGTGCCAAGTCATGTCAGTCGTGTCCAACTCTTTATGACCCTATAGACTATAGCCCCCCAGACTGCTCTGTCCATGGGATTCTCCTGGCAAGAGTACTGGAGTGGGTTGCCATGGCCTCTTCGAGGGGATCTTCCTGATCCAGGGATTGAACCTGCACCTTGTACATCTTCCGTGTTGGCGGACCAGTTGTTTACCCCTAGCACCACCTGAGAAGCCCAAAGCCAGCCATGGCTGTCATTAAAAGATATGCCCTCTGAATCTTCACTGTGTTTCCTCTTCAAACCTTTGTAAAGGCTTTTAACTTTCTCTTGAATCTGCATTAAGCTGAGTTGGACTTGACACTGATGCTAATCTTGCATCTGCACACTGGGAAGTTTCTCCATCTCTGCTATGACTTTTCCATGCTGCTTCTTTTTTTTTAAGCTTTATTAAGTTCTTTTTTTTTTTTTTTTTTAAATTTTGGCCTCTTTTTAATTTTTTTAATTTATTTTCATCCATCTTTTATTCTTTGGCCAGTGTGGGCCTCCCATTGCAGTGGCCTCTCTTGTTGCAGAGCACCGGCTCTGGGTGCATGTGCTCCAGAGACTGGCTCGTAATTGGACACACCGGTCCAGCCACTCCACGGCACATGGGATCTTCCCAGGCCAGGGATTGAACCTGTGCCCCTTGCACTGCAAGGCGGACTCTCTACCCACTGGACCACCTCCATGCTTCTTTTTTTTTTTTTTAAACTTTTTTTTAAAGATTTATTTATTTTGTTTATTTTGGGCGGGGGTCGGATTGGGGAGGGAGGGGAGCGAGTGGGCCACTTCTATTGGTCTTTCATTTCTTTGTTCTTTGGCTCCTGTGGGCCTCCCATCGCGGTGGCCTCTGTTGTCGCAGAGCACCGGCTCTGGGTGCCTGCGCTCCAGAACTCCGGCTCAGTGATTGGACACATCAGTCCAGCCGCTCCGCGGCACGTGGGATCTTCCTAGGCCAGGGATCGAACTGGAGCCCCTTGCACTGCAAGACGGTGTCCTTATCCACTGGACCACCAGGGGAAGCCCTCCATGCTTCTTTGATATTATTGTTGACATCATCCACACAGTAGACTTCACATGTTCCATCATCTTTCCCTTTTACTTTAGAATCATACCAAGGGGTGAATGATTCATGTTACAAAAATGAGTAATGTCGGGGCTTCCCTGGCGGTCCAGTGGGTAAGGTCCAGTGCAAGGGGCGCTGGTTCGTTCCCTGGCCTGGGAGGATCCCGCGTGCCATGGAGTGGCTGGACTGATGTGTCCAACTACTGAGCCAGCACTCTGGAGCGCATGCACCCAGAGCCTGTGCTCTGCAGCGAGGGAGGCCACTGTGATGGGAGGCACACACAGGCCAAAGAACAAAGACTGAAATAAATAAATGAAAAACCAATAGAAATGGCCCACCCCCACCCCCCCCCAAAAAAAAGTAATGTCTGCCATCTGTTCACCTCACTCGCCCATCAATTATTTCCACTTTTGCTTCCATTGTTATCGCTCAGTGCTTCCTGGCAGTACCAGCATCATCACTGCTGCTTTTATGCTTGCTTCTGCACATCCTGGACTTGAAACACAGACACTATACTACTGTACTCTAAATAGTACTGTGCAATCAAGTGTACACAAGCACAACCATTTTTAGGATGCATGCACGTGACAACGTACTCCAGGCACATGGACTAACTTACATTCATGCTTGCATCTTTGAACATTCACAACTTGGTTTGTAGGTAGGGGCCTTACTGTAATCCTCTCTCTGATTTGTCTTTACACTCCAAAGACACTATTTAATAGTCTCCTATAGAAATGGGGCCACGTGAGGCTGTAGGTGAGCTTCTTCAGATCAAAGGCAGAACTGAGGGTTGTAGCTAATTTCTAAAACCCAGGGAGAATCCTCAAAAGTGTTTATAAAATGAATTACCAAGATGAGAGACCATAGTTTGACTAAATTGACCTTAACTTATATTTAGAGCTTGATACGAATTTTTAGGGAACCTTCTCTCCTAAGTTAAGTGAGAGAAAATATAACATTCCAACATTTGATAGTGTTAAAATGGCCACCCAACTCTTTGAGGAATTAAAAACAACTGCCCTTGTTTTACAAATCTAGTCCTTTATAGGACCAGAGGTTGTGGCTCCAGAAAGAATCCAAAGCCGTCTAATCCTTTCATGTCTCCCAAAACCCCCTTGTTTGTCTCAAGAGACTTATACATATTAGAAAACAATTCTAGTCTTAAAGGAAAAAAGTCATCCTAGGAGGAATTTGTTTTCCTCCTCCTATGTCTTGAGACACAAATGTTCTATCTGATCTTCTCCAAAATCTCTTACCTCTGCCATGTTTAAAAAATGCAAAATTTCAGGAAACGGGGTAGATAATTTAGAACTTGACTTGATAAGAACAAATAGAAATCCCAAACGTCCTCTATATAAATATTAGTCAAAAGAGCTTAGTCATCTAGACAGGACACTTGTTTCCTCTGCCAGAAACCTAATTTGAATCCTGCTTCTTGTAACTGATGAATTGAATATTATTGTACCTGATTCACAGCCGAAATTTTGGAAGGAGAACTTTTTGTGTTTCTATAAATGGGTGTTGTAGATGCATGGCACTGCCAAAACTAATGTGTAAACACGGTCTATTTAATTGTCTTAAAGAAAATAAAGTGCTTATATGAATACTCAGAAATGTAAAAGAAACTGGCCAGAATGAATTCCAGGTTCACATGACCTGGGAAATAGTACTAAATTTATATCTGGTAGCAAATTTAGTTCAAGCCTGGTTTATTTGATATGACGTGTTGTTAGAATCATCAACCTTAAGCATAATACCTAGGCTTACTAGAAATAGAATAAAGACCTTATTTGTCTTTACACTCCAAAGACACTATTTAATAGTCTCCTATAGAAATGGGGCCACGTGAGGCTGTAGGTGAGCTTCTTCAGATCAAAGGCAGAACTGAGGGTTGTAGCTAATTTCTAAAACCCAGGGAGAATCCTCAAAAGTGTTTATAAAATGAATTACCAAGATGAGAGACCATAGTTTGACTAAATTGACCTTAACTTATATTTAGAGCTTGATACAATTTTTAGGAACCTTCTCTCCTAAGTTAAGTGAGAGAAAATATAACATTCCAACATTTGATAGTGTTAAAATGGCCACCCAACTCTTTGGGGAAATTTAAAAAACAACTGCCCTTGTTTTACAAATCTAGTCCTTTATAGGACCAGAGGTTGTGGCTCCAGAAAGAATCCAAAGCCGTCTAATCCTTTCATGTCTCCCAAAACCCCCTTGTTTGTCTCAAGAGACTTATACATATTAGAAAACAATTCTAGTCTTAAAGGAAAAAAGTCATCCTAGGAGGAATTTGTTTTCCTCCTCCTATGTCTTGAGACACAAATGTTCTATCTGATCTTCTCCAAAATCTCTTACCTCTGCCATGTTTAAAAAATGCAAAATTTCAGGAAACGGGGTAGATAATTTAGAACTTGACTTGATAAGAACAAATAGAAATCCCAAACGTCCTCTATATAAATATTAGTCAAAAGAGCTTAGTCATCTAGACAGGACACTTGTTTCCTCTGCCAGAAACCTAATTTGAATCCTGCTTCTTGTAACTGATGAATTGAATATTATTGTACCTGATTCACAGCCGAAATTTTGGAAGGAGAACTTTTTGTGTTTCTATAAATGGGTGTTGTAGATGCATGGCACTGCCAAAACTAATGTGTAAACACGGTCTATTTAATTGTCTTAAAGAAAATAAAGTGCTTATATGAATACTCAGAAATGTAAAAGAAACTGGCCAGAATGAATTCCAGGTTCACATGACCTGGGAAATAGTACTAAATTTATATCTGGTAGCAAATTTAGTTCAAGCCTGGTTTATTTGATATGACGTGTTGTTAGAATCATCAACCTTAAGCATAATACCTAGGCTTACTAGAAATAGAATAAAGACCTTATTATTTCTGTTACAAAGTTTGTCAGCAAGGAAAACAATAATATGATAGAACTTTTAAGCAAATATAATAGAAGTAGATGAGATAAGAGCCTTTGGGTAAACTCCTTAGAAACAGTTATATTTGGGAAATGTCTATCTAAAATAGCCTGTCCAGATTTTAATAACTTGAAACTTTAAGGCCTTCCTTAGTGGCTCAAACATTAAAGAATCCATCTGCAATATAGGAGACTTGGATTCAATCTCTGGGTCTGGAAGATCCCCTGGAGGAGGGCATGACAACCCACTCCAGTAGTCTTGCCTGGAAAATCTCATGGGCAGAGGATCCTGGCAGGCTATAGTCCATGGGGTCTACTTAAGAATTTTGCTGAATTAAACTAAATAATGGGAATCCATTGAATATTCAGATTATTTCCAAATAAGATACTGAAATATTAATTACAGAGCATAGGCTTCCTTTTACAGAGAAATGAAAGATATTTAGGACTCTTAGTAAACATGTTTAGTACCATACCAAAACATTTTCTGTGAGAAACCATGCATTTTCTAAAAAAACATAAATAGTATTTATAAACTTGCCAATAAACAGAATGCTAATGTATAGTTCATAACTGCTTATAGCTTAGTTTTTGCTAGAAATAGGTTTTAAAGTTAAGAATTATATATACTAAAGCTACTAAAATAATAAGAAAAGCATTTCGATATGCAAGGAAAATGCAACGTGTGTTTTCAGTGGAAGAAGGAATAAGGAAAAGAAATGCATTTCATTAAAGGGAAAAAGGGTAGTTTTGTTTTAGAGCTGGTTGTTTCTGATTGGAAAAGGAAGTGAGGGACAGAATACTGAGGATACAGGAAGTTGTGGAAGGTTTGTAGAGGAGGAACACTGAGACAAGAGTTCTGTGCATGGATTGGATTAAATTTAACTGAGCAAATGAACTTCGTTATTAAGAGTAGGCTGAAACCAGCCTGGAGTTTTGCTTTCTCAGCTCTGGGAAAACAAAATTTTCTTTTTTTTTTTTTTATGTTTTAAAATTTTTATTTCTTTTTAATTGAAGGATAATTGCTTTACAGGATTGGATTCACTTCTGCCGTACATCAGCACGAACTGGCCATCATGTCGTCTAGTTGCTCAGTTGTGTTTGACTCTTTGTGACCCCATGGTCCCCCAGGCTCCTCTGTCCATGGGATTCTCCAGGCAAGAATACTGGAGTGGGCTGCCATTTCCTTCTCCAAAATTTTCTTAACATATTGAGCTGCTTATGCTAAGAGATTATGTGAGCTTTTTTGCAGTTCAGTGATTTATTACAACCTTTGAGGTCTTTTATTGTCACTTTGGTTAAGTGAATGGGTGTTATTTCACAGCGACTTATGATCCTAATGGACCAAATGTTTTGAAACTCTTGATATTTTTGACAAACTTTCCAAAGATCAAATTCTAAGTGAGGGCTTCCCTGGTGGTCCAGTGGGTAAGGACACCACTTTGCAGGGCAAGGGGCGCCGGTTCGATCCCTGGCCTGGGAAGATCCCATGTGCCATGGAGCGGTTGGACCGATGTGTCCAATTACCGAGCCGGAGCTCTGGAGCGCATGCACCCAGAGCTGGTGCTCTGCGACAACAGAGGCCACTGCAATGGGAGGCTCATGCAGGTCAAAGAACAAAGATGGATGAAAACAGATAAATGAAAGACCAATGGAAGTGGCCCGTCCGCCTCCCTCCCTTCCCACCCCATTCCCGCCAAAGTAACTAACTAACTAACTAACTATCTAACTAACTAACTAACTATATATATATATATATATATATATATATAATTCTAAGTGAGATTCAACTCTGAGGTTTTTCAAAGGATCTCTGGAACACCTTGTCAAGGAAATTAGTTATCCATGAAGTTAACAAGAAAAAACAGGGAATTTTATTCAAACCAAACAGAATTATAACCAGAGAAAGCTTTGAAAACTGTTGTGCTTGTTGGAAGTGAAAAGTACAGTTTCCTTTTTGGGACAAATGATCATATATCAAAATGACATACTGATGTTTTCCATAAACTTCACCAAGGATACAATAATCCAGGTAAACACAAATAAAGGGAGCAAGTCACCGTGACTCCACACAAAACTGGGAAAGAGTGCTATTCTATAAGAAGTGACAATGCTGGTGTCAGAAGAAAGAAAAAAAATTGATCTTTACGGTTGAGCAGCACTACATCTTTAGGAGATCTGGTTAATGTGTAATGTAGACACAGTCTGCAGCGTGAGGAAAGAAGGGTGCCCAAACACAAGAGAAAATTTTTATGTTTAATTATTTCTTGTCCTGCCTTAAAATGTAAAATTTTAATTTAATCATTTCCCCTCTTTTGATCATGAATGTTTCAATAGAAAGCACTGAGTGATCAAATACTTGGACTCCCCCACGACAAGGTGGTTGCTTATCTGCCCTAGCTCCATCATATCCCCTGACGCTAAGTCGCTTCAGTTGAGTCCAAGTCTTTGTGACCCTATGGGCCATAGCCTGTCATGTCCATGGTCCTCTGTCCATGGGTTTCTCAGGCAAGAATACTGGAGTGGGTTGCCATTTCCTGACCCAGGGAATCTTTCTGACCCAGGGATCAAACCTAGGTTTCCTGCAGCTCCTGTATTGCAGACTGATTCTTTACCACTGAGGCATGGGGGAAGCTCAACAAAGGCTTTGCCACCTTCTTTCTAGTGTCCAGAAGCAAGTAACTTGGCGCAGTGCCAGTCTGTAACAAGGGCTCAATAGTTGAGATGCATGGAATGGATCAGCGGACAAATCCAGATCTCTTGCATTGCAGGCGGATTCTTTACTGTTTAAGCCACTGGGGAAGCCTGAGGCCATCTTACCCAGCCAACTAATGATGCTTGTTATTTCATTAACTAACACCAATATTTAATGACAAATTTGGTATATTTACTAAACACTTATACACCACTTACTATGGGTCAAACATTGGTCTAAATTCTTCACAAAGATGACCTCGTATATGCTCCGAACATCCTTAAGAGCTGGCTGGGTTTGGGCCATGGTAGAGGGGTGGCCAGGGCGGGAGGTAGACACTCACTCTCTCAGGAGGCATTTCTGCACTTGGAAGCCCTGAGCGCCTCCTTATGTGTTATGCCCAGGCCCTTGTGCCTGCCTTACTCTAGGCCTAGCCCTGCTTTGGAAGTATGCACTATTGCTAGAATTGATTAAATAAAATTCATATTTAATGGAAAGAAAAATTAAACATAAAAATTTTCTTAGGACTTCTCTGGTGGCCCGGTTGGATAAGAATCTGCCTGTCAATGCAGGAGACAGGAAGATTCCTGGTCCAGGAAGATTCCACGTGCCTTGGAGCAACTAAGTCCCCACACCACAATTACTGCATGCTCTAGGACCCGAAAGCCACAACTAGGGAACCCGTGAGCCACAACTAGTCAACCCAGGTGTTGCAACTACTGAAGCCCATGTGCCTAGAGCCTGTGCTCTGCAACAAGAGACACCACTGCAGTGAGAAGCCTGTGCACAACTAGAGAGGAGCCTCTGTTCTCAACAGCTGCAGAAAGTCTGTGCACAGCAACAAAGACCTAGCATAGCCACAAATAAAAATAAATATTACCAATAAAAATTCCCTTTGCCCATTTGAGCCTCTTTCCTCCCCTTTCACGTGTATTTTGCATCTATGTTAACCAGAGCCCCTTAGGACATATTTTAGCCTCTTAATCTTGTCAAGGGTTATGATGACCCATACTTGGTAACTCTGTCATGGGCAAGTAAAGACATGTTCACTTCACATAGGAAAGATTAAGAAAAGATATCTGGGCTGAGCAGACAAATGTCTCCTCACACTAATGATAAGCGCTGCCTGCAAGCCTCACCTCTCTGAGACCAATACAGAGCACAAAGATTCTTCCTCTTGCCAGCTTTTTAATGATAATGTAACACTTTACAACTCAGAGGTCCCTTTGTAACTTAAGAATTGTACCAATGTTTCCCCTTGAGAACAAAGGTGTTGGTGGGGGAGAAAGGGCTCCGGTGATGACCTCTTTTGCATCTCTAGAGAAACAAAAAGCTTCTTTATGATTACTAATTAACTTGAGATTTCTAGTTGGAAAAAATATAAAAGGAAGATTGTGCGGGAGGCTCATTGCAGAGATCAGCTGTGCCGGTCAGGACCAGCGGAGGTAGACACTCACTCTCTCAGGAGGCATTTCTGCACTTGGAAGCCCTGAGCGCCTCCTTATGTGTTATGCCCAGGCCCTTGTGCCTGCCTTACTCTAGGCCTAGCCCTGCTTTGGAAGTATGCACTATTGCTAGAATTGATTAAATAAAATTCATATTTAATGGAAAGAAAAATTAAACATAAAAATTTTCTTAGGACTTCTCTGGTGGCCCGGTTGGATAAGAATCTGCCTGTCAATGCAGGAGACAGGAAGATTCCTGGTCCAGGAAGATTCCACGTGCCTTGGAGCAACTAAGTCCCCACACCACAATTACTGCATGCTCTAGGACCCGAAAGCCACAACTAGGGAACCCGTGAGCCACAACTAGTCAACCCAGGTGTTGCAACTACTGAAGCCCATGTGCCTAGAGCCTGTGCTCTGCAACAAGAGACACCACTGCAGTGAGAAGCCTGTGCACAACTAGAGAGGAGCCTCTGTTCTCAACAGCTGCAGAAAGTCTGTGCACAGCAACAAAGACCTAGCATAGCCACAAATAAAAATAAATATTACCAATAAAAATTCCCTTTGCCCATTTGAGCCTCTTTCCTCCCCTTTCACGTGTATTTTGCATCTATGTTAACCAGAGCCCCTTAGGACATATTTTAGCCTCTTAATCTTGTCAAGGGTTATGATGACCCATACTTGGTAACTCTGTCATGGGCAAGTAAAGACATGTTCACTTCACATAGGAAAGATTAAGAAAAGATATCTGGGCTGAGCAGACAAATGTCTCCTCACACTAATGATAAGCGCTGCCTGCAAGCCTCACCTCTCTGAGACCAATACAGAGCACAAAGATTCTTCCTCTTGCCAGCTTTTTAATGATAATGTAACACTTTACAACTCAGAGCTCCCTTTGTAACTTAAGAATTGTAAGAATGTTTCCCCTTGAGAGCAAAGGTGTTGGTGGGGAAGAAAGGGCTCCGGTGATGACCTCTTTTGCATCTCTAGAGAAACAAAAAGCTTCTTTATGATTACTAATTAATTTGAAATTTCTAGTTGGAAAAAATATAAAAAGGAAGATTGTGCGGGAGGCTCATTCGCAGAGATCAGCTGTGCCCAATGTGAGGTCAAGACTCTCCAGCTCTGGGGTAAGAACATCTGTTTGCATTTGATTGAGTTCTGATTATTTGTGCTTGCCTTTATTTGAATTCCGATTCATGAAATCTTGATTCTGATTATTATATGTTTTATGATTAATAAAACCACTCTTAGTTTGACAGTACTCGAGACCATGACACTTTATTGTCAAAGTCCGAGGCTCACGACTCTGAGGGGACGACACTGTGACTGCGAAAAAGTCTCTGATCTATTTAACATAGCGCCTCTTAGTGAGAACTAGTAAGAATAGGAATCAGAGTAAGCTCCAGCACAGTGCCCACGACAACTCTTTGGGGGATAACCTTCCTCCTTGATCTTAGACTCACTACACAGATGTATACGCAGATCTGGATTGTGTAAAATGTCAATATGTCATCTGATGTATAATCCTTTATTGCCAAAACATATATAAGTGCTTTGATATCTAACAGGTGGAACAGTGCTCAGAGCTTTCTGAAAGACTGTCTCCTAGGCTATAATTCTCAGGTTGGTGCAAATAACATTTTAAATTTCTTTCCTTTTTAGGTTTTCTTTTATATTGGAGTAGATTTGATTTATAATGTTGTGTTTCCCTGATGGTGCAGCGGTAAAGAATCTGCCTGCAATGCAGCAGACTTGGGTTCGATCTCTGGGTTGGGAAGGTCCTCTGGAGGAGGAAATGGCAGTCCATTCCAGTATTCCTGCCTGGGAAATCCAACGGACAGAAAGCCTGGTGGGCTGCAGTCTATGGGATCGAAAAGAGTCAGTCGCAACTGAGAGACGAAACAACAAATGCATACATCTATTCCTTTTCCGATTCTTTTAACCCATATAGGTTATTACAGAATATGGAGTAGAGTTTCCTATGCTGCACAGTAGGTCCTTGTTGATTATCTATTTTATATATAGTAATGTGTATGTGTTAATCCCAACTCTTAATTTATCCCTTCTCTCAAACTTTCACCTTTGGGAAAGTTTGTTTTCAAAATCTGTATGTCTCTTTCTGTTTTATAATTAAGTTCATTTGTATCATTTTTTAAACTTTACATATAAATGATACCATACGATATTTGTCTTTCTCTGCCTGGCTTACTCCTTTAAGTATGACAATCTCTAGGTCCATCCATGTTGCTGCAAATGGCATTATTTCATTCTTTTTAGGGCTGAGTAATATTCCATTGTATGTATGTAAAATTTTTCTATGTCTTTCCTATTTTGAATATGAATTCATTTTTTCACTGACATAGAACATGGTAATATTTCTTTTATTTTTATGTCATTTCCCTCAATGTTGGCCATGTGAAAAACAAATAAAACACAAGTGACCCTGATTTGGTTCCCTAAGTTTGTTGGAGAAACTTTATTCCTTAGTATACATCATATCGCATGACACCAAGAGGCACACAATGTCAGATTGTCTCACAGCTGGTGATGCTAAGTTTGCTTTGTTGAGATGGTTATTTTGGGGATGTTAAAGAACCAAGTTTGAAACATTTTGACTTACTAACATTCTGGTTATGTCTGTAAGTAAATTTGATTCCTTTTTTTCTTCAGGTTCTTCTCAGGGACAAGATCTGGGTTGGTCAATCTTTGCAATTTCAGAAAAAGTAAAATACCAGAGGGACTTGTGCTCATCAGCATGAAAGAAACGGTACAGGTTCAGTAGAGAAGCTTGGAGACATCTAGTTAAAGAAGAGATCCAGGCCAACAACACTGAATGGGTGAACCACCTCCTGTGACACAATCTCACCTTTATCTGAATCTTTTTAAGAAGAAAGACTGTGTGACTTGCAGACTCTGGGGCATTCCTGCAAAGCAATCAGCCTCAACATTTCAAGAATGCCAGTGGGACAGCTTAAAGATTAAGGGCTTAAAGGAGAATAAAGAGGCACAAAAACAAATGCACTTCCTCCCCAGGCGGGCCTCTCTACAGGGCTGCTTGACTGTCCTCGTAACATGGAAGCTGGCTTCTCTCAGAGTGCGGGCTCAGAGTGCGGGATACAGGAGAGAATAAAAGGCCGAAGTGGCAGTGTCTCTCATGACCTTGCCATGGAGGTCATGTACTATTGTTTCCACCACTTTCTATCAGTTTCACACATAGGCCCTCTGCAGAGCTGGAGGGAAGCCCGGGGCGTGAGCACCGCAGGAGGAGGAGGACTGTCCACACCATCGGCAACCACAGAGCCTACCTTACAGAGTGACTGTGGGGATTACAAGCACTACTCTACGGAAAGGACTCCAGATCGACGCTCTGTATACTCTGAGGGTCCATATTTATGGAGCCCAGGGGGAAGCAGTCACACTTTCTTCAGCTACTGTCCCTGTTATGGTAGCTGAAAGTAAAGTCTGGCTGCTCACTGCTCAAAAGTTAGTAAAGAACAAGGTTGATGGAAAGGAAAGAGTGTTTCATTTGGGGAGCTGGCAGCTGGGAGAGTGTGGACTCCTGTCCGAATTCAACTCCAGCCCACTGACAATCAGTGGGCAAGAGCTTTTCTGGCCAGAGGGAGGGGCTCAGATGGAAACAGCACAGTCACCTCTGCCCGTCATCCTGAAATGGGTCATGTGGTGGTCTGACTAACATCCCCTTGATCATTTCAAGTACAGCTAATCTTCACTTCCAGGGTTACTTTATTTCCATTTCTTTGAGGCCAGTTCTTGGAATATGGCAGTTTATGCCATGGCTACAGCCTGGTTATCATTTAGTTAACTTCCACCTAGTGGATATTTCATATTTGTAAGATAACTCATCGGATATGGCTCTGAGTAATTTCTATAGCCTTTGAGAAGGAACTAAAAGTCCTTGACTTTGGTTACTGAGTAAACTATTATTGTTGTGTCCTGTTTGACTGATTTTCTTTGTGTCTGCATTCTCTTACTTCTCTGACTAAACTTTTTCTTCGGTTAAACTTTTTCCACGTGGGGCTTCCCTGGTGGTCCAGTGGATAAGGACACCATCTTGCAGTGCAAGGGGCACCGGTTTGATCCCTGGCCTGGGAAGATCCCACATGCCCCGGAGCGGCTGGACCGATGTGTCCAATTACCGAGCGGGAGCTCTGGAGCGCATGCGCCCAGAGCCGGAGCTCTGAGACAACAGAGGCCACCGCGATGGGAGGCCCACATGGGCCAAAGAACAAAGATGGATGAAAATAGATAAATGAAAGACCAATAGAAGTGGCCAAAAAATTTTTTTCTTTTTTTTTCCCACAGACAAAAGGCAGGCTGAGAATACAGGGGCAAGAGGCATAGGATCCTACTGCTATTTATAAGATAATAACTTTTCAATCTTTAATCTAAGGTGCCTCTCAGAATCACCTGTGGATTTTAAGCTTAATATTGTCTTTTAAAACAAATTGTCTTTTGAATTTATATAAATAATAATGCTTGTTCATGGACTTCCCTGGTGGTCCAATGGTTAAGACTCTATACCTCCAATTCAAAGGGTGTGGGTTCTATCCCTGGTCAGGAAACTCAGATTCTAAATGCAGTGTGAAGTGGCCAAAAAAAAAAAAGAGGAAATAGTGCTTGTTTAAATTTTCAGAAAAATGTATAATCATACTGTTTCCAATGACACAGAAACAAGAATAAAAACTAACATCCCTCTTCATACTCTATCCTGTTTTCCTCTTTAGAAGTAAACGTTTTTAAGCCTATATGCTCCTGATCACTTTATCTTAGCTTACAGACATGTTACTGTTGTTGATTAGATGCTAAATTGTATCTGACTTTTTGTGATTTCATGGACAGTAGCCTGCCAGACTCCTCTGTCCGTGAGATTTCCTAGACAGGAATACTGGAGTGGGTTGCCATTTCCTTCTCCAGGAGATCTTCTTGACCCAGGGATTGAAATCGTGTCTCCTGCTTGGAAGATGGACTCTTTACCACTGAGCCACCATGCATCGGATATGGCTCTGAGTAATTTCTATAGCCTTTGAGAAGGAACTAAAAGTCCTTGACTTTGGTTACTGAGTAAACTATTATTGTTGTGTCCTGTTTGACTGATTTTCTTTGTGTCTGCATTCTCTTACTTCTCTGACTAAACTTTTTCTTCGGTTAAACTTTTTCCACGTGGGGCTTACCCTGGTGGTACAGTGGGTAAGGACACCGCCTTGCAGTGCAAGGGGCGCCGGTTCGAGCCCTGGCCTGGGAAGACCCCGCCTGCCGCGGAGCGACTGGGCTGCTGTGTCCAATCACCGAGCGGGAGCTCGGGAGCGCATGCGCCCAGAGCCGGAGCCCTGCAACGACCGACGCCACCGCGATGGGAGGCCCACACAGGCCAAAGAACAAAGATGGATGAAAATAGATAAATGAAAGACCAATAGAAGTGGCCAAAAAATTTTTTTCTTTTTTTTTCCCACAGACAAAAGGCAGGCTGAGAATACAGGGGCAAGAGGCATAGGATCCTACTGCTATTTATAAGATAATAACTTTTCAATCTTTAATCTAAGGTGCCTCTCAGAATCACCTGTGGATTTTAAGCTTAATATTGTCTTTTAAAACAAATTGTCTTTTGAATTTATATAAATAATAATGCTTGTTCATGGACTTCCCTGGTGGTCCAATGGTTAAGACTCTATACCTCCAATTCAAAGGGTGTGGGTTCTATCCCTGGTCAGGAAACTCAGATTCTAAATGCAGTGTGAAGTGGCCAAAAAAAAAAAAGAGGAAATAGTGCTTGTTTAAATTTTCAGAAAAATGTATAATCATACTGTTTCCAATGACACAGAAACAAGAATAAAAACTAACATCCCTCTTCATACTCTATCCTGTTTTCCTCTTTAGAAGTAAACGTTTTTAAGCCTATATGCTCCTGATCACTTTATCTTAGCTTACAGACATGTTACTGTTGTTGATTAGATGCTAAATTGTATCTGACTTTTTGTGATTTCATGGACAGTAGCCTGCCAGACTCCTCTGTCCGTGAGATTTCCTAGACAGGAATACTGGAGTGGGTTGCCATTTCCTTCTCCAGGAGATCTTCTTGACCCAGGGATTGAAATCGTGTCTCCTGCTTGGAAGATGGACTCTTTACCACTGAGCCACCATGCTGGTGGTGAACAGGTAGGATTCTAGTACATATGAGCCAGTGGATCAGGAGCTGGTGGAAATTTACCTTGGGAACCATGCATGTTAAGTTGATGCATTTGGCTGTCAGTCAGCGTCTGTCTCATTCCATTCCCACGTATGACCTTTAGAGGGCTCTCTTCTAGGGGTTTGGAGTATGTTTTAACAGTTTGTAATTCCGTGTGGGATGGAATAAAAGAATTGGGACAAAGTCTGATGCCCAAACAGATCACTTGACTTGACTCCATTTCAACAGCTCGATGTGACGGTGCAGAAAGTCTGCAAGTTCTAAAGCCACGACAGACCTGGATTTGAGTGCTGGCTCTGATGTTTACTAGTGGTGTGTCAATGTGCAAGCTTCACTTTTCTTTGTATTAGTTTTTTATCCCTCAGTCTCCACATAATGTAAAGCTACCTCATGGAGATGTTAAATGAGGTCAGGAGTGAGGGCGTGCTAAGTTGCTTCAGTCGTGTCTGATTCTGTCTCACCCTGTGGACCATATGTAGCCCGCCGGGCTCCACTGTCCATGGGATACTCCTGGCAAGGAAACTAGAGAGGGTTTTCAGCTCCCCCTTCAGGGCTTCCCGACGCAGGGATGGAACTTGTGCCTCCTGCATTGGCAGGTGGGTGCTTTACCACTAGCGTCACCTGGGAAGCCCAAATGAGATCCTACATGACCTTGAGTGCCAGGCGGCTCCCGTACCCTTGCCCGACCCAGCACCTTCTGGACAGACTGCCAGCACTGCCCACAAGGGGGCACAGCTGAGCTGGAGGGAGAAAGTTGCAGCCATTGGGCAGAGCACAGTCCCTGCTTCTGGAAGCCCCAGGCTACCTTTGTATTCATTGCAAGCTGTTCTTTGCAAGCATCCCTGCAGGGTGTAAACACTGTCCACTCTGGAGAGGGCAGAATAAAATCACGTCTTGGATATAATGAGTGCCCCAGGAGGCGGGGGGAGGTGGTGGTAACAGCTGTGCTTGGACCCTGGGGAGCCTGCCTTCTGGTTCCTCTGGAAGTTTCACAGCCACTCTTCCCAAACCACTGAATCAAATCCCTTTTGTGACAGGAGAGGCTTAGTTTCATCACCTTTAAAACAGATGGTGTCATACATTCCAGTCCCTTCCCATCAGGTTAGCTGAAGAAATCTGGGCACAGTTGGGGGCAACTCAGAAAAGTACTTGAAGGGACACAAAGTGACATGTTTACATTAAAAAACAACCTAGCTAATCATAACATTCCAGATCCCATCCTGTTCAACCGATGGAACAACCACATGAGGCAGGTACTCTTCTTATTAGCTCATTTGATGAGTGAGAAACCAGAGACACAGAGAAGATAAGCAGTTTACCCAGTGTTATACAGCCAGGCAGTGGTGGTGACAAGTTCCAAAGTCATTTCTGTCCAAACTCCACAGTCTGCATGTCTAACCCCTGCACACACAACCTTTCTGCTTGAGATAACGATGCCTTTATCACAGTCAGAATACACAGCTGAATCACAGTTTTTTTAGTACTGAGTAAATTAGTCCTGAGAAAATCCCCTGGTTTTATCTATTTTTCCATCAGAAATTGGAGTGCGGACAAATTCCACTCCTGAGTAAAACACTAATTTGAAAAGATACATGCACTCCAGTGTTCATAGCATTGTTTACAATTGCCAAGATACAGAAGCAAACAACAGATGAAAGGATAAAGAAGATGTGAGGCACAGACACATCCCCACACACCTCCGATGGAATACTACTTAGCCATAAAAAAGAATGGAATTTTGCCATTTGCAGCAATATGGATGTACTTGGAAGGCATTATGCTAAGTGAACTAAGTCAGACCAAGAAAGACAAATACTGTATTATATCACTTATACATAGAACTTAAAATACACAACAAACTAGTGAATATAATACAAAAGAAGCAGACTTATTATCAATGGGGGTCAGAAAAGGGGAGAGGCCAGACAGGGGCAGAAGAGTAAGAGGTACAAACTATTAGGTATAAAATAAGCTGCTATAAGACTGGAGCTTTATGGAAACATAGAAAAACAAGTCTAAGTAATTATTAGTTACATGATTGTTAAAAGAAACTTACTTAGCAAATGAAAGGTTGTGCTCTTTCCCCTAAATCGCTTCTTTATTCACAAGCAGTATGCGAACCACAGGTGTTGACAAGGCTATAGATAAATACACTTGCATCATTAACCACGCTCTTTTGGCTTCTGTAATTAGCTTATTCAGAGGGAACCTGGAAATGGAGAGACCCCAAGATAAGTAAAATTGAATGTGAAAATGATGCACAGGTCGAGCCACTAATCATGTCCTTGCTGACCTTGTTGTATAAGATACCAACTGCAGGTTCTCCACTAAAAGAAAAAACAGGAACCAACCCTAGGTGCAGGCAAGATTAAAAAATGCTCACAGAACTAATTGTGTGCTCTGTCTTTGAAGAATGAAGGCTTGTTTCAAAAAACAGTTACTGTACAAGGCCAGTGGCCAGCTTACTTTGAGCGCCATCACCTGATAAGGTTTGAAGTGAATCAACTGCTGTTTAGCTTCTGTACTCACCCCCCACCACCACTTACACAATGCATACCCCAACCCAGATATGGGTTTTGCCTTTATAACACTGTTTATTCCTTTGTTCGGGGCTGCATGCTCTAGCTGCTATTAAAGAGAGTGCAGTCTCAGCTGGCAATAAAGACTTCTAATTTGACTTCTGTCTGCTAAGAGTGGTCTCTGTTTCTTCTCGGCACAACACTACAAGGGCTTATCTGGTGGCTCACAGTTCGATCCCTCATCCAGGAAGAGCCCACATGCTGCGGAGCAACTAAGCCCATGAGTCACAACTGTTGACCCTGTGCTCTAGAGTCTCCGAGCAGCAACTACGGAGCCCATGTGCCGCAACTACTGAAGCCCGTGTGCCCTGGAGCCAAGTTCCACAGCAAGAGAAGTCACTGCAGCAAGAAGCCTGCTCACCTCAACTAGGGAGTGGCCCCCACTCCCTGCAACTAAAGAGCCTGTGGCAGCAGTGAAAACTCAGAATAGCCATAAATAAATAAATAAATAAATAATTTTTTAAAAGCTACAAGGATCTATTGTATAGCATGGGGAATATAGTCAATACTTTATAATAACTATAAACGAAGTAAACCTTTAAAACTTGTGAGTCACTGTATTATACAGCAACCATACTTTAATAAAAATAAAGAAAAAAAGGAAATTGGGACCTGGGACTCCTCAGTCCACTAATATCCCTCTCATGGGGCTGTGTAGGTATCCAATGGGATAAAGGGTGTGAAAGTGTTTTGCGGACTGTAAAGTGATATGCACCCATGTAAGGGGCCTGCTGACAAAGTTGAAGATGATGGTGAGGAAACAATTAGTCATGGGCTTCAGGGTCCTCATGGCATTTGGAGGCTGGTGTATTTCCTTCTCCCTTCTTACTTTCAGCCCCAGGGACTGTATTCATTCAACGAGCACTAAGTGCCTACGTCATGCCAGGCTCTGTCTTGGGCACTGAGGATTCATCAGAGAACAGAGCAGATGAAAATTGACATTGTAGTGGAGGGAGGCATGTGTTAGAAAGAGATGAGTGCTCTGGGAGCAAAAATAAGTAGGAAAGGATAAGGAGAGAACTCAGGAGGGATACACAACGCAGGTGTAACAGAGGTACAAGGGAGCTGGATATTTGAGTCTGTTGTGAGAGTGGAGAGCACCACTGATGTAGATCGCTGAGGAAATATTGCTCCAGGCAAAGTGCCACAGCCCTGCAGCAGGCTGGTGCTGGAAGCTCTAGAGCAAGGAGGTCGCTAGACAGGGCTCTCCTGCAGGAAAGCCAGGTGATGGAGCTGATGAGCCAAATGGGGACCAGCGAGGATGAGGAAAGAGGGGTGATGGGGCAGAGAACTGAGGGCCTCACAGGCCATTGTAGGGACTTGGGCTGTTGCTCTGGGTCAGGTGGGAGCCACTGCAGGGTTGTGAGTGGAGGAGGGGCAGGGCCTGATTCTGCCTTTGCAGCATCACTCTGACTGCGGGCTTGAGAACAGACTGTGGAGGACCAGGACCGATGCAGGGGGACCCAGCAGAGACCGGTGTGGTGATCAAGAGATGATAGCGCCTGGACCAGGGAGACGGCCGTGTGGAAACAGTAGGAAGGGCTCAAATTTTGGACACAACTTAAAGCTTGGGCCACCAGGATCCGCTAACAGAACAGATGGTTTTGGTGGTTTTGCTGCTAAGTTATGTCTGACTCTTGTGACCCCATGGACTGTATAACCCACCAGGCTCCTCTGTCCGTGGGATTTCCCAGCAACAATACTGGAGTGGACTGTCCTTTCTTTCTCCAAACAGAGCTGATGTGAGGAGAAAAAAGTGGAAAGGCATGCATGGAAGGGTGATTGAGGAAATGACAGGCTAGAGGAGAGACCCAATGGATCAATATCAGCGTTGCTGGGAGGCACCCTACTTTTGATTCTGATTCTGAAAAGTCACGTTGCAAAAGAGTGTGCTTACAGGGATGCGAGGAATCTGTGACCATTTTTTGCAAAGTATCACAGCATGTAATTAAATTTTATTTTACTTAACAAACATATAGCTCTTACTCAGGGTACAGTGGGTAGTGTATATATATCATAACTTATTATATACACATAATACTTTACATATATGTTATATATACTATATAATAAATTATTTACGCTCCCCCATTAGATCCTCACACCACCCCTAGGTGCTAGGTCCTGTTATTATCCCCATTTTACAGATGAGGAAACTGAGGCACTTGGATACCCAAGTGGTTCAGTGGTAAAGAATCCGCCTGTCAGGGCTTCCCTGGTGGCCCGGTGGGTAAGGACACCGCCTTGCAGTGCAAGGGGCGCCGGCTTGATCCCTGGCCTGGGAAGATGCCACGTGCTGCAGAGGGACTGGACCGATGTGTCCAATTACCGAGCCGGAGCTCTGGAGCACATGCGCCCAGAGCTGGTGCTCTGCGACGACAGAGGCCACCGCGATGGGAGGCCCACAGGAGCCAAAGAACAAAGATGGATGAAAATAGATAAATGAAAGACCAATAGAAGTGGCTCGCCCGCCCCTCTCCCTCTTCAACCTGCCCTCCCCCTCCCCCCCAAAAAAAATCAAGAAAAAAAAAAGAATCTGCCTGCCAATGCAGCTGATGCAGGAGAAGCAGATTTGATCCCTGGCTCGGGAAGCTCCCCTAGAGTAGGAAATGGCAACCCACTCCAGTATTTTTGCCTGGAAAATTCCATGGACAGAGGAGCCTGGCAGGCTACAGTCCATGGAGTTGCAAAGAGTCAGACATGACTGAAGCAACTCAGCACACACACACGCAAGGCTACAGCAGAACTAGAATCTGAACCCAAGCAGTCTGGTTCAGAATCTCTGCACTTCACATTTACTTTAGGTAATTATTACCAAGTAAATTGATTTTCAGTACATCTTGACAGTTATTGTTTTCATTATCATGGATTCTTTCATTAAGCTTCATGTACTAGAAGGGTGGAGCAATACTGGAGTGGACTGTCTTTTTTCCAAACAGAGCTGATGTGAGGAGAAAAAGTGGAAAGGCATGCATGGAAGGGTGATTGAGGAAATGACAGGCTAGAGGAGAGACCCAATGGATCAATATCAGCGTTGCTGGGAGGCACCCTACTTTTGATTCTGATTCTGAAAAGTCACGTTGCAAAAGAGTGTGCTTACAGGGATGCGAGGAATCTGTGACCATTTTTTGCAAAGTATCACAGCATGTAATTAAATTTTATTTTACTTAACAAACATATAGCTCTTACTCAGGGTACAGTGGGTAGTGTATATATATCATAACTTATTATATACACATAATACTTTACATATATGTTATATATACTATATAATAAATTATTTACGCTCCCCCATTAGATCCTCACACCACCCCTAGGTGCTAGGTCCTGTTATTATCCCCATTTTACAGATGAGGAAACTGAGGCACTTGGATACCCAAGTGGTTCAGTGGTAAAGAATCCGCCTGCCAGGGCTTCCCTGGTGGCCCGGTGGGTAAGGACACCGCCTTGCAGTGCAAGGGGCGCCGGCTTGATCCCTGGCCTGGGAAGATGCCACGTGCTGCAGAGGGACTGGACCGATGTGTCCAATTACCGAGCCGGAGCTCTGGAGCACATGCGCCCAGAGCTGGTGCTCTGCGACGACAGAGGCCACCGCGATGGGAGGCCCACAGGAGCCAAAGAACAAAGATGGATGAAAATAGATAAATGAAAGACCAATAGAAGTGGCTCGCCCGCCCCTCTCCCTCTTCAACCTGCCCTCCCCCTCCCCCCCAAAAAAAATCAAGAAAAAAAAAAGAATCTGCCTGCCAATGCAGCTGATGCAGGAGAAGCAGATTTGATCCCTGGCTCGGGAAGCTCCCCTAGAGTAGGAAATGGCAACCCACTCCAGTATTTTTGCCTGGAAAATTCCATGGACAGAGGAGCCTGGCAGGCTACAGTCCATGGAGTTGCAAAGAGTCAGACATGACTGAAGCAACTCAGCACACACACACGCAAGGCTACAGCAGAACTAGAATCTGAACCCAAGCAGTCTGGTTCAGAATCTCTGCACTTCACATTTACTTTAGGTAATTATTACCAAGTAAATTGATTTTCAGTACATCTTGACAGTTATTGTTTTCATTATCATGGATTCTTTCATTAAGCAAGAAAGTTTGACAGAGCTGTACTAGGTAAAATAAATTCGATTCATTATGTGCCTGGAGACTTTACATGGACTGCTTCCTCTGCACGTACTCCCACTCTCCTGTGTAACTCTGACTCCAAGGTTAACCAGCTGAACCATCACTTTCTTATGGAACTCGTCCCTGACACCCACCAAACCCCTCCAATTATAAATTCTTATAGCACCCACCTTGTTCGTAATAATCACAATTGTATTTACATCATCATTTACTTTTAAAAATTGTGGTAAAATACTTACTGGTCTTCCTCGGTGGCTCAGTGGTAAGGAGGCAAGAATATACAATGAGGCAAAGACAGCCTCTTCAGTAAGTGGTGCTGGGAAAACTGGACAGCTACATGTAAAAGAAAGAAGTTGGAGCACTTCCTAACACCATACACAAAGTTCAACTCAAAATGGATTAAAGACCAGAAACCATAATAATCTTAGAGGAAAACATAGGCAGAACACTCGATGACATACATCAAAGCAAGATCTTCTATGACCCACCTCCTATTCAATGGAAAAAACAAAACCAAAAATAAACAAGTGACACCTAATTAAACTTGAAAGTTTTCGCACAGCAGAGGAAACCATAAACAAGGTGAAAAGACAACACTCAGAATAGGAGAAAATAGTAGCAAATGAAACAACTGACAAAGGATTAATTTCCAAAATATACAAGCAGCTCATACAACTCAATACCAAAAAACAAACAACCCAATCAAAAAATGGGAAAAAGACCTAAACAGACATCTCTCCATAGAAGACACGCAGATGGCCAACAAACACGTGAAAGGATGCTCAGCATCATTTGATCCCTGGCTCGGGAAGCTCCCCTAGAGTAGGAAATGGAAATCCACTCCAGTATCCTTCTCTGGAGAATTCCATGGACAGAAGAGCTTGGCAGGCTACAGTCCATGGAGTTGCAAAGAGTCAGACATGACTGAAGCAACTCAGCACACACACACGCAAGGCTACAGCAGAACTAGAATCTGAACCCAAGCAGTCTGGTTCAGAATCTCTGCACTTCACATTTACTTTAGGTAATTATTACCAAGTAAATTGATTTTCAGTACATCTTGACAGTTATTGTTTTCATTATCATGGATTCTTTCATTAAGCAAGAAAGTTTGACAGAGCTGTACTAGGTAAAATAAATTCGATTCATTATGTGCCTGGAGACTTTACATGGACTGCTTCCTCTGCACGTACTCCCACTCTCCTGTGTAACTCTGACTCCAAGGTTAACCAGCTGAACCATCACTTTCTTATGGAACTCGTCCCTGACACCCACCAAACCCCTCCAATTATAAATTCTTATAGCACCCACCTTGTTCGTAATAATCACAATTGTATTTACATCATCATTTATTTTTAAAAAATTGTGGTAAAATACTTACTGGTCTTCCTCGGTGGCTCAGTGGTAAGGAGGCAAGAATATACAATGAGGCAAAGACAGCCTCTTCAGTAAGTGGTGCTGGGAAAACTGGACAGCTACATGTAAAAGAAAGAAGTTGGAGCACTTCCTAACACCATACACAAAGTTCAACTCAAAATGGATTAAAGACCAGAAACCATAATAATCTTAGAGGAAAACATAGGCAGAACACTCGATGACATACATCAAAGCAAGATCTTCTATGACCCACCTCCTATTCAATGGAAAAAACAAAACCAAAAATAAACAAGTGACACCTAATTAAACTTGAAAGTTTTCGCACAGCAGAGGAAACCATAAACAAGGTGAAAAGACAACCCTCAGAATAGGAGAAAATAGTAGCAAATGAAACAACTGACAAAGGATTAATTTCCAAAATATACAAGCAGCTCATACAACTCAATACCAAAAAACAAACAACCCAATCAAAAAATGGGAAAAAGACCTAAACAGACATCTCTCCATAGAAGACACGCAGATGGCCAACAAACACGTGAAAGGATGCTCAGCATCACTCATTATTATAAGCATGCAAATCAAAACTACTCACACCAGTCAGAATGGCCATCGTCAAAAAGTCTCAGACAATGAATAGTGGAGAGGGTGTAGAGCAAAGGGAACCATTTTACATCGTTGGTGGGAATGTAAGTTGATACAGTCACTATAGAAGATAGTGTAGAGAGTCCTTAAAAAACTGGGAATAGAGCCACCATATGACCCAGCAATCCCACTATTAGGTTTATACCCTGAGGCAATCAAAATTGAAAGAGACACAAGTACCCCGTTGTTCACTGCAGCTCTCTATACAATAGCTAGAACATGGAAACAACCTAGATGCCCATGAACAAATGAATGCATAAAGAAGCTGTGGTACATTTATACAATGGAATACTTTCCAGCTGTAAAAAGAAATGCATTTGAGTCAGTTCTAATGAACTGGATGAACCTAGAACCCATTATACAGAGTGAAGTAAGCCAGAAAGAGAAAGACAAATATAGTATACTAACACATAGGTATGGAATCTAGGAAGACAGAGCAGCAATGGAGAAATGACCTAGAAAACGGACCTATGGACATTGCGGGGAGTCAGGAGTGTCAAGAGGTATGGAAAGAGTAACATGGAAACCTAGCTAACATCTGTACATATGTAAAAGAGACAACCTGTAAGACTAAGGGAACTTACACAGTGGCTCTTTAACAGCCTGGAGGGGTGGGACAGGGAGGGAGCTGGGAGGGAGGTTTAAGTGGAGGAGTCATACCTACAGCTGATTCGGATTTATGTATAGCTGTAAACAACAAAACTCTGTAAAAGTAAAATAAAAATAATTAAATTTAAAATAATGATAATTGCATTTTAAAAATTATATCCAAAACATGGTCATTTTAACATTCAACACTTGTTAATGAGGTTTTTTTTTTTTAACTTTTTTTTTTTTTGGTCCTACATCTTAAACACATCTCAGTCTTTAGAGTCACAATTTCAAGCGCTCCATACTCCCACATGTGGCGAGCGGCCAACGTTTTGGAGAACGCAGCCCTGGCCATCACACCCACCAGGTCCCTTGGGTGCCCGAAGCACCCAAGCCGTCGCGCGGCATCTGGCGGGCGCTCCGTAAGGTTTGCTCAGTGTAAGCAAAGAGTACATGCAGACTTGGGGCAGTGAATAGAGGTCTCGGATGCCAACAGGTGTGCTGATCTAGCGCTCACAAGAACCTGGCTCGATTCCAGCGGGGAAAAAAGCCGTCGGCCCTCGGACAGGAAGTCCGGGACTCAGCCGTATTCGCGGCCGGGCCCGAAGCTTCACCGAAGCTTCTCGCGGATGCGGCGCCGGGAGCGCCGGGCGCAGGGGACGCGAACGCCGGCGGGAGGTGAGGCGGGCTCTGGGGCTGCCTTCCCAGGTTGGGCGGCGTGGCGGAGCCGGTTCCGAGACGCGGTCGTGGGAAGAACCCGGCGCCCCAGCAGGGCGTGCCCCCAGCGCGGGTGCGCAGCGCCTTGGCCCCCCGCAGCAGCCTCGGCGGGGAAAGGGGAGGGGGCTGGGGTTCGAGAACCATGCGGGGCGGGAGTTGGGGAGTGTTCATGACAGTGGCGCCAGCTCCAGGCAGCCGCGCGCAGACCCCCGCGCCAGGAGAGTTTCCCAGGAGCGCGCGCCAGCCGCCGCCTGGTCAGCCGGCCCCGCAGCTGCGGGGAGTAAAGGGTAACGGCGATCCCGCGCCCCGCAGCCCTGCCCGGCCCGCGAAGGGGGTTGGAGCCGGGCTGTGGAGTCACCCTGTTCCTCCGCTGTGCGCCTTTAGTTAAATTAGTTACTGTCTCGAAGCGCCTGTTTCCACCGCCTAAAAAAAAAAAAAAAAAAGTTAAAAACAGAATGTCCCTCTTAGAGTTTCTGTGAGTCTTCTGTGTGTTGGGAACCCACGAAATGTTTCCTAAATTAGGCTTTGCTAATTAAGCTCGTGAGTTAGGTAGGGTCTCCTGGTCGCATTTTCCTTGGAGATCTGGGCTCTGACAGATTCAGAAGCCCTCCCACTGCCAATTAGGTTGAACTAGGATTTGAAACCAGGAAATCGAACTCCAGCAGCTGGACTTGAACGTGTAATCCAGGTCCCACTATTTCATAGAAGGATGAAGTGGAGGTAGGGATTCACTGCTTCTGAGACCTTCTCCCTATTTGTGAAATGGGTATAATAGGACCTAACCTGTGGGGCTAGTGAGAGAGGATTACCGGGCTAACATGTAAGTGCCTCCCTGCTAAAGTGTACCTGCCAGAAGAGTAGGACTTCCCTCCTGTGCCCCTCCTTGTTTTGTTTGATTGGGGGCTGATCTACCCGCTCACAAGAACCTGGCTCGATTCCAGCGGGAAAGCCGTCGGCCCTCGGACAGGAAGTCCGGGACTCAGCCGTATTCGCGGCCGGGCCCGAAGCTTCACCGAAGCTTCTCGCGGATGCGGCGCCGGGAGCGCCGGGCGCAGGGGACGCGAACGCCGGCGGGAGGTGAGGCGGGCTCTGGGGCTGCCTTCCCAGGTTGGGCGGCGTGGCGGAGCCGGTTCCGAGACGCGGTCGTGGGAAGAACCCGGCGCCCCAGCAGGGCGTGCCCCCAGCGCGGGTGCGCAGCGCCTTGGCCCCCCGCAGCAGCCTCGGCGGGGAAAGGGGAGGGGGCTGGGGTTCGAGAACCATGCGGGGCGGGAGTTGGGGAGTGTTCATGACAGTGGCGCCAGCTCCAGGCAGCCGCGCGCAGACCCCCGCGCCAGGAGAGTTTCCCAGGAGCGCGCGCCAGCCGCCGCCTGGTCAGCCGGCCCCGCAGCTGGCGGGCGTAAAGGGTAACGGCGATCCCGCGCCCCGCAGCCCTGCCCGGCCCGCGAAGGGGGTTGGAGCCGGGCTGTGGAGTCACCCTGTTCCTCCGCTGTGCGCCTTTAGTTAAATTAGTTACTGTCTCGAAGCGCCTGTTTCCACCGCCTAAAAAAAAAAAAAAAAAGTTAAAAACAGAATGTCCCTCTTAGAGTTTCTGTGAGTCTTCTGTGTGTTGGGAACCCACGAAATGTTTCCTAAATTAGGCTTTGCTAATTAAGCTCGTGAGTTAGGTAGGGTCTCCTGGTCGCATTTTCCTTGGAGATCTGGGCTCTGACAGATTCAGAAGCCCTCCCACTGCCAATTAGGTTGAACTAGGATTTGAAACCAGGAAATCGAACTCCAGCAGCTGGACTTGAACGTGTAATCCAGGTCCCACTATTTCATAGAAGGATGAAGTGGAGGTAGGGATTCACTGCTTCTGAGACCTTCTCCCTATTTGTGAAATGGGTATAATAGGACCTAACCTGTGGGGCTAGTGAGAGAGGATTACCGGGCTAACATGTAAGTGCCTCCCTGCTAAAGTGTGCCTGCCAGAAGAGTAGGACTTCCCTCCTGTGCCCCTCCTTGTTTTGTTTGAAGGTGCATCCCTAGTGCCTCGCATGTAGTAGATGCTAAATAAATATTTGTCAAATGAGTAAGGAACACATATTACTCTTTTCTTTGGCCACTTCATCGCAGTGGCCTCTCGCTGCAGAGCACCGGCTCTGGGCGCATGCGCTCCAGAGCTCCAGCTCGGTAGTTGGACACATGGGTCCAGCCGCTCTATGGCACGTGGGATCTTCCCCGGCCAGGGATCGAACCGGCGCCCCTTGCACTGCAAGGCGGTGTCCTTACCTACTGGACCACAAGGGAAGCCCCACATATTACTTTTTATGCTTTGTGATAATCCTTGCTATTGCCATACTTGCGATGAGGAGACCAAGGTTCAGAGGGGTTAAGCAACTTGAGGATGGTCACCAGGTGGCTGGTAGAGGAGTCGGCATGTGAACCCAAGTCTGTTTGGTCATAAGGTCTGTGTAGTTCTAGGTCAGTCCAGGTTCCATCACTGGCCCTCGTGCTCCGTGCAGAAGGAAAGATGTCACCCAGCACCCCGGCCCCATCTCGTGTACAGGGTGGCCGTCATGAGCACCTGCTACCATTTTTGTCATTCAGAAGGGATGCTGGGTCGTCTCTGCTTCAGCTGATTCCCCATGACTGCAGATGGGCTTTGGGGAGGAGGATTTCAGTAGCAAGAACAGTCATGTGGTGGTTGTTCTAGCACTACAGCTGCATTCAAATATCATCTCGAAGTGACTCCCAGCTCTGGAACTTTGGCAAGTTGCTTTGAAGCCTCAGTGCCCTCATCTGTAGAATGGGCATAATAATAGAACCTCATAGGGTTGTCGGAAGTGTTTGGCACAGTGCTTGGCACAGCGTTTGGCACATGATACATGGCAGCTGATGCTCCTATTATTGGCGGTGTCGTTCTCTTTTCTCTCCCTGGCCTTAGGATCTGTTGATGTGCAAGTAGAACTCTCCAAGGAGGACTAAACAAAATGCCCTTTCCTCAACCCCTTCTCATCTTGAGAGTCTCCTTCAGGGATCTCCACCCTTAGAATCCTGGTAGAGCTTTGTATGCTAATAGGTCAAGTGCCTCCCTTAAGTGTTCTGAATCAGTTTCTGGGGACAATAAAACTGGTATATGATGGGAAAACCACAGTGATCTCTGCTCAGGGAACTCCATTTTTTGATATGGGTACTTGCTGGGGGTGGGGATTCTAGCCTTTTTGTATAACCAGTTATTGGTTTATAATCAGTCATTAATTTCTTCTGCTTGTTCGGTGCCAGGCACCATGCTAAGCCCCAGCTCTAGTCATCTATGGGGCCTGGGCTTCAAAGCCAGCCTGTCTGGATTCCAGTCCTGCCATTTCCTAGCTCTGTGACCCCTGGCCAAGCTACTTAAACTCTCTACTTGGGCCACGTGATGTGAAGAGCCAACTCATTGAAACAGACCTGGATGCTGGGAAAGATTGAGGACAGGAGGAGAAGGGGGTGACAGAGGGTGAGATGGTTGGATGGCATCATTGATTCAATGGACATGAGTTTGAGCAAACTCTGGGAGATAGTGAAGGACAGGGAAGCCTGGTGTGCTACAGTCCATGGGATCTCATAGAGCTGGACACAACTGAACAACAACAACTTCAATTGATTTGTCTGTAAAATGGGATGATTGTAATATACGTAACTCACAGGGTGCCGTGAGAATTAAATATAATCAATGTATATAAGATAAGAACAATGTGATAGTAAATGTTAGTTCCTTATATAATTATAATTATCTCCATCTTATTGCCAAAGAAACTCAGGCAAATTAATGAACAACTTGATGACACAGGGCTATTCTTTCTTTCCAAAACTGTCTGTTTTTTCCATTTTCACTGCGATCACCTTAATTCATGCCTCTCTTTTTCTGTGCCCAATTCCCTCATCTGCCTCTTTCTGGAATCCCTGCTTCCTGTTTCTGGGGTCCCAGTATCTGCTCCTTCCACTCCCTCTCTCTCTATTGCAAAACTCTCAGAGTTTGCCAGAGGCTTTGGAAATAGTTTTATTCTTTTTTTTTCCTTTTACTCTTCTTATTGTTTTATTTGATTACAAATGTAATTCACAGTAAAAGTTATTTTTAAAATTTGTGCCTCCTAAAAATGCTGGGAGATGAGAATGGGAGATGAGAAACTCTCTGTGGGGCTTCCCCTGGTGGTCCAGTGGGTAAGGACACTGCCTTGCAGTGCAAGGGGAGTGAGAAACTCTCTGCATGGGAGATGAGAAACTCTCTGTGGGGCTTCCCCTGGTGGTCCAGTGGGTAAGGACACTGCCTTGCAGTGCAAGGGGCGCCAGTTCGATCCCTGGCCTGGGAAGATCCCATGTGCCGCGGAGTGGCTGGACCGGTGTGTCCAATGACCGAGCTGGAGCTCTGGAGCGCATGCGCCCAGAGCCCATGCTCTGCGGCAACAGAGGCCACTGCGATAGGAGGCCCACAGGGGCCAAAGAACAAAGACGGATGAAAATGGAGAAATGAAACACCAGTAGAAGTGGCCCGCCGGCTCCCCTCCCTCCCCAACCCGACCCCCGCCCAAAATAAATAAATAAATAAATCTTAAAAAAAAAAATAAAAAGAAACTCTCTGTGATTTCATCCCCTGATAATAATCACTATTTAGAGTTTCATTTATGTTCCTCTAGGTTTCTTTCCCTTCTCCTGGGTATGCTAAATTAATATAGGGCACTTTTATTGGTCTTTCTTTTTTTCTTTTCCCCATCATGCCTCTTTTATTTATTTATTTTCATCCATCCTTTTTTTTTTTTTTCTCTTTGGCATGTTCTGGGTGCATGCGCTGCAGAGCGCTGGCTCATAATTGGACACACCGGTCCAGCTGCTCCGTGGCATGTGGGATCCTCCCGGGTCAGGGATCGAACTGGTGCCCCTTGCACTGCCGGACAGACTCTTTACGCACTGGACCACCAGGCAAACCCTTTATTGATCTTTTAAAAATGAGATTGTACCTTCCAAACTGTGTGTAGTTCACAGCAGAAAATTTTCAAATTTTAATTTATCTTTTGAATGTTGCACTCCCACATGGTACAAAATCCAAGATACCTAAGCAAATATTGAACAATCTTTCCCTCATATCTATTGCAAAACTCTCAGAGTTTGCCAGAGGCTTTGGAAATAGTTTTATTCTTTCTTTTTCCTTTTACTCTTCTTATTGTTTTATTTGATTACAAATGTAATTCACAGTAAAAGTTATTTTTAAAATTTGTGCCTCCTAAAAATGCTGGGAGATGAGAATGGGAGATGAGAAACTCTCTGTGGGGCTTCCCCTGGTGGTCCAGTGGGTAAGGACACTGCCTTGCAGTGCAAGGGGAGTGAGAAACTCTCTGCATGGGAGATGAGAAACTCTCTGTGGGGCTTCCCCTGGTGGTCCAGTGGGTAAGGACACTGCCTTGCAGTGCAAGGGGCGCCAGTTCGATCCCTGGCCTGGGAAGATCCCATGTGCCGCGGAGTGGCTGGACCGGTGTGTCCAATGACCGAGCTGGAGCTCTGGAGCGCATGCGCCCAGAGCCCATGCTCTGCGGCAACAGAGGCCACTGCGATAGGAGGCCCACAGGGGCCAAAGAACAAAGACGGATGAAAATGGAGAAATGAAACACCAGTAGAAGTGGCCCGCCGGCTCCCCTCCCTCCCCAACCCGACCCCCGCCCAAAATAAATAAATAAATAAATCTTAAAAAAAAAAATAAAAAGAAACTCTCTGTGATTTCATCCCCTGATAATAATCACTATTTAGAGTTTCATTTATGTTCCTCTAGGTTTCTTTCCCTTCTCCTGGGTATGCTAAATTAATATAGGGCACTTTTATTGGTCTTTCTTTTTTTCTTTTCCCCATCATGCCTCTTTTATTTATTTATTTTCATCCATCCTTTTTTTTTTTTTTCTCTTTGGCATGTTCTGGGTGCATGCGCTGCAGAGCGCTGGCTCATAATTGGACACACCGGTCCAGCTGCTCCGTGGCATGTGGGATCCTCCCGGGTCAGGGATCGAACTGGTGCCCCTTGCACTGCCGGACAGACTCTTTACGCACTGGACCACCAGGCAAACCCTTTATTGATCTTTTAAAAATGAGATTGTACCTTCCAAACTGTGTGTAGTTCACAGCAGAAAATTTTCAAATTTTAATTTATCTTTTGAATGTTGCACTCCCACATGGTACAAAATCCAAGATACCTAAGCAAATATTGAACAATCTTTCCCTCATATCTATGAGGGAAAGCAGCCACCATTGCCAATTTACAGTCCACCTGCAGACAAAGAAAGAAACATACAGGGCTTCCCTTGTGGCTCAGTGGATAAGAACCCGTCTGCCAATGCGGGAGACCCAGGTTCGATCCCTGATCCGGGAAGATCCCACATACCACAGAGCAGCTAAACCCACACAACAACAAAGACCCAGTACAGCCAAAAATAAATAAATAAAAGTTTGTAAAAAAAAAAAAAAGAAAAAGAAACATACAGTTACAGTTTATAGGGCAGAATATATGTGTTATAAGTCACAGTATGTAAAAACAGTATAGTTTCTAAGAAGTGGGGAAACCGAGAGAGAGGAAGCTCTGCTAGAGGAAGAGGCTGAGCCGCTCCCTCCCTTGTCTTATGCAGCGGGAGTCGAGAGATGCATTCCCTCAAGGAATCCTCTCTCAGCTGGGAGCAGTTCTGCCTCCCCCAGGACATTTGCTCATTCCAGGAGATGACTTTGGTTATCTCAGCTTTGGAGGATGGTGATGGTGGACGTGTCCTACTCCATTCGCTGGATAGAAGCCAGGGACACTGCTAAACATCCTACAATACTCAAGACCGCCCGCAAGACAGGGTATTATCTGACCCAAGTGTCCGTAGTGCTGGGATTGAGACACCATGCCTTAGATTTGGGCTTCCCAGGTGGCGCGGTGGTAAAGAATTCACCTGCCAATGAAGGAGATGCTGATTCGATTCTTGGGTTGAAGGTCTCCTGGAGGATGACAAAGCAATCCACTCCAGTGTTCTTGTTTGGAGAATCCCCTGGACAAAGGAGTCTGGTGGGCTATAGTCCATGGGATCACAGAGTCAGACACGACTGAAGTGACTTAGCACAACTTAGACTTACGAAACAATTACTGACTTGTCCTTTTGTTAACTAGTCCAAATTTGCTCTGTTCCCTGCATGACAGGCCAATGAATCTGAGAGCTGAAGTGTTAAGGTAAGAAATACTACTTTATTTGGAAAGCCAGCTGACCAAGAAGATGGCAAACTAATGTCTCAAAATAGTCATCTTGTTTGGGTCTGGATGGCAAGTTCTTCACAGAACCAGAGAGAGAAATGGTGAGAAACTGAAGTCAAAAGGCAGAATAGAGAGGAAGAAGCAATGAGGAAGTAAAAAACGAGTGTTACAAAGCATCTCTGGGAATGACCAGCCTTTGGAAAGCATGTGTTAATCTCTTCTTTCTGCAGCCTATGAAGTGAACAGTCCAACAGTCAGATAGAGGGGCAGAGTCTTCAGAGGTCATTATGCATGATTGCAATAGCAGTAGCAGGCTTCCCTGGTGGCCCAGTGGGTAAAGAGTCCACCCTGCAGTGCAGGGGGTACCAGTTTGATCCCTGGCCCCAGAAGATCCCACATGCCGAGGAGAGAGCTGGGCTGGTGTGTCCAATTACAAGCCAGCACTCTGGAGTGCATGCACCCAGAGCCAGTGCTCTGCAACAAGAGAGGCCACTGCAGTGGGAGGCCCACACAGGCCAAAGAATAAAGATGGATGAAAAATAAATGATGACCTAGAGGCAAAACAAAAAACCCCAAACAAACAAACAAAACAATAGCAGTAGCAAGAAAAAACAAGTCAAAGAAACAGTTCCAATGTGGAGTCAGAATTGTTTCTTCTCTTTAACATTTTGGCCTCAGACTCCAATTTGGCTCTGCTCCATACTGCCTGGCAGGCAGGAGTCTACAGTCCAGTTGTTCCCTGAGTCACATGCTGGCAGGGACTGTCATTACCCAGAAATAAGGGTTCTGGGGCAAATGAAGCCATCTTCCTGGAGATCACCACTGATCCTATCATTTTCAGTCCTTTCTTCGATCAAATAATTTATAAAGCATGTCTCTGTCTAAACAGGAGAAAATTCTCCTTGCCTTGGAGAGCCACTATTCTTTAGTTATTGGAGTGGGGGCATTAGTAACATATCAAAGGTGAGGACCAATAACTATGGTCCCCAATTCTCCTTATGAATTATAGAAATAGGACTTTTTGGGTTTCTTTCTTTTAGATGCTATCCACCCAGACTCAGATGGCATGGGAAACTTGTTTGTTATGGCATTTGTAAAAATATGGAAATCTTACCCAGACATGAATCATCTACTTCTGTCTTTATTCCCATATGAATAAAGAGTCTCCCTCCTAGACCTGACTGTTCTGGAGGATTAGCATTCCTGTGGCAGGGGGTTTCTCTGTGGAAACTTGAACTTTCCATGACTATTGATAACTTGACCATTAAAATGATCAAGCCTTTCTCAGAGATTAACCTGTTTAGGTCTTAACCAACACTTTTAAAGCATAGAGTATATTGTCCTCTTTCTGCAGATCAGGTGGGGGAAATTGAGGTTCAAGGGATAGACTGGTTTCAGGTGGGTAGAGTCACAAAGGGCTGGAGTCAGGATTTGATTCAAGTCAGCCTTGAGTGTGGGCTGGTGTCACAAGAGCTCTGTGCCCTGCACTATGGGCCATCATGATGATGAAGTTAAACCTGTAAGGCCTGAATATATTGCCCAGAGGCTGGATCTACAAGACAAAGTGCCCAGTGCCTGAGGGTGCTGAGTGGAACAGGATGTTCCAGAATGACCTTCTTGTAAAAATGAAAAGCTAAGTTTTCTGGGGAAACAACAACAACAAACAACAGCATCCCTACTAACTTCCTTATGGTGTCCAAGAAATAGAATAAACTCTTGAAAGAACTCTGATCTTTTTATTGCATGGAGGCCAAAACAAATACGCCAAGGCCATGAGTTAGGGCTTTTCCCCTCCTCAGATCCAGCACACGGAGGCCATGGTGCAGCCGTGACGTCAGGGGCCAAGGACTGACCTGCATATAGTGGGTGAGACCCAGTTATTCATTGACTGACAAGAGGAGAGATGATAAGCAGGGTGGCATAAAATGGCCATGAGCTGCTCGACGTCCCCTCCCGCGGAGCTCAGAGGCATGACTCAGAGAGTCAGCAGGGCTGTGTTTAAGGCAAAGATGGGCCTTTTGAGTTCATAAGAAAAGAAGACCCATGGTCCCCACAGAGTAGAGAGGAAGTGCGTGCTTATTCATTCCTTCAGGATGGGGAGCAGGTAAGAGGGGACACATTGAAGAAGGCTTGTGGGGCAGTCACAGACAATGAGGTGGAACTCTTGGGAATGAGTCATGGGAGGAGACCAAACTGGTGTTGTCCTGTTACTTAGCATCAGATGCTATGAACAAAATAAATGCACACTGAATATTTGTTAGAGGAACGAATGACTATAGGACTGTGTTAGCTATAAGAGAAAGCCTTCGCGCTGTCTGCCTGCCTGGGAATCTGGGCTTCCCCCCGCTTCACTGTGAGACTCTGGGTGCGGTGGACTGTCCTGCTTCCAGTCGCTTGTGTGTAGAATGAATTGAGGGCTCAGAGCTCCCACCCCGACGAGGGGCTATCGGGGCTAATCAGAAAATGTAGTGCCCTGTCAACAGTAAATGTGACCTCTAACTTTTTCTCCTCTTCCTTCTCACCTTTCCTCTCTTCATCTGATAACAATGACGATGATGATGATGATTAAAGTTCAGGTAGAAAGGAAAGAGTTTGAATTCTATTCTATTTATAACTGTGTGACCTTCTGTGAATCACTTAACCTCTCTGGGCTTCAATGTAATCTTCATAAAATAGAGATAATAATACCTCTGCATAAGGTTGCTTGAGAATTCAACTGTTAGTGCATGTGAAGGGCATGGCCTGGTGCCTGGTACAGAGTTAAGCTCTCAACACGTGGTACTGTCTTTACGTTTGTAATTAGTTTTTGTTGCTGTTTGACTATTGTTGTTTTGACTAGATTCCTTCCGCACAGAAAATGGGGAAAGCACATCCAATGGAGCCAGATGTCGAGGGTGGGTTCAGAGTCCTATTTCTCCAGGAAGGGTTCTCTCCTCAGAAGCAGGATCAGGTTGAACTTTCTGAAAGTTCAGTGAATCACATGATAGGTCACGTTTGACAAGAGATCCTGAAATGGGATAAGAGGAAACTGGACTATATTCCTGCTCAGGTTATTTCCAGCCACCAGAGGGTCAATGTTCCCAGAGACGAACCTATGCTGACGGAATGCTAATCATTAGGAAAGATGGGCCTTTTGAGTTCATAAGAAAAGAAGACCCATGGTCCCCACAGAGTAGAGAGGAAGTGCGTGCTTATTCATTCCTTCAGGATGGGGAGCAGGTAAGAGGGGACACATTGAAGAAGGCTTGTGGGGCAGTCACAGACAATGAGGTGGAACTCTTGGGAATGAGTCATGGGAGGAGACCAAACTGGTGTTGTCCTGTTACTTAGCATCAGATGCTATGAACAAAATAAATGCACACTGAATATTTGTTAGAGGAACGAATGACTATAGGACTGTGTTAGCTATAAGAGAAAGCCTTCGCGCTGTCTGCCTGCCTGGGAATCTGGGCTTCCCCCCGCTTCACTGTGAGACTCTGGGTGCGGTGGACTGTCCTGCTTCCAGTCGCTTGTGTGTAGAATGAATTGAGGGCTCAGAGCTCCCACCCCGACGAGGGGCTATCGGGGCTAATCAGAAAATGTAGTGCCCTGTCAACAGTAAATGTGACCTCTAACTTTTTCTCCTCTTCCTTCTCACCTTTCCTCTCTTCATCTGATAACAATGACGATGATGATGATGATTAAAGTTCAGGTAGAAAGGAAAGAGTTTGAATTCTATTCTATTTATAACTGTGTGACCTTCTGTGAATCACTTAACCTCTCTGGGCTTCAATGTAATCTTCATAAAATAGAGATAATAATACCTCTGCATAAGGTTGCTTGAGAATTCAACTGTTAGTGCATGTGAAGGGCATGGCCTGGTGCCTGGTACAGAGTTAAGCTCTCAACACGTGGTACTGTCTTTACGTTTGTAATTAGTTTTTGTTGCTGTTTGACTATTGTTGTTTTGACTAGATTCCTTCCGCACAGAAAATGGGGAAAGCACATCCAATGGAGCCAGATGTCGAGGGTGGGTTCAGAGTCCTATTTCTCCAGGAAGGGTTCTCTCCTCAGAAGCAGGATCAGGTTGAACTTTCTGAAAGTTCAGTGAATCACATGATAGGTCACGTTTGACAAGAGATCCTGAAATGGGATAAGAGGAAACTGGACTATATTCCTGCTCAGGTTATTTCCAGCCACCAGAGGGTCAATGTTCCCAGAGATGAACCTATGCTGACGGAATGCTAATCATTAGGTAAGGTCATTTCTAGGAAAGACACTCTTTTTCAGTAGGAAAAGAAGAAACTGGGTAAGTTTTCTGAATTTTTAAAAGGATGAACAAAAAAGTTCTGCTTTCTATGGCATTTGACTTGGGGTGAGTGGCATTTAGAAGAGAAGAATTTCCTATTTCTGTAACTCATGAGAAGAACTGGGAACCATAGTTATTGCTCCCAGTACTTCTGTGTTTGCATAAATGCAAAGTAGTGACTTTCCAGAGAACAGGCAGACTTTTCTCCTATGGTAGAGACTTGACTTAGAATTGTCCAATCAGAGGAAAGGCCTTAAAATAAGAGGAGATAGGCGGTGATCTCCAGTAAGATGGCTTTCCTTGCCACCAGAACCCCCATGCCTGGGGTGAGACCACAGTATGTGGGAGCGTGTGACTCAGGGAAGACCTGGATTATGGGCTGCTGCCTGCCAGGCACTATGGGGCTGACCCAAATTGGAACTAGAGGACAACTTAGTAGTCCCGACCTGTCTTTTATTGAAAATGTTGACATTTGGTTTGTCATGGATGTTTGCATTTTTCCTACTTTAAAAAATTACATTAAAATATTATTGATCTTGATTATTGGGATTTTGGCATCCCTTAAGTTTGTATCCAGCATCTTCCTCCCTCACTCTCCTCCTAGCCCTGCTACAAATAGCATTGAATCTAGAAACTTCCCATGCTTAACTTCATACTTACCCAGCATGGGCAAAAAGATTAAAATGTGAATGTCGGATAAGCAAACTGAAAAAGAGAGAATTCTCTTCCTTGAGAGGAAGGGACATTTATGATACTGTGCTTCATTCTGTCTTGGCTGTGTTTCCTGATGAAGTTACTAAGCCTCCCTGTGCCTTTGAGTCATTCTCCAGGAAGGGTTCTCTCCTCAGAAGCAGGATCAGGTTGAACTTTCTGAAAGTTCAGTGAATCACATGATAGGTCACGTTTGACAAGAGATCCTGAAATGGGATAAGAGGAAACTGGACTATA
The DNA here is from genome assembly GCA_022376925.1 of Tragulus kanchil. Classification (NCBI taxonomy): domain Eukaryota; kingdom Metazoa; phylum Chordata; class Mammalia; order Artiodactyla; family Tragulidae; genus Tragulus; species Tragulus kanchil. The sequence goes on along the minus strand of JAIOJX010000002.1, from coordinate 108,722,105 downwards.
TTCCTGCTCAGGTTATTTCCAGCCACCAGAGGGTCAATGTTCCCAGAGACGAACCTATGCTGACGGAATGCTAATCATTAGGTAAGGTCATTTCTAGGAAAGACACTCTTTTTCAGTAGGAAAAGAAGAAACTGGGTAAGTTTTCTGAATTTTTAAAAGGATGAACAAAAAAGTTCTGCTTTCTATGGCATTTGACTTGGGGTGAGTGGCATTTAGAAGAGAAGAATTTCCTATTTCTGTAACTCATGAGAAGAACTGGGAACCATAGTTATTGCTCCCAGTACTTCTGTGTTTGCATAAATGCAAAGTAGTGACTTTCCAGAGAACAGGCAGACTTTTCTCCTATGGTAGAGACTTGACTTAGAATTGTCCAATCAGAGGAAAGGCCTTAAAATAAGAGGAGATAGGCGGTGATCTCCAGTAAGATGGCTTTCCTTGCCACCAGAACCCCCATGCCTGGGGTGAGACCACAGTATGTGGGAGCGTGTGACTCAGGGAAGACCTGGATTATGGGCTGCTGCCTGCCAGGCACTATGGGGCTGACCCAAATTGGAACTAGAGGACAACTTAGTAGTCCCGACCTGTCTTTTATTGAAAATGTTGACATTTGGTTTGTCATGGATGTTTGCATTTTTCCTACTTTAAAAAATTACATTAAAATATTATTGATCTTGATTATTGGGATTTTGGCATCCCTTAAGTTTGTATCCAGCATCTTCCTCCCTCACTCTCCTCCTAGCCCTGCTACAAATAGCATTGAATCTAGAAACTTCCCATGCTTAACTTCATACTTACCCAGCATGGGCAAAAAGATTAAAATGTGAATGTCGGATAAGCAAACTGAAAAAGAGAGAATTCTCTTCCTTGAGAGGAAGGGACATTTATGATACTGTGCTTCATTCTGTCTTGGCTGTGTTTCCTGATGAAGTTACTAAGCCTCCCTGTGCCTTTGAGTCATTCTCAGTAGAATAAGGATCATTATAGCACCTATTACTAAGGTTATGATAGGAATTTAATGGGTTAACACCTGTGAAGTTCTCATAGCATGGTTGGCATATATTACCTGTTGTTTTCTTATCATTGATTTTAGTTTCTCTTCTGTCTGCAAATCTGGAATAATACTGAGATTGTGTTATATAATGTTTGTTTAAATAGGCATTATAATGGAGCTGTTATATTATACAAGTTCTGAATGAGTCTAAGAACTAAGCTTCTGATCCCAAAGGTGGATTTAGAAAGGGGTTGTTTTCTTCTAAACGAGGGAGGCTTGGTGCAGACCCAGAATCACTGGGGTTGGATAAAGCTCAGTCTGGCTTTACTTGACGCCTCCTGCCTTTCTGACACTCAGTGGTAGAGAAGAGAGAGAATCCCCAGCCCTAGTGTAGAGGAGAGGCACTGTGTTAGCAGAAGGAGAGCTTGGAGACCCTACCTCCTGTGGGCGTTAGTTCTTGGTAAGGATGCAAAGAAGACTCTAACGTCTTACCCATTGCAAGAAAGTTTATTAATAATAACGGAAGAAGGAACAGGTTTCAAAGAGTTGGATATGACTGAGTGAGAAATAACAGAGAGAACACCACAGGAAATGTGGGCCCGTGCCAAGGGAGGCAAATAGCCCTGGAGAGCTGGCATACAGAGTTTTAAGGCAGGGTCATTTACATAATCCAGGGGGTTGTTGACTGACGGCCTTGATTGACAGCTGCAGGTTATATTACAAGAGACTCTGCCATGGGTGACCTTCCTATAGTCCACTCGGTTATAATTAGATGTATATATTCATGGAATATTTATTGAGAAATTAATGAGTCCAGGGGCCACCAAAGATTATTTAAGGTGCATATGCTAGAGCAGGGAAAGTTCTGTCAGTCTGCTGGTGAAGGGTCTTTCTAGCCCCCTGACTATTGGAGTACTGGTGGGGGCGCGTTAGGGGCGGGGCTGCTAAATCCCTTGGTGGGATTAGGTGGCTACTGGACAGTTAGCTGCAGAGTCCACCTCTTCTGGCTCTCAGCTAACTTCCTGCCTATCACTAAGGTTTATCATTTTTCCTTGCTCCAGGCAGGATCCTGGGCCCATTAACAGTGGGAGAGGGGAGGAGGCAGGGTCTCCAGGAAGTGGGGTCCTTTCTTGAGTAGCAGAATCACCCTCTCCCCACAGCAGGCATTGGCAGGTACAAGAGCTATGATGGCTCCCCGTGTTGGGTCCAGCTCTCCCGGAAATGGATGCTTGTTCTTCTGGGAAGGGCAGGGAAGCCCAGCTGGTCAGGAAGGCATAGGCAACTCTCTTATCTCCTCCTCTTCTCCCACCTTTCTGCCTGCTCCTTGCGCATCTGTTCGCTAACTCATCCACAGTGATCTTCAGACCTTCCTGCATGAAACCTGATAAAATGACAGCTTCTCAGGTCCCTCCCTACACCCACTGAATCAAACCTTCTGAGGATGGGACCTGAGCTAGGGTGGTTTTCCTGGGACTGGCAGTTTTCCAGGACAGGGAACTTTCAGTGCTAAGACATAATGTTCTGGGAAAACTGGGACAAGTGGGTCACCTGACGATCCATGGGTCCCCATCTCTTAAGCTTCTGGGTGACTCGCCCGGGCTCCCAGTTTGGTGGTCCTCAAAACACACAGGTCAGTATGCTTTAAATGTTGGAGTTCCTTTAGGCTCTATGCCTCACTCTTTTTTTCCTTCCTTAGGCTTCCCCTGGTAGCCCCATAATCACTTATGGTTATCTACATTAAAGTTAATGAAGTGTGAGGAGCTTCCCTGCTGGTCCAGTGGGTAAGGACACCGCCTTGCAGTGCAAGGGGCACTGGTTTGATCCCTGGCCTGGGAAGATACCCCGTGTCATGGAGCGGCTGGACCGACGTGTCCAATTACCGAGCCGGAGCTCTGGAGCGCGTGCGCCCAGAGCTGGTGCTCTGCAGCGAGGGAGGCCACCGCGATGGGAGACCCACACAGGCCAAAGAACAAAAGATGGATGAAAATAGATAAATGAAAGACCAATAGAAGTGGCCAAAAAAAAAAAAAAGTTAATGAAGTATCAGTCTCTCAGTCATGTCTGGCTCTTTGTAACCCATGGGTGGTAATCTGCCAGGCTCCTCTGTCCATGGGATTCTCCAGGCAAGAACACTGGAGTGGGTGCTCCATTCCCTTCTCCAGGGAATCTTCCTGACCCAGACTGAGCCTGGGTCTCTTGCCTTGCAGGTAGAGTCTTACCTTTGAGCCTCGGTTGACCTTGAGTAGCAGAATCACCCTCTCCCCACAGCAGGCATTGGCAGGTACAAGAGCTATGATGGCTCCCCGTGTTGGGTCCAGCTCTCCCGGAAATGGATGCTTGTTCTTCTGGGAAGGGCAGGGAAGCCCAGCTGGTCAGGAAGGCATAGGCAACTCTCTTATCTCCTCCTCTTCTCCCACCTTTCTGCCTGCTCCTTGCGCATCTGTTCGCTAACTCATCCACAGTGATCTTCAGACCTTCCTGCATGAAACCTGATAAAATGACAGCTTCTCAGGTCCCTCCCTACACCCACTGAATCAAACCTTCTGAGGATGGGACCTGAGCTAGGGTGGTTTTCCTGGGACTGGCAGTTTTCCAGGACAGGGAACTTTCAGTGCTAAGACATAATGTTCTGGGAAAACTGGGACAAGTGGGTCACCTGACGATCCATGGGTCCCCATCTCTCTTAAGCTTCTGGGTGACTCGCCCGGGCTCCCAGTTTGGTGGTCCTCAAAACACACAGGTCAGTATGCTTTAAATGTTGGAGTTCCTTTAGGCTCTATGCCTCACTCTTTTTTTCCTTCCTTAGGCTTCCCCTGGTAGCCCCATAATCACTTATGGTTATCTACATTAAAGTTAATGAAGTGTGAGGAGCTTCCCTGCTGGTCCAGTGGGTAAGGACACCGCCTTGCAGTGCAAGGGGCACTGGTTTGATCCCTGGCCTGGGAAGATACCCCGTGTCATGGAGCGGCTGGACCGACGTGTCCAATTACCGAGCCGGAGTTCTGGAGCGCGTGCGCCCAGAGCTGGTGCTCTGCAGCGAGGGAGGCCACCGCGATGGGAGACCCACACAGGCCAAAGAACAAAAGATGGATGAAAATAGATAAATGAAAGACCAATAGAAGTGGCCAAAAAAAAAAAAAAGTTAATGAAGTATCAGTCTCTCAGTCATGTCTGGCTCTTTGTAACCCATGGGTGGTAATCTGCCAGGCTCCTCTGTCCATGGGATTCTCCAGGCAAGAACACTGGAGTGGGTGCTCCATTCCCTTCTCCAGGGAATCTTCCTGACCCAGACTGAGCCTGGGTCTCTTGCCTTGCAGGTAGAGTCTTCACCGTCTGAATAAAATTAAGAATTCAGTTCCTCGGTTGCACCAGCCGCATTTTAAGTACTTGATAGATACATGTGGCTAGTGGCTGCTGTAGTCAACAGTGTGGTATAGAATTATTCTGTCACCATACAAAATTCTACGGGTACACCTCACTTTGTTGTGCTTCTTTGCAAATATTGTGGTTTTTAAAATTGAAGGTTGGTGACCACCCTGCACCAATCAGGTCTCTTGTTGCCATTTTCCCAACAGCATTTGCTCATCTTGTGTCTCTGTGTCACAGTTTGGTACTTCTAGCATATTTAAAACTTCGGTGTTATTTTGTTATGGTGACCTGTGAATGGTGACCTTTGATAATGGAGGTTCCCATTTTTAGCAATTAAGTGTATTTAAATTAAGGCATGTACATTGTTTTTTAAAGACACAATGTCAGTGCACACTTAGTAGACCACAGTATATGTAAGCCTAAATTTTATATAAAGTGGAAGTGTTAGTTGCTCAGACATGTCCAACTCTGTGACTTGATGGACTGTAGTCTACCAGGATCCTCTGTCCATGGAATTCTCCAGACAAGAATACTGGAGTGGGTTGCCATTCCCTTCTCCAGGACTACCTCAGTGCTAAATGCAGCCCACTAGACCATTCTTTGGATAGATTTTCGCCGTGTCAAGGTGATGTCCCTCGTAAGATTCACATTCATTTACTAGTTTTTGACACTTTCCCATGTGCTTAACAAGCTAAAAACCTGGTTTTTTTTTTTTTTGAATTCATAAAATATAATTACTTTTCCTCAGGAATTAAGTAAATCTCTTGAAAATTTTGTAAATTCCTTGTTGAAGGGAAAATATGAAAAAAGACAAGATGTACCTATTTTATTCAGTTTATATTTCCCCTTCTGTTCATACAAATCAGACCTTATTTTCTGAGGGATCCAACAGTCTTGACTGAGCCTGAGGCAAAGGCAGAAACGGTCTCTGAGAAGAGCTTCATGGGTGTGTGCTAACAAACATTTAGTTCTGGGAAGAATGTTGAATGGGTGATTGAAGGATTTTCCCTCACAAGCTTTAACGGACGTTGATTTCCTTGGCTTTATTTCCTTGTTCTGAGCTTTCCTTGCAGATAAAGGATTCTAAGGTATTTGTTTACAGTGGCTTCAATGATGACAGCCAAAATAATCACTAAGCTAATATGACCAGCCCAGAAGAACAATAGGGCACTTATGAGCAAATAAATCTATGTCGCTGCTGAAAGGTGGATGTGTGTGAGTGTGTGGCCTCATGCCTGGCAACCGCTCCCACACACAAGATGGTCTTCATTTTTTGTGTGGGAATTGGCTTTCCAAGATCAGGTGATTGAAAGGAATAGAAGCTTCTAGAACTGCAATTATGAGGGCCTGGCTCAAATGAGATGCCTGGGAATGAGCAATGTCTTTTTTTAAAATTCCTTTTCCTTTCCTTCCAGGAATTCTTAGAATTATGACTGGTATTTTGAATCTGTGCTGGGTGGAAGAGCAGAGTATTTAATTATATTGTATAATGTCCATTGTTTCCCCAAATTTTGTCATTTGAATTTCACCTTTTATTTTTTTTAAACTTTATGCCATGAGTTCTTTCTTATTTATTGTTTTCATCCATCTTTGCTCTTTGGCATGTGTGGGCCTCCCATTGCAGTGGCCTCTCGTTGCAGAGCACTAGTTCGTAATTGGACACACTGGTTCAGCTGCTCCACAGCACGTGGGATCTTCCCGGGTCAGGGATTGAACTGGTGCCCCTTACACTGCAAGGCAGACTCTTTACCCACTGGACCACCAGGGAAGCCCGGATTTCACCTTTTTTTAACCTAATAGATTTATTTTAAAAAGAAACATTTGGGCTTCCCTGGTGGTCCAGTGGGTAAGGACACCGCCTTGCAGTGCAAGGGGCGCCGGTTTGATCCCTGGCCTGGGAAGATCCCACGTGCTGTGGAGTGGCCAGACCGATGTGTCCAGTTACCGAGCCGGAGCTCTGGAGCTCATGTGCCCAGAGCCGGTGCTCTGCAACAACAGAGGCCACTGCGATGGGAGGCCCACATGGGCCAAAGAACAAAGATGGATGAAAAACAAATAAATGAAAGACCAATAAAAGTGGCCCACCTGCCCCCCTCCCCAACCCCCCCCCAAAAGAAACGATTAAAAAAAAAAAAGAAACATTTTATTATCGTAAATGGAAAATTTATATCACTTGTTTGTAGTTTTCAGTGACTATATATTCATATTTATTTTTAAGCATATTTATATTTATCTTTATATATATTCATAGGCATATATGAGAAAAGTGAAAAGTGTTAGTAGCTCAGTCATGTCCAACTCTTTGCGACCCCATGGACAGGAGCGAGCTAGACTCCTCAGCCCACGGAATTCTCCAGGCAGGAGTACTGGAGTGGGTAGTCATTCCCTTCTGCAGGGAATCTTCCCAACCCAGGGGCTGAACCCGGGTCTCCTGCATTGCAGGCAGATTCTTTCCTGTCTGAGTCATGAGGGAAGCCCACAGACATGTATGTGCACAGGGAAAACCACAGCGTGTCATTAAATTCTAGCTAGATGGTGAAAGAAGAATCTGAAAGGCTACGTTCTGTGTGATTTTATTTATATGGCATTTTGAAAAGTGCAGAGCTATCAGGATGGAGAACAGGTCCTTCTTAGGCTAAGGGTGGGAGGAGGGGTGATTACAGGGACTGATACAGGGGAGTTGAGTTTGGGGTGACGAACTTTCTGCAGCTTGCTTGTGGTGGTGGTTTTGCATGTGTTCACAGAACTATATACCCCAAATATTTTATTGTCTATTAGTTTAAAAGTGAAATTTTTAGCCTAGTCATAAGTTGTGGCCTCATGAAGGTTCCGAATTTGTGCTTTGCTCTATCCTTGAAGAAGAGACTGTGACCCTTTCAGAGGGGTGTTGAAGAACCATCAGCATTAATGGAGATGATGTAGTTTTTCATTTGAATCATTGAATAGGAAATGAAAAGGAAAGAGCTATCATTGGGAAATTTCTTGTTATTTTCCCTGAGGTAATTTCTCCTTTCAAAAATCCCTGTGCTGATCTGAAACTCTCTGTTTATAAATGGGATGTGTTTGTGCCCACGGTGGACCCAGGCATGAGAAATGCTGGTCTGAGTGAACCTTGCCCTACTCCCCACTCTCTCAGGGTTAGGTTTGTTTGGTCTCCCTCTGACTACCACCAAGATGGCCTCCAGGCGATGCATGAGATGAATGGGAACTTTGTGAGACAATATTCGCTTCATTCCCTCAACAAATGTTGATTGTCTCCTATGTGCCAGGCATGGTGCTAGATCCTGGGGAGACAGTGAGCAAAAGAGAACAACTCCTGCCCTCACAGAGCTCTCAGTCTATGGAAGACACACTTTGAACAATAAGTGCAAAAAATTAATAAGCAATTACACGTTGGTAAGTCCTGTGGGGAATGATACTATGAGAGACAAGGAGAACTATTTGAACATGGAGGAATACGGGAGGCAGCCCACGGAATTCTCCAGGCAGGAGTACTGGAGTGGGTAGTCATTCCCTTCTGCAGGGAATCTTCCCAACCCAGGGGCTGAACCCGGGTCTCCTGCATTGCAGGCAGATTCTTTCCTGTCTGAGTCATGAGGGAAGCCCACAGACATGTATGTGCACAGGGAAAACCACAGCGTGTCATTAAATTCTAGCTAGATGGTGAAAGAAGAATCTGAAAGGCTACGTTCTGTGTGATTTTATTTATATGGCATTTTGAAAAGTGCAGAGCTATCAGGATGGAGAACAGGTCCTTCTTAGGCTAAGGGTGGGAGGAGGGGTGATTACAGGGACTGATACAGGGGAGTTGAGTTTGGGGTGACGAACTTTCTGCAGCTTGCTTGTGGTGGTGGTTTTGCATGTGTTCACAGAACTATATACCCCAAATATTTTATTGTCTATTAGTTTAAAAGTGAAATTTTTAGCCTAGTCATAAGTTGTGGCCTCATGAAGGTTCCGAATTTGTGCTTTGCTCTATCCTTGAAGAAGAGACTGTGACCCTTTCAGAGGGGTGTTGAAGAACCATCAGCATTAATGGAGATGATGTAGTTTTTCATTTGAATCATTGAATAGGAAATGAAAAGGAAAGAGCTATCATTGGGAAATTTCTTGTTATTTTCCCTGAGGTAATTTCTCCTTTCAAAATCCCTGTGCTGATCTGAAACTCTCTGTTTATAAATGGGATGTGTTTGTGCCCACGGTGGACCCAGGCATGAGAAATGCTGGTCTGAGTGAACCTTGCCCTACTCCCCACTCTCTCAGGGTTAGGTTTGTTTGGTCTCCCTCTGACTACCACCAAGATGGCCTCCAGGCGATGCATGAGATGAATGGGAACTTTGTGAGACAATATTCGTTCATTCCCTCAACAAATGTTGATTGTCTCCTATGTGCCAGGCATGGTGCTAGATCCTGGGGAGACAGTGAGCAAAAGAGAACAACTCCTGCCCTCACAGAGCTCTCAGTCTATGGAAGACACACTTTGAACAATAAGTGCAAAAAATTAATAAGCAATTACACGTTGGTAAGTCCTGTGGAAAAGGGGGAATGATACTATGAGAGAGACACAAGGAGAACTATTTGAACATGGAGGAATACGGGAGGTTTCTCTGTGAAAGAGGCATTGAAGCTGACTCCTCAAGGACGAGGAGTAAGCCAGGCCAAAAGTGGAGGGAAAGGCATCCTGAGTGGAGGGAACAGCAGATGTGAAGGTCATGACTCAGGAAAATAGGCCAGCGTGTTTAGTACAGGGCTTGCATTTATGGTTTAGTTACAGGGGTTGCATTTATGGCAAACTACTCTCCATAAATGCAACCCCTGTAGCTGAGAATGGTTTAAAATTATTGAAAAAAATCAGAAAATGAATATAGTTCATGGCATATGAAAATTACATGACAGTGTCCACCAACTGGACAACTTTGTGTTGTCATGGGCTGCTTTTGTGCTATAGCAGCAGGCTTGAGTGGTTGCTGAAGAGATTGTATGACCTGCAAAGCTTAAAATATAGACAAATATATATAATATATATATTCATATAAAATAAATATATTAGTTTCCCTGATGGCTCAGTGAGTAAAGAATCTGCCTGTGCAAGAGGTGCAGCAGACGTGGGTTTGATCCCTGGGTCAGGAAGATCTCCTGAAGGAGGAAATGGCAATCTACTCCAGTATTCTTGCTTGAAAAATCTCATGATCAGAGAAGCCTAGGAGACTATAGTCAAGAGTCAAACATGGCTAAGCACACACGCACATGTATGTATTTTGTATATATATAAAATGGCTTCACCAGCTCTTCATGGTGGCATGTGGGGTCTTCAGTTAGAGCATAACATTGATGAATGTTATGTTCAGTGTTTAACAAGGATTTTGTTGTGCTTGTTTTGAAGCTTTAAGTAAATGGCATAGTTCAAGAATTCAATATGCATTTATTGTAGCTAACTTTGTTTTATGGCTTCTGTGGCTTATTTAGAGATTAGAAACAAACAAGGAAACAAATAAACAATTACACAGTCAGCTTCTTCCTGGGGAGACAGTGAGCAAAGAGAACAACTCCTGCCCTCACAGAGCTCTCAGTCTATGGAAGACACACTTTGAACAATAAGTGCAAAAAATTAATAAGCAATTACACGTTGGTAAGTCCTGTGGAAAAGGGGGAATGATACTATGAGAGAGACACAAGGAGAACTATTTGAACATGGAGGAATACGGGAGGTTTCTCTGTGAAAGAGGCATTGAAGCTGACTCCTCAAGGACGAGGAGTAAGCCAGGCCAAAAGTGGAGGGAAAGGCATCCTGAGTGGAGGGAACAGCAGATGTGAAGGTCATGACTCAGGAAAATAGGCCAGCGTGTTTAGTACAGGGCTTGCATTTATGGTTTAGTTACAGGGGTTGCATTTATGGCAAACTACTCTCCATAAATGCAACCCCTGTAGCTGAGAATGGTTTAAAATTATTGAAAAAAATCAGAAAATGAATATAGTTCATGGCATATGAAAATTACATGACAGTGTCCACCAACTGGACAACTTTGTGTTGTCATGGGCTGCTTTTGTGCTATAGCAGCAGGCTTGAGTGGTTGCTGAAGAGATTGTATGACCTGCAAAGCTTAAAATATAGACAAATATATATAATATATATATTCATATAAAATAAATATATTAGTTTCCCTGATGGCTCAGTGAGTAAAGAATCTGCCTGTGCAAGAGGTGCAGCAGACGTGGGTTTGATCCCTGGGTCAGGAAGATCTCCTGAAGGAGGAAATGGCAATCTACTCCAGTATTCTTGCTTGAAAAATCTCATGATCAGAGAAGCCTAGGAGACTATAGTCAAGAGTCAAACATGGCTAAGCACACACGCACATGTATGTATTTTGTATATATATAAAATGGCTTCACCAGCTCTTCATGGTGGCATGTGGGGTCTTCAGTTAGAGCATAACATTGATGAATGTTATGTTCAGTGTTTAACAAGGATTTTGTTGTGCTTGTTTTGAAGCTTTAAGTAAATGGCATAGTTCAAGAATTCAATATGCATTTATTGTAGCTAACTTTGTTTTATGGCTTCTGTGGCTTATTTAGAGATTAGAAACAAACAAGGAAACAAATAAACAATTACACAGTCAGCTTCTTCCAGCTTTCACTCTTCCCTTTTTGTCCCTAGACACAATGCTTTAACTCTTCTTAAAATTGGTATCCATTTTGAAATGATGATTTGGAAAAAGTCTGTCTCTATTTTTGTTTGTTTTTTGGGGACCACTACTATTGGTCTTTCATTTATTTATCTTTGTTCTTTGGCCTGTGTGGGCCTCCCATCACAGTGGCCTCTTGCTGCAGAGCACCGGCTCTGGGCGCGTGCACTCCAGAGCTCCAGCTCAGTAGTTGGACACATCGGTCCAGCCGCTCCATGACTCGTGGGATCTTCCCAGGCCAGGGATCAAACCGGCGCCCCTTGCACTGCAAGACAGTGTCCTTACCCACTGGACCACCAGGGAAGCCCTTTGTTTGTTTTTATGTTTATAATTCCTTTTAAAAATTGTAGTAAAATGCACATGACATTAAATTTGCCATCTTCACCATTTCTAAGTGTGTACACTAAGTGTGTTCAGTAGTGTAAGTACATTCACATTGTGCCACTAATCTCTCGAGCTTTTTCATCTTGAGAAACTGAAGCTCTGTACCCATCAATCAACAACTAACCAATCTCCATCTCCTTCTCCCCTCTGCCCCTGGTGACCACTGTTCTGCTCTCTGGCTACTCTAGATACCTCAGATAACTGGAATCATGCAATCTTTGTCTTTCTGTGACTAGCTTATTTCACTTGCCATGATGTTCTTAAGTTGCATACATGTTGTAACTTGTGTTAAAATTTTTCCTTTATAAGGCTGAATCATATCCCATTGTACCTATTTTATTTATCCTTTTGTCTATTGATAGACACTTGGGTTACTTCCACGTTTGGCTCTAGTGAATAATGCTGCTTTGAATATGGGGAGATGTATATCTCTTAGAGACTCTGCTTTAATTCTTTTGGGTATACACACAGAAGTGGGACTGCTGAATTGTATGGTTGTTCTGTTTAAAATTTTTTTTGATTAGCTGACATACTGTTTTCCACAGTAGCTACTTCATTTTACATTCCCACCAAGATTTGTACAGGGTTGTAATTTCTCCACATCTTTATCTATATGTGCTATTTTCTGCTTTTTTTGGATAATGATCATCCTAATGGATATGAGATGATATGCCATTGTGGTTTTGACTTACATTTCTCTTATGATTAATGATGTCAAGCCTCTTTTTATCTTCTTGTTGAATATCTGCGACAGAAATGAGGAGATACAAATACCCAAAAAAGATCTGTATATTCAAGTCCTTTGCATATTATTTATATTTGTGTATGTGTGTGTGTGCACATGCACGTTGCTGTTGTTGAGTTGTAGGACTTCTCTATATATTCTGGATATTGCTAATGCAATATATGATTTGCAATTATTCTTTACCATTACATGGGCTGTCTCTCCATTCTTTTGACTGTGTCATTTGATGCACAGAAGTTTTAATTTTATTTTTTTAAAGAAGTTTTAAATTTTGATGTAGTCCAATTTGTCTGTTTTTACTTTTGCTGCCTGTGCTTCCAGTGTTGAATCAAGAAACCATAGACAATCCAAGGTTACAAATCTTTCCCTGTTTTCTTCTAAGAGTTTTAGAGTTTTAGGTCTTAACTTTGGATGTTTGATTCATTTAGAGTTACTTTTTTGTATATGGTATAAGGTAGGAGTCTAACTTCATTCTTCTGCATCTGGATATTCAGTTTTCCTAATAGCATTTGTTGAAAAGGCTGTCCTTTCCTTGTAGAATGATTTTGGTATTCTTCTTAAAAATCATTTGACTTTCTATGCAAAGATTAATATCTGGATTTTCTATTTCATTGGTCCATATGTCTGTCTTTTTGCTGGTTCTTCCCTGCTTTATTCAGCTTGTTTATTGTTGCCCTTCCTGTAAAGAAGGTGTTTTACCTATTTTCTATCTTAAATAGGGAAGACATCTCTTCCCCTTTTCCCCTGTCTGCTTGAGCAATCTTTATTGATTATTTAAGATATGCCAGTAATTAAATAAGTAAATGAAAAAGTGAGAGAGTCAGTCCGTGTGGGAGACGGTCAAGCATAGTTGTTAAGAAACATATTCAAATTCTTGTCCCCATTTACATCTGTGAGAATCAGAAATGTTACTGACACCTTCTGAGCCTTAGTTTGCTATTCCCTAACGTGGGAGTCTCACTCATAATTACACAGTGGATGTGGTGAATAGATTCAAGAAATTAGATCTGACAGACAGAGTGCCTGAAAAACCATGATGGAGGTTGGTAACATTGTACAGGAGCTGGTGACCAAAACCATCTATATGGACCGTTAATGATGTCAAGCCTCTTTTTATCTTCTTGTTGAATATCTGCGACAGAAATGAGGAGATACAAATACCCAAAAAAGATCTGTATATTCAAGTCCTTTGCATATTATTTATATTTGTGTATGTGTGTGTGTGCACATGCACGTTGCTGTTGTTGAGTTGTAGGACTTCTCTATATATTCTGGATATTGCTAATGCAATATATGATTTGCAATTATTCTTTACCATTACATGGGCTGTCTCTCCATTCTTTTGACTGTGTCATTTGATGCACAGAAGTTTTAATTTTATTTTTTTAAAGAAGTTTTAAATTTTGATGTAGTCCAATTTGTCTGTTTTTACTTTTGCTGCCTGTGCTTCCAGTGTTGAATCAAGAAACCATAGACAATCCAAGGTTACAAATCTTTCCCTGTTTTCTTCTAAGAGTTTTAGAGTTTTAGGTCTTAACTTTGGATGTTTGATTCATTTAGAGTTACTTTTTTGTATATGGTATAAGGTAGGAGTCTAACTTCATTCTTCTGCATCTGGATATTCAGTTTTCCTAATAGCATTTGTTGAAAAGGCTGTCCTTTCCTTGTAGAATGATTTTGGTATTCTTCTTAAAAATCATTTGACTTTCTATGCAAAGATTAATATCTGGATTTTCTATTTCATTGGTCCATATGTCTGTCTTTTTGCTGGTTCTTCCCTGCTTTATTCAGCTTGTTTATTGTTGCCCTTCCTGTAAAGAAGGTGTTTTACCTATTTTCTATCTTAAATAGGGAAGACATCTCTTCCCCTTTTCCCCTGTCTGCTTGAGCAATCTTTATTGATTATTTAAGATATGCCAGTAATTAAATAAGTAAATGAAAAAGTGAGAGAGTCAGTCCGTGTGGGAGACGGTCAAGCATAGTTGTTAAGAAACATATTCAAATTCTTGTCCCCATTTACATCTGTGAGAATCAGAAATGTTACTGACACCTTCTGAGCCTTAGTTTGCTATTCCCTAACGTGGGAGTCTCACTCATAATTACACAGTGGATGTGGTGAATAGATTCAAGAAATTAGATCTGACAGACAGAGTGCCTGAAAAACCATGATGGAGGTTGGTAACATTGTACAGGAGCTGGTGACCAAAACCATCCCCAAGAAAAAAGAAATGCAAGAAGGCAAAGTGGTTGTCTGAGAAGGACTTCTAAATAACTGAGAAAAGAAGAGAGGCAAAAGGCAAACGAGTAAAGGAAAGACATACCTATCTGAATGCAGAGTTCCAGAGAATAGCAAGGAGAGATAAGAAAGCCTTCTTAAGTGACCAATGCAAAGAAATAGAGGAAAACAACAGAATGGGAAAGACTAGAGATCTCGTCAAGATAAGTTGAGATACCCAGGAACATGTCAGGCAAAGATGGACACAATAAAGGAAAGAAACAGTAAGGACCTAAACAGAAGCAGAAGAGATTAAGCAGACGTGGCAAGAATACACAGAAAAACTGTACCGAAAGGGTCTTAATGACTCGGATAACCACAATGATGTAGTCACCCACCTAGGGTCAGTCATCCTGGAGGATGAAGTCAAGCGGGTCTTAGGAAGCATTATTATGAACAAAGTTAGTAGTAGTGATGGAATTCCAGCTGAGCTATTTCACATCCTACAAGATGATGCTATTAAAGTGCTACACTCAATATACCAGCAAATTTGGAAAACTCAGCAGTGGCCACAGGACTGGAAAAAGGTCAGTTTTCATTCCAGTCCCAAGAAATGCAGTGCCAAAAAATGCTCAGATAAGTACAATTGCACTCATTTCACATGCTAGCAAAGTAATGCTCAAAATTCTTCAAGCTAGGCTTCAGCAGCATGTGAACCGAGAACTTCCAGATGTATGAGCTGGATTTAGAAAAGGCAGAGGACCCAGAGATCAAATTGCCAATATCTGCTGGATCATCAGGAACAGACATCAGTTAAAGATTTTTTAACAGTCCGGGGGAGACGGTCAAGCATAGTTGTTAAGAAACATATTCAAATTCTTGTCCCCATTTACATCTGTGAGAATCAGAAATGTTACTGACACCTTCTGAGCCTTAGTTTGCTATTCCCTAACGTGGGAGTCTCACTCATAATTACACAGTGGATGTGGTGAATAGATTCAAGAAATTAGATCTGACAGACAGAGTGCCTGAAAAACCATGATGGAGGTTGGTAACATTGTACAGGAGCTGGTGACCAAAACCATCCCCAAGAAAAAAGAAATGCAAGAAGGCAAAGTGGTTGTCTGAGAAGGACTTCTAAATAACTGAGAAAAGAAGAGAGGCAAAAGGCAAACGAGTAAAGGAAAGACATACCTATCTGAATGCAGAGTTCCAGAGAATAGCAAGGAGAGATAAGAAAGCCTTCTTAAGTGACCAATGCAAAGAAATAGAGGAAAACAACAGAATGGGAAAGACTAGAGATCTCGTCAAGATAAGTTGAGATACCCAGGGAACATGTCAGGCAAAGATGGACACAATAAAGGAAAGAAACAGTAAGGACCTAAACAGAAGCAGAAGAGATTAAGCAGACGTGGCAAGAATACACAGAAAAACTGTACCGAAAGGGTCTTAATGACTCGGATAACCACAATGATGTAGTCACCCACCTAGGGTCAGTCATCCTGGAGGATGAAGTCAAGCGGGTCTTAGGAAGCATTATTATGAACAAAGTTAGTAGTAGTGATGGAATTCCAGCTGAGCTATTTCACATCCTACAAGATGATGCTATTAAAGTGCTACACTCAATATACCAGCAAATTTGGAAAACTCAGCAGTGGCCACAGGACTGGAAAAAGGTCAGTTTTCATTCCAGTCCCAAGAAATGCAGTGCCAAAAAATGCTCAGATAAGTACAATTGCACTCATTTCACATGCTAGCAAAGTAATGCTCAAAATTCTTCAAGCTAGGCTTCAGCAGCATGTGAACCGAGAACTTCCAGATGTATGAGCTGGATTTAGAAAAGGCAGAGGACCCAGAGATCAAATTGCCAATATCTACTGGATCATAGGAAGAACAAGGGAATTCCAGAAAAACATCTACTTCTGCTTCTTTGACTAGACTAAAGCCTTTGACTGTGTGGATCACAACAAACTGTGGAAAATTCTTAAGAGATAAGAATACCAGACGACCTTACCTGCCTCCAAGAAATCTATATGCAGGTCAAGAAGCAGCCATTAGAACCTTACATGGAACAATGGACTGGTTCAAAATTGGGAAAGAAGTATGTCAAAGCTGTATATTGTCATCCTGCTTATTTAGCTTATAAGCAGACTACATAATGCAAAATGCCAGGTCAGATGAATCACAACCTGGAATCAAGATTGCCAGAAGAAATATTAATAATATTAGATATGCAGATGGTATCACCCTAATGGCAGAAAGTGAAGAGGAACTGAAGAGCCTCCTGATGAAAATGAAAGAGGAGAGTGAAAAAGCTGGCTTAAAACTTAGTACTCAAAAAACTCAAAGATCATGGCCTCCGGTCCCATCACTTCATGGCAGACAGATGGAGAAACAATGGAAACACTGGCATTTTATTTTCTGGGGCTCCAAATTCACTACAGATGGTGACTGTACCTGGGGAATGAAACACTTTCTCCTTGGAAGAAAAGCTACGACAAACCTAGGACAGTGTATTAAAACACAGAGACAGGGGCTTCCCTGGTAGCTCAGTGGTAAGGTGTTTGCCTGCCAATGCAGGAGACACAGGTTTGGTCCCTGGTCATGGAAGATTCCACATGTTGTGGAGCAAGTAAGCCCGTGAGCCACATGTAGGAAGCATTATTATGAACAAAGTTAGTAGTAGTGATGGAATTCCAGCTGAGCTATTTCACATCCTACAAGATGATGCTATTAAAGTGCTACACTCAATATACCAGCAAATTTGGAAAACTCAGCAGTGGCCACAGG
This sequence comes from Tragulus kanchil, assembly GCA_022376925.1. NCBI lineage: Eukaryota > Metazoa > Chordata > Mammalia > Artiodactyla > Tragulidae > Tragulus > Tragulus kanchil. The sequence continues at coordinate 108,704,928 of JAIOJX010000002.1, read as the reverse complement.
ACTGGAAAAAGGTCAGTTTTCATTCCAGTCCCAAGAAATGCAGTGCCAAAAAATGCTCAGATAAGTACAATTGCACTCATTTCACATGCTAGCAAAGTAATGCTCAAAATTCTTCAAGCTAGGCTTCAGCAGCATGTGAACCGAGAACTTCCAGATGTATGAGCTGGATTTAGAAAAGGCAGAGGACCCAGAGATCAAATTGCCAATATCTACTGGATCATAGGAAGAACAAGGGAATTCCAGAAAAACATCTACTTCTGCTTCTTTGACTAGACTAAAGCCTTTGACTGTGTGGATCACAACAAACTGTGGAAAATTCTTAAGAGATAAGAATACCAGACGACCTTACCTGCCTCCAAGAAATCTATATGCAGGTCAAGAAGCAGCCATTAGAACCTTACATGGAACAATGGACTGGTTCAAAATTGGGAAAGAAGTATGTCAAAGCTGTATATTGTCATCCTGCTTATTTAGCTTATAAGCAGACTACATAATGCAAAATGCCAGGTCAGATGAATCACAACCTGGAATCAAGATTGCCAGAAGAAATATTAATAATATTAGATATGCAGATGGTATCACCCTAATGGCAGAAAGTGAAGAGGAACTGAAGAGCCTCCTGATGAAAATGAAAGAGGAGAGGGTAGACGCTGGCTTAAAACTTAGTACTCAAAAAACTCAAAGATCATGGCCTCCGGTCCCATCACTTCATGGCAGACAGATGGAGAAACAATGGAAACACTGGCATTTTATTTTCTGGGGCTCCAAATTCACTACAGATGGTGACTGTACCTGGGGAATGAAACACTTTCTCCTTGGAAGAAAAGCTACGACAAACCTAGGACAGTGTATTAAAACACAGAGACAGGGGCTTCCCTGGTAGCTCAGTGGTAAGGTGTTTGCCTGCCAATGCAGGAGACACAGGTTTGGTCCCTGGTCATGGAAGATTCCACATGTTGTGGAGCAAGTAAGCCCGTGAGCCACAAGTGTGGAACCTGTGCTCTAGAGTCTCAGAGTCGCAACTATTGAGCCCATGGGTCGCAACTACTGAAGCCCCTGTGCCCTAGAGCCTGAGTTCCACAACAAGAGAAGTCACTGTAACAAGAAACCTGCTCACCTCAAGTAGAGAGTAGCCCCCACCCCCTGCAACTAGAGAAGAGGCTGTGGCAGAAGAGAAAACCCAGAATAGCCAAAAATAAATAAATAAATACAATTTAAAAAAAAAAAAAAGCAGAGACATCACTTTACCAACAACAGTCTGCACAGTCAAAGCTATGGTTTTCCCAGTAGTCATGTATGGATGTGAGAGTTGGAAAGTAAAAAAGACTGAGCGAAAAAGAGTTGATGCCTTAGAATTGTGATGTTGGAGAAGGCTTTGCAGAGTCTCCTTGAACTGCAAGGAGATCAAACCAGTCAATCCTAAAGGAAATCAACCCTGAATACTCATTGGAAGGACTGATACTGAAGCTGAAGTTCCAATATTTTGACCACCTGATAGGAAGAGCCAGCTCACTGGAAAAGACTCTGATGCTGGGGGAGATTGAGGGCAAGAGGAGAAGGAAGCAACAGAGGATGAGATAGTTGCATGGCATCACTGAGTTGATGGACATGAGTTTGAGCAAATTCAGGGATATAGTGAAGGACAGGGAAGCCTGGTGTGCAGTTCATGAGGTTGCAAAGAGTGGGACCTGACTTAGAATGAACAACAACAACAAAATGAGAACATGCTTATCAAAATAAGCATAGACTGACCAAGCATATGCTCTTTCTGCCTGATTCCAACTAGGCAGGTGGTATTATGTCTCTGAAGTATTGATAACATCCATTTACTTTCTAATCATCCAAAATGTCCACTTCTTTCTCTTTAATGAAAATATCTCACCTCTGTTTCCCTTTCTTTTTGTTTTTATCGACAAAACACTTTCTCCTTGGAAGAAAAGCTACGACAAACCTAGGACAGTGTATTAAAACACAGAGACAGGGGCTTCCCTGGTAGCTCAGTGGTAAGGTGTTTGCCTGCCAATGCAGGAGACACAGGTTTGGTCCCTGGTCATGGAAGATTCCACATGTTGTGGAGCAAGTAAGCCCGTGAGCCACAAGTGTGGAACCTGTGCTCTAGAGTCTCAGAGTCGCAACTATTGAGCCCATGGGTCGCAACTACTGAAGCCCCTGTGCCCTAGAGCCTGAGTTCCACAACAAGAGAAGTCACTGTAACAAGAAACCTGCTCACCTCAAGTAGAGAGTAGCCCCCACTCCCTGCAACTAGAGAAGAGGCTGTGGCAGAAGAGAAAACCCAGAATAGCCAAAAATAAATAAATAAATACAATTTAAAAAAAAAAAAAAGCAGAGACATCACTTTACCAACAACAGTCTGCACAGTCAAAGCTATGGTTTTCCCAGTAGTCATGTATGGATGTGAGAGTTGGACAGTAAAAAAGACTGAGCGAAAAAGAGTTGATGCCTTAGAATTGTGATGTTGGAGAAGGCTTTGCAGAGTCTCCTTGAACTGCAAGGAGATCAAACCAGTCAATCCTAAAGGAAATCAACCCTGAATACTCATTGGAAGGACTGATACTGAAGCTGAAGTTCCAATATTTTGACCACCTGATAGGAAGAGCCAGCTCACTGGAAAAGACTCTGATGCTGGGGGAGATTGAGGGCAAGAGGAGAAGGAAGCAACAGAGGATGAGATAGTTGCATGGCATCACTGAGTTGATGGACATGAGTTTGAGCAAATTCAGGGATATAGTGAAGGACAGGGAAGCCTGGTGTGCAGTTCATGAGGTTGCAAAGAGTGGGACCTGACTTAGAATGAACAACAACAACAAAATGAGAACATGCTTATCAAAATAAGCATAGACTGACCAAGCATATGCTCTTTCTGCCTGATTCCAACTAGGCAGGTGGTATTATGTCTCTGAAGTATTGATAACATCCATTTACTTTCTAATCATCCAAAATGTCCACTTCTTTCTCTTTAATGAAAATATCTCACCTCTGTTTCCCTTTCCTTTTTTCTTTTTTTCCTGTAAATTTTTCTTTATATCATGGAATTGGAGAGTTAGAAAAGCCCTTTTAGATCTCCTGTGCTAATCTCAGTTTAACTCAGCCATTCTCAGTGCAGGTGTGGGGTGGTGGCAGGGCTGATTTTGTCCCCAGTGGACTTTGACCATGCCTGACAAGGTTCTGCTGACTGTGTGGCCTACCAGAAATGTATTACCTCACAGTTCTGCAGTGTGGAAGTCCAAAAGCAAGGTGTTGGCAGGGTAATGATCCTTCCAATGCTTATATTGGAAGGATCCTTACTTGTTCCTTCCAGCTTCTGATAATCCTTGTCCTGAGGCAGAATAACTCCAATCTTCTTCACACTCCTCCCTGTGTGCATGACTGTGTCCAGAGTTCCTCTGCTAATCAGGACAACAGTCATATTGGACCTTAATGACCTCATTCTAAATAGATTACCTGTTTGAAGATCCTGCATCTGAATGAGGTCACATTCTGGGATGCCAGAGGTTAAGTACTTCCATCTATCTTTTACTGGGGACATAATTCAACCCCTAACAGTGGTCAACATATAAACCACCTGAGGTGGAAAGTCACCAACCAAATTCACAATAGTGCTGGACAAAAGAAGTGGGGGGAAGTGGTGGGAACCAGAATTGGGGAAAAGCTTGAGAGTTTGCACTTCACCAGTCATGTTTTGTTTCCTTGAGAAAATGAGCACAAATCTGGAATTAACATGAAAAAGATTAGTATTTGGTAATATTTATTCTTTTATTCTCCGTGCTTTACTGTCATCCATTTTTAAAAAGTCTCGAAGAGGACAGAATCCACCTGCCAATGCAAGAGACCCCAATTCGACTCTTCATTCGGGAATATCCCCTGGAGAAGGGATAGACTACTCACTCCAATGTTCTTGGGCTTCCCTGATGGCTCAGATGGTGAAGAATCCACTTGCAATGCAGGAGACCTGGGTTCGATCCCTGGGTTGGGAAGATCCCCTGGAAAAGGGAAAGGCTTCCACTCCAGTATTCTTGCCTGGAGAATCCCATGGCTCATCCATGGATCGCAGAGTCAGACAAGACAGAGTGACTTTCATTTTCACTTGCAAGAGGAAGGAAAACAAGGAAGCATTGAGCTAGTGTGTCCCTCCTTGCGTAGGCACCTGGTGAGGGACACAGGGTGACACCATCTCTTGTGGGAGTCAAACTCCTCTGTCTTCTGATTTTCAGGATGTGTGGCCCACAATCGGCAACTGGGAATTTTCAGACTTCAGACTCTTATTAGGGACTGTAACCTTGTGGAAATCATCAGTGATCCAGCTTCTATCAGCAGCCAACAGGAGAGAAAATCTACACCCATCCGACTCTCTGGTTCCAGTAGTATCTGCAGACCAGGTTGGTTTATGCAAAGTTTGCATCTGTTTGGGACAAAGTGAGAAAAAATGATAGAGAGGTAAGGTTGTTTGGTTTTTTTAAGGATATTTCTTTCTCTTTTTTGCCTCTAAGTTCATCCATCTTTTTTATTCTTTGGCCTGTGTGGGCCTCCCATCGCAGTGGCCTCTCTTGATGCAGAGCACCGGCTCTGGGTGCATGCTCTCCCAAGCACTGGCTTGTAATTGGGCACACCGGCCCAGTCACTCCTCTGCATGTGAGATCTTCCTGGGCCAGGGGTCGAACCCATGCACCTTGCACTGTAAAGTGGACTCTTTACCCACTGGACCACCAGGGGAGTCCAAGATGTAAGTTTTTAAGAAAGTTAATCTATTCAGTTGAATGGACTACTCTTCGTTTAAAGACTGGGACTTTTCCCTTTTAAAAAAATGTCTGTAGGGCTTCCCTGGTGGTCCAGTGTGTAAGGACATTGCCTTGCAGTGCAAGGGGTGCCGGGTCGATCCCTGGCCTGAGAAGATCCCATGTGCCATGGAGTGGCTGGACCGATGTGTCCAACTACCAAGCCGGAGCTCTGCCACAACAGAGGCCACCGCGATGGGAGGGCCACATGGGCCAAAGAACAAAGATGGATGGAAATGGACAAATTAAAGACCAATAGAAGTGGCCCGCCGGCTCCCCTCACTCCCCACCCCAGCCCCACCAAAATAAATAAATCTTTAAAAAAAAAAAAAGTCTGTAAAATGTTTTATGAAGTGACAGTGATAGTAGATCATGGTAAGTGTTGTTACTTTTAAAGTGTTTAATTAGCAAAATAAAATGTAGCCTCCCCAAAAACCTAAAAAATTTGGTTGGTCTATTTTTTTAAATCAAAATGATGGTGGCTCTTTGGAACTAATTAAAAATTCCTATAGGGGCTTCCCCTGGTGGTCCAGTGGGTAAGGACACTGCCTTATGGTGCAAGGGGCGCCGGGTCGATCCCTGGCCTGGGAAGAGCCCATGTGCCGCGGAGCGGCTGGACCGATGTGTCCAATTACCGAGCCGGAGCTCTGGAGCGCATGCGCCCAGAGCTGGTGCTCTGCGACGACAGAGGCCACCGCGATGGGAGGCCCACAGGAGCCAAAGAACAAACACGGATGAAAATGGAGAAATGAAAGACCAATACAAGTGGCCCTCCTAGCCCCCTCCTTCCCCCCCCCACCCCCCCAAAGATAAAAATATAAAATCAAACAAAAAAATTCCTACAGACTCACTTTGATAACTTTCACTTTGGATCTTAAATATGTATATACCTTATACCATTTGTAAGCACATCAATTTCATTTAGGTTGAAAGGTTATGTTGTGTTGGAACAACAAAGTTCACCCCTTTAGAAGATAAAACGTACAGCTGAAATTAGACTCTGTGGCCTCATTTTGAGTCTGATGGGTTGACCACCTGTGTAGGGTGGTTGTCAGGTTAGATTTTACAAAGTCCTGGCTTCTCTTTCCTTGTCTTTCAGGTAATAACTGACCTCGATTAGCAAAATTAACCTTGGTGCAGTTTACAGCTGCCTCATGATTCTAGCTGGGTTTGGGCAGGAGGATGGGAAACAGAGATTAGAAAGAAGAGACATACGAAGCTGATCTTCAACTATAACATGAAAATCTACAGCATTCTTTTCAGTTCCATGACATTCCATTATACAGATGTGCTGTCACTGATTTGATCCATCCCTTGCTGATGAGTTTTTGGACTGTTTCCAGTTTTTTTCTCATTACACATAAAACGTGGCTTAACAACCCTTAATGACTTTGTGTCACTGTTTTGTGAGGTCATTTTGGTGACTGCAGAGCAGCTTGTGAGTGGCTTGCCCTTTGCTGATGAGTTTTGGACTGTAAAATGTTTTATGAAGTGACAGTGATAGTAGATCATGGTAAGTGTTGTTACTTTTAAAGTGTTTAATTAGCAAAATAAAATGTAGCCTCCCCAAAAACCTAAAAAATTTGGTTGGTCTATTTTTTTAAATCAAAATGATGGTGGCTCTTTGGAACTAATTAAAAATTCCTATAGGGGCTTCCCCTGGTGGTCCAGTGGGTAAGGACACTGCCTTATGGTGCAAGGGGCGCCGGGTCGATCCCTGGCCTGGGAAGAGCCCATGTGCCGCGGAGCGGCTGGACCGATGTGTCCAATTACCGAGCCGGAGCTCTGGAGCGCATGCGCCCAGAGCTGGTGCTCTGCGACGACAGAGGCCACCGCGATGGGAGGCCCACAGGAGCCAAAGAACAAACACGGATGAAAATGGAGAAATGAAAGACCAATACAAGTGGCCCTCTTAGCCCCCTCCTTCCCCACCCCACCCCCCAAAAGATAAATATATAAAATTAAAAAAAAAAATTCCTACAGACTCACTTTGATAACTTTCACTTTGGATCTTAAATATGTATATACCTTATACCATTTGTAAGCACATCAATTTCATTTAGGTTGAAAGGTTATGTTGTGTTGGAACAACAAAGTTCACCCCTTTAGAAGATAAAACGTACAGCTGAAATTAGACTCTGTGGCCTCATTTTGAGTCTGATGGGTTGACCACCTGTGTAGGGTGGTTGTCAGGTTAGATTTTACAAAGTCCTGGCTTCTCTTTCCTTGTCTTTCAGGTAATAACTGACCTCGATTAGCAAAATTAACCTTGGTGCAGTTTACAGCTGCCTCATGATTCTAGCTGGGTTTGGGCAGGAGGATGGGAAACAGAGATTAGAAAGAAGAGACATACGAAGCTGATCTTCAACTATAACATGAAAATCTACAGCATTCTTTTTCAGTTCCATGACATTCCATTATACAGATGTGCTGTCACTGATTTGATCCATCCCTTGCTGATGAGTTTTTGGACTGTTTCCAGTTTTTTTCTCATTACACATAAAACGTGGCTTAACAACCCTTAATGACTTTGTGTCACTGTTTTGTGAGGTCATTTTGGTGACTGCAGAGCAGCTTGTGAGTGGCTTGCCTTGGTTTATGCTGGTTTAAGTCTGGGAGACCTAAGAGACTGTAGAGATCCAGATAAATAGCCTGAACATGACCACATCAAGATTCTAGGATGTAATTTATCCATTGAACATTCCTGGACTAGCTAAATGCAAGGTTATTATGATCACCCATACAAACCAGGAACCTTGCAAGATCAAACAGGGAGCCTGCAATTAACAGATTCAAAAGACATATAATTGTGTGTGGATGTGATTGAAAACCATTGAAACAGTAAAGTAGGAAATCCTAAATAGATGTCAAAAGGAGGACTTAGAATAGTTGATTCAGTGGCCTTTATTGGGAAGATACTACAGCAACAAATTTAGAGGCCAAAAATACACAATATCCTCTCTATATATATTATAAAATAATAACTATACATGTAGTATAACTTTTAAACATTGTTCATCACTATATTGTACACCTTATATAATATTGTACATCAACTATATTTCAATAAAATAAGAAAATATATTCATGTGCCTTTTCTAAGACACAATGAGAAATTTTTCCTTTGAAAGGGCGAGATATTTGTGCCTGTGATGGTTAATAGGAAACTATGAGTAAAGTTCTCAGAAGACCACTCCCACTTCATTGAACTGTCAGCACTAGACTGTTTCCTTGTAGCTATTTCTTCCTCGCTCTTTTCTCTCAACCATTTTCTCTGGGCTTGGCTCTTTGTTTGTTTAGAAATTTGTTCCACTAGTGGAACAGCGGTGGAATAGTGGTTACAGCGTCATTTATGCCTGGTCTGTGGAAAAAATTCAGGCACCACAGGCTCCTGTCAAATGACAGCAGTAGAACAGAGAATTGTACCAACAAACTCCAAATTCACTGTTTGCTAATCATATGTACTATCTATCTATCCATATTTATGTGTGCTATATGAATATATTTATGAACATATATACTTATAAATGTGTTCATGAATATATATATGTATATATATATATATCATATTTATGTGTGGTAAGAATAGGTATATTCATACAATGCACACATATAAACACACATAGACCCTTAGATAAGTAGGTAAATAGATAAGTAGATGATTGATAGATAAGTAGACAGGTAGATGTTACATGTGATCAGCCAGCAGTTTATTCACTCATGGATATATTCATGAATATATATATATATATATGTATATATATGTACATATATATATATATCCATGTAACACACACAGATATATTTGTCAAAGATTCTAAATGATCTTGTATTGTCAGATGAGGCTAGGGTCTGCTGTATTAAGAAAGAAATTCAAAATCTCGATGGCCTAAATTCTGAAAGTTTATTTCTTGCTCATAAAAAACTGCAATGGGTTTGCGGGGTGGGTTGTGCTCCATTCAGTCACGCAGGAATCCCAGCTGATGAGTGGGTCTTCGTCTGAAATGTCATGGTTGCCAGGTCAGGGAAAAGGAGATAGGAGGTTGTGGTTTTGACTCTTAAATGCTTTGGCCTGGAAGCAGCTCTTATGCTTACAGCCCACTGGCCAAAAATATCCCAGTACTATTGTCTTTCTGGAAGGGAGTTGCTTATCTCGTGAAGACCTGCAGGGACCCCAGAGTTTCCCCCAACACCTCCCCCTTACGCCAGCTAGCCGCAACAGCTTGTCTTGGAGTATGCTATAGGCTCTGAGCTCTTTGCTGGTGACCCTTAACTGTATGATGCGGTCTTCTGACCCCTTTGGAAGGTTCTGGTGATACAGTTTTTTTCTGAAATTCATCTTGGGAACAAGCATGGCCCAAGAAAAACTGACAATACTTCCTTTTCCTTTTTTTCCAGGAGAAACGAGTATTAAGTAAGTATGATTTTCTTTTAGTCCAGGCTACTAAAAACCTCACAGCAAAATTTAGTTATCAGTTACAGTCACTATGCCATCCTGGAAATTTGGTAGAACTACTTCTCTCCCTATTCTATTGTAAAGGACTTTCTATTTTTTAAATCATGTCCTGGTTGAGTGCCTTCTTTTTTAAAAATTAACATATCATTGCTTTAACAATCTTGTGTTAGTTTCTGGTGTACAGCAAAGTGATCCAGTTTCATGTTTGTGTGTATATATTTATATTTATATAAATTCACACACACACACACATATTCTTTTTCAGGTTTTTTCCCCCAGTCTATGTAGTCTTTTATAAGATCTTAACATAGTTTTCTGTGCCATACAGTAGGACCTTGTAATTTATCTGTTTGTATCTGCTAATCCCAACTCCTAGTTTATCCTTCCCCTGCACCTTTTCCTTTGGTCACCATAAATGTCTCTGCATCTGTGAGTCTGTTTCTGTTTTGCTAATAAGTTCATTTGTATTACTTTTTTTTAGAGTCCACAAGTGACATCACATTTGTCTTCCTCTGTTTGACTTCAGTTTTAGTATCATAGTCTCTAGGTCCATCCATGTTGCTGCAAATAGAATACCTGACTTTTGTGGTCCACCAAACCTTCTTTCTTCTGGAAGTTTCCAGGCTTTACATTACACATAAATCAAAATAGTGGTAAATAATAGCTTCTGTTTAGTGAATTCCTCCATGGTGCCAATTCTTTAAGAGCCCTGTATTGTTCACTCTTTAGTATTCTATGAGGCATTATTAGTCAGCGTTGGATGAGGAGAGAATAAGTGGTTTTCCCAAGTCCACACAGCCAGCACATGGAAACTAAACCCAGTTATACCCCATGCCAAGGGCTTGATTCCTAACCATTTCATTGTATAGGATCACAGACAGACAGTTCAGTTCAATTCAGATAATGTGTCCTGTTCTAACCTAGTTTTTGCTTTCATCTACTCAGATGTTCTGTGATGTATATGTGAGCCCCCCTACGCCAGCAAAATTTAGTTATCAGTTTTACCCTTAACGTGATGCGGTCTTCTGACCCCTTTGGAAGGTTCTGGTGATACAGTTTTTCTGAAATTCATCTTGGGAACAAGCATGGCCCAAGAAAAACTGACAATACTTCCTTTTCCTTTTTCCAGGAGAAACGAGTATTAAGTAAGTATGATTTTCTTTTAGTCCAGGCTACTAAAAACCTCACAGCAAAATTTAGTTATCAGTTACAGTCACTATGCCATCCTGGAAATTTGGTAGAACTACTTCTCTCCCTATTCTATTGTAAAGGACTTTCTATTTTTTAAATCATGTCCTGGTTGAGTGCCTTCTTTTTTAAAAATTAACATATCATTGCTTTAACAATCTTGTGTTAGTTTCTGGTGTACAGCAAAGTGATCCAGTTTCATGTTTGTGTGTATATATTTATATTTATATAAATTCACACACACACACACATATTCTTTTTCAGGTTTTTTCCCCCAGTCTATGTAGTCTTTTATAAGATCTTAACATAGTTTTCTGTGCCATACAGTAGGACCTTGTAATTTATCTGTTTGTATCTGCTAATCCCAACTCCTAGTTTATCCTTCCCCTGCACCTTTTCCTTTGGTCACCATAAATGTCTCTGCATCTGTGAGTCTGTTTCTGTTTTGCTAATAAGTTCATTTGTATTACTTTTTTTTAGAGTCCACAAGTGACATCACATTTGTCTTCCTCTGTTTGACTTCAGTTTTAGTATCATAGTCTCTAGGTCCATCCATGTTGCTGCAAATAGAATACCTGACTTTTGTGGTCCACCAAACCTTCTTTCTTCTGGAAGTTTCCAGGCTTTACATTACACATAAATCAAAATAGTGGTAAATAATAGCTTCTGTTTAGTGAATTCCTCCATGGTGCCAATTCTTTAAGAGCCCTGTATTGTTCACTCTTTAGTATTCTATGAGGCATTATTAGTCAGCGTTGGATGAGGAGAGAATAAGTGGTTTTCCCAAGTCCACACAGCCAGCACATGGAAACTAAACCCAGTTATACCCCATGCCAAGGGCTTGATTCCTAACCATTTCATTGTATAGGATCACAGACAGACAGTTCAGTTCAATTCAGATAATGTGTCCTGTTCTAACCTAGTTTTTGCTTTCATCTACTCAGATGTTCTGTGATGTATATGTGAGAAAATTAGCAATGTTTGTTAGCTAAAGCCATTCATTTATTTTCAACTGGTATAATGGAAGGAAATAGAAGGGGAAACAGGTTTCATGTTATGGTTTCTGCTTTAGATCTTTCTCATTTTCTTTTTAAAAGTAGAAGGTTGGGCTTTCCTGGTGGACCAGTGGGTGAGGAGTCCGCCTTGCAATGCAAGGGGCAGTGATTTGATCCTGGCCTCAGAAGATTCCACGTGCCACAGAGCAGCTGGACCGGTGTGTCCAATTATGAACCAGCACTCTGGAGCGCATGTGCCCAGAGCCAGTGCTCTGCAACGAGAGAGGCCGCTGAGATGGGAGGCCCACACAGGCCAAAGAATAAAAAAGATGGATGAAAAACAAATGATGACTAGAGGCAAAAAAAAAAGTAGGAGGTTATATATTTATAGAAGATACACAGTTCTTACTACAGTCCATGATTCAGCTATGACTGAGAGACTGAGCAAGCACGCATGCACACAATTCTTTCATATGTTTGGTGAAGTTTCACATACACATGCACACACCCACATGCCACCATGTAACCACCACCCACATCAAGAGGGAAACATTTCTAGAACAATTCTAGAACATTTCCAGAGGTTCACTCATGTTGTTTCCCATCTCCTCATTTACCCAAGGTGATCACTGTTCTGACCTCTAGCTCCATTAGTTTGCCTGTTCTTGAACTTTGTAGAAATATTACACAGTCCGGTTAAATCATTTCTAGTGCTCCATGTTACCACATTTGTCAAATAGAATACTTTGTGGTCCACCAAACCTTCTTTCTTCTGGAAGTTTCCAGGCTTTACATTACACATAAATCAAAATAGTGGTAAATAATAGCTTCTGTTTAGTGAATTCCTCCATGGTGCCAATTCTTTAAGAGCCCTGTATTGTTCACTCTTTAGTATTCTATGAGGCATTATTAGTCAGCGTTGGATGAGGAGAGAATAAGTGGTTTTCCCAAGTCCACACAGCCAGCACATGGAAACTAAACCCAGTTATACCCCATGCCAAGGGCTTGATTCCTAACCATTTCATTGTATAGGATCACAGACAGACAGTTCAGTTCAATTCAGATAATGTGTCCTGTTCTAACCTAGTTTTTGCTTTCATCTACTCAGATGTTCTGTGATGTATATGTGAGAAAATTAGCAATGTTTGTTAGCTAAAGCCATTCATTTATTTTCAACTGGTATAATGGAAGGAAATAGAAGGGGAAACAGGTTTCATGTTATGGTTTCTGCTTTAGATCTTTCTCATTTTCTTTTTAAAAGTAGAAGGTTGGGCTTTCCTGGTGGACCAGTGGGTGAGGAGTCCGCCTTGCAATGCAAGGGGCAGTGATTTGATCCTGGCCTCAGAAGATTCCACGTGCCACAGAGCAGCTGGACCGGTGTGTCCAATTATGAACCAGCACTCTGGAGCGCATGTGCCCAGAGCCAGTGCTCTGCAACGAGAGAGACCGCTGAGATGGGAGGCCCACACAGGCCAAAGAATAAAAAAGATGGATGAAAAACAAATGATGACTAGAGGCAAAAAAAAAAGTAGGAGGTTATATATTTATAGAAGATACACAGTTCTTACTACAGTCCATGATTCAGCTATGACTGAGAGACTGAGCAAGCACGCATGCACACAATTCTTTCATATGTTTGGTGAAGTTTCACATACACATGCACACACCCACATGCCACCATGTAACCACCACCCACATCAAGAGGGAAACATTTCTAGAACAATTCTAGAACATTTCCAGAGGTTCACTCATGTTGTTTCCCATCTCCTCATTTACCCAAGGTGATCACTGTTCTGACCTCTAGCTCCATTAGTTTGCCTGTTCTTGAACTTTGTAGAAATATTACACAGTCCGTAATCCTTTGTATCTGACTTTCAATTATCATTGCCTCTATGAGGTGCTCCATGTTACCACATGTCCCAGAAGTTCAGTCTTTGTTATTTTGTGGTAGCTCACTGTATGAATATACCACAGTTTACTTATTCTGTTGTTGGGTTGTTTCTGATTTCTAGCATGTATGTAAGGAAAGGAGCTATGAGCATTCTCATTGCCTTTTGGTGGACATACGTATTTCTCTTAGGCTTGTATTGTACCAGGTTTCATTTTCTTCAACTTAGTAAGCATCATTAAATTTGTTAGATGTAATAACTTAGGTTTTCATAGGCCACAGAAACCCTAAACCATAAATATATATTAATTTCTAGTCTTATAATATACGTAAATGAATGGGTTCATTTTCCATGTTATGCAAATTAGTTGCAATAAAGCCCAGTATTTAGTCTTTGTAGCACTCAGTTTGTATGGAGTTTCTGTTTGTAAAGCTCAGTATATTAGTTGAAATTCTTTTTTATTTGCGTATGACAGAAACCCAACTCAATTAAGTCAAGAAGGGAATGTAACAACTCCTGTGTCCAGTGGCTGGCTGCCTTCAGGCATGGCTGGATTCAGGTGCTTAAACAATGTCATAGCATTTGATCCATCTGTCTGTCTATCTCCTGGTTCTGTTCTCTTTGCTGTAGGTACTGTTCTCAGGCAGGCCTCCTCCCGTGGTGACCTCTGGCAGCGTCAGGCTTGTAACTTCCTAAGTCCAAGTCCAACCAAAAAAGAGAGCTTCTTTCGATATTTCTGATGGAACTCCCAGAATTGAGTCTCACTGCCTTTGACTAGATCGCTGTGGCCAAGAAGCAAGTCAGTCATTCTGATTGGGTTGCACACTTATGTCTGGCTGACATGGATTGAGAGGAAAATCAGCCATGATTCTGACCTCCCCTAGGGCTACATGCACACACCACATGCCACCATGTAACCACCACCCACATCAAGAGGGAAACATTTCTAGAACAATTCTAGAACATTTCCAGAGGTTCACTCATGTTGTTTCCCATCTCCTCATTTACCCAAGGTGATCACTGTTCTGACCTCTAGCTCCATTAGTTTGCCTGTTCTTGAACTTTGTAGAAATATTACACAGTCCGTAATCCTTTGTATCTGACTTTCAATTATCATTGCCTCTATGAGGTGCTCCATGTTACCACATGTCCCAGAAGTTCAGTCTTTGTTATTTTGTGGTAGCTCACTGTATGAATATACCACAGTTTACTTATTCTGTTGTTGGGTTGTTTCTGATTTCTAGCATGTATGTAAGGAAAGGAGCTATGAGCATTCTCATTGCCTTTTGGTGGACATACGTATTTCTCTTAGGCTTGTATTGTACCAGGTTTCATTTTCTTCAACTTAGTAAGCATCATTAAATTTGTTAGATGTAATAACTTAGGTTTTCATAGGCCACAGAAACCCTAAACCATAAATATATATTAATTTCTAGTCTTATAATATACGTAAATGAATGGGTTCATTTTCCATGTTATGCAAATTAGTTGCAATAAAGCCCAGTATTTAGTCTTTGTAGCACTCAGTTTGTATGGAGTTTCTGTTTGTAAAGCTCAGTATATTAGTTGAAATTCTTTTTTATTTGCGTATGACAGAAACCCAACTCAATTAAGTCAAGAAGGGAATGTAACAACTCCTGTGTCCAGTGGCTGGCTGCCTTCAGGCATGGCTGGATTCAGGTGCTTAAACAATGTCATAGCATTTGATCCATCTGTCTGTCTATCTCCTGGTTCTGTTCTCTTTGCTGTAGGTACTGTTCTCAGGCAGGCCTCCTCCCGTGGTGACCTCTGGCAGCGTCAGGCTTGTAACTTCCTAAGTCCAAGTCCAACCAAAAAAGAGAGCTTCTTTCGATATTTCTGATGGAACTCCCAGAATTGAGTCTCACTGCCTTTGACTAGATCGCTGTGGCCAAGAAGCAAGTCAGTCATTCTGATTGGGTTGCACACTTATGTCTGGCTGACATGGATTGAGAGGGAAAACGTTACTACAAAAGAGAGAAGTGGATGTTGGACAGGGACAAAATAATGAAAAACTTTCTGTTACTTTGAGAAGTGCGAAACTGAGTTGGCGAATAAATATTCTAAGGTCATAGGTGACGGCAGCAGAAGGTTAATTCTTTAGCTCTGATTATTAAACAAAAAGTCTAACCCTTTTTGTTTGCCTAGAGATAAATCTGTAAACACTGGCTGAACTTTAAAAATGGTCTACTTCCTTCTTTCAAAAGCATCATCATTTAACCAATTATGCTGGCTCAAACTGTGGAGCTGTTTCTGACTTTTCCTTGCTCTCACCTTTCCCATGTTAGGTCAGTCCATAAATCCTATTAATTTTTTCTTTAAATTTTCTCCCCTCTGTATTTGCTTCTCTGTTCTGACTGACACGACTTTGGAAGTTCCAGGCTTATTGTCTAGCATCAATAGCAACCTAGTGAAACAAAACCATAGCTTTCCCAGTTAGTCCCATCAAGGTCTGAGAAGACGGACTTGGTTATGTGCCTATTCCTGAACCAAACCCTGTGGTCAGGGTTATAATGGACACTGACTGACCAGATCTGGTCATGTGACCATCCTTGGAGTCAAGAATGCAATTAGGGGCTTCCCTGGTGGTCCAGTGGGTAAGGACACTGCCTTGCAGTGCAAGGGGTGCCAGTTCGATCCCTGGCCTGGGAAGGTCCCACGTGCTGTGGAGCACCTGGACCAATGTGTCCAGCTACCAAGCTGGAGCTCAGGAGCACATGCACCCAGAGCCAGTGCTCTGCAATGAGAGAGGCCACTGCGATGGGAGGTCCACACAGGCCAAAGAACAAAGATTGATGAAAATAAATAAATGAATGACCAGTAGAAGTGGCCAACAACAACAACAAAAAAAGAATGCAATTAGCCTTTCCTTAGAACATGAGTGGGGCAGGGGCAGATGCTCAGAGGAAAATCAAGGCATTGATGCCAAAAGAAGGGGAAACAGGTAAAAGCAAAAACAATAGATAGCTCACTTAGAAATTAAAACCCCATCATTTTTCCCCACAATCTCAAGGTTTTTTTTATTTTGCTTTTTTGCTTTTACTGACTTTTGTTGTTTACAGATATGTATAATCCCAGATTAGTCATATGTATATCCCATTCCCCACCTCCCACCCCTCTAGGCCATGGCGTAGCTCCCATATAGGATCCCTTAGTCCCACAGCACATTGAGATATGTTATCTCTTTTACATAAGATAGTATAGGGTTCTGTGTTGCTCTTTCCATATCTCTCACCCACTTTCCCTAAGTCTATTCTCTATGACTGTTTTTCCATTGATGCTCTGCATGTGTATTCATCAGTACAAACTTACTAGATTCCATATGTATGTGTTAGTACACTGTGTCTGTCCTTCTCCTTTTGACTTACTTCACTGTGTATAATAGGGTTTAAATTCATCCATCTCATTAGGACTGAATCTTCTGCACTTTTAGTGGCGGAGAAATATTCCATTGTCTATATGTATCAGGGGATTCTTTCTCGACTTTGGAAGTTCCAGGCTTATTGTCTAGCATCAATAGCAACCTAGTGAAACAAAACCATAGCTTTCCCAGTTAGTCCCATCAAGGTCTGAGAAGACGGACTTGGTTATGTGCCTATTCCTGAACCAAACCCTGTGGTCAGGGTTATAATGGACACTGACTGACCAGATCTGGTCATGTGACCATCCTTGGAGTCAAGAATGCAATTAGGGGCTTCCCTGGTGGTCCAGTGGGTAAGGACACTGCCTTGCAGTGCAAGGGGTGCCAGTTCGATCCCTGGCCTGGGAAGGTCCCACGTGCTGTGGAGCACCTGGACCAATGTGTCCAGCTACCAAGCTGGAGCTCAGGAGCACATGCACCCAGAGCCAGTGCTCTGCAATGAGAGAGGCCACTGCGATGGGAGGTCCACACAGGCCAAAGAACAAAGATTGATGAAAATAAATAAATGAATGACCAGTAGAAGTGGCCAACAACAACAACAAAAAAAGAATGCAATTAGCCTTTCCTTAGAACATGAGTGGGGCAGGGGCAGATGCTCAGAGGAAAATCAAGGCATTGATGCCAAAAGAAGGGGAAACAGGTAAAAAGCAAAAACAATAGATAGCTCACTTAGAAATTAAAACCCCATCATTTTTTCCCCACAATCTCAAGGTTTTTTTTATTTTGCTTTTTTGCTTTTACTGACTTTTGTTGTTTACAGATATGTATAATCCCAGATTAGTCATATGTATATCCCATTCCCCACCTCCCACCCCTCTAGGCCATGGCGTAGCTCCCATATAGGATCCCTTAGTCCCACAGCACATTGAGATATGTTATCTCTTTTACATAAGATAGTATAGGGTTCTGTGTTGCTCTTTCCATATCTCTCACCCACTTTCCCTAAGTCTATTCTCTATGACTGTTTTTCCATTGATGCTCTGCATGTGTATTCATCAGTACAAACTTACTAGATTCCATATGTATGTGTTAGTACACTGTGTCTGTCCTTCTCCTTTTGACTTACTTCACTGTGTATAATAGGGTTTAAATTCATCCATCTCATTAGGACTGAATCTTCTGCACTTTTTAGTGGCGGAGAAATATTCCATTGTCTATATGTATCAGAGCTTCTTTATCCATTCATTCATCGATGGACATCTAGGTTGCTTTCACATTCAAGCTATTATGTAGAGTGCTGCAATGAACATTGGGGTACAGGTGTCTCTTTTAGTTTTGATTTCATCAGGATATAAGCCTAATAGTGGAATTGCTGGGTCAAATGGTGCTTCTATTTTTAACTTTTTGAGGAATCTCCATACTGTCTTCCATAGTGGTTGTATCAATTTACATTCCCACCAGCAGTGCAGGAGTGTTCTCTTTTCTCTGCACCCTCTCTAGCATTTGTTATCTGTAGATTTTTTGATGATGGCCATTCTGGCTGGTGTGAGGTGATATCTCATTGTAGTCTTGATGTGCATCTCTCTAATAATATGTGGCATTGAGCATCTTTTCATGTGTTTTTTGACCATCTGTATGTCTTCTTTGGATAGATGTCTCTTTAGGTCTTTTTCCCATTTTTTGATTGGGTTGTTTGTTTCTTCAGTATTGAGCTATCTGAGCTGCTTGTGTATTTTGGAGATTAGTTTTCTGTCTGTTGTTTCATTTGCTATTATTTTCTTCCATTCTGTGGTAAAACCCCGTCATTTTTTTTTTCTTTATTGGGGTATATTTGTTTTACAATGTTACATTAACTTCAGGTTTACAGCGAAGTTATTGTCATATGTTTTTACAGAGTTTTCTTGTTTACAGGTATACATAATCCCCAAACAGTCATAGGTATATCCCTGACCCCTCTCCCCTGAGCCCTCTCTCCCTTTTCCCTCTTCCCACCCACCTCCCCCCAGGTTGATGCTTAGTCCCCATGTAGGTTCCCTTAGTCTTACAACTTAATCACAGTGATAATCTCTATTGCATATGATAGTGTAGGTTTCTTTGTTGCTTTTTCTAGACCTCTTGTCCAATCTTCCCTCCCCCCCCAGTGACCATAGGTTTGTTCTCTGTCTGTTTTTCCATTGCTGTTCTGTGTGTGCATTTATTGGTACCATCTTACTAGATTCCACATATGTGTGTTAGTATACTGTATCTGTCCTTTTCTTTTTGACTTACTTCACTTCATATAATAGGTTTTAGATTTATCTACCTCATTAGGACTGATTCTTCTGCATTTCTTTTTACAGCTGAGAAGTATTCCATTGTATATATGTACCATAGTTTCTTTATCTGTTCATTTGTCAATGAACATCTAGGTTGCTTCCATGTTCTAGCTATTGTATAGAGTGCTGCAATGAACATAAACCTCATCATTTTTTATTTGAAAGTATTTCATATCTATAGATTAAAGCTTATAAAACTCATAAAACTGTATTTTCAAACTGGACGGGATGGTAGTGCTTGTCTCCTTACTCAAGCCCTCTAGGTACCATTAACTGTTCTTCCTTAGTGCACTCATATAGTAATTCATGCTTTGAACTCAAGAGCAAGTGTGGTCCAAGTATTCAAAAAGTTCTTGTTTCTTCCAGTCTTTTGGTTCATTGCTCTCTTCCCAATAACCAGTGGGATATAAGTTTGGTCAAATATATCAGACTCAAAAAAACAGTGGTAGCACAAGCTGATATTAGACTCTTATCTGTGAAACCATCTACAACCCAGGTTGCTGTACTGCTCTCCTCACGTGGGTGCTGCTGGTGTACATGGCCCAGATGGTGCCCCCATCACTTCCACATTCTGGGAAGGGAGGAATACCCCTTCCCCTTAACAGCACAGCCTGGAAGTGATATATACCACTTATCAGATCTCATTGCCCATTCTCATGGGTGTACCTAGGTGCACAGGGGGTTGAGAAATATAGTCTTTTTTCATATGTTTTTACAGAGTTTTCTTGTTTACAGGTATACATAATCCCCAAACAGTCATAGGTATATCCCTGACCCCTCTCCCCTGAGCCCTCTCTCCCTTTTCCCTCTTCCCACCCACCTCCCCCCAGGTTGATGCTTAGTCCCCATGTAGGTTCCCTTAGTCTTACAACTTAATCACAGTGATAATCTCTATTGCATATGATAGTGTAGGTTTCTTTGTTGCTTTTTCTAGACCTCTTGTCCAATCTTCCCTCCCCCCCCAGTGACCATAGGTTTGTTCTCTGTCTGTTTTTCCATTGCTGTTCTGTGTGTGCATTTATTGGTACCATCTTACTAGATTCCACATATGTGTGTTAGTATACTGTATCTGTCCTTTTCTTTTTGACTTACTTCACTTCATATAATAGGTTTTAGATTTATCTACCTCATTAGGACTGATTCTTCTGCATTTCTTTTTACAGCTGAGAAGTATTCCATTGTATATATGTACCATAGTTTCTTTATCTGTTCATTTGTCAATGAACATCTAGGTTGCTTCCATGTTCTAGCTATTGTATAGAGTGCTGCAATGAACATAAACCTCATCATTTTTTATTTGAAAGTATTTCATATCTATAGATTAAAGCTTATAAAACTCATAAAACTGTATTTTCAAACTGGACGGGATGGTAGTGCTTGTCTCCTTACTCAAGCCCTCTAGGTACCATTAACTGTTCTTCCTTAGTGCACTCATATAGTAATTCATGCTTTGAACTCAAGAGCAAGTGTGGTCCAAGTATTCAAAAAGTTCTTGTTTCTTCCAGTCTTTTGGTTCATTGCTCTCTTCCCAATAACCAGTGGGATATAAGTTTGGTCAAATATATCAGACTCAAAAAAACAGTGGTAGCACAAGCTGATATTAGACTCTTATCTGTGAAACCATCTACAACCCAGGTTGCTGTACTGCTCTCCTCACGTGGGTGCTGCTGGTGTACATGGCCCAGATGGTGCCCCCATCACTTCCACATTCTGGGAAGGGAGGAATACCCCTTCCCCTTAACAGCACAGCCTGGAAGTGATATATACCACTTATCAGATCTCATTGCCCATTCTCATGGGTGTACCTAGGTGCACAGGGGGTTGAGAAATATAGTCTTTATTTTGGGCAATTGTGTACCTAACTAGGAAGAAAAAAAGAACAGATACTTCAGGGAAACCATCAATTCTTGCAGGGAAGAAAGGGGAAAATATTTGACCTTTTCTTCCTTTTGTTTTTCAGATAAAGAGATTGCTGAATAACAGCAGATGCATTTTAATGCTCCAGGGTAAACATGTCTGCCTACAGGAATAGCGCTTATGAGGAGGACCCAGATTACCCTGACTATTCTGGATCTCGGAACCATAACCCCAGCACCAGGAACAGCCCATACCCAGCAGACTCCAGAACAAGTCCTGACCACCCTGGGTTTTTAGCAGAACCAGATTATCCTGGATCTCGGAGTAATCCAGACTACCCTGGCACCAGGAAGAATCCATACTCTGCAGGGTCCAGAAGTTCAGACTATCCCATACCTTTGGCAGAACCAGATTATATTGGATTTCGGGGGAATCCATACCACCCAGGTTCATCTGGAGAGCCAGACTATACTGAATCTCAACGAAATCCTGATTTTGTAGGTTCCAAAGGCAGTGGAAACCATGCAGATTCCAGAACAAATTCACATTATCTCAACTCCTTGGGAGAACTGGACTACCCTGGAGCTCAGGGAAACTCAAACTCTTCTGGCCCCAGAGCCAGTTTCAACCATCCAGGATCCAGAAGAAATCCAGAACATGCTGGTCCCAGAGTCAATCCATACAGAGACACTCTGGGAGAGCCTGATTATCCAGGGGCTGAGAGTCAATCTAGCTCTCCACGCTTTTGGGGGGAACCAGACTATCCAGGTGCTGAGGACTATCAGAAATCTACGAACTTTCGCAGGGAGCCTGATTACCCGGGTGCTGAGAATGGTCATGATTATGGCTCTTCAGAGAACCCAGAAATGACCAGGCAGTAAGTGCTGGTATCTCCCTCCACTGGGGTTGGGGGATGACAGTTAGGTGATTAAGTCAATTAGTGTTTAACTTATTTGGAATAAGGACACATGTGATGATTTCCATGACCTGGATTTATGATGAAACTTTCATGCCTACCTGTATACCTAACCTGGGCCTAGGACTCTCAGTCTGAGGCTTCAAGCCCTTAAGTGAACATAGTCTTTTATCACTTCTTACTTGAATAACATCCTTCCAATCTTTTCCTGTATAGTTCTGTTAAAATATTAAGATCACACTGTTTTGACCCTGCTCCTTCACCAATGAGATTAGGGTAAGATGATATTAATAGTTATGAATCCAGACATTTTAACCAGAATTATATCAACAGGAATGTACTTTAATCAACAAAATCTTTTGAGGACCTAACACCATGGAGTCCATTTAACTCCTCAGTTATTTTTATATAAGATGATTGAGACACTTCTTATTTTTTTGCACTTTCATCTTTATTTTGCTGAAATTATTGTGAAAACTGACCACTTTTCATAAAAGAGATTTGACTCATTGGTGTTTGGCTTTATTGTTTTCATCTAGTTTTATTGATTATAGTTTCTTTTTATTGTTGATACTCTCCTAAGGAGGTTTTTTTTTTTTAAGTGCAATTTTTACTGATTCAGATTCTGTAGATCTAAATTTTGTCAAAAAGATTTTACTCTTCCATCCATTTTGGTCATTGACAAATTTTATTAGATACAGTTTGGGTCACTGACAGGTTAAGCTTGTTAACAGCTCTGCCAAATCTAATTTTTCCCGGGTTAAGTTTCTCAATGTTCATGTTGCCAACAGGGTGTGATTATTTATTTATTTTTCAGGCTACTTTTAACCTTAACAAATTTGCCATGTGAAATTTTAATCAATATGAGTTTTATTTTATATGTGCTATTTATGTTAGTAATACTTAGGAATTCAACATAAACCCTTCAAGCTAGGCTTCAGCAGTGTGTGAATGGAGAACTTCCAGATCTACAAGCTGGATTTTAAAAAGGCAGAAGAACCAGAGATCAAATTGCCAGTATTCATTGCATCATAGAAAAATCACGGAGATTCCAGAAAAACATCTACTTCTGCTTCACTGACTATGCTAAAGCCTTTAACTGTGTGGATCACAACAAACTGTGGAAAATCTTAAACAGATGAGAGTACCAGACCACCATACCTGCCTCCTGAGAAGGCTGTATGCAGGACAAAAAGCAACAGTTAGAACTGGACATGGAACAACAGACTGGTTCCAAATTGAGAAAGGAGTATATCAATGCTGTATGTTGTCATCCTACTTATTTAAACTATATGCAGAGTACATCATGTGAAATGCCTGTCTGAATGAAGCACAAGCTGGAGTCAAGATTACCAGGAGAACTATCGATTACCTCAGGTATGCAGATAACACTGCCCTTACAGCAGAAAGCAAAGAAGAACTAAAGAGCCTCTTGATGAAGATGAAAGAAGAGAGTGAAAAAGCTGATTTAAAGCTCAACATTCAGAAAACTAAGATCATGGCATCCGGTCCCATCACTTCATGGCAAGTAGATGGGTGAACAATGGAAACAGTGACAGATTATTTTCTTGGGCTCCAAAATCACTGTGGATGGTGACTGCAGCCATGAAGTTAAACAATGCTTGCTCTTCGGAAGAAAAGCTATGATAAACCTAGACGGCGTTTTAAAAAGCAGTAAGATGGTCATGATAACACACACAGTGAACTCATGAAAAAACAGAATAGACATAAAGACATTGTGGAGACCGAACAATGGGAGGGAGTAACATGGGAACCTATACTGTCATGTGTAGAAAGGATAGCTATTGTCATTGTGCTAGGGGAATAGGAGTACCTACAACCACTTGGAGCAATGGTCTGGAGGGATTGGGGGGGGGGGGAACCTGGGTGGGGGGAGGGCCAAGGGATATGCATCTGATTGATCTGGGAACATACATGTACAAAAATAAATAAATTAATTAATTAATTAATTAAAAAAAAAAAAAAAGCAGAGACATGATTTTGCTGATAAAGATCTGTATAGTCAAAGGTATTATTTTCCCAGTAATCATGTATGGGTGTGAGAGTTAGACCGTAAAGAAGGCTGAGCACTGAGGAGTTTATGCCTTTGAATTGTAGTGTTGAAGAATACTCTTGAGAGTCCCTTGGACTGCAAGGAGATCGAACCAGTCAATCCTAAGGGAAATCAACCCTGAATATCACTGGAAGGACTGAAACTGAAGTTCCAATATTTTTGCCAGATGGAAAGAGCCAAATCACTGGAAAAGACCCTGATGCTGGGAAAGACCAAGAGCAGGAGAAGGAGAGAGAGGATGAGATGGTTGGATGGTATCACCAATTCAATGGACATGAGTTTGAGCAAACTTGGGAGACAGTGAAGGACAGGGAAGCCTGTTATGCTGCAGTCTGTGGGGGTCACAAGGAGTTAGACACGACTTGGTGAATGAACAACAAGGAACAAGGATATGGAATTTGGGCGTGTAGTGGGGTCAAATGTCTTCAGAACCTAAATAGGAGGATTAAAAAGACAAGGTCAAACTATCCTTCTTGGTTTTCCTCTCTGCCTGATTCATCATTAATAATACCACTTTTTAATCATTAGGTTCACTTCTTATGATGCCTTAATTGAACTCGTGTAGGTGCAAAACTTCAGAAAACTATGATGTATAACTTCAATGGAAACAGTGACAGATTATTTTCTTGGGCTCCAAAATCACTGTGGATGGTGACTGCAGCCATGAAGTTAAACAATGCTTGCTCTTCGAAGAAAAGCTATGATAAACCTAGACGGCGTTTTAAAAAGCAGTAAGATGGTCATGATAACACACACAGTGAACTCATGAAAAAACAGAATAGACATAAAGACATTGTGGAGACCGAACAATGGGAGGGAGTAACATGGGAACCTATACTGTCATGTGTAGAAAGGATAGCTATTGTCATTGTGCTAGGGGAATAGGAGTACCTACAACCACTTGGAGCAATGGTCTGGAGGGATTGGGGGAACCTGGGTGGGGGGAGGGCCAAGGGATATGCATCTGATTGATCTGGGAACATACATGTACAAAAATAAATAAATTAATTAATTAATTAATTAAAAAAAAAAAAAAAGCAGAGACATGATTTTGCTGATAAAGATCTGTATAGTCAAAGGTATTATTTTCCCAGTAATCATGTATGGGTGTGAGAGTTAGACCGTAAAGAAGGCTGAGCACTGAGGAGTTTATGCCTTTGAATTGTAGTGTTGAAGAATACTCTTGAGAGTCCCTTGGACTGCAAGGAGATCGAACCAGTCAATCCTAAGGGAAATCAACCCTGAATATCACTGGAAGGACTGAAACTGAAGTTCCAATATTTTTGCCAGATGGAAAGAGCCAAATCACTGGAAAAGACCCTGATGCTGGGAAAGACCAAGAGCAGGAGAAGGAGAGAGAGGATGAGATGGTTGGATGGTATCACCAATTCAATGGACATGAGTTTGAGCAAACTTGGGAGACAGTGAAGGACAGGGAAGCCTGTTATGCTGCAGTCTGTGGGGGTCACAAGGAGTTAGACACGACTTGGTGAATGAACAACAAGGAACAAGGATATGGAATTTGGGCGTGTAGTGGGGTCAAATGTCTTCAGAACCTAAATAGGAGGATTAAAAAGACAAGGTCAAACTATCCTTCTTGGTTTTCCTCTCTGCCTGATTCATCATTAATAATACACCTTTGACCTTTTTTCTTAATCACCTTCCATGGTTCACTTCACTTATGATGCCTTAAGAATGAGGATGTGCTGAACTCGTGTAGGATACCAGCCAAAGTCCAGCCTGACTGACCTCCTCCCACCTCTAGGATCCTCTCCCTGTTGTTGTTTAGTCACTAAGTCATGTCTGACTCTCTTGTGATCCTGTGGACTGTAGCATGCCAGACTCCTCTGTGCATGGGCTTCCCAGGCAAGAATACTGGAGTGGGTCGCCTTCTCCTTGTACAGGGGATCTTCCTGACCCAGGGGCTGAACCCATGTCTCCTGCATTGATAGGTAGATTCTTTACTACTGAGCCACCTGGGAAGCCCATCTTGTCCCTACCTCAACCCTATACTCTAGGTCAATGGTTGTTAACCTTGGGTGATACTTGGAATTACCCAATTACCTGGGGAGCCTTAAAAATCATACAAATATGTAAGCTCAACTTTCAGAACTTCTATTTAGTTATCTGGGGTGAGACCTGGGAACTGACATATGCATAAAATTGAGACTCATTGCTCCAGCTTCACTGTTTCTCATAACATTCCTTTTATACATTCAGCACTTTCTGGTCTCACATGTTCACTTGTGCTGTCCTAACTCTTTATGTATGAATTTATCCTTCCAATCCCAACTCAGATATCTCTTTTTCATGTGGATTTCCCTCCAAACTCCCAGCCCAAATTCTCATCTCTTTCCTGTGAACTCCTTGGATCTGACTTCTTATATTCATCAGTTGCTACTTGTATTATAATTAAAGATGTATTTAAGAAGCTCGACCAGACTATATGTTTCTTGATTGTAAACATCACATATTTTTATCTTTGTGTTCTTCCCCCTTGTCCATGCATGGTTGGCATTCAGCCAGCATTTGTAGGGTGAATGAATGGATGGGTGGATGGATGAATGAATGGTGTGAATCCTTCAATTGGTTATTCCTCTCATGGGCACTGAATTGGGGAAAAAAAATATGGAATTTGGGCGTAGTGGGGTCAAATGTCTTCAGAACCTAAATAGGAGGATTAAAAAGACAAGGTCAAACTATCCTTCTTGGTTTTCCTCTCTGCCTGATTCATCATTAATAATACACCTTTGACCTTTTTTCTTAATCACCTTCCATGGTTCACTTCACTTATGATGCCTTAAGAATGAGGATGTGCTGAACTCGTGTAGGATACCAGCCAAAGTCCAGCCTGACTGACCTCCTCCCACCTCTAGGATCCTCTCCCTGTTGTTGTTTAGTCACTAAGTCATGTCTGACTCTCTTGTGATCCTGTGGACTGTAGCATGCCAGACTCCTCTGTGCATGGGCTTCCCAGGCAAGAATACTGGAGTGGGTCGCCTTCTCCTTGTACAGGGGATCTTCCTGACCCAGGGGCTGAACCCATGTCTCCTGCATTGATAGGTAGATTCTTTACTACTGAGCCACCTGGGAAGCCCATCTTGTCCCTACCTCAACCCTATACTCTAGGTCAATGGTTGTTAACCTTGGGTGATACTTGGAATTACCCAATTACCTGGGGAGCCTTAAAAATCATACAAATATGTAAGCTCAACTTTCAGAACTTCTATTTAGTTATCTGGGGTGAGACCTGGGAACTGACATATGCATAAAATTGAGACTCATTGCTCCAGCTTCACTGTTTCTCATAACATTCCTTTTATACATTCAGCACTTTCTGGTCTCACATGTTCACTTGTGCTGTCCTAACTCTTTATGTATGAATTTATCCTTCCAATCCCAACTCAGATATCTCTTTTTCATGTGGATTTCCCTCCAAACTCCCAGCCCAAATTCTCATCTCTTTCCTGTGAACTCCTTGGATCTGACTTCTTATATTCATCAGTTGCTACTTGTATTATAATTAAAGATGTATTTAAGAAGCTCGACCAGACTATATGTTTCTTGATTGTAAACATCACATATTTTTATCTTTGTGTTCTTCCCCCTTGTCCATGCATGGTTGGCATTCAGCCAGCATTTGTAGGGTGAATGAATGGATGGGTGGATGGATGAATGAATGACTCTCCTTACTATGCTCCTGGATAATTCTTGATCTGTCATTTTGGGATTTCAGAATGCCCAGCAGAACATCTTCAATCCAGCCAACATTTCACTTGGGCCTCCTTGGGAGAGAAGATGCAGATTATCCTGAAAGCATTCAAATGAAATCCATGGAGATGGCAAATCCATACAGCCACTCTGTGCCAGATGCTCCTGGGAATGGCTATGGTAAGCATTTGTTAAAAAGAAGATCACATCCTTGGGGAAAAAATAAAATTCAATGGGCTTGGGACCAATCATTAAAGATCAGCAAGGGCTTCCCCTGGTGGTCCAGTGGGTAAGGACACCGCCTTGCAGTGCAAGGGGCGACGGTTCGATCCCTGGCCTGGGAAGATCCCACGTGCCGCGGAGCGGCTGGACTGTCCAATCACCGAACCGGAGCTCTGGAGCGCATGCGCCCAGAGCCGGCACTCTGCAACAACAGAGGCCACCGTGATGGGAGGCCCACAGGAGCCAAAGAACAAAGACAGATGAAAATGGAGAAATGAGAGACCAATAGAAGTGGCCCGCCCACTCCCCTCCCTCCCCAACCTGACCTCCACCCAAAATAAATAAATAAATCTTTAAAAAAAAAAAAAAAAAAGATCAGCAAGAGAAGAAGTGGTTTAGCACTCCTCCTTCAGACACCCACCTTACAAGGGCTGAACACTTAGGGTCTAAAAAAGGAAACAAGCATAAAATTGAGACTCATTGCTCCAGCTTCACTGTTTCTCATAACATTCCTTTTATACATTCAGCACTTTCTGGTCTCACATGTTCACTTGTGCTGTCCTAACTCTTTATGTATGAATTTATCCTTCCAATCCCAACTCAGATATCTCTTTTTCATGTGGATTTCCCTCCAAACTCCCAGCCCAAATTCTCATCTCTTTCCTGTGAACTCCTTGGATCTGACTTCTTATATTCATCAGTTGCTACTTGTATTATAATTAAAGATGTATTTAAGAAGCTCGACCAGACTATATGTTTCTTGATTGTAAACATCACATATTTTTATCTTTGTGTTCTTCCCCCTTGTCCATGCATGGTTGGCATTCAGCCAGCATTTGTAGGGTGAATGAATGGATGGGTGGATGGATGAATGAATGACTCTCCTTACTATGCTCCTGGATAATTCTTGATCTGTCATTTTGGGATTTCAGAATGCCCAGCAGAACATCTTCAATCCAGCCAACATTTCACTTGGGCCTCCTTGGGAGAGAAGATGCAGATTATCCTGAAAGCATTCAAATGAAATCCATGGAGATGGCAAATCCATACAGCCACTCTGTGCCAGATGCTCCTGGGAATGGCTATGGTAAGCATTTGTTAAAAAGAAGATCACATCCTTGGGGAAAAAATAAAATTCAATGGGCTTGGGACCAATCATTAAAGATCAGCAAGGGCTTCCCCTGGTGGTCCAGTGGGTAAGGACACCGCCTTGCAGTGCAAGGGGCGACGGTTCGATCCCTGGCCTGGGAAGATCCCACGTGCCGCGGAGCGGCTGGACTGTCCAATCACCGAGCCGGAGCTCTGGAGCGCATGCGCCCAGAGCCGGCACTCTGCAACAACAGAGGCCACCGTGATGGGAGGCCCACAGGAGCCAAAGAACAAAGACAGATGAAAATGGAGAAATGAGAGACCAATAGAAGTGGCCCGCCCACTCCCCTCCCTCCCCAACCTGACCTCCACCCAAAATAAATAAATAAATCTTTAAAAAAAAAAAAAAAAAAGATCAGCAAGAGAAGAAGTGGTTTAGCACTCCTCCTTCAGACACCCACCTTACAAGGGCTGAACACTTAGGGTCTAGAGAAGACAAGCAGGGTCATCATTTACCTGAGCAGGCTGGGCAGGAGTGGTGCCTGTATGTGGAGGCTGAAGGTCAGGTTCAGCCCATCGTGATTATGTAATAAGATGGGCTTAGTGTGCCCAGATCCTCAGGTTCTTCTAGAGAAGCCAGAAATCTGGATCTTTTTACATGCTCCAAAATAATTTTTAAAATAAGTAAATTAAATCCCTGTGCAGGGCAAACCAACCGGTAGATTAGATTCTGTTTGCATGGCTGCCAGTGGCCAGTTTCAGTTCAGCACCTTCTAAAGGTGTTAAGATGGTATGTATTTGGAACCTATCAGGGACACAGGGAATTAGAAGCAGCTCTGTCCTCATGGACCTTAAAGCCTAGGTGAAAGCAGCGACACATCAAGACTAAAGAAAATGAGCAAACAGATGGAGAATATGTGAAAAATCACATCGTTCTTGAATCTGCTGTGTATAAAGGGAAGTAAAGGAAATTCTACCAGTTCTCATTTTCTGAGAGAAAAAAGAGCGACTTACCTGCTAGAGGAAGCCAGTTCATGTCAATGTTACAGGAATTCAGAGCCTGTGAGACTTGGAGAAGGGAGTGTTCAGCCTTGAACAGAACGAGGAGCTCAGGTGCTCCGCCTTGAGGGGAGAGGCGAGGAAGGGACTGAGAAGGCAGGCAGGAGGAGATGGGACGCATTGCCACACACTAAGGAAAAATACAGACTGATACACGTTTGCAGAGAAACATGCAGTTGGGCTATTCTAAACCTTTATGACAGGCGTTTTCAGTGGGGCATAGGTATCTCAAGGGGCGAAATTTATTGAAAAGGCCAGGAAAGCTTCCTCTGTTTATGTGTAGAGCAGATACCCATACGTGTAGTTATACAGTATAACTATGCTATTAAAATGTCATGGGAAGACCTCCCCAGTGGTCCAGTGTTTAAGAATCAGCCTGCCAGTGCAAGGGACACAGGTTCGATCCCTGGTCCGTGAAGATCCCACATTCTACTGGACAACTGAGCCCATGTGCCACAATACTGAAACCTATTAGAGCCTATGCTCCCCACAAGAGAAGCCACCACAGAGAGAAGCCTCCGTACCACAACTAGAGAGTAGTCCCTGCTTGCTACAACCATAGAAAGCCTGCATGCAGCAACAAAGGCACAGTGCAGCCAAAAGTAAATAAATGACGAGGGACGGCAATAAGGAAGAAATATCTAAAAAGATTCCTCAAGAGGATGGTAATTACAAAAAAATAGATTGAGAAACATTGCCCCACCCCATTGCAAGTAGAGCTAACAACTGGTTTGTCTCCCATGCCCTGGAGACACTTTACTTTTCCAGTCTTGTTTCCTCTGCAGCAGACACTACTGCTCTCTCTGTTTACAGAGGGGAAGACTGAGGTGCAGAGAGAAATGTGCCCAAGGTCACCTAGCTACTAAATCAAAACAGCCTGTATCAGAATCCAGTCTCCCTGACTGCATTACTGCTGGTTAGAATCAGGGCAAATGTGGATTGCTGACTGCAAAGCTCCATAGAACACTAGTATTAAAAACTTACTTTAAAAAAACTTTTTAGAAACCTACTTTAAAAAGTTCCACATAGGGACTTCCCTGGTGGTCCAATGGCTAAGACTCCACACTCCCGATGCAGGAAGCCGGAGCCCTCGATCCCTGATCAGGGAACTAGATCCCGCATGCATATAAGGGTGAAGATCCTGTGTGCCGAGGCTAAGAGCTGGTGCAGTCAAATGAATAAATAAATGTCTTAAAAAAAAAAAAAAACTTGCCACATACAGTGTGGCTTTCTTCTCTGGGCTCCTTTTAGGACCAAGGTTGTACTCCCAGCATTCTCTTGTCCAGTGCTATACCATCCTGTTAGACTATACACTCCTTATGGAGAACCCACTTCATTCATGGATCTTCCAAGGCTCCATGTGATTTCCCTAATGCTTGGCATACAGTAGGTGCTTGAGCAATGCTAACTGAATTAAAACAGTGACTGTAAGGGATGTATCAGTTGGCTATTGCAACAGGAATGCTGCATAACAAACAACTCTAGCAGCCCAGTGTTGCACATTTGTTTCTCACCCATGCATCTGTGGGTTTGCTTGCCATTTACTGAACCAGACTGGGTCTGGTTGAACCTGATTTGGAACCTGATTTGGTCACAGATTCTGTTTAGGTCTAGTGTCCTTCTTGACTCCCTAACCTGGGCCACTTTCATCCCATGGCATAAACTGGAAACACTCAAAGTGATGAGTCGAAACATATGATGACTCTGAGTCCTTGACTTGGACCTAACAAACTTTCACTTCTGCCATGCATCTCTGGTAAACGAAGGTCACATGACAGAGCCCAACCTCAATGGAGGTGTTCAAGGTGGAGGAAGTATAATGTTTGCTGAAAAACAACTAATTTACCACTAGAGAGAGAGGCAGAGAGAATATATATGAAGAATTTACTGTGTTCCAGATTTTTTTTCAAGCACTTTACATGTATTAACTGATTCTGTTTCCCCAACAAAAATGAACTGCTTCAATTTCTTCAGTAATCCTATATGAAGGCCCTATTATTATCCCTTATGTACAGACTAAAATATTGAAGCCCAGAAATGTTAAGTAACATTGATCCTTGGCAAGAAATTCTAGAACCGCCAGCAGTATAATTTTGTACATCTCCATCAAAATGTGCTCCATTTTCTCTGCTGAGGCATTTAGCCCTCATTGTTTATCATGAGTCGAATAAAAATATGTTGAAATGTGGCACTGTCACATAGATGCTCAAAAGGGACTCTACCTGAGAAAATCATGCCCAATTTCAAATTTAATTCATGTGTCCTCATAAAACACTACAAGTAGAAGGAAGCTTTGTAATCATCTAGACAAACTTTTTTGCAAATAAGACTTATTTTTTACACAGAGGTTTTAGGTTCACAGTAAAATTGAGGGAAAGGTAATCGAGATTTTCCATGTATCTTTGGTCCCATACCTGCATGCCCACACTCATTATCAGGGTCCCTTACCAGGATGAGACGTTTGTTACAACTGAACCTACATTGACACATCATTATCACCCAGAGTCCGTGGTTTATATTAGGGTTTGCCTGGGGTGGGCATTCCATGGATTTCGACAAATATATAATTACCTGTATCCATCATGATGGTTTCATTATGGGGGTTTTCACTGTCCTAAAGCCCTCTGAGCTCCATATATTCATCCCTTCCCCTCCAAACAAGTATTTTTAAGCTCTGAGTTGTGACCCATTTAGGTCCTACTGACCATGGTGTGCTCAGTAAAACCTAGTGTGGGATTCTCTCTTGTCTCTTCATTCCAGTGAACCCTGCTTTTGTGGGTGACAATGGTCCCGGCCCAGCTTATGGAGACCTACCTTTGTCTGGACAAGATTGGCACAGTTCACCCCAAGGTAAGGCTTCAATGGACAGTGACCAAAAGCACTGGCCCTGAAGAAGGAGCCTGCTCAAGGCAATGCAGATGTTGCCACTGGTTCTTGGCCTCTGGTGTGGTAATTAATGCTGCACTTCCTTAATTTATCACAATCAGGTTTTATCTTAGACATGCACAGTTTTTTCTCTTTTGGATATCAGGGTGTCTTCACTAGGACTCTTCTGGTCGCAAAGGACAGAAACCCAGCTCACCCAGGCTCAAGGCTTGTATGGTGGGAAGAATGTGGGCAGATGAAGAACTGAAGGTAGAATTACCTTCTGCACTCAGTAGAGAGCCTGGCATATCTCGGAGATACTTGTTGGATGAGGAACCAGTGCCTCTGAGTCTGAAGCCAGGAACTCAGGGCCACCTGGACCCTCTTTTTTCCATCTGTTTCTCATGCAGCTTCTCTTTAAGCTTCACCTTCTTCATCTCAACCCGTCGGCCTTCTCTGCCGGCCAGAGAGCTTGACAGCAGACGGATATAGCTCAGCAACCTCATGGGAAGTCTTCCTTTCTTTCTAGGCCTGTCCATCAACAGGGAGGAGCCTCTTTTGCAAATAAGACTTATTTTTTACACAGAGGTTTTAGGTTCACAGTAAAATTGAGGGAAAGGTAATCGAGATTTTCCATGTATCTTTGGTCCCATACCTGCATGCCCACACTCATTATCAGGGTCCCTTACCAGGATGAGACGTTTGTTACAACTGAACCTACATTGACACATCATTATCACCCAGAGTCCGTGGTTTATATTAGGGTTTGCCTGGGGTGGGCATTCCATGGATTTCGACAAATATATAATTACCTGTATCCATCATGATGGTTTCATTATGGGGGTTTTCACTGTCCTAAAGCCCTCTGAGCTCCATCTATTCATCCCTTCCCCTCCAAACAAGTATTTTTAAGCTCTGAGTTGTGACCCATTTAGGTCCTACTGACCATGGTGTGCTCAGTAAAACCTAGTGTGGGATTCTCTCTTGTCTCTTCATTCCAGTGAACCCTGCTTTTGTGGGTGACAATGGTCCCGGCCCAGCTTATGGAGACCTACCTTTGTCTGGACAAGATTGGCACAGTTCACCCCAAGGTAAGGCTTCAATGGACAGTGACCAAAAGCACTGGCCCTGAAGAAGGAGCCTGCTCAAGGCAATGCAGATGTTGCCACTGGTTCTTGGCCTCTGGTGTGGTAATTAATGCTGCACTTCCTTAATTTATCACAATCAGGTTTTATCTTAGACATGCACAGTTTTTTCTCTTTTGGATATCAGGGTGTCTTCACTAGGACTCTTCTGGTCGCAAAGGACAGAAACCCAGCTCACCCAGGCTCAAGGCTTGTATGGTGGGAAGAATGTGGGCAGATGAAGAACTGAAGGTAGAATTACCTTCTGCACTCAGTAGAGAGCCTGGCATATCTCGGAGATACTTGTTGGATGAGGAACCAGTGCCTCTGAGTCTGAAGCCAGGAACTCAGGGCCACCTGGACCCTCTTTTTTCCATCTGTTTCTCATGCAGCTTCTCTTTAAGCTTCACCTTCTTCATCTCAACCCGTCGGCCTTCTCTGCCGGCCAGAGAGCTTGACAGCAGACGGATATAGCTCAGCAACCTCATGGGAAGTCTTCCTTTCTTTCTAGGCCTGTCCATCAACAGGGAGGAGCCTCTCTCCAGCCCCACTCTGGACCCATGCCGACACCTGAACCAATCGTTTTTACATAGGAAAGAAGGCTGTGTCACATGTCCATTCCACAGCTAATACATGTGTTGGTGAGGTGGCCGTGTCTGGATCAAAATTTTTTTGAAGAATCATAGAATTATTGTGACCATGGAGGACAGGAGCAATCTGCCCGGAGAAGGCTGTGAAATCAGTTAGAGAGCTCGGTAAAGATCGCTGTGTGCTGTGAGGCAGGTCTGATCAGAGGCAGAGGCTGAGGAAATAAAAGAACATCAGAGAGAAGCCAGGCAATGTTGGAAGTTAAAGGCAAACCTGTGAATACCAAGGAAGAAACTGAAGACCTCCTCTGGGTAATAACACAGGTTGTGGGGCCCTGTGACTTACAATTATCTCTCACCTCTGACTCCCAGCCCTGTGGCTTCACTCTTGAATCTTCTCAAGGAGGCCTGTATCTTTCAAGGGACAGGTGTTGCCACTTGGGAGAGAAAACCATGGAGATATAAACACACTCTCTACTTGGTTACAAGAGCAGGGAATGGCTTTAACTCCTGGGGAGAAGAAATGCCTTCAACCCTCCTAAGATGCTTTCTGGCCTGTATGAAGATTGGGGCCTCTAGGTGAAAGAGGAGTCCCCGGAAGTCAGAGAGAGGTAAAGAAATGGAGGACCCAGTAGATGAACCTGGCATATCTCGGAGATACTTGTTGGATGAGGAACCAGTGCCTCTGAGTCTGAAGCCAGGAACTCAGGGCCACCTGGACCCTCTTTTTTCCATCTGTTTCTCATGCAGCTTCTCTTTAAGCTTCACCTTCTTCATCTCAACCCGTCGGCCTTCTCTGCCGGCCAGAGAGCTTGACAGCAGACGGATATAGCTCAGCAACCTCATGGGAAGTCTTCCTTTCTTTCTAGGCCTGTCCATCAACAGGGAGGAGCCTCTCTCCAGCCCCACTCTGGACCCATGCCGACACCTGAACCAATCGTTTTTACATAGGAAAGAAGGCTGTGTCACATGTCCATTCCACAGCTAATACATGTGTTGGTGAGGTGGCCGTGTCTGGATCAAAATTTTTCTGAAGAATCATAGAATTATTGTGACCATGGAGGACAGGAGCAATCTGCCCGGAGAAGGCTGTGAAATCAGTTAGAGAGCTCGGTAAAGATCGCTGTGTGCTGTGAGGCAGGTCTGATCAGAGGCAGAGGCTGAGGAAATAAAAGAACATCAGAGAGAAGCCAGGCAATGTTGGAAGTTAAAGGCAAACCTGTGAATACCAAGGAAGAAACTGAAGACCTCCTCTGGGTAATAACACAGGTTGTGGGGCCCTGTGACTTACAATTATCTCTCACCTCTGACTCCCAGCCCTGTGGCTTCACTCTTGAATCTTCTCAAGGAGGCCTGTATCTTTCAAGGGACAGGTGTTGCCACTTGGGAGAGAAAACCATGGAGATATAAACACACTCTCTACTTGGTTACAAGAGCAGGGAATGGCTTTAACTCCTGGGGAGAAGAAATGCCTTCAACCCTCCTAAGATGCTTTCTGGCCTGTATGAAGATTGGGGCCTCTAGGTGAAAGAGGAGTCCCCGGAAGTCAGAGAGAGGTAAAGAAATGGAGGACCCAGTAGATGAACCTGGCTGTCTTCATCATTTTGCTTTGCACTAGTTCTGGTTCTATCATTTACAGTTAATTGATGGACAGTCTTCTGCTAGAGGGTCCCTTTGGTGGATCATGCTAGCACCTAGGAAGTGCCTGGCACCCAGTAGGTACTCATAAATATTCATTCATTTATGAAAGAACGAATGAGTAAATGATATATCAGCATCTTCTTACAGGAAGGGACCATGCTTTGGGAACAGACAGAGTTGGGCTTGATCCTGAGCTCTTCTGCTTGCTGGTTTTGTGACCTTAGGCAAGTTACCTTTCGGGGCCTCAGTTTTCTTAGTTATAGAATGGGGTTTATTATAGTACTTACTTCATAGGGTGATGATGAAAATTAAATAATGTATTCTATTTAAAATATTGGCCTGCAGTCATGGCAGGTATTGTTACTGGTAATTGTTATTTATTAAAAATTATTCATTGTTTTTTATAAGGAACTTTTTGTTTTTTGGCTGAGCTGGGTCTTTGTTGCTGTGTGTAGTCTCTCTCTAGTTGTGGTGAAGCGGGCGCTGCTCTCTAGTGGTGGCGCACAGGCTTAGTTGCCCCCCATCGTGTGGAATCTTCCCAGACCAGGGACTGAACCCATGTCCCCTGCGTTACTAGGCAGATTCCCAATACTGGTAATTATTCTTGGTGAAGGGAGAAGGAGTTGAGTTTTATTTATAGTCCAATCCTGCCATTTAATGAGAGTATGATTAAAAGGGAGTTTAGTTCATTCCTCTGCACCTCAATTTCTCTAACTATTAAATAAATAGCATAGTCAAGGTGATTTCCAGATCAGGTCTTTTGGGTAGAGATTGTGTCCAGGTGCCCAGCACTGGAACAGGACAGTGGTCTAGCAATAAAGGAATTTATTTCCCTCTTGTAACAAAAAGTGTAACAAGAAGTCCAAAGTTTATATGCACCTCTGCCCATGACACTCTCAAGGCCTGAGGCTCCTTCTCTAGTGTCTTTTTCCACTGTCCTTGGTTGATGAACATTTTAACCTCTTGTTTTCCAAATGAATGTATCTGGTCAGGAAGAAGGTGAAATGGTAAAGTGCAAAAGGCCAAACCAGGCAAACGTCCACCCTTTAAAGAGCATTACTGGAAGCCATAATCTTACTGGCTAAAACGGGGTCACAGGTTTACCCTAGGCTCAAAAGAAGCCACCCTTTGCCACAAAGAAAGCTGGGAGAGGTTTTTTTTTTGCGGGGGTGGGGGGGTTTCTTTTATTGGTCCTTCATTTGTTTATTTTCATCAATCTTAATTCTTTGGTCTGTGTGGGCCTCCCATTGCAGTGGCCTCTCTCGTTGCAAAACACTGGCTCTGGGCGCATGTGCTCCTGAGCGCTGACTCATAATTGGACACACCAGTTCAGCTGCTCCGTGGCACGTGGGATCCTCCCAGGCCAGGGATCGAACCAGTGCCCCTTGCACTGCAAGGTGGACTCTACCCACTAGACCACCAGGGAAGCCTGCTGGGAGAGTTTTAACAGGACACAGTGACTGCACAGGAAAGCAGGCATTTCCTGATGTGAGAAAAAGAGAGACCAGGTGTTGGGAAGCAGACAGACAGCAAGCGGCTGAGTTTCTTGTTGCTGTGTGTAGTCTCTCTCTAGTTGTGGTGAAGCGGGCGCTGCTCTCTAGTGGTGGCGCACAGGCTTAGTTGCCCCCCATCGTGTGGAATCTTCCCAGACCAGGGACTGAACCCATGTCCCCTGCGTTACTAGGCAGATTCCCAATACTGGTAATTATTCTTGGTGAAGGGAGAAGGAGTTGAGTTTTATTTATAGTCCAATCCTGCCATTTAATGAGAGTATGATTAAAAGGGAGTTTAGTTCATTCCTCTGCACCTCAATTTCTCTAACTATTAAATAAATAGCATAGTCAAGGTGATTTCCAGATCAGGTCTTTTGGGTAGAGATTGTGTCCAGGTGCCCAGCACTGGAACAGGACAGTGGTCTAGCAATAAAGGAATTTATTTCCCTCTTGTAACAAAAAGTGTAACAAGAAGTCCAAAGTTTATATGCACCTCTGCCCATGACACTCTCAAGGCCTGAGGCTCCTTCTCTAGTGTCTTTTTCCACTGTCCTTGGTTGATGAACATTTTAACCTCTTGTTTTCCAAATGAATGTATCTGGTCAGGAAGAAGGTGAAATGGTAAAGTGCAAAAGGCCAAACCAGGCAAACGTCCACCCTTTAAAGAGCATTACTGGAAGCCATAATCTTACTGGCTAAAAGGGGGTCACAGGTTTACCCTAGGCTCAAAAGAAGCCACCCTTTGCCACAAAGAAAGCTGGGAGAGGTTTTTTTGCGGGGTGGGGTGGTTTCTTTTATTGGTCCTTCATTTGTTTATTTTCATCAATCTTAATTCTTTGGTCTGTGTGGGCCTCCCATTGCAGTGGCCTCTCTCGTTGCAAAGCACTGGCTCTGGGCGCATGTGCTCCTGAGCGCTGACTCGTAATTGGACACACCAGTTCAGCTGCTCCGTGGCACGTGGGATCCTCCCAGGCCAGGGATCGAACCAGTGCCCCTTGCACTGCAAGGTGGACTCTACCCACTAGACCACCAGGGAAGCCTGCTGGGAGAGTTTTAACAGGACACAGTGACTGCACAGGAAAGCAGGCATTTCCTGATGTGAGAAAAAGAGAGACCAGGTGTTGGGAAGCAGACAGACAGCAAGGGGGGCCCCCCAGCCAGTCAGGAGATAGCAGCTGTTTCACTACAAACCCATCTGGATCTACAAAGTCACATAAAACTCTCAATAGAACATAAACTTTAGACCAGGGCTTCCCTGGTGGTCCAGTGGGTAAGGACACTGCCTTGCAGTGCAAGGGGCGCCGGTTTGATCCCTGGCCTGGGAAGATCCCACGTGCTGCGGAACGGCTGGACTAATGTGTCCAATTACCAAGCCAGAGCTCTGGAGCGCATGTGCCCAGAGCTGGCGCTCTGTGACAACAGAGGCCACTGCGATGGGAGGCCCACATGGGCCAAAGAACAAAGATGGATGAAAATAGACAAATGAAAGACCAATAGAAGTGGCCTGTCCACCCCCCTCCCTCGCCATCCCACCCCCCCCAAAAAAAAACTTTAGACCAGAGGCACCAAATTATAAAGAAGGTCTTGCCCTTTGATTATGAGTCATTTAGAAGAGTCTGCCTTCTGTTTCTAGAATTCCATTGCTTTAATAAAGAATTCTGTTTCCAGTCTCTTACCTAGCTACTGGGACAGAGTCTCTGCATCCATGTTCTCAAGGACCCCGCTCTGGAGTAGAGGTGTGGAGCTGCGCTGTGATTTGCGTGGGCTGGCTTCGTCCATCCCCTCCTGGCCCTCCTAAAGAGCGAATGAGGCGGCTCTCTGTGACTGCCATCACTTTTCCTGGTGGTTCCCGACCATGCCAGTGTGACTGCTGTCTGGGGTCTTGGGAAGCTCACTCTGGTGGAGACTAAGGCTTGGGGGAACAAGAGATGCTTTCTGGTGGCCAAGTGAATGAAGTCATTGTTGAGATTAAGGATGTCCCATCTGGGGTCCAAAGTCATCCATCTTCAAGTCAGATTGTTCCAGAAAAGATACTAGTGAACTCAAACTCCCTTCTGGTCTCTTCCATTTCTGACGGTGATGTGACAGGTTCTCAAGCTTGCAGCAATCAGTGTGACAGAAGGAGGAAGCAGTTACTAAGGTTTTCGACAGCTTTGAATGAATCATTCTCTCAGACCCTTCGTAACTCGGAAAGCACGGGCTTAGATACCTCTCATACTTCACACGAGAATATCCAAGGTAGTGAGACCCTGGGGCAGAGGACTTTGGATGGGCGCAGCCCCTACTGAGTTGCCCACCAGGCTATGGTTTTAAGACACCAAATAGGGTAAAGGCTTGCTTGATGACCTGAGGATGCTCGGGACTCGGAAGGAGTCACTTTGAGAGGATCAGACGCCTAAGAAGGAGTTTACCTTGACCAGGTTCATATCATGTGCCTGGTGTTCTCCCATTTTGTTATCTACCAACTTTAGTTTTCTTTACTTGCCACCCGCACACTTGTGAGACAGGCATGCCTGTCATTTGTATTTGCTTGATGAGGAAACTGAAGCTCAGGGAAATTAAATGACATAGCAGATCTGGGATCAAATGTGAGTCTGCCTGATTCCCAAGCCTGACAGCTTAACGACCATCCTATCCTGCTTTGGTTCGATCCCTCCAGATCCTAGGTTCAGCATCACAGAATGCCCGTTTTTGTCAAATCCTCTATGAAAGAAACCAGATCTTAACTGAGACCGCCCCTCACCCCTTGCCCATCAGCTCCAGACGCCAAAAACTGGTTTCCCAGATGTTGTTTCTGGGACAAAACATGAAAAACAAGAAAAGGCAGCCCTGTCCGCATTATGGATGAATACCCATAATACTCCAGGCATGGGCTTCCCTGATAGTCCAGTGGGTAAAGAGTCCACCTTGCAGTGCAAGGGGCACCAGTTCGATCTCTGGTTCAGGAAGATCCCACATGCCGTGGAGAGGCTGGACCATTGTGTCCAGTTATGAGCCAGCACTCTAGAGCACATGTGCCCAGAGCCAGTGTTCTGCAACAAGAGAGGCCACTGTAATGGGAGGCCCACACAGGCCAAAGAATAAAGATGCATGAAAATAAATTAATTAAAAAAAAAAACAGTAAAAGAGGCCAAAATTTAAAAAATAATAATACTACTCCAGGCATGAAGTCCAGTTATTCTCAGTGATTTCTAAGAGGGAAAATAAGAAAGATACTCAAACTCCCTTCTGGTCTCTTCCATTTCTGACGGTGATGTGACAGGTTCTCAAGCTTGCAGCAATCAGTGTGACAGAAGGAGCAAGCAGTTACTAAGGTTTTCGACAGCTTTGAATGAATCATTCTCTCAGACCCTTCGTAACTCGGAAAGCACGGGCTTAGATACCTCTCATACTTCACACGAGAATATCCAAGGTAGTGAGACCCTGGGGCAGAGGACTTTGGATGGGCGCAGCCCCTACTGAGTTGCCCACCAGGCTATGGTTTTAAGACACCAAATAGGGTAAAGGCTTGCTTGATGACCTGAGGATGCTCGGGACTCGGAAGGAGTCACTTTGAGAGGATCAGACGCCTAAGAAGGAGTTTACCTTGACCAGGTTCATATCATGTGCCTGGTGTTCTCCCATTTTGTTACCTACCAACTTTAGTTTTCTTTACTTGCCACCCGCACACTTGTGAGACAGTCATGCCTGTCATTTGTATTTGCTTGATGAGGAAACTGAAGCTCAGGGAAATTAAATGACATAGCAGATCTGGGATCAAATGTGAGTCTGCCTGATTCCCAAGCCTGACAGCTTAACGACCATCCTATCCTGCTTTGGTTCGATCCCTCCAGATCCTAGGTTCAGCATCACAGAATGCCCGTTTTTGTCAAATCCTCTATGAAAGAAACCAGATCTTAACTGAGACCGCCCCTCACCCCTTGCCCATCAGCTCCAGACGCCAAAAACTGGTTTCCCAGATGTTGTTTCTGGGACAAAACATGAAAAACAAGAAAAGGCAGCCCTGTCCGCATTATGGATGAATACCCACAATACTCCAGGCATGGGCTTCCCTGATAGTCCAGTGGGTAAAGAGTCCACCTTGCAGTGCAAGGGGCACCAGTTCGATCTCTGGTTCAGGAAGATCCCACATGCCGTGGAGAGGCTGGACCATTGTGTCCAGTTATGAGCCAGCACTCTAGAGCACATGTGCCCAGAGCCAGTGTTCTGCAACGAGAGAGGCCACTGTAATGGGAGGCCCACACAGGCCAAAGAATAAAGATGCATGAAAATAAATTAATTAAAAAAAAAAAAACAGTAAAAGAGGCCAAAATTTAAAAAATAATAATACTACTCCAGGCATGAAGTCCAGTTATTCTCAGTGATTTCTAAGAGGGAAAATAAAAATCTGTTCACACCAAAATATTTCTATGAGTTTAGCCCCTTTGTTGAAAATGGGGGCATCTCTTGTCATGTTGTTGTCTCCCCAAATTTCTGGTCTTTTTTCCTCTGTCTGCCCCCACTTCCCTCTCAGGAGATGCTCAAATTCCTCATCTCCAGCCAAGTGATCTGGAGGCCCTCTTGTGGCAATTCTCGCTCTGCCTCTGCGATGTCACAGAGAAAGGCTTCCACACAGATCAACAAGACAGAAAAGCCAGCCATTCCTGTCATGGCCCCGGAGGCCCCGCTGTTCTCACTCTGTGAGGATGGGTCCACTGTGCCTTGCAGACACAACCCATCCTGAGGCAGACGGGGCTGCCTTTTCTTGTTTTTTGAGAAGGAAGAAACCTTTTTCATGAAACACATCAGCAGATCATCTCTCACATTAGCCAATGTGTCACATGCCTGGAGCTAAACAAGTCACTTTCTGGGGACTGGAACCATCAAGATAGGCTCAGACTCAGGCTTCCTTGGTGGTCCAGTGGGTAAAGAGTCTGCCTTGCAGTGCAAGGAGCGCCGGTTTGATCCCTGGCCTGGGAAGATCCCATATACCATAGAACAGCTAGAACGGTGTGTCCAATTACGAGCCAGAGCTCAGGAGCACATGCGCCCAGAGCTGGTGCTCGGCAATGAGAGGCCACTGCAATGGGAGGCCCACACAGGTCAATGAACAAAGATGGATAAAAATAAATAAATGAAAGACCAATAACAGAGGCCAAAATTTTAAAAAGTAAAAAAAATATATATATAAAAAAGATGGGATCAGACTCATGGGGATCTGCCCACTGAGCCTGGAGATAGGCCCCACCCTGCAGAAGCCCAGGGCCAAGGGAGGGAGGCTGGCAGATGCTTAAACTGAAATGGGATACTGTTAAAAAGGAGAGATGGGGCTTCCCCTGGTGGTCCAGTGGGTAAGGACACCGCCTTGCAGTGCAAGGGGCGCCAGTTCGATCCCTGACCTGGGAAGATCCCACGTGCCGCAGAGCGGCTAGACTGATGTATCCAATTACCGAGCCGAGCTCTGGAGTGCATGCGCCCAGAGTCGGTGCTCTGTGATAACAGAGGCCACCGTGATGGGAGGCCCACATGGACCAAAGAACAAAGATGGATGAAAATAGATAAATGAAAGACCAATAGAAGTGACCCGCCCGCTCTTCTCCCTCCCCAACCTGTCCCCTGCACTAAATAAATAAATAAATAAATCTTTAAAAAAAGAGAGAGAGAGAGATGGCTGTAGGGTAGGTGACCACAGTATCTGCCACACTGACCTGAAGTGTGAAGTTGAGTTCTCGGGAGAAGAGAAGGGGAATCATTACAGAGGATGGGTGGAAGAGTAGAAGGCAACAGTCAAGAAAAGTAAAGAAGACGCTTGGGCCTGAAGAGCAGAGGGGTGAGAGAAGGTTATGCAGGAAATCCCAGAGAGAGAAGAACCAGGCTGACCACACATTCTGGGTCACATTGGTTTTGCTAAATGTACTGTGTCATAGGAAAACACTGCATTGCAATTACATGCAGACGGTCACGTACTTTGGCTTTGAGATGTCACATGGGCATGCTCCATCTTCTTATTTTTATTGTGACTTTTGGGTTCACTGAGTTTGCACATTCTTTCCTGTGCACTTATAAAAACATACTCTATCTTCAGTACCAGATTTTCAAACGCTATTTTTCTGTTAAGGGAACATATTAATCTCTAGAGTTTTTTTTTTTTCCTGCAGAACAAAAGTTACTTGCGTCACTGATACCCATGACATCTAGAGACAGAATTAAAGCCATCAGAAATCAGCCAAGGACCATGGAAGAGAAAAGGAACCTTAGGTATGCACCAAAAGCTTTTCTTCTTGCACAGATTTCATGGAAACCTCAGGAGTCTCATGTCAGAAAGATAAGAAATAAATGCATGAGAAGAGGCAGAAAAAAAAAAAAAAGACAATATACAGACTCATGGGGATCTGCCCACTGAGCCTGGAGATAGGCCCCACCCTGCAGAAGCCCAGGGCCAAGGGAGGGAGGCTGGCAGATGCTTAAACTGAAATGGGATACTGTTAAAAGGAGATGGGGCTTCCCCTGGTGGTCCAGTGGGTAAGGACACCGCCTTGCAGTGCAAGGGGCGCCAGTTCGATCCCTGACCTGGGAAGATCCCACGTGCCGCAGAGCGGCTAGACTGATGTATCCAATTACCGAGCCGAGCTCTGGAGTGCATGCGCCCAGAGTCGGTGCTCTGTGATAACAGAGGCCACCGTGATGGGAGGCCCACATGGACCAAAGAACAAAGATGGATGAAAATAGATAAATGAAAGACCAATAGAAGTGACCCGCCCGCTCTTCTCCCTCCCCAACCTGTCCCCTGCACTAAATAAATAAATAAATAAATCTTTAAAAAAAGAGAGAGAGAGAGATGGCTGTAGGGTAGGTGACCACAGTATCTGCCACACTGACCTGAAGTGTGAAGTTGAGTTCTCGGGAGAAGAGAAGGGGAATCATTACAGAGGATGGGTGGAAGAGTAGAAGGCAACAGTCAAGAAAAGTAAAGAAGACGCTTGGGCCTGAAGAGCAGAGGGGTGAGAGAAGGTTATGCAGGAAATCCCAGAGAGAGAAGAACCAGGCTGACCACACATTCTGGGTCACATTGGTTTTGCTAAATGTACTGTGTCATA
Organism: Tragulus kanchil; assembly: GCA_022376925.1. Lineage (NCBI taxonomy): Eukaryota > Metazoa > Chordata > Mammalia > Artiodactyla > Tragulidae > Tragulus > Tragulus kanchil. The sequence continues at coordinate 108,660,199 of JAIOJX010000002.1, read as the reverse complement.
GGAAAACACTGCATTGCAATTACATACAGACGGTCACGTACTTTGGCTTTGAGATGTCACATGGGTATGCTCCATCTTCTTATTTTTATTGTGACTTTTGGGTTCACTGAGTTTGCACATTCTTTCCTGTGCACTTATAAAAACATACTCTATCTTCAGTACCAGATTTTCAAACGCTATTTTTCTGTTAAGGGAACATATTAATCTCTAGGGTTTTTTTTTTTTCCTGCAGAACAAAAGTTACTTGCGTCACTGATACCCATGACATCTAGAGACAGAATTAAAGCCATCAGAAATCAGCCAAGGACCATGGAAGAGAAAAGGAACCTTAGGTATGCACCAAAAGCTTTTCTTCTTGCACAGATTTCATGGAAACCTCAGGCTTCTACTTTTGTCTCATGTCAGAAAGATAAGAAATAAATGCATGAGAAGAGGCAGTCTTCCTACCAAAGAATTCCACGTAATGTATGTAGATCACCTGGAATGTGGGTTGTGCTTAGTGACCTGCTTCCAGAGAGTAGAGTTTGGAAAGAGGGGGACATGCTTCCCAGGATGAAGTTGGGCTCATCCTGCCTGGGCCAGGTGCTCAAGGCTAACATTCCCAGCTCTATGATCAGAGAGTCCCCTCTGAGTGCATGCATTTTCGGTCATGTTCTACTCTTTTTTGACCCCATGGACTGTAGCCCACCAGGCTCCTCTATCCATGGGATTCTTTGTGCAAGAATACTGGAGTGGGTTGCCAGTATTCTCTTCTCCGGGGGATCTTCCCCTGGATTGAACCTCCATCTCTTGCATCTCCTGTATTGGCAGGCAGGTTCTTTACCAGCTGAGCCACCCAGGAAGCCCCCTTATCTGTGCACTCTCTCCTAAAACCCACAAACCTAGTCTAACCAGAAAAAAAAAAATGAGACAGACCCCAACCAAGGGACGGTCTTCAGAATACCTGAGCAATATTCCTCAAAACTGTCAAGGCCATTAGAAAGTGTGAAAAAGTGGCCATAGACTAGAAAGTTCTAAAGAGGCATGATTACTAATGTGATGTGATGTGCTGGATGGGTCCTGGTAAGCATCTGTGGAGAAACCAGTAAAATCAGACTAGTCTAGGTAGAAGTCACACACCGATATTGGTTTCTTAGTTGTTAGCAGGGGGAATGGTGAGTAGTAGATGGGGATTTTCTATACTGTTTTTGTAACTTCTCTTTCAATTTCAAACTTCTTTTAAAAAAGGTGTGTGTGAGGGAAGAGTTCCCTGGTGACTAGTGGTTAGGACTTGGTACTTTCCAGTGGTTAGGGCTTAGGGCTTTGCTGTGGCCTGGGTTCAATCCCTGGTTAGGGGACTAAGATCTGGCAAGCCATGCCATACCAGGCAGGGGTGGATGTGGGGATGGGAGTGGGGGTGGAGGACCCCAAACCAAAACAAACAAACCTCAGAAGCATTCTAAGCTCAGGAATTCAAAAACAAGAGTAAGGGTTTTTTCTTTATGCAATTTATAAGAGTTGACAGGGCTCCCTAGGTGGCACGTAAGTAAAGAATCCACCTGCCAATGCAGGAGACCCTGATTTGATTCCTGGGTCAGGAAGATCTCTTGGAGAAGGAAATGGCAACCCCCTTCCATATTCTTGCCTGGAAAATTTCATGGACAGAAGAGCCTGGCAGGCTACATCCATGGGAGTCAGAGTCAGACAACTGAACACAAACACAGGAGTTGATAGAAACTAGTAGAGTAGAGGCAATTACTAATAAATAATTCAATGATGCCATTGTCCTGAGGTTCAGAGGCTGGTAGGGGAAGAAGATTAGTCAACAAGTAATTTATAAATAATGAAAGAATATCAGGCCAAATAAAGATGGAAGGGAATCACAGGAGGAGGAGAAGAAGAAGAGATAACACTGAATTCAGGCAAAGCAAGGGACATCTGTGACCTGAGCCTTGGGAGATGGTGTTGTGGGTGTGGGCCTTTGGGTGGACCAAAGAGAGCCAGGAAAGGGCCAGAGTAAAGGAGATGTAATGAGTTTGTAGAAAAGCAAATAGAACAACTGTGGCTGGATCCTTTTGAAAACACTCTTCCCTTTTATATTCTGCGTGGCTTCCTTTGTCACAGAATGAGGGCCTTGTAATGGCCTGAAAGATTTTACAGGAGAATTTTCAACCTGACACATGGGTCTGGATTCTTCTGTTCTGAGGCCTATTCTGTTCACTGTAGAGTATACGGCAGCAGGCCTTATCTCTCCCCTCTAGATGTCAGTGGCACTCCAAACCCCCAGTTTAACAACCAAAAATGTCTCCAGACAAATGAAATCTCCCTTGAGGGCCCCAAATATCCCAAGTTGAGAAGCACTGTTTTACCGGACACCACCCACCTACCCACAATTATCACCCACACCCTCCACCCTTCCCCTGCTCATTCCTGGGCATCCTGGCCTCCTTGGGGCTTCGAGCTGGTGGTTCCCTATGCTCACACAGTCCCTTATCCACAGACTCACCCCTCTTCTCCTTCCAGACTTTGTGTAAATGTGGCGCTCTTCAACTTGTAACAGGGTTTTCATCCCTGCATTTCCTACCTCCTTACTCTGCTCTGTTTTTCCCTTCTCTTTCCCATAACACAACTCACCTTCTATTATCTTATATTGTTTACCTACTTCATTATTATATTTCTTATTTATTTTCTTTCTCTTCCAACTAGAATGTGTGCTCCATGAGCTGGGGAGATCTGTCTGTATCTCACCACCTGGGACTATGCCTGGCACATGACAAACACCCAAGAAGTATCAAGGGGAACTCCCCTGGTGGTCCAGTGGGTAAAGAGTCCACCTTGCACTACAAGGGGCACCGGTTCGATCCCTGGCCCAGGAAGATCCCACGTGCCGTGGAGCGACTGGACTGGTGTGTCCAGTTATGAGCCAGCGCTCTGGAGCACATGCACCCAGAGCCAGTGCTCTGCAATTAGAGAGGCCACTGCAATTGGAGGCCCACACATGCTAAAGAATAAAGATGGATGAAAATAGTAAATAACTAAGAAAGAGCTTGTGGCATGAAGTTAAAAAAAAAAATTAAAAAAAAAAAAAAAGAAGTGTCAAGGGAATGAATGCATTACAACACTGGTATCTCTCTTCTGCCCTTTCCCACAGGAAAATGGTTGACAAAGAGAAAAGCAAGCAGTCCCGTCGTATCCTAGAGCTCAACTGCTGCCCTCAGTGCCTAAACTCCATTTCACTGGTAAGTTGACCTTTACTGAAATCAGTAAATGGGCACAGATTGGGGTAAAATCAGGGAGAGAGAAGAGTGGGGATGAGGAGGGACCCACAGGAAGGAAAAACCAAAGTTCAGGGCTGTTTCTCTGAAAGACATAGAAATTGGGTCAGTTTATATATGGGAAAAACAGGCAGGCATAGGAAGGTCTAAGGAGTTGCAGAGTTATTTGGGCAACATAGGCACTGTGAGAGTTACCTTCAACAGCAAACCTGTGAAGGTAATAAATAATAATACCAACCAGGGTTCTTGACCTTCCTTCATCAATAGAAATTGGAAAGAGACCAGCCAAGAAATTCAGCCAAGGTTTTACTGGGGTCCCTCCTGCAACAAGGGGAAGCAAAAACAAGTAACAGGTTCTCTTGCTCACTCCCCAAGGTGGGGCCAGCTAGTTCCTTAAATGGGGTGTATCCAAGTAGGGGTATATCCAAGAGTCAGGTTGGAAGGGTGGCATAGCCATCTTTTTGATAGTGCTGAGTGCAGTGGATATGTTCAGTATCCTATTTTTGCTTTATGCTCTTCAGAAATGGCAGTTGGGTTTTATTTATTTGTCCTTTTGTATCTTATTGTCCATAATTTGCCCCAACTGCAGCATGCATGCAGTTTATTTTTAGTCTGGTAGAGTTTCTTTGTAGTTTGTTGCTGGAGGAGACATTTGTTTGGATGCAAGCCCTACAGCAAATGGTCCCAGGTCCTCATCTCCATGACACTCACCTTAAGGGTGGTCCTGCAGACTAAATGAGATAATCTTTGCAAACGTGCTCAGCCCAATGCCTGGCGCACCATGCAGCTCTAGAAATGGTGGCCTGTTGTTATTATGGAGCCTGCTCAGTAGCCATTTGTTGATGGGCTGTCTTTGTGTCGACCTCCAGGTGTACCGGAGGTCCAAGACCAGCCTGTCAGAACTGCTCAGTTCCATCAGCTTGTGGCAGAAGACGCTCAAGATCATCGGAGGCAAGTTCGGCACCAGTGTCCTCTCCTATTTCAACTTTCTGAGGTGGCTTTTGAAGTTCAACATTTTCTCGTTCATTGTGACCTTCAGTTTCATCACAATCCCTCAGTTGACTGTGGCCCAGAAGAACCACCTCCAATTCACTGGACTAGAATTTTTAACCGGAGCGGTAAGTATTCCCTCCCTACCTGGAGTTCACACTTGGAAGCCCAAGAGCATGCCTGCTGGCACTCTTCCAGGCCTCTCATTTTCCCTGAGAGTCAACTCATGGGAAAGCGTGTATTTAAAATGATTTCCCAGTTTATCCAAAGTTCATTATTGGGCAANATAGGCACTGTGAGAGTTACCTTCAACAGCAAACCTGTGAAGGTAATAAATAATAATACCAACCAGGGTTCTTGACCTTCCTTCATCAATAGAAATTGGAAAGAGACCAGCCAAGAAATTCAGCCAAGGTTTTACTGGGGTCCCTCCTGCAACAAGGGGAAGCAAAAACAAGTAACAGGTTCTCTTGCTCACTCCCCGAGGTGGGGCCAGCTAGTTCCTTAAATGGGGTGTATCCAAGTAGGGGTATATCCAAGAGTCAGGTTGGAAGGGTGGCATAGCCATCTTTTTGATAGTGCTGAGTGCAGTGGATATGTTCAGTATCCTATTTTTGCTTTATGCTCTTCAGAAATGGCAGTTGGGTTTTATTTATTTGTCCTTTTGTATCTTATTGTCCATAATTTGCCCCAACTGCAGCATGCATGCAGTTTATTTTTAGTCTGGTAGAGTTTCTTTGTAGTTTGTTGCTGGAGGAGACATTTGTTTGGATGCAAGCCCTACAGCAAATGGTCCCAGGTCCTCATCTCCATGACACTCACCTTAAGGGTGGTCCTGCAGACTAAATGAGATAATCTTTGCAAACGTGCTCAGCCCAATGCCTGGCGCACCATGCAGCTCTAGAAATGGTGGCCTGTTGTTATTATGGAACCTGCTCAGTAGCCATTTGTTGATGGGCTGTCTTTGTGTCGACCTCCAGGTGTACCGGAGGTCCAAGACCAGCCTGTCAGAACTGCTCAGTTCCATCAGCTTGTGGCAGAAGACGCTCAAGATCATCGGAGGCAAGTTCGGCACCAGTGTCCTCTCCTATTTCAACTTTCTGAGGTGGCTTTTGAAGTTCAACATTTTCTCGTTCATTGTGACCTTCAGTTTCATCACAATCCCTCAGTTGACTGTGGCCCAGAAGAACCACCTCCAATTCACTGGACTAGAATTTTTAACCGGAGCGGTAAGTATTCCCTCCCTACCTGGAGTTCACACTTGGAAGCCCAAGAGCATGCCTGCTGGCACTCTTCCAGGCCTCTCATTTTCCCTGAGAGTCAACTCATGGGAAAGCGTGTATTTAAAATGATTTCCCATTTTATCCAAAGTGACATATACCCAACAGAGAATTTCTGTCTCCTGAGGTGACTGTGTTACCAGTTTTTGTTTCCCATAATCCTCTTCTCTGTACCCATATGAGCACATTATGCATAGACATACATGTCTTTTTATTCATACAAATAATCTTATTGTCATCTTCTTAGATGTTATGATGGCTTTGTTTTGTAGATCTTCTTCTCTTATACTTGTTGTCCCTTTGACACTTGTTGTAAGGCTGGCTTGGTGTTACTAAATTCTTTTAATTTTTGCTTATCTGTAAAGCTTTTGACTTCTCCATCAATTTTGAATGAGATCCTTGAAGGGTAGAGTATTCTTGGTTGCAGATTATTCTGTTTCAGTGCTTCAAATGTGTCTTGCCATTCCCTTCTGGCCTGCAGAGTTTCTGTTGAAAGATCAGCTGTTAAATGTATGGGGTTTCCCTTGTATGTCACTAGTTGCTTTTCCCTTGCTGCTTTTAGAATTCTGTCTTTTCATACATGTCTTTTTTAACAAAAGATGGATTATTCATATAGACTGGATGTGACTTGCTTCTTTCTACCTAATATGTGGTGGACATCTCACATTGGTATTCATAGATCTACCTATTCTTTCTTTTTCATATTTTCTTTCTACAAAATACAATTCTCCTTAAAAGGAAATGCTTCTTTTAAAAAATTCCTAGTATAGAAGAGAACAAATGAAGATAAAGTCTAGTTTACCCTCCTTCTTTTGTCTAACTCTAGAATTTGGAGTCTATCTTTGTCCACCATTTTTCTTCTTATACAGTCTAGATACATAGATACATAGTTTGTTCTTGTTGTTAAGTCATATCCAATTCTTTGTGGCCCCATGGACTGTAGCTTGTCAGCCTCCTCTGTCCATGAGATTTCCCAGGCAGGAATACTGGAGTAGGCTGCCATTTCCTTCTCTAAGGCATCTTCCCCACCCAGGGATCAGACCCACATCTCCTACATTGCAGACTGATTTTTTACCACTGAGCCGCCAGAGCCATGTAGACAATACTTAAACATTTTTTCTAATAAAAGAGGATGAGATAATACAAGTCTTGCTTTATGACATTTTGCTCACTGTTCCAGGCCTCTCATTTTCCCTGAGAGTCAACTCATGGGAAAGCGTGTATTTAAAATGATTTCCCATTTTATCCAAAGTGACATATACCCAACAGAGAATTTCTGTCTCCTGAGGTGACTGTGTTACCAGTTTTTGTTTCCCATAATCCTCTTCTCTGTACCCATATGAGCACATTATGCATAGACATACATGTCTTTTTATTCATACAAATAATCTTATTGTCATCTTCTTAGATGTTATGATGGCTTTGTTTTGTAGATCTTCTTCTCTTATACTTGTTGTCCCTTTGACACTTGTTGTAAGGCTGGCTTGGTGTTACTAAATTCTTTTAATTTTTGCTTATCTGTAAAGCTTTTGAGTTCTCCATCAATTTTGAATGAGATCCTTGAAGGGTAGAGTATTCTTGGTTGCAGATTATTCTGTTTCAGTGCTTTAAATGTGTCTTGCCATTCCCTTCTGGCCTGCAGAGTTTCTGTTGAAAGATCAGCTGTTAAATGTATGGGGTTTCCCTTGTATGTCACTAGTTGCTTTTCCCTTGCTGCTTTTAGAATTCTGTCTTTTCATACATGTCTTTTTTAACAAAAGATGGATTATTCATATAGACTGGATGTGACTTGCTTCTTTCTACCTAATATGTGGTGGACATCTCACATTGGTATTCATAGATCTACCTATTCTTTCTTTTTCATATTTTCTTTCTACAAAATACAATTCTCCTTAAAAGGAAATGCTTCTTTTAAAAAATTCCTAGTATAGAAGAGAACAAATGAAGATAAAGTCTAGTTTACCCTCCTTCTTTTGTCTAACTCTAGAATTTGGAGTCTATCTTTGTCCACCATTTTTCTTCTTATACAGTCTAGATACATAGATACATAGTTTGTTCTTGTTGTTAAGTCATATCCAATTCTTTGTGGCCCCATGGACTGTAGCTTGTCAGCCTCCTCTGTCCATGAGATTTCCCAGGCAGGAATACTGGAGTAGGCTGCCATTTCCTTCTCTAAGGCATCTTCCCCACCCAGGGATCAGACCCACATCTCCTACATTGCAGACTGATTTTTTACCACTGAGCCGCCAGGGGAGCCATGTAGACAATACTTAAACATTTTTTTCTAATAAAAAGAGGATGAGATAATACAAGTCTTGCTTTATGACATTTTTGCTCACTGTGTATCTTGAGCATGAATACGCATCCATGTTATTCTTTTTATTAACAACCACAGTGTATCTACCCAGCTCCCTATTGGAGCACATAGCCCCTACCTTGTGCATTTACCTTCTATGAGAGGTTTCTGCCATTGAAATTCTATGGACAAACAAAGTACAGTGCAAAAGCCAAATCCAGCCCGCCACCTGTATAGTATAATTGTATAGTCTGTGAAATAAGATTGGTTTCCACATTTTTAAGCAGTTGAAAAAATAAAAGGAAGAATAACGTATTTACTGGAGTATATTTGCTTTACAGTGTTGAAATAGTCATTAAAATGGAATTATTGTGTCAATTTATCCTTCATTTTTCTCATTATTATGTATAGCTGTGTATATTACACATTTTATTATGAAAAATTTCAAACAAAGAGGAGTAAAATAAATACCCATCAGCCTCCTTACAATGATGATGTTTAGTTGCTAAGTCATGTCCAACTCTTTTGTGACCCCATGGACTCTAGCCCACCAGGCTACTCTATCCAGATTCTCCAGTCAAGAATGGGTTGCCATTTCCTTCTCCAGGGAATCTTCCCAACCCAGGGATCAAACCCACATCTCCTATATTGTTAGGCCTAGAGCCTAGGCTATGCCACTGAACCACCTGGGAAGCCCATAGATTTTAAATTGTTAACAGTTTGCCAAATTTGTTTTATCCTACTGGGTTTTTTTTTTAAGTGTTTTACAGTAAATCGTGACCATCAGTTTGGATGTATTTAACATGGATCTCTGGACAATAAGAACAGTTTCCTGAAGTCACTAAATGTTATCACACCTAGTAATATTAAAAGTTAGTATCATCTAAAATCCAGATCACATTCACATTTTCCCCAATCATCCCCAGAATGTTTCTCATAGCTTCTTATTCAGACCAGGATCCAAGTAAGACACATTCTCTTTGCATTCAGTTGTTCTTTTCTGAAGTTTCTATTAATCTAGAATGATCTTCCCAGGCCCTGTCTCCTACTTGTTGCAGAAACCAAGCCAGTGGTTATGTAGAGTCCAGTGTTCTACCTTCTGCAATTGTCAAACTGCCTCCTCCAGATCTCTCTAATTTGTTCCTCTAAATTATACAGGGTCCTTATTTCCTGTAAATTGAAGTTTAGACCTAAAGACTTGGTATACCCAGCTCCCTATTGGAGCACATAGCCTACCTTGTGCATTTACCTTCTATGAGAGGTTTCTGCCATTGAAATTCTATGGACAAACAAAGTACAGTGCAAAAGCCAAATCCAGCCCGCCACCTGTATAGTATAATTGTATAGTCTGTGAAATAAGATTGGTTTCCACATTTTTAAGCAGTTGAAAAAATAAAAGGAAGAATAACGTATTTACTGGAGTATATTTGCTTTACAGTGTTGAAATAGCATTAAAATGGAATTATTGTGTCAATTTATCCTTCATTTTCTCATTATTATGTATAGCTGTGTATATTACACATTTTATTATGAAAATTTCAAACAAAGAGGAGTAAAATAAATACCCATCAGCCTCCTTACAATGATGATGTTTAGTTGCTAAGTCATGTCCAACTCTTTTGTGACCCCATGGACTCTAGCCCACCAGGCTACTCTATCCAGATTCTCCAGGCAAGAATGGGTTGCCATTTCCTTCTCCAGGGAATCTTCCCAACCCAGGGATCAAACCCACATCTCCTATATTGTTAGGCCTAGAGCCTAGGCTATGCCACTGAACCACCTGGGAAGCCCATAGATTTTAAATTGTTAACAGTTTGCCAAATTTGTTTTATCCTACTGGGTTTTTTTTAAGTGTTTTACAGTAAATCGTGACCATCAGTTTGGATGTATTTAACATGGATCTCTGGACAATAAGAACAGTTTCCTGAAGTCACTAAATGTTATCACACCTAGTAATATTAAAAGTTAGTATCATCTAAAATCCAGATCACATTCACATTTTCCCCAATCATCCCCAGAATGTTTCTCATAGCTTCTTATTCAGACCAGGATCCAAGTAAGACACATTCTCTTTGCATTCAGTTGTTCTTTTCTGAAGTTTCTATTAATCTAGAATGATCTTCCCAGGCCCTGTCTCCTACTTGTTGCAGAAACCAAGCCAGTGGTTATGTAGAGTCCAGTGTTCTACCTTCTGCAATTGTCAAACTGCCTCCTCCAGATCTCTCTAATTTGTTCCTCTAAATTATACAGGGTCCTTATTTCCTGTAAATTGAAGTTTAGACCTAAAGACTTGGTTTGTTTCATTTTAAACATGTTTGACCGTAATACTTAATAGATGACAGAGGCACATAATAGCTGGCTTTCCTGCTTTTAGTGATGCTTGGTTCAGTTACTGCAGTGATCACTGGGTCCCTCCATTGTAAATTGTGTCGGTTTGAGATTCTGTTCCACCTCTAGGAGCCTAGTGATAAGACGTCTAGGTTCTCGGTGGCCTTGATGATCTCTTGACTGGTAAATAAAATATCTAAACTAACCAGTGCAGGCTTCTTGCATATCAGTTCAGTTCAGTCACTCAGTTATGTATGATTTGTTGTGACTCCATGGAGTACAGCACACCAGTCTCCCCTGTCCTTCACCACCTCCCAAGTTTGCTCAAACTCATGTCCATTGATCTGGTGATGCCATCCAGTGCTATTTAATACTCTGTCATCCCCTTCTCCTCTTGTCTTCTATTTTTCCCAACATCAGGATCTTTTCCAATGAGTCATCTCTTCCCATCAGGTGGCCCAAGTATTGGAGCTTCAGCTTCAGCATCAGTCCTTCCAATGAATAATCAGGGTTGATTTCCTTTAGGATTGACTGGTTTGATCTCCTTGCGGTTCAAGGGACTCTCAAGAGTATTCTCAAACAGCACAGTTTGAAGCATCAATTCTTTGGCGCTCAACCTTCTTTAGGATCCAGCTCTCTCACCCATACATGACTACTGGGGAAACAATACCTTTGACTATACAGATCTTTGTCAGCAAAATCATGTCTCTGCTTTTTAAAACACTGTCTAGGTTTATCATAGCTTTTCTTCCGAAGAACAAGCATCATTTAACTTCATGGCTGCAGTCACCATCCACAGTGATTTTGGAGCCCAAGAAAATAAAGTCTGTCACTGTTTCCATTGTTCACCCATCTACTTGCCATGAAGTGATGGAACCGGATGCCATGATCTTAGTTTTCTGAATGTTGAGCTTTAAATCAATGTTTTCACTCTCTTCTTTCATCTTCATCAAGAGGCTCTTTAGTTCTTCTTTGCTTTCTGCTATAAGGGTAGTGTTATCTGCATACTTGAGGTAATCGATAGTTCTCCTGGTAATCTTGACTCCAGCTTGTGCTTCATTCAGACAGGCATTTCACATGATGTACTCTGCATATAGTTTAAATAAGTAGGGTGACAACATCCAGCATTGACATATTCCTTTCCCAATTTGGAACCAGTCCATTGTTCCAAGTCCAGTTCTAACTGTTGCTTTTTGTCCTGCATACAGGTTTCACAGGAGGCAAGTAAGATCTCTTTAAGAATTTTCCACAGTTTGTTGTGATCCATAGAGTCAAAAGCTTTAATGTAGTCAGTGAAGCAAAAGTAAATGTTTTTCTGGAATCCCCTTGCTTTTTCTATGATACAATGGATATTGGCAGTTTGATCTCTGGTTCTTCTGCCTTTTCTAAGTCCAGCTTGTACATCTGGAAGTTCTTGGTTCATGTACTGTTGAAATCTAGTTTGGGGGATTTTGAGCATTATTTTGCTAGCGTGTTAAATGAGTGCAATTGTGCAGTAGTTTGAACATTCTTTGGCATTCCTTTCTTTGGAACTGGAATGAAAACTTACGTTTTCTAGTTCTGAGGTCCCTGCTGAGTTTTCTAAATTTGCTGGCACTGTCCAAGCATCATCTTTTAATATTTGAAATAGCTTGCTGGAATTCTATCACCTCCACTAGCTTTGTTACTAGTGATGCTTCCTAAGGCCCACTTGATTTCACACTCCAGGATGTCTGGCTCTAGATGAGTGATTACACCATCATCATCATCCAGGTCATTAAGATCTTTTTTATATAGTTCTTCTGTGTATTCTTTCCACCTCTTCTTAATATCTTTTGCTTCTGTTAGGTCGATACCATTTTTGTCCTTTGCTGATCATAGTCATTCATTGTTTACTCAAGAGATCCACCTGACCTGGGGTTTATTGTCCTTTTCAGGATTATTTTAGTGACACAGTGATGTACTATGGCTTTTACACCAATTCTACAATCCAGCATGGGAACAGCGGGGTCTCCTACAACATGCAGCTGGCCTATATCTTCACAATAGGAGCGTGTTTGGTCGTCTGCTTTTTCAGCTTGCTCTTCAGGTATGGTATGTCTGCATATTTCAAATTCTAAGCTCTGTTTAGATTTAGGGAAAATTCTTCAGGTTCAAAATTTACTGAGGAAACAGTTTCTCTGCAAATTCAACTTTCTACTCCTTTCTGATCATTTCTTGTCCTAGAACATAAAGGATAAGTTTGGGTAGAGGAAGAGAGGTTTTCATGTGCTTTTAAAGAAATTGGTCAGTCTGAAAATAAGGATACAATGGCTCAAGTAGTTTTGATGGATGGTTGTCAATTGACAATTGTCAAATATTCAGTCTGTTAAACCTATTAATTTACTAAGTCTTTGTAACAAAGTACCACAGACTAGGGAGCTTAATCAACAAACTTTTTCTTCCTCAAATTCCCCCTAATTCTAGAAGTTCAGGTTCAAGGTGTTTCAGCAGGATTGGTTTCTCCTGAGCCTTCTCTAGTCTGCTTGCTGATAGCTGCCTTCCCACTGTATCCTCATATGATCTACACTCAGTGCATAGCTGTGTCCTTTTTTGGAGGGGGGTGTGGAGGGTTGGGGAAGGAAGGGGTGGGCGGGCCACTTCTATTGGTCTTTCATTTACCTATTTTCATCCATCTTTGTTCTTTGACCTGTGTGGGCCTCCCATCACTGTGGCCTCTCTCGCTGCAGAGCACTGGCTCTGGGCACACGCGTTCCAGCACTCCAGCTCGGTAGTTGGACACATTGGTCCAGCCACTCTGCGACACATGGGATCTTCCCAGGCCAGGGACCAAACTGGTGCCTCTTGCACTGCAAGGCGGTGTCCTTACCCACTGGACCACCAGGGAAGCCCTAGCTGTGTCCTAATATCTCCTTATAAGGACACCAGCCATATTGGATTAGGGCTCACATAAATGATCTCACTTTAACTTAATTACTTCTGTATGGATCCTATCTCAAAACACAGTCAGTTTCTCAGGTACTAGGGATTAGGACTTCAAAATATTAATTTCTAGGGGGTGCAGTTCAGCCCATAATAATCTCACTGTCGGGATGATAATCTAAAATTAAATAAGATTTTGTTTTGTCATATCAAACTGGGAAATGTTTTGTTTCTTAAGTAGTTATTACCTGATGGTGGCAAACTTTAGGAAGGTAGGTATCCATTTTACAAAGTCAGATCCTAAAGCCAGTAATCCTAACTATTATGTTTGCTGTTGCCTTGCTCCAGAGCTTGGGGCTAACTCCTCCGTGTTGCCTCTCGCCACTAATGAGGGGACTGCTCTTTGCTATCATCTCTGCAACCCTGAATGTCTGTCCTAGTAACCTTTGGGTATTTTGGTCTCTGTCTTCTTCAGTATGGCCAGGTATTTCCGGATACAATGGCTCAAGTAGTTTTGATGGATGGTTGTCAATTGACAATTGTCAAATATTCAGTCTGTTAAACCTATTAATTTACTAAGTCTTTGTAACAAAGTACCACAGACTAGGGAGCTTAATCAACAAACTTTTTCTTCCTCAAATTCCCCCTAATTCTAGAAGTTCAGGTTCAAGGTGTTTCAGCAGGATTGGTTTCTCCTGAGCCTTCTCTAGTCTGCTTGCTGATAGCTGCCTTCCCACTGTATCCTCATATGATCTACACTCAGTGCATAGCTGTGTCCTTTTTTGGAGGGGGGTGTGGAGGGTTGGGGAAGGAAGGGGTGGGCGGGCCACTTCTATTGGTCTTTCATTTACCTATTTTCATCCATCTTTGTTCTTTGACCTGTGTGGGCCTCCCATCACTGTGGCCTCTCTCGCTGCAGAGCACTGGCTCTGGGCACACGCGTTCCAGCACTCCAGCTCGGTAGTTGGACACATTGGTCCAGCCACTCTGCGACACATGGGATCTTCCCAGGCCAGGGACCAAACTGGTGCCTCTTGCACTGCAAGGCGGTGTCCTTACCCACTGGACCACCAGGGAAGCCCTAGCTGTGTCCTAATATCTCCTTATAAGGACACCAGCCATATTGGATTAGGGCTCACATAAATGATCTCACTTTAACTTAATTACTTCTGTATGGATCCTATCTCAAAACACAGTCAGTTTCTCAGGTACTAGGGATTAGGACTTCAAAATATTAATTTCTAGGGGGTGCAGTTCAGCCCATAATAATCTCACTGTCGGGATGATAATCTAAAATTAAATAAGATTTTGTTTTGTCATATCAAACTGGGAAATGTTTTGTTTCTTAAGTAGTTATTACCTGATGGTGGCAAACTTTAGGAAGGTAGGTATCCATTTTACAAAGTCAGATCCTAAAGCCAGTAATCCTAACTATTATGTTTGCTGTTGCCTTGCTCCAGAGCTTGGGGCTAACTCCTCCGTGTTGCCTCTCGCCACTAATGAGGGGACTGCTCTTTGCTATCATCTCTGCAACCCTGAATGTCTGTCCTAGTAACCTTTGGGTATTTTGGTCTCTGTCTTCTTCAGTATGGCCAGGTATTTCCGGAACAACTTCATTAACCCCCACATTTACTCCAGAGGGATCACTAAGCTCATTTTTTGCTGGGACTTCACCATCACTCATGAAAAAGCAGTAAAGCTGAAACAGAAGAATCTGAGCACTGAGATAAGGGTAAGACGAGCTAGCTTTACACCCCTTCCCACGGCCTGTCTTCTTTCCTCTCTCAATATGCCTGTAACTTTTCTTAAAGTAATAACGAAGTATGTTTTATTTTTCATGATATTGGCAAAAAAAAAAATCACCCTAAAACTATTTTAAATGCCCAGTGCTGGTGATGGTGTAGGGAAATGGGCATTCTCACACTTTGAGGCTTTGTTATTAATATAAGCTTGCTGGAGGGCAGTTTAACAATTTCTAACAAGATGTAAATACTTATCAACCTCCCAACTCTAGATTTAAAATTTTATCCAGTGGTTTTTGACCTGGGACAGTTTTGACCCCAAGACACAGGGCAGAGTCTGGGGGCTTTTTTTGATTATTGCAGCTGAGTAGTGTGTACTATCTGCATCTAGTGGGTAGAGGCCAAGATGCTGCTGAGCATCCCACACTGCACAGGGCAAGCCCCCAACCCAGACTTATCAACTCTGAATGACGACTGAACTAAGGTTAACAAACCCTGATCTATAGGAAAATATTTTTTTTAAAAAAGAGCAAGTAGAATTTGTTCTTGGGGCTTTGACAAAAGGGTTGTAGAGGTTTCCTCAGTAATCTTCTTCAAGATGGCTCTTGAAGAGCCTCAACGTATTCTCCCAAGACCCTGGTCCCAATCTCTGTCCCTCTAAGATGAAAAAGTGTTTAATGAACCGATGGAGGTTCTTGCGCATTAGAGATTTTCCAACAGGTCTCCAAGTTTATGGTACGCTTTCCCCCACTCTTGCCTGTGGGTTTGTCTCTGGGAGCACCAAGCCCTAGGGGTGCGGGCTTTGCTCACAGTGTAGGGGTTCTGCAGGTGAACTCGATTTCCCTGTGTTTACAGGAGAACCTGTCAGAAATTCGTCAGGAGAATGTCAAGTTAACATTCAATCAGCAGTTTATTCGCTTCTCTGCCCACCTGGCAGCCTGGGTCGTCTCTACCGGAGTGGCCATTGCCTGCTGTGCAGCCGTTTATTACCTGGCTGAGAACAACTCACAGGTAACCAGAGTGGCAGGAGCTCCAGGATCAAGAGCTCAGAGAAGCAGGTGAAGGAGGGGGAAGATGGAGGTCCTGGCCCCCACTCCAGGCGAGGTTGTGGCCAGCGGCATTGACACCAGCAGGAAGCTGGTTAAAAATGCAGAATCCTGGGTCCTTCTCTTGGCCCAGGGACCCATAATCTGTGTCATAAGAATAAGTGTTGTATGTACACACCTCAGAATGTGAAGGTCTGGGCTAGTGGAGAGATGGGAACTTTGGCTGCAAACCTGGAATTGGGTCTTGTTTTTTCCTGTATTATTATACTATTGATGCCTATCTGGCACCAGGTAGACACTTAATAAGTATTATGAACCAATGGAATTTGGATAGTGATTGACTTTTTCCAAGCCCCTAATTCGTTACCTGTAAACTGGAAGTATCTGCTTCGTAGGTGTGTGGTCAGGACTAGAAAATAGTTATGTGAAGAGTCTACCAAGTACTTGGTACTGAGAATGATAAAGGAATGTTAGCTTTTTTTTCTTTTTTAATTATATGAACTCTGAGACTAATTAGCTGGGTGAAAAAGTACTGTTTCCCTGTGTGTCAGTTTGTCTTCTGGAAACAAGACAAATTGTAGCTCACTTTGCAGACCCCTAGAATGGTGGTGCTAGTTGGTCTGATTGTGTCTCTTTCTTTAATGTCTGCCCAGTACTCTAAATATAAACTCTACCCTCTGTGGCATGATTGATAGATCTTTTGTGATGTGGCCCTTGCCCACATCTTTAGTCTCAATATTCCCATAACCGCCTATATCCCACACCATCAACACTAAATGATGTGTCCACGGTTCCCTGAACACACTGTGTTTTTTCTTATCTCTAGATGGGAAACGTGCCGTTCATTCTGCACCACTGCCCCTCCCCTTCGTCTGGCAAACTCTTCCTTTTCTTCCCCTAGACCTCAGTTTGGGTGACACTTCCTGTAGGAAATCTTTTCTCACGGTCACTACCCTTACTAGATTGAGTTAGGTGCACCTGACTCTGCAGTCTTTCCCTGTGCACTTGTCACATGTGGCATGGAAAATGCTTGTTTATGCACTTGTTTCTTCAAAAGAAGAGCCAGGCACCTGGCCCAGCACCAGCGACATAGTAGCCTACATAGTAGGTGCTCAACCCAAGGGAGGGGAAGCCAGCAAGAAATGGGTGTGGGATTATACAAACCGAAGGCCTCGTATCAAGGTTTGCCCTGAAAGAGACGAAACTGAGTCACAGTCCTCCGGGGCCTGCCAGGGGTGGATGTGGTGCCCGGACAGCTATAAGTCTAAAGAAGACTTCTGAGTTTCTCCCCGACGCTGACGGTTTTCTTCACACTCCCTGGAGGTGAAGGAGGGAAGTTAAGGAGAAACCATTCCCAGTGTGTGAGCCTCTGTGTGCGGTGGGATCAGCCTTCTGCACAGTTCCGGACATGTCCATGGGCAACTGCGGTTTCATGTGAAAGGTGCCCCGGCTGTATCACTGGGCTGCTCTGCCTCTAGTCCTTCCCTTCGTTGGTCTTGCTGGATTCTTAGAGAGTCTCTGTGGGTTCCACGATAATCTTCCTGCTCCAGGCAGACTAAGAAAGAGGCTCAGAGAAGCTCTGCGTGTGGTTCCAGAACTTCAGCTTCTTAGCATAGATGGGAGTGAGGGACAGCATTTGACCTTAAGTTACTCTAGTTCCAAAGATACTGCCAAAGTGCAAGCTGCGCTTTCAAAACTGTCCAGAGGCAGGTACAGGTGGAATCAGGCCTCGGGGTGGGAAATGGGGAGCTGTTAGACATCAGATATATTCACTGGAATAGCGTACCCCAAGGGCACTGGGCAGAGGAGCAGCCTAGACTTCAATCCAGCCAGATGCCAGGGTGGTGTCCACGTGAAGGCAGGGGGGCCCCTCTGACCCTCACACAAAGGTGCAGCGTGGTCTAGCGGGAGGCCCCCTTGCTGCTCACTCCACAGCCGAGGACTGGCGGGGCCTAGGAAAGTGAGCAAGGCACACAGGAGCGGGGAGGAGAAATTCCCTTCAGCAACTCAAGCTTCTGTTCCAACAGCCAGAAGCACATTCGCACTTTTCCAAACCTCTTGGTGTGGAAAGTAGCCCCAGAATGGCTGTCGGGCCATAGGTCCTTGAGTCTGATAGACCTGAGTTCGAATCTGCCAGTTCTAGCTAGGTGGCCCTGAGCAAGCACCTTTGTCTCTCTGAGCCTCAGGGTATCCATCAGTTACATCTATTAACACCCACCTATGGGGCTATAGTGGGAATTGAGGCATCAAGTGAGTCATGCTCGGCCAAGGGTAAGTGCTCGCGCTAAGTGGTCGTCTCAGAGGCACTGCTTCTGGGGGTTTCCCACCTTGGGAGCCCTTCTGAGTCGGGTCTTCTGAGTTCCCTCATTCATATTCAGTGTCCAGTCAGCATCTTGATTCTCTCCCTTCATCCCCACAGTTCCTGGCGAGCCACAGTAACCCTGGGGCGGTGTTTTTGCTGCCTTTTGTCGTGTCCTGCATCAACCTGGTCGTGCCTGGCTTCTACTCCATGTTCAGGCTGGTGGAGCGCTATGAGATGCCGAGGCATGAGGTCTACGTGCTCCTGATCCGGTAGGTGTGGCTTTCACTCCTCACACCAGCTTCCATTGTCACAGAGGGAAACGTAATGCAAACTAGGAAGGATTACACTCAAGTTCCGCTGTCCAGAAAGAATTTCAAGAGCAAATTATGTTTTTGTTTGTTTGTTTTGCAAATTATGTTTTTATGGTATGAGTTAATAGCCATAATATCCAAAGAGCCCTGAGGGAATACAGTTATGAGGACGTCTGCCTTTTGCTTAAAGTAATGGCTTATCTTTCCCAGTTGCTCCCAGCTGGAGGAGCGTAGTTCTCAGTTATGAGATGAACCGGTGGGCAGGTTGTGCACAAATGTTCCTGGCTAAGAAGTCACGTGGAGACAGCTGTCATCCAGAGTTCCCATGAGGCATACGGTGAGGCCAAGTACCCACCGAATCAGCCAGGAGGAACAGTTTCGTCTTTGCAATTTAACCACCCAAATGGTTGGTTATAGGGGAAGGTTGAAGTTGAGGGGGTACTTTTGGCAATTCACTGGCTGGGAAAGTTCCCTTTCTGTGATCCCCACAAAGGCATCGTATGTGCTAGAGGTGACCCCACAGTTTTGATAAAGTGTAAAGCTACTAGCCAAATTGTATCTTTATTGCTTCTTCCTGGCTAGTGACCTGACTATTTCCTGGTTACGGTGGTATTTCTAGTGAGGAAACTGTACTAGCAGATTGACTTTCTTTACTGATCAGCTCCAGAGTCCTTCCAGTACTGTGGCCTCTGGGATCTGGCTCCTGGTCAGCTGTTCAGTTTCATTCTCTGCCTCTTTCCTCTTTCTCAGCACCCCCAGCCTCACTCACCTTCTCATTTTTCACAAACTGCATGCCCACCATAGGACCTTTGCACTGGCCATGCTTTCTTCCTGGAATAGCACATCTATACTTAGGTCTATGCTTATAGTTTCCTCATACAAATCTTAAACTTTTCTGTTACCCTTAAATTTGTAACAAGCATATTTTAAAACACACATATATGTACTTATTATTTTAGATCAGGAGTTAGCAAACCACAGCCTGCAGGTCCAGCCTGCCTCCCATTTTCATAAATAAAGTCTTATTGGAATGCAGCCATGTCCATTGGTGACATATTATCTATGACTCTTTCCTGCTACAACAGCAAGGCTGGGACACAAAGTGTATGCTTAGCAAAGCCAAAAGTATTTACTATCTAGCCCCTCACAGAAAATGTTGACTGACTTCAGGTTAATGTTTAGAATTATCTAAATATGTATTAGATAGATAGGTCTATGTATTAGATAGGTAGGTATAGAGTTCATTTTTTAAACATTTTTTGGACTCTTTTATTGGTTTCATTTATTTATTTTCATCCATCTTTATTCTTTGGCCTGTGTGGGCCTCCCATCACAGTGGTCTCTCTTGTTGCAAGGCACCGGCTCTGGGCGCATGCGCCCCAGAGCATTGGCTCGTAACTGGACACACCAGTCCAGCCACTCCTCAGCATGTTGGGATCTTCTCGGGTCAAGGATCGAACTGGTGCCTTGCACTGCAAGGCAGACTTTTACCCACTGGACCACCAGGAAGCCCCTAAAGTGCAAAAAAAGGGAGTGATGGCATGCTGACAATTCACTGGCTGGGAAAGTTCCCTTTCTGTGATCCCCACAAAGGCATCGTGTGCTAGAGGTGACCCCACAGTTTTGATAAAGTGTAAAGCTACTAGCCAAATTGTATCTTTATTGCTTCTTCCTGGCTAGTGACCTGACTATTTCCTGGTTACGGTGGTATTTCTAGTGAGGAAACTGTACTAGCAGATTGACTTTCTTTACTGATCAGCTCCAGAGTCCTTCCAGTACTGTGGCCTCTGGGATCTGGCTCCTGGTCAGCTGTTCAGTTTCATTCTCTGCCTCTTTCCTCTTTCTCAGCACCCCCAGCCTCACTCACCTTCTCATTTTTCACAAACTGCATGCCCACCATAGGACCTTTGCACTGGCCATGCTTTCTTCCTGGAATAGCACATCTATACTTAGGTCTATGCTTATAGTTTCCTCATACAAATCTTAAACTTTTCTGTTACCCTTAAATTTGTAACAAGCATATTTTAAAACACACATATATGTACTTATTATTTTAGATCAGGAGTTAGCAAACCACAGCCTGCAGGTCCAGCCTGCCTCCCATTTTCATAAATAAAGTCTTATTGGAATGCAGCCATGTCCATTGGTGACATATTATCTATGACTCTTTCCTGCTACAACAGCAAGGCTGGGACACAAAGTGTATGCTTAGCAAAGCCAAAAGTATTTACTATCTAGCCCCTCACAGAAAATGTTGACTGACTTCAGGTTAATGTTTAGAATTATCTAAATATGTATTAGATAGATAGGTCTATGTATTAGATAGGTAGGTATAGAGTTCATTTTTTAAACATTTTTTGGACTCTTTTATTGGTTTCATTTATTTATTTTCATGCATCTTTATTCTTTGACCTGTGTGGGCCTCCCATCACAGTGGTCTCTCTTGTTGCAAGGCACCGGCTCTGGGCGCATGCGCTCCAGAGCACTGGCTTGTAATTGGACACACCAGTCCAGCCACTCCTCAGCATGTTGGGATCTTCTCGGGTCAAGGATCGAACTGGTGCCCCTTGCACTGCAAGGCAGACTTTTTACCCACTGGACCACCAGGGAAGCCCCTAAAGTGCTTTTTTATTTGAAGAGTTACGAAAGATAAACAGGGAAGATGATGTGTGCATGCTAAGTCACCTTATTCATGGTCAGCTCTTGGCAAGCCTATGGACTGTAGCCCATCAGGCTTCTCTGTCCATGAGATTCTCGAGGCGGGAATATTGGAGTGGATTGCCATGCCCTGCTCCAGGGGCTGTTGCTGTCTCTAAGCTCTGGGCATCCTCAGAACTACCGCCGCCTCTGAGGCATTCTTCTGCCAAGTTTGTTTTCACCTGTGGTTTCTCCAGTCTTCTCCATCCACCCATTTTCATATTTTAATCCTTTGTGTTCTTTATTTTTGCTTCTTACTTTTCATAAATTCCTCTATATTTCTGATCTATTCATGATGACTTTTTTCCCCCAGTGCTTTATGGATCTTACTGGCTTTTGATTTTGTTATCCTTTCAATAGAATTTGAATGTGGAGGTGATAGGCATGTATGCTCAGTGTCATTTTGATCTAATCACTTTATTGCATTTGCATTTTTCCATTCCCAAGAGAGATTCATTATCCTTTAATCTATATTGGCTCTATGTATTGCTTCACAAACTATTCAAAATCTTCTCTACCTTCAGAGAAAATAAGAAAACTTAGAAATAGATTTAGCCTGGAGTTACACTGCAGTTAATGTATATAAGTTCTGACACCAGTTCTGACGTGTGACACTAAGCCATTCTCACACAAGTGGGTGTCCTACAGTTTAACTCAGCTCTGACCCTCTGTACCTGGAGGTAGTGTCAGATCCCAGAAGGAAAGGGCTCAGCCCCGCAGGCCTGCCTCAGCCCCTGCTTCAGATGCCAGTCACAAATCCAACCTTGTCACCTGGGCTTCTGACTGACTAGGTAGAGATGGGAGGTTCCGATGACCCCCTCCTCAGGTTTGAAAATTTGCTAGAGCAGCTCATTAAACTCAGAGAAACTCTTTACTTATGAGATTACTGCTTTATTATTAAAAACTTATTATATAACTCAGGGATAGCCAGATAGAAGAGTTGTATGGGGCAAGGTCTGGGGAAGGGGTGTAGAGCTTCCTTGCCCTCTCTGAGATTTCCAGTCTCCCAAATACCATCCTGTCACCAATCTAGAAGGTCACCGAACCCTCTCCTGTTGGGTTTCTGTGGAGGCTTCATCAGATAGGCGTGGTTGACTAAACGGCCACTGATGATTGAGTTCAGTCTCCAGTCCCTCCCCCCTCTCTGGAGTCTGCTGGTAGGCAAGCTGAGTTCAGATCCTCTAAATCACAGGATTGGTTGTCATGGCAACCACCCCCCATCCTCAGTAGACCTAGGAGCCTTTCAACAGTCATTAATATAACAAAAAACACCTTGAGGTGCTTCCCTATTGGTCCAGTGTGTAAAGAGTCCTCCTTGCAATAGTAGGGGCACAGGTTGGATCCCTGGCCTGGGAAAAGCGGCTGGACTGGTGTGGCCAATTACAAGCCAGCACTCTGGAGTGCATGTGCCCAGAGTTGGCACTCTGCAGCTAGAGTCCACCACAATGGGAGACCCACACAGGCCGAAGAATAAAGATGGATGAGAATGAATAAATGAAAAATCAATAAAAGGGGACAAAATTTAAAAAAAAACAACAAAAAAACGACACCTTGATAGCTCTCCTCGTTTAGGAATTTCCAAAGGTTTTAGGAGCTCAGTGCCAGAAAAGGACAAGAAGACCAAATGTATATTTCTTATCATAAATCACAGTATTACTGTATAGTAAGACAATAGCCATTGAGGCTCTATTATAGGCTAGGCACTGGGTAAGAGGTTTGGGATCTGATGTTGAAAAAGACAAATCCTATCTTTTCCTTCACTGTGTTGTTTAGGCCAATGGTTCTCAACATTTAACCTCCCCCAGAATTTCCTGGAGGGATTGCTGGGTCCTAGCCCAGGGTGTCTGATTCAGCAGATCTGGGATAGGGCCAGGAAATTTGCCTAACAAGATTACAGATGCTATTGCTGGTCTGGGAACCACACTTTTGTTCTTGGCACACCAATGCTGAAGACCTCTTAAAACCAGCAGTTATTGATTTAGGCAAAGTGACCGGGTTTAAGAACTCAGGCTGTTAACTCAGATGGTCCTTGGTTTCAACCTTTGTCATGATGCCTCCAAAAAATCTGTGTGATCTTATATAAGTTATTTCATCTCTCTGCGCTTCAGTTTCCTTATCAGTAAGATAGGCATAAAATACATCTACCTGGTAATAGAGCTGGGAAGATGAAGAGGGTGATTCAGTAAAGTGTGCAGCATGTTTGATATCCCTGGTGACTCTGATGAATGTATGTCTGTGCTACTACAACAGTGGAAGTAAATCAGATAGTTTGAAGATGCCCAAGAGAGGGTGTCCGTCTAATTGGTTGTCATGCAACCACCCCCATCCTAAAAGTTTAGCCCCCTAGGAGCCTTTCAACAGTCATTAATATAACAAAAAACACCTTGAGGTGCTTCCCTATTGGTCCAGTGTGTAAAGAGTCCTCCTTGCAATAGTAGAGGCACAGGTTGGATCCCTGGCCTGGGAAAAGTGGCTGGACCGGTGTGGCCAATTACAAGCCAGCACTCTGGAGTGCATGTGCCCAGAGTTGGCACTCTGCAGCTAGAGTCCACCACAATGGGAGGCCCACACAGGCCGAAGAATAAAGATGGATGAGAATGAATAAATGAAAAATCAATAAAAGAGGACAAAATTAAAAAAACAACAACAACAACAACAAAAAAACGACACCTTGATAGCTCTCCTCGTTTAGGAATTTCCAAAGGTTTTAGGAGCTCAGTGCCAGAAAAGGACAAGAAGACCAAATGTATATTTCTTATCATAAATCACAGTATTACTGTATAGTAAGACAATAGCCATTGAGGCTCTATTATAGGCTAGGCACTGGGTAAGAGGTTTGGGATCTGATGTTGAAAAAGACAAATCCTATCTTTTCCTTCACTGTGTTGTTTAGGCCAATGGTTCTCAACATTTAACCTCTCCCAGAATTTCCTGGAGGGATTGCTGGGTCCTAGCCCTGGGTGTCTGATTCAGCAGATCTGGGATAGGGCCAGGAAATTTGCCTAACAAGATTACAGATGCTATTGCTGGTCTGGGAACCACACTTTTGTTCTTGGCACACCAATGCTGAAGACCTCTTAAAACCAGCAGTTATTGATTTAGGCAAAGTGCCCTGGGTTTAAGAACTCAGGCTGTTAACTCAGATGGTCCTTGGTTTCAACCTTTGTCATGATGCCTCCAAAAAATCTGTGTGATCTTATATAAGTTATTTCATCTCTCTGCGCTTCAGTTTCCTTATCAGTAAGATAGGCATAAAATACATCTACCTGGTAATAGAGCTGGGAAGATGAAGAGGGTGATTCAGTAAAGTGTGCAGCATGTTTGATATCCCTGGTGACTCTGATGAATGTATGTCTGTGTACTACTACAACAGTGAGAAGTAAATCAGATAGTTTGAAGATGCCCAAGAGAGGGTGTACCAGTCAGAATAAAGAGGTTAAACTATGGTAACAAATATCTCTACAGCCCCTACGCCCACCCGAAACGCATGGTGGTTTAGAGCGCAAATGTTTATTTCTTGTTCCCGTTGCATGCCCACTATGAACTGGCAGAGAAATTCTGCTCATGTTAGTCATTCAAGGATCAGGCTGAGATTGTAGCAATCATCTCAAATACTACTGATTGTCATTCCACAGGGAAGAGGGTGAGTCCTGACGAGTCTCACTGGCATGTACATATCCTAGTCTACAAATGACACGAGGTAACACACATCATTTATGCTCACAAGTCATGTGCCGGAACTAGCCGTTATAGACCCCTCAACCACAGGGGACAGTGCCATCCTACCACGTGCCCCAAATGAAGCATTGCCAAAGAGCTCCAATGACTGCCATGGAAGTAATGATTGTTATTTTCTCTTTATTTATTAGGAATATCCTTCTGAAAATATCAATCATTGGAATTCTGTGTTACTATTGGCTCAACATTGTGGCCCTGGATAGTGAACAGGTAAGATTTCCATGCTGTTTTGCCTTCAGTTTGCCTTTGACCATCAGGGAGGAAGTGAGTTTCTCAAGGGATTCTGCATATGATATTAGAATAGATACCATGTTCCATCCATCTACTTATCCACCTATTCATCTATGCATTCATGCATCCATTCACCCTTCCATCCTTCCATTCATCCTTGGACTCCAATAGAAATAATTAACTTCAAAAGTGGACCAATTCAAAAAAAAATTGACCAATTCTTGGCACACCAATGCTGAAGACCTCTTAAAACCAGCAGTTATTGATTTATGCAAAGTGACTGGGTTTAAGAACTCAGGCTGTTAACTCAGATGGTCCTTGGTTTCAACCTTTGTCATGATGCCTCCAAAAAATCTGTGTGATCTTATATAAGTTATTTCATCTCTCTGCGCTTCAGTTTCCTTATCAGTAAGATAGGCATAAAATACATCTACCTGGTAATAGAGCTGGGAAGATGAAGAGGGTGATTCAGTAAAGTGTGCAGCATGTTTGATATCCCTGGTGACTCTGATGAATGTATGTCTGTGTACTACTACAACAGTGGGAAGTAAATCAGATAGTTTGAAGATGCCCAAGAGAGGGTGTACCAGTCAGAATAAAGAGGTTAAACTATGGTAACAAATATCTCTACAGCCCCTACGCCCACCCGAAACGCATGGTGGTTTAGAGCGCAAATGTTTATTTCTTGTTCCTGTTGCATGCCCACTATGAACTGGCAGAGAAATTCTGCTCATGTTAGTCATTCAAGGATCAGGCTGAGATTGTAGCAATCATCTCAAATACTACTGATTGTCATTCCACAGGGAAGAGGGTGAGTCCTGACGAGTCTCACTGGCATGTACATATCCTAGTCTACAAATGACACGAGGTAACACACATCATTTATGCTCACAAGTCGTGTGCCGGAACTAGCCGTTATAGACCCCTCAACCACAGGGGACAGTGCCATCCTACCACGTGCCCCAAATGAAGCATTGTCAAAGAGCTCCAATGACTGCCATGGAAGTAATGATTGTTATTTTCTCTTTATTTATTAGGAATATCCTTCTGAAAATATCAATCATTGGAATTCTGTGTTACTATTGGCTCAACATTGTGGCCCTGGATAGTGAACAGGTAAGATTTCCATGCTGTTTTGCCTTCAGTTTGCCTTTGACCATCAGGGAGGAAGTGAGTTTCTCAAGGGATTCTGCATATGATATTAGAATAGATACCATGTTCCATCCATCTACTTATCCACCTATTCATCTATGCATTCATGCATCCATTCACCCTTCCATCCTTCCATTCATCCTTGGACTCCAATAGAAATAATTAACTTCAAAAGTGGACCAATTCAAAAAAAAATTGACCAATTCAGTCTTCCTTTGTGTGCTAGTCTCCTAATCCTCTAGGCCACTTTCTTAATCAAGAAGACATTAATTATTTTAAAACTGTTGAAAGGCACCAAACCATTGAAACAGGAAATTCAAAGAGCACTAAGCAAGAAAACACCCAAATAAAGAAGTAAATTAAATTTAAAAAGCTCCAATTTGGCACATCATATATCACTACAGAAAACTAAAGACAAAGAGTAATTCTTTAAAAAAAGGGTAGAATATTTTTAAAAGCTTACCTATAAAGGATAAGGAATAGGAAATACAGAGGGTTACTTTGCAGTAAGTACTCAAAAATTATTTTTTGAGAGTCAAGGACAATTTTTCGAAGTGTTAAAAAAAATCAACCAAGAAAAGTGAAAGAGAAATAAAGACTTTATCAGAAAAACAAATACTGAGGGAAATCATTTCCAGCAGACTTTCCATACAAGCAGAGAAATCCTTTAGGCAGAGAAAAATGATTTCAACTAGAAGCTTTGTTGTGGCTGATTCCCAGGAAACAAACTCACACAGAGGGACAAAGATGATAGTGGAGACCAGTTTTAATTATACCAGCAGGCCCATTGGCAGAGTCTCCTCAAACCCAAAGATGCTGATTGAATTTTGTGACAACCATTTGTACCCAAAGTGTACATGCTCAAACCCACCTCCCCAGATCTTCCAAAGTTTTTTTATAAACATTGCCAATGAACAATATGAGTAGAGAAAGTCACAGGTTACATTCCAACATGAAGCCTGGTTTTAGTCAACACAGATTAATTAAGTATATTTAAAACTGATGATCAATCTTTAAATGACAGTGTGTTTCCTTAGCACCAGGGAGGCTTAGATGCAGAGTAAACCTTTGGCCTAATTGCCAGGTCTGTCTTCCTATCTTATACAGGTCTGGTGGGCTGTAAGTTATGCCATATTCATTTTTTTATTGCACCATCAGGGAGGAAGTGAGTTTCTCAAGGGATTCTGCATATGATATTAGAATAGATATCATGTTCCATCCATCTACTTATCCACCTATTCATCTATGCATTCATGCATCCATTCACCCTTCCATCCTTCCATTCATCCTTGGACTCCAATAGAAATAATTAACTTCAAAAGTGGACCAATTCAAAAAAAAATTGACCAATTCAGTCTTCCTTTGTGTGCTAGTCTCCTAATCCTCTAGGCCACTGTCTTAATCAAGAAGACATTAATTATTTTAAAACTGTTGAAAGGCACCAAACCATTGAAACAGGAAATTCAAAGAGCACTAAGCAAGAAAACACCCAAATAAAGAAGTAAATTAAATTTAAAAACTCCAATTTGGCACATCATATATCACTACAGAAAACTAAAGACAAAGAGTAAATCTTTAAAAAAAGGGTAGAATATTTTTAAAAGCTTACCTATAAAGGATAAGGAATAGGAAATACAGAGGGTTACTTTGCAGTAAGTACTCAAAAATTATTTTTTGAGAGTCAAGGATAATTTTTTGAAGTGTTAAAAAAAAATCAACCAAGAAAAGTGAAAGAGAAATAAAGACTTTATCAGAAAAACAAATACTGAGGGAAATCATTTCCAGCAGACTTTCCATACAAGCAGAGAAATCCTTTAGGCAGAGAAAAATGATTTAAACTAGAAGCTTTGTTGTGGCTGATTCCCAGGAAACAAACTCACACAGAGGGACAAAGATGATAGTGGAGACCAGTTTTAATTATGCCGGCACGCCCATTGGCAGAGTCTCCTCATAGCCAAGAACCCTGACTGAATTTTGTGACAACCATTTACACCCAAAGTGTATGTGCTCAAACCCACCTCCCCAAATCCTCTAAAGTTTTTTTTATGAACATTGCCAATGAAAAATATGATTAGAGAAAGTCACAGGTTACATTCCAACATGAAGCCTGGTTTTAGTCAACATAGATTGATTAAGTATATTTACAACTGATGATCAATCTTTAAATGACAGTGTGTTTCCTTAGCCCCAGGGAGGCTTAGATGCAGAGTTAACCTTTGGCCTAGGCGCCAGGCCTGTCTTCTTATCTTATACAGGTCTGATGGGCTGTGAGTTATCTCTGGAGTTATGACATCTGTTCCTAAGGTTATACATTTTCTAACTCCAGGTTTGTATAGTTTTAAACAGCTCAAAGTTCACCACAGTTACAGGGGAAAGTTTTCTTACAAGATGAAGTCTCTTATGAGAGGGAGTTTGTTCTTTTCCTCCTTTAGCTTTAAATTTAAAAAAAGGAAGCGTGTCAGAGAAAGTATAAATAAAAGTAAAATCAAATTTTAAATGTTAAAGGATATTGATTTTTCACAAGGTTAATAAGCAAAAGGAACGGAGGCATTATTAGCCATTGACACCTCCTGTGCTTCTTAGTTAAAAAAAAACGAGACCCAGAGGGCAAAGTACAAGGAGGAAAAGTGTTAAAAAGAAGAGACAGTGAGAAAGGAAAGTGGGTACACGAGGAGGGTAAGCCTTAATGGGAGAGGAAGGAGAACAGAAAGAAAATAAACACTCAAACTCAGCCTAGAGATGCATTTCTGCTGAGAGTGGGTCTGCTTCTCTGGGCAAATTTCGGTCAAACTAAGGTGCATTTTTATGAGGCCAGCAGGTCAGGAACAGATGGCCATTGCCTCCTCCCACATCCCAGCTCTTGTTTTCCTTCCAGTGTTGGGAAACTCTCATTGGCCAAGAAATCTACCGGCTCCTCCTGATGGATTTTGTGTTCTCTTTGGCTGATTCCTTCCTGGGGGAATTCCTGAGGAGGTAAATATTTGTCTGTCTTGAGTAATTAGTACCTGCTGTTGTAACCGGAGCCATAGCCTTGGCTGAGAGGGAAGTATGGGTCTCCTGTATTCTAAGTGAACATTGTTCTAAGTCTGCCTATTGTCCTTTGGAATATTGTTTTCTTCTGAATTAACTGAAATTTCATCTTGACAGTTCTATTGTCAAAGCTCGTTTAGTTCCGTTGGGCCTTTATAACCTCCTGAGAAAGAAAATTCTAGAAATGAAGCACAGAAACTGAGTCATTTGAAATCTTATCCATTGTAGACCATTTTAACATTGTCGTGTATGTACATTCCTCCAGACTTTTGTGTGTACATACTGCTTTGTGTACATGCGCCTGCACACGTACTGAGTCGCTTCAGTTGTACCCGACTCTGTGCGACCCTGTGGGTTGTAGCCTGCGAGGCTCCTCTGTCCTTGGGACTCTCCAGGCAAGAACACTGGAGTGGGTGGCCACGCCCTCCTCCAGGGGATCTTCCTGCCTCAGGGATTGAACCCATGTCTCTTACACCTCCTGCATTGGCAGGCATCTTCTTTACCACTAGTACCACCTGGGAAGTCCTTGTGTGTTTGTATGTACTGTATAATTTACAAGACAAAAATGAGATAACACTGCAAAGTTGCTATGGAGCTTACATAGTGAGAATGCCTTGTCATCTTTCCATGCCCATACCTATAGATTTATCTCATTGTTTTCACTGAATTTAATTAATGCATTAATTTTTATTTTACACCCCAGGTGCACAGAATTAGGGCAATATCAACATTGACCCATGTATGGTCCTCTTTTATTTATTCATTTATTTTATAAGAATTTTATGAGCATCTCATTCCTAGTAGACATCTACTTATTTTGCAAGCTGCCCTAGTGATAAGGCGGGATGATGTAATGTTAATTCCTTCCTCAGTGGGTTAAAAGTCAAATTTCCTCACTCATCTGCCCTAACTCACTTTTAGTTCAGCCTCTGTCCCAGGTCTGGACATAAAAGTGAGAAAGTTTTTGTTGTTGTTGTTGTTGTTATTTTGTTTGTTTTTATAGCCATTTTTTAATGTATATAATTATTTTTATTTTACTTTTACAGAGTTTTATTGTTTACAGCTATACATAAATCCACATTAGTCTTAGGTGTATCCTTGATCCCTCCCACCTGAACCCCCATCCCAGTTACTCCCCACCCCACCCCTCCAGGTTGTCGCGTAAGCCCCATGTAAGTTCCCCTTTATCTTACGGCAAGCATATCTACAGTGGCTGTCTCTTTTAATTTATTGGTTGTTCTTCTGTATGAAAAAAATCAAAGAGGTCTCAAGTTTCTTCAGAATAAATGGGGACCTAGGTTTCCTCCTTGTGGATTTAGAAAACAGGGAAACACTATTAACTCAATAGCAGTAACTGAAAGTTGAAAACTTTTTCAGATTTATTTGAGTTGAGAGCTACTGAATTTGGTCTCTGGGAGGAAAAAGAAGATTTAGCAAACAAAAGGTGGTATAAAGAAGATAATAGGTGGGATAATTTAAATAATAATTGGATTTAAATAATACCTACTTTAAGTAAATAATTAGTTATCTATTTAAGTAGTAGGTGGGATACTTTAACATTCTGTAGAATTTTCTGAGCGCCTTATCAGTATCTCCATTTGCATGTGTTGTGTTAATTCCATTTTGCCTCAACTCCCTCAATTATTTCTTTCAAAACATGTTCATACTTGGAACTTTTCGAAAACTTGCAAGGGCAGTCATGACTTTATTCCAAACTGGTGATGACTTGTCCTCGTTTGTCAATTGCTGGGAATCTGTTGAAGGAAATAGTTGCTATGGAGCTTACATAGTGAGAATGCCTTGTCATCTTTCCATGCCCATACCTATAGATTTATCTCATTGTTTTCACTGAATTTAATTAATGCATTAATTTTTATTTTACACCCCAGGTGCGCAGAATTAGGGCAATATCAACATTGACCCATGTATGGTCCTCTTTTATTTATTCATTTATTTTATAAGAATTTTATGAGCATCTCATTCCTAGTAGGCATCTACTTATTTTGCAAGCTGCCCTAGTGATAAGGCGGAATGATGTAATGTTAATTCCTTCCTCAGTGGGTTAAAAGTCAAATTTCCTCACTCATCTGCCCTAACTCACTTTTAGTTCAGCCTCTGTCCCAGGTCTGGACATAAAAGTGAGAAAGTTTTTGTTGTTGTTGTTGTTGTTATTTTGTTTGTTTTTATAGCCATTTTTTAATGTATATAATTATTTTTATTTTACTTTTACAGAGTTTTGTTGTTTACAGCTATACATAAATCCACATTAGTCTTAGGTGTATCCTTGATCCCTCCCACCTGAACCCCCATCCCAGTTACTCCCCACCCCACCCCTCCAGGTTGTCGCGTAAGCCCCATGTAAGTTCCCTTCATCTTACGGCAAGCATATCTACAGTGGCTGTCTCTTTTAATTTATTGGTGGTTCTTCTGTATGAAAAAAATCAAAGAGGTCTCAAGTTTCTTCAGAATAAATGGGGACCTAGGTTTCCTCCTTGTGGATTTAGAAAACAGGGAAACACTATTAACTCAATAGCAGTAACTGAAAGTTGAAAACTTTTTCAGATTTATTTGAGTTGAGAGCTACTGAATTTGGTCCCTGGGAGGAAAAAGAAGATTTAGCAAACAAAAGGTGGTATAAAGAAGATAATAGGTGGGATAATTTAAATAATAATTGGATTTAAATAATACCTACTTTAAGTAAATAATTAGTTATCTATTTAAGTAGTAGGTGGGATACTTTAACATTCTGTAGAATTTTCTGAGCGCCTTATCAGTATCTCCATTTGCATGTGTTGTGTTCATTCCATTTTGCCTCAACTCCCTCAATTATTTCTTTCAAAACATGTTCATACTTGGAACTTTTCGAAAACTTGCAAGGGCAGTCATGACTTTATTCCAAACTGGTGATGACTTGTCCTCGTTTGTCAATTGCTGGGAATCTGTTGAAGGAAAGAGTTGATGGCTTGGGTACTAAACTCATTATCTATTTCACAGACTCATTGGGATGCACCTTATCACAAGTATTGGCTTACAGGAGTTTGACATTGCCAGGAATGTGTTAGAACTCATCTACGCACAAACTCTGGTGTGGTAAGTTTTGACAGTCTTTGGTTTGCTCAGTGGTTCCCATCTAACTGTGAACTTGGAATTTTGGTGGCAATACCCAGAATCTGTTGTTTTTCAAAGCTGCACAAGTGATACCAAATCCAGCCAGTCTGAGAACCATGCTTTCATATCCCAAACTATTCTTTTCCTTTATGAGAACTTCAGCCAAGAATCGACACGGAGCAGGGACCCCAACCTGGCGGGCAATCTGGATAAACTTGAATCTGGGGCTGGCTCTTCTACTCACTGAGGTCACTGAGCTTCTCTGAGCCTCAGTCTCTTATCTGTTAAATGCACATAATAACAGCTGCGTTCAGATTAGCTGAAGATGATCTGCTTTGCAACTCCAATATGCCATACAACTGTCAAGTGCTTCATTTTCCACCTCTTTAAAGTTGCCCTGGATGATTTGGCTATTTGCAAATAATTTACTCATGTCAATGAATTTATTTTTTGGAGGGGGTGAGGACTTTTTCTTTGTGTGGTTTAGGTGGTGTGTTTATTCATGGTCATGTCACTCATTGGCAACTGGACAGATTACAAAATCTTTACCCTGTGAATAGGATGCCATTGGGCAAATTACATAAACTCTCTCTAATCCTTAGTTTTCTAATCTGTAAATGGGGGCAATAACAGCAGCTACCTTACAGGCTTTGGGTGAGGATTACATGAGAAAATGTATGCATTAATTGCTTGACGAGTAACTGACAGAAATATTTATAGGTAGGGATATTATAGGGCTGTTGCTATCCTTACAAGGGCTTTTATTTTTAATTATTTATTTGACTGTGCCGGGTCTTCCTTGCTGTATGGGCCTCTAGTTGCAGAGAAGAGGGAGTACTGCTCTTCCTTGCAATTTGTGGACTTCTCAGTGTGGGAGTGGCTTCTCTTGTGCAAAGCACAGGTTCATTAGCTGTGGCACACCAGGCTTAGTTGCTCCGCAGCATGTGGGATCTTCCTGGATGGAGGATCAAACCCCTGTCTCCTGCATTGGCAGACGGCTTCTTTACCACTGAGCCACCAGGTAAATCCAACGGCCTTAACAACAACAACAACAACAACAAAAAGCGGTTATACAAAACACATAACCTATAATTTCCCATCTTAACAAGCCTGCCTATTTGGGGGGGCGGGGCCTTATCTATCACTTGAACTGTTTCAACTTAATATTGTCTTTTAAGTTTTTTGCCTTCTTTAACTTAAATACATTTTAATGAGTCTTTATCATCATCAATGGAAAATGATATCATTTGACAGATATTACAAGTAATTTGAAAAATAAAATCAATCCCATAAAAAAAGAAACTGATTAAATGCCAGCTAGATGCTGCTGTCCATCAAGACCCTCAGCCTAAATTAAAAAAAAACAAGGTTGGCAAGTGTTAGAACTTTAAGACATTCTAGCACTAAACTGAGATTTTCTTCTTTTGGCCTCAGCAGCACTTGAGAGAACTGGAGAGAGAGGGCCCTTCTCATTTGTAACTCGATAAGTTTAATGCCTATCCTGGCAGGACTTCAGACCTTCTTGAGTGCCAGATGAAGAGGAGGAGTTCATGTCCTACATTTGGGACACCTGGGCTAGGGCTGGCTGAAGGCCATCTGGCGCTTTAATTGATGGCTATGTGGGCAGTGTTCTCAGCAGAATCTCTTTCCTAGAACTGTGGGTACTGGATATGCCGGGGATTTGCCACATTTGCTATGTTGGAAGTCGTCTCCCTCTGTAAGAGTTTTCTAGGGCTTAGATAATGAAGTACCACAGACTGGGTGGCTTCAACCACACAAATTGATTTTCTCCCAATTCTTAGGGCTTAAAATCCAAGATCAAGATGTTGGCAGGTTTGCTTTTTCTGAGGCCTCTATTCTTGGCCTGTAGTTGCCACTTTTACTCTGTGCCCTCACATGGTCTTCTCCCCTCTGTCTATCTATTAGGGCCCACATGTGGTTAGTAACCTCATTTTACCTTAATTGTCTCTTCCAA
Organism: Tragulus kanchil; assembly: GCA_022376925.1. Classification (NCBI taxonomy): domain Eukaryota; kingdom Metazoa; phylum Chordata; class Mammalia; order Artiodactyla; family Tragulidae; genus Tragulus; species Tragulus kanchil. Next base: position 108,625,818 of record JAIOJX010000002.1, on the reverse strand, counting down.
GGCTCTATCTCCAAACACATTCCAAGGTACTAGGGTTGGGACTTCAACATATGAAATTAGGGGGTCACAATTCAGCCTATAACACCCTCTCATGTCCCACACACCCATCATTGCCCCGTCCCCTGTGTCTCCTGTGATGTCTGATGCTTATCCACTCTCTCTCTTAGGATTGGAACCTTCTTCTGTCCTCTGCTGCCGTTTATCCAAATGATTATGCTTTTCATCATGTTTTATGTCAAAAATGTGAGTCGGTCTAAAGTTGGAACAAATCAGCTTTGCACAGTCTCATATGAACCAGTGGTGTGGCTGGAATTGGTGGTGGGGGGCGGAACTGAGAAGGGTTTGGGGAGCTGGTCTCTGGCTGGGGTCCCCCTAACCTGCTCCTCTAGCCAGACAAGGCAGCTGATTTCCAGCTAATTTGAAAAATAAAATCAATCCCATAAAAAGAAACTAAACCTGTCCATCAAGACCCTCAGCCTAAATTATAAAAAAACAAGGTTGACAAGTGTTAGAACTTTAAGACATTCTAGCACTAAACTGAGATTTACTTCTTTTGGCCTCAGCAGCACTTGAGAGAACTGGAGAGAGAGGGCCCTTCTCATTTGTAACTCGATAAGTTTAATGCCTATCCTGGCAGGACTTCAGACCTTCTTGAGTGCCAGATGAAGAGGAGGAGTTCATGTCCTACATTTGGGACACCTGGGCTAGGGCTGGCTGAAGGCCATCTGGCGCTTTAATTGATGGCTATGTGGGCAGTGTTCTCTGCAGAATCTCTTTCCTAGAACTGTGGGTACTGGATATGCCGGGGATTTGCCACATTTTCTATGTTGGAAGTCGTCTCCCTCTGTAAGAGTTTTCTAGGGCTTAGATAATGAAGTACCACAGACTGGGTGGCTTCAACCACACAAATTGATTTTCTCCCAATTCTGAGGGCTTAAAATCCAAGATCAAGGTGTTGGCAGGTTTGCTTTTTCTGAGGCCTCTATTCTTGGCCTGTAGTTGCCACTTTTACCCTGTGCCCTCACATGGTCTTCTCCCCTCTGTCTATCTATTAGGGCCCACATGTGGTTAGTAACCTCATTTTACCTTGTCTCTTCCAAGGCTCTATCTCCAAACACATCCCAAGGTACTAGGGTTGGGACTTCAACATATGAAATTAGGGGGTCACAATTCAGCCTATAACACCCTCTCATGTCCCACACACCCATCATTGCCCTGTCCCCTGTGTCTCCTGTGATGTCTGATGCTTATCCACTCTCTCTCTTAGGATTGGAACCTTCTTCTGTCCTCTGCTGCCGTTTATCCAAATGATTATGCTTTTCATCATGTTTTATGTCAAAAATGTGAGTCGGTCTAAAGTTGGAACAAATCAGCTTTGCACAGTCTCATATGACCCAGTGGTGTGGCTGGAATTGGTGGTGGGGGGCGGAACTGAGAAGGGTTTGGGGAACTGGTCTCTGGCTGGGGTCCCCCTAACCTGCTCCTCTAGCCAGACAAGGCAGCTGATTGCATCTCTTTCTTCAGATCACCCTGATGATGAATTTCCAGCCTCCAAGCAAAGCATGGCGAGCCTCACAGATGATGACTTGCTTCATCTTTCTGCTCTTCTTCCCGTCCTTCACTGGGGTCCTATGCACCCTGGCTATCACCATCTGGAGGTAAGAGATGGCAGCCTTGGGGAGGGGCATGTTTTAAAAGGTAGGCTTTCTCATTCTTCACGTATAGTGAGTCTAACAGATCAGGAGACAACTGCCACTGAAAAAATAATTGCTCAAGAAGCAACAGTTAGAACAAGACATGCAACAACAAACTGGTCCAAAATTGGAAAGGAGTACATCAAGGCTGTATATTGTCACCCTATTTATTTAACTTAAATGCAGAATATACCATGCAAAATGCTGAACTGAATGAATCACAAGCTGGAATCAAGATGAAAAATCCCAATAACCTCAGATATGCAGATGACATCACCCTAATGGCACAAAGAAGAGCTAAAGAGCCTCTTGATGAAGGTGAAAGAGAAGAGTGGAAAAACTGTGTTAAAACTCAACATTCAAAAAACAAAAATCATGGCATTCAGTCCCATCACTTCATGGCAAATGGATGGGGAAGAAAATGGAAACAGTGACAGACTTGATTTTCTTTTTTTTTTTTTTTAAACCTTTATTTTACTTTTAACTTTTACAGAGTTTTGTTGTTTACAGATATGTATGTTCTCAGATTAGTCATATGTATATCCCCCCTTCCCTCCCCTCCCGACCATCACACAGCACCCCTGAAGGATCCCCTTTTCTCACAGAGCAATGACTAGAGCTATTTTCTTCACTTATGATAGTATAGGCCTTCATGCTACTTCCTTTACGCCTCTCACCCACTGTTCCTTCCTCACAATGTCCATATGTCCACTGTCCATGTCTGTCTTTCTGTCGCTTCACTGCATGTGCCATCATCACCATCCTACTAGATTCCATATATGTGTGTTAATATACTATATTTGTCCTTCTCTTTCTGACTGACTTCACTTTTGATGATACGTTCTAGATCCAACCACCTCATTAGGACTGATTCTTCTGCATTTCTCTTTACAGCTGTGTAGTATTCCATTGTATATATGTACCAGAGCTTTTGGATCCATTCGTTCGTCGATGGGCATCTAGGTTGCTTCCATGTTCTAGCTATTGTATAGAGAGCTGCAATGAACATTGGGGTACAAGTGCTTCTTTCAGTTTTGATTTCGTCAGGGTATAAGCCTAAGAGTGGGATTGCTGGGTCATATGGTGCTTCTATTTTTAGTTTTTTAAGAAATCTCCATACTGTCTTCCATAGAGGCTGAATCAATTTACACTCCCACCAGCAATGCAGGAGTGTTCCCTTTTCTCCGCAGCCTCTCCAGCATTTATTGTCTGTCGATTTGTGGATGATGGCCATTCTGACGGGTGTGAGGTGATATCTCATTGTAGTTTTAATTTGCATTTCTCTAATTATAAGTGAAGTTGAGCATCGTTTCATGTGTTTTGGGGCCATCTGTATGTCATCGTTGGAGAGGTGTCTGTTTAGGTCCTTTTCCCATTTTTTGATTGGGTTGTTCGTTTTTCCAGTGCTGAGTTGTCTCAGTTGCTTGTAGATTTTAGAGATTAATTCTTTGTCTGTTGTTTCATTTGTTATGATTTTCTCCCACCCTGTGGGCTGTCTGTTCAGCTTTTTTGTAATTTCTTTAGCTGTACAAAAGCTTTTAAGTTTCATTAGGTCCCACATAGACTTGATTTTCTTGGACTCCAAAATCACTGTGGATGGTGACTGCAGCCATGAAATTAAAAGACATCTGCTCCTTGGAAGAAACAAATCTAGACAGTGCATTAGAAAGCAGAGCGATCACTTTGCCAACAATGGTCTAAATAGTCAAGCTATGGTTTTTCCAGTGGTCATGTACAGATGTGAGCTGATAATAAAGATAACTGAGCACCGAAGAATTGCTTTTGAATTGTGGTGCTGGATTGAAGAGATTCACTCTTGAGAACTGAAGAGATTCACTCTTAAGAATCTCTTCAACTGCAAGGCGATCAGACCAGCCAATTCTAAAGGAAATCATCCCTGAATATTCACTGGAAGGACTGATGCTGAAGAGGAAGCTCTAATACTTTGGTCACCTGATGCGAAGAGCTGAAAAAGATTCTGATGCTAGGAAAGATTGAGAGCAGGAGGAGAAGGGGACAACAGAGGATGAGATGTCAATTGGACATGAGTTTGAGCAAATTCCAAGAGAGGAGGTAGGGTTAGGATGTACAATCTTGTTTGCATATGAAAGACGTGCTTTGTAGGCTAGACTTAGGAAAGGCAGTCTCTCCAGTATTAGTAAGGCCCCAGATGTTGCAAATTAGACTCAAAGACATGCTTAAAACCCAAGCTCCCTTGGTAACCAACAGATGCTATGACCCAGGGAGAAAGGTATCAGAATTTGGTCACCACCTGTCAGGTGCCCAATCTTGACGGGCACAGCTACCTCACTTCCTCCAGGTCCTACAGTTCCCAACTAGGAAGAAGCCAACTACCCACACAAAGAACAGAACTTCCTCTAACAAACTGAAAGAAAGTCCTGATGTGAGTTGATGTGATACTTGTTTTGATTTGCATTTCTCTAATTATAAGTGAAGTTGAGCATCGTTTCATGTGTTTTGGGGCCATCTGTATGTCATCGTTGGAGAGGTGTCTGTTTAGGTCCTTTTCCCATTTTTTGATTGGGTTGTTCGTTTTTCCAGTGCTGAGTTGTCTCAGTTGCTTGTAGATTTTAGAGATTAATTCTTTGTCTGTTGTTTCATTTGTTATGATTTTCTCCCACCCTGTGGGCTGTCTGTTCAGCTTTTTTGTAATTTCTTTAGCTGTACAAAAGCTTTTAAGTTTCATTAGGTCCCACATAGACTTGATTTTCTTGGACTCCAAAATCACTGTGGATGGTGACTGCAGCCATGAAATTAAAAGACATCTGCTCCTTGGAAGAAACAAATCTAGACAGTGCATTAGAAAGCAGAGCGATCACTTTGCCAACAATGGTCTAAATAGTCAAGCTATGGTTTTTCCAGTGGTCATGTACAGATGTGAGCTGATAATAAAGATAACTGAGCACCGAAGAATTGCTTTTGAATTGTGGTGCTGGATTGAAGAGATTCACTCTTGAGAACTGAAGAGATTCACTCTTAAGAATCTCTTCAACTGCAAGGCGATCAGACCAGCCAATTCTAAAGGAAATCATCCCTGAATATTCACTGGAAGGACTGATGCTGAAGAGGAAGCTCTAATACTTTGGTCACCTGATGTGAAGAGCTGAAAAAGATTCTGATGCTAGGAAAGATTGAGGGCAGGAGGAGAAGGGGACAACAGAGGATGAGATGTCAATTGGACATGAGTTTGAGCAAATTCCAAGAGAGGAGGTAGGGTTAGGATGTACAATCTTGTTTGCATATGAAAGACGTGCTTTGTAGGCTAGACTTAGGAAAGGCAGTCTCTCCAGTATTAGTAAGGCCCCAGATGTTGCAAATTAGACTCAAAGACATGCTTAAAACCCAAGCTCCCTTGGTAACCAACAGATGCTATGACCCAGGGAGAAAGGTATCAGAATTTGGTCACCACCTGTCAGGTGCCCAATCTTGACAGGCACAGCTACCTCACTTCCTCCAGGTCCTACAGTTCCCAACTAGGGAGAAGCCAACTACCCACACGAAGAACAGAACTTCCTCTAACAAACTGAAAGAAAGGCCCTGTCTGGTCAGACTCCTTCCTGCCCCTCCAACCTCACTTCCCAAGGCTCCATCCTGCTCCAGCCTTTCAGCCTGTTCAGTCTACTCCCTTTATTTCACCCTTTTTCCTCCCTCAGCTCAGACGTCCTGTCAAAGATCTGACCTTCATGACCATCCCCTTCTTTGAGTTCCCACCTCCTCTCTTTTCCTCTCAGGGCAGTTTCCTTTCATTTCCTAGTTCATACCAGAAATGTTTCTGAATCTTTATTTCATTGTACACTCATTGCTTGACCATCTTTCCCATTAAACCTGGGAGATCAGGTATCATGTTTGTCCTGTACACTGTAGACTCTCCAGGGCTTAGTATCTAGCATGTGCCCGGTACTGACCTGGACGAGATAACAGTGAGTGACAGCTTGAAGCAGGACCTTAGTTCTCTACCCAGGAAATGAACCTGGGTAAGCCTGGGTGAAAACCAGGAATTCTAGCCACTAGACCAGCAAGAGCTAGAGGCTAGAAGCAAACTTCCTCTGACTTTTGCTGTGCTTGAAAGCAAGAATATTTTAAGGAGACAAAAAATGTAAAAATAGGTACAAAGTTTATTACCAGAGATGCAGTATAAGTGGGAGAGCACACAGAGAAACAGTTTGTTTATTTAAGCCAGGCAGAGACACACACCTGGAGAGAAAGGGCATGAGCGTCCTCCCTAAGGAGGAGTTCAGTAAAGAGGAGGTTAAATAACTTATATAGGGCATTTCCTCCCCATCTGTGTTTACCTTTTCGAAACCCACCCAGCCCTGGGACTTTCCCCAAAGTGCATGCTCAACTTTTAGCGGAGATGGATTCCAACAGAGAGGCGTTTGGGAGGCTTGACATCACCAGTTACTCAGTGGTACCACCTCCTTTTTTAACCCCAACGAGCCTTCTGCATATATGTAGTTGGGCGGGGGGATAGGCTCCTTGACTTCAAGAATGAGAAAAATGTGGTCTCTTTATCTTTTATCTGGGCAAGACTCAGCTCCTGTCTGCCTTTGCTATGACTGTTGTCTTAAAGTGTCCACTGGAGACAAAGTCCAGCTATTTACCCAGACTGGGGACTCCCCCCTCCTCTAACAAACTGAAAGAAAGGCCCTGTCTGGTCAGACTCCTTCCTGCCCCTCCAACCTCACTTCCCAAGGCTCCATCCTGCTCCAGCCTTTCAGCCTGTTCAGTCTACTCCCTTTATTTCACCCTTTTTCCTCCCTCAGCTCAGACGTCCTGTCAAAGATCTGACCTTCATGACCATCCCCTTCTTTGAGTTCCCACCTCCTCTCTTTTCCTCTCAGGGCAGTTTCCTTTCATTTCCTAGTTCATACCAGAAATGTTTCTGAATCTTTATTTCATTGTACACTCATTGCTTGACCATCTTTCCCATTAAACCTGGGAGATCAGGTATCATGTTTGTCCTGTACACTGTAGACTCTCCAGGGCTTAGTATCTAGCATGTGCCCGGTACTGACCTGGACGAGATAGCAGTGAGTGACAGCTTGAAGCAGGACCTTAGTTCTCTACCCAGGAAATGAACCTGGGTAAGCCTGGGTGAAAACCAGGAATTCTAGCCACTAGACCAGCAAGAGCTAGAGGCTAGAAGCAAACTTCCTCTGACTTTTGCTGTGCTTGAAAGCAAGAATATTTTAAGGAGACAAAAAATGTAAAAATAGGTACAAAGTTTATTACCAGAGATGCAGTATAAGTGGGAGAGCACACAGAGAAACAGTTTGTTTATTTAAGCCAGGCAGAGACACACACCTGGAGAGAAAGGGCATGAGCGTCCTCCCTAAGGAGGAGTTCAGTAAAGAGGAGGTTAAATAACTTATATAGGGCATTTCCTCCCCATCTGTGTTTACCTTTTCGAAACCCACCCAGCCCTGGGACTTTCCCCAAAGTGCATGCTCAACTTTTAGCGGAGATGGATTCCAACAGAGAGGCGTTTGGGAGGCTTGACATCACCAGTTACTCAGTGGTACCACCTCCTTTTTTAACCCCAACGAGCCTTCTGCATATATGTAGTTGGGCGGGGGGATAGGCTCCTTGACTTCAAGAATGAGAAAAATGTGGTCTCTTTATCTTTTATCTGGGCAAGACTCAGCTCCTGTCTGCCTTTGCTATGACTGTTGTCTTAAAGTGTCCACTGGAGACAAAGTCCAGCTATTTACCCTGTTCCTTTTGTTATTTCTATCTGGAAGTGTAAACAGGAATTCTACCTGGATGTGTAATCTGGCTGTAAATGTCTTACAGGGTTGGTATTCGTTGTTCAGTCACTAAGTCATGTCTGACTCTTTGCAACCCCATGGACTGCAGCATGCGAGGCTTCTCTGTCCTTCACTATCTCCCTGAGTTTAATCAAACTTATGTTCAGTTGAGTCACTGATGCCATCCAACCATCTCATCCTCCTGTTGCCCCCTCTCCTTTTGCCCTCAGTCTTTTCCAGCATCAGAGTCTTCCATTGAGTCAGCTCTTCACATCAGGTGGCCAGAGTACTGGCGGTTCAGTATCAGTTCTTCCAATGAATATTCGGGGTTGATTTCCTTTAGATTGATTTGCTTTCCTTGCTGTCCAAGGAACTCTCAAGATCTTCTCCAACACCACACCTTGAAAGCATCGTTTGGTGCTCAGCCTTCTTTATAGTCCAACTCTTACCCGGAACCCATTATTTCTTGCCTTGAGAAATATAAACAGGAGACTAGTTGTAAATGTCTAACCTGGAACCCATCTATCTCCTGCCCCAGCACAAGTGCAATAAGCCTTTGTCAAATGAATGAGTGAAGCAATACACAAGGAAGTTGGTATTTAGGATGCTTGTGGAACCAGAACTCAGCAGCTTCAGGGTGGGCTCCTCAGTTTCATGACGTTCTTGGTTCTCTCACCATGTTGGCTCTCTTTTCTCTCTTCCTAACCAGTTCTTGTTGCCTTCTAGTTTCTCCTTGTTCACAACTGACTTCATGTGGCCATTATTTTACAACTCCGACTTCCCTAGATTACAGCCTCCCCTCATCATATTTCCTGGTTCAAGTTCCTAAGGAAGAGTCCTATCACCCCAGGTTATTTCTTAGTGCCTGGAGACCACTGAGGTCATAGCTTAGTCTTTGGATTGGTTATGGTTGGATCAGGTGATACTCCTGTCCAAGAACTGGTCCTCGGAATACAAGTCATGAGAACAAAACACACCAGTTGGGCCTGTGAGCAAGAGGGTTTATTCTGGAGGGAGATGTGGGTGGAGTAGGTTAGGATCGCTGGTTCCAGGTTCAAAGCTCAGAAAGAGCTGGATTATTCTATAAAAACTATACCTGAGTCTGGCGCTAGAGATGTTTCTGTGTCCCTTGTTTTATCAGATTGAAACCTTCAGCTACCTGTGGTCCATTTCGAGGTCTGCCCTTCTTCATCCAGTCCATCTACAGCTGGATCGACACCCTGAGTAAAAGGCCCAGCTACCTGTGGGTGGTTTGGATCTACCAGAACCTCATTGGGAGTGTGCACTTCTTCTTCATCCTAACTCTTATTGTGTTGTAAGTGGGCTTCTTTGGAAAACTAGAGGGGAAAATACTTCATCAACTTGGCATGTGGCATGCAAGCAGCTGGGGGAGACGGGGGAGGAGAGGGAGGTGTTTGGTGGGAAGGCGAAGACTACATACATCCTCAATTTTCTGTGTCATTCTAACTCTGTCGTTGAATTTTTCTAGAAGCTATTTAATATCTAGTCCTTTTGGGGGTCTGTTTTATGAAGAAAGCAATACCTGCTCTGCTCCCTCTTAAGAATTAACATGAAAACAAAAAGAAAAAACTGGGTATGAGAGTACTTAGGGAAATTACTGTGTGATTCTTTCTGATGTTGTGACTCTTTAAAGGGGGTTGGCCATTGTTGATATATGGATTAATGTACTTTCACTTTCAAATTTTAAAATGATTTCTAACTTTTTGTGAAAAAGTGGAAGATCTGCCAAGACTGGATCCATTTTCCTCAGGAACAATCGGTGTGCTGTTGGCTGCCTGTTTTCAGAAGCCAAGGCCTGAGGGCTGTGGTTGGCTCTCCTCGTGTAGAGACACAACTCAGCAGCACAGACTAGTGGAGACAGCTGATGTCAGTTGTTGAGTGACCCCTCAGTTTTCCAGGAGGAAGCGATAAGACTTACACAAACAGGGATAGTTTCCATGCTGCAGAGCCTATGAATTGTAGAGAGTGCTAGAACCTGGGTCTCCTGGCTCTTGGGTATGCTCTTCTTCCCAACTCTGGTTTGTCTTTGGCCCCATTACTTAAAATAGGAACTTCTGTCTTGCTCCTCCAAACTTCTAATTCACTGGGGAGCTTATTAGAAATGCAAACTCTCACACCTTACCCTAGCCTACAGCATCTGAATTTTAACAAAATCCCAAGAAGTCTGTATCAAATGAGAATTTGAATAGCAGTGTCCAGGTTCACAAACTCTGGCTGCGCATTATGCACTTAAAAAATACTGTTTGGGGGCTTCCCTTGTGCCCTAGTGGGTAAAGAGTCCGCCTTGCAGTACAAGGGGCACTTGTTCGATCCCTGGCCCTGGAAGATTCCACATGCTGTGGAGTGGCTGGACCAGCGTGTCCAATTACGAGCCAGCACTCTGGAGCACATGTGCCCAGAACCAGTGCTCTGCAATGAGAGAGACCACTGCAATTGGAGGCCCACACAGGCCAAGGAATAAAGATGGATGAAAAAAAAATATATATATATATATTTAAATTAAATTTATATATATACTGCTTGGGAGTTCCATGGTGGCCTAGTGGTTTGGATTCCGGGATTTCACTGCTGTGCCCAGGTTCATTCCCTGGTGTGAGAACTGAAATCCCTCAAGTCAAGTATTGTGGCCAGAAAAAACATAAAATAAAATAAATTTAAAATACTGTTAAGGGTTTCCCTGGTAGTCCTTAACCAGGAATCCGCCAGTACATTTTGTAGTACATTTTTGCCTCAGTAAAACTATTAAAAGAAGAAAAAAATACTGATGTGTGGCCCTGTGCTCAAAAAAGCTCAATTAATTGATTTGAAGAGGGGCCATGGCAGGAGTCTTTTCTCCACCTCTCAGGTTATTTATGTGTAGAATGCTGAGAACCATTGCTATAAGGTATTTGACCTCTAACTCACCCAGCTACAACTTCGCAGGAGCACTGACTGGGCCAAAATCCATTTGAGAGCAAATATACCAGTTCCTATGTACCCAGATGAAATTAGGAGCCTCCAAAGCCTTGGAGAAAGTGTTTGCCATTCTTTCTTTTCTTCTCGTCTAGAATCATCACTTACCTTTACTGGCAGATCACAGAGGGGAGGAAGATTATGATCAGACTGCTCCATGAACAGATCATCAATGTAAGTCCTATTGGACCCCCTTGTTATCCCACCTTTAAGAGTCTGTAATGAAAATTTTCATAGTCCAACACAGAGAATAGTAGAACAAACCTTCCCACCACCCAGCCCTGACAGCCATCAATATTTGTTTACTCTTATGTCCTTTACACAATCCCTTTGCTATAAATCTCTGGATTATTTTCAAGCAAATCCTAGTCTTTATATCATTTTAGCTGTATGCTCTTCCATATACCTGAGAGATACACTCTTTAAAAAGACATAACCATAGTACTAAGCATCAGACTTGAAAAAAGTAATACTTCTTTACTAGCATCTTATAGTCAGTCAATGGCCAAATTTCCCCACTTGTCCAGTTAACATCTTCTTATAGCAGGATTACTCAAGCAAAAATTCTGAAAAAGTGTGACATGTTCCATTTGGTTGATGTGTCTTTAATGTTTCTTTCAATCTCTAACTGTTCATACCTCCCTCTTCTCTTGCCATTGATTGATTAAGAAACCAGGTCAGGGCTTCCTTGGTGGTCCAGTGAGTAAGGACACTGCCTTGCAGTGCAAGGGACGCCGATTCCATCCCTGGCCTGGGAAGATCCCACATGCCGTGGAGTGGCTGGACTGATGTGTCCAATTACCGAGCCGGAGCTCTGGAGCGCATGCGCCCAGAGCCAGTGCTCTGCGACAACAGAGGCCACTGAGATGGGAGGCCCACAGGGACCAAAGAACAAAAATGGATGAAAATAGATAAATGAAAGACCAATAGAAGTGGCCCGCCCACCCCCCTTCCTCCCCAACCTCCCCCGCCAAAAACAGTTAAAAAAAAAAGAAAAGAAACCAGGTCGTTTGTCACGTAGTTCCCACATTCAGATATGTCTTATTTGCAGCCCTGAAGTGGTAATTAGCATTTTTTTTATTTATTGTAAACTAATGGTGAGACTTAAAGACCTGATTAGGTCCAGGCTCAACTTTTTAGCCAGAATAATTCATAGGTGATGCTCTGTGTCAATATTTCTCATGGCACCACCTCCTAAAACATAAAATGTCTGATTGTCTTCTTTTTTGTTAAGAGTGGTCATTGGGTCCATGGTTGGTCAGCTGATTCAACCATCATGAAGCTCCCCAGAAGTCTTTCGCCTAATGGGTTTAGCATCCTTTGATGAGTACAGTCCATTGTGTTGCAAAGAGTCAGACACAACTGAAGAGACTCAGCATACTTGCACGCCTATTTATTCATTATCCATTTATTTCGTTAGGAATTGAAAAATGGTACTCTAATTCTAGAATTTCTTCCACATTGGTTAGCTGGAGTTCTTCTATAGAAGATATTTTTTTATTCATCAACTATTTGATTACCTTAAAATACTTTCAGTGGGGTGAGTAAAGATTTTTTTTTATGCTCTTCCATATACCTGAGAGATACACTCTTTAAAAAGACATAACCATAGTACTAAGCATCAGACTTGAAAAAAGTAATACTTCTTTACTAGCATCTTATAGTCAGTCAATGGCCAAATTTCCCCACTTGTCCAGTTAACATCTTCTTATAGCAGGATTACTCAAGCAAAAATTCTGAAAAAGTGTGACATGTTCCATTTGGTTGATGTGTCTTTAATGTTTCTTTCAATCTCTAACTGTTCATACCTCCCTCTTCTCTTGCCATTGATTGATTAAGAAACCAGGTCAGGGCTTCCTTGGTGGTCCAGTGAGTAAGGACACTGCCTTGCAGTGCAAGGGGCGCCGATTCCATCCCTGGCCTGGGAAGATCCCACATGCCGTGGAGTGGCTGGACTGATGTGTCCAATTACCGAGCCGGAGCTCTGGAGCGCATGCGCCCAGAGCCAGTGCTCTGCGACAACAGAGGCCACTGAGATGGGAGGCCCACAGGGACCAAAGAACAAAAATGGATGAAAACAGACAAATGAAAGACCAATAGAAGTGGCCCGCATGCTCCCCTCCCTCCCCAACCCGACCCCCGCCAAAAACAGTTAAAAAAAAAAAAAAGAAAAGAAACCAGGTCGTTTGTCACGTAGTTCCCACATTCAGATATGTCTTATTTGCAGCCCTGAAGTGGTAATTAGCATTTTTTTTATTTATTGTAAACTAATGGTGAGACTTAAAGACCTGATTAGGTCCAGGCTCAACTTTTTAGCCAGAATAATTCATAGGTGATGCTCTGTGTCAATATTTCTCATGGCACCACCTCCTAAAACATAAAATGTCTGATTGTCTTCTTTTTTGTTAAGAGTGGTCATTGGGTCCATGGTTGGTCAGCTGATTCAACCATCATGAAGCTCCCCAGAAGTCTTTCGCCTAATGGGTTTAGCATCCTTTGATGAGTACAGTCCATTGTGTTGCAAAGAGTCAGACACAACTGAAGAGACTCAGCATACTTGCACGCCTATTTATTCATTATCCATTTATTTCGTTAGGAATTGAAAAATGGTACTCTAATTCTAGAATTTCTTCCACATTGGTTAGCTGGAGTTCTTCTATAGAAGATATTTTTTTATTCATCAACTATTTGATTACCTTAAAATACTTTCAGTAGAGGAAAGATGAGGTAAATATATGACTCTTTGCCTTTGTTTAGGGCTTCCCTTGTAGTTCAGCTGGTAAAAAAAAAAAAAAATCCACATGCGTTGAAGGGGATCAGAGACCCTGGTTCCATTCCTGGCTCAGAAAGATCCCCTGAAGAAGGGTAGGCTAGCCACTCTAGTATTCTTGATCTTCCCTTGTGACTCAGATACTAAAGAATCTGCCTACAATGAGAGAGACCTGGGTTCTATCCCTGGGTTGGGAAGATCCCCTGGAGAAGGGAGAGGCTACTCACTCCAGTATTCTTGCCCAGAGAATTCCGTGACTTGTCCATGGGTTGCACAGTTGGACACAACTGATCAACTTTCACTTCACTTCCCTTTACCTGTTTTCAAAATGATTTGGGGCTTCCCTGGTGGTCCAGTGGGTAAGGACACCGCCTTGCAGTGCAAGGGGCGCCGGTTCGATCCCTGGCCTGGGAAGATCCCATGTGCCGTGGAGCGGCTGGACCCATGTGTCCAAGTACCAAGCCGGAGCTCTGGAGCGCATGCGCCCAGAGCCGGTGCTCTGCGACAACAGGGGCCACTGCGATGGGAGGCCCGCACGGGCCAAAGAACAAAGATGGATGAAAAAATAGATAAATAAGACCAATAGAAGTGGCCCACCTGCTCCCCTCCCTCCCCAACCCACCCCCCTCCAAATAAATAAATAAATAAACAAAATGATTTGGTACTCCAGTGTATTCATTTGCTAGGACTGCCCAACAAATCAACACAAATTTGATGGCATAAAACAACAGAAATTTATGGCCTCACAGTGCTGCAGGCCAAAAGTCCAAAGTCAAGTTCTCAGCAGGGCTGCTTCCTTTGATGAGTACAGTCCATTGTGTTGCAAAGAGTCAGACACAACTGAAGAGACTCAGCATACTTGCCCTATTTATTCATTATCCATTTATTTCGTTAGGAATTGAAAATGGTACTCTAATTCTAGAATTTCTTCCACATTGGTTAGCTGGAGTTCTTCTATAGAAGATATTTTTTTATTCATCAACTATTTGATTACCTTAAAATACTTTCAGTAGAGGAAAGATGAGGTAAATATATGACTCTTTGCCTTTGTTTAGGGCTTCCCTTGTAGTTCAGCTGGTAAAAAAAAAAAAAAAAAATCCACATGCGTTGAAGGGGATCAGAGACCCTGGTTCCATTCCTGGCTCAGAAAGATCCCCTGAAGAAGGGTAGGCTAGCCACTCTAGTATTCTTGATCTTCCCTTGTGACTCAGATACTAAAGAATCTGCCTACAATGAGAGAGACCTGGGTTCTATCCCTGGGTTGGGAAGATCCCCTGGAGAAGGGAAAGGCTACTCACTCCAGTATTCTTGCCCAGAGAATTCCGTGACTTGTCCATGGGTTGCACAGTTGGACACAACTGATCAACTTTCACTTCACTTCCCTTTACCTGTTTTCAAAATGATTTGGGGCTTCCCTGGTGGTCCAGTGGGTAAGGACACCGCCTTGCAGTGCAAGGGGCGCCGGTTCGATCCCTGGCCTGGGAAGATCCCATGTGCCGTGGAGCGGCTGGACCCATGTGTCCAAGTACCAAGCCGGAGCTCTGGAGCGCATGCGCCCAGAGCCGGTGCTCTGCGACAACAGGGGCCACTGCGATGGGAGGCCCGCACGGGCCAAAGAACAAAGATGGATGAAAAAATAGATAAATAAGACCAATAGAAGTGGCCCACCCTCCCCCCTCCCTCCCCAACCCACCCCCCTCCAAATAAATAAATAAATAAACAAAATGATTTGGTACTCCAGTGTATTCATTTGCTAGGACTGCCCAACAAATCAACACAAATTTGGTGGCATAAAACAACAGAAATTTATGGCCTCACAGTGCTGCAGGCCAAAAGTCCAAAGTCAAGTTCTCAGCAGGGCTGCTTCCTTCTGAAACTCCAAAGAAGAGTTAGTGAGAGTTCAACTCACTAAACCTAGAACCTCCACATGTGGCCAGTGAGAATTTAAGTTATCATTATGAATTCTATTTTATGAAATAGAAATCTCCTTTATTATTATTGTGAAATCTGTTTTATCATTATTAAAGTAGATTTAAGTGTATGTTGGCATCTTTCCACTGCAGCCATTTGTTTATGCTTAAAATAGTCTCATCCTTTGCTAGAGGAAATCCTTATGATTTAACTCCTTAGTTCTTTAGTCTTTGGTTGTTTCCTTGTTCTCTGGAAAGATAAGACAGTCTGGACTCATCTTGTTCATTTCCTGTTGCAGAACAGGAATTAGACATTTCTTCAAGGAGTCCTGGTGAAATAGTATTTAGAGATCACAGTCTGGACACAGAGGGTGGTCATTACTACTGGGCTGATACTGTCCAGATAACAACATAACTGTGGCATGAGCACCTATGTCTGAAAATATGCAGAAGAAGCAGGATACCATAAGAGGCTCTCTGTTTCAATCTCTGGGGCTTCAGATCACCTGAGTTGGCACTTTTGTGTTTGTTTTTTGGTAAAGAAATGACATTGGCTAGTTGTTGGTGGTGATCCATCACTAACTTGCATCCTACTCCTTGGATCCCATGAACTGCAGCACACCAGACTTCCCTGTCTTTTCCTATCTCCTGGAGTTTTCCTAGATTCGTGTCCATTGAGTTGCTGATGCTATCTAACCACCTCTGCTGCTCCCTTTTCATTTTGCCTTCAATCTTTCCCAGTATCAGTGTCTTTTCCAATGAGTCAACTCTTCATGTCAGGTGACTCAAGTATTGGAGCTTCAGGTTCAGCATCAGTTAGTTCTTCCAGTGATTATTCAGGGTTGATTTCCTTTAGGACTGACTGGTTTGCAAGGAGACTTGCAGTCCAAGGGACTCTCAAGAGTCTTCTCCAGCAGCACAGTTTGAAAGCATCAGTTCTTCAGTGCTCAACCTTCTTTATGGTCCTACTCTCACATCTGTACATGACTACTAGAAAAACCATACCTTTGACTATATGGACTTTAGTTGGCAAAATGATCTCTCTGTTTTTAACATGCTGTCTAGATTTGTCATGGGGCTTCCCAGGTGGTGCTAGTGGGAAAGAACCTGCCTGCCAATGCAGGAGAGACATAAGAGATCCAGGTTCAATATCTGGGTCAGAAAGATCCTCTGAAGGAGGGAATGGCAACCCATTCCAGTATTCTTGCCTGGAAAATCCCATGGACAGTGGAACTTAGCAGGCTACAGTCCATGGGGCCACAAAGAGTCAGAGCATGCACACATACTAAGTTAGTCATAGATTTTCTTCCAAAGAGCAAATGTGTTTTAATTTCATGACTGCAATCACTATCCACAGTAATTTTGGAGCCCACAGAAATGAAATCTGTCACTGTTTCTACTTTTTCACCTATTTGCCATGGAGTGATGGGACCAGATGCCATGATCTTAGTTTTTTTTTAATAGATTGATTAGCTAAGCCCTTTCCTCACCTGTCCCCAGATGCATCTCCCTTATTTTTCTGATGCAACACTGAATGTTTGGGGCAAGTCTTACAAAGATTTCAACATGGGAGGGATTTGATCTTAAAGTCTTCTGTTGTAATAGCGGTGTCAGGTAAACTTAGGAGGTTTTGAGATGACATCATTTCAGGAAGACACAATAAGCATCACTCAAACCTGCCTGCTTGAGAGTCCTGCCTGAAATGTGGACCACAAAGATCAATGATACATGATGGCAAATAGCTTACAATGAATAGGGTTGTATTCATGACCTCCAAAGGAGAAAATTTCACTTCAGGATCAAAAGACATGGCTTTGATCACTCAGAGCATCATGCAGCAAGTTTTATTACAGTAAGAAGGGATAGAGAAAGCTTTCCCAGTATCAGTGTCTTTTCCAATGAGTCAACTCTTCATGTCAGGTGACTCAAGTATTGGAGCTTCAGGTTCAGCATCAGTTAGTTCTTCCAGTGATTATTCAGGGTTGATTTCCTTTAGGACTGACTGGTTTGCAAGGAGACTTGCAGTCCAAGGGACTCTCAAGAGTCTTCTCCAGCAGCACAGTTTGAAAGCATCAGTTCTTCAGTGCTCAACCTTCTTTATGGTCCTACTCTCACATCTGTACATGACTACTAGAAAAACCATACCTTTGACTATATGGACTTTAGTTGGCAAAATGATCTCTCTGTTTTTAACATGCTGTCTAGATTTGTCATGGGGCTTCCCAGGTGGTGCTAGTGGGAAAGAACCTGCCTGCCAATGCAGGAGAGACATAAGAGATCCAGGTTCAATATCTGGGTCAGAAAGATCCTCTGAAGGAGGGAATGGCAACCCATTCCAGTATTCTTGCCTGGAAAATCCCATGGACAGTGGAACTTAGCAGGCTACAGTCCATGGGGCCACAAAGAGTCAGAGCATGCACACATACTAAGTTAGTCATAGATTTTCTTCCAAAGAGCAAAAGTGTTTTAATTTCATGACTGCAATCACTGTCCACAGTAATTTTGGAGCCCACAGAAATGAAATCTGTCACTGTTTCTACTTTTTCACCTATTTGCCATGGAGTGATGGGACCAGATGCCATGATCTTAGTTTTTTTTTAATAGATTGATTAGCTAAGCCCTTTCCTCACCTGTCCCCAGATGCATCTCCCTTATTTTTCTGATGCAACACTGAATGTTTGGGGCAAGTCTTACAAAGATTTCAACATGGGAGGGATTTGATCTTAAAGTCTTCTGTTGTAAGAGCGGTGTCAGGTAAACTTAGGAGGTTTTGAGATGACATCATTTCAGGAAGACACAATAAGCATCACTCAAACCTGCCTGCTTGAGAGTCCTGCCTGAAATGTGGACCACAAAGATCAATGATACATGATGGCAAATAGCTTACAATGAATAGGGTTGTATTCATGACCTCCAAAGGAGAAAATTTCACTTCAGGATCAAAAGACATGGCTTTGATTACTCAGAGCATCATGCAGCAAGTTTTATTACAGTAAGAAGGGATAGAGAAAGCTTCCAGCAAGAGGCACTGAAAGTGGATAGGAGAGTACCCCATTTCACTAGTTTAGGCTGGACAGTATACACATTTTCAGTTGGTTATTAACAATAGATCAAAGAAAAATCTTAAGTTTGTAAAGATCTTACTAGACCCACACCCACAACATACATCTTGAGATAATCAACATAGGTATGAGATTAACCCATAGGAAAGGGTTCCTGTTAAGAAAGAGAAACATGTCCTCGAGAATTGTTGTTATAATCATTAGCTCCGGGCTTAAAGAAAAGTGTTACGCAAAATAGGTTATAGGCCTGAAAACCAAGTTGAAGGCATCTTGGATGAAAAATGTTTGTCCCCTCTCTTCCTGTTCCTTCTTGGGGATGCCCTTGCCTTCCTATCAACCTGCCTAAGAATTAGCTTTCTCACAGGGATACTGTCTGTAAAAGAACTCAAAGAGACTGGGAATGGGTTCAGCAACAGTCCTTCTCAAAGTATGATATCTTATGTCAAAAACTCCTGGATGCTTGTGAAAAATGCAAGTTCTTATTACTCTTCCCGCCTCCAAGTAATCATGGCAACAGATACCATTTTGTTGAGCACTTGTTGATGCCTGGGATTGTGGTAAGCGATGAGCAAAAATTCTTGTTTAGTTTTTACTGCTTCCTCTAGGCCACATTCATTTCTTTAACCTCTATTTTAAAATTAGGGGAAAATTTGGGGTTCCCTGGTGGTCCAGTGGGTGAGGATACTGCCTAGCAGTGCAAGGGGCACCAGTTTGATCCCTGGCCTGAGAAGGTCCCAGGTGCTGGACGGATGTGTCCAGTTACCGAGCCAGAGCTCTGGAGCGCATGTGCCCAGAGCCGGTGCTCTGCAGCGAGAGAGGCCACTGGATTGGAGGCCCACACAGGCCAAAGAACAAAGATGGAAATAAAGCTTACAATGAATAGGGTTGTATTCATGACCTCCAAAGGAGAAAATTTCACTTCAGGATCAAAAGACATGGCTTTGATCACTCAGAGCATCATGCAGCAAGTTTTATTACAGTAAGAAGGGATAGAGAAAGCTTCCAGCAAGAGGCACTGAAAGTGGATAGGAGAGTACCCCATTTCACTAGTTTAGGCTGGACAGTATACACATTTTCAGTTGGTTATTAACAATAGATCAAAGAAAAATCTTAAGTTTGTAAAGATCTTACTAGACCCACACCCACAACATACATCTTGAGATAATCAACATAGGTATGAGATTAACCCATAGGAAAGGGTTCCTGTTAAGAAAGAGAAACATGTCCTCGAGAATTGTTGTTATAATCATTAGCTCTGGGCTTAAAGAAAAGTGTTACGCAAAATAGGTTATAGGCCTGAAAACCAAGTTGAAGGCATCTTGGATGAAAAATGTTTGTCCCCTCTCTTCCTGTTCCTTCTTGGGGATGCCCTTGCCTTCCTATCAACCTGCCTAAGAATTAGCTTTCTCACAGGGATACTGTCTGTAAAAGAACTCAAAGAGACTGGGAATGGGTTCAGCAACAGTCCTTCTCAAAGTATGATATCTTATGTCAAAAACTCCTGGATGCTTGTGAAAAATGCAAGTTCTTATTACTCTTCCCGCCTCCAAGTAATCATGGCAACAGATACCATTTTGTTGAGCACTTGTTGATGCCTGGGATTGTGGTAAGCGATGAGCAAAAATTCTTGTTTAGTTTTTACTGCTTCCTCTAGGCCACATTCATTTCTTTAACCTCTATTTTAAAATTAGGGAAATTGGGCTTCCCTGGTGGTCCAGTGGGTGAGGATACTGCCTAGCAGTGCAAGGGGCACCAGTTTGATCCCTGGCCTGAGAAGGTCCCAGGTGCTGGACGGATGTGTCCAGTTACCGAGCCAGAGCTCTGGAGCGCATGTGCCCAGAGCCGGTGCTCTGCAGCGAGAGAGGCCACTGCGATTGGAGGCCCACACAGGCCAAAGAACAAAGATGGAAATAAATGACAGAATAGAAGTGGCCAAAAAAAAAAAAAAAAATTAAGGAAATGGAGGCTTATAGAGTGAAGCAACCTGCCCGAAGTCACAGGGCTAGTAAATAATGGGATTTGGGGCTTCCTTGGTAGCTCAGTGGTGAAGAATTTGCCTGCCAGTGCAGAAGATCCCACATGCTGTAGAGCAAGTAAGACCGTGAGCCACAACTATTGAGCCTGTGCTCTAGAGCCTCGGAGCCACAACTGTTGAGCCTATGTGCCACAACTACTGAAGCCCATGTGCCCTGGAGCCTGAGTTCCACAACAAGAAAAGTCACAACTAGAAGCCTGTTCACCTCAACTAGAGAGTAGTCCCCATTCCCTACAACAGAGAAGAGCCTGTGGCAACAGTGAAAACCCAAAATAGCCAAAATAAACAAACAAATAAATAATGGGATTTGAATCAGGCGACTCCAAAGTTTATGCTCCCACCTCCAGTGCAGCTTTGCCTCCTGAGTCAAAAATCTGTTGGGCGGGGCTTCCCTGGTGGTCCAGTGGGTAAGGACACCGCCTTGCAGTGCGAGGGGTGCAGGTTCGATCCCTGGCCTGGGAAGATCCCACTTGCCGCGGTGCGGCTGGACCCATGTGTCCAATTACCGACCCGGAGCTCTGGAGCGCATGCGCCCAGAGCCGGTACTCTGCAACAACAGAGGCCACCACGATGGGAGGCCCACATGGGCCAAAGAACAAAGATGGATGAAAATAGACAAATGAAAGACCAATAGAAGTGGCCCGTGCACCCCCTCCCTCCCCACCCCATCCCCCACAAAATAAATAAATAAATGCTTAAAAGAAAAAAAAAATCTGTTGGGCAAAGCTAATGAGTTTGTAGTCTTGCAATCTCTCCAGGTAATTCTAATTCACACTAGAGTATGAAAGCTGCTCCAGACCAGAGATTTCCAAACAAGTTGGCCACATCCAAGACATCTGGGGAACTTGTCAAAAATACCAGTTACCATGGGCAGCTCTTTCTTACAGAAAAATTTCAGTTACTAAATGTAAAAGGAATGAGGGAAATGGAAGGTCATCTTTGAACCAAATACCACAGTAATCATTGTTGCAGGAAAGGTCCACTGGTGGATGCTAAAATTAGTGGGTGAAAGTTTAGGGAGAAACAAGGGCATGAGAAATGAGGTTGACCTTGACAGAATAGAAGTCAAAAAAAAAATTAAGGAAATGGAGGCTTATAGAGTGAAGCAACCTGCCCGAAGTCACAGGGCTAGTAAATAATGGGATTTGGGGCTTCCTTGGTAGCTCAGTGGTGAAGAATTTGCCTGCCAGTGCAGAAGATCCCACATGCTGTAGAGCAAGTAAGACCGTGAGCCACAACTATTGAGCCTGTGCTCTAGAGCCTCGGAGCCACAACTGTTGAGCCTATGTGCCGCAACTACTGAAGCCCATGTGCCCTGGAGCCTGAGTTCCACAACAAGAAAAGTCACAACTAGAAGCCTGTTCACCTCAACTAGAGAGTAGTCCCCATTCCCTACAACTAGAGAAGAGCCTGTGGCAACAGTGAAAACCCAAAATAGCCAAAATAAACAAATAAATAATGGGATTTGAATCAGGCAACTCCAAAGTTTATGCTCCCACCTCCAGTGCAGCTTTGCCTCCTGAGTCAAAAATCTGTTGGGCGGGGCTTCCCTGGTGGTCCAGTGGGTAAGGACACCACCTTGCAGTGCAAGGGGCACTGGTTTGATCCCTGGCCTGGGAAGATCCCACGTACGGTGGAGCGGCTGGACCCATGTGTCCAATTACCGAGCCGGAGCTCTGGAGCGCATGTGCCCAGAGCCGGCACTCTGAGACGACAGACGCCACCGAGATGGGAGGCCCACAGGAGCCAAAGAACAAAGACGGATGGAAATAGAGAAATGAAAGACCAATAGAAGTGGCCTGCCCACCCCCCTCCCTCCCACCCCATCCCCTACAAAATAAATAAATAAATACTTAAAAAAACAATCTGTTGGGCAAAGCTAATGAGTTTGTAGTCTTGCAGTCTCTCCAGGTAATTCTAATTCACACTAGAGTATGAAAGCTGCTCCAGACGAGAGATTTCCAAACAAGTTGGCCACATCCAAGACATCTGGGGAACTTGTCAAAAATACCAGTTACCGGAGGGGGGTGGAGCTAAGATGGCGGCGTAGAAGGACGTGCACTCATCTCTCCTGCAAAATCGCCTGAATTGCGACGAGTTCCTGGGAAACCATCGACGAAAGGAGGTTGGATCTGATCACAGAGAGGACACCCCACATCGAAGAACAAAGGAGAAGCCGCATCAAGACGGTAGGAGGGGCGCAATCACACTTTTAAAAGTCAAACCTCATACCCGCCGGAGAGGCTGGGCGGGCCAAAGCCGCAAAGCCTGTTGCAGATCAAAACCCGGGAGAGGAGCACTGACACCCACAAGAGACTGAGCCAAACCTGCTTTGGAGGGTCCAGGTGCCCCCTTGAGCTAGAGTGCCCTTGAGCAGGCCTCGGAGGGGCGGCACTCAGTTCACTTTGGAGGAGGTTACCATTAACCCGATCACAGAGTCGCTGAAGAGGACTGGAAAGTCTCTGCGCACTGTGATCCGGGATAAGGGAATAGCGATCCTGCATGGGACTGAGCCAGACTCACCTCTGAGTAACCTGACGTCTCCCGCGGTGGCGGGGGTCGACGGTGGCCTGCAGCAGGGTCGGGGTCACTGCGGAGGTGCTTCCCATAGAGCGTGTGGGAATAAATCCTCTGTGAGACAGACGCCATTTTCCCTACTGTAGTTTGGCTGCTGGTCAAACTGCAGGGCTGCTGGTCAAGCTACAGGGAGGGAATTTAGCTCCACCCAGCAAGAAAAGGGATTTGGATTAAGAAACTCCCAGGGCCAGCCTGGGCGGGCCTTTTAATTCTGGAATAGGCCAAACAAACAAGCAGTCAAAGAGGTCTTCAGATCCAACCACTGCCAGAGGCAAGAAAAAGACTGATAATTCCTGAATAGTCAGCAAGAGACAGAAGAACATAAACACTATTTTCACGTTTTGTCTGAAGCTGGAGTTACTGCTGGACTTTAAATTTTCATTTTTTGTATTGTATTACTTTGTTTCAATTTTTGTTCTCTCTTTTTTCCAAACCCACTCAGTGCACCCACCGCTTTTTTTTTTTTTTTTCTTTTCTTTTCTTGGGGGTGTGTGTGAGAGAGAGAGTGGGTGTGTTCATTTCCTTCACTGAATTCTATTGAAGCTACTAATCTTATCAGTAAGACTGAATATATTCAAGTTTACATAATTTTTTTTTCTTTTTCCTTTTAAACCACACATTTTATTTTGGTATAAACTTCTGGTTCCCCATTGGCCTTTTAAGGTTCTGTGGGGGTTTTGTTTGTTTTTATTATTTTGCTTTGTTTTTCTATATTTTTCTATAAAATTTAATTTTTTTTTAATTTTTTTCATTTGTATTACTACTTCCCCTATAATTCTTTGCTTTCTCTGAAGCTCCTTTCCTATAGCACTAAATTCTAATACATACAAATCCTGCTTTGGAGGGTCCAGGTGCCCCCGTGAGCTAGAGTGCCCTTGAGCAGGCCTCGGAGGGGCGGCACTCAGTTCACTTTGGAGGAGGTTACCATTAACCCGATCACAGAGTCGCTGAAGAGGACTGGAAAGTCTCTGCGCACTGTGATCCGGGATAAGGGAATAGCGATCCTGCATGGGACTGAGCCAGACTCACCTCTGAGTAACCTGACGTCTCCCGCGGTGGCGGGGGTCGACGGTGGCCTGCAGCAGGGTCGGGGTCACTGCGGAGGTGCTTCCCATAGAGCGTGTGGGAATAAATCCTCTGTGAGACAGACGCCATTTTCCCTACTGTAGTTTGGCTGCTGGTCAAACTGCAGGGCTGCTGGTCAAGCTACAGGGAGGGAATTTAGCTCCACCCAGCAAGAAAAGGGATTTGGATTAAGAAGCTACCAGAGCCAGCCTGGGAGGGCCTTTTGGTTCTGGAAGAGGCCGACATAAACAAGCAGTAAAAGAGGCTTTCAGATCCAACCACTGCCAGAGGCAAGAAAAAGACGGATAATTCCTGAATAGTCAGCAAGAGACAGAAGAACATAAACATTCACTATTTTCACGTTTTGTCTGAAGCTGGAGTTACTGCTGGACTTTAAATTTTCATTTTTTGTATTGTATTACTTTGTTTCAATTTTTTTTTTCCTCTTTTTTCCAAACCCACTCAGTGCACCCACCGCTTTTTTTTTTTTTCTTTTCTTTTCTTGGGTGTGTGTGTGAGAGAGAGAGTGGGTGTGTTCATTTCCTTCACTGAATTCTATTGAAGCTACTAATCTTATCAGTAAGACTGAATATATTCAAGTTTACATAATTTTTTTTTCTTTTTCCTTTTAAACCACACATTTTATTTTGGTATAAACTTCTGGTTCCCCATTGGCCTTTTAAGGTTCTGTGGGGGTTTTGTTTGTTTTTATTATTTTTGCTTTGTTTTTCTATATTTTTCTATAAAATTTAGATATTTTAATTTTTAATAATTTTTCGTTTGTATTACTACTTCCTCTATAATTCTTTGCTTTCTCTGAAGCTCCTTTCCTATAGCACTAAATTCTAATACATACAAATCTTTATCTCCCTATATTTAACTTTGCAATATTATTCTATATTTCTCTTCTATCCTCCCTTTCTCTTTTTCCCTTTCCCCACCATATTTCTTAGTCTGTTCTGTCCTTATTGCCTTATCCCCAACGGGGATCCTGCTCTAGCATTATTCTTCAATTGGTGCTCTACTTAGTTTGCTTATTAACTGGTGGATATCATTCTTGGATTTCTCTATTCGCCGTGCTAACGTATTGTACTGTATTTTTGATTGGAATGCTTGGGTTATGTTATAGCTGTATATGTTTATATGTATAATTCAATACGCTAGATAGTACTTGCATAATTTTTAAATTGCCATTTTTCAAAGGTGTACCTTCTGTTTCTCATTTGCATATATATGTTTTAATATCATTTAATACCATAACAAACCAGCCATGAAATCTTCATTCCCTGGTCAGGCAGCAAGCCCCGGGGGTTTTAAGGAGGGCGCACTGACTCCAAAACTCTACAGTACTAGAGAACGCCTAACACTAAAGAACAGTATACAAGTGAGAACGCCAACAAAGGTAATCACTTGTATGCAAGTCCTGACATCACCCAATCACCAGCATCACCCAGAATAGAAGCCCCATCCAAACAACAAACACCAACAGACATAACTCAAAGTCTGGGAAAAGGAAATCCCAAACAGAGTCAGTTTTAAAAAATTAATAATAACAATGAAACGGCAGAGAAATACCACACAAGTGAAGGAACAATCCACAAACACACAAGATCAAATTAATGAAGAGAATTTGGACAAACTTTCTGAAAGTGATTTCAGAAGAATGATAGTAAAGATGATCAAAGACACTGAAAACAGAATTTCAGAGAAATTGCAAGATACAACTAACACACTGAATAAAGAAATACAAGAACTTACCAAAAAAGTAACAGAGACAAACAACTCAATTGCTGAACTGAAAAACACTGTAGAAGGAATCAAGAGCAGAGTATCTGAGACAGAAGACCGGATAAGTGAGCTGGAAGATAAAATGGTGGAAGTAACTGCTGAAAAACAGACTCTAGCTCAAAGAATGAAAAGAGCAGAGGACAGCCTCAGAGACCTCTGGGATAATATCAAACGCACCAATATTCGAATTATAGGGGTTCCAGAAGAAGAAGAAAAAAAGAAAGGCTATGAGAAAATTTTTGAAGAGATTCTAGTTGAAAATTTCCCCAACATGGGAAAAGAAATAGTCAATCAAGTCCAAGAAGCACAAAGAGTACCATACAGAATCAATCCGAGAAGAAACACACCAAGACACATATTAATGAAGTTAACACAAATTAAACACAAAGATAGAATTCTCAAAGCAGCAAGGGAAAAGCAACTAGTGACATACAAAGGAAAGCCCATCCGTTTAACAGCTGATCTTTCAACAGAAACTCTGCAGGCCAGAAGGGAATGGCAGGACACATTTAAACGGCTGAAAGAGAATAATCTGCAACCAAGAATCCTCTACCCTGCAAGGATCTCCTTCAAAATTGATGGAGAAATCAAAAGCTTTACAGACAAGCAAAATTAAAAGAATTTAGTCACACCAAACCAGCCTTACAACAAGTGTTAAAGGGACTTATATAGAAAACAAGTATAAAAGGAGAAGATCCACGAAACAAACCCATCATAACATCTAAGAAGATGACAATAGGATCATTTGTATCAATAATTACTTTGAATGTCAATGGACTAAATGCCCCAACCAAAAGACACAGAGTAGCTGAATGGATCCAAAAACACGACCCATACATATGCTGCCTCCAGGAAACTCATTTCAGACCTAGAGACACTCATAGACTGAAAGTGAGAGGCTGGAAAAAGATATTCCATGCAAATGGAGATCAAAAGAAAGCTGGAGTAGCAATCCTCATATCAGACAAAATAGATTTTAAAGTAAAGAAGATTCTAAGAGACAAGGCAGGTCACTACATCATGATTAAGGGATCCATCCAAGAAGAAGACATAACAATCATAAATATCTATGCTCCCAACGCAGGAGCACCCCAATACATAAGACAAACACTTTCAGACATAAAAGAAGACATTGACAGCAACACAATCATAGTAGGAGACTTTAAGACTCCTCTCACACCAATGGACAGATCATCCAAACAGAAAATTAATAAAGAAACACAAGCCTTAAATGCCACACTAGAAGAAATGGACCTCATTGATATCTTTAGGACTTTCCATCCAAAAGCAGAAGAATACACTTTCTTCTCAAGTGCTCACGGAACATTCTCCAGGATAGACCACATCTTGGGCCACAAATCAATCCTCAGTCAATTCAAGAAAACTGAAATTCTATCAACCATCTTCTCGGACCACAATGCAGTGAGACTAGAGATCAACTACAGGAAAAAACCCGCTCAAAACACAAACACCTGGAGATTAAACAACACATACCTAAAAAACCAACTGATCATTGAGGAAATCAAAGGAGAAATAAAAAAATTCCTAGAAGAAAACGATAACGAACACACGACAGTGCAAAACCTATGGGATACTGCAAAAGCAGTTCTAAGAAGGAAGTTTATAGCAATTCAGTCCTACCTCAAGAAACTAGGAAAATCTCAAACAGACGACCTTACCTTACACTTACAGTTGTTACTGGAGAAAGAAGAACAAAAACACCCCAAGGCCAGCAGAAGAAAGGAAATCATAAAGATCAGAACAGAAATAAATGAAAAAGAAACGAAATAAACGATAGTAAAGATAAATAAAACAAAAAGCTGGTTCTTCGAAAAGGTCAATAAAATCGACACACCACTGGCCAGACTCATCAAGAAAAAGAGAGAGAAGAATCAGATCACCAAAATCAAAAATGAAAAAGGAGAGATTACAACGGATAATGCAGAAATCCAAAGGATTATAAGAGGCTATTATGAAAAACTCTATGGCAACAAACTGGACAACCTGGAAGAAATGGACAGTTTCTTAGAGAAGATTAATCTCCCAAGACTCAACCAGGAAGAAATAGAAACTATGTACAAGCCAATCACAAGCTCAGAAATCGAACTTGTGATCAAAAATCTACCCAAAAATAAAAGCCCAGGGCCAGATGGCTTCACAGCCGAATTCTACCAAACATTTAAAGAAGAGCTAATGCCTATCCTTCTAAAACTCTTTCAAAAAATTGCAGAGGAAGGAACACTTCCAAACACATTCTATGAGGCCACCATCACCCTGATATGAAAGCCAGGCAAAGACATCACAAAAAAAGAAAGTTATAGGCCAATTTCACTGACGAATCTAGATGCCAAAATCCTCAACAAAATCCTAGCAAACAGAATTCAAGAACACATCAAAAAGCTCATTCATCACGATCAAGTTGGGTTCATCCCAGGCATGCAAGGATTCTTCAACATCCGCAAATCAATCAATGTGATACACCATATCAACAAATTGAGAGACAAAAATCACATGATCATCTCAATAGATGCAGAAAAAGCCTTTGACAAAGTACAGCATCCATTTATGATAAAAACTCTTCAAAAAATGGGCATAGAAGGAACTTATCTTAACATAGTGAAAGCCATATATGAGAAGCCCACAGCGAACATTATCCTCAATGGTGAAAAACTCAAAGCATTCCCTCTAAGATCAGGAACAAGACAAGGGTGTCCACTTTCACCACTGCTATTCAACATAGTCCTGGAAGTTCTAGCAACAGCAATAAGAGAAGAGAAAGAAATCAAAGGAATCCAGATTGGAAAAGAAGAAGTCAAGCTCTCTATTTGCAGATGACATGATATTATACATAGAAAATCCCAAAGACACTATTACAAAACTACTAGAGTTAATCAGCGAATTCAGCAAAGTCGCAGGATACAAAATCAATATACAGAAATCACTGGCATTCCTATACACAAACAATGAAAAATCAGAAAATGAAATCAAAGAGGCAATCCCCTTCACCATCGCAGCCAAAAGAATCAAATATCTAGGAATAAACCTACCCAAAGAAACAAAAGAACTGTACACAGAAAATTACAAGACACTCATGAGAGACATTAAAGAAGAGTTAAACAGATGGAGAAATATTCCATGTTCCTGGGTCGGAAGAATCAATATTGTGAAAATGACCATACTACCAAATGTCATCTATAGATTCAATGCGATCCCTATCAAACTTCCAATATCATTCTTCACAGAACTAGACCAACGAATAACACAGTTCATATGGAAACACAAAAGACCTCGAATAGCCAAAGCAATCTTCAGGAAGAAGAATGGAGCTGGGGGGATCAGCCTCCCCAACTTCAGACTCTACTACAAAGCAACAGTCATCAAGACAGTATGGTACTGGCACAAAAACAGAAATATCGACCAATGGAACAAGATCGAGAACCCAGAGATAAAGCCACGCACCTATGGGTACCTTATTTTTGACAAAGGAGGTGAAACTATAAAATGGGACAAAGACAGCCTCTTCAACAAATGGTACTGGGAAAATTGGACAGCTACATGCAAAAAAATGAAGTTGGAACATACCCTGACACCATACACAAAGATCAACTCAAAATGGATTAAAGACTTAAATGTAAGGCCAGAAACCATCAAACTCTTAGAGGAGAATATAGGCAAAACCCTCAAGGACATCCATCAAAGCAAGATCTTCTCTGACCCACCTACTAGAATAGTGGAACTAAAAAGACAAATGAACATGTGGGACCTAATGAAACTTAAAAGCTTTTGTACAGCTAAAGAAATTACAAAAAGGCTGAACAGACAGCCCACAGAGTGGGAGAAAATCATAGCAAATGAAACAACAGACAAAGAATTAATCTCCAAAATCTACAAGCAACTCAGACAACTCAGCACTGGAAAAACGAACAACCCAATCAAAAAATGGGAAAAGGACCTAAACAGACACCTCTCCAACGATGACATACAGATGGCCCAAAAACACATGAAACGATGCTCAACTTCACTAATAATTAGAGAAATGCAAATCAAAACTACAATGAGATATCACCTCACACCCGTCAGAATGGCCATCATCCACAAATCAACAGACAATAAATGCTGGAGAGGGTGTGGAGAAAAGGGAACACTCCTGCATTGCTGGTGGGAGTGTAAATTGATTCAGCCTCTATGGAAGACAGTATGGAGATTTCTTAAAAAACTAAAAATAGAAGCACCATATGACCCAGCAATCCCACTCTTAGGCTTATACCCTGATGAAATCAAAACTGAAAGAAGCACCTGTACCCCAATGTTCATTGCAGCTCTCTATACAATAGCTAGAACATGGAAGGAACCTAGATGCCCATTGACGAACGAATGGATCCCAAAGCTCTGGTACATATATACAATGGAATACTACACAGCTGTAAAGAGAAATGCAGAAGAATCAGCCCTAATGAGGTGGCTGGATCTAGAACGTATCATCAAAAGTGAAGTCAGTCAGAAGAGAAGGTACAGATATTAACACATGCCACGAAACCCAATATGGGATAACCTTATTTTTTGACAAAGGAGGTGAAACTATAAAATGGGACAAAGACAGCCTCTTCAACAAATGGTACTGGGAAAATTGGACAGCTACATGCAAAAAAATGAAGTTGGAACATACCCTGACACCATACACAAAGATCAACTCAAAATGGATTAAAGACTTAAATGTAAGGCCAGAAACCATCAAACTCTTAGAGGAGAATATAGGCAAAACCCTCAAGGACATCCATCAAAGCAAGATCTTCTCTGACCCACCTACTAGAATAGTGGAACTAAAAAGACAAATGAACATGTGGGACCTAATGAAACTTAAAAGCTTTTGTACAGCTAAAGAAATTACAAAAAAACTGAACAGACAGCCCACAGAGTGGGAGAAAATCATAGCAAATGAAACAACAGACAAAGAATTAATCTCCAAAATCTACAAGCAACTCAGACAACTCAGCACTGAAAAAACGAACAACCCAATCAAAAAATGGGAAAAGGACCTAAACAGACACCTCTCCAACGATGACATACAGATGGCCCAAAAACACATGAAACGATGCTCAACTTCACTAATAATTAGAGAAATGCAAATCAAAACTACAATGAGATATCACCTCACACCCGTCAGAATGGCCATCATCCACAAATCAACAGACAATAAATGCTGGAGAGGCTGCGGAGAACAGGGAACACTCCTGCATTGCTGGTGGGAGTGTAAATTGATTCAGCCTCTATGGAAGACAGTATGGAGATTTCTTAAAAAACTAAAAATAGAAGCACCATATGACCCAGCAATCCCACTCTTAGGCTTATACCCTGATGAAATCAAAACTGAAAGAAGCACCTGTACCCCAATGTTCATTGCAGCTCTCTATACAATAGCTAGAACATGGAAGGAACCTAGATGCCCATTGACGAACGAATGGATCCCAAAGCTCTGGTACATATATACAATGGAATACTACACAGCTGTAAAGAGAAATGCAGAAGAATCAGCCCTAATGAGGTGGCTGGATCTAGAACGTATCATCAAAAGTGAAGTCAGTCAGAAAGAGAAGGACAAATACAGCATATTAACACATATATATGGAATCTAGTAGGATGGTGACGATGGCATATGCAGTGAAGTAACAGAAAGACAGACATGGACAGTGGACATATGGACATTGTGAGGAAGGAACAGTGGGTGAGAGGCGTAAAGGAAGTAGCATGAAGGCCTGTACTATCATAAGTGAAGAAAATAGCTCTAGTCATTGCTCTGTGAGAAAAGGGGATCGTTCAGGGGTGCAGTGTGATGGTCGGGAGGGGAGGGAAGGGGGGGATATATATATATGACTAATCTGAGAAAATACATATCTGTAAACAACAAAACTCTGTAAAAGTTAAAAGTAAAATAAAGGTTTAAAAAAAAAAATTACCAGTTACCATGGGCAGCTCTTTCTTACAGAAAAATTTCAGTTACTAAATGTAGAAGGAATGAGGGAAATGGAAGGTCATCTTTGAACCAAATACCACAGTAATAATTGTTGCAGGAAAGATCCACTGGTGGGTGCTAAAATTAGTGGGTGAAAGTTTAGGGAGAAACAAGGGCATGAGAAATGAGGTTGACCTTGACTGGACAGAGCATGAATGGTGCTTGCTATTCCACCTCAGCTCGTGAAGAATATCCCACTCTCTTGTCTATAACAGACTCACAGGAAAGTGATTCCTCCTCCTGGGGAGGCATAACCACTTCCTTTGTTCTCCTTCCCAATTCAGAAATTATTATTAACAGATAACTTTTTAAAATTTTATTTGTTCATTTATTTGTGGCTGTGCTGGACCTTCATTGCTTTGTGGACTTGTCTCTAGTTGCAGTAAGTGGGGCTATTCTCTTGCTGTGGTGCACGGGCTTCTCATTGCAGTGACTTCTCTTATTGTGGCTCCTGGGCTCTAGAGCACAGGCTCGACAGTTGTGGTATATGGGCTTAATTGCTCTGTGGCATGTGGGATATTCCTGGATTGGGGATCAAACCCGTGTCTCCTGCATTGGCAGGCAGCGTCTTTACCACTGAGCCACCAGGGACGCCCTTACACAAATAACTTTGACAAATGAAGTCTATTTGATGCTTTTTGATGCAGAGCTATAATCTTTGACATTCTCAGTGGAAGGACAGGGCAGACCCTGGCAGTGCTGGGTGCTCAGAGACTGCTCTAGGGCAGAGGGCATGCCAAGAGGAGGAACAGTATCAACCGTTTGTCTTGGGCCCTCTGACAATGGTGTGTAAGTTGCTTCTTGCAGCAGGCTAGAGAAGGCTACTACTCAGTTTGCTAGGATATCTTCTTTAGAGGAGAATATTACAGTTTAGGTAGGCTATGGGGGTCATTTGGTTTTGCTTTGAAATGTTTCTTTTCTTTCGTCAATAGGAAACATGGCAACAGTTTCCATTCAGGGTCCAGGACCCTACCTGCCTGAAAATCAGCCTTTCCTTCATTTGCTTATCAATCCTACACTATCACTCATCTTCTGTATTTTTGGTTTTGTTTTCCTTCTTGGCAGGAGGGCAAAGACAAAATGTTCCTGATAGACAAGTTGATCAAGCTGCAAGATATGGAGAAGAGAGCAAACTCCACCTCTGCACTGGAAGGGAGAGATTTGGAGGTGAGGCTGGAGGCTTCCTTGGGATCCCTATGACATGGATGGGCCCTCCTATGAAAAGTCCATCAGAAACTAGAGTCAAGTCTGGGTCTTTCACTTTGTGTGATTTAATATTTTGGTAGTTTTATTTTTAAATATGGAAATATGCATGCATGGAAAGATATATGCATTCACTATATTTTATGCCTAGCCATGTTCTAGGTAACATAACATCACGGTAACATAGTAAGGCCCTGCCCTCATGGAGCTTGCATGCCTCTTTCCATTACCTAACCATACAGAAGTGTATCCCACTGGGATGAAAAATGCCTTGAAATCCCACCCTACCAGGTTAATGCATTGGTGTGTATTTTCCCAGATCTTTCCCCTAGGCATTGGCAAACATCCATGCATCTACTAACAGTCATTTATTTATTTTTTACAAAAATGGGCTATCACATGCACCCAGAGCAGGTGCTCTGCAATGGGAGAGGCCACTGCAATGGAAGGCCCACACAGGCTAGGAAATAAAGATGAATGGAAAAAATAAATGCCAACCCCAGGGAGCCTTACACAAATAACTTTGACAAATGAAGTCTATTTGATGCTTTGATGCAGAGCTATAATCTTTGACATTCTCAGTGGAAGGACAGGGCAGACCCTGGCAGTGCTGGGTGCTCAGAGACTGCTCTAGGGCAGAGGGCATGCCAAGAGGAGGAACAGTATCAACCGTTTGTCTTGGGCCCTCTGACAATGGTGTGTAAGTTGCTTCTTGCAGCAGGCTAGAGAAGGCTACTACTCAGTTTGCTAGGATATCTTCTTTAGAGGAGAATATTACAGTTTAGGTAGGCTATGGGGGTCATTTGGTTTTGCTTTGAAATGTTTCTTTTCTTTCATCAATAGGAAACATGGCAACAGTTTCCATTCAGGGTCCAGGACCCTACCTGCCTGAAAATCAGCCTTTCCTTCATTTGCTTATCAATCCTACACTATCACTCATCTTCTGTATTTTTGGTTTTGTTTTCCTTCTTGGCAGGAGGGCAAAGACAAAATGTTCCTGATAGACAAGTTGATCAAGCTGCAAGATATGGAGAAGAGAGCAAACTCCACCTCTGCACTGGAAGGGAGAGAGTTGGAGGTGAGGCTGGAGGCTTCCTTGGGATCCCTATGACACGGATGGGCCCTCCCATGAAAAGTCCATCAGAAACTAGAGTCAAGTCTGGGTCTTTCACTTTGTGTGATTTAATATTTTGGTAGTTTTATTTTTAAATATGGAAATATGCGTGCATGGAAAGATATATGCATTCACTATATTTTATGCCTAGCCATGTTCTAGGTAACATAACATCACGGTAACACAGTAAGGCCCTGCCCTCATGGAGCTTGCATGCCTCTTTCCATTACCTAACCATACAGAAGTGTATCCCACTGGGATGAAAAATGCCTTGAAATCCCACCCTACCAGGTTAATGCATTGGTGTGTATTTTTCCAGATCTTTCCCCTAGGCATTGGCAAACATCCATGCATCTACTAACAGTCATTTATTTATTTTTTACAAAAATGGGCTATCACATGCACCCAGAGCAGGTGCTCTGCAATGGGAGAGGCCACTGCAATGGAAGGCCCACACAGGCTAGGAAATAAAGATGAATGGAAATAAATAAATGAAAAAACAATAAAAGAGGCCAAAATTTTAAAAAGGGGGGGCTATATTTTACATATATTTCTCCCTAATTAATACTGTATATCAGACATTCTTTCAGTTTGGACATTTAGGTTGTTTCCAGGGTTTAGTACTAAAGACAATGTGTAATGAAACATTTTTCTTATGGTTATTTTATGTGAGTGTTTTGTCTGCCTCAGGCATGTACATGACAATGTTAACAGATAGTGTGATATCTTAAAAATAATTTTACTAGTTTCATTCTTACCCAAAAGGTATGAGAGATTTTAGAACCCCGCTCTAATACCAAAGCCTGCACTGGCTTCATTGGTGTCCTAGAAAATGTGGGTAAACAATAAACCCACATTAATTCAAATGCTACTGACTTTAGAAGTTATGATTTTGTCTGGAGAGACTGCCATGTTTGTTACTGTCTGTGCAAATTAATACCATCAGCATGATACAGGTAAGAGACTTTGAGGCCCAGCTCAAAATCCTATGAAAACAGGGACCATGACTGTACCTTTGCATCCCCAGGTCTTAATATATTACTGGCATATTATAAATGTTCAATAAATATCTGTGGAATGAATGATGAAATGAATGGAACCAGTGCCATAAAAATGAAACAAAGCATATTTGGTATTCCTGTGGCTAAATCTTGATCTTAATCTGTTACCTTTTAATTTAATTTATTTATTTTAAAACATTTATTTATTTATTTGGCTGCATCTGGTCTTAGTTGTGGCATGAGGACCTTCATTACATCGTGCAGTTTATTCTGTTGTGGCACATGAGATCTCTAGATCTAGTGCATAGGCTTAGTTGCTCTGCAGCATGTGGGATCTTGGTTCCCTGACCAGGGATTGAACCCACAGCCCCTGCATTACAAGGCAGATTCTTTTTTTTTTTTTTTTAATTTCATGCCATGAGCTCTTTCTTAGTTGTTTATTATTTTCATCCATCTTTATTCTTTGGCATGTGTGGGCCTCCCACTGCAGTGGCCTCTCTCCTTGCAGAGCACCAGTCCTGGGCACGTGTGCTCCAGAGCGCTGGCTCATCATTGGACACACCAGTCCAGCTGCTCTGCAGCACGTGGGATCTTCCCGGGCCATGGATCAAATCAGTGCCCCTTGCACTGCAAGGCAGACTCTCTGCCCACTGAACTGCCAGAGAAGCCCCACAAGGCAGATTCTTACTACTGGACCACCAGGGAAGCCCCTGTCACCTCTTAATTTTAAAATGGTAGGCCTCACAAGTCTTACCACCTGTGTAACAGGATCCGAGGTCAACATTCTTTTCTAGTGATGAGGTTTCTTTTTTCTTTTTTTTTTTTTAGCAATTGGGCTCTCTGCATGTCAGGGAACACAATGCTGCTCAAGGTGAGTATTGCCTGGCGCTGAAAAAAGCCTATCTACATAATAGATCCCAAGACAGAGGGTCAAAACTGCTCCTGTATTCAGTCAATTATTCAGTTGCAAGACCTGGCCCAAACTGGCTTCATCAAAAACTCCAGAATAATTCGCCTTAGGCATGGCCACAAGCAGAGGCATACAGTATGTCTTGAGAACTGGTGTCTTTCTCTTCAGTTCTTCTCTGTGTTCTCTCTTTTCTCAAAGGATCTCCTGATAATTACAAGACAGCTTTATTAGCTTCTTGTATCTTCTCAGATTCTAGTCTAGTGGGAAGGGAGCCCAGAATTCTCTTTGTGTTTCATTTGATCTGATTGGGTGATATGCCTATCCATGAATCCATTGGTGTGACTAAGACACTGTGATGACTTCATTGGACAGATATGAATCACAGGCCTCAGCTTTAGATACAGATGGTACAGACATAGAAACCACAGGGACTGAGAGAATGGAGAAAGATAGCTTTCCAAAGAAAATCTGTGACTGATGCCAGAAAGGGATGAATACTGGGAAGGAAACAAAGACATAAACCCACTCAGCTTTTTGGAATAGCATTACTGAAAGCATTCAGTGGTCGCGAGTCCCACGGGGAACGTTGAAGAAACATAGAAGAAGGAGGCAAGGAAGGCCCAAGAAGCTGTGGGGTCTCGACAGCCAATTTGGTCTTCCCCGTGGAAATGTGGGGCAATGCGCATCTGTGCTAACATCTCTTCTCCTGTATCAAACCCAGACCTGCGATTCAGGCGATCAGTTCAAGAAGACAATCCAAAGGCTTGATAATCATTGTGACACGCAGACACCAACCACGTGAGGAAAGAAGATAGAGATGAGATAGCTTCTTCCATGCCACCTGGGCCTTTAGGAGCTTCCTAGATGGGAAATTCAAGTCTTTAGCTGGATTGGAAACTGACTACAATGTAAATACTGAAATAAAACTGGACAACCCCTACTGAGTTTTTTTTTTTTTTTACACCTGATTTGCTGATTTTTTTTTCCAGACAAAATGTTTGAGATTTTCCAGTAAAGACTGTTGGGGTATTTGAACTCATTCATAAAAACCTAGGAAGAGTTATAGTTTATCAAGAGATACGTGATGAATCATTGGTCCTTAGATATCTCCACTCCCAGTATTCCAGACCTGGTAAAGTTGTGGAGACTGGTGTTCAGACAGGTGGTCCAGCCTGAATAAAAATGGGACCCTCAATCAGGGATGGGAGCCTCTGTATTGTGGAGCTTGCCTTTGTTCATGACTTGGAACTAAGAACATCCCTTTGTTACCCAAAGATGAAAGACAACCCGAGGTCTCGTCTATGAACTTTGTGGCACATGAAGTGCATGAGTGTTTCACATTGGACTTAGGTGGAGGTGACTGGCCGAGGACTCTGCCCCTGTGAAGTTTTATATGATCATCAGAGTCTTATGCTGAACCAAACATGAAATCAGATGTGATGTGTAGACTATATATATATATATATATATGTATGTATATGTATGTGAATGTGGATTCATATGAATACATATGCACATGAAGCATTTTTTTTGGCAGTTTTTCCAAATGATTTATGAGGCATGTGACTCTACTTAAAACTGAAGGACCCAGCAGAAAGGAGCAATGGCCAGATTACTTGGGAGGATAAATCTCTTCCCGAGTGATCAGTGCCATGAAATCTACTTGGAACTGAATTTAGAAAACATTTAAGATGAATCTGAAGCACAAACATCCAGTCAATGCTCAGTCACTGGTTCACTTCACTGTTTTATTTGTTCATTAAGTCATTCATCTGCTGAATTAAGCTCTTTCAGCACCATCTTCGCTAGTGGTTACTGGAAGTGTTCATTCATTCATTCATTCATTCAACAAGTATGTGCCAAATGTTGGTGAACAAAATGATGCACTAGTGAAGACACGGCCTCCATCCTCAGGGGCTTATTGTCTCTCAGATCACTTTAGGTAGGAACTTAATAATTAAACAATAATATAGCAGATGTCATGAAGGAGAAGCCCAGGGGATGATGGGAAGCTTGTCTGTGGGGTCATTGAAGGCAGTCTGTGGAACTGATATTTGAAGGGATTTTCCCCTCTACGTGTTATCCTAATGCTGTTTGTGCTTCTTTGGTTTCTATGCAGAGATGTGAACTCCCTTGGAAGCATCATTTTTGCTCACTTGCCATGTGCTCAGGGCTTACATCCAGACTGCTTCTCCACACACCTTCCTGTGTCCAGTGCAGCCTCTGCTTCTGGAAGTACAAGCACAGTAGACAGTCTAGATCTTCCTACTGCGTGGTGTGTATATGTCTCACACACACAGTTGGATGTGTGCAACATCCTCACTTCCCTGGTCTCGAGATACAAGGGATACAATTAGTTTGCTAGAGAGGCCATAACCTATTCTACCACAGATTGGAGGCTTAAACAACATACATTCATTTTCCCACAGTTCCAGAGACTGGAAGCCTATGATTGAGGTGTCCACAGTTGGTGTCCACAGCTTGGGACACTCCAAGGCCTCTCTCCTTGGCTTGTAGACAGCCACCTTCTTGTCCTCACCTAGTCTCTCTGTACACACACATGCTAGTGTACCTTTGTGTCCAAATTTCCTTCTCTTATAAAGACACCAGTCTGATGGGATTAGGACATATCCAAATGGCTTCATTTTAACTAGGTCACACATTTAAAGGATTTATCTCCAAATAGTTTGTTTACATTCTGATTTATGAGGCATGTGACTCTACTTAAAACTGAAGGACCCAGCAGAAAGGAGCAATGGCCAGATTACTTGGGAGGATAAATCTCTTCCCGAGTGATCAGTGCCATGAAATCTACTTGGAACTGAATTTAGAAAACATTTAAGATGAATCTGAAGCACAAACATCCAGTCAATGCTCAGTCACTGGTTCACTTCACTGTCTTATTTGTTCATTAAGTCATTCATCTGCTGAATTAA
Source organism: Tragulus kanchil (assembly GCA_022376925.1). Classification (NCBI taxonomy): domain Eukaryota; kingdom Metazoa; phylum Chordata; class Mammalia; order Artiodactyla; family Tragulidae; genus Tragulus; species Tragulus kanchil. The sequence continues at coordinate 108,587,002 of JAIOJX010000002.1, read as the reverse complement.
GCTCTTTCGGCACCATCTTCGCTAGTGGTTACTGGAAGTGTTCATTCATTCATTCATTCATTCAACAAGTATGTGCCAAATGTTGGTGAACAAAATGATGCACTAGTGAAGACACGGCCTCCATCCTCAGGGGCTTATTGTCTCTCAGATCACTTTAGGTAGGAACTTAATAATTAAACAATAATATAGCAGATGTCATGAAGGAGAAGCCCAGGGGATGATGGGAAGCTTGTCTGTGGGGTCATTGAAGGCAGTCTGTGGAACTGATATTTGAAGGGATTTTCCCCTCTACGTGTTATCCTAATGCTGTTTGTGCTTCTTTGGTTTCTATGCAGAGATGTGAACTCCCTTGGAAGCATCATTTTTGCTCACTTGCCATGTGCTCAGGGCTTACATCCAGACTGCTTCTCCACACACCTTCCTGTGTCCAGTGCAGCCTCTGCTTCTGGAAGTACAAGCACAGTAGACAGTCTAGATCTTCCTACTGCGTGGTGTGTATATGTCTCACACACACAGTTGGATGTGTGCAACATCCTCACTTCCCTGGTCTCGAGATACAAGGGATACAATTAGTTTGCTAGAGAGGCCATAACCTATTCTACCACAGATTGGAGGCTTAAACAACATACATTCATTTTCCCACAGTTCCAGAGACTGGAAGCCTATGATTGAGGTGTCCACAGTTGGTGTCCACAGCTTGGGACACTCCAAGGCCTCTCTCCTTGGCTTGTAGACAGCCACCTTCTTGTCCTCACCTAGTCTCTCTGTACACACACATGCTAGTGTACCTTTGTGTCCAAATTTCCTTCTCTTATAAAGACACCAGTCTGATGGGATTAGGACATATCCAAATGGCTTCATTTTAACTAGGTCACACATTTAAAGGATTTATCTCCAAATAGTTTGTTTACATTCTGAGGTACTGGAGATTATGTCTTTGCTGTATGAGTTTTGCCTCAATACAATGCAGCCCATCATAGGGGCAACTTGCTCCTAGCCCCATCAGGAATTCTCATTAGACAGTGGGTTCTCAGCCCTAACTGCACCCAGGATCACACAGGGAGCTGTTCGAATAGCTGGGCCCAGACCCTGGGTTAGACCAACTTAACCAGGCATCCATACTTTGCCCTTAAAGTTCTCCAGACGGTATGGGAAGCCAGAGCTGAAAACAACTGAGCCGGGATTAATAGTAGTTCCTTCTGAACTTGCTTGACTATAAAAGTCATCTGAGACTCTTATTAAACATGCAAATAGTGAACCCAGAATATTATATCAAATATTTCTGGAGACATTGTTCATCCTCCTCTTCTAAAACTTGTCTTGGTTAGTTCAAAATGATCAAAGTAACATAGGTTTTCTAAGAGTAACCTGAAAGCTGGATAATCTCTGTAATTTTAAGTATTAAAAAAAGGTAGCCTCTCTTGAATTTCTGCAGCATCTGATCCTTCAAGTGGCCACAGTGAATGGCCCAGTTCATTTTTTAGAAGGGAATGAGATGGTTTTGTGTGAAGTTCAATTATAAAAGGATTATAAAAACATCATATACTGCAGTGTCGTTCCATTGAGGACAGGTGGTAAGAATTAAGCTCATATTAAATAGGAATTATCTGTCAGGAGGGTAGCTCTTAACGGTGCCTCTCTGAATTCTCACAGTGGGCACTTTTTCATAGCACTGATGTGTCTGATCAGTGGTGAGACCGCTGAAAGGGGGCTTCTATTTTGCGCATGACTGCACCTGCCTGACAAAGAGTAATGCTTTACACCTGTGTGGTGTTCCAACCCACACAGTGCTTTCCCCATTTCAGTCACCAGGGGATCTTGTTATATAACAGATTCTAGAGGATTCCCTTATAGTCCCATGGTTAGCCCTGCACTCTCACTGCCAGGGCCCTGTGTTCTAACCCTGGTCCTAAGATTTAAGGGGAACTAAGATCCTGCATGCCATGAAGTGTGACCCCCTAAAATAAAAGCAGATTCCAGTGTATGAGTTCAGGGATGACACCCAAGAGTCAGCATTTCTAGCTAGTGCTGTGGGTCTGAGGACCACACCCTGAGCAGTATGGTTTTAGGACTCCTCCATACTTTAAAAACATTTCTTTTTATCTTTGTAACAACAGAATCATACTGTTAACACATTTTTCAAAACAGATAACTTTTTTTCTTCATTTGACTCTCATAACATTATTGTTATAAGACAATTTGTACAAGTTTTATAATCTCCACTTGACAGATGGAAACTTAGACACAAAGAGGGATTTGTCTAAGGTCTTATAGCAAGTTACTGGCAGAATTGAGAACTTTTGAGTTTCCTTTGGTCCAGTGGCCCTCAGACTTGAGCAAATATTAGAAACAACTGGAGGTCTCATTAAAACAGATCCTGAGCCTGACCCAGAGTTTCAGATTCATTATCTTGGGAATGGGTTCTAAGAATTGGCATGTCTAGCAAGTTCCCCATTATGCTGATGTTGAGTAACAGTCTCCATGATATGTGATTTGTAAAAAAATAAATATTCTGTCATTCAGATGACCAAAATTTAAGTCTCTGTATAGTCAGAGCTGTGGTTTTTTCAGTAGTGATGCATGGTTGTGAGAGCTGGACCCACAAAGAAGGCTGAGTGCCAAAGAACTGATGGTTTTGAACTATGGTGTGGAAGAAGACTCTTGAGGGCCCCTTAGACAGCAAGGAGATCAAAGCAGTCAATCTTAGAGGAAATTAACCTTGAACATCCATTGGAAGGACTGATGTTGAAGCTCCAATACTTTGGCCACTCGATGCAAAGGGTTGACTCATTGGAAAACACCCTGATGCTGGGAAAGAGTGAGAGCAGGAGGAGAAGGGAACAACAAAGGACAAGATGATTGGATGGCACCACTAACTCAATGGACAGGAATTTGAGCAACTCTGGAAGATAGTGAAGTACAGGGAAGCCTGGCATCCTGCAGTGCATGGGGTCGCAAAGAGTCAGACACAACTTAGTGACTGAACAGTGACTGAACTGGCCTTCGTCTACGGTTCCTGGCTCGAAGCTCCCCAAACTCGGAATTTCTGAAGCATTGAGTGATAAATGCATCCTTTGCTCTGTGAAATGAGTGACTTTTGGAAGGCACCTAAGATTGGGGGCCAGTTGTCAGTGGAGCCAACCACATGATTAGAGGGCTGGAACTTTCACTCCTACCCCCTTGATTTCTGGGGAAGGGAGAGGAGCTTGAGGTTCAATCAGTCACCATTGGCCAGTGGTTTAGTCAAATATAACTATGTAATGAGTTTGTCTTAGAAAAGCAAAAGGACAGCTTTCTGCACTTCTTTTTGGAGAGCTTCCACGTGCGGGAAGCAGAACACTTCTATGTGCCCCCATGCGTGGCCCCAGGCTCTACAAGGACCGAAGCTCCTTTGTGTAGAACCTCGCCTGTTGTAGTCTTCCTATCTTTTAATTTCCTTCCTTTGTCTGAGGTCTTATAGCAAGTTACTGGCAGAATTGAGAACTTTTGAGTTTCCTTTGGTCCAGTGGCCCTCAGACTTGAGCAAATATTAGAAACAACTGGAGGTCTCATTAAAACAGATCCTGAGCCTGACCCAGAGTTTCAGATTCATTATCTTGGGAATGGGTTCTAAGAATTGGCATGTCTAGCAAGTTCCCCATTATGCTGATGTTGAGTAACAGTCTCCATGATATGTGATTTGTAAAAAAATAAATATTCTGTCATTCAGATGACCAAAATTTAAGTCTCTGTATAGTCAGAGCTGTGGTTTTTTCAGTAGTGATGCATGGTTGTGAGAGCTGGACCCACAAAGAAGGCTGAGTGCCAAAGAACTGATGGTTTTGAACTATGGTGTGGAAGAAGACTCTTGAGGGCCCCTTAGACAGCAAGGAGATCAAAGCAGTCAATCTTAGAGGAAATTAACCTTGAACATCCATTGGAAGGACTGATGTTGAAGCTCCAATACTTTGGCCACTCGATGCAAAGGGTTGACTCATTGGAAAACACCCTGATGCTGGGAAAGAGTGAGAGCAGGAGGAGAAGGGAACAACAAAGGACAAGATGATTGGATGGCACCACTAACTCAATGGACAGGAATTTGAGCAACTCTGGAAGATAGTGAAGTACAGGGAAGCCTGGCATCCTGCAGTGCATGGGGTCGCAAAGAGTCAGACACAACTTAGTGACTGAACAGTGACTGAACTGGCCTTCGTCTACGGTTCCTGGCTCGAAGCTCCCCAAACTCGGAATTTCTGAAGCATTGAGTGATAAATGCATCCTTTTGCTCTGTGAATGAAGTGACTTTTGGAAGGCACCTAAGATTGGGGGCCAGTTGTCAGTGGAGCCAACCACATGATTAGAGGGCTGGAACTTTCACTCCTACCCCCTTGATTTCTGGGGAAGGGAGAGGAGCTTGAGGTTCAATCAGTCACCATTGGCCAGTGGTTTAGTCAAATATAACTATGTAATGAGTTTGTCTTAGAAAAGCAAAAGGACAGCTTTCTGCACTTCTTTTTGGAGAGCTTCCACGTGCGGGAAGCAGAACACTTCTATGTGCCCCCATGCCTGGCCCCAGGCTCTACAAGGACCGAAGCTCCTTTGTGTAGAACCTCGCCTGTTGTAGCTCTTCCTATCTTTTAATTTCCTTCCATAAATTGGTTGTCTAATGAGTAAGACAGTTTTCCTCAGTGATGTGAGTCATTCTAGCAAATTAATCAAACCCAAGGAGGGGATCCCGGGAATATCTGATTTATAGCCAGTCAGTTAGAAGTGCAGGTAACAAGCTGAGGTTGTGATTGGCGTCTGAAGCGGAGGGTGGTCTTCTGGTTCTGAGCCCTTTACCTGTGCTGTGTTAGTTGCTCAGTTGTGTCAGACTTTTTGCAACCCATGAACTGCAGCCCACCAGGCTCCTCTGTCCATGGGAATTCTTGAGGCAGGAATACTGGAGTGAGTAGTCATTCACTTCTCCAGAGAATCTTCCTGATCCAGGGATCAAATCCAGATCTCCCGCACTGCAGGCATTCTTTACCATCTGAGCCATCAGGGAAGCAATCTGACTCTCTCTCTCTAGGTAGAGATTGTCAGAACCAAGTTGAATTCTGGAGGATCCTGCCTGCGACTGAAAACTTGCTGATGTGAGGAAGCCTCCACACACGTAACCCATTGGAACTGGATCCAGGAACTCTTTTCAGTCTCAAAGGACAGCATTCTTTGAAAACTCTCTGCCCAGCTGATAGCCAAGCTCTTCTTAACATGTTAGATTTTTGAGAATAAAGTTCGATAAAAGAACACATGACATCATTGATCTTCAGCATTTGGCGGAGGGGAGGGAAGGGGTAGGCGGGCCACTTCTATTGGTTTTTCATTTACCTATTTTCATCCATCTTTGTTCTTTGACCCGTGTGGGCCTCCCATCGCAGTGGCCTCTGTTGTTGCAGAGCACAGGCTCTGGGCGCATGTGCTCCAGAGCTCTGGCTCGGTAATTGGACACATCAATCTGGCTCGGTAATTGGACACATCGATCCGCTCCGCAGCACATGGGATCTTCCCAGGCCAGGGATCAAACCGGTGCCCCCTTGCACTGCAAGGCAGTATCCTTACCCACTGGACCACCAGGGAAGCCCCAATCTTCAGCATTTCTGATCAAAGAAATCAAATAACTTTGCCCCACAAGTGGCTCAATGGGAAAGAATATGCTTGCCAAGGCAGGAGACTCAGGTTTGATCCCCAGATCAGGAAGATCCCCTGGAGAAGGAAGTGGCAACCCAATCCAGTATTCTTGTTTGGAAAATCCCACAGAAGACCCTGGCACATACATTCTGTGGGGTTGCAAAAAGAGTCGGACGTGACTTAGCAACTAAACCACTATCTCTGCATGCTAAAGGCTTGTGTGAACTTCACTAACTCCCACTCTTCTTTGTCCTCAGGACTGTGTTGACTGTCCTATTGAAGCATTATTTCCCACTTTAGGAAACAGTGTCATTTAGAAATTCATGTCTTATGTTTATGTCTTAGTGAAATTTTTGTCGTAAGACTGCAGACACTCATTTCCAAATAAGAAAGTAAGTACCATTTAATGAAATACGCAGGGCGTTTCTCAAGTCTTTTGAGGTAGCCCTTCTAGGTGGTCTGTCTCTAGCATCCTGAGAACACAAGGGCAGTCCAGTGAACAGCAGAGGATGTGATTCTTACCCCTCTTGACTTTCTTGGAAAGAACACTACCTTTTGATGGCTCGTTGTTAACCCTGCTGACTCATTACACTCCTAAATTTCTACCTCACTCTACATCTGAATCCCATCCGAGGAAATTTCTTTGATACTGTATCCAGTTTCAAGGAAGTCACTTGGATATCCCACAACCCATTCAACTTTTATTGTCTACTGGGACAGGCACTGGAGGAGTGCTGGTAACATTTCTCATGATGAAGCCCCTGCTAAGGACCAGACAGGATGATAAGCCTGGGTTTAGAGTGTGGGCTCTGGAATTACATAATCTGAGTCCAGAACCTTATTACTGTTGTGTGACATTAGGCAAGTTACTTAACTTTCCTGGGCTTTGGTTTTCTTCACTGTAAAATGGGATTATAATTGTACTGACCTCGTGTTGTTGTAGTAGATACACAGAAAGCATCTGAAATAGTGACTAGTACGTGGTAAGTCAATAAATCCTAGTTATTCGCATTTTACACACTGGGAACCTCCCAGAGGGTATCTTAAAAATCTTCAGCATTTCTGATCAAAGAAATCAAATAACTTTGCCCACAAGTGGCTCAATGGGAAAGAATATGCTTGCCAAGGCAGGAGACTCAGGTTTGATCCCCAGATCAGGAAGATCCCCTGGAGAAGGAAGTGGCAACCCAATCCAGTATTCTTGTTTGGAAAATCCCACAGAAGACCCTGGCACATACATTCTGTGGGGTTGCAAAAAGAGTCGGACGTGACTTAGCAACTAAACCACTATCTCTGCATGCTAAAGGCTTGTGTGAACTTCACTAACTCCCACTCTTCTTTGTCCTCAGGACTGTGTTGACTGTCCTATTGAAGCATTATTTCCCACTTTAGGAAACAGTGTCATTTAGAAATTCATGTCTTATGTTTATGTCTTAGTGAAATTTTTGTCATAAGACTGCAGACACTCATTTCCAAATAAGAAAGTAAGTACCATTTAATGAAATACGCAGGGCGTTTCTCAAGTCTTTTGAGGTAGCCCTTCTAGGTGGTCTGTCTCTAGCATCCTGAGAACACAAGGGCAGTCCAGTGAACAGCAGAGGATGTGATTCTTACCCCTCTTGACTTTCTTGGAAAGAACACTACCTTTTGATGGCTCGTTGTTAACCCTGCTGACTCATTACACTCCTAAATTTCTACCTCACTCTACATCTGAATCCCGTCCGAGGAAATTTCTTTGATACTGTATCCAGTTTCAAGGAAATCACTTGGATATCCCACAACCCATTCAACTTTTACTGTCTACTGGGACAGGCACTGGAGGAGTGCTGGTAACATTTCTCATGATGAAGCCCCTGCTAAGGACCAGACAGGATAAGCCTGGGTTTAGAGTGTGGGCTCTGGAATTACATAATCTGAGTCCAGAACCTTATTACTGTTGTGTGACATTAGGCAAGTTACTTAACTTTCCTGGGCTTTGGTTTTCTTCACTGTAAAATGGGATTATAATTGTACTGACCTCGTGTTGTTGTAGTAGATACACAGAAAGCATCTGAAATAGTGACTAGTACGTGGTAAGTCAATAAATCCTAGTTATTCGCATTTTACACACTCTTTCCTTTAGTCACAAATACTCCCTGGTGTAGCACTAATCCTGCTCCTATTTTAGAGATGAATTAAGACACTAGCTATCTGATTTCAAGAGATCATATATACCTAGTGACCAAGAATTCAGCTTTAACTTTCTCTGATGCCAAATTCTGTTGTTAACCCCTTTACTAAGCTTTCCAAGGAAGTACTTAACACCTTCTTTCTTCATCTGAATTCTCCATTCTTCAAGGCCCATGTCCACCTTAGCATAGGATCTCAATCCTTAACTGGGCCTGGCTGAGTCAAGGGCAATATGGATTTAGGACAAAGGTCAAGACACAAAACTTCTGGCTCTCAAAGGGTCTTCGCACCACAGAGGGGATGCTGTGAACCCTGTACTGACCCAAGAAAATCTTCGTCAGTTGCTATGTAGTCTTTGCAGGTAAGCCAAAGGGATAATTCAGCGCACAGATGTTTTGTTTGGCCCCTTTCTCTTCCTCTTTCACGCTAGTCATAATGCAGCATGGAAATCATGCAGTTTAGGTGTGTTCCAGTCACTGGATCTTTGTTCTGTTGTTAACTCTACAATAAAATTCATTTACAAGCATCCCAAATGTCATTTACTGTCCTCCCAACCCACCAACTAAAGCAGTACCAGTCTGCTTCTCATCACCATCTAGCCTTGTGGGCAGATGGCCTCACTGCTGTACACGTGAGACTGGTGACCCATCAGGATTCAGGAGGGAGGTCAGGGCCAAGCTGTGCGCCTATGAGCAAAGGGCCAACGGGGCTCAACAGTGGTGGCAGTGGGGGTGGGACCAGCCAGAGGAGAGGTTAGCACTTTTTAAAGACTCAATTTCATCTTAAGTATTTCTTCTTAAGTTCACAATATGACACCAGGAAGCTCACCTGGGAAAGTGTGGAGCTAGGAATCAAGGGCTCTATGTTATAAAGGCAGATAGGGGTGGTTCTCTAAACTGAGTGACCTGGATTTGAATACCAGTTACACCAAGGAATGGGAGACTGTAAGTGATTTAATTTTGAAGTACCTCAGGTTCCTTATGAGTAAAAAGATATTAATATCGCTAAGATTTTTGGGAAGGTTAATTAAAATAATGCATAGTAAATCACTAAAGTTACTCATGAATAAGAAATTTTATCATGAGATCAGGCTCTATGTCACCACCTGTCATTTCAGGGAGGGCCCTTCCCTTCCACAGATTTTAGTTTTCTCATCTCTAAAATAAGGCTAAGACTAGATGTTCCTGTTAAGTTTCTTCCAGTTCTGAGCATCAGCTGTAGAGTAGCTTAAAAGGGTACAACTCTGCCCCCTAGTGGTCCAAAGCTCTTATTTCTAGATGCCATCACCAATCCCTCAGACTGGAGTCAAGACTTCCCTACCACTTTCTTTGATTCACACCAACGTCTCATAGGGGGCCCTGGTCACTGGACTGCAAACAGCACCTCCCCTAAATTTTCCGGGTCTCCTAAGAGATGCTTATATGATGCTTGGTACACAATTTTCCTCAGAGCTCCTTTTAATAATTTTATTAGTACAGTCACAAGTTTGACGTCTACAGTACATTGATAACGTAGCTAGAAACAAGTATCTTAAGTAAATTATTTAAGTGTGTCAAGTTTTAAAATGTCTATTTGGAGTGATCATGCATTTCCCATGCATTTGCATCCGCACCCCCAAATTGCACAACACAACCTGTGCTTATCTTCACTGGGTCTTGGTGTGTGCCTCCGGCTAGGTCAGGGCGGGAGTGTTGTGCCTTTTCGCAGACCCAGACTTTGAAGAGCATCAATTTTGAACTCAGGCATTCCATAGAGCACAGTGGCTATACTGAGTTTTGCTTTGGTTCAGGTGAAAACCCAGTTACAACTATTGCTTGTGTGGGCCACCTGATCCCCTGAGGGCCTGGGTGTACTGATGTCCCTGTGTGAGGCCAGCAGACAGTTTCTGTCAGTTTCCTCTCTTGGGGGGAAGGTCTAGAACTCAGGCGTGCAGTCTTCCAACATGCTATCGGTGATATAGCTGGAACCAAGATGAGATTCGTAGTAACTTTTTTCATCAAAAGTATTAACAGTCCAAGCAACAACCTGAATGCCTTTTGCTGACCACTTCTTCAAGTAGTCCCTGGAGAAAGAGGAAAAAAAAATCAACCCTGTTAGAATAATCTCAGTTGTCCCGGAAATCTATAATGGTCACTACGTATGGTATTCAGTGAGTACCTAGGAAGAGCCTTTTAACTGGCCTCTGCATTGCAGCCAGAGGGTGTTCGAACCCTGCAGAGGCGCCTCCTCTCAGGTCAGTCACTTGCTGAAGACCCCCTGCCCCACTGGAGTAGTCTCACCTGTCTCTTTGGCCTCATCTTACACCACATTCCCCCTTTCCTTCCTGTGCTATACTTCCTTGTCTACTGATTTTAGTTTCTTCAGTTATCTAGGGTCCATCAATTTTTGTGCCATCACCAATCCCTCAGACTGGAGTCAAGACTTCCCTACCACTTTCTTTGATTCACACCAACGTCTCATAGGGGGCCCTGGTCACTGGACTGCAAACAGCACCTCCCCTAAATTTTCCGGGTCTCCTAAGAGATGCTTATATGATGCTTGGTACACAATTTTCCTCAGAGCTCCTTTTAATAATTTTATTAGTACAGTCACAAGTTTGACGCTCTACAGTACATTGATAACGTAGCTAGAAACAAGTATCTTAAGTAAATTATTTAAGTGTGTCAAGTTTTAAAATGTCTATTTGGAGTGATCATGCATTTCCCATGCATTTGCATCCGCACCCCCAAATTGCACAACACAACCTGTGCTTATCTTCACTGGGTCTTGGTGTGTGCCTCCGGCTAGGTCAGGGCGGGAGTGTTGTCCCTTTTTCGCAGACCCAGACTTTGAAGAGCATCAATTTTGAACTCAGGCATTCCATAGAGCACAGTGGCTATACTGAGTTTTGCTTTGGTTCAGGTGAAAACCCAGTTACAACTATTGCTTGTGTGGGCCACCTGATCCCCTGAGGGCCTGGGTGTACTGATGTCCCTGTGTGAGGCCAGCAGACAGTTTCTGTCAGTTTCCTCTCTTGGGGGGAAGGTCTAGAACTCAGGCGTGCAGTCTTCCAACATGCTATCGGTGATATAGCTGGAACCAAGATGAGATTCGTAGTAACTTTTTTCATCAAAAGTATTAACAGTCCAAGCAACAACCTGAATGCCTTTTGCTGACCACTTCTTCAAGTAGTCCCTGGAGAAAGAGGAAAAAAAAAATCAACCCTGTTAGAATAATCTCAGTTGTCCCGGAAATCTATAATGGTCACTACGTATGGTATTCAGTGAGTACCTAGGAAGAGCCTTTTAACTGGCCTCTGCATTGCAGCCAGAGGGTGTTCGAACCCTGCAGAGGCGCCTCCTCTCAGGTCAGTCACTTGCTGAAGACCCCCTGCCCCACTGGAGTAGTCTCACCTGTCTCTTTGGCCTCATCTTACACCACATTCCCCCTTTCCTTCCTGTGCTATATTCTTCTCTGTGTCTACTGATTTTTAGTGCAATTCCTTTAAGGAACCAGGCTGCTTCCTGCCAAATACTTTGGCACATGTTCTTCCCTCTGACTTGGGTCTCGACTCCCGCCCCCCTCAATTCCCTTCAGATCTTAGTTTAGTTGTTACTTGCTTGGGGATGTTTTCTCTGATTCCTTTGACTAGGAGAAATTAAACAGATGTATGCACTGTTCTCTCAACAGAGCATTTATCTCAGCTGTAGTTTTCTATATATTGGATTACTTTTGGATTAGCATTGATCTCTTCCTCTTGACTATAAATTCTATGAGGGCGGGCCATGGCTTCCATTCTTTAACCACAGCATCTTTAGTTTCTTAATATAGTACCTTGGAATACCACAGGCATACATCAAATATTTAGTGAACTGAATGTACATATGCCCAAAATATGGAACCTGCAACTATAACCACCTGAAACACAGAGCTAGAATACCACCAAAACAGACTCAGAGAATGCTAACAGGTGAGGGAATGGAAAATTTCTTGGAAGCAATGGAGCAGAACCTGTAATATATAGAGGAGCAGAAGGAAAGCTGGGAGAGATGAGGGAGGTGCCACAAGATGTCTTCACTGAGGTTCTGCTCTGGATCCGATGTTGGTTTCTGAGGGGAGCTAATCACAAGGAAATACGATTTCTCTGTCTCCGTTGTGATAGCTTGACCCTTTTTTTTTTAATGCTCTAAAAACTAAGAATAATCGATCAGTGTCTTTGGAGACAGTGAAACACACCTCAACTCTTCACCTAAGAAGATAACATCATTCCGACTTAATAAAGGCAGGGTGGGCTTTGTGAGTGGGAACCAATCCAGGTGTCCACTGTTAATCCTCCTTTTCCAAGAAGAACATTCAGGCAATATTTCAGGAGAAGATTAAAAAAAAAAGTCATCCAACTTACGGGGATACAAAATCCTTTTGTACGAGGAAAGCTGAAATTCCACAGAGGTACCACAAGATATTATGCATACTCCAATCAAGCAAAATGTCCAATATCACAAACAGGCAATGTTTCCAGACGGTATCAAAGCGCGGTTTCCCATCTCCTGTGTGGCTAAGGCTCCTATATTCTTCTCTGTGTCTACTGATTTTTAGTGCAATTCCTTTAAGGAACCAGGCTGCTTCCTGCCAAATACTTTGGCACATGTTCTTCCCTCTGACTTGGGTCTCGACTCCGCCCCCTCAATTCCCTTCAGATCTTAGTTTAGTTGTTACTTGCTTGGGGATGTTTTCTCTGATTCCTTTGACTAGGAGAAATTAAACAGATGTATGCACTGTTCTCTCAACAGAGCATTTATCTCAGCTGTAGTTTTCTATATATTGGATTACTTTTGGATTAGCATTGATCTCTTCCTCTTGACTATAAATTCTATGAGGCGGGCCATGGCTTCCATTCTTTAACCACAGCATCTTTAGTTTCTTAATATAGTACCTTGGAATACCACAGGCATACATCAAATATTTAGTGAACTGAATGTACATATGCCCAAAATATGGAACCTGCAACTATAACCACCTGAAACACAGAGCTAGAATACCACCAAAACAGACTCAGAGAATGCTAACAGGTGAGGGAATGGAAAATTTCTTGGAAGCAATGGAGTAGAACCTGTAATATATAGAGGAGCAGAAGGAAAGCTGGGAGAGATGAGGGAGGTGCCACAAGATGTCTTCACTGAGGTTCTGCTCTGGATCCGATGTTGGTTTCTGAGGGGAGCTAATCACAAGGAAATACGATTTCTCTGTCTCCGTTGTGATAGCTTGACCCTTTTTTTTTTAATGCTCTAAAAACTAAGAATAATCGATCAGTGTCTTTGGAGACAGTGAAACACACCTCAACTCTTCACCTAAGAAGATAACATCATTCTGACTTAATAAAGGCAGGGTGGGCTTTGTGAGTGGGAACCAATCCAGGTGTCCACTGTTAATCCTCCTTTTCCAAGAAGAACATTCAGGCAATATTTCAGGAGAAGATTAAAAAAAAAAAGTCATCCAACTTACGGGGATACAAAATCCTTTTGTACGAGGAAAGCTGAAATTCCACAGAGGTACCACAAGATATTATGCATACTCCAATCAAGCAAAATGTCCAATATCACAAACAGGCAATGTTTCCAGACGGTATCAAAGCGCGGTTTCCCATCTCCTGTGTGGCTAAGGCTCCAAGGTCTGTGAATTAAAGCTGTTACTACATTCTGATCTGTTTGTCTCATCTAGAAAGGAATTTGGGGAAAGAAATCCATGATCACATTTTAATTCCAATACCTCTCATTTGCTCTTTAGATTTAGCCAATGTACTCATTCTGTGCGAGGAGGTCAAAGATGGTGTGCTGCCCCAGGTCTACTAAATAAGCACTCCATCATAAACCCTTTGAGAAAACAATGTGTTAGATGTAAATTTAATATACAGCATAAATAAGAACACTTCCTCCACAATCCTAAAAGAACTGCAATCCTATCTTTAAAATGAGAACATTAGGGCTTCCCTGGTGGTCCAGTGGGTAGAGTCCATCTTGCAGTGCAAGGGGCGCCAGTTCAATCCTTGACCCAGGAAGATCCCAACATGCTGAAGAATGGCGGGACTGGTGTGTCCAATTATGAGCCAGCACTCTGGAGTGCATGTGCCCAGAGCCGGTGCTTTGCAACGAGAGAGGCCACTGCGATGGGAGGCCCACATAGGCCAAAAATAAAGATGCATGAAAATAAATAAATAAATAAACAATAAAAGAGGCCAAAATTAAAAAAAAAAAAAACAACAACAAAAAAGAGTACATTAAAATGAGAACATTATAATCTCAAGGCCAAATTTTTTGGCGGGGGAGGAGTGGGTTGGGGAGGGAGGCGGGGCGGGCGGGCCACTTCTGTTGGTCTTTCATTTATTTATTTATTTTTCATCCATCTTTGTTCTTTGGCCCGTGTGGGCCTCCCATCACAGTGGCCTCTGTTGTCGCAGAGCACCAGCTCTGGTCGCATGCCCTCCAGAGCTCCGGCTCGGTAATTGGACACATCGGTCCAGCGGCTCTGCGGCACGTGGGATCTTCCCAGGACAGGGATCGAACTGGAGCCTCTTGCACTGCAAGGTGGTGTCCTTACCCACTGGACCACCAGGGAAGCCCAAGGCCAAATTTTACTATCACAAAAGTTAACTTTTAATTGGATACTGATTTCAAACAGGCAATTTCCAGCGGTATCAAAGCGCGGTTTCCCATCTCCTGTGTGGCTAAGGCTCCAAGGTCTGTGAATTAAAGCTGTTACTACATTCTGATCTGTTTGTCTCATCTAGAAAGGAATTTGGGGAAAGAAATCCATGATCACATTTTAATTCCAATACCTCTCATTTGCTCTTTAGATTTAGCCAATGTACTCATTCTGTGCGAGGAGGTCAAAGATGGTGTGCTGCCCCAGGTCTACTAAATAAGCACTCCATCATAAACCCTTTGAGAAAACAATGTGTTAGATGTAAATTTAATATACAGCATAAATAAGAACACTTCCTCCACAATCCTAAAAGAACTGCAATCCTATCTTTAAAATGAGAACATTAGGGTTTCCCCTGGTGGTCCAGTGGGTAGAGTCCATCTTGCAGTGCAAGGGGCGCCAGTTCAATCCTTGACCCAGGAAGATCCCAACATGCTGAAGAATGGCGGGACTGGTGTGTCCAATTATGAGCCAGCACTCTGGAGTGCATGTGCCCAGAGCCGGTGCTTTGCAACGAGAGAGGCCACTGCGATGGGAGGCCCACATAGGCCAAAAATAAAGATGCATGAAAATAAATAAATAAATAAACAATAAAAGAGGCCAAAATTAAAAAAAAAAAAAACAACAACAAAAAAGAGTACATTAAAATGAGAACATTATAATCTCAAGGCCAAATTTTTTGGCGGGGGAGGAGTGGGTTGGGGAGGGAGGCGGGGCGGGCGGGCCACTTCTGTTGGTCTTTCATTTATTTATTTATTTTTCATCCATCTTTGTTCTTTGGCCCGTGTGGGCCTCCCATCACAGTGGCCTCTGTTGTCGCAGAGCACCAGCTCTGGTCGCATGCCCTCCAGAGCTCCGGCTCGGTAATTGGACACATCGGTCCAGCGGCTCTGCGGCACGTGGGATCTTCCCAGGACAGGGATCGAACTGGAGCCTCTTGCACTGCAAGGTGGTGTCCTTACCCACTGGACCACCAGGGAAGCCCAAGGCCAAATTTTACTATCACAAAAGTTAACTTTTAATTGGATACTGATTTCAAACATGGCTAGATATAATCCGAATGCAATGAGTATGAAACCATGATCATTTCAAGATGGGCAGGTTAGGTTTTGATCCTTTTTAGAGAAAATGGCTGAAAAAAAGTTGTGAGGTTGAAGAAACAGGGTGAGAGAGAAGTGAGAAAGGGAGGCAGGGATGAAGACCGGGCAAGGGAGAAACGGGGCGGGGGGGCAGGGTGGGATGTGGATGGAATTCCTTCTGTCTGTGCTCCACGCTCCTCTGGTAAATACAGCACACATTTTAAAGGCCTGCGGTCAAGGAAGTCTGAGAAACACTGATCCAAATGGCTGAAAGTGCCACGACACTGTTCACCTCAATGACCGTTTATATCCCAGTAGGCTCACTGTTGAGGACCAACTAATTATTTTGGAAACTGGTAAATAAAGGGCAAGATTAAACATTTATTTGCCTCTGATCAGCTAAATCATAGATGAGAGCTCCTTTTTATAGAAGAATTTGATCTAGCTGATACATGAGGAAGAAAGGATAGACTTAATGACAGACACTTTACAGCCTCCAATGAATCGGCACCACTGGCTGCTGGCATCAATGGCAGTTGCTGACAACACAAGTCAACAAGATGTGATGCGCCTCCTGATGGAAAAACACCCTCACTTATGAAATTATCTTGCCAAGAATAATTAAACCTAATCTGGTCAAGCCTTTAGCTCTTACTACCAAGTGATAGGAAATATACAGAGGAGTCAATGTGTTCAATTGTATCATGGCATAATTCGCAAAATCTAGACGTTGGTAAATAAACTCTACAAAACAATCTGATTTCTTCAATCATAAGTGGGGGCAAAACTTACAGGTTTTTAAGATTTAAAATTATAACATGAAGCTCTTATTTGGGTCCTGATTCAAATGAATAATTTGTAACACACACACACACACACACACACACACACAAACTATCTATGGTATTTCTGAGACAAAGGAAAATTTATACATTGAATATTTGATGATCTTAAGGACTTCTTGTTAATGGTTTTAGATGGGATAATGGTATTGTGATTATGTTTTTTTAAAGATTCAATGCAGGGACTTCCCTGGTGGTCCAGTGGGTAGAGTCCACCTTGCAGTGCAAGGGGCACCAGTTCGATCCCTGGCCTGGGAAGATCCCACATGCTGAGGAATGGCTGGGCTGGTGTGTCCAATTACGAGCCAGAGCTCTGGAGCGCATGCGCCCAGAGCCACGGCTCTGCCACAAGAGAGGCCACTGCAATGGGAGGCCCACACAGGTCAAAGAATAAAGATGGATGAAAAATAAATGATGACTAAGAGGCAAAGAAAAAAAAAAAGAAAGAAAGAAAGAAAAGAAAAAAAAATTAAAAAAAAAAAAGATATTCAATGCAATTCTGACGCATGAAATGATGTCTGGCATCTGCTACAAAATAACCCTGAGCATAAATGGGATTACAAATGAAACAAGGATCATGGTTTAAGGAGGGCTCACTGTGCTATCTACATATCTGCATATTTTAAATGCTCTGTAAGTAAGACATTTTTAAAAAAGGTATATCCTGCTGTTACTTAGTGAGACGCAGATATATAGAATTCTTTGCTTTGAGAATGCTTACCAAAGTAATCTGAAGAGCTGTAAATATTAAAGGAAGAGCTAAAAAGGAACTAAGGTACTTTAAAAGGGGGTCCAATTACCTTCCCTTTCCTGAAACTTTTGTTAATTTAAAAGAGGAGCCTCTTAATTGATGTAGTTCAGTTTAACGGGATCTGTCACGCTTATTGAGCCCATTGCTATTATCATACCCGCTAACATACTATTATACACAACAAAAATCCAGAATTTTACCTTATAGATAACTTCTGGCAAGAAGGAACAGACGATACTACTGTTGTATAGTTGAGGAAACTCCATATATATTTTCTTTAGAGCATCAGTAGCCTGTAAAACAGACAGACTCATGTGTTTAATGTCTATTAAAATGTAACCCCAGCCAATAACTACTGTATATGAAGTACAACTCTATTAAATACATCAGAGTTTACTAATATATGGGGATGTTCAAAGGAGTATTGGTAGGTTGCATTATCCACTAGGATGCATTTTAAACTCACACCAGCAGCTAAGGAAGCAGCTGGGGTATTGCTGCTTTACTGTTTTGTTGAGCGGCTCACCTTCTTCTGTCATACTCCGCATAAGTATGGCAGACTACAGGCCAGTGGAGGCTGGAAGAAAAATTTAAAAATCTTTTCCTTACACCCTAGTTTAGATACTAGGAAAGGTCCTTTTATACCTATAATTGTATTACTCTCTGTGTTTCCTAGCTGAAGCAGGAATCAACCAGTCTCGCATGCGCCCAGAGCCACGGCTCTGCCACAAGAGAGGCCACTGCAATGGGAGGCCCACACAGGTCAAAGAATAAAGATGGATGAAAAATAAATGATGACTAAGAGGCAAAGAAAAAAAAAAAGAAAGAAAGAAAAGAAAAAAAAATTAAAAAAAAAAAAGATATTCAATGCAATTCTGACGCATGAAATGATGTCTGGCATCTGCTACAAAATAACCCTGAGCATAAATGGGATTACAAATGAAACAAGGATCATGGTTTAAGGAGGGCTCACTGTGCTATCTACATATCTGCATATTTTAAATGCTCTGTAAGTAAGACATTTTTAAAAAAGGTATATCCTGCTGTTACTTAGTGAGACGCAGATATATAGAATTCTTTGCTTTGAGAATGCTTACCAAAGTAATCTGAAGAGCTGTAAATATTAAAGGAAGAGCTAAAAAGGAACTAAGGTACTTTAAAAGGGGGTCCAATTACCTTCCCTTTCCTGAAACTTTTGTTAATTTAAAAGAGGAGCCTCTTAATTGATGTAGTTCAGTTTAACGGGATCTGTCACGCTTATTGAGCCCATTGCTATTATCATACCCGCTAACATACTATTATACACAACAAAAATCCAGAATTTTACCTTATAGATAACTTCTGGCAAGAAGGAACAGACGATACTACTGTTGTATAGTTGAGGAAACTCCATATATATTTTCTTTAGAGCATCAGTAGCCTGTAAAACAGACAGACTCATGTGTTTAATGTCTATTAAAATGTAACCCCAGCCAATAACTACTGTATATGAAGTACAACTCTATTAAATACATCAGAGTTTACTAATATATGGGGATGTTCAAAGGAGTATTGGTAGGTTGCATTATCCACTAGGATGCATTTTAAACTCACACCAGCAGCTAAGGAAGCAGCTGGGGTATTGCTGCTTTACTGTTTTGTTGAGCGGCTCACCTTCTTCTGTCATACTCCGCATAAGTATGGCAGACTACAGGCCAGTGGAGGCTGGAAGAAAAATTTAAAAATCTTTTCCTTACACCCTAGTTTAGATACTAGGAAAGGTCCTTTTATACCTATAATTGTATTACTCTCTGTGTTTCCTAGCTGAAGCAGGAATCAACCAGTCTCGGAACTACATAGGGTATATTTTTCTCAGTCCAAGTGCCTGAGAGAAATGTCACCATCACCAAATGGAGAGAGAAGCAATGGGACAAGGGAGAAACTGGGACGAGCTGGAAGTCACCCAACTCTTCCCAAGATGAACAGAGGTTTCTTATTGTAGTAGTCCAGCTACTAAATGAAGAAGAAATGATACAAATAAAATACAGACATTTTATAACCTCTACTGAATTAAGAGATGTGGCTATCGAACAACAGCAGTAACTAATAACAGAAGTGACCAGCTGTTAGGTGGACTCTAACGTTGTTACATCATAATTCTTGAAATACTCCTAATTTTTGGAAAACCACAGTTAACCTATAACTAAATATAAGCAATGAAATGCAATCCAAGAAATAAAAAAGAATGTACAAATCATTCATGTCACGTTTCCCGTCAGTAATATCAGGGAATATGCACTAGAGAACTGAAGTCATTTTCATGCCGTGAACTAACTAACATGCAGTGTGTGTGATGCTTCATCTACATTCTTTATTTAATTCTCACAATGACCCTACGTGGTCGTTTCTTATGTTTTTCCCTCTTTGCCCACCAGGAAACTGAATCTGATCAAGGTTACAGTTACACTGTAGTAAATGGCAGAGTTTAATCATGATCTCCAAAGCCCTCAATCTTGGCTCCTGTACTCTACTGTCTCCAATTTACTGCCGATATCTGTTTCTTTAGAGTGCATTTCAATGAATTAGATCACTGTGTTCTACCCAATGTTGTGCAAACTGTCTATGAGCACCCAGCCAGAAAGCTTGAATAGCTGGATTAAAAAAAAATGTCTTCTTCTCCTCACCCATCCTTATTCTTAGAAAAGGAGTTTTAAACCTAAAAACACCAGCAGCTAAGGAAGCAGCTGGGGTATTGCTGCTTTACTGTTTTGTTGAGCGGCTCACCTTCTTCTGTCATACTCCGCATAAGTATGGCAGACTACAGGCCAGTGGAGGCTGGAAGAAAAATTTAAAAATCTTTTCCTTACACCCTAGTTTAGATACTAGGAAAGGTCCTTTTATACCTATAATTGTATTACTCTCTGTGTTTCCTAGCTGAAGCAGGAATCAACCAGTCTCGGAACTACATAGGGTATATTTTTCTCAGTCCAAGTGCCTGAGAGAAATGTCACCATCACCAAATGGAGAGAGAAGCAATGGGACAAGGGAGAAACTGGGACGAGCTGGAAGTCACCCAACTCTTCCCAAGATGAACAGAGGTTTCTTATTGTAGTAGTCCAGCTACTAAATGAAAAAGAAATGATACAAATAAAATACAGACATTTTATAACCTCTACTGAATTAAGAGATGTGGCTATCGAACAACAGCAGTAACTAATAACAGAAGTGACCAGCTGTTAGGTGGACTCTAACGTTGTTACATCATAATTCTTGAAATACTTCTAATTTTTGGAAAACCACAGTTAACCTATAACTAAATATAAGCAATGAAATGCAATCCAAGAAATAAAAAAGAATGTACAAATCATTCATGTCACGTTTCCCGTCAGTAATATCAGGGAATATGCACTAGAGAACTGAAGTCATTTTCATGCCGTGAACTAACTAACATGCAGTGTGTGTGATGCTTCATCTACATTCTTTATTTAATTCTCACAATGACCCTACGTGGTCGTTTCTTATGTTTTTCCCTCTTTGCCCACCAGGAAACTGAATCTGATCAAGGTTACAGTTACACTGTAGTAAATGGCAGAGTTTAATCATGATCTCCAAAGCCCTCAATCTTGGCTCCTGTACTCTACTGTCTCCAATTTACTGCCGATATCTGTTTCTTTAGAGTGCATTTCAATGAATTAGATCACTGTGTTCTACCCAATGTTGTGCAAACTGTCTATGAGCACCCAGCCAGAAAGCTTGAATAGCTGGATTAAAAAAAAATGTCTTCTTCTCCTCACCCATCCTTATTCTAAGAAAATAAGCAGGAGGGTCAGTATACTGGGTAAAATGTAGGGCCTCCTAGGAGGGTCTCCAAGCATGGGCCTATAATCAATAAAACCTGAGGTGCTCAGTAAACATACATGTTCTCTAATCCCACGACCCTAGCCATTTTTAGGATTTAATCTCTGAGTGGGGTGGCCTAGGCATTTGTATTTTTAATATATATTTCCGGTGATTCTGATGCAGACCAACTGGAAAACCTAGACACACAGAAGTCTACCAGAGTAATAAATTAGCCAGAGTACCATTCTTTTTCTTCAAAAATGGGAGTTTATTGTACTTAAGTTAGAGGTTCATATTTCAGGTTTTAACAATTATTTCCAATTTTAAATAAACTTTTCTTTTCAATTTTTTAACTTAAAAAAAAAAAGTTGATATCATTAAAACTCTCCAGGACTTCCCAGGTAAGGATGCTGGAGTGGGTTGTCATTTCCTTCTCCAGGTGATCTTCCCAACTCAGGGATCAACTCCATGTCTCCAGTATTGGCAGGTGAGTTCTTTATCACTGAGCCACCTGGGAAGCCCTAGATGGTCATAACTGATTATAATTATCACTGGGGGAAAATACCCAAGTTGTACAAATGCAGAAAAATATATTTGTACTTGAAAAGCTGTTATAAGAAAACAAATACAATATGCACCATGTTTTCCCATTCATTTCCACTGCAATAATATTTTTATGTGTAAAGGTGCATGTTCTAAAAGTTAAGCAAAATCTTATTTGAAATGCAGTACATATTTTAAAATATGATGGTAAATATAACTACTTAAGTCATAGAATAACAAAACTATACATAAGAGGGACTTCCTTGGTGGTCCAGAAGTTAAGAATCTGCCTGCCACTGCAGGGAACATGGGTTTGATCCCCAAAGCCCTCAATCTTGGCTCCTGTACTCTACTGTCTCCAATTTACTGCCGATATCTGTTTCTTTAGAGTGCATTTCAATGAATTAGATCACTGTGTTCTACCCAATGTTGTGCAAACTGTCTATGAGCACCCAGCCAGAAAGCTTGAATAGCTGGATTAAAAAAAAATGTCTTCTTCTCCTCACCCATCCTTATTCTAAGAAAATAAGCAGGAGGGTCAGTATACTGGGTAAAATGTAGGGCCTCCTAGGAGGGTCTCCAAGCATGGGCCTATAATCAATAAAACCTGAGGTGCTCAGTAAACATACATGTTCTCTAATCCCACGACCCTAGCCATTTTTAGGATTTAATCTCTGAGTGGGGTGGCCTAGGCATTTGTATTTTTAATATATATTTCCGGTGATTCTGATGCAGACCAACTGGAAAACCTAGACACACAGAAGTCTACCAGAGTAATAAATTAGCCAGAGTACCATTCTTTTTCTTCAAAAATGGGAGTTTATTGTACTTAAGTTAGAGGTTCATATTTCAGGTTTTAACAATTATTTCCAATTTTAAATAAACTTTTCTTTTCCATTTTTAACTTAAAAAAAGTTGATATCATTAAAACTCTCCAGGACTTCCCAGGTAAGGATGCTGGAGTGGGTTGTCATTTCCTTCTCCAGGTGATCTTCCCAACTCAGGGATCAACTCCATGTCTCCAGTATTGGCAGGTGAGTTCTTTATCACTGAGCCACCTGGGAAGCCCTAGATGGTCATAACTGATTATAATTATCACTGGGGGAAAATACCCAAGTTGTACAAATGCAGAAAAATATATTTGTACTTGAAAAGCTGTTATAAGAAAACAAATACAATATGCACCATGTTTTCCCATTCATTTCCACTGCAATAATATTTTTATGTGTAAAGGTGCATGTTCTAAAAGTTAAGCAAAATCTTATTTGAAATGCAGTACATATTTTAAAATATGATGGTAAATATAACTACTTAAGTCATAGAATAACAAAACTATACATAAGAGGGACTTCCTTGGTGGTCCAGAAGTTAAGAATCTGCCTGCCACTGCAGGGAACATGGGTTTGATCCCTGGTCCAGGAAGATTCCACATGTCACGAAGCAACAAAGCCTGCTGCAACCAGAAAAAGTCCATGCACAGTAACAAAGACCAAATACAGCCAAAAAAGAAAAAAAGCTATTCGTAAGGGATAAAAATCATACAAAAGGGATAAATCTCTCCTACATAAGACAAATATGCTCTAAATTATAGGAAGCTTTAAATACAGGAGCTTTCTTTAAATTCAGTTCATAGCTGTCTAAGACTCTTATCAGCCAGATCCAGCTGGTCTTGTGTTCAACCCCTAAAGTCCTTTTTATGAGGTTACTTAAGTGGTCTATTCAAGAAGTGCCTTTTATGGTTTATTTACTATCTTTGTGAATGTTTTATGCAAGTAAGAGAAACCTGACTCTTCTATTTTGTGCTAGTTGTTGAATACTAGGAATCATTAAACAGTTCCATCAGAAGTTAAAAAGGTTCCATAATTTACTGTTTCCTTCAAGATGTGGATTTTTGCTGCAAATATAATTTGTAGAAATAATTTAAAAAGAAAATATAAGAAAATATACAGTCAATTCTGAAACAGACTAGCAATTAAATATAGATTTTTTTTCCAAAAGAGAAGCCTATCTATGGTATAAACTGTACCTTATGTGCATGGCCCTTGACGTCAAAGAAGATTGTGAGGTTATGGTTTAAGCATTCTGCAACTGCTTCTCTCAGAGTAGGTGATCTTCCCAACTCAGGGATCAACTCCATGTCTCCAGTATTGGCAGGTGAGTTCTTTATCACTGAGCCACCTGGGAAGCCCTAGATGGTCATAACTGATTATAATTATCACTGGGGGAAAATACCCAAGTTGTACAAATGCAGAAAAATATATTTGTACTTGAAAAGCTGTTATAAGAGAACAAATACAATATGCACCATGTTTTCCCATTGATTTCCACTGCAATAATATTTTTATGTGTAAAGGTGCACGTTCTAAAAGTTAAGCAAAATCTTATTTGAAATGCAGTACATATTTTAAAATATGATGGTAAATATAACTACTTAAGTCATAGAATAACAAAACTATACATAAGAGGGACTTCCTTGGTGGTCCAGAAGTTAAGAATCTGCCTGCCACTGCAGGGAACATGGGTTTGATCCCTGGTCCAGGAAGATTCCACATGTCACGAAGCAACAAAGCCTGCTGCAACCAGAAAAAGTCCATGCACAGTAACAAAGACCAAATACAGCCAAAAAAGAAAAAAAAAGCTATTCGTAAGGGATAAAAATCATACAAAAGGGATAAATCTCTCCTACATAAGACAAATATGCTCTAAATTATAGGAAGCTTTAAATACAGGAGCTTTCTTTAAATTCAGTTCATAGCTGTCTAAGACTCTTATCAGCCAGATCCAGCTGGTCTTGTGTTCAACCCCTAAAGTCCTTTTTATGAGGTTACTTAAGTGGTCTATTCAAGAAGTGCCTTTTATGGTTTATTTACTATCTTTGTGAATGTTTTATGCAAGTAAGAGAAACCTGACTCTTCTATTTTGTGCTAGTTGTTGAATACTAGGAATCATTAAACAGTTCCATCAGAAGTTAAAAAGGTTCCATAATTTACTGTTTCCTTCAAGATGTGGATTTTTGCTGCAAATATAATTTGTAGAAATAATTTAAAAAGAAAATATAAGAAAATATACAGTCAATTCTGAAACAGACTAGCAATTAAATATAGATTTTTTTTTTTCAAAAGAGAAGCCTATCTATGGTATAAACTGTACCTTATGTGCATGGCCCTTGACGTCAAAGAAGATTGTGAGGTTATGGTTTAAGCATTCTGCAACTGCTTCTCTCAGAGTAGGGATCTTCTCATCAGGGAAATCATTCCTACAAGAGAGGGAAAAGGAATACTACAATGTAGGAAACAGGAAAAGATAAAAGTGAAGCAGACATTTGACAAATGTCTTCCAACCAAAGGAAAAGAGTGTTTTTCCCAATTTACTTCCTCTAATCATCCCAAGATAACCATCTTTTGGCCAAGGTATTCTTGGACAAAGAACATCAACCACAACTAGGCTTCCCTGGTGGTCCAGTGGGTGAAGAGTCCGCCTTGTAGTGCTGGGGCCACTGGTTCGATCCTCGGTCTGGGAGGATCCCGTGTGCCGTGGAGCGGCTGGACCGGTGTGTCCAGTTATGAACCAGCACTCTGGAGCCCATGCGCCCAGAGCCGGTGCTCTGCAGTGAGAGAGGCCACTGCAGCGGCAGGCTCACACACACCAAAGAACAAAAAGATGGATGAAAATAAATATAAACTAAAAAAAAAAAAAAGGCATGATACCAAAAAGAAAAACAAAGAACAGCAACAACAAAAATCATTTATTTTTCAGGCATCCAATGGATTTATAATTAGCAACTCTACTCACTAAAGGGCAGAGTGTATGCCATCTTTGAAGAACTTAAGAGACTTAATTTTAAGATTATCATTTCCCTAAGAGAATCCTTTTTTGTTGTTGTTCCTAATGTGTCTTTTATTTTTGTATAACTTTGCTAATAGAACCTTAATGCAGAAGAAATTCCTAGCTGTATACACCTTTGTTAACTGTATTGCTGTACATTTAAGTGTAACTTTTTAAAATAAAAAATTTTCTAATACACAAGTTTTTAGAAAAGAAAAGGGAAGTTAAGAGTCTGACACATGGGCTTCCCCTGGTGGTCCAGTGGGTAAGGACACCGCCTTGCAGTGCAAGGGGCGCTGGTTCGATCCCTGGCCTGGGAAGATCCCACGTGCCACGGAGCGGCTGGACCCATGTGTCCAATTATCGAGCCACAGCTCTGGAGCGCATGTGCCCAGAGCGACAGAGCCACCGCGATGGGAGGCCCACAGGAGCCAAAGAACAAAGACGGATGAAAACAGAGAAATGGAAGACCAACAGAAGTGGCCTGCCCGCTCCCCTGCCTCCCCAACCCGACTCCCGCCCAAAATAAATAAATAAATAAATCTTTAAAAAAAAAAGAGAGAGTCTGACACATGAGAAATCAGCTTTCCTCACAGAATAAAATTTCAGTCTATATGATATAACATATGCTAGTTCAACCATATTAGTCCAACAGTAAGATCTTGGTTTTAAGAAAAATAAATAGTACAGTGAATTTTGCCAGCCAATCTATTCATATTGTACTTCCTACAACACAGTCTCTAAACACAAACCAATTATCTGGTAGTCAAGCAAATGCAGTTTTTCTTGGAACAAAGACTGGTTGCGTTAAAAACATTAAGATGGTATACTGGCTCTAATATGATGCCTTCGTAAGGTATTTTAAGGGTGATGCTGACTCTAAGTGTTTCTTTCAGTGCTGACTTTGAACTTCACATCTTTATAGCTACAATGTCACTGTAATATGAAAACCAGTCTTTCCCTTGCCTACAGCAGAGCAAGGAAACATCTGTAACAATAGAGAACAATTCCAGCAGCCTGGACTTAGAACTTTCAAGTGTTATCCATACCCTTTCTAAAGAATGACATCCTTTGGCTGACTTTTTCTTTCAGTTCTGAATCGTCTTGTGGGGAGGCCTATAACTTAATCTCTGGGTCAAATAAATTGACTGGAGAATTAATACGACATGAATTACAGTAAGTACACATTTCTCAGTATTACATAGAGGAGAGAGATTTAAACAACCACATTCCAAAGTATATTACCCAATACACCAAAGTGTTTATAGCTGTTAATGGTGGGATGGGTGTGGGTTCTGTGGTCATATGCTGGCGAAATACTAGCTCTGATATACATAGATACATACATACATACATACATACATACACACACACATTTATGAATGTACAAAGTAATTGCCATGTTAGAGTATTGTCTTGAGAACAGTTCTGAATCAAATTTAGCCTCAGTGGGAAAGATGAAAAACATTTTATTTCTGTTGTTCCTGGCACCTGCTTGTTACTTGGGAAACCCGTGTATAGTAGAAAACAAAACAGCTCTCCTGGAGGAGAAGATGTAATTAGAAGATGCCAGTGTCTTTCTGTGGTCTCCGACAAGCTATGGGTATGTTAGGGCGACCACCAACCGTGTACCTTAATCTGTGATTTGCTGCAGGATTAAGCTTCCTGATTTGCTCAAACGTCAAATCACACAGTCGTCCGGTGCCGTCGGTCGTCCTATCCACGGTGCTGTCATGCATTAAGACAGGAATCCCATCAGAAGTAAACTCGAGGTCCAGCTCCACGCCTGCTGCTCCATTCTTAGCTGCCTTAACAAAAACACCCATGATATTAATGTCAAGTGAGCACAGGTGTCATTTTGCAGTCACTTGGGATGACCATCAAGCCTGACTAAGACTTACTGAGGGTTTCCCTGGTGGCCCAGTGGGTAGGGACGCCACCTTGCAGTGCAAGGGGCACCGGTTTGAGCCCTGACCTGGGAGGATCCCATGTGCTGCGGAGCGGCTGGACCGGTGTGTCCAATCACCGAGCCGGAGCTCTGGAGCGCATGCGCCCAGAGCCGGCGCTCTGCGACAACAGATGCCACTGCGATGGGAGGCCCGCAGGAGCCAAAGAACAAAGACGGATGAAACTAGACAAACGAAAGACCAGTGGAAGTGGCCTCCGCACCCCCGCCAAAATAAATAAATAAATAATTTTTTTTTTTTTTTTTTTAAAAAGAAGACTTACTGATTC
Source organism: Tragulus kanchil (assembly GCA_022376925.1). NCBI lineage: Eukaryota > Metazoa > Chordata > Mammalia > Artiodactyla > Tragulidae > Tragulus > Tragulus kanchil. The sequence goes on along the minus strand of JAIOJX010000002.1, from coordinate 108,559,412 downwards.
ACTTATTGATTCTGTTCCCTTCTTACACCAAATACCCAATCTTTTCTTTTTCATGGATGTTAGCCTTCAATGTCTGGGTCAAATAAATTGACTGGAGAATTAATACGACATGAATTACAGTAAGTACACATTTCTCAGTATTACATAGAGGAGAGAGATTTAAACAACCACATTCCAAAGTATATTACCCAATACACCAAAGTGTTTATAGCTGTTAATGGTGGGATGGGTGTGGGTTCTGTGGTCATATGCTGGCGAAATACTAGCTCTGATATACATAGATACATACATACATACACACACACATTTATGAATGTACAAAGTAATTGCCATGTTAGAGTATTGTCTTGAGAACAGTTCTGAATCAAATTTAGCCTCAGTGGGAAAGATGAAAAACATTTTATTTCTGTTGTTCCTGGCACCTGCTTGTTACTTGGGAAACCCGTGTATAGTAGAAAACAAAACAGCTCTCCTGGAGGAGAAGATGTAATTAGAAGATGCCAGTGTCTTTCTGTGGTCTCCGACAAGCTATGGGTATGTTAGGGCGACCACCAACCGTGTACCTTAATCTGTGATTTGCTGCAGGATTAAGCTTCCTGATTTGCTCAAACGTCAAATCACACAGTCGTCCGGTGCCGTCGGTCGTCCTATCCACGGTGCTGTCATGCATTAAGACAGGAATCCCATCAGAAGTAAACTCGAGGTCCAGCTCCACGCCTGCTGCTCCATTCTTAGCTGCCTTAACAAAAACACCCATGATATTAATGTCAAGTGAGCACAGGTGTCATTTTGCAGTCACTTGGGATGACCATCAAGCCTGACTAAGACTTACTGAGGGTTTCCCTCGTGGCCCAGTGGGTAGGGCGCCACCTTGCAGTGCAAGGGGCACCGGTTTGAGCCCTGACCTGGGAGGATCCCATGTGCTGCGGAGCGGCTGGACCGGTGTGTCCAATCACCGAGCCGGAGCTCTGGAGCGCATGCGCCCAGAGCCGGCGCTCTGCGACAACAGATGCCACTGCGATGGGAGGCCCGCAGGAGCCAAAGAACAAAGACGGATGAAACTAGACAAACGAAAGACCAGTGGAAGTGGCCTCCGCACCCCCGCCAAAATAAATAAATAAATAATTTTTTTTTTTTTTTTTTAAAAAGAAGACTTACTGATTCACTTATTGATTCTGTTCCCTTCTTACACCAAATACCCAATCTTTTCTTTTTCATGGATGTTAGCCTTCAATGTGAGTAAGATTAAAAACTTCAATTTCTTAAAAACTTCAATGTCTCCACCTTTTTTAGACTGGGGAGACTTCTGGAGCCTGTTTTCTCTGGTTGCTTTAACTATGTGGGCCGTTAATGGCCTACAATTACAAACATTTAGTCAAAGGTCACTGTTCACCCACACTCTCTAGTACAGAATCTCTGATGATTCCCATGTGTTTGTTGATTAGTTGGCTCTTGCAATACTTCAGCATAAACTGGATAAGTCAAGTTTTTGTTGGTTTAACTCCATCCTGTAGAGCAGAAATACAAGCCTGCTTCTAGGGGACATCACGTTTGTTAATGTGAGCAGCACTGGCTGTTGGCCAACAAGTTGGGAAGCCCGATAAGGCACACAAAGACTTATCTAAAAAGAGAATATGTACATAAAGTCTGACGGCCACACTCCTCTGAGACAAACATACATAGTGGTACATGGCAAAAAAGACTTAAGTCCTTTTTTAATGGATGTTAACATTTTGCCATATTTGCTTCCATCTCCTGCTGCCCTAAAAAGATAATATCTATTATTTTACTGAGCCTTTTATATCTGTCGGTCACTATTCTAACTCATTCGATCCTCATAGTCCTTTATGAAATGCTATTAATATGTTCATTTTCACATGAGCAAACAGAGATACTAGGAAACTTGCTCTGGGTTACATAAACTAGGACGTGGTAGAGACTACATTTTCTTTCTTTTTAAACAACCTTTATTTATTTGATTGTGCCACATCTTAGCTGTGGTATGTGCGATTCTCATCTTCATTGTGGCAATGTGAAGGCTTAGATGCAAGGCATGTGGGATCTAGTTTCCTGACCATGGATGGAACCCAGGGTCCTTTGAACTGGGAGCATGGAGTCTTAATCACTGGACTACCAGGGAAGTCCTGAAGCTACATTCTTTTTGGGGGAGGGGGGGGGCACTTCTATTGGTCTTTCATTTATCCATTTTCATCCATCTTTGTTATTTGGCTCGTGTGGGCCTCCTATCACAGTGGCCTCTGTCGCTGCAGAGCACCAGCTCTGGGCACATGTGCTCCAGAGCTCCGGCTCGGTAGTTGGACACATCGGTCCAGCTGCTCCGCGGCATGTGGGATCTTCCCAGGACAGGGGTCGAACTGGTGTCCCTTGCACTGCAAGATGGTGTCCTTACCCACTGGACCACCAGGGAAGCCCTGAAGTTACATTTTTTTATTTTGAAGCAACATTCTTAATCACATGACTTCACTATCACACTGCAGAAAACAGCTAAATCCTTAATCTACTTACTTACATTACTCTAGCCTCTTTTATCATTTTTATGATGCTACTTCTCTAACAATCTTAAGAGTTGTTTGGAGGATCTAGAGATAATGCATGTGAATAGCCAAGCCTGGTGCCTGGCTCAGAGATGGCACTCTACGTAACCTATTATGACTAGAAAAACACTTAGCTCTCAGTGAAAAATCATTGTATAAGATGTAATGGGGACTTCCCTGGTGGTCCAGTGGCTAAGACTCTGCACTCCCAGTGCAGGAGGCCTGGATTCAATCCTGGTCAGGGAACTAAATGCCACATGCTGAAACTATGAGTTCACATGGGCAACTAAAGAAAGATTCTGCAAGCCACAATTAAGACTACTGAGTCTTATACAGCTAAATAAATTTGTAAAATTAAAAAAGATGTAATGCTTTCATATACAGTGATTAACAGGTAAAGATAAGTTTAAAATTAAGATGTTCATTTTCACATGAGCAAACAGAGATACTAGGAAACTTGCTCTGGGTTACATAAACTAGGCGTGGTAGAGACTACATTTTCTTTCTTTTAAACAACCTTTATTTATTTGATTGTGCCACATCTTAGCTGTGGTATGTGCGATTCTCATCTTCATTGTGGCAATGTGAAGGCTTAGATGCAAGGCATGTGGGATCTAGTTTCCTGACCATGGATGGAACCCAGGGTCCTTTGAACTGGGAGCATGGAGTCTTAATCACTGGACTACCAGGGAAGTCCTGAAGCTACATTCTTTTTGGGGGAGGGGGGGGCACTTCTATTGGTCTTTCATTTATCCATTTTCATCCATCTTTGTTATTTGGCTCGTGTGGGCCTCCTATCACAGTGGCCTCTGTCGCTGCAGAGCACCAGCTCTGGGCACATGTGCTCCAGAGCTCCGGCTCGGTAGTTGGACACATCGGTCCAGCTGCTCCGCGGCATGTGGGATCTTCCCAGGACAGGGGTCGAACTGGTGTCCCTTGCACTGCAAGATGGTGTCCTTACCCACTGGACCACCAGGGAAGCCCTGAAGTTACATTTTTATTTTGAAGCAACATTCTTAATCACATGACTTCACTATCACACTGCAGAAAACAGCTAAATCCTTAATCTACTTACTTACATTACTCTAGCCTCTTTTATCATTTTTATGATGCTACTTCTCTAACAATCTTAAGAGTTGTTTGGAGGATCTAGAGATAATGCATGTGAATAGCCAAGCCTGGTGCCTGGCTCAGAGATGGCACTCTACGTAACCTATTATGACTAGAAAAACACTTAGCTCTCAGTGAAAAAATCATTGTATAAGATGTAATGGGGACTTCCCTGGTGGTCCAGTGGCTAAGACTCTGCACTCCCAGTGCAGGAGGCCTGGATTCAATCCTGGTCAGGGAACTAAATGCCACATGCTGAAACTATGAGTTCACATGGGCAACTAAAGAAAGATTCTGCAAGCCACAATTAAGACTACTGAGTCTTATACAGCTAAATAAATTTTTAAAATTAAAAAAAAAAAGATGTAATGCTTTCATATACAGTGATTAACAGGTACATCTTTATAAGATTAAGTTAAAAAAATAATCATGCTGTGTGGCTTGTGGGATCTTAGTTTCCCAACCTCCTGCATTGGAAGCCCAGAGTCTTAACCACTGGACTGCCAGGTAAGTTCCAAAGTCATTATAGTTATATGGCTTTTGAGATACCAGTAACATACTATAAAATTCATCCATTTAAAGTATACAATTCAGGCTTCCCTTGTGGCTCAGTGGATAAGAACCCATCTGCCAATGCGGGAGACCCAGGTCTGATTCCTGATCTGGGAAGATCCCACATACCACAGAGCAGCTAAACCCACACAACGAAGACCCAGCACAGCCAAAAATAAATAAATAAAAGTTTAAAATAAATAAATAAAGTATACAATTCAATGTGTTTTTTTCCTTAGCATATTTACAGCTGTCATGATCAAAACAGATTTCTGAACATCTTTCTTACCCCCCAAAAAAAAACCCACCATACAAAATGCCACACCCCTGAGCAGTCAGTCCCCACTACTCTTTCCAACCCTTGCAGTCTCTGGCAACTCCTGATCTACTTATTTTTCTGTGGCTTTGCCTAGACATTTTTTTTTTTTTTTCAGTATTCTAGACATTTTTAAAAAACAGAATTATATAACACACAATTTTCTGTGACGAGGTTCTTTTACTCAGCATATGTTTTCAAGGTTCATCATATTATAACATGTATGAGGACTTCATTCCCTTTTCTTGCTAAACAATATTCCATTGGGCAGACACAGCACATTTTATTTATCTTTTCATCAGCTGACAGACATTTCTGCTGTTTCCATTTTTTGGTTATTATGAAGAATGCTGTGAACACTCCTGTATGATACATGTTTTCAATTCTTCTGAATATATATCTAGGAGTGGAACTGCCGGACTAGTTTCTCACCATTAGTGTATGAGGGTTCCAATTTCTCCAAAGTCTCATCAATACTTCTTTTTGTTGTTTTGATTATAGCTGTCCCAGTGCAGGAGGCCTGGATTCAATCCTGGTCAGGGAACTAAATGCCACATGCTGAAACTATGAGTTCACATGGGCAACTAAAGAAAGATTCTGCAAGCCACAATTAAGACTACTGAGTCTTATACAGCTAAATAAATTTTTAAAATTAAAAAAAAAAAGATGTAATGCTTTCATATACAGTGATTAACAGGTACATCTTTATAAGATTAAGTTAAAAAAATAATCATGCTGTGTGGCTTGTGGGATCTTAGTTTCCCAACCTCCTGCATTGGAAGCCCAGAGTCTTAACCACTGGACTGCCAGGTAAGTTCCAAAGTCATTATAGTTATATGGCTTTTGAGATACCAGTAACATACTATAAAATTCATCCATTTAAAGTATACAATTCAGGCTTCCCTTGTGGCTCAGTGGATAAGAACCCATCTGCCAATGCGGGAGACCCAGGTCTGATTCCTGATCTGGGAAGATCCCACATACCACAGAGCAGCTAAACCCACACAACGAAGACCCAGCACAGCCAAAAATAAATAAATAAAAGTTTAAAATAAATAAATAAAGTATACAATTCAATGTGTTTTTTTCCTTAGCATATTTACAGCTGTCATGATCAAAACAGATTTCTGAACATCTTTCTTACCCCCCAAAAACCCACCATACAAACTGCCCCCCCCCTGAGCAGTCAGCCCCCCCTCCTCTTTCCAACCCTTGCAGTCTCTGGCAACTCCTGATTTACTTATTTTTCTGTGGCTTTGCCTAGACATTTTTTTTTTTTTTTCAGTATTCTAGACATTTTTAAAAAACAGAATTATATAACACACAATTTTCTGTGACGAGGTTCTTTTACTCAGCATATGTTTTCAAGGTTCATCATATTATAACATGTATGAGGACTTCATTCCCTTTTCTTGCTAAACAATATTCCATTGGGCAGACACAGCACATTTTATTTATCTTTTCATCAGCTGACAGACATTTCTGCTGTTTCCATTTTTTGGTTATTATGAAGAATGCTGTGAACACTCCTGTATGATGCATGTTTTCAATTCTTCTGAATATATATCTAGGAGTGGAACTGCCGGACTAGTTTCTCACCATTAGTGTATGAGGGTTCCAATTTCTCCAAAGTCTCATCAATACTTCTTTTTGTTGTTTTGATTATAGCTGTCCCAGTAGGTATGACAGGGATAGGTACACCCAAGTAAGTGCAGAGTTCCAGAGAACAGCAAGGAGAGACAAGGCCTTCTTTAACGAACAATGCAAAGAAATAGAGCAAAAACAACAGAAGGAAAAAAGACTAGAGATCTCTTTAAGAAAACTGGAAACACCAAAGGAACATTTCATCCAAGGATGGGCACAGGAAAGATCTAGTAAAAGCAGAAGAACTCAAGAAGAGATGGCAAGAATACACGGAAGAACTATACAAAAAAGATCCTAATAACCCAGATAACCTCGATGGGATAATCACTCACCAAGAGTCACACATTCTGGAATGTGAAGTCAAGTGAGCCTTAGGAAGCACTGCTGCCAATAAAGCTAGTGGAAGTGATGGAATTCCAGCAGAGCTATTTAAAATCCTAAAAGATGATGCTGTTAAAGTGCTGCACTCAATATGTCAGCAAATTTGGAAAACCCCACAGTGGCACAGGACTAGAAAAGGTCAGTCTTCATCTCGATTCCCAGGAAAAGCAGCACTAAAGAATATTCAAATTACTGGACAATTGTACTCATCACCCATGCTAGTAACTCTTTGTCTCCAAGATCTGATTTGCCACGGGTACACAGAGAAGCTGAGCTTTCAGAATCAAAGGCTGAATTTGAGAAGGAACTGTGTGTGTTTGAACCAGTTTTCCTACCCACTCAACGTTAAAATGTTTCTGAGCAATGAGAGGATCAGATGTTATTTCCACAGATGCAAAAGTGCCTAGACAGTTGTAGAGCTCTCATGCTAGTAAGATTATGCTCAAAATCCTTCAAGCTAGGTTTCAGGAATATGTGAAGTGAGAATTTCTAGATGTTCAAGCTGGGTTTAGAAAAGGCAGAGGAACCAGAGATCAAATTGCCAACATCCACTGAATCATAGAAAAAGCAAGAGAATTCCAGAAAACCATCTACTTCTGCTTCATTGACTACACTAAAGCCTTTGACTGTGTGGATCACAACAAACTGTGGAAAATTCTTAGAGATGGAAATACCCAACAATCTTACCTGTCTCCTAAGAAAGCTGTATGAAGTTCAAGAAGCAACAGTTAGACCCTTACATGGAACAAGCGACTGGTTCAAATTGAAAAAGGAGTATGTCAAGGCTGTTTATTGCCATCCTGTTTATTTAACTTACATGTAGAATGCATCATGTGAAATATGGGCTGGATGACTTACAAGCTGGAATCACGATTGTTGGGAGAAATATCAGCAACCTCAGATGTGCAAATGATACCACTTTGAAGGCGAAAGCAAAGAGGAACTAAAGAGCCTCTTGATGAAGGTGAAATAGGAGCCTGACAAAGCTGGCTTCAAACTCAATATTCAGAAAACTATGATCACGGCATCCAGTCCCATCACTTCATGGCAAATAGAAGGGAAAAAAGGTGAAAGCAGTGACAGATTTCCTCTTCTTGGGCTCAAAAAATCACTGCAGGTGGTGACTGTAGCCATGAGATTATAAGACAACTGCTTCTTGACAGGAAAGCTGTAACAAACCTAGACAGTGTGTCGAAAAGCAAAGATATCACTTTGCCAACAAAAGTCCATATAGTCAAACCTGCGGTCTTTTCAGAAGTCATGTACAGACGTAAGAATCGGATCACAAAGAAAGCAGAGCACCTAAGAATCAAGGACAATTGTACTCATCACCCATGCTAGTAACTCTTTGTCTCCAAGATCTGATTTGCCACAGGTACACAGAGAAGCTGAGCTTTCAGAATCAAAGGCTGAATTTGAGAAGGAACTGTGTGTGTTTGAACCAGTTTTCCTACCCACTCAACGTTAAAATGTTTCTGAGCAATGAGAGGATCAGATGTTATTTCCACAGATGCAAAAGTGCCTAGACAGTTGTAGAGCTCTCATGCTAGTAAGATTATGCTCAAAATCCTTCAAGCTAGGTTTCAGGAATATGTGAAGTGAGAATTTCTAGATGTTCAAGCTGGGTTTAGAAAAGGCAGAGGATCCAGAGAGGAAATTGCCAACATCCACTGAATCATAGAAAAAGCAAGAGAATTCCAGAAAACCATCTACTTCTGCTTCATTGACTACACTAAAGCCTTTGACTGTGTGGATCACAACAAACTGTGGAAAATTCTTAGAGATGGAAATACCCAACAATCTTACCTGTCTCCTAAGAAAGCTGTATGAAGTTCAAGAAGCAACAGTTAGACCCTTACATGGAACAAGCGACTGGTTCAAATTGAAAAAGGAGTATGTCGAGGCTGTTTATTGCCATCCTGTTTATTTAACTTACATGTAGAATGCATCATGTGAAATATGGGCTGGATGACTTACAAGCTGGAATCACGATTGTTGGGAGAAATATCAGCAACCTCAGATGTGCAAATGATACCACTTTGAAGGCGAAAGCAAAGAGGAACTAAAGAGCCTCTTGATGAAGGTGAAATAGGAGCCTGACAAAGCTGGCTTCAAACTCAATATTCAGAAAACTATGATCACGGCATCCAGTCCCATCACTTCATGGCAAATAGAAGGGAAAAAAGGTGAAAGCAGTGACAGATTTCCTCTTCTTGGGCTCAAAAAATCACTGCAGGTGGTGACTGTAGCCATGAGATTATAAGACAACTGCTTCTTGACAGGAAAGCTGTAACAAACCTAGACAGTGTGTCGAAAAGCAAAGATATCACTTTGCCAACAAAAGTCCATATAGTCAAACCTGCGGTCTTTTCAGAAGTCATGTACAGACGTAAGAATCGGATCACAAAGAAAGCAGAGCACCTAAGAACTGATGCTTTTGAACTGTGGTGCTGGAGAAGACTTGAGAGAGTTCCTTGGACAGCAAGGAGAGCAAGCCAGTCAATTCTAAAGGAAATCAGCCCTGAATACTCGTTGGAAAGATGGATGCTGAAGGTGAAGTTCCAATACTTTGGCCATCTGATGCAAACATCTGACTCACTGGAAAAGACCCTGATGCTGGAAAATTCTGAAGGCAGAGGAAGAGGAGGGCGACAGAGAATGAGATGGTTAGATAGCAATGGATATGAGCTTGGGCAAAGTCTGGGAGATGGTGAGGGACAGAGAACCTTGGCATGCTGAAGTTTGTAGGGTCGAAAAGAGTTGGACACGACCAAGCAACTGAACAACAACAGGAGAAATATAAAAATTCAGTGGAAAAGTTTTCTAAGTAAAAGAAATGGTGAGCATGATACAAAGGCCACAAGGTAGGAAGGAGCCACCAAATGTTGACTGCCTATCTGGATCTGTTCCCTTAGTTCTTTCCTGCCAGTAGAGAGCTGTTCTTGCCTGTGTTCGGCTTTCTCCTCCATGATAAGTGGACTATTCCCTTATTCCCTCTGCGGGTGCAAGTATGTGTGCATGCGTGTGTGTGTGTGTGTTAAAAAGACAGAGAGAGACTGGCTGACTTCTTGGAAGAAGGAGGGGAGTCTTGTCTTGAGGTTGGATGCTGACATAAAAGAATATGAGACCTGCGGCTGCAATGGTCACCTGACAACTATCAATACAATACAAATATGCTGCAGCTGGCAGAGCAGACAGATTAAGTCCTCCGTGATCACAAACTGAACAGCTGAATATCTTCAACATCTTGGAAGTCATGTTTCCCAGACAAATCTCTTATGGAATACAGTCCCCTTATTGTTTGCAATAAAGTTAGGTTCTCTATTACATGAATCTAAAAGCATCATTAACAAACACCCAAGGTGGTTTAATAGAGAGGTGAGGGCTTTGAAATAGGTCCAGAATAGAAAAATGTGTTGATTTCATGTAAGTACAACAGAAAAATCACTGGAGGACTTTCAATTTAGGCAAGTCCATATAGTCAAACCTGCGGTCTTTTCAGAAGTCATGTACAGCGTAAGAATCGGATCACAAAGAAAGCAGAGCACCTAAGAACTGTGGGGGGCTGGAGAAGACTTGAGAGAGTTCCTTGGACAGCAAGGAGAGCAAGCCAGTCAATTCTAAAGGAAATCAGCCCTGAATACTCGTTGGAAAGATGGATGCTGAAGGTGAAGTTCCAATACTTTGGCCATCTGATGCAAACATCTGACTCACTGGAAAAGACCCTGATGCTGGAAAATTCTGAAGGCAGAGGAAGAGGAGGGCGACAGAGAATGAGATGGTTAGATAGCAATGGATATGAGCTTGGGCAAAGTCTGGGAGATGGTGAGGGACAGAGAACCTTGGCATGCTGAAGTTTGTAGGGTCGAAAAGAGTTGGACACGACCAAGCAACTGAACAACAACAGGAGAAATATAAAAATTCAGTGGAAAAGTTTTCTAAGTAAAAGAAATGGTGAGCATGATACAAAGGCCACAAGGTAGGAAGGAGCCACCAAATGTTGACTGCCTATCTGGATCTGTTCCTTAGTTCTTTCCTGCCAGTAGAGAGCTGTTCTTGCCTGTGTTCGGCTTTCTCCTCCATGATAAGTGGACTATTCCCTTATTCCCTCTGCGGGTGCAAGTATGTGTGCATGCGTGTGTGTGTGTGTTAAAAAGACAGAGAGAGACTGGCTGACTTCTTGGAAGAAGGAGGGGAGTCTTGTCTTGAGGTTGGATGCTGACATAAAAGAATATGAGACCTGCGGCTGCAATGGTCACCTGACAACTATCAATACAATACAAATATGCTGCAGCTGGCAGAGCAGACAGATTAAGTCCTCCGTGATCACAAACTGAACAGCTGAATATCTTCAACATCTTGGAAGTCATGTTTCCCAGACAAATCTCTTATGGAATACAGTCCCCTTATTGTTTGCAATAAAGTTAGGTTCTCTATTACATGAATCTAAAAGCATCATTAACAAACACCCAAGGTGGTTTAATAGAGAGGTGAGGGCTTTGAAATAGGTCCAGAATAGAAAAATGTGTTGATTTCATGTAAGTACAACAGAAAAATCACTGGAGGACTTTCAATTTAGGCAAGATATAATCTGAATTTTAATTTTAAAAGCCGCATTCTGGTCCCTCTGTGGAGAGTGGACTGGGGCCTTAATTTCATAATTCTGTCACTGTTTATACTCGTGAAACTGTTTATGGAATGCATTTGTTTCACCTCTCTCAAATATTTCCATCTCTAGCTACTCTATAATCTACCAGAAATTCTACCACTGCCAGAATATCTTCCCTGAATTTTTACATAATAGAATATTTAAGAATATAAATTATGAGCTGCGAACAATGAAAGGGAGGAAGAAAAGGACAAAAAACAAACTTTGAAGCAAACAAACTCCATATTTCTTTTGAAGTCAAGAGGGAGGATGTGACTTTGTCTTCTGCAACCTGTATTAACTGTCCTCAGCAGCTAAAAGTTATGACTAAACAGTTCATTGATAATAACCTTACATTCGAACAAGCTGAATTACATCTCATTTCCTCTTAAAACTAGGAATCAGCTTGGCACGTTATTTATCATAATTACAAACATTAAAGACACGCTGATGGCTTCCCTGGTGGTCCAGTGGGTAAGGGCACTGCCTTGCAGTGCAAGGGGCTCCAGTTCGATCCCCGTCCTGGGTAGATCCCACATGCCGCGGAGCTGCTGGACCAATGTGCCCAACTACCAAGCCGGAACTCTGGAGTGCATGCGCCCAGAGCCGGTGCTCTGCAGCAACAGAGGCCACTGCGATGGGAGGCCCACAGGGGCCAGAGAACAAAGATGGATGAAAACAGAGAAATGAAAGACCAATAGAAGTGGTCAAAAAAAATAAATAAATAAAGGCATGCTGAACCTAAACACCTAAGACATGAATGGAATTCGAATGGAATTCGCTTGCAACACAACAGGATATGCCACACTATCCGTGTAGGTGTATTTTGGATACTTACCTCCTCATTTAATAGGGTTTGTATTCAGTCAGAAATGTTCCTGGCCAAACCACATCCATTGGTAAATACTTACGAGTATATCCTGAGCTCATTAACACTAAGTTATACTTCAAGGCAAAAAAAAAGGGGGGGGCTTTGAAATAGGTCCAGAAAAAAATTTACATAAAAGAAAAATCACTGGAGGACTTTCAATTTAGGCAAGATATAATCTGAATTTTAATTTTAAAACCCATTCTGGTCCCTCTGTGGAGAGTGGACTGGGGCCTTAATTTCATAATTCTGTCACTGTTTATACTCGTGAAACTGTTTATGGAATGCATTTGTTTCACCTCTCTCAAATATTTCCATCTCTAGCTACTCTATAATCTACCAGAAATTCTACCACTGCCAGAATATCTTCCCTGAATTTTTACATAATAGAATATTTAAGAATATAAATTATGAGCTGCGAACAATGAAAGGGAGGAAGAAAAGGACAAAAAACAAACTTTGAAGCAAACAAACTCCATATTTCTTTTGAAGTCAAGAGGGAGGATGTGACTTTGTCTTCTGCAACCTGTATTAACTGTCCTCAGCAGCTAAAAGTTATGACTAAACAGTTCATTGATAATAACCTTACATTCGAACAAGCTGAATTACATCTCATTTCCTCTTAAAACTAGGAATCAGCTTGGCACGTTATTTATCATAATTACAAACATTAAAGACACGCTGATGGCTTCCCTGGTGGTCCAGTGGGTAAGGGCACTGCCTTGCAGTGCAAGGGGCTCCAGTTCGATCCCCGTCCTGGGTAGATCCCACATGCCGCGGAGCTGCTGGACCAATGTGCCCAACTACCAAGCCGGAACTCTGGAGTGCATGCGCCCAGAGCCGGTGCTCTGCAGCAACAGAGGCCACTGCGATGGGAGGCCCACAGGGGCCAGAGAACAAAGATGGATGAAAACAGAGAAATGAAAGACCAATAGAAGTGGTCAAAAAAAATAAATAAATAAAGGCATGCTGAACCTAAACACCTAAGACATGAATGGAATTCGAATGGAATTCGCTTGCAACACAACAGGATATGCCACACTATCCGTGTAGGTGTATTTTGGATACTTACCTCCTCATTTAATAGGGTTTGTATTCAGTCAGAAATGTTCCTGGCCAAACCACATCCATTGGTAAATACTTACGAGTATATCCTGAGCTCATTAACACTAAGTTATACTTCAAGGCAACTTACATAAACATTAGTTGAAATGGAAGACAATAACAATTACATGCTTTTTTCCTATAGCAATTCTTTTCAGGACAATTCTATTTCCCGCATAGCTATGTTACTTCATCTGATCTTCATTTAGGACATAAAATACATTCTTCAATATCTTTAGACTCATTCTTTTTAAATTTTATTTATTTTAATTGGAGGTTACTTACAATATTATGATTTTTGCCATACGTCAACATGAGTCAGCCACAGTCATACGTGTGTCCCCTCCTGAAATTCTGCTCCCGCCTCCCTCTCCTCCCCGTCCTTCAGGCTGTCACAGAGCTCTGGTTTTAGGCTTTGGATGCCCTGTATCATACATCACTCCCACTAGCTATCTGTATGTTTCAAAGCTATTCTCTCAAATCATCCACCTTCTCCTTTGCCCACTGTGTCCAAAAATCTGTTCTTCATGCTTTTAAACTTAGAATCACAACTGATTAGGTGGATATTAACTTTATTCCCACTTGACAGATGAGGAAACTAAGGTCAGAGCTAGGACCAGAATGAGGCAAGGTACCTGAGGGCATCAAGCTTGCTACATGCTACCCATGACTCTGACCTGGACACAGAGTGCTTAGATAGCTTGCTCACCACACAAAACTGTCTGTCCCTAGCTGGACAAATGAGTCAGCCCAAATTTAACATCCTGGAACATGCATATTCTAATGTACAACAAAGAGCACTGGGGCTTGGAATCAGAAGGTGATTCCCTGCAGGGTGCTGTGGGCTCCTGTGCATCCCACTTCTTGTATTATAGGAAACAGCCTTAATTCAGCCTTGATGTCCTTCCCTGAGTTCCAAAGGGCAGATTCAAGCAGTTGTTAATTAGGAAAGGGAGGGGAGGAGAGGCCAGGGAGAAACAATCAAGAGCAGTCTTGGGGAAAGCTTCTGTTTCCCTATCAACAGATACATATAGCAATACCTTTGAGCTGTTTCACCAGACTAAAATCCTCTTCAGGCGGAAGAATTTACGATTAAGGATGGTATGCTGCCCAGAAGCATGTAGACCTCAGGCCAGTTGAACCTGAAGGTTGAAGATGTTGACTCCCACTTACCTTATCACCAAACCCACCAGAAGAAAGTCCATGAGCTGATCACACCGTCTTTGAACAATGATTACAAAACTTCTAAATTCCCTGCGTGTGGACACATGATTTTGAGGGCATTCGCTAACTGTGGCTCCCTTTGCCTGGCAAAGCAATAAAGCTACCCTTTTCTACTTCACCCCAAACTCTGTCTCCGAGATCTGATTTGCCGCGGGTATACACAGAAGCTGAACTTTCAGAATCAAAGGCTGAATTCGAGAAGGAACTGCTGTGTGTTTGAACCAGTTTTCCTACCCATTCAACGCTAAAATAATGTTTCTGAGCAATGAGAGGATCAGATGTTATTTGCACAGATGCAAAAGTGCCTAGACAGCTGCAAAGCTCTCTTACTACGCAAGCTGTCATTCTGATGTTTGGAGACTGTCAAGAGAGCCCTGTGAAAGAGGAGGCAGAAATCATCAGGAGTCCTGCTGCCAGGGCTGTTGACTATGTCTGATAAGGTGAAGACCTGTATAATTTGGAGGACAAATAACGACAGCCCCTGTGAAAGTGACCCCTTTAGAATACGTACGCTAACCTCTGACCAAGAATCTAGTTAACCAGGCCATGTTTCCCGCTTCATTCACACACCAGCCTTTCTTTAGTCTCCTGAAGTCAGGCCACATACTGTCTATTCTGTTACCTGGGGATTCCAACACCACCGACCCCAGTACCTTTGCATTTGTTGTTACCCTTTCCTGGAGCACTTCTCCCCCAGATCCATGGCTGGCTGTACATCATTCCAGTTTCAGTTCAAAGGTCACTTCTTCCGACAGAATTTCTCTCTACAAGAGCGTGACTTCTCCCGCGAGCCATTTCTTATTCCGTCTGCCTACTCATTGCACTTACCGCTCTCTTAGAAGTATCTCATTTATGTTTACTTGTGTGTCTCCCCTACTTCCGTGAAGCTCTGTGAAAGGAGGGACCCCTTCTGTCTTGTTCATGACTATCCTCAGTACCTGGCACAGAGCAAATATGTAGGAATTTTTGGCAGGGTTCTATAAATACCTGAGGTTGGGAGTCAGTCATTTGAATGTATTCCTTGCGGCCGAATGGGGGACTGGCAAGGCTATCATGAGAAGGCTGCGGGAACCTTCGAAAAGGCAGGCAGAAGTCCTAGCTCCCAGGAGGGGCGCAGGGGTGCGAGGTGTGGGGTCTCACCTGCCGAATGGCTGCCAGCGTGTGCTCCGGAGCGTCGGGGCTGCCCCCGCGGGGGGCGATAGCGGCAGCGCGGTCCCGGGGCTTGAGTCCCGGAGGGCACCGGCTCCAAAGAAGCTGAACTTTCAGAATCAAAGGCTGAATTCGAGAAGGAACTGCTGTGTGTTTGAACCAGTTTTCCTACCCATTCAACGCTAAAATAATGTTTCTGAGCAATGAGAGGATCAGATGTTATTTGCACAGATGCAAAAGTGCCTAGACAGCTGCAAAGCTCTCTTACTACGCAAGCTGTCATTCTGATGTTTGGAGACTGTCAAGAGAGCCCTGTGAAAGAGGAGGCAGAAATCATCAGGAGTCCTGCTGCCAGGGCTGTTGACTATGTCTGATAAGGTGAAGACCTGTATAATTTGGAGGACAAATAACGACAGCCCCTGTGAAAGTGACCCCTTTAGAATACGTACGCTAACCTCTGACCAAGAATCTAGTTAACCAGGCCATGTTTCCCGCTTCATTCACACACCAGCCTTTCTTTAGTCTCCTGAAGTCAGGCCACATACTGTCTATTCTGTTACCTGGGGATTCCAACACCACCGACCCCAGTACCTTTGCATTTGTTGTTACCCTTTCCTGGAGCACTTCTCCCCCAGATCCATGGCTGGCTGTACATCATTCCAGTTTCAGTGCAAAGGTCACTTCTTCCGACAGAATTTCTCTCTACAAGAGCGTGACTTCTCCCGCGAGCCATTTCTTATTCCGTCTGCCTACTCATTGCACTTACCGCTCTCTTAGAAGTATCTCATTTATGTTTACTTGTGTGTCTCCCCTACTTCCGTGAAGCTCTGTGAAAGGAGGGACCCCTTCTGTCTTGTTCATGACTATCCTCAGTACCTGGCACAGAGCAAATATGTAGGAATTTTTGGCAGGGTTCTATAAATACCTGAGGTTGGGAGTCAGTCATTTGAATGTATTCCTTGCGGCCGAATGGGGGACTGGCAAGGCTATCATGAGAAGGCTGCGGGAACCTTCGAAAAGGCAGGCAGAAGTCCTAGCTCCCAGGAGGGGCGCAGGGGTGCGAGGTGTGGGGTCTCACCTGCCGAATGGCTGCCAGCGTGTTCTCCGGAGCGTCGTGGCTGCCGCCGCGGTGGGCGATAGCGGCAGCGCGGTCCCGGGGCTTGAGCACCTGCAGAGCCCTGCGGGAGGGCACCGGCTCAAAGCTGAAGAGGCGCAGCAGGAGGTAGAGGCTGCAGGTGAAGAGGCAGGCATTGAAGGGGCTGCGCGTCAGCAGCAGCAGCACCAGAAGCAGGAAGGAGAAAGGGCCCATGAGGCCCCCTTGTTCCTCCCACAGCCACATGCCGGCGCCAGCACCGGCAGGACGGGAGGCCCGGACCCGCCGGGCTCCCAGCACAGGAGACTAAGAAGCTACAACGAGAGCCCAAAACGCCGGCTGCAGCTAGCACCCTTTGAGTGGACCAGCGCCGCATAATGGCGGCGGCCGCTACTTCCGCAGAAGGAGCCCGCGGCCCAGCCAATCAGAGCCGAGGATCTCCAGCGCTCGGGGGTGGACCCGCTGCCAAGGCAACGAAGGCGGGCTTAGGCTCCTCCCAGGCATTCCAAAGTGGCTTTTGGTTATTCTACCGTCTGGACTTCAACCAGGCTTTCAAACTCGAAAAGGAAGGAGAGGGTCCTAAGAGCAGTCTGAAGGTCGCAGGACTAGGAAGGATCTTAATGACTCCATTTTGCCATCAAGAGATCTGACTTGTCCACAGTTACTTTGAAGCCGCAAGACGCTTAGGTTATTTATTAGTATGCTGGGAAAGATAGAAGGCAGAAGCAGAAGGGGACGACAGAGGACGAGGACGAGATGGTTGGAGGGTCTCCCTGAGTCAATGGACATGAGTTTGAGCAAGCTCCGGCAGATGGTGGAAAACAGGGAAGCCTGGTGTGCTGTAGCCTATGGGATAGCGAAGTCAGACAGGACTGAGCGACTGAACTGCACTGAACTGATGCAAACAACAGGCCATATCCTCAGGGCAGCAGCAAGTGAACAGGACGAACAGGGGCCCTGCTTTCACGGTACTTACTTTCTTGTGGTGGAAAATAATAGTGTTAGAGAGTATAGCTAACATTTATAGAGTACATAACCATGTTCCAGGTTCCCTGCCTGCACGTGATTTATGTGTTCTTTATTCACATAACCACCTCAGTTGGGTGTTATCTCTGGAGACTAAATTCAGTTGACTTTAGAAGCATGTTTCAGATTCTGAGGGAATTAAAGAATATAGCAAAGCAAACTATTGTACAACTGCACTCATTTCACATCCTAGCAAGGTTATACTCAAAATTCTTCAAACTGGGCTTCAGCAGTATGTGAACCAAGAACTTCCAACTGTTCAATTTAGGTTTACAAAGGGGAGACGAACCAGAGGTCAAACTGCCCACATCCGCTGGATCATAGAAAAGGCAAGAGAATTCCAGAAAAACATCTACTACTTCACTGACTACACTAACCCCTTTGACTGTGGATCACAATAAACAATGGAAAATTCTTAAAGAGATGGAAAGACCATCTTACCTGTCTCCTGAGAAACATGTATGCTTGTCAAGAAGAAATAGAACCATACATGGAACAAATGACTGGTTCAAAATTGGAAAAGGAGTACATCAAGGCTGTATATTGTCACCCTGATTATTTAACTTATACACAGAGTACATCATGTGAAATGCGGGCTGGATGAATCACAAGCTGGAATCAAGATTGCAGAGAGAAATATTAACAGCCTCAGATACACAGATGATACCACTGGGAATGAAGGAGACTCTTTTTTTTTTTCCATTTTTATTTTACTTTTTACTTTTACAGAGTTTTGTTGTTTGCAGATTTGTGTGATCCCAGATTAGTCTTATGTATATCCCCCACCCCACCCCTCCAGGCCACTGCACAGCACCCCTGCAGGATCCCCTTTTCTAAGGAGACTCTTGATGAGGGTGAAAGAGAGGAGTGAACTTCAGACTCAGAAAACGAAGATCATAGCATTTAGTCCCATCACTTCATGGCAAACAGAAGGGGGAAAAAGTGAAGCAGCGGCAGATTTCATTTTCTTGGGCCCCCAGGTCACTGGATGGTGACTGCGGTCGTGCAATTAAAAGACGCTTGCTCCTTGGAAGAAAAGCTATGGCAAACCTAGATAGCATATTAAAAATCAGAGACATCACTTTGCCAAAAAGGTCTGTAGAGTCAAAGCTATGGTTTTCCCAGTAGTCATGTATGGGTGTTGGGGTTGGACCATAAAGAAAGCTGGGCACCAAAGAATTGATGCTTTTGAATTGTGGTGCTGGAGAAGACTCCCTTGGACTGCAAGATCAAACTAGTCAATCCTAAAGGAAATCAACCCTGAATGTTCATTGGAAGGACTGATGCTGAAGCAGAAGCTCCAATACTTTGGCCACTTGATGCAAAGTCAACTCATTAGGAAAGACCCTGATGTTGGAAAAGATAGAAGGCAGAAGGAGAAGGAAGGAGCAGAAGATGAGATTGTTAGATAGCATCACTGATTCAATGAACATGAATTTGAGCAAGCTCTGAGAGATTGTGAAGGACAGAGGAGCCTGGTGTGCTGTAGTTCATGGGTCGCAAAAAGCTGGATACAACTTACAGACTGAACAACAACAACAGTAAAGCAGGCACAATCAGAGGATAAAGCTAGAAGGGATTTCAGTAATGCCATCATTTGATAGATGAGGAAATAATAGGCCAGGAAAGGAGTACATCAAGGCTGTATATTGTCACCCTGATTATTTAACTTATACACAGAGTACATCATGTGAAATGCGGGCTGGATGAATCACAAGCTGGAATCAAGATTGCAGAGAGAAATATTAACAGCCTCAGATACACAGATGATACCACTGGGAATGAAGGAGACTCTTTTTTTTTTTCCATTTTTATTTTACTTTTTACTTTTACAGAGTTTTGTTGTTTACAGATTTGTGTGATCCCAGATTAGTCTTATGTATATCCCCCACCCCACCCCTCCAGGCCACTGCACAGCACCCCTGCAGGATCCCCTTTTCTAAGGAGACTCTTGATGAGGGTGAAAGAGAGGAGTGAACTTCAGACTCAGAAAATGAAGATCATAGCATTTAGTCCCATCACTTCATGGCAAACAGAAGGGGGAAAAAGTGAAGCAGCGGCAGATTTCATTTTCTTGGGCCCCCAGGTCACTGGATGGTGACTGCGGTCGTGCAATTAAAAGACACTTGCTCCTTGGAAGAAAAGCTATGGCAAACCTAGATAGCATATTAAAAATCAGAGACATCACTTTGCCAAAAAGGTCTGTAGAGTCAAAGCTATGGTTTTCCCAGTAGTCATGTATGGGTGTTGGGGTTGGACCATAAAGAAAGCTGGGCACCAAAGAATTGATGCTTTTGAATTGTGGTGCTGGAGAAGACTCCCTTGGACTGCAAGATCAAACTAGTCAATCCTAAAGGAAATCAACCCTGAATGTTCATTGGAAGGACTGATGCTGAAGCAGAAGCTCCAATACTTTGGCCACTTGATGCAAAGTCAACTCATTAGGAAAGACCCTGATGTTGGAAAAGATAGAAGGCAGAAGGAGAAGGAAGGAGCAGAAGATGAGATTGTTAGATAGCATCACTGATTCAATGAACATGAATTTGAGCAAGCTCTGAGAGATTGTGAAGGACAGAGGAGCCTGGTGTGCTGTAGTTCATGGGTCGCAAAAAGCTGGATACAACTTACAGACTGAACAACAACAACAGTAAAGCAGGCACAATCAGAGGATAAAGCTAGAAGGGATTTCAGTAATGCCATCATTTGATAGATGAGGAAATAATAGGCCAGGAGAAGTCAGCTGAAATGAGCCGATAATGGCAGAATCTGGATTAATATCATGCAGCCTAGTTTCATGCCATGAGTTTTCCACTGCTGTTCATCCTAACCTTACTTCTCCTCATAGTAAGGGCTAATGATGGGGCTTCTGTACAAGACTTATCTCAGGTGTTCTTTATAAATACCCTTGTGATGTATGTGTGTATGTGCGAAGTCATACCAGACTCCATGACCCAGTGAATTGTAGCCTGTCAGGCTCTTCTATCCACGGAATTCTCCAGGCAAAAATACTGGAATGGGTAGCTATTCTCTTCTCTGGGGGATTTTCTCGACCCAGGGATTGAACCTCGGCCTATTGCATGGCAGGTGGATGTTTAACCCTTGGAGCCACAAGGGATTGAACCGAGATCTGTGAGAGGCACATTGAAATCTCTTACATATGAAAAAAAGTTGGCATGGGTCAGTAAGAGAGGCAGAAGGCAAGGCTAATTTAGGAAAGGGGCTAGCTGCTAAATCATATTTTGGAAATGCCAACAAAAAATTTGGCAGTTGTCACATGCTTCTGTAGTCTTCTTTGATGGCTCAGATGGTAGTGAATCTGCCTTCAAATGCTGGAGACTGGCATACCTGGGCTGGGAAGATCTCCTGGACAAGAGAATGGCAACCCATTCCAGTATTCCTGCCTAGAGAATCCCATGGACAGATGAGCCTGGCCGGCTACAGTCCATGAGGTTGCAGAGTTGGGCACAACTGAGTCACTGAATGTATTTGCTTCTGCAAGAATCAAATTATTAGCCACCACAGCCACTGACCTTCAACATACCCTGAAAGCAGTTCAGAGTGGAGACTCGGAATGAGGCACTCTGTGCTCTGGGAAAACCTGGGTGTTTCAGAAGATTTTATGAGCCCAATTCTTGCATCTCTTCCTATCTAGGAAAGCACTAAACTCATTAAGAGTGGCATCTGCTCCTCCTGACTAGCAGGAAGCCTAGGACAAACATGTGCTTGGGCTTCCCCTGGTGGTCCAGTGGGTAAGGACACCACCTTGCAGTGCAAGGGGCGCCGGTTCGAGCCCTGGCCTGGGAAGATCCCACGTGCAGCGGAACGGCTGGACTGACGTGTCCAATCACCCAGCCTGAGCTCTGGAGCGCACCCGCCCAGAGCCGGCGCTTTACAAAGACAGACGCCACCGCGATGGGAGGCCCACAGGAGCCAAAGAACAAAGACGGATGAACATAGAGAAACGAAAGACCAATAGAAGTGGCCCGCCTGCTCCCCTCCCTCCCCAACCCGACCCCCGCCCAAAAAAATAAATAATAAATCTTTAAAAAACAAACAACAAAAAAAACACGTGCTTATATAACTGCACATATCCCTCTTCACTAAAATTAGAGTATTAATGACCTCTCCCTACTTCTCCAGGGCAGTTTCTCAGAGGTATTCGGAATGCCCTCTGGAGTACCAAGTTCTCATTTTGGCACCAAATAAAACTTCACCCAGGGCCTCCCTGGTGGTCTAGTGGGTGAGGAGTTTGCCTTGCAGTGCAGGGGGCACCAGTTCAGTCCCTGGTCCGGGAAGAGCTCATGAGCTGCGGAGCAGCTGGACCGGTGTTCAATTGCTGGCCAGCACTCTGGAGCTCATGTGCCCAGAGCTGGTGTTCTGTAAAGAGAGAGGCCACTGTGATGGGAGGCCCATACAGACCAAGGAATAAAGATGGATGAACATATATAAATAAAAATGCAATAAAAGAGGCCAAAATTAAAAAAAAAATACAGGTTTTCAATCTACTAAATGAGAGAAAATAATTTCAAATGATATGACTGATAAGCGTTTAATATCCATATTAAACAGACAGCTCATACATTTCAATATAAAGGAAAAAAACTTAACCCACAACTCTCATGTTACACTTTTTTTTCCCCCAGTTGACAGAAAACTGGTAACACGTTTGGATACAGAACTTAGCAAAACATTCTGCGCTTTTCCCGCCATCTTGAACCTGTTATCTTCCTTTCTTGGAGGTATTTTTCCCGCTGATTTGGAAGAGTAGGAAGCGTTGAAGCTTAGAGTTAGCATCTAGGATCCGGTAACTTATTTAAAGAGGAAAAAAATTGGTACCTATATATGTATTCTTACAATTGTACAGAAAGAACTTATCTCTATAGAGGTAAGTAAAAAATATCAGCTTCAAAGACCATTTGCCGGAGCTTCAGTCCCTAACAAAACAAGATTTGAGAGCTGTCAGTGAAGACTATGTCCCCTGGCATGCAGTGCGCCGCTTGTAAGAACAATGCCTTCTGTCTCTGGGCTGAGAGGCACACCCTGGCGCGCAAACAAACGTGGGGACTGTAGTTTTAGGTTCTCTTGGAGTTCAGTTTTTCTATTACGTCTGCGGGCCCATGGGGAATCACTTCCAACCAAGGACCCCAAATGAAGTTTGTAACTCACATTTATACTTAGAGTTTACATGTATAAACCCATGTAACAAAACCCTTTGAAGCTATGTCTGAAAAACATGTTAATAATAGCACAAACTAGTTGGTTCCAGGGAGGCGGCAGCGGCGAGGTAGCAGGGGGTGTGGCCTGGGCCCCGCCATAGGGTAGATTGGCAAGAGGTGGGCAATTGTTGGGGAAGGGGGCCATTGCTGAGCGCCATGGAGTTGATGGACAACCAGAGCTGAAGGCTGCAAGGAGCGCAGGTACCCCATGGGGAACACAATAACCTGTTGCATCTGTGGCAATGCCAGCACAAGTCGGGCCAGCGCTCAAGATCGGCAGAGCCAGACGACGAGTCTGAGGTCTACGGCAGTTAACACCATTGCTGGCGTCCATGGAGCCTGTCGAGCTGGACATAGGAGACAGCGAAGGCCACTGCCAGCAGCACATCAGCGACTGGGAAAGGTCCAATGGTGCACTTGTTGCAGTGGAATAAAAGCCCAAATAGCGTCCATTTACCAGTCAGATTTGGCTTTTGAATCAAAGCCTTCTGACCACCCAAGGGCAAAAACAATTTTCCTGAGCAAATCTCAAGAGGACATTGACTCTCTTCCTAAGACAACAGAGCCACCCCTGTCCTCCGGCCCAGCTTTCCCATGTTTTCTCATCACCTCAGGGGATGAGAACAACAGAGCCTGTCTGAATCAAGACAGTGTGTCCAACTCTAGCATGAGCTCTCAAACCGGCCAAAACATCAAGCAGAGCCCAGTGCATGAAAAGAGGAAGAGCAACCATGTAGACCAGGGCTGATTATTAGAAAGTACAGCTTATGCTTAACAATATTTCTAGATGACAGCACAGTTAGCCAGCCTCATCTTGGAACCACACTAAAATGGGTGGGTGACCTTTGTAATATGCTACCTCACAAAGAAGAGACGTGGAGATAGATCCTTGGATATCTTTGATGAGAGATCACACCCACTCATACGAGAAAAGGTTCCAGAGGAGTACTTTAAGCATGACCCTGAGCACAAACTGATTTACAGATTTGTTTGTACCCTTTTCAATGCCGGACAACTAACTGCTGAGTATGCAATCGTGACTCTGGAATGAGAGGGAAAGGCATTTTATGGAGCTCCTCCTGTTTGATGCTTATGCTCCCACCAGTGTTTATGTCAAATGCTACTTTGACCTTCATCCTTAGCTGATGACGGCACCTGGAATTTTCTGTCTGCTCCCCTCAGCAAGGAAAGAGCACAGAAACTATAGGCCATCTCCAGATTGTGTGAAGATGAATACAAAGACCTGCGTCGAGCTGCTATGAGAAGGTCTTGCAGTGCTGATAAGTTCATCGGTATTTGGTGCTCCCATGCTATCCTGTCTTAGACAGGGAAGTGCGAGGGGATGGACCATCCTAAACCCCTCATAACAAGGACTGGAGAAGTACCATCTCTCCTGCTCAGAAACCAGCCAAGTTAGTATTAGAAAGACCCTGAATTCAATAAGACTCAAGGACAGTGAAGATTATGCTCTTAAAAGAGAATGGGACCTTGTCAGCACAACACACTGCTCTGGCCTTTTTAAAAGTTACAGAAACCACTCAAGAGCTGACAACTCCCAGTCCACCGACAGGTGTATGCTTTCTAGATAGGCTGATAGCTGTGAACCATGTGAGGTTTTTAATTAACAGCTTAAATTTTTAGTCTTTAAAGCCGCTATATAACTTTTTCCTGTTGTTCTTATCCAGATTGCTGCATATTCCTTTAAAAACAATGCAGTATTACATGGGACTCCTGAGAACTCTTAAAGCCACTTAGGAATAGACCGTTGTAGCATTGTTAAGCTTGAAGATGATAGCGGGCTGAAACAAAACATTAAACTCAAGGGCTTTATGTTCAAGTCTGACAAAACGAAATGAGTTTAGAAGAAATTCAAGTCAACTTTCAGGTCGTTTTTGTAAGTTGGTAGCCTTTAGACTTCTACAGGGATCAAAGCTTCTGGTTGCATGAGGACTGCATGGGATACCGTGTACTGTTCAAGACCTGTCTGCCTCTTTTTAAAATAGTCCTCTGCTAGACTGGGCTGTTACCTGCTTCATCCACCTAAATTTGTTCTTTCTCCATTCGGAATTGTGGAATTATGAACAACAGCATTACCTCACATGTAATACATTGAAAGGAATTGAGCCCTAATCATAGTGACAGTAAAGTGATACGAAACAGCTTTTCCATCTTGTGTGTCAACCTGACGTAGGTGTCTCACTTCCAGTTCTGTTATTTGAGGAAATGTCTAAATCTTAGGAACCCTTTCCTTAGGCTTTCAAAAGACAGGGGACCACTCAGCCATCTGAGAAGCCCATTAAAAGACAGGAAACTCCAGTCATCAGTCTTTGAGGAAATTGGTAACGATGTCACCTCAACTTGAACTATTTTAACAACAATAAAAAAAAGGTGTTTTAAACTCTAGAAACAATAGAAGAAAACTAGTGTTTTCAACCGTGTAAAATCTTTCTCCTCCTCCGTTTTCAAGTGTCATCCTGGGAATTTTGCATGGAAAGCAAGCATTTCCAGGCCATACTTTCTCTGTATAGCAAGACTTCACATTGTATTGAGTGCTGCAGGTTCCATCATTTTTAAAGGACCGATACAAAAATGACCAGTAATGGTAATGAAAATATTACAGAAACCACTCAAGAGCTGACAACTCCCAGTCCACCGACAGGTGTATGCTTTCTAGATAGGCTGATAGCTGTGAACCATGTGAGGTTTTTAATTAACAGCTTAAATTTTTAGTCTTTAAAGCCGCTATATAACTTTTTCCTGTTGTTCTTATCCAGATTGCTGCATATTCCTTTAAAAACAATGCAGTATTACATGGGACTCCTGAGAACTCTTAAAGCCACTTAGGAATAGACCGTTGTAGCATTGTTAAGCTTGAAGATGATAGCGGGCTGAAACAAAACATTAAACTCAAGGGCTTTATGTTCAAGTCTGACAAAACGAAATGAGTTTAGAAGAAATTCAAGTCAACTTTCAGGTCGTTTTTGTAAGTTGGTAGCCTTTAGACTTCTACAGGGATCAAAGCTTCTGGTTGCATGAGGACTGCATGGGATACCGTGTACTGTTCAAGACCTGTCTGCCTCTTTTTAAAATAGTCCTCTGCTAGACTGGGCTGTTACCTGCTTCATCCACCTAAATTTGTTCTTTCTCCATTTGGAATTATGGAATTATGAACAACAGCATTACCTCACATGTAATACACTGAAAGGAATTGAGCCCTAATCATAGTGATAGTAAAGTGATACGAAACAGCTTTTCCATCTTGTGTGTCAACCTGACGTAGGTGTCTCACTTCCAGTTCTGTTATTTGAGGAAATGTCTAAATCTTAGGAGCCCTTCCCTCAGGCTTTTCAAAGACAGGGTACCTACCACTCAGCCACCTGGGAAGCCCGTTAAAAGACAGGAAACTCCAGTCATCAGTCTTTTAGGAAACTGGTAACAATGTTACCTCAACTTGAACTATTTTAACAACAACCAAAAAAAGGTGTTTTAAACTCTAGAAACAATAGAAGAAAACTAGTGTTTTCAACCGTGTAAAATCTTTCTCCTCCTCCGTTTTCAAGTGTCATCCTGGGAATTTTGCATGGAAAGCAAGCATTTCCAGGCCATACTTTCTCTGTATAGCAAGACTTCACATTGTATTGAGTGCTGCAGGTTCCATCATTTTTAAAGGACCGATACAAAAATGACCAGTAATGGTAATGAAATATTACAATCTACCACCTCAAAAAATAACTGTTTATGGAGCTTGGAAATTCAAATACTGATTGCAGTTTTTTTGGAAAAGAATGCCACAACTTAGGTGGCTTTTCTTCTTCATGTTTATATTAAAAGAAATGCTAATAAAACTACTCTTTTAATAAAAAAAAAAAAAGAAAAAAAGAAAACCAACCAACCAAACAAAAAAAACACAACAGTATTGTGCGTATCAGTCACCTGGGGGAAGCTGCATTTCTCTGGCTCTTGGAGGTCTGGGCCTGATGCAAGGCCAGCTCTGGTTTTCATTTCTTCATACCTCTGGTTTTTTTGGGGGGAGGGGGAGGGGGGCACTTCTATTGGTCTTTCATTTATTTATTTTCATCCATCTTTGTTCCTTGCCCTGTGTGAGTGTCCCATCTCAGTGGCCTCTCTCGTCCCAGAGCACCAGCTCTGGGCGCGTGCGCTCCAGAGCTCCGGCTTGGCAGCTGGACACACTGGTCCAGTCGCTCTGCGGCATGCGGGATCTTCCCGTGCCAGGGATCAAACTTGCGCCGCTTGCACTGTAAGGCGGTGTCCTTATCCACTGGACCACCAGGGAAGCCCTGGTATTTTTTTATCTTTAAAATTTCTCGGCACAGAGTCCAAGACTCACAGAGAGTTAAAGATGCAGTCCTTCTGTCTAAGACAGAGTTCTTTAACCAAGTTAAAATGTTTCTTCTCCTCTCACACAAGAGGCACTTGTGTGCTGATGCCTAATTTATTTGCTAGGGATTCTTGGCTATGGACTGGTAAAAAGTTGTGCTGCCAGTCTTCAGTCATCAAAATCAGTCTTCTTGTTTTTTGACAGATGAACAGACATCTATAGAAAATGCAGAAGGATCCTTCATGAAGGGGTTGCAAGCCTGGAAGAACACCAACACAGAGCTGACTATTGAGCCTGAGAAGGCATTCTCAGACAAAAGTGCTGTCAGCTGGACTTTAATGATGAAAGTGATGTTATATCAGTGCATTGAATTACATATTGCCTTATTTCTCAGAGAGAAATCTAGAAGATGTCAAATCAACATTATTGCCCTTCATCCAGCTTCTTTTCACAAATGCCCAAAAGGGAGATATGCCACTGGGCCATTTCAAAAACGATACAAAGAATTCTTCCGATCAGGTTGTATCCAACAACTCAACCTATAAAAACAAACTGAGAAAGCCTATTTCCTGGAAAACTTGTTAGAAGTGGAAATCCAAGAAAAAATTGATGAGGTTAAAAAAGAAATAAAAAAATGGCCATGCTTATCCATGCCAACCTTCTGGGGCCCAAATTTAAATGCCAGATATTTCCGAAGAAATTGGAAGCTACCCAACCACAGGAAAACAGCCTAGCCAAGATGGAGAGCATTGGGCAGTGGCTGCTGAGAGTAAAGAGTCCTCAAGAACCCAAGGGGCCTACAGAAAAGGCACTTCAAAGACACGGCAGACGACAGTAGCAGGAAGAAACAGAATGCCCAGACATCTGCAGAGAACACCGCCAGAGAAAGAAGTTTCATGAGGCCTTCCTCCACAGAGCTGGATGAGCTTGAAATGGTGCAGAGGCCCAGGAAGTTAGTGGTGGACGGCTTCAACACAGAGCCTTCATTCATAAAGGAACATAAGGCTGCAGTCTCCTCTTTCCTGAAGCAGTACCCAAGGGGCAGACCTTCTGCCCAGTTCCCTCCAAAACTCCAGCCTGAGGTGAAGCATAAATCAAAAGACTTATCCTACACTATTTTCATTTCAGAAGCTGCAGATGAAAGAGTGAGAAACATGAAGGTGTCTAAACCCCTCTCGCAGTCCATAAAAAAAGTACCTCTTCCATAAAACTCACTCTCAGGTGGCCCACAGAACACTTAAGGCCAAAAAGAGTCGCAAGTTGAGAAAGAAAGGTCCACTCCCTAGAGAGATGCTGGCAAGACAGCCCCCGTTGTCTGCTGTGAGGAGCCTCATCCACTCCTCTCTCCCAGAGGCTTTTTCATCTTGAGGATTACAGGATTCTCAGGATAACCCTTTTTTGGAATTGCTTTCTTTTTCAGGCCCTCCTATGGAAAACTCGAGTTCAGCCCATGACGCTCCAGATGTTTCTGAAGCAATTATTTCTTCCAAAAATGTGACTCTGTCGGGAGAAGCCAGCCTTGGAATCACGGCCTATAAGCCTCCACTGCAAATTCTATTATTGCTGCAGACAACTTTATGCCACCTTCATCTCCTTCAGATACATATGAAGCTGTAATAATGTCAGTATCAGCACAATTCATCACAATCTGATTGGCTGCCTGCCTCACCTGGGCGGAGGCCTCCAGCTGGCCCTCGAAGAGAAAGTCCAGCACGTCGGGCTAGAGCCAAAGGCTGTAGTTGATGGGGGAGACGTCGGCAGGCAGCCGCTCGGAGGGCCTCTTCTCCGGCATCGGGGAGAGGCCCAGGCTGTCGAGGCGGCGGCGGCCAGAGGAGCGGCTGAGGAGGAGGAGGGGAGGAAGAGCAGGCGGCGAGCAAGGGAGGGGGCAGCGGCTAACAGCCACATCCCCTGAGCGCGGCGACAGCCTTAGGAGAGCGACCTGGGAGTCGGTGGGCTGGGAAGAGACCCAGGAGCCAGGCGGCAGGCAGTGCACAGTGTAGGATTTTAGAGACGCAACCGGTCCAACGGCCGCGGAAGCAACCGCCGGAAGTGCCGGCCCTTAGGGGCGGAGTCCAGGGGGCGGTGGCGCCGGCGGTTGCCAGGAGCCCGCGTTGCCGCCGGAGGACCGTAATATGGCGGGGAGGAGGCGGAGGAGGCGGCGGCGAACCGAGCTGTTCTTAGTCAGTACCAATTGAGCAGTTTGCTTCCTGCCAAGGCCCGGTGCTGGGGGAAGAAAGCTGCTGGGGCCGTGAGAGCACAGGTGTGTGCGGGACCGTGGGCGTGACTCCGCGGGTTGGCCCGGCTGCGAGGCCGGAGGGCGGGTGGACCTGGCGCGCCGAGGAGCTGAGGGCGGGCCCCGCAGGGAACCCCAGGGCTAGGGCCGGGCTCCCGGGCCTCGAGCCCCTGCGAAGCCTCCAGGCTGTGTGCAGGCGCTGTCTCTGGGCCGGCGGCCCTGGGCGCGGAGGCGATGTTCCGATGCTGGCACCACCTGCTGGCTCCGCAGGATGGAGCCGTTGCGGAGGAGGAGCTGGGGCTGGTGGGCTTGGGGCCCTGGGGAGGAGGCAGAGGGTCCCCAGGGAGAGAAACTTGGGCTAGAGCTGGGGGACCACCTCTCTTTGATAAAACTGGTTGGACCATTTTGTTTTGTTTTCCTGTCAGCGTCCCAGGGGGTGCTCTGGCCATTTCTGAACCCCAGTTACCACAACTACAGGCCCTAGGAGCGTTCTTTGCCTTTGCGACTCCGGGAGCAGAAGCAAGAGGATAAAAAAGCAAATTCTGTTCGTTGCCTATGGTGCTACTAGGTAGTTTCCACCTTTTGTTTCCATCTGGTTATAACCCCAGTTTCCTACCCTCAATTTAGATAAACGGAAGGCGCCTAGAGATTGATGTAATGGGGAGGGGTCTGGATGCAGCAAATGAGGAAGCTGTCTCCCTTTCCACGTTTTGGAGTTGAATTTGACGCTTACCAGGGACTAAGCACCATCACTGCCTTCCAGGAGTTCCTAAAGTAGTGAAAAAAAAGTCATCCTCCTCCTCTTTGTCATGAAAGTCGCTCCCAATGTTTGATGTTTTCTGCATGTCTTGCAGTCTACTAATGAATCCTTGCAGAGTCTCTTTAAGGCAGATACTGTGATTATACTTATTTTACAGGAAACTGAAGCATAGGAATTGCCAAGAACATACAACTATGTGTGCCTGAAAAAAAAAACCTTACCTTTTATTTTCTCTAGGAGAAGTTCATGTCTTTGGAAAGACTGATGGGTGAGCAGGTAACTAGGATATGACAAAGCATGTTCTGTTACTTTTACCATTCCCTTCGGTGACATTTCTCTTGGAGCACTGATGAGGAGCCAGTAGCAGAGTTGTGAGTCTATGGGGTTTGCAGACAGTCTCGTGCGGAGAAGGGTCACCGTCTTAATGGAGAAGACAGGCCCTGTCTAAACTTGATGCAGCCAACAAATTGTTAATTCAAGTGGACCAGTAATGCCTGTTGGTAAAGCATGGGGCAGTAGATTTGTGGTTGGAGTGGCTTCACAGTCAAGTCTCCCTTAAAATAAAACCCCTGCAGACAGGTGATTGTGGCGTGAGAAATGGAACCTTCCTCTTGCTTAGTTATATAGGATATGAACTCTTGCTTTTTAAATGGTTGCCTTTGCAGTTTAGAGGTATCAGTTTCTCTGGGAATAGGGTCATCTATGAAACTCCGATTCCCTAAATTCCATTCTTCCTTGATAGCTTCTTTGCTCTGTAGTCAACTTTTTCTCTTTTTTTTCCTGATATGCATTACAGTTTGAGCTACCTCTTCTAATTTGTTTATTCAGTATATTTTTTATGCATTTTAAAAATTTATTTTTGGCTATTCTGGGTTTTCACTGCTGCTACAGGCTTCTCTCTAGTTGCAGGGAGTGGGAGATACTCTCTAGTTGAGGGGAGCAAGTGCTTGTTGCGGTGACTTCTCTTCTTGTGGAACTCGGGCTCTAGGGCACACGGGCTTCCGTAGTTGTGGCACATGGGCTCAGTAGTTGTGGCTCCGAGGCTCTCGAGCACAGGCTTCATAGTTGTGGCTCACGGGCCTAGTGGTTCGGCAGCACGTGGGATCCTGCCGGCTCAGGGATTGAACCCGTGTCTCCTGCATTGTCAGGCGAACGCTCCACCACTGAGCCACCAGGGAAGCTCTGTTTATTCAATATTTTTATGAAGTGCCTCCTGTGTACAGTCATTGTTCTGGGTAATGGGGATTCTGTAGTGAGCAAGACTGAGAAAATACTTGTGTTTATGGAGTTTACGTTTTGGTGGAGGAAGACAGACAAACGAAGGAAGTAATTTAATTTCAGATAGTGGGAAGGGCGATGACCTCTGGGAAAGCAGGTAACTAGGATATGACAAAGCATGTTCTGTTACTTTTACCATTCCTTGGTGACATTTCTCTTGGAGCACTGATGAGGAGCCAGTAGCAGAGTTGTGAGTCTATGGGGTTTGCAGACAGTCTCGTGCGGAGAAGGGTCACCGTCTTAATGGAGAAGACAGGCCCTGTCTAAACTTGATGCAGCCAACAAATTGTTAATTCAAGTGGACCAGTAATGCCTGTTGGTAAAGCATGGGGCAGTAGATTTGTGGTTGGAGTGGCTTCACAGTCAAGTCTCCCTTAAAATAAAACCCCTGCAGACAGGTGATTGTGGCGTGAGAAATGGAACCTTCCTCTTGCTTAGTTATATAGGATATGAACTCTTGCTTTTTAAATGGTTGCCTTTGCAGTTTAGAGGTATCAGTTTCTCTGGGAATAGGGTCATCTATGAAACTCCGATTCCCTAAATTCCATTCTTCCTTGATAGCTTCTTTGCTCTGTAGTCAACTTTTTCTCTTTTTTTTCCTGATATGCATTACAGTTTGAGCTACCTCTTCTAATTTGTTTATTCAGTATATTTTTTATGCATTTTAAAAATTTATTTTTGGCTATTCTGGGTTTTCACTGCTGCTACAGGCTTCTCTCTAGTTGCAGGGAGTGGGAGATACTCTCTAGTTGAGGGGAGCAAGTGCTTGTTGCGGTGACTTCTCTTCTTGTGGAACTCGGGCTCTAGGGCACACGGGCTTCCGTAGTTGTGGCACATGGGCTCAGTAGTTGTGGCTCCGAGGCTCTCGAGCACAGGCTTCATAGTTGTGGCTCACGGGCCTAGTGGTTCGGCAGCACGTGGGATCCTGCCGGCTCAGGGATTGAACCCGTGTCTCCTGCATTGTCAGGCGAACGCTCCACCACTGAGCCACCAGGGAAGCTCTGTTTATTCAATATTTTTATGAAGTGCCTCCTGTGTACAGTCATTGTTCTGGGTAATGGGGATTCTGTAGTGAGCAAGACTGAGAAAATACTTGTGTTTATGGAGTTTACGTTTTGGTGGAGGAAGACAGACAAAAACGAAGGAAGTAATTTAATTTCAGATAGTGGTAAGTGCTATGACCTCTGGGAAACAGCAGGGTAGTGTGATGATGAATGACTTTGTAGGATCATGCTGTAGGATCACTTGGTAATTTCCATAATCATCCTATTAGACTTGCATTTGTATGTTTAATATGTTACAGGCATATCCTCGGTCATGCTGTAATAATAATATATTGTTCTGTGTCTGCAATGTGTATGGCAGTTTAAGGCATGTCCATTTAGTTTTCTGAAGCAATGAGGCATATTTATACAGTGTTGAAAAACTGTTACCTGTTACCATAAAGATACTTTATTTCCTTAGATTTCCCAGATCTTCCATGCTTTGCTTGTGTATTCATTGGAAGTCTATTACATTAATTGTATGAGTAATCTGTTTTTGTTTCTTGTAATGCTGGATGTGTGGGTTGTATTCAAAAGTCTTTTGAAGTGTTTTAGTTGAAAAGGGGTTTTTCTCTAATATCTTAGCTTCTGCCTATTCTCATTTTTAAGATACCATAATGTAGGTTGAGTTCTAGACTAAAAGAGGCCTGCTATGGTTATCATGTGGTAAGCTGTTTTGTATTTTGCTTTTCTTGTTTCATGAAAATAAGTTTGCGAAAAAATCTTACATGCTAGAAAGCCATTTTTTTTTTGAAATTAGACTCTCAATTTGCATAAATTAATATGGACGTAATTAGAATTGTTGGGATACGGGCTTCCCTGGTGGTCCAGTGGGTAAGGACACCACCTTGCAATGCAAGGGGCGCTGGTTGGATCCCTGGCCTGGGAAGATCCCACGTGCCGCGGAGCGGCTGGACTGATGTGTCCGATTACCGAGCCGGAGCTCTGGCGCGCATGCGCCCAGAGCCGGCGCTCTGCAACGACAGACGCCACCGCGATGGGAGGCCCACAGGTGCCAAAGAACAAAAACGGATGAAAATAGAGAAATGAAAGACCAATAGAAGTAGCCTGCCTGCTCCCCTCCCTCCCTAACCCACCCCCACCAAAATAAATAAATAAATAAATAAATCTTTAAAAAAAAAAAAAAGAATTGTTGGGATGGTAGGAAGAAGTTTTGCTATTAATAAGACTATCAGTTTGTCAAGAGTAGCAATAGATCTTATTTTCTCAAAGCTTAATCACAATTTATGATTTTCCTTCATTTCTAATTGTGCAGTTATTTGTCCCTGATATGTTCATGTACTAAATTTTTAAGTACCTTGATGCTTAGGGCAGTATCCTATTGTATTTTATTTCAACTTTGCATATCCCCTGTCATTAATTGAATTTCTGTTCCCTCCTGTTTTTTTCTTTGTTAATTAATTGTTTTAAATGAACACTTAAAGGAACATTATTATATTAGTTTTTCTGTTTTCACAGTTCATATTCTTGTTGGTGATGAGTCTGGTATGCCTCTCTTTCCCTTGCTTATTTAAAGGAAACAGTGCCAAAGTAATGCTATGAAAACAGGCAATCAAATATTAATACTTGCTGGATGAATGAATTTGGTGGCTAATCCTTCCTGATTACCTTATCCTTTCATAGCCACCATCACAGTTTTCCAAAAATTGTGAATTACTGGACTGATTGTTGTAAGCAGTTTGGTGACAGTTCCATTTTTCAACAATGTTTAGAATTAATATGAAGGCCAGTAGGTTCTGTTTTTCACTTCTGATTTAGCTAGTTTTCATGGAGTCAAATTATATTCTTAAGATATGCAAGTGATAGACTTTGGACTCTATGGTAGGAAAAGAACTTTTGAAAGTAAATATCTTTTTTATTTAATTAGTTTTTTTTTTTCTAGGAAGCATTCCTTCCTTTGTATTATTTAGTTTTTCCTGCGATGGGTAGATAAGTCCTGCTGAAGAAAAGGTAGTATTTTGTTTTATAATCTGAAATTAGTTAGGTTGTATAGAACTTTGCTTCCTTTCAGAAGGTTTCATTGCTTTCTGAACTAATTACTTTTAGAGATTATGTACAAATCTTCAGAAGTGTTTAGTATACAAAGCAAGGCTTAACTAGGAGGGGTCTTGTGGTGCTTTCAAGTGCTCAAGAATTAGCTCCTGATCAGGGAGACAATTCTGGGAAGGCTAGTTCTAGGAATTGTGAATTCAAGGAATATTTTGGTGCCCTACAGATTTGCCAAATAAACTAAGGTCTGTTTTTTGTCAGCGCCTTAAAAATGGTTTTTTTCCTCTCCTGTAGTGTGACTGGAAAGATGGAGGAGTATGAGAAGTTTTGTGAGAAAAGTCTCGCCAGAATCCAAGAAGCATCATTATCCACAGAGAGCTTTCTACCTGTCCAGTCTGAAAGTAACTCACTTATTCGCTTCCATGGAGTGGCTGTACTTTCTCCACTGGTAAATGTTCTTTGATTTTAAATAATCTTTTCTCTATAGTGAATCACTAAGGTAGTTCACAGAAAACTGGAAGAAAGGCTTATAAATATTTAAAAGAAGCCTAGTGCTTTTCATAAGGAGAGACATGCAAACTAAGTTAGCCTTTTTTTTTTTATCTTTTTGAGTGCTGATATGTGGCATCCATTTATAATTCACACCCACACAGAATGTTTTCATCACCACAGAAAGATCTCAGGTCCTCCATCCCAGTCATCAGCCCAGCTGCTGTTCAGATTTCTTCCACTGTAGGTAGTTTTACCTGTCTTTAATCATTCTGGTTCCACGCTTCCTGATTTTATGATATTTTTGCATTTATGAAAAATAATTGCATATTTATGATGTTTTTCAGCTTAATATTGAGAAAAGAAAGGAAATGCAACAAGAAAAGCAGAAAGCACTTGATGTGGAAGCAAGAAGGCAGGTTAATAGGAAGAAAGCTTTACTGACTCGTGTCCAGGAGATTCTTGAAAATGTTCAGGTGTGTAATATAAGCTTTTTAAAATTATAATTAAAAACTGAACAAATCGTTTTTACCAGGAAGCATTCCTTCCTTTGTATTATTTAGTTTTTCCTGCGATGGGTAGATAAGTCCTGCTGAAGAAAAGGTAGTATTTTGTTTTATAATCTGAAATTAGTTAGGTTGTATAGAACTTTGCTTCCTTTCAGAAGGTTTCATTGCTTTCTGAACTAATTACTTTTAGAGATTATGTACAAATCTTCAGAAGTGTTTAGTATACAAAGCAAGGCTTAACTAGGAGGGTCTTGTGGTGCTTTCAAGTGCTCAAGAATTAGCTCCTGATCAGGAGACAATTCGGGGAAGGCTAGTTCTAGGAATTGTGAATTCAAGGAATATTTTGGTGCCCTACAGATTTGCCAAATAAACTAAGGTCTGTTTTTTGTCAGCGCCTTAAAAATGGTTTTTTTCCTCTCCTGTAGTGTGACTGGAAAGATGGAGGAGTATGAGAAGTTTTGTGAGAAAAGTCTCGCCAGAATCCAAGAAGCATCATTATCCACAGAGAGCTTTCTACCTGTCCAGTCTGAAAGTAACTCACTTATTCGCTTCCATGGAGTGGCTGTACTTTCTCCACTGGTAAATGTTCTTTGATTTTAAATAATCTTTTCTCTATAGTGAATCACTAAGGTAGTTCACAGAAAACTGGAAGAAAGGCTTATAAATATTTAAAAGAAGCCTAGTGCTTTTCATAAGGAGAGACATGCAAACTAAGTTAGCCTTTTTTTTTTTATCTTTTTGAGTGCTGATATGTGGCATCCATTTATAATTCACACCCACACAGAATGTTTTCATCACCACAGAAAGATCTCAGGTCCTCCATCCCAGTCATCAGCCCAGCTGCTGTTCAGATTTCTTCCACTGTAGGTAGTTTTACCTGTCTTTAATCATTCTGGTTCCACGCTTCCTGATTTTATGATATTTTTGCATTTATGAAAAATAATTGCATATTTATGATGTTTTTCAGCTTAATATTGAGAAAAGAAAGGAAATGCAACAAGAAAAGCAGAAAGCACTTGATGTGGAAGCAAGAAGGCAGGTTAATAGGAAGAAAGCTTTACTGACTCGTGTCCAGGAGATTCTTGAAAATGTTCAGGTGTGTAATATAAGCTTTTTAAAATTATAATTAAAAACTCATGAGATAAGAATTGATGATAATTTTTCAGAAATATGTTTGCTTTAGTAGTTAATTCCCAATGTACTGTTGTATTTGAACAGCTTCGACATTTGTAATATTCCATTTCAGTTACTCCAAAGAAAACTCACTTGTTAGCGATGCCCAGTACTTGAATCAGAGGGTATTTAAACAGTGGACCCATACACTGAGTATAGCTGTTTATTGTCTATGTCTCATGACTCTAAACATTGAATTCTCAGTGACAAAATGATAGAATTGGCCATTGTAGTTTACCTCTGAACTAATCAGACTATTGACTCAATGACCTTATTCTCATTCTCTGCTGACGTAAACAACTGCTCCCAATTTTTTTTTGGAGAAAATTTTGCTCTTAGATATACAGATGCAATTTAGATAACAGAATTGCCTCGATGCACCTTAGAGATATAAATTGAAACTATTTGAACCACACATCTATACCTTTTTGCAATTATTTTAAATTTATATAACAATTTGTTTTAAGTTCTGGATCACTTCATACTAATGAAAAAAACACTGAGTAAGTTAAAACAAATAATTTCTGCCACATGTAGCATTGTTTTGCTGGTTACATCTTTTAATTCTTTTATAATCTTAGGGGTTTGTGATTCACGCAATTCATACTTGATGATTAGTATATAGTGATCCTTGGTATATTTCCCACTGACTGCTACCTTCCTTTCACTGTGGGTAGTAGATTTTAATTTTTTTTTTTTAATTTTAATATGGAACACTTCACGAATTTGCATGTCATCCTTGTGCAGGCGCCATGCTAATCTTCTCTGTACCGTTCCAATTTTAGTATATGTGCTGCCGAAGCAAGCACTAGATTTTAATTTTTAAAATATAATTACTTCTCATATTGAGTTTAAACACTATAATGAGTAGCACATAAAGGTAGATTTTTGATGTATTAGTTGTTGCCTATTATTGGAACAAAAATGGCATGTCATTCTTGGTCCATTGAGGGAATATATCAAATATATTTCTAATGAGATTATTGTTGAGTTTAAAAACTTTCTGTACTTAATAGAATATGTACAACGTTGAATGATAGAGTAATGAATTAATTATGCAGATAAGAGAACTTTTATACAAGTAGATTTCTAAGGTCTATTTTACCTGTAAAATCTATGATTTTGTGATAGCTTGTTTTTGTTGTTGTTATTTGAATTGTATAGTGGTGTATAAAAAGCATGGCTGTTGAATATTACAAATGTAAAATGTTTAACTTTTGTGAGGAAATAGTTTATTTTACTTAAACCTGTGGACATGTGTCCTGAGTATTTATCCCTCTTGTTTTATTGTGATTGTGAAGTTGCACCTCTTTGTACTGTTTATTTCAGAGTACCTGGAAACAATTACATGTCTTGGGATTTGTAAGCTAAAATAGGAGTGCCATGTTGTCTAAGGGGAAAAAAAAAACAAACACAAAACAACCTAAAAATCCTTTAACATTCAGGATTCTGGAATCTGTATTCATATGATATTATGGTGATGATTTCTGCCAGTTTCATATATGTTTATATAATCTTTAGAAAACATCCTAGTTGACTTTTTATTTCAAAATAATAGACCCAAAATGTAAATATTTTTTTCTGTTGGATCATTTGTGTATACAACTCTTCTCTTTATTAAGTTTTTAACTTATTTTGCTTATTCAAAAATTCATTAACAGGCAGCTGTTTTAAGTGATCATCAGTTAACCAAATTGGAATTTGCTTTAATGTATTGGGTTTTAGGTTAACATTTTTCTTATTTTTCAAGTATTAAGCTATGTGACTGAGCTATCATTTTGTACAAATTTGTCTCATCATACATAGGATTTTAGTTAAACTTTGAAGGAAGCATCGGGAGGCAAGAGGCTTGGTCCTGAATTACTTTTGCTTAATCAACATCCTGGGCAAGTTAGTCTTTGTTAAAAGAGGAATCATTTATGTAAGAAATTTAATTGCTTGCTATTTATCTTACACATTATTATCCTAGATAATAGCTCTCATAAGAGGAGCAGTTGGTGATGTTAATAACATATAATGAGAAGAATGTTACGGAAAATGCTTCTATTGCAAGATTAAATTGCACATGGGTATATGAATATATTTATATATATGTTTAGACATGCACATATACTCATATTTGTATCGGATTATGCAGATAAATTACTTTTTTCTTTAAATCTTTTAATACATACTCCAGGATGACCCATAGATGCTTTTAATAGTAATTTGTGCTCCATGTGATACAGAATACCATAGAAAGGGTCATCTGAGTTTTTTTTTGTATTTTCAAATATTAGAACTTGAATCTTCAATTTCATTTTTACTTTAGAAAACAGTGAAATCGGGCTTCCCTGGTGTCCAGTGGGTAAACAGTCTGCCTTACAGTACAAGGGGCACTGGTTCAATTCCTGGCCCAGGAAGATCCCATGTGCCACGGAGTGGCTGGACTGGTGTGTCCAGTTATGAGCCAGCGCTCTGGAGCGCATGTGTCCAGAGCCGGTGCTCTGCAACGAGAGAGGCCACTGCAGTGGGAGGTCCACACAGGCGAAAGAATGAAAATGGATGAAAATAAATAGATTAAAAAAACCAATAAAAGAGGCCAAAATTAATAAAAAGAAAACAGTGAAATCAAAGGCTTTTTGTGTAATGATAAAATAGTTTTTAATATTAATTTTTAATATTTTCCTTTTCAGGTTAGAAAAGCACCTAATGCCAGTGATTTTGATCAGTGGGAGACTGAGACAGTGTACTCTGATTCAGAAGTCAGAACCTTGAATGTCTCTGCTACACTTTCAAATATCTTGCCAAGCTCTATGGAACACTCTACTTTAGCAAAGTTTGAAAAGATAACTGGAATTTTTCCGTTGAATAATGAGGACCAATTTAAGTCTAATGGGAAAGACTTAAATAGGGATTCAGAAGAATTCAGTTATCTGAAGCAATGTGATAGCTCAAATATTAGTTAACATAGGGATTTTTAAAGTTAAACTTTGAAGGAAGCATCGGGAGGCAAGAGGCTTGGTCCTGAATTACTTTTGCTTAATCAACATCCTGGGCAAGTTAGTCTTTGTTAAAAGAGGAATCATTTATGTAAGAAATTTAATTGCTTGCTATTTATCTTACACATTATTATCCTAGATAATAGCTCTCATAAGAGGAGCAGTTGGTGATGTTAATAACATATAATGAGAAGAATGTTACGGAAAATGCTTCTATTGCAAGATTAAATTGCACATGGGTATATGAATATATTTATATATATGTTTAGACATGCACATATACTCATATTTGTATCGGATTATGCAGATAAATTACTTTTTTCTTTAAATCTTTTAATACATACTCCAGGATGACCCATAGATGCTTTTAATAGTAATTTGTGCTCCATGTGATACAGAATACCATAGAAAGGGTCATCTGAGTTTTTGTTTGTATTTTCAAATATTAGAACTTGAATCTTCAATTTCATTTTTACTTTAGAAAACAGTGAAATCGGGCTTCCCTGGTGTCCAGTGGGTAAACAGTCTGCCTTACAGTACAAGGGGCACTGGTTCAATTCCTGGCCCAGGAAGATCCCATGTGCCACGGAGTGGCTGGACTGGTGTGTCCAGTTATGAGCCAGCGCTCTGGAGCGCATGTGTCCAGAGCCGGTGCTCTGCAACGAGAGAGGCCACTGCAGTGGGAGGTCCACACAGGCGAAAGAATGAAAATGGATGAAAATAAATAGATTAAAAAAACCAATAAAAGAGGCCAAAATTAATAAAAAGAAAACAGTGAAATCAAAGGCTTTTTGTGTAATGATAAAATAGTTTTTAATATTAATTTTTAATATTTTCCTTTTCAGGTTAGAAAAGCACCTAATGCCAGTGATTTTGATCAGTGGGAGACTGAGACAGTGTACTCTGATTCAGAAGTCAGAACCTTGAATGTCTCTGCTACACTTTCAAATATCTTGCCAAGCTCTATGGAACACTCTACTTTAGCAAAGTTTGAAAAGATAACTGGAATTTTTCCGTTGAATAATGAGGACCAATTTAAGTCTAATGGGAAAGACTTAAATAGGGATTCAGAAGAATTCAGTTATCTGAAGCAATGTGATAGCTCAAATATTAGCCACGCAGAAGGTGAAGCTTCTTTAAAGACCTCATCAAAAGCTACGGAAGAGACACTTGTTTCTGATGGTCTCTTTCCAGCAAATGAAGAACAAGATCCATCACTTTTGGTGGGAGTTACTCTGGATCCCTACATAATGAGTCTTCAGAATTTGATGAAAAAGTCGAGGGAATATATGGAAAGGGAGCAGTCTAGACGCAGTCTGAGAAGTGGTATAAAGAGGAGTGTTAATGAGAGTCATTCAGACAAAGAAAATGATGCTGTTCCAGTGACTGACGGTGGCAAGGAGAAGGCCCAGTCGATGGGCAGACACTGTGGCACAGTCATTCCTGACAAGCCAAGCCTTAATAAATCAAATGTTCTTCTCCAAGGTGCTTCCACTCAGGCAAGCAGCATGAGCACATCTGTTTCAGATAGCTTTTCTAAAGTGGACATACCTATACGAACCGGTCATTCCACTGTTTTAGAGCCTGATTCTAATTTTAAAGGCATTCCCACTTTTGTTACTGAAAATAATGTTATCAAAAGTCTTTCTGCTTCATATGCCAAATTACCTAGCCCAGAGCCAAGCCTAAGTCCTAAAGTGCATCGAAGGTGTTCTAGGCCATCGTCAGCCTGTCACATACTTATAAATAATCCAGTAAATGCTTCAGAATTAAGTCCTAAAGGAAAAGAACAGGCAGTAGACTTAGTTGTTCAAGAAACTGATGAAAAAACAAATGTACCTGAAACTGTGCCAAAGTTACAAGTTGATGTAGTAGGAGCTTGTTCAAGCAAGGTTTGTGTCAGCAAAATACATCTCAAGACCTACAGCAAATGGTTTTAGGTAAATCACCTAATGCCAGTGATTTTGATCAGTGGGAGACTGAGACAGTGTACTCTGATTCAGAAGTCAGAACCTTGAATGTCTCTGCTACACTTTCAAATATCTTGCCAAGCTCTATGGAACACTCTACTTTAGCAAAGTTTGAAAAGATAACTGGAATTTTTCCGTTGAATAATGAGGACCAATTTAAGTCTAATGGGAAAGACTTAAATAGGGATTCAGAAGAATTCAGTTATCTGAAGCAATGTGATAGCTCAAATATTAGCCACGCAGAAGGTGAAGCTTCTTTAAAGACCTCATCAAAAGCTACGGAAGAGACACTTGTTTCTGATGGTCTCTTTCCAGCAAATGAAGAACAAGATCCATCACTTTTGGTGGGAGTTACTCTGGATCCCTACATAATGAGTCTTCAGAATTTGATGAAAAAGTCGAGGGAATATATGGAAAGGGAGCAGTCTAGACGCAGTCTGAGAAGTGGTATAAAGAGGAGTGTTAATGAGAGTCATTCAGACAAAGAAAATGATGCTGTTCCAGTGACTGACGGTGGCAAGGAGAAGGCCCAGTCGATGGGCAGACACTGTGGCACAGTCATTCCTGACAAGCCAAGCCTTAATAAATCAAATGTTCTTCTCCAAGGTGCTTCCACTCAGGCAAGCAGCATGAGCACATCTGTTTCAGATAGCTTTTCTAAAGTGGACATACCTATACGAACCGGTCATTCCACTGTTTTAGAGCCTGATTCTAATTTTAAAGGCATTCCCACTTTTGTTACTGAAAATAATGTTATCAAAAGTCTTTCTGCTTCATATGCCAAATTACCTAGCCCAGAGCCAAGCCTAAGTCCTAAAGTGCATCGAAGGTGTTCTAGGCCATCGTCAGCCTGTCACATACTTATAAATAATCCAGTAAATGCTTCAGAATTAAGTCCTAAAGGAAAAGAACAGGCAGTAGACTTAGTTGTTCAAGAAACTGATGAAAAAACAAATGTACCTGAAACTGTGCCAAAGTTACAAGTTGATGTAGTAGGAGCTTGTTCAAGCAAGGTTTGTGTCAGCAAAAATACATCTCAAGACCTACAGGAAATGGTTTTAGGTAAATCAAATCAGGTATGTCACTCTTCAGGAAATCAGTTAGAAAATAAAGGTATTCATGGACTTGCCATCATGGAAAGTCAGTTAATATCTGATGGGAGAAGACCACACAGAATGGACAGTACATGTACTGCAGTGCAGAGATTGCATGAGCCGAATGACGCCAGTGAGTGTACACTGAGTCAGAACTTTGGGACTGTAAGTGGACTCAAGTCAACAAGTGTGTTAGAAAAAAACTCCTGCAACTTTCAGATGGAACTGAATAAGTCTTATGACGTAAAAAACCCATCTCCTTTACTGATGCAAAACCAGAATACCAGACCACAGATGGATACCCTGACAGTGTCCTGTGGAAAAGAACAATTTTTGGATAACAGTTTTGAGAAAGTTAAACGGAGACTTGATTTAAATATTGATAATCTGCAAAAAGAAAACCGCCCTTTTGTTATCACTGGAATAGCTGAACAGGAAAGGCAACATTTGCCAGAAAAAAGATACCCCAAAGGATCTGTCTACATCAACAAGAATAAGATGTTAGAAAGCAGTTCCAAAGGTAAGGAAGCTTCAAAGACTATATCTGCCAAACAGATGGTGTCTTTATTTAATACCTTTAATTGACAATTTGCAGAATAAATAATTGCCTTCACCTTTTCATCAGGGTACTTTTCTTTTTTTTTTTTTTAATGAGGCATTTTCACATTTTTAAAAAACATTTTGGCCTCTTTTTTTTTAATTTAAAAAAAAATGTGATTTTGCTAAAATTCACAAACTCTCAAGTTGTTAGTGCTAGTTACAGTGAAGTTTAAAAAAAAAAATCCAGCACATGTCTTATGAAAACTATTTCCCACCACTAAAATGCCTTGTAGCCATTTTCAGGGACCTTAAAGACTTCACTGTCTCACTGTCTTTAAGCCTTGTAACATGGCTTTCATATTGCCAGCATTTTCTAAAATTTCTGCAAAAACACATTCAGGTAAGCAGATTCATTTAATTTTGGCCTCTTTTATTGGTCCTTCATTTATTTGTTTTCATTCATCTTAATTCTTTGGCCTGTGTGGACCTCCCATTGCAATGGCCTCTCCTGTAGCAGAGCACCAGCTCTGGGCACATGCGCTCCAGAGCGCTGTCTCGCAGTTGGACACACCGGTCCAGCCGCTTCGCGGCACGTGGGATCCTCCCAGGCCAGGGATCAAACAGGCACCCTTTGCCCTGCAAAGCAGACTCTCCACCCACTGGACCACTAGGGAAGCCCCCAGGGTACTTTCATTTATTAGCGGAATAATTTATTGCCATTTGATAAACTTTCTTAAAGGATTTTCTTATTTAAATTAGGACTCTTCTACAATCCATTTAGTATTATAGAAATATTGTTAATGACTGGAAGAAAAAGTTCTTGCCTGAAACATAACTCTTAGTTTTAATCTGGTATATTGCTGTGATGTCCTCCTTTTGGACTGTGGTTTCTAATATTGTCACCAGTTTGGCCTTTCATTTATAATGAGATATTCAAGTAGTTGGGACTCCCCTCATGGCTCAGATGGTGAAGAATCCACCTGCAATGCAGGAGACCTAGCTTTGCTCTCTGGGTTTGGAAGATCCTTGGAGAAGGGCATGGCAACCCACTCCAGTATTCTTGCCTGGAGAATCCCATGGACAGAGGAGCCTGGAGGGCTACAGTCCATGGGGTCATAAAGAGTTGGACATGACTGAACAACTAACCACAGCACAGCACAGCATTCATGTAGTTGGCCCTTTGGTAAAACACTTTAATATCAAATTATTAGAGAAAATAGCACTGATAAGGCTCTGTGTGTAATGTTTCAAGAATGGTGTGTTTATTAGTGAAAAACTATTTCGAATTTCTTTCTCTTGCATCTAGTGTTACATTAACAGCAAGTTGTTAAAACATGTCTTACTTTGTTGTCATGGTTAGTAATTCTTCATTACTGATAAAGAAGACATATA
Organism: Tragulus kanchil; assembly: GCA_022376925.1. Classification (NCBI taxonomy): domain Eukaryota; kingdom Metazoa; phylum Chordata; class Mammalia; order Artiodactyla; family Tragulidae; genus Tragulus; species Tragulus kanchil. Next base: position 108,514,715 of record JAIOJX010000002.1, on the reverse strand, counting down.
AATCAAGTAAATTAAGTTCTTAGACATACTCAACTCTAATGTGATATTTATCCTCCTGAAAAAAACTATATAAAATTGCACACTAAAAGCTTATAGGAAAAATAGGATTGGGTTGGGCGCATTGTTTAACACCTGTGTGACTTTATCAGAACTCTAATAAAAACACCAATTGATACCTGGGAAACCAGCTTAGCTTCTCTAAGTAGGCGACGCAGCAGGCTAGGACTGTTGGTGAATACCAAATGTTACATGAATCAGCCAAGTGGCAATTCTGGCAGTGCATCCACAAGAGGAAGACCATGTGTGTGAGATAAGGCCAGTCACGGAGACAGCCAGGTTGCTACAGGGTAGATTAGGAAGACAGTTCAGTGTGCTGAGAGCTGCCCATAGCTTGGCTGCCTACTTGGACACACTTCCCAGAGAGGGAGCCCCTGGACAGGTGCTCCTGTGTGAGTTTTTAAGGTACAGCTGAGTGAACTCCTGCTGTTGGCTGAGTGGTTGAGCAGAGAGCCTTTTTCCTTTCTTGTTGAAAGTTCTCCTGCTTTTCCAGCATCCCCGCCCCCAACACCTATAAAAAAAATCTCACATGAACTCTTAGTTTTAATCTGGTATATTGCTGTGATGTCCTCCTTTTGGACTGTGGTTTCTAATATTGTCACCAGTTTGGCCTTTCATTTATAATGAGATATTCAAGTAGTTGGGACTCCCCTCATGGCTCAGATGGTGAAGAATCCACCTGCAATGCAGGAGACCTAGCTTTGCTCTCTGGGTTTGGAAGATCCTTGGAGAAGGGCATGGCAACCCACTCCAGTATTCTTGCCTGGAGAATCCCATGGACAGAGGAGCCTGGAGGGCTACAGTCCATGGGGTCATAAAGAGTTGGACATGACTGAACAACTAACCACAGCACAGCACAGCATTCATGTAGTTGGCCCTTTGGTAAAACACTTTAATATCAAATTATTAGAGAAAATAGCACTGATAAGGCTCTGTGTGTAATGTTTCAAGAATGGTGTGTTTATTAGTGAAAAACTATTTCGAATTTCTTTCTCTTGCATCTAGTGTTACATTAACAGCAAGTTGTTAAAACATGTCTTACTTTGTTGTCATGGTTAGTAATTCTTCATTACTGATAAAGAAGACATATAAATCAAGTAAATTAAGTTCTTAGACATACTCAACTCTAATGTGATATTTATCCTCCTGAAAAAAACTATATAAAATTGCACACTAAAAGCTTATAGGAAAAATAGGATTGGGTTGGGCGCATTGTTTAACACCTGTGTGACTTTATCAGAACTCTAATAAAAACACCAATTGATACCTGGGAAACCAGCTTAGCTTCTCTAAGTAGGCGACGCAGCAGGCTAGGACTGTTGGTGAATACCAAATGTTACATGAATCAGCCAAGTGGCAATTCTGGCAGTGCATCCACAAGAGGAAGACCATGTGTGTGAGATAAGGCCAGTCACGGAGACAGCCAGGTTGCTACAGGGTAGATTAGGAAGACAGTTCAGTGTGCTGAGAGCTGCCCATAGCTTGGCTGCCTACTTGGACACACTTCCCAGAGAGGGAGCCCCTGGACAGGTGCTCCTGTGTGAGTTTTTAAGGTACAGCTGAGTGAACTCCTGCTGTTGGCTGAGTGGTTGAGCAGAGAGCCTTTTTCCTTTCTTGTTGAAAGTTCTCCTGCTTTTCCAGCATCCCCGCCCCCAACACCTATAAAAAAAATCTCACATGAACAAATGCAAATTGTTGTAGCTGAATAGAGTGTATTTAGGAACAAATTATTGGAATACCATAGCAGGTATGGCAAATACAATGTGCTTATCTTCAGTGAAAGTCATTGTGTATTTGGAAAGAAGAATTCTTTGAATTTAGGTTAATTATAATGGATCCCTGAATATATCCTGCTACCTCTGTGTAATACTTGGTATTTCAACATTTCAAAGTATCTCATCACTTTCTATGCAGGAAGTTGTGTAGTTATACTGATTTAGTACATTTTTTACTTAGTAATTAAAATATCTGGAATTTTAATATTTAATCTTTTTTGGAACCTTAAACTGAGTAGCTTTCCACTATCAAAGCAGCATTAATTTAAAGGTAAAATAAAACAAAGCAAAGTACAAGCTACAATGCTAGAGACTCTGGAAAAGGACAAGAGTGAAGAGAATAAAGGGAGGTGAGCGGCACATGAGAACCACATCTTCAAGTTAATTGGAGTGAGGAGAATTTGGATGGAACACATAGTCTTGTTTCCATCAGTTCAGATCATGATGGGCTCTGTTGAATGAATATGTGAGGTTGATGAGATACACAGCTTTAGTAGCCTGAAATGAAAGCAAAAGAAAATATGGTTCAGAATGGGAACTTGGCTATATCTTGATTATACTATATTGGATCCATAAATATTTTCTGGTCAGAAGCGTAATTTCAATAGATAGTATAAATCAAAAAAAATAAACTGCTACTATAAATCATTAGATACTACTAAATTTTCTAAATGCGAGAGGACATGTTTCTTTTCAGAAGGCGAGGAGATATTAAAAAGCAAGATGTTAGCTTTTGAAGAAATGCGGAAGAGACTAGAAGAACAGCACGCCCAGCAGTTATCCCTACTCATAGCTGAGCAGGAAAGGGAGCAGGAAAGACTGCAAAAGGTGAGTAATGAAGATGGAGGGATATAGGGCTGCTGAGTGGAATTTTAGTTATGTAGAATATACTTGTAATTGTTACTCCTGTGTATCTTACTCTGGTGGGAGTGGTGGGGGGTCATTGATTTTGATACATAGATAATATTTTTATTGCCAAGGTGTGAGTTTAAGTATTTACGTCCTTATCTACAAATAAGGATGCATAATTTATCAAAAGGATACTTAATTGAATTTAGGTTTAATTATAATTTGGATCCCTGAATATATCCTGCTACCTCTGTGTAATACTTGGTATTTCAACATTTCAAAGTATCTCATCACTTTCTATGCAGGAAGTTGTGTAGTTATACTGATTTAGTACATTTTTTACTTAGTAATTAAAATATCTGGAATTTTAATATTTAATCTTTTTTGGAACCTTAAACTGAGTAGCTTTCCACTATCAAAGCAGCATTAATTTAAAGGTAAAATAAAACAAAGCAAAGTACAAGCTACAATGCTAGAGACTCTGGAAAAGGACAAGAGTGAAGAGAATAAAGGGAGGTGAGCGGCACATGAGAACCACATCTTCAAGTTAATTGGAGTGAGGAGAATTTGGATGGAACACATAGTCTTGTTTCCATCAGTTCAGATCATGATGGGCTCTGTTGAATGAATATGTGAGGTTGATGAGATACACAGCTTTAGTAGCCTGAAATGAAAGCAAAAGAAAATATGGTTCAGAATGGGAACTTGGCTATATCTTGATTATACTATATTGGATCCATAAATATTTTCTGGTCAGAAGCGTAATTTCAATAGATAGTATAAATCAAAAAAAATAAACTGCTACTATAAATCATTAGATACTACTAAATTTTCTAAATGCGAGAGGACATGTTTCTTTTCAGAAGGCGAGGAGATATTAAAAAGCAAGATGTTAGCTTTTGAAGAAATGCGGAAGAGACTAGAAGAACAGCACGCCCAGCAGTTATCCCTACTCATAGCTGAGCAGGAAAGGGAGCAGGAAAGACTGCAAAAGGTGAGTAATGAAGATGGAGGGATATAGGGCTGCTGAGTGGAATTTTAGTTATGTAGAATATACTTGTAATTGTTACTCCTGTGTATCTTACTCTGGTGGGAGTGGTGGGGGGTCATTGATTTTGATACATAGATAATATTTTTATTGCCAAGGTGTGAGTTTAAGTATTTACGTCCTTATCTACAAATAAGGATGCATAATTTATCAAAAGGATACTTAATTGAATTCTTGATTAAACTTTTTAATATTTTAAAAGGTATTTTATAAGTAGATGCTGAAATATGCATTCTCTCAGAGTATATTAGAAGAGAAAGGACACTTTTGATCACGTTTTAGAATAAATGCATTGCCAATTTTATTTGAGGGAGGAAAATCTGCAATAAATAATAATTTGCTGATAATCATAAATAGCTGAGCCTAAATGATACTATTTGGAGATATAATTAAACAAAAGAGCTACCACATTTTAAAAAACTTAATCTACAGGAAATAGAAGAACAGGAGAAAATGTTAAAAGAGAAGAAGCTGATTACAACAGAAGCCTCTGAATTGGATATTAGCAATACTGTGGACTTAGAATGGAGAAAGATAAGTGACTCTGCTTTATTAGAAACAGTGCTGTCTCAAGTGGACTCACTCCATACTTCAAATTCAAGTAGTTCTGGTAAATATTAAAAAAGCATTTTTCATTTGAAAAGATTATACTGTTTTGTTTGGCACAGTTTCAAATTGTACCTCCTTTCTATTAGTCATTCTTTGTCCAACTTGCTGCTATTTGTCAGCTGCTCAGTAATGGATGAAAAATGAAATGATAGCAGCAAAGACTGGTGAGCAGGTGTTCATAAAGAAAAGCCATCTTAGCAAGGAAAATATCAGGAAATGTGACTCAGAGCCCAGTCTTTGTTCAGTCATGCAGCAGGTGATATTCTTCAAGGGAAAACTCAATTTGCTCTCTCCTGAGTGATACTGAATTACATCTAATCCCCCAGTCCCAGTAAGAGCTTATCATCACATCTTCAATTACCCTGAGATGCTGTTTGTGTTGAAAAGATCCATCTGGTGCATAAGCTTAAAGTCCATAAATATTTTAAGTCTGCATGTGGATCTGTTTCAGAGGAGTTGTAGCTCTTAATGAGTGTCATATTTATTTGGATGTTCTGTGTATTCTAATTATTTTGACATCAAATATAATACTGTGTATTTCTCAAGGTTTCACAAGTTCTGCCCTACAACATAGCTTTGGTTCTGCAAATGAAGTACCATTCTACCTCTGGGGATCATCACCTAGTGGCTTGACCAAACTCTCAGTAACAAGGCCTTTTGGAAGGGCCAAAACTAAATGGTCTCAGGTGAGCAAATTTAATGATATATGCATGCATGTCTATCTGTCTTTCTGTCTGTTTTTTTAAATTTTATTTTTGGCTGCACCACATGGCTTGTGGGATCTGACATGCAGGGTCTTGTTTCCTTGACCAGGGGTCAAACCTGTGCCCCCTGCAGAGGAGGCACACAGTCTTGACCACTGGACCACAGGAAAGTCCCTAATACGTCTTTTTTAAAGAGCTACATTATCTTAGGTCGTACAAATGAACCATAAGTATTATGTGGTACGTCAAAAGCTTAGCTTTTATTAGAGATTAAACTACACAGAGCAAACACATATAGAAGAATTTCATATATACAATCTATTAATTGCAAGAGATGAGAAATCAATCCTAAGTATAATGCTTAGGTTATTAAAATGTTGTGTCAATATTATTTCTTCTAGGTTTTCAGTCCAGAAGTACAAGCAAAATTTAACAAAGTGACTGCAGTGGCCAAAGGATTTCTTACTCGTAGGCTTATGCAGACAGATAAACTGAAACAACTTCAACAAATTCTGCTATTTGTCAGCTGCTCAGTAATGGATGAAAAATGAAATGATAGCAGCAAAGACTGGTGAGCAGGTGTTCATAAAGAAAAGCCATCTTAGCAAGGAAAATATCAGGAAATGTGACTCAGAGCCCAGTCTTTGTTCAGTCATGCAGCAGGTGATATTCTTCAAGGGAAAACTCAATTTGCTCTCTCCTGAGTGATACTGAATTACATCTAATCCCCCAGTCCCAGTAAGAGCTTATCATCACATCTTCAATTACCCTGAGATGCTGTTTGTGTTGAAAAGATCCATCTGGTGCATAAGCTTAAAGTCCATAAATATTTTAAGTCTGCATGTGGATCTGTTTCAGAGGAGTTGTAGCTCTTAATGAGTGTCATATTTATTTGGATGTTCTGTGTATTCTAATTATTTTGACATCAAATATAATACTGTGTATTTCTCAAGGTTTCACAAGTTCTGCCCTACAACATAGCTTTGGTTCTGCAAATGAAGTACCATTCTACCTCTGGGGATCATCACCTAGTGGCTTGACCAAACTCTCAGTAACAAGGCCTTTTGGAAGGGCCAAAACTAAATGGTCTCAGGTGAGCAAATTTAATGATATATGCATGCATGTCTATCTGTCTTTCTGTCTGTTTTTTTAAATTTTATTTTTGGCTGCACCACATGGCTTGTGGGATCTGACATGCAGGGTCTTGTTTCCTTGACCAGGGGTCAAACCTGTGCCCCCTGCAGAGGAGGCACACAGTCTTGACCACTGGACCACAGGAAAGTCCCTAATACGTCTTTTTTAAAGAGCTACATTATCTTAGGTCGTACAAATGAACCATAAGTATTATGTGGTACGTCAAAAGCTTAGCTTTTATTAGAGATTAAACTACACAGAGCAAACACATATAGAAGAATTTCATATATACAATCTATTAATTGCAAGAGATGAGAAATCAATCCTAAGTATAATGCTTAGGTTATTAAAATGTTGTGTCAATATTATTTCTTCTAGGTTTTCAGTCCAGAAGTACAAGCAAAATTTAACAAAGTGACTGCAGTGGCCAAAGGATTTCTTACTCGTAGGCTTATGCAGACAGATAAACTGAAACAACTTCAACAAACTGTAAAAGTAAGAGAATTATGTCAGTTGTATTACATTTCTATTTCAGTTTCTATCAGTGTTGTGACGGAGTTAACATATTCAGAATTTAGGTGAATCAAATACTTTGTCACTCAAATATAGGCTAAAATTTTAGAAATTGATTAATCTCATGTAGATAATTTTTAAAAATGTATAAATGAACTAGTTTGTATATATTTTTTGTCTTACTTTACAGTGAGTTCTGTTTAGCTTCTGATGCTTTATTTGTGTACTTAAGTTTGTTTTGACTGAGAAAAAGAACAAAAGAAAACTCTAGTGATCATGAAATTGTTCTAGAAAAGTGAAGGAACATTTCTTCTTTCAGGATACTATGGAATTTATAAGAAGTTTTCAGTCAGAAGCACCGTTAAAGCGAGGAGTTGTTTCAGCACAAGATGCTTCTCTTCAGGAAAGAGTGTTAGCTCAGGTAATGCATGTGTCCTCGAGGCTCTGAGGGCGGGGCAGTGTTGTGTTTCTCTCCATTTATAGAACCACTGAAAGTAGGTTTCCGTTAAAACTTTAATCTTTTTCTAAGATAAGAGTGTGCATAATATTTCTGATCTCTAACCTCATCTTTTTAAATGAGTATAATATTTTCTTCTTTTGAACTTAGTTGCGAGCTGCCCTGTATGGTATTCATGACATATTCTTTGTAATGGATGCAGCTGAAAGAATGTCTATTCTAAATCATGATCGAGAAGTTCGCAAAGAGAAGATGCTCAGGCAAATGGTATGTTACATGATTTTTAAATTAGTGAATGAAAAATCATTTCTTTTACATTCACAAAACACTTCTGATACCGAATATGTGGGTTTCCCCACACCAGATCTCTGACACAAGCTGGATAGCCTACAGTTCAATTCAGTTCTGATACCATCTACCTGGAGTTAGTATCAGATGCTACAAGATAAGGAGGCAGTCGTATAAGACTGCCCCCACTTGAGGTGACAGTCTCAGGTTCCATATTGTATTTCTGACCAACTGGCTATATATTAGGGTTCTAATGACTCTCTACTCGAGTTTGAAGATTTTTCTAGAATGGCTTACAGAACTTAAGGAAACCCTTGCTTACATTTAATGGTGTATTATATAACAAAGGATACAGTGACAGGTACAGATGAACAGCTAGAAGGAGAGATGAATAGGGTACAGTGGAGGGGATGTGCCCCTTCCTCAGCATAGGGATGTGTATTTTGGGTTTTTTTCATGTAGGGATGATAACATGGTTGATTCTTGACTCAATCTGTAGCCTCAGTCCTGTCCCCAAATGATAGGAGGTGAGCCTGAAAGTTCCAAGATAGTCTTGGATTCTGCTTAGTCTTTCTGGTGACTAGCCCTGACCCAGAGAACCCCAAGTTAATCTTGTTAGAAAAAATGATGTTTTTGAGAATTCTCTGGCAGTGCAATGGTTAGAGCTCTGCACTTTACTGCCTGCGCTCCAATTTTAGGAGCTCTGTGTCAAGAACCAACGTCTAAGATCAAATATTAGGAAAAAAGATGATCCTGTCACTCAGGAGACTTGATTACAAGGGTTTTAGGAGCTTTGTGTCAGGAACTGGGTTCAAAGACCCAATATTATTAGGAACCAGGGGCAGATTTATCTGTCTATCTATAATTACTTCACAATGAGGTTCTTCTGGGTTTGGAGAAATTGATACTAAGTATCATTCTTTATTGACTTTAGCACCCTTCCTATAATTCTTAAAACAGGTAGTATCCGGTATCAATACCATAAATTTATGTTGTCTGTTTACAAGATGGATCCTGTCTTTCAGAACCTATAACAGTATTGTGTTTTGTGATACAAAACACTATAGATATTATATGTATTACTAACACTAGGCATCAAAAATGAAAAGATAACATGAAAAAGAAATTCATGTTTATTTACTGGTGTAATGATTCATGCATTGATAATGAAGAAGCAGCAATAGGTTTAATTTATGGGAACCTAGTGTAATTGGTATGCTTACTTCAAAGCAGACTAGTGTATACACTAAAGAATGTGCCCCTGTGTTGCAGTAAGTCACTTCAATTGTGTCTGAATTCTGCGACTCTATGAACTGTAGCCTGCCAGGGTCCTCTGTCTATGGGATTTTCCAGGCAACAATACTAGAGTGGGTTGCCATGCCCTTCTCCAGATGATCTTCCCGACCCAGGGACTGAAGCTGCGTTTCTTACATCCCCTGCATTGGTGAGCAGGTTCTTTACCACTAGCGCTACCTGGAAGCCCACACTAAAGAGTAACTTATGATTACGGTCTACAGTGTTACTGTTATGTTCATAGTACAGTATTGGAAACTATTACTTTTTTTTTTTTAAATTTTATCTTTTTGGAGGGTGGGGTGGGGAGGCAGGGGGATGGGCGGGCCACTTCCACTGATCTTTCATTTCTCCATTTTCATCCGTCTTTGTTCTTTGGCTCCCGTGGGCCTCCCATCGCGGTGGCCACTGTCGTCGCAGAGCTCCGGCTCTGGGCGCATGCGCTCCAGAGCTCCAGCTCAGTAATTGGACACATGGGTCCAAGCCGCTCCGCGGCACGTGGGATCTTCCCAGGCCAGGGATCGAACCGGCACCCCTTGCACTGCAAGGCGGTGTCTTTACCCACTGGACCACCAGGGGAAGCCCTGGAAACTATTACTTTTTTTTTAACACCACTTATCTGTGTTGATAGGCAGCAGTTGAAAGAAAAGAGAGGGGAAGAGAGGGAGAAAGAGAGGTTGGCGTACTGTATGCTAATGTAACTTTGAAAGCAAAGTTATAAAACAGGAAATAGACATGTTAATTTTATGTGAAATAGTCACCTTATGCTTATAGAAATAGAGTAGTAGATACCAATATTTTATGCATTGATGACATACTTAAATTTTTTTGAATATTTCTAGGTTATGCAGTTGATCTGTGCATTTTTTTAAAAATTGTCACACCTCCAAAAATATTTCCAAAGTATTGGTTGAAAAACATCTGCATACATGTCACCCGTGCAGCTTAAACCTGTGTTGTTCAAAGTCAGCTACATCTCAGTGTTGGAGAGCTGTGGTTTGAATCAATGATCTTAGTGTGATTGGCAAGAGAAAAGCAAGCTAAATTTATACTATTTCATTGGGAAAAATAATTTTAATTACTTTTGAAAAATCAGACTGTTTCAATTGTAAGGACTGAAGTTCAAAATGCTAGTAAGGGAAGCTTTTCTATGCAATTTGAGATCATTCTGTACTGTAATTTAGTATTACTGATACCACTAGAGCTTCATGTTACTTTCGTTTTAAAGGATAAAATGAAAAGTCCGCGAGTGGCCCTTTCTGCTGCAACACAGAAGTCTCTTGATAGGAAGAAGTACATGAAGTAAGTTTTTTTCATGTCTTATCACATTCTGATTTAATTATTATCAGGCCAGTTGATTTGAAGCATCTGTTGGTTTGTATTTTCAAATTAGAAATAAAGAACAGTTAACTGTTCTTTAGCTAAGGTGATAGAATTCCCTTATGTAAAGAGTTTTATTAAAATTAGGTGGTAAAATCTGATTGTAGATAAATGTATTAATAAGTTTGGCACTGCCAACTTGTGTAATTGATAGCTAATCAATCTTAAAATATTTAAACCTTATATTCAGTGTTAATTTTATGTTTTTTTAAGTATATTCTTTTTCAGATATCCTAAAGACTTCATGGCAGGAAAAACTTAATGCAAAGAATATTCTGAAACTATGCTATTAAAACTCCTCCTTTTTGAAATTTGTCTTTAGTATGTTTATTATAGTTCTTTCAGTAGTATGCCAACTTTGAAATTATGATTTGTTTTTTGTCGTCCTGTAATGACACATGTAATCATGTGTTTTCTCCCTTTCTAAATGCATTATTTGTATGTCCTTATTTTTATATTGTGTTAGAGCTGCAGAAATGGCAATGCCAAGTAAGAAATTTCTGGTTAAGCAAAATCCTTCTGAAACAAGGTAAGAAAAATTAGCCTCACTGAGAGGCTATTTTTTAACTTTAAAAGAAAAGAAAATTTTATAAATACCAAGCTTTTTATTAATTTTGTTCTCCTTTACCTCTCTCCCTGTTGAGTTGGAGGCTCAGAGGTTCAGAATCGACAGTAACACCTGGTCAAGTACATGGTCATGTGTCAGACCAGGTGTTCTTTCTGTGGGAAGTGGAAATTTTGAGCCCCTTATGTCCTGAATTCAGTTTGCAGTCCCAGGGGTCTTTGATACTTAAAAACCTTAGAAGGCTAAGCGTAACGTTTCTGACCTGTTTTCTACTCTTATAAGAGATGTTTTGTTTTTGTTTTGTTTGTGATGTTTTGTTTCTTAGATGTTTGAAAGAAAAAATTGACTTTTGTAAAGTGTATAAATTATGTAAAAGCACAAGCATTAATACTTATGTTTGACATCTTGATAAAAAACCAAGGTTTGGGCTCTTGGTGGGCAATAAGTGCCATATTAATATGCTTTAATCACTTCGTTTTGCGTTATGGTGATGTATAGGCCAAATTCATTGCATAGTTGACTTCTGCCTCACTGTTCCTTTCATCTGTTGAAAGAAAATGGGAGAAAAGCTGAATTTATCCTGTTGGGTTAATTTTTTATTTACTTTGTCAACAGAGTCCTTCAGCCAAATCAAGGACAGAATGCACCTATTCATAGGCTATTGAGTAGACAAGGGTAAGAATTCCAAACACACATGGGTATTTAAAAATATTCAAGCAAAGATTAGCTTTGAGAGGGAAAAGTAATTTGGTAATTTAGTGCTGTTTATGTAAAAGATAACTGTTTTCAGATGTGGTCTTTTCATAGCATTAGGAAGAGCTTTTAATGTTCTGTTCAAAGATAACCCTTTGGTGTACTGTTGTGTATTATATATTTTAATTATCGTCTTTTGTTGGTGTGTTTTTACTTTTCATTTCATACCATTTTTCTCATTAAATATTGTTAACATCTACATAGTAAATTCAGCATCACCAAAGTGATTTCTCTAACAAAGCATAAGCTGTGGTTGTAGTCTCCTGCTGAGGCAAAGGTATAGTTTTCTTATTGTGCGTATGCATGAGACTTACATTCAAGCTTATTTGTGCTTTGAACAGTTGATGCAGTATGGTTGCTTATTTTGACTGTTGAACGTTTAGAACTTAATGCAAGTGACTTATTAATTTTTTTATATTCAATTAGAACCCCTAAGACCTCAGTGAAGGGGGTTGTGCAAAATAGACAGAAGTCTTCACAGAGCAGAGTGCCTAACAGAGCGCCTGTTTCAGGTGTGTAACAAAGAGATTCCTGAAACCCGTTGAATAGAGGCGTGCACAAGCTGCCCGTATGCAGGCTGTACCAGTGGGATGCAGTGTCTTTCCTTGCCACCATAATTCTGGCATATTCACAGTCATTCCTGCTGGTGATCATTTGAATTAGTATTGTGTGACAGTCAGGAGATCTGACTTGACTTCTGTAAATTCCATGGAGACACTGTATTTTCAATCTGAAAAATTTTTAGAATTATATATGCTTAATTGAGAAGAGTTTTTTAGTAAATGAGTAAAACATAATGATTTTAATTAGTCTCTTCAGCTTTGGGAAGTCGTTATGGTGATGTATAGGCCAAATTCATTGCATAGTTGACTTCTGCCTCACTGTTCCTTTCATCTGTTGAAAGAAAATGGGAGAAAAGCTGAATTTATCCTGTTGGGTTAATTTTTTATTTACTTTGTCAACAGAGTCCTTCAGCCAAATCAAGGACAGAATGCACCTATTCATAGGCTATTGAGTAGACAAGGGTAAGAATTCCAAACACACATGGGTATTTAAAAATATTCAAGCAAAGATTAGCTTTGAGAGGGAAAAGTAATTTGGTAATTTAGTGCTGTTTATGTAAAAGATAACTGTTTTCAGATGTGGTCTTTTCATAGCATTAGGAAGAGCTTTTAATGTTCTGTTCAAAGATAACCCTTTGGTGTACTGTTGTGTATTATATATTTTAATTATCGTCTTTTGTTGGTGTGTTTTTACTTTTCATTTCATACCATTTTTCTCATTAAATATTGTTAACATCTACATAGTAAATTCAGCATCACCAAAGTGATTTCTCTAACAAAGCATAAGCTGTGGTTGTAGTCTCCTGCTGAGGCAAAGGTATAGTTTTCTTATTGTGCGTATGCATGAGACTTACATTCAAGCTTATTTGTGCTTTGAACAGTTGATGCAGTATGGTTGCTTATTTTGACTGTTGAACGTTTAGAACTTAATGCAAGTGACTTATTAATTTTTTTATATTCAATTAGAACCCCTAAGACCTCAGTGAAGGGGGTTGTGCAAAATAGACAGAAGTCTTCACAGAGCAGAGTGCCTAACAGAGCGCCTGTTTCAGGTGTGTAACAAAGAGATTCCTGAAACCCGTTGAATAGAGAGACGTGCACAAGCTGCCCCGTATGCAGGCTGTACCAGTGGGATGCAGTGTCTTTCCTTGCCACCATAATTCTGGCATATTCACAGTCATTCCTGCTGGTGATCATTTGAATTAGTATTGTGTGACAGTCAGGAGATCTGACTTGACTTCTGTAAATTCCATGGAGACACTGTATTTTCAATCTGAAAAATTTTTAGAATTATATATGCTTAATTGAGAAGAGTTTTTTAGTAAATGAGTAAAACATAATGATCTGTCTAAATCTGTCATGTCTCTTCAGCTTTGGGGAAGTGCGTCACCCTGCAATATTTGTATCTGCACATAAGGGGAAGAATTTCCCTCTGACTACGTGGTCACATGTGAATATGCCAGGCATGAGGGGCTCAAGGCTTAATCTTTTGCTCAATAAGAAGCTTAAGTTAAATCTCTTTTATGCTCATTATTTGAGAATTATTTACGGATTAAACCAAAAAATGTACTTTAAAATTCTATTTATGGTGGCAAAAAGACAAATTCACTGTTGAGCTAATGCAAAACCCTTAAGCTAATGTTTTAATGTTTTTAGGTATCTTTGTTAAGACAGTATGATAAGCTCACCAACAATTATGTGATCCATTAAAAATACTTTCAAAATGCTTTGCTTAACTAGACTGCTTTCTAACCTTTTAAAAAGAAACCTAGTCACCAGGTAGCGAAAATTAAATCTTTAATTAATTCTAATCTATTAATGTATTTTGGACCCTTTTATTACTAAGTGATTTCTTCCAAATTAGGAGGGAACAGGTAACATGAATGTTTTCATGTTATTCACATAAACTTAAAAAGGGAACAAGATATTGATCACAACTTTGAATTGATTACTCACCTTTTGTGTGTATACATAGATTAATTCATAATGCTGAATATATAGATGGTAATTTAAAAGGTCATCTTTCAGAATTCACTGTGAGTGGTAGTCAGTGGAGTTGTTTTAAAGGGGATTAGAGAGTTGAAAATTCTGCTTATCCGAGAGGTTGAATCAGCTGGCTTGAAAGATAACCATTTGGAAGAACTCAGACCAAGCACTGGATCAGTTACTTGTGAAGTTATGTGAAATTTTAAGACACTTTCAATTTTTTCTCATGTTAGTGTTATTTAATATGGTAAATCCTAGCTAGATGGCAGGTCATTGAGGAATAAGTTTTGTTTTGCTTAATATGTATTCCAACAGTGACTACTCTCCATAGTCTTTTCTCATACATTTCATCTCCACAATTTGTCACCTGTGAACCTATAGGTAAAATAGTAACTACTGTTTCTTTTCAGTAATACGCAACAGTATAAGGGATGAATAGGAGGTCATTGCGCCTAATGTGTACGATGAAATTCAGTACTTAGAACTGTTGTGGTTTAATTGCATGGCAGCATATTAATAAAAATGTGCTTAACCCTTAGTTATACATGTTCACTCAAACATGTGCAATTAATATGTGCCTAACAAGTGCAAAAATTCTTTCCTATTTTTTCCTAAAGATTTATTTATACATGAGTGTATATTTAGGCAATTGAAAAAGGCTAAAGACTTTTATCCTTTTACATAAACTGAAAATTTGGGTTGTAACTCATTAAAATTCTGACTATGTATCTCAATACAGGGATCTATCGTTGGTTTTGAAAAGATTATTCTTTCCTTCTCAAATTTTTAATGGCCTGGATTATGTTTCAAACAAATCTGAAATTATGCATTGATTTTATCTACATGGAGAAAAAGCCTTTTATTAATCATTTTATAGAAAGCTCATTTTTGTTAGAATATCTTTTAGATTGAAGGTGTTAAATTCTGAGGTGTTAAAGTTTTCTGCAAAGCAGTTGAAGTTTATAGTTTTTACAGACTGTTTTAAAGCATATTCATTTTATGTCTTATGCTTAAGAGTTGATGGTGAAATTCAGAAACTCCTAATTAGAGTAGGAGGCAATAATGCAAAATGGTTAAGTGAAACAACGAATCAAGTGGAATTGGGTTCAGAGTTTCTACTTCTAACTCTGTTACTTATATAAATGACTGTTATCCTTAAAATAGTAGTAACAATTTTGACCTCCTGATTATTTTGCATAAAGATTAAATATCATAATGTGTTTTGCTTATTAGCTCAGTGCCTGGTACATTAGCAGTCATTATATGGTATCATTACAGAAAAACTGACTTTGAGAAATAATAATAGTTTTGCTCTGTTTCTAGGAGTATATGCAGGAAAAATCCAAAGAAAGCGGCCAAATGTTGCGACAATTTAAGAAGACAACATTCACTAGGATAAAAAATGTTGGAAAGGGTTAGGATCCATATTATTTTCCCTGCTCATGACATTTTATTTAACTCTGGACTCTGTTTACGCAGGCAAAGTGATGTCAAAGGGCTGAGAAATCATCTGGATATTTTGGACTCTGGTTAACCACCCTCTTCTCCCTGAAATTATCCTTTTAGTATCAGTTTGTTTTGTTTTGTTTTAGTAGTATGAGTTTTTTATTATTGTTTAGTCACTAAGTTGTGTCCAACCCTTTGCAACCTCATGCATACCAGGCTTCCTTGTCCTTTACTGTCTTCTGGAGTTTGCCCAGATTCATGTCCATTGGATTGAGATCCAACCGTCTCATCCTCTGTCACCCCTTCTCCTCCTGCTGTCGGTCTTTCCCAACATCAGGATCTTTTCCAGTGAGCTGGCTGTTCAGTTTTGGATGAAGACAAATTAGTGTCTAGTAACTGACACATTTCTGTCCTTAACCTGTATAAACATAAATTTGTTTTATCCCTCAGGTGTCTGCTGAAAACCTTCTTGTGAACTTAAAGGACATTTGCTTTTATTTCTAAAAAATGTTGAAAAGGTGGGGTAAATTATAACTAAGTTCTGAAATACAAATTTCATTTATCTTTGCCACACTGCTCAGTTTGATAAAATAGATACTGTTATGTTTGAGAGGAAATTACTGCAGAAGAATGTTTTTCTCTTATTTTGTTACTGTAAAAGCTCTGATTAATTTCTCATATTCTTGGACTTACAATGTAACCTCATAGGATAAAACACTTGCCTGTCTATTGTCGTCTACCTGAAATGTGCCACAGAAGTAGATGGGTGTCATCATTTTGGTCACAGCTATACATTCCTCTCAAAAATTAGTTGTCTTATAGAAATGTTAGACTTAATGTATGTTACCCTACTAATATAGAAACATATAAAATCTCTCTGTGGTGGGTAACAAATTTGGGGAAGATAGCACAATCTTGAATGTAGTAGTGCTTAAGAATGAATGCATTATTACATCTGTTTCTGTAAAATAGAGTAACATGTTGCATGCAGTTACATTTTCTATTTAGTCTGTTTATTTCTGCATAGTCTCTTTTTTAGCATGCTTGATTTAGGAGAGGATAAAGGGCTATATAATATAATAAATTCAGATTTTCAAATGGGATAATAATACTCTAGTTGAAAGTCTGCATTACATGGGACACTAATGTTTAAGGTTTTTCATCACTAACATACTCATTTAAAATATAAACCAAAAAATGTTACCAAGGGAACATGATTTTATGACGAACATTGTTAATTTATCATGCCATTTTCAAAAGGGCTTCTCATGCATACCAGGCTTCCTTGTCCTTTACTGTCTTCTGAGTTTGCCCAGATTCATGTCCATTGGATTGAGATCCAACCGTCTCATCCTCTGTCACCCCTTCTCCTCCTGCTGTCGGTCTTTCCCAACATCAGGATCTTTTCCAGTGAGCTGGCTGTTCAGTTTTGGATGAAGACAAATTAGTGTCTAGTAACTGACACATTTCTGTCCTTAACCTGTATAAACATAAATTTGTTTTATCCCTCAGGTGTCTGCTGAAAACCTTCTTGTGAACTTAAAGGACATTTGCTTTTATTTCTAAAAAATGTTGAAAAGGTGGGGTAAATTATAACTAAGTTCTGAAATACAAATTTCATTTATCTTTGCCACACTGCTCAGTTTGATAAAATAGATACTGTTATGTTTGAGAGGAAATTACTGCAGAAGAATGTTTTTCTCTTATTTTGTTACTGTAAAAGCTCTGATTAATTTCTCATATTCTTGGACTTACAATGTAACCTCATAGGATAAAACACTTGCCTGTCTATTGTCGTCTACCTGAAATGTGCCACAGAAGTAGATGGGTGTCATCATTTTGGTCACAGCTATACATTCCTCTCAAAAATTAGTTGTCTTATAGAAATGTTAGACTTAATGTATGTTACCCTACTAATATAGAAACATATAAAATCTCTCTGTGGTGGGTAACAAATTTGGGGAAGATAGCACAATCTTGAATGTAGTAGTGCTTAAGAATGAATGCATTATTACATCTGTTTCTGTAAAATAGAGTAACATGTTGCATGCAGTTACATTTTCTATTTAGTCTGTTTATTTCTGCATAGTCTCTTTTTTAGCATGCTTGATTTAGGAGAGGATAAAGGGCTATATAATATAATAAATTCAGATTTTCAAATGGGATAATAATACTCTAGTTGAAAGTCTGCATTACATGGGACACTAATGTTTAAGGTTTTTCATCACTAACATACTCATTTAAAATATAAACCAAAAAATGTTACCAAGGGAACATGATTTTATGACAAAGAATGTCATTGTTAATTTATCATGCCATTTTCAAAAGGGCTTTGTGCTTCTCACATAAAATTGGGAACATTTATGTGTACGTTTAATCTTTCTAATTTAAATATTAAAAAGATACTGGTATTTTGAAAATGCAGACTATATATAGTCTTAATATTCTCTTAAGAATGTCAAGATAAAGATGGTTTTCTTCAATTTTCCACTCCTTTTAAAATTTTACTTTTCCATCCAGACAGAAAATGGTAATCTACTCTGGGTGTAAACTTGATTTTCTTTATTGAGGTGTATCATTTATTTAAGGAGTGAATCAGAAAATTAGAAATAGAACACAGTCAAATCAAAAATGTCTGAGTTACCACTTTATATTTATAGGCAAAGTATATCAAAATTATCTTAATATGATAAATTGTGCTTTATCATTCTGAAGACTCAGGAATACTGCTTACTTATGATCATTGTGGGTCTTTCCAGTATGAAAGAGAGATGTTCAGTGTTTTGTGTACAGTAATGCAGATTGGCTACAGCAAACAGTATGTTTCAGAGAAAGTTAAAGCTAGTTTTGGATTAATGATGCTGAACTTGAGGGTCTTTTTTTTTTTTTTTAGGGATAAAAACTTGTGTGCTTTACAAATTTTTTAATGGTCACAGCTTTTTCTCATAAAAGTGCCAGACATTGTTTTGTGCTTTCAGTGTGCTTTTAATTTATATATATATTATTTTTATTATTTTTATTTTGAGTGGAATGTCCATTAATGTAAATTATATTTATTTTTATACTTTAATTTTAATTTTCACTAGTTTTGCTTCTAAGCAAAAGGCAAAATAAACTTTTCATCGTAAAAAAAAATTTCATTCAGTCTTTTTTATTTACCAAAGAAAGGATGTGCAGAGTTGGACACCATTGAGCGACTGAACTGAACTGAACTGAGAATCTTCTTGAAAAGTATGTGGCCAAGACATTAATACTGAAATATGATCATTTTTTACAAGATCCATAAAAAATATATCCCACTATTTAATATGTAACCTGTAACAGTGCTTAGCATCTGATTTTAGCATAAATTGGACTTCTCAGAGGGCAAAAGTTCACTGGAGTTGGAAATGTCTTGATTGGAGTTGAGCAAGTGGGAGAGAATGCTAAGGTTCCAAAGCTGCTAATTTGCACAGCATTAAGAAACCAGCTCTTGCTGCTAACTGACTGTCTAATGTGAGGATAGTCCAATGGTCATTTTTACCTCTTACAGAGGAGGTACTATATTTGATCATCTCCAAGGCTGTGTGAGAAGAGCCCCTCTCTTTTCCTATGACCACTCTTTACTCTTGTTTATTTCATACATTGGGAATAATGAATATGTCTGAGAAGTCTTTATTACTCACATCGAGCTAGAAACAAGGACCCATTTTGGAGATGAAGATCTTTATGGGGTTTTTTTGTTTTCCCTGTGAAAATTTATGGAGTGAATCAGAAAATTAGAAATAGAAAAAGTCAAATCAAAAATGTCTGAGTTACCACTTTATATTTATAGGCAAAGTATATCAAAATTATCTTAATATGATAAATTGTGCTTTATCATTCTGAAGACTCAGGAATACTGCTTACTTATGATCATTGTGGGTCTTTCCAGTATGAAAGAGAGATGTTCAGTGTTTTGTGTACAGTAATGCAGATTGGCTACAGCAAACAGTATGTTTCAGAGAAAGTTAAAGCTAGTTTTGGATTAATGATGCTGAACTTGAGGGTCTTTTTTTTTTTTTAGGGATAAAAACTTGTGTGCTTTACAAATTTTTTAATGGTCACAGCTTTTTCTCATAAAAGTGCCAGACATTGTTTTGTGCTTTCAGTGTGCTTTTAATTTATATATATATTATTTTTATTATTTTTATTTTGAGTGGAATGTCCATTAATGTAAATTATATTTATTTTTATACTTTAATTTTAATTTTCACTAGTTTTGCTTCTAAGCAAAAGGCAAAATAAACTTTTCATCGTAAAAAAAAATTTCATTCAGTCTTTTTTATTTACCAAAGAAAGGATGTGCAGAGTTGGACACCATTGAGCGACTGAACTGAACTGAACTGAGAATCTTCTTGAAAAGTATGTGGCCAAGACATTAATACTGAAATATGATCATTTTTTACAAGATCCATAAAAAATATATCCCACTATTTAATATGTAACCTGTAACAGTGCTTAGCATCTGATTTTAGCATAAATTGGACTTCTCAGAGGGCAAAAGTTCACTGGAGTTGGAAATGTCTTGATTGGAGTTGAGCAAGTGGGAGAGAATGCTAAGGTTCCAAAGCTGCTAATTTGCACAGCATTAAGAAACCAGCTCTTGCTGCTAACTGACTGTCTAATGTGAGGATAGTCCAATGGTCATTTTTACCTCTTACAGAGGAGGTACTATATTTGATCATCTCCAAGGCTGTGTGAGAAGAGCCCCTCTCTTTTCCTATGACCACTCTTTACTCTTGTTTATTTCATACATTGGGAATAATGAATATGTCTGAGAAGTCTTTATTACTCACATCGAGCTAGAAACAAGGACCCATTTTGGAGATGAAGATCTTTATGTATTTGGTTCAGGTGTCCCTGTCCCATGAGAAACCACACACAACTCCCCTTCTTCCTCCCCAATGAAGAGTAATAGTTATAAAAAAAAAATATGTAAGTGTAAGTTGAAAAGTTACCTCTAACAGACCATAGTGGGCATACATGTAGGCTTAAAAATAATTTTAAAAAACAGATTTTCAGTCATGGAATATGGCAAGTCAGATTAGGATATGGTGCAGTGGAGTCACATTGGTTAGGTTCTAAAAACAGCTCTGAGAACAAATGTGTCTAACCAGAATTCTACATGAAAGCAAAATATCACCTTTTCACTTATTTAATCTGTAATCTTTTTTGGTCAGTTTCTCTATGGTTCTCAATTTCTTGAGGAAGTTGGCGGG
The DNA here is from genome assembly GCA_022376925.1 of Tragulus kanchil. Classification (NCBI taxonomy): domain Eukaryota; kingdom Metazoa; phylum Chordata; class Mammalia; order Artiodactyla; family Tragulidae; genus Tragulus; species Tragulus kanchil. The sequence goes on along the minus strand of JAIOJX010000002.1, from coordinate 108,494,055 downwards.
GCTGCCACTAGAACTGTGGGTCTGCTTCTCAGCCTATAGTGGGAAAACCCCCTTTTCACATTTTACATAACTTTTTAACAGCCTGTTTCAGGACAACCTCCGTTGTTTGTATAATACACTTAATGTAACAGGGTTCAGTTCCAGTGGTTGAATATGCTGAGGTGAGAATAATGTCAGTCTGCTCTGCTGCCTCCTAAGTTACTGGCTTTTCCCCTCGTCCTGACTTAACAATCCTTTCTGTATGTAGAGACAGCAGCAGTGCCATTTTGAGACTAGTTAGTGCAGAAGCCAGGCCCTGCCCCAGACCTGAATCAGAACCTGCATTTAACAAGATTCCCTGGTGAATCTCTAATTCAAATAGGAGCCTTGCTTTATGATAGGCAGCATAGTTTGGTGCCATGAAAAGAGATAAACTCTGAAAACAGGAAGGTCACAGAAGGTTCAATACGATTTTTTCAGCCTGAGAAGTGAGTGATGTGCTGCTTCAACTGAGGGCTGACCATTTGCTAGCATTTTATAATAATTTCTCTTCACCTAATTACCCCTTTTACTAATACACCGTCATTTAAAACCTCTTCCCAGAGGAGGTACTATATTTGATCATCTCCAAGGCTGTGTGAGAAGAGCCCCTCTCTTTTCCTATGACCACTCTTTACTCTTGTTTATTTCATACATTGGGAATAATGAATATGTCTGAGAAGTCTTTATTACTCACATCGAGCTAGAAACAAGGACCCATTTTGGAGATGAAGATCTTTATGTATTTGGTTCAGGTGTCCCTGTCCCATGAGAAACCACACACAACTCCCCTTCTTCCTCCCCAATGAAGAGTAATAGTTATAAAAAAAAAATATGTAAGTGTAAGTTGAAAAGTTACCTCTAACAGACCATAGTGGGCATACATGTAGGCTTAAAAATAATTTTAAAAAACAGATTTTCAGTCATGGAATATGGCAAGTCAGATTAGGATATGGTGCAGTGGAGTCACATTGGTTAGGTTCTAAAAACAGCTCTGAGAACAAATGTGTCTAACCAGAATTCTACATGAAAGCAAAATATCACCTTTTCACTTATTTAATCTGTAATCTTTTTTGGTCAGTTTCTCTATGGTTCTCAATTTCTTGAGGAAGTTGGCGGGGCTGCCACTAGAACTGTGGGTCTGCTTCTCAGCCTATAGTGGGAAAACCCCCTTTTCACATTTTACATAACTTTTTAACAGCCTGTTTCAGGACAACCTCCGTTGTTTGTATAATACACTTAATGTAACAGGGTTCAGTTCCAGTGGTTGAATATGCTGAGGTGAGAATAATGTCAGTCTGCTCTGCTGCCTCCTAAGTTACTGGCTGTTCCCCCCTCGTCCTGACTTAACAATCCTTTCTGTATGTAGAGACAGCAGCAGTGCCATTTTGAGACTAGTTAGTGCAGAAGCCAGGCCCTGCCCCAGACCTGAATCAGAACCTGCATTTAACAAGATTCCCTGGTGAATCTCTAATTCAAATAGGAGCCTTGCTTTATGATAGGCAGCATAGTTTGGTGCCATGAAAAGAGATAAACTCTGAAAACAGGAAGGTCACAGAAGGTTCAATACGATTTTTTCAGCCTGAGAAGTGAGTGATGTGCTGCTTCAACTGAGGGCTGACCATTTGCTAGCATTTTATAATAATTTCTCTTCACCTAATTACCCCAGTTTCAAAGATGAACTAGGACTCAGCGTGGTAAAGTATATATTCTATTCGAGGGTTACGGGTATGTTCTATTGCCTTTTCCTGAGGAGGTTTTTGAGATTGTGGTTTTCTGACCTTTTTTATGTCAGAGACAAATGCACTTGGGAAGGTAAAGTGAGGATCAGATGCTGCTTTGTGACTAACCAACCGTTAAAACAGTCTCCCCCATTAGAACATCCCCCGTTAAACTAGTAAGATTTGGAGTCAGGTCAAATACCAAATAATACCACCTATTATCACGTATAATAGGTGATAATGGTGTTTATTTCAGAGATCTGCAGTGAAGAGTAAATGAAAAGTGCAAAATCTTCAGCATGACACGTGGTTACTCTCCATGGTACGCATATAGTTAAAATATCCTGAAATTTATTGTTTTTTTTAATCTGAGAAAACACTATAGAGCACAAAAGTTCTGTAGTGGAAACGGGCATCCATCTTCCTAGAAACCTACGGCTTTGCTAAGTGGGGTGAAATGGTAACCCGCATTTTTCCAGTTAGTTTAGTTCCAGTCCAAAGGTCTCTTTGGATCTCATCCAGTCAGCCCTTAGAGGCATTGCTGGCCCAGAGGGGAGGGTGCCGGAAGTGTCTCACGTCTTGGTCCGCAGAGGGGGCGGGGCTTACTCAGCCAAACTGCGAATTAGCCGCAGAGGCTATCGCAGGGGCGCTTTCGAACCACCTATTGCGGTTAGCGTCTTCCCTCAGTAGGTGTTTGGCTTCTTCACCGCCTCCAGAGGACGCCGGCTGGCCAGACCTTTACCAGTCACAAAGATCCGACTCATGTCGGCGCAGCAGTGAGACTAGTTAGTGCAGAAGCCAGGCCCTGCCCCAGACCTGAATCAGAACCTGCATTTAACAAGATTCCCTGGTGAATCTCTAATTCAAATAGGAGCCTTGCTTTATGATAGGCAGCATAGTTTGGTGCCATGAAAAGAGATAAACTCTGAAAACAGGAAGGTCACAGAAGGTTCAATACGATTTTTTCAGCCTGAGAAGTGAGTGATGTGCTGCTTCAACTGAGGGCTGACCATTTGCTAGCATTTTATAATAATTTCTCTTCACCTAATTACCCCAGTTTCAAAGATGAACTAGGACTCAGCGTGGTAAAGTATATATTCTATTCGAGGGTTACGGGTATGTTCTATTGCCTTTTCCTGAGGAGGTTTTTGAGATTGTGGTTTTCTGACCTTTTTTATGTCAGAGACAAATGCACTTGGGAAGGTAAAGTGAGGATCAGATGCTGCTTTGTGACTAACCAACCGTTAAAACAGTCTCCCCCATTAGAACATCCCCCGTTAAACTAGTAAGATTTGGAGTCAGGTCAAATACCAAATAATACCACCTATTATCACGTATAATAGGTGATAATGGTGTTTATTTCAGAGATCTGCAGTGAAGAGTAAATGAAAAGTGCAAAATCTTCAGCATGACACGTGGTTACTCTCCATGGTACGCATATAGTTAAAATATCCTGAAATTTATTGTTTTTTTTAATCTGAGAAAACACTATAGAGCACAAAAGTTCTGTAGTGGAAACGGGCATCCATCTTCCTAGAAACCTACGGCTTTGCTAAGTGGGGTGAAATGGTAACCCGCATTTTTCCAGTTAGTTTAGTTCCAGTCCAAAGGTCTCTTTGGATCTCATCCAGTCAGCCCTTAGAGGCATTGCTGGCCCAGAGGGGAGGGTGCCGGAAGTGTCTCACGTCTTGGTCCGCAGAGGGGGCGGGGCTTACTCAGCCAAACTGCGAATTAGCCGCAGAGGCTATCGCAGGGGGCGCTTTTTCGAACCACCTATTGCGGTTAGCGTCTTCCCTCAGTAGGTGTTTGGCTTCTTCACCGCCTCCAGAGGACGCCGGCTGGCCAGACCTTTACCAGTCACAAAAGATCCGACTCATGTCGGCGCTGCAGCTGCAGCAGCCTACCGGGCCCGCGGTGCCTCTCACAAGCATGGCGGCCCGGGCCCTGCCCTGGGGAGCCCGCCCCTCACAAGCATGGCGGCCGGCGGGGCGGGGTCTGGGAAGGCGACGCGGGCGGGCGGTCACGCACCTAGCGGTCATGTGACGGGGAAAATGGCCGCCTTTCCCTGGTAAGGAAGAAGCGGCGAGTGGGCTTTGGGGAGGTGGTGTCCTCGGTGGTCTGTGGGACCTGTCTCTGGCTGTGTGTCTCTGCGAGGGAGTGTGTGAACTGTTTTCTCTTGGGTTTGGTGGCGTCTCCCACCCAGTCATCGGGTAGTCTTGACCAAGGATCCCTAGCCACTAGGCGGGTTCAGAGGGCCTCCCTGGAGCCGGTCGGGTGGGATCTTGGTCCTCTCCCCTTCGCCCTCTCCCCGCGCCTTGCACGCCTCCTCCTCCATTCGTACCCTCAAAAAAGCCCAGGGACCCTGGCTTCCGCTTTCCCTGAAGTTGGTGCTGGTTCCGGGGGGTGCTGGCTGCAGAGAGCGGTGGACCCAGCTCTGGCCTGGACGTCCCGGAAGACCTGGCTGTGTTGTGAATGACTGGGCTCTCTTAGAGGAAATTGCCGTTCATCCTGCTCAGTGCACGGTCCTGGCACTGGGCACTGAGGATGCAGAAGCCTTACATCCTTGGACCCAAAGAGCTGATGTTTAGCGGAGCAGATAAGCAGAATGGAAGCATAATCAAAGAAGGCATTGAGACGAGGAACACCTGACGGCTTGGGGAAGGCGTGAGAGGAAGAGGCTTACATTGAGTTTTGGAAGATGAATAGGAGGTCCTCCAGAAGGTGCCGAGGGCGTGTGCCGAGGCTAATGGGTGTGTCAGGGCCCTTGTGGCTGGAGCAGGTAGGCGTGGCTGGCGCTTCAGGCTTCAGCTGCTGCTTTGATTGTGTGAACCAGGGCAAATTGCGATAGTAGTGGAATTATTTGAGCACGTGAACTCTCCCCAACACCTCAGAAAGGGACATTGTTTTGTAATCTTTCTCTGCAAATGATTTGAAGTGGTTTATGTTATATGAGCGAATGAACAAATGAAAAGTACATATACAGCCCTGAACCTTAGAAATAATCAGTACATACTTCTGGTTTGTGTTTCCTTCACCCGGCTAAATCTTTTAAGGGTCTTCCTTCAAAAGGCTTGGTACATTAAATTAGGATTGGATGATGGAGTATGTCCTGCACTGAGTTTTCTTTGACCTACTCATGCAGAACTCCTTTTAGGGAATCACTATGGCTTAAATGCCAAAACATATGGCTCCAGTGGATTTAGATGGCTGGAGTTTTTTGATCAGAAGATGCTGTTTAATCTCAGAGCATTTTTATCTTTCATATATTTTACTTTGGGGCTTCCCAGGTGACTCAATGGTAAATAATCCGCCTGCTAGTGCAGGAGGCTAGCGTTTGATCCCTGGGTCAGGAAGATTCTCTGGAGAAGGGAATGGCAACCCGTTCCAATATTGCCTGGGAAATCCATGAACAGAAGACGCAAAGAATCAGACACCAATTAGAATTGGACACAATATTTTTACTTAAAACGTTGATCCTGGGAAATCCTCGCTGGGTAAGTTGGTGCTGGTTCCGGGTGCTGGCTGCAGAGAGCGGTGGACCCAGCTCTGGCCTGGACGTCCCGGAAGACCTGGCTGTGTTGTGAATGACTGGGCTCTCTTAGAGGAAATTGCCGTTCATCCTGCTCAGTGCACGGTCCTGGCACTGGGCACTGAGGATGCAAGCATTACATCCTTGGACCCAAAGAGCTGATGTTTAGCGGAGCAGATAAGCAGAATGGAAGCATAATCAAAGAAGGCATTGAGACGAGGAACACCTGACGGCTTGGGGAAGGCGTGAGAGGAAGAGGCTTACATTGAGTTTTGGAAGATGAATAGGAGGTCCTCCAGAAGGTGCCGAGGGCGTGTGCCGAGGCTAATGGGTGTGTCAGGGCCCTTGTGGCTGGAGCAGGTAGGCGTGGCTGGCGCTTCAGGCTTCAGCTGCTGCTTTGATTGTGTGAACCAGGGCAAATTGCGATAGTAGTGGAATTATTTGAGCACGTGAACTCTCCCCAACACCTCAGAAAGGGACATTGTTTTGTAATCTTTCTCTGCAAATGATTTGAAGTGGTTTATGTTATATGAGCGAATGAACAAATGAAAAGTACATATACAGCCCTGAACCTTAGAAATAATCAGTACATACTTCTGGTTTGTGTTTCCTTCACCCGGCTAAATCTTTTAAGGGTCTTCCTTCAAAAGGCTTGGTACATTAAATTAGGATTGGATGATGGAGTATGTCCTGCACTGAGTTTTCTTTGACCTACTCATGCAGAACTCCTTTTAGGGAATCACTATGGCTTAAATGCCAAAACATATGGCTCCAGTGGATTTAGATGGCTGGAGTTTTTTGATCAGAAGATGCTGTTTAATCTCAGAGCATTTTTATCTTTCATATATTTTACTTTGGGGCTTCCCAGGTGACTCAATGGTAAATAATCCGCCTGCTAGTGCAGGAGGCTAGCGTTTGATCCCTGGGTCAGGAAGATTCTCTGGAGAAGGGAATGGCAACCCGTTCCAATATTGCCTGGGAAATCCCATGAACAGAAGAACGCAAAGAATCAGACACCAATTAGAATTGGACACAATATTTTTACTTTACAGAGAGACATGCCATATGCCTTTTAGCATCTAGGGTCTCTACAGTTCTTTGACTGTAAGCTAAGCATCTCTGCAGGAGGTAGTACATGTTCACTTTCAGTTTGCCCACAAGACTTGATAACTCCATAAGTTAAAGGGACTGAGTTTTAACCACCATTGTATTTCTAGTGCCTGGCATGGAACTTGGCAGATAGTAGGTGTGGAGTAATATTTATGGAATGAATGAGGAAACAGAGGGGGCCCTCAGAGGAGAAATGTGTCATTAAGGTAGGTATTTATCAAGCTTTTATTTTGTGCCAGACACTGCTGGGTGCTGAGCTTGCAACATATTATCTTCTAAAAATCTCATTTTTAACCTGAAAAAATGGAGACAGATGAAGCAGTTCACTTAGGTTTATAGCCTGCGAGGAGCACTGCGGTTTGGAGCTCAATCCTGTGATTTTTTTAAAAAAATTTTAATTGGAGGATAATTACTTTACAATATTGTGATGGTTTTTGCTATATATCAAAATGAATGCATGAATACATGTGTCCCTTTCCTCCTAAATCCTTCTTCCATCTCCATCCCCACACATCCCTCCAGATCGTCAAAGGATTGCCTGCAATACATTGAATTCCCACTGACTATCTATTTTATATACGGTAATGTTTATGTTTCAGTGCTATTCCCTCAAGTGATACTACCCTCTCCTTCCACTGAGTCCAAAAGTCTGTTCTTTATGTCTTTGTCTCCTTTGCTGCCCTGAACGTAGGATCATCGATACCATCTTTCTAGATTCCACATGTATGCATTAATATGCGGTATTTATCTTTCTTTTTGACTTCACTCTGTATAATTGGCTCCAGGTTCATCCACCTCATTAGAACTGACTCAAATGGGGGCTTCCCTGGTGGCCCAGTGGGTAAGGACACTGCCTTGCAGTGCAAGGGGCGCCGATTTGATCCCTGGCCTGGGAAGATCCCGGCTGGACTGATGTGTCCAATTACCAAGCCGGAGCTCTGGGGCGCATGCGCCCAGAGCCGGCGCTCTGCGACAACAGATGCCACCGCGATGGGAGGCCCACAGGAGCCAAAGAACAAAGACGGATGAAAATAGAGAAATGAAAGACCAATAGAAGTGGCCCGCCCATCCCTCTCCCTACCCACCCCACCCCCCAAAAAGATAAATAAATAAATGTCTTTAAAAAAAAAAAAAGAACTGACTCAAATGCATTCCTTTTTTTTTTTTAATTAATTAATTTATTTATTTTGGGCGGGGATCCGGTTGGGGAGGGAGGGGAGCGGGCAGGCCACTTCCATTGGTCTTTCATTTCTCTGTTTTCATCCGTCTTTGTTCTTTGGCTCCCGTGGGCCTTCCATCGCGGTGGAGTCTGTCGTTGCAGAGCGCCGGCTCTGGGCGCATGCGCTCCAGAGCTCCGGCTCAGTGATTGGACACGTGGGTCCAGCCGCTCTGCGGCACGTGGGATCTTCCCAGGCCAGGGATCGAACCGGCGTTCCTTGCAGTGCAAGGCAGTGTCCTTACCCACTGGACAACCAGGGGAAGCCCATGCATTCCTTTTTATAGCTAATATTCCACTGTGTATTTGTACCACAACTTCCGTATCTATTTATCTGTTAATAGACATTTAGGTTGCTTCTGTGTCTTAGCTATTGTAAATAGTGTTGCGGTGAATGTTTGGGTACGTGTGTCTTTTTCAATTCTGGTTTCCTCAGGGTATGTGCCCACTAGTGCGATTGCTGGGTGGCCTGGTAGTTTTATCAGTCCCGTAATCTTAATCATTATTGTCTGCTGGCCCTTCAGTCTAGGTTGTGGGCTGAGGTTCTAGGGTTGTGGGGGTCATGCTGTGTTGTCCTGGGTCTCCCCAGAAAGCCTCTTCTCACCCAAACTTTTTGTTATCGCTTACCTCACCTGTGAGGTGTCCAGCGCACTGTAGGTGGCATTTCCTGTTCAGTTCTGTGATCATAGCACTGTCAAAGATACTGTTCTTTGATGTCAGAATTTCTACATCATTTTGAGACTTTATTAGGGAAGGGGAGTTCACTGTGATTGGGGGATAAAAGATGTGTGACCAGATTATGTCATTAGTAATTAAAAATGACTTGAGAATTAAAAAGCAGTTAGTGGAAGCTTCCCTGGTGGCTCTGTGGTAAAGAATCTGCCTGTAAGTGCAGGAGACACGTGTAGGGATTGAACATGCCTCAGAGCAACTAAGTCCGTGGTCCACAACTATTGAGCCTGTGCTCTAGAGCCTGGGAGCTGCAACTACAGAGCCCACGTACTGCAGCTGTCCAAGCCCTCGACCAGAGAAGCTACTGCAGTGAGAAACCCATGCACCGCAACTAGAGAGTAGTCCCTGCTCGCAACTAGAGAAAAGCCAGAGCAGTAGTGAACAAAAGTTAGCATTTTTTTTTTTTTTTGTAAATTTTGGCCTCTTTTATTGGTCTTTCATCTGTTTATTTTCATCCATCTTTATTCTTTGGGCCTCCCATTGCAATGGCCTCTCCCATTGCAGAGCACCGGCTCTAGGGCATGCACTGCAGAACGCCGCGGGCTCATAACTGGACGCACTGGTCCAGCCGCTCTGAGGCATGTGGGATCCTCTCAAGCCAGGAACCGAACCGGTGCCCCCTGCACTGCAAGGTGGACTCTTTACCACTGGGCCACCAGGGAAGCCCCACATTTTTAAAATTAACATTAAAAAAAGGGCAGTTAGTGGATTTTAGTATTTGCAGTATAAACGGAGATGAATTTAGTAACTGGTAACAGGATTTCTGTGCATTCATGTTATCCATTGTAAATAATCTAAAAATAGGGCAGTGTCAGTCTTTAATGTGCATATCAGTCACCTGGGAATTTTGTTGAAATGCAGACCCTAATTCTGCAGGCCAGGATATTTCAACATTCCCCAGGTGAAGCCCGTGCTAATGATATGTGGTCTGTACTTGCAGTAGCCAGAGATCAGACCAAGCTCAGTGGAGGTATGAAATGTTGGCCTTTTGGCTGTGGCAGCTGCCAAGGAACCTGACCAGCCTTTAGCCTTGCTAGGGGCTGGGATTTGGGGGATTTTTACCAGCTATGAGGTGCATTCACAGGAAGAAGAAAGTAAGACTTTTTGAGAAAATGTCCACTAGAGGTCACTGTTCACTTTAACAAAGGCCCAGGCTTTGAAGAAAATGCTTTTACCGTCTCTACCTATGCTAATCCCCTGAAGTAGGAAATGGCAACCCACTACAGTGTTCTTGCCTGGAAGATTGGGCTACAGTCCATGGGGTCACAAAGAACCGGACATGACTGAGCATGTGCTCACAAACACACATAAACAAGCAACTGAGACCAAATTTGAGGAACTAATGGAAGATGTGATTGAAAAATCAGAATAGCAAGTTGACATAGATGTTCAGGAAGGGTATTTTTTTTTCCCAGAAGTAGTATTTTTTCTCTAAAAATTCCTATCTCAAACTTAAAAAACAAATCGTTACAACTCAGTCCTTAAAAAGACGATTGCTTTTTCAAATTCTCAAGTTGACCTAAAGATGATCTAGGAATCTTGCCTTGCAGCGCACAGGACATGGATTCGACCCCTGGTCTGGGAACTAAGATCCCAAATGCCTCAGACCAACTAAGCCCATGCACCGCAACAAGAGATTCCAGGTTCTGCAAGGAAAGATCCCACATGCTGCAACTAAGACTTGAGACAGCCACATAAATAAATAAATATTTTTTTAAAAAAGAGGTGAAAGTGAACTTAACATTGGAGCTCAGCTCTTTGATACTGTGTTAGATTTCTCGGGTTGGTGGGGCTTATTGAGTAAAGCTGACTAATTGCTGACTAGATTTGAGATTCATACAAATACTAATGAAGTTAAAAAGCTGTGAATAATGGGGTGGAAGCTTGGTGGGGAGGGATGAATTCAAGACATTTGGAGGCCAAAACAAAAGGAGCCAGGTTGCTGTGCTTTGAGAATTTTCTGAGGTTTTAAGTAGTACCTCCCCTGCCTTTTATGTTCTAGTTGTCTTGCATTTTTATTTCATATATATTTTAAATACAATAAGAAGTTATTATTTGTTGTTTAGTTTTGCCTACATCTTTATCATCTGTGCTCTTTAGTATACATACTGTACAGAAGCATAAGTACATGCATAAGTGTTAATATGTATACACATATATACATGCATATTTTTTTGCTTTCAACTGGGATCATTTTTTCTACTTCAGCATTAAAAAAATTTAACATTTGGGGATTTTACCAGCTATGAGGTGCATTCACAGGAAGAAGAAAGTAAGACTTTTTGAGAAAATGGCCACTAGAGGTCACTGTTCACTTTAACAAAGGCTCAGGCTTTGAAGAAAATGCTTTTACCGTCTCTACCTATGCTAATCCCTGAGTAGGAAATGGCAACCCACTACAGTGTTCTTGCCTGGAAGATTGGGCTACAGTCCATGGGGTCACAAAGAACCGGACATGACTGAGCATGTGCTCACAAACACACATAAACAAGCAACTGAGACCAAATTTGAGGAACTAATGGAAGATGTGATTGAAAAATCAGAATAGCAAGTTGACATAGATGTTCAGGAAGGGTATTTTTTTTTCCCAGAAGTAGTATTTTTTCTCTAAAAATTCCTATCTCAAACTTAAAAAACAAATCGTTACAACTCAGTCCTTAAAAAGACGATTGCTTTTTCAAATTCTCAAGTTGACCTAAAGATGATCTAGGAATCTTGCCTTGCAGCGCACAGGACATGGATTCGACCCCTGGTCTGGGAACTAAGATCCCAAATGCCTCAGACCAACTAAGCCCATGCACCGCAACAAGAGATTCCAGGTTCTGCAAGGAAAGATCCCACATGCTGCAACTAAGACTTGAGACAGCCACATAAATAAATAAATATTTTTTTAAAAAAGAGGTGAAAGTGAACTTAACATTGGAGCTCAGCTCTTTGATACTGTGTTAGATTTCTCGGGTTGGTGGGGCTTATTGAGTAAAGCTGACTAATTGCTGACTAGATTTGAGATTCATACAAATACTAATGAAGTTAAAAAGCTGTGAATAATGGGGTGGAAGCTTGGTGGGGAGGGATGAATTCAAGACATTTGGAGGCCAAAACAAAAGGAGCCAGGTTGCTGTGCTTTGAGAATTTTCTGAGGTTTTAAGTAGTACCTCCCCTGCCTTTTATGTTCTAGTTGTCTTGCATTTTTATTTCATATATATTTTAAATACAATAAGAAGTTATTATTTGTTGTTTAGTTTTGCCTACATCTTTATCATCTGTGCTCTTTAGTATACATACTGTACAGAAGCATAAGTACATGCATAAGTGTTAATATGTATACACATATATACATGCATATTTTTTTGCTTTCAACTGGGATCATTTTTTTTCTACTTCAGCATTAAAAAAAAATTTAACATGTGGTTCTGCTGCTGCTGCTGTTATCCCTTTGACTGGAAACTTCTTTGTTTTGCCATCATGTTTGCAGAATAGTTTAACTAAGTCTAAAATTCTTGGTTGGCAATTATTTTCTTTCAGTACTCTAAAGGTATCATTCCTTTGTCTTCTGGATCTCATGTATATGCTGAGATAATAATTTTACAGTTGTCCCTAGAAAATACCATTTATTTATTTCTTTTAAGAAATCTTCTCTTTCTTAATTTTTAGCCATTTTACTATGAAGGCCCTAAGTATGGTTGTTTCTTGTTTTGTTTTTATTCTGCTCTTGCTTGGGGCACAAGTATTTCTTGAATCTGTGAATTGATGTCTTTCTGTAGTTTGGGAAATTGTTTAGCTATTATCTATTCAAATACTGCTTCTTCCTGCTCTTTCTCTCTTTGAAATTCAGATCATATGTGTGTTGTGCCTTTCCTCATGTCCCTTACGTCTTGCTTACTGTCCTTTGCTTTTCATCTTTTCTCCTCTCTGTGCTTCATTGTAGGTAATCTCTCCCCTTTTATTTTCCTTTTTACGAATCCCTTCACTTGTAAAGTTTCCACAAGACTGATGAAAACTGTCTTCTTTTCATCTTCTTGGCTTCTTTCTCTTGCTGTACACAACTTAAGTGGTGTATACTTTTTGGGGAAACCAGGACTAAATCTGTCACTTCTCTGCACTCCCTTCTCTTTAGAAGCTCTTCCTTTGAGCCCTGGCTGTCTCTGTAGCCCTAAGCCCTACTTTGTCTCTCCAGCCTGTGAGTTTTCCTTAAAGTCCCTTTAGCTGCTCTGCCTCCTAGCAGCCACCCGCTGCCTTTCTTCAGCCTCTTGTCCCATGTCAAGAATCAGCAATTCTTGGCACAGATAATTGGCAAGAAGTTAGCATCACCTCAGTGAGCTTCCTTTTGTCCTGGCACTGGCTTCACAGGTCTTGTTTGCCTTGACACCTGTTTATGCCTTCAAACCGTTAAGAAAAAAATTTTTTAGATTTACTTTTACTTACTGGTGATGGTAGGAATATTTTTCCATTGTAAACTATCTTATCATTGACTCAGCAAAAAAAGCTTTTTTTTTCTTTTCTCTAGCAAAAAGTGTTTTTTTTGCCTCTAAGTCATCATTTATTTTTCATCCATCTTTTTTATTCTTTGACATGTATGGGCCTCCCATCGCAGCGGCCTCTCTTGCTGCAGAGCACCGGCTCTGGGTGCATGAGCTCCAGAGTGCTGGCTCATAACTGGACATAACGGCCCAGCCGGTCCTTGGCACGTGGGATCCTCCCTGGCCAGGGATGGAACCGGTGCCCCTTGTACTGCAAAGCGGACTCTTTACCCACTGGACCACCAGGAAAGCCCAAAAGGTTTTTAATGTGTATGTATCTCCAACTAAATTGTTTTCTCTGTTTTGCTGTTTTTGCTATTACCAGGCATTCCAGGAATAGGAACTACAAGGCTGAGTTTGCGTCATGCCGGTTGGAAGCCGTACCACTGGAGTTTGGGGACTATCACCCACTGAAACCCATAACTGTAAGTTTTGTCAAAGGTCCCTCTTTGACATTCTTATTCCATACAATTATAGACAATGTCCCTGGGTCTGTCTCATTTTGCTAGTGGTAACTGATTTTGAATATTTAGGTCAACCAGTTCTCTGCCCCATTTTCTGTGATATTGGCTTCACCCTCCGTCATTTTTATTCCCTTTGTCATATTAGTGAGATGGTCATATGAGCCTTTTCTCCTGATTTGGAGGTGAAAACAATATACTTCTTTTTTTTTTTCTTTTTTAAAGATTTATTTATTTATTTATTTTGGGCAGGGGTCGGGTTGGGGAGGTAGGGGAGCAGGCGGGCCACTTCTGTTGGTTTTTCGTTTCTCTATGTTCATCCGTCTTTGTTCTTTGGCTCTTGTGGGCCTCCCATCGCGGTGGCGTCTGTCGTTGCAGAGCGCCGGCTCTGGGCGCATGCGCTCCAGAGCTCTGGCTCGGTAATTGGACACATCAGTCCAGCCGCTCCGCGGCATGTGGGATCTTCCCAGACCAGGGATTGAACTGGCGCCCCTTGCACTGCAAGGCGGTGTCCTTACCCACTGGACCACCAGGGGAAGCCCCAACAATATACTTCTTAATGTATCTATTTGAAGTATTGAGGTCACTCTAATGGCTGTACCATATTTTCTTTATCCTCAGTAGCCCAATAGCTGACATTTTTGACTATACTTTTTTTTTTTAATTATTTATTAAATTTTTGTTGCACTGAGTCTTTGTTGCTTTGTGCTGGCTTTCTCTAGTTGTGGTGATCAGGGCTACTCTCCGGTTTTGTTTTTTTGTGGGGCACAGGCTCTAGGCCCGTGGGCTTCGGACATAACCCCGCGTCGGGGGGATCCTCCTGGCCAGGGATGGAACCGCCCTTGTAAAAGCGGACTCTTTACCCACTGGACCACCAGGAAAGCCCAAAAGGTTTTTAATTTTTATCTCCAACTAAATTGTTTTCTCTGTTTTGCTGTTTTTGCTATTACCAGGCATTCCAGGAATAGGAACTACAAGGCTGAGTTTGCGTCATGCCGGTTGGAAGCCGTACCACTGGAGTTTGGGGACTATCACCCACTGAAACCCATAACTGTAAGTTTTGTCAAAGGTCCCTCTTTGACATTCTTATTCCATACAATTATAGACAATGTCCCTGGGTCTGTCTCATTTTGCTAGTGGTAACTGATTTTGAATATTTAGGTCAACCAGTTCTCTGCCCCATTTTCTGTGATATTGGCTTCACCCTCCGTCATTTTTATTCCCTTTGTCATATTAGTGAGATGGTCATATGAGCCTTTTCTCCTGATTTGGAGGTGAAAACAATATACTTCTTTTTTTTTTTCTTTTTTAAAGATTTATTTATTTATTTATTTTGGGCAGGGGTCGGGTTGGGGAGGTAGGGGAGCAGGCGGGCCACTTCTGTTGGTCTTTCATTTCTCTGTTTTCATCCGTCTTTGTTCTTTGGCTCTTGTGGGCCTCCCATCGCGGTGGCGTCTGTCGTTGCAGAGCGCCGGCTCTGGGCGCATGCGCTCCAGAGCTCTGGCTCGGTAATTGGACACATCAGTCCAGCCGCTCCGCGGCATGTGGGATCTTCCCAGACCAGGGATTGAACTGGCGCCCCTTGCACTGCAAGGCGGTGTCCTTACCCACTGGACCACCAGGGGAAGCCCCAACAATATACTTCTTAATGTATCTATTTGAAGTATTGAGGTCACTCTAATGGCTGTACCATATTTTCTTTATCCTCAGTAGCCCAATAGCTGACATTTTTGACTATACTTTTTTTTTTTAATTATTTATTAAATTTTTGTTGCACTGAGTCTTTGTTGCTTTGTGCTGGCTTTCTCTAGTTGTGGTGATCAGGGGCTACTCTCCGGTTGTAGTGCTAGGGCTTCTTATTGCAGTAGCTTCTCTCTTATTATTGTGGGGCACAGGCTCTAGGCCCGTGGGCTTCAGAAGTTGCAGTACATGGGCTCAGTAGTGGTGCATAGGCTTTGGTTCTGTGCAGCACAGGAATCTTCCCAGACCAGGGATTGAACCCATGTCCCCTGCGTTGGCAGGCAGATTCTTATCCACTATAACCACCAGGGAAGTTTCTGTTAATAGTTTTTGATTATTATAAATAGTGCTGCTATAAACATTCATGTATAATTCTTTGTGTAGATGTATGTCTTCATTTCTCTTATGTTTGTGGGAAAGGTCAGGTAGTTGCAAAAGTCTTAATTCCTTCTGATCTTAGTTTTCTAGGGATGAGTCGTTAATTTATTTCACTAAAATGAAACTAGAGTGACAGTAGAAGTTTTGAGGCAAGGAATAATGGTTTGACATCATATTCAAAGGGAAATGGGGAAAAGAGCTGACCAAGGGCTTGTAAAAGGAATGTTAAGTAGCATGCAGATGCCTGCTGAAATTGGAGACTGTTGGATCCTTATGGTTGTGAGATACTCGTTAGACTCAGTAGCTCCCTGGCAGAAGAAGCAGAGAAGTCTGAGCTCAGAGAAAAGCTTTGGTCAGAATGAGAGAGTGAGAGCTGGAAGCAAAGGAGATTGCGACCAAAATATGATATTGTTAAGATTCTGATAGGGTACAGTTTTGGGGTGAAAATACTGTGAATTTACCATGTGGACATTTAACTGAGGTTTATTTTTGCAAAGCCATCTCAAAGAGTAGGATGGAAAGTCAGATAAATGTCCAGAGCAAAAATAAGACAGGTATAGAGGAAATAATCACATGTTAGAGGGAAGGCAGATCAGTCAGTCAGGGGCCAAGTCAGGCAACAGAAACTATAGTAGATTTTTGAATTGGGAAATTTAAAGAACTCTTAATTAGTGAAAGGTAGTTAATTACTATAAGGGATAAAAGAGGGGTAAAATAAAGCAGGAGTTGGCATATTGTGGCTCACATGCCAAATCTAGCCAGTAGACCAGTTTTATAAATAAAGCTTTGTTGGAACACAGCCATGCTCATTCATTTATATATTATTTATGTCTGTTTTCATGCAGAGTTGAATTGTGACAGACCATTGGCCAGCAAAGCCTAAAGTATTGCTGTCAGGCCTTAAAACAGGGCCAACCTTGCTCTAAGAGGTCCAGAAGTAACAGGTACAAAGAAGCAGTTAGCAACTTGAGGTTGAGGACAGTGGATAAATGGAGGAGCTTTGAGGACTTAGGATAGAGCCTCTCCCCAAATCCCTGGCTGAAATTCAACCTCCTTGAAGAGGGTATGACTGTCACAGGAGCACACAGGGTGCCTCTGGCAAAGAAACTGATAGAGCTGTCGGATGGGAAGAGCATGGCCTGAGGGTACAGCTGGAACTGGTCTTTGAGGACTACTGGACTTCTATACTGAATTTTAAAATGGAGAACTGGAACCCTAATGAGAATATCTTCCTGCTGCTATTGCCTTGAGTGTCCTCTATTTAAAAAACCCATTATTGTGCTTAGCTGGTACGGAGGAATGTTTAAACTAGAGTGACAGTAGAAGTTTTGAGGCAAGGAATAATGGTTTGACATCATATTCAAAGGGAAATGGGGAAAAGAGCTGACCAAGGGCTGTAAAAGGAATGTTAAGTAGCATGCAGATGCCTGCTGAAATTGGAGACTGTTGGATCCTTATGGTTGTGAGATACTCGTTAGACTCAGTAGCTCCCTGGCAGAAGAAGCAGAGAAGTCTGAGCTCAGAGAAAAGCTTTGGTCAGAATGAGAGAGTGAGAGCTGGAAGCAAAGGAGATTGCGACCAAAATATGATATTGTTAAGATTCTGATAGGGTACAGTTTTGGGGTGAAAATACTGTGAATTTACCATGTGGACATTTAACTGAGGTTTATTTTTGCAAAGCCATCTCAAAGAGTAGGATGGAAAGTCAGATAAATGTCCAGAGCAAAAATAAGACAGGTATAGAGGAAATAATCACATGTTAGAGGGAAGGCAGATCAGTCAGTCAGGGGCCAAGTCAGGCAACAGAAACTATAGTAGATTTTGAATTGGGAAATTTAAAGAACTCTTAATTAGTGAAAGGTAGTTAATTACTATAAGGGATAAAAGAGGGGTAAAATAAAGCAGGAGTTGGCATATTGTGGCTCACATGCCAAATCTAGCCAGTAGACCAGTTTTATAAATAAAGCTTTGTTGGAACACAGCCATGCTCATTCATTTATATATTATTTATGTCTGTTTTCATGCAGAGTTGAATTGTGACAGACCATTGGCCAGCAAAGCCTAAAGTATTGCTGTCAGGCCTTAAAACAGGGCCAACCTTGCTCTAAGAGGTCCAGAAGTAACAGGTACAAAGAAGCAGTTAGCAACTTGAGGTTGAGGACAGTGGATAAATGGAGGAGCTTTGAGGACTTAGGATAGAGCCTCTCCCCAAATCCCTGGCTGAAATTCAACCTCCTTGAAGAGGGTATGACTGTCACAGGAGCACACAGGGTGCCTCTGGCAAAGAAACTGATAGAGCTGTCGGATGGGAAGAGCATGGCCTGAGGGTACAGCTGGAACTGGTCTTTGAGGACTACTGGACTTCTATACTGAATTTTAAAATGGAGAACTGGAACCCTAATGAGAATATCTTCCTGCTGCTATTGCCTTGAGTGTCCTCTATTTAAAAAACCCATTATTGTGCTTAGCTGGTACGGAGGAATGTTTATAAGGCTTAGTTCTAAGTATCACAAAGTAGAGCAAAGGGTGGATTTGGAACTGATACACTATAAATTGGTCACTGCCACATAAAAATGATGGAGAATAGAATAGGAGAATGGCACGAGCCTCAAAGATTTCTGCATGAAAGTGGAAGAATGAAAGAAAGCAGGAACATAAGTCAGGTAAATAAAAATGGGGACCTTGAGAATATGAGGACTGCAAGGTAATTTGGTGTTTGAGAAAATGAGGTGGTTTCATTTAAACATGAACATGAAGAGAACATTTGGTTTATGGTATACTGCCAAGCCTCAGAAAATTTTCGAATTTTTAAGAGGTTGTACAGTACTGAGTTTCAGTCCTTGCTAGCAGTGCTTGGCATTTAAGTTTGGGATAAATATTTGATGAATTAATTCATTATATAAGGACTTCCTAGGTGGCGTTAGTGATAAAGAACCTGCCTGCCAACCAAGGAGACATAAGAGCACTAATTCAATCCCTTTGTTGGGAAGTTCCCCAAAGGAGAGTATGGCAACCCACTGCAGTATTCTTGCCTGGAGAATCTCAGGGACAGAGGAGCCTGGCAGGCTATAGTCCGTAGGGTCGAAACAAGTTGGACATGACTGAAGTGACTTAGCACAAGCACTAATTACTAATATAGGGCACTGTCCTAAATTGCATCTTAGCCTGCCTGTGAGTATATTTAAAAAATAAAACAAAAAACATGCAAGAGATACATATGGTCCCTCTTGGGGTAGCACTTTTTTATTAGCAAGTAATAGAGGCTCTGGGGTTGTCATTGCGGGTGGGGAAGTTGACAGATGCCCGTGGACACTGAGGACATGATGTTTCTGAATGATAGAGAACCTGAAAACATAGAGGTGATCACTGTGAGATCTGAGATTTGAGAGACTGAGCTTTAACCTCATAGGGCCCTTCAAATCCTTGTAGCTCACGTGGCTGCGGCTGACCCACCAGTGAGTTGGTTCCAGTTTCTGGAACTCAAACCCAGCAGTAGGAAGAGTCTCTGCTCTGCAGTTTCTGTTTGCCCCATTGAGTTACATGTCCTTTTCTGAATCAGCCCTGGTGACTGGGGTGTTGAATATTCTGATTGACTGAGTTGGGACTCATGTCCACCCTGGGAATGGGAGCAGAATCCACTTTACCAGGCCTGTAAGAACTGAGAGTCAAGCAGAGCTACTTTGCTAAAGAAAATCTGAACTGTTGACCCTGGGAGATGGAGGAATGCATGCCGGGCAGAAAGGAGCAGCAGAGATACACCAGAGGGAGGCACTTCACCTGACTGCCTGGGGTTAGCATCAGATCCCACAGGATTAGGGCAGAGCCTTCAGCCTTAGCTTTTGCACTTCTGATCAACTGGCCTCATGGGTTTCTAGAGATCTCCCTGGTTTTTTTACAAGTCAACTTTTATTTCACTGACTGGTATTTCCAGTTCTGTCTCTGATGTTATATTTAAAATCTTCAGAGTCTCCCCAGACAGCATGGCTTCCTATATCCAGAGACAGGGGCCTGGAGGCAAAAATGGTAGCAGTGCTTGGCATTTAAGTTTGCGATAAATATTTGATGAATTAATTCATTATATAAGGACTTCCTAGGTGGCGTTAGTGATAAAGAACCTGCCTGCCAACCAAGGAGACATAAGAGCACTAATTCAATCCCTTTGTTGGGAAGTTCCCCAAAGGAGAGTATGGCAACCCACTGCAGTATTCTTGACTGGAGAATCTCAGGGACAGAGGAGCCTGGCAGGCTAGAGTCCGTGGGTCGAAACAAGTTGGACATGACTGAAGTGACTTAGCACAAGCACTAATTACTAATATAGGGCACTGTCCTAAATTGCATCTTAGCCTGCCTGTGAGTATATTTAAAAAATAAAACAAAAAACATGCAAGAGATACATATGGTCCCTCTTGGGGTAGCACTTTTTTATTAGCAAGTAATAGAGGCTCTGGGGTTGTCATTGCGGGTGGGGAAGTTGACAGATGCCCGTGGACACTGAGGACATGATGTTTCTGAATGATAGAGAACCTGAAAACATAGAGGTGATCACTGTGAGATCTGAGATTTGAGAGACTGAGCTTTAACCTCATAGGGCCCTTCAAATCCTTGTAGCTCACGTGGCTGCGGCTGACCCACCAGTGAGTTGGTTCCAGTTTCTGGAACTCAAACCCAGCAGTAGGAAGAGTCTCTGCTCTGCAGTTTCTGTTTGCCCCATTGAGTTACATGTCCTTTTCTGAATCAGCCCTGGTGACTGGGGTGTTGAATATTCTGATTGACTGAGTTGGGACTCATGTCCACCCTGGGAATGGGAGCAGAATCCACTTTACCAGGCCTGTAAGAACTGAGAGTCAAGCAGAGCTACTTTGCTAAAGAAAATCTGAACTGTTGACCCTGGGAGATGGAGGAATGCATGCCGGGCAGAAAGGAGCAGCAGAGATACACCAGAGGGAGGCACTTCACCTGACTGCCTGGGGTTAGCATCAGATCCCACAGGATTAGGGCAGAGCCTTCAGCCTTAGCTTTTGCACTTCTGATCAACTGGCCTCATGGGTTTCTAGAGATCTCCCTGGTTTTTTTACAAGTCAACTTTTTATTTCACTGACTGGTATTTCCAGTTCTGTCTCTGATGTTATATTTAAAATCTTCAGAGTCTCCCCAGACAGCATGGCTTCCTATATCCAGAGACAGGGGCCTGGAGGCAAAAATGGTCAGACTCCAGGCAGTTTTCAGGTGAGGAAGGGACATATTCCTGTGCAAGTCTGTGTCAGCTGTCAGCTGAAATACCTTTAAGCTCTCCATCCCGAAACTCTTCTGTGGCATCTGTGACAGAAACACACTCATCCTCGTTTACTCAACTCCATGGTGGTGGTGGGGGTGGGGGTCCATTACATCTGTACTGGCCAAACTTCTTAGTCAGCCAGAACCTGTACTCCTGGCTCAGTTTACTAACAAGGAGATGTGCAAAACTGTGATGAGTGTCCTGGCTCTTGAAGGTGGAGCTTGGCTTGGGTATGAATGGAAGCACTGCCCATGATAAAGGTAAATTAGGCTCTATAAAGAAAAATAAAGTTGCTCCTGTCTCTCTGATCTGTGTCTAAGAATGCCCACACCCGGGCTAATTTGGTGGTCCAGTGGGTAAAGAGTCCACCTTGCGGTGCAAGGGGCACCAGTTCAATCCCTGGTCTGGGAAGATCCCACATACCGCAGAGCAGCTGAACTGGACTGTCCAGTTACGAGTTGGTGCTCTGGGGCGTGTGCTCCCAGAGCTGGTGCTCAGCAGCAACAGAGGCCACTGCAATGGGAGGCCCACACAGGCCAAAGAATAAAAAAGATGGATGAAAATAAATAAATAAAAGACCAATAAATTAAAATTAGGCCAAAATTTTAAAAAATTAAATTAAATTAAAATTAAATTAAATTAAAAAAAAAAAAGAAAAGAATACCCACACTCCATTCCTCATTCAAACATGGTGAGTTCCCCAGAAAGTTACATGGGAAGCTTAAAAACCTTTTGTTAACTATTATTTTTTTGATTTTAGGCCACTTTTATTGGTCTTTCATCTTTATCTTCATCCACCTTTGTTCTTTGGCCCGTGAGGGCCTAACATTGCAGTGGCCTCTCCTGTAGCAGAGCACCGGCTCTGCTCCAGAGCCCTGGCTCATAATTAGACACACCGGCCCAGCCACTCCATGGTATGTGGGATCTTCCTGGGCCAGGGCCAGGGATGGAACCGGCGCCCGTTGCAGTGTAAGCTAATCCTACCTTCTCAGCCTCCCTTCCTTGACAGCTGGGATTCTGAGTCATGTCAACTTTTCACGAGAAGCAAGGGTCCTTGCTGCAAAGGAGTGGTTGGTTCATAATGGAATGAGGGAAAGCCATTTGAGTGTTTCACTGGGAGAAGTCATAGGAGACTTCCATATTACCTCCACAAATTTTTCCCACAGGTCACAGAGTCAAAGACAAAGAAAGTGACCCGGAAGGGAAGCACTTCCTCCACGTCCTCTTCATCTTCCAGTTCCGTGGTGGACCCACTCAGCAGTGTCTTGGATGGGACTGACCCCCTCTCCATCTTTGCAGCCACTGCTGACCCTGCAGCCCTGGCTGCTGCCACGGTAATGTTGTCGGCTGTAGTCGGTCCTCTGGGTACAGGGATGGGATTTTCATCAAACAAGTAATACTCAGTGAACTCTGGTTGTAACAATTCAAGTGATGTGATAACACTGCAGGCAGGGATCCTGGAAACTTGCTGCTGCTGCCTTTTTTTTTTTCTTTGAAACATTTAAAAATTTTTCATGTCACTTTAAAAATTTTTTTCTTTTATTTTTAATATTTTTTCTTTACCCCATCATGCCTCTTTTTTATTTATATTTATTTTCATGAATCTTTTTATTCTTTGGCATGTGTGGGCCTTCCATTGCAGTAGCCTCTCTCACTGCAGAGCACCAGCTCTCCAGAGCGCTGGTTCGTAATTGGACACACTGATCCAGCCGCTCCACGGCATGTGGGATCTTCCCGGGCTAGGGATGGAACTGGTGCCCCTTGCACTGCAAGGCGGACTCTCTACCCAGTGGACCACCAGGGAAGCCCATTTCACTCTTTTATGTTCTTTCTTTTGGATTTTATGTAATTACATAAGCAATTCATGAATTTTACATTTAGAAAATAAAATATTGATGAAGTCAGCCAATTCTCATTCTGTTCTCTGGAAGTCATTAGTATTATCAGTGTAAAAGTATGTAATTTAACTTTTTGTATTTTTTTTTGGGGGGGGCCACTTCTATTTGTCTTTCATTTATTTATTTTCATCCATCTTTGTTCTTTGCCCTGTGTGGGCCTCCCATCGCAGTGGCCTCCCTCATTGCAGAGCACCGGTTCTGGACGCATGCTCTCCATAGCTCCGAATCAGTAGTTGGACACATCGGTCCAGCCGCTCTGTGGCACGTAGGATCTTCCCAGGCCAACGATCGAACCGGCGCCCCCTGCACTGCAAGGCAGTGTTCTTACCCATTGGACCACCGGGGAAGCCCTGTTTGTGCTTTCACAGATAACTTATGACAATTTTTGAGCATTGCATGCATACTTGTATATAAATAATAATAACAACAACAATAACAGTTATCAATTAATTGCTGTACAATAAATTTTCAAGTTTAGTTCCCATTCTGCCTTGTGCAAGAGATCTCACAAGCTTCATTTAAAGAGGCAGTGAAACAGAGATGTTAATCTACATCCGAGCTAGAGTTCCAGCCTGGCCTGTCTGACTTAAGGACCCACCATCATTTGTAACTGGCATTGCATACACTTTTTTTTTTTTTTTTTGACATATATACTTTCTTTAAAATTTGACAATATGTCTTGGAGACCTTTTTATATTGGTACTTATTGAACTTTCTTATGTTGAATACCACATTGTATGGTAAGGAGTGGGACATGCTTTAATTTGCCATGACGGACACATGGACTGTGTGCCTGTGGTGTTTGGTGGGATAGGCCTTGAACATACATAGACCTTGGTGCCTGCATGGAATGATTTCTAAGGAGACGTCTTAGGAGTGCATTGCTAGGTTCAGGTAATGTGTGTGTAAAGTTTTAATGGCTCCTGTCCAATTGTTCTCCAGAAAAGGGGTCACCAGTTTACACTTTCATCACCATAGCAGTATTTGGAGTGCCTGTCCCCTGCATCCTTGCCAACCTAAATAATTATGAGTCATTTGAAATCCTTTTTTTTGATTTTTAATTTTGGCCTCTTTTTCTTATTATTGTTTTTTTATTTATTTTCATCCATCTTTATTCTTTGGCCTGTGTGAGCCTCCCATTGCAGTGGCCTCTCTCGTTGCAGAGCTCTGGCTCTGGGCACGTGCACTCCAGAGTGCTGGCTTGTAATTGGACACACCAGTCCAGCCGCTCCACGGCATGCAGAATCTTCCCGAGCCATGGATCAGACCAGTGCCCCCTGCACTGCAAGGCGGATTCTTTGCCCACCGGACCACCAGGGAAGCCCTGAAATCTGTTTTTTTTTTTTTTTTTAAAGATTTATTTATTTATTATTTGTTTTGGGCGGGGGATGGGTTGGGGAGGGAGGGGAGAGGGCGGGCCACTTCTCTTGGTCTTTCATTTATCTATTTGCATCCATCTTTGTTCTTTGGTCCGTGTGGGCCTCCCATCGCAGTGGCCTCTGTTGTCGGAGAACGCTGGCTCTGGGCGCATGCCCTCCAGAGCTCCGGCTCGGTAATTGGACACATCAGTTCAGCCGCTCCGTGGCACGTGGGATCTTCCCAGGCCAGGGATCGAACCAGTGCCCCCTGCACTGCAAGACGGACTCTTTGCCCACTGGACCACCAGGGAAGCCCTGAAATCTGTTTTTTTTTTTTTTTTTAAAGATTTATTTATTTATTATTTGTTTTGGGCGGGGGATGGGTTGGGGAGGGAGGGGAGAGGGCGGGCCACTTCTCTTGGTCTTTCATTTATCTATTTGCATCCATCTTTGTTCTTTGGTCCGTGTGGGCCTCCCATCGCAGTGGCCTCTGTTGTCGGAGAACGCTGGCTCTGGGCGCATGCCCTCCAGAGCTCCGGCTCGGTAATTGGACACATCAGTTCAGCCGCTCCGTGGCACGTGGGATCTTCCCAGGCCAGGGATCGAACCAGTGCCCCCTGCACTGCAAGACGGACTCTTTGCCCACTGGACCACCAGGGAAGCCCTGAAATCTGTTTTTTTTTTTTTTTTTTTTTAAATCTTTGGCTGTACCTTGTGGCATGTGGAACTTCCCTTACTGGAAGGGTCAAATCTGCCATGGAAACATGGAGCCTTAACCCCTGAATCAGCAGGGAAATCCTAAATCTTGCCATTCTGATTGTTGAAAAAGAATCTCTTTTAGTTTATCTTTCCTTGATTCTTAATGAGTTTGAGCATCTTTTGAAGTTTTGTTGGCCAGTTGTGGTGAATTGGCTTGAAAATTTTTTATCATAGCAAACCTTTAGATGGATCTATTGTATTTTACAGTAAGGGACTATCTCCCTTCTGCCCACACCTTTTGTTTTTAAATCTTACTGAGATATAATTGATGAATAAAATTGTAAGATATTTAAGGTGTACAACGTGATTTGATACACATATACATTGTGAAAAGATTCCCACCATTGAGTTAAGTCATCTTGTCACCTCACGTATTTACTCCTTTTTTTGATGAGATCATTTAAGTTCTACTTTATTTGCAGATTTCAGCTATATACTACTGTGTTATCAACTGTCATCATCATGGTTGCTTATACTTTTTTAAAAAATTGCTGCTGAAGAGATTGTCTTACCTTTCCTTAGGACAACTCCAAAAAGAAACGTGACAGAGATGATAACTCCATTGTAGGAGCAGATTTTGAGCCTTGGGCCAGCAAACGAGGAGAAATCCTAGCCCGATACACTACCACGGAAAAGCTCTCTATGGTGAGGACCAGCACGCTTTTCTCCTCGAGTCGACTTCAGCTTAATTTCTTAATGTTGTTAAGAACTTAATTTCTTTTTGTTGTTACAGTTCTGCATCCGATTCCAGCATGTAGGTTCTCTCTCCCCCAAGCAGTTCTTCAGCACCAGCTGGGTGTCCTGTTGTTTGGTTGCTAAGTCTTGTCTAACTCTCTGCCACCCCATGGACTACAGCCTGCTAGGCTCCTCTGTCTGTGGGATTTTCCAGGCAGAGATACCAGAGTGGGTTGCCATTTCCTTCTTCAGGGTGTATTACTCATGCCTTCTGCATTGCAGGTGGAATCTTTACTGCTGGACCATCAGGGAAGCCCTGGGTATCCTGTTGTTGCTATTGTTGTTCAGTTGCTTAGTTGTTGTCCCACTCTTTGTGACCCCATGGACTGTAGCACACCAGGTTTCCCTGTCCTTCATTGTCTCCCTAAGTTTGCTCAAACTTATGTCCACTGAATCAGTGATACCATCCAACCATCTTATCCACTCTTGTTACTTTCTCCTCCTGTCTTCAGTCTTTCCCAGCATCAGGGTCTTTTCCAATGAGTTGTCTCTTATCTTGGAAATTCCAGGGGTTAGGAGCTTTGTCAGGATTTAGTGACTGAACAACAACAGGAACTTTGTGCTAGAAATCTGGACAAAGGCTAAACATGTGTTTCTTATTGTAAGTCATAGTATCACAATTATGTTGCCTCAACACGTAGATTCTATGAGTTCCAGTTAGTTTATCAATGTTAATTTGGTTAAAACTTTCTCAAAAAAATGTGTCAAGAGTCAGAAGACACGGGCTCTATCCCTAATCCCAGAAGATCCCATGTGCTGTGGAGCAGCTGAACCCATGTTCCACAATTACTGAGCCTGTGCTCTAGAGCCCACATGGCACAACTACTGCAGCCCTTGCCCTGGAGTCTGTGCTCTGCAACAAGAGAAGCCACTGCAATGAGAAGCCCTCATACTGCAACACAGAGCTCCTGCTTGTTGCTTTGAGAGAAAAATCTGGGCAGATGAAGACCTTGCACAGTTACAAAAAGAAAAAAAAAAAACAATCCGGGATCAGGCACAGTTTAGAGAAATAATCTTTGCAGGAGGTGAGAGTTATGAGGGGAAGAGAGAGCCATCCTGAAGAAGGTTAGCTTTTTACTGTTGTTCAGGGAGTCCCATCTCTGCGTTATCTGCCAAGGCTGGAAGTTCACTGTTTCTTTGGTTGATGGCCACTAGGTCAAGTTGTTGGCTAGTGACTGAGGCTTACCCTGTACTCTGCAAGTTGCTAAATTGGGGTAAACAGGTTAATGCTTCTGTCCTTGAGGACTGGCTTGTAACTGAAGCTCTCCCTAGACAAGAGTGGTGTTCGTCTCTCTTCACATTGGAAAGATGTCTGGAGGCAGGTGATCCAGGGCCACATGGCATCTCTGAAGTCATCAGGGACCTGGCTCTTTCTGCCTTGCTGCTCTCTCTTGTTCAGAGTCACCTCATGTCCAAGGTGGAAGGGGAGAATCGGGATGCACCTTTCACGTTTAAGAATACTTTCTGGAGTTCCCTCAACATAGCCTGTTACATTTGTCTTGAAGGTGGTCATGGGCCATACACAGTGCTCAATTTCCACTCTTTCCCAGTTACTTTCTCCTCCTGTCTTCAGTCTTTCCCAGCATCAGGGTCTTTTCCAATGAGTTGTCTCTTATCTTGGAAATTCCAGGGGTTAGGAGCTTTGTCAGGATTTAGTGACTGAACAACAACAGGAACTTTGTGCTAGAAATCTGGACAAAGGCTAAACATGTGTTTCTTATTGTAAGTCATAGTATCACAATTATGTTGCCTCAACACGTAGATTCTATGAGTTCCAGTTAGTTTATCAATGTTAATTTGGTTAAAACTTTCTCAAAAAAATGTGTCAAGAGTCAGAAGACACGGGCTCTATCCCTAATCCCAGAAGATCCCATGTGCTGTGGAGCAGCTGAACCCATGTTCCACAATTACTGAGCCTGTGCTCTAGAGCCCACATGGCACAACTACTGCAGCCCTTGCCCTGGAGTCTGTGCTCTGCAACAAGAGAAGCCACTGCAATGAGAAGCCCTCATACTGCAACACAGAGCTCCTGCTTGTTGCTTTGAGAGAAAAATCTGGGCAGATGAAGACCTTGCACAGTTACAAAAAGAAAAAAAAAAAACAATCCGGGATCAGGCACAGTTTAGAGAAATAATCTTTGCAGGAGGTGAGAGTTATGAGGGGAAGAGAGAGCCATCCTGAAGAAGGTTAGCTTTTTACTGTTGTTCAGGGAGTCCCATCTCTGCGTTATCTGCCAAGGCTGGAAGTTCACTGTTTCTTTGGTTGATGGCCACTAGGTCAAGTTGTTGGCTAGTGACTGAGGCTTACCCTGTACTCTGCAAGTTGCTAAATTGGGGTAAACAGGTTAATGCTTCTGTCCTTGAGGACTGGCTTGTAACTGAAGCTCTCCCTAGACAAGAGTGGTGTTCGTCTCTCTTCACATTGGAAAGATGTCTGGAGGCAGGTGATCCAGGGCCACATGGCATCTCTGAAGTCATCAGGGACCTGGCTCTTTCTGCCTTGCTGCTCTCTCTTGTTCAGAGTCACCTCATGTCCAAGGTGGAAGGGGAGAATCGGGATGCACCTTTCACGTTTAAGAATACTTTCTGGAGTTCCCTCAACATAGCCTGTTACATTTGTCTTGAAGGTGGTCATGGGCCATACACAGTGCATCCATCAAAAATCGGGACTGTGCGTAGGGAAGCAGGGGTGAACTCAGTAGCAACTAGAAACATTCTAGTCCATTCTCCTCCGAGAGTCTGTACTTGTTAAGCAAAATGGTGGCAGAATTGCTGGACTATTTAACATTTTTTTTTACTGTTTTCTAATTGCATTGAATTAATACAGATTGCTGATTCTCAGCCCAAAGTAACTTTACTCCCCAGGTGTTATGTGGCAATGTCTGGAGGCATTTTTGGTTGTCACAGCTGTGGGAATGCTATTGGCATCTGATGCAGAGAGACCAGAGATCCTGTTAA
The DNA here is from genome assembly GCA_022376925.1 of Tragulus kanchil. NCBI lineage: Eukaryota > Metazoa > Chordata > Mammalia > Artiodactyla > Tragulidae > Tragulus > Tragulus kanchil. The sequence goes on along the minus strand of JAIOJX010000002.1, from coordinate 108,465,648 downwards.
ACATCCTACAATGCACAGGACAGCCCCCCAGAGTTCTCCAGCCCTTACTGTCAGTGTTGCCAAGGTTGTGAAACCTTGATTTAGACTGAGCTAAAGGCTTTCCCTCATAGTTCAGTCTGCAAAGAATCTGCCTGCAGTTCAAGAGACTTGGACTCGATTCGTGGGTCAGGAAGATCCCCTGGAGAAGGACATGGCAGCCCACTCCAGGCTTCTTGCCTGGAGAATTCCATGGACAGAGGAGCCGGCAGGCTATGGTCCATGGGGTTACAAGAGTCAGACATGACTTTAAGACTAAACCACCAAAGGCTCTCATGTGCCACCATTGTCCTCAAAATTTTGCCATTTTGGGGGTCACTCTGAGTGTCTTGAGTAGAAATTTGAATTTCTTGTAATTTCTAGTGAGCTGTATTTTTTTCCTTTGAATAAGTATTTCTGTTTTTAATTTGGATAAGTAAATGGCTTTGGCAGAAAATGATGGCTCATGTTGTCTTAGTGCTACTTGAATAATTAAGTATAAGGTTTTGTCAGAATCCATTAAATTTGAAAAATGTTAATAAGGTTTTGTCAGAATCCATTAAATTTGAAAAATATTAATACATTTTTTTTTTACCTCTGCAGAATCTTTATATGGGATCTGAAAAAGGTGAGTTTTTGTTATTGTTACTGTCTTGATGGAGAATTCTCCCATTACCTTTAAACTAATTTTCTGAAGGAAGAAAGTTTATAGTATCCATATTTAATTCAACTGAAGCTGTTACTTCCTAGATTACGTATAGACTTACTAGAATTGAAATACAGCCTTAGATGATGAATTTTTAAAAAAAAAAAAACAACAAAGAGTTTACTAGAAGTAAAAGAGAGACCTTGATTTTGGAAGCAGTGGTCGCCCCTCTGCGTGTGTCTTCACTGCTGGTGAATGGTTGAAATTCTCCTTTTTAGAGATCTTTCCTTTGCTTCATGTCTTTATCCCTTGTGCAAACACAGATCCACCAATAAGGGGAGTCACATATTCCGTCTTCCCAGCCCTTCCTCCCTGAATACAGCAGTTCTCAATTCCTTCTGCCGAGATACATATGGACCAGTGTGTCTCAAACTAGCTTTGCAGTAGGGTCGTCTGAGGAATATGTATAAATTTATATTTCTTACAAATATAGATTACTGGGTTCCACTCCAGATTCCTGGGACTCAGAAATTCCTTTCTTGAAGCTCCTGGATGATTCTGGAGCCACTGACTTAGATCCTGTATCACTGGGGTGCAGAGGAGCACAGCCATGGTGTACTGCACATTGCTGGTATGGCCCCTGCAAGTCTCTGTGTTCTCTGCAGGTTGAGACAGCACATTAGAAATCAAGAGAGTGTGGGAACCCCTTGGTTATGGGTGTAACTTTGACCCCAAACTATAAAAAAGTAAATCATAGCATTGCCTACCTCCCAGTTTGGAGAAATCAGAAAGTGACCTCATCACTTGCTGGTGAGAATGTGGAGCAGCAGGAACTCTCATGTGCTGCCGGTGGGAGTGTAAAATGGCACATCTGCTGTGTAAAGCACTTTTGCATTATATGTTAAAATTGAAGATGGGCCAGACTTTTATTTTTTTTTAATTTTGGCCTCTTTTATTAGGTTTTTATTTATTCATTTTCATCCATTTTTACTCCCTGGCCTGTGTGGGCCTCCCACCGCAGTGGCAGCAGAGCACCATCTCTGGGCGCATACGCTGAGCGCTGGCTTGTAATTGGACACACCAGTCTAGCCGCTCTGCGGCATGTGGGATCTACCCAGGCCAGGGGTGGAACCGGTGCCCCTCGCACTGTAAGGTGGATTCTTTACCCACTGAACCACCAGGGAAGTCCCTGAGCCAGCCTTTTGACTTAGCAGTTTCACTATGAGAATATACCCTAGATCAGGAATTGACAAACCGTATCCTGGAGGCCAGATATGGTCCATTGTTTGATTTTGTAAATAAAGTTTTATTGAAACAAAGCCATGCCAGTTTGTATACATATTGTCTAGTTGAATAGTTGTGACAGAGACTATATGGCTCACAAAACCTAAAATACTTACAGATGGCCTTCTGTAGAATGCAATGCATTGTTTCAACTCTGCCCAATCCATGTTTCTTAAAGTGTGGTCAGTGACATCCCTGGGAGCTCATTAGAAATGCAGATTCTCAGGCCCTGCTGAACCTACTAAACATCAGAATCTGTATGTTAACACATCTGTAAGTGATTAGTGTAGAGTTTGAAAAGCATTGCCCTGAGGAAATGTGTGCATATATGAACCAGGAGATGTGCTCAGAAATGTTCATATCTATGTTGTTCACAGTAGCCCCAAACAGGGTACAACCCAAGCATCCATAGATGGTAAAGTAAGAAATAAATTGTGATGTATTCACAAAATAGAAAATACTAAACAGCAGTGTAAATGAGTGAGCTACAGGTGCATGCAATAACATGGGTATAGTCATTTTCATGAACTAAAGTCAATGGTGAGTGAAAGAAGCAAGACAATATGCTATTTGGGTGGTGGCTACCAAGGTTGTGTGTTGTGGTGGTTCAGTTGCTAAGTTGTGTCTTACTCTGCGACCCCACGGACTGCAGCACGTGAGGCTTCCCTGTCCTTCACTCACTCTTGGAGTTTGCTCAAACTCATGTCCATTGAGTTGGTGATGCCATGCAACCATCTCATCCTCTGTCATTCCCTTCTCCTCCTGCCTTCAATCTTCACCAGCGTCAGGGACTTTTCCAATGAGTCGGTTCTTCGCATCAGGTGGCCAGAGTATTGGACACACCAGTCTAGCCGCTCTGCGGCATGTGGGATCTACCCAGGCCAGGGGTGGAACCGGTGCCCCTCGCACTGTAAGGTGGATTCTTTACCCACTGAACCACCAGGGAAGTCCCTGAGCCAGCCTTTTGACTTAGCAGTTTCACTATGAGAATATACCCTAGATCAGGAATTGACAAACCGTATCCTGGAGGCCAGATATGGTCCATTGTTTGATTTTGTAAATAAAGTTTTATTGAAACAAAGCCATGCCAGTTTGTATACATATTGTCTAGTTGAATAGTTGTGACAGAGACTATATGGCTCACAAAACCTAAAATACTTACAGATGGCCTTCTGTAGAATGCAATGCATTGTTTCAACTCTGCCCAATCCATGTTTCTTAAAGTGTGGTCAGTGACATCCCCTGGGAGCTCATTAGAAATGCAGATTCTCAGGCCCTGCTGAACCTACTAAACATCAGAATCTGTATGTTAACACATCTGTAAGTGATTAGTGTAGAGTTTGAAAAGCATTGCCCTGAGGAAATGTGTGCATATATGAACCAGGAGATGTGCTCAGAAATGTTCATATCTATGTTGTTCACAGTAGCCCCAAACAGGGTACAACCCAAGCATCCATAGATGGTAAAGTAAGAAATAAATTGTGATGTATTCACAAAATAGAAAATACTAAACAGCAGTGTAAATGAGTGAGCTACAGGTGCATGCAATAACATGGGTATAGTCATTTTCATGAACTAAAGTCAATGGTGAGTGAAAGAAGCAAGACAATATGCTATTTGGGTGGTGGCTACCAAGGTTGTGTGTTGTGGTGGTTCAGTTGCTAAGTTGTGTCTTACTCTGCGACCCCACGGACTGCAGCACGTGAGGCTTCCCTGTCCTTCACTCACTCTTGGAGTTTGCTCAAACTCATGTCCATTGAGTTGGTGATGCCATGCAACCATCTCATCCTCTGTCATTCCCTTCTCCTCCTGCCTTCAATCTTCACCAGCGTCAGGGACTTTTCCAATGAGTCGGTTCTTCGCATCAGGTGGCCAGAGTATTGGAGCTTCAGCTTCAGCATCAGTCCTTCCAATGAATAATCAGGATTGATTTCCTTTAGGATTGACTGGTTTGTTCTTGCTGTCCAAGGGATTCTCAACAAAGGTTTTATAATGATCTGTTAAAATGTACATATATGCATGTTCGTGATGTATTACAAAATGAAGGGGAAAGTATAAACAAGTAAGCATATAAAATTATTTGGAAACTTCTTAATTTTAGTAGTTGTTAGTAATGAAAGAATAGTACCATACTCTGAGCTGATCCCAGACAAATCTCTGCATTAACACCAAAGATAAGAAACCAGTGTCTTACAAGTGTAAGCTTTAGTTCCTGAGTGTGCGTTTGGTGAGTAGAAGCTTGGAAACCTCTGATCTAGAATAGAGGCCCCTTTAAGATGGGGAAATGGCTCTGCAGTAGGAGGCTCTGGGGACAACAGCCAGCTGGACAGAGAGCCCTGCCCTGTGATTGGCCTATGCCTGGGGTCCTTTGCTTTTCTTACGCCAGTCCCTGCTGATGCGAAGAATTCTGCTGACAGATGATGGAAGGCGGCTCACGAGTCCTGTTTGCTTGAAGAGGGTTTTGAAGCGCTAGTATTTCCTCCTTTTAACAGACAGTGGGATTGTTGTTTTGTTAGTTGTTAGTAAAACAGTTCTACACTGAGTACAGCCAAACCAAAGTACTGTGAGAGGACCTTTTGTCTGGGAAAACAATGAAATAAATGATGAGTTTTTGGCTTCCTTATCTGGACTGCTTTTCTTTAGGAATAAAGAAATGATTCACTGAAAAGTCTGTAAATATCAAATGTCTCAGAACCCTTTAGAGGCTGGCCCCCTGGGCTCCCAAGGGTAACTCCTAGGCAGAAATGTTTCCAGTAGAACTTTGGTTGCATAAGGATGTTGCTTTCAAAATCTCAGGGAGTTTTCTGTAATAAAATTGTTCCCTGACTTCCTTATTTATGATGAAGGTTAAAAGTTTTGTATTGGTGAAGGAAGCCCCCAGTGAGTTGGTGATGCCATGCAACCATCTCATCCTCTGTCATTCCCTTCTCCTCCTGCCTTCAATCTTCACCAGCGTCAGGGACTTTTCCAATGAGTCGGTTCTTCGCATCAGGTGGCCAGAGTATTGGAGCTTCAGCTTCAGCATCAGTCCTTCCAATGAATAATCAGGATTGATTTCCTTTAGGATTGACTGGTTTGTTCTTGCTGTCCAAGGGATTCTCAACAAAGGTTTTATAATGATCTGTTAAAATGTACATATATGCATGTTCGTGATGTATTACAAAATGAAGGGGAAAGTATAAACAAGTAAGCATATAAAATTATTTGGAAACTTCTTAATTTTAGTAGTTGTTAGTAATGAAAGAATAGTACCATACTCTGAGCTGATCCCAGACAAATCTCTGCATTAACACCAAAGATAAGAAACCAGTGTCTTACAAGTGTAAGCTTTAGTTCCTGAGTGTGCGTTTGGTGAGTAGAAGCTTGGAAACCTCTGATCTAGAATAGAGGCCCCTTTAAGATGGGGAAATGGCTCTGCAGTAGGAGGCTCTGGGGACAACAGCCAGCTGGACAGAGAGCCCTGCCCTGTGATTGGCCTATGCCTGGGGTCCTTTGCTTTTCTTACGCCAGTCCCTGCTGATGCGAAGAATTCTGCTGACAGATGATGGAAGGCGGCTCACGAGTCCTGTTTGCTTGAAGAGGGTTTTGAAGCGCTAGTATTTCCTCCTTTTAACAGACAGTGGGATTGTTGTTTTGTTAGTTGTTAGTAAAACAGTTCTACACTGAGTACAGCCAAACCAAAGTACTGTGAGAGGACCTTTTGTCTGGGAAAACAATGAAATAAATGATGAGTTTTTGGCTTCCTTATCTGGACTGCTTTTCTTTAGGAATAAAGAAATGATTCACTGAAAAGTCTGTAAATATCAAATGTCTCAGAACCCTTTAGAGGCTGGCCCCCTGGGCTCCCAAGGGTAACTCCTAGGCAGAAATGTTTCCAGTAGAACTTTGGTTGCATAAGGATGTTGCTTTCAAAATCTCAGGGAGTTTTCTGTAATAAAATTGTTCCCTGACTTCCTTATTTATGATGAAGGTAGAGTGAAAGATGCCTGTCTTTGGGGGTATTGGTGACAGAGGAAAGCCCCCCATGTGACATAAATCCATTCTGTCTAGGCAAAGCTGGGACCACCACCTCTGCGATGTCGGAGAAGGTTCGGACCAGGCTGGAGGAGCTGGATGACTTTGAGGAGGTGAGTGAACCGTTGGCCGAATCCAGGGAGGAGCGGTGCTTCTAGTGCTTCTGCCAAGCAAGGTCAGTCTCGGTGGCTGCTCTCGGATTAATCCTCAAGCTGCGAATTGTGTTCGGTACTCCTGAGGCACCAACCAATCCAGGGAAAGATGCCAGCGGTGCAGTTGGCCGAGCTTGCAGGAGCCTGCCTGGGGCTGGTTTTCTGAAGGCGTTTTTCTCACTGATGCTTGAACAAATCCAGGGCATCTGGGGACAGAATTTAGCTGTGGAAGCCAACTGGAAGCATCTCCCGGGAAGCCACCTTGCATGGTGTAGCATAGTCATGCCTGCCGCAGAGGCTGTGCATAGCCACTCTGCTGCTGGAATCTTTCACTAGCCTACATGTGCTTCTAAAGAACGTGACTGCTTTGCCAACTCTTAAAAGTTAGTAAATTTAACTTATAAATCCAGATTCTGTCTTCTCTTAAATTCCACCTAACTGTGGGCTCTCATTCTTAGGTTTAACCTAGATGTGCACTGTCCAGGTTGTATATTTCACCCTGGTCCAGTTCACTCATGAACATTACTAGCCTGGTGCCCAGGGCTAGGTTGTTTTAAAAAGGGGGGAAATTGGAGCCAGACTGCCTTTTGGGTCCTGCAGTTCTAGGCAGCCAAATGTTTGTCTGGGAAAACAATGAAATAAATGATGAGTTTTTGGCTTCCTTATCTGGACTGCTTTTCTTTAGGAATAAAGAAATGATTCACTGAAAAGTCTGTAAATATCAAATGTCTCAGAACCCTTTAGAGGCTGGCCCCCTGGGCTCCCAAGGGTAACTCCTAGGCAGAAATGTTTCCAGTAGAACTTTGGTTGCATAAGGATGTTGCTTTCAAAATCTCAGGGAGTTTTCTGTAATAAAATTGTTCCCTGACTTCCTTATTTATGATGAAGGTAGAGTGAAAGATGCCTGTCTTTGGGGTATTGGTGACAGAGGAAAGCCCCCCATGTGACATAAATCCATTCTGTCTAGGCAAAGCTGGGACCACCACCTCTGCGATGTCGGAGAAGGTTCGGACCAGGCTGGAGGAGCTGGATGACTTTGAGGAGGTGAGTGAACCGTTGGCCGAATCCAGGGAGGAGCGGTGCTTCTAGTGCTTCTGCCAAGCAAGGTCAGTCTCGGTGGCTGCTCTCGGATTAATCCTCAAGCTGCGAATTGTGTTCGGTACTCCTGAGGCACCAACCAATCCAGGGAAAGATGCCAGCGGTGCAGTTGGCCGAGCTTGCAGGAGCCTGCCTGGGGCTGGTTTTCTGAAGGCGTTTTTCTCACTGATGCTTGAACAAATCCAGGGCATCTGGGGACAGAATTTAGCTGTGGAAGCCAACTGGAAGCATCTCCCGGGAAGCCACCTTGCATGGTGTAGCATAGTCATGCCTGCCGCAGAGGCTGTGCATAGCCACTCTGCTGCTGGAATCTTTCACTAGCCTACATGTGCTTCTAAAGAACGTGACTGCTTTGCCAACTCTTAAAAGTTAGTAAATTTAACTTATAAATCCAGATTCTGTCTTCTCTTAAATTCCACCTAACTGTGGGCTCTCATTCTTAGGTTTAACCTAGATGTGCACTGTCCAGGTTGTATATTTCACCCTGGTCCAGTTCACTCATGAACATTACTAGCCTGGTGCCCAGGGCTGGGTGAGTTTGCATCCTCTGGAATGTCATTTAGAGAGACACCATAGCCTGGTGGGTTTAGAGAGCAAACTCTGGAGCCAGACTGCCTGAGTTTGGATCCTGGCTCTACTGTTTGGTAATTCTGTAATTTCGGACAAGGTGCTTAAGACCTGGAGCTCTGTGCCTCAGTTTACTTATCTGCGAAGTGGGAGCCTAATACCTGGCTCTTGGGATGGCTACAGGGGGTTACATGAGTTGCTCTATGTAGAGTGCTTAGATCAGTACCCAGCACATGGTACATGCTTTTGTAAGTGTTAGCTGATGTCACCATCACCATTCTGAGTCAAGATGCCTTAATATGATTGCTTATTGACAAGGTAGCCTTGGGCATTCTTCTCCCTATTCCCATTTCCTTATCTGCACAGTGGAGATTATAACAGTTGTGTGAGTTGAATGGGAAATGCCTTGAAATCACAAAGGTCCATATCATAGCAGTTTCCATTGCTGTGTTGTACATCTTACTTCTGGTTTCTGGATCCCTTCTAGAACTGAGGCCAGAGTTGTTAGGTACTCAGCAGAGCCCAATATTTTGTTTCTCAATTCAGAAATGATGTACTTTGAATTCAAGTGTCATCAGCCAACCTTGACTGGTAGGAAGGGAAATGCCAAGGGTTTTTATCAAAGCTCTGTTGTCTGTTGAGTATCTGAAAGTCACTTGAACTGGTTTACACTGACTATAAGGACTGTATGAAGAATACACTGAACCCACGGGCATAGTGGCCTAGAGCCAGGAACTGAAAATCCATCCGAAACTCTAGCAGTTTCCTCTGTCTCTCTTGGTTCTGTGTAGCCTCCACATCCTTCCTAGTTCTCCTTTTTTGTTTGTTTGGTTTTGTCTTTGTTTTTTCTGCAGACTGATTTCCTTGCTTCTCCCTGCTCACAGCAGCAGATGGCTGCCCCATGGCTTCCAGGTTCACATAACATATTAGTCAGGATAAGGCAAGGTTATGAACAAATGAATTCCCATGTCTCAGTGGTTTAATGTAACAAAGGTCGATTTCTTCTTTGCATTACTCAAACAGTGTAGCTGACAGACATACCACCATCTCATGGTTCTGCCATCTCAACAGATGGTTCCAGGATTGTCACAGCAGGGCTGGAGAGAATCACTTCTCACTGCCTCAGCCCAGAAGAGACACATGCCATGTGGTTCATCACCCATTTGCCCAGATAAGTCACATCGCTCCTACAGTAGATGGTGAGGGAAGATTCTGTCTCACAGTTCAAGTGACCATTTCAGATCAGTTCACATTTCCTGAACCTCCTACTTGTATTTCTTTAATAAAAAGTTCTAGAAATCCCACTTATGGGCATGTATCCAGAGAAAACTCTAATCCAAAAAGATACATATACCCTAGTGTTCATAGAAGCACTATTTACAGTATTCAAGACATGGAAGCAACCTAGATAGCCACTAACAAGATGAATGGATAAAAAAGATGTGGTATACATACACCATGGAATACTACTCAGCCATAAAAAATGAAATAATACCATATGCAGCAGCATGGATGGACTGAAAGATTATCATACTATGTGAAGTAAGTCAGAAAGACAAATATCATACGATATCACTTATGTGTGGAATCTAAAATATGATAAAATTGAACTTACTTACAAAACAAAAACAAGCTCCAGGTATAGGAAACTTGTGTGGTTTTTTTTTTCCCCTTATGGTTACCAAATGGAAAAGGATGGAGGGATAAATTAGGAGTTTGGGATTAGAAGATACAAACTACTATATATAAAATAGGTAAACAACAAGGACTTACTGTATAGTACAGGGAACTATACTCAATAACTTATAATAAACTATAATGGAAGTTCCAGAAAAACATCTTCATTGATTGTGCTTAAGCTTTGACTGTGTGGATCACAACGAACTATGGAAAATTCTTAAAGAGATGGTAATACCAGACCGCCTTACCTGCCTTCTGAGGAACCTTTATGCAGATCAAGAAGCAATAGTTAAAACTGAACATGGAACAATGAAATGGTTCCAAATTGGGAAGAGAGTAGATCAAGGTTGTATATTGTTACCCTGGTTGTTAAACTTCTATGCAGAGTACATCATGTGGAATGCAAGGCTGGATGAAGCTCAAGCTGGAAGCAAGATTGCCAGGAGAAATATCAATAACATCTTAGATATGCAGATGACACCACCCTGCTGGCAGAAAGCGAAGAGGAATTAAAGAGCCTCTTGACGAAGGTGAAAGAGAAGAGTGAAAAATCTGGTTTAAAACTCAACATTCAAAAAACTAAGATCATGTCATCTGGTCTCATCATTTCATGGCACATAGATGGGAGAATAGTGGGAACAGTGACAGCCTTTATTTTCCTGGGCTCCAAAATCACTGTGGATGGTGACTACAACCATGGAATTAAAAGACGCTTGTTCCTTTGAAGAAAAGCTGTAACAAACCTAGACACTGTATTCAAAAACAGAGACGTCGCTTTGCTAACAAAGGTTCATATAGTTAAAGCTATGGTTTTCCCAGTAGTCATGCATGGATCTGAGAATTGGACCAGAAAGAAGGCAGAGTGTCAAAGAATTGATGCTTTTGAACTGTGGTGCTGGAGAAGATGTTTAAGAGTCTCTTAGACTGCAAGGAGATCAAACCAGTCAATCCTAAAGGAAATCAACCCTGAATATTCGTTGGAAGAACTGAGGCTGAAGGTGGAGCTCCAATACTTTAGCCACCTGAGGTGAAGAGCCAATTGGAAAAGGCTCTGATGCTGGGAAAGATTGAGGGTAGGAGAAGGGGACCACAGAGGATGAGATGGTTGGATGGCATCACCAATTCAATGGACATGAGTTTGAGCAAACTCTGGGAAATAGTGAAAGATAAGAAAACCTGCAATGTGCTGCAATCCATGAGCTCACAAAGACTGAAACGTGAGCACCTGAACAACAGTGACTCAATTGGTCCTTGTCCATGATCAGCATTTGGTCTTCCTTAGTGGTACATAAAACAACTGTGCTTCTTACAATGAGTAATCCAGATTTAGAGACACTATGATATGTATCTTTGTAAAATTGGATTCCCTGAGCATTTTTCTTAGTTTGTATTAGGGTCCATCTTGACCGCTGTACTTTAAACTCCATTAATCTTACAATAGTGTATATTTGTTTGCCTTTGTATCTGGGACATCTGGTATGCCATACTTGCTTGGTGCACATTACTCCCCGTTAACTGTGTGTTGAATAAGGTAAATCCTGTTATCACTGTTCCCACAAGAGACTCAGGAAGGAAAGCAGCTGACCTAAAATTATATGACTAGAATGTTATATGACTAGAATGTCAATGAGCTTGGAGCGGGTTCAGCTCAGGTCTGACTTCTGTTCCAGGTCAGTCTCCCAATCATAGCCTTCTGCCCATCTTTGCAGAAAACTCAAAGAACTTCTCTGATACAAGACGGAACTATCAATCCTGCTTGGGATATGAGGACAACCTACAGATCAAAAAACAGCTAACACTCAGTATTGTTCATGGAGGAGGGGGAGTCCAATAGTGTTTTTTCTTCTGTCCCTATGTCTTTCTCCTTTCTGCCCACAGGGATCCCAAAAGGAGCTGTTGAATTTGACTCAACAGGACTATGTGAACCGCATAGAAGAGCTCAACCAGTCGCTGAAGGACGCCTGGGCTTCGGACCAGAAAGTGAAGGCTCTAAAAATAGTCATCCAGGTCAGGTCAAGTGATTTTTTTTTTTTTTTTCCCAGAACTTCCTCTGTAAAACTCCTTTGTGAATAATTAGGATTTTCAGAGGCCTGCCTTCAGGGTCTTACCCTAATTTTTTCACCTGTTCCATTTTCACATACCTCCCGTGAAAGGCCATGATTATGAATCAGTGTTTTTACGAGATGGCTAATCCCAGGGCCACCATGTGCAGCTGTATAGGTATGCACTGTGCAATTCCAGGAAATTCACCCTAGATTACAGAATTACTGATTTCCCCCCTGTGTTGTGCAGTTCGTTGGCTCTGTTGCAGCCCCTGACACATTTATGGTCTGTATAGACTAACAGTTGACCTTCTGTCTTTTGGGTTTTCTTGACCAGATTTTCTTTGTACCTTTGGGACCAAGGCTGTATGTGCCTCTGTATGCATTTTGGGGTCATGTTCTGTGTAATGATGTGACAAAGGAAATGTGTTTACAGTGTTAGGAGAGGTACATTTGTTGATTCCTCTTTGTTGATGCATTTTTTGATCCATGACAACTTTTGGATCGCTAGAGCAATCTCTGTAGGGAAAACAGCTTATTTTGTTTCTTGACCCTGAAGAACATCCTGTCTTGGCAAAACATTTTCAGAAGTACATTGTAAAAGGAAAAATGTATGCAACATGATTTTCAGAGCAGAGTCAAGCAGAAATTCTGTGCAGCCATTTTAGTTTAGAAGGACAAGATCTCATTCTTATTTATTGTGATGGGAATGTGACATTTATTTTCCTAACTTTGTCTCTGGAAAGAGGGTCAGGAGAGTCTGGGAGTCTTTACACTAGGTGCTTGAGGTCTTTCAAGATGGTACTTTGTATGGCAAGTGCTCTGTGTGTGTGTGTGTGTGTATGTGTTCCTGACTGAGGGAAATCCTAGCCTGTTTTCCTTCCATTGCTGTTGTTAGTGGACAGAGTAAATACACTGAAGAAGATTTCTCTCATCCTAGAGGCATGTGATGGAGATTGCTTGCTGAGTGGCTCAAATGAGAAAATATCTAAAATAACAAGAGCTTCCTCAAAATATTTTTGTTGGCAATATCTCTCCATAGAGTCTTGTAGTATAGAACTGTGACTTCTAAGAGTTTTACATCTGGAGGCAGTTTGATTCATGTCTTCCCAAAGAAAAGAACCATAGAAGTATTTAATTAACTCCACATCTGGTTAATAGTAATTATTTGATTATCAGGACTTTAAAGACTACCTTCTTTACAGAATATGGAGAAATGAGCATGGTTCCCCTTCTTTGCTCTGCAGTTATATTTTACTTTGTTTTGTTTTTCAACTAGATACTTTACATGTCCTAAAATTATTGCCCGTCTTTTCGATTATAGTCATTTGATTGGGTATGAAGTGGGTGTCTTGTGTGGCTTTATTTGCATATCCTGGCTGATAATGACATTGAATGTCTTTTCATGTTTGTTGGTCATTTTTATACCTTCTTTAGTGAACTGTCTATTCAAGACTTGTCCATTTTAAAAATCATTTTGTTTATCTTCTTGAGTTATAACAATTTTTCTTATGTATTGTAACAAATTCAAGACAAACTTTAATAAAAATCATAGCCGTCCACATTTGAGTAATTCGCAAATGGTGCCCACTTTGCCCTATAGAAAACATGAGTTATAACAATTTTTTAACCTTGATAGAAGTTCTTTATTGAATACATGATGTGCATGTTTTTTCTCCTAGTTCTGTGGCTTGTGTTTTCGTTTTCCTTATGGTACCTTTTGAAATTTAGGAGTTTTTAATTTTAATGAAGTTCAGTTTATCAGTTTTCTCCTTTTGGCTCATGCTTTTGGAGTTGTATCCAAGAATTGTTTACATAACCCAGGGCCATGAGAATTTCTTCTTGGCTTTTTCTCTGAAGTTTTATAGTTTTAGCTCTTACATCTGGGTTTATGGTCCATTTTGAATTATTTTTATATCTTTAATGTGAGTGTCTAAATCTGTTTGTTTGCTATGGATATCCAGTTGTCTTGGCAGCATTTGGTGAAAAGACTTTTTCCCTACTGACTTATCTTGGTGCCTTTGTCAGGTTAGTTGGGCATAAATGTAAGGGTTTGTTTGTGAACTCTCTATTCTATTCCACAGATCTGTAAGTTTGTCCTGAAGCCAGTACCACACTGTCTTGATCTTGCTTTATGACAAGTTTTAAAACTAGGTAGTATACGTCTTTTGACTTTGTTCTTTTTCAGAATTGTTTTGGCTCTTCTGGGTCCTTGGTTTTTCCATATGAATTTTAGGATCAGCTTATCAATTTCTACAAAAAACAGGCAAAATCTTTTGGGATTTTGATAGGGATTGCACTGACCCTATAGATCAGTTGCAGTGATTTTCTGTCTGAACTAGAGTTAATCTGCTGATGGACAAATTATTCATTCTGTTGAGGGGCATCTGGTTCTTTTCTTTTTCCTTATTACGAACTGTGTTGCTGTAAACATAGCCATGTCTGCTGGTGACCATGTAAAGTGTGTCTGTACTGTAGTCCATACCTAAAAGTGGAACTGCTCAGGTGTATGGTATGTGCCTCATCAGCTTGTCCGGATGGTGCCAAGTTACTTTCTGCAGTAGCTGTGCTGGCCTGCGCTGTAGGAGCAGTAAGAGTGTGAGTGTGGACCGTTCAGCAGTCCACTGACATTTGGTATGAGCAGGGTTTCTATTTTAATTTTTCCAATTTAGGAGGTAATACAATATTTTATTGAGGTTTTAATTTGTAATTCTCCGATTATAATAAGGTTGAGCATCTTTTGATGTGTTTATTGGCCACTGGGATTTGTTTTTCTGTAAGATGCCTTTTGTTGATTCCTTTTGCTCACTTTTCCATTATGTTATTTGTATGTTTCTTACTGATTTTTAGGATTTAAAATGTTATGTTCTAGGTAGTAGTTGTCCTCTGATTAGCAGGCTTCCTTCCTTCTTTTCTCCCATCCATCCATCCACCCATTTAGTCATACTTTCTTAGTATTCAGCCATAGGTTATCTTTTAGTGTATCCATTTGATTTGGTTCAGATTTTTGTTTTTTAATTCCAACTTAATTTTCAAATTGCTACTTTCCTTCTAGATTGCTGCTAATTGGAAACAAATGAAAAACATTCCTTTAGTATTTTTTCTACAATGTTGGTAAATTTGATAGAAAGCATTTCAGGCAGAATAACTGCTCAGTGAGTTGCTCAGGATATGTTTTAACAATGGTTCTCAACCTTGGCTGCACATTAGAATCACTTGGGAGCTTTTAAGAAATCTTGATTTCCAAGCTGCATGCTGGAGCAGCTAATCAGAATCCCAGGCACTGTTATTTCACAGAGTTCCTGGGATGATTCTGAAGCTGAGAACCCGTGGTTTGTAGAGTTATATTCCATTCAGGGTGTGGTACAGACTGTGGCTCTCATGAACCCAGTGAGTCCCAGGCTTGGGTCAGTGCAGCTGTCACCTGGAGCCCCTGTTGAAAATGTGGATTCTCTGGTGCCTCTTCTGGGGGTTTTGACCAGTAGGTTTGCAGTGGAGCAGGGAATGTGGTTTTAGCATATACCATAGGGTGGGTGCCTGATTTTTATTAGTTTAGGAAACTGCACCAAAACTTTAAAAAATAATTTTCAAAATACTGATTTAAAAGGTAACTTCAATTTATAACATTGTTATAACTTTAACTTTGGATTAAAAAAACCTTCTGCTTCGTGTTATCTTTATAAAATATATATTTGTGACACAGCTTGGAAGAGAAATCAGTGCAGTGTTGGGAAGAGCCAGCTGTGTTTAATTTGAAATCTTCTGTTTGAATTCTCTCTCCCTCTCACCTCGCCACGGGCAGTAACTCATCTCTGAGGGGCTCTGGTAGAAACTCAGGAGATGTCACATCCCTAGGAACCAGGCGCTGTGTACTGTAAACAGTCTCTAGGATTCAGAGCTGTTTGTTTTTTTCGAAGCCCTGAAGTCTCATGGGGTAGTTGTTTAAGTTGGAGCTCTCATAAAGGGCATGTGAAAAACACAAAGCAAGGTGTCAGGAAGTGGAGTTCTGGGTCCATCCAGATGCCACACTTGGTGTGAGTGCCATTGTTTTCACAGCTTACATTCCTCACCTCCAGCCCCCAAATAACATGTGGTCTAGGAGAGGATGTTTCACAATTAGAGACATGGTTTACTTTTAGTTATATAATGCTAAAGAAGAAACTTTTTGATGAATCTGTCATAACTTTCCTTCTAGATTGCTGCTAATTGGAAACAAATGAAAAACATTCCTTTAGTATTTTTTCTACAATGTTGGTAAATTTGATAGAAAGCATTTCAGGCAGAATAACTGCTCAGTGAGTTGCTCAGGATATGTTTTAACAATGGTTCTCAACCTTGGCTGCACATTAGAATCACTTGGGAGCTTTTAAGAAATCTTGATTTCCAAGCTGCATGCTGGAGCAGCTAATCAGAATCCCAGGCACTGTTATTTCACAGAGTTCCTGGGATGATTCTGAAGCTGAGAACCCGTGGTTTGTAGAGTTATATTCCATTCAGGGTGTGGTACAGACTGTGGCTCTCATGAACCCAGTGAGTCCCAGGCTTGGGTCAGTGCAGCTGTCACCTGGAGCCCCTGTTGAAAATGTGGATTCTCTGGTGCCTCTTCTGGGGGTTTTGACCAGTAGGTTTGCAGTGGAGCAGGGAATGTGGTTTTAGCATATACCATAGGGTGGGTGCCTGATTTTTATTAGTTTAGGAAACTGCACCAAAACTTTAAAAAATAATTTTCAAAATACTGATTTAAAAGGTAACTTCAATTTATAACATTGTTATAACTTTAACTTTGGATTAAAAAAACCTTCTGCTTCGTGTTATCTTTATAAAATATATATTTGTGACACAGCTTGGAAGAGAAATCAGTGCAGTGTTGGGAAGAGCCAGCTGTGTTTAATTTGAAATCTTCTGTTTGAATTCTCTCTCCCTCTCACCTCGCCACGGGCAGTAACTCATCTCTGAGGGGCTCTGGTAGAAACTCAGGAGATGTCACATCCCTAGGAACCAGGCGCTGTGTACTGTAAACAGTCTCTAGGATTCAGAGCTGTTTGTTTTTTTCGAAGCCCTGAAGTCTCATGGGGTAGTTGTTTAAGTTGGAGCTCTCATAAAGGGCATGTGAAAAACACAAAGCAAGGTGTCAGGAAGTGGAGTTCTGGGTCCATCCAGATGCCACACTTGGTGTGAGTGCCATTGTTTTCACAGCTTACATTCCCCTCACCTCCAGCCCCCAAATAACATGTGGTCTAGGAGAGGATGTTTCACAATTAGAGACATGGTTTACTTTTAGTTATATAATGCTAAAGAGAAACTTGATGAATCTGATAATTTAGATACTGGATAACAAAGCCAAACTGAAAACACATGTCAGTCTACATCTCGATAAGATACACTTTCTACCCATTTGGTGCACATTGGAAGTGCATACACGTGAAAGGACTCTTTCTTGATGTCCAAATAGTCTTTATTTTTACATGACTTTTTTTCTCTCTGATAAAATATGGCAAGGTTATCTAGTTCCTTACCTAAACTTTTGAATCTGTAGACTTCAGAGTATTACTTTGAATTCTTCAAAGTAGAGACAGATTTTCTTTTTTTTAATTTTGGCCTCTTTATTGTTTTTTTATGTATTTATTTTCATCCATCTTTATTCTTTAGCCTGTGTGGACCTCCCATTGCAGTGGCCTCTCGTTGCAGAGCACCAGCTCTGGGCTTACATGCTCCAGAGCAATGACTTGTAATTGAACACACTGGTCCAGCCGCTCTGTGGAATGTGGGATCTTCCCAGGTCAGGGATCGAACTGGTTCCCCTTGCACTGCAAGGCAGACTCTTTACCCACTGGACCACCAGGGAAGCCCAGAGATAGATTTTTGTTTTTGATTGTACAAGATGACTTCATCTGGAGTGTTCAGGGCCACATTGTGTGGCTGTATCCTTCTGAGTCCTGAACATGTCAGTGGCCCTCTGGTGTGAGTGATTGAGCAATTCTCTGCAAAGCCAGAATGTTCCCGGTATTGCAGAACAGTTTCAGAGAAACATCTACTCTTTGAAGCTTGTCATGTTTACTTTTAGAAGGAAATTTAAGCGTAAGTATAAATAATTGATGCTAGTTTAAGAAACCCTGGAGACTTACCTATGGGATCATTTCAGAGAAAAGAATATTTAAGAATCAAAACTATTCTGAAATAAACCAGAGGAAGCCATACTGAGAAGATGGAGCTCTCATAAAGGGCATGTGAAAACACAAAGCAAGGTGTCAGGAAGTGGAGTTCTGGGTCCATCCAGATGCCACACTTGGTGTGAGTGCCATTGTTTTCACAGCTTACATTCCTCACCTCCAGCCCCCAAATAACATGTGGTCTAGGAGAGGATGTTTCACAATTAGAGACATGGTTTACTTTTAGTTATATAATGCTAAAGAGAAACTTGATGAATCTGATAATTTAGATACTGGATAACAAAGCCAAACTGAAAACACATGTCAGTCTACATCTCGATAAGATACACTTTCTACCCATTTGGTGCACATTGGAAGTGCATACACGTGAAAGGACTCTTTCTTGATGTCCAAATAGTCTTTATTTTTACATGACTTTTTTTCTCTCTGATAAAATATGGCAAGGTTATCTAGTTCCTTACCTAAACTTTTGAATCTGTAGACTTCAGAGTATTACTTTGAATTCTTCAAAGTAGAGACAGATTTTCTTTTTTTTAATTTTGGCCTCTTTATTGTTTTTTTATGTATTTATTTTCATCCATCTTTATTCTTTAGCCTGTGTGGACCTCCCATTGCAGTGGCCTCTCGTTGCAGAGCACCAGCTCTGGGCTTACATGCTCCAGAGCAATGACTTGTAATTGAACACACTGGTCCAGCCGCTCTGTGGAATGTGGGATCTTCCCAGGTCAGGGATCGAACTGGTTCCCCTTGCACTGCAAGGCAGACTCTTTACCCACTGGACCACCAGGGAAGCCCAGAGATAGATTTTTGTTTTTGATTGTACAAGATGACTTCATCTGGAGTGTTCAGGGCCACATTGTGTGGCTGTATCCTTCTGAGTCCTGAACATGTCAGTGGCCCTCTGGTGTGAGTGATTGAGCAATTCTCTGCAAAGCCAGAATGTTCCCGGTATTGCAGAACAGTTTCAGAGAAACATCTACTCTTTGAAGCTTGTCATGTTTACTTTTAGAAGGAAATTTAAGCGTAAGTATAAATAATTGATGCTAGTTTAAGAAACCCTGGAGACTTACCTATGGGATCATTTCAGAGAAAAGAATATTTAAGAATCAAAACTATTCTGAAATAAACCAGAGGAAGCCATACTGAGAAGATGGAGTCACCTGCAAGGATGCTGGCTGACTTACCTGGTGACCACATACTAACCCTAGTTCAGACCCTCTGGATAAAATTCCTGAGTCGTGGCTTTTCTGGAGGGCGGTGATGGTGCCTTTCTTTAAGAAGCTGTGGTGAGCACAGTTGACTCCCTTTGTTGCAAGCACAGTGGTATTGTCATTATACCTCTGAAGACTAGCGCCCAGCCTGGCACATGGTAAACACCTATGCATGTCTGTAGAGACCCTTACTTTTCCAGGCTTGGAGTGTTTCACCGCAGTCAGACATGACAGTGTGACTATTCTTTTCTCTCCTCTTTTTCTAGTGTTCAAAGCTTCTTTCGGACACAAGTGTTATTCAGTTCTACCCAAGCAAATTTGTGCTTATCACCGACATACTTGATACATTTGGTAAGTACTAGTCTTATTCATCTTAAAGTTAAGTAGTTTGTTTTGTCAGAAGTTGAATGGTAGAGTTGCTTTAAAATAGGTTCTGTTGTGGTTTAAGTTATGAGGTAAATCATGATGGAGATCCTCCACCCCCCACCCTCACTCCCCTTATCATTAATGAGAGTGCTGTTTTTGAAAGAATTTTTAAAATTTTTTATTGGAGAATAGTTGCTTCACAATGTTTTGCTAGTTTCTGCTATACAGCAAAGGAAATCATTCACACATATACATATAGCCACTCTATCCCAGATTTCCTTCCCATTTAGGTCACCACAGACCAGTGAGTAGAGTGCCATGTGCCACACAGCAAGTCTCATTAGCTCTCTCTTTTATACAGTGTGTGTGTGTGTGTGTGTGTGTGTGTGTGTACATGCATTCTTTTTTTTTTTTCTTTTTTTTTGGTGGGGAAGGACCGGTTGGGAAGGGATGGGGGTGGGCGGGCTACTTCTATTGGTCTTTCATTTATCTATTTTCATCCGTCTTTGTTCTTTGGCCTGTGTGGGCCTCCCATCGCAGTGGCTTCTGTTGTTGCAGAGCACCGGCTCTGGGTGCATGCGCTCCAGAGCTCCAGCTCGGTAATTGGACACATGGGTCCAGTCGCTCCGCGGCACATGGGATCTTCCCAGACCAGGGATCGAACCGGCGCCCCTTGCACTACAAGGCGGTGGGTGTCCTTACCCACTGGACCACCAGGGGAAGCCCTGTACATGCATTCTTTTTTTTTTCCTTTATTTTAAAGATTTTACAGAGTTTTGTTGTTCACCAACATGTATGTTCCCAGATCATTCATATGCATATCTCTGGACCCTCCCTCCACCCAGTTCCCCCCCCTCCCATCCCTCCAGACCATCGCCCCAAGTGGTTGTAGGTACTCCTATTCCCCTAGCACAATGACAATAGCTATCTTTTCCACACATGACAGTATAGGTTTCCATGTTCCTCCCTCCATGCCTCCCTCCCACTGTTCGATCTCCACAATGTCTTTATGTCTATTCTCTTTTTTCATGAGTTCACTGCGTATGTTATCATGACCATCTTACTAGATTCCATATATATGAGTTAGTATACTATACTTGTCCTTCTCTTTTTGACTTACTTCACTTTTTATGATAGGTTCTAGAGCCACCCTCTAGGCTTTCTGTTGTGGTTTAAGTTATGAGGTAAATCATGATGGAGATCCTCCACCCCCCACCCTCACTCCCCTTATCATTAATGAGAGTGCTGTTTTTGAAAGAATTTTTAAAATTTTTTATTGGAGAATAGTTGCTTCACAATGTTTTGCTAGTTTCTGCTATACAGCAAAGGAAATCATTCACACATATACATATAGCCACTCTATCCCAGATTTCCTTCCCATTTAGGTCACCACAGACCAGTGAGTAGAGTGCCATGTGCCACACAGCAAGTCTCATTAGCTCTCTCTTTTATACAGTGTGTGTGTGTGTGTGTGTGTGTGTGTGTGTGTACATGCATTCTTTTTTTTTTTTCTTTTTTTTTGGTGGGGAAGGACCGGTTGGGAAGGGATGGGGGTGGGCGGGCTACTTCTATTGGTCTTTCATTTATCTATTTTCATCCGTCTTTGTTCTTTGGCCTGTGTGGGCCTCCCATCGCAGTGGCTTCTGTTGTTGCAGAGCACCGGCTCTGGGTGCATGCGCTCCAGAGCTCCAGCTCGGTAATTGGACACATGGGTCCAGTCGCTCCGCGGCACATGGGATCTTCCCAGACCAGGGATCGAACCGGCGCCCCTTGCACTACAAGGCGGTGGGTGTCCTTACCCACTGGACCACCAGGGGAAGCCCTGTACATGCATTCTTTTTTTTTTCCTTTATTTTAAAGATTTTACAGAGTTTTGTTGTTCACCAACATGTATGTTCCCAGATCATTCATATGCATATCTCTGGACCCTCCCTCCACCCAGTTCCCCCCCCTCCCATCCCTCCAGACCATCGCCCCAAGTGGTTGTAGGTACTCCTATTCCCCTAGCACAATGACAATAGCTATCTTTTCCACACATGACAGTATAGGTTTCCATGTTACTCCCTCCATGCCTCCCTCCCACTGTTCGATCTCCACAATGTCTTTATGTCTATTCTCTGTTTTTTCATGAGTTCACTGCGTATGTTATCATGACCATCTTACTAGATTCCATATATATGAGTTAGTATACTATACTTGTCCTTCTCTTTTTGACTTACTTCACTTTTTATGATAGGTTCTAGAGCCAGCCACCTCAATAGGACTGAGTCTTCTGCATTTCTTTTAACAGCTGAGTAGTATTCCATTGTATATATGTACCAGAGCTTCTGGATCCATTCATTTGTCGATGGACATCTAGGTTGCTTCCATGTTCTGGCTATTGTATAGACAGCTGCAATGAACATTGGGGTACAGGTGCTCCTTTCATTTTTGATTTCATCAGGATATAGGCCTAATAGTGGGATTGCTGGGTCATAGGTGCTTCTATTTTTAGTTTTTTAAGGAATCTCCATATTGTCTTCCACAGAGGTTGTATTAATTTACATTCCCACCAGCAATGCAAGAGGGTTCCCTTTTCTCCACACCCTCTCCAGCATTTGTTGTCTGTCGATTTGTTGATGATGGCCATTCTGACAGGTGTGAGGTGGTATCTCATTGTGGTTTTAATTTGCATTTCTCTGATAATAAGCGAGGTTGAGCATCGTTTCATGTATTTTTGGGCCATCTGTATGTCCTCTTTGGAGAGGCGTCTCTTTAGATCTTTTTCCCATTTTTTGATTGGGCTGCTCATTTTCCCTGTGCTGATTTGTCTAAGTTGCTTGTAGATTTTGGAGATTAATTCTTTGTCTGTTGTTTCATTTGCTATGATTTTCTCCCACTCTGTGGGGTGTCTGTTCAACTTTTTGGTGATTTCTTTTGCTGTACAAAAGCTTTTAAGTTTCATGAGGTCCCACGTGTTGACTTTTCTTTTCAGTTCTGCTATTTTAGTAGGTGGGTCAGAGAAGATCTTGCTTTGATTGATGTCCTTGAGGGTTTTGCCTATATTCTCCTCTAAGAGTTTTAGGGTTTCTGGTCTTACATTTAGGTCTTTAATCCATTTTGAGTTGATCTTTGTATATGGGGTCAGGGAATGTTCCAACTTCATTTTTTTGTATGTAGCTGTCCAATTTTCCCAGCACCATTTGTTGAAGAGGCTGTCTTTGTCCCATTTTATAGTTTCTCCTCCTTTGTCAAAAATAAGGTACCCATAGGTGCGTGGGTTGATCTCTGGGTTCTCAATCTTGTTCCATATATATGAGTTAGTACTATACTTGTCCTTCTCTTTTGACTTACTTCACTTTTATGATAGTTTACCACCTCATTAGGACTGAGTCTTCTGCATTTCTTTTAACAGCTGAGTAGTATTCCATTGTATATATGTACCAGAGCTTCTGGATCCATTCATTTGTCGATGGACATCTAGGTTGCTTCCATGTTCTGGCTATTGTATAGACAGCTGCAATGAACATTGGGGTACAGGTGCTCCTTTCATTTTTGATTTCATCAGGATATAGGCCTAATAGTGGGATTGCTGGGTCATAGGTGCTTCTATTTTTAGTTTTTTAAGGAATCTCCATATTGTCTTCCACAGAGGTTGTATTAATTTACATTCCCACCAGCAATGCAAGAGGGTTCCCTTTTCTCCACACCCTCTCCAGCATTTGTTGTCTGTCGATTTGTTGATGATGGCCATTCTGACAGGTGTGAGGTGGTATCTCATTGTGGTTTTAATTTGCATTTCTCTGATAATAAGCGAGGTTGAGCATCGTTTCATGTATTTTTGGGCCATCTGTATGTCCTCTTTGGAGAGGCGTCTCTTTAGATCTTTTTCCCATTTTTTGATTGGGCTGCTCATTTTCCCTGTGCTGATTTGTCTAAGTTGCTTGTAGATTTTGGAGATTAATTCTTTGTCTGTTGTTTCATTTGCTATGATTTTCTCCCACTCTGGGGGGTGTCTGTTCAACTTTTTGGTGATTTCTTTTGCTGTACAAAAGCTTTTAAGTTTCATGAGGTCCCACGTGTTGACTTTTCTTTTCAGTTCTGCTATTTTAGTAGGTGGGTCAGAGAAGATCTTGCTTTGATTGATGTCCTTGAGGGTTTTGCCTATATTCTCCTCTAAGAGTTTTAGGGTTTCTGGTCTTACATTTAGGTCTTTAATCCATTTTGAGTTGATCTTTGTATATGGGGTCAGGGAATGTTCCAACTTCATTTTTTTGTATGTAGCTGTCCAATTTTCCCAGCACCATTTGTTGAAGAGGCTGTCTTTGTCCCATTTTATAGTTTCTCCTCCTTTGTCAAAAATAAGGTACCCATAGGTGCGTGGGTTGATCTCTGGGTTCTCAATCTTGTTCCATTGATCTATAGTTCTGTTTTTGTGCCAGTACCATACTGTCTTGATAACTGTTGCTTTGTAGTAGAGTCTGAAGTTAGGGAGGCTGATCCCTCCAACTCCATTCTTCTTCCTCAGGATTGCTTTGGCTATTCGAGGTCTTCTGTGTTTCCATATGAACTGTGTTATTATTTGGTCTAGTTCTGTGAAAAATGTCAATGGTAGTTGGATAGGTATTGCATTGAATCTGTAGATGATATTTGGTAGCATGGTCATTTTCACAATATTGATTCTTCCGATCCAGGAACATGGAATATCTTTCCATCTGTTTAAGTCTTCTTTAATTTCTCTCATGAGTGTCTTATAATTTTCTGTGTACAATTCTTTGTTTCTTTGGGTAGGTTTATTCCTAGATATTTGATTCTCTTGGTTGCAGTGGTGAAGGGGATTGCCTCTTTGATTTCATTTTCTGATTTTTCATTGTTTGTGTATAGGAATGCCAGTGACTTCTGTGTGTTGACTTTGTATCCTGTGACTTTGCTGAATTCATTGATTAGCTCTAGTAGCTTTGTAACCGTGTCTTTGGGATTTTCTATGTATAATATCATGTTGTCTGCAAAAAGAGAGAGCTTGACTTCTTCCTTTCCAATCTGGATTCCTTTGATTTCTTTCTCTTCTCTTATTGCTCTTGCTAGGACTTCCAGGACTATGTTGAATAAGAGTGGTGAAAGTGGACACCCCTGTCTTGTTCCCGATCTTAGAGGGAATGCTTTCAGTTTTTCACCATTAACAATAATGTTCGCTGTAGGCTTCTCATAGATGGCTTTCACTATGTTGAGATAGGTTCCTTCTATGCCCATTTTCTGAAGAGTTTTTATCATAAATGGGTGTTGGTTTACTCTAAAATTTTATTTGGGTTTTACTTTTTTAATCCATTTTGAGTTGATCTTTGTATATGGGGTCAGGGAATGTTCCAACTTCATTTTTTTGTATGTAGCTGTCCAATTTTCCCAGCACCATTTGTTGAAGAGGCTGTCTTTGTCCCATTTTATAGTTTCTCCTCCTTTGTCAAAAATAAGGTACCCATAGGTGCGTGGGTTGATCTCTGGGTTCTCAATCTTGTTCCATTGATCTATAGTTCTGTTTTTGTGCCAGTACCATACTGTCTTGATAACTGTTGCTTTGTAGTAGAGTCTGAAGTTAGGGAGGCTGATCCCTCCAACTCCATTCTTCTTCCTCAGGATTGCTTTGGCTATTCGAGGTCTTCTGTGTTTCCATATGAACTGTGTTATTATTTGGTCTAGTTCTGTGAAAAATGTCAATGGTAGTTGGATAGGTATTGCATTGAATCTGTAGATGATATTTGGTAGCATGGTCATTTTCACAATATTGATTCTTCCGATCCAGGAACATGGAATATCTTTCCATCTGTTTAAGTCTTCTTTAATTTCTCTCATGAGTGTCTTATAATTTTCTGTGTACAATTCTTTGTTTCTTTGGGTAGGTTTATTCCTAGATATTTGATTCTCTTGGTTGCAGTGGTGAAGGGGATTGCCTCTTTGATTTCATTTTCTGATTTTTCATTGTTTGTGTATAGGAATGCCAGTGACTTCTGTGTGTTGACTTTGTATCCTGTGACTTTGCTGAATTCATTGATTAGCTCTAGTAGCTTTGTAACCGTGTCTTTGGGATTTTCTATGTATAATATCATGTTGTCTGCAAAAAGAGAGCTTGACTTCTTCCTTTCCAATCTGGATTCCTTTGATTTCTTTCTCTTCTCTTATTGCTCTTGCTAGGACTTCCAGGACTATGTTGAATAAGAGTGGTGAAAGTGGACACCCCTGTCTTGTTCCCGATCTTAGAGGGAATGCTTTCAGTTTTTCACCATTAACAATAATGTTCGCTGTAGGCTTCTCATAGATGGCTTTCACTATGTTGAGATAGGTTCCTTCTATGCCCATTTTCTGAAGAGTTTTTATCATAAATGGATGTTGTACTTTGTCGAAGGCTTTTTCTGCATCTATTGAAATAATCATGTGATTTTTGTCTTTCAACTTGTTGATATGGTGTACCACATTGATTGATTTGCGGATGTTGAAGAAGCCTTGCATGCCTGGGATGAACCCGACTTGATCGTAATGTATGAGTTTTTTGACATGTCGTTGAATTCTGTTTGCTAGGATTTTGTTGAGGATCTTGGCATCTAAGTTCATCAGTGAAATTGGCCTATAGTTTTCCTTTTTTGTGTTGTCTTTGCCTGGTTTGGGTATCAGGGTGATGGTGGCCTTGTAGAATGTGTTTGGAAGTTTTCCTTCCTGTGCAATTTTTTGGAAGAGTTTTAGAAGGACAGGCATTAGCTCTTCTTTAAATGTTTGGTAGAATTCGGCTGTGAAGCCATCTGGCCCTGGGCTTTTATTTTTGGGTAGATTTTTAATCACAAATTCGATTTCTGAGCTTGTGATTGAGTTGTTCAAAGTTTATGTTTCTTCCTGGCTCAGTCTTGGGAGATTAATCCTGTCCAAGAAACTGTCCATTTCTTCAAGGTTGTCCAGTTTGTTGCCATAGAGTTGCTCATAATAGTCTTTTAGAATCCTTTGGATTTCTGCATTATCTGTTGTAATCTCTCCTTTTTCATTTTTGATTTTGTTGATCTGGTTCTTCTGTCTCTTTCTCTTGATGAGTCTGGCCAGTGGCTTGTCAATTTTGTTTACCTTTTCAAAGAACCAGCTTTTTGTTTTATTTATCTTTACTATTTTTTTTTTGTGTTGACTTTCGCTATCCTGTGACTTTGCTGAATTCATTGATTAGCTCTAGTAGCTTTGTAACCGTGTCTTTGGGATTTTCTATGTATAATATCATGTTGTCTGCAAAAAGAGAGAGCTTGACTTCTTCCTTTCCAATCTGGATTCCTTTGATTTCTTTCTCTTCTCTTATTGCTCTTGCTAGGACTTCCAGGACTATGTTGAATAAGAGTGGTGAAAGTGGACACCCCTGTCTTGTTCCCGATCTTAGAGGGAATGCTTTCAGTTTTTCACCATTAACAATAATGTTCGCTGTAGGCTTCTCATAGATGGCTTTCACTATGTTGAGATAGGTTCCTTCTATGCCCATTTTCTGAAGAGTTTTTATCATAAATGGATGTTGTACTTTGTCGAAGGCTTTTTCTGCATCTATTGAAATAATCATGTGATTTTTGTCTTTCAACTTGTTGATATGGTGTACCACATTGATTGATTTGCGGATGTTGAAGAAGCCTTGCATGCCTGGGATGAACCCGACTTGATCGTAATGTATGAGTTTTTTGACATGTCGTTGAATTCTGTTTGCTAGGATTTTGTTGAGGATCTTGGCATCTAAGTTCATCAGTGAAATTGGCCTATAGTTTTCCTTTTTTGTGTTGTCTTTGCCTGGTTTGGGTATCAGGGTGATGGTGGCCTTGTAGAATGTGTTTGGAAGTTTTCCTTCCTGTGCAATTTTTTGGAAGAGTTTTAGAAGGACAGGCATTAGCTCTTCTTTAAATGTTTGGTAGAATTCGGCTGTGAAGCCATCTGGCCCTGGGCTTTTATTTTTGGGTAGATTTTTAATCACAAATTCGATTTCTGAGCTTGTGATTGAGTTGTTCAAAGTTTATGTTTCTTCCTGGCTCAGTCTTGGGAGATTAATCCTGTCCAAGAAACTGTCCATTTCTTCAAGGTTGTCCAGTTTGTTGCCATAGAGTTGCTCATAATAGTCTTTTAGAATCCTTTGGATTTCTGCATTATCTGTTGTAATCTCTCCTTTTTCATTTTTGATTTTGTTGATCTGGTTCTTCTGTCTCTTTCTCTTGATGAGTCTGGCCAGTGGCTTGTCAATTTTGTTTACCTTTTCAAAGAACCAGCTTTTTGTTTTATTTATCTTTACTATTGTTTCTTTTGTTTCTTTCTCATTTATTTGTGCTCTGATCCTTATGATTTCTCTTCTTCTGCTGGCTTTGGGATGTTTTTGTTCTTCTTTCTCCAATTGTTTTAAGCGGAGGGTTAGGTTGTCTGCTTCATATTTTCCTAGTTTCTTGAGGTGGGATTGTATTGCTATAAATTTCCCTCTTAGAACTGCTTTTGCAGTATCCCATAGGTTTTGCACGGTCGTGTGTTCATTGTCATTTTCTTCTAGGAATTGTTTAATTTCTTCTTTGATTTCCTCAATGATCAGTTGGTTTTTTAGGTATGTATTGTTTAATCTCCATGTGTTTGTGTTTTTAGGGTTTTTTTTTTCTGGTAGTTGATCTCTAGTCTCATTGCATTGTGGTCTGAGAAGATGGTTGATATAATTTCAGTTTTCTTGAACTGACTGAGGTTAGATTTGTGGCCCAAGATGTGGTCTATCTTGGAGAATGTTCCGTGAGCACTTGAGAAGAAAGTGTATTCTTCTGCTTTTGGATGGAGCATCCTAAAGATATCGATGAGGTCCATCTTTTCCAGTGTGGCATTTAAGGCTTGTGTTTCTTTATTAATTTTCTGTTTTGTTGATCTGTCCATTGGTGTGAGAGGAGTGTTAAAGTCTCCTACTATTATTGTGTTATTGTTGATTTCTTCTTTTATGTCTGAAAGTACCTGTCTTATGTATTGAGGTGCCCCTGTGTTGGGTGCGTAGATATTCATGACTGTTATGTCTTCCTCTTGGATAGATCCCTTAATCATGATGTAGTGACCTGCCTTGTCTCTTAGAATCTTCTTTACTTTAAAGTCTATTTTGTCTGATATAAGGGTTGCTACTCCAGCTTTCTTTTGATTTCCATTTGCATGGAATATCTTTTTCCAGCCTTTCACTTTCAGTCTATGAGTGTCTCTGGGTCTGAAGTGGGTCTCTTGTAAATAGCATATATATGGGTCTTGCTTCTTGATCCATTCAGCCAGCCTGTGTCGTTTGGTTGGAGAATTTAATCCATTTACATTCAAAGTAATTATTGATGCGAATGTTCCTATTGTCATCTTCTTGGAAATTTGGGGTTTGATTTGTAAGGCTTCTCCTACTCTTGTATTTATTGGCTATATCAGGCCGTTTAACCCCTGTTGTAGGGCTGGTTTTGTGGTACAGAATTCTTTTAGTTTTTGCTTGTCTGTGAAGCTTTTGACTTCACCATCGATTTTGAATGAGATTCTTGCTGGGTAGAGAATTCTTGGTTGGAGGTTGTTCTCTTTTAGCCGTTTAAATGTATCTTGCCATTCTCTTCTGGCCTGTAGGGTTTCTGTTGAGAGATCCGCAGTTAAACGTATGGGGTTTCCTTTCTATGTTATTTGTTGTTTGCTCCTAGCTGCTTTTAGTAACCTGTCTTTATATTTAGTCTGCGTTAGTTTGATTAGAATGTGCCTTGGTGTGTTTCTTCTGGGGTTTCTCCTGTAGTTGATCTCTAGTCTCATTGCATTGTGGTCTGAGAAGATGGTTGATATAATTTCAGTTTTCTTGAACTGACTGAGGTTAGATTTGTGGCCCAAGATGTGGTCTATCTTGGAGAATGTTCCGTGAGCACTTGAGAAGAAAGTGTATTCTTCTGCTTTTGGATGGAGCATCCTAAAGATATCGATGAGGTCCATCTTTTCCAGTGTGGCATTTAAGGCTTGTGTTTCTTTATTAATTTTCTGTTTTGTTGATCTGTCCATTGGTGTGAGAGGAGTGTTAAAGTCTCCTACTATTATTGTGTTATTGTTGATTTCTTCTTTTATGTCTGAAAGTACCTGTCTTATGTATTGAGGTGCCCCTGTGTTGGGTGCGTAGATATTCATGACTGTTATGTCTTCCTCTTGGATAGATCCCTTAATCATGATGTAGTGACCTGCCTTGTCTCTTAGAATCTTCTTTACTTTAAAGTCTATTTTGTCTGATATAAGGGTTGCTACTCCAGCTTTCTTTTGATTTCCATTTGCATGGAATATCTTTTTCCAGCCTTTCACTTTCAGTCTATGAGTGTCTCTGGGTCTGAAGTGGGTCTCTTGTAAATAGCATATATATGGGTCTTGCTTCTTGATCCATTCAGCCAGCCTGTGTCGTTTGGTTGGAGAATTTAATCCATTTACATTCAAAGTAATTATTGATGCGAATGTTCCTATTGTCATCTTCTTGGAAATTTGGGGTTTGATTTGTAAGGCTTCTCCTACTCTTGTATTTATTGGCTATATCAGGCCGTTTAACCCCTGTTGTAGGGCTGGTTTTGTGGTACAGAATTCTTTTAGTTTTTGCTTGTCTGTGAAGCTTTTGACTTCACCATCGATTTTGAATGAGATTCTTGCTGGGTAGAGAATTCTTGGTTGGAGGTTGTTCTCTTTTAGCCGTTTAAATGTATCTTGCCATTCTCTTCTGGCCTGTAGGGTTTCTGTTGAGAGATCCGCAGTTAAACGTATGGGGTTTCCTTTCTATGTTATTTGTTGTTTGCTCCTAGCTGCTTTTAGTAACCTGTCTTTATATTTAGTCTGCGTTAGTTTGATTAGAATGTGCCTTGGTGTGTTTCTTCTGGGGTTTCTCCTGTATGGAACTCTTTGTGCTTCTTGGACTTGGTTGACTATCTCCTTTCCCATGCTGGGGAAATTTTCAACTATAACCTCTTCAAGAATTTTTTCATAGTCTTTCTTGTCTTCTTCTTCTTCTGGAACTCCTATAATTCTAATGTTGGTGCGTTTGATATTGTCCCATAGGTCTCTGAGGCTATCCTCAGTTCTTTTAATTCTTTGCCTTTGTTCTGTTCTTCAGCACTTATTTCCACCATTCTGTCTTCCAGCTCACTTATCCATTCTTCTGCCTCCGATACTCTACTGTTGAGACCTTCTATAGTATTTTTGAGTTCAGCAATTGAGTTAGTTGTCTCCATTTGCTTATTTTTCATTTCTTGCATGTCTCTTCTCAATGCACTAATTTCCTCTAATATTCTGTTTTCAGTGTTTTGCATCCTCATTAGTATAGCTTTTCTGAATTCTCTTTCAGATAGTTTGTCTATCTCCTCCTCTGTCATTTGAAGTGGTGTTTCTCTAGCTTGGTCCTTCATTTGTACAGTGTTTCTCTGTACATGCATTCTTGTGCTTAGTTGGTCAGTTGTGTCCGACTCCTTGTGACCCCATAGACAAACTGTAGCCCACCAGGCTCATCTGTCCATGTTATTTTCCAGGCAAGAATGCTAGAACGGCTTGCCATTTCCTCCTTCAGAATTTTGAATTACGTGTTTCTAATTTTCTGATAGGCTAGTAAGGTGAGTGAGCGAAGCGAGGCAGGCGGGGAGCACACGTCCTATCTGTATCAGCTCTGATCCATTGCCAGCCAGCTCATGGCATCTGGAACTCACTTTGTTCAGAACTAAGTCCGGCATCTGTGCTGGGTTTCTGTCTTGGGATGGTGGCACCCTGTGCCCTGTTTCCCACGCTGGAAATCTGAGAGTCTTCTCCCTGTGCCCTATGGCCAGTCCATCACCAACGTCCTCACTTCAGCCTCCTCAGTCTCTCTCCAGTACTCCATTTTTCTGTCTTCTCTGTTAAAACCTTACTCTAAGCTGCCGTTCCTTTCCCCGTGGATGATGGCTGCAGCTCCTACGAGGTCTTCCTTCATCACTGTGGCTGCCCCTTGTCACATGCTCCACCCCTCAAGTCAGATGATCTTTGGGAGCCCAACAGAGAGAGCTAGACTGAAGAGATTCACCAGGAGCCCCTTGGAGAAACTGGAGGTCTCTACCCTGCTTGTGATGGTCGTTAGCAGTTTGCCCAGACCATGCAGCCTGTGGACTATACATGATGGTCAGCAGTGAGGTGCCCCACAAGAACAAGGTGACAACCTTCTTCTGAGTCCTGAACACAGAGGAGGTTGGCACTTAGCTGTCTTGCCAGTAGGCCCTCAACTGGAAAGTCTAGTCTAACCCACTGAAAGGTCCAATGTGTCAAAAAACAAAATATTATTCAGAGAGACTGTATATTTTTGTGCAGGAGACCATGGACCTGAGTGTCCTAGCTGGAACAAGTGATAGAAAAACCTAACTCATACTAATCTTGGAAAAGAAGGGGGTATTTATTGGCTTATGTGGAAACATCCAGGGTTAGTAACTGGATTTAGGAACTCAAACAGTATCTTTAGGACCATCGCTTTTTCAGTATTGTTTCTTGGGTTGACTTCATTCTTGAGCTCCACAAGCTGTCCTCAGCTTCTGTTACCTTCACTGCTAATAGTCCCAGGACAAGGAGTGAAATCCTATCCACATTTGCCATTAGAAGTCTTGGAATTCATCTCATTGGTCTCTCATGTCAGTCTCTGAGCCAGTTATGGGGCCTGGGGGATGAAATCTGCAGATTATCCAGAGCTGAGTTATCCCAAAGGAGAAAGGGTGATGCTTCTTTCAGGAGAAAGGGGAATGGGAGCAGAGCCAGGAAGAGCCATCCAGGACCTTAGGGTTCAGATGATCTGGGGAGCTGGTGTGGGGCACTCTGCTGGGTACTGAGGATGAGTCAGCAAATAGGAAACATCCATGTGTTTGTGGACTGTGCCACGAAGAGGAAATTTACAAAACAAATAGGTAAACCCGATTGTATATTAGATGAGGACTGGTGCTGTGAAGGAAAAAATCCCAAGCCAGAGCAGTGGGTGGAGGTGGGCTATGCTTTTAAATAGGGTGGTTGGAGGAGGCCTCACTAAGAAGCTGATGTGTGAGCACGTACATGAAGTATGTGAGATGAGCCACACGCTGGCAACATGGGGCCAGTTAGGAGCAAAGACCCTGGGGTGGGAGCAGTCCTGGCAGGTTTGGAGAACTAAGGCCAGGGTGCTGTAGGCAGTGTGGGTAGTGGTGGGTGATGGTGAGTGGGGGTGGGGGACAGGCCAGCGAACCTGGTGGGCCATACAGGCCATTGAAACAGCTTGGGCTTTGACCCTGAGAACATAAGGAGCCACTGGGGTGTTAAGCAGAGGAGACATACATTCTGATTAGGTTTTAATGGGCTCCCTCTGCCTGCTGTGTTGAGACTAGATTGTAGGGCAAGGGTGGCGCAAGGGGCTGAGCGTGAGGCCGATGCTGCCTTTCATGTGAAAAACAGGGTAGTATGGGCCCAGAGAGGCGGTAGAGACGGGAGGAAGTGATCTAGAACAGACGGTGCAGTACGCTCTCAGACTAGACATTCGTTACACACCCTTGGGCCTCAGCTTGTCCTCCTGCCCAGCTTGCCTTCAGGGTTAGTAACTGGATTTAGGAACTCAAACAGTATCTTTAGGACCATCGCTTTTCAGTATTGTTTCTTGGGTTGACTTCATTCTTGAGCTCCACAAGCTGTCCTCAGCTTCTGTTACCTTCACTGCTAATAGTCCCAGGACAAGGAGTGAAATCCTATCCACATTTGCCATTAGAAGTCTTGGAATTCATCTCATTGGTCTCTCATGTCAGTCTCTGAGCCAGTTATGGGGCCTGGGGGATGAAATCTGCAGATTATCCAGAGCTGAGTTATCCCAAAGGAGAAAGGGTGATGCTTCTTTCAGGAGAAAGGGGAATGGGAGCAGAGCCAGGAAGAGCCATCCAGGACCTTAGGGTTCAGATGATCTGGGGAGCTGGTGTGGGGCACTCTGCTGGGTACTGAGGATGAGTCAGCAAATAGGAAACATCCATGTGTTTGTGGACTGTGCCACGAAGAGGAAATTTACAAAACAAATAGGTAAACCCGATTGTATATTAGATGAGGACTGGTGCTGTGAAGGAAAAAATCCCAAGCCAGAGCAGTGGGTGGAGGTGGGCTATGCTTTTAAATAGGGTGGTTGGAGGAGGCCTCACTAAGAAGCTGATGTGTGAGCACGTACATGAAGTATGTGAGATGAGCCACACGCTGGCAACATGGGGCCAGTTAGGAGCAAAGACCCTGGGGTGGGAGCAGTCCTGGCAGGTTTGGAGAACTAAGGCCAGGGTGCTGTAGGCAGTGTGGGTAGTGGTGGGTGATGGTGAGTGGGGGTGGGGGACAGGCCAGCGAACCTGGTGGGCCATACAGGCCATTGAAACAGCTTGGGCTTTGACCCTGAGAACATAAGGAGCCACTGGGGTGTTAAGCAGAGGAGACATACATTCTGATTAGGTTTTAATGGGCTCCCTCTGCCTGCTGTGTTGAGACTAGATTGTAGGGCAAGGGTGGCGCAAGGGGCTGAGCGTGAGGCCGATGCTGCCTTTCATGTGAAAAACAGGGTAGTATGGGCCCAGAGAGGCGGTAGAGACGGGAGGAAGTGATCTAGAACAGACGGGTGCAGTACGCTCTCAGACTAGACATTCGTTACACACCCTTGGGCCTCAGCTTGTCCTCCTGCCCAGCTTGCCTTCAGGGAGTGAGGCTGTCAGTCAGCTGCGGAGGCTGGTGGCTGTGTCTAGTTCTGACAGTTCTGTTTCTCTTGGTGAATGACACATTGACCTTCTGGTTTCCCTCACCAGCCTCCTGCTAGTGTCTTTTGCATGAGTCAGCATCCCTAGGCGAGCTCTGAGAGGCTGATGAGCCTGCAAGCCTGGCCAAATCCAGACATTCACCCTGTGCAACTCAGGATGGTCATTCCGTCAGCCTTTGTGGTGGCAGCTGAGCCCCAAACCTCTGCCAGTGGCACATGGTGTAGATGCCTGATGTCCTTGCTTTATCCCAGGATTTAGCTGGGCTGGGGGTTGAGAATAACGTGAGAAGTCCTCAGCAAATAAGGGTTTTCCTTGAGCCTGACTCTTCTCTAGGTGCTTTAGTGATATAAGTCACATTATCCTCCTAACAGCTCTACGAGGTAGAGTCTGTGGTTATCCCCACTTCACAGATGAGAAGGTTGAGGAGCAGCTGGTCCCCGGTCCCCAGGGTAGTGAGTGGCGGAGCTGTGGGTCAGACTGAGTTCCCTTTGCAGTCAGAGCACCTTATACTTGGCTCACAGGAGAAATTCTGTCTATGGAATCTTCAAATGCATGTTGCCTTGACCTGGCAACTTCATCTCTGGGAATTCATCCCAGCAACCCGAGTGACTGTCCAGAGGGGACCCATTAAGTAGAAGATGGCACATCTGCATTGCAGCACTAGGAGCCTTTGAGAAGGAGTGAGGCTGTCTTGTGCTCCGGGGCGGAAAGTACTCAGGGTACATCTGTCATCAGGTGAAAAACTCTTGAGATGCAAGAGTATGTTCTGTTTTGTCGTCACTTGTGTTTGCCTAAAGAAATATCAGAAGGATACTCAAGAAAGTAGTGAAAGCGGGGCCCCTTGGCGGGTGTGGGGAGTTAGCTGGATGGGAGAGAAGCTTCATTCAGTACCTCCTGCAACCCTTTTGAATTTGGTTGAAACAGTGAGTGTGTCTCACCTATTGGGAGGGCTCCCAGAGGCGGTACTGTACCATCTGTGGCGCACAGTTTTCCTCAGGACTGTGAGGCAGCCTGTGTGTGCAGGCATTCGAGGACATGGTGTTGTGCTTTGGGACCAGCGAGCCCCTTTCATCTTTTACAAAGGGACGGAACTGGCTTTGCTTGCATAGCAGCTCGTGCTGCTCGGGCCCTTCGTGCCTGTGTGGCTATTACCCTCTGCTCCACAGGAAAATACGCTACTGTACAGGCACAGGTGGTCAGTGGTTGTGAACAGGGCTAACTGAGGGCAGAGCATCTCACTGAGCAGAGATGTGGGCTGCGGGCCACAGCCCCGGGGGTCTCCAGTGAGCCAGCGTGGCTCTGCATCCCCTGGGACTTCCTGGAGGCAGTGAGCACTGAGCTGGGCTCTGGCGTCCCTCTGCCTCCATTCCAGGGTTGTGTGAACCTGAGCCTGGGACTCTTCACTTGTGAAATGGGCACGTAGACCTTGCCTCTGGGGGTTTCTGGAGAGATCTAGTTGAGAGAATGCAGGAAGCACACGATGTTTCTCCTCCTCTATGGGCCGGCAGGGTCAGTGTCAAGGTAAGGTGCTCAGAAAATGTTAACTGTTGCCACTGTTACTGGCTTAATTGTATTTTAGTGTCCTTGTAAAGTAAATCAAGAAAGGGAATAAATCTAGAATCAAGTGTCATATCTCAAAATAGTTGTCTATGAACTTAACAAAGGAAAACAAATATTCACCAAGCTCTTTTGGCCAAAAATGGTTTAGTAGTTAAAGGCCCCTTAAGTAGAAGATGGCACATCTGCATTGCAGCACTAGGAGCCTTTGAGAAGGAGTGAGGCTGTCTTGTGCTCGGCGGAAAGTACTCAGGGTACATCTGTCATCAGGTGAAAAACTCTTGAGATGCAAGAGTATGTTCTGTTTTGTCGTCACTTGTGTTTGCCTAAAGAAATATCAGAAGGATACTCAAGAAAGTAGTGAAAGCGGGGCCCCTTGGCGGGTGTGGGGAGTTAGCTGGATGGGAGAGAAGCTTCATTCAGTACCTCCTGCAACCCTTTTGAATTTGGTTGAAACAGTGAGTGTGTCTCACCTATTGGGAGGGCTCCCAGAGGCGGTACTGTACCATCTGTGGCGCACAGTTTTCCTCAGGACTGTGAGGCAGCCTGTGTGTGCAGGCATTCGAGGACATGGTGTTGTGCTTTGGGACCAGCGAGCCCCTTTCATCTTTTACAAAGGGGACGGAACTGGCTTTGCTTGCATAGCAGCTCGTGCTGCTCGGGCCCTTCGTGCCTGTGTGGCTATTACCCTCTGCTCCACAGGAAAATACGCTACTGTACAGGCACAGGTGGTCAGTGGTTGTGAACAGGGCTAACTGAGGGCAGAGCATCTCACTGAGCAGAGATGTGGGCTGCGGGCCACAGCCCCGGGGGTCTCCAGTGAGCCAGCGTGGCTCTGCATCCCCTGGGACTTCCTGGAGGCAGTGAGCACTGAGCTGGGCTCTGGCGTCCCTCTGCCTCCATTCCAGGGTTGTGTGAACCTGAGCCTGGGACTCTTCACTTGTGAAATGGGCACGTAGACCTTGCCTCTGGGGGTTTCTGGAGAGATCTAGTTGAGAGAATGCAGGAAGCACACGATGTTTCTCCTCCTCTATGGGCCGGCAGGGTCAGTGTCAAGGTAAGGTGCTCAGAAAATGTTAACTGTTGCCACTGTTACTGGCTTAATTGTATTTTAGTGTCCTTGTAAAGTAAATCAAGAAAGGGAATAAATCTAGAATCAAGTGTCATATCTCAAAATAGTTGTCTATGAACTTAACAAAGGAAAACAAATATTCACCAAGCTCTTTTGGCCAAAAATGGTTTAGTAGTTAAAGGCCCCTTAGAAAATGAAAGTGAAATATAAAAAAAAAAATGTCTTTTTTAAAAAGTAGGCTAATTTTAGAGAGACGGTAGGCTTTTTGTGGAGGGAGTAAAGGCATTAGGTTTTCTTAAGCCAGGTCCGCACACCCCAGGAGATGTGAGAGGTTACACGGCTGCCCATCGTGGCCTGCTGTGCTGTGTGAGGGCCAAGGTGAGCTGCATGCAGTCCTGGTTTTGAGAGTTCTGTGCTTATCTCAGGAGGCCTCTCTCGGCCGCAGGTGTGGCTGCCTTGGAGAGCCCGTGAATGCAGGTAACCAAACTCTTGCTGCCAGGAAGACAAAGGCTGGTAGCTTTGAGAACTGGGCTCGATCCCTGAGGCTTCCTGGGAACTTCTTTTTTTTTTTTTTAAATTTTTTTTTTGGCCACATCAATTGGTCTTTCATTTATTAATTTCCATCCATCTTTGTTCTTTGGCCCGAGTGGGCCTCCCATCGCAGTGGCTTCTGCTGTCGCAGAGCACCGGCTCTGGGCGCATGCGCTCCAGAGCTCCGGCTCGGTAGTTGGACTTATCGGTCTAGCTGCTCTGCAGCACATGGACTTTTCCCAGGCCAGGGATCGAACCGGTGCCCCTTGCACTGCAAGGGGGTGTCCTTACCCACTGGACCACCAGGGATGCCCCTCCTCCTTTTTTTTGATTTATTTTTATTTTACAGAGTTTTGTCATTTACTGCCATACATAAACCTGAATCAGCCATAGGTATACACGTGACCCCTCCCACTTGAGCTTCCCTCCCATCTCCGTCTCCATCCCACCCCTCTAGGTTGTTACAGAGCCCCTGTGTAAGTTCCCTTAGTCTTACAGCAGATGCACATTGGTTGTCTATTTTATATATGGTAATGTAAGTTTCCATGTTACTCTTTCCATACCTCTCACCCATTCCTCCCTCCCCTCAATGTTCACAAGTCTGTTCTCTATGGCTGTTTCTCCACTGTTGCTCTGCATATACATTTATCAGCACTATCTTTCTAGATTCCATATATATATGTGTTAGTATACAATATTTTACTCTTTCTGACTTAACTTTCCTAGAAACATATTTTTTAAAGCCAAAAGGTTGGGCCCTTAGAAAATGAAAGTGAAATAAAAAAAATGTCTTTTTAAAAAGTAGGCTAATTTTAGAGAGACGGTAGGCTTTTGTGGAGGGAGTAAAGGCATTAGGTTTTCTTAAGCCAGGTCCGCACACCCCAGGAGATGTGAGAGGTTACACGGCTGCCCATCGTGGCCTGCTGTGCTGTGTGAGGGCCAAGGTGAGCTGCATGCAGTCCTGGTTTTGAGAGTTCTGTGCTTATCTCAGGAGGCCTCTCTCGGCCGCAGGTGTGGCTGCCTTGGAGAGCCCGTGAATGCAGGTAACCAAACTCTTGCTGCCAGGAAGACAAAGGCTGGTAGCTTTGAGAACTGGGCTCGATCCCTGAGGCTTCCTGGGAACTTCTTTTTTTTTTTTTTAAATTTTTTTTTTGGCCACATCAATTGGTCTTTCATTTATTAATTTCCATCCATCTTTGTTCTTTGGCCCGAGTGGGCCTCCCATCGCAGTGGCTTCTGCTGTCGCAGAGCACCGGCTCTGGGCGCATGCGCTCCAGAGCTCCGGCTCGGTAGTTGGACTTATCGGTCTAGCTGCTCTGCAGCACATGGACTTTTCCCAGGCCAGGGATCGAACCGGTGCCCCTTGCACTGCAAGGGGGTGTCCTTACCCACTGGACCACCAGGGATGCCCCTCCTCCTTTTTTTTGATTTATTTTTATTTTACAGAGTTTTGTCATTTACTGCCATACATAAACCTGAATCAGCCATAGGTATACACGTGACCCCTCCCACTTGAGCTTCCCTCCCATCTCCGTCTCCATCCCACCCCTCTAGGTTGTTACAGAGCCCCTGTGTAAGTTCCCTTAGTCTTACAGCAGATGCACATTGGTTGTCTATTTTATATATGGTAATGTAAGTTTCCATGTTACTCTTTCCATACCTCTCACCCATTCCTCCCTCCCCTCAATGTTCACAAGTCTGTTCTCTATGGCTGTTTCTCCACTGTTGCTCTGCATATACATTTATCAGCACTATCTTTCTAGATTCCATATATATATGTGTTAGTATACAATATTTTACTCTTTCTGACTTAACTTTCCTCTGTAGAATAGGTTCGTTTATCCACCTCATTAGGACTGACTCAAGTGGATTTCTTTTTTATGGCTGAACAATATTCCAATGTATACATGTACCACAGCTTCTTAATCCATTCATCTGTTGATAGATATCTAGGTGGAACTTCTAAATTGAATCCATGTTTTGGGGCAGTGGTTCTCATCCTCAGTTACATACCTTGAGAGCTTTAAAAACACTTCTGATGGTCAGGATGTGCCCCAAACCAGTTTCATTAGAACCTCTGAGGACAGACTCTGCACAAGCATATTTTCAATTGCCTCATTTTCGAGGAACTTCCCTGGTGGCTCAGTAGTAAAGAATCCATCTGTGATGCAGAGGTTGTGAGAGACATGTATTTGATCACTGGGTTAGGAAGATCCCCTGGAGAAGGAAATGGCAACACAGGCAACTCACTCGAGTATTCTTGCCTGGAGAATTCCTTGGCGGGCTATTGCCCATGGGATTGCAAAGAGTCGACACAACTGAGCAACTAACACTAGTACTTTCAGCCTATCAGATATGCCTGCTAATGTTGGAGGGTCTCCGGTGGAGGTGCGGGTTGGCAGTGGCTTGCTCTGGGGACAGGGGCATTGGCAGCCAGTGTCCTGGAAGGTGCCCCTTGGTGTAGGCCCTCTCGGAGGTCGCCATTAACCCGTCCTAGAGCTTGAAACCACGGGGCTCTGCTAGTTTCTTTCTGAAGTATAATTGACCTATGTCAGTTCCTCTTACATAACATAGTGACTTGATATTTCTATGCATTTCAAAATGATCACCACAATGTCCAGTTAGTAAGTTTCCATGTCTACCCCTCTATTTTTCCAATTTAGTCTTACAGCAGATGCACATTGGTTGTCTATTTTATATATGGTAATGTAAGTTTCCATGTTACTCTTTCCATACCTCTCACCCATTCCTCCCTCCCCTCAATGTTCACAAGTCTGTTCTCTATGGCTGTTTCTCCACTGTTGCTCTGCATATACATTTATCAGCACTATCTTTCTAGATTCCATATATATATGTGTTAGTATACAATATTTTACTCTTTCTGACTTAACTTTCCTCTGTAGAATAGGTTCGTTTATCCACCTCATTAGGACTGACTCAAGTGGATTTCTTTTTTATGGCTGAACAATATTCCAATGTATACATGTACCACAGCTTCTTAATCCATTCATCTGTTGATAGATATCTAGGTGGAACTTCTAAATTGAATCCATGTTTTGGGGCAGTGGTTCTCATCCTCAGTTACATACCTTGAGAGCTTTAAAAACACTTCTGATGGTCAGGATGTGCCCCAAACCAGTTTCATTAGAACCTCTGAGGACAGACTCTGCACAAGCATATTTTCAATTGCCTCATTTTCGAGGAACTTCCCTGGTGGCTCAGTAGTAAAGAATCCATCTGTGATGCAGAGGTTGTGAGAGACATGTATTT
This sequence comes from Tragulus kanchil, assembly GCA_022376925.1. Taxonomy (NCBI): domain Eukaryota; kingdom Metazoa; phylum Chordata; class Mammalia; order Artiodactyla; family Tragulidae; genus Tragulus; species Tragulus kanchil. Next base: position 108,425,247 of record JAIOJX010000002.1, on the reverse strand, counting down.
GATCACTGGGTTAGGAAGATCCCCTGGAGAAGGAAATGGCAACACAGGCAACTCACTCGAGTATTCTTGCCTGGAGAATTCCTTGGCGGGCTATTGCCCATGGGATTGCAAAGAGTCGACACAACTGAGCAACTAACACTAGTACTTTCAGCCTATCAGATATGCCTGCTAATGTTGGAGGGTCTCCGGTGGAGGTGCGGGTTGGCAGTGGCTTGCTCTGGGGACAGGGGCATTGGCAGCCAGTGTCCTGGAAGGTGCCCCTTGGTGTAGGCCCTCTCGGAGGTCGCCATTAACCCGTCCTAGAGCTTGAAACCACGGGGCTCTGCTAGTTTCTTTCTGAAGTATAATTGACCTATGTCAGTTCCTCTTACATAACATAGTGACTTGATATTTCTATGCATTTCAAAATGATCACCACAATGTCCAGTTAGTATTTGTCATTGTATAAAAATAATACATAGTTACTGACTATATTCCCCATACCTACATTTCATACCCATGACTCATGTATCTCTCTCACCTGTTTCTCTCCTTCCCCTCCTCCCTGGAAACCTCCTGTTTGTTCTCTGTATCTGTTACTCTGTATTATGTTTGTTGTATTTTTTTCATTTTCAGATTTCACATGTAAGCAGTCATACAGTATTTGTCTTTCTCTGTCTGATGTATTTTACATATGTAAGTGAAGGCTCACTTTTCTACCTCTTCACAGAAAGTTTAAAGTCCCTCTTGTAATTAAAAATCTAGAAGAATCATGGCTGAAAGTTTTTGCCCACTAGGTGGCAGCATCCTGTCACAAGTTGAAGCCCTTCCTGGCGATGTCACCATTCTCTGTCCCTAATTAAGAAATGTTAATTCAGTGTTTGCACCTGAAGGGCCTGATGCTAACACTATATGTCCTTTTCTCCCCAGGAAAGCTGGTGTATGAGCGCATCTTTTCCATGTGTGTGGATAACCGCAGCGCCTTACCAGGTAATGGAGCTGTTCCAACGCGCTTCATTCTGTCCTCGAGTCAGGGTTAGAAGGTTTATATCAAGTGAGGATTTACTGAAACCTGAAATAAAGGCTTTTATTTTTGTTGTGTTAAAAGTTAAAAGATACACTGTTACAGTTTTTGGATCATCGCAGTTTTTGAAAAAACAGGTTTTTCCAATAGCCTGCCTAGGAATTTGCGCAAGTGATTTGAATCTGCAAGAATGAAAAGGTACTATGATTAGATTCAACTGAATCTTTATATCAACTTAAATTTCTCTACTGCTTGGCATTTTAATATTTTTCCAATATATCTTTCCTAAGAAGCAAATTGCTTTTATAGAACCAATTTTAAAGAACAATGTCAAATAAATCAATACTAACAGATGCTTTGAATCTACAGTCTGTGCCCAAGTGATACTTGCATGAAATTTATTGCCACTCAATTTTAAACTCTCAGGAGGTTATAATGGGGCAACTAGATTTATTTTGCCCTATAAACGATGATGACAGTGAGGCCAGCAGTATGGAATGCTCAGCCGCACTATCCATTTTCTCTTATTCCTCCTTTGGAGTTCCTAGCACTGCTGAGAGGAGGCAGGCTCATCTGTACAAGTTAGAACCAACGCTTACTCTACTTCATCCCACCCCCTTCTTCTGCTTCCCTGGAGGATGAAGAGATGGCCTCAGTGACAGGACCTGTCATTTGACTTTTCTTTGTGCCTGTTTATCTGTCTTATCTTTCTGTTTTTCTCTTTTTGTCTTTCTATTTTTCTCTTTTGCTGTCTCCTTCACCATCTCTTTTTTGTCTCTCTCCTTTTCTCTTTCTCTGCTGCTTTCTTTTCCTTCTGTCTACCTATATTGTTAAAACTATTTAATATACCCATTTCTTAGAAAGCAAGACAGCTCTACAGACCTTCAGGACTAGAAAAGTTCTTTGGAACCACCTTATCTCATTGTAGAGGGCACAGCCAGTGGGGAAGAGCCAGGGACTTGGCATAGCCCTGTCCCAACTAGTGAGAGCCTGACTTAGTGCTGGACCTACACCATCCAGGATGGTGGCTGCTTGGTCACATGAGGCTCTTGTGCATCAGAGAGTGACCAGTCCAAACTGAGATGTCCTATGTCCTATGAGTATATAAACAAAAGTACACTGAATTTAATACAAACAAAAACCCATGAAGTATCTTACTAATTTTTTTTTGGCCACTTTTTATTGCTGTTTCATTTATTTATTTTCATCCATCTTTGTACTTTGGCCTGTCCCACTGCAGTGGCCTCTCTCTCTGAAGAGCACCGGCTCTGGGCTCATGTGTTCCAGAGCTCCAGCTTGGTAATTGGAGACATCAGTCCAGCTGCTCCGGGGCACGTGGGATCTTCCTGTGCCAGGGATTGAACTGGCGCCCTTTGCACTGCAAGGTGGAGTCTTTACCCAGTGGACCACAGGGGAAGCCCTCCCTAATTTTTAAGTTGATTACATGTTGAAATGATATTCACATGAATTATATTAAGTGAAGTATATTAAAATGCCACATGTTTTGTTTTAGCTTTTTTTTTTCTTTTTTGTCTATGTTGCATCTTTGTTGCTGCACAGGCTTTTCTCTAGTTGCAGGGAGCAGGGGTTACTCCATAGTTGCGGTGCACCGGTTTCTCTTTTTGGTGACTTCTCTTGTAGAGCAGGGACTCTCCAGTGTGTGCTTCAGCAAGCTTTTGCAACATGTGGGCTCTGTAGTTGGCGGTTCCCAGACTCTAGAGCACAGGCTTGATATAGTTGTGGCACATAGGCTTAGTTGCTTCGCAGCATGTAGGATCTTCCCAGATCAAGGATTGAACCTATGTCTCCTGCATTGACAGGTGGATTCTTTACTACTGACCAACCAGGGAAGCCCTGTTTTAGCTTTTTGCATGTGGCTCACATGACCTTTCCATTGGACAGTGCTGTGCTGCACCCTTCCCTCCACCACATCACGCCTGTGGTGGTTTTTAACAGTTCCCCCCGGGTTCTAGGCTTTTCAAGACTGCGAGGTGGGGGGCCCGCCCGATGGAAAGGCCTTCTCTGTCAGCTTAAGGATTTGGCAAATCTGAGTGTATTTATTGTATACTTGCCAGTGTTTCTTCCATGTGCTGTATGAGCAGCAGCAGCAAACTCTCAGCCAGCAGGTGGAATTAAACCCAGAAAAGTGTTTTCTTTGGTTAGAAGAGTATTTTTTAAAATGCTCCTTGATATAGGTTCTACTTCTTCCTATTGTTGTATATCTAACTAATTAAAAATATTTCTATTACTTGTCTGGCCCCTAGGAGCGTTTAGTTTATACCTACTTACTGCAATAATTTTCCTTCCTGTCAGTTTTCACTATGTAAACAACATTTTAGGGCTAGTTAAGGAAAAATTGAGCTTCCAAGGTGGTTCTGATGGTGAAGAACCCGGCTGCCAGTGCAAAAGACGTAAGAGATGCAGGTTTGATCCCTTGGTCAGGAAGATCCCCTGGAGGAGGGCATGGTAACCCACTCCAGTAATCTTGCCTGGAGAATCCTATGGACAGATTGCCTCGTGGGCTATGGTTCATAGGGTTACAAAGAGTCAGCGTGTGAAGCGACTTGGTACACATGCACGCAAGGTGATATTATATTAAGGGGCCACATGTTTTGTTTTAGCTTTTTTCTTTATTTTTTTGTCTATGTTGCATCTTTGTTGCTGCACAGGCTTTTCTCTAGTTGCAGGGAGCAGGGGTTACTCCATAGTTGCGGTGCACCGGTTTCTCTTTTTGGTGACTTCTCTTGTAGAGCAGGGACTCTCCAGTGTGTGCTTCAGCAAGCTTTTGCAACATGTGGGCTCTGTAGTTGGCGGTTCCCAGACTCTAGAGCACAGGCTTGATATAGTTGTGGCACATAGGCTTAGTTGCTTCGCAGCATGTAGGATCTTCCCAGATCAAGGATTGAACCTATGTCTCCTGCATTGACAGGTGGATTCTTTACTACTGACCAACCAGGGAAGCCCTGTTTTAGCTTTTTGCATGTGGCTCACATGACCTTTCCATTGGACAGTGCTGTGCTGCACCCTTCCCTCCACCACATCACGCCTGTGGTGGTTTTTAACAGTTCCTCCCGGGTTCTAGGCTTTTCAAGACTGCGAGGTGGGGGCCAGCCCGATGGAAAGGCCTTCTCTGTCAGCTTAAGGATTTGGCAAATCTGAGTGTATTTATTGTATACTTGCCAGTGTTTCTTCCATGTGCTGTATGAGCAGCAGCAGCAAACTCTCAGCCAGCAGGTGGAATTAAACCCAGAAAAGTGTTTTCTTTGGTTAGAAGAGTATTTTTTAAAATGCTCCTTGATATAGGTTCTACTTCTTCCTATTGTTGTATATCTAACTAATTAAAAATATTTCTATTACTTGTCTGGCCCCTAGGAGCGTTTAGTTTATACCTACTTACTGCAATAATTTTCCTTCCTGTCAGTTTTCACTATGTAAACAACATTTTAGGGCTAGTTAAGGAAAAATTGAGCTTCCAAGGTGGTTCTGATGGTGAAGAACCCGGCTGCCAGTGCAAAAGACGTAAGAGATGCAGGTTTGATCCCTTGGTCAGGAAGATCCCCTGGAGGAGGGCATGGTAACCCACTCCAGTAATCTTGCCTGGAGAATCCTATGGACAGATTGCCTCGTGGGCTATGGTTCATAGGGTTACAAAGAGTCCAGCGTGTGAAGCGACTTGGTACACATGCACGCAAGGAAAAAAATAAAAACTTTCTTCCTATCTGAACAATATTCTTGTTGTTGTTGTTCAGTTGCCCAGTCATGTCCAGCTCTTTGCAGCCCCATGGCCTATAGCACGCCAGGCCTCCCTGCCGTTTACCATCTTCTGGAGTTTGTCCAAGTTCATGTCCATTCCAGCGGTGATGGCATCCAGCCATCTCTTCCTCTGGCACCCTCTTTTCCTTCTGCCTTCAGTCTTTCCCAACATCAGGGACTTTCCCAATGAGTCCTCTATTTGCATCAGTTGACCAGAATACTGGAGCATCAGCTTCAACATCAGTCCTTCCAATGAGTATTCAGGGTTGATTTTCCTTAAGATTGACTGGTTTGATCTCCTTGCTGTCCAAGGCACTTTCCGGAGTCTTCTCCAGCACCACTGTTCGAAGACATCAATTCTTTGGTGCGCAGCCTTCTTCATGGTCCAACACTGACATCCACACATGACTTTTGGGAAAACCATATGGACTATATGGACCTTTGTTGGCAAAGTGATGTCTCTGCTTTTTAATATGCTGTCTAGGTTTGCCATAACTTTTCTGCTAAGAAAGCAGTCATTTTCTGATTTCATGGCTACAGAAATCTGAACTATAAAGCCTCAAAATAAAAGGCTATTTTCATATTCACTTTTTGTTCTTTTCTAAATGTGCTAATTACCATGTCCCTTTTTCCCATACCCTTTTTTTTTTTTAGAGCTAATTAAAAATTTTAATTTCTATTACTTGTCTGGCCCTAGGAGCGTTTAGTTTATACCTACTTACTGCAATAATTTTCCTTCCTGTCAGTTTTCACTATGTAAACAACATTTTAGGGCTAGTTAAGGAAAAATTGAGCTTCCAAGGTGGTTCTGATGGTGAAGAACCCGGCTGCCAGTGCAAAAGACGTAAGAGATGCAGGTTTGATCCCTTGGTCAGGAAGATCCCCTGGAGGAGGGCATGGTAACCCACTCCAGTAATCTTGCCTGGAGAATCCTATGGACAGATTGCCTCGTGGGCTATGGTTCATAGGGTTACAAAGAGTCCAGCGTGTGAAGCGACTTGGTACACATGCACGCAAGGAAAAAACTAAAAACTTTCTTCCTATCTGAACAATATTCTTGTTGTTGTTGTTCAGTTGCCCAGTCATGTCCAGCTCTTTGCAGCCCCATGGCCTATAGCACGCCAGGCCTCCCTGCCGTTTACCATCTTCTGGAGTTTGTCCAAGTTCATGTCCATTCCAGCGGTGATGGCATCCAGCCATCTCTTCCTCTGGCACCCTCTTTTCCTTCTGCCTTCAGTCTTTCCCAACATCAGGGACTTTCCCAATGAGTCCTCTATTTGCATCAGTTGACCAGAATACTGGAGCATCAGCTTCAACATCAGTCCTTCCAATGAGTATTCAGGGTTGATTTTCCTTAAGATTGACTGGTTTGATCTCCTTGCTGTCCAAGGCACTTTCCGGAGTCTTCTCCAGCACCACTGTTCGAAGACATCAATTCTTTGGTGCGCAGCCTTCTTCATGGTCCAACACTGACATCCACACATGACTTTTGGGAAAACCATATGGACTATATGGACCTTTGTTGGCAAAGTGATGTCTCTGCTTTTTAATATGCTGTCTAGGTTTGCCATAACTTTTCTGCTAAGAAAGCAGTCATTTTCTGATTTCATGGCTACAGAAATCTGAACTATAAAGCCTCAAAATAAAAGGCTATTTTCATATTCACTTTTTGTTCTTTTCTAAATGTGCTAATTACCATGTTCATCACTAAATTCTTACCTTCCCAAATACCTTTTTTTTTTTTTTTTAATTTTGACTCTTTTATTGGTCCTTCATGTATTTATTTTCATCCATCTTAATTCTTTGGCCTGTGTCGGCCTCCCATCGCAGTGGCCTCTCTCCTTGCAGAGTGCCAGCTCTGGGCGTGTGTGCTCCAGAGTGCTGGCTCGTAATGGGACACACCGGCCCAGCCACTCCATGGCATATGGGATCTTCCCAGGCCAGGCATGGAACTGGTGCCTTGCACTGCAAGGAGGATTCTTTGCCCACTGGACCACCAGGGGAACCCCAAATACCTGGTTTTTTTAACCTTGAATTTGGCTTTTGTTTACTTGAAAATAATTGCAGCACCTCCCCACCCCCAACTTGGAGTTAAAATCTTTATATGCATGTATTTTCTGTTTCCTCTTACCTGAAAAAGAGAGGGGCAAACTTTTCTCAAAAATGCTTGAGGATGACTCTTAACAATAATTATAAAGAAAGCTTTTGAAACCTACTGTGCAGAATTCTGCCTAAAGAAATTATGTGTAGAGAGAAGTCTCATGGCATGTGTACTCATTCTTTCCATTTGAATCAGGTTCAGATTGTGATCTTCGTATTTGAGCGCTTTACCTTCAGGAGTTTTAACTAAGGCATAGCTCTTATGAGTTCAGAAGGATACCAGTGTCCTTGGGCTCACAGAAAGTACTGCTACTAGATATGCTAATTTCCCCCCAACATTTCTTCATCCTGTGTATGAGTGAAGAGACCATGTACTCTTTTTTTTTGACCATGTACTCTTAAGTGATGAAACACAATTTCATTTCCACCTTGGGTTTATTGTGTTGTGGTTCTCCACATCAGCTGTTGGCAATCCTGTCTTTGGTTTCTCCCTGTAGCTGATGTAGCTGCATCTGGATAAGGGGTGTCCTTAGCTGACCTGGCCTTTCAGGCACATATTAAGATGATGTGGCACCCCTATAGGCCATGTTATGTAGAAAGACCTCTCCTTGCCCAGGGTAGAGAGTTGGCGCATAAAAGAGAACGAGACTTGCTGGTCTCCTCCCTCTTCCTAAAATATCCACAGAATTTTACTGTTGAGAAAAGAGCCATATAAAAGAAACACAAGTGGGAACTAGAAGAAAGTATCTTAGCTCTTCTTTACATCGATGCCTCTTCTGAATTAATTTCCAAATTCTAAATTCCTTCTTCATGTAGCAGCCCAAGTGCTGAAGTATAAATCATGTCATGTCATGCTATTCCTCTGCTCATAACTCTTCGGGGGAGTTTCTGTTGCACTTAGAAAACTCTCAGACTCCTCTTCAAGGCTGCAGCCCCTCGTGGCCTGGCTTGTGATGCCTGCTTCTCCCCTTCCTCTCTCATGGCTTTGTTTAAATGTACCTGTGTTTCTCACTAAGGGACTTTCAGGAGTCTTCCTGCTCTTTGACCACGTCCACTGGAATGTAAGCTTCATGAGGGCAGGGTCTCCCTGGAGTCTAGATTACCATGTTTAGTTGGTTCCTGAGATGTTCATGTTGAGCAGATGAAGAAAATGTAATACTAAGTTTGCTGTAACATTTTCTTCTTCCCTACTCAATTATGTGTAGCCTCTTACCTGAAAAAAGGGGTCTCATGGGGCATTTGTTTAAACTACTAAATTCTTTTTTTGGGGGGTACTCATTCTTTCCATTTGAATCAGGTTCAGATTGTGATCTTCGTATTTGAGCGCTTTACCTTCAGGAGTTTTAACTAAGGCATAGCTCTTATGAGTTCAGAAGGATACCAGTGTCCTTGGGCTCACAGAAAGTACTGCTACTAGATATGCTAATTTCCCCCCAACATTTCTTCATCCTGTGTATGAGTGAAGAGACCATGTACTCTTTTTTTGACCATGTACTCTTAAGTGATGAAACACAATTTCATTTCCACCTTGGGTTTATTGTGTTGTGGTTCTCCACATCAGCTGTTGGCAATCCTGTCTTTGGTTTCTCCCTGTAGCTGATGTAGCTGCATCTGGATAAGGGGTGTCCTTAGCTGACCTGGCCTTTCAGGCACATATTAAGATGATGTGGCACCCCTATAGGCCATGTTATGTAGAAAGACCTCTCCTTGCCCAGGGTAGAGAGTTGGCGCATAAAAGAGAACGAGACTTGCTGGTCTCCTCCCTCTTCCTAAAATATCCACAGAATTTTACTGTTGAGAAAAGAGCCATATAAAAGAAACACAAGTGGGAACTAGAAGAAAGTATCTTAGCTCTTCTTTACATCGATGCCTCTTCTGAATTAATTTCCAAATTCTAAATTCCTTCTTCATGTAGCAGCCCAAGTGCTGAAGTATAAATCATGTCATGTCATGCTATTCCTCTGCTCATAACTCTTCGGGGGAGTTTCTGTTGCACTTAGAAAACTCTCAGACTCCTCTTCAAGGCTGCAGCCCCTCGTGGCCTGGCTTGTGATGCCTGCTTCTCCCCTTCCTCTCTCATGGCTTTGTTTAAATGTACCTGTGTTTCTCACTAAGGGACTTTCAGGAGTCTTCCTGCTCTTTGACCACGTCCACTGGAATGTAAGCTTCATGAGGGCAGGGTCTCCCTGGAGTCTAGATTACCATGTTTAGTTGGTTCCTGAGATGTTCATGTTGAGCAGATGAAGAAAATGTAATACTAAGTTTGCTGTAACATTTTCTTCTTCCCCTACTCTTTTTCTGTAATATTGTAAAGTCCTGCATAACATCACCCTTTCCCTAAATTATCCCTTTAACTGGAAGGGATAAAACGTCTGTGTCTGCCAGATTATTGCAGAGCTGGCAGGCAGTGTGTGCACCGGGGCAGTTTGCCTTGGTCTGAGGTCCAGCTCTCTCTGGCAGCTGGATTCCCTGTCATTCCACCCTTTGCTACGCCTTTGTTCCTTCAACTGGAAAGCAAGAAGTTTTATTAGATGACCTCAGAGACTTATTTTTGCTGTTGGGTCTCAAGTCACATGATTCAGTCCTATGAAGGGAAATTAACCCCACTCCTCCCTTTTTGAAAAGGCTAGGTTGACAAATGAATTTAAGAATAACCCTTATCTTTTCTTTTTTTTTTTTTTAAAGATTTATTTATTTATTTATTTTCGGCGGGGGTCGGGTTGGGGAGGGAGGGGAGTGGGCGGGCCACTTCTATTGGTCTTTCATTTCTCTGTTTTCATCCGTCTTTGTTCTTTGGCTCCTGCGGGCCTCCCATCGCGGTGGCGTCCGTTGTCGCAGAGCACCGGCTCTGGGCGCATGCGCTCCAGAGGTCCGGCTCTGTGATTGGACACATCAGTCCAGCCACTCCCGCGGCACGTGGGATCTTCCCAGGCCAGGGATCGAACCGGCGCCCCTTGCACTGCAAGGCGGTGTCCTTATCCACTGGACCACCAGGGGAAGCCCACCCTTATCTTTACCCATCTGTATCTCTTAGAACTTGAAAAAAAGTTATTTTTAAGTACAAAGATTTAGGCCAGCAAAGGAAAAATAGTAATTTCCTTTCTTTTAGAAAATGGCAAGTGAATAATTAACCAATGAATGAAACATGCCAGGACATCCAAAAATAGATAAATAGTTGAGATTGCAATTCTAAAATATCTGCAGTTGTGTTTCATGGCTCTTCTGTGCTAGTGACGTACCTAGTTTTATTTTTTGCTGATTCCATAAATATTTTGATCACCTTACTGTACCACCAAGTAGGAGAAAGTAGAATCAGAGACAAAAAATGACTCACTGAAAAACACGATGAGGCCAAGAAGTACTACATTTTCTTCTCCCTCTATTTCTTTTTCTGTTAAAAAAATTTTTTAAAGTCCTGCATAACATCACCCTTTCCTAAATTCTCCCTTTAACTGGAAGGGATAAAACGTCTGTGTCTGCCAGATTATTGCAGAGCTGGCAGGCAGTGTGTGCACCGGGGCAGTTTGCCTTGGTCTGAGGTCCAGCTCTCTCTGGCAGCTGGATTCCCTGTCATTCCACCCTTTGCTACGCCTTTGTTCCTTCAACTGGAAAGCAAGAAGTTTTATTAGATGACCTCAGAGACTTATTTTTGCTGTTGGGTCTCAAGTCACATGATTCAGTCCTATGAAGGGAAATTAACCCCACTCCTCCCTTTTTGAAAAGGCTAGGTTGACAAATGAATTTAAGAATAACCCTTATCTTTTCTTTTTTTTTTTTTTAAGATTTATTTATTTATTTATTTTCGGCGGGGGTCGGGTTGGGGAGGGAGGGGAGTGGGCGGGCCACTTCTATTGGTCTTTCATTTCTCTGTTTTCATCCGTCTTTGTTCTTTGGCTCCTGCGGGCCTCCCATCGCGGTGGCGTCCGTTGTCGCAGAGCACCGGCTCTGGGCGCATGCGCTCCAGAGGTCCGGCTCTGTGATTGGACACATCAGTCCAGCCACTCCCGCGGCACGTGGGATCTTCCCAGGCCAGGGATCGAACCGGCGCCCCTTGCACTGCAAGGCGGTGTCCTTATCCACTGGACCACCAGGGGAAGCCCACCCTTATCTTTACCCATCTGTATCTCTTAGAACTTGAAAAAAAGTTATTTTTAAGTACAAAGATTTAGGCCAGCAAAGGAAAAATAGTAATTTCCTTTCTTTTAGAAAATGGCAAGTGAATAATTAACCAATGAATGAAACATGCCAGGACATCCAAAAATAGATAAATAGTTGAGATTGCAATTCTAAAATATCTGCAGTTGTGTTTCATGGCTCTTCTGTGCTAGTGACGTACCTAGTTTTATTTTTTGCTGATTCCATAAATATTTTGATCACCTTACTGTACCACCAAGTAGGAGAAAGTAGAATCAGAGACAAAAAATGACTCACTGAAAAACACGATGAGGCCAAGAAGCTAATGTTTATTTGTTATGTTCTGTAGTAATCAGTTTATCTTGTTTCGATTGAGTCCTAAAAGTGTACAACACAACCAGGGGTGGGATTGGACACCAATTTGTGCAGAAATAATTTTTATGTGAGAGTTCAGCAATAGCATTCTTAGTGTTGAAGAGTTTTTTTGCTTTTGTTTTCATTTTTCTGTTCTCTTTCTCTATTTCTTATTAAGATGTATGTCATTGATTGGGCTTGGTCGTTAGTGCCAGAAAACTCAAAATCACAGTAAAGAAAATCAGGGCTATTGGGGCAGCCAGCCCATGGTGCCAGCAATCCTGACTTGGTTCAGGATGGTTATGGAGGTTCCAGCCTTCATATCTGCATTCTTGCTGGCAGGAAGGAAGAAGGAATGAAAGTCAAGCCTCTTCGCTTAAAGCTGATTCTTTGCACTTCTATGTATATCCTGGGACCTAAACTTGGTCATATGGCCACACTGAGCTGCAATGACAGCCATATGCCCAGCAGAAAACAAAAGTTCTCTTATTAAAGAAGATAAGAGATGCTGGGCGGGGAGAGGTATTTTTGTCACAAGGTGACTCAAGTGTGATTGTATTGAGCTAGCAGCCTAACCCTGGCTGATTTCTCACCTCAGGGTCTGATTTACCTTTCACGTCTGGACCATACGATACTTAGAATGCAAACTTCCTTCACATTTTGTGTTTCTGAATTAACCACGTTTCTAGATTAAATCAGAGACAGTGGCCAAGAATTTAGGCTGAGGAGGCAGACTGCCAGCTCTCTGCCTGCTTGCTGTGTGCCCTGGGCAAGTCCCTAAATGTCTCTGTGCCTCACCCTCTGGTGTCAGTGAAAGAGGACCGTAGAAGTACATGACTTGGAGGGCTCTTGGAGGGTTAGGTGAGCTGATGTCTGTAAAGCACTCTGAATGGCACTTGGCCCTTGAAAAGCCACTTGGTGTCAGCGATCCTTGTCACCAGTTGTTTCCTGATAACAATGAAATTTGAAAGGAAAGCTGTGGAAGGACAGGGTGCCCCACCTTCTGCTCCATGATAACTGTTTTCTGTCCTAGGACTCATAGCAGCTGTAACAGATCCCAAGAATTAGGAAGGCTGATGGGTATTATTTTTGTTTTACAGATCACTTCTCTCCAGAGAATGTAAATGACACAGCCAAAGAAACATGCTTAAATTGGTTTTTCAAGATTGCTTCCATCAGGGAACTCATTCCGAGATTGTATCCTTTTTTTTTTTTTTCTTTCAGTCTGATGATTTTAAAGATAGGCTGTAAGAGCTGCACTGTTAATAGAAGCCATGTGATGGGCTGCCCTGAAATTCCTGTTGAAAAGGCAGTCCTGGTAGTGTTGCTAGCCTGCAAGCACAGGGCCAGCCACATTGTCTAAAAAGCCCTTGGACTCTGGCTTTCCTCTGTGTTTTAACTTTGACTATGGTGCTATGTACCAGGCTTTTGTTTCCCTGAGGAACATTCCCACATTAATTTTCTCAATTAAAATGCTTCAGGTTTTTTGTGTGTTTTCTCTGGTCCCAAGACCTTGAAAGCAACAGGGTCAGTATTCTCTACACAAACACCATTGTTGAAGGACAGAGAATCTGACTTACACACAAAAGGAATCTTAGTTCTCCAAGTTTCGTTCTTCCCCCCTAAACCCTCAGAAATGCTGAGCACCCAGTTGGAAATGTTCAGAACCCAGTTTAAATTTCAGCACGCAGTCATGAATCAGCGTATAACATTTTCCAAATTTTATTTTAAATGAGAATAAAACCCTTGAAAACCAAATGTAGAAGCCACAAACCACTCGCTAGTTTAATTCTTTGGATCGTTGAGGGCCGTTGTGGCCTCTCTTCCTGAAGACACACCTAGTTCTCTGCGTGAGCAGTTAGGCTTTTCCCCTTAGGGAGCAGGCCATAAAAATGTCTTCCTTAACAGAATGTTTTTGTAGCTATGTGGAAGCATCCATCCTGAAGTGTAACAAGTTCCTCTCCAAAACGTAAGGCTCTTAAATGTCCAGAACCACACACTTCTAAAAAATTCTCTCTCACACATGCCTGTGCTAATGGCACTGTAAAAGTAGCTATTGTTCTTTGACTGCTTAGTGTGTAGCAGATCTGGTGTTAAGCACCTTGCATCTGTTTTCTCATTTAATCCAAATGAAAACTTAATGAAGTAGAGATACCTTTTTAAATGTTAAATAAACATGTATGTATTTGACTGTGCCAGGTTTTAGTTGTGGCATGTGAAATCTAGTTCCCTGACCAGGAGTTGAGCCCAGGGCCCCCGCATTAGAAGCGCAAAGTCCTGTCCACTGACACACTAGGGAAGTCCAGAGATAGCTTTTTAATCTCCATTTTACAGAGAAGAAAACTCAAGCTGAGAGAGGTTGACTACTCATGGAAGATCAGCTCAACTGGATTTGAAACCCTAGCTCTGCTATTACTAGCTGTGTGGTCTTGAGAAGGTTACTTAGCATCTCTGAGCCCCCAGTCTCCTCTGTGAACAAAGCCCTAAGAAGGGTCTGTGAGGCTCCGTCGAGCTGCACACACCACATGGGGGCGGCACCCATCGGCCCCCCACTCAGGGTCTTCGCTGCTGCTGTCCAAAAGGATGAAGAGGACAAAGGTGTCAGAAGGAACAGCCCCTGCCCCTAAGCCCTCTGCCACGCTGGGTCCCCATGGATGTTGTTTTGAGAGTAGTTTTGCAGAGCTGTGGGAAACCAGAGCTGCTTTCTGCAGAGCTGCTGAAATACTGAGTGCTGTTGGATACCAGCTTGATAATCAGTTCCTCAGAGCCACGGGCGGACCCCCAGTGCTCCAGGGCAGTGGATTAGAATGTGTACCAAGTGTGGTTGAGATCTGGGGAGGCCTGGGTAAGATGGTGCTGAAGAAAGAGTTATTCTCTTTCACCTGTTGGGGGAGAATAAGGCCTGAGGCAGAGGGAAGTCCTTAAGGAAGTCACCAGGAATGCTGGGGTCAGGTGTCAGATGCTCAGGGGGCCAGGGCACAGGGCAGTCCATTTGTGCCAAAGGAACGAGGGCGAGGAGTGTCCTAGGGACCGGTGGAAAATAACTGGGGGACAGAAACTGCTGAATTAGTAAAAGTGACCTCAGACAGGAAAAAAGTCAAAGTTAGACTCCAGCACTGAGCAGATGGTAGAGATGAAAGAACCCAAAGAGTGAGTCGTGGCAGGAGAGACTCTTGTTCTATGGCCTAAGAAAATGTAAACTTTGACCTTGGTTTGTTTCTGAAACCTGATTTTGTCCATTACTTTGAGGAAGTCTAGCTTTATTTTTATTCAAAAAATAAAGGAACAGGGGTGTAATGTGTTGTCTGTGGGGTGTAATGCTGCTGTCCTTTCCTCTAACAGGGGGATTTCAGAGTGTCTGCCCCGGCTGACGTGCATGGTCCGGGGGATCGGGGACCCGCTGGTGTCGGTGTATGCCAGGGCCTACCTGTGCAGGGTAAGCAGACCGTGTCCGTGCCTCCCCCTCCCCGCCCTCTCACAGGTCACTGCAGGAGGGACTTTATTAGCTGCTAATTTTAGAGCACAGCTTGTCCACAGAAAGCAGAGCTGTAGGATTTCTTTTTAAAATTAATTTCAAAGTAGACCCACTTACCTGTAACTCTAATTAGGGTCACCATCTTACAAATGAACTGGATTTCAGAACTAATTGTTTCTCCCTTCTTGCTGAGAAGGAGGCTCCGGAGGCCTTTCAGCTGATACGTTACTTCTCATTGACTCAAAAATGTGCTTTCCCTTTGTCTTTGAATTTGACTGTTTTGTCAGATTTTTGGTCTCTGTATTAAAGAGTTGGCTCAGAGTGGGAGTTGATGAGGGCTGTCTGGCAGGGAGAGGCACTCCTGGCAATGGCAGGCATCAGGGTCTGTGCCACCTGGCCTTGGAGAACGGCTCCGACTGGTGCGGATTGTAAATCACACAGCCTTTCTCGCTTTAAACACTGTGAAGCTCCTACTTTAAACTCGTGAGCTTTGCTTTATGAAAAATGCACCCTATGGAGAGTTTATAGTTGTTTTTCTTCAGTTCATGTGGGACTGTTGCCTCTGACAGCTCTCGGTGGGAGACCCCCTCGCTAGTTCCATCAGCATCGTTCACCTTTACAGGGGGATTATTTCCCCTGTTCTGTAGGGTCCTGGTGAACCCCGGACTTGCTTGAGGACAAAGCTACTGTCAGAGATCTCCCCCTCTCGTCCTAGTGATCATCAGTACTGTGAAATCAGAAGGTGAAGACAGTAGCCTTTGATCGGCTTCTTCTGTGGGATGTCTAACATACAATAGAAGCCCGTGGTCTCAGGTGTCTCAAAGGAATCAAACAACCATTGCCCTCAGAATGAGCAGCAGACCTCCTTAGGAGAAATACTTTTTATCCTCTAGTCCTTGATAAGGGAGAAAAGAAAGAAAGGAAAAGCTTCCCGATTAAGGGCACCTGCTCCCTCATAGTAACTGAGGCCAAGCACTTACGCATTGCCATCTGCTTGAAACTGATGTGGATTTTTCATACGGGAATATCAGATCTATTTCCTTGAGCTTCAACTCTGCAATATCGTGAAGCTTGAATGCTCCTCCATTGTCAAAGTTTGCTGGGGGCCTATTGTGTGCAAAATTCTACTAGATCCTCCATGGAAGGGTGGTGGAGATGTGAGGATACCCTCGTGTGTCTGTTTGTGCACTGCTACCTCTCCCCTTGTAGCACACATCACATTCTTTGAACTTGTCTTGACATCCGTGATAGTGAAGTAATGAAGATCTAGTTAGTGTGTCTCATAGCACATAGTTATATAGAAAACAGAAAGTAGAGGGGAATATTCATTCCTTGCTAAACCTGCTCAATTTTAAAGTTTGAAGTAAGGTACACGAGCTAGTGAAAGATGATATTTGTTGCATATAAAGTGCCTCTCCTGGTGGTTCAGATGGTAAAGAATCTACCTGCAAGGCAGGAGGCCTGGTTTGATCCCTGGGTTGGGAAGATCCCCTGGAGACAGAAATGGGAATTGACTCCAGTGTCCTTGCCTGGAGAACTCCATGGACAGAGGAGCCTGGAGGGCAACAGTCTCTGGGGTTGCGGAAGACTTGGACATGACTGAGCAACTAACACTTTCTTCCACTTTCGCTTTCAACGTGCCTTTGCTTGGCAGATGCAGCTCTAAAACTCAGTGGCAATGAGGAGAGGTCACAGACACGCTCTAGGAAAATGAGATGCACTATATCTGAAACCATTTGTGCCAGTTCAGGCAGAACACGGATTCTGCTGGCTGGGTAGTTACTGACAATCTTTTGCTATGAAAAGAATAAGAGACAGTCTGCATTAGTAAGGATTCTTTCGATTCCAAGTGGCAAAAGCCGAATTCATAGTACTTTGAAGCAAAGGAGGGGATCTGTTGGACCTTGATTCTGAAGAGCCTGCGATAGTGCTAGCATGGCAGACCCAGGGCCCTGAGCCACGTCAGGCGTTGTCTCCTCTCTCATGGCCCTGCTCTGCTCTCCTCTGGGTGACTTCATTCTGTGGCTTTCTCCTTCCGTGTGGTGAAAAGAGTTCCATCCTCTTGACTTAGGAACCCCAGTGACAGGAGTGTCTTTTCCCCAGTGGTTCTAGCCAGAGTTTCTGGGCACAATGCCATGGAACCATCTTGGGTCTTTAGTCCATAGATACAGTAGTCACTAAGGTCATGGGATGGGGTATGCCTGCTGACTGAGCCTAGGTCATGTGCCCACCCTGCAACCCAGGGTTGACTGGCTTCAGCTCTGCCAGAGACCTTTTCATCTGTGGAAGTTTGATTGCCCAAAGACAAATCCATTTTGGTGATAGCGGAAGCAGAGAGAATGAATGCCAGGCAGGCAGAAATAACAGATGGAAGATGAGTAACTAGCCTTGCTACTCTTGGTAGAAATCTTTTAGACCCAAGCAGATTTCCAAGCTACTCATTTGACTTTATGGGAAGAGATCAACAAAACACAAAAGCAATGAGTAGGCAGGGTGTGGGGGATGCTCAGAGCTGTTTATTAAAGGAAAGTATGATTAACTCCTCTTCTAAGTCACAGCCTCTTCAGTTCATCTCCACTGCTGGTCTACCAGGCCTTTCTTTGCTGTTGCCTAACAGATAATTACTGCCTTTTCTGTGAAATGATTAGTGGAAGGAAAGACAATAGAATCAGAACACAGTAGAAGTGGATCTGACATTTGTTGTTAGGTTTTTTTTTTTTTAAATCTCTGTGCTTGTCCTTGGAAGCATCCCCAACAGCTATAGAGCTGCCCTTGGAATTTACTACCCCAGTGCATCTTGGGTAATGTTTCTCAAAGGAATTCTTTACAGACATCTAAAAAACACTGTTATCATTAATCTTCATGACCTCTGAGTAGCTGTGTATGTGTGGTGGGGGGGAAGGTGAGTGGCAGAAATTTGTCCCCCTTGGCAGAAACAAGGTCCTGGAAAGCATCTCTTCTTACAAAGTTGTTTTTTTCTCAAGCAGCTGTGTGGAATTGAGGTGTGTTTCAGGAGCTCAGTTTAAGGAACCTTGTGATGCTTTGTTTTATTTATTTATTTATTTTTAAATTTTTTTTATTTTTTTTTAGAGAATTTTTTTTTTTTTAAAGATTTATTTATTTATTTTACTTTGAGGGGAGGGGAGTGGGCGGGCCACTTCTATTGGTCTTTCATTTCTCTATTTTCATTCGTCTTCGTTCTTTGGCTCCTGTGGGCCTCCCATCGCGGTGGCCTCTGTCGTTGCAGAGCACCGGCTCTGGGCGCATGCGCTCCAGAGCTCCGGCTCGGTAATTGGACACATCAGTCCAGCCGCTCCGCGGCACGTGGGATCTTCCCAGGCCAGGGCTCGAACCGGCGCCCCTTGCACTGCAAGGCGGTGTCCTTACCCACTGGACCACCAGGGGAAGCCCGATGCTTTGTTTTAAGTAGGCGCACTCCCTGCCATGGCTGCGACCTCCACTTTTCCGTCCAAACTCCAGAGCCCTGGCCACCTTCTCTGTGACTAACAAATTTTTCTTTCTTTCTTTCTTTTTTTTCAAATTGGGGTAATGTTAAGTTAGTTTCAGGCGTACAGCAAAGTTATTGTTTTATATCTTTTACAGAGTTTTGCATCTTTTACAGATATACATAATTCCAAATCAGTCACAGGTATATCCCTGACCCCTTCCACCTGAACCCTGCCTCCCGTTTCCCTCCATCCCATCCCTCAGGTTGTTCTAGCCCCATGTATGTTCTCTTAGTTTTTAAGATGTTTCAATAGAATCAGAACACAGTAGAAGTGGATCTGACATTTGTTGTTAGGTTTTTTTTTTTTTAAATCTCTGTGCTTGTCCTTGGAAGCATCCCCAACAGCTATAGAGCTGCCCTTGGAATTTACTACCCCAGTGCATCTTGGGTAATGTTTCTCAAAGGAATTCTTTACAGACATCTAAAAAACACTGTTATCATTAATCTTCATGACCTCTGAGTAGCTGTGTATGTGTGGTGGGGGGGAAGGTGAGTGGCAGAAATTTGTCCCCCTTGGCAGAAACAAGGTCCTGGAAAGCATCTCTTCTTACAAAGTTGTTTTTTTCTCAAGCAGCTGTGTGGAATTGAGGTGTGTTTCAGGAGCTCAGTTTAAGGAACCTTGTGATGCTTTGTTTTATTTATTTATTTATTTTTAAATTTTTTTTATTTTTTTTTAGAGAATTTTTTTTTTTTTAAAGATTTATTTATTTATTTTACTTTGAGGGGAGGGGAGTGGGCGGGCCACTTCTATTGGTCTTTCATTTCTCTATTTTCATTCGTCTTCGTTCTTTGGCTCCTGTGGGCCTCCCATCGCGGTGGCCTCTGTCGTTGCAGAGCACCGGCTCTGGGCGCATGCGCTCCAGAGCTCCGGCTCGGTGATTGGACACATCAGTCCAGCCGCTCCGCGGCACGTGGGATCTTCCCAGGCCAGGGCTCGAACCGGCGCCCCTTGCACTGCAAGGCGGTGTCCTTACCCACTGGACCACCAGGGGAAGCCCGATGCTTTGTTTTAAGTAGGCGCACTCCCTGCCATGGCTGCGACCTCCACTTTTCCGTCCAAACTCCAGAGCCCTGGCCACCTTCTCTGTGACTAACAAATTTTTCTTTCTTTCTTTCTTTTTTTTCAAATTGGGGTAATGTTAAGTTAGTTTCAGGCGTACAGCAAAGTTATTGTTTTATATCTTTTACAGAGTTTTGCATCTTTTACAGATATACATAATTCCAAATCAGTCACAGGTATATCCCTGACCCCTTCCACCTGAACCCTGCCTCCCGTTTCCCTCCATCCCATCCCCTCAGGTTGTTGCGTAGCCCCCATGTATGTTCTCTTAGTTTTACAGCTTAATCACAATGGTTATCTCTTTTACATATGATAGTGTAGGTTTGCATGCTACTCTTTCCATACCTCTTGCCTGATCTTCCCTCCCCCCAATGCCTATAGGTCTGTCCTCTATGTCTGTTTCTCCATCGCTGCTCTGCGTGTGTATCTATTGGTACCATAGATTCCATATATATGTATTTATGACTAACAATTTTTTTTCAGCTGAAAATGTTACAAATCTTTTTAAAACAATGAATGAAGAAGTGAATGAAGAAGAGCATGACTAGGTTTCATGCTTGTGTAATAAAAAATTGCTTAAAATGCATCCAGATTTATGTCTGCTTCCCTGATTGCCCCCGCAAAGAATGAATCCATATATTTTAACAATGCAATAGTGAAGTCCCAGCTGACTCTCTTACATACCAGAATCTTTTGGCTTCATTTAGTAAGTATAGCCACATGTGTGTTTATCATTTTTTAGAGAGGAAGAGAATGTCGTATATACAGTCTTAAGAGTATATTTCTCCTTAGTGCTGTATTGATTTGTTCTCTTGGTCATCTGTTCAGAAATACTTTCATTACCTTTGGGGAAACTGCGAAGATGATTACTGCAAATGTTGCCCTACTTTTCATTAAAAATAGCTCTTGTGGTTTTTCTGATAAAAGCGAGATATATTTGTTGAAAAAGGAAATAGATACACAAAGAGAATAAAAATTAACTTTTGGGATCTATATCTGTGTACATGTATTATTTTAATTTACAAAAATGGCATCACACTGTATATGCTGTTTGGAACCAGTTTCTCCATTCAAGGTCATTTCATTTTGTTTGGCTACAGGTGGGCATGGAAGTGGCTCCACATCTCAAAGAAACCCTAAATAAGAATTTTTTTGACTTCCTTCTCACATTCAAGCAGGTAAGAGAATACTGTCAGAACAGCCAACTGATGTAATAGTTACCCAATCACACATTCATTAAAACCCAGCTGGTTTTCCCAGTTGAGATTGCCTTGAAGCTCTTTAAATGTGTAAGCCCTAGAAAATTACACTTGTGTCTGTTACAGACAATTAAAATGTGTTGATTGTATCGAACAAGCAGAGGGGATTAATATGCATGTGTTAGCAGGAAACGTCTCCTGTTGATCAGCCTTTCTTCCTTAGCATCTGCTGGCTCCGTTTTCTCAGGTTACTTCTCTGCACAGCACTCATTCCCAGGACAGCTCAGCCTGGTGACGTGGAAAACTTTTTGTGTTTATTTCCTAGTTTAAAAAAACCTGTGAAACCAGGCTATTTCTCTTGGGGCCATTCAAATGCTTGTAGATATGCACAGTCTGTGTGTTACATGCTCCTTGTTTATGATGTGACTTCCCCTCCTTTTCTGAATGTTTATTTGGTCTCCTGCAGATTCACGGGGATACGGTCCAGAACCAGCTGGTGCTCCAGGGTGTGGAGCTTCCATCCTACCTCCCCTTGTATTCGCCTGCCATGGACTGGATCTTCCAGTGCATTTCCTACCATGCCCCCGAGGTAACTTCCAAAGTGGCTTCGGTGTGAAGTTCACCACTAAAGACGGCTTCCCTTTTCTGTATTGTAACAGCCCTTACACCTGTGTGCCCAGTGAAAAAATAAGAGGGCCCTTTCATAATGGCTCGCCTCTTTGTGGTGTAGATGGTAAAGCATCTGCCTACAATGCAGAGATGTGGGTTCGATCCCTGGGTCAGGGAAGATCCCCTGGAAAAGGGAATGGTAACCCACACTAGTATTCTTACTGGGAGAATTCCATAGACAGAAGAGACTGATGGGCTGCAGTCCATGGGGTCGCAAAGAGTTGGACACGACTGAGCAGCTAACACTAATGCTTTCATAATGGCTCACTGTTGTGGTTGGTTCTGTCCTTAGAGCTCCATGCATTGCTTTGTTGGCCTACTCTGGGAGGGAAATGTGGAGATTCAGAGGAGTCAAATACCAACATAAGGTCACACAGCCAGAAAGTGGTGGTGAGTGAACACAAACCCATTGAATCTGACTCCAGGGCCAATGGCTTCATTGCCTCTTCAGTAACATTTGTGCACTCTTTTTTTTTTTTTTCAAATTTTGGCCTCTTTTATTGGTTTATTTATTTATTTATTTTCATCCATCTTTTTCTTTGGCCTGTGTTGGCTTCCCATTGCAGTGGCCTCTCTTGCTGCAGGGCACTGGCTCTGGGCGCATGTGCTCCGGAGCGCTGGCTCATAATTGGACACACCGGTCCAGCCGCTCCGTGGCACGTGGGCTTTTCCTGGGCCAGGGATTGAACCGGTGCTACTTGCACTGCAAGGCGGACTCTTTACCCACTGGACCACCAGGGAAGCCCTTGTGCATTCCTTTTGTGTTGATAATAAGTTAATAAAGTTGGTTAGAACAGGTAATATTTTCTGTTTTATGGAAGAAAATGAAACCAGGCTATTCTCTTGGGGCCATTCAAATGCTTGTAGATATGCACAGTCTGTGTGTTACATGCTCCTTGTTTATGATGTGACTTCCCCTCCTTTTCTGAATGTTTATTTGGTCTCCTGCAGATTCACGGGGATACGGTCCAGAACCAGCTGGTGCTCCAGGGTGTGGAGCTTCCATCCTACCTCCCCTTGTATTCGCCTGCCATGGACTGGATCTTCCAGTGCATTTCCTACCATGCCCCCGAGGTAACTTCCAAAGTGGCTTCGGTGTGAAGTTCACCACTAAAGACGGCTTCCCTTTTCTGTATTGTAACAGCCCTTACACCTGTGTGCCCAGTGAAAAAATAAGAGGGCCCTTTCATAATGGCTCGCCTCTTTGTGGTGTAGATGGTAAAGCATCTGCCTACAATGCAAGAGATGTGGGTTCGATCCCTGGGTCAGGGAAGATCCCCTGGAAAAGGGAATGGTAACCCACACTAGTATTCTTACTGGGAGAATTCCATAGACAGAAGAGACTGATGGGCTGCAGTCCATGGGGTCGCAAAGAGTTGGACACGACTGAGCAGCTAACACTAATGCTTTCATAATGGCTCACTGTTGTGGTTGGTTCTGTCCTTAGAGCTCCATGCATTGCTTTGTTGGCCTACTCTGGGAGGGAAATGTGGAGATTCAGAGGAGTCAAATACCAACATAAGGTCACACAGCCAGAAAGTGGTGGTGAGTGAACACAAACCCATTGAATCTGACTCCAGGGCCAATGGCTTCATTGCCTCTTCAGTAACATTTGTGCACTCTTTTTTTTTTTTTTCAAATTTTGGCCTCTTTTATTGGTTTATTTATTTATTTATTTTCATCCATCTTTTTCTTTGGCCTGTGTTGGCTTCCCATTGCAGTGGCCTCTCTTGCTGCAGGGCACTGGCTCTGGGCGCATGTGCTCCGGAGCGCTGGCTCATAATTGGACACACCGGTCCAGCCGCTCCGTGGCACGTGGGCTTTTCCTGGGCCAGGGATTGAACCGGTGCTACTTGCACTGCAAGGCGGACTCTTTACCCACTGGACCACCAGGGAAGCCCTTGTGCATTCCTTTTGTGTTGATAATAAGTTAATAAAGTTGGTTAGAACAGGTAATATTTTCTGTTTTATGGAAGAAAAATGAAACTCAGGTATGTAATCACTTTTATGAAAATTTTTTTTCTTTTCTTTTTTTGTCTAATTGAAACATTGTTAGGGATTAAAGTGAAGTAGGAATCATAACAGAAATTCTCTTTTTCTTTCCTAAAACTGAGAAGCAGTTTCACTAGAACATCATTTCAGATTGTCATAATAACTTCGGTAGATGAAGCTTCTGTTTTATTCTGGTTAGTGCTTGAGAATTTATTCTATGTGTGAGGAAAAAAAGAGAACTTGCTATAAAACAAAGATACCTGGAGTAAGGCAAAATGCAAATCCCCTGCCTTTCCCAGTATCTACAAACACATATTGACAACTCTTAAAAAAAAGAAAAGGTACAACTTTGACTAAGCAGTTCACTTAAAAAGATTATGTAATTATTTGGCTCTGCTGGTTTTAGTTATGGCATCCTGAGTTTTCAGTTGCAGCATGTGGGATCTAGTTCCCTGACCAGGGAGCAAATCTGAGTCCCCTGCATTGAGAAGGCAGATTCTTAGCCACTGGACCACCAGGGAAGTCCCACCAATCCACTTTTTAAAATCCAATCCACTTTTCTTTTGCATGAGCGCGTAAACACATATATATACACATGTGTATCTCTTTCCATGCTAAGGAAACATTGGAGGCAACCTTCAGAAGGAAATAGGTTAAATTACGGTCTGTGCACTCAATGGAATGTCACGGGGACATTTAGAGATGGAAACCCATTGTGGAGTACACACGGATGTCAGGTGCTCACAGTGTATTGCCATGTGAAAAATAGTCACACTTGTCACTGTGTGTGTCCTAAGTGGTTGTGTGACCTTCTCTTCAGTTGTGGGCCCTGGAGTCAGGGTGCATGAGTCTGAATCTCACCTCTGTTGATTGTAAACTGTTGGACTAAAGCAGAACTCAAGTCACTTGTCTTTGTGAAATGGGAACAGTAATTATTCCTATTTTCTAGTCTATTGTGTGGATCAAACAAGAGAATCTATGTACAGTGCCAGGTGGAGGGCCCCACACACAGGGCTTGAATGTTTGTTGTGTCATTGGGTTTGCAAATGTGATTTTTATATCTACATGAGAGAATTGGGAAAGAGAGATGAGAAAATATCACTGGAGGGCAAGATTTCGGATTGTTTTAACTTATTTTTCTTGCCCAGTCTGTATTTTAAGCAAGTAAAATAGGACCATCTTGTATTTCAGGTGAATTTTTTTATTAAGTAAATTGATTTTAAATCAAGTCAGTTTAATGAAAGATTCTTTGAAACTTTGTGGCCATTCTTTCCGATCTTCAGTATAGTCTCAGCCACCACAGGCTGGCCCAGGCTCCTGGGAAGAGGAACCATGAACTTGACCTATTAAACTGATTGAAGCCTATCAGCAAGACCAGTGCATCTGAAAATGAGAACACTTATTCTTTTTTTCTCCTTATTTTAAAGAAAAGCAAAATTGAATTAAAAACAAAAAGTACATGTCATAAGGTGTTCTTCCTTTTATTTTAAGTGGCAGTAATCTCAGAGGATGGCAGAAGCTGGGAATAGAACTTTCCTGGGGAGTAAAACTCTAGGAAATCATTATTGCACTAAAAGAAGTGATTAAAAAAATTAGGTTACCTGAATAATAATAAACTCTAAACTCCGATTCTTGGGGTATTTAAACAAGGAAGTTGCAGTGTCTCATAAAAAATCATTTTTCAAAATGTGGAAAAATTAATGTCAGTGTGTAGGGTGGTTTGAAAATGTGTGTGACAGTGTGGTACCTAAAAAGCTCTTTGGCAAGAGCAGGGAAGTGTCTACCAGGGAGCTGGAGTGGTGTGTGTCTATAAGAAGCCGCACCTCCAGGATATAGGTGTTTGCCTGCAGCAGTTGGCAACACACAGGATAGTGAGAGAGGGGAAGGGAGAATTAGCTAGATGAGAGAGGGGAGAAATGCCTTCAGGAAACTTTATATTGAAATCCCTAATCCCCTCCCTTCCAAAAATTGTTGTTATTCTGTCGTTCAGTCGTGTCTGACTCTTTACAACCCCATGGACTGCAGCACACCAGATTTCCCTGTTCTTCACCATCTCCTGGAGTGTGCTCAGACTCACGTCCGTTGAGTGGGTGATGCGCACTCAGTCATCTCCTCTGTCATCCCCTTCTCCTCCTGCCTTTAATCTTCCCCCAGCAGCAGGGTCTTTTCCAATGAGTTGGCTCTCCTCATCAGGTTGTCAAAGTATTGGAGCTTCAGATCAGTCCTTCCAATGAGTATTCAGGGTTGCTTTCTTTAGGATTGACTGATTTGATCTTCTTGCTGTTTGAAGAACTCTCATGAGTCTTCTCCAGCACAACAGTTTGAAAGCATCAGTTCCTCGGCACTCTGCCTCCTTTATGTTCAACTTTCACATCCATACATGACTACTGGAAAGACCATGGCTTTGATTATACACACTTTTGTTGCCAAGTGATGTCTTTGCTTTTTAATACACTATCAAGGTTTGGCTCCCTTCCAAGAAGCAGTTGTCCTGATTGCCTCAAATTTCATAGCTGTAGTCACCAGGCACAGTGATTTTAGAGCCCAAGAAGAGAAAACTGTTACTGCCACCTTTTTCCCATCTATTTGCTATGAAGTGATGGGATCTGATCCCATTATCTTAGTTTTTTTGTTTTTTAATAAACATTTTTCCCTCCATCATGCCTCTTTTATTTTATATTTATTTTCATCCATCTTTTATTCTTTGGCCTGTGTGGGCCTCCCATTGCAGTGGCCTCTCACGGGCTCTGGGTGCATGTGCTCCAGAGCACTGGCTCTAATTGGACACACAAGTCCAGGGCGCTCTGGGCACATGGGATCCTCCTGGGCCAGGGATCCAACTGGAGCACTTTGCACTGCAAAGCAGACTCTTTACCCACTGGACTACCAGGGATGCTCCTTTTTTTTTTAAACTTTTTTTGGGGGGACCTCTCTTACTGATCTTTCATTTATTTATTTTCGTTCATCTTTATTCTTTGACCTGTGTGGGCCTCCCACTGCAGTCGCCTCTCTCGCTGCAGAGCACTAGCTCTGGGCACATGTGCTCCAGAGCGCTGGCTCACAGTTGGACACACTGGTCCAACCGCTTCCTGACACGTGGGATCCTCCCAGGCCAGGGATTGAAGCGGCGGCCCCTGCATTGCAAGACAGGCTCTCCACCCACTGGACCACCAGGGAAGTCCCTATCTTAGTTTTTTAATATTGAGTTTTAAGTCGTCTTTTTTACCCTCCTCTTTTACCTGCCTCATGAGGCTCTTTAGTTTCTCTTTGCTTTCTGCCATTAGGGAGTGAGTATTCAAAAAGGCTTTTCTGTTGTTGTTTAAAGATAGGATTGCCCCTCAACCCCCTTGTACAATTAGAATTAATAAAAAACATTTAAACCCCCAATTTTAGGCTCACTTGGGAGAGAGAAAAGTAGCCATTTCCTAAAACCTGCTGCTTCTGGGCAGTGAAAACAAGTCCCTTTATAAATTTAGCATTTTTGACAGCTTATTGTCTTCTCTGGTATGGAATCCCGTGAACCCCTGCTCAGCTGTATGATGCAGGTGGTCATTGCTGAAGGAGGGAAGAGAAAGGCAGTTGAGGCTGAGGCAGGTAGTGAGGTACAACTGGGTTTAAACCTTTTGCTAGCTGTAGTCACCAGGCACAGTGATTTTAGAGCCCAAGAAGAGAAAACTGTTACTGCCACCTTTTTCCCATCTATTTGCTATGAAGTGATGGGATCTGATCCCATTATCTTAGTTTTTTTGTTTTTTAATAAACATTTTTCCCTCCATCATTATTTTCATCCATCTTTTATTCTTTGGCCTGTGTGGGCCTCCCATTGCAGTGGCCTCTCACGGGCTCTGGGTGCATGTGCTCCAGAGCACTGGCTCTAATTGGACACACAAGTCCAGGGCGCTCTGGGCACATGGGATCCTCCTGGGCCAGGGATCCAACTGGAGCACTTTGCACTGCAAAGCAGACTCTTTACCCACTGGACTACCAGGGATGCTCCTTTTTTTTTTAAACTTTTTTTGGGGGGACCTCTCTTACTGATCTTTCATTTATTTATTTTCGTTCATCTTTATTCTTTGACCTGTGTGGGCCTCCCACTGCAGTCGCCTCTCTCGCTGCAGAGCACTAGCTCTGGGCACATGTGCTCCAGAGCGCTGGCTCACAGTTGGACACACTGGTCCAACCGCTTCCTGACACGTGGGATCCTCCCAGGCCAGGGATTGAAGCGGCGGCCCTGCATTGCAAGACAGGCTCTCCACCCACTGGACCACCAGGGAAGTCCCTATCTTAGTTTTTTAATATTGAGTTTTAAGTCGTCTTTTTTACCCTCCTCTTTTACCTGCCTCATGAGGCTCTTTAGTTTCTCTTTGCTTTCTGCCATTAGGGAGTGAGTATTCAAAAAGGCTTTTCTGTTGTTGTTTAAAGATAGGATTGCCCCTCAACCCCCTTGTACAATTAGAATTAATAAAAAACATTTAAACCCCCAATTTTAGGCTCACTTGGGAGAGAGAAAAGTAGCCATTTCCTAAAACCTGCTGCTTCTGGGCAGTGAAAACAAGTCCCTTTATAAATTTAGCATTTTTGACAGCTTATTGTCTTCTCTGGTATGGAATCCCGTGAACCCCTGCTCAGCTGTATGATGCAGGTGGTCATTGCTGAAGGAGGGAAGAGAAAGGCAGTTGAGGCTGAGGCAGGTAGTGAGGTACAACTGGGTTTAAAACTGTGACTGTGTTGCTTTGGGCTGCTTGACCTCTTTGTGCCTCAGTTTTAACAGCTGTGAAATGGGGCTAATAATAAATCTTCCTCAAAGGGCTCTCATGAGGTGACTGTGATAGTGCACGTCACACATGACCAAGAGCTGGTGTGAGGCACCAGGCAGATGGGATGGTTATCATTGTTATCTTTAATCTAATTTTTTTTCCCCGTGCAGTGAAAAGTTTATTAAAGTAAGAAAAGACAGATAAAAGCTTCCAGCATAGACACCTGAGGGGGAATAGAAGAGTATCCCCCTTTATCAGTTGAAGCATGACAATTTATATCTTCCAGTCAGTTACCAAAACAATAAATCAAAAGAATATCTTAAGGTTGTAATGGCCCTGTGGGCGCACACCCACAACATTTACATGAGATTAGCAAGGATAGTCTCCAGGCTTCAGGGGTAGGTGAGACATTCTAATGTAAACACCCAGATTAGCATAAGACTAGAAATTTTCAGTTTCAGCACTGAAGATCTTTGCCTTTATTTCTCATTGTCCTTCCTCTTCTCCTCCTTGTCCTTGGGACCCTCTAGCCTCCTTGTCAATTTTGCCTATGAACCCCTTTCATTCTGTACCCTTTTCATTCCCCCCTTTTTCTTTTAGGAGAATTATGTTGCCAGGGGAAGGGGGCAACGACCAATATGGCTTCTTCGAGCTGAGCCAGGGACGTAGTCCCTAAATTATTGAGGCAACATATTCTTCTTCTCCTTTAGCCAGTCGTCTTTTACCCTCCTCTTTTACCTGCCTCATGAGGCTCTTTAGTTTCTCTTTGCTTTCTGCCATTAGGGAGTGAGTATTCAAAAAGGCTTTTCTGTTGTTGTTTAAAGATAGGATTGCCCCTCAACCCCCTTGTACAATTAGAATTAATAAAAAACATTTAAACCCCCAATTTTAGGCTCACTTGGGAGAGAGAAAAGTAGCCATTTCCTAAAACCTGCTGCTTCTGGGCAGTGAAAACAAGTCCCTTTATAAATTTAGCATTTTTGACAGCTTATTGTCTTCTCTGGTATGGAATCCCGTGAACCCCTGCTCAGCTGTATGATGCAGGTGGTCATTGCTGAAGGAGGGAAGAGAAAGGCAGTTGAGGCTGAGGCAGGTAGTGAGGTACAACTGGGTTTAAAACTGTGACTGTGTTGCTTTGGGCTGCTTGACCTCTTTGTGCCTCAGTTTTAACAGCTGTGAAATGGGGCTAATAATAAATCTTCCTCAAAGGGCTCTCATGAGGTGACTGTGATAGTGCACGTCACACATGACCAAGAGCTGGTGTGAGGCACCAGGCAGATGGGATGGTTATCATTGTTATCTTTAATCTAATTTTTTTTCCCCGTGCAGTGAAAAGTTTATTAAAGTAAGAAAAGACAGATAAAAGCTTCCAGCATAGACACCTGAGGGGGAATAGAAGAGTATCCCCCTTTATCAGTTGAAGCATGACAATTTATATCTTCCAGTCAGTTACCAAAACAATAAATCAAAAGAATATCTTAAGGTTGTAATGGCCCTGTGGGCGCACACCCACAACATTTACATGAGATTAGCAAGGATAGTCTCCAGGCTTCAGGGGTAGGTGAGACATTCTAATGTAAACACCCAGATTAGCATAAGACTAGAAATTTTCAGTTTCAGCACTGAAGATCTTTGCCTTTATTTCTCATTGTCCTTCCTCTTCTCCTCCTTGTCCTTGGGACCCTCTAGCCTCCTTGTCAATTTTGCCTATGAACCCCTTTCATTCTGTACCCTTTTCATTCCCCCCTTTTTCTTTTAGGAGAATTATGTTGCCAGGGGAAGGGGGCAACGACCAATATGGCTTCTTCGAGCTGAGCCAGGGACGTAGTCCCTAAATTATTGAGGCAACATATTCTTCTTATCCTTTATTAGGGTCTTTGATCCAGGGGTCCCAAGTAATAGCTGGAGGAGGTTGTAGGAGCCTGAACCATTATTTGTAACTTAAAAGCATTTAGACAGTTGGAGACAAATTCTACCATGTAATTGTAGATACAAGGAGCAAATGGCAAAAACAAAACAATTAATTATTATAGAAAGTGTTTCTTGAAGTGGAGAAATCTGTCTTTTTATAGTAGAAGTCTGTAACTGATGAAGAGAGTTCCACATATCTTGGCAGCGGCTTGTCTGAGTCGGCGGCTGTATTTTCACAATTCTGTTGAAAAAGGAGTCAGGTCCAGCATCTTGGGTGAGCTGTCTACTTCTAAGGTCGTCTTCTTTTCGTCTTAGTGTAGTGCAGTTTCCTCTGTTCCAGCATTGTTTTAAGGTGAGTTGAGGTCAGCAGACACCTCTATGAGTCCAGTGTAGGGATCTCTCTTTGAGATGTTTCAGGGGCCCTCTGAAGCATCACAAAGTTAACTTGTCTTGAGTATCCCACACGAGCCCCCAGATGATAGGTGATAGACGATGGTAGGTTACCGTGAATGGTGTCAAATTCTTAATCTCCAATGGAGAAGAATTCACATTGGGATCAAAAGACTCAGCGATGGTCACTCAGAGCTTCGTGCAGTGAAAAGTTTATTAAAGTAAGAAAGGATAAAGAAAAGTTTCCAGCACAGACACTGGAAGGGGGATAGAGTATCCCCCTTTTAACCTATTTTTTTTTCTTTTCTTTTTTTCAAGCTTTTGCCACTTTTATTGACTTTTGGTAAACACACAACCTCGCTCGTTTAAATGGCTCACCCTTGCTTTTATTTATTTCTTTATTTTTTGGTCTCATAAGTCTTTTCTTTTATTCAGTACAGCCCCTACTTTCCTCTTTCATGCTGTCTTTAATCTTAACAGCAAATGGGACCTGGACTGACTGGAAGACAGGCAGTAAAGAGGGGTTGGGGGAAGGGCGACGGAGAGGTTAGAGCATTACTGAAGAAAAGTGAGGTACTGCTGCCTGGGAGTGGCCACTCATCCTGTCATGGGGACCAGGCAGCTCTTGAAGACTTTGATTAGGGAGATGATTTGAAAAAAATTGTTGCTTTCATGCAGAGCAGCAATGGAGAAACAGACATAGAGAACAGACTTATGGACATTGAGGAGAGGGAAGAGTGGGTGAGAGGTATGGAAAGAGTAACATGGAAACCTCCACTATCATAGCTAAAAGAGACAACCACTGTGAATACGCTGTAAGGTTAAGGGAACAACCTGGAGGCATGGGATCAAGGGCCTCAAGTGAGAGGAGGCATGGGATCAGGGGGCTCAAGTGAGAGGGATCAAGGATATACCTATGACTGATTTGGGTTTATGTATATCTGTAAACAACAAAACTCTGTAAAAGCAAAATAAAAACAATTAATAAAAAAATAGTGGTGCTTCAAACTGGCTGAAGCATACCAGATGGATTAGAAGAGAGCCGTTTGGTAGCCCTGGAAAAAACAAGCAGCAGAATGGATAGGAGAGGATTTTCATATCAGAAAACATTTTTAATAAGTACATATTCATTAGAAGGAATTTGGAAAAGATAGGTTAAAAGGAGAAAAAAGAGCCACCTAAAATTGTCATGAATAACTAGTCATTGTTAACATTTTGGCTCATTTTCTTTTTAATATTTCTCTCTCCACTTTCACTCGTGCTCTGTAATTGTGTTTGGCAGATGAGAAATTTTTCCTGTATGCCTTTATGATGCTTTCCTCTCACTTAACATAGTAACAAATGCCTGTTGTTAGGAGAGTTTGTGACCTTTCAGGAGGGAGGTAGAAAGCAGTGTTGGTTGGCTGTGGAGAGATGGAGCAGGGAGTTGAGTCAGGTGCTGTTGAGCTGGGGCCCTTAGCCCAGCTACCTCTATCTGAGGCTCCCTCTGCCCCACAGGCACCCCTCATTTTGTGGCACTGTGCTTTGTTGCACTTTGCAGATAGTGCATTTTTTACAGCCCTGCACTAAGCAAGTCTGTTGGTGCCTTTTTCCAACAGCATTTGTTCACTTCATGTCTTTGTGTTACATTGTGGTAATTCTCACATTTCAGACTTTTTTGTTTTATGTATTATGGTGATCAATGATCAGTGATCTTTGATGTTATTATTGGAAAAAAATTATGCCTCACTGAAGGCTTAGATGATGACTAGCAATTTTAGCAATAAATTATCTTTTAATTACAGTATGTACATTTTTTAGGCATAATGCCATTGTGCATTTAATAGTGTACAGTATAGTATAGTGTAAACATAACTTTCATATGTACTGAGAAATTAGAAAATTTGTGTGACCTGCTTTATTTTTTATTATTATTTTTTTTACTGGGGGGGCGGTTAGGGTGGGAGGGGGGCGGGCAGGCCACTTCTACTGTTCTTTCATTTATCTATTTTCATCCATCTTTGTTCTTTGGCCCGTGTGGGTCTCCCATCGCAGCAGCCTCTGTTGTTGCAGAGCACTGGCTCAGGGCGCATGCGCTCCAGAGCTCCGGCTCGGTAATTGGACACATCAGTCCAGCCGCTCCGCGGCACGTGGGATCTTCCTAGGCCAGGGATCGAACCAGCGCCCCTTGCACTGCAAGGCGGTGTCCTTACCCACTGGACCACCAGGGAAGCCCGACCTGCTTTATTGAGATGTTTGCTTCATTGCAGTGATCTGGAGCAGAATCTGCGATCTCTCTCAGGTCTGCCTCTATTAGTTAATTACTTGCGTGTGTGCTCTGTTGCTCAGTCGTGTCTGACTGTTTGCAGCCCTATGACTGTAGCCCTCTAGGCTCCTTTGTTCATGGGATTTTTAAGGCAAGAATACTGGAGTGGGTTGCTTTTTCTTCATATAGGCAATGATCCAAACCGAGGGATTGAGCTTGAGTCTCCTGCCTCTCCTTCATTGCAGGTGGATTCTTTACTGCTGAGCCATTGGGGAAACTCAGTTACTTTACTTTGGACTATGCTAACTCACTCTCAAAGCTTCCCCAAGCTAGGTGGTGCTTTTATCCCCATTTACAAATGAGGGGCCTGAGGCTAAGAAACTTGCTACAGTCACACAGAAAGAAGTTGTGTAGTCATTTTGACAGTGACTGAAACCAATAGATTTTTGCTCCCTTGACTGCTTGCTTTGAATTTATTACATATTTGTAGGATCACTTAGACTTTTTGTTTTATGTATTATGGTGATCAATGATCAGTGATCTTTGATGTTATTATTGGAAAAAAATTATGCCTCACTGAAGGCTTAGATGATGACTAGCAATTTTAGCAATAAATTATCTTTTAATTACAGTATGTACATTTTTTAGGCATAATGCCATTGTGCATTTAATAGTGTACAGTATAGTATAGTGTAAACATAACTTTCATATGTACTGAGAAATTAGAAAATTTGTGTGACCTGCTTTATTTTTTATTATTATTTTTTTTACGGGGAGTGGGGTAGGGTGGGGAGGGAGGAGGCAGGCGGGCCACTTCTATTGGTCTTTCATTTGTCTATTTTCATCCATCTTTGTTCTTTTGGCCGGTGTGGGTCTCCCATCGCAGCAGCCTCTGTTGTTGCAGAGCACTGACTCTGAGCGCATGTGCTCCAGAGGTCCAGCTCGGTAATTGGACGCATCTGTCCAGCCGCTCCGCGGCACGTGGGATCTTCCCAGGCCAGGGATTGAACCAGCGCCCCTTGCACTGCAAGGCGGTGTCCTTACCCACTGGACCACCAGGGAAGCCCGACCTGCTTTATTGAGATGTTTGCTTCATTGCAGTGATCTGGAGCAGAATCTGCGATCTCTCTCAGGTCTGCCTCTATTAGTTAATTACTTGCGTGTGTGCTCTGTTGCTCAGTCGTGTCTGACTGTTTGCAGCCCTATGACTGTAGCCCTCTAGGCTCCTTTGTTCATGGGATTTTTCAGGCAAGAATACTGGAGTGGGTTGCCTTTTCTTCATCTAGGCAATCATCCCAACCGAGGGATTGAGCTTGAGTCTCCTGCCTCTCCTTCATTGCAGGTGGATTCTTTACTGCTGAGCCATTGGGGAAACTCAGTTACTTTACTTTGGACTATGCTAACTCACTCTCAAAGCTTCCCCAAGCTAGGTGGTGCTTTTATCCCCATTTACAAATGAGGGGCCTGAGGCTAAGAAACTTGCTACAGTCACACAGAAAGAAGTTGTGTAGTCATTTTGACAGTGACTGAAACCAATAGATTTGCTCCCTTGACTGCTTTGCTTTAAGACTCTTCCTAGGTATCTCTTATTAACTGCTACACTGTTAAAGTGAGACTTAAATTGACCATGGGACTCCTGCTCTCATGGTCGTACTATTACTGTAAATTGCCCTGTAAACATTCTAAAATACAATTAGGCTAGTAATGCAAATCTAAGACTAATGTTGGTCATTGATCAATCCTTCTCATGCATATAGGTGTGTTCTTTTCATTCTTTTGAATTAGGGAAGAATCCCCAGAGAAAGATAAATAATAGGAAAAAATAAATATCTCCTTTCAAAGCCTGGGGTATAAAAATTCTTTTTATCACATTGAAATATTCTGCTCTTTTGAGACATAAGCCACATTAACTCTGGATCAGAGGAAAGAGGTTTTATCTTTTAAGATTGGTTTATGATTTTCCCTACTGTTTATGTGGTTTGTTTAATTTAGAAATATAATGAAAATGTGATATGTGTATTATTTAGTTGACTTTCTTTTTTAATGGAGTAATCGGTAAAGACTGATTGAAAGGGTATTTATTTAGTAAAAGTAAAAGTACATATCCCCTGAGCACTCTGGGCTGCATATGAGTTAATCTTATTTTATTTTTTGCCAAGCTGTGGCATGTGGGATCCTAGTTCCCAGACCAGGGATCAAACCCACACCCCCTGCAGTTGGAAGTACAGAAATCTAACCACTGGACCATCAGAGAAGTTCCTCCCCTGCTAGAAAACAAGAAATGTGTTACTAACTCCAACTTTTTTCTTTACCTGTATTTTAGAGTGGGTGAATAACCCTGATCTGGAGATAACCTTAAATATGATGGTGGATATGCAAAGCCATATATGTTAATGAAATGTCAGAGATATATCCTTTCCTCCACAGAAAAGGTACATGAAAAGCCTGGTGGAAGAGTCTATTTAATTATCTTAATATTATACCAATGTCAGTTTTCCAGCTTCGACCATGTACTCTAGTTATGTAAGATGTCACCATTAATTAAGTGGAAGTGGGCCTGAGGCTAAGAAACTTGCTACAGTCACACAGAAAGAAGTTGTGTAGTCATTTTGACAGTGACTGAAACCAATAGATTTGCTCCCTTGACTGCTTTGCTTTAAGACTCTTCCTAGGTATCTCTTATTAACTGCTACACTGTTAAAGTGAGACTTAAATTGACCATGGGACTCCTGCTCTCATGGTCGTACTATTACTGTAAATTGCCCTGTAAACATTCTAAAATACAATTAGGCTAGTAATGCAAATCTAAGACTAATGTTGGTCATTGATCAATCCTTCTCATGCATATAGGTGTGTTCTTTTCATTCTTTTGAATTAGGGAAGAATCCCCAGAGAAAGATAAATAATAGGAAAAAATAAATATCTCCTTTCAAAGCCTGGGGTATAAAAATTCTTTTTATCACATTGAAATATTCTGCTCTTTTGAGACATAAGCCACATTAACTCTGGATCAGAGGAAAGAGGTTTTATCTTTTAAGATTGGTTTATGATTTTCCCTACTGTTTATGTGGTTTGTTTAATTTAGAAATATAATGAAAATGTGATATGTGTATTATTTAGTTGACTTTCTTTTTTAATGGAGTAATCGGTAAAGACTGATTGAAAGGGTATTTATTTAGTAAAAGTAAAAGTACATATCCCCTGAGCACTCTGGGCTGCATATGAGTTAATCTTATTTTATTTTTTGCCAAGCTGTGGCATGTGGGATCCTAGTTCCCAGACCAGGGATCAAACCCACACCCCCTGCAGTTGGAAGTACAGAAATCTAACCACTGGACCATCAGAGAAGTTCCTCCCCTGCTAGAAAACAAGAAATGTGTTACTAACTCCAACTTTTTTCTTTACCTGTATTTTAGAGTGGGTGAATAACCCTGATCTGGAGATAACCTTAAATATGATGGTGGATATGCAAAGCCATATATGTTAATGAAATGTCAGAGATATATCCTTTCCTCCACAGAAAAGGTACATGAAAAGCCTGGTGGAAGAGTCTATTTAATTATCTTAATATTATACCAATGTCAGTTTTCCAGCTTCGACCATGTACTCTAGTTATGTAAGATGTCACCATTGTGGGAAGTGGTGGGTAACAAGCACCTATTCTATTTTTATAGTTTCTCATGAGTCTAACATTTCAAAAACTTCATCAATTTGGAGAAATTTGAAAAATAATATTATAAACATGGTGTGGATTCCTTAGGCACTAGAAAGAATAAGATGGATATGTGGGTACTAAGATAAGAGGAGGGAGGCCTTTGCCAGATTCTTGAATGAAAAAGGTAAATTGTCCCTCTGTATGTATAAGACTATCCATTTTTTTTTTTTAGGTAAGAAATAAATTTATTCAGATTTAGAGAAAGCACACTCCACAGACAGAGTGTGGGCCATGGTAGAGCAAATCCAGCGGCCAGACTATCCATTTTTGCAAAACAAAATCTTCTACAACAAAACCTGTGTATTCATAGGGCATAGACAAAGGCCTTGGAAAATAAGCACCAAGTGTTGACATTGATGATCTCTCAGAACGGGAGTTGAGAGTGAGGGCATGCATATTTTACTTGATGCGTGATGATTTTGTTTGAACTTCTGTCCAAAGGCATTTCTTATTTTTATAATTTTTATGTAAAACAAATATATAAACAAATTAAGTGAAGGAGCCAAATGAAGCTTCAAGTTCTGATATGTCTGTAAATGTATATTCTGAGCTGTTAGTTTTTCAGTGTTTATCTCAGCCAACAGGCTTGTTTTGATCTTAAACTGATTTGAACTGTTGTTCTCTTGTTTTTGGCAAAAACAATCCTGTCACTTCTCTGGGAAAAAGAAAAACCAACAACAAAAAATTTAAAAGCTCTAATAGACCTTCCTGGGATCTATAACCATTTGGCTCCTTGGACACTTAAGGGAATGACAGTGGAGCCTTTTTTGTTTTTTATGTTGTCTTCTTGGATGCATTTTTAATGCATCCATCTTCTGTGAAAAAGAGAACTTTAAGGCATTTGTCTTGTCTTAATGGCTAGAATGTTTTGTCCATATGTTAGCATTTGCCTTATTTTGTCTTTCCAGAAGTGGTGGGCCAATGATATCGGATTCATTTATGTGTGTGTGTGTGTGTGCACATGCATGTGTGTGTATGAGATAGAGACTAAGCCACCCAGGGCATAGATTTCTGTCTTGATTTCCTCACTGCCCTGTTTCCAGTGTCTAGAACAGTGGCTCATTGAAAAAGACCCTGATGCTGGGAAAGATTGAGGGCAAGAAGAGAACGGGGTGACAGGATGAGATGGTTGGATGGCATCACTGACGCATTGGACGTGAGTTTGAGCAAACTCTGGTAAAGCGTGAACAACAGGGAAACCTGGCGTGCTGCAGTTCATGGGGTCACAGAGAGTTGGACACAACTTAGCGGCTGAACAACAGCAACGTTAAAGTTACTCCACAGGCAGGTGTTGAATGAGTGATTGTGTGTATTTAGGAATATCAATGTGATCATTATAAGAATATTTCTTTTCCAGACTTCCTAGAAACCACTTTGATATTGTTTTCATGAATGGCTTTTCAAACATTTAATGCCCTGTGAGTGGGTTAGGGAAGCCTCTTGTGACACTGTCAATTTTACCATCAGTTGAAATGCTCTGGCTGTAAGGAACACTTGACTAGCCCTACAAAAATAATTCACTGAGTTCTCCTGAATGGCAAATGAATGCCCTGGGCCAGGCAGGTTCTGTTCTTCTCTCGGCTCTGCTGTTCCCAGATAGCAGCAGGGTGGCTGTAGCCATCCCAGGCATCACGTCCAGATGTGACAGCATCCAGAGGCAGGAAGATGGGGAATCTTCAGTTCCCTCAGTTCCTGTTTAAGAACAAGAAAACTTTTCCTTCTTAGCCCTATCTCAGTAGCAAGAGATGGGTCATGTGCCCTGTCTAAACCTCCTACTGGCAAGGGAAATGAGATCACCTTGACCAACTTGGGCCTATATTAGTTTGCTTAGTATATTCAGGCGGCCGTGACAAAATACCACATACTGGTGGATTATAAACATCAGGAATTTATTTCTAATGGTTCGGGAGGTTAGGCAGCCCAAGATCAAGATACTGGCAGATAGTGTGTGGTGAGGGACCACTTTTTGGTTCGCAGATTTATCTTCTGGCTATATCATCACATGGCAGAGGGGACAAGGGAGCTTTTTTGGAGCACTTTTGTAAGGACGTTAATTTCATTCATGAAGGCTCTACCCTTAAGAATATCAGGTCTGTTCTCTTTGAGCTGATCCGCTGTTCAGATAGCGTTGGTTCTCCTTTGATCCGACCTGCTGTTCTAGCAGCGTCTTCGATGCTGATTCTCCCCTAAACCGGCCCCTGCACTAGCAGCGACTCTCCCTTCCCCCACTCTAATAAACTTTACTTTCCCCTCCAAAAAAAAGAGTATCAATAACACCATCAACTTGGGAGTTAGTGGCCATTCAGATGTTAATAGGCTTCCATGACAGACTGAGTGGCTTTGAACAACAAAAATTTATCGTCTCAATTTTGGAGGCTGGTAAGTGCAAGGTGGCAGCAGGGTTGGTTTCTGGCGAGGCCTTTGTCCTTGGCTTGTTGACCAGTCTTCTCACTGTGTGCTCACCTGGTCTTCTCATCTATCTGTGCATGTCCCTCATCTCTCTTCCTCTCTCTTCCTAGTCTCTCACCAGTCCTGTTGAATTAGGACTGCACTCTTATGACCTCACCTAGTGTTAATTAATACTTTTAAAAGTCATTAATAGTATATCCATGTGTATGTATGGTTGAGTCCTTTCACGGTTCACCTAAAAATATCACAACATTGTTAACTGGCTATATCCCAATACAAAATGTTTTTGGTGTTAGCATAAATAAATAAAAATCCCATATCCAAACACAGTCACATTGGGGTTTAGGGCTTCAACATATTGAACATGGACGGAACATAATTCACTCCAGAATAGGAACCAACCTGATTTTGGTTGGACAGAGACAGAAATCTGAATAAATTAAGGGTTCTGGGCTATTGACAGTATCCCCACACTCAGCTATCACCTTAATTATTTGGGAACACCAAGGACACAGAGGGACACAGCTGGAAAGGGTGGAATTGCCCTAAAGAAGACTCATTTTATTTTTTGACACGCAGGCCAGACTTAGGTACAAATCTCATTTCTGCCACTTAGGAGGAGGTGGTTTAACCTGGCTGAGTGTTGGCTTCTTCATGGCTTTTGAAGAGTGAATGAGAAAAGATTAAGGTTCAGATTTATTTTGGCTATTCATCACATGGCAGAGGGACAAGGGAGCTTTTGGAGCACTTTTGTAAGGACGTTAATTTCATTCATGAAGGCTCTACCCTTAAGAATATCAGGTCTGTTCTCTTTGAGCTGATCCGCTGTTCAGATAGCGTTGGTTCTCCTTTGATCCGACCTGCTGTTCTAGCAGCGTCTTCGATGCTGATTCTCCCCTAAACCGGCCCCTGCACTAGCAGCGACTCTCCCTTCCCCCACTCTAATAAACTTTACTTTCCCCTCCAAAAAAAAGAGTATCAATAACACCATCAACTTGGGAGTTAGTGGCCATTCAGATGTTAATAGGCTTCCATGACAGACTGAGTGGCTTTGAACAACAAAAATTTATCGTCTCAATTTTGGAGGCTGGTAAGTGCAAGGTGGCAGCAGGGTTGGTTTCTGGCGAGGCCTTTGTCCTTGGCTTGTTGACCAGTCTTCTCACTGTGTGCTCACCTGGTCTTCTCATCTATCTGTGCATGTCCCTCATCTCTCTTCCTCTCTCTTCCTAGTCTCTCACCAGTCCTGTTGAATTAGGACTGCACTCTTATGACCTCACCTAGTGTTAATTAATACTTTTAAAAGTCATTAATAGTATATCCATGTGTATGTATGGTTGAGTCCTTTCACGGTTCACCTACAAATATCACAACATTGTTAACTGGCTATATCCCAATACAAAATGTTTTTGGTGTTAGCATAAATAAATAAAAATCCCATATCCAAACACAGTCACATTGGGGTTTAGGGCTTCAACATATTGAACATGGACGGAACATAATTCACTCCAGAATAGGAACCAACCTGATTTTGGTTGGACAGAGACAGAAATCTGAATAAATTAAGGGTTCTGGGCTATTGACAGTATCCCCACACTCAGCTATCACCTTAATTATTTGGGAACACCAAGGACACAGAGGGACACAGCTGGAAAGGGTGGAATTGCCCTAAAGAAGACTCATTTTATTTTTTGACACGCAGGCCAGACTTAGGTACAAATCTCATTTCTGCCACTTAGGAGGAGGTGGTTTAACCTGGCTGAGTGTTGGCTTCTTCATCTGTAAAGTGGGGATAAGTGACATGGGTCTCAAAGGCCATTGTGAAGAGTGAATGAGAAAAAAGATCTGTAAAGCGCTCAGCCCCGTGCCTTGTGCTTGCTGGTGCCTGGTGAGGGCACTGTGTCAAGGCAGCAGTTAGCTCTTTTGTCTTGGGATTGACCTTGTCTGTACCATTTGAAACTTTCCCCAAACCACTGCACTGTAGGATACTTCTTCCATTGATTTTCTTTAAAACAGGAGCTCTTTTAAAGGTGCATAATTGTCTTAAGATAGCTCTAAAGCTATTAATAGCATTCCAGTCCTTTTGGGGAAAAAATATGCTTCAAAATGCACTTGAGTGGAAGCATGGTGAAGAACATGGCCTTTGAGGCCAGACTGCCCAGGCCGTGTCCAGCCTGCTGTAACTAGACGAATCATGTCACTGTTGAGTAGTTTAGTTTCTCATCTGTGAAATGGGAGAATTGAGAGGCTGCCTTGTGGTGATTGGGAGAAACAGCAGCATCTGCCAAGTGCTTCTCCCTGTGACTGGCCGGCACCAGGTACTGGCCCAATGTTTGTTATTTGTTTTACTGGGAATTTGACAGACACCTCATGAAATGAGGAGGAACATTGAGAGTTAGAGAGGGTAAAGCACATTTCATTCTCATTGGTGTCCTAGAGCACAGGTGGTCCTCCTCTCATTGTCCTGCAGGAATCTGCAGGTGGCATGGTACCAACTTTATTGTCTACCTACAGATGAAGAAAAGCAGTTGGTGAGACAGGAATTGAACCAGGGCCCCAGCTCTTACTCATTATACTAAATGCCACAAGAGTGAGCTTGTTTTCCCCTCCTTCTTCCTCTCTTACCAAGCACTGAGAATTATAGAAATGAGTATGTAAAGGACTCCATTTTAGAGTATTGCTTTGGAAATCTGCTCATGAGTGGTATTGCTTGAGCCCATAATGTAACAGAGATCCCCACACTCAGCTATCACCTTAATTATTTGGGAACACCAAGGACACAGAGGGACACAGCTGGAAAGGGTGGAATTGCCCTAAAGAAGACTCATTTTATTTTTTGACACGCAGGCCAGACTTAGGTACAAATCTCATTTCTGCCACTTAGGAGGAGGTGGTTTAACCTGGCTGAGTGTTGGCTTCTTCATCTGTAAAGTGGGGATAAGTGACATGGGTCTCAAAGGCCATTGTGAAGAGTGAATGAGAAAAAAGATCTGTAAAGCGCTCAGCCCCGTGCCTTGTGCTTGCTGGTGCCTGGTGAGGGCACTGTGTCAAGGCAGCAGTTAGCTCTTTTGTCTTGGGATTGACCTTGTCTGTACCATTTGAAACTTTCCCCAAACCACTGCACTGTAGGATACTTCTTCCATTGATTTTCTTTAAAACAGGAGCTCTTTTAAAGGTGCATAATTGTCTTAAGATAGCTCTAAAGCTATTAATAGCATTCCAGTCCTTTTGGGGAAAAAATATGCTTCAAAATGCACTTGAGTGGAAGCATGGTGAAGAACATGGCCTTTGAGGCCAGACTGCCCAGGCCGTGTCCAGCCTGCTGTAACTAGACGAATCATGTCACTGTTGAGTAGTTTAGTTTCTCATCTGTGAAATGGGAGAATTGAGAGGCTGCCTTGTGGTGATTGGGAGAAACAGCAGCATCTGCCAAGTGCTTCTCCCTGTGACTGGCCGGCACCAGGTACTGGCCCAATGTTTGTTATTTGTTTTACTGGGAATTTGACAGACACCTCATGAAATGAGGAGGAACATTGAGAGTTAGAGAGGGTAAAGCACATTTCATTCTCATTGGTGTCCTAGAGCACAGGTGGTCCTCCTCTCATTGTCCTGCAGGAATCTGCAGGTGGCATGGTACCAACTTTATTGTCTACCTACAGATGAAGAAAAGCAGTTGGTGAGACAGGAATTGAACCAGGGCCCCAGCTCTTACTCATTATACTAAATGCCACAAGAGTGAGCTTGTTTTCTCCTCCTTCTTCCCTCTCTTACCAAGCACTGAGAATTATAGAAATGAGTATGTAAAGGACTCCATTTTAGAGTATTGCTTTGGAAATCTGCTCATGAGTGGTATTGCTTGAGATCCCCCAATTTGATGGTTTTAATTATTTTTTAATTAGGCTCTGCTAACAGAGATGATGGAGAGATGTAAGAAACTTGGGAACAAGTAAGTATGTTGAAATTCATAATGCCTGTGTTTGAAAATGGAGTTGGTTACTTTTTCTTTAGCTGGGCATGCTTGCATGGACAAGAGGCCTGTAGAGAAGCAGGATAGCATGTGATGTCAGGAATGCTGGAATCCAGTTGCCTGGCTTCTGATCTTGGCTCCACTCTTCTTAGCTTTCTGACCTTGGGTCACTTGCTTTGGCCTCTCTGTGTCTCTTCCTCGGGGTTGTGATAAGTGGTAAGGTCAGGATATACTTGAATTCTTATCTTCAAGGCATAAGAGATTTCTCCTGTGTTCTCCCTTCAGTGGTGGATTTGTGAGGAGCCTGAAGTGGGTTTTGCTCACCACTGTATCCCCGGGTCCTAGGCGCTTTTCATAAGAGATGTTGGATTAATAATGTCACTTAATGTTTAGTTTTATTAGTGCACCAAAGGCTCAGTTTTCTTCTATCTAAATGGATTTGATAACTTTCTTACTTTTTGTCCATCCATTGGACTATGCACCTACTCACTCATCCATCCACCCATCTTCCATTCTTCCAGCCAGTTGAATATTTGTCAAGTTCCGAATATGCATGTAACACTGTGTTAG
The DNA here is from genome assembly GCA_022376925.1 of Tragulus kanchil. Taxonomy (NCBI): domain Eukaryota; kingdom Metazoa; phylum Chordata; class Mammalia; order Artiodactyla; family Tragulidae; genus Tragulus; species Tragulus kanchil. The sequence goes on along the minus strand of JAIOJX010000002.1, from coordinate 108,382,039 downwards.
TCTGTAGATGTTGCTTTTTTACTCCAGTCTTTTTTTTCCCCCAATGCTACCACTAAAGGGCTGTCGGTCATTGTTTCTAACAACATACATCCTAACGTGAAAGCAACTTTCATTAAAGGGAAGCTCTGCTGACGTGGGGCTTGTGTGTCTTGCAGTGCCTTGCTGTTGAATTCTGTGATGTCGGCTTTCCGGGCTGAGTTCATCGCCACGAGGTCCATGGATTTCATTGGAATGATTAAGGAATCTGCAGGTGGCATGGTACCAACTTTATTGTCTACCTACAGATGAAGAAAAGCAGTTGGTGAGACAGGAATTGAACCAGGGCCCCAGCTCTTACTCATTATACTAAATGCCACAAGAGTGAGCTTGTTTCTCCTCCTTCTTCCTCTCTTACCAAGCACTGAGAATTATAGAAATGAGTATGTAAAGGACTCCATTTTAGAGTATTGCTTTGGAAATCTGCTCATGAGTGGTATTGCTTGAGATCCCCCAATTTGATGGTTTTAATTATTTTTTAATTAGGCTCTGCTAACAGAGATGATGGAGAGATGTAAGAAACTTGGGAACAAGTAAGTATGTTGAAATTCATAATGCCTGTGTTTGAAAATGGAGTTGGTTACTTTTTCTTTAGCTGGGCATGCTTGCATGGACAAGAGGCCTGTAGAGAAGCAGGATAGCATGTGATGTCAGGAATGCTGGAATCCAGTTGCCTGGCTTCTGATCTTGGCTCCACTCTTCTTAGCTTTCTGACCTTGGGTCACTTGCTTTGGCCTCTCTGTGTCTCTTCCTCGGGTTGTGATAAGTGGTAAGGTCAGGATATACTTGAATTCTTATCTTCAAGGCATAAGAGATTTCTCCTGTGTTCTCCCTTCAGTGGTGGATTTGTGAGGAGCCTGAAGTGGGTTTTGCTCACCACTGTATCCCCGGGTCCTAGGCGCTTTTCATAAGAGATGTTGGATTAATAATGTCACTTAATGTTTAGTTTTATTAGTGCACCAAAGGCTCAGTTTTCTTCTATCTAAATGGATTTGATAACTTTCTTACTTTTTGTCCATCCATTGGACTATGCACCTACTCACTCATCCATCCACCCATCTTCCATTCTTCCAGCCAGTTGAATATTTGTCAAGTTCCGAATATGCATGTAACACTGTGTTAGTCTGTAGATGTTGCTTTTTTACTCCAGTCTTTTTTTTCCCCCAATGCTACCACTAAAGGGCTGTCGGTCATTGTTTCTAACAACATACATCCTAACGTGAAAGCAACTTTCATTAAAGGGAAGCTCTGCTGACGTGGGGCTTGTGTGTCTTGCAGTGCCTTGCTGTTGAATTCTGTGATGTCGGCTTTCCGGGCTGAGTTCATCGCCACGAGGTCCATGGATTTCATTGGAATGATTAAGGAGTGTGATGAGTCAGGTTTCCCCAAGGTAGGCTCTTGACTTAATGCTTCATGGAGAACAAATAGGCGGGGTTTGCTGTCTAGCTCTCCAGAGACAGGGAGTCCCGTGTTGGGTACAGCTCAGGCCAACAGGAAAACAGGTGAAGGCTGTGTTTCTGAAGAGCATGAAGGGGAAGGTAAGTTAACGATTGGGATTGTGAAATATGTAATGACAGTGAGTCAGGTCTCTGTGAATCCTAAATCTATCCAGTTAGTACACTATGAAATATATTCACTTGTTAATTATGACAGTCTTTCTCCAGGAGAATAGTATGGCCCACAGATTGGACCAGAACATAGAGCCAGCTCTTTGTTTCAAGCTTCTCAGTCTAGCTTGCACAGGTTTGTTGGAAGATTAACCTTGAGATAGGATGACTATGACAGCCTTTTCCTTTATTGCTTTAAGTTAGTCTGATTTTAAATTTCCAGGATCATAACTCTTTGCTATATTTCTTAGCATCTCCTTTTTCGCTCACTGGGATTAAACTTGGCCTTGGCTGATCCTCCTGAGAGTGATCGACTTCTGATTCTCAATGAAGCTTGGAAAGTTATCACTAAATTGAAAAATCCACAGGTGGGTGGTCATTTAGACTTTGTATTGACTGCTTCGTGTCCAAGTTCTTTTAAAAAATTTCTTTCAACTAATCATCCGTATTTTTCTTAAAGGAAATCTGCTTCTTTTAATTATATTGTTTGTCAGCCTATAATGGAGAAATTATAGCTTTAAAGATGTATTCGTTGATTTTTGTGTCCCTATTGTGTCTTATTCTTGAGGACTTAAGATGAGTCATAAGTGTAAAATTATAAATACTTGAAACTTTAAAAGACCTGTAGCTCTGCAGAAAGCATTCTGAATGTAGCAGTCTATAGCACTGTTGAACAGCATTGAAGAGCCGCTTAAACATGGATTTTTTTTTCCAGTGGTAAATACCATCCATGATACTGTACAACCTTTGGTTGGTTTGATCCACAGAAGCAGAATTGTGAATACAGAGGAATCATGGATGCAGAGGGCTGACTATAAGTTATACATGATTTTTGACTACGTGGAAGATCCATGTACCTATACCCTGGGTTATTTACAGGTCAAGTTGTATTTGGATTTGAAAAAAAACAATATATTGAGATAATCCTAAATTGAAGATCAGCAGTCATGCCAGTAATTAGCAAAGGGAATTCCAGTTTCTGTCCCTTGAATGCACAGCTGAAACCTCTTTCTGCCCATACTTCTGACACAGGAAGTCTTGGGAAGATGGACCAACTGATGTTAGCTGGTGTAATGCCTGCAGCGCTGGTCCTGGTTTTGTAGGTTTGGGTTTTATGCCTCACTGTCCTTCTAGGCACCGTGCCAACAATGTATGTGACGGCCACTAGGGAATGGTAATGGCTGTCTTTATGGCTAAACCTCACTACACCCTGCACTTCCTTTTTCCTCATCCTTGTTTGTTTAGTTTGTTGTAACAGCCTTTGTTAGACAACGTGGCCTCTATGTAACAGAAATTTATTTCTCACAGTTCTGGAGTCTAGAAGTACAAAATTGGGGGCCAGAAGGGTGTTTTCTGCGGGGAACCCTCTTACAGGTTGCAGACTGACAGCTTCTCCTTCTCACAGGGCAGAAAGAGGGAGAAAAACCCCTCTGGGATCCCTTTGACAAGGGCACTAATTCTATCCACATGGTCATTTAGACTTTGTATAGACTGCTTCGTGTCCAAGTTCTTTTAAAAAATTTCTTTCAACTAATCATCCGTATTTTTCTTAAAGGAAATCTGCTTCTTTTAATTATATTGTTTGTCAGCCTATAATGGAGAAATTATAGCTTTAAAGATGTATTCGTTGATTTTTGTGTCCCTATTGTGTCTTATTCTTGAGGACTTAAGATGAGTCATAAGTGTAAAATTATAAATACTTGAAACTTTAAAAGACCTGTAGCTCTGCAGAAAGCATTCTGAATGTAGCAGTTGAACAGCATTGAAGAGCCGCTTAAACATGGATTTTTTTTTCCAGTGGTAAATACCATCCATGATACTGTACAACCTTTGGTTGGTTTGATCCACAGAAGCAGAATTGTGAATACAGAGGAATCATGGATGCAGAGGGCTGACTATAAGTTATACATGATTTTTGACTACGTGGAAGATCCATGTACCTATACCCTGGGTTATTTACAGGTCAAGTTGTATTTGGATTTGAAAAAAAACAATATATTGAGATAATCCTAAATTGAAGATCAGCAGTCATGCCAGTAATTAGCAAAAGGGAATTCCAGTTTCTGTCCCTTGAATGCACAGCTGAAACCTCTTTCTGCCCATACTTCTGACACAGGAAGTCTTGGGAAGATGGACCAACTGATGTTAGCTGGTGTAATGCCTGCAGCGCTGGTCCTGGTTTTGTAGGTTTGGGTTTTATGCCTCACTGTCCTTCTAGGCACCGTGCCAACAATGTATGTGACGGCCACTAGGGAATGGTAATGGCTGTCTTTATGGCTAAACCTCACTACACCCTGCACTTCCTTTTTCCTCATCCTTGTTTGTTTAGTTTGTTGTAACAGCCTTTGTTAGACAACGTGGCCTCTATGTAACAGAAATTTATTTCTCACAGTTCTGGAGTCTAGAAGTACAAAATTGGGGGCCAGAAGGGTGTTTTCTGCGGGGAACCCTCTTACAGGTTGCAGACTGACAGCTTCTCCTTCTCACAGGGCAGAAAGAGGGAGAAAAACCCCTCTGGGATCCCTTTGACAAGGGCACTAATTCTATCCACATGATCTCCACCTTCATGACCTAATCACTGCCCCACCTCCTAATATCATCATATCAAAGGCTAAGATTTCAACATAAACCTTCTCTGGGGTTACAAACATTCAGACCCTAACACAGTGAGTAAGTGAATATGGATATGTAGCATTTGATTTGATATTTGTTGAGAAGGAAATACTAGAATGAGCCCAGTTATAAACCCCTTGCTGCAGGCTTCCCTGGTGGTCCAGTGGCTAAGACTCTGCCCTCCCAGTATGGGGGGGATCTGGGTTTGATTCTAAAAGATCCACATAGTGCAGTTAAGACCTGGCCAAATAAGTAAATATTAAAAAAAAAAAAAAAGCACTTGCTGATCACCACATTTTTGATAGTATATTAATAACGGTGGTATAGTTAGAAACTTATTTACAAAATTGTGTATCTGTGTTGTGCTCAGTTGTGTCTGACTCGTTGTGGCCCTGTGGAGTGTAGCCTGCCAGGCTTCTCTGTCCATGGCATTTCCCAGGCAAGAATACTGGTGTGGGTTGCCATTTCCTGCACTTAATGTTCAGCAAAATCTTTGCTGAACTCCAGCTATTGAAATTCTCTATTTAACCTAACTGATCAGCTAACGAAAACAGCTTATTTAGAATATTTAAGTCAAAAACCTCTGAGCCTCTGATGTCTGTACTTCAGGACTTCAAAACAACCTTGCATCAAAAGCTCATAATAACAGTTTTCTCTAGTCTTTAACTTCACACTCTCCTTGTTAAGTGCTCATCAGCATGCCTCTTAGACCTCAGCATTCCTCTTAGACCTTAGAATGTTCTTGACTTTTGTCAGTGAGATAACTGTTTTCCCCCTTCTTCATTTCTTCTTTCTTTTCTGTGGAGTGTTAGAACAGAAGAGGTATCCTTGCAGACTCTATTTTTCTTTTCTTTCTTTTTTTTCTTGGCCTCACCTTGCAGCATGTGGAATCTCAGTTCCCCTACCAGAGTTGGAGCTCATGGCCCCTGCATTGGGAGTGTGGAGTCTTAACCACTGCACTACCAGGGAAGTCCCAGATTCTATTTTGCCGTGGCCATTTTTTCCCATTTGCATGTTTCCTGGAGTAGACAGCCTTGCTAAATTGGTCCTCTGCATTTCTTAGCCATCTCATTATCTCTCCTGCTTGAATCTAACATATCCCTTCTTATGCTTTCTTAGCCTTTTTGCAACATATATACATTACCCCTCTTTAGGATAAATGGGGTTTTTTTGAAGGCAGGAAGCCTCTTTTATTAGGACATGCAAAGGTCACATCTTAAACAATGTTTGAACTTTCTGTCATCCTTATCTCCACTGAGGCGAATGAAGACCTCCCACGGTTGTCTTCGCTGCCCTTCAGTTCTTCCTGTTCTCTGGGAAGCATGGCAGAGCTTCCCGGGTCTCTCTTTTGACCCAAGTAGCAATTCTGGAATGAAAGTCTCATTAGTTTCAGGCAACTTATGTTTTCTTATCTCACTTGTCAGGGCCAAACCTATCAATGGACCAGAGTTTTCTGTACATAAACTACTCTTGGGAAAAAAAAAAAAAAAAAAAAAAATATATATATATATATATATATATATATACATAAATAAAAAAAAAACACTTTTGAAATCCCTATCACTTACCAACTCTTAGTTGTCAGAGGAACAACTCTGACAACTAAGCTCTTCAAGGAATTTGTGCATGATGAGTTTTTGCTATAAGGTCAGTTGTAAAGCTGTTTTTGCTTTCTCTTTGTAGGACTACATTAACTGTGCTGAAGTGTGGGTAGAGTACACCTGCAAGCATTTCACGGTATGTGTGGTATGTGTGCTGTGGTACTGTGTGCGATGGATTTTTCCTGTTCATAATTTTGAATAAGTCTAGCTTAGACTATTATGCATTTTGTGATGCTAATTATTCTTAATTTATGAAAATTTGCATCCTTTATGGTATACTGTGGTGAAGCACTGATACGTGGACTATAACAAAAGGGTCCATAGTTACATGTAAGCTTGGGAAATGCTGCATTTTAAACAGATTTTTTCACTATAATACACCTAAGATGCTTATTGTTAAAGTATGTAGCAACTTTCCATGGAAGTTTAGTCAGCAGTGTTTCCTAGGCATATTTAATTTGCTTGTAATCTAATTTTTTAAGCAAACAAAGATACTTCTTTCCCTAGGCCCAGACTAGAAGCCCTGTTTTGGGAAACACTGGTCTTGTCAATGAGCAAAGACTTGTTATTTGAGCATAGAATTTAGAAGCAGGTAGAAGTGGTTTCAAAGGTATTGCCAAGTGTTTATTTTTAAATTTAATTTTTAGAAAAATTTTAGAGAGTTTTGTTGTTCACAGACGTGTATGTTCCCAGATCAGTCATATGCACATCCCTGGCCCCCTCCCCTCTCCCAGTCTCCCCCGCAACCCCTCCAGCCCTTCACACCCCGCCCCTGCAGGATCTCCTATTCCCTCAGGACAATGACCATAGCTATCTTTTCCACACATGACAGTATAGGTTTCCATGTTACTCCCCTTATGCCTCCCACCCACTGTTCATACCCCACCATGTCCATATGTCTGTTCTCTATGTCTGTTTTTCTGTCGCTTCACTGCGTGTGTTACCATTACCCTCTTACTAGATTCCATTTATATGTGTTAGTATACTGTACTTGTCTTTCTCTTTTTGACTTACTTCACTTTTTATGATAGGTTCTAGATCCAGCCACCTCATTAGGACTAATTCTTCTCCATTTCTTTTTATAGCTGAGTAGTATTCCATTATATATATGTACCAGAGCTTCTTTATCCATTCATTTGTCGATGAGCATCTAGGTTGCTTCCACGTTCTAGCTATTGTATAGAGAGCTGCAATGAACATTGGGGTACAGGTGCTTCTTTCAGTTTTGATTTTATCAGGATATAAGCCTAAGAGTGGGATTGTTGGGTCGTATGGTGCTTCTATTTTTAGTTTTTTAAGGAATCTCCATACTGTCTTCCATAGTGGCTGTATCAGTTTACATTCCCACCAGCAATGCAAGAGTGCTCCCTTTTCTCTGTACCCTCTCCAGCATTTATTGTCTGTAGATTTTTTGCCAAGTGTTTATTTTAATGAACTTTTAAAAATATTCAAGTTTAACTTACATGAAGAAAAGCTTATATATTGTAAGTTTGCTGTTCAGTGAATCTTCACAAAATAAATCCGCAGAATTGTAGTCTAGATAAAGAATAGGAAATAACTCCAGCCCCACCCCACCCTGAACCCCCACTTCCGTCTTAGTCAGGGCTGTGAAAGCTGAATGTAAGCACCATCTGGCCTCTTAACTCCAGAAACTGGTTTTGCCTCATTTTAAGCATCATGTAAATGTTGGTCTGTTAATTTTCTTTCTTTTATTCAATTTTTGTCTTATGGAAACTTCAAACGTATGATCTCCCTGTACTCACTACCCAGAAGTGATCTTCTTATGACAAATATTGTTTCATTTGTGCCTTACCCCCTCTCGCCACCCCTGGATTATTTTGAAGCATAGCTCAGTCATCGTGTTTCACCTGTCAGGATCTCAGCATATATCTGTAAGATAGAATTTCCTTTTCTGAAACAGGATCTCAATATATTATCCTAATTGAGAAAATTAATTATGTTTCAACAGCATTAAAACTTGACAAATATTCAGATTTTCCCAGTTGTCTAATAAGTCTATGTCTGTTTTTCTGTCGCTTCACTGCGTGTGTTACCATTACCCTCTTACTAGATTCCATTTATATGTGTTAGTATACTGTACTTGTCTTTCTCTTTTTGACTTACTTCACTTTTTATGATAGGTTCTAGATCCAGCCACCTCATTAGGACTAATTCTTCTCCATTTCTTTTTATAGCTGAGTAGTATTCCATTATATATATGTACCAGAGCTTCTTTATCCATTCATTTGTCGATGAGCATCTAGGTTGCTTCCACGTTCTAGCTATTGTATAGAGAGCTGCAATGAACATTGGGGTACAGGTGCTTCTTTCAGTTTTGATTTTATCAGGATATAAGCCTAAGAGTGGGATTGTTGGGTCGTATGGTGCTTCTATTTTTAGTTTTTTAAGGAATCTCCATACTGTCTTCCATAGTGGCTGTATCAGTTTACATTCCCACCAGCAATGCAAGAGTGCTCCCTTTTCTCTGTACCCTCTCCAGCATTTATTGTCTGTAGATTTTTTGCCAAGTGTTTATTTTAATGAACTTTTAAAAATATTCAAGTTTAACTTACATGAAGAAAAGCTTATATATTGTAAGTTTGCTGTTCAGTGAATCTTCACAAAATAAATCCGCAGAATTGTAGTCTAGATAAAGAATAGGAAATAACTCCAGCCCCACCCCACCCTGAACCCCCACTTCCGTCTTAGTCAGGGCTGTGAAAGCTGAATGTAAGCACCATCTGGCCTCTTAACTCCAGAAACTGGTTTTGCCTCATTTTAAGCATCATGTAAATGTTGGTCTGTTAATTTTCTTTCTTTTATTCAATTTTTGTCTTATGGAAACTTCAAACGTATGATCTCCCTGTACTCACTACCCAGAAGTGATCTTCTTATGACAAATATTGTTTCATTTGTGCCTTACCCCCTCTCGCCACCCCTGGATTATTTTGAAGCATAGCTCAGTCATCGTGTTTCACCTGTCAGGATCTCAGCATATATCTGTAAGATAGAATTTCCTTTTCTGAAACAGGATCTCAATATATTATCCTAATTGAGAAAATTAATTATGTTTCAACAGCATTAAAACTTGACAAATATTCAGATTTTCCCAGTTGTCTAATAAGTCTATTTGTTTAATCAACATTAAAATAGGATCTATAACGTAGAAACCTTTAGAATCTTTTTAACCTTTAAGTTCCTTCTCTCTTCCTCTTTCTCTTCCTCCCTTCCTGTTCCCTTTCTTTTTATCTCTTGTATTTATTTGTTGAAGAAATTGCATCCTTTGTGCTATAGTTTCCTAGTCTGGACTGGTCAGACGCATCATTGTGTTTCCTGTGCATCGGCAGTTAGCTCTGGAGACAGGAGCCTTCATCAGCTTCAGGTTCGACTTTCTGGTCCCTGGTTGCTGGTGTGGTGCTTCTCCTGAGACGCCCTTGGTGGTTTCTCCATGACGTGAGTGGCCACCAAGTGCATTCATCTTGTGGTTTATCATGGGTTGCCGGATCATGCTTTTTGGAGTTACCGTCATTTCTCTTTTATTTGTTAGCTAAAATACTTGTATTGATACGAAGAGAAAGTCTTCACACCATGTATTTGGTTACCCTGAGGTACAGTTTGTACAGAAAGGCAAGATGCTCATTTTTGTCCTGGTCACTTTTTTTTTTTTTTTGATGTTTTTATTTTTATTTATTTATTTATTTTTAAAAGTTTTATTTATTTATCTTTTGGGGGGTGGGGTGGGAAGGGAGGGGAGCAGACGGGCCACTTCCATTGGTCTTTCATTTCTCTATTTTCATCTGTCTTTGTTCTTTGGCTCCTGAATGTAAGCACCATCTGGCCTCTTAACTCCAGAACGTTTGCCTCATTTTAAGCATCATGTAAATGTTGGTCTGTTAATTTTCTTTCTTTTATTCAATTTTGTCTTATGGAAACTTCAAACGTATGATCTCCCTGTACTCACTACCCAGAAGTGATCTTCTTATGACAAATATTGTTTCATTTGTGCCTTACCCCCTCTCGCCACCCCTGGATTATTTTGAAGCATAGCTCAGTCATCGTGTTTCACCTGTCAGGATCTCAGCATATATCTGTAAGATAGAATTTCCTTTTCTGAAACAGGATCTCAATATATTATCCTAATTGAGAAAATTAATTATGTTTCAACAGCATTAAAACTTGACAAATATTCAGATTTTCCCAGTTGTCTAATAAGTCTATTTGTTTAATCAACATTAAAATAGGATCTATAACGTAGAAACCTTTAGAATCTTTTTAACCTTTAAGTTCCTTCTCTCTTCCTCTTTCTCTTCCTCCCTTCCTGTTCCCTTTCTTTTTATCTCTTGTATTTATTTGTTGAAGAAATTGCATCCTTTGTGCTATAGTTTCCTAGTCTGGACTGGTCAGACGCATCATTGTGTTTCCTGTGCATCGGCAGTTAGCTCTGGAGACAGGAGCCTTCATCAGCTTCAGGTTCGACTTTCTGGTCCCTGGTTGCTGGTGTGGTGCTTCTCCTGAGACGCCCTTGGTGGTTTCTCCATGACGTGAGTGGCCACCAAGTGCATTCATCTTGTGGTTTATCATGGGTTGCCGGATCATGCTTTTTGGAGTTACCGTCATTTCTCTTTTATTTGTTAGCTAAAATACTTGTATTGATACGAAGAGAAAGTCTTCACACCATGTATTTGGTTACCCTGAGGTACAGTTTGTACAGAAAGGCAAGATGCTCATTTTTGTCCTGGTCACTTTTTTTTTTTTTTTGATGTTTTTATTTTTATTTATTTATTTATTTTTAAAAGTTTTATTTATTTATCTTTTGGGGGGTGGGGTGGGAAGGGAGGCGGGTGGGCGGGCCACTTCTATTGGTCTTTCATTTCTCTATTTTCATCCGTCTTTGTTCTTTGGCTCCTGTGGGCCTCCCATCGCGGTGGCCTCTGTCGTTGCAGAGCACCGACTCTGGGCGCACGCGTGCCAGAGCTCCGGCTCGGTAATTGGATACATCAGTCCAGCCGCTCCGCGGCACGTGGGATCTTCCCAGGCCAGGGACCGAACCGGCGCCCCTTGCACTGCAAGGCGGTGTCCTTACCCACCGGACCACCAGGGGAAGCCCTGGTTACTTTTTAGAATGAGTCAATTGCCTAGAATCCCCAAAGATGACCAGTGAGTAGTAGTTGCTGTTCATATCTTTAGGGACTCACAGGTTGCAATATATTTGATATGTAACGATCCTTGCAATTACATTGTCTTACTTGTGCTCAGTGGTCCCATCTTTATCTGGTGAGTGCTTTATCAGGTTGGCTTCTGAGTCCCGACATGTTCTCTGTGGTCCTTAACACCTTCTTTGCTTTCTTTTTAAGATGCTTCAGCCTCCTTTGCATTTTTCTCATTCCAGATTTGGAATCACCTCTTTCTCTATGAAGCTTTGGTTCCTTGTAGACTTTTTTGCTCTGTGACACTGGCTAAGCCGCTTAACTTCTCTGAGTCTTCATTTCCTCATCTGTAAAATGGGGATAATGCTATCCATGCTGGGGAGTTTAGTGAGCATTAAACGAGCATACATGCTGGCAGCTGTTTAGATAGTCTGCTTTGTGCCAGGCAGTTGGCACTGCACAGCTTCATGTTGACCTTGCCAGGAAGCTTCACTGCTACAGTTAGACAGACCAAGGATCGGCACGCTTCTTCTCTAGAAGGCCACTTTTCCTCTACTTGAGACTTTGCGGACCATATGATCTCTGTTATTATACAAGTGTGCATCATTGCCACTGTAACATAAAGCAACTGTAGACCATACATGAGTGAGCATGACTGGGTTCTCGTAAATTTTATTTATGCACACTGAAATTTGAAGCTCATATACTTTTCCTTGTCACCAAATATTCTTTTGGTGTGAATGTAAAAATCATTCTTTGCTCCTGGACTGTATGAAAACAGGCACTGGGCTGGCTTTAGGCTGTAGCTGGCTGACGCCTAATATAGCTGACAAAAGAGCAATGGGCATTGGTTCCCCCAGCCTGTGAGGGTCCAGTCTGTGCTCTTCCCATAATGCCTCACGGCTCTCTGCGGTGCCTGGGGAGGAGCCTGGAGCTGGTGGGAGGAAAGTGGCCTGTTGGATTTCACACTGGGACAGTAATGCCCCAGAACCTTGAGTCAGGTGCTTTAGTCCCAACTTTGTGCAGACATAGCCGTCTTAGGGCTGTGGTATGGGTGGATTTTTCCCTCTGACATGACTTTTCCTGGAAGGTGTGTGCTATACTCTGAAAAATGTTAGTTCTTTCTACCAGAAAATGGTCAACAACTGTACCTGTGAGTAGTAGTTGCTGTTCATATCTTTAGGGACTCACAGGTTGCAATATATTTGATATGTAACGATCCTTGCAATTACATTGTCTTACTTGTGCTCAGTGGTCCCATCTTTATCTGGTGAGTGCTTTATCAGGTTGGCTTCTGAGTCCCGACATGTTCTCTGTGGTCCTTAACACCTTCTTTGCTTTCTTTTTAAGATGCTTCAGCCTCCTTTGCATTTTTCTCATTCCAGATTTGGAATCACCTCTTTCTCTATGAAGCTTTGGTTCCTTGTAGACTTTTTTGCTCTGTGACACTGGCTAAGCCGCTTAACTTCTCTGAGTCTTCATTTCCTCATCTGTAAAATGGGGATAATGCTATCCATGCTGGGGAGTTTAGTGAGCATTAAACGAGCATACATGCTGGCAGCTGTTTAGATAGTCTGCTTTGTGCCAGGCAGTTGGCACTGCACAGCTTCATGTTGACCTTGCCAGGAAGCTTCACTGCTACAGTTAGACAGACCAAGGATCGGCACGCTTCTTCTCTAGAAGGCCACTTTTCCTCTACTTGAGACTTTGCGGACCATATGATCTCTGTTATTATACAAGTGTGCATCATTGCCACTGTAACATAAAGCAACTGTAGACCATACATGAGTGAGCATGACTGGGTTCTCGTAAATTTTATTTATGCACACTGAAATTTGAAGCTCATATACTTTTCCTTGTCACCAAATATTCTTTTGGTGTGAATGTAAAAATCATTCTTTGCTCCTGGACTGTATGAAAACAGGCACTGGGCTGGCTTTAGGCTGTAGCTGGCTGACGCCTAATATAGCTGACAAAAGAGCAATGGGCATTGGTTCCCCCAGCCTGTGAGGGTCCAGTCTGTGCTCTTCCCATAATGCCTCACGGCTCTCTGCGGTGCCTGGGGAGGAGCCTGGAGCTGGTGGGAGGAAAGTGGCCTGTTGGATTTCACACTGGGACAGTAATGCCCCAGAACCTTGAGTCAGGTGCTTTAGTCCCAACTTTGTGCAGACATAGCCGTCTTAGGGCTGTGGTATGGGTGGATTTTTCCCTCTGACATGACTTTTCCTGGAAGGTGTGTGCTATACTCTGAAAAATGTTAGTTCTTTCTACCAGAAAAATGGTCAACAACTGCCATTCTTACTGATGTGTGTCTAATACAGGACTGATTTTTTCCCACTTAGAAACGAGAGGTGAACACTGTTCTGTCGGATGTCATCAAGCACATGACTCCAGATCGTGCCTTTGAAGACTCCTACCCTCAGGTGACAGATCTGTAGTTCTCATTTCTACACTGTTAGGAATTTTATTCTGTCGAATTAAATAAGTATGTTGCATGGGTCAGGCTGTACAGTCAGAAACCCTGGGTTTGAGTCCTAGCTTTGCTGTGTCCTAGCCACAAGCCCTTTCAATCAGTTGCTTTGTCTTGTTGCGTCTCAGTCTTCTCACCTGTAAAATGAGGAAAAATAATAGTCCTACTCAGAGTGGTTGTGAGGATTGAATGAGATGTGGTGTGAGAAACCCTGTACAGTTGCTTCTTGGCATGAATAAATGAGATGACTGTTTTTCATTTAAGCTAACTTTTTATTTGAAAATAAATTCAAACTTTATTAGGAAGTTAAAAGAATAGGCCAGAGAACTCCCATTGTTTTTCATCCAGATTCACCAACAGTGAGTATTTGCCATGTTTACTTTATCATTATCATTATGTATAAATACATTTACACATATTCATACATGTGTATGTAAATATTTTTAAAAGACAGTTGAAGATAAATTGTATACATTATGCCATTTTTGCCTCTAAAGAACTCAGTATTTCCTAAGAACAAGGACATTCTCTTTTATGAGCACAGTTTAGTTAATCAACTTCAGAAACTTTAACATTAATATCTTTTATCTACTCCACAGTCCATATTCCAGTTTTGTCAGTGGGTTCAGTGTTCTTAATAGCAGATTTTTTCCCCTCTAGTACAGAATCCAGCTTAGGATCACTTACTGTAAAGTAACTTCAAACTTAATTAAGATTTGATTTTTTATTTGATAACATGTTGTTCTGGCACTTACTGCCTATAATCAATTAGTTTCCTGGCTCACTTAGTATAAGAAAATTAGTTACATACTCTTGTATAAATTTTAGACTTCTTCCATTTTACTCATTTAAGAATTGTTCACCATTTGCTAATTAAAATGGCTCACTATTGCAATTTAATGAGCAGCCACTAGCTATTTCTAGATGGGATGAAAAATACATAGTCATGCGCAACATGCTTTGGTTAATACAGTAGAGTAAATAAAATGTGTAGAGAAGACAGGTCATATTTTGGTGGGTGGTCAAGGTCTCGGGCTCATATCAAGGTGTGCTTTAGAATTTTAGTTGGGGAATTCCAGGAAGACCTTGAATGCTAAGTGACCCAATTCACTGAAAACCTTTAACATAATAATTTTAATCCGGTCCATTCCTAAGAGCCAAGGGAGTTATACTATACTCTTAATTCTCTTATAACAAAGAGCAACTTATAAAAGATGACCAAGGGTCAACCTGTATTCCAGACAGCCACCTGTATTGGTAGTGAACCCTTTGTCTTAAGTGAGGGCTACATCAGGAAATAAAACTGCAAGGGGGGGCTTCCCTGGTGGTCCAGTGGGTAAGGATACTACCTTGCAGTGCAAGGGGCGCCGGTTCAATCCCTGGCCTGGGAGGATCCCATGTGCCGCGGTGTGGCTGGACTGATGTGTCCCAACTACCGAGCTGGAGCTCTGGAGCACATGCGCCCGGAGCCAATGCTCTGCAGCGAGAGAGGCCACTGCAATGGTAAGCCCACACAAGCCAAAGAATAAGGATGGATGAAAAGAAAAAAACAAGGAGTGTACTGAAACAATTGACAAGGTTGAAACACAAGTGCTAGTTTAAAGTATTAAAATTATCTCAGTGTTATGAATTTGATAACAACACAGTGGAAATGTCAGAGAATAAGATTGATTCTTAGGAAATACAGATAAAATATTCAGGTATGATAACACATTTTCAGGAGACTTGGAAATACAGAACAAAGTTACATATAGTTCCACTATATATGACAATTGTTTTTTTAAGCAGATAAATTAAAATTTTTAGTTGGAGTTTCAATATCAAACTCTCAAAAATCAACAGAAGGAATACACAGAAAAGTGGAAGGATACAGTAGACCTGAAAAGCACTCTTAACCAATTCAACATAATTAATATTTACGCAGTTTTAACACAGTAGCAGGATACAAATTCTATTCAATTTCCCATTGACTATAAATCAGGAGTTACTTGAACAGGTCCAAGGAAGTAAAAGAAGGTGCAAAAATTTCATGGTCTAAAAGTATTAAAATCATACAGAGTCTGTTTTGTTATCACTGTGGAAACATGTTAGAAATCAATATCAAAAGATATTTGAAAATAACCAACGTGTTTTCAGCTGCAATGTGACATTTACCAAGAGAGATCTTTGGCTTAGCCATTGGAAGTCTCAATAAGTTAAAAAACTGAAAAAACAAAGAGGGTGACTTCAGAGAAGAAAGCATTTATATGAGAAATTAATATCAAGTATACTGAAAAACTCCATGTATTTAGAAACTAGATATCCACTATTTTTTTTTTTTTGGCCTCTTTTATTGGTCTTTCATTTATTTATTTTCATCCCTCTTTATTCTTTGGCCTGTGTGTGCCTCCCATTGCAGTGGCCCCTCTCCTTGCAGAGCACTTGCCCTGGGCGCATGCGCTCTTAGAGCACTGGCTCACAGTTGGACACACCAGTCCAGCTGCTCCGCTGCGCGTGGGATCTTCCCAGGCCAGGGACTGAACCAGTGCCCCTTGTAGTGCAAGGTGGAGTCTACCCACTGGACCACCAGGGAAGCCCTAAATGCCCACTTTTAAATAATGGGTGTCTCTAAGAAGCCTTAACAAGGAAAATTAGAAAATACTCACAACAGAATAAAAATGAAAAGAGAGTTTGTCAGAATTTGTTGTATGCAACTGAAACTGCTCATTGCAACAAAATACAATGTGGAGGGCTTCCCTGGTGATTCAGTGGTAAGGACACCGCCTTGAAGTGCAAGGGGCGCCAGTTCGATCCCTGGCCTGAGGAAGATCCCACGTGCTGTGGAGTGGCTGGACCGATGTGTCCAATTACCGAGCCAGAGCTCAGGAGCGTATGCGCCTAGAGCCAGTGCTCTCCAGCGAAAGAGGCCGCTGCGGTGGAAGGCCCACACAGGCCAAAGAACAAAGATGGATGAAAATAGATAAATGAAAGACTAATGCAAGTGGCCAAGAAAAAAAAAATACAATGTGAAGTCTTGGAAAAGGTATGAAAATAAATACTGGACATTAGCATAAAATTTTGTGAAATTTGAACAAAATATGTGCTTCAGTTAATAATACTGTATCACATATTAGTTTCCTGTTTGGACTTTTTTCTTTTTTTTAAAAAACATAGTATTTCTTTAGAAAATGTGATATAGCTGTTTATTCTTTTTTCTTTTTGTATTATTCTTTCAAGATTTCTGCAAGTTTGAAATTATTTCACAGTAAAAAGTTATAAACACAGTCTACACATATTTTCAAAGTTCTACCATTGGTGAGGAGATAAAGCACATATAGCAAACATTAGCCCTCGTAGAATTTAGGTGGTGAGTAAATGGGTATTTACCATATATTTGTTGAATTTTTTTATGTTTCAGCATTTCATAATGAAATGTTGAAGGGAAAAAGAAAACATCTTTTAAAATCAAGAAATGCATTACTTGTAAGTGTACTTAAGTATTCAAAAAATTTCCTGTTCTAATGGGATGAGTTGCTGTGGATAAGGTTTCTGGAACTATTTTAATCATACCTGTTGCAGTATCTTTGAATGCTCTGCATTGGAGCATTGTTTGCCATGGTGTTGTGAGGTTCTTTTGCCTGATGACCTAGTCAACTGTTTAATTATGAAACGAGATGTGTACCTGTTAACGTTCTCTATTTTTTTTTTTTTTTGGCCACTTCTATTGGTCTTGCATCTATTTATCTTTGTTCTTTGGCCTGTGTGGGCCTCCCATCACAGTGGCCTCTGTCACTGCAGAGCCCTGGCTCTGGGCACATGCGCTCCAAAACGCTGGTTCGGTACTGGACACATTGATCCAGCCGCTCTTGGCACGTGGGATCTTCCCAGGTCAGAGATCGAACCGGTACTCCTTGCACTGCAAGGTGGTGTCCTTACCCACTGGACCACCAGAGAAGCCCACGTTCTCTATTTTTGATCATGACCATTTCCTTTTGAGGCAATTTAAACATGGATGTTTTTAGTGTAAACAAAGTACTTGTCAATAAATTTTCCCTTCTTGACAGCAGTAAGGTATAGGGGTTTATCTTTTATTTAGAAAAAGTGCCTCTTTGGTTCTCCTATGCCAAGGCCTTGTCAACTGATGCTAAGCATGTCAGGGTGAGGGGTGGTGGACATCAGTACCTGGGCATCCGGATAGGCCTCACAAACTGTGCCAATGTCCACGAGTAGTGCCATGACCTTTGAACCCCAGTCAAATTTAGTCCAATGTCTCTCTACTGAAGTAGTCAAAAATCCCAGGACCACCATTGGCTGGAATAGGGATCTATAAATCACAGTTCATGTAGCCCAAATAAAGTTTTATTGGAACCTACCCACTCCCATCTGCTTACATATTGTCAATGGCTGCTTTCCAGCTACAGTCACAGAATAGAGTAGTTGTAATGACTGTGTGGTCCTTTATGTAAAAAAAGTTTGCCTACCCCTTGAATATAGATAGCTGACTTGACTTTGAAGGGTAGGCAGTGCTCTTAAGCACTGTAGCCGAGCCATTCCATTTAATCCTCCCAGTGAGCAAGATACTGCTTAGTAGAAGAGGAGGCTGAGGCTGAGAAGTTCTTCCAAGTCTAGAGTAAGATGGGCAAACTCAGACTGAGATAAGGCTTAACCTAACCCAGTAATTACCCATTCCTTGTGCACTCCATCCAGGTTTCCCTTATTTGTAATTGTGATTGCAAGTTATGAGACAGGGTTGCCTTTTTAAAAATATCCAGGTTTTATTACAGATGTCTTTTTTGTTTTGTTTTGCAGCTTCAGTCAATAATTAAGAAAGTAATTGCACACTTCCATGATTTCTCAGTTCTCTTCTCAGTGGTGAGTAACTTTCTTGAACTATCTTTGGAAATTTCTATCTGAGTCAGAGGCTCCTTTCATATATCAGTAATTTTTTCGTTGTGTCCTGGACCAAAAGAAATACTTAACAGTTCTTTTTTTTATTTAAAAAAAAAAAAGGTCTAAACAATTTAAATGTTTATATCATAATGATTTGAACAGCACCTGAGAAAATAATAGGCATAGACTGATAAAAAATACTGTTTTTATTTCATTCATTACTTTCTATGGGATGTGTGTGTCTACTGGGTATCAGTCAGCTTCTGAAACCTTGGAACTAAATTGAACATTGTCTTTTTTTTCCCACGTGATTGTGAAATACATCAAGCTTCTAGTTGTCTCAGTGTCTAACAGAGTTGAGATTTATTATATTTTTCAAAAATTTAAAATATCCTGTGACACCATTCTCCTTTGCTGCAGTGCCCTGGGTATATACCAGTCTAGGTATGTACTTCTCTGTGTAGCAACACCCTCTTCCCCTTCCCTCAGCTTCCTTCTTCCTGTTTCCATTGCTCTTTTTTCACCGGGCTGCAAGCTTTTGTTTATTTAATAATAGAAATTGTTATTTAGGCCCCAAGCACTGTGTGACAGCTTTTTTTATTATAAGTTTTATAAACATATTGTCAATGGCTGCTTTCCAGCTACAGTCACAGAATAGAGTAGTTGTAATGACTGTGTGGTCCTTTATGTAAAAAAAGTTTGCCTACCCCTTGAATATAGATAGCTGACTTGACTTTGAAGGGTAGGCAGTGCTCTTAAGCACTGTAGCCGAGCCATTCCATTTAATCCTCCCAGTGAGCAAGATACTGCTTAGTAGAAGAGGAGGCTGAGGCTGAGAAGTTCTTCCAAGTCTAGAGTAAGATGGGCAAACTCAGACTGAGATAAGGCTTAACCTAACCCAGTAATTACCCATTCCTTGTGCACTCCATCCAGGTTTCCCTTATTTGTAATTGTGATTGCAAGTTATGAGACAGGGTTGCCTTTTTAAAAATATCCAGGTTTTATTACAGATGTCTTTTTTGTTTTGTTTTGCAGCTTCAGTCAATAATTAAGAAAGTAATTGCACACTTCCATGATTTCTCAGTTCTCTTCTCAGTGGTGAGTAACTTTCTTGAACTATCTTTGGAAATTTCTATCTGAGTCAGAGGCTCCTTTCATATATCAGTAATTTTTTCGTTGTGTCCTGGACCAAAAGAAATACTTAACAGTTCTTTTTTTTATTTAAAAAAAAAAAAGGTCTAAACAATTTAAATGTTTATATCATAATGATTTGAACAGCACCTGAGAAAATAATAGGCATAGACTGATAAAAAATACTGTTTTTATTTCATTCATTACTTTCTATGGGATGTGTGTGTCTACTGGGTATCAGTCAGCTTCTGAAACCTTGGAACTAAATTGAACATTGTCTTTTTTTTCCCACGTGATTGTGAAATACATCAAGCTTCTAGTTGTCTCAGTGTCTAACAGAGTTGAGATTTATTATATTTTTCAAAAATTTAAAATATCCTGTGACACCATTCTCCTTTGCTGCAGTGCCCTGGGTATATACCAGTCTAGGTATGTACTTCTCTGTGTAGCAACACCCTCTTCCCCTTCCCTCAGCTTCCTTCTTCCTGTTTCCATTGCTCTTTTTTCACCGGGCTGCAAGCTTTTGTTTATTTAATAATAGAAATTGTTATTTATTGGATTTTTGTCACACTCTAAGCACTGTGTGACAGCTTTTATAAAAGTTTTTAATTGAAACATAGTTTGTTTATGATGTTGTGTTAATTTCAGGTATTATGGTAAAGAAAGTCAGTTATACATATACACATACTCATTCTTTTTCAGGTTTCTTTTCCCATGTAGTTTATTATAGAATATTGAGTAGAGTTTGCTGTGCTGTTCAGCAGGTCCTTGTTGGCTGTCTGTTTTACATATAGTAGTCTTCAGAAATTTATTCCTCTCACCTCTTCCCATTTGGTAGGTATAGTTTGTTTTCTGTGTTTGTGAATTGATTTTTTAAATAAGTTCATTTGTATCTGTTTTTTAGATTCCACAAATAAGTGATATCATATATTTGTCTTTCTCTTTCTGGCTTACTTCACTTTAGTATGATAATCTCTGGGTCCATCCATGTTGCTGCAAATGCTGTTATTTCATACCATTTTATGGCTGAGTAATATTCTATTGTGTATATGTACTTCGTATTCTTTCTGTATTCATCTGTTGATGGGCATTTAGGTTGCTTCCATCCCTTGGCTATTGTAAGTAGTGCTGCAGTGAACATATTGACATACATGTGTCTTTTGAATTACTGTTTTCTCAGGGTATATGCCAGTAGTGGGACTGCTAGGTCATATGGTAGTTTTATTTTTAGTTTTTTAAGGAACCTTGTTATCCATAGTGGCCATACTAATTTACATTCCCACCAACAATTTAGGAAAAAGGAACCTTTTTCTTCACACCCTCTCTAGCGTTTATTACTTCTGAGCTTTTTGATGGTAACCATTCTGACCATTGTGAAGTGATATCTCATTGTAGGTTTTTTTTTTTTAAACATTTATTTATTTATTTATTTATTTTTGGGGGGGTGGGTTGGGGAGGGAGGGGGTGGGCGAGCCACTTCTATTGGTCTTTCATTTGTCTATTTTCATCCGTCTTTGTTCTTTGGCCCGTGTGGGCCTCCCATTGCGGTGGCCTCTGTTGTCACAGAGCACAGGCTCTGGGCACATGTGCTCCAGAGCTCCGGCTCGGTAATTGGACACATGGGTCCAGCCACTCTGCAGCACGTGGGATCTTCCCAGGCCAGGGATCGAACCAGTGCCCCTTGCACTGCAAGGCGGTGTCTTTACCCACTGGACCACCAGGGAAGCCCTCATTGTAGTTTTGATTAGCATTTCTTTAATAATTAGCAGTGTTGAGCATCTTTTCATGTGCTTATGGCCATCTGTTTGTTTTTAAAGAAATGTGTTTTTTAGATTTTCTGCCCAGTTTTAAATTAAATTTGCTTTTTTTGATATTCAGCTATATGAGCTGTTTTGTATATTTTGAAGATTAATTTCTTGTCAGTCACATTGTTTGCAAGTATTTTCTCTCATTCTGTAGGTTGTCTTTTCATTTTGTTTCTGGTTTCCTGTGCAAAAACTTTTACGTTTAATTAGGTCCCGTTTGTTTATTTTTGTTTTTATTTACTCTGGAAACAGATCCAAAAGATATTGCTGCAGTTTATGTCAAAGAGTGTTCTGCCTGTATTCTCCGCTAGGAATTATGTAGGACCTGGTCTTACATTTAGGTCTTTAATCTGTCTGGAGTTTATTTTTGTGTATGGTGTTAGGTTGCTTCCATCCTTGGTTGTAATTGCTGAGTGACTATTGACATATTGTCTTTTGAATTACTGTTTTCTCAGGGTATATGCCAGTAGTGGGACTGCTAGGTCATATGGTAGTTTTATTTTTAGTTTTTTAAGGAACCTTGTTATCCATAGTGGCCATACTAATTTACATTCCCACCAACAATTTAGGAAAAAGGAACCTTTTTCTTCACACCCTCTCTAGCGTTTATTACTTCTGAGCTTTTTGATGGTAACCATTCTGACCATTGTGAAGTGATATCTCATTGTAGGTTTTTTTTTTTTAAACATTTATTTATTTATTTTTTTTGGGGGGGGGTGGGGGGGGGGGGGGGGGGGGCGGGCCACTTCTATTGGTCTTTCATTTGTCTATTTTCATCCGTCTTTGTTCTTTGGCCCGTGTGGGCCTCCCATTGCGGTGGCCTCTGTTGTCACAGAGCACAGGCTCTGGGCACATGTGCTCCAGAGCTCCGGCTCGGTAATTGGACACATGGGTCCAGCCACTCTGCAGCACGTGGGATCTTCCCAGGCCAGGGATCGAACCAGTGCCCCTTGCACTGCAAGGCGGTGTCTTTACCCACTGGACCACCAGGGAAGCCCTCATTGTAGTTTTGATTAGCATTTCTTTAATAATTAGCAGTGTTGAGCATCTTTTCATGTGCTTATGGCCATCTGTTTGTTTTTAAAGAAATGTGTTTTTTAGATTTTCTGCCCAGTTTTAAATTAAATTTGCTTTTTTTGATATTCAGCTATATGAGCTGTTTTGTATATTTTGAAGATTAATTTCTTGTCAGTCACATTGTTTGCAAGTATTTTCTCTCATTCTGTAGGTTGTCTTTTCATTTTGTTTCTGGTTTCCTGTGCAAAAACTTTTACGTTTAATTAGGTCCCGTTTGTTTATTTTTGTTTTTATTTACTCTGGAAACAGATCCAAAAAGATATTGCTGCAGTTTATGTCAAAGAGTGTTCTGCCTGTATTCTCCGCTAGGAATTATGTAGGACCTGGTCTTACATTTAGGTCTTTAATCTGTCTGGAGTTTATTTTTGTGTATGGTGTTAGAGAATGCTCCAATTTCATTCTTTTACATGCAGCTCTCCAGTTTTCCCCACACCACTTATTGAAGAGACTTTTCTCCATTGTGTATTGCCTCCTTTGTTGTATATTAATTGACTGTGTGTGCTTAAGTTTATCTGTGAGCTTTCTATTACTGTTCCATCGATCTGTATTTCTGTTTTTGATGACTACTCTTTTGATGACTGCAGCTATGTGTATAGTCTTCAGTCAGGCAGTCCTGATTTCCTCGAGCTCCATTTTTCTTTCTAAAGATTGCTTTGACTAGTTGGGGCCCTTTTGTGTTTCCATACAAATTAAAACATTTTTTGTTCTAGTTCTGTGAAAATTGTAGTTGATAATTTGGTAGGTGTTGCTTTGAATCTATAGGTGGCCTTGGGTAGTATGGTCACTTGACAGTATGAATTCTTACAGTCCAAGAACATGGCCTGTTTTTCCTTTTCTTTGGTTTCAGAGGACTAGTGTTCTTCCTCCTTAGGTAGGTTTACTCCTAGGTATTTTATTCGTTTTGATGCACTGGGGGATTGTTTTCTTAATTTCTCTTTCTGACCTTTTTTTTTTTTTTTAAATTTTTATTTATTTAATTTTGGCTGTGCTGGGTCTTTGTTGATGTGTGGGTTTAGCTTCTCTGCGGTATGTGGGATCTTCCCGGATTAGGGATCGAACCTGTGTCTCCTGCATTGGCAGACGGGTTCTTATCCACTGAGCCACAAGGGAAGCCCCTCTTTCTGACCTTTTATTGTATAGGGAAATGCAACAGATTTCTGTGTATTAATTTTTTACCAAATTTATTGATGAGGCCTAGTAGTTTTCTGCAGCATCTTTAGGATTTTCCATCTGTGGTATCATGTCATCTGCAAACAGTGACAGTTTTTATTTTCCAGTTTGGATACCTTCCTTTTTTTCCCTTTTCCTTCTCATTGCTGTGGCTAGGACTTCCAAACTATGTTGAATAAAAGTGGAAAGAATGGACATCCTTGTTTTGTTCCTGAACTCAGAGGAAATACTTTTAGCTTTCCCCCCTTGAGTATGATGTTAACTGTGGGTTTGTCATATATGGCCTTTATCAGGTTGAGGTAGGTTTCCTCTGCTCACTTTCTGGAGGTTTTTTTTTTAATCATAAATGGATATTGAATTTTATCAAAAGCCTTTTCTGGATCTGTTGAGATGATCGTATGATTTTTATTTTTCTGTTTGTTAATGTACAGTATCACACTGATAAATTTGTGAATATTGGAATATCCTTACATCCTTGGAATGAATCTCACTTGATCATGGTGTATGATCCTTTTCATATATTGTTGGATTTGGTTTGCTGTTATTTTGGTATTTTTGTGTCTATGTTCATCAGTGATATTGGCCTGTAATTTTTTGTGTATGTTTTGTATCTTTGTCTGGTTTTGATATCAGAATGATGGTGACCCTATAAAATGAGTTTGGAAATGTTCCTTCCTCTGCAGTTCTTTGGAGTAGCTTCAGAAAGATAGGTCTTAACTCTTGTCTAAATGTTGGATAGAATTCTCCTGTGAAGCAATCTGGTCCTGGACTTTTGTTTGTTGGGAGTTTCTTAATCATAGGTTCAATTTCAGTGCTTGTGATTGGTCTGATCCTATTTTCTATTCCTTTCTGGTTTGGTCTTGGGAAATTGTACCTTTCTAAGAATTTCTGTTTCTTCTGGGTTGTTCAGTTTTTTGGCATGTAGTTGCTTATAGTAGTCTCTTATGGTCGTTTGTATTCTGTGGTGTCAGTTATAACCTTGCCTTTTTCATCCCTAATTTTGTTGATTTAGACCCCCCCCCTCCACCCCCCTTTTTGATGACTTTGGCTAAAGGCTTTTTTGGTTTCATTTATTTTTTATATTGACTTTATATGTATTGTCTCAGATCATTTTTCAGAACGCCACTGGGAAACAGGAGTAGTAACGAGTCCCACTTAACAGATGAGAAAGCTGGTGCTATAATAAGTAGATACCTTCCTAAAGGTCACACAGTCACTGAAGGTGGAGTTCACAATGCAGAATCCACTGTCTGAACAACTCTGACTTTTCTTTCTCAGTTCATCTATACCATCATAAAAAGACAGACGTCTGCCTTGCTTTTGGTTACCAAGAAGAGTTTTGTTGTTGTTCAGTCACTAAGTCATGTCCAATTCTTGGTGATCCCATGGATTACAGCCTGCCAGGCTCCTCTATCCTCCACTCTCTCCTGGAGTTTGCTCAAATTCATGTCCATTGAGTTGGTGATGCCATCCAACCATCTCATCCTCTGTCACCCACTTCTCCTCCTGCCTTCAGTCTTTGCCAGCATCAGGGTCTTTTCTAATGGGTTGACTCTTCGCATCAGGTGGCCAAAGTATTAGAGCTTCAGCTTCAGCATAATGACGCCCAGTGAATCTTCAGGATTGATTTCCTTTAGGATGGATTGATTTGATCTCTTTGCTGTCCAAGTGACTCTTAGACTGTTTTCTCCAGCACCACAGTTCACAAGCATGAATTCCCCTCAGTGACTACTGGGAAAACTGTAGCTTTGACTATACGGACTTTTGTCACAAATCCGCTTTTTACGCTGTCCAGGCTTGTCATAACTTTCCTTCTAGGGAGCAAGTATCTTTTTTATTTTTCTGGGGGGCAGTTCTTTGGAGTAGCTTCAGAAAGATAGGTCTTAACTCTTGTCTAAATGTTGGATAGAATTCTCCTGTGAAGCAATCTGGTCCTGGACTTTTGTTTGTTGGGAGTTTCTTAATCATAGGTTCAATTTCAGTGCTTGTGATTGGTCTGATCCTATTTTCTATTCCTTTCTGGTTTGGTCTTGGGAAATTGTACCTTTCTAAGAATTTCTGTTTCTTCTGGGTTGTTCAGTTTTTTGGCATGTAGTTGCTTATAGTAGTCTCTTATGGTCGTTTGTATTCTGTGGTGTCAGTTATAACCTTGCCTTTTTCATCCCTAATTTTGTTGATTTAGACCCCCCCCCTCCACCCCCCTTTTTGATGACTTTGGCTAAAGGCTTTTTTGGTTTCATTTATTTTTTATATTGACTTTATATGTATTGTCTCAGATCATTTTTCAGAACGCCACTGGGAAACAGGAGTAGTAACGAGTCCCACTTAACAGATGAGAAAGCTGGTGCTATAATAAGTAGATACCTTCCTAAAGGTCACACAGTCACTGAAGGTGGAGTTCACAATGCAGAATCCACTGTCTGAACAACTCTGACTTTTCTTTCTCAGTTCATCTATACCATCATAAAAAGACAGACGTCTGCCTTGCTTTTGGTTACCAAGAAGAGTTTTGTTGTTGTTCAGTCACTAAGTCATGTCCAATTCTTGGTGATCCCATGGATTACAGCCTGCCAGGCTCCTCTATCCTCCACTCTCTCCTGGAGTTTGCTCAAATTCATGTCCATTGAGTTGGTGATGCCATCCAACCATCTCATCCTCTGTCACCCACTTCTCCTCCTGCCTTCAGTCTTTGCCAGCATCAGGGTCTTTTCTAATGGGTTGACTCTTCGCATCAGGTGGCCAAAGTATTAGAGCTTCAGCTTCAGCATAATGACGCCCAGTGAATCTTCAGGATTGATTTCCTTTAGGATGGATTGATTTGATCTCTTTGCTGTCCAAGTGACTCTTAGACTGTTTTCTCCAGCACCACAGTTCACAAGCATGAATTCTTCAGTGTCCAGCACTCTCACATCCGTACATGACTACTGGGAAAACTGTAGCTTTGACTATACGGACTTTTGTCAGCAAAGTGATGTCTCTGCTTTTTAATACGCTGTCCAGGCTTGTCATAACTTTCCTTCTAGGGAGCAAGTATCTTTTAATTTCATGGTTCATATCACCATCCACAGTGATTTTGTAGCCCAAGAAAATAAAATCTGTCACTACTTGCACTTTTTCCCCTGTTATTTGCCATGAAGTGATGGGACTAGATGTCATGATCTTAGTTTTTTTGAATGTTGAGTTTTAAGCCAGCCTTTTCACTCTCCTCTTTCACCCCCATCAAGAGACTCTTTAGTTCTCCTTCATGAATTTAGTACTTTAGTTTCCCGTCATGGATCAGTCACCGCCTTGTCATGGCAAAGGAGCTTGCATAACTCACTGAAGCTATGAACTATGCTGGGTCACCCAAGATGGACAGGTCATAGTGAAGAGTTCTGACAAAATGTGGTCCACTGGAGGAGGAAATGGCAAACCACTCCAAGTATTCTTGCTGCAAGAACCCCATGAAGAGTATGAAAAAAAGGCCTATATTTGCATAAAGGTTCCCCAGGACTTCCCTTTTGAAATAGTGGTTAAGAATCTGCCTGCCAATGCAGTTGGTATGAATTCAGTCCCTAGACCTGGAAGATTCCACATGCCACGTAGCAACTAAAGCTTATGCACCACAACTACTGTGCCCTCATGTTGTAACTACTAAAGCCTGCACACTGAGAGCCTGTGCTCTGCAACAAGAGAAGTCACTTCAATGAGAAGCCTGTGCACCACAAAGAAGAGTAGTCTCTGCTCTCTGCAACTAGAGAAAGCCCATGCAGCAACGAAAAAGTAGCTTGGGCAAAATTAAGTAATTAAAAAAAAAAGGTTGCCCAGGTGATTTGCCAAGATGCTAACTAATCCCAGCCCTGATCCCTGGGGACATGTAATTTATTTTAATAGTAATAGTTTTAAAAAACCTCAGGGTGCGGGATTTCCCTGGTGATACATTGGCTAAGAATCCACCTGCCAGTGCAGGGGGACATGGGTTCAATCCCTGGTTCAAGAAGATCTCACATGCTGCGGAACAGCTAAGTCCATGTGCTACAATTACTGACTGAGTCCTCAGTTTAGAGCCCTTGAGGTTCAGCTCGTGAGCTCGTGCGCCACAGCTGTTGAAGCCTGCATGCTCTAGGGCCTTGAGCCACAACTGATGAGCTCTTGTGCTGAAATTGCTGAAGCCCAAGAGCCCTAGAGCCTGTGCTCCACAGCAATGAGAAGCCCATGCACCATCACTAGAGAATAGCCCCTACTCTGTGCAACTAGAGAAAGCCCATATGCAGCTACAAAGACTCAGTGCAGCCAAATATAAATAAATAAAGCAGTGTGTACATGTAAAAAAAAATGCATAAGATAGCTGGTGCTCTGTGACAACATAGAAGTGTGGAGGAGAGGGCTTCCCTGGTGGTCCAGTGGGTAAGGACACCGCCTTGCAGTGCAAGGGGCGCTGGTTCGATCCCTGGCCTGGGAAGATCCCACGTGCTGCAGAGCGGCTGGACCCATGTGTCCAATTACCGAGCTGGAGCTCTGGAGCGCATGCGCCCGGAGCCGATGCTCTGTGACAACAGAGGCCACTGCAATGGGAGGCCCACACGGGCAAAGGAACAAAGATGAATGAAAATAGATAAATGAAAGACCAATAGAAGTGGCCCACCTGCTCCCCTCCCTCCCCACCCCACCCCCACCAAAATAAATAAATAAATAAATCTTTAAAAAAAATAAGTGGAGAGGTTCAAGAGAAAGGGGACATAATATATACTTGTGGCTGATTCTTGTGGATAAATGACAGAAACCAACACAGTATTGTAAAGCAATTATCCTTTAGTTAAAAAAAATAAAAAGCCAGTGTTATGTTAAAAAAAACCAAAAATAAACAAGGAAAACACCTGAGGGTCTTCTCCTTGCTTTCACACCAGTGTGGATCAAACCTGCCTCAGAAAGACAAATAACTCTTATTGTTTTGACCTTTAAAGAAAAAGTAACCCACAAATCTCTTCTAGTAACCTGTGTAAATTGCAGGTAGACTGCCTCTTTTTTTGTTTTGTTTTAGGAAAAATTTCTGCCATTTCTGGATATGTTCCAAAAAGAGAGTGTCCGGGTGGAGGTTTGCAAATGCATCATGGAAGTTTTTATCAAGTAAGTGTGACACGAAGTAATCAGAAGCTTCGATTCTCACTGCCCTTGTGAAACCTGCTGATAGGAAATCAATTTATGCACTTTGAGGCCCTGTGATGTAATGATGTATTTATACCTAAAATAACACTGAGAGGAAAACCACATTAAAGGAGTAGTCATGATAAAAGGTCATGATTATCTCTTAAGAAGATAAAGTAATAAATATTAGCAAGAGCCTGATCGATCATCACCCATATTCCACTCCTGTGAGTTTTGGGAAGGAACAATCTACTGATGGACTGTTTATTTAGGGAGTAACATTTTAAAAGATAAAGTCTTATCCTATACCAGAGCTAGAAAGATTTCTACCTTCAGTGTGATTTGTGAGTGGTTTTCAGTTTAGCTCTTTTGCTTTTATTTATTCAAGCTGTTTCCCAAAACTCTCTATTGCTGGTAGTACATGAAATACTTTCAAATAGTACATGGAAGAGAGATTGAAGTATATTAGATAATATATAACTAGTTTAATCAGTGATTTCTAATGTATTTTTCTTTAGGACAGGGTTAAGTTAAAAGTTAAACTCACTTTAAAGTTTAAGTATGTATATATGATAAAAAAAAGATACATGTGTGTAACAATGAAGCTGAAATAACCAGAGTTTGGAAAATCAAGTTAGAAGTTGCTTGAGTATATGTTTTAAGCTTGTTTTTCTAAAAGATCAATTCCATATGCTTAGAATGAGTATATCTACTCTACTTACATAAAAATTTGTTGTAAGAGCTTGTCTTTTTATGTTGAGAAACCAAATTAATAATTTTTCCTGGCACTTACCAAATTTGTAAACAGGTTGTAGACAGGTTCCGAGGTTCAAGAAACATGATAAGAAAACAGATTTGCCCTTTTCCTGGTTTAGGAAATGTAGTAGTTTTACCATGACTTTGCAGTTAGAAGTTATGATATGTTAGAAGAGGAAACTTGTTATTTAAAGAAGAATTAAGAGAAAACCAGAACATTACCCATTGCTAGTGAGCTGGGCTGTGTTAAATGCCAACCAGATTATTTACTGTTTCCCACATATGTCCTGTAAGTGAGAATTAAATCCATGGTTTTAGTGCTTGGTGTATATGGCTTTCACTGTTATCTCCAAATGTCTCCTAGGCATCAGCAAGAGCCCACCAAGGACCCTGTGATTCTGAATGCCCTTTTGCACGTTTGCAAGACCATGCACGACTCTGTGAAGTAAGCCATGCTTTAAGGCTGAAACAAGCCTGGATTGAGTCAATGCCACATAATAGTGCATTAGGGAATAACTGCTTGAAGCTGCCACTGTGAATACTATTATTTTATGGGGTCTATTAAAATTCTTGTTAACAAGGACATTCCAATCCAGGGGAAGAGGGAGGCTGAGCTGAGTGTAATCTTCCTGAGAAAATGAGATGGCAGATATTTTTAAAAAGGGATTTATATTGGGAGGACAAGGCTGGTTTCATCCAAGTAAATTCACATTCCGTGTCTCCTAGAGATTTCTGAGAGCAGCAGATAGTATAATGAGTTCACTCATCCAGGAACATAGCCTTTAAATTTTGTCTCATTATTAGTCAGTTATTTGAAATTCAAATGAATTTGTAATTCAAATGAAGGATCTTATTTGTTCCATTTACTTGAGGCTCAGACCTAGTTGTTGGCCTTACCTTTGGGTCAAAAGCCAGATTATCTCCTTTGTTTTCTAATTTGATTTATCTTTTCTTTTTTATTACATGTTTCCATTTGACTATGCTTGAGGCAATTCCT
The DNA here is from genome assembly GCA_022376925.1 of Tragulus kanchil. Classification (NCBI taxonomy): domain Eukaryota; kingdom Metazoa; phylum Chordata; class Mammalia; order Artiodactyla; family Tragulidae; genus Tragulus; species Tragulus kanchil. Next base: position 108,351,636 of record JAIOJX010000002.1, on the reverse strand, counting down.
GCTTCCCTGGCTGAAATTTTGATCCCTAAAGAATTTTTAAACTTGTAGCTTAATGCACTGGAAAATGTTACAAGAACTGAGAAAGTTGTTTTAGAATTTAACCATAAACAAGATGAATTGTGGTTTCTTTTTTTCCTGACTTTTAGAGTCTTTATTTTCATGACTTGTGCTTTTAACTTCACGAGTAGTTAGTTATCAAAATCAAAATGTCAAGACTTTTTGTAATAAATGGAACTGATAGACTTTTGTTACACAAAAATATATAAAGGCACAAAAAAAATTTAGAAAAGTACTTGTATTAGTAGAACGTTGGTTTTTTGCCTAAATAAAGCAGAAGGTGTATTTCTCTTAGGAGAAGTGGAGGCCAAAAGGTCAGGGTAGGCGTGGTTTCTTGTGTTATTGCTCTGCTATCGCTCTGCGGGCTTGTCCTTGTCATTCTGGTGGCGATGGCTTACCTTGACCGTGGCCGTGCTTCAGCCTGTAGGCGTTTAGAGGACAGCAGCTTCCTTTTAGGGACACAGCTTGGGAAGCTTGTGCTTGCATTCACATCCCATTGGCCAGAACTGTCATGTGACTACTCTTAGCCTCAAAGGAGATTGGTAAATGTAGTCTCAGAGAATGAAGGGGCCATTGCATATTGGAAGACAGTTTGTTGACTTTGCCGATATAGACTTGTTTTCCCTTAGAACAAATCATCAAACAAGAACCTTGACTTTTGACTCTTAAAAAAAAATAAGTTGAGGGAAGTATTTATAAATCTTTATGTGTATTATCAAAACTGTAAGAACTTAAAATTTTCTTATTTATATTTATACTAAATTTGCTATTAACAGAAGCAACTGAAATCTGTGGTTTACTTTAAGCTATATTTCCAAAATAAGGTAGATTGATGAATGGAGGGAGAAATGGAGAGTTCCGTGATGAAGCAAGTATTATAAAATGATAGTAGTAGCATATATGGTGTTCACTGTATAATTTCAATTTTTTTATGTTCAGACTTTTTTTTTTTTTTTGGCTCCACTGGGTCCTAGTTGTGGCATGTGGGATCTAGTTCCCTGACCAGGAATTGAACCCAGGCCCCCTGCATGGGGAACACAGTCTTAACCATAGGACCACCAGGGAAGTCCCTAAACTTTTTTATAGTAAAATGCTGAATAAGAGTTCTCTCATATACAAAATTTGAAGTTGGACCTTGCTATAAAAATTCCACAGAAGAGAGAGTTACCTTCTCTTTTTCTGTTAAGATATATATCTTGGGAATAGCATCTTTAAAGAAAGATGAGAAACATTTAAATTACATTAATCCAGGTTACATATTTTCATCAAAAGAAACACATACATGGGAGTTTTTTAAATGTAGAAAATGCAAAATGTGTTTACCTATTGAGTTGCTTGCTTCTCATATATTTTTTTCTCTTTGGAAAGTGTCATTTAGTACCTCAAATGTCAATTAAGTATAATTATTGATTTTAGTGCACTCACTCTTGAAGATGAGAAAAGAATGCTGGCATATTTGATTAATGGATTTATAAAAATGGTAAGTATTTGGGGAAGAACTTTCAGTGCACTTGGAAATGTGATGTAATTGTTTATCCTTCCTCTGGAGAAAGCAGTTAACATTATGTTCCATGGTGCTTTTCATTTTTATTGAGATAAGATGAAATTAGAAAACAACTTATATTAGCCAGCACTCCCCTGGGGGCAAGGAGAGCCAAGACAAACTGGCTTAAGGACAAAATAAAAAGGGAATGGTGGGAGGGGGACTTACTGGCTGATGTGACATTCAATCCAGGGGAAGACCTCTCGGAAGGAGCAGCTGGACTCGGGGTCTCCGTAGTGTTGTCAGGACCTGCCGTATGTGTGTCTTTGTCTCGTGGCTCTTCTCTCTTGGCATCCCTCCCAGGTAGGCTCACTCCCCATGAGAGCCTGGGTTTCCATTCCTTCCAGCTCTGCAGTCCAGCAGGAAGGGCTCCACCAGAAGTCCTAGGGCTGAGTCTTTGGAGTAATTTGGGCCACTGGCTCCTCTCTGAGCAAATTGCTGCTGTGAGGAGGAAGGAACACACCCGCTAGGGCAGGGAGATAGGCACCCCTGGGCAGCCAAATCACATGGACCTGGAGTGGGAGAAGGGCATTCTTCTTTCTCTTTTTAAAATAAAGCCAATTTAAATTCTTTTATTTGTTTATTTTTTTAAGAAATTTTTTTTTGGGGGGGGTGGTGGGGAGGCGGGTTGGGGAGGGAGCGGGGCGAATGGGCCACTTCTGTTGGTCTTTCATTTATCTATTTTCATCCAGCTTTGTTCTTTGGCCCCTGTGGGCCTCCCATCGCAATGGCCTCTGTTGTCGCAGAGCACCGGCTCTGGGCGCATGTGCTCCAGAGCTCTGGCTCGGTAATTGGACACATTGGTCCAGCCGCTCCTCGGCACGTGGGATCTTCCCAGGCCAGGGATCGAGCCGGCGCCCCTTGCACTGCAAGGCTGTGTCCTACCCACTGGACCACCAGGGAAGCCCTAAATTCTTTTATTTTTATTTTTTAAATCATTATTACATTTTTGGCTACACTATATGGCTTTCAGAATCCTCAGTTCCCCAAGGATTGAAACTGGGCCATGGCAGTGATAGCCCAGAGTTCTAAGTGGTAAGCCACCGGGGAACTCCATGGAGAAGGGACTTCCTGAAGCACCTGATGTGTGACTCATCAGCTGGTGAAAACAATTTGGGGGTCGGGTGAGGGTGTGAAACACCAAGTGTCCACTGTCCATTCATCCTACATAACATTATTCAGTGCTAGATACCAACTCACTCCACTTACAGTGTTTTATTCTTACAAGTCTGTGGGTTGGCTGAGTAACTAGGCTGCTCTGTGTGAGGCCATAGGTGTGGCAGAATTGGGACTAGAGGATCCAGGACAATCTTGAGCATGTCTGGGGCCTTGGTGCTGGCTGTTGACTGGGGCGACCCATTTCTCGGCCACATGACCTTTTTCTCTCTGCATCTGGCTTGATGAGGGCAGAATCAGAACCTGCAGGGCCTTTGGAGATTCAGAAATCACACAGTGACCAGTGCTGCTTCCTGCTTCATTCTTTTGGTCAAAGCAAGTCCTGGGGCTAGCCCTCTGGAGAAGAGGGAAAGCAGACCCACCCCGGGATGGGGATGGGAAGAGTTCCCAGGGACACTGGGGAGGGATGGGCAGATCAGGAGGCATTGTTTCAGGCTTCTTTGGGGACTACTCAGCAACCTGTTCTAACCAGAACAACCTTCGCCTTAATTCTCAGGACACAAAACTAAAATACCCTCTTCAGCCAGTATCTGCCGTTAGAGTAGAAATGTCAAGACAAAAGCTGACTGAGATGAAAACAGCTAGATTACTTTGAAAATCACTTTGAAAATATGACTCATTCACGAATAGAGGTTGATTTAACTCTGGTAACATGCCAATTTTGATGAAAATTCAGGATTAACCATTTGATTCCTGTGTCAGGAAATGTACCTATGACTGATACCAAGTGCCTCTCTTATTCATTTATGGAAACAAGATATTTATCCTTTTATGATTTTATGATACTTATCCTTTTATGGGTTTGTCTGAAAATCATGAAGTTTTAATAGAAAAGAATATGAGGAAATAAGATGTGAAACCTGATAGCTGTAATGGAAATCATGATTTTTAAACCTTCTCTGGACAAAAATGATTGTCATAGCAGTAAAGTTTGTCCTGCTAACTAGCTGTTCTTAAATTTGAAGAAATGGGAAAAGAAGCAGTTTTTAATGGTGGAGTAACATCCATCTGTGGGTCCAGTAACCACCAGTGAGCTACTGAGGTTGAATCCCTATCAGAAAGTAGAAAGACGTGGCCTTATTAGGGAACCCCTCTGACAAATGGCCCCCAATCACCAAATCTATGTTCTGTGAAAAGATCACAGCGAACACACAAAATGCCATCATTTTATTTCCAGTGGTTTCCTTCTAGCCTAGGAAATCTTCTTTATATTTTGAAATTCTATTTTATACCCTTGGGCCTTTTTATGTTCTACTCCAGTGCCCATGACTTGAAGATGAGATGGTAATAGTGACATTTCCACTGTATGCTGGGTAAAGTTAAGTTAGAGCATGTTCCAGTGCACAGAAGTGTTTGCTACATACCCTCGAGATAGGAATTGATGGTGACCTGTCATCACGGCACCTCCCCTGCCCCCACAAAGCTCAGGAGAAACTTTTCCCATTCAACTGCCTGGAGATAACACGGTCATTGTCTTTCTCCTTGATTCTAGGTGTCCTTTGGCCGTGATTTTGAACAGCAGCTGAGTTTTTATGTTGAGGCCAGGTCTATGTTTTGCAATCTGGAACCTGTTCTTGTGCAGTTGATTCACGTTCGCCTTAATTCTCAGGACACAAAACTAAAATACCCTCTTCAGCCAGTATCTGCCGTTAGAGTAGAAATGTCAAGACAAAAGCTGACTGAGATGAAAACAGCTAGATTACTTTGAAAATCACTTTGAAAATATGACTCATTCACGAATAGAGGTTGATTTAACTCTGGTAACATGCCAATTTTGATGAAAATTCAGGATTAACCATTTGATTCCTGTGTCAGGAAATGTACCTATGACTGATACCAAGTGCCTCTCTTATTCATTTATGGAAACAAGATATTTATCCTTTTATGATTTTATGATACTTATCCTTTTATGGGTTTGTCTGAAAATCATGAAGTTTTAATAGAAAAGAATATGAGGAAATAAGATGTGAAACCTGATAGCTGTAATGGAAATCATGATTTTTAAACCTTCTCTGGACAAAAATGATTGTCATAGCAGTAAAGTTTGTCCTGCTAACTAGCTGTTCTTAAATTTGAAGAAATGGGAAAAGAAGCAGTTTTTAATGGTGGAGTAACATCCATCTGTGGGTCCAGTAACCACCAGTGAGCTACTGAGGTTGAATCCCTATCAGAAAGTAGAAAGACGTGGCCTTATTAGGGAACCCCTCTGACAAATGGCCCCCAATCACCAAATCTATGTTCTGTGAAAAGATCACAGCGAACACACAAAATGCCATCATTTTATTTCCAGTGGTTTCCTTCTAGCCTAGGAAATCTTCTTTATATTTTGAAATTCTATTTTATACCCTTGGGCCTTTTTATGTTCTACTCCAGTGCCCATGACTTGAAGATGAGATGGTAATAGTGACATTTCCACTGTATGCTGGGTAAAGTTAAGTTAGAGCATGTTCCAGTGCACAGAAGTGTTTGCTACATACCCTCGAGATAGGAATTGATGGTGACCTGTCATCACGGCACCTCCCCTGCCCCCACAAAGCTCAGGAGAAACTTTTCCCATTCAACTGCCTGGAGATAACACGGTCATTGTCTTTCTCCTTGATTCTAGGTGTCCTTTGGCCGTGATTTTGAACAGCAGCTGAGTTTTTATGTTGAGGCCAGGTCTATGTTTTGCAATCTGGAACCTGTTCTTGTGCAGTTGATTCACGTAAGGATTCACTTGTTTTATCAATACATATTTATTGGTCATTGATATGCCAAGTACCAGTTTCAATCTGGGATTCTTCTGGCTCCATCTTGCTTCCATTCCCAAGGCATGAAGGGTGTAGTCTCAAAAGTTGATAAAATCTGCAACTTAGCCTAAGCCTTAGAGTGGTTTAATTGGCTTCTTTTTCTCTGAAATTTGCATGTTCTCATTCTTACATGTCAACAGCAAAGAGTTGAGTGAATTGCACTGATTAGTTATAGAAATACTAACCTAGTTGAAACCAGGGCTTCCTTAGTGGCTCAAATGGTAAAGAATCTGCCTGCCATGCAGGAGAAGTATGCTTGAACCCTGGGTTGAAAAGATCCCTTGGAGGAGGGAATGGCAACTCACTCCAGTATTCTTGCCGGGAGGATTCCCATGGACAGAGGAGACTTATGGGCTGCAGTTCATAGGGTTTCAAAGAGTTGGACACAACTGAGCATCTAAGCACAACCTAGTTAGAAATACTAACCTAGTTAGAATTCCTTATTGCCTAATCAGAGTCCCAACTTTCTTCGTTTACAGTGTCTTTCTGTCACTTTTCATGATGCCCTCAGGCAAAAAGGAAAAAAATAACAGTTCTGTTTATAAAGAATTTAGGCTCAAACAGCTTAAGAATTTGTACCCTAACAACTTGCTCCATGAACCAACAATTTATGTAAATGAAAAAAAGTAATATTTTTTCATTCCATTTTAAATCATCATAATTACTTACTAATGAAGTATGTGTACCTGTGGACACTGTACAACTTCTCAAAGCTTGGAATTAGATGGTACACTATGATATTTCCTGTTACAAATAGGTTTTTTCCCCTTGCATTAATGTTTGCACTGTACTTTTTATCATGGCAGTTGCTAAAAACGCAATTTTTCAAACACATGCCATCACTGCAAGGAATGTACCGTGTCTGTGAGCTGTCTCACGGAAGTGCATTGAGTCCTGTTCAACAATTGAGCCTTTCTCTGGTTGTCCAAAACATGGGGTGCCCCTCTGATTTTGCAGTAACACCCTGAGGTGTCACGGTACACATTTGTTTGGTGATTATCAGATTTTGTAGCATCGCTGACCCTAAGGCTTAAATGGAGACTTCTATGTCAAGGGAGGTAATAGTACTCAGCCTGTACTCAGGACCATGAGGAATAAAGGAGCTGTGTGTAGCTCCTAGAACGGGACCTGGTCTGATGTAAGTGATGATGTGGTCGCTGTTACGTGCTTATGGTTGGTGTGAGTGGTGCAGCGGTATTTTATATGGCCTGCATTCAGGCGTGGAGGTTTCTCTTCAGATCTTAAGCTTAGTGTGTGGGATTTCTGGGAATGGGGTTAGTGAACCCTAGCTATTCATAAGCCAGAAAATGGTCATTTTTATTGCCAGTTGATAGGCATGACTTAACTCAGTGAGTGCCCCGTGGAGAAGTTTGTTCAAGGCGAGACTGAATCTGGCCTGATGACCCCTTTGCCGTTTCAGGCTTTGCTGCTCACCAGTCTTGGTTCCGGTTAGGCTGTTCTCATTGACTTGTATATAGTTAATGTCCAAATCTTTTTGTAAAATGTTAATGTGAATTAACATTTCATTCCCATTTTGTTTTTGCTTTTTAATCTAGAGTGCGAACCTGCTGGCAATGGAAACAAGGAAAGTAATGAAGGGAAATCATTCCAGAAAGACAGCTGCATTTGTCCGGGTATGTTCTAAAGATAAGATTTACTTTGAACCCCAGTGGGCCGTTTCTTTTGCAAGTTTCTGAATTGCTATTCCCAGCAAAAGATTAAGGGTTGTTTAAAAATAGATTTTCTAGATTTTTCCTTGCTTATCTGTGGATTGACTAATTTGCTTAATGTTTTCAAAAGAAATAATCAAAGGAGTCTGAATTTTGATATATGCTAGGGTAGGTGGTGAGATGAACTTGCATTATGTGTGCCAACTGCCTTATCTCTGGCCCAGGCCTAGTACCACTTTTTCCTCTTGTTAACTTCCCAGCTTTGAAATAAATTTGTTTCTTGAGTAAGCAGCTCAGAATTTATCAAAGTTGTACATATCTATGCTTTAAAAATAAAATCCCCCTGAAAAGATTACAGTGAAAAATATGCTTTCTAGCCCTGTCCTTTCTTACTGTATACCTCTCTCCTCAGATTCAGCCTCCTTAAACTCTTTACCAGTTTCTTCTTCAGTTTATGCATTTTAAGCTAAGTAGTTTTAACAGGGGCATAAGTGATCAGTATTAGGTGTTACCTATTTACTTTCTATGATGATGGATGAAGATTTGTGTTTTATACATCATTACTGTTCTTGGTTGTCCCTCCCATCCTTCCCAAAGAGGCAAATACAGGAGAGGCAGTTGGGGGGAAATTGGGATTCATAATGGGGAGATTAACTGTTTTAAGTGTTTTTGTTTTTTTTTTTTAATTTTGGCCTCTTTTATTGGTCCTTCATTTATTTATTTTCATCCATCTTAACTCTTTGGCCTGTGTGGGCCTCCCATCGCAGTGGCCCCTCTCGTCACAGAGCACTGGCTCTGGGCACATGCGCTCCAGAGCGCTGGCTTGTAATCGGACACACCAGTCCAGCCACTCCGCGGCGTATGGGATCTTCCCGTATCAGGGATCGAATTGGTGCCTCTTGCACTGCAAGGCGGACTCTTTACCCACTAGACCACCAGGGAAGCCCCTGTTTTTAAGTGTTTTTACTTGAAATTATATGATGGGAAAACAAGAGTATTAATCCACCGTGATGGTGTTGCCATGTAACCTGCTATTTCTCCCCTTCTAGGCTTGTGTTGCCTACTGCTTCATTACCATTCCCTCCCTGGTGGGGATCTTCACCCGCCTCAATCTCTACCTGCATTCTGGTCAGGTGGCTTTGGCCAACCAGTGTCTCTCCCAAGGTAAGCCCATCACTAACTCTTCTCTCCTCTCTGACACTCCCTGGCTCCTTAGGAAAGCTGAGTCAGAAGTGTGTGAATATGTGTGTGTGTGTGTGTATGTGTGTAGAGAGATTCCTTTAAGGAGGACAGAAAAACAGAAGTGATCAATAAGTGATGAGTTTTAAATCCATTTCTTTAGTTGGAAGCACCTCAGACACATGCACACTTATAGAGTCAGACAGATTACAGAACCTGGGTAATTTCCTGTAAGGACCTTCCTGCTTCTGTCTCAGGCAGCTCAGGTGGCTCACATGTCCTCAGAGAGTTTTAGAAGTTAGGACTACTTATTCACAGCAGGTTCAAATTTATTTGTTGTTGTTCATGTTTGTTTAGAACCCTGCAGATATACAGACATAGCGTCTAATTAGTATAGAATGAATACTCTTTATGGCTTGCTATTAAGGGAAAAATTTCTGCCCCAAGCCTATTTGTGTAAGAGGTGCAGAGCTGTCTGGAACCAGGATTTGGCAAGTGGATGATCTGGGAGGTGATTCCAGTGATTGTCAGGAGGGCTAGGAGGAAGTGAGACCAAGAAGGGAAGGATGCCAGTGAAGGGTGTGCTGGTGGCAGGGTTACAGTGGTGGGAGCTGGGACCCTTCCCACCAGGCCCTCAAGTGTCACCAAAGTCTTCAAATGTGATCACTGTCCAAGAACCTTTCAGATTCTGCTTGGTTTTGTTCTTGACTCCTGGGCACTCTGTTAGCCTTGCAGCGCCGTTGGTATTGAGCCAGGTGCCTTGCCTGGAGTCCCCACGTGATCTGGAGTCTGCGGCCTTCTATCCTCAACTCACACCGCAGTTTGCTGCACCAGCTTTGTTTCTCTTCTTTGAATATACTAAGCTATCTTCCAGTTCAGAGCCTTTGCCCTTGGTGTTCCCTCTTTCTGGAATGATTTTACCTCCAAGATATTTGCATTTTCTAAATTTACTAGGTCAGAGATGAGGATCAAGCCTTGCTTCTTCCAGGGCCCTTTCCTGTCCACTTTGATAAAGTAGCCCCACCTCCCCAGCCACTCTCTGAACCATCCTCCTCATGTCCTTGTGGCGCTTGCTGTCATTTGGCACTTTCTTACGGTGTGTGTGTGTGTTTAACCCCTTCCCCCACAAGGACTGCAGGTCCCACAGGATGTGTGTCCTCATTACTTGTCAGCATGCATGGAACTTTCTCCTAGTTCCTGGTTTGGTAAGGTGGATGGGTTTGCAGGAAACAAAACAAAAATTAACAGCCACAGCCAAAAGCCCAATGATGTGCAAAATGAAGGTTAGATTAAATTAATTAATTAGATTAAATTGATGGATGTTGGGAAATTTTCACTCTTATAAACTGATTCCCTCTTAAAAAGATCAGGAAGAGTAGACCTGTGTGGGGAACCCTGAGTGTGAGGTCACCTGTAACACTAGGAATGGCTTGTGAGCTGCACACCCCAGAAATATGAGCTGTATGTGGAGGCCCTGGAAGCCTGGATCTTTCTTCTTTCAACTTGATAAGCTCCAAGCCACTGTCTCAAACGTTATGGATCCCAGACAAACTCAGCAGCCCTGTGTTGAGCTCTGGACTCCTTCTCTGCCTCTCCTGCACTTTAAACTGCTGCAGGGCGGGCAGGAAGGTGGTATCCAATTCATGCTTAATAATTTATCTTATGATTTTGCCCAAGCCTTTAAATGCTGTGGTGCTAAACCTTAAAAGCCTATTGTTGTTGTTTGTAAAGCCACATGCAGCAGTTGTTGGCCAAAATAAATAATATATTCAATTACTGAGAATGAGAAGGCTAAATATAAATTAAATGAAGCTCATGGAAGTGGACCACTTTTATTTATTTGCCTCCTTAAACATCTCCCACTCTCAGCTGGTTATAAAACGTCCCCTCCCCCCTATTCATTTGCTGGCCTCCCTTGATCCAGCCTCTGCTGTATCTTCTTTGTCAGCTGCAGCTTTGCCAGGGCTGGCTCAGCCCAACAAGTAAACTCCCTCAGCCAGGCCAGACTGGGATGCTGAGGAAAGCTTATTCCAGGGAAACCCAATTCTGGTCCTCTGGACACATTGCCATAGGCTACATCATGCAGGGAGTTAGTTAGTCTAGGGCTACCCACTGCCCACAGATCTTTAGGAGAAATGAATGACTTGTAAATTAGTTGTTGGTCATGTCTTCTAGATGTGATCCATAGATGCCTGTTCACTGTCACTGGAGATAGCTCCTTGCCCTGGTTTGTCAGTGGTTCTTTCTGGAAGGTTACCGCCAGACCACAGCAAGAGCAGGTTCTTTTTTCTTCATTTTTGTCCTGATTCCTTTATCTTTACAGTTTCTATCCTAAGAAAGGAAGATGTTTTATAATAGAAGTATTGTTAAAGGTGATTTCCCTGGTGACTCAGTGGTAAAGGATCCACCTGCTAATGCAGGAGCCATGGGTTTGATCCCTGGGTTGGGAAAATCTCCTGGAGAAGGAAATGGCAGCCCAGTCCAGTATTGCCTGGAAAATACTGGAGAAATTTTGCCTGGGAAATCCCAAGGACAGAGGAGCCTGGAAGGCTGCAATCCATAGGGTTGTAAGAGCTGGATGCGACTTGGCTACTCAAGCACAACAGCAGATGTTAAAGGTGGGTCTTAAAAGTTATGGATCCCAGACAAACTCCCCTGTGTTGAGCTCTGACTCCTTCTCTGCCTCTCCTGCACTTTAAACTGCTGCAGGGCGGGCAGGAAGGTGGTATCCAATTCATGCTTAATAATTTATCTTATGATTTTGCCCAAGCCTTTAAATGCTGTGGTGCTAAACCTTAAAAGCCTATTGTTGTTGTTTGTAAAGCCACATGCAGCAGTTGTTGGCCAAAATAAATAATATATTCAATTACTGAGAATGAGAAGGCTAAATATAAATTAAATGAAGCTCATGGAAGTGGACCACTTTTATTTATTTGCCTCCTTAAACATCTCCCACTCTCAGCTGGTTATAAAACGTCCCCTCCCCCCTATTCATTTGCTGGCCTCCCTTGATCCAGCCTCTGCTGTATCTTCTTTGTCAGCTGCAGCTTTGCCAGGGCTGGCTCAGCCCAACAAGTAAACTCCCTCAGCCAGGCCAGACTGGGATGCTGAGGAAAGCTTATTCCAGGGAAACCCAATTCTGGTCCTCTGGACACATTGCCATAGGCTACATCATGCAGGGAGTTAGTTAGTCTAGGGCTACCCACTGCCCACAGATCTTTAGGAGAAATGAATGACTTGTAAATTAGTTGTTGGTCATGTCTTCTAGATGTGATCCATAGATGCCTGTTCACTGTCACTGGAGATAGCTCCTTGCCCTGGTTTGTCAGTGGTTCTTTCTGGAAGGTTACCGCCAGACCACAGCAAGAGCAGGTTCTTTTTTCTTCATTTTTGTCCTGATTCCTTTATCTTTACAGTTTCTATCCTAAGAAAGGAAGATGTTTTATAATAGAAGTATTGTTAAAGGTGATTTCCCTGGTGACTCAGTGGTAAAGGATCCACCTGCTAATGCAGGAGCCATGGGTTTGATCCCTGGGTTGGGAAAATCTCCTGGAGAAGGAAATGGCAGCCCAGTCCAGTATTGCCTGGAAAATACTGGAGAAATTTTGCCTGGGAAATCCCAAGGACAGAGGAGCCTGGAAGGCTGCAATCCATAGGGTTGTAAGAGCTGGATGCGACTTGGCTACTCAAGCACAACAGCAGATGTTAAAGGTGGGTCTTAAAAGAACATTTCTTTATCAGGGCAGGTCTGTGGGGAAGGGGAGAAGGAGTAGTTAGCATTCCAGGTAGAGGAGCAGGCCTGCACAAAGGAGTAGATGTGTAAGATTCCATGGTGCTTTGGAATGAGGCCCTAATGAATGGTTGTTTCAAGCCTCCTGAATGTACTGGTCCCAGTTCTGATTCTGCTGCTTATCTTTATGAGTGGGATGCCCTTGGACCCACTGACTGTATGGTGCCTCAGTTTCTCCCATCTGTAAAGTGTAGATGGCAGTGGTTCCTGTGTAGGATTCTTTTTTTTTTTTTTTTTTTTTTTTTATTTTTGGCTGTGCTGGTTCTTCCTAGCTGTGCAAGAGCTTTTCTCTCATTGCGGCAACCAGGGGCAACACAGTAGTTGCAATGCACAGGCTTCTTGTTGCAGTAGCTTACTGTTGTGAAGCACAGGCTCTAGGTGCAAGGGCTTCAGTAGTTGTGGTGCACGGACTTAGTTGCCCTGTGGCATGTAGAATCTTCCTGGACCAGGGATCGAACCTGTGTCCCCTGCATTAGCAGACAGACTCTTTAATTTTTAAAAAACACTGTATTTATTTAATTTATTTGGCTGTGCCAGGTCTTAGTAGTGGCATGTAGGATCTCTGATCTTCGTTACGGCATGTAGGATCTTAAGTTGTGACATGGTGGATCTATCCTTCCCTGCTTAGGGATTGAACCCAGGCCCCTGCATTGAGAGCATGAAATCTTAACCACTGCACCACCAGGGAAGTCCCTGTGGTAAATTAAATCAGATAAAATATGTGGGCACTTGGTTCTTTCTGGAAGGTGCATTTTTCTTCCTGATTCCTTTATCTTTACAGTTTCTATCCTAAGAAAGGAAGATGTTTTATAATAGAAGTATTGTTAAAGGTGATTTCCCTGGTGACTCAGTGGTAAAGGATCCACCTGCTAATGCAGGAGCCATGGGTTTGATCCCTGGGTTGGGAAAATCTCCTGGAGAAGGAAATGGCAGCCCAGTCCAGTATTGCCTGGAAAATACTGGAGAAATTTTGCCTGGGAAATCCCAAGGACAGAGGAGCCTGGAAGGCTGCAATCCATAGGGTTGTAAGAGCTGGATGCGACTTGGCTACTCAAGCACAACAGCAGATGTTAAAGGTGGGTCTTAAAAGAACATTTCTTTATCAGGGCAGGTCTGTGGGGAAGGGGAGAAGGAGTAGTTAGCATTCCAGGTAGAGGAGCAGGCCTGCACAAAGGAGTAGATGTGTAAGATTCCATGGTGCTTTGGAATGAGGCCCTAATGAATGGTTGTTTCAAGCCTCCTGAATGTACTGGTCCCAGTTCTGATTCTGCTGCTTATCTTTATGAGTGGGATGCCCTTGGACCCACTGACTGTATGGTGCCTCAGTTTCTCCCATCTGTAAAGTGTAGATGGCAGTGGTTCCTGTGTAGGATTCTTTTTTTTTTTTTTTTTTTTTTTTAATTTTTGGCTGTGCTGGTTCTTCCTAGCTGTGCAAGAGCTTTTCTCTCATTGCGGCAACCAGGGGCAACACAGTAGTTGCAATGCACAGGCTTCTTGTTGCAGTAGCTTACTGTTGTGAAGCACAGGCTCTAGGTGCAAGGGCTTCAGTAGTTGTGGTGCACGGACTTAGTTGCCCTGTGGCATGTAGAATCTTCCTGGACCAGGGATCGAACCTGTGTCCCCTGCATTAGCAGACAGACTCTTTAATTTTTAAAAAACACTGTATTTATTTAATTTATTTGGCTGTGCCAGGTCTTAGTAGTGGCATGTAGGATCTCTGATCTTCGTTACGGCATGTAGGATCTTAAGTTGTGACATGGTGGATCTATCCTTCCCTGCTTAGGGATTGAACCCAGGCCCCTGCATTGAGAGCATGAAATCTTAACCACTGCACCACCAGGGAAGTCCCTGTGGTAAATTAAATCAGATAAAATATGTGGGCACTTGGCCCACTGGTGCATGGTTGCAGCTCAGTAAGTATTGAATTAGTACAACCATCTCTCAGAAGTTAAAAGTGTGCCATGGAGTTTACGAGCTAACTGTGTACAATGCAGCTCTACAGTGTCAAGAGTCCTGAAAGCCAATTCTCATATTCAGAACCCTGAGAAATCTGCAGGAAAGCTGATCATTTCAAGATTAACCTGCTGAATTATCCTGGAAATAACAGATCTGCAGTCCCTCCAAAGATGAAACAGTAATAAGAACAGTTAGAGCCAAGTAGTGATAAAAAGAATGATTTTTGTTCTTATCATCAATAATGATGCTTTTCCCTCCTACAGAATTCTCTCCCCATCCTTTACTTGAAAAAAATTTCTTCCAGTTTTATTGAGATATAATTGACATACAGCAATGTGTAAGTTAAAGGTATAAAGCATAATTATTTCACATACAGTATCCAGACTGAGCTGATTACCAACAGTAAGTTTAGCGAACACCTGTCAGCTCATATAGAGACAAAATTAAAGAAAAATTTAAAAGTGTTTTTTCTTTGTGATGAGAACTCTTACAATTTACTCTCTTAACTTCCCTATATGATGCATAGCAGTGTTAGTTATGTTTATCATGTTGCATTACATCTCTAGTACTTATTTATCTTATATGCATGCGTGCTAAGTCACTTGGCACATAGCAGTGTTAGTTATGTTTATCATGTTACATTACATCTCTAGTACTTATTTATCTTATATGCATGCGTGCTAAGTCACTTCATTTGTGTTTGACTCTGTGAAATCTGTAGCCCACCAGACTATCATGAGATTGTCCAGGCAAGAATACTAGTGTGGGTTGCCATGCCCTCCTCCTGGGGATCTTCTGGACTCAGGGATCAAACCCATGTCTCTTATGTCTCCTGCATTGGTAGAGGGGTTCTTTATCACTGGCACCATCTGGGAAACCCACTTATCCTACAACTGGAAGTTTATTCCTTTTGACTGCCTTCATCCAATTCCTCCTCTCCCCATCCCTCGCTTCTGGTAACCCCAAATCTGACCTGTTTTTGGAGAAGTTTGCTTTTTTTCTTTCTTTTTTTTTTTTTTAACTTTAATTGAGCTACAACACAACATGTTGCTATTCAGTCGCCAAGTCGTGTCCAACTCTCTGCGACCCCATGAACTGCATGCAGCATACCAGGCTCTCCTGTCCTTCACTGTCTTCCAGAGTTTACTCAGACTCATGTCCATTGAGTCAGTGATACCATTCAACCATCTCATCCTCTGTAGCCTCCTTCTCTTCTTACGCTCTGTCTTCCCCAGCTTCAGGGTGTTCACATCATGTGGCCAAAGTATTGGAGTTTCACCTTTAGCATCAGTCCTTCTAGTGAATATTTAGGGCTGATTTCCTTTAGGATTGGCTGGATTGATCTCCTTGTAGTCCAAGGGATGCTTAATAGTCTTCTCCAGCACCACAGTTCAAAAACATCAAGGAAGTTGTTGAAATATCAACCTCCTGGTTGTTGATACTTCTCCTGGCAATCTTGATTCCAGCTTGTGAGTTATCCAGCCTGGCAAGTTAAAGAAGCAAGGTGACAGTATATAGCCTTGATGTACTCCTTTCCCAGTTTTGAACCAGTCTGTTGTTCCAGGTTTCTCAGGAGGAAGGTAAGGTGGTCTGGTATTCCCATCTCTCTACGGATTTTCCAGTTTGTTGTGATCCACACAGTCAAAGGTTTTGTTGTAGTGTATTGATTTCATATTTCTATACATTTCAGAATGATCATGGTGATAAATCTATTTAGGTCATCATACTTAGGTACTACATCATTTACTATATTCCCTATAGCTGATTAGGAAATCAGCTCTAAATATTCATTGGAAGGACTGATGCTGAAGCTGAAACTCCGACACTTTGGCCACCTGATGTGTTAATTTACTATATTTCCATGACTCATTTACTCTGGCCAGGCAAGAATACTAGTGTGGGTTGCCATGCCCTCCTCCTGGGGATCTTCTGGACTCAGGATCAAACCCATGTCTCTTATGTCTCCTGCATTGGTAGAGGGGTTCTTTATCACTGGCACCATCTGGGAAACCCACTTATCCTACAACTGGAAGTTTATTCCTTTTGACTGCCTTCATCCAATTCCTCCTCTCCCCATCCCTCGCTTCTGGTAACCCCAAATCTGACCTGTTTTTGGAGAAGTTTGCTTTTTTTCTTTCTTTTTTTTTTTTTTAACTTTAATTGAGCTACAACACAACATGTTGCTATTCAGTCGCCAAGTCGTGTCCAACTCTCTGCGACCCCATGAACTGCATGCAGCATACCAGGCTCTCCTGTCCTTCACTGTCTTCCAGAGTTTACTCAGACTCATGTCCATTGAGTCAGTGATACCATTCAACCATCTCATCCTCTGTAGCCTCCTTCTCTTCTTACGCTCTGTCTTCCCCAGCTTCAGGGTGTTCACATCATGTGGCCAAAGTATTGGAGTTTCACCTTTAGCATCAGTCCTTCTAGTGAATATTTAGGGCTGATTTCCTTTAGGATTGGCTGGATTGATCTCCTTGTAGTCCAAGGGATGCTTAATAGTCTTCTCCAGCACCACAGTTCAAAAACATCAAGGAAGTTGTTGAAATATCAACCTCCTGGTTGTTGATACTTCTCCTGGCAATCTTGATTCCAGCTTGTGAGTTATCCAGCCTGGCAAGTTAAAGAAGCAAGGTGACAGTATATAGCCTTGATGTACTCCTTTCCCAGTTTTGAACCAGTCTGTTGTTCCAGGTTTCTCAGGAGGAAGGTAAGGTGGTCTGGTATTCCCATCTCTCTACGGATTTTCCAGTTTGTTGTGATCCACACAGTCAAAGGTTTTGTTGTAGTGTATTGATTTCATATTTCTATACATTTCAGAATGATCATGGTGATAAATCTATTTAGGTCATCATACTTAGGTACTACATCATTTACTATATTCCCTATAGCTGATTAGGAAATCAGCTCTAAATATTCATTGGAAGGACTGATGCTGAAGCTGAAACTCCGACACTTTGGCCACCTGATGTGTTAATTTACTATATTTCCATGACTCATTTACTTCGCAACTGGAAGGTCGTACCTCTTAATCTCCCTCCCTTAGTTTCTCTCCTTTCCCCTCCCCTCTCCTCTCTGGCAACCACCTGTTTGTTCTCTGTATCTGACTCTGTTTCTCATTTATGTTTGTTCATTTGCTTTGGTTTTTAGAATCTACCTATTTCTTTCCTCCTCTCACCACCCTGCCTTTAAAAACTGACTTTATTTTACTTATTTTTTTTACATCTTCATCTTGAAAGAGGTGTGCTCAGAAGTCATGTCTTAAAAGCCCCAAACAAAAGTTAGTCAGGTTCTTCTGTAAAGCATACTATCGTCACACTGTAGACTTGCCCTCACTTAAGTCTCATCTTTCTTACTCAAGGTGCCATGCCTGACTTCTGGCCCATTGCCTGCTGTGTGGGTAAATGATGAAGGAATGCATGGCACCACATGATAACAATGGTTGACAATTCTTTATAATACTGATGAATGTAAAATAGTACCAAGTCCCTTATGGTACGGACCTAACTCCTAAACAACCTTGCTGTTCAGAAGAGTCTCATCAAAGTCCTCTTGGTAGGTTTTTTTTTTTTTTTTTTTTTACATTTATTTTTTATTTATTTATTTTTCATCCATCTTTATTCTTTGGCCTGTGTGGGCCTCCCATTGCTGTGGCCTGTCTCGTTGCAGAGCAACGGCTCTGGGCTCATGCACTCCAGAGTGCTGGCCCATAACTGGACACACCGGTCCAGCCGCTCCGTGGCATGTGGGATCTTCCCAGGCCAGGAATAGAACCAGCGTCCCTTGCACTGCAAGGCGGACTCTTTACTCACTGGACCACCAGGAAAGCCCTCTTGGTAGGTTTTAAATAATTGATTTTCCTTTTTATAAAAAAGAAAGCAAGGTACGCTCAAATGTCCGCCGAGGCTCATAGACATGTTGAATGGAGCCATTGTGCTGGCTGATCCATGAGGAACGTGGGGACGCACAGAGGATAGGTTAAAGCCTGCTGTCATGCAGCCCACAGGCTATTGTGAACTGTGACTGCTGATGGAGGAAGCCAGGGCAATAGAATGGAGGGGAAGATAATTTTGTATTTCCTCTTTTGGAGACTAAGGAGTAACTTGTAATGGAGAAAATGGTCTCCATCCACTTAGCAAGTCTTTGGAGTCTGTGCTTAAAATTGTATTTACTTGTTCTGTTGCAAACAATTTTCTTAATTTTTTTACTTTTTATTTATGTTTGTTCATTTGCTTTGGTTTTTAGAATCTACCTATTTCTTTCCTCCTCTCACCACCCTGCCTTTAAAAACTGACTTTATTTTACTTATTTTTTTTACATCTTCATCTTGAAAGAGGTGTGCTCAGAAGTCATGTCTTAAAAGCCCCAAACAAAAGTTAGTCAGGTTCTTCTGTAAAGCATACTATCGTCACACTGTAGACTTGCCCTCACTTAAGTCTCATCTTTCTTACTCAAGGTGCCATGCCTGACTTCTGGCCCATTGCCTGCTGTGTGGGTAAATGATGAAGGAATGCATGGCACCACATGATAACAATGGTTGACAATTCTTTATAATACTGATGAATGTAAAATAGTACCAAGTCCCTTATGGTACGGACCTAACTCCTAAACAACCTTGCTGTTCAGAAGAGTCTCATCAAAGTCCTCTTGGTAGGTTTTTTTTTTTTTTTTTTTTTACATTTATTTTTTATTTATTTATTTTTCATCCATCTTTATTCTTTGGCCTGTGTGGGCCTCCCATTGCTGTGGCCTGTCTCGTTGCAGAGCAACGGCTCTGGGCTCATGCACTCCAGAGTGCTGGCCCATAACTGGACACACCGGTCCAGCCGCTCCGTGGCATGTGGGATCTTCCCAGGCCAGGAATAGAACCAGCGTCCCTTGCACTGCAAGGCGGACTCTTTACTCACTGGACCACCAGGAAAGCCCTCTTGGTAGGTTTTAAATAATTGATTTTCCTTTTTATATAAAAAAGAAAGCAAGGTACGTTCAAATGTCTGTCGAGGCTCATAGACATGTTGAATGGAGCCATTGTGCTGGCTGATCCATGAGGAACGTGGGGACGCACAGAGGATAGGTTAAAGCCTGCTGTCATGCAGCCCACAGGCTATTGTGAACTGTGACTGCTGATGGAGGAAGCCAGGGCAATAGAATGGAGGGGAAGATAATTTTGTATTTCCTCTTTTTGGAGACTAAGGAGTAACTTGTAATGGAGAAAAATGGTCTCCATCCACTTAGCAAGTCTTTGGAGTCTGTGCTTAAAATTGTATTTACTTGTTCTGTTGACAAACCATTTTCTGAGAAATGTGTTTGATGTGACTCTTTTCTCAAACATTGAGGCCTCTCTGATGATTATGGACAAAGTAGGTTCATTTTGCTGTAACAGTTCACAGTCGGGCAGATGACATGAAGTTTGTCTGAATGCACATGATCCATCGACCGTAGGGGAGGTAAGAGCTGAGATGGAATGCGAAAGACTGATGGAACCCACAAAACAGGAGCGGCAGTGGGGGGCCCACCAAGTTCACTCAGCTCCTTATAATTATAAACACCTGTGATTTGCTTCCTCCTGCCAGCAGTTCTTGGCTGTTTTCACATGCAAGCCACTGTACCAAGCATTGTGCTGAAACAGGAACGCACTTAGACTTCATGCTAGCAGGGAAGAGTGGTGAAGTCTCTGTTTACAGGTTTTCAAAGCAAAACATGTTAAGTGTCATGCAAGATGTGCGTAAAATGTACCAGGAAATTTTAGAGAGAAATGACCCTTAACTTGGAGGAGGAATTAAAAAAATAAAGCTTAAAAGAGGTGGCACTGAAAAGCCTGGAAGGTAAGCATCTGTATATGCTAACGTGAGACGGGGGCATTTTAGTGCAAGCAACAGCAAGAGCAGAGGCCTAGAGCTGGAAAAATGGTGCATCTGAAAGGAATGAGTGGGAGATCAAGGTAGGAAGATAGCTTGGGGACTACTTGTTGAGAGAACTAAATTCGCAGCTAAGGAGTTTAGTTTTGTTCAGTACATGTTATTTGCAGGGTAGCTGATCTTCTTTTTACAGAGGAGGAAACTCTAAACTCAGAGGTGTTACATGAGTTTCCCAGGAGCATCTAGCTAATACGTGACTTCAGATGCTCTCTATAGTAAGGTTAGTTCCTCTAAACCACAATCCAATGTTGGGTTTTTGTTTTCATATTTGTTTATTTATTTTTGGCTCCTCTGGCTCTTCTTTGCTGCATGTGGGCTTTGTCTAGGTGCAGAGAGCACAGTCTTCTCATCACAGTGGCTTCTCTTGTTGTATAGCACAGGCTCTTAGGACACTAGGATTTCAGTAGTTGAGGCACATGGGCTGAGTAGTTGCAGCTCTCAGGCGCAGTAGTTGTGGTACATGGGCTTAGTTGCCCTGTGACATGTGGGATCTTCTTGAGCCAGGGATTGAACCACTGTCCCCTGCATTACAGGGCAGCTTCTCAACCACTGGACCATGGGGGGACCCCTGAATCCAGTGTTTTATTTCTAACCTATGGCATGTGTGGTTATTAGAGACCAGTGAGTATACCAGTGAACATTAGATGACTTATTTAGGAGACAATCAGAATTAAGGTAAGGAATGCCTAATCCTTTCTGCTTAGGGAAACCCAAGCTTAATATCCACAGAAGGACCTTCACAGCCCCCTGGGAGCTCCTGTAGGGTTGGCAGGAGGTGTGTCAGCCTTGTAGGACCCAGAGTCAGGTAGGACATGGGCTGAGTGTGCTCAGCTTGGACAGAGAGGCTGTGCTGATCAGAGATAAAAAGAGAGAGCATACAGGTACCTCCTATAGTGCTGCTGAGACTGAGGAGTCATCTGTGTGTCTGAGTGGACTTTTCACATTGAGCGTTGACATTCTGTATAAACCAGGTGGCAAAGTCAAGGTTAGATTAATGCTTAATTGTTATCAATGACAGTTACATATATAAGATACTTAATTGTCCCTCACCATTCATGTTTCTTTAAATTTTACTGTGTACATGTATCATCAGAACAGTGATCCTTAAATCCTCACACTTAATTTCTATGATAACAAGTTCTATTTAGTAATAAATAGAACACTTTGGTAATAAATGGTATTGAATCTCTTTAAATAACTTGCCTGTGAACAAAATAACTTGGCACTGAGGTGTTACATGAGTTTCCCAGGAGCATCTAGCTAATACGTGACTTCAGATGCTCTCTATAGTAAGGTTAGTTCCTCTAAACCACAATCCAATGTTGGGTTTTTGTTTTCATATTTGTTTATTTATTTTTGGCTCCTCTGGCTCTTCTTTGCTGCATGTGGGCTTTGTCTAGGTGCAGAGAGCACAGTCTTCTCATCACAGTGGCTTCTCTTGTTGTATAGCACAGGCTCTTAGGACACTAGGATTTCAGTAGTTGAGGCACATGGGCTGAGTAGTTGCAGCTCTCAGGCGCAGTAGTTGTGGTACATGGGCTTAGTTGCCCTGTGACATGTGGGATCTTCTTGAGCCAGGGATTGAACCACTGTCCCCTGCATTACAGGGCAGCTTCTCAACCACTGGACCATGGGGGGACCCCTGAATCCAGTGTTTTATTTCTAACCTATGGCATGTGTGGTTATTAGAGACCAGTGAGTATACCAGTGAACATTAGATGACTTATTTAGGAGACAATCAGAATTAAGGTAAGGAATGCCTAATCCTTTCTGCTTAGGGAAACCCAAGCTTAATATCCACAGAAGGACCTTCACAGCCCCCTGGGAGCTCCTGTAGGGTTGGCAGGAGGTGTGTCAGCCTTGTAGGACCCAGAGTCAGGTAGGACATGGGCTGAGTGTGCTCAGCTTGGACAGAGAGGCTGTGCTGATCAGAGATAAAAAGAGAGAGCATACAGGTACCTCCTATAGTGCTGCTGAGACTGAGGAGTCATCTGTGTGTCTGAGTGGACTTTTCACATTGAGCGTTGACATTCTGTATAAACCAGGTGGCAAAGTCAAGGTTAGATTAATGCTTAATTGTTATCAATGACAGTTACATATATAAGATACTTAATTGTCCCTCACCATTCATGTTTCTTTAAATTTTACTGTGTACATGTATCATCAGAACAGTGATCCTTAAATCCTCACACTTAATTTCTATGATAACAAGTTCTATTTAGTAATAAATAGAACACTTTGGTAATAAATGGTATTGAATCTCTTTAAATAACTTGCCTGTGAACAATAACTTGGCCACGTGGATCCTGAGGCTTTACCCAAAGACACCCTTATCACTTGGTGATGGCACATCTTCATGGAAGACTGCCTTAGTCTGTTAGCGCTGCTGTAATAAAAATACCATAGACTGGGTGTCTTCATCAACAGACATGTGTTGCTCAGAGTTCTGGAGGTTGGAAGTCCAAGAACAGGCTGCTGGCAGATTGAGTGTCTCATGAGGACTTCCTAGTTCATAGACTGTGATCTTGCTGTGTCTTCAGGAGGCAGAAGGAATGAGGGAGCTCTCCTGGGCTCTTTGATAAGGGCACTAATCCCACTCATGAGGGTGACGCCCTCACGACCTGATCACTACCCAGAGTCCCCACCTCCTGATACCATCACTTAGGGTTTTAGGATTTCAGCATATGAATTGGTGGGGGATAAATATTTAGTCTCTGTCACAGAGTGTGAGAGAGTAGGCTGTGTCCATTGTTGCATTTTATACAGTAGTTTCCACTATACAGATATTGTCCAGTCCATACCTAAACTTGTTTATCCAGAGATGGAAAATGTTGAAGATTGGTGAAGATGTTCAGCAGTGGAGATGAGAGAGAGTGAGCAGATTTCCATTAGCGCTGACCTGCTGTATTGTTTAAAAAATAAAGTGCTGGGATTCCCTAGTGGTCCAGTGGGTAGAGTCCACCTTGCAGTGGAAGGGGCACTGGTTCGATCCCTGACCTGGGAAGATCCCACGTGCTGCAGAGCGGCTGGACCCATGTGTCTAGTTGCGAGCCAGCGTTCTGGAGTGCATGCGCCCAGAGCCAGTGCTCTGCGACAAGAGGGGCCACTGCAGTGGGAGGCCCACACAGGCCAAAGAGTAAAGATGGATGAAAATAAATATACAGAAAAACAACAAAGGAGGCCAAAAAGATAAATAACTAAATAAAGCGCTACCTCTGAAGGTAATCTGTATTACCACTTCTTGACCATCTCTTAATGACACGTGTGCTGAAGCGTATTCTGCCTCGACAGTGCTGAGGACACAGGATGAACTTCCTGTCAGAGACCGCAGGTAAACTTGAGTTTTATCGTGTACGGAGTGCATTTGAGGAGGCTATTCTGTATCCTGTTGAAAAATAAATAATCTGTAGTTTATTTTAAATCTCAATGATTTTTATTTTAACATTAATATGATCATTTGAAAAATTCTAACAGTACAGAATTGTAGGTCTTAAACAAAGTAAAAAACTCCCAGATAGAAGTCACTCATTGCTCCACTGTTTCTCCTCACCTCTACAAAGTATCCACTGTTTACAGTTTATATATTTCACTTGATTTTTTTCTTCTACATACTCATAAAAAATACCCTTTTGTTTTTGTCTGCCTCTCTCCTCTTCTCTTTTCCCTTCTCATCTATCTGTATTCTTATATAAACATGCAGTCCTACCAACCCCATCACCTTAGAAATGAGAATGTGGCTTTCCCAGTGGTTTTCAATTTGCTTTTGTGCTTATCAGTAAATTTGGGTCTTTTCCCTCTCATCGTTATCCTGCCCACCATGGTAATACATGTAGATCCACCCCATTCTTGGTAATGACTGTTTGATATTCTATTTCTTTTCTTCTTTTCTTTGTTTGACAGGGTGGGGTGTGCTATAAATTATTTCCCCAAACTCCTCTTTCACTCCCCCCACCAATTCCTATTGAAAAGCATTTGGCCTTTTTCTAGTTTTCTACTCCTACAGCGAGCAGCCTTCATCTTTTTTTTTTTTAAAGATTTATTTATTTATTTTTTGGGGGGTGGGGTGGGGAGGGAGGGGAGCAGGCGGGCTACTTCTATTGGTCTTTCATTTCTCTGTTTTCATCCGTCTTTGTTCTTTGGCTCCTGTGGGCCTCCCATCGAGGTGGCCTCTGTGGTCGCAGAGCACCGGCTCTGGGCGCACGCGCTCCAGAGCTCTAGCTCGGTAATTGGACACATGGGTCCAGCCGCTCTGCAGCACGTGGGATCTTCCCAGGCCAGGGATCGAACTGGCGCCCCTTGCACTGCAAGGCAGTGTCCTCACCCACTGGACCACCAGGGAAGCCCCTGCAGCCTGCATCTTAACTGAGCATTTTTGAAACTTTCGGACCGTTGTCTAATTGACTGATATTTTTAATCTCTTAGAACCTGGATCCTTGTTGTTCAGACAGAGTCTTACACAGAGCTTCAGTGCACAGAACAGATAGCAGAGGGACTCCTGAGGTGGGCATGTGTGCGGAAGGCTTCTGACCCCTCCTTTTTCATAGGGTTTGGAAGAGACCTCAAAGCATAGGGTGAACAAAGCCTTTTAAAGAATTGGGAAGAAGTGAAGCTGTCTAGCGAGCATACTCTGATTCCGTTTGTAGAGCAGATTATCATTGGCTGTGGGGTGCAGTGCAGCACCCCAGGCCCTGGAAGGTGTGTGCCACCCTCAGCTTCGTGTCTGGTCTCATGCAGATGAGGCAGGTAGGCATCTCTTAGGGCAGCAGGAGTGCTAGAGTCCACAGTGGTCCTTCCTCAGCTCCATCCCTAGTGTGCCCTGCTCTAGCAAAGAGAGAAGGGCTACTCCTCAGAATGCCCTTTGACCATCTTGCCCATCTGCCTTACTCTCCTTTCCATTTTGTACTTTCTTTGACTTTAAATTTTATAATAAACTTGTATTGACTTTGCTAAAGAAAAATTATCTCTTTGGAAATCTATGAATAAAAATTCCAAAATAGTAACCTAGCAGTAGATGGAGGATCCTGATTTCCTTCAGTCTCAGCCACTACCCCTGTATCACAGTTAATAGTTTGGCTTTATCTTGCCTCCCTTTCTTTATATGTCTACCTAAATATGTATATAGGGCTTCCCAGGTGGCTCAGTGCTGCAGAGTCTGCATGCCAAGCAGGAGACACAAGTTTGATTCCTAAGACAGGAAGATCCCCTTGAGAAGGAAATGGGAACCCACTCTAGTATTCTTGCCTGGGAAATCCCATGAACAGCGGAGCCTGAAGGGCTATAGTCCATGGAGTAGCAAAAAGTCAGACATGACTTAGCAACTAAACAACAACTATCTATCTGTCTGTCTATCTATCTTGTAAAGATAGAATCATACTGTATACAATTGTATAATGTTTTGTGCTTAATATATCATAGGTATAATGTATTATACTTAAAAGCATAGCAATGTACATTTTTCTCTTTATTAACTATATCATTTCCACCGTATGGTAGTGCAATAATTTCTTTAATCAGTCCCTTATAGTTAGGCTGCTTTCAGTTTTTGCTCCAGTCTAGCTGAATTTATGTAAAGAAAAACCTTTCATCCATGGAGAACCATGAACTCAGTTATTTATAGTAGTTAGGCAGCGTGGGTAATACAGGTAAGCCCAACATACCGAGTTCACTTAGTAGCTTCAGCTGAGCCCTTATTTTCAGCTTCTCCCAGGGTTTGCTAGTGACATATGTTTGGGTGAACATTCTGTAAGTTTCCGTGGCTTTGTGTCTGGGTGTGTTTGATTTCTCCATGTCCTAGTAGAGGCTTCTGGAATATCATCCTCCTTGGGTATTCTTCAGACCCTTTGAAACTGCCCAGATGGGGAATCAGGAAAATTTGAAACGTCAAACAGAAAATTAGTAAAATGTGTATGCTAAATTTACCTGGGAAATGAGGAAGTAGCCTTCCCTGGCTCAGTTTCATTGCTGCTAACTACTGCTCTTTGCTACTGGCTGAATGTTTCCAGATTAAACCTTTTAGAATATGCCATTTGCGATTAGAAAGTCATTTTCTGCATTTAGCTGAAGGATTTAGAACAAGTATTTTTCAAACCTGTTGAACCATAAAAATTACAGGAAAGGCTTATTAAAAAAAGAATCAAATGATTTAAGTTGGTAGATTTTATACTATGTGCCTTTTACCTCTTTATAAAAAATTGGAAGAAGAAAGGAAATGGACAAAATTCCATTTTGTAGCTATAAAAGAGAATGAGGATATACTTTATTTGCATGATGGATTAATTTCTAAGACTGTTGTTAAGTGGTGGGTGAGGAGTTGCAAAATGGTGCCTACTGTATGTTACCTCTGTGTAAAGAGGAAGAAAGAAAGAAAAAGGGAAAATGTGTTTGTTTTTGTGTACTTGGAAACATACCCAAGCAGCAGACAGTACTCTTTGCCTCTGGGAAGGGCAACTAACTGGCTGGCCAGGAATGGGACTGAGAGGAGTATTACCTTTGGAATTTTAAATGATGTGACTGTTACTTACTGAACGATAAATTGTTTTTAAAGTTAGATCTCTTGAGTCCACCTTAGATAGTCTGGTTTATTATACTTTTAAGGTGGAGCCTGGGAACCCAGATAGATACTTTAAATAACAACTTTATCGAGATTTGATTCATTTGATTCATGTACCATAAAGTCCATCCTTTTATTTTATTATTATTATTTTTAATATTTATTATTTATTTATTTGGAAGGGGGCTGGTTGAGGAGGGATGGGCGGGCGGGCCACTTGTATTGGTCTTTCATTTATCTATTTTCATCCATCTTCCTTCTTTGGCCCATGTGGGCCTCCCATTGCGGTGGCATCTGTGGTTGCAGAGCACCGGCTCTGGGCGCATGCGCTCCACAGCTCCTGCTCGGTAATTGGACACATCAGTCCAGCTGCTCCGCGGCACGTGGGATCTTCCCAGGCCAGGGATCGAACCAGTACCCCTTGCACTGCAAGGCAGTGTCCTTACCCACTGGATCACCAGGGAAGCCCAAGTCCATCCTTTTAAAGTGTACAATTCAGTGGTTTTTAGTATATTCAGAATTTTGTGATTATGGTCAGTAATTCCAGAACATTTCCATCTCCCCAAAAGAAAACCCAGAGTCCATTAAGCAGCCACTTCCTGTTCCCCTTTCCACAAACTCCTGCCACCTACCAGTCTCCTTTTTGTTTGGATGGATTTGCCCATTCCAGTCATTTCACATAAATGAAATTTTTATTTTTTTGGCCGCTTCTGTTGGTCTTTCATCTACTCATTTTCATTCATCTTTGTTCTTTGGCCTGTGTGGGCCTCCCATTGCAGTGGCCGCTCTCGCTTCAGAGCACCAGCTCTGGGCGCACGTGCTCCACAGCTCCGGCTCGGTACTTGGACACTGTGGTCCAGCTGCTCCGCGGCACGTGGGATCTTCCCAGGCCAGGGATCGAACCAGTACCCCTTGCACTGCAAGGCAGTGTCCTTACCCACTGGATCACCAGGGAAGCCCAAGTCCATCCTTTTAAAGTGTACAATTCAGTGGTTTTTAGTATATTCAGAATTTTGTGATTATGGTCAGTAATTCCAGAACATTTCCATCTCCCCAAAAGAAAACCCAGAGTCCATTAAGCAGCCACTTCCTGTTCCCCTTTCCACAAACTCCTGCCACCTACCAGTCTCCTTTTTGTTTGGATGGATTTGCCCATTCCAGTCATTTCACATAAATGAAATTTTTATTTTTTTGGCCGCTTCTGTTGGTCTTTCATCTACTCATTTTCATTCATCTTTGTTCTTTGGCCTGTGTGGGCCTCCCATTGCAGTGGCCGCTCTCGCTTCAGAGCACCAGCTCTGGGCGCACGTGCTCCACAGCTCCGGCTCGGTAGTTGGACACATTGGTCCAGCTGCTCCGCGGCGTGGCACATGGGATCTTCCCAGGCCATGGATCAAACCTGTGCCCCTTGCAGTGCAAGGCGGTGTTCTTACCCACTGGGCCACCAGGAAAGCCCTCATATAAATGAACTCTTACATGAGGTCTTTTACAACTGATTCCATTCATTTAGCCTAGTGATTTTCAAAGGTCATCCACACTCTAGCATGTTTGTATGTATATAAGCAGCATCCATGTAGAATTGGAGGAGCTGCCAAATTATTTTGAAAAGGGGCTTTACTACGTTCCATTCCCCTCAGCAATGTTTGGGAACCTGGGAACCTGTAATTTTTTTTTGCAAAGATCTTGATGATTTTTATGATCAAGCAATTTTGAAAAACACCATCTCTGAGAGTAGCATGGTCCCTCTTACTGGACAGCAGGGACCGTGGCTGTGTTTGTCCTCTGCCCAGTGTCCCAGGCTCTGAAGGACATGTTGAGAACTGTGCAGAGAACAGCCACAAAATGGCTCTCTGCAGAGCAGTCGACAGCCAGGAGAAAGGAGCTCAGACAGAATAAACTGGAGTAAGATCAGCCTGGCCTGAGTGGGGTTTTTTTTCTTTGTTTTATTTTTATTTTTTAAGATGGAATATGGAAAGGAAATCTGTCTGTCCCTTGAAACTTAAGAAGATTCAGATGGAGGAAGGCATAGCCCGGGGGAGTCAGTGCATATATTGGTTTGGCCAAAAGGTTGTTCGAGTCTCTCTGAGATCTTACGGAAAAACCCAAATGAACCTTTTGGCTAACCTAATGCATGCTTTACTTTCCCCAGCAGAACAAGGATAAGTTTATGAATTGGAATCTGATTCCTCTTTTTTCTAGAGGTCTTAAAAAAAAGCGCCCCAAACCCAATCTAACCCATTTTATCTTTGATTGTTATTTCTGACTCTTAATAGACACAATGAAGTGTTATTGTGTGTTACAGAGTATACAGAAATAGAAATATAATGTTGTACACATGGAACTTATTTAATGTTGTAAACAAACTTCAGGGTTTTTTTTTAATGTTATATGATGATTATTCTGAACTCTAAAGTCTGAGGAAAAACTTTCTATACACAGTAGAATTTGAGTTCTAATTACTTAGACAAAATTGAGAAGTCTCCCAGATAAGATTTTACATGTGGGGCAAGTCTTCTGAGGATAGAAATCTGCTTTGGAGCATTTCCTGCCTCAGCCCTTAAGTAACTGTTTCTTTTAGCTCCCTCCTCTGGAATGGGGACTGGGTGGCTCCTTCCTTAATGAGCCATAATCATGGGCACTTTTGTCAGGGCCATCCATACATGGAATAAATAAATAGTCTTTCAAGTTACTCTGAGCAGAATTTTAGTTTCTGCCAAGAGAAGCTCTTTACTTTGTTTTCTAATGGACTTGATGGACTTCATGTTCTCACTAGAAAGCAGTGCCTGTAGAGCCAGGTGGAAGACTCCAGACCTGGTGGGGTCCAGGCCTGCCTGTACTCTAGAGATAATGTCAAGGTAGACCAGAGGCTTTGTTTCTTATTTGTGTGTTGTGGTTAAGTTTACACCCCTGGAGAAAGAAATGGCAACCCACTACCATATTCTTGTCTGGAAGATCCTATGGACAGAGGAGGCTGGTGGACTGTGGTCCATGGCGTCTCAAAGAGTTGGACACAACTGGAATGATTAACACGTAAGTTTCCACAGCATAAAATTTGCCATTGTAATCATTTTTGAATGTAGAGTTCATTAGCATTAAGTACATTCACAATAACCATCCCCACCATCCATTCCAGAACTGTTTCATCACTCCACAGAAAATGAAACTCTGTACCTGTTAAAAAGTAACTGTGGGGGCCTCCCCTGGTCGTCCAGTGGGTAAGGGCACCGCCTTGCAGTGCAAGGGGTGCCGGTTCGATCCCTGGCCTGGGAAGATCCCACGTGCCACGGAGCGGCTGGACTGATGTGTCCAATTGCCGAGCTGGAGCTCTGGCGCGCGTGCGCCCAGAGCCAGTGCTCTGCGATGACAGTGGCCACCACGATGGGAGGCCCACAAGAGCCAAAGAACAAAGACGGATGAAAATAGATAAATGAAAGACCAATAGAAGTGGCCCGCCCATCCCCCTCCCTCCCCACCCCAGCCTCCAAAAGATAAATAAAATTAAAAAAAAAAAAAAGTAACTGTGTGGCTTCCCTGGTGGTCCAGTGGGTAAGGACACCACCTTGCAGTGCAGGGGGCGCTGGTTCGATCCCTGATGGACCAGTGTGTCCAACTACCAAGGTGGAGCTCTGCAGCACATGCGCCCAGAGCCAGTGCTCTACAGCGAGAGAGGCTACTGGGATGGGAGGCCCACGCAGGAGGCCAAAGAACAAAGATGAATGAAAATGAATAGATGAAAGACCAATAGAAGTGGCCAAAAAAAAAAAAAAAATGTGTTCCCACCTTCCATTCTACTTTATCTCTCTGAATTTGAACATTGTGAATACCTCATGCAAGTGGAATCAGACAGTGTTTGTCCTTTTGTCTGATCTATTTCATTTAGCATAGCATTTTCAAAGTTCGTTCATATTTTTAGCACATGTCAGAATTTCCTTCCTTTTTAAGACCTTGTAATATTTCTTTATGTGTATGTACCATGTTTTGTTGGGCTTCCCAGGTGACACTAGTGGTAAAAGAACCCCGTCAGTGCAAAAAAGGGTTTGGGGGGGACCTAGAGTGTCAAGGTAGACCAGAGGCTTTGTTTCTTATTTGTGTGTTGTGGTTAAGTTTACACCCCTGGAGAAAGAAATGGCAACCCACTACCATATTCTTGTCTGGAAGATCCTATGGACAGAGGAGGCTGGTGGACTGTGGTCCATGGCGTCTCAAAGAGTTGGACACAACTGGAATGATTAACACGTAAGTTTCCACAGCATAAAATTTGCCATTGTAATCATTTTTGAATGTAGAGTTCATTAGCATTAAGTACATTCACAATAACCATCCCCACCATCCATTCCAGAACTGTTTCATCACTCCACAGAAAATGAAACTCTGTACCTGTTAAAAAGTAACTGTGGGGGCCTCCCCTGGTCGTCCAGTGGGTAAGGGCACCGCCTTGCAGTGCAAGGGGTGCCGGTTCGATCCCTGGCCTGGGAAGATCCCACGTGCCACGGAGCGGCTGGACTGATGTGTCCAATTGCCGAGCTGGAGCTCTGGCGCGCGTGCGCCCAGAGCCAGTGCTCTGCGATGACAGTGGCCACCACGATGGGAGGCCCACAAGAGCCAAAGAACAAAGACGGATGAAAATAGATAAATGAAAGACCAATAGAAGTGGCCCGCCCATCCCCCTCCCTCCCCACCCCAGCCTCCAAAAGATAAATAAAATTAAAAAAAAAAAAAAGTAACTGTGTGGCTTCCCTGGTGGTCCAGTGGGTAAGGACACCACCTTGCAGTGCAGGGGGCGCTGGTTCGATCCCTGATGGACCAGTGTGTCCAACTACCAAGGTGGAGCTCTGCAGCACATGCGCCCAGAGCCAGTGCTCTACAGCGAGAGAGGCTACTGGGATGGGAGGCCCACGCAGGAGGCCAAAGAACAAAGATGAATGAAAATGAATAGATGAAAGACCAATAGAAGTGGCCAAAAAAAAAAAAAAAATGTGTTCCCACCTTCCATTCTACTTTATCTCTCTGAATTTGAACATTGTGAATACCTCATGCAAGTGGAATCAGACAGTGTTTGTCCTTTTGTCTGATCTATTTCATTTAGCATAGCATTTTCAAAGTTCGTTCATATTTTTAGCACATGTCAGAATTTCCTTCCTTTTTAAGACCTTGTAATATTTCTTTATGTGTATGTACCATGTTTTGTTGGGCTTCCCAGGTGACACTAGTGGTAAAAGAACCTGCCTGTCAGTGCAGGAGACAGAGGAGACTTGGGTTTGATCCCTGGGT
The DNA here is from genome assembly GCA_022376925.1 of Tragulus kanchil. Lineage (NCBI taxonomy): Eukaryota > Metazoa > Chordata > Mammalia > Artiodactyla > Tragulidae > Tragulus > Tragulus kanchil. Next base: position 108,319,734 of record JAIOJX010000002.1, on the reverse strand, counting down.
TGGGGAGATCCCCTGGAGGAGGGCATGGCAACCCATTCTAGTATTCTTGACTGGAGAATCCCATAGAAGAGCCTGACAGGCTACATATCGTCCGTAGAGTAAAGCATCAGACATGACTGAAGCAACTTAGCATGCATGCACACAAACTGTGTTTATCTGGTCGTTGGATTGTTTCTGCCGTTTGGCTGTTGTAAATAATGCTGCTGTAAGCATTCATGCACAAATACCTGTTTGAGTCCCTGCTTGCGTTTCGTTGGAGTAGACTTTTTGAGAAACTATGAAACTATTTTCCATAGCAACTGCACCAGTTTAGATTCCTACCAGCAGTACATAAGAGATCCCAGTTTCTTTGCCCACACTTGTTATTTACTGTTTTGGTGGGTTGGTTTTTTTTTTTTTTTTTTTTTTTTTGATCATAGTGGGCTTTCTTATGAGTATGAGATGATATCTCACTGTGGTTTTGATTTGCATTTCTTGTGATGAATGATGTTGAGTATCTTTTCATATGCTTGATGACTATTTGTGTATTTTCTTCTTTTTAATTTTAAATTTATTTATTTTTAATTGAATTTTGCTCTATAGAATTTTGTTGGTTTCAGCCAAACATCAGCATGAATACACCATAAATATACATATGTACCTTCTCTCTCGATCCTCCCTCTCATTCTACCCCTTTAGGTGTTACAGACTCCTTGTTTGAGTTCCTTGAGTCATACAGCAGATTCCCATTGGCTGTCTTATTTCACATATGGTAATGTAAGTCTCCATGTTACTCTGTCCATACATGCCACTGTCTCCGTCCAACCCCCTACTTGTCCATAACTCTGTGTCTCCATTATTACCCTGCAAATAATTCCATCAGTGCCATCTTTCTAGATTTTATATATGTGTTAGTATACAAGATTTGTCTTTCTCTTTCTGACTTACTTCACTCTGTATAATAGGCTCTAGATTCATCCACCTCATTAGAACTGACTCAAATATGTTCCTTTTTATGGCTGAATAATATTCCATTGTATATATGAAGAACCTGCCTGTCAGTGCAGGAGACAGAGGAGACTTGGGTTTGATCCCTGGGTTGGGGAGATCCCCTGGAGGAGGGCATGGCAACCCATTCTAGTATTCTTGACTGGAGAATCCCATAGAAGAGCCTGACAGGCTACATATCGTCCGTAGAGTAAAGCATCAGACATGACTGAAGCAACTTAGCATGCATGCACACAAACTGTGTTTATCTGGTCGTTGGATTGTTTCTGCCGTTTGGCTGTTGTAAATAATGCTGCTGTAAGCATTCATGCACAAATACCTGTTTGAGTCCCTGCTTGCGTTTCGTTGGAGTAGACTTTTTGAGAAACTATGAAACTATTTTCCATAGCAACTGCACCAGTTTAGATTCCTACCAGCAGTACATAAGAGATCCCAGTTTCTTTGCCCACACTTGTTATTTACGGTTTGGGGGGGTTGGTTTTTTTTTTTTTTTTTTTTTTTGATCATAGTGGGCTTTCTTATGAGTATGAGATGATATCTCACTGTGGTTTTGATTTGCATTTCTTGTGATGAATGATGTTGAGTATCTTTTCATATGCTTGATGACTATTTGTGTATTTTCTTCTTTTTAATTTTAAATTTATTTATTTTTAATTGAATTTTGCTCTATAGAATTTTGTTGGTTTCAGCCAAACATCAGCATGAATACACCATAAATATACATATGTACCTTCTCTCTCGATCCTCCCTCTCATTCTACCCCTTTAGGTGTTACAGACTCCTTGTTTGAGTTCCTTGAGTCATACAGCAGATTCCCATTGGCTGTCTTATTTCACATATGGTAATGTAAGTCTCCATGTTACTCTGTCCATACATGCCACTGTCTCCGTCCAACCCCCCTACTTCGTCCATAACTCTGTGTCTCCATTATTACCCTGCAAATAATTCCATCAGTGCCATCTTTCTAGATTTTATATATGTGTTAGTATACAAGATTTGTCTTTCTCTTTCTGACTTACTTCACTCTGTATAATAGGCTCTAGATTCATCCACCTCATTAGAACTGACTCAAATATGTTCCTTTTTATGGCTGAATAATATTCCATTGTATATATGTACCACAGCTTCTTCATCCATTCATCTGTCAGTGGACATCTAAGTTGCTTCCATGTTCCAGCTGTTGTAAATAGTGCTGCAGTAAACATGGGGCTACATGTGTCTTTTTCAGCTATGATTTCCTCAAGGTATATCTCTATTAGTGGAATTTGCTGGGTCATATGGTAGTTTTATTCCTAATTTTTTAAGAAATCTCCATTCTGTCTTCCATAGTGGCAGTATCAATTTACATTCCCACCAACAGTGCAAGAGGGTCCCTTTTCTCCATATCCTTTCCAACATTTATTGTTGTAGACATTTTGATGGTGGCCATTCTCATTGGTGTGAGGTGATATTTCATTGTAGTTTTGATTTGCATTTCTCTGATAATGAGAGATACTGGGCATTTCATGTATTTGTTAGCTATCTACACGTCCTCTTTGGAGAAGAAGACTGTATGTCTGTTTAGGTCTTTGTCGTACTTTTTGATTGGGGTTTTTTTTTTTTTTTGGTATTGAGTTATATGAGCTGCTTGTATGTTTTGGAAATTAATCCTTTGCCAGTTGTTCCATTTTCTACAATGTTCTCCCCATTCTGAGGGTTGTCTTTTCACCTTGTTTATAATTTCCTTTGCTGTGCAAAAGCTTTTAAGTATAATTAAGTTCCACTTGTTTATTTTTGGTTTTATTTCCATTACTGTAGGAGGTGGATCGTAGAGGATCTTGCTATGATTTATGTTATAGAGTGTTCTGCCTATGTTTTCCTATATTAGTTGAATAGTTTCTGATCTTATATTTAGGTCTTTAATCCATTTTGAGTTTATCTTTGTGTATGGTGTTAGGTAGTGTTCCAGCTTCATTCTTTTTTTTTTTTTTAAAGATTTATTTAAAAAAAAAAAAAGATTTATTTATTTATTTTATTTTTGGGCGGGGGTCGGGTTGGGGAGGAAGGGGAGCGGGCGGGCCACTTCTATTGGTCTTTCGTTTCTCTATTTTCATCCGTCTTTGTTCTGTGGCTCCTGTGAGTCTCCCATCACGGTGGCGTCTGTCGTTGCAGAGCGCCGGCTCTGGGCGCATGCGCTCCAGAGCTCCGGCTCGGGGATTGGACACATTGGTCCAGCCGCTCCGCGGCACGTGGGATCTTCCCAGGCCAGGGATCGAACCGGCGCCCCTTGCACTGCAAGGCAGTGTCCTTATCCACTGGACCAGCAGGGGAAGCCCCAGCTTCATTCTTTTACATGTAGCTGTCCACCATTCCCAGCACCACTTATTGAAGAGGCTATCTTTGGTCCATTGTATATTCTTGCCTCCTTTGTCAAAAATAAGGTACTCATAGGTACGTGGGTTTATCTCTGGGCTTTCTGTCTTGTTCCATTGGTTATTTCTGTTTTTGTGCCAGAAGAATGTCTATTCAGGATAATTTTAGTCAGGTTACTTGGTTTTTCATTGTTGCAGAATTTCTTTTTGTGTTCTGGATATAAACTCTGTATAACAGCTATCATTTGCAGACTTGTGTTTCTGTTAACCACAAATGCTGTTGTGTCCCTCAGTGATGGTGATGGCCTTTAAATTCTGCTCAGTTTAGTCTTTTACTATCCCTGAGCTACTTTCACCTGGCCCCTCTTAGAGCTTGGTTCATCATTTGGGTGTGGAAGTAATTGTACCTTCCCCGTAGGCCTGCTTGAGGACTGAGAATGTAAGTTGCCTTAAGCAGGGCCTAGTAGTTGCTCCGCTTTCCATTAAGAGTGCCATTTACTCCTCTAGCCGGGACAGATGAGGTTCCCCCTTTTTGGTTTTATTTCCATTTGTAGAGTTGAAATCTTGCTATGATTTATGTTATAGAGTGTTCTGCCTATGTTTTCCTATATTAGTTGAATAGTTTCTGATCTTATATTTAGGTCTTTAATCCATTTTGAGTTTATCTTTGTGTATGGTGTTAGGTAGTGTTCCAGCTTCATTCTTTTTTTTTTTTTTAAAGATTTATTTAAAAAAAAAAAAAGATTTATTTATTTATTTTATTTTTGGGCGGGGGTCGGGTTGGGGAGGAAGGGGAGCGGGCGGGCCACTTCTATTGGTCTTTCGTTTCTCTATTTTCATCCGTCTTTGTTCTGTGGCTCCTGTGAGTCTCCCATCACGGTGGCGTCTGTCGTTGCAGAGCGCCGGCTCTGGGTGCATGCGCTCCAGAGCTCCGGCTCGGTGATTGGACACATTGGTCCAGCCGCTCCGCCGCACGTGGGATCTTCCCAGGCCAGGGATCGAACCGGCGCCCCTTGCACTGCAAGGCAGTGTCCTTATCCACTGGACCAGCAGGGGAAGCCCCAGCTTCATTCTTTTACATGTAGCTGTCCACCATTCCCAGCACCACTTATTGAAGAGGCTATCTTTGGTCCATTGTATATTCTTGCCTCCTTTGTCAAAAATAAGGTACTCATAGGTACGTGGGTTTATCTCTGGGCTTTCTGTCTTGTTCCATTGGTTATTTCTGTTTTTGTGCCAGAAGAATGTCTATTCAGGATAATTTTAGTCAGGTTACTTGGTTTTTCATTGTTGCAGAATTTCTTTTTGTGTTCTGGATATAAACTCTGTATAACAGCTATCATTTGCAGACTTGTGTTTCTGTTAACCACAAATGCTGTTGTGTCCCTCAGTGATGGTGATGGCCTTTAAATTCTGCTCAGTTTAGTCTTTTACTATCCCTGAGCTACTTTCACCTGGCCCCTCTTAGAGCTTGGTTCATCATTTGGGTGTGGAAGTAATTGTACCTTCCCCGTAGGCCTGCTTGAGGACTGAGAATGTAAGTTGCCTTAAGCAGGGCCTAGTAGTTGCTCCGCTTTCCATTAAGAGTGCCATTTACTCCTGTCTCTAGCCGGGACAGAAGACTCTGTAACTTCTTACTCTAGGAGGTTCTTCTACCAGCACCCCTATATCAAGATGGTATCAGCTGCTCCACGTCCCCCTTAGAGCCGAGCACAGAACTGGCTCCCAGTGGATATGCTTTAGTGAGTGTGATCACGTTGGACTCGTCACCACACTCTGTGTTGTCAGCCCTCGCCGCCTCTGTATAGGTGAAGGTGGTGAGGCTGCCCCTGCAGGGTCTGAGCCGCAGCCTGGGAGGCAAACTGCTGGAGCAGGAAACTTCAGGTAGGAAACGTCATCTCTTTCCATATTGTGTTTTTTGTCTTTGAAAGAAGGAAGAGAAGGCAAAACCTCACTCTCTAGCGGGCCTGCCTGTTCCTGGCCTGGGCACGCAGCCCCCCTGCTGTGCTGGCGGGGCTCCAGTGTGAAGTCAGGGTGCACCCAACCAGAGCACTGCTCTCTCTGCGTCCCTGCAGGCCGTTTCAGAGTGGAAGTGTATTTGGACCGTGCAAACATTTGATCTTGCTGGGTAGTTTAAAATTTCATTTGTCAGGTCAGCGTTCTGTCTGTTCTGACCCTGCGGCTCTTTCTCGTGGTTAATACTTTGGCAATTCTAGAAGGAACTCTTTCTCCCCCTCTGCATCTCACCCACCCCCAGTCCTTCCCCCTGCCCCCCTTGCTTCCTGCTCCCTCTGTCTCACCCCAGCTTCCTCTTCATCCCTCCTCCTCTCCCCGCCTTCCCTTCCTTCCTTCCTCTCTCCACTCTAAGTCTTCTTGTTTTGCAGATTGTTTCTTAAATATCTCAATTTTCCAGATGATTCTCTGGAACTGTCACCTAATCAGAAGTCTTTAAATCTGTGTGTGTGTGCACATGTGCTTGCACACACACATTCCTTCAGATGTTTCCATTGTTATTTGTTTAACAAGTGCAGTGTGCCTTAGAGTAAGTTCAGACAAACCAGAGCCTGACCCAGGCTCCGCCACCACGGCTGGACTGTCCTGCTCATGCTGGCTGTGGCGCATCTCTTTCCGCACCTCATGTCCCATCTGTGAAGTTGCCCTTGGGCATCACTTTCCTCCTTGGGTGGACAGAGGGTTCACTAAAGCCGTTCAGATGAGGTGTTCAGTCCAGGCAGCTGTGGCTTCTGTGCTCTCTGTAATAATTTGCTGTGTGGTTTTTTTCACTTATTCTCTAAAGCCAGTTTGACTGAGGTTCTTTGAGCCAAATTGCTCAAAGGAGGAAGAGAAGAGGAGAGCCGGGACTCAGCAGCAGCACCCTCTCAACCAGATGTTCCACTGAGTCAGTCAAGGAGCAGAAACCCCCTTCGCGGACCCAGCAGCTGTCCTGGGCTCTTGGTGTGGCCAACTTCCACACACCTCTCAGGCTTGGCTTCTTGGCCGTGTGAAGAAGAAAGCAGACCCTGAATTTTTCAGCATTCTCATGTGTGCTCATTCTCTTCTGTCTTGCAGCTGATGCCTTTTTCAAAGCCGCCATAAGCCTCATTCCAGAAGTTCCCAAGATGATTAATATTGATGGAAAGATGCGACCCTCAGAATCATTCCTTCTGGAATTCCTCTGCAATTTCTTTTCTACATTATTAATAGTTCCGGTACGTTTCCCCAGAAGACCTGTAGGTGATATCTTTCTTTGACCTATTTTATATACATTCTTTGCCCTGAAAGTGCAGGGATGTTCTGTCTATAGCTGTGTTAGTTCTGTAGTCATATATTTGAATTTCTCAGTGCATTTCTTTTTTTTTTTTTAAGATTTATTTATTTATTTATTTTGGTGGGGGTGGGGTGGGGGGGGAGGGGAGCAGGCGGGCCACTTCTATTGGTCTTTCATTTGTCCATTTTCATCCATCTTTGTTCTTTGGCCTGTGTGGGCCTCCCATCACGGTGGCCTCTGTTGTCACAGAGCACCGGCTCTGGGCGCATGCACTCCAGAACTCGGGCTCAGTAATTGGACACATCGGTCCAGCTGCTCCGCGGCATGCGGGATCTTCCCAGGCCAGGGATCGAACCAGCGCCTCTTGCACTGCAAGACGGTATCCTTACCCACTGGACCACCAGGGAAGCCCTCTCAATGCGTTTCTATTCATGTGGGTTCAGGGGGTATAGTCAAGCCTCTCTGTATGACCAAGGGGGTATCACTTGTTTAGGGCTTAAGCCACTGTACCAAGTCAACTAACGTGAAATCCCCTTTTTCCCTTCCAGCTCATCACCAGGCTTCTGTTTCCTCATTTACAAATGGGACTAATAATAGTATCTACATTGCTAGATTGTGGAGAGGAATAAGTATGCAAATATATGTATGTGGTTAGAACAGTGCCTTGTGTGTGTGTGTTAGTCACTCAGTCATGTCTGACTCTTTGCAACTCTATGGACCATAGCCCATCAGGCTCCTGTGTCCAAGGGATTTTCCAGACAAGAATACTGGAGTTGGTTGCCATTCCCTTCTCCAGAACAGTGCCTCAGCACATAGTAAACACTTAAAAACGTAATGGTGAGGGCTTCCCTGGTGGTCCAGTGGGCAAAGAGTCCACATTGCAGTGCAAGGGGTGCCAGTTCTATTCCTGGCCTGGGAAGATCCCACGTGCCACAGAGCAGCTGGACCGTGATTAATATTGATGGAAAGATCGACCCTCAGAATCATTCCTTCTGGAATTCCTCTGCAATTTCTTTTCTACATTATTAATAGTTCCGCACGCTTTCCCCAGAAGACCTGTAGGTGATATCTTTCTTTGACCTATTTTATATACATTCTTTGCCCTGAAAGTGCAGGGATGTTCTGTCTATAGCTGTGTTAGTTCTGTAGTCATATATTTGAATTTCTCAGTGCATTTCTTTTTTTTTTTTTAAGATTTATTTATTTATTTATTTTGGTGGGGGTGGGGTGGGGAGGGGGGGGAGCAGGCGGGCCACTTCTATTGGTCTTTCATTTGTCCATTTTCATCCATCTTTGTTCTTTGGCCTGTGTGGGCCTCCCATCACGGTGGCCTCTGTTGTCACAGAGCACCGGCTCTGGGCGCATGCACTCCAGAACTCGGGCTCAGTAATTGGACACATCGGTCCAGCTGCTCCGCGGCATGCGGGATCTTCCCAGGCCAGGGATCGAACCAGCGCCTCTTGCACTGCAAGACGGTATCCTTACCCACTGGACCACCAGGGAAGCCCTCTCAATGCGTTTCTATTCATGTGGGTTCAGGGGGTATAGTCAAGCCTCTCTGTATGACCAAGGGGGTATCACTTGTTTAGGGCTTAAGCCACTGTACCAAGACAACTAAAGTGAAATCCCTTCTTCCCTTCCAGCTCATCACCAGGCTTCTGTTTCCTCATTTACAAATGGGACTAATAATAGTATCTACATTGCTAGATTGTGGAGAGGAATAAGTATGCAAATATATGTATGTGGTTAGAACAGTGCCTTGTGTGTGTGTGTTAGTCACTCAGTCATGTCTGACTCTTTGCAACTCTATGGACCATAGCCCATCAGGCTCCTGTGTCCAAGGGATTTTCCAGACAAGAATACTGGAGTTGGTTGCCATTCCCTTCTCCAGAACAGTGCCTCAGCACATAGTAAACACTTAAAAACGTAATGGTGAGGGCTTCCCTGGTGGTCCAGTGGGCAAAGAGTCCACATTGCAGTGCAAGGGGTGCCAGTTCTATTCCTGGCCTGGGAAGATCCCACGTGCCACAGAGCAGCTGGACCGGTGTGGCCAATTATGAGCCAGCCCTCTGAAATGCATGCACCCAGAGCCAGTGCTCTGCAACAAGAGAGGCCACTGCAATGGGAGGCACACATGGGTCAAAGAATAAAGATGGAGGAAAATAAATAAATAAAAAACCAATAAAAGAGGCCAAAATTAAAAAAAAAAAAAAAGGTAATGGTGATATTATTTGATGGCAAATACCAGAAACCACAACACGATAGTGAACGTCAAAGGGATATTGTTGGAAGATGCTGAGGTTTCTCATGGGACACAGAAGATGAGTAGTCGGGCTTGGGCTGGAGGGATCAAGGCCTCTTCCAGGATCCAACATTAGGACTCTCACCCTAGTTGGGGTTCTTAACTTGGCGTCTACCTAACCCATGGGAATCTGGCAGGGCAACCATGAATTTAGATGAGAGAGAGAAAAAGATGTTCTTTCTTTTTACAAACGTCAGTGAAATTTAGCCTTTCACTTCATTATGAATGACAAACAATGAGCTATACCATAGCCAGTTGCAATAACTGGGACTTTGTCACCAAAATAATCAACAGTGTGTTTATATCACATTTCAGGTGTGAAATATATTTCAGAAGTACAACTACATGTTTCCTCCCTTAGGAAGTGCAGTAGTTATTAGGCCCACTGGCTAGGTCTTTTACTGAAATGTATTCATCAAGAAGCAATAGGTGACAGTATAACAAATACATTGAAAACATATTTTGATAACTATATTTTAACATAATTGATTTCCTTTGTAGTCTTACGTATTTTATTTTCTGCATTAGAAATAGAGCTCTGAGTTGTGCACAGGGTTCATCAGGTTGTAATAAAGTCTAGACATAAAACGGGTTAGTTCTTGGTAAAGCCAAATGTGCATAGGAATCAGAGATGCTTTTTAAAATACAGAGTCTTGCTTTGTCCCATCGTCACCTCCGCAGTGAGAAACTCACTTAGTAGGTGAGATTGGCCCCTGAGTCAGCATATTTGAAAGCTCCCTTGAGTTAAGTGTAGATGATCCTAGAACTGCACTTTAAGAAACATTCCTCTCGACCTGGGCCACGAAACATTCAGCTCCCATGGGTATAAGGTTACTTTGGGGTGCTGAAAATGTTCTAAAATTGTGGCGATGACTGCACAACTCTATCAATATACACACAACCGATGAATTGTGTATTTTAAGAGGGCACGTTGTTAGGTATGTGAATTATCACGGTGACGCTGAGGAGATAAACAGTGAGCTGCTGCCAGATTTCCAAGTTCAAGTCCCAGGTTCTCTGAAAAGAGCCTGGGGTGTTTGGGAGGCAGACTTGATGCTTGACTTCAATGTTTTCAAATCTCCTTAGTAGTGTATAATCAGTGTCCTTGTTCATTGATTAATTGGGTTGCATTTTCCTTTTGCATATGGGTTTTTTTTTTTTTTTTTTTTCTGTTAAAAATCACTAGTCTTGTGCTTGGCGTCAGGAACTTGTATTCACTCCTGACTCAGTGACTCAATAGCCTTGTGGTCTTGAGAAAGTTCTGGAACTGTCGGAGTCTCCGTTGTCATCTTTCTAGAATGTCATCCAGATGCACAGCTGGCAGGACTGCTGTGAGGGTTGACTGAAAAGAGCACTCTGAAGGTGCTGCATGGACCAGAAGCTTGGTCCCTGGGGTCACTGGCTGATAACCAGCGGGTGGAATCCAACCCAGAGGGACAGTTGTTGGCCACATCATGGCAGAAAACATTTGGAACAAATTACCCCCATTTAAAAATTTGTAGATCAGAGAAGAACCCAGATTTTCAATTCCTTGTAAAAAAATCAGGTCTAGCCCTAGGAGGCCCACATTCCCTGCCTGGCCAGTTGTCCACAGCTGGAAAGCAGCTGGCCATCCTTGTCAGGCACGTGCACTCTTTCCAGGTCCCCGGGTGCGTGCCTCTGGGTCCACTAAATCCTTTTCTGTTGCTTACCAGTTACCTTAGACATTCAGGGGGAACCCCAGCCCCGCCAGATTTTATTATTCCTGATAGTGCATGGGCTTTTGTCAGGATTTCTCAAGATGATGAGATAGGGATTAGCCACAGTTAGGGACTTCTTACTAGGTGCCCGGTGCCATGCTTACACCCTTTGTCAGCATTCAGTCTCTAGAAAAATGCCCCCAATCCCTACAAAGCAGGGATAATTGTGCCTTTTCCATGGAAGAAAACCTGGGGCCTCGGAGGCTTGCCTGCGGTTGCACTGCTGGTGAGCAGGAGAGCTGAGAAGTTGGTGCCACCCCAGAGCCCGTCCTGCCTGAAACATTTGCAGGAGGCTTTCTTTGCTTAAGGTAGTTGAGACTTCACAACCCTACATTCCTGCTCTGGGACTCAGCATAGTAACTACTGGCTTGTTCTCCCAGTGCCATGAGATGTTGAACTTAGAGCCAAGGTTGAGTGCTAACCCAGCTCAGAGGCTGGAAGATGGGCTGCATGTGAGCCCCATGGCGGTGAGTAGGTTGAGCAGGAGACGACTCCCATATCCCTCTTTCACCTGGTTCACGTTGTTACCTTTCTTGTTATCAGTTCAGTTCAGTGGTGTCCAACTCTTTGTGACCCCCATGGACTGCAGCACACCAGGCTTCCCTGTCCTTCGCCATCTCCCAGAGCCTGCTCACACTCGTGTCCATTGACTCAGTGATGCCATCCAACCATCTTGTCCTCTGTTGTCCTCTTTTCCGTTTGCCTTCTATTTTTCCTATCATCAGGCTCTTGTCTAATGAGTTGTCTCTTTGCATTTGGTGGCCCAAGTATTGTAGCTTCAGCTTCAGCATCATTCTTTCCAGTGAATGAATGAAGTTTCTTGTCATAACTTTTATTATTTTACTTTTAAAATTTAATTCTGTTGTTGTAAGGGCATTTACAATCTCCTCCCTCTTTTAATACATTTTTAAGTGTACAATACAGCTTTGTTGACTCAAGACATAATATTGTACAGCAGATCCCTACATCTTGCTTATTTGAAACTTGAAGCTCATTGATTAACAACTCCCCATTTCTTCCTCCTCCAGCCCTTGAATTCCACTCTTTGATTCTAAGAACATGACTGTTCTTAATGCCTTGTATAAGTGGAACCATGAAGTATTTGTCTCTCTGTGACTGACTTATTCAACTCACTGTAATATCCTCAAGGTTCATCCATGTTGTCGTATATGATAGTATTTCCTTCTGTTTTATACAGCTGAATAGTAGTCTATTGTATGTGTACACCACATTTTCTGTATTCATTTACCTCTTAATGGGCATGTTGTTTGTTTCTACCCCTTGGCTGTTGTGATGGTGCTACAGTGAGCATGAGACCACTAATATGTCTTTGAGACTCTGACTTCAAATGTTTCAGATAAATACTCAGAGGGAAGTGATCGAAATAGGTAGTTGAGACTTCACAACCCTACATTCCTGCTCTGGGACTCAGCATAGTAACTACTGGCTTGTTCTCCCAGTGCCATGAGATGTTGAACTTAGAGCCAAGGTTGAGTGCTAACCCAGCTCAGAGGCTGGAAGATGGGCTGCATGTGAGCCCCATGGCGGTGAGTAGGTTGAGCAGGAGACGACTCCCATATCCCTCTTTCACCTGGTTCACGTTGTTACCTTTCTTGTTATCAGTTCAGTTCAGTGGTGTCCAACTCTTTGTGACCCCCATGGACTGCAGCACACCAGGCTTCCCTGTCCTTCGCCATCTCCCAGAGCCTGCTCACACTCGTGTCCATTGACTCAGTGATGCCATCCAACCATCTTGTCCTCTGTTGTCCTCTTTTCCGTTTGCCTTCTATTTTTCCTATCATCAGGCTCTTGTCTAATGAGTTGTCTCTTTGCATTTGGTGGCCCAAGTATTGTAGCTTCAGCTTCAGCATCATTCTTTCCAGTGAATGAATGAAGTTTCTTGTCATAACTTTTATTATTTTACTTTTAAAATTTAATTCTGTTGTTGTAAGGGCATTTACAATCTCCTCCCTCTTTTAATACATTTTTAAGTGTACAATACAGCTTTGTTGACTCAAGACATAATATTGTACAGCAGATCCCTACATCTTGCTTATTTGAAACTTGAAGCTCATTGATTAACAACTCCCCATTTCTTCCTCCTCCAGCCCTTGAATTCCACTCTTTGATTCTAAGAACATGACTGTTCTTAATGCCTTGTATAAGTGGAACCATGAAGTATTTGTCTCTCTGTGACTGACTTATTCAACTCACTGTAATATCCTCAAGGTTCATCCATGTTGTCGTATATGATAGTATTTCCTTCTGTTTTATACAGCTGAATAGTAGTCTATTGTATGTGTACACCACATTTTCTGTATTCATTTACCTCTTAATGGGCATGTTGTTTGTTTCTACCCCTTGGCTGTTGTGATGGTGCTACAGTGAGCATGAGACCACTAATATGTCTTTGAGACTCTGACTTCAAATGTTTCAGATAAATACTCAGAGGAGGGAATTGCTGAATCGCAAAGTCATTCCACTTTTGATTCTTTTTTTTTTTTTTTGAAAAGTGATCATGTTTGCTTTATTGAGTATACAGCAGCAATACTATTGTGCTCTAATAATACATTTTGGGATCAGTCATCTCTGACTTGGCTACAGTCTCCATAGGGACCCTCATCCCAGATCCCTAGACATTACTTGTGCCATCGCCACACTTTCTAAGACTAGGGCTTCTGGAAATGGATCTGACGAGAGGAGGGATTCCACTCTGACCCCACCCCGTGGCCTCTTGGAGGACTGTGGGATTGGAGAAGATGTAGCTTCTTTGGTCACATTTGATTCTTTTCATCTCAGTGCCACAGTAATGATATTTGTGATTAGAGCTGGTGTTACCAGGAGTCACACAATGGTCAAACCTGAGCGGTTGAGGGAGAGATGCCCACCATGCCTCGGGGTTGATGGTGGGTGAATCTGGAAAGAGGCAGCCTGGCTTTGAGAACTGCACAGAAGCCCTTTGGAGAGTCCCAGGAGGGCCACTCCACACAGATCACAGTAACAGGCTCCTCCTCTCAAGCTACTCCCTCGCAGCTGAGGATGGAAACTCCTTTAGCTCCTCCTTCTCTGGGTGCACCTCTGACACCCTGTCCTTCTTGGTGAAGATCTGATTGATTTCCATGAAGGTCTTGGACTTGGTCTCAGGGATGATCAGGAAGGTGTAGATGGTGGTGAGAAGACATATCCCGGCGAAAATGATGAAGCTGTAAGCCCACTTGGATGAATGGAAAGACCAAGCCCACAGTGAAGTTGGAGAGCCAGTGGACACTGCCTCCCACCATGTAGGTGGTTGGATGGGAGGACTGCAGGAAGATCTCGGTGATGAGGAGAGCAGGGATGGAACTGGGCCCGAGGGCATGTCCTATGATGTAGGAGAAGATGCAGGCGATGCTGACGTATGGCATCCAGGAAATCGTGTCCTGCAGAGCCAAGGCTGCTGTCAACATGCAGCGGGCAGTGAAGCAGATGGAGAAGCCCAGGAGGAGCAGGAATCTCCTCCCTAGGAGTTCCACCACGAAAATGATGCAGACGGTCATCAGCATGTTGACAGCACCTGTGTACATCATGTACTGGGCGTTGTCCTCATTCACACTAGCGCTCAGGTTGATCTGGTCTGCATAGTAATAGATCGCGTTCACTCCCGAGAGCTGCTGGCCAGCCATGAGGACAATCATGAAGATGACCTGCCACTGCAGGGACCTCATCTTTAACAGCTTCAGCACCAAGATGAAGCCCGCCGCCTTCTCAACCTTGTCCTCCTCCAGAATCTCCTCTGTCTCATCGTCCACGTCATGCCAGCCACGGAGCCTCCTCAGAGCGCTTTTGGCAGCTGCTTCATCTTTCCTCTTGATCAGCAGGTACCGGGGTTTCTCCGGGAAGAAGGTCAGGAAGAGCAGCTGAAGGGTGGCAGGGATCCTGGTCAGTCCGAGGAGGATGGGCCAGCCTTCTTCACTGGTGACTAAGCCATGAAGTCTGAAGACCTGGGCCATGAGGATTCCAACAGTGATGAAGAGCTGGGGCATGACCCTCATGGCCCCCCACAGGTTCTTACGGGCCAGCTCCCTTAGGTACATGGAGACGACATTGGAAGACAGACCTGCACAGGTTCCCACCAAAAGCCTGGCCACTATTATCAGCTCAAATGAGTTGACCTACTGAATCCCATTAAACATGTAGGCACGATGTGGAAGATGTTGTTGAACAGCAAGGTTCCTTTTCTGCCTAATTTATTCAGCAAGGGCCAACCATGAGGGAGCCAAGGAAGCCTCCAAAGGGAAACATGGACACAGTAATCCACCACAGCAAGGTCAAGAAAAAGTCGTTCATGTATTCACTGACTCTGTAATAGTAGGCAGAGTTGTAGAAGTCTTTCAGGAGCTCAGAAGGGAAGTTAACAGCAGACACGTTGTACCCACACTGGAAGAACGACCCACAGGCGGCTGTCAGCGTTGCCAGAGCAAGCACGGAGGTCAGCCTCTTTGAGTGTTCCGGTTTCTCCAGCGGAGGCTTGGGTCCACAGGGGCCTGCCATGGGGTCAGGGACCTTGAAACAGCTCTCTTCTTATCTCTGTGAAAAGGTCCAGCTGTCAGCATACCGTGGTGTTCATGCTGGTGGCGTTAGTCCTCTTCCACTTTTAATTCTTTGAGGTACCTGCGTACTGTTTTCTATAATGACTACCACTTGGCATTCCCACCCCAGAGCACAAGATTTTTTAAAAATGGGTTTGAAAAGCTTTGATTGATTTGATTTGTTTAGAAAAAACTGATGCCATTTTAGACCAAAAAAAATACCCAGTTCACTTTGTTTAGACTTAATGAATGTAGAGATAAACATACCCCCAGGACAGCCCGCTCTCAGCAAGCAGGACCCTCTTTGCAGCATTTTGACGCCTTCTGCTGTGGTGTTAGTAGCGGTCAGCCTCTTGATAGACTGCAGAACAGTTTTCTCCATATTCCTGAACTAACATATTTCTTTTAACAACATTCAGTAGGACAAGAAAAGTAGAATTAATTGAACAAATTTGGTGTTAACCACTGCAGACACTTAATTTAGATTCAGTTGAAATTTGTAGGCAATGGAAACGTTCCCCATCAGTTTCCTGGCACTAATCTCCAGGACACAGCAGGGAGATGTCTTTTTTCCTTATCTCTGTGAAAAGGTCCAGCTGTCAACATACCATGGTGTCCAGGTGCTGAGCTTCACTTCGTCCATCTACCCTGCAAATACTTGTTGATCTGGGAATGGAGAAGTGAACATAAATGTGTGCTTCCACTCAAGGAGACAGACTCCAAGCAAATAAATACCTAAGTGTCATACATAACTACAGTACCTCGGAACCTCACATTTGAAGGGAAATGGATCAGGGAAGTGCCCTGAGAATGTGTGATTTGAGCTAGGCTCAGAGGACGGCTGGTAGTCCTCTACGGGCAGGTGGGGAGGGGATGTTCAGGGTGGAGGGAACAGCGTGGGTGAGGCCTTGAGGAGGGAGAGGTCACCCAGCAGCACTGGAGAGACTGAAGAATGCCATGGAGATGAGCGAGGAGGTGAGGGGCTAGAGGACACGAGGGCCTCCGGCTGGCCGCAGCGAAGCCAGGGAGCTCCACAGACCCACCCATGGCCTCGCGGCTCCATGCGGTCTGCCTCCTTCCCACCACCCACTTGGTGCCCCCAGTGCTGTGCTTTCCTTTCGTGCCCTTCCCCTCAGCCCCGCTGTGTTCAGGCTCCTTATGTAAAGGGCTTGAGTATTTACTGAACTCACAGAGAGCCAGCCAGCAGTTCACAAATATTCACTCCAAACAGCCCCGTAATTAGCCCCATCTCACAGAAGCAGACCCTGGCACCGAGAGGTGAAGTGACATGCCCAGGGTCGCCAGCCAGTGAGTGACCAAGTGAATGCAGGGCCAGGATGTGTGTGCTCAGTGCTGTACACTTCACTGCCTCTCAGCTCTCCTGGGAAGTCAGTTGTTTCCAGGTATTCTTTCTTCCAAACAATGACATTTAATAGAAGGATTCCCACAGACAAAGGACCCAGGGAGATAGGGTGAATGTGGAAGTCAGGCCTCCTTTCCGTCCGAGAGCAGTGTGTGTGGTGGGGGGCGGCCTGTGTCCCTCCCAGGTGCCCCTTGGGAGCCACCTCCTGAGCAGCTGCTTGCCGCCAGGGAGGCAGCCTTGGCAGAGATGCCAGAAAGCCTTTTCCTGCTCAGATTGCCAACTGAATCCAAGATCTTTTCTGATTTTCTTCTTTTTTTTTTGAATCGCTGTTTGCCT
The DNA here is from genome assembly GCA_022376925.1 of Tragulus kanchil. NCBI lineage: Eukaryota > Metazoa > Chordata > Mammalia > Artiodactyla > Tragulidae > Tragulus > Tragulus kanchil. The sequence goes on along the minus strand of JAIOJX010000002.1, from coordinate 108,302,820 downwards.
TGCTTCAGTTGCTGGCACTGTTACAATTATTTTTGAAAATGTTACAACCACTGAAGCATGGCTATCATGTGTTTTCCTTGTACAGAAGGTTAGAAATAATCTTGGTCTCTTAGGTTTAAAGCTTACGGAAACAGTAGCTACAAACTTCCCATCTCTGTTACCTCTTCTTGCACCTTTTGAAGGTGTGTTGAATGTTCTCTCACAATAGTTATGGCAGTTTGTGTTAGTTAATGGAACATTCAGATTGTTGTCTCTTTCCAGGGCAGATCCTAAAATACATTTTGAATATCCACACAGCAGAACAAAATAGCCTAGTTAGAAACAGCTGTTAGCAAAGAAAGGCAATAGTAAGCTGCCAGCTGAGCCTGTCTCTGGCAGTAGGCAGGGCACGGCGTGGGCAGTTTCCCTGAGTATAGTTTTCCCTGTGTATACGTATTCAGATTTTGGAGCATCAGATGTCTTCTTGCGTGTTGATAACACCATTTCCTGTAGATGTTAACAGCTGTACAAGTCATCTTGCACCTTTCCACCTTCATTCTTACCTATTGGAAGTATTTCTGCTGCGTATCCACACTGCATTAGGTAGCTGTTAGCTCCCCACACCCCCCAACTCGGTTATTGCACTTCTACCCCAGGCTGAGTTCAACAGATATGACTACGTGTATGCCTTTCCCCAGCTAGCCAGGCCCATAAGGTCTAGCTCATGCCTAAGTCATCTGTAGAGAGTCAGTACAGAGCATTAGCACTTAGGAATGTCTGCTCAGGACATTGAACCCTCCCAGGGCTCAATCTTCGTTCCCCGGTTGTACCAGCAGTGTGACCATTGAACATTACACCTGCCAGGTACCTGCTGTGTGTCCACCACTGTCCCAGGAAGCATGGGCAGGCGTAGAACACCGTTTTCAGGGTGTCCCCTGGGGCCATCCTGGCAGCGGAATGTTGGGAAACACAGAAGATAAAGTACCTGCCCTGCTGGAGCTTTCTAGGCGGAGATGAAAAAAGACGGACCAAAAGATACTGTTGGGTAGTTCACTGAAAGAGTCATTAAAATAACTTCAGTTGCTGAGCACTGCTCTGAAAATACGAGATGGAGGGCTCGACATAAAGAGAGACTAGAAGGGGCTGAGGACTCTGGACTATCACGGGAGAAACTGACATGTAAAGTGAGGTCTGGCATCTGTCAAGGAGTCAGTGTGACCAGGTCTCACAGATAAAGATTCCAGCCACAGGGAGCCGCAGAGCTGGGAGACCAGAGCCCCCTTGGCATATGAGCTGCCCCCTGGAGCACCCTCTGCCCTTCCGTCTGGTCTGTGTGGGAGGCTGGCCTTGGGAGACCGCACCATCGGGGCTTCTTTCCTTCTGGCTTCTGGATTCAGTCCTTGGGAGGCACTGACCTTCCCAAGGCAGGAGGAGGCTTTCAGGGCCGTGGTTCGCCGCGGCTTTGTTTTTCCATCCAAGGCTGCAGCTGCTGCCAGGCAGCCTCCTCCGGCCGCTGTTACTCCCTCCCCACTGTGTGCTTTCTGCCTGAGGATGCTTATGGCTTGCTTCTTGCCGGTCCCTGGATGCCTCACTTTCCTCACTAATTGCCTTCATTCTGAGAATCTTTCATTAAAAGATCCTCCTTTAACCCTTGTGAGTGTGCCCTCTGTGTTCTACCAGGCCCCTGAGCGGTCTAGCTGGTCCTAGGAGCAGTAAAGGTGGGGCTGGACTGAGTGAGGGGCGAGGTGCACCAGCCCTGGGCCAGTGGGATAGGCAGCAGGAGCTGGGGGAGGAGGAGTCTTTGAAGTGTTCCGCAAAGGAGTGTTCCTTTTGGGAACTGAATTGAAGCTGCTGACTCTTTTGCATCCCAGCATTTATTCAGTTTAGCATCTAAGAAACACTGTTATAAGCTCTGTGACTGTCTCTTAGGTTTTCCCTCTCCCAAGAGAAGGGGCTTTCCTCTTATCTCAGTGGTAGAGAATCCGCCTGCTTTGCAGGAGACTTGGGAGACATGGGTTGCATCCCTGGGTTGGGAAGATCCCCTGGAGGGGGTAATGGCAACCTACTCGAATACTCTTTTTTTGTTTTGGGGGGAGGGTAGGAGGGGGCGGGTTGGGGAGGGAGGGGGTGGGCGGGCCGCCTTTATTGGTCTTTCGTTTATCTATTTTCATCCATCTTTGTTCTTTTGGCCCGTGTGGGCCTCCCATCGCAGTGGCCTCTGTCGTCACAGAGCACCGGCTCTGGGCGCATGCACTCCAGAGCTCCGGCTCGGTAATTGGACACATGGGTCCAGCCGCTCCGCGGCACGTGGGATCTTCCCAGGCCAGGGATCGAACCGGCGGCCCTTGCACTGCAAGGCAGTGTCCTTACCCACTGGACCACCATGGAAGCTCTACTTGAATATTCTTGCCTGGGAAATCATACAGACAGAGGAGCCTGGTGGGCTGCAGTCCGTTGCAAAGAGTCAGACACGACTGAGCAACTGAGTGTGCGCCCCCAAGAAAGGATCTTCAATTTAGCCGTTAATGTCGCTGAACTCCCTAAAGAGCAAGGCTATATTTAAAGTCGGTGCATTTGGTGGTGACAGTGCTCATTTGGGGGTTTACCCGAGGTAGGTGGCTTTTGCTGAGCCATCTGCTGCGAGACCAGCAATCTAGCTGTTGTAGTTAGAAGAACAGAGCTTTTTACTATTACACACCTAAGAGTAAGGTTGTAATTTTGGAAACATACCATTAAACTGACAGGTAACTTTGCTTTCTATTCTTGGACTCAGAAGGCTTGTCTCCAAGGTGGGAGTGTGTTGATTAGTGGGGTTAACAACGTTTTGTCACTTTTCTTTCTTACTGTTTAACCACAACTGGCACTTTAATTTTTCTACAGCTGCAAATGGGAGGGACTTTGGTTTCTGTTCTAATTTTTTTTTCCCCTGCTTCACATCTAGCTTCACATTTATCCTTTTTTTGGTCCGCCACTAGGACCATCCTGAACACGGAGTCCTGTTTCTTGTTCGAGAGCTGCTCAACGTGATCCAGGACTACACCTGGGAGGACAACAGTGATGAGAAAATCCGCATCTACACCTGCGTCCTGCACCTGCTGTCCGCCATGAGCCAGGAGACCTATCTCTACCACATAGACAAAGGTAGTTGGGTTCTCCACCAGACTGCACTGTGCTTGAACTCCTGAGTGGCAAGTGCATAGTTTTCATTTTCTCTTAGGTTTTACCTACATCAACCTCTAGTTCAGTTGTTGTTGTTGCTGTTGTTGTTTTTGTTGTTAAGTTGCTCAGTCATGTCCAATTCTTTGTGACCCCATGGACTGCTGCACACCAGGCTTCTATGTCCTTCACTATCTTCTGGAGTTTGCTCAAACTCATGTCCATTGAGTCAGTGATGCCATCCAACCATCTCATCCTCTCTTGCCCAACATCAATTTCAGCGAATTGACTCTTCACACCAGGTAGCCACAGTATTAGTCTATCAGTCCTTCCAATGAATATTCAGGGTTGATTTCCTTTAGGATTGACTCATTTGATCTCTTTGCAGTCCAAGGGACTCTCAGGGGTCTTCTCCAGCACCAGAGTTTGAAGGAGTCAGTTCTTCGGTGCTCAGCCTTCTTTATGGTCCAGCTCTCACATCCGTACATGACTACTGGAAAAACCATAGCTTTGGCTATATGGACTTTTGTTGGCCAAGTGATGTCTCTGCTTTTTAATACACTGTCTTGCTTTGTCATAGCTTTTCCAAGGAGCAAGCATCTTTTAATTTCATGGCTGCAGTCACCATCTACAGCGATTTTGGAGCCCAAGAAAAAACATCTGTCACTGTTGCCATTGTTTCTCTGTCTGTTTGCCATGAAGTGATGGAACTAGATGCCATGAGCTTAGTTTTGTGAATGTTGAGTTTTAGGCTAGCTTTATTCACTCTCATCTTCATCAAGAGGCTCTTTAATTCTCTTTGTTTTCTGCCATAAGAATGGTGTTTTCTGCGTGTCTGAGGTTATTGATATTTCTCCCGGAAATCTTGATTCCAGTTTTAGTTTCATCCAGCATGGCATCTCACATGATGTACTCTGCATATAAGTTCAATAAGCAGGGTGACAGTATACAGCCTTGATGTGCTCCTTTCTCAATTTGGAACCAGTCCATTGTTCCATGTCTGGTTCTAACTGTTGCTTCTTGACCTGTGTACAACTTTCTCAGGGGGCAGGGTAGGTGGTCTGGTAGTCCCATCTCTAAGAATTATCCAGTTTGTTGGGATCTATGCAGTCAAAGGCGTTAGCGTAGTCAGTAAAGCAGAAGTAGATGTTTTTTTGGAATAGTCCCTTACTTTCTCTACGATCCAGTGGATGTTGGCAATTTGATCTGTGGTTCCTCTGCCTTTTCTAAATGTAGTCCAGGGTCTTGATAAATTTGTCCAATGTAGGAATTACCTGGAGCATCTCTTAAAAATGCAGATTCCTAGATTCCATCTGTCTCTTCTAAATTAGAATCCCCAGGAAGAGGCCTGAGAATTTGTATCTTTCATAAGTATCCAAGATCATTTTGAAAAATAGAGTTTGGAGAAGCAGTGTTTTGGATTGGTGGTGCCTTGGGTGTGCCACAGAGCTACCTACGGTGGTGGTTACGTATGCACATGCGTGACCTTCATCCCAGGCCTGTTCTTACCAGTCTTCCAGCCTTAGAGCTGGTGCTTGGAAGAGATCGATGCTCTTGTTCCTTCACACGCAACCAGCTGTTTTGAAGTTGCTGCTACAAGTTTGGGAACAGCCTCCTCTTTCCTTGAGATAACATGGGACAGCCCCACCTCCAGACCTCTGCCCACTGAGCTTCAGCATCTTCCTGCTTGTGAGAGCCTCAGTTCCTATTTGGTTTCCAAAAAAAATGGCCCCACTGTTACGAATGCTTTGGCCAAATCAATGTATTCTTTTTTGGGAAGGGGTTGGGAGGGAGGGAGGATGGTTAGGAGGGAGGGGAAGGGGTGGGCCACTTCTATTGCTCTTTTCATTTATCTATTTTCATCCATCTTTGTTCTTTGACCCGTGTGGGTCTCTCATCGCAGTGGCCTCTGTTGTCGCAGAGTGCCGGCTCTGGGCGCATGCACTCCAGACTCCGGCACGGCACGTGGGATCTTCCCAGGCCGGAGATCAAACCGGCGCCCCTTGCACTGCAAGGTGGTATCCTTACCCACTGGACCACCAGGGAAGCCCCAAATCAATGTATTCTTTAGAGTTGAAGCAACTGTCTTCACACTTGGAAATTTTAGGGAACAGATCTGCAGTGCTTAGGCTGGTCTTCTGTCATAACTCTCAGAGGGCTCCTCTGGCAGGATTCAAGGGCTGAGGTTACTTAAAGATGTAGTTTGGGGAAGCTGGTTAATGTCAATGATGATAGTTCCCACGGTCTGAGCTCCTATGCATGCCAGATATGGCACCAGACTCTGCAGGCCTCTTTCTCTAAAGAAATATTTAAGGGAAAAGTATGAACCCAGAATTCTATAACCAGTGAAAATGTCCTTCAGGAATGAATCAGGTGAAATATAGAATTACAAAGAGGCTGGGCATTTGGGTCCCCATGTTACATATAAGCAAGGCGAGACTGCAAAAGACAACATGACTTTTACCAACCATGTGGTTTCCAGCGCTCAGGGCTGGTTGGTGCTGGGAGGGGGATTCACATGCACTATGCTGCTTCCTTGATTACAGAATAACAGTGTTTTAATTGAAGTATATGGTTGTACACACATGTAAACCACACCCAGTAAACCGTGAAGCTCAGCAAATGATCACGTAAGGAACACACCTGGTAACCACCCCGCAACCACCACCCAGATCAAGAAATCGAACATGGCCAGCTCCCCAGAGGTCCTCTGTACTCCCCAGTCCATCAGTTGAGCACCACTGCTCTCCTGTCTCCAGGTACACTGCTCTCTTACTTCTGATACTACAAATGAGTTTGCTAATTTTTTACTTTCTCTAAATGGACTCATTTAGCAAGAATTCTTTGGCATCTGGCTTCTTTCATTCAGTATTATGTCTGTGAGATTCTTCTGAGCTGTGTGTAGCTGTCATTCAGCATTTTGCATTGCTACATAGTATTCCATTGTATAAATATACCAGAATTTATTTATTTCCCTGTGGATGCAGTTTGGGGCTGTGATCAGGAGTGCTGCTTGTGAACATTTCTGAATATGTAACTCTTGGGGTTCATGTCTGTTGGGTATATGCCTGGGGTAAAGTTGCTGGCTTGTGGGATTTCCTTATGTTCAGCTCTGGTAGGCACTCTCTCAGTTTTCCAAAACAGTTATGCTATTTTGGAGTCTACACTCCCACCAGGCATGATCAAGGTTTCCACTTGTTTCTTCAGTTTGATCAGTCTTGTTCATGGCCCTTCCATTGAGTGTAATTTGCATTTCTCTGATAGCTAGTGAAGTTGAGCTTTTCCTGTATTCATTGGCACTTTCATTTTCTCTCTTGTAAAGGTACATGGAGGGCTCAGAACAGGAGAGAAACTTTTGAGGAACAGACACCGCCATGGAAGTGGGTCTGGAAACTCTGGGCCCTTTCAGGGGGGCTCTTCCCTTCCTTAAGCAGATCCATTGAACCCTCTTTCTACACAGCACGGCAGGGCAGACTGTAGGAGCTGGAGCAGCAGCACAGGTGGACTCTAGTTTTCTAGCTTTTAGAGATGAAACAGAAGGGTGGGTTTTCTTTGCTGCCTTCTTGGCTCAGCTTTGTTCACTCTGGATGCACAATTGTGACCTGACAGTTGTCTTGGTAGGAGAGAGTCCTGGGGGCCACAGGAGGGTTTGCAGAGTGGGGCTCCACTTTCCTGTCTCTCTTATTTGAGGCAGGCTTTTAAAAGACAGTATTAAGAAAGGTTCAGACTTTTGAAAAACTGGCGTCAGATTTTTTTTTTTTTTTTTTGCATATGAGAAAGATGCCTAGGCTATTTTCAATAAGAGAATGTTCTGAAATTCCCTGGAGCCATAACTCCAGTGCTTTCATGCGATTGCATGAGAGAGCGTGCTTGCTGTGGAGAGGCAGGACATTGCTGACACTGGTGTTCATGTATTTAGCACGCGGATAGACAGCTAGGTGGAGATTCTTCTGAGCTGTGTGTAGCTGTCATTCAGCATTTTGCATTGCTACATAGTATTCCATTGTATAAATATACCAGAATTTATTTATTTCCCTGTGGATGCAGTTTGGGGCTGTGATCAGGAGTGCTGCTTGTGAACATTTCTGAATATGTAACTCTTGGGGTTCATGTCTGTTGGGTATATGCCTGGGGTAAAGTTGCTGGCTTGTGGGATTTCCTTATGTTCAGCTCTGGTAGGCACTCTCTCAGTTTTCCAAAACAGTTATGCTATTTTGGAGTCTACACTCCCACCAGGCATGATCAAGGTTTCCACTTGTTTCTTCAGTTTGATCAGTCTTGTTCATGGCCCTTCCATTGAGTGTAATTTGCATTTCTCTGATAGCTAGTGAAGTTGAGCTTTTCCTGTATTCATTGGCACTTTCATTTTCTCTCTTGTAAAGGTACATGGAGGGCTCAGAACAGGAGAGAAACTTTTGAGGAACAGACACCGCCATGGAAGTGGGTCTGGAAACTCTGGGCCCTTTCAGGGGAGCTCTTCCCTTCCTTAAGCAGATCCATTGAACCCTCTTTCTACACAGCACGGCAGGGCAGACTGTAGGAGCTGGAGCAGCAGCACAGGTGGACTCTAGTTTTCTAGCTTTTAGAGATGAAACAGAAGGGTGGGTTTTCTTTGCTGCCTTCTTGGCTCAGCTTTGTTCACTCTGGATGCACAATTGTGACCTGACAGTTGTCTTGGTAGGAGAGAGTCCTGGGGGCCACAGGAGGGTTTGCAGAGTGGGGCTCCACTTTCCTGTCTCTCTTATTTGAGGCAGGCTTTTAAAAGACAGTATTAAGAAAGGTTCAGACTTTTGAAAAACTGGCGTCAGATTTTTTTTTTTTTTTTTGCATATGAGAAAGATGCCTAGGCTATTTTCAATAAGAGAATGTTCTGAAATTCCCTGGAGCCATAACTCCAGTGCTTTCATGCGATTGCATGAGAGAGCGTGCTTGCTGTGGAGAGGCAGGACATTGCTGACACTGGTGTTCATGTATTTAGCACGCGGATAGACAGCTAGGTGGAGAGTACAACCCAGGGGCTCATGGGAGGTTAGTGCAGCACCTTCACTCCTCCACATCACCTGCCAGCCCTTGAAACATTTGGGGTTGTGACCCCAGGGCCAGACTGATGCAGAGATCCTGGGCTATTTTTAGTGGTGGCCATTTGCCAGGGATTTCATTTCTCCCTGTCGCGAACACCATGTCTCAACTCTCCCAAGTTTTAGAACAGAAACTCAGTGGTGACAGAGGGGAGGGAGAGAAGGGTGAAGTGGAGAGTTGAGAGCTACTTGTTCTGACCACGTGCAGAGCGGGCCTGAGTCCAGACATGGCACTCGAAGCGCTTCTCACCCCTTTTTTCACTTTCTCTGTGAATTTTCCACCTTCAGGGCTCAGCCTAGTCACTGTTTCTATAATTCCATCCCAAGCTTAGACTTTAGAATCCTGGACCCCAAGCTGCTCTCTCCTGACATGCATGCAGTACATATGGTGGAGATCGTCTGTTTGCTCATCTGCATTTCATAAGGACCATGTGCTCTGTGAAGGCAAGACCAGGTTGGCCCATTCCCCACCCACCAGGGTCTCCAGCTCCTGGAACCTGGCACAGAGCAGGCCCTCATCCAGCCCATGTTCTGGGTGCATGAGTGGCCTGCTCTGAGCACACCTCTGGCCTCTCCGGGCAGGATGCCTGCAGCTTGGGTGGTTGACCACAGGCAGTCCTAGGCCTTCAGTCTTCTCCGCTGCTGCTGGGCTCATCCAAATGGGAATAGGTTCCATCTCGGAGTTAAGACAGGGAGTTTATGCCAGGAATTATCCTGGTCCTCAGCAGAAGGTGTGAGAAATTCCTTCACCAACTGCAGCCTTGCCACCCTGCAGAGTCAGATGGTAGTGAATGGCTGAATCCCATTCTTTCTCTTACAAGAATAACTGCCATCTTCCACGTCATGAACCATTGAGACGCAGCAGCCAGAGCTAACTCAGGAATCCTGGGATGGTCGCCTGCAGCCCAGGGCAGGTCACGACCAGCCTCTGTCACGGGAGCAGCTACAGAGCCCCCAGCCGGCCCAGGAGAGCACCCACGACAGCACCCACAGGCAGGCCGTTCAGAGCTGGAGTAGAGGTTTCAGTGGACAGAGATGCGGGGGAGCGAGACCAGCTGCTCTCCTTACTCTCAGGAAGTATGTCTGCCACCTGCTGACAGACGGTTTGGCCAGAAAAGTGATGTGCACACGTGAGAGTGTGGAGAGGGCATGCGAGCGCTGCACAGGATGACAGAGTGGCGCCCAGCGATGCTGGGTGAGAGGCCGCTGCCGGGGTGCTGTCACCCACTGTTCTACTGCCTGGGTGTTCAAGTAAACAGCTGGGGATAAAGGAGTTATTATTCTTGAAATAGCAACCAGAAATGTACATGAAGCATCTCTGAAATTATTTTATCAATGAATTAATCACTATATACCTGCCACATTCCCCAAAGGCTTCAAGATAAGATTATAGGAAATATATAAAATAATGAAATATAATTTTTAATCGAAAAAATTGGTTCTTAGGAGGTTATAAATTAGGAAGCACATGGCTTTACATGTCTTTGTGTGATACACATGGGGCTCTACTAGGTATACTGTTTTGTCACTTTTTAAAAAAAATTTTGGCCTCTTTTATTGTTTTTTTAAATTTTATTTATTTATTTTCATCCATCTTTATTCTTCAGCCTGTGTGGGCCTCCCATTGCAGTAGCCTCTCTTATTGCAGAGCACGAGCTCTGGGTGCATGCACTCCAGACCACTGGTTTGTAATTGGACACACTGATCCAGCTCTTGTGCAGCCTGTGGAATCTTCCCAGGCCAGGGATCGACTGGTGCCCCTTACACTGCAAGGCAGCCTCTCTACCCACTGGACCACCAGGGAAACCCTTGTCACTTTATTAATAATATCTTATAAACATCTTTCAGTAGTAGTAGCAATAGTATCGTGTAGCATAGATCATAGGCCACGTAAGAATTGCAGGAGACAACTATAGATCATGAATTTTATTGTCTTCATAATATTTTGTTTAATGCTAACACCATAGAGCACTTAATGAAAACTCATGGTAGACATTTCCATTCCTTCTCTTCTCATCATTATACACATTTATGATGAGTATCCGTTGAACATATAATGTACATTGTTCTCTGTAGTGACACAATGAATATCACATAGATGCATCTTTGTGCACCTGTGGAATGGTTTTCTTAGAGTAGGTTTTCCCAAGTCAGAGATCTGGCCTTTATCTGTACTAAGACTTGTTTTTTGTTTTTTTTGAGTAAAGTATACATAGTGATAAAATACATATAACAGAGTTTACCATTGTGACTATTTTTAAATGGACAGTTCAGTTTTATCAAGTGTATTTGCAGTGTTGTACAACCATCACTGTTATCCATTTCCAGAGTTTTTCATCCTCCCAGTGAACACTGACTTTCCACTGCACCTGGTCCCCAGCCTCTGGTGACCTCAGTTTTACTTACTGTCTTTGTGAGCTTGCCTTTTCTAGGTACTTCACGTAAGTGGAGTCACACAGTAATTATCTTGTTGTACCTGACACATTTCCCTTACCAGAATGCTTTCGAAGTTTATCCATATTGTAACGTGGACTAGAATTCCGGTCCTTTTTGGAACTGAATAATAGTGCATTGTGTGGATAGACCACATTTTGGTTACCCATTTATTCATCAGTGGATACTTGGGTGGTTCCACCTTTTGGCTCTTGTGAATAATGCTGCCGTGAGCATTCATGTGCAACTATGTGTTTGAGTCTCTGCTTTCAGTTCCCTTGAGGATATCCAGCTTGGAGTTGCTGCATCCTGGGCAGTTCTCTCTCAGCTTTCTGAGAAACCTCTGAGCTTTTCCACAGCAGCTGTACCAGTTAACATCCTCAACGGCCACGTACGAGGCTTCTAGTTTCTTCCACGTCTTCATCAGCACTTTGATTTCCCTTTTTGTGGTGGTAGTTATTCTTAAATAATAGCCATCCGAGTGGGTGTGAAGTGGTACTGGACAGTTCTTAGGCCTTTCTGACTGATTTCCAAACTCTGATACTCCCATCCGTAGCTTTCCCAGGCCTCCATCAGAGCCTGGGTATTCTTTCTCACCTTTGTTAATCTGATAGGTGATTGTTTCTTTTTATTTATTTATTTAATTGTGGCCTCTTTTATTGGTTTTTTATTTATTTGTTTTCATCCATCTTTATTCTTTAGCCTGTTTGGGCCTCCCATTGCAGTGGCCTCTCCCATTGCAGAGCACCAGCTCTGGACGCATGTGCTCCAGAGCGCTGGCTCGTAATTGGACACACTGGTGCAGCCACTCCATGGCACATGGGATCTTTCTGGGCCAGAGTTGGAACCGGTGGCCCTTGCACTGCAAGGCGGACTCTTTACCCACTGGACAATCAGGGAAGCCCAAGGTGATTGCTTTTTTAAAGTTCTTCTGTGGCGTTAATTTTATGTTCTTTGATTACTAATGAAATCAGACTTGTTTTCATAAAATTATAGGCCATTTAGATGTATTTCTGACATGCTGACTATTGATGTATATGCCAGTGTTCCTGTAAGTAACATTAATAGTCACTTTCTTAAAAGTCCAGAAGCCACCCCTGCACACTGTACCTTGGTTTTTCCTGTCTTTGTGGCCAGTGCTAGTTGAATGTGACCCCCTGCTTCTGTGGTCCATTGTCAGCAGTCCAGGGAACAGTTCTGGGCAGACCCTGTCAGACAGCTGGCGGCTTTGACCATGAGGGGGCCTGTCCACGTGGCTCTGACTCTCAGTCTCACCCATCTGCAGGTTAAACTGAATGCCCCACGTCACCTCTTGTTTGTATCACATAACTTCATGGGCTTTACTGTGAACTCATATGTTTCATCCCTTTTCATTGTATATGCCTTGGAGACAGGATCCTTCTCACTGGGTCCTTTGATAGGGGCAGTAATGAGTCAGGCCAAGGAAGAGAGCGTAGCAAATTACATTCCACCAGATGAGCTAAGCTGAACTGGTTCATTGAAAGCATCTGTAAACCATGAACTGAATTAGCACTGTGTGTACATGGCCACGTAAGCATGGCCACACACGCCCCTCCACATACATGCATGGCTCTGCTTTATCAGATGTCCTAGCACCTGGGACAGTGGCCCAGATTTTAGGCCTCCAGTGGATCAGAATGTGTGGAACTTCCTGTGGCTCAGTAAGTAAGTAAAGAATTGCAGGAGACATGGGAGATGCAGGTTCGATCCTGGGGTCAGAAAGATCCCCTGGAGGAGGGCATGGCAACCCACTCCAGTGTTCTTGCCCGGAGAATCCCATGAACAGAGGAGCCTGCTGGGCTGCAGTCTCTAGGGTTCAAAGAGTCAGACACGACGACTTAGCACACACACGCACACGGATCAGAAACATCTAAGAGCTGCTGCTGCACATTCCCTCTCCTTGACCCCTTTAGCACCAAGAGCGCTCCATGGAACTCAGCACCACTTGTTCACACCAGGTGAAAATAACTGTGCTCAGCTACATACAAGTCAGCCTCTGGGAACTGGGGTGAAAGCAGTTCTTGTGAGAGATCTTGTGAGAAAAGGCTTATAGCGGGGATGGGGGGAGAATTGACTCTGCAAGGCAGAGGTTGTGGTTTCATTACAGATGGTAAGACTTTGCAGCAGGCTGGCCCTGCCCCCAAACCCCTAGAAAAGAAAGGAAAAAAAGCAAAGTGCCTGCAGGAGGGACCAACCAAACATAGTCTGGTTGATCACACAATAGACTCCTGCTCAAGCAGTACAAGCAAAGCAGCACGTCAGTATATGCTGATAGGAAAATAGCTCCACAAACCATTAAAAGACAAAAAAAAAAAAAAAAACACAAGGTGCAAAACAGCACCCTGTAGAGTCTCTCTCCTTCCTGACCCAGAGGTCATGCTTCATGTGAAGGTCCAGAGGAAGGAGGGAGAGGAGGTCACACGCAGGCTGTTCTCGGTGGCTGGTCTTCCTGTAGACAACAGCTGTCACAGGAGGTACCCGAGGAGAGAGGGGACTTGGGTGAGAGGACTCAGGGTGACAGGGCAGAGCTTCCCAGCTTAGACCTTGAAAGGCGCCTCCCTGTTTGGGACCCTGGCTGCGGTGAGCTCCGTGCCTCAGGGTCCCCTTCAGTTATCTTTTGCACGTGCTCGTTATGAGGACCCTGCAGTCAGGCCTGTGAAGTGCTGAGCCCAGTGCCTGGCACGTGGTGCTCAGTGTGACAACTCTTCTGACGGTCTCTGCAGTGCCTGTGGTCCCTCTCCACACTGGGCCAGAGCGGGCAGACCTCCACACTTCTGCCGTCTGGCTCAGACGTCCAGAAAGCCAGGTATTTTCTCAGTGATTCCTAAGGCCCCAAGTCAGCAGGGAATTCTGGCTGTTCCCATCTGCCCTGCTGTGCCTTCCTGTCATTCGCTGACTCCTGTGCCCACGGCTGCCTCTCCCTCCTTGGGAATGTCTCACTGCTCTGGTTTCTTCCATCAGTCGACTCCAATGACAGCCTCTACGGGGGAGACTCCAAGTTTCTGGCTGAGAACAACAAGCTGTGTGAGACAGTGATGGCTCAGATCCTGGAGCATCTGAAAACCCTGGCCAAGGATGAGGTGGGTGCTCACAGCCGCCCCAACCTGTGCTGCTCGCCCCCAAAGCACAAGTTTGAGGCTGTGTGGACACTGGTTCACCCTGAGAATAATGTGCTTGTGTGAAGACCGTGCATTGAGGGCCCCAGGGCCTTTGCTCCTGCCGTTTTTCCTGCTTGCACTGCACCCCCCGCCCCGGGTTCCCCTGGCCGCCCGCTCATCATTCCAGTCTCTGCTCAAGTACCTCCTTAGTGTGGCCTTCTCTGTGCCATGTCTCGAGCCCATACACCTCCTGCCTTCCTCTGAATGCTGTGCGTGTGTCCCCGTGATGGTTGGCAGTGCTCTGAAACACTGTGCACGTGTCCACTTGTCAGTCACCCTGCCCACACCAGAATGTAAACTCCATGCAGCTGGGACCTCAAGACCTGGGTCTTGGAGACCAGTCTGTGCCAGAGACGAGATTTATGGGATCCCTCTGTCCCTCACCTTGCATCCTCAGCTCAGACCTGGCATGCAGTAGGCACCCAGTCAGAGCATGTTCAGAGATAATAGCCTACAGTTTCCACCGTCTGGCTCTTTTGTTGCCCTCAACAGGCCTATGATGTAGGTGCTGTGTTTATTCTCCTTGAACAGAAAAGAATACTAAGGCTCAGAGAGGTTTCCTGAGTACCCTTGCCACACCCCCACCTCCAAGTTTCCTCTGGTTGTGACAAAACAGATTCCCAAGCCTGAACCCTTAGCCACTGCATTGCCCTACTCAGTAAGGCCTTTCCACTCATGAAAGTGGCATGGGGTATCACCCAGCCATGACAGCAGACTGTGCTTTCCCAGCCTTTTTTTTTCTGCCTTGGCCATGCATTGCAGCACGCTAGTTCCCTGACCAGGGATTGAACCCAGCCCCTTGGCAGAGAAAACTGGGTGTCCTAACCAGTGGACCACCAGGGGTTTCCCATCCCAGCCTCGCTTGTACATACGTGTAGTGTGGAGAGCTTGGCATGTGTAGGCTCATCTGATTCTCCTGACAGTTCAGGGAGCAGGGGCAGCTGTGATCCCTTTCCACTCTGCAGATGAGGAGACTGAATCCTTAAGTGGCAGTTGTGAAATGTGGTCGAGGCAGCCTCTGGAACCCATGTTCTACTCCATGAATATATTCTTTTATCAGATATTGCATCTTTTGACTTTTCAGAGAGTTTTTTTCCCATGCTTTCTGTATAGATAGATGGTTGATTGATTTTGAAATACTTTCCACATTATAGTACAATCTAGAAAACTACCTACGACCCTTCCCCAGTTATTCCATTTTTGCAGCTTTAGGTCAAACGTGTGGGTGACAGATGGATCCCAGAAGCCCTGTCTCAGGCTTGGTGGAGATGGTTGTCAGACGCGGTGGAAAGATTCCTGTCATCTAGTCGAGGTGGGGAGGCTGGCGGGGCAGCTCAGGTGGGAAAGAGTCTGCCAGCAGCACAGGAGACCCAGGTTGGCTCCCTGGTCAGGAAGACCCCCTGGTGGAGGGCATGGCTGCCCACTCCAGAATCCCTGCCTGGAGACTCCTGTGGACAGAGGACTGCAGTGCGTGGGGCCGCAGTCAGACGCAGCTAACACTTCCACGTCCCTTTACGTCCCCGCCAGCGCCTGACCTCGCCCTGTGTCCCTCCCCTGGGGCAGTTGTTGCCAGACCGTCTGCCTCCACGTCCCCTGAGCTCCCTCCCCCAGATCTCATTCCTCACCACTCCAAGCTGTCTGAGCATTTCAGGCCTTTTAAATCTCATGCGTCTCATCTAGCAGCCGACAACCTAATGCTTCCTTCCCAGTCCCACCCTGGCAGGGTCTTGTTTCCCGTCCCTGCCGCTCACCCCCATCCCCCGCTCCAGTTCCCTTTCCCAAACCCAGGGCGGATTCTGCCCACTCAGCTCCCAGCCGTCCCCAGTCTTCCACACGCTTCTCCAGTTCCCTCTTTCCCAACCTGGAGTCTCACTTTCCTAGGAGTTACTTCTGTACCCTAACCCCACCAAATCCTTCCAAGACAAAATAAGACCAGACTGGAGTTTTAATTTCTTACTTCCAGGAATGTACAGGATGCCACCACTGCCCTGACCCCACTTCCCCACCCCCACAAGTACATTCTGTAGCTGTGAGTGCACATATACACGACATACTTATATGTCCTGGGTTCTTGTTTGCCCCAGGGTATCTGAGCAGGTCTGAGAGAGAGTGGAATTTTCTCAGGACTCCATTACCCAGTGGCCACTGGGTCAGGGCACTGCATAAAGGGCCAGCCTTAAGGCCAGCAGGCCAAAGGGCAGATGGAAACCAGAACCACTGCCTCCCTAGGGACCCTGAGGGCCTCCTGGTGCCCACTCTAGGGAGGGGAGGATCGTGGGTGGGTCCCTCTGACCCGGGACCTGCTGGGCACAGCACAGAACTCTGGGGAGGTTAGTGCACACAGGGCTCCGGCTCTCCGTGGAGACAGCGGCACTAGAACCCCGTTAGAAGAGGCCGTTTCCGCCCCCGCCCCAACTGAAGGGCTTTTTTCCGAATGGGTGTCAGGTTGGTCTCTATGGAGGCAGCTTTCAGAGAAAGCCCTCCCCATCCTGCAGGAGGATTGGGGTTCTTCGCCTTCAGCCTGCGCTGGTCACCCTGCTGCTCCCTGCTCTGAAGTTTTCTTAGCAGCTCCCCCAGCCCTGCACCCCTGGCGCTGGCTCTCGCTTGTTGCCAGAGCAGGCTGTGTATTTGACTGAAAATGCCTTTCGTCACTCTGGGGCCACAGGCTGGGTCTAATCAGAGCCAGCTGATGACAGCATAAACGACCTAGGACCTCCGGGCTCCCAGTGAAAATGACCCCAGAACCATATCCCTTGGAACTCTTTTATTTTAACGTTTTATTTTCCCTCTCTTGGGGGAGGAGGTAGTGACGGTGCAAACGACTGAAATAGCTCTGAAGGAACAGCAGGGCTGGAGTGGAGGGACATCTCAGCTCACAGAAATACTAGGGCTGAGCACTGCACGTGTCTGTCCATACATGCACATTTATTAGAGAAAATACAGGGGGACCAAGCTGAGGTGGAACATGCCATCCTTCATTTTAACCCTGTACTGTGAGAGGCAGCCCAGGGGCCCTGGGAGCCTGCAGTGGGGGGAGGAGTGCTCAGGTCGCTGCGCTGCGGGGGAGCCAGGCTTGGTGCTGCGGTAGCCCTAGCCCCGCGCTGGTGCCTCCGCTGAGAGGCTCCCCTCCCAGCACTGACGAGTGTCAGCCCTGCTTCCCAGGCTGTCCTCCACGTGCACGTGGAGGGGCCAGCCCTGCTCTAGTCAAGAGCTTTCTGAAACTCTTTGGGTGTGGTGAAGCTGGGAACCATGCTAGACCCTTGCATCTTCCTGGAAATGACATTTCCCCTAGGAAAAGAATCAAAAGCAGCTCTTTTCTATTTCAAACCTCTGTGGAGAGAGGAGGGTCTTGAGGCCTTGGTTGGGTTTTCATATGTGTTCACAGTTTCCTGCGTCTCTGCAGAGGGACGGGCCGGCATGCCTGCTCATCCCCAGACCCATCTCTAATGATTTTGTTTTTTTTAATTCTTTTTTTGACCTTTTTTTTTTTTTTTGGCCACTTCTATTGGTCTTTCATCTCATTTCCATCCATCTTTGTTCTTTGGCCCGTGTGGGCCTCCCATTGCGGTGGCCTCTATTGTCGCAGAGCACCGGCTCTGGGCACATGCGCTCCAGAGCTCCAGCTCGGTAGTTGGACACATTCGCGCTGCAGCACGTGGAATCTTCCCAGGCCAAGGATCAAACCAGTGCCCTTAGCAGCTCCCCCCCTGGCGCTGGCCCTAGAGCAGGCTGTGTATTTGACTGAAAATGCCTTTCGTCACTCTGGGGCCACAGGCTGGGTCTAATCAGAGCCAGCTGATGACAGCATAAACGACCTAGGACCTCCGGGCTCCCAGTGAAAATGACCCCAGAACCATATCCCTTGGAACTCTTTTATTTTAACGTTTTATTTTCCCTCTCTTGGGGGAGGAGGTAGTGACGGTGCAAACGACTGAAATAGCTCTGAAGGAACAGCAGGGCTGGAGTGGAGGGACATCTCAGCTCACAGAAATACTAGGGCTGAGCACTGCACGTGTCTGTCCATACATGCACATTTATTAGAGAAAATACAGGGGGACCAAGCTGAGGTGGAACATGCCATCCTTCATTTTAACCCTGTACTGTGAGAGGCAGCCCAGGGGCCCTGGGAGCCTGCAGTGGGGGGAGGAGTGCTCAGGTCGCTGCGCTGCGGGGGAGCCAGGCTTGGTGCTGCGGTAGCAGTGGGCCCGCGCTGGTGCCCCCGCTGAGAGGCTCCCTCCCAGCACTGACAGTGTCAGCCCTGCTTCCCAGGCTGTCCTCCACGTGCACGTGGAGGGGCCAGCCCTGCTCTAGTCAAGAGCTTTCTGAAACTCTTTGGGTGTGGTGAAGCTGGGAACCATGCTAGACCCTTGCATCTTCCTGGAAATGACATTTCCCCTAGGAAAAGAATCAAAAGCAGCTCTTTTCTATTTCAAACCTCTGTGGAGAGAGGAGGGTCTTGAGGCCTTGGTTGGGTTTTCATATGTGTTCACAGTTTCCTGCGTCTCTGCAGAGGGACGGGCCGGCATGCCTGCTCATCCCCAGACCCATCTCTAATGATTTTGTTTTTTTTAATTCTTTTTTTGACCTTTTTTTTTTTTTTTGGCCACTTCTATTGGTCTTTCATCTCATTTCCATCCATCTTTGTTCTTTGGCCCGTGTGGGCCTCCCATTGCGGTGGCCTCTATTGTCGCAGAGCACCGGCTCTGGGCACATGCGCTCCAGAGCTCCAGCTCGGTAGTTGGACACATCGGTCCAGCTGCTCTGCAGCACGTGGAATCTTCCCAGGCCAAGGATCAAACCAGTGCCCCTTGCACTGCAAGGCGGTGTCCTTACCCACTAGACCACCAGAGAAGCCCTTTTTGGCCTCTTTCATTGGTCCTTCACTTATTTATTTTCATCCATCTTAACTCTTTCGCCTGTGTGGGCCTCCCATCGCAATGGCCTCTCTGGTTGCAGAGCACCGGCTCTGGGCGCATGAATTCCAGAGTGCTGGCTCGTAATTGGACACACTGATCCAGCTGCTCTGTGGCATATGGGATCCTCCCGTGCCAGGGGTCAGACCGGTGCCCCTTGCATTGCAAGGTGGACTTTTTACCCACTGAACCACCAGGGAAGCCCTTGTGATTTCATTTTTAATAGGCTGTGCATGTAAAACATGTGAACTGGGCTTTTAGGGTAAAATGCTTGAGAAGATACAGAACAGAGAAAAAGCTAATGAGATACTGTTTTCTTTGTATGACTTTTTAAAGCTCTGTCCTGCTTCAAAGAAATGTAGTTAAAGGGTGTCTCTTGGAAGCCTCTTACTTGAGAGTTTTCTATTAGCCTGTCTTCTGGATCTGAGCAGAAACCAGGGCCCTCCTGTTCCCCAGGCAACGTCGGTTTAAAAAGTGAGCAGGATGGGCTGGAACCACTGGATGAACTCTGCCTGGCTCCTGGCTGGGGCAGAGCTCATTGATTAAACAAAGGAGCCCAAAGCAGGCAGTGACCAGCCACATAATGGTCTGTCAGACAGGTGGGTGCTGCCTTCCCTCCCCACACCTGCAGGCTTGGGACTGACAGTACAACCCACTCCTTGATGGCAGTGATTTTCAGTCAGCTCAGCTGCTTCTGAGATGGTCGCCTGGTCCAGACTATTGCCAGAACAGGCTCAACCTGGGACGGCCGGAGTCTTTTCACTGTCAGCTACCCTTACCCAGCTGCATTCTTAGCTGCTCCTTGGCAGTTTTACTGGCTTGTTTTTTCCTATGCTAGAAGACTTGAAATTCTCACTTGGGAGAGGGCATCAGGAGGGAGTGACTCGGTTCAGCAGTTAATACAGAGTGTGCTGCTCTGTGGGTTCCACACATGGAAAGATGGGCAGTTAATAGGTTGCTTGAAGAAAGTAGGACAAATACGTATTGTTCTAAAGCACGTCAAACCTTTCTCACTTTACTGGATAAATGTGTAGTTGTACTGTGTAGCTGCTCCTCGCAGAGTTTGGATCCCTGTGCTGTGCTATGCTGTGCTCAGTCATGTCTGACTCTGTAACCCCATGAACTGCAGCCCACCAGGCTCCTCTGTCCATGGAATTCTCCAGGCAAGAATACTGGCAGGAGGGCTTCCCTGGTGGTCCAGTGGGTAAGGACACCGCCTTGCAGTGCAAGGGGTGCCGGTTCGATCCCTGGCCTGGGAAGATCCCACGTGCCGTGGAGCGGCTGGACCGATGTGTCCAGTTACCGAACCAGAGCTCTGGAACACATGTGCCCAGAGCCGGTGCTCTGTGACAACAGAGAAAAGCTAATGAGATACTGTTTTCTTTGTATGACTTTTTAAAGCTCTGTCCTGCTTCAAAGAAATGTAGTTAAAGGGTGTCTCTTGGAAGCCTCTTACTTGAGAGTTTTCTATTAGCCTGTCTTCTGGATCTGAGCAGAAACCAGGGCCCTCCTGTTCCCCAGGCAACGTCGGTTTAAAAAGTGAGCAGGATGGGCTGGAACCACTGGATGAACTCTGCCTGGCTCCTGGCTGGGGCAGAGCTCATTGATTAAACAAAGGAGCCCAAAGCAGGCAGTGACCAGCCACATAATGGTCTGTCAGACAGGTGGGTGCTGCCTTCCCTCCCCACACCTGCAGGCTTGGGACTGACAGTACAACCCACTCCTTGATGGCAGTGATTTTCAGTCAGCTCAGCTGCTTCTGAGATGGTCGCCTGGTCCAGACTATTGCCAGAACAGGCTCAACCTGGGACGGCCGGAGTCTTTTCACTGTCAGCTACCCTTACCCAGCTGCATTCTTAGCTGCTCCTTGGCAGTTTTACTGGCTTGTTTTTTCCTATGCTAGAAGACTTGAAATTCTCACTTGGGAGAGGGCATCAGGAGGGAGTGACTCGGTTCAGCAGTTAATACAGAGTGTGCTGCTCTGTGGGTTCCACACATGGAAAGATGGGCAGTTAATAGGTTGCTTGAAGAAAGTAGGACAAATACGTATTGTTCTAAAGCACGTCAAACCTTTCTCACTTTACTGGATAAATGTGTAGTTGTACTGTGTAGCTGCTCCTCGCAGAGTTTGGATCCCTGTGCTGTGCTATGCTGTGCTCAGTCATGTCTGACTCTGTAACCCCATGAACTGCAGCCCACCAGGCTCCTCTGTCCATGGAATTCTCCAGGCAAGAATACTGGCAGGAGGGCTTCCCTGGTGGTCCAGTGGGTAAGGACACCGCCTTGCAGTGCAAGGGGTGCCGGTTCGATCCCTGGCCTGGGAAGATCCCACGTGCCGTGGAGCGGCTGGACCGATGTGTCCAGTTACCGAACCAGAGCTCTGGAACACATGTGCCCAGAGCCGGTGCTCTGTGACAACAGAGGCCACCACGATGGGAGGCCCACACGGGCCAAAGAACAAAGATGGATGAAAATGGACAAATGAAAGACCAATAGAAGTGGCCCGCCTGCTTCCCACCAAATTAAATTAATTAATTAATTAAAAAAAAAAAAAAAGAATACTTGCGGGAGTTGCCATTCTGTTCTCCAGAGGATTTTCCTTCCTGCCCCAGGGATTAAGCCCACATCTCTTGCATGTCCTGCATTGACAGGTGAATTCTTTACCACTGCCTGGGAAGTGCATTGGATCCCTCATGTGACACTAACTATGGGTTTCTATGGGAACCTCTTGTAAACCAGGGCAACCATGGCTACCAGCACAGGCTCAGAATTGAACACCTGGAGCTCAGAGCCTCATTGCACATGCTAGCTGCTGTTCTTGAGCAAGTTCCTGAAACTTGGACCTGATCAACAAAATGGGAATGTAGTGGTTTCCTATTATGGCTCTAAATCACTCCAAACTGGAAACTGCCGTTTGTTATCTCATAGTTTGGGAGGTCAGCAGTCAGTGTTGGCTGGCCAGTTTCTCTGCGCCTGGTTTCACCAGGTCAGCGTCCGGGTGTTGACTGTCTGGGCTCTAACCAGGAGGCACCGGGAAGAGTCTGCTTCCCAGCTCATTTGAGTCTGCCCCTTTAGTACCATCTTGAAAGCCAGCCATGGTGGGTCATGTCCTTCTCGTGCTTCGAATCTCTCTAGTCTTCCCTCCTGGAGCACCATACCCCTGCCTTCTTCTTTTGCTAACTTGTCTCTGACTCCAGCCTGAGAAACTGAGTAACCAGGAGTTAGGATCCTGGAGGACAGCTCTGGAATCCTGCCTTCCTACAAAGAGTTGTTGTGAAGACTAAATAAGTTGTGTAAAGCACAGTGTAAGGGCCCTAAACCACTAGCTGCCAAGGAGCAAGCAGACCCTCAAGGCTCCTGGCAGGACTGCTGTTTGCAGTGCGTGCTAAGAGCACCCAGCGCTCCAGAACCCACCCAGGTGTGTGATCTGACCTGCTCAGGCACACCTGCTGACTTGGGCCTTCCGAGGTGCCTGTTTACCTTGGGAAACTGGCATCCCTTCTCCTGCGCCTGTAGCATTTTAGAGATTTAGTTTCCCTTTAGTCTTTACCATTCAAAGCTGGGGTGCAGGCTTGGTCTACTCCGACATTTTGGTTATTTGAGAACCCCTCACATCAGATCATGATCAAGAGGGGAAAGATCTGGTGTCCAGTGTATCCACTGGTTCTTCTAAAAGCTGGGTGTCAGGGGGCATTGTACACAGGGAGCTGAGGTCTTTCGTCTGTATTGCTGGCACCCAGCGGGTGGCAATAGTGACTAAAACTTGGGCTGGCCTGAGGACACATCTGGAAGAGACAGCTTTCTCCTGTACTGGCATTAAAGCAAGAAGGCCTGTCTCTGCTGGGTTAAGTTTCACTCTTCTGTTCGGCCGAGTCTCATGAGAGCCTCACTCTTCTGCTTTCACTCTGTAATACCCATGGGGCTTCACACACGCATCTGGTTTAGTCTCGCTGACCCTGTGAACTGCTGTTACTGTAATTCTATAGACGAAGCTGGGAGGTGAAGCAGCTCACCCTCCAGAAGGTCCATGGTGGCGCTAGCTTTGGCACCCCAGGCGGTGTCAGCACTGGGCTGAATCTGAGCCCAGGGCCAGATAGTAACCTCTTTTTTCTGTTTCAGGCCCTGAAGCGCCAGAGCTCGTTGGGCCTCTCCTTCTTTAATAGCATCTTGGCCCACGGGGACCTGCGCAACAACAGGCTCAACCAGCTGTCCGTCAACCTATGGCACCTGGCCCAGAGGCACGGCTGTGTGGACACCAGGACCATGGTGAGGCACAGGCTGGGGTGGGGAGGGCTCAGCAGGCCCACGAGGCATGGTTGTCTTGGCGAGTGACACAAGCCCATGGGCCAGGCCTAGGTGGTCTCAGCCCAACATCAAGGCCTGGGCATCCGAGAGCTCCAGTCTCCCCTTCTAGAAAGGTGCCAGGCCCTACAGAGTACAAACGGCTTTCCGTAACTGCAGGTTCAGCACCCTCAGATTGAACCAAGCAAGGATCAGAAATACTCAGGAGGAAAAGTGTCCAGGAAGTTCCAAGAACCAAAACATGCATTTACTGTGTATCGGCAGTTACTGACATAGCATTTACATTATCTGGAAATTAAATATACAGGAGGGTGTCTGAAGGTTACATGCAAATACTACACCAGTTTCTATAACGGGCTGTGTACCCTTGATTTGGTATCAGCTGGGGGTTCTGGAACCAAGGGACCGCTGAACAGTATAAGGATTTGATTCCCTGTGAATACAAACCACACTAGTGAAAACATCAGTAATTCCTGGTGATTTAAAAGAGCAAGGTATAATCTAAGGAGTCTTACTTAGAAACTCTGGTTTCTTCTCTTTTCTCTAAGAAGCTGTTCACAATATGGCAGATTTGTCAGAGCCTTGAGAATTATGAATCACAAAGGAGATAAGTTTTTCTCTTTCCTCCTAGGTGAAAACTCTAGAATACATCAAGAAGCAAAGCAAACGACCAGACATGGGGCATCTGACTGAGCTGGCCCTCAGGCTGCCTCTGCAGACGAGGACCTGACACAGGTCCTCTGGTGCCAAGTCCAGAAAGACCTGTTTTGTGTTTTTGTTTTTACACACACAGACTGGTTTCTCTGCTAGATCATTCCACCAGTGAAGAAGTGGGAGCTGTCAGGAGCATTCAGATCCACTCCTGCTCACTGAGCATGGCATCTTAAATGTTTCTCTGCACAACTGGCCTTAAGTAGGGCCTTTAGCGAAAAACGGAAGAAGGCAAGGAACATCTCTCTTCTCTGCAAGGTGTTTACCTGGAAAGAGAACCTTGAAAAGCAGTCCACTTTGAAAGAGCCACTGTACACCTTCCCTGATTGGCTTTATGTCAAAATCAGCTCTTGACTGGATTTAAAAGATGCTGGTAGATTAAAGCAGAAAACAAGTTTGATTTTAGATTCTCTGGGGCTTCAATGGAAAATATACTCTTAACTGAATAAACCTCCCTGAAGGAATAGTTTTGTTTATGACTGTTCATTTAATTACTACTGGGTCTCCTCCAGAAGAGACTGTGTCTAAACACACTGCCTGGTTTACTTGCAGCCGTAACCCTAACCAGGGCCTACTTTTTCACCAGTTTGGTGGAGTCTGATTCTTGTATTACCACTAAGGAGTGTCCACTAACATTTTATTTTGAATCAGTAAGATCATGAAGATTGGTTGTAGTAGTGACTCACAGCCTGAAAGTTGTGGACTAAACATGCTCCCAAGCCACTGTATTTTTGGAAGGTACCCATTGAATAGATTACATTTCACCTATACTCTGAAAGCCTGACCACAGTTCACACTGTAAATGCAGCTAAAATCTTTTTAACTTACATAAACTCATATTTTAACTGAATAGTTGTGGACCAAGAATATGCTATGGATTTTCTGGTCAGCTTAATAGTGAACCCCACCCTGTCCCAACCCAAGAATTGTGCTGAGAAAATGGCCTCCATCAAAGAAGCGTGTACTGAAGAATGTGCCTCAGCTGAACAGATCTTCAGAAAAGCCTGGTGGTGCTCAGATATCCCCAAGAGGCCTTTACTTCACAAAACTGTTTCCTATACCACTTTTACTGTATGATACTATTCAAATGAAAATCAATTGGCAAATTCAACTTACACACTTTTAAGTCACTTCTGCTCTGAGTCTGTACATCAGACGGCATCAGTGCCCAAGCCTGAGTAAGTGAATTCCTAACATTCTTCCATTTACCTGCACTTAGACCTTCCCATTAGGTCGGGTATATGTTACACCAAAGCAGCTTCTGATACACGTCATCCTGGCCCAGGTTGGGGCTGAGATTTTCGATGTTCTCATGTGGCTTCCCTGGCCTGTTATAAATTAGCCATTCTCCGAAGACCACGCCTATATGGCATGAAGTCCACAATCATGAAGGATGATGGAAACAAAAGAAAAATTTTATGAAGATAAAAATGAAAATTTCTGCATAAGACCTGTATTAATTTTCTATTGCTGCTCCAAACTGTCACAAATTTAAGGGTTTAAAACATCACAGTTTTATCACCTTAACAGCTCTACTAGTCTGAAGTCCAGTGGGGTTTCCTTTAAAATGAAGGTGTCAGTCAGGCTGCATTCCTTCGGGAGGCTCTAGGGAACAATCAGTTTTCTTACCTTTTCCTGCTTCTAGAGGCCGCCTGCATACCTTGGCTTGTGGCCCCTTCATCTTCAAACTAGTGACATCTTGTAACTCAACAAATCTCTTGACTCTTCTGTCTCCGTTTTCTATTAATACTTTTAACCTTGGATTATCTGGGTAGGCCCAGTTAAATCATATTATGGTCAGCTGATTAGCAAGCACCCTTAATTCTATCTGCTACCTTCCAACTTCCCTTTGTTTTGTATCACAGTGTATTAACAGGTCCCATGATGAGGTCTTAGATGGTGGGGAGAGGGAAACCAGACCAGTTCTATGTTTGTAGAGCTAAACACAATTTTTAAGGGAAGCTGGACTATCTGGGAAATATTTTTGATGGGTCAGTCTGGCTGCAGAGGGTGGCCTTGGGGAGGGACATAGTGGCCCAGTGCAGACAGCGGCAGTCACCCCAAGGAATCATGAGGTTTGGGGAACAGCTGGATAAAGACAGCTGTAAGGAGGGAAGGCCCTTGACACAGAAGGGGCAGTGACGGAGAAACAGCCACCAAGCTGGAGAACAGGGTGGTTCTATATTCAGCTAAGACCTTGGCTATGCTTACATACCACATGCCTCCACTCATCTATCCCAGATTCTGAGTAAAAATCCAAGAATGAACAAATGAACACCATCATTTGGAAATCACAACAACAAGAACCACAGACAGCTTGAGGACCCAGGACATGGTGGGAGGAGGTGGCTCCAGACAATGCTGTTTAATTCACAGAAGGACAGAGACCTGGCTCACCTGAGAGCTGCTGCGGGATATGGTCTGCAACCAGAAAAGCAGCTGAGACAAGGCCAAGTTCAACCTGAGGACTCCTGGCCCTCCGCCGTCTTGGCTGTCCAACCTTCTCTGCTTAGACCCTGCTTCAGGAACAGACTTTAATAAACCTTCCCAAGCCAGGTGGCATTCCTCAGTCTTACTGCACAAGAAGGTCAAATCCTATCACAGAGACTATAGCAAGAGGGGAGAGGCCTGACCATCACACCCTAATAAGAATCATGATGGTAGGGACAGGTTGGGGACAGTCGCTTACCCACTCTCCAGAATCCAGTCGACAGGCGAGCAGGCCCAAACTGCGGTGTGAGCTCTCAGCAAGACAACCATCAGAGCAGTGGTTGCTTACTTCACACTGGCCAAGTTTCCACAGTGCCCTCCCCTGTCAGAAGAGGACATGCCGAAGCGACGGAAAGACAGACATGGACAGTGGACATATGGACATTATGGGGAAAGAACAGAGGGTGGGAGGAGTAAAGGAAGTAGCATGAAGGCCTGTACTATCATAAGTGAAGAAAATAGCTATAGTCATTGCTCTGTGAGAAAAGGGGATCCTTCAGGGGTGCTGTGTGATGGTCGGAAAGGGTGGGAAATACATATGACTAATCTGGGAACATACATATCTGTAAACAACAAAACTCTGTAAAAGTTAAAAGTAAAATAAAGGTTTAAAAAAAATAAAAAGAAGACATGCCCTGAAGAGCTAACTCAAGGGCAGAACTTTACCTCGTGGGCCTCTTTTGTTATGTATCTCAAGGCTGAATCCATAGTTGGCCAAGCTCACATTCTAAGGGAAGTGGTCCACCAGAGTCACAGCTAATATAGGACTCTGTGTGCGTGTTAAGTCATTTCAGTTGTGTCTGACTTTTGTGACCCCACAGACACACCCTATAGTCCACCAGGCTCCTCTGTCCATGGGATTCTCCAGACAAGAATACTGGAGTGGGTTGCCATGCCCTCCACCAGGGGATCTTCCCGACCCAGGGATCGAACCCAAGTCTCTTATGTTCCCTGCATTGGCAGGTGAGTTCTTACGACTAGCGCCACCTGGAAAGCCCTTGTAGGACTCTAAACCTGGCCAATGCCTGTTGGTGTGAGCCCAGGCAGACCTCCCTCACCTCTGCCTGGTGGGACAGTAGTGGAACCAATTTATCTTGCCAGTATGTGAACCTCAGCCTTCCTTCCTGGCCTGAGAATCTCCCTCCACATGCCAGGGACTCGCTCAAGAATGGATACATGACACACAGCTGGGCAATGAGTTATGACAAAAGGGTTTCTGGAAGTTTCCTTGAACTATAAGGTTTCTCTTCTTCCTCTGTAATGGTCTGGTATCTTGATACACGGCCTGGAAGGGCTACAGCCATCTTTCTACCAGGATGATGAAGCCAACACTGAGGTTGGTGCACCAGAAAGGAAACACTCGTTTCCTTTATGGGGAACTCAGGCAACCCCCTTCACAGGACTCCCTGCCATGTGAGAGACTGAATTTCCTGGCTGTCCACGCCTGCCTGAGATAGCATCTCCGTCAGGGAGTTCAAGCCAAGTGGTGCAAAAAAGGCCCAATTAACACTTATATTTTGGGACACAAAATGCCAGGTGAATGGAGAGAAGGTGGTCACGTGTCACTCGGGGGCTGTACCTGGAGTCTGTGAAGCTGGCTGCAGCGTCCAGTCTTTGGAAACACTGTTCTCAGGCTGATGAGGCAACGCTCTGTCACTCCCACGTCTGTGCCTCCTGGCACTGGACCTCCTCCAGTTACCCCAAGTTCACGTCCAATGCAGTGGGAGATGGTGAGGGACAGCAAGCCTGGCGTTCAAAAAATAAAAGAAGACATGCCCTGAAGAGCTAACTCAAGGGCAGAACTTTACCTCGTGGGCCTCTTTTGTTATGTATCTCAAGGCTGAATCCATAGTTGGCCAAGCTCACATTCTAAGGGAAGTGGTCCACCAGAGTCACAGCTAATATAGGACTCTGTGTGCGTGTTAAGTCATTTCAGTTGTGTCTGACTTTTGTGACCCCACAGACACACCCTATAGTCCACCAGGCTCCTCTGTCCATGGGATTCTCCAGACAAGAATACTGGAGTGGGTTGCCATGTCCTTCTCCAGGGGATCTTCCCGACCCAGGGATTGAACCCAAGTCTCTTATGTTCCCTGCATTGGCAGGTGAGTTCTTACGACTAGCGCCACCTGGAAAGCCCTTGTAGGACTCTAAACCTGGCCAATGCCTGTTGGGGGAGCCCAGGCAGACCTCCCTCACCTCTGCCTGGTGGGACAGTAGTGGAACCAATTTATCTTGCCAGTATGTGAACCTCAGCCTTCCTTCCTGGCCTGAGAATCTCCCTCCACATGCCAGGGACTCGCTCAAGAATGGATACATGACACACAGCTGGGCAATGAGTTATGACAAAAGGGTTTCTGGAAGTTTCCTTGAACTATAAGGTTTCTCTTCTTCCTCTGTAATGGTCTGGTATCTTGATACACGGCCTGGAAGGGCTACAGCCATCTTTCTACCAGGATGATGAAGCCAACACTGAGGTTGGTGCACCAGAAAGGAAACACTCGTTTCCTTTATGGGGAACTCAGGCAACCCCCTTCACAGGACTCCCTGCCATGTGAGAGACTGAATTTCCTGGCTGTCCACGCCTGCCTGAGATAGCATCTCCGTCAGGGAGTTCAAGCCAAGTGGTGCAAAAAAGGCCCAATTAACACTTATATTTTGGGACACAAAATGCCAGGTGAATGGAGAGAAGGTGGTCACGTGTCACTCGGGGGCTGTACCTGGAGTCTGTGAAGCTGGCTGCAGCGTCCAGTCTTTGGAAACACTGTTCTCAGGCTGATGAGGCAACGCTCTGTCACTCCCACGTCTGTGCCTCCTGGCACTGGACCTCCTCCAGTTACCCCAAGTTCACGTCCAATGCAGTGGGAGATGGTGAGGGACAGCAAGCCTGGCGTGCTGCAGTCCATGGGCTTGCAAAGAATCAGACACGACTGGGCAACCGAACACCAAGAGAAGTCACCTAGGATTCTCTTCCTTGTGGTTGGAAAGAATCCAGTAAACACGTCCATGGGACTTAACGTGGCATTTGTACATGTGGAGAACCAACAGCTTTCTAAAATGCTTTGCTCAGAATTCAGTTACAGTGGAAAGATTAAATCCCAGCACAGCCCTGGGGATGGAAGGAATGCAGAGGCAAAAGGCAAGACAGGTTCAGAAACATGTTTCCCAGCGGCAGAGGAAGCTCGGCCACATCTGTTTGGTGGGATTCCAGAAGCCTCTTTGCCTGTGGCTACTCCAAGAAGGCGGAAGGGGGAAACAAGCGCACTCTTGCCCATTTACATTAATCCCACTTCCTCTTTAAGATTTAGACATGTAAGAAGCTTCTGTTTCTTAAATCAAAAGACATTTTAATCCCAGTGAATATTCTGGGTGAAATTCCCTAGAGGGGACGCTCAGTGGGGTGAATTGTGACACAGGCCTTGGGGCACAAAAGGACACGCAGCACTGATTCTCTGGGTGACCCCAGGAAACGTTATCACTTCATCCCTGAACCCCAGCTTCCTCATCTGTGAGATGGGGATAGTGATAGCACCTGTTTCAGAATCATGCAGATGAAACACAAGGGAGGAAGGGAGATGTCGGGCACACAGGTAGCTCTCATTAAGAGTGAGCTGCCACTGTTTGTACTCAGTCTTCCACAGGCGCCGAAGCATCACACAGGAAAGAACACTCACACGTCCTCCTGGCTCTTGAAAGAAGCTGCCCTCCCCCTGTCTGTCCAAGCACTTCAACAAAGCTGTGGTTAATCTTTGCAGCAGTCCAATCTGAGACCACTGACCTATGGCTTTCATCTGTGTAACGGAATAGAAGCAACAATGGGTGTTGTGGGGAAAGAGATAGAAGAGTTTAATCTTCAAATTTGATGGACTTGGACGCGTTTCTGTCAATATAATAGCCTCTGGCCGGGGTGGTGGAAAAGCCGAGACCGGCCCCCCGGCTATACTTCCGGCTCACGGCTCGGTCATAGTCCTGTTGCAGGTTCTGCTGCAGGGCGTCGGCCGCCTTCTTGCTGAGAGCCATGTTGGGCCTGGTGGCCGTGTAAGGCCGCTGACTGAATGAAGGGGACAGGGTTTTAAAGCCGCCCATCAGTTTGAGAAATTTCAGTTTCTGTTCATCATTTTCAAAATCGGCAGTATCCCACTGGCCAAACTGATTTCCCTGTGGTAAGAGAAAACAGGTGGTTACTCTCCTGGCTTCCAAAGCTCTGTCCTTTCCCCAGCCCTCAGCCTTGCCAGGGGGGATCCAGACGATCAAAGGCTTTCTGCGCACCAAGCAGTGTTTGCACGCATGACAGTGGGTTCCGACCAGAGCCCTGTGAGGAATGCAGTTGGCTCTCACTCTGCTGAAGAGGAAGTGGAGATCTACAGCCAAGCAGGCACAGGCCTCCTCAGTGATCTTGCTGGAACTCCGTCTTGGGTCTGGTCCACTCCTCAGCCCGCCTTTCACATCGGTCTGCCTGTCTGTGTCCTCCTCCCCCGGCTCAACGGCAGGCAGAATGGCCGACCTCGCCCATCAGCCCAAGGTGGAGGTAGGGCAAGTGGGAATCTGAGGTGCTTTTCTCTTTGCAGACGCTCTGAATTTTAAAGCAGGAAAGGAGTGAAGGCCTCGAAAGGTAAAGGGTCACAGGAGCTGGAGGCATGGTCAGCCCAGGAACTCAGGGGTTCCAGTTCCTGTCCAGAGCACTCTACCACCCATGCTCAAGAAAATGCAAGAAGAGCCCCACAGAACAGTGGCCCAAGAGAAGACTCCCCGCCCATGTATGTAGCAGAAGTGAGAAACCCTGTTCCCCATTAAGACTGACTTTGAAGACTCAGGATGAAGCCCCACCTGTAGTACGCTGGTCAGGTGACTTAACCTCTCTGAGCCTCAATGTCCTCATCTATACGGGGGTGTAACACCTGCCGATGGCTTCAGGGAGGCTCAGATCTGGTTTTACACCGACAACCCAGAGCATGATGCCTGGCTGGCGTTAAAGTCCTCAAGAACTGATCGTTCTCCCCCCCCACCCCCCCGACTCACCCCACCAGGCTTGCTGACCGCTGTGCTGCCTGGGAACTTTCTGTTTTTAAGCCAGATACCAGCTAAGCACTTAATTCTAGGTCGGCTTTGGGAGAATAATAGGAACCAGTCACTGCTACAGTTGCTGAGTGAACTGGTGACAAGTTCTCCCAGCTTCACTGTGGCCCGAATACAGGCATAATGACAGCTTCCCAGGCCTTCAGTTTTTAGGAGAGGCCACATCGGACAGCCTCGAGCCGCCTGAGAGAGCTGGCAGAGGCTGACCAGTCCTGGGAGCCGGCTCTTGCCGGGGACCCAGTCTCAAATCCCCACCACATGTGCCCACAGTCAAGTGGTCCCAGGTCCCGGGAGCAGGGGGCAGTGCCAGCTAAAACATCCCGGGACAGCCCTCCTGCTGTCAGGTCCCGCCAACTATAGCCCCTGGGCGGCTGCTCTGGGTGCCGACGGCCTGTTTCTGGCTCCCTCACTCAACCGTGGCATCTAAGCATCTCTGCCCAGCTCAAGCGGATGGAGAAAAGGAGGCCCTAGAGGCCCAACACGCACAAAGCCGCATTCCATACCCCACGGGGCCAGCGCATGAGTCCCATTTTACAGGTGCGGAGACTGAAGCTCCGAGGAGGGAAGTTACTTGCTGAGGTCTAGGAGCTGAGAAGTGGCTGAGCTCGGAACGATCTCAGGCCTTTCGATCCAAACCAACTGTCCTTTTTCGTGTTACACCACAAAAGCTTCTAATGGGGCAAGAAAGTGAGCCTTGACGTCACCTGCTCCTTTCCCCCAAACCCACTCTATTAACAAGGTCTCTTCCTTCCCCTCTGCCTCGCCTAGGCCTCAGCCTGCAGGCGGAGCCTCCTACCCAGCTCCCCACCTCCCCACATGAACGCGCTCCAGCAGGTCCCACCAAGCCCTCTCATCCTCCTTCAGCTTGACCTCAAGGGCCTCACGCTGTACACTCTTCTGTCCCACCTCCTCGGCCCTGGTCTGGAAATCTCCCACTCCAACTGGACCAGAAGCCTGCCACTGCCCAGTCACTCCCGCCCTGTCCCAGCCGCCTTCTTTCCACCCACTGCTGCTGGAAAGAGCTCGTTATCACGTGCCCCAAGGGACTGGAGCCCAGGACACCCCACCTGTCTAGAGCAGGAGACAAAGGTCCAGGAGGCTTATCTCAGCTCTCCAGGAGGGAGGCAGAGGCAAGCACCTCTTTCAGAAGGAAGGAAATGAGCTCAGGACAAGCTCTGTGGAGGGAGCCAGCTGGCGGTCTGGGGCTACCTCTGGGCCAGATGGACTCAGTCCTTTGTCCATCCTCTCCACAAGCTGAGGAGGGTGGGATGCTGGAGCCCCCCAAAGAGCTCAGTGTCAACTTACTGTCCACTTCTTGGTGTCAGAAGCCTCGACTTTGCCCGACTCACGATCGATCTCTTCTTGCAAGGCTTTTCGCCTCACCTGAGCAGGGGAAAGAAAAGGGAAGAGAGAGGGCAATGAAACCGACAGTTCCCTTTGAGCCTCAAAGCCAGGACACAGACGGAGTCGGGGTGAGCAGTGGGGAGAGACTGGAGGGATCTTCACCTGCGGGGTCGGATGGCATCTCAGGCAGCTTTGTTCTGCAGAAGATTGGGGGATGCATTTGTTAAAAAATATCCCCTAGTAAAAAGAAATGCAGAAAGAATCAGTCCTAATGAGGTGGTTGGATCTAGAACCTATCATAAAAAGTGAAGTCAGTCAAAAAGAGAAGGACAAGTACAATATGCTAACGCATCTATATGGAATCTAGTAGGATGGTAATGATAGCACATGCAGTGAAGCGATGGAAAAACAGACATGGACGGTGGACATAGGGACATTGTGGGGAATGAACAGTGGGTG
Source organism: Tragulus kanchil (assembly GCA_022376925.1). Lineage (NCBI taxonomy): Eukaryota > Metazoa > Chordata > Mammalia > Artiodactyla > Tragulidae > Tragulus > Tragulus kanchil. Next base: position 108,269,700 of record JAIOJX010000002.1, on the reverse strand, counting down.
GGAGGTGTAACGGAAGTAGCATGAGAACCTATATTATCATATGTGAAAAAAATAGCTATTGTCACATTGTGCTGTGAGAAAAGGGGATCCTGCAGGGATGCTGTGCGATGGCCTGGAGGGGTGGGATGGGGGGGATATACGTATGACTAATCTGGGAACATACATATCTGTAAACAACAAAACTCTGTGAAAGTAAAAAGTAAAATAAAAATCAAAAAAAACCACAAAAAACCCCTGATCACCTAAAGGCACAATCCCTTGGCCTAAAACGGGTAGGCCTCACTCAGCCTTGTTTTCCATTCCTTAAGAATGAATCTTCCAGGGCTTCCCCTGGTGGTCCAGTGGGTAGGAACACCACCTTGCAGTGCAAGGGGCGCCGGTTCCATCCCTGGCCTGGGAAGATCCCACGTGCCGTGGAGCGGCTGGACCTATGTGTCCAATTACCGAGCCGGAGCTCTGGAGCGCATGTGCCCAGAGCCGGCGCTCAGCAACGACAGACGCCACCGCAATGGGAGGCCCACAGGAGCCAAGGAACAAAGACAGATGAAAACAGACAAATGAAAAACGAACAGAAGTGGCCTGCCTGCTCCCCTCCCTCCCCAACCCGACCCCCGCCCAAAAAAAAAAAAAAAAAAGAATGAATCTTCCAAGGGTCCCCTGTGGTCCCGGGGTCAGGGCTCAGCACTTTTCTTGCTGGGCCCGGGGTTCAACCCCAGACAGTGGAACTACTATCCCACAAGCTGTGACGGGGCCAGAAAACCAAAAAAGAGGAATCTTCCTAGACACTGAAGCTTATCCACCTTTAGCATTAGAACCGTTTTTGTTTATAAGAGCCACCTGGGGTGGAAATTTTCCCAGAATATACTGCTCACAGCCCTGCCTATACATAGGCCGTTGTAGTTACCTTTCTTGCTGCCAGCATGGTCTTCTAGAAAGAACACAGACTGTAGAGTCAAGTTTAACCTAGTTTGAGTCCTAGCGCTGCCTTTAACTAGTTGTGTGGTTTTGGGTAAGTCAATTAATCTGTCTATTTATCAGCAAACGGATGGATAATACCTCTACCTCAGAGGATAAAAGGGAGACAGAGAATTTTGATACTGTAAAAAAATATATAACACTATACATACATAGACTCATCCCCATTCCTGGCACAGAATTCCAAAAACCCTAGGAATTTCCTGAGAAAAACAATCCAAGTGTTCTTTGTTACATTACTTAGGCGACTTTGGGAAGCACCTGAGGATGGGGGCTGGTTGCCAGATTAGAGGGTTGGAACCTTCCATCGCACGCCCTGACCTCTGTGGAGGGGAGCTGGAGACTGAGCCCAAAGCCCAGTAATTTAATTAACTGCGTCCTCTGTAATAAGGTCTTCATAAACCCCAAAAGGCCAGGGAGTAGAGACCTTCCGGGATGGTAAACACTGGACATTTGGGAGAGTGGAGCTGTAGTTTGATAAAGAAGTGTTTAGGGCCTGATCCTTTCTCCTAAGGGTTCAGGTGAAATTTACGGCTCCCAGTTTGTGGCCCTTCCTTTCTTCTCATTTGCCACAGGCTGAAATGAAGTGACTGATGAGACAGTTCAGAAAAACAGAAAACAAATCCCAGCGGCAGCTGCAGGGTTGAGAGAGGAAGTGATGGTAGACTCCTGTGGGGAATCAGGCTGCCAAGAGGGACGTGCCCTCACAGAGGCGAAAAAAAGTTCACCGGCTAAGAGGGAAAAGTGAACAGTACAGAGCATGGCTGTATACTGCTGTGAAATCACAGATCCGCAGTTACAAACGCAAAATCTGGAAGAATTTTTGCAACAAAGAGTTAACAGCGATTATTATTAGGTGGTAGGATTTCAGGTTGATTTCTCCCCCATTTTTTTTTAACATAATGAACTTTTTCCAGGAAAAGGAGATGGAAAGGTGGGGCAGAAAGCTTCACTGACATTGAGATCATCTGTCACTGCAGTTTTCTTAGAAACTGTCAAGTATTTAATATGCACAAATTCATAGGAAGCAAAGAGGTGGCTGTGTGCCTTGCCTATGTGATGTGCAAACAAGTGGCCATGTGGATGGTTAGGGCCCCTAGGCAAAGCGAGGCGGGCAGGGCTGGGCCTGGATGGGTCAGTGCCCCACTTGTCTTCTCTGCGAGCCCCGCCCCCAGTCACTGCAGCCCGGCCCTCCTCTCCCCCAGTGACTGTGCCCTGCAGGAGGCTGGGGAGCTCCCCGTTCTGGGGCCTGTGCTCTGGGCCAGGCCCTGGACTGGTCTCTGCCAGCATAAGCCTGCTGATCCTCTCGGCCCCTCCTCCAACAAGAGAGGCCCCCAATGCCCCAAAGGCATTAAGTCTGGAAGTTTCCATGAAACATCTTGTAGGCCTCCCTCCTCGTACTGGGCTGACTTGCAAGCACTCCTCCATTTCTCTCTCCTGGAGCAGCGGGGCCACAACAGGACCTCCCCACATCACACCCTGCTGCTTCTGTCCAGCGGTCACTCGCTCGCAAGAGGGAAGTCGCAGGCAGGTGAATGGCTCCCACTTACTAAACAGAGGTCTTGGGCAGGCCCTTGTGGAGTGCCTCTCAAACTCGTCTGTGGTCTTCACAGCCACCTACACTGGGGTCGTGAGGTTTGTGACTGCCAAGGTCACCTCATTAGTAATGGCCTAAAGCCACATTTATGATTACTATGCTGTCCTGATAGACCTTGGGGTCCAGGATCAAAAAATACCCCAGTTCCAGGAAGTCCAGCTCCCACAGAGGCTCTGGGCATGCCAGAAGCAGAAGCTGGTTCAGAGCAGAACGACTCCTCCTGCACAACCACTGCATTCCTGTAGACTAGCACTATATGCAACAATGAAAACTGAACTAAAATGCCATTTACACTAACATTAAAAATACAAAACACTTAAGGAAAGTCTGACGAAAGATGTGTAAGGCATTGAAAACTATAAAACGTTACCAAGAGAAATTAAAGAAGACCTAAATAAATGGACAGAGATGCCATGTTTATGGATCAGACACCTTCACACTGTTAAGATGTTAATTCTCCCCAAATTGGTTTAGAGAGTCAAGGGAATCCTAATCAAAATCTCAGCAGTATCTTTTGGTAGCAATCAACAAGTTAATTTTAAAATGTATAAATTTATATAGAATCACAAAGGCCCTGAAGTAGCCAAAGTGAGTCAACAAAGAATAATGCTAGAGACCTGCACTACCTGATTTAAGACTTATTATATAGTTACAGGAATCTAGATGAGGCACGAGTTTAGACACACAGATCAGTGAAACTCAACACAGGCTAGAAATAGACCCACACGACACACACACACACACACGCACACGCACACACACACGCACACGCACACGCACACACACATACACAGTCAACTGATTTTTTACAAAGGCATCTAGGCTATTCAATTTGATTGAGAATTGAAAATGTTTTTAACATCAAAACAAATAATATTAAAAAGACTGGTCAGGGGCTTCCCTGGTGGCCCAGCAGGTAAAGTGCCCACCTTGCAGTGCAAGGGGCACCATTCGATCCCTGGCCCGGGAAGATCCCATGTGCCATGGAGCGGCTGGTGTGTCCAGTTGAGGGCCAGCGCTCTGGAGCACATGCGCCTAGAGCCGGTGCTCTGCCACTGGAGAGGCCGCTGCAATGGGAGGCCCACACAGGCCAAAGAACAAAGATGGATGAAAATAAGTAAATAAATAAATAAAAACAAATAAAAGAGCTCCCCCCCCCAATACTGGTCAGCCAATAAGAAGGAATAAATTATTGATACATGCAACAATACAGATAAATCTCAAAATGATTACATTAAATGAAAGAAGCCAGTTTTTAAAAGAGCACTAGTGTATAATCCCAATTGCACACAAATTCTAGAAAATGCAAACTAGTTCACAGTGACAGAGTAGAAGTGGTGACCTGGGGACAGGGAAGGGTGGGATGGATCACCAAGGGGCACAAAGAAACTTCTGGAAATGGTGGGTATGCTATCTTAATTGTTTAGCTGGATACGTACACATGTCAAAACTCAACAAACTGTACACCTTAAATACTGGAGTGGGTAGCCATTCCCTTCTCCAGCGGATCTTCCCAACCCATGAATCGAACCAGGGTCTCCTACGTTGCAGGTGGAGTCTTTACCAGCTGAGCTACAAAGAAATCCCATGTGCAGATTACTGTATGTCAACTGTGTTTAAATAAAATTGAAACAGACAAAAAACTGCTGCTGAAAGGAGCCCGGGAGGTGGCACCCAGCCAGGCAGAGCTCGTCTCCCTTCCCAGCCTGGGATTCTGTAGGGACCAGACAGCCCCTCAGCCAAGGCTGTGGAGTCAAGAGCTCTCCCAGCATTAAGTGAGGGAGGCCACAAGCTCTCCTGCCCCTGGAGGTGGAGCCCCTGGTGCCTCGGGACCAGGATCCTGTGGCCTGGTATCATGTGAGCCTGTGTCTTGCGCGGGGGATCATGAGGAACGGCCGTACCTGGTCTATGTGCGCCTCGTCCATGTTGCCCTTCTTTTCCAACACCACCTCCAAGTCTGTATCAGGCTCCTGCAAAGAGGGCAGAAGCAGTAAGGCTCAAGTGGACAGTGGCCTCCACCCAGACAGCCCCGTGATTGAGACTGTGCCAGAATCCAGAAAAGACTCAAGACTGCAGTGCCGCCCTCCCCTTCCACTGGTACTCAGTCATGTCAGACTCTTCGTGACCCTAAGGGCTGCAGGAGATCCTCAGGGATCCAACCCACGGCTCCACCTCCTGCACTGGCAGGTGGATTCTTTACCACTGCACCCCCGGGGAAGCCCTCCTCTTCCACAACTCTCCCCAGTTCTGTCCTCAAAACTGTGGCACTGACCTACTGGACAGATGAAGAAACTAAGGCTCAAAGTGAAGTGACTATCACAAGGTCACACCTCTGCTCAGGGACAGGGCTCACACGCACCCAGGTCTGCAGACTCAGGCCTAGAGCACAACTTTCCCCACCAGACACCTCACTTCCCAGGTGACACCAAACCAGCGAGGAGAAAGGCCAGGGCCCCACGGACAGCGGGGAGGAGCTGGCAGAGGCCAGGGAATAGCGGGGAGGAGCTGGCAGAGGCCAGGGAATAGAGAGGTGTTCACCTGCAGTGAACCCAAACCCTCCCAAGTTTCTTCCTCCATACTGTGCCCCGAGCCCCCAACTTGTGAGTTCTGGTTGGTATCTTCCCTCCTGCCTGAACAACCAGGACAGGCTCTCCTGAAGCTTCCCCACCCCCAACAGCAGTCCATTCCACACAACAACGTGCGTACACCCTAAACTTTCACAATGTTATATGTCAATTCCATCTCTATAAAAAAAGTAATAAAACCACCTCAACTGGACCACACCACCCCATTCCCCCAACCCTCCAGGGGCTCCCATTTCATCTACATGAAAATCCAGAGCGTACGCCCTGTGGAGTCAAGAGCCTCCCAGCATTAAGTGAGGGAGGCCACAAGCTCTCCTGCCCCTGGAGGTGGAGCCCTGGTGCCTCGGGACCAGGATCCTGTGGCCTGGTATCATGTGAGCCTGTGTCTTGCGCGGGGGATCATGAGGAACGGCCGTACCTGGTCTATGTGCGCCTCGTCCATGTTGCCCTTCTTTTCCAACACCACCTCCAAGTCTGTATCAGGCTCCTGCAAAGAGGGCAGAAGCAGTAAGGCTCAAGTGGACAGTGGCCTCCACCCAGACAGCCCCGTGATTGAGACTGTGCCAGAATCCAGAAAAGACTCAAGACTGCAGTGCCGCCCTCCCCTTCCACTGGTACTCAGTCATGTCAGACTCTTCGTGACCCTAAGGGCTGCAGGAGATCCTCAGGGATCCAACCCACGGCTCCACCTCCTGCACTGGCAGGTGGATTCTTTACCACTGCACCCCCGGGGAAGCCCTCCTCTTCCACAACTCTCCCCAGTTCTGTCCTCAAAACTGTGGCACTGACCTACTGGACAGATGAAGAAACTAAGGCTCAAAGTGAAGTGACTATCACAAGGTCACCCCTCTGCTCAGGGACAGGGCTCACACGCACCCAGGTCTGCAGACTCAGGCCTAGAGCACAACTTTCCCCACCAGACACCTCACTTCCCAGGTGACACCAAACCAGCGAGGAGAAAGGCCAGGGCCCCACGGACAGCGGGGAGGAGCTGGCAGAGGCCAGGGAATAGCGGGGAGGAGCTGGCAGAGGCCAGGGAATAGAGAGGTGTTCACCTGCAGTGAACCCAAACCCTCCCAAGTTTCTTCCTCCATACTGTGCCCCGAGCCCCCAACTTGTGAGTTCTGGTTGGTATCTTCCCTCCTGCCTGAACAACCAGGACAGGCTCTCCTGAAGCTTCCCCACCCCCAACAGCAGTCCATTCCACACAACAACGTGCGTACACCCTAAACTTTCACAATGTTATATGTCAATTCCATCTCTATAAAAAAAGTAATAAAACCACCTCAACTGGACCACACCACCCCATTCCCCCAACCCTCCAGGGGCTCCCATTTCATCTACATGAAAATCCAGACCCCTGTGGCCTCTAGGCTCTGCCCCAGCTGGCCCAGCTGCTGCCACCTCTGCCTCTCTGCTCTCCCAGGTCTCCGCACCTGCTGCTCCCTTGCCACAGAAGGCCCCAGCCCCTCCCAGGTCTCAGCTCCCAGAAAGCACCCTTGCTGAGCCTGCATGGGCCACACTCGCTCAGTGGCTTCAGCCTGCAGGACCCTGTGACAGTGAGATTCAGGGTGGCCTCATTCTTCAACAGTGACAACTGACATGTTCTTGACTCAGGTGTGCCCTGTCCAGCACCCCAAGTCACATGTGTGGAGCCCTGAATGGCTCTGCTCACTCACATCACCTGCCAGGTCCCAGGGCTCGGCCCATCTCCTCCTCCCCTCCCTATCATGAAAGCTGGTCGGGATGGAGAGCACCTCTCTGCTGTCTTCACAAGGGAGCCATCCCTTCCCTTTCTCCTCGTAAGGGGACCACCACCTCCCGCCGAGTTTCAGACAGTGGCGTTCCAGCGGGACTGACACCCTCAGTCCCTGCCCACAGGCTTCAGACCAGGGCTTCCGGTGTGTGTGACTCAATGGAGATCTGGGAGTGCAATGCTGGGACTTCTCCTGTAATTGTTTTGGAGGGGCCGCCCTTGTCTCTCTGGGGGTGGCTTAATTACTATGATCAAGGCCTGGAGATGCTGGGACCATCTTACCACCGGGTTGGGGTGGGGAGGAGCCTGAGACTAAAACCAGCATTGAAAACTACAAAGCCCAGAGCTAGGCAAAGCCACATAAGCATCTCCTGTGATCCAAATTTATCAGATCCCTAAACTGGGTATTCTGAGCTCAAATAGCTGTGGACCTCATATTATCTCAAAGTATTTGGCTCCTGAGCTCTAGAGAGCTAGTGGTAAGAGTTCAGAAGAGAGGAACGGATCTGAAAAACTTACTCCAATTAATCCAGATCCTGCGTGCAGATAATGAGAACTTGGATAAAGTTTTGCTAACAAAAGATACCTGTACTATGAGGATATTACACTAGTGCCTGGATCCAGCCATACCGGAGGACAGACAGCTACTGAACTTTCTAGTTACATGTGTCAGTAAATCCCCTCTTCTGACTATCTGACACTCCTCTCTCTCTCGCAACTTCCACTCTTACTCTCCCCAGACAGTCAGCTTCTGAAGGAAAGCCTACCTCTTCCCAAGGTGCCCCTGCTACTTGGCTCTCCTGCTTCTTCTTCTTCCTCTTCTGAGCTGGTTCCGCAGTGTCTGCCTGCTCTACCTTTTTCTTGGACTTCACTTTCTTCTTCACAGAGGCCTTGGGGCCATCTATTGGGATGTATTCTGGAGCTTCAACTTTGACTAGCTTCTTTTTACTTCCTTTCCGAGGGCTGCTCTCCATGGAACTGGAGCGCTCAGTATGCTCCAGGAGGGGATCTCCTTCTTGGTGGATTTTCTTTTTCTTCTTCATCTTCACGTTGTGTTCCCTGGGACTCCCTTGCTTCCGTTTCTGTCCCAAGGCTGCCTGCTCCCGGGCGCCGCCTTTCCCAAGCGGGCAAGTGTCCAATGCATCCCCAACCTCACAGCACCAAGGGTCCCTGGCTGAGAAGGCTTTACCCTCCTTGGCTTTTTTCTCCTTCTTGTGTTTTCTGAGCTTCTTGCCAACTCTGGTCACTTCCTCGTCCTGTCTGGAGTCTGGGGAGGTCTTCACGTTCGAAGTAGTAGACATGGACTTCTTCTTCTTCTTCTTCTTCTCTCCACTGAGGGACTCCGAGGGATCAAGTGCCTGCTTCCCGGGGCTGTGGGCCCACTCAGTCCATCCGGCATGTAATGTGGTCTCAAGTTTAAGGTGCTCCTTACAGACGACGCTGGGACCCTTCTTTTTCTTCTTTTTCTTCACTAGAGGGATTTCAGGCGCTTGCTCTTGGATCACATTCTTCAAGGGGCATGTGGCTCTTGGACAATCCTCCACAAAGTAACTGTCATTGTTTAAAACCGAGTATTGAGTCTCTGGTTCTTTAACCACCTTCTTTTTCTTCTTTTTCTTTTTCTCTGGGCGCCCAAGGCCCATCTCTCCTCTGTGAATCTTAGGGATCATCCCTGAAAAAAGAAATGGTACTAATTATCCCCACGCGAAGTGGCCTTGAGTACAATTCTACTAGGTTATTACCAGGAGCCACACTTCTTGGGGTGGCTGGTCTGAAAGGCTAGGGGCTGGGCAAAGGGGCATGGTTCCTATGGAGTAAAGGGAAACATGACCGAAGAAACAGTACGTGCTAAGTTGCCAGTTGTGTCTGACTCTGTGCAACACTATGAACTACAGCCCACCGCTTCTCTGTTTATGGGATTCTCCAGGCAAGAATACCAGATTGGGTTGCCATGCCCTCTTCCAGGGGATCTTCCTAACCCAGGGATCCGACCTGCATCTCTTACTGGACAGGCAGGTTCTTTACCACTAGCACCACCTGGGATTCAAATGCCGGAATGGGGTTTAAATCCAGAGAGCCTCTGGTTCAAATAAATACAAGCTGCTCCCTCATCTTAAGTCAATCATCTATCCTTCCGGGCCTGAACCCCCGCAGCTGAAGATGAGGGATGGCAACACTTCCTTTCTCAGAGAGCTGCTGGAAAGAATAAAGAATAGTCCATGGAAAGTGCTTGGTACCTTGTTGATGCCTTTCCTAAGCCCCTTCCTCAAACCTCTAATCATTCATTCCACAGAAATGTACCCTACGCCAGTCACTGAAGCAACTGTCCTCAAGCCCCAGGCCAAGCACTGCCCCACGGCTTACCTTGGACTGGATGAAGAGAACAGAACGCTTGGACTAACTCTTCTTGCTGATTCTCACCAGAGGTAGTAACTGTGACATAATTAACCCACTATCTTGCTTCATCTGAAGAGCTCTGCTGCACTGCATCTGGGAAAATTTAAATGCTTCAGCCCATGCCCAGGATAACTTTCTCTTGTATTACCTTCCTATGTGGCTAGTACTGAGAGCATCCATGAGGTGTCATGAGGAGCCCCAACTGAGGCTGAGAACAGCTGTGTTCAAACAGTGACTCACAGATTCTTGCCACATGGCACTGGCTTCTCCGGGTCTGTTTCCCTGTCCACATAAGAGGCACTGAATCAGATCAGATCAGAGGCTAGCAGGGGATGGCGGGGGCCATATCCAGCCTACAAGATGGTTCCACGCTTTTTAATTTTTCAAACAAAGTACCAACACTCAATGACTGCAAATGACACAGTGCTCCGCTTTTTTGTTTTCGGAGTGGGGAGGTAGGCAGGAGACTCTCACGGAGGGGACCACAGAGAAGGCGCTGGATGGGCCTCAAGTATATTTCAGCCTTCGGCTGGACTACCTCCGTCAGTCGAGTCACCCGCCCAGGTCCTTTTCCTGGACTAGGCGACACGGAGACACTCAGGGAATCCAGAAACAAACGGTCCCTCACAGGAGCTTTGGACAGTGGGCAGGAAAGACCAGGGCTTCTTCATCCTGGAGCTTCCCTCAGCCTCAGAGCCCAGGGAGGTTCTTTACCACTAGCACCACCTGGGATTCAAATGCCGGAATGGGGTTTAAATCCAGAGAGCCTCTGGTTCAAATAAATACAAGCTGCTCCCTCATCTTAAGTCAATCATCTATCCTTCCGGGCCTGAACCCCCGCAGCTGAAGATGAGGGATGGCAACACTTCCTTTCTCAGAGAGCTGCTGGAAAGAATAAAGAATAGTCCATGGAAAGTGCTTGGTACCTTGTTGATGCCTTTCCTAAGCCCCTTCCTCAAACCTCTAATCATTCATTCCACAGAAATGTACCCTACGCCAGTCACTGAAGCAACTGTCCTCAAGCCCCAGGCCAAGCACTGCCCCACGGCTTACCTTGGACTGGATGAAGAGAACAGAACGCTTGGACTAACTCTTCTTGCTGATTCTCACCAGAGGTAGTAACTGTGACATAATTAACCCACTATCTTGCTTCATCTGAAGAGCTCTGCTGCACTGCATCTGGAAATTAACTGCTTCAGCCCATGCCCAGGATAACTTTCTCTTGTATTACCTTCCTATGTGGCTAGTACTGAGAGCATCCATGAGGTGTCATGAGGAGCCCCAACTGAGGCTGAGAACAGCTGTGTTCAAACAGTGACTCACAGATTCTTGCCACATGGCACTGGCTTCTCCGGGTCTGTTTCCCTGTCCACATAAGAGGCACTGAATCAGATCAGATCAGAGGCTAGCAGGGGATGGCGGGGGCCATATCCAGCCTACAAGATGGTTCCACGCTTTTTAATTTTTCAAACAAAGTACCAACACTCAATGACTGCAAATGACACAGTGCTCCGCTTTTTTGTTTTCGGAGTGGGGAGGTAGGCAGGAGACTCTCACGGAGGGGACCACAGAGAAGGCGCTGGATGGGCCTCAAGTATATTTCAGCCTTCGGCTGGACTACCTCCGTCAGTCGAGTCACCCGCCCAGGTCCTTTTCCTGGACTAGGCGACACGGAGACACTCAGGGAATCCAGAAACAAACGGTCCCTCACAGGAGCTTTGGACAGTGGGCAGGAAAGACCAGGGGCTTCTTCATCCTGGAGCTTCCCTCAGCCTCAGAGCCCAGAGGCTGGCCTGCCTCACTCTTAGTTGCTTCAAAGAGCCAGGCCAGGCTTGAGCTGCAGCTCAAGTTCACTCATGATTGGCTCTTATAGCACCTGGACAATTGAGAGACCACCCACTAACTGACTCCTGGCTGTTTGGCTTTCTACTGTATTCCCAGGACCCAGCTCTGCACCCAGCACGGAGTGGTGCTCAATATATGCTCACTGGATGAAGGAAGGGATTCTAAAGACACTGAGGTGAACAAGAGATGACCCTGCCATCCAGAAGCAGGTATATGTGGGTGAGAAAGAGTTGTTAACAATGATGCATGTGATAAAAGTGAGCACAGTGGTAAGATCTGAGTAAGAGAGGTCATTTAATCTGGCCTACCTGTCACAGCGAAACTTTCTGAGGAAGAGATAAACAGCCTGGGCAAATGAAGGATGGAGGTGCTAATCCCTAAGACAAAAAACCAGAAGCGTGGGGAGGTTAGGGAGGGGGGACTGAAGGCAACAGGCTGGTTGGAACAGATGCCTTGAAATATCCATGTGGGGATGCTGGTAGACATGTGGATGGATGGGTCTGAGGCTCAGAGGCGACTTGGCTGACATAGGTGACTTAAATTTAGAAATATATGGATGGTACATACGCCTTGAACAGAACGGGCCTGAGACAAAATCACAGGGAATAAAAAATGGGTGGACAGAGGAAGAGGGGCCTGCAAAGGAGAGGGGGAAGGTGTAAACCCGGAGAGCGTGGAGTGAAGGGTGCCAAGGGTGCCTCAGATGGAGGAGCGGTCTAGATATCTGACAACGGAAGAAGCCAAAGGGAGTTTGTCGCCAACATACTCCCTTTCTTTCCTTATCTCCATTGTCTAAAACAGGGCAGTATCCTTCTCTTAGGCACTGAAGAGCCTTCTCTTCAAACCTACGATCCCAGATATTCCTTCCTTCAAGAAGAGAAGAGGAAAGGAACCTTCCAGCGTCTCCTGTGAACGGAAAATGCCGGAGGCGACACGGAGACACTCAGGGAATCCAGAAACAAACGGTTCCCCCTTTGGACAGTGGGCAGGAAAGACCAGGGGCTTCTTCATCCTGGAGCTTCCCTCAGCCTCAGAGCCCAGAGGCTGGCCTGCCTCACTCTTAGTTGCTTCAAAGAGCCAGGCCAGGCTTGAGCTGCAGCTCAAGTTCACTCATGATTGGCTCTTATAGCACCTGGACAATTGAGAGACCACCCACTAACTGACTCCTGGCTGTTTGGCTTTCTACTGTATTCCCAGGACCCAGCTCTGCACCCAGCACGGAGTGGTGCTCAATATATGCTCACTGGATGAAGGAAGGATTCTAAAGACACTGAGGTGAACAAGAGATGACCCTGCCATCCAGAAGCAGGTATATGTGGGTGAGAAAGAGTTGTTAACAATGATGCATGTGATAAAAGTGAGCACAGTGGTAAGATCTGAGTAAGAGAGGTCATTTAATCTGGCCTACCTGTCACAGCGAAACTTTCTGAGGAAGAGATAAACAGCCTGGGCAAATGAAGGATGGAGGTGCTAATCCCTAAGACAAAAAACCAGAAGCGTGGGGAGGTTAGGGAGGGGGGACTGAAGGCAACAGGCTGGTTGGAACAGATGCCTTGAAATATCCATGTGGGGATGCTGGTAGACATGTGGATGGATGGGTCTGAGGCTCAGAGGCGACTTGGCTGACATAGGTGACTTAAATTTAGAAATATATGGATGGTACATACGCCTTGAACAGAACGGGCCTGAGACAAAATCACAGGGAATAAAAAATGGGTGGACAGAGGAAGAGGGGCCTGCAAAGGAGAGGGGGAAGGTGTAAACCCGGAGAGCGTGGAGTGAAGGGTGCCAAGGGTGCCTCAGATGGAGGAGCGGTCTAGATATCTGACAACGGAAGAAGCCAAAGGGAGTTTGTCGCCAACATACTCCCTTTCTTTCCTTATCTCCATTGTCTAAAACAGGGCAGTATCCTTCTCTTAGGCACTGAAGAGCCTTCTCTTCAAACCTACGATCCCAGATATTCCTTCCTTCAAGAAGAGAAGAGGAAAGGAACCTTCCAGCGTCTCCTGTGAACGGAAAATGTCTTCTCCAAAAGCGCTTTTAAACTCTCGCAGTAGCCCCGTGAGGATCGGTGTGAATAACCCATCTCAGAAACGTGCTAACTGAGACCTGCAGACTTTTTAATTCACTCGCCCTGGTCCCAAAGCCAGCCAGGGGTAACACAAGGATTCGAATCCAGCTCGCAGAACTTCGAAGCCTCTGCTCGCTGCACGATGGCACCCAAACCCAACTCCCACCGCAGGCTCACTGGCAGGAAGCAAGGAAGCCAGGAAGCGTGGCTGCCCTGTCCAAGGCTCGACCGCGCCAAAACGTCCGCACAGAGGGAGGGATTACGCCGGTCCCGGGCTCGGCTCCAAGGCGGGAGAACTTCCCGGAGACGGCGCCTCGGGCCGGCGACTAGGGGGACGGGGATCGGAGGGTGCGAGTCGTCCTCCGGCCCCTCGGCTTGCCGTGCAAGTCGCCCGGACCGGTCTCCAGTCCCGGCTCCGTCCCGCCTACGACTCGGTCCACAAACTCACCCAAAAGCCAAACGTCCCCTCCTCCACGTGAGAGCCCACTCCGCCGCGACCCGGAAGTCAATCTCAACTCTCCGGCCCGCCCCCCCGCAAGATACGGCTTCTTCCGGGTCGTGGCCTCGCGGGGAACGCGGTTGCCTGGGAAACTGCGGCCATGGCGGCGCCCGGCCCTGGGTACCGCACCCCGCAGCGCGTGGAAGGCGCGGTCTCCAACGAGTCGTCCGTCACCGCCAGGACGCCGGTGCCCGTGGTGTCTCCCGTGTCCCTCGATCGGTCCGTCTCGCCGGGGCAGGTTTCGGAGCCGCCCAGCAAGAATCTGTGGGAGCAGATCTGCGAGGGTAGGCAGCCAAGGCCGGCCGAGCGGGGCGGAACTCGGGCGGGCCCCACGCTTCTTGAGCGCCTACTGTGTGCCAGGCCTCCTGGCAGCTTTGTCGCGGGCCCGCGAGGCTCCCCGTATTACGCACGGGGAAACAGGCTCAGAGAGGCTTGCCCGAGGTTACGCAGCACAGCCTCCAGCCTGGATCCGTAGTCAGGGCGAAGGCAAAGGAAAGGGTAATAAAGGGGACCTTGGTGTGAACAGTGATGCGCAAACCTCCGTTAGTCGACAGGAAAGAATCTCAGAGATGGAGATGGGGAACTTCTTTAAAACGTAGACTCCCCCAAACAAACAAACAAAAATAGGTTCCCAGGCTCTGCCCCTAGAGCTCCTAAGGGGTGCAGGTGATCTGCACTTTTAAGGAACACCCCAGGGAATTCTGATGTAGATAGTCTGTGGCCCACGTTGAGCCACCACAGACTCAATTGATGTATGATAGTCTTTTGCTGCAATGTACCCGCAGCTAGGCAAGCAAGGAAGCCAGGAAGCGTGGCTGCCCTGTCCAAGGCTCGACCGCGCCAAAACGTCCGCACAGAGGGAGGGATTACGCCGGTCCCGGGCTCGGCTCCAAGGCGGGAGAACTTCCCGGAGACGGCGCCTCGGGCCGGCGACTAGGGGGACGGGGATCGGAGGGTGCGAGTCGTCCTCCGGCCCCTCGGCTTGCCGTGCAAGTCGCCCGGACCGGTCTCCAGTCCCGGCTCCGTCCCGCCTACGACTCGGTCCACAAACTCACCCAAAAGCCAAACGTCCCCTCCTCCACGTGAGAGCCCACTCCGCCGCGACCCGGAAGTCAATCTCAACTCTCCGGCCCGCCCCCCCGCAAGATACGGCTTCTTCCGGGTCGTGGCCTCGCGGGGAACGCGGTTGCCTGGGAAACTGCGGCCATGGCGGCGCCCGGCCCTGGGTACCGCACCACGCAGCGCGTGGAAGGCGCGGTCTCCAACGAGTCGTCCGTCACCGCCAGGACGCCGGTGCCCGTGGTGTCTCCCGTGTCCCTCGATCGGTCCGTCTCGCCGGGGCAGGTTTCGGAGCCGCCCAGCAAGAATCTGTGGGAGCAGATCTGCGAGGGTAGGCAGCCAAGGCCGGCCGAGCGGGGCGGAACTCGGGCGGGCCCCACGCTTCTTGAGCGCCTACTGTGTGCCAGGCCTCCTGGCAGCTTTGTCGCGGGCCCGCGAGGCTCCCCGTATTACGCACGGGGAAACAGGCTCAGAGAGGCTTGCCCGAGGTTACGCAGCACAGCCTCCAGCCTGGATCCGTAGTCAGGGCGAAGGCAAAGGAAAGGGTAATAAAGGGGACCTTGGTGTGAACAGTGATGCGCAAACCTCCGTTAGTCGACAGGAAAGAATCTCAGAGATGGAGATGGGGAACTTCTTTAAAACGTAGACTCCCCCAAACAAACAAACAAAAATAGGTTCCCAGGCTCTGCCCCTAGAGCTCCTAAGGGGTGCAGGTGATCTGCACTTTTAAGGAACACCCCAGGGAATTCTGATGTAGATAGTCTGTGGCCCACGCGTTGAGCCACCACAGACTCAATAGAGTTGAGTTTAGTCTTCTCTGCTTCTAACCTTCCTTAAAATCCCCAGATGGAGTTTAGCTCACTGTATTTTGTGGACCTGCAATGTACCCTTTGGTCTTGAGGCCCAACGTCACATACCTTGGACAAGTTAGGTACACATAACATGCGTCCTAAGTCGCTTCAGTCCTATCAGTCTCTGCCCCCATGTGGCTCACGAGGCTCCTCAGTCTATGGCATTCTCCAGGCAAGAATACTGGAATGAGTTGCCATGCTTTTCTTCAGGGAGTCTTCCAACTCAGGACTCAAACCCAGGTCTCCCGCACTGCAGGCAGATTCTTTACCATCTGAGCCACCAGGGAAGCCCAAGAATACTGGAGTGGGTAGCCTGTCCTTTCTCCAGGGGATCTTCCCTACCCAGGAAAATTCTTTACTGCGGGGAATTCCCTGGTGGTCCAGTGGTAGGACTCTACGCTTTCACTGCAGGGGGCCCTCATTCAATCCTGGTGGGGAAGGGACGATCCCACAAGGCAAGGTGGCCAAAAATAAATAAAATAGTTTATTGCTAAAAAAGAAAAAATAGCTAACTGGCACCATCATCTGAGTAATCAATGAGCTGTAGTCTCTTTGCAATAGTAATGTCAAAGAGAGTGTATCACTGTGATCAATTCAATAATAATGAAAAAGTTGGAAATACTGGGAGAATTCCCAAATTGTGAGACAGAAAGTGAGCAAATGCTGTTCAGAAAATGACTTGCTTGATGTGGGTGGGGTTGCCACAAATCTTCAATCTGTAAAAAAAAAAAAAAAAAAAAAAACAGAAGAAACTCTAACTTCTAAGTGCAGTGCAGCACAATAGAACAAGGTATGTTTGCATCTTGTGCTTTCATTATAGTAAGCACAATCAGGGCACCTATGTCATAGTGTTAGGAGGATACAGCTAAAGGGTCACTTTAGCTTAGCGAAGTGCCTGTTTACATCAAGTGCTGAGTGTGTATTACTTTTTTTAGTTTACCTAAATCATGGTATATCTATTTTTTATTTATTTATTTATTTTTGCCTCCAAGTCATTGTTTTATTTTTTCATCCATCTTTCTTCTTGGGTGGGCCTGTGTGTGCCTTCCATTGCAGTGACCTCTCTCATTGCAGAGCACTGGCTCTGGGCACATGTGCTCCAGAGCGCTGGCTCGCAATTGGACACACAGGCTCAGCAGTTTCTTGGCACGTGGAATCTTCCCAGGCCAGGGATCGAACTGGTGCCCCTTGTACTGCACGGTGGGCTCTCTACCCGCTGGACCACCAGGGAAGCCCCTGTATTCCTCTTAGTACATAATGCTGGGTATTTTATTTTCCTTCCTAAGACCGTAAATTCCTCAACATCAGGAACTCAGATTTTTCATTCTTGTGGCTGTCGTCACTACCCCAATTATCTCGCTCTCCAGTAGTACTTTCACATATGGGCATTGAGGACTCATAATGTGATTAGTGCCACCTTGGCACTGAGTTTTTTGTTTTACTTCTAGTAAGTTCTTTTTTGTGATTTTTAAAAATTTTAATTTATACAGAGTTTTGTTGTTTACTGCCACACATCGACCTGAATCCACCACTTCTAATAAGTTCTGTTAAGCTTACAATGTGACTAGTGACCGCTGTAATGGACACTGCAGGAGAAGACTGAATGTGCCAGTGTACTGGGCTAGGTAGAGGGACAGAGTGATGAGTTAAGTGGAAAATACAAAGAAAGAAG
Source organism: Tragulus kanchil (assembly GCA_022376925.1). NCBI lineage: Eukaryota > Metazoa > Chordata > Mammalia > Artiodactyla > Tragulidae > Tragulus > Tragulus kanchil. The sequence goes on along the minus strand of JAIOJX010000002.1, from coordinate 108,252,393 downwards.
AAAATAGTGGATATAGTGTTGATAGATGCCCTCAGTGGCCATCTATTTCAGCTCCTACCCAGTGCTTGAATTCCTTCTCCCATATTGCATTATACCCAGAAAAATCTTTTTCGTCTTGAATGTAATCCTTGTAATGTCTATCCCTTGGTCCTTACCCTCCTGGTGTTGTGATCCAAGTTGCCAGTCACACCACCATTATGAAAACACTCAAATAACAATAGAAGGTTATTATTAGGGCTGTCTTTTCCTGGGAGCGTTCACTTTTGCAGGCCAAACAGCTCTTCATAATACAATTAACTCACTAGTTTTGTTGGGGAAGCTGCTCAGCCACATCTCAAGAGGGGAAAATCCTTGTACCTACCTCACAGGGCTGCCGTGAGGGTGGTATCAGGTGATGTATGTAAAGGCGCTTGGCCCAGTGCCTGGCATTTAGAAAGGGCTCAGTCAGTGTTCCTTATTGCTGACAAAGAAACACACTTTGCATTTGCTTTAGAATCATGGAATTACTTTGTCAAACAGGCTTGTAGGGAGAAAGTGAAGACAAAAGAGTTTTGTTGCTCTGAAAAGCAGGTGAATTGATGTCACTTACAAAGAGATAGAGTTACTTGAATTAGCGGGTGAAAACCAAAAATGAAAAAACATTAAATGCACCGCTGGACCACCAGGGAAGCCCCTGTATTCCTCTTAGTACATAATGCTGGGTATTTTATTTTCCTTCCTAAGACCGTTCCAACATCAGGAACTCAGATTTTTCATTCTTGTGGCTGTCGTCACTACCCCAATTATCTCGCTCTCCAGTAGTACTTTCACATATGGGCATTGAGGACTCATAATGTGATTAGTGCCACCTTGGCACTGAGTTTTTTGTTTTACTTCTAGTAAGTTCTTTTTTGTGATTTTTAAAAATTTTAATTTATACAGAGTTTTGTTGTTTACTGCCACACATCGACCTGAATCCACCACTTCTAATAAGTTCTGTTAAGCTTACAATGTGACTAGTGACCGCTGTAATGGACACTGCAGGAGAAGACTGAATGTGCCAGTGTACTGGGCTAGGTAGAGGGACAGAGTGATGAGTTAAGTGGAAAATACAAAGAAAGAAGAAAATAGTGGATATAGTGTTGATAGATGCCCTCAGTGGCCATCTATTTCAGCTCCTACCCAGTGCTTGAATTCCTTCTCCCATATTGCATTATACCCAGAAAAATCTTTTTCGTCTTGAATGTAATCCTTGTAATGTCTATCCCTTGGTCCTTACCCTCCTGGTGTTGTGATCCAAGTTGCCAGTCACACCACCATTATGAAAACACTCAAATAACAATAGAAGGTTATTATTAGGGCTGTCTTTTCCTGGGAGCGTTCACTTTTGCAGGCCAAACAGCTCTTCATAATACAATTAACTCACTAGTTTTGTTGGGGAAGCTGCTCAGCCACATCTCAAGAGGGGAAAATCCTTGTACCTACCTCACAGGGCTGCCGTGAGGGTGGTATCAGGTGATGTATGTAAAGGCGCTTGGCCCAGTGCCTGGCATTTAGAAAGGGCTCAGTCAGTGTTCCTTATTGCTGACAAAGAAACACACTTTGCATTTGCTTTAGAATCATGGAATTACTTTGTCAAACAGGCTTGTAGGGAGAAAGTGAAGACAAAAGAGTTTTGTTGCTCTGAAAAGCAGGTGAATTGATGTCACTTACAAAGAGATAGAGTTACAAATTGAAATTAGTGAGATCAAAGAGGGTGAATTTATATACCCAGGCCCTGTAATGATTATTATAACATGGATGATAAATCCATTTTCTCAAAACAAACATTCTAACATGTAATTTTCTATAACAAACATAGTAAATTCATTTTCTCACAACAAACATGAAAAACAGGCTTGGTAAATAATCCCGTGTTTGAGATTAAGTATTATATTATATTAGGATGTCTCCATTTAAAAAGCAAATTGTCACAGCAAACAGACCTGTCAGAAACTCAATTTCAGGAAAATGAGGAAAGGAGAAAATGTATTATTAATACCTTTATTCTGTCTGACTAGTTGTGTGTGCACGCGTGTGTGTGTGTGTGTGTGTGTGTGTGTATGATGACTTGTGAATATTCTTCCATTTTCTCATCTTTCCAGTGACAACTATTCCAGAGCTATCTATTCTCAAAAGCACCTATATTAGTATTCAATAACTGTCTTTCCTGCTAAGGTTTTTAATTAAATCTTGTGATGGCTTATGATTTAATGATTTTTAGCTATGGTTTTACCCAAGACTGAGTCCAACTGTCTGGAGTTACAGTCTTCTATTCTGATATTGCTGTCATTACTACCGCTAGCATCCTCATTATTGCCATTGGTTGATTCGTCATTCCCAAACTAGTCTCTGGCCTCAGCAGTCAGTGCTGAGGTCCCCTCATACCACCTTCCAGGTAACACCATCTTTATTCGGTGTTTGTTCCCCCAACACAGCAGCTGAGCACAGCTGGATAAAAATGGCAGCAGGTGGCTGTCGACAGTGCTTATCAGGCAGCACGAGAGCCTTCTGTTCCCTGTGTCTATGGTGCCAAGTTTTACTCCATCTGGGTTTGCCCTTGTCAAGTTAAGGCGCTTGGCCCAGTGCCTGGCATTTAGAAAGGGCTCAGTCAGTGTTCCTTATTGCTGACAAAGAAACACACTTTGCATTTGCTTTAGAATCATGGAATTACTTTGTCAAACAGGCTTGTAGGGAGAAAGTGAAGACAAAAGAGTTTTGTTGCTCTGAAAAGCAGGTGAATTGATGTCACTTACAAAGAGATAGAGTTACAAATTGAAATTAGTGAGATCAAAGAGGGTGAATTTATATACCCAGGCCCTGTAATGATTATTATAACATGGATGATAAATCCATTTTCTCAAAACAAACATTCTAACATGTAATTTTCTATAACAAACATAGTAAATTCATTTTCTCACAACAAACATGAAAAACAGGCTTGGTAAATAATCCCGTGTTTGAGATTAAGTATTATATTATATTAGGATGTCTCCATTTAAAAAGCAAATTGTCACAGCAAACAGACCTGTCAGAAACTCAATTTCAGGAAAATGAGGAAAGGAGAAAATGTATTATTAATACCTTTATTCTGTCTGACTAGTTGTGTGTGCACGCGTGTGTGTGTGTGTGTGTGTGTGTGTGTATGATGACTTGTGAATATTCTTCCATTTTCTCATCTTTCCAGTGACAACTATTCCAGAGCTATCTATTCTCAAAAGCACCTATATTAGTATTCAATAACTGTCTTTCCTGCTAAGGTTTTTAATTAAATCTTGTGATGGCTTATGATTTAATGATTTTTAGCTATGGTTTTACCCAAGACTGAGTCCAACTGTCTGGAGTTACAGTCTTCTATTCTGATATTGCTGTCATTACTACCGCTAGCATCCTCATTATTGCCATTGGTTGATTCGTCATTCCCAAACTAGTCTCTGGCCTCAGCAGTCAGTGCTGAGGTCCCCTCATACCACCTTCCAGGTAACACCATCTTTATTCGGTGTTTGTTCCCCCAACACAGCAGCTGAGCACAGCTGGATAAAAATGGCAGCAGGTGGCTGTCGACAGTGCTTATCAGGCAGCACGAGAAGCCTTCTGTTCCCTGTGTCTATGGTGCCAAGTTTTTACTCCACTCCTCAGAGTTGGCGTGATACTACTTGTCAAGTAGAGAGAGGACAGGAAGTGATGAGGAGTAGGAATGGAATCCTCTAGTTTCCTGATACCCATAAACATATTTGTGTTGGCACACGTGGGAGAAGTATTTAATCTCAATACACACACAACTCAGCCCTGCAGCTGTGCTTTGGTGCCTCCTCTCTCTATCCTTGGATCCTGCTCTATCACTCATCTCTCCTACATCTTTGACTTCTCTACTGGTTTTTCCCTCCACGTATCCTCTGGCCAGTCACCTTGGGAAAACCTCTCCCTTGACCTCTGTGGTCTTCTAGCTCTTGTCTACCCCTCGTGCCCTCTTTGCTAAGTTTCCAGAAAGAACTGTTGTTCACACTGTAACCAGAAGTGGGATCTGGCTGCTCATCACTCAGAAACCAAAGAAGAGGCAATTATGACGGAAAGCAAAGTTTGCTTTATTTTGATGCTGGCACCCTGGGTGGAGGGTGGTGGTGGGAATGTTGTGGGCAGGAGGACTTCGGTCCAAAAGCCACCTCCCCGGCCTCTCCACAGCCAGTAGGCCAAGGGAGGGGCTACATGCAGAAACAGAACAGTCAGCTCTGACAGTCCTCTTGAGATTGGTCATCGGTGGTCTGGCCAAGATCATCTTGATTGTTTAAAGTACAGTTAATCTTCAGTTCCAGGGGTGGTTTGTTCTGGTTTCTTTGAGGACAGTCCTTGGAATTGTGGCAGTGTATGTTATGGCTACCATCTAGTCATCATGTTCTTCGTCTATCTGGTGGGATTTCAGTACTTACAGAACAGCTCGCAGGATATGGCTCAGAATAGTATCTATAGTCCTTGAGATGGAATTGAAGGTCCCTGACTATGCTTAATGACTGATACATTATTTAGTCTTGTTGGACTTTTTTCCTCTGTTTCTGCATTTTCTCACTTCTCTGTTCATTCTTTGGCTAAAGTTTTTCCAGACAGAAGGCAAGTGGAGGACGGGCAAGGCCCAGAGGGCCCTGCTCCATTTCAGCACAGCTGGATAAAAATGGCAGCAGGTGGCTGTCGACAGTGCTTATCAGGCAGCACGAAGCCTTCTGTTCCCTGTGTCTATGGTGCCAAGTTTTTACTCCACTCCTCAGAGTTGGCGTGATACTACTTGTCAAGTAGAGAGAGGACAGGAAGTGATGAGGAGTAGGAATGGAATCCTCTAGTTTCCTGATACCCATAAACATATTTGTGTTGGCACACGTGGGAGAAGTATTTAATCTCAATACACACACAACTCAGCCCTGCAGCTGTGCTTTGGTGCCTCCTCTCTCTATCCTTGGATCCTGCTCTATCACTCATCTCTCCTACATCTTTGACTTCTCTACTGGTTTTTCCCTCCACGTATCCTCTGGCCAGTCACCTTGGGAAAACCTCTCCCTTGACCTCTGTGGTCTTCTAGCTCTTGTCTACCCCTCGTGCCCTCTTTGCTAAGTTTCCAGAAAGAACTGTTGTTCACACTGTAACCAGAAGTGGGATCTGGCTGCTCATCACTCAGAAACCAAAGAAGAGGCAATTATGACGGAAAGCAAAGTTTGCTTTATTTTGATGCTGGCACCCTGGGTGGAGGGTGGTGGTGGGAATGTTGTGGGCAGGAGGACTTCGGTCCAAAAGCCACCTCCCCGGCCTCTCCACAGCCAGTAGGCCAAGGGAGGGGCTACATGCAGAAACAGAACAGTCAGCTCTGACAGTCCTCTTGAGATTGGTCATCGGTGGTCTGGCCAAGATCATCTTGATTGTTTAAAGTACAGTTAATCTTCAGTTCCAGGGGTGGTTTGTTCTGGTTTCTTTGAGGACAGTCCTTGGAATTGTGGCAGTGTATGTTATGGCTACCATCTAGTCATCATGTTCTTCGTCTATCTGGTGGGATTTCAGTACTTACAGAACAGCTCGCAGGATATGGCTCAGAATAGTATCTATAGTCCTTGAGATGGAATTGAAGGTCCCTGACTATGCTTAATGACTGATACATTATTTAGTCTTGTTGGACTTTTTTCCTCTGTTTCTGCATTTTCTCACTTCTCTGTTCATTCTTTGGCTAAAGTTTTTCCAGACAGAAGGCAAGTGGAGGACGTGGGCAAGGCCCAGAGGGCCCTGCTCCATTTCAGCACCACTGTCAGTCCCATTCCTTTGTCCATGCATGAGCTCCGACCTCATGGCTCTGATGAAATCTTTCTCATATGTCAGTCATCATATTCACCCATGCTGGGAGCTATTTTAAATGCTGGGCAAGGCATGACCCCAGGCACAGTTCAAGACACCAACAATTATTTTCCATCATAGACTGCCAGTCCAGAAGTCAGATATTCATCTTAGATGCTTCCTTTTCACTTTCCATGGTCCCTACATTCATTCTCTAATCCCTGTAGATCCTCCTTGCTCAGCATCTCCTGTAACCCCCAGCTCCCCACCCCTAGTTTTCATGGCCATTACTACTCCCTGTTTAGATTGCTCTGTAGCTGTTTAATAGGGAGAGGCTTCCTTCCAGGCTCTCTTCCAGAAAAATCTCTCTCAAATTCAAATCTGATCACATTATTTGATGACCTAGAAAGATTTTCACAGTTTTCATGGTAAATATAAACTTCGCAGCTTAACACCTAAGCCCTTTAATAATTTGGTCTTGGACTTCCCTGGTGGCTCAGTGGTAAACAATCTGGCCTGCCAATGCAGGAGGCACGGGTTTGATCCCTGATCTGGGAAGATCCCATATGCTGCAGAGCAACTCAGCCCGTGTGCGACATCTGTTGAGCCTATGCTCTAGAGCCCATGTGTCACAACTACTGAAGCCCATGCTCCCTAGTCTGTGCTCTGCAACGACAGAAGCCACAGTAGTGAGAGACCCACGTGCTCCAACTATAGGGTAGCCCTGCTCACTGCAACTAGAAAACCCTTGTTGCAATGAAGACCCAGCACAGCCAAAAATAAATAAAATTCAAATTTTTTGATCTTTTCTGATGTTTTAAGCTCATCACATACCATTTCATCCAATATAGGCTCAGATTGAATAGTCTATAGTCCTTGAGATGGAATTGAAGGTCCCTGACTATGCTTAATGACTGATACATTATTTAGTCTTGTTGGACTTTTTTCCTCTGTTTCTGCATTTTCTCACTTCTCTGTTCATTCTTTGGCTAAAGTTTTTCCAGACAGAAGGCAAGTGGAGGACGTGGGCAAGGCCCAGAGGGCCCTGCTCCATTTCAGCACCACTGTCAGTCCCATTCCTTTGTCCATGCATGAGCTCCGACCTCATGGCTCTGATGAAATCTTTCTCATATGTCAGTCATCATATTCACCCATGCTGGGAGCTATTTTAAATGCTGGGCAAGGCATGACCCCAGGCACAGTTCAAGACACCAACAATTATTTTCCATCATAGACTGCCAGTCCAGAAGTCAGATATTCATCTTAGATGCTTCCTTTTCACTTTCCATGGTCCCTACATTCATTCTCTAATCCCTGTAGATCCTCCTTGCTCAGCATCTCCTGTAACCCCCAGCTCCCCACCCCTAGTTTTCATGGCCATTACTACTCCCTGTTTAGATTGCTCTGTAGCTGTTTAATAGGGAGAGGCTTCCTTCCAGGCTCTCTTCCAGAAAAATCTCTCTCAAATTCAAATCTGATCACATTATTTGATGACCTAGAAAGATTTTCACAGTTTTCATGGTAAATATAAACTTCGCAGCTTAACACCTAAGCCCTTTAATAATTTGGTCTTGGACTTCCCTGGTGGCTCAGTGGTAAACAATCTGGCCTGCCAATGCAGGAGGCACGGGTTTGATCCCTGATCTGGGAAGATCCCATATGCTGCAGAGCAACTCAGCCCGTGTGCGACATCTGTTGAGCCTATGCTCTAGAGCCCATGTGTCACAACTACTGAAGCCCATGCTCCCTAGTCTGTGCTCTGCAACGACAGAAGCCACAGTAGTGAGAGACCCACGTGCTCCAACTATAGGGTAGCCCCTGCTCACTGCAACTAGAGAAAACCCTTGTTGCAATGAAGACCCAGCACAGCCAAAAATAAATAAAATTCAAATTTTTTGATCTTTTCTGATGTTTTAAGCTCATCACATACCATTTATCCAAATCATCCTAAGGGCCAACGTTCATTGAGGTGCCCTTTATGTGCTAGGCACTGAGCTAGGTGCCTGGTTTTCCTCTTGTTTAAACCTCACAGCAATTTGGTGGTTTAAACAGATAAAGAAATTGAGGCATAGAGAGCTTAGGAAACTTGCTGAAAACATGTGACAGAATCAGACACCAACTCAGATATGTATGACACTCAAGTTCAAGCCCTTAAGATATTTCAGTTAGAAACATGTTCAGCTGCAAATCACAGAAAGCCTGATGAGCAGTGGCCTGAGCAATAAAGACATTTCATTCCCTTACACCTGTGGAGTGTGGTGGGGTTAGGGAGCAGGTTCCAGTCTGAGCACAAGGGTTCTGTTCCACCAACAGGGTTTCAGACTGTTTCTGCTATGCCTCTTGCAAAATGTTGCCTTTGTTGTGTAAAATTAACAACTATTTTCACTTGTTCTTAGATTATTGTTTCTTTAATGTATATATAACATCAAATTCCCCTAACCAATTACAGGTTTCTCCTGCTATCCAAAAGTAGAGAATCCCTCTGCAACCCTTCAGAAGACAAAAAGTATACCTTAGGACATATCTTGCTAAAGGATGCACAAGATAAGTTGAGAAAAAGCACGGATGTTCACAGAGAGTTTAAAGCTATGGCAGCTTGATGCTGAGATGCTGAGTGTAGTCCTGGGGAAAGGGGTTTGGCCCTAACACTGTTCTTTGGAAAAACTTCCTTTGGTTGGCCCCCAGTGGTAAACAATCTGGCCTGCCAATGCAGGAGGCACGGGTTTGATCCCTGATCTGGGAAGATCCCATATGCTGCAGAGCAACTCAGCCCGTGCGACATCTGTTGAGCCTATGCTCTAGAGCCCATGTGTCACAACTACTGAAGCCCATGCTCCCTAGTCTGTGCTCTGCAACGACAGAAGCCACAGTAGTGAGAGACCCACGTGCTCCAACTATAGGGTAGCCCTGCTCACTGCAACTAGAGAAACCCTTGTTGCAATGAAGACCCAGCACAGCCAAAATAAATAAAATTCAAATTTTTGATCTTTTCTGATGTTTTAAGCTCATCACATACCATTTATCCAAATCATCCTAAGGGCCAACGTTCATTGAGGTGCCCTTTATGTGCTAGGCACTGAGCTAGGTGCCTGGTTTTCCTCTTGTTTAAACCTCACAGCAATTTGGTGGTTTAAACAGATAAAGAAATTGAGGCATAGAGAGCTTAGGAAACTTGCTGAAAACATGTGACAGAATCAGACACCAACTCAGATATGTATGACACTCAAGTTCAAGCCCTTAAGATATTTCAGTTAGAAACATGTTCAGCTGCAAATCACAGAAAGCCTGATGAGCAGTGGCCTGAGCAATAAAGACATTTCATTCCCTTACACCTGTGGAGTGTGGTGGGGTTAGGGAGCAGGTTCCAGTCTGAGCACAAGGGTTCTGTTCCACCAACAGGGTTTCAGACTGTTTCTGCTATGCCTCTTGCAAAATGTTGCCTTTGTTGTGTAAAATTAACAACTATTTTCACTTGTTCTTAGATTATTGTTTCTTTAATGTATATATAACATCAAATTCCCCTAACCAATTACAGGTTTCTCCTGCTATCCAAAAGTAGAGAATCCCTCTGCAACCCTTCAGAAGACAAAAAGTATACCTTAGGACATATCTTGCTAAAGGATGCACAAGATAAGTTGAGAAAAAGCACGGATGTTCACAGAGAGTTTAAAGCTATGGCAGCTTGATGCTGAGATGCTGAGTGTAGTCCTGGGGAAAGGGGTTTGGCCCTAACACTCCACTGCTCGGGGTACACACTTCCTCTACGGACATTCACAGCAAATCAAATTCTGAACTTGCTTTTCACTTTTCACCTTTTCTCATAAAAGCAAAAATGCTCTTTGGATTTCTTTTGGTTAGCAAACACAGGTACTAATGTAGATCTTTTGTAAATGTGAAGTGGGTAAACCAAATTTTCAAAAAGTGGCAGAGACCTGGAATCCAAGTTGCATGCTTAAATAACTAAATGATTGTAAACATTTATACATTTAGTATGCCTGATGTTCTTGAGAATTTCTAAGGCCAAACCAGCAATTTTTCTTCAGAATTTTTTACATACTTAATTAAATTCATATGAACTTTCTATGTAAAAAACATGTCTTTAATCAACTATATGTTTTAAATTGAAATCGCAAGGTGATAGCAGTGTTAAATTCTCAAATATGCTGGATTCTCTTAAACAATACAGAGACTTGAAAAAGAAAACACATCAGATTGTCCTGAAGCTAATTTTTCTTTCCCATACTTGTACATAATTATATTAACTCTATATCTTTTGTGGTTGTGTGATGAAAAACTTTTTCCATCATATTTCTCCTTGGGAAAAATAAAAATGGCAGATAAGTAATAATTAAAGAAATAGAAAGAAAAGCAAAATATAATATTTTTGAAAAGTAAAATCAATGCTAGTATATTTATCTTATTTTACTTACAAAATACTCATAAATTGAAAAACAAAAATTAGTTTAAACTCAATTAATTTAGGAATAATAAACAACATAGTATTTAAAAGATTTTGAGGGAAACTTTTTTAATTTTGCACATTAGATTTTTCTTTTTGCTTTTATAGGGTTTTGTTGTTTGCAGATATCTATAATTACAGATTAGTCATATGTATATCCCATTCCCACCCATCCCAACCCTCCAGGCCATTGTATAGCCCCCATGTAAGATCCCTTAAACCCATAGCACATTGACAACAGTTATCTCTTTTACATGTTTTGGTAGCATAGGGTTATATGTTACTCTCTCTGTATCTCTTACCCACTCTTCTCTCTTCCCATAAGTCTGTTCTGTATGACTGTTTTTCCATTGATGCCCTCCATGCGTATTTATCAGTACAATCTTACTAGATTCCATATATATGTGTTAGTATACTATACTTGTCCTTTTGTTTTTGACTTACTTCACTTTGTATAATAGGTTCTTGACTCATCCACCTCACGAGGACTGATTCTTCTGTATTTCTTTTTGTGGCTGAGAAGTATTCCATTATATATATATATACACATACATATATATACATATACATATATACATATACATATATACATACATACATATATATACATATACATATATACGTATATATATATGTATATATACACACACATATATATGTATATATATATACATATATATACGTATATATATGTATGTATATATGTATATATATATATATATGCCAGTATTCCATTATATATATATATATATACACCAGTATTCCATTATATATATATATTCCATTATATATATATATATACCAGAGGTTCTTTATCCATTCATTCGTCGATGGGCATCTAGGTTGCTTCCATGTTCTAACTATTGTATAGAGTGCTGCAGAACAAGTGTTTCTTTCAGTTTTGATTTCATCAGGGTGTAAGCCTAAGAGTGGGATTACTGGGTTGTATGGTGCTTCTATTCTTAGCTTTTTGAGGAATCTCCATACTGTCTTCCATAGTGGTTGTGTCAATTTACATTCCCATCAGCAGTGCAAGAATGTTCCCTTTTCTCCACATCCTCTCCAGCATTTATTGTCTGTAGATTTTTTGATGATGGCCATTCTGACTGGTGTGAGGTGGTATCTTGTAGTTTTGATTTGCATTTCTAATAACAAGCGATGTTGATCATCTTTTCATGTGTGTTTTGGCATCTGATGCTTTTTAATTTTGCACATTAGATTTTTCTTTTTGCTTTTATAGGGTTTTGTTGTTTGCAGATATCTATAATTACAGATTAGTCATATGTATATCCCATTCCCACCCATCCCAACCCTCCAGGCCATTGTATAGCCCCCATGTAAGATCCCTTAAACCCATAGCACATTGACAACAGTTATCTCTTTTACATGTTTTGGTAGCATAGGGTTATATGTTACTCTCTGTATCTCTTACCCACTCTTCTCTCTTCCCATAAGTCTGTTCTGTATGACTGTTTTTCCATTGATGCCCTCCATGCGTATTTATCAGTACAATCTTACTAGATTCCATATATATGTGTTAGTATACTATACTTGTCCTTTTGTTTTTGACTTACTTCACTTTGTATAATAGGTTCTTGACTCATCCACCTCACGAGGACTGATTCTTCTGTATTTCTTTTTGTGGCTGAGAAGTATTCCATTATATATATATATACACATACATATATATACATATACATATATACATATACATATATACATACATACATATATATACATATACATATATACGTATATATATATGATATATACACACACATATATATGTATATATATATACATATATATACGTATATATATGTATGTATATATGTATATATATATATATATGCCAGTATTCCATTATATATATATATATATACACCAGTATTCCATTATATATATATATTCCATTATATATATATATATACCAGAGGTTCTTTATCCATTCATTCGTCGATGGGCATCTAGGTTGCTTCCATGTTCTAACTATTGTATAGAGTGCTGCAGAACAAGTGTTTCTTTCAGTTTTGATTTCATCAGGGTGTAAGCCTAAGAGTGGGATTACTGGGTTGTATGGTGCTTCTATTCTTAGCTTTTTGAGGAATCTCCATACTGTCTTCCATAGTGGTTGTGTCAATTTACATTCCCATCAGCAGTGCAAGAATGTTCCCTTTTCTCCACATCCTCTCCAGCATTTATTGTCTGTAGATTTTTTGATGATGGCCATTCTGACTGGTGTGAGGTGGTATCTTGTAGTTTTGATTTGCATTTCTCTAATAACAAGCGATGTTGATCATCTTTTCATGTGTGTTTTGGCCATCTGTATGTCTTCGTTGGAGAGATGTTTGTTTAGGTCTTTTTCCCATTTTTTGATTGGGTTGTTCGTTTTTCTGTGTTGAGTTGTCTGAGTTGCTTGTAGATTTTGGAAATTAATTCTTTGTTGTTTCATTTGCTATGATTTTCTCTCATTCTGTCGGTTGTCTGTTTGCCTTGTTTGTAGTTTCTTTTGCTGTACAAAAGCTTTTAAGTTTCACTAGGTCCCACAGATTTATTTTTGTTTTTATTTCCATTATTCTAGAAGGTGGGTCATAGAAGATCTTGCCTTGATTTATGTCATTGGGTGTTTTACCTATATTCTCTAAGAGTTTTATGGTTTTTGTTCTTACATTTAGGTCTTTAATCCATTTTGAGTTGATCTTTGTGTATGGTGTCAGGGAATGTTCCAACTTCATTTTTGTTGCATGTAGCTGTCCAGTTTTCCCAGCACCATTTGTTAAAGAGGCTATGCTTGTCCCATCGTGTATTTTTGCCTCCTTTGTCAAAAATAAGGTACCCATAGATGTGTTAGTTTATCTCTGGGTTCTCTATCTTGTTCCATTGGCCTATATTTCTGTTTTTGTTCCAGTACCATACAGTCTTGATGATATACTACCGTTGCTTTGTAGTATAGTCTGAAGTTAGGGAGGCTGATCCCTCCAGCTCCATTCTTCTCACTCAGGATTGCTTTGGCTATTGGGTGTCTTTTGTGTTTCCAAAATATGAACTGTGTTATTTTTTGGTCTAGTTCTATGAAGAATGTCATTGGTAATTTGATAGGGATCGCGTTGAGTCTATAGGTGACATTTGGTAGTATGGTAATTTCCACAATATTGATTCTTCCGACCCAGGAACATGGAATATCTCTTCATCTGTTTATGTTGTGTTTGATTTCTTTCACTAGTGTCTTGTAATTTTTTGTGTACAGTTCTTTTGTCTCTTTAGGTAGGTTTGTTCCTTGATATTCTTTTGGATGCAATTGTGAATGGGATTGCATCTTTGATTTCTCTTTCTGATTTTTCATTCTTTCTATATAGGAATGTGAGTGATTTCTGTATATTGATTTTGTATCCTGCGACTTTGCTGAATTCATTGGTTAGTTCTACCAGTTTTCTAATAGTGTTGGGGTTTTCTAGGTATACTATCATGTCGTCTGCAAAAAGACATAGTTTTACTTCTGCTTTTCCAATCTGAATTCCTTTTATTTCTTTTTCTTCTCTTATTGCTGTTGCTAGAACTTTCAGGACTTTTAAAAAATGTCTGCCCTAGCAAAAAGTTCGCTGTGTTCTCTCATTCTGTCGGTTGTCTGTTTGCCTTGTTTGTAGTTTCTTTGCAAAGTTTTCACTAGGTCCCACAGATTTATTTTTGTTTTTATTTCCATTATTCTAGAAGGTGGGTCATAGAAGATCTTGCCTTGATTTATGTCATTGGGTGTTTTACCTATATTCTCTAAGAGTTTTATGGTTTTTGTTCTTACATTTAGGTCTTTAATCCATTTTGAGTTGATCTTTGTGTATGGTGTCAGGGAATGTTCCAACTTCATTTTTGTTGCATGTAGCTGTCCAGTTTTCCCAGCACCATTTGTTAAAGAGGCTATGCTTGTCCCATCGTGTATTTTTGCCTCCTTTGTCAAAAATAAGGTACCCATAGATGTGTTAGTTTATCTCTGGGTTCTCTATCTTGTTCCATTGGCCTATATTTCTGTTTTTGTTCCAGTACCATACAGTCTTGATGATATACTACCGTTGCTTTGTAGTATAGTCTGAAGTTAGGGAGGCTGATCCCTCCAGCTCCATTCTTCTCACTCAGGATTGCTTTGGCTATTGGGTGTCTTTTGTGTTTCCAAAATATGAACTGTGTTATTTTTTGGTCTAGTTCTATGAAGAATGTCATTGGTAATTTGATAGGGATCGCGTTGAGTCTATAGGTGACATTTGGTAGTATGGTAATTTCCACAATATTGATTCTTCCGACCCAGGAACATGGAATATCTCTTCATCTGTTTATGTTGTGTTTGATTTCTTTCACTAGTGTCTTGTAATTTTTTGTGTACAGTTCTTTTGTCTCTTTAGGTAGGTTTGTTCCTTGATATTCTTTTGGATGCAATTGTGAATGGGATTGCATCTTTGATTTCTCTTTCTGATTTTTCATTCTTTCTATATAGGAATGTGAGTGATTTCTGTATATTGATTTTGTATCCTGCGACTTTGCTGAATTCATTGGTTAGTTCTACCAGTTTTCTAATAGTGTTGGGGTTTTCTAGGTATACTATCATGTCGTCTGCAAAAAGACATAGTTTTACTTCTGCTTTTCCAATCTGAATTCCTTTTATTTCTTTTTCTTCTCTTATTGCTGTTGCTAGAACTTTCAGGACTATGTTGAATAATAGTAGTGAAACTGGACACCCTGCCTTGTTCCTTATCTTAGAAGGAATGCTTTCAGTTTTTCACCATTGAGGATAATGTTCGCTGTGGTCTTCTCAT
Organism: Tragulus kanchil; assembly: GCA_022376925.1. Taxonomy (NCBI): domain Eukaryota; kingdom Metazoa; phylum Chordata; class Mammalia; order Artiodactyla; family Tragulidae; genus Tragulus; species Tragulus kanchil. Next base: position 108,237,306 of record JAIOJX010000002.1, on the reverse strand, counting down.
ATATGGCTTTCACTATGTTGAGATAGGTTCCTTCTATGCCCATTTTTTGAAGAGTGTTTATCATAAATGGGTGCTGTACTTTGTCGAAGGTTTTCTGTGCATCTATTGAGATTATTATGTGATTTTTGTCTCTCAATTTGTTGATATGGTGTATCACATTGATTGATTTGCGAATATTGAAGAATCCTTGCATGCCTGGGATGAACCCGACTTGATCATGATGTATGAGTTTTTTGCTGTATCGTTGAATTCTGTTTGCTAGGATTTTGTTCAGGATTTTGGCGTCTAAATTCATCAGTGAAATTAGCCTATAATTTTCTTTTCTTGTGTTGTCTTTGCCGGGCTTTGGTATCAGGGTGATGGCAGCCACGTAGAATGTGTTTGGAACTATTCCTTCTTGTGAAATTTTTTGAAAGAGTTTTAGAAGGACAGGCATTAGGTCTTCTTTAAATGTTTGGTAGAATCCATCTGTGAAGCCATCTGGCCCTGGGCTTTTATTTCTGGGTAGATTTTTGATCACAAATTCAATTTCTGAGCTTGTGATTAGGTTGTTCATAGTTTCTGTTTCTTCCTGGTTTGGTCTTGGAAGACTGAACTTCTTTAAGAATATGTTCATTTCTTCTAGGTTGTCCAGTTTGTTGCCATATAGTTGTTCATAACAGTCTCTTACAGTCCTTTGTATTTCTATAATTTCTGTTATAACCTTTCCTTTTATATTTCTGATTTTGTTGATCTGGTTCTTCTCTGTTTTTTTCTTGATGAGTCTGACTAGAGGTTTGTTGATTTTGTCTATCTTTTCAAAGAACCAGCTTTTTGTTTTATTTATCTTTACTATTATTTTTTTCATTTATTTTTCATTTATTTCTGCTCTGATCTTTGTGATTTCTCTTCTTCTGCTAGCTTTTTTTGGGGGGGGAGGGGGCGGGCGGGCCACGTCTATTGGTCTTTCATTTATCTATTTTCATCCATCTTTGTTCTTTGGCCCATGTGGGCCTCCCATCGCAGTGGCCTCTGTTGTCTCAGAGTTCCGGCTCAGCAATTGTACACATCAGTCCAGCCGCTCCGCAGCACGTGGGATCTTCTCAGGCCAGGGATTGAACTGGCGCCCCTTGCACTGCAAGGCGGTGTCCTTACCCACTGCACCACCAGGGTAGCCCTCTTCTGCTAACTTTAGGCTTTTTTTCATCTTCTTTTTCCAGTTGTTTTAAGTGTGAAGTTAGCTTGTCTTTTTGATGTTTTTCTTGTTCCTTGAGGATTGTGTTGCTATACACTTCCCTCTTAGAACTGCTTTGGCAGTATCCCATAGGTTTTGTGCTGTCGTGGTTTCATTGTCATTTTCTTCTAGGATTTTTTTTATTTCTCTTATGATTTGTTCAGTAATCTGTTTGTTTTTTTTAGGTATGTGTTGTGTAATCTCCATGTATTTGTGTTTTTAGCAGTTTTTTTCTTTTAATTGATATTTTGTCTCACAGCATTGTGATCAGAAAAGGTGGTTGATGTAATTTAACTTTTATTGAATTTACTGAGGTTTGATTTGTGGCCCACGTTGTGGTCTATCCTGGAGAAGGTTTCATGTGCACTTGAGAAGAAAGTGTATTCTTCTGCTTTTGGGTGGAAGGTCCTTAAAGATATCAATGAGCTCCATCTCTTCTAATGTGTCATTTATGGCTTGCGTTTCCCTATTGGTTTTCTGTTTTGATGATCTGTCCATTGTTGTAAGAGCTACTATTAATGTGTTACTGTCACTTTCTTTTATGTCTGAAAGTGTTTGCCTTATGTATTGTGCCACTCCTGTGTTGGGTTCATAGATAATTTATGATTGTTATGTCTTCCTCTTGGAGTGATCCCTTGAGCATTATGTAGTGTCCTGCCTTGTCTCTTCTGAATGTCTTTATTTTGGGGTTTATTTTGTCTGATATGAGGATTGCTACTCCAGCTTTCTTTTTATTTCCATTTGTGTGGAATATATTTTTCCATCCTCTTACTTTTAGTCTATAGGTGTCTTTAGGTCTGAAGTGGGTTTCTTGTAGACAGCATATATAATGGGTCTTGTTTTTGTATCCCTTCAGCCAGTCTGTGTCTTTTGGTTGGGACATTTACATTTAAATTATTGATACAAATGATCCTATTGCCATCTTCTTAGATGTTAAGATGGGTTTGTTTCATAGATCTTTTTCTTCTTCTGTTGTATTTGTTGTTTATTTAAGTCCCTAAATTTAACACTTGTTGTAAGGCTGGTTTTGTGGTACTGAATTCTCTTAAATTTTGCTTATCTGTGAAGCTTTTAATTTCTCCAATTTTGATTGAGATCCTTTCAGGGTAGGGTATTCTTGGTTGCAGATTATTTTCTTTCAGTGCTTTAAATGTATTTTTCCATTTCCTTCTGGCCCACAAAGTTTCTGCTGAAAGATCAGCTGTTATAACGTTTCGGGTTCCCCTTGTATGTCACTAGTTGCTCTTCCCTTGCTGCTTTTGGTATTCTGTGTTAGTGTTTAACTTGTGTTAGCTTAATTAGTATGTGTTTTTGCATGTTTCTTCTAGGGTTTATCCTGTATGGGACTGTTTGTGATTCTTGGACTTGATTGACTATTTCTTTTCCTATGTTGGGGAAGTTTTCAACTATAATCTCTTCAAAGATTTTATCATATTCTTTCTTTTTTTCTTCTTATTCTGGAACCCCTATTATTTGAATGTTGGTGTTTTTGATATTATCCCAGAGGTCTCTGAGACTATCCTCAGCTCTTTTCATTCTTTGAGCTGTTCTTCAGCAGTTACTTCCATCAGTCTGTCTTCCCGCTCACTTTTCCGTTCTTCTGCCTCAGATACTCTGTTCTTGATTCCTTCTAGAGTATTTTTTAGTTCAGCAATTGAGTTCTTTGTCTCTATTTGTTGTTTTTTAAGTTCAGCAATTTGAGTTGTTTGTCTCTGCTTGACTATTTTTAAGTTCTTGTATTTCTTTGTTTAGTGTGCTAGTTGATTCTTGCATTTTAACTAATATTCTGTTTTTGACATTTTGGATCATCATTGCTATTCTTCTGAATTCTCTTTCAGAAAGTTTGTCTAATTCCTCTTCATTTATTTGGACTTGTGTGTTTGTAAGTTGTTTCTTCATTTGTGTGGTATTTCTCTGCCCTTTCATTGTTATTATTAATTTTTTAACTAACTATATTTGAAGTTCCTTTTCAAAGGCTTTGGATTAGATCTGTGGGTGATTGGTTTTGTATTTTTGTCTTGTTTGTTGTTTGGATAAGGCATCTTATTCAGGGTGCTGCTGGTGGCTGGTTGATGCCAGGGCTTGTACACAAGTGCTTTGCCTTTGTGGGAGTTCTCGCTGTTTAATACTGTCTAGTATTAGGCATTCTCTGGTAGTGTAGGGTCTTGGAGTCCAGATCTGGCTTGTTATGGCATTAAATGATATTAAAACATATATACACAAATGAGAAACAGATGGTGTACCTTTGACAGGTGGCAATTAAAATATCATGCAAGTACCAACTATCTTACTGGAGTATACACACAAACATATATAGCCATAACATAACCCAAACAGTCCAAAAAATATATACAGTACAATATCTTAATGCAGTGAATAGAGGAAAACAAGAATGATATCTACCAGTTAAGAACCCAAGTAACTAAAGCACAAATTGGAGAACAATGCTAGAACAGGGTTGCAATTGGGAATAAGGCAATGAAAACAAAATAGACTAAGAAATATGATGGGGAATAGGAAGACAAGAAAGGAAGGATAGAAAAGAAATATAGAATAGTGATGTGAAGTTAAATATAGGGAGATAAAGATTTGTAGGTATTAGAGTTTATTGCATTAGGAAAAGAACATCAAAGAAAGCAAAAGAATAGTTGTAGAAAAAATAATAATACATATAAAAATTTAAAAATTAAAACAAAGAAATATATTAAAACAAAGCAATAATAGTAATAAAAACAGAACCCCACAGATCCACAAAAGTCCAGTGTAGAATCAGAAGTATCTAACCAAAATAAAATGTTGGTATAAAAGAAAAAAAAATTTTTTTTCTATTTCTGTCAACTTGAATATATTCAGTTGTACTGATAGGGTTGGTAGCTACAACAGCTGAGTGCAATGGAGGAAAAGAGAGGAAAATAAAGAGTTGGGGAGGAGGAAAAATGAAAAAAAAAGAGAGAGAAATCCAGTGCCAGTCAAAACGTAAAAATAGTGAATGTTTATGTTTTGGGGACTCTTCTGTCCTTTGCTGACTATTCAGGAATTACGGCCCTATCAGTCTTTTTCTTGCCTCTGGTGGCAGTCAGATCTGAAGCCCTCTTTTACTGTTCCAGCGCTAAAAGGCCCACCCAAGCTGGGGGTGGGTCAGGCTCTTAAGCACTAATCCAGTTACCTTTGTTGCTGGGTGGAGCTAAGTTCTCTTGCTGTAGTTTGACCTGTGGCCAAACTGTGGCAGGGGTAATGGTGTTTCTCTCAAAAAGGATCTATTCCCACATGCTCTATCAGAAGCACTGCCGCAGTGTCCCTGATCCCACTGCTGGCCACTGTCGACCTCCATCCCTGCCAGAGACCTCAGAATACTCAGAGATGAGTTTGGCTCAGTCTCATGTGGGGTCACTGGTCCTTTTTCCTGGATCTTGGTGCACACAGAGTCCCCAGTCCTGCTTGGCAGCGCTATGTGTGTTAATGATAACCTCCTTCTAGAGGAATTAAGTGCAACTCTTTCTGAGGACTGCTCTAGGGCACTTGTAACTCAATGAGGCAGTTGGATCCTCCAAAGCAGGCCTGGCTCAGTCTCTGGTGGGGATCACTGCTCCTTTCCTGGGACCTGGTGTGTAACAGACTTTGTGTGCTTGGCCCACCCAGTCTCTCTGGTGGGTTTGAGGTTTGATTTTTAAGTGCATGATTGCATCTCTCCTGCCATCCTGTTGTGACTTCTCCTTTGGTCTTGGATGTGGGTATCTTTCTGTGGTCTGATCCAACCTCCTGCTGTCAATGGTTTTTCATCAGCTTGTTGTAATTCTGGCGTTTTTGCAGGAGTGCAAAACCTTATATTCCGCCATCTTTGAGGGAAATTATTTTTGATTGCTGAAGTATCTAACCAAAATAAAATGATGGTATAAAAGAAAAAAAAATTTTTTTTCTATTTCTGTCAACTTGAATATATTCAGTTGTACTGATAGGGTTGGTAGCTACAACAGCTGAGTGCAATGGAGGAAAAGAGAGGAAAATAAAGAGTTGGGGAGGAGGAAAAATGAAAAAAAAAGAGAGAGAAATCCAGGACCAGTCAAAACGTAAAAATAGTGAATGTTTATGTTTTGGAGACTCTTCTGTCCCTTGCTGACTATTCAGCAGTTATGGACTTATCAGTTGTATTCTTGCCTCTGGCAGCACTTGGAACTGAAGCCCTCTTTTTACTATTCAAGTGCTAAAAGGCCTGCCCAGGCTGGGGGTGGGTCAGTCTCTAAGCATTAACCCAGTTACCTTTGTTGCTGGGTGGAGTTAAGTTCCCTTCCTGTAGTTTTGCCTGTGGCCAAACTGTGGCAGGGGTAATGGTGTTTCTCTCAAAAAGGATCTATTCCCACATGCTCTATCAGAAGCACTGCCGCAGTGTCCCTGATCCCACTGCTGGCCACTGTCGACCTCCATCCCTGCCAGAGACCTCAGAATACTCAGAGATGAGTTTGGCTCAGTCTCATGTGGGGTCACTGGTCCTTTTTCCTGGATCTTGGTGCACACAGAGTCCCCAGTCCTGCTTGGCAGCGCTATGTGTGTTAATGATAACCTCCTTCTAGAGGAATTAAGTGCAACTCTTTCTGAGGACTGCTCTAGGGCACTTGTAACTCAATGAGGCAGTTGGATCCTCCAAAGCAGGCCTGGCTCAGTCTCTGGTGGGGATCACTGCTCCTTTCCTGGGACCTGGTGTGTAACAGACTTTGTGTGCTTGGCCCACCCAGTCTCTCTGGTGGGTTTGAGGTTTGATTTTTAAGTGCATGATTGCATCTCTCCTGCCATCCTGTTGTGACTTCTCCTTTGGTCTTGGATGTGGGTATCTTTCTGTGGTCTGATCCAACCTCCTGCTGTCAATGGTTTTTCATCAGCTTGTTGTAATTCTGGCGTTTTTGCAGGAGTGCAAAACCTTATATTCCGCCATCTTTGAGGGAAATTATTTTTAATAATGCATAGATTGCTGAATTCTTTTATTTGAATTTTGAATATCATTTTAATCCTTGTACCAAAATTTTAGTTCTATGCTTGCCTTGGTTTTCTTTGTTTTTTTTTTCATACAAATTTTATTTATAATTTATTTTTATGGCTGAGTAATATTGCATTGTATATATGTACCACAGCTTCTTTATCTATTCATCTCTTGATGGACATCTAGGTTGCTTCCATGTTCTAGCTATTGTAAATAGAACTGCAGTGAACAATGGGGTACATGTGTCTCTTTCAAGTTTGATTTCCTCAGGGTATATGCCTAGTAGTGAGATTGCTGGGTCATATGGTGGCTCTGGTCCTAGTTTTGTGAGGAATCTCCACACTGTTTTCCATAGTGACTGTATCAGTTCACATTCAACAGTGCAAGAGGGTTCCCTTTTCTCCACACACTCTCTAGCTCTTATTGTTTGTAGATTTTTTGATGATGGCCATTCTGACTGGTGTGAGGTGATATTTCATTGTAGTTTTGATTTACATTTCTCTAACAATGAGTGATGTTGAGCATCTAAGAAAAGTAAAATATAATTTTAAATATGTGTGAGATTGTACCTGAGAGGAACAGAGAGACCTTACTCTTAGGAGTATGAATTATTATAAACCTTTTGGAGGGCAACTTGACCCAAATTTTAAATCACTTTCCCAGTGAACCACCAGGGAAGGTTGCATCGATGATATAACTACCTGTAATTCAGTTTGTACCCATTCTACTGAATGCAATCACCAGATGGAGTTGCTGGCCTCCTTCTGGCAGCACGCATAATGAGTCACTCAAGGGCTGCTGACGTCAGCCATTATTCATTAGTGGGTACAACAGAGAATAAGACCCAACTTTTTGTTTGGACCTCCAGCTTAGTGACTGCCATTTTGTCTTAGCATTTGCGCTTCCAAAAGGAACCAGAACCCTGGCAAGATGTCCGGCTTGCCACTATGGAAGAAACAGTGTATGTCTGGGCCTGATTCAAAACCATGCTATGATGGTTCCTCTGCTTGTTCTGTAATGTTCAAAGAACCATCAGGATCAACCAGTGGAAGGAAAAAAAAAATAGAAAACAACAGTGAAACAGACATAGATGAGGGTCTTTACTCTTGACAGCCATATGTCCATGGCCATGAGGCTATGAAGTATCGCCAGACATCTAGTGTGCTGGTATCAGGCCTTAAGATCCTAGGGGTGGAGATTGCAAATAATATCATCCTTGGTGGAGTCAGAGCTGTCACTCTGCATGATCAGGACACTGCCCAGTGAACTGACTTCTCATTCCCAGTTCTACCTATGAGAGGAGGACATTGGTAAAAATGGGGCTGAGGCATCACAACCCCACCTTGCTGAACTCAGCCACTAAGTGCCAGTTAGCACTTAAACTGGGGCCCTTGTTGATGACGTCCTTAGTGGTTTCCAGGTGGTGGTCCTTACCAACTCTCTTTTGGAGGACCAGCTGCAGGTGGGTGAGTTCTGTCACAGCCACGGTATCAAGCTGATTGTGGTAGACACTGTCTTTGGGGCAGTTCTGTGACTTTGGAGAGGAAATGATCCTCACAGATTCCAGTGGAGAACAGCCTCTCAGTGCCATGGTTTCTACAGTCACTAAGGACAACCCTGGTGTTGTCACTTGCCTGGATGAGGCCCAACACGGATTTGAGAGTGGTGACATCGTCTCCTGCACAGAAGTTCAGGGCATGAATGAACTTAATGGCATCTATCCACTAGAGATCAAGATCCTGGGTGCCTATACCTTTAGTATCTGTAATACCACAAATTTCTCTGACTATATCCTTGGAGGCATTGTCAGTCAGGTCAAAATAACTAAGAAGATAACCTTTAAATCCTTGCTCAACTCACTGACAGAGCCAGACTTTGTGATAACAGATTTTGCCAAGTATTCTCACCCTGCTCAACTGCACATTGGCTTCTAGGCCCTGCACCAGGTCTGTGGTCAACATGGCCAGACTTTTCAGCCCTACAGTGAAGAGGATCCAACAGAACTGGTGACTTTAGCACAGGCTGTGAATGCTCGAGCCTGGCCAGCAATGCAGCAAGACAGTTTGAATGAAGACCACCTGGAAGCTGGCTTATGTGACTGCTGAGTATCTAGCACCCATATATGCCTTCACTGGGGAACAGGATGCTTAGGAGATTATGAAGGCCTGCTCTGGAAAGTTTATGTCTGTTATGCAGTGGTTGTACTTTGATGCCCTTGAGTGTCTCCCTGAGGACAAAGAGGCCCTTACAGAGGACAAATGCCTTCCATGCCAGAACCGTTATGAGCTGTATTTGACTCTGGCCTTCAAGAGAAGCTGACAAGCAGAGATACATCTTGGTGAGTACAGGGGCCATTGGCCGTGAGCTGCTCAAGAACTTTGCCATGATTGGGCTAGGCTGTGGAGAGTATGAGTCAGTCACAGTTATAGACATGGACGCCATTGAGAAATCAAATCTGAACTGACAGTTTCTCTTCTGGCCTTGGGATGTCACAGAATTGAAGTCTGATACAGCTGCTGCAGCTGCGAGCCAAATAGATCCACACATCTGGGTTATGAGCCATCAGAACCATGTGAACCATGAGACAGAGCTTGTGTATAATGACGACTTCTTCCAAAACCTACATGGTGTGGCCAGTGCCCTGGACAATGTGGATGCCTGCATGTACATGGACTGCTGGTGTGTGTGCTGCCATCAGCCATTTCTGAAATCAGGCACACTGGGTGCCAAGGGTAATCTACAAGTGGTTATTCCCTTCCTGACAGAGTCAGACAGCTCCAGCCAGGACCCTCCAGAGAAATCCATCCCCATCTGCATTCTTCAGAACTTCCCTAATGCCATCAAGCACACTTTGCAGTGGACTTAGGATGAATTTGAAGGTCTCTTCAAGCAGCCAGCAGAAAACGTCAACCGGTACCTAATAGACTTTCAAGTCTGTGGAGCGAAAACTGTGTCTGGCAGGCACCCAAGCTCTGAAAGTGCTGGAGGCTGTGCCATGCAGCTTTGTGCTACGGCGGCCACGATCATGGGCGGACTGTGTGACCCAGTTTGTACCACCACTGGCATACCCAGTACTCTGACAACATCAGACTAACTTCCCTCCTAACCAGCTTACAAGTTCAGGATCCCCTTTCTGATGTGGGCCTACACACTTCTCACGCCCACTCATCTTTGATGTCAACAGTCCTAGGCATCTGGACTACCTGGAAGCTGGCTTATGTGACTGCTGAGTATCTAGCACCCATATATGCCTTCACTGGGGAACAGGATGCTTAGGAGATTATGAAGGCCTGCTCTGGAAAGTTTATGTCTGTTATGCAGTGGTTGTACTTTGATGCCCTTGAGTGTCTCCCTGAGGACAAAGAGGCCCTTACAGAGGACAAATGCCTTCCATGCCAGAACCGTTATGAGCTGTATTTGACTCTGGCCTTCAAGAGAAGCTGACAAGCAGAGATACATCTTGGTGAGTACAGGGGCCATTGGCCGTGAGCTGCTCAAGAACTTTGCCATGATTGGGCTAGGCTGTGGAGAGTATGAGTCAGTCACAGTTATAGACATGGACGCCATTGAGAAATCAAATCTGAACTGACAGTTTCTCTTCTGGCCTTGGGATGTCACAGAATTGAAGTCTGATACAGCTGCTGCAGCTGCGAGCCAAATAGATCCACACATCTGGGTTATGAGCCATCAGAACCATGTGAACCATGAGACAGAGCTTGTGTATAATGACGACTTCTTCCAAAACCTACATGGTGTGGCCAGTGCCCTGGACAATGTGGATGCCTGCATGTACATGGACTGCTGGTGTGTGTGCTGCCATCAGCCATTTCTGAAATCAGGCACACTGGGTGCCAAGGGTAATCTACAAGTGGTTATTCCCTTCCTGACAGAGTCAGACAGCTCCAGCCAGGACCCTCCAGAGAAATCCATCCCCATCTGCATTCTTCAGAACTTCCCTAATGCCATCAAGCACACTTTGCAGTGGACTTAGGATGAATTTGAAGGTCTCTTCAAGCAGCCAGCAGAAAACGTCAACCGGTACCTAATAGACTTTCAAGTCTGTGGAGCGAAAACTGTGTCTGGCAGGCACCCAAGCTCTGAAAGTGCTGGAGGCTGTGCCATGCAGCTTTGTGCTACGGCGGCCACGATCATGGGCGGACTGTGTGACCCAGTTTGTACCACCACTGGCATACCCAGTACTCTGACAACATCAGACTAACTTCCCTCCTAACCAGCTTACAAGTTCAGGATCCCCTTTCTGATGTGGGCCTACACACTTCTCACGCCCACTCATCTTTGATGTCAACAGTCCTAGGCATCTGGACTACCTGATAGCTTCTGTCAACCTATTTGCTCAGCCCTTGGACTGATGGGTTCTCAGGACTGGACTGTTGTGATCGGATTGCATAGGCTCATTCAGTCTCTGCATGTCCCTGAACTCACCCCAAAGTCTGGCATCAAGATCCATGTTTCTGACCAGGAGCTACAAACCAGTTCCGTTGTTGATGATAATCACCTGTAGGAGCTTAAGGCCATGCTGCTGCCCATCCCAGAGAGCCTTTCTGGGTTCAAGCTGTACCCCATCAGCTTTGAGAAGAATGATGACCGCAGCTTCCACATGGATTTCCTTGTGGCTGCATCCAACCTCCTAGCAGAGAACTATAACATTCCCGCCACAAACCAGCATAAGAGCAAGCTGATTGCAGGAAAGATCATCCCAGCCATTGCCATAACCACAGCAGCTACAGATAGCTAGGTCTCCAAAGTGGTACAGGGACACCAACACCTTGGGTCCTATAAGAATAGCTTCATCAATTTGGCCCTGCCCTGTTGCAATTTCTCTGAGTCCCTTGCCTTGCCCCATCTCCAGTACCATAACCAAGTGGACCAATGTGGAATCTCCTTGAAGTACAGGGGCTACAGCATAATGGTGAAGTGATGACCCTCAAGTAATTCCTTGACCACTTTAAGTCAGAGCACAAATTAGAGATCACCATGTGATCCCAAGGTGTATCCATCCTCTTCTCCTTTTTCATGCCAGCAAGCAAGCTGAAGGAATGGATGGATCAACCGATGACAGAAATTGTGAATCAGGCATCAGAGTGAAAACTGGGACACCATGTGCGAACACTGATGTTTGAGCTGTGCTCCCATGATGAGATCGGTGAAGATGTGGAGGTTCCTTATGTATGGAACATCATTCACTGATTCCTTTATGCTCCTCCTCCTCATTTTCAGTCAACTCAGTCTGTATTTCCATTTTCCGTATAGTTCTGGAAAAAGCCGAGCATAACATCCTTTTGAGAACTTGTTATAGTTGTTGCTTTCTGTGTTTAGAGTTGGAATTCTTTTTTTTTAGGTCTTTTTTTTTTTGGCCACTTCTATTGGTCTTTTGTTTTTATTTCCATCTTTGTTCTTTGACCTGTGTGGTCCTCCCACTGCAGTGGCCTCTCTCGCTGCAGAGCACCAGCTCTGGGCACATGTGCTCCAGAGCTCCGACTCAGTAGTTGGGCACATTGGTTCAGCCGCTCCGCCACACGTGGGATCCTCCCAGGCCAGCGATTGAACCAGCGCCCCTTGCACTGCAAGGTGGTGTCCTTACCCACTGGACCACCAGGGAAGCCCTGGAATTCTTAATAAAGAGTTATTGATCCAAAAAAATTCATTTTTTCCTTTGAAAGAATAGTTCCATATCTAAGAGTTAATCCTACAAAAATACCACCTTTCTGATCAAGGGTGTAGTGTAAAAAGATGCTTACAGCAGCACTATTTGTAATAATAAAAAGTTGAATGCTGTCTAAAAGGCCACTAAGAGTTCAGTCATTCAGTCATGGCCTACACTTTGCAATCCTATGGACTGCAGCAGGCCAGGCTTCCCTGTCCTTCACTATTTCCCAGAGTTTGCTCAAATTTGTGTCCATTGAGTTAGTGATGCTATCCAGCCATCTTGTCCTCCGTTGTCCCCTTCTCCTCATGCCCTTGATCTTTTTCTTGAGGGGGGCACTTTTATTGTTTTATTTAGTTATTTATTTATTTTCATCCGTCTTTATTCTTCGGCCTGTGTGGACCTCCCATTGCAGTGGCCTCTCTTGTTGCCGAGCACTGGCTTTGGATGCATGTGCTCCAGAGCCCTGGCTCATAATTGGACACACAGGTGCGCAGCATGTGGGATCTTCCCGGGCTGGGGATGGAACTGGTGCCCCTTGCACTGCAAGGCGAACTCTTTACCCACTGGACCACCAGGGAAGCCCCTGCCTTCAGTCATCCCAACATCAACGTCTTTTCCAGTTGGTCAGCTTTTCACATCAGGTGACCAAAGTATTAAAGCTTCAGCATCGATCCTTACAGTGAATATTCAGGGTTAATTTCCTTTAAGATTGGCTGGTTTGATCTCCTTGCAGTCCAAGAAACTCTCGAGTCCTCTCCAACACCACAATTCAAAAGCATCGATTTTTCCACACTCACCTTCTTTATGATGCAACTCTCATGTCCGTACATGACTACTGGAAAAACCATAGCTTTGACTATACGGACCTTTGTTGGCAAAGTGATGTCTCTGCTTTTGATGCTGTCTAGGTTTGTCATAGCTTTTCTTCTAAGAAGCAAGCATCTTTTACTTTCATGACTGTGCAGTAATTTTGAAACCCAAGAAAAGAAAGTCTGTCACTGTTTCCATTGTTTGCCCATCTATTTGCCATAAAGTGATGGGACTGGATGCCATGATTTTAGATTTTTGAATGTTGAGTTTCTTTTTTTTTTTAAATTTTGGCCTCTTTTATCGGTTTGTTTATTTATTTATTTATTTATTTATTTATTTTCATCCATCTTTATTCTTTGACCTATGTGGGCCTCTCATTGCAGCAGCCTCTCTCATTGCAGAGTACTGGCTCATAATTGGATACACCAGTCCAGCCGCTCTGCAGCATGAGGGATCTTCCCGGGCCAGGGATGGAACTGGTGCCCCTTACACTGCAGGGCAGACTCTTTACCCCCTGGACCACCATCAAGAGGTTCTTTTATTTCTCTTAGCTTTCTGCCATTAGAATGGTGTCATCTGCCTATCTGAGATTATTGATATTTCTCCCTGCAGTCTTGGTTCCAGCTTGGGCTTTATCCAGCCTAACATTTCACATGATGTACTCTGAATATAAGTTAAATAAGCAGGGTGACAGTATACAACCTTGATGTACTCCCTTCTCAATTTTGAATCAATCTGTTCTGTTGCTTCTTGACCTGCAAACAGGTTTCTCAGGAAGCAGGCAGGATGGTCTGGTATTTTTATCTCTGTAAGTATTTTCCAGTTTGTTGTGATCCATACAGCCAAAGGCTTTAGCTTGGTCAATGAAGCAGAAGTAGATATTTTTCTGAAATTCCCAGGAGTATGTTGATTGAATAAATGAAGCATATGGTATAGTATCAGCACTGAAAGAATTCCATGATTTAGTACCTAGAATGAATTGTGGCACACAGCGGCCTCTCATGAATAGAGATGAGTGAATTGATAAAGACTCAGAAGTAACTTGCTGTACTATTTGCTTCATTCATTTGTTGCTTAATTCATTCAATTTCAAACCTCCCTGGTAGTCCAGTAGTTAAGACTCCACGTTTCCAATGCAGGGGTGTGTGTTTGATACCTGATCAGGGAAATAAGATCACATATGCTGTTCTGTGTGGCCAATTTTTTTTTAAGCTAGATTTATTCAACTTCATATTCTTTGGGAATGTAATGGTGAGCACAAACAGACCCAGGTACATCGAAACCCCCGTAAAAAAACATAGTCTATTAGAATTGATGTTCATTAATTTTTACAAATAAGGATAAGACTTGATATGAGCTATGCAGAATAAGGACACAATGTTTTCATGTTCTGTATTTGGATGATTTGACCTAGTCTAGGAGATTTAAAGTAAATGAATGTATTTGTGAAATATGTACAAATGTTAGTAAATGCATTGAAGAATATTTGGTTAAATATTTGCCAGTTCTAACAATGGTTATGGGTTGTAATGGGATTAGGTATGACTTAGACTCTCCATAATACATCTCTGTATTATTTGGAATTTTTCCCACAATAAGCATGCATTGCTTTTATAATCAAAGCTATAAAATGTATGTGGTGGTTTAGCCACTAAGTCGTGTCCGACTCTTGCGACCCCATGGTTCCAAGCCCACCAGGTTCCTCTGTTCATGGGATTTCCCAGGTAAGAATACTGAAGTGGTGTCATCTGCCTATCTGAGATTATTGATATTTCTCCCTGCAGTCTTGGTTCCAGCTTGGGCTTTATCCAGCCTAACATTTCACATGATGTACTCTGAATATAAGTTAAATAAGCAGGGTGACAGTATACAACCTTGATGTACTCCCTTCTCAATTTTGAATCAATCTGTTCTGTTGCTTCTTGACCTGCAAACAGGTTTCTCAGGAAGCAGGCAGGATGGTCTGGTATTTTTATCTCTGTAAGTATTTTCCAGTTTGTTGTGATCCATACAGCCAAAGGCTTTAGCTTGGTCAATGAAGCAGAAGTAGATATTTTTCTGAAATTCCCAGGAGTATGTTGATTGAATAAATGAAGCATATGGTATAGTATCAGCACTGAAAGAATTCCATGATTTAGTACCTAGAATGAATTGTGGCACACAGCGGCCTCTCATGAATAGAGATGAGTGAATTGATAAAGACTCAGAAGTAACTTGCTGTACTATTTGCTTCATTCATTTGTTGCTTAATTCATTCAATTTCAAACCTCCCTGGTAGTCCAGTAGTTAAGACTCCACGTTTCCAATGCAGGGGTGTGTGTTTGATACCTGATCAGGGAAATAAGATCACATATGCTGTTCTGTGTGGCCAATTTTTTTTTAAGCTAGATTTATTCAACTTCATATTCTTTGGGAATGTAATGGTGAGCACAAACAGACCCAGGTACATCGAAACCCCCGTAAAAAAACATAGTCTATTAGAATTGATGTTCATTAATTTTTACAAATAAGGATAAGACTTGATATGAGCTATGCAGAATAAGGACACAATGTTTTCATGTTCTGTATTTGGATGATTTGACCTAGTCTAGGAGATTTAAAGTAAATGAATGTATTTGTGAAATATGTACAAATGTTAGTAAATGCATTGAAGAATATTTGGTTAAATATTTGCCAGTTCTAACAATGGTTATGGGTTGTAATGGGATTAGGTATGACTTAGACTCTCCATAATACATCTCTGTATTATTTGGAATTTTTCCCACAATAAGCATGCATTGCTTTTATAATCAAAGCTATAAAATGTATGTGGTGGTTTAGCCACTAAGTCGTGTCCGACTCTTGCGACCCCATGGTTCCAAGCCCACCAGGTTCCTCTGTTCATGGGATTTCCCAGGTAAGAATACTGAAGTGGGTTGCTATTTCCTTCTCCAGGGATCTTCCCATCCCAGGGTTCGAATCCAGGTCTCCTGCATTGCAGGCAGATTCTTTACTGCCTGAGCTACAAGTGAATCACAAACATATGTGTATCTTAAATCTGAATAAGTAGCTTTCACACCACATTGGTGATTCTCAATGTATTGGGGTAAGAAAGTGAATTTACATTTTTGCTTGAGAGGAAAAAACAGAGTGGTAGAACTAGAGCTGCTGTGGTGGGCAGAATTCTCAGGTGGTCTCCAGGATTTCTGCCCCTAGTGCACATAGCTCCCCATTGTCTAATCAGATACTAGCCCAGTCACTGCTGTCCAAGGAATTTCTAGGTATAATTAGGTGTGTAATCTATTGGTTTTATCTGTTTTTCTTTTTTTTTAATTGAGTCTGCAGTTTTGTTTTGTCTTTAGCTGCACCGCGCAGCTTCTGGGATCTTAGTTCCCTGCCAGGAGCTGAACCCAGAGCTCTGGCATTTGGAAGCTCAGAATCTTAACCACTGGAACACCAGGGAATTCCCTCAGTTGGGGACACTATTGTCCAGCTTAATTATGGTCCAGGCTTAATCAGGTGAGCCCATAAAAGAAGTCAGATTCAAGTAAGAGAGACTCCTGCTTGCTTTGAAGTAGCAGATAACTGTAAGAGAGCTGCCTGTGGCAAGGATCTGAGACAGCCAGCCTCTAGGAGCTGAGAGCTCCTATTATTTTTCATAATAACTCAAAAGAAAATGAGGACTTCACACCTACATCCACAAGAAACTGAATCCCATGAACAATCAGTGAACTTGGCAGAGGACCCCAGCTGTTAGATGAGATCACAGCCATGGCCAATGCCTTGATTTCAGCATGATGAAACCCTGACCCTCAGGAAAGGTGAGATTCAAATTTTGTTGTTAGTTTAAGACTCTCCAAAACTGATTTGTTTTGCATGCATTGCTTTTATAATCAAAGCTATAAAATGTATGTGGTGGTTTAGCCACTAAGTCGTGTCCGACTCTTGCGACCCCATGGTTCCAAGCCCACCAGGTTCCTCTGTTCATGGGATTTCCCAGGTAAGAATACTGAAGTGGGTTGCTATTTCCTTCTCCAGGGATCTTCCCATCCCAGGGTTCGAATCCAGGTCTCCTGCATTGCAGGCAGATTCTTTACTGCCTGAGCTACAAGTGAATCACAAACATATGTGTATCTTAAATCTGAATAAGTAGCTTTCACACCACATTGGTGATTCTCAATGTATTGGGGTAAGAAAGTGAATTTACATTTTTGCTTGAGAGGAAAAAACAGAGTGGTAGAACTAGAGCTGCTGTGGTGGGCAGAATTCTCAGGTGGTCTCCAGGATTTCTGCCCCTAGTGCACATAGCTCCCCATTGTCTAATCAGATACTAGCCCAGTCACTGCTGTCCAAGGAATTTCTAGGTATAATTAGGTGTGTAATCTATTGGTTTTATCTGTTTTTCTTTTTTTTTAATTGAGTCTGCAGTTTTGTTTTGTCTTTAGCTGCACCGCGCAGCTTCTGGGATCTTAGTTCCCTGCCAGGAGCTGAACCCAGAGCTCTGGCATTTGGAAGCTCAGAATCTTAACCACTGGAACACCAGGGAATTCCCTCAGTTGGGGACACTATTGTCCAGCTTAATTATGGTCCAGGCTTAATCAGGTGAGCCCATAAAAGAAGTCAGATTCAAGTAAGAGAGACTCCTGCTTGCTTTGAAGTAGCAGATAACTGTAAGAGAGCTGCCTGTGGCAAGGATCTGAGACAGCCAGCCTCTAGGAGCTGAGAGCTCCTATTATTTTTCATAATAACTCAAAAGAAAATGAGGACTTCACACCTACATCCACAAGAAACTGAATCCCATGAACAATCAGTGAACTTGGCAGAGGACCCCAGCTGTTAGATGAGATCACAGCCATGGCCAATGCCTTGATTTCAGCATGATGAAACCCTGACCCTCAGGAAAGGTGAGATTCAAATTTTGTTGTTAGTTTAAGTTGTTAGGTTTGTGGTAGTTTGTCGCATACCGCTAGAAACCTATTAAATTTATAATAATCTGTATCCTGGCACACTTGTCCCTAATCCAGTACCTAGGAAGTGAAAAACAAAATGGTTGAGAATTTTCTCTACTACCTGATAAGGAACTAGACGATGGAATGAAATTTGCCTCTAGTACAACTGCATCAATTCAATGTCACCCAGAAACTTTGTTTTCTCTCATCACTAAAAAACAACTATGCAATAGTCTTTGAAACATTGACCTTATCAGAAATATTTTTGCCAGTCATTCCCTTCGGGGTGTAACTAATACAGCTATGGGCATTTTCTGTCTCTCTCTCAGCAATAGTCGTTGTTACCCTGTAAAACTTGTGTGGAATGTTCTTTGCATTAACTTCCCCAGCAGGTTGACTGTGATCAGTCTTGAAACCTGGCAATCATGCTCTACCTCACCGCATGCTAGAATCTGCTGACCACTTTAAAAATACAGATTCTCAGGCTCCAGACCTAATGGATTCAAAGTTTCTGGGGTTGGGCCAAGACATTGTCATTTTCAAAAAGATCCCAGGTGATTCTAATGTGCAGCCAAGATGAAAACTTAATGGAGTTTACATCAGGACCACTGTAGCTTTAGTTTCATTATGTGTGTGTGTGTGTGTGTGTATATGTGTGTGTGTGTGTGTGTGTGTGTAATTTATTTATTTATTTTTGGCTGTGCTGGGCCTTCATTGTTACTCACAGGCTTTCTCGAGTTGTGACAAGTGGGGCCTACTCTCTGGTTGCAGTGCACTGGCTCTAGGGCACTAGGGTTTCAGTAGTTGTAGCAGTAGTTGGGGTTCATGGGCTCTAGAGAACAGGCTGAATAGTTGTGACACACAGGCTTAGTTGCTTGGTGTATGGAATCCTCCTGAATCATGGATCAAATCTGTGTCTCTTGCATTGGCAGGCAGATTCTTCACCACTGAGCCATTAGGAAAGCCCCTTAAATTGCACTTTTAAGGCCCCAGGGATGCAGGTGCTGCTGGTCTGTGGGCATTGCTTTGACTAGAGAGGGTTTATGTCTGTGGGCATTGCTTTGACTAGAGAGGGTTTATGAGATTGCTTCTCCAGCCATATACCCTGATCTGGTCATTTTAACTTCCACCTCATGCCCATCCCTGTGATGCTAGAAATGGCTTATCTGGCCTCTGTCTCTTTTATTCTGCCCTCTTACACATAACAGCCCCCTTTCTTTCTGTCTTCGATGCTAACACCCTTTCTAGTACAACTGCATCAATTCAATGTCACCCAGAAATTTTGTTTTCTCTCATCACTAAAAAACAACTATGCAATAGTCTTTGAAACATTGACCTTATCAGAAATATTTTTGCCAGTCATTCCCTTCGGGGTGTAACTAATACAGCTATGGGCATTTTCTGTCTCTCTCTCAGCAATAGTCGTTGTTACCCTGTAAAACTTGTGTGGAATGTTCTTTGCATTAACTTCCCCAGCAGGTTGACTGTGATCAGTCTTGAAACCTGGCAATCATGCTCTACCTCACCGCATGCTAGAATCTGCTGACCACTTTAAAAATACAGATTCTCAGGCTCCAGACCTAATGGATTCAAAGTTTCTGGGGTTGGGCCAAGACATTGTCATTTTCAAAAAGATCCCAGGTGATTCTAATGTGCAGCCAAGATGAAAACTTAATGGAGTTTACATCAGGACCACTGTAGCTTTAGTTTCATTATGTGTGTGTGTGTGTGTGTGTATATGTGTGTGTGTGTGTGTGTGTGTGTAATTTATTTATTTATTTTTGGCTGTGCTGGGCCTTCATTGTTACTCACAGGCTTTCTCGAGTTGTGACAAGTGGGGCCTACTCTCTGGTTGCAGTGCACTGGCTCTAGGGCACTAGGGTTTCAGTAGTTGTAGCAGTAGTTGGGGTTCATGGGCTCTAGAGAACAGGCTGAATAGTTGTGACACACAGGCTTAGTTGCTTGGTGTATGGAATCCTCCTGAATCATGGATCAAATCTGTGTCTCTTGCATTGGCAGGCAGATTCTTCACCACTGAGCCATTAGGAAAGCCCCTTAAATTGCACTTTTAAGGCCCCAGGGATGCAGGTGCTGCTGGTCTGTGGGCATTGCTTTGACTAGAGAGGGTTTATGTCTGTGGGCATTGCTTTGACTAGAGAGGGTTTATGAGATTGCTTCTCCAGCCATATACCCTGATCTGGTCATTTTAACTTCCACCTCATGCCCATCCCTGTGATGCTAGAAATGGCTTATCTGGCCTCTGTCTCTTTTATTCTGCCCTCTTACACATAACAGCCTCCTTTTCTCCCTTGTCCTTTCTGTATGCTGTCGATGTCTTCCCTTAACCACCCTCTTCGTTTTCCTCTTCTTTTACCCCTTGTAGTTAGCATGATTTGGGAGGCAAAATCTAAACCTATCTGCTTGGGAAGAGTCTCAGACTCTTACATAAAAGCATGGACTGTTTCCTGCAAGAGAAGAATCATCTCTTATCCATTTAAATAAATACCCTATTTGTCAGTTTATGACAATGAGCTCAATAGCATTAAAACAAACAACCCACTCAGAAAGTAGGCAGAAGACCCGAATAGACATATCTCTAAAGAGGACATGCAGATGGCCCACGTGTACATGAAAAGATGTTCAAAATCATTAGTTATTAGAGAAATGCAAATGAAAACTACAATGAGTTACCACCTCACACCAGTCGGGATGGCTATTATCAAAAATTCCACAAACAACAAATGCTGGAGAGGGTGCAGAGAGAAGGGAACCCATCTGCACTGTTGGTGGGAATGCAAACTGGTACAGCCACTATGGAGAACTGTGTGGAGGTTCTTTGAAAAATTAAACATGGAGCTACCATATGACCTTGCTGTCACTCCTGGGCATATATCCAGAGAAAAACATGACCCGAAGAGATGCATGCTCCCCAGTGTTCATTGCAGCACTGTTTACAATAGCCAAGACATGGAAAAAACCTAAATGTCCCATTGACAGAAGAATGGATAAGGAAGATGTGGTATGTATATGTATATATGAATATTACTCAGCCATTAAAATGAATGAAATGAGGCCATTTGCAGCAATATGGATGGACCTAGAGTGTCATACTGAGTGAAGTAAATCAGAGAAGGAGAAATATCATATGACATGCCTCTTATGTGGATTCTAAAAAGAAATGATACAAAAGAACTTATTTACAAAACAGAAACAGACTCACAGACGTAGAAAACAAACTTATGGTTGCAGTGGAGGGGACAGGGGGTATACCCTGATCTGGTCATTTTAACTTCCACCTCATGCCCATCCCTGTGATGCTAGAAATGGCTTATCTGGCCTCTGTCTCTTTTATTCTGCCCTCTTACACATAACAGCCTCCTTTTCTCCCTTGTCCTTTCTGTATGCTGTCGATGTCTTCCCTTAACCACCCTCTTCGTTTTCCTCTTCTTTTACCCCTTGTAGTTAGCATGATTTGGGAGGCAAAATCTAAACCTATCTGCTTGGGAAGAGTCTCAGACTCTTACATAAAAGCATGGACTGTTTCCTGCAAGAGAAGAATCATCTCTTATCCATTTAAATAAATACCCTATTTGTCAGTTTATGACAATGAGCTCAATAGCATTAAAACAAACAACCCACTCAGAAAGTAGGCAGAAGACCCGAATAGACATATCTCTAAAGAGGACATGCAGATGGCCCACGTGTACATGAAAAGATGTTCAAAATCATTAGTTATTAGAGAAATGCAAATGAAAACTACAATGAGTTACCACCTCACACCAGTCGGGATGGCTATTATCAAAAATTCCACAAACAACAAATGCTGGAGAGGGTGCAGAGAGAAGGGAACCCATCTGCACTGTTGGTGGGAATGCAAACTGGTACAGCCACTATGGAGAACTGTGTGGAGGTTCTTTGAAAAATTAAACATGGAGCTACCATATGACCTTGCTGTCACTCCTGGGCATATATCCAGAGATAAACATGGCCCGAAGAGATGCATGCTCCCCAGTGTTCACTGCGGCACTATTTACAATAGCCAAGACATGGAAATAACCTAAATGTCCATTGACAGACGAATGGATGAAGAAGATGTGGTACATACATGTATAGGAATATTACTCAGCCATTAAAAAAAAAATGAAATAAGGCCATTTGCAGCAATATGGATGGACCTAGAGTGTCATACTGAGTGAAGTAAATCAGAGAAGGAGAAATATCATATGACATGCCTCTTATGTGGATTCTAAAAAGAAATGATACAAATGAACTTATTTACAAAACAGAAAGAGACTCACAGACTTAGAAAACAAACTTACGGTTGCAGTGGGGAGGGGACAGTTGGGGTCTTTGGAAAAGTCTAACACACACTGCCATGTTTGAAATGGATAACCAACAAAAATCTATTGTGTAGCACATAGAACTCTGCTTAATGTTATGTACCAGTCTGGATGGGAGGTGGGTTTGGGGGAGAATGGATACATGTATATGTATAGCCAAGCCCCTTCACTGTTCACCTGAAACTATCACAAAATTGTTAATTGGCTATACCCCAATAAAAAAAGTTTTGGTGTATATAAATACCCTGTTTGTTGTTTTTTCATTTTTGTAAACCACTAACCAAAATAAAATTTAAGAACATTTTATTCAGAGGAAGGGAATTATATCACAAGCTTTAATGAAGAATGTACTTAAGGGTTTCCCTCCCCCCACCCCCCTTTATTCCTGTCAGAGTATGAAGCTGAGCTGCCTCCCTTTCCTGAAGGATATAAAGTCAAACAAGAAGATGTGGTTACTGTGAGTATCACTCAGGCCCCAACCTAACTGAAAAGTTCTTCCCTGAGAACAGCACTGATGACTGCTGAGCATTCAACAGTGTCATGAATCAGGAAGTGGGGAAAGGAAAAACACTGGAACCAGAGCCAGAACCAGCCAGTCCTACCTCAGTTTCTGCATCTCTTAAATGGAGGAGGTAATCCTTGACTAACTCACAAGGCCTCTGTAGGGCTCAAATTAGATTTTAGATGAGGAAGGCCTCTATAGTGGATTCAACATCAGATCCATGGTGGGGGTAGTTTTGCAGATGAAGCAGATTTCATTTAGCTGGATTGACTGTACTAAGGAAGAGAGACAGCCAAGGGCAGGACATCCAGGAAGGGAGGCTCTTAAGGCAGAATACCTGGAGTAAAATAGGGACCTAATGGAGTTTAAAATAAAAGGCTCCAAGAGATGAGCAGAGTCACTGGGTTGGGGCCAAATTCCAAGTCTCTAAGGCTTCCAGTATGTCACTGCAGCTACCCCTGTTTGAGATTCTGTGTCTAAGAACTTCTCTGGTCTGTGAGTTTTCCTTTTTCTTAGCATCCTGTTCTTGCTTTATGGAGGCAGTGCTTTTTCAGGTTTCTGGGAAGGTACTATTTATGTTTCTCTTCCTGAATTATTTGTGCTTCTTTAGGGTCAGTTGTCTTTTATAGAGCTTGATCTTTGTTTTTTATGCTGTTAATGTTCTTCATCTATGTAGAAAGTTTTGATTTTTTTATTTAAAGTTTAAAATGCAGTCCTGAGTGGATTTTTCTACATGGTTGGTATGATTTTCTTCTACTGTCACACATGTGGATTTGTTTTCTGGTTGGGTTTCTTCTTTGAATAGAAATACTGACTGGGAGTTATGGGGAGTGATTGTTCACAGAGGACTTTCTCTGCAGGGTCAGCAGGCAGGAAGTCCCTATTTGGGAACTGAGGTGGGAGCCTCCAAATTGACATTAGTTTTCTTTTCTTTTTTTTTTTTTTTGACTGCTGATATGGCACCCTGAGTAGTTCGTACTCTTTCCCAGGTGGCTTGTTTATGAAAGATTCATTGGAAAGGAGAGAGAGCAGGATGTAACAGGTGGCTGTGAATGTGACTGTGCATGCTGAAGAGGGTAGGAACAAGAAGAGGGGCAATGGGGTAGCAGGCCAAAGGGTCCCCAGCCAGATTTTCACTTAATCCTTCCTGTATATTGTTTCCTTTCTCATTCCCATACTCTGGGGAATTGAGTCTCTGAGCACTGAAGCCCTTGGGAATTCTAGTGGAAATGTGGAGTCTTGCCTTCTGGGGGCAGTTTCTTCCTGAGGATTCTGACCTGCCACTCCTCTCTCTTATCTGACAACAGGCCTTATCCTGTTCCTTTTGGACATATTTGAGTATCTCTCATCCCTGACAGCCCTCCTATTCTTTGTTGTTGTTCCATATCTGAGTCGTGTCTGACTCTTTGTGACACCAGGCTTCCATGGCCTTCCCTATATCCTGGACTCATGTCCTTCACTGTATTCTTGCTCACACTCATGTCCATTGTGTCAGTGATGCCATCCAACCATCATCCTCTGTGACCAATTTCTCCTGCCCTCAATCTTTCCCAGCGTCAGGGTCTTTTCCAGTGAGTCAGTTCTTTGCATCAGATGGCCAAACAATTGGAGCTTTAGCTTCAGCATCAGTCCCTCCAATGAATATTCAGGGTTGATTTCCTTTAGGATTAGCTGTTCAAGGGACTCTCAAGAGTCTTCTCTAGCACCACAGTTCGAAAGCATCAGTTCTGTGGTGCTCAGCTTTCTTTATGGTCCAGCTCTTACATCTATACATGACTACTGGAAAAACCATAGCTTTGATGATACCAACATTTGTTGGATAGTGATATTTCTGCCTTTTAATTCTTTGCTATGGGTTTGTTTCTTGATTGTCATGGGAGGGAAGAGAAAGATATGTGCTCAATATGTCCCTTGAACCTAAAGACTGGCACAGAATTTTATTCTTTGTTAGATTATAAAAGAAAATAGATTATGTAAGCAATATGAATTGATTCCCCCCCTCCCTCCATCCAGGTGTCACCATTGGAGGAGACAGTTTTCCACGGCTTCAATGCGGAACACCTTTCTCAAGCTCCTCGTTTAACCGTGGTCACAGAAGTACCCTGTTCTCAAGTAAAACAAGTGACAGTTGATCCAAAAACATGTTCGTAAGGAAATGAGATCTCAGGTCTATGGTTTGGGGCTTATAACATTGCAAAATCATGGGGTTGGAACTGAGTGGACAGACAGAATTCAGGGAGACTATGTAATAAGAAATGATGTGTTCTTGTTTTAAGTTTTATTTTTAAGAGAAGTATCCTTTATTCAGGACTTCCCAGGTTTCACTAGTGGTAAAGAACCCACTTGCCACTGTAGGAGACTGAAGAGATGCGGGAGACTTAAGAGATCCCTAGGAGGGGAAGATCCCCTGGAGGAGGTCATGGCAACCCACTCCAGTATTCTTGCCTGAAGAATCCCATGAACAGAAGAGCCTGGCTGGCTACAGTCCATGGCATTGTCAAGAGTCTGACACGACTGAAGCAACTTAGCACAGCACATGTTTTAATCCACTGATGTATCTTTAAGGTTGAAATGTATGAAAAATAAAGACAATCAATAGCAAGCATACCTAGGTTCTACATTAAATGCAAAGGGAGAGAGCATACACAGTAAAAGAAAATATCGTGCTGACCTGCTTGGTGTGCAGAGGGCAGAGATGTAGGCATCCTCATCTTCCTCCCTGAGCCCCTATTCCTCGCCCTCCCTGGTGCCAGGCCTCTCCTGCTGGCTTGTTCTGTTCCCTCAGCTAGTGTGCTTTGGACCGTGGCAACTGCCAACACTGTGCCCTGAGGACCATTCCTTGTACCCTCGTCCTGTCCCCCTGTGGCCTCCATTCCCACTGCACTCTGCTTGCATGTTTTCCTCCAGCCACTCTGGCTCCCTGGCTGTGCCTGTGGTCTGGACCCCAAGGGGAATCTGGTCTATAGCTCCACCAGACTCAGAGGGATATTTTAAGTTTCTTCAGTAATACAGCCCAGCTCAGGAGTCTGGAGTAAAATGTAACGTTATGGTCATGTTGTTTAATGGAGAGTCCAACCCCGAAATTCATTTGGGGGGATATTTTATTCCCCTCCCTCCATCCAGGTGTCACCATTGAGGAGACAGTTTTCCACGGCTTCAATGCGAACACCTTTCTCAAGCTCCTCGTTTAACCGTGGTCACAGAAGTACCCTGTTCTCAAGTAAAACAAGTGACAGTTGATCCAAAAACATGTTCGTAAGGAAATGAGATCTCAGGTCTATGGTTTGGGGCTTATAACATTGCAAAATCATGGGGTTGGAACTGAGTGGACAGACAGAATTCAGGGAGACTATGTAATAAGAAATGATGTGTTCTTGTTTTAAGTTTTATTTTTAAGAGAAGTATCCTTTATTCAGGACTTCCCAGGTTTCACTAGTGGTAAAGAACCCACTTGCCACTGTAGGAGACTGAAGAGATGCGGGAGACTTAAGAGATCCCTAGGAGGGGAAGATCCCCTGGAGGAGGTCATGGCAACCCACTCCAGTATTCTTGCCTGAAGAATCCCATGAACAGAAGAGCCTGGCTGGCTACAGTCCATGGCATTGTCAAGAGTCTGACACGACTGAAGCAACTTAGCACAGCACATGTTTTAATCCACTGATGTATCTTTAAGGTTGAAATGTATGAAAAATAAAGACAATCAATAGCAAGCATACCTAGGTTCTACATTAAATGCAAAGGGAGAGAGCATACACAGTAAAAGAAAATATCGTGCTGACCTGCTTGGTGTGCAGAGGGCAGAGATGTAGGCATCCTCATCTTCCTCCCTGAGCCCCTATTCCTCGCCCTCCCTGGTGCCAGGCCTCTCCTGCTGGCTTGTTCTGTTCCCTCAGCTAGTGTGCTTTGGACCGTGGCAACTGCCAACACTGTGCCCTGAGGACCATTCCTTGTACCCTCGTCCTGTCCCCCTGTGGCCTCCATTCCCACTGCACTCTGCTTGCATGTTTTCCTCCAGCCACTCTGGCTCCCTGGCTGTGCCTGTGGTCTGGACCCCAAGGGGAATCTGGTCTATAGCTCCACCAGACTCAGAGGGATATTTTAAGTTTCTTCAGTAATACAGCCCAGCTCAGGAGTCTGGAGTAAAATGTAACGTTTATGGTCATGTTGTTTAATGGAGAGTACCTTTTTTTGGTTTAGAAGCAAATGTGCCTCCCAGATTAACTTGGATCACTTGGGATTTGGGATGGGAATATTTTGTTTGTTTTAGGTTCTCCCAAAGAGTATTTGGAAACATTCATCTTTCCAGTTCTCCTGCGCGGAATGGCTAACCTGCTTCACCAAGCAAAGAAAGAAAAATGTTTCGAGGTCAGTTGTTTTGTTATTTCAAAATAATAATTCATTTTTATTAGATGGTAGCTCATTATCTCTCTACTATCAGGTGGTTGTTTTCAAAACAATGCCTTTGGGAGAGAAAGCCTGTGTTTTGGTCACTTACCCGGCTCCAGGCAGGACATGTACTTGTGCACACACACGCACCACCATCTGTCTGGCCACCCAGCTGTGGGGAGGTTTTCTGCTTTGCTTGGCCTCCCTGCCTGCCTTTCTCCTGAGCAACTGGCATCTGCCAGGTTTGTTGAGTATCCTGCTTCTCTTATGACACATACACATTGTAGCTCTCCTTCCCTCTTATCCGGCTCCAGGTTGACCTTCCCAGTTTGGGCCTCTCTCTGCTCCACTTAATGCCAAGCACCATGAATGTACTTGCTTCAGGAGAGGCCTGGGCCACAGTGAGTGCTTGGGGACTGGTCGTTATCACATGGTCGCTAGCTAGCTTATGAATCAGGTTCTGATTCTGGCACATGCCCACGTGAATATCCCAGGGGCTCTCTGTTTTCTGCAGTTGCCAGGATACGTTGGGTGTACATGTTTGTTGCACAGAGCTAGAATTTTGGATGGCCCCTGTGCAGAGAGTAAAATAGAAACAGTGTTTAATCTTGACCAAGTGCTTGCTCTGTGCTGGGCAGTCTGCTCAGGGCTTGGTCATCCATTGTCTCATTTACCTCTAGCAACAGTCCAACGAGTTTCCTCCTGTTCCTATCCTCTGCATGTTTGCAGATGAGAAGACAGAGGAATGGAAAGATTCAGAAAGGTGATCAACGGTGAAGAGCAGAGCTAGGATTCAAATCCCGATTAAATGATTCAAAATAATATTTTTAAAAATTGGCCATAACTACGAGTCAAAGCGTAGTCCATTTGACCTGTGTCTTTAAAGCTTTCCCAGGTAATAGGATCACTTGCTTGGTTGTTTAATGGAGAGTACCTTTTTTTGGTTTAGAAGCAAATGTGCCTCCCAGATTAACTTGGATCACTTGGGATTTGGGATGGGAATATTTTGTTTGTTTTAGGTTCTCCCAAGAGTATTTGGAAACATTCATCTTTCCAGTTCTCCTGCGCGGAATGGCTAACCTGCTTCACCAAGCAAAGAAAGAAAAATGTTTCGAGGTCAGTTGTTTTGTTATTTCAAAATAATAATTCATTTTTATTAGATGGTAGCTCATTATCTCTCTACTATCAGGTGGTTGTTTTCAAAACAATGCCTTTGGGAGAGAAAGCCTGTGTTTTGGTCACTTACCCGGCTCCAGGCAGGACATGTACTTGTGCACACACACGCACCACCATCTGTCTGGCCACCCAGCTGTGGGGAGGTTTTCTGCTTTGCTTGGCCTCCCTGCCTGCCTTTCTCCTGAGCAACTGGCATCTGCCAGGTTTGTTGAGTATCCTGCTTCTCTTATGACACATACACATTGTAGCTCTCCTTCCCTCTTATCCGGCTCCAGGTTGACCTTCCCAGTTTGGGCCTCTCTCTGCTCCACTTAATGCCAAGCACCATGAATGTACTTGCTTCAGGAGAGGCCTGGGCCACAGTGAGTGCTTGGGGACTGGTCGTTATCACATGGTCGCTAGCTAGCTTATGAATCAGGTTCTGATTCTGGCACATGCCCACGTGAATATCCCAGGGGCTCTCTGTTTTCTGCAGTTGCCAGGATACGTTGGGTGTACATGTTTGTTGCACAGAGCTAGAATTTTGGATGGCCCCTGTGCAGAGAGTAAAATAGAAACAGTGTTTAATCTTGACCAAGTGCTTGCTCTGTGCTGGGCAGTCTGCTCAGGGCTTGGTCATCCATTGTCTCATTTACCTCTAGCAACAGTCCAACGAGTTTCCTCCTGTTCCTATCCTCTGCATGTTTGCAGATGAGAAGACAGAGGAATGGAAAGATTCAGAAAGGTGATCAACGGTGAAGAGCAGAGCTAGGATTCAAATCCCGATTAAATGATTCAAAATAATATTTTTAAAAATTGGCCATAACTACGAGTCAAAGCGTAGTCCATTTGACCTGTGTCTTTAAAGCTTTCCCAGGTAATAGGATCACTTGCTTGGTTGCCCTTCAGGACAGGATCTCTGAGAATAGGAGATACACGGTCCTGATGGTTTTCTAGGTTGAAGAGAGAACATGCTCACGTGCTCTAGAAAATACTCAGTTTTGCTTTAGCTCTGCCCTCCTGGCTTGTGGTCACCCCACTTTATAATACCTCAGCCTAATTCACTGCAGCTTGATCCAGTAGGCATTGCATTCCTTCTGACAGGCCTCTCCATGGCAGTTGTGTCTTTAATAGAAGCAGGAATAAATTATGAGATGTTGATCTGAAACCAGGCAGCATACCTGGGAAGATTTTGGGGTGCACTGCTGGGCATGGTACACTGAGAATCATGGATCCACATAAGGGGGCCAAGAGCCCTCAGCCTGGCTTTCCCTTCCTTCTCCTAGCCTCCTCACTCTGTGCTCCATCCTGGATGATGTCCTCCAGTCCAGCAGATAGAACCACTTGGAGTTCCCTGTGCCAGCCATGCATTTCTGCTCATTTGTTCCTTTTTCTACTTCTTTTTTTTTTTAAGTCCTTGAGTTATTATACTATGCATATTTAAGTTCTGCTTGTTTTTCCAAACTCAGTACTATGGCTTCTCTTTCAAGGCTACTCTGAAACTGGAAGCAATTGAACCCAGCCCTCAGATTTCAGAATATTTCATCTATTCTTCTTCTTGTGGAAAATTAAGGCATCCTTAATTAAGACAGTCTTGAGCCACAAATGCACTTCATTTTTTAAGTGTCTGTCGCCCAGTATTTTAAAGTCCATGAGGACAGATTCTCTGATTTATTTCTGTATCTCTATTCAATACCTAGTGCATCTACCCATTACATAGCCCCTGCTGAACATGTAGTTTTGGATGGCCCTGTGCAGAGAGTAAAATAGAAACAGTGTTTAATCTTGACCAAGTGCTTGCTCTGTGCTGGGCAGTCTGCTCAGGGCTTGGTCATCCATTGTCTCATTTACCTCTAGCAACAGTCCAACGAGTTTCCTCCTGTTCCTATCCTCTGCATGTTTGCAGATGAGAAGACAGAGGAATGGAAAGATTCAGAAAGGTGATCAACGGTGAAGAGCAGAGCTAGGATTCAAATCCCGATTAAATGATTCAAAATAATATTTTTAAAAATTGGCCATAACTACGAGTCAAAGCGTAGTCCATTTGACCTGTGTCTTTAAAGCTTTCCCAGGTAATAGGATCACTTGCTTGGTTGCCCTTCAGGACAGGATCTCTGAGAATAGGAGATACACGGTCCTGATGGTTTTCTAGGTTGAAGAGAGAACATGCTCACGTGCTCTAGAAAATACTCAGTTTTGCTTTAGCTCTGCCCTCCTGGCTTGTGGTCACCCCACTTTATAATACCTCAGCCTAATTCACTGCAGCTTGATCCAGTAGGCATTGCATTCCTTCTGACAGGCCTCTCCATGGCAGTTGTGTCTTTAATAGAAGCAGGAATAAATTATGAGATGTTGATCTGAAACCAGGCAGCATACCTGGGAAGATTTTGGGGTGCACTGCTGGGCATGGTACACTGAGAATCATGGATCCACATAAGGGGGCCAAGAGCCCTCAGCCTGGCTTTCCCTTCCTTCTCCTAGCCTCCTCACTCTGTGCTCCATCCTGGATGATGTCCTCCAGTCCAGCAGATAGAACCACTTGGAGTTCCCTGTGCCAGCCATGCATTTCTGCTCATTTGTTCCTTTTTCTACTTCTTTTTTTTTTTAAGTCCTTGAGTTATTATACTATGCATATTTAAGTTCTGCTTGTTTTTCCAAACTCAGTACTATGGCTTCTCTTTCAAGGCTACTCTGAAACTGGAAGCAATTGAACCCAGCCCTCAGATTTCAGAATATTTCATCTATTCTTCTTCTTGTGGAAAATTAAGGCATCCTTAATTAAGACAGTCTTGAGCCACAAATGCACTTCATTTTTTAAGTGTCTGTCGCCCCCAGTATTTTAAAGTCCATGAGGACAGATTCTCTGATTTATTTCTGTATCTCTATTCAATACCTAGTGCATCTACCCATTACATAGCCCCTGCTGAACATGTAGTCAGCCCTCAATAAACGAGTGCATGGTTGGACGTCAGGGAAGCACCTTCACTACCACGTCCTTGACCAAAACCCAGCTCTTTTCTTCCTCAGAAGGCTATTCTCTGGGGCACATCCCTGGAGGGACACCATGAACAGGGGGTGAGAGAAGAGGACTTCTGAATACTTCGTGAGTTTAGTCAGTGTAAGAAAGCAGTGGGTAGCAAATTACACTGCCTGACCTTCCTTATATATTAATTATGCAGTGGACCCATAAATTGGGCTTTGCTTTATAGAATAGTGGCTAAGAACACATCTCTGGAATCAGGGTAACCTGGTTTTTTTTGTTTTGTTTTGTTTTGTTTTAGATTTATTTATTTATTGAGGGGGGGTGGGGTGGGGAGGGAGAGGACCAGGCAGACTACTTCTATTGGTCTTTCATTTGTCCATTTTCATCCATCTTTGTTCTTTGGCCCATGTGGGCCTCCCATTGCAGTGGCCTCTGTTGTCGCAGAGCACCAGCTCTGGGAGCATGCGCTCCAGAGCTCCGGCTCGGTACTTGGACACATGGGTCCAGCCACTCCGTGGCATGTGGGATCTTCCCAGGCCAGGGATCGAACCGGCGCCCTTGCACTGCAAGGCTGTGTCCACTGGACCACCAGGGAAGCCCTGGGTAACCTGGTTTTGACATTTGCCTCCATCGCAGATGGCCCTGGGCGAGTCATTTCATATTTCTGCCATCTTTTCCTTACATGCAAAATGAAGATGATCATAGCACCCCTGCTCATGGTGTTACTAAATCAGGTTCATCTGCCTGAGGCACAGCAAGGCGACACAAAAGTCTTCTTCTTCCCCAAAGTCCTTGAGTTATTATACTATGCATATTTAAGTTCTGCTTGTTTTCCAAACTGGCCCCAAGCAAATTGAACCCAGCCCTCAGATTTCAGAATATTTCATCTATTCTTCTTCTTGTGGAAAATTAAGGCATCCTTAATTAAGACAGTCTTGAGCCACAAATGCACTTCATTTTTTAAGTGTCTGTCGCCCCCAGTATTTTAAAGTCCATGAGGACAGATTCTCTGATTTATTTCTGTATCTCTATTCAATACCTAGTGCATCTACCCATTACATAGCCCCTGCTGAACATGTAGTCAGCCCTCAATAAACGAGTGCATGGTTGGACGTCAGGGAAGCACCTTCACTACCACGTCCTTGACCAAAACCCAGCTCTTTTCTTCCTCAGAAGGCTATTCTCTGGGGCACATCCCTGGAGGGACACCATGAACAGGGGGTGAGAGAAGAGGACTTCTGAATACTTCGTGAGTTTAGTCAGTGTAAGAAAGCAGTGGGTAGCAAATTACACTGCCTGACCTTCCTTATATATTAATTATGCAGTGGACCCATAAATTGGGCTTTGCTTTATAGAATAGTGGCTAAGAACACATCTCTGGAATCAGGGTAACCTGGTTTTTTTTGTTTTGTTTTGTTTTGTTTTAGATTTATTTATTTATTGAGGGGGGGTGGGGTGGGGAGGGAGAGGACCAGGCAGACTACTTCTATTGGTCTTTCATTTGTCCATTTTCATCCATCTTTGTTCTTTGGCCCATGTGGGCCTCCCATTGCAGTGGCCTCTGTTGTCGCAGAGCACCAGCTCTGGGAGCATGCGCTCCAGAGCTCCGGCTCGGTACTTGGACACATGGGTCCAGCCACTCCGTGGCATGTGGGATCTTCCCAGGCCAGGGATCGAACCGGCGCCCTTGCACTGCAAGGCTGTGTCCACTGGACCACCAGGGAAGCCCTGGGTAACCTGGTTTTGACATTTGCCTCCATCGCAGATGGCCCTGGGCGAGTCATTTCATATTTCTGCCATCTTTTCCTTACATGCAAAATGAAGATGATCATAGCACCCCTGCTCATGGTGTTACTAAATCAGGTTCATCTGCCTGAGGCACAGCAAGGCGAACACTAAGATGTCAAGGTTTGCACCAGAGAAAAGGTTTATTCACAAGGCAACTAAGTGCAGAGATGACTCAACACGTCTCATCCCACCTCCTTGAAGACAAGGGGCTTGGAGTATTGATGGGTGAAGAGTATACAGCCACAGGTCCAGGGGAAGATGATTGCAGGCAGGAAATGGGAGACTGAAGTTTTACTTCTTTGATAGTCTGCACAGTGTAGACATTTTGGAAATACTGAATTTGAATTTCCATACCATAATAATATTAATGCTAACACTGGGCACTTACTAATGTGCTAGGCAGTGTAAGTGCTTTACATGCATAGTGTTAATCTTAATATCCTCTAAGAAGCTTAAGAGTATTTACCTCTATTTCACAAATAAGAAAATGAAATTCAGAGAGTTTAAGTAACTTGCCTAACATGATAGCTAGTAAATCATGGAGCCAGTTTCAACCCAGACAGACTATCACTCCAGTTCAGGCTCTTAATATTTTTGCCTACTAACTTTATTATTATTTTTTTCTAAATCTGGGAAGCGTTTTTGTTTCTGTTTTCGTTTTTTTAAAATATTTATTTATTTGACTGTTCCAGGTCTTAGTTGAGGCGTGTGGGATCTTTTAGTTGCAGTATGTGTGATCTCGTTCCCCAGCCTGCATCTCCTTCATTGAGAGTGCAGAGTCTTAGCCACTGGCCCTGGTATTTTTAATTTTAGTAAGACCATGCTGAGCTTCCCTGGTGGCTCAGTGGTAAAGAACCCACATGCCAATGCAGGAGACTTAGGTTTGACCCCTAGATTGGAGATCCCCTGGAGGAGGAAATGGAAACCCACTCCAGTATTTTTGCCTGAGAAATCCTATGGACAGAGGAGCCTGGTGGGGTACAGTCCATAGGATTGTGAAAGAGTCGGGGCATGACTTAGCAACTAAACAAAAACAAGACAAGACAGTCACTGGTCTACACAGGTAATATCAGAGTTACATTCTTCTTTGTGGGATGCATGTTCAGAAACTAGAAGCGCTAGCATGATCTGAGGGTAGAGTTTTTGGCTCTCTGATATCAAAATGTCATTCACTGGACACCTGTGTAGGTACAATTTAGGGTCTGCTTGAACTGGACAAGAGCTGACCCCAGGCTTCTGAAAAACAGCTCAAGTCACCGATACTATAGTGACTCAGTACGTCAGAGGTGTTATCTATAGGAAGTGCCGATGGAGTTTTTTGATATATTATCTAAGCTACGTGAAGCATGGAGGGTATGCAACTTTCAAAAATAATCAAGGCAAGCTTGATCAGTGAAAGCAGGCTCTAAGCAGTGGAGCTTTTAACAAGTAGTTCCCTTATCTGCTCAAGACAAACTCAAGAATTTCTGTTAGTCATCAGTTTCTGTTAACCCTATGGGGCAGGGTTTCAGTGGGATTATCATGCTAATGAAATGAGGTAGCCTGTACAAAGTGTTTAGAGCAGTCCCTGGAATGTGGGAAGAACTCAGTAAAAGTTAACTGATGGATCATTAGTGTTACTGGGCTACTGGTGCTCCTCAGGCAGGGTGGGTTACACCCATTACCCAAGTGGGCTTGCTTTTATGTCTTGGGTACTCAGAGGCCTTTTTCCCTACTTGATCCTGGCTTCCCCCAAACATCTAACCATACAAGGACTTCATGAAGTTTTATTTTGCTGATAATTTCATGGGGAGGTGGGGAGAGGGCTTTGTTGGTTCTTTAATTAGCAGTCTTTCATTAATCCTCTCTAGAACCATGTCTGTCCTCTCCAGGCACCTTCCCCCACACAGCCTCTCCAGACCCCTTGAATCCTGAACAGTTCAGATCTGGCTCTCAGCCTACGTGGCCCACTCACTAAAGAGAAGTCCAGCATTTGTCTTATGCCTCCTCCTCAACAAAGACAGAATTATAAGGTTTCCTTCATATGGCTCTGGCAGAACTGCTTTGTTCTTAGACACAGGCCTAGTGAATACAAACCTGGAAAACCCTCTTGCCTCATTCTCCTGACATGCTGGTACAGACCAGTTCTCCCAACTGAATCAGGAAAACCCACCATGATCAGATCCCCATTTTAATTAATATAAGAAGTTGCTCTGCTGAAGGGCTCTATAAATAGAAAATGCTGGTGAGACGAACGTTAAGCAATTCAGGTACTGACTATCCATATTCATCCAGGTCATGGCGCTGTTGTATGTCAGCGTCCTACGCCACCTTCCTGCAGTCTTTACCTGGAAGCTTGATACCTGAATGTGTCAAATAGGCAAGATGGATGAATTATTATTACTTTTTTTTTTCTTGATTCAGGATTTTAGAATTTCTTAAATAAGTTTAATTCCCTCCCCTTCCCACTCCCATGTCACATAGTCTTTTTTTTTTTTTTTTTTTAAACTTTGGCCTCTTCTATTGGTTTTCCATTTGTTTATTTTTCATCCATCTTTATTCTTTGGCCTGTGTGGGCCTCCCACTGCAGTGGCCTCTGTTGGTGCAGAGCACCAGCTCTGGGTGCATGCACTCCTGAGCACTCACAGTTAATTGGACACACCCGTCCAGCCACTTCGCTGCACGTGGGATCTTCCCGGGCCAGGGATCGAACTAGTGCCCCTTACACTGCAAGGCAGACTCTTTACCCACTGTACCACCAGGGAAGCCCCACATAGTCTTTTATGGGTTATTTTTGCAGCCTTAAAATTTACATTGCTGCCATCTCAACGTTTGTCAGAACTTAGTGGAGCTCTTCTCATCCAGATCTTTCACAGCAAAATTTTATTTTGCTGATAATTTCATGGGGAGGTGGGGAGAGGGCTTTGTTGGTTCTTTAATTAGCAGTCTTTCATTAATCCTCTCTAGAACCATGTCTGTCCTCTCCAGGCACCTTCCCCCACACAGCCTCTCCAGACCCCTTGAATCCTGAACAGTTCAGATCTGGCTCTCAGCCTACGTGGCCCACTCACTAAAGAGAAGTCCAGCATTTGTCTTATGCCTCCTCCTCAACAAAGACAGAATTATAAGGTTTCCTTCATATGGCTCTGGCAGAACTGCTTTGTTCTTAGACACAGGCCTAGTGAATACAAACCTGGAAAACCCTCTTGCCTCATTCTCCTGACATGCTGGTACAGACCAGTTCTCCCAACTGAATCAGGAAAACCCACCATGATCAGATCCCCATTTTAATTAATATAAGAAGTTGCTCTGCTGAAGGGCTCTATAAATAGAAAATGCTGGTGAGGAGCGTTAAGCAATTCAGGTACTGACTATCCATATTCATCCAGGTCATGGCGCTGTTGTATGTCAGCGTCCTACGCCACCTTCCTGCAGTCTTTACCTGGAAGCTTGATACCTGAATGTGTCAAATAGGCAAGATGGATGAATTATTATTACTTTTTTTTTTCTTGATTCAGGATTTTAGAATTTCTTAAATAAGTTTAATTCCCTCCCCTTCCCACTCCCATGTCACATAGTCTTTTTTTTTTTTTTTTTTTAAACTTTGGCCTCTTCTATTGGTTTTCCATTTGTTTATTTTTCATCCATCTTTATTCTTTGGCCTGTGTGGGCCTCCCACTGCAGTGGCCTCTGTTGGTGCAGAGCACCAGCTCTGGGTGCATGCACTCCTGAGCACTCACAGTTAATTGGACACACCCGTCCAGCCACTTCGCTGCACGTGGGATCTTCCCGGGCCAGGGATCGAACTAGTGCCCCTTACACTGCAAGGCAGACTCTTTACCCACTGTACCACCAGGGAAGCCCCACATAGTCTTTTATGGGTTATTTTTGCAGCCTTAAAATTTACATTGCTGCCATCTCAACGTTTGTCAGAACTTAGTGGAGCTCTTCTCATCCAGATCTGCACAGCAGATTTGCATTTTCTCGATTCAGCTATTCCTCACATCCTATCGTTAGGAATAGATACTTAAACTGAATGATTACCAGCCTCCAGCCAAAATTACATAACTGGAGCATTCTTATCTGTCACCTACAACTGAACTTGCATCTGAATGGCTCTCAAACAGCAGCAGAATTCACTGTTTATTAGGGCCATTCAAATTATATCTTGAAACAGCAACTTGCAAGTAATTGCTCATTTGTGTTTTGCCCTTAAAATGCTGACTTCTAGGTGTTTTTCTTTTTTTTTTCCTTGCTTTCCTTATTTTCTCTTCTGTTCTATGATATTGTTTCAACAGTGCCTGGAACATAGTTGTTCAGTTGCTAAGTTGTGTCTGACTCTTTGTGAACCCATGGACGGCAGCACGCCACCCTTCTCTTCCACTATCTCCTGGAATTTGCTGAAACTCATGTCCTTTGAGTCAG
Source organism: Tragulus kanchil (assembly GCA_022376925.1). Lineage (NCBI taxonomy): Eukaryota > Metazoa > Chordata > Mammalia > Artiodactyla > Tragulidae > Tragulus > Tragulus kanchil. The sequence continues at coordinate 108,200,157 of JAIOJX010000002.1, read as the reverse complement.
TGATACCATACAACCATCTCACGCCACCCTTCTCTTCCACCATCTCCTGGAATTTGCTGAAACTCATGTCCTTTGAGTCAGTGATACCATACAACCATCTCATCCTCTGTTGCCCCGTTCTCCTCCTGCCCTCAACCTTTCCTGTATCAGGTCTTTTCCAGTGAGTCAGCTCTTTGCATCAGATGGCCAAAGAATTGGAGCTTCGGCATCAATTCTTACAATGAGTATTCAGGGATAATTTCCTTTAGGATTGACTGGTTTCATCTCCTTGCTGTCCAAGGGACTCTCAAGAGTCTTCTTCAGCACCACAGTAATTTGAAAGCATCAATTCTTGGGTGTTCAGCCTTTTTTTTTTTTTTCCCTTATAACTATACATGACTACTGATTATACAGACCTTTGTCAGCCAAGTGATGTCTCAGCTTTTTAATATGCTCTCTAGTTTTGTCATAGCAGCAAATGTCATTTAATTTCATGGCTGTAGTCACCATCTGCAGTGATTTTGGAGCCCATAAAGGTAGGGACTCACTAAATATTCATGAAATGAATATATGAATATGTGTCTGTGCTAAGTCACTTCAGTTGTGTCCAATTCTTTGTGACCCTGTGGACTGTAGTCCATCAGTCTTCTCTGTCCATGGAGTTCTCCATGCAAGAATACTGGAGTGGGTTGCCATGCCCTCCTCTAGGGAATCTTCCTGACCCAGGGATTGAAGCCACATTTTGTATGTCTCGTGCATTGGTGGAAATGTTCTTTATCATTACACAACTGATTCTGTAAAAGTCAGATCCTGCTTTTCAGTTCATAATTAAGTTATAGGAGCACATAGCTGTTACATGCCAGAGGTCATTTGTCAATTGTACCTGTTCTGTCTGGATTCACTACCTCCGGAGGGAGGTAGACTGTAGGGAGGCTGTAGGGAGGCTGCCCAGATCTGTTGAGTGCCCTAGAGCAAGAGTTGAGTAAAGAGCAAATCCTCTAAAATTGAAACTGCCTCATAGCCACTAGAGAGCTAGAGTTGAACAAAAGACCGGCATTCAAGAACAGTAGTTTCTAGCACATTTAGAGCCTGTGCTTTGTGCCAGACAGTATTCTAAGCACTAATTTAGCCACAGAAACTCATTTAATCCTCCCAAGAGTCTTCTGATGTGGGTGCTATTCTCGCTGTCTTACAGATGAGGGCCATACAGCACCAGGGTTAATTAACAAACCAAGTGCACAACTAAGTAAGTGACTGAGCCAAGATTCAAATTGAGCTGCCCGGTTCCTGAGTCTAGGATTATGATTGCTGGACCATATTCCCAGCCAGTCTAATGACTTCCAAAAGCAGAGGCCAGATACAAATAGGAAAGATGATATAGAGACTCTGGAGAAGGGGACTGAGACACTAGGCAGGCCTGGCCCAGGCATGTTGTGGGGCAGAGTCCTTCATTAGATTGTCCTGTGAGTACTGGGACGCTTTGAGGAAAACCAGAAAGAGTAAAGCAGAAAAAGGGATAAGGGAAGGGAGAGAGACAACAAGAGACAACACCCGAAGACTGGGCCTTAGAGTATTTGGCCATTACACACATGCCTGGTACTTATGTGTGTGTCTAGCTGAATGAGGAGGTCTGTGGTACATGGTCCAGCACTTCAGGACCTGAGCTATGGAATCCAACAGACTCTGCCTGGGACAGAGTGTGCAAGTTTTAATGATTTTGATTTTGATTTATAATAACCCCAATTCTTTTATATATGCCATTCTTTAATTTGTATTTTTTTAAATCTATTTATTTCTTTTTATTTGGCTGCATTAGGTCTTAACTGTGGCGTGAAGAATCTTTTAGTTCTGGCTTGTGGAATCTAGTTCTTTATCATTACACAACTGATTCTGTAAAAGTCAGATCCTGCTTTTCAGTTCATAATTAAGTTATAGGAGCACATAGCTGTTACATGCCAGAGGTCATTTGTCAATTGTACCTGTTCTGTCTGGATTCACTACCTCCGGAGGGAGGTAGACTGTAGGGAGGCTGTGGGGAGGCTGCCCAGATCTGTTGAGTGCCCTAGAGCAAGAGTTGAGTAAAGAGCAAATCCTCTAAAATTGAAACTGCCTCATAGCCACTAGAGAGCTAGAGTTGAACAAAAGACCGGCATTCAAGAACAGTAGTTTCTAGCACATTTAGAGCCTGTGCTTTGTGCCAGACAGTATTCTAAGCACTAATTTAGCCACAGAAACTCATTTAATCCTCCCAAGAGTCTTCTGATGTGGGTGCTATTCTCGCTGTCTTACAGATGAGGGCCATACAGCACCAGGGTTAATTAACAAACCAAGTGCACAACTAAGTAAGTGACTGAGCCAAGATTCAAATTGAGCTGCCCGGTTCCTGAGTCTAGGATTATGATTGCTGGACCATATTCCCAGCCAGTCTAATGACTTCCAAAAGCAGAGGCCAGATACAAATAGGAAAGATGATATAGAGACTCTGGAGAAGGGGACTGAGACACTAGGCAGGCCTGGCCCAGGCATGTTGTGGGGCAGAGTCCTTCATTAGATTGTCCTGTGAGTACTGGGACGCTTTGAGGAAAACCAGAAAGAGTAAAGCAGAAAAAGGGATAAGGGAAGGGAGAGAGACAACAAGAGACAACACCCGAAGACTGGGCCTTAGAGTATTTGGCCATTACACACATGCCTGGTACTTATGTGTGTGTCTAGCTGAATGAGGAGGTCTGTGGTACATGGTCCAGCACTTCAGGACCTGAGCTATGGAATCCAACAGACTCTGCCTGGGACAGAGTGTGCAAGTTTTAATGATTTTGATTTTGATTTATAATAACCCCAATTCTTTTATATATGCCATTCTTTAATTTGAATTTTTTTAAATCTATTTATTTCTTTTTATTTGGCTGCATTAGGTCTTAACTGTGGCGTGAAGAATCTTTTAGTTCTGGCTTGTGGAATCTAGTTCTCTGATTGAACCCGGGCCCACTGCATTGGGAGTGCAGAGTCTTAGCCACCAGGGAAGTCCCTATATATGACATATTAGATATTATCAGTTAGACTGAAGAATTTCACAGCCAAATAGTTTGCTCATCATTAGATATTTAAGTCTTTTAAATACTCAGAATAAAATTCAGATTATTTAATAAGCAGATATTTCTCTATTCTTTAACTTTTGGAGAAAATAGTTGGGAGACTAAACCGTAAATTTGTAATTTCCATGAAATATCTCAACCTTAGAATTAGGGCTTCCTTTGTAGCTCAGCTGGTAAAGAATCCGCCTGCAATGCAGGAGACCCCAGTTCAATTCCTGGGTCAGGAAGATCCCCTGGAGAAGGGATAGGCTACCCACTCCAGTGTTCTTTTATTTTTTTTTTTTGGCCTCTTTGTCTTTTAAAAATTTATTTTCATCCATCTTTGTTCTTTGGCCTGTGTGGGCCTCCCATTGTAGTGGCCTCTCTCGTTGCAGAGCACTAGCTCTGGGCATATGCACTCTAGAGTGCTGGCTAATATTTGGACACACTGGTCCAGTTGCTCCACAGCACGTGGGATCTTCCTGGGCCAGTCGAACCAGTGCCTCTTACACTGCAAGGCAGACTCTACCCAGTGGACCACCAGGGAAGCCCCATTCCAGTATTCTTGTCTGGAGAATTCTATGAACAGAAGAGCCTGGTGGGCTATAGTCCTCAGGGTTGCAGAGTTGGACATGACTGAGCAACCTTCACTAAAATTAGATGAAGACCCTGCTCATTTCATGATATGAATCTATGAAATAAATATATTTCTTTAATCCTTTACCAAATAGTTGTTTTCAGTTATGTGTGAAAAGATCATGTGTTCAGTTGCTCAGTCGGATTCAATTCTTTGTATCTGCATGGACTGCAGCATGCCATGCTCTTCTGTCCTTCACTATCTCCCAGACTTTGCTCAAATTCCTGTCCATTGAGTCAGTGATGCCACCTAACCATCTCATTCTCTACTACCTTCTTCTCCTTTTATTTGGCTGCATTAGGTCTTAACTGTGGCGTGAAGAATCTTTTAGTTCTGGCTTGTGGAATCTAGTTCTCTGATTGAACCCGGGCCCACTGCATTGGGAGTGCAGAGTCTTAGCCACCAGGGAAGTCCCTATATATGACATATTAGATATTATCAGTTAGACTGAAGAATTTCACAGCCAAATAGTTTGCTCATCATTAGATATTTAAGTCTTTTAAATACTCAGAATAAAATTCAGATTATTTAATAAGCAGATATTTCTCTATTCTTTAACTTTTGGAGAAAATAGTTGGGAGACTAAACCGTAAATTTGTAATTTCCATGAAATATCTCAACCTTAGAATTAGGGCTTCCTTTGTAGCTCAGCTGGTAAAGAATCCGCCTGCAATGCAGGAGACCCCAGTTCAATTCCTGGGTCAGGAAGATCCCCTGGAGAAGGGATAGGCTACCCACTCCAGTGTTCTTTTATTTTTTTTTTTTGGCCTCTTTGTCTTTTAAAAATTTATTTTCATCCATCTTTGTTCTTTGGCCTGTGTGGGCCTCCCATTGTAGTGGCCTCTCTCGTTGCAGAGCACTAGCTCTGGGCATATGCACTCTAGAGTGCTGGCTAATATTTGGACACACTGGTCCAGTTGCTCCACAGCACGTGGGATCTTCCTGGGCCAGTCGAACCAGTGCCTCTTACACTGCAAGGCAGACTCTACCCAGTGGACCACCAGGGAAGCCCCATTCCAGTATTCTTGTCTGGAGAATTCTATGAACAGAAGAGCCTGGTGGGCTATAGTCCTCAGGGTTGCAGAGTTGGACATGACTGAGCAACCTTCACTAAAATTAGATGAAGACCCTGCTCATTTCATGATATGAATCTATGAAATAAATATATTTCTTTAATCCTTTACCAAATAGTTGTTTTCAGTTATGTGTGAAAAGATCATGTGTTCAGTTGCTCAGTCGGATTCAATTCTTTGTATCTGCATGGACTGCAGCATGCCATGCTCTTCTGTCCTTCACTATCTCCCAGACTTTGCTCAAATTCCTGTCCATTGAGTCAGTGATGCCACCTAACCATCTCATTCTCTACTACCTTCTTCTCCTTTTGCCTTCAATCATTCCCATCATGCAAGTCTTTTCCAATGAGTCTGTTTTTCACAACTGATGGCCAAAGTGTTGGAGCTTCAGCTTCAGCATCAGTCTTTCCAATGAATATTAAGGGTTAATTTCCTTTAAAATTGACTGTTTTGATCTCCTTGCTGTCCAAGGGACTCTCAAGAGTCTTCTCCAGCATGACAATTTGAAAGCATCAGTTCTTCAGCACTCAGCCTTCTTTGTAGTCCAATTCTCACATTCATACATGACTACTGGAAAAACCATAGCTTTGACTATAGGGACCTTTGTTGGCAAAGTCATGTCTCTGCTTTCTAATATGCTATCTAGGTTTGTCATAGCTTTCCTTCCAGGAAGCAAGCATCTGAATTTCACGGCTGTAATCACAATCCACAGTGATTCTGGAGCCCAAGAAAATAAAGTCTGTCACTGTTTCCATTGTTTGCCCGTCTATTTGCCATGAAGTGATGGGACCAGATGCCATAATCTTAGTTTTTTGCATGTTGAGTTTTAAACCAGCTTTTTTGCTCTCCTCTTTCACCCTTACAAGAGGCTCACAGTCACTCTACTTTCAACTCACAAAACAACTCAAAAGTGGGTGAGAAATGGGCTCCAGGTAGAAGTAGCAAAGTCACAGTGCAAAGGCAAGATCAGTTAGGGGCCTCTTAATTAGTTAGGGACTATCTAATTATCATGGCCTATAATATAAAGGAGAAATAAAATGATAATTATTGGACCACCAGGGAAGCCCCATTCCAGTATTCTTGTCTGGAGAATTCTATGAACAGAAGAGCCTGGTGGGCTATAGTCCTCAGGGTTGCAGAGTTGGACATGACTGAGCAACCTTCACTAAAATTAGATGAAGACCCTGCTCATTTCATGATATGAATCTATGAAATAAATATATTTCTTTAATCCTTTACCAAATAGTTGTTTTCAGTTATGTGTGAAAAGATCATGTGTTCAGTTGCTCAGTCGGATTCAATTCTTTGTATCTGCATGGACTGCAGCATGCCATGCTCTTCTGTCCTTCACTATCTCCCAGACTTTGCTCAAATTCCTGTCCATTGAGTCAGTGATGCCACCTAACCATCTCATTCTCTACTACCTTCTTCTCCTTTTGCCTTCAATCATTCCCATCATGCAAGTCTTTTCCAATGAGTCTGTTTTTCACAACTGATGGCCAAAGTGTTGGAGCTTCAGCTTCAGCATCAGTCTTTCCAATGAATATTAAGGGTTAATTTCCTTTAAAATTGACTGTTTTGATCTCCTTGCTGTCCAAGGGACTCTCAAGAGTCTTCTCCAGCATGACAATTTGAAAGCATCAGTTCTTCAGCACTCAGCCTTCTTTGTAGTCCAATTCTCACATTCATACATGACTACTGGAAAAACCATAGCTTTGACTATAGGGACCTTTGTTGGCAAAGTCATGTCTCTGCTTTCTAATATGCTATCTAGGTTTGTCATAGCTTTCCTTCCAGGAAGCAAGCATCTGAATTTCACGGCTGTAATCACAATCCACAGTGATTCTGGAGCCCAAGAAAATAAAGTCTGTCACTGTTTCCATTGTTTGCCCGTCTATTTGCCATGAAGTGATGGGACCAGATGCCATAATCTTAGTTTTTTGCATGTTGAGTTTTAAACCAGCTTTTTTGCTCTCCTCTTTCACCCTTACAAGAGGCTCACAGTCACTCTACTTTCAACTCACAAAACAACTCAAAAGTGGGTGAGAAATGGGCTCCAGGTAGAAGTAGCAAAGTCACAGTGCAAAGGCAAGATCAGTTAGGGGCCTCTTAATTAGTTAGGGACTATCTAATTATCATGGCCTATAATATAAAGGAGAAATAAAATGATAATTATTTGTAATATAGGTAATATGGATTTCCTTTTTTAACGCCCAGATAAAATTATACTAGAAAAGGGACTTCCCTGGTGGTCCAATGGCAGACTCCATGCTCCCAAAGCAAGTGAGCCTAGGTTTGATCCCTGGTCAGAGAACTAGATCGTACGTGCTGCAACTAAGGATCCTGCATGCCTTAATGAAGGTCGAAGATCCTCACGTGCCACAACTGAGGCCTGGTACAGCCAAATAAATAAGTTTGTTGTTGGTGGTGGTGTTTAGTTGCTGAGTTTTGTCTGACTCTTTTGCAACCCCAAGGACTGTAGCCCACCAGGCTCCACTGTCCATGGGATTTCCCAGGCAAGAATACTGGTGTGAGTTGCCTCTTCCTTCTGCACAGGATCTTCCCCACAAAGGGATCAAACCCAGTTTTCCTGCATTAGCAGACGGGTTCTTTACTACCCCTCTAATATATATATATTATATTATATATATATAATATATACTCTTTATATATAATTATATATAGTATAATATAGAGTATAAATAATATATATAACATATATAACATAAAAGTATAATATATAAAATATTATAGCATTCATATAAATATAATATATATATCATATACAATGTATTATGTATTAGTATATCATAATATATATTATAATATAAGATAATATATATAATATGTAATATATATGATTGTATGTTTACAATTATATGTATTTAATATATACAATATGATGTAGGTATATAGTATGTTATATTGTATGTATGTATATATATGTATGTATGCTTTTATATATGTTTAATAGGTATAATGTTATATATAACATATATAGCATAATACATTGATTATATAATATATTAATATATGATATATGATTTATATATTTCTAATATAGATATATTAGAATATATTAATATATATAATATTGATAATATATAGTATATAATGTATTCTTAATATGTGTTATATTAATGATACTATATCATATAATACATAATATATTATAAATATATATCACTATATATAATAAGTATGTGTATAACATATAGTATATATTATATATAATATAGTGTAATAATACGTACTATATAAATAATATCTATTGGAGATGTTAATAATAAATATGGTATATATGATATATATAATATATAGAATGTATGCATGCATATGATATATAATATACATAGATATTATATCTTATACACAGTATATATTATATATATTAACATATAATATATGCTATGTATAATTCATATGATATATATGATATATAAATATATAAAACAGCATATGTATGTGATACATATATAATATAGAAATTATATACTATATAGTAATATATATATCATGGATTATAGATTATATAATATTTATAATATTAAATGATATAGAAAATATTAACATATAATATGAATTATTTATTATGTATATACATTTTATATAATTATATAAAATTAAATACATGTATATTATATACTATGTATTATTATATGGTTATTAATATATATTAATTATTGTATATTATATTATTATATTATATGATATATATAATATATATTACACGTATCATTTAGTTATATTGTATATAATCATAATATATAATATATATTACAATAATGCATATATAATGCATATTCTATGTATTATATATTATACATGATTTATATTATATATATTATATATATAATTAAATATACCTACAATAACATACATATTGTATATTATTATATTGTTATTAATATACATATACATGTAATATATAATACATGATGTATTTATCTATCTATGTATATAATATGTATTATGTATTATATATAATTATTTTATATATAATGTATGTGTATATGTGTATGTATATATATAGGGCTTATATGTATGTGTGTGTGTGTGTGTGTATAGGGCTTATATGTATATATATATATATATATATATGTTTGTGTATATATCTGTGTATGTATATATGTGTATATATAGGACTTATCTGTGTGTGTACATGCATATATATATACACATACATACATACATACATACATACATACATACATACATACAGCTTCCCTGATGGCTTAGTGGCAAGGAACCTGCCTGCAATACAGGAGAACCTGGGCTGGGAGGATCTCCCTGGAGGAGGGCATGGAAGTCTACTCCAGTGTTCTTGCCTGGAAAATTCCATGAACGGAGAAACCTGGTGGGCTATAGTTCATGGTGTCACACTGAGTTGGACATGACTGAAGTGACTAAGTCGCAGCAGCAGCATGAAATAGACTCAGCATGAACACAACAGCTACAAAAAACAGAGTTATGTGTTATATCAATCTGTAAGTGATATTTTCCTTGGTGATACGATTTTCTGAAATGAGGTTCTGAACAAAACAGTACAGTTTTTTCAATATACATAGTAGTTGCTCTTCTGAAAAATATCAATGTTTATTATTAACACCATAGAGAAGGACTGTTTGTATATTAAATGGAGCTGAGTTCTAGATTCAGATCATTGTAAACAGTTTTTAACTTAATAAGCATCCATTGAAATAACTGAAAATATTTAGACTTCAGGAGAGTTTTTTTTTTTTATATCATGTAGGGCTTGTAATCACAGGGTGTAGAGTATCTCTAGTTCAGAAATCTAAATTGGGTCTGCAGGACTGTGTTCCTTCTGGAGGACTTCGGGTAGGACCTGTTTCTCTTCCAGCTTCTAGAGGCCGTCGCATTCCTGGGCTTGTGGCCCTCGTCTGTCTTCAGAGCCTGCAGTAGTATCGCTCTGCCTTTTGCTTCCATCTTCACATCCCTCATCTGACTCGCCCGCGGTCCTCCCTTATAAAATACCCTTGTGATTACATTGACCCCACCTGGATAAGCTTCCCATCTCAAGAGCCTTCTCATCTGCAAAGTTCTGTTGTCATTTTAGGCATTTGGTGATTAGGACATGGATGTCTTTGTGAGTTAATTATTCAACCTACCTCACCCAGCACATCAACACTGTTTATCTTAAGTGGAAAGCATTCAGTGGGCTGCAGGACCAGGTAGCTATTGATACAGGCGTGGAATAAGAATAAGGGGACACCAGGGAGTGGTTGGCTGCAACAAAAGCTCACCAGCTATAGGGATGGCTGCTACGTTTCTCATTGCCTACTGATCGGCACCATGCTGAATGTGGGCTCAGTGTGGCCGTGTCTCCTGAGTTTTCAGTAGAAGCCCCCAATTCAAATGTTACCATGAACTGTCTGGGTACACTTTTTTAAAAATTATTTTTAAGTTTTTTTTTTTTTTTTTAAATTTTGGCCTGTTTTTATTGATTTTTAAAAATTTATTTATTTTTCATCCATCTTTATTCTTCTGACTGTGTGGGTCTCCCACTGCAGTGACCTCTCTCGTTGCAGAGCACCAGCTCTGGGCACACGCGCTGCAGAGCACTGGCTCGTAATTGGACACACTGGTCCAGCTGCTCCACAACACATGGGATCTTCCCGGGCCAGGGATCAAACTGGTGCCCCTTGCACTGCAAGGCAGACTGTTTACCCACTGGACCACCAGGGAAGTCCCTGGATACATTTTTAAAAAGACTTCTGACAGTTAATTTTCAAAAAGATTAAACACAGCATGTCAAGCAGAACACAAAAATGTGACTGGAGAAGGACTTTTGTATATTAAATGGAGCTGAGTTCTAGATTCAGATCATTGTAAACAGTTTTAACTTAATAAGCATCCATTGAAATAACTGAAAATATTTAGACTTCAGGAGAGTTTTTTTTTTTTATATCATGTAGGGCTTGTAATCACAGGGTGTAGAGTATCTCTAGTTCAGAAATCTAAATTGGGTCTGCAGGACTGTGTTCCTTCTGGAGGACTTCGGGTAGGACCTGTTTCTCTTCCAGCTTCTAGAGGCCGTCGCATTCCTGGGCTTGTGGCCCTCGTCTGTCTTCAGAGCCTGCAGTAGTATCGCTCTGCCTTTTGCTTCCATCTTCACATCCCCTCATCTGACTCACCCGCGCTCCTCCCTTATAAAATACCCTTGTGATTACATTGACCCCACCTGGATAAGCTTCCCATCTCAAGAGCCTTCTCATCTGCAAAGTTCTGTTGTCATTTTAGGCATTTGGTGATTAGGACATGGATGTCTTTGTGAGTTAATTATTCAACCTACCTCACCCAGCACATCAACACTGTTTATCTTAAGTGGAAAGCATTCAGTGGGCTGCAGGACCAGGTAGCTATTGATACAGGCGTGGAATAAGAATAAGGGGACACCAGGGAGTGGTTGGCTGCAACAAAAGCTCACCAGCTATAGGGATGGCTGCTACGTTTCTCATTGCCTACTGATCGGCACCATGCTGAATGTGGGCTCAGTGTGGCCGTGTCTCCTGAGTTTTCAGTAGAAGCCCCCAATTCAAATGTTACCATGAACTGTCTGGGTACACTTTTTTAAAAATTATTTTTAAGTTTTTTTTTTTTTTTTTAAATTTTGGCCTGTTTTTATTGTTTTTTAAAAATTTATTTATTTTTCATCCATCTTTATTCTTCTGACTGTGTGGGTCTCCCACTGCAGTGACCTCTCTCGTTGCAGAGCACCAGCTCTGGGCACACGCGCTGCAGAGCACTGGCTCGTAATTGGACACACTGGTCCAGCTGCTCCACAACACATGGGATCTTCCCGGGCCAGGGATCAAACTGGTGCCCCTTGCACTGCAAGGCAGACTGTTTACCCACTGGACCACCAGGGAAGTCCCTGGATACATTTTTAAAAAGACTTCTGACAGTTAATTTTCAAAAAGATTAAACACAGCATGTCAAGCAGAACACAAAAAAATGTGAGCTGGATCTCGCCAACTGGTGATCTCTGTCACCCTTCTGTGAGTTCCTGGTCTGCATTTCTTCCCTATATTCTGACTGTCACCCTGCCTTGAACCCAGCAGGACATACTGAAACACCTCCCCCTGCCCCAAACAGACTGCACCCTTAGGAAAATAACTACTTCCCTTTATGAGGTGTCCTCTTTATGCCAGGCTCTGTAATGCTCAACATTTGCTTACAAGGTCTTACTGTTTTTTTCTTTCTTTTTTTTTTTTATGGTCTAGCTGATATTTAAGAACAGTTTCTTCTGTAGGTGGTCTTCTTAACATTTTATAAATGTTATAAACTGCAGACTAGAAAGAACAAATTCACTTGCACACACAAAGTCTCTGAATGAATTAGAGGCAGAGCCAGGATGCCAACCTGTCCTTCTGACTCTAAGGCTCAGCCCTTAATCACTTCAGGAAATTGACTCTTACCCAAATGCTGGAAGCTCAAGCCCACCTTCTCCCGACTCATGCTGTTTGCAGTGCCCCTGCTGGCTCCTGCCCTCCCACCTGGACTCTGCAGCAGCTCCGTCTGGATTTAGACCCTGAGCCTATCTCACTTGCCCTTTGGATTTGGGATTTGTTCTTGATATCTCTTGCTTTTAATCCCAACTCCTTTAAACTTCTCTGAGCCTTTCACCTTTTTAATAAAGAGATAAGAAGGGAATGGTTATTATATAAGCAATACTTGCTCTGTGTAGAAAAACTGGAAACTTCCAATAAGAGAAACGAACAACCACCACCAAAAAACCCTCTCATCAGTCATAATTCTAGTCCTGTTAGTGTTAAATAACTTTGTAGACTTTTTGAAATTCACATACACTCACACATATATTTAGTAAATATTAATATATTTTTAATATTATACTCATTGTTTGTAGCCTGTACTTTCTACTTAGCAATATATCAGGAATGTCTTTCCTTAACACAGCCTATAACAACTGCCTGGGCTTTCACAGTGAGGCTATACCTTGATGCATTGAACTCTTGTTGGGCATAGAAGCTTCTGATCCCTTGGTATGCTAAATGATACTTCATTGAAAATATCTGCTTGTATTTTTTTATGCATGTGGGGATTCTAGTTGTGGGCATCCTCCTCTGTCTTCAGTCTGCCTTGGATAGGAAACATTTCCCTCCCATGTCCCTGGGAATCAGCTGCCAAATCTTGTTAATTTGTGTCTTTGGTAATGATTTGGGGTTCATTCAGCAACTATTTCTGGATTATGATTATGTAAGGAGGTATAATGTGGTAGGTAAGAGCAAGGGATACTTTGATATTATTTAATCTTTTATACATAAGTATTATTTGATAAAATTTTTTTTTTAAAAAATTAAGAGAAGATATTAGAATCTGATAAAGCTGACTTGAAGTCTCAGTAGGGCTAACTTGAATAACCTCCTATCACTGACTCTCAGTTTTTTTGTGCATAAAAGAGGGACCATAATGTCTACCTCACCTGTTGGTTATCAAGCTAGATCATGTGGCTAATACCTAATATATAGCAAGTGCTCAGTAAATAATTCTTGTAATTATTCTTGGGCCCCATGGGAAGCACACAGAGAATAGCAATAATGGGTATCACAGTGGCCCTGATCTCAGGCTATCCATTTTCCATCTCCTATTGATTGCTGAGAGAAATATCAATAACCTCAGATATGCAGATAACACCATCCTTATAGCAGAAAGTGAAGAGGAGCTAGTCTCTTGTTGAAGGTGAAAGAAGAGAGTGAAAAAGCCAGCTTAAAACTCAATATTCATAAAACTAAGACCATGGCATCCAGTCCCATCACTCCATGGCAAATAGATGAAACAATGGAAACTGTGACAGACTTTATTTTCCTGGACTCCAAATCACTGTGGATGGTGACTGCAGCCATGAAATGAAGGAACACTTGCTCTTTGGGGAAAACACTAGTGACCTTACCTTGCTGATAAAGGTACATATAGTCCAGTAGTCCTGGACTATGGATTTGTAGCCTGTACTTTCTACTTAGCAATATATCAGGAATGTCTTTCCTTAACACAGCCTATAACAACTGCCTGGGCTTTCACAGTGAGGCTATACCTTGATGCATTGAACTCTTGTTGGGCATAGAAGCTTCTGATCCCTTGGTATGCTAAATGATACTTCATTGAAAATATCTGCTTGTATTTTTTTATGCATGTGGGGATTCTAGTTGTGGGCATCCTCCTCTGTCTTCAGTCTGCCTTGGATAGGAAACATTTCCCTCCCATGTCCCTGGGAATCAGCTGCCAAATCTTGTTAATTTGTGTCTTTGGTAATGATTTGGGGTTCATTCAGCAACTATTTCTGGATTATGATTATGTAAGGAGGTATAATGTGGTAGGTAAGAGCAAGGGATACTTTGATATTATTTAATCTTTTATACATAAGTATTATTTGATAAAATTTTTTTTTTAAAAAATTAAGAGAAGATATTAGAATCTGATAAAGCTGACTTGAAGTCTCAGTAGGGCTAACTTGAATAACCTCCTATCACTGACTCTCAGTTTTTTTGTGCATAAAAGAGGGACCATAATGTCTACCTCACCTGTTGGTTATCAAGCTAGATCATGTGGCTAATACCTAATATATAGCAAGTGCTCAGTAAATAATTCTTGTAATTATTCTTGGGCCCCATGGGAAGCACACAGAGAATAGCAATAATGGGTATCACAGTGGCCCTGATCTCAGGCTATCCATTTTCCATCTCCTATTGATTGCTGAGAGAAATATCAATAACCTCAGATATGCAGATAACACCATCCTTATAGCAGAAAGTGAAGAGGAGCTAGTCTCTTGTTGAAGGTGAAAGAAGAGAGTGAAAAAGCCAGCTTAAAACTCAATATTCATAAAACTAAGACCATGGCATCCAGTCCCATCACTCCATGGCAAATAGATGAAACAATGGAAACTGTGACAGACTTTATTTTCCTGGACTCCAAATCACTGTGGATGGTGACTGCAGCCATGAAATGAAGGAACACTTGCTCTTTGGAAGAAAAGCTATGACAAACCTTGACAGCATAGTAAAAAACAGAGACCTTACCTTGCTGATAAAGGTACATATAGTCCAGTAGTCCTGTATGGATGTGAGAGTTGGACCATAAAGAAGGTTGAGGATCAGAAAATTGATACCTTTGAACTGTGGTACTGGAGAAGACTCTTGAGAGTCCCTTGGACTGCAAGGAGATCAAACCAGTAAATCCTAAATGAAATCAACCCTGAATATTACAAGGACTGATGCTGAAGCTGAAGCTCCAATACTTTGCTCACCTGATGTGAAGAAATGACTCATTGGAAAAGACCCTGATGCTAGGAAAAATAGAATGCAGTAGAAGAAGGGGATGACAGAGTATGGGATGCCTGGATGGCATCACTGACTAAATGACATGAGTTTGAACAACTCTGGGTAACAGTGAAATACAGGGAAGCCTGGCATGCTGCAGTTCATGGGTCGCAAACCAGTTGGACACAACTGAGCAGCTAAATAACAATTGATCTCTGCCTCTCACTGACTTGACTCTTACCTATTAATCTTTTCTATCTGCTTGGAACATAGACAGAAGGTTAGTATTCAAGCTGTAAGGAATTCCTACAAATCAACAACAAAAAGCAGAGCAACACAGTAGAACTATGAAATAGAAAAATACGTAAAGGATATGATCAGGAAATTCACATAAATGAAGACCCTGATACCCAACAGTGAATCAAAAGAGGTTCAGTCTCACTCATGTTTGAAGGAAATAAAAATCATAATGATATCATATTATCATTGCTGTTGTTTAGTCGCTAAGCCATGTCTGACTCTTGTGACCCCATGGACTATAGCCTGAGAAACTCCTCTGTCTACAGGATTTCCCAAGCAAGAATAGTGGAGTGGATTGCCATTTCCTAATCTATTCTTTATCTCTATAGATTTACCTTTTCTGGACATTTCATATGAATAGAATCACACACAATATAGTCTTTTGCATCTGGTTTATCTCATTTAATAGTGTTTTTAAGGTTCATTTTTGTTGTAACTGATAGTAGCACTCCATTTGTTTTTATTGTTAAATACTGTTTCATTGCATGGATTTTGTTTTGGTGTTGTTTCTACCTTTTGGCTATTATGAATAAATCTGTTATGGATGTTTGCATACAAGTCTTTGTGTGGGTTATATTTTCATTTCTCTTTGATAGATACCTAGGAGTGGAGGAAACTACCTTTGATTGAATGTCATGATATTTAAAAGGTTCAGACAGCAGATCTCAATTTCACATTTTGGAATTTAGAACCTAAATAGGAAATTTGACTCAAAGTTAAGGGTTGTTTCATAATGACCTATTGTTACTAAACAGTGACCGTCTATGTGCTTAATCAGTGGTGATTGATGGCATTCACTGATAGCTTGCGTGTGTGCTCAGTTGTGTCTTGCTCTGTGACCCCGTGGACTCTAGCCCAACAGCCTACTCTGTCCACGGGATTTCCCAGGCAAGAATACTAGAATGGGTTGCCATTTCCTTTTCCATGGGAATTTCCAATCCAGGGATTAAGTCAGAGTCTCTCTCCTACATTGGTAGGTAGATTCTTTGCCACTAAGCTACCTAGGAAGCCTCCAGTCACTCATAGAGTACTCCTTAAATGCTAAGCATTATTTCACATTATTATTGTGATCTCATTTAATCATCACTTTCCACAGGTGCTTTTATTGTTTCATTTTTGCTGCTGAGGAAATTTGAGGCTGAGAAGCTCTTATGGCTTCTTAAA
This sequence comes from Tragulus kanchil, assembly GCA_022376925.1. NCBI lineage: Eukaryota > Metazoa > Chordata > Mammalia > Artiodactyla > Tragulidae > Tragulus > Tragulus kanchil. The sequence continues at coordinate 108,183,635 of JAIOJX010000002.1, read as the reverse complement.
GCAAGAGCCAGAGTTTGAACCAGGAGTTGGACTTCGGAGCCTGGCATCCAATTCTACTATGTCAATAAGGCTGCTAGTTCTGAAAAGACATCCCTTTGCAACTCTTGTAATTGCTGTCAGATCCAGTTTGTAAACCATGCAAGAAAATCTTATTATAGCCTTATAGTCCTGCTTTTCCTTCTTTTTTAACAAAGGCAGCATTGATCTCTTCATTCTCCAGGCTTGGCTAGGAGCTGCTTTTGTTTCTAAAAATCAAAGTCATCCTCAAAAGACAAGGCATTAAAAGCAACAGTCTGATGAGGCGACCCTATGGTTGTCCTACAGAATGAAGGCAGTGGCTTTGTGACAAAGAAATTCTTCTCTTAAGGTTCATTTTGTTGTAACTGATAGTAGCACTCCATTTGTTTATTGTTAAATACTGTTTCATTGCATGGATTTTGTTTTGGTGTTGTTTCTACCTTTTGGCTATTATGAATAAATCTGTTATGGATGTTTGCATACAAGTCTTTGTGTGGGTTATATTTTCATTTCTCTTTGATAGATACCTAGGAGTGGAGGAAACTACCTTTGATTGAATGTCATGATATTTAAAAGGTTCAGACAGCAGATCTCAATTTCACATTTTGGAATTTAGAACCTAAATAGGAAATTTGACTCAAAGTTAAGGGTTGTTTCATAATGACCTATTGTTACTAAACAGTGACCGTCTATGTGCTTAATCAGTGGTGATTGATGGCATTCACTGATAGCTTGCGTGTGTGCTCAGTTGTGTCTTGCTCTGTGACCCCGTGGACTCTAGCCCAACAGCCTACTCTGTCCACGGGATTTCCCAGGCAAGAATACTAGAATGGGTTGCCATTTCCTTTTCCATGGGAATTTCCAATCCAGGGATTAAGTCAGAGTCTCTCTCCTACATTGGTAGGTAGATTCTTTGCCACTAAGCTACCTAGGAAGCCTCCAGTCACTCATAGAGTACTCCTTAAATGCTAAGCATTATTTCACATTATTATTGTGATCTCATTTAATCATCACTTTCCACAGGTGCTTTTATTGTTTCATTTTTGCTGCTGAGGAAATTTGAGGCTGAGAAGCTCTTATGGCTTCTTAAAGCAAGAGCCAGAGTTTGAACCAGGAGTTGGACTTCGGAGCCTGGCATCCAATTCTACTATGTCAATAAGGCTGCTAGTTCTGAAAAGACATCCCTTTGCAACTCTTGTAATTGCTGTCAGATCCAGTTTGTAAACCATGCAAGAAAATCTTATTATAGCCTTATAGTCCTGCTTTTTCCTTCTTTTTTTTAACAAAGGCAGCATTGATCTCTTCATTCTCCAGGCTTGGCTAGGAGCTGCTTTTGTTTCTAAAAATCAAAGTCATCCTCAAAAGACAAGGCATTAAAAAGAAAGCAACAGGATCTGACCTGAGGGCGACCCTATGGTTGTCCTACAGAATGAAGGCAGTGGCTTTGTGACAGAAATTTCCTTCTCTGCTGTAAAGCTGTGTTCTCTTGCCTGGAAGCATAGTTCTGTGCCAGCTGGCTGGAGTAGCAGTCTTGGTTAGCCACTTGATAGGGAGAACATTACCATTTGGCCATAAATTGCATGTCATTTTTTAAACTCTGGTGTCAGTTAGCCTTTTGCTACATAACAGGCTACCTCAAAAACTAGTTTCTTAAAACAACAATTTGTTTAACTCATTGTTCTGCAAGTCAGCAATTCAGACTGGGCTCAGCTAGGAGGTTCTTCTTGCTTTGGTTGGGTTTGTTCATGTGTCTGTGGTCACCTACCCAGTAGACTGGAATTTGGCTGGTCTACGATGACCTCAGCTGGGATGGATCATCTCTGTCCCACTTGGTTTCTCATCCTCCATCAGATTAACTCTGGATTTCTCTCATGGCAGCTGGGCAGGTTGCAAGCCTATGAGTAGCAGTCCTCAGATCTTGAACCTGACACTTGGAATTGGCAGTGTCACTTTCACATGGGCCAAAGCAAGGCCCAAAGCCAGCCCAGATTCAGGAAAGAGAGTCTATCTCTTGGTGAGAAGACAGGTATACAGGGAGTGGGAAGAATGGTAGCCTTTTTTGTAATTTACCTTTGCACTCTATTAGAAATAACATGAACTTGGCAGCAGATGGCAGATTTGACTTCCGGCTCTAGCCTAGTATCTTCAACTTCCTCCTCAGTCCTCATTTGTAAACCACAGGAAGGATGACTGAGAGAATGGCAGGAGGTGATGTGTGAAGGAACTGACTCCAGAATCCAACTGGGTTTAAAGTCTTACACTTCCACATACTCTTTTTAAAACATATGTTTAAATGCAGTACTTTATTTATTTACTTATCATTGTTAGTCACACTTGTCTTCATTGCTGTGTGGGTTTTCTCAACTCACAGTGAGTGGAAGATACTCTTCATTTTGGTACTAAGGCTTCTCATGGCAGTGGCTTCTCTTGTTGCAGAGTACAGGTTCTAGACATGAGGGCTATGGTAGTTGCAGCATGTGGGCTTAGTAGTTGTGGTGCATGGGTTTAGTATCTCAGCCACATTGTGGTATCTTCTCAGACCAGGGATCAAAGTCATTACCCCTGCATTGGCAGGTGGATTCTTATCTACTGTACTACCAGGGAAGTCCCTCTTCCATTTACTCTTAAATGACTTTGGGGACAGTGTTTAGCCTTTCTGTGCTTCCATTCCCTAATCTGTAAAGTGGGAATAATAAAAAGAACTTAGTAATATGCACTTGTTGTAGGATAAATGAGTTAAGTAATATTTAAAAGAGTAGCACTTACAAGGCATTCATTACATGCTAACTGTTGTTGGCACTATTAACATTATCTTGGAAAATAGCAAGTCTATAAAAGGAATGCCATTCTTCTTGGCCTGTTCCAATCACCAGCTGTTGCTTTTGAATGAATGGAAGATGGTACCCTTATTACTACTTTCTGGATGTTACACATGCCAAAGCAAAGACTTTTCTTATCCTTAATATTACTGATGCCTTAAAGAAATAATATTTATTTGTAAAAATCTAAACGTAATTCTTGGAATCAAGATTTCAAGGGGAAATATCAACAACCTCAGATATGCAGGGGATACCACTTTAATGGCAGGAGGTTAAGAGGAACTAAAGAGCCTCTTGATGAAGGTGAAAGAGGAGAATGAAAAAGCTGGGTTAAAGGTCAGCATTGAAAAATCTAAGATCATGGCATCCTGTCCCATCACTTCATGGCAGGTAGATGGGAGAAAAAGTGGAAACAGTGACAGATTCTATTTTCTTGCGTTCCAAAATCACTGTGAATGATGACTGCAGCTATGAAATTCAAAGATGCTTGCTCCTCGGAAGAAAAGCTATGGTTAACCTAGACAGTGTATTAAAAAGCAGAGACATCGCTTTTCCAACAAAGGTCATTATAGTCAAATCTATGGTTTTTCCAGTAGTTGTGTAACAGATGTGAGAGTTGGACCATAAAGAAGGCTGAATGCTGAAAAACTGATGCTTTTGAACTGTAGTGCTTGAAAAGACTCTTAGAGTTCCTTCATTTTGGTACTAAGGCTTCTCATGGCAGTGGCTTCTCTTGTTGCAGAGTACAGGTTCTAGACATGAGGGCTATGGTAGTTGCAGCATGTGGGCTTAGTAGTTGTGGTGCATGGGTTTAGTATCTCAGCCACATTGTGGTATCTTCTCAGACCAGGGATCAAAGTCATTACCCCTGCATTGGCAGGTGGATTCTTATCTACTGTACTACCAGGGAAGTCCCTCTTCCATTTACTCTTAAATGACTTTGGGGACAGTGTTTAGCCTTTCTGTGCTTCCATTCCCTAATCTGTAAAGTGGGAATAATAAAAAGAACTTAGTAATATGCACTTGTTGTAGGATAAATGAGTTAAGTAATATTTAAAAGAGTAGCACTTACAAGGCATTCATTACATGCTAACTGTTGTTGGCACTATTAACATTATCTTGGAAAATAGCAAGTCTATAAAAGGAATGCCATTCTTCTTGGCCTGTTCCAATCACCAGCTGTTGCTTTTGAATGAATGGAAGATGGTACCCTTATTACTACTTTCTGGATGTTACACATGCCAAAGCAAAGACTTTTCTTATCCTTAATATTACTGATGCCTTAAAGAAATAATATTTATTTGTAAAAATCTAAACGTAATTCTTGGAATCAAGATTTCAAGGGGAAATATCAACAACCTCAGATATGCAGGGGATACCACTTTAATGGCAGGAGGTTAAGAGGAACTAAAGAGCCTCTTGATGAAGGTGAAAGAGGAGAATGAAAAAGCTGGGTTAAAGGTCAGCATTGAAAAATCTAAGATCATGGCATCCTGTCCCATCACTTCATGGCAGGTAGATGGGAGAAAAAGTGGAAACAGTGACAGATTCTATTTTCTTGCGTTCCAAAATCACTGTGAATGATGACTGCAGCTATGAAATTCAAAGATGCTTGCTCCTCGGAAGAAAAGCTATGGTTAACCTAGACAGTGTATTAAAAAGCAGAGACATCGCTTTTCCAACAAAGGTCATTATAGTCAAATCTATGGTTTTTCCAGTAGTTGTGTAACAGATGTGAGAGTTGGACCATAAAGAAGGCTGAATGCTGAAAAACTGATGCTTTTGAACTGTAGTGCTTGAAAAGACTCTTAGAGTTCCTTGACCAGCAAGGAGATCAAACGAATCAATCCTAAAGGAAATCAGCCCTGAATTTTCATTAGAAGGACTGATGCTGAAGCTGAAGCTCCAATACTTTGGCCACCTGATGCAAAAAACTGACTCATTGGAAAAGACCCTGATGCTGAGCAAGACTGAGGGCAGGAGGAGAAGAGGACAACAGAGGATAAGATGATTAGATGGCATCATCTTCTTTTTTTTTTTTTTTTTAAGATTTATTTATTTATTTATTTTGGGCGGGGGTCGAGTTGGGGAGGGAGGGGAGCGGGCGGGCCACTTCTATTGGTCCTGCATTTCTCTATGTTCATCCGTCTTTGTTCTTTGGCTCCTGTGGGACTCCCATCGCGGTGGCGTCTGTTGCAGAGCGCCGGCTCTGGGCGCATGCGCTCCAGAGCTCCGGCTCGGTGATTGGACACATCGATCCAGCCGCTCCGTGGCACGTGGGATCTTCCCAAGACAGGGATCGCACCTGCGCCCCTTGCACTGCAAGGCGGTGTCCTTATCCACTGGACCACCAGGGGAAGCCCAGATGGCATCATCTTAAAATAAGTCAATGATTCTCTCGATTGTATAGAGAGCTGCATTTCTGCTCCTGCATTTTAGGAATGGAAAACCCAAGTCATAAACTAGTCTTCTACCCAAAATGTGTTTATTTTAAACTGTTGCTCCCTTAGAATAAAGGGTTATCCAGGAAATAGAAGAGGTGAAACAGAACTTTTTTTTTTTTTCAGTTGTAATAATATGTGCTTAGTAATACATACTTGTTGTGTGGGTGAATGAGTTAATCGGCCTAATTAACTAATAGCACAGCATGTGAGATCTTAATTCCCAGGCCAAGGATTAAACCCATATGCCCTGCAGTGGAAGCTCAGAGTCTTAACCACTGGACCATCAGGGAAGTCCCCAAACAGCTTTCCTAAAGTCAAACTTCTGTGTCACAAACTAAGCACTATGGATTTTCCCATTCTTCCATGTGAGAGTGTCTACCTGTTACTGATAATGTTCTGAAACACAGGGCTGAAAACTGTGGCCCTTGGGTTCGCCCTCTGTTTTTGTAAGTGAAGTTTGATTGGAAGATAGTCTCACACATTGCTTTCCGTACTGTTCATGGCCAAATTTGGACTATGGTGCAAAGCTGAAGAGCATGACACAAAACAAAGCTGAAGTAGTTACTATCTGACCCTTTCAGAAAAAGCTTGCTAATTCCTGTTCTGAAGTCCTAGAACTAATCAGTTTTTTTAAAAATAATAGCGGCTGTTGTTGTCATGTGGGAGACAGTCTGTGGGTAGCTTACCATAGAGTTTAGGGCCATGCTCACCTGAATTTAAGGCCCAGCTCTACCTCCTCCCAGATATGTGGCCTTGGAGCTTGCTAGCATTGCAGCCTTGTAACCTCTACCTTCCTAAGCCTTAGTTTCTCTTCCTGAAAAGTGGAAATGATGCTAACAATAATAACATCGTGTTAGGAATTTATGAGAATTATATAAAATAATGCATTTAAAGCATTTAATCCCGGTAACTGGCACAGCTGTAGTGAAAGGTAGCAATAAAATATGAAAAAAATAGTTGGGAAAAAGTTCCTTAGACCTGGGATGGAAGACTGGAAGTGAGGGCACTGTGTAAGGAAGAGATGGGCTGAGTCTGGCCACATGAGGCTTACATGGGAGAAGATGAGGCTGAGAAAGGAGGATGTTCTGGCAGGACAGGGGTGCTGAATCACCCTCTGGGTGCCTAGAGAGATTCTGTGAGTTTTCTTATCTGTTAATTCCCACCTCCCCATGGCTGTTGGACGATTGAATGAGATGATGTAAGTACAGCATTTAGCTCATTAAGGGTTAGATGTTTTGTTTGAAGGAGGGACTCAGAAGGAGAGGCAGGCATCAGCAAGTGCAAAACCAGAGAGAGGAGGGATGGATCCAGGTGGAGGTGAAAGAAAGACTAAACGCAGTCTCAGGCAAGAATAGTGAAACTGGGACAGACAAACCATCAGAGCTTCTGCCAGAAGCTTCCTTTTGCACAGACCCTGACACACCTTCTCCATCTTCTCTGAACAGAGGATACCTTGAAGAGACTATTCCAGACCCTTTGGTCTCTTAGAACAGAGTGAAGCTAGGTTTGCATGAAGGACTATGGTGGGTCTACCTGTTACTGATAATGTTCTGAAACACAGGGCTGAAAACTGTGGCCCTTGGGTTCGCCCTCTGTTTTAGTAAGTGAAGTTTGATTGGAAGATAGTCTCACACATTGCTTTCCGTACTGTTCATGGCCAAATTTGGACTATGGTGCAAAGCTGAAGAGCATGACACAAAACAAAGCTGAAGTAGTTACTATCTGACCCTTTCAGAAAAAGCTTGCTAATTCCTGTTCTGAAGTCCTAGAACTAATCAGTTTTTTTAAAAATAATAGCGGCTGTTGTTGTCATGTGGGAGACAGTCTGTGGGTAGCTTACCATAGAGTTTAGGGCCATGCTCACCTGAATTTAAGGCCCAGCTCTACCTCCTCCCAGATATGTGGCCTTGGAGCTTGCTAGCATTGCAGCCTTGTAACCTCTACCTTCCTAAGCCTTAGTTTCTCTTCCTGAAAAGTGGAAATGATGCTAACAATAATAACATCGTGTTAGGAATTTATGAGAATTATATAAAATAATGCATTTAAAGCATTTAATCCCGGTAACTGGCACAGCTGTAGTGAAAGGTAGCAATAAAATATGAAAAAAATAGTTGGGAAAAAGTTCCTTAGACCTGGGATGGAAGACTGGAAGTGAGGGCACTGTGTAAGGAAGAGATGGGCTGAGTCTGGCCACATGAGGCTTACATGGGAGAAGATGAGGCTGAGAAAGGAGGATGTTCTGGCAGGACAGGGGTGCTGAATCACCCTCTGGGTGCCTAGAGAGATTCTGTGAGTTTTCTTATCTGTTAATTCCCACCTCCCCATGGCTGTTGGACGATTGAATGAGATGATGTAAGTACAGCATTTAGCTCATTAAGGGTTAGATGTTTTGTTTGAAGGAGGGACTCAGAAGGAGAGGCAGGCATCAGCAAGTGCAAAACCAGAGAGAGGAGGGATGGATCCAGGTGGAGGTGAAAGAAAGACTAAACGCAGTCTCAGGCAAGAATAGTGAAACTGGGACAGACAAACCATCAGAGCTTCTGCCAGAAGCTTCCTTTTGCACAGACCCTGACACACCTTCTCCATCTTCTCTGAACAGAGGGGATACCTTGAAGAGACTATTCCAGACCCTTTGGTCTCTTAGAGACATGATGGTGAAGCTAGGTTTGCACATAATTTTGATAAGATAGAAGTTTTTGTGGGAGCAGAGTTTTCACAAAGACCTGCCTGTTCCTCATGGAATCTCTGTTGACTTTGAACTCCCTGATCCTCCATTTATAGTGATAGCTGCCTTCCCTGGTACCTCTGGGCTGCCAGAGTCTCTGTGAATTGAAAGGAAAAATGATTTTAAGCAGGAAATCAGCTGTGCAATTGTTAAGATAGAACTTCAGCAGTCTCTTTAGATAGATGGTTGATTAATAGCCTATAATAACATTTCTGTTCTCTGCTGATCCGAGTTATATTCCACTGAAACAAATTAAATTGAGACATGTAAATATCGTTATAAAAATTAGCCATTATGGTTGACTTGATGTTCTTAACTGATCCCCTGACAGTCAACCATGCCTTTAGATTAGTTTAATTGGGACACAAGAGGTCAGAACTTAATTAGAACTTAATTGGACTGCTATATTAAACATAACTGGCTTAGTGGCTGTGTTGTAAACTGCACTCAGAAATTCTTCCCAATGCATCTCTAAATATATTTTGGGCACTCAGTAAAGTTAATGATTTTTACTGCAAGCAGTGTTTGATATGAGGTTGACTGTTAGCAGTAAAAAGCATGAAGCTCAAAGCTTTGTTTCAGCTGGATGTATGAAGTATGTAGATATAACAGTCTCATATTTGCTGATGTTGAACAACAACAACAACAACAAAAACTCCTTGAGGCAGGTCCTGCAAGTGACACAAAACCCCATTCAAACTGATTTTGTTGTTGCTGTTCATTTATATAGACAAGAGGCCCATGGGGAGTTCCTTTACAGCTTCATCTGGAGGTCCAGCGAGCTCTTCATGACTTGGTTCCCCTCTGTCTCTTGATTCTGTTTCCTCTGGCTTGGCTCCACCCCTCAAACGGTCCCTCTCTTTACAGTGCCAGTCCACATTTCATAAGGCTCAAGGGTAGCAGAAGAAGAGACAGTTTCTCCCAGAGTTTCTCTCTAATCCAACTGGCTCAGGTCAATGACCTAATTTGGAATCAGCCCTTGGAACTAGGGGGATTCAGTGGCATATTAGGCAGATGGAAGAAGTCTTACTTAAGGCACATAGCTTTAGAGTTGGGAAGGGTGGACCCCAGTAGGAACTCAAATTACTGTTAATGAAAGAAGGCAGAAGGGATAGTGGGCAGCTATCTTGACTATGGTTCGTTATGTTGTAACTAGCAGGAAAGTGGCTTAAATAATAAAAGGGATTTATTGGCTCAGGAAATTAAAAACTAGAACATTTCTGAGATAAAGAATGAAGACTTCAGGATTGGTTTGATTCAGGTGCTCAGTGATAAAATGAGAAACTTGATTCTCTTCTCTGTCTCTGCTTGATCTCTTATAGAATCAATTTTATACATAAGCTGACTTCCCTTAAAATAGTAGCACATCAATGGACACTGGCCTGCATTTCACCTCAGCCATAAGGAGAGAATGCTCAAACTCCTTCAGAAAAGCAAATGAAACGGTTTTCCAGAAGTCCCAGCACATCTCCTCCCATATCTTATCACTCTGAAAGTGATTACATGTCTATTGTGAGTCAGTGAATCCCTCTGGACAGGATAAATGTGGACTGGTTTAGGTGTAGGTGGTAGGCGAGGTGGGATTGCCTGTACTGCCTGGGCAGGGTTCCTACCTGGAGCTGGGGCTCGTCCTCTCTTCTTGCTGCAGTCACCACTCAGCTTGGGCAGGAGAGTGCTTGCTGGACATAGAATTCATAACAACAGCGGTGCTGTGACCTACTCATTTCTTCATTGCTAGCATTTAGCACGGGGCCTGACACATAGTAGGACATCAGTAAATGTTTACGGAACAGGGCCAAACTGGAACAGCATACCTTGCTTAATTTGGAAAGAAATCAGGAGTTTTATACGTGAATAGAATGATGGCTGAAAATAAATCTTATCTCAGTTTTGAATACAGATTCCATGCAGAGTCTGGAAAGAGGTGATAAAACTCTCCGCCTCTTTCCCTATCCTATCCCACATTTCATAAGGCTCAAGGGTAGCAGAAGAAGAGACAGTTTCTCCCAGAGTTTCTCTCTAATCCAACTGGCTCAGGTCAATGACCTAATTTGGAATCAGCCCTTGGAACTAGGGGGATTCAGTGGCATATTAGGCAGATGGAAGAAGTCTTACTTAAGGCACATAGCTTTAGAGTTGGGAAGGGTGGACCCCAGTAGGAACTCAAATTACTGTTAATGAAAGAAGGCAGAAGGGATAGTGGGCAGCTATCTTGACTATGGTTCGTTATGTTGTAACTAGCAGGAAAGTGGCTTAAATAATAAAAGGGATTTATTGGCTCAGGAAATTAAAAACTAGAACATTTCTGAGATAAAGAATGAAGACTTCAGGATTGGTTTGATTCAGGTGCTCAGTGATAAAATGAGAAACTTGATTCTCTTCTCTGTCTCTGCTTGATCTCTTATAGAATCAATTTTATACATAAGCTGACTTCCCTTAAAATAGTAGCACATCAATGGACACTGGCCTGCATTTCACCTCAGCCATAAGGAGAGAATGCTCAAACTCCTTCAGAAAAGCAAATGAAACGGTTTTCCAGAAGTCCCAGCACATCTCCTCCCATATCTTATCACTCTGAAAGTGATTACATGTCTATTGTGAGTCAGTGAATCCCTCTGGACAGGATAAATGTGGACTGGTTTAGGTGTAGGTGGTAGGCGAGGTGGGATTGCCTGTACTGCCTGGGCAGGGTTCCTACCTGGAGCTGGGGCTCGTCCTCTCTTCTTGCTGCAGTCACCACTCAGCTTGGGCAGGAGAGTGCTTGCTGGACATAGAATTCATAACAACAGCGGTGCTGTGACCTACTCATTTCTTCATTGCTAGCATTTAGCACGGGGCCTGACACATAGTAGGACATCAGTAAATGTTTACGGAACAGGGCCAAACTGGAACAGCATACCTTGCTTAATTTGGAAAGAAATCAGGAGTTTTATACGTGAATAGAATGATGGCTGAAAATAAATCTTATCTCAGTTTTGAATACAGATTCCATGCAGAGTCTGGAAAGAGGTGATAAAACTCTCCGCCTCTTTCCCTATCCTATCCCACGCAGTGTAAAATTGTCCCTTTCAGCTTGTGGTTGCTCATCAAATTCCATTACAGTGAAGAGAACTGTAAATAATCAGTGGTATCAGGAAACTGTTTCTAACTCCTGATAAGTCCTTTGATGATCTCATGACACTAAAATTTGCTACTATGAATAATTCAGTAAAACAAAACCTTTTTTTCTTTTTGTATTCCTTGCTGATATAATAGTCATTTATTCCAGTATTTTTTTTAAAAAAATAAAATGCCTGAATATCTTTTAAAAGTTCAATGACTGGTCACTGAAGGAAGCAACTACACTTCCTAGCCTTGACTATTAAGGGGAATTAGAAGCACCGTCAGCTTTTGTTTGAAAAAAAAAAGTTTCTAAGGAGTGGAACAAAAGTAGATTCTTGCAGGAAAGGTGTGGTAGGATTACTTCAGTGGTGCTTTTTAAAATATAAAACGCTTTTAGAAATGACCACATGGCTTGCGTTAGAAGTCTTGGTTAATATTTTGTGTTGCAAGTACATAATTTTAACTTCTTTTGAGAAGTATTTTTTACTAATGAAATTCTAATGCAGTGGGGGAAAAATGAACCCCTGTTTGAAGTTTGCTATGATAAGCATTTTGGCAGCTGGTTATAGCCATGTGCATTCCTAGGATTACAGTTATTGCTCAGTTTTGTCATGTTTGGGAGGGTCCTAGGAATCTAGAAGTTTCTTATGGAGCATGTCTGTGTGGGACATTCTAAGTGGGTGGCATGCCCACAGTCTTAACTGCAGCCCCATTCTCCTGCTTTGTCCATGTCCCCATCACTGTGGCCACGAGTGATCCAGAAATAAGTTGAGTTCGATGTAGAATTGTTGCTGGGTCACCGAACTACTGATGGCGTCTCTAGCTAGCCTGTTCTGGGCCTGGACAGCTGTGGACTCTGGGTCACTTCCTCCTGAGATCTGATGCTGATCCCGATGAGAGGAATTCTTATTCCTTCTATCTTTATAATAACCCTGGTGCTAGAATATGTTTTTGTTCAAAAATATATGTGGCCTCTGCAGCCATGAAATTAAAAGATGCTTGCTGCTTGGAAGAAAAGCTCTGACAAGCCTAAACAGTGTATTAAGAAGGAGAGACATCACTTTGCTGACAAAGATCAGCAAAGAATCAATGCCTTTGAACTGTGGTGCTGGAGAAGATTCTTGAGTCCCTTGGACTGCAAGGAGATCAAACCAATCAACCCTAAAGAGTATCAACCCTGAATATTCATTAGAAGGACTGATGCTGAAGCTCCAGTACTTTGGCCACCTGTTGCGAAGAGCTGATGCGTTGGAAAAGACCCTGATGATGGGAAAGACTGAGGACAAAGGGGAGCTTGACATCACTTCTTTGGTCAGTGGAATGAATGGATGTGTCATTTCAGACGTGCTTTAAGGGTCAAAGCATAGCTCACCATATTTGTTTCCTTTGCCATGGCAATCATCAACATCTTAGAGAGAGGCTGTTGTCAGTCTGAGACCTGGAGTAAAGACCACATGGAGCAGAGAGCCACAGCTGGTGGAAATGTTCATTGTTCATGTAGGATGAGTGAGAAACAATTGATAAGCTTCTCAGATCTGGTGGGTGTTTGTTACGGCAAAATTTAGCCTAAACTGACTTTTTTTTAAAAAAGCCTAGGACTTCCCTGGTAGAGCAGTGGATAAGAATCTTCCTGCCATTGCAGGGGACACAAGTTTGATCCCTGGTCCAGGAAGATTCCCCGTGCCCAGGAGCAACAAAGTGTGTGGGCCACAACTATTGAGCCCATGCTCTAGGGTCCTCGAGCAGCAACCACAGAAGCCACCTCAGTGAGAAGCCCGCCCACTGCAGCAGAGTAGGCCCCTCTTGTGGAAACTAGAGAAAGCCCTCCCAAAGCAGTGAAGACCCAGCACAACTAAAAGTAAACAAATACATAAAAATGAAAACAAGAAATAACAGTATCTAAAACAAATAAAATAGACGTTTAAAAATAAATCCACTAACCAAGGTAATGCGAGCATCTTTGTCTCCCTTGCAAACCCAAAGAGCTTCAGCCGGCACAATGCTATAGCCAGCCGTGCTTCACTAACCTCCCTGCCTGTGCTTTTGACCTTGATGGAGTGAAATTGCATTAGTTACTAGAAGACAGTTGGTGACATTCTAACGCGAATGGTTCCTCTTTCCCATCTTCAGTCCTCAAGTTTGTCTCCTATTCGTATATCCAGCATAAAGACTGATACAAAATGCTGTCTGATTTCTGTCCTTTCTCTCTTTGGGGTTTGAGCCTCTTAGGAATCCTCCTCCATCCTGCCTTCCCCCAATTTTATTATAAACCTTTCTCCAGCATGTAGAAGCATTGAAAGAATTTCAGAATCAGCACCCATGTGTTTACCACCTATATTTCACAGTTATCACTCTGCATTATTTGGTTCATAACTATCTGTACACAAGTCCATCAGCTCATCCCATCTTTCAGCCATCTTAATTTTTTGGATGCACAGCAAAGAAAGTTGCAGTTTCATGATGATGTCTAATCCTTTGACACAGTCTTTTTCCTATTAATTCTGGATTTTTTTATACTTTTTTATTTTTAATTTTGGCCTCTGTTATTGGTTTTTCCATTCGTTTATTTTTTCAACTATTGCTATTGTTACTCTTTTAACACTTTTTTTAAATTGATTTTTTGTTTGTTTATTTAAATCATCGTTATTCTTTGACCTGAGTGGGCCTCCCATTACGGTGGACTCTCTCATTGCACAGCACCAGCTCTGGGCGCATGCGCTCCAAAGCGCTGGCTTGTAGTTGGACACACCACTCCAGCCGCTCCATGGCACGTGGGATCTTCCCGGGCCAGGGATTGAACTGGCGCCCCTTGCACTGCAAGGCGGAGTCTTTATCCACTGGACCACCACGGGAGCCCCATTTGTTTATTTTTCATCCATCTTTATTCTTCGGCCTGTGTGGGCCTCCCATTGCAGTGGCCTCTCTCAGGGCAGAGCACCGGGTCTGGGCACATATGCTCCAGAGCGCTGGCTCGCAATTGGACTCACCTGTCTGGCCACTCTGCAGCATCTGGGATCTTCCCGGGCCAGGGATTGAACCGGTGGCCACTGCACTGCAAAGCAGACTCCCCACCCACTGGACCACCAGGGAAGCCCAATTCTGGATTTTTAAAAATTTTTTTTAAACAATCTTGTTTAAGATTGCCTTAACTGATCACCCTGCTCATCCAAACTTGAACATTTTTACCCTTTAACAATCATGAACTCGGTGTATTTGTCTGCACTGCATTAACCCTGGGTGCCCATACTTTCCTAATCTCATTCTTTAATTTTTCTCTTTATTACTTCCTCTCTTATCTCTTCACTCACCACAAATTTCATTTGCTTTCCCTTCTCTCTTTCAGCTCCCAGTAGATAATTTTTAAACTAAACAACAGCTGAACAATATCCCCACTGTTTCATGTGTCTGAGTATGCACAGCACGTCCACACTTGCCCAGAACAGAAGGAAAATGCAATTTCTTCCATTTTATTTCTTTGCATCAAAATGATTAAATCTGTCTGCATGACCTTCATACATCAGACCATTTGGCTATTTTAAAAGTCTTTTTAATAGAGTAAGTTAAGCTGCATTCCCTTCATAGAAAGAATCTTTACCACCAAACGGTGCAGTAAATGCCAAGGGAACAATATGTCTTTTGTAAGAAAAGAGAGAGAGAGAGACGGCCATCCTACAATTGCTGGATTGTTTAAATTATCAGATGGCAACTCATGCTAGATACATATTTGCATTGTTGTACAAGTATTTTCTTATTTTGGTGAAAGATAGCTTTTCAAAGGAAATCCTACTCTTGCAGTGCAGGCTTAGAAGACCCCATTACATGCTGTAGTGCATTTAATTTTATTGCTGTGGCCAGCAGTGTTTCCATTTTTTAATAAAAGGCTATCAGCAGTGAGGTAAAAGACTGCAGACAATCCCCAGCAACACAGGCACTTCTGTATTTTATTTGCTAACAGTTATAATAAAACTTTAAGTGAAAAATCTTAAGTAGCACTTTCCTTTTTGGTAAGAATCAATTTCACAATAATCTTTTCAAGCGTATCTAAGCTTATAAAGCTAATTTGCTAACAGTTATAATAAAACTTTGTCTGGCCACTCTGCAGCATCTGGGATCTTCCGGGCCAGGGATTGAACCGGTGGCCACTGCACTGCAAAGCAGACTCCCACCCACTGGACCACCAGGGAAGCCCAATTCTGGATTTTTAAAAATTTTTTTTAAACAATCTTGTTTAAGATTGCCTTAACTGATCACCCTGCTCATCCAAACTTGAACATTTTTACCCTTTAACAATCATGAACTCGGTGTATTTGTCTGCACTGCATTAACCCTGGGTGCCCATACTTTCCTAATCTCATTCTTTAATTTTTCTCTTTATTACTTCCTCTCTTATCTCTTCACTCACCACAAATTTCATTTGCTTTCCCTTCTCTCTTTCAGCTCCCAGTAGATAATTTTTAAACTAAACAACAGCTGAACAATATCCCCACTGTTTCATGTGTCTGAGTATGCACAGCACGTCCACACTTGCCCAGAACAGAAGGAAAATGCAATTTCTTCCATTTTATTTCTTTGCATCAAAATGATTAAATCTGTCTGCATGACCTTCATACATCAGACCATTTGGCTATTTTAAAAGTCTTTTTAATAGAGTAAGTTAAGCTGCATTCCCTTCATAGAAAGAATCTTTACCACCAAACGGTGCAGTAAATGCCAAGGGAACAATATGTCTTTTGTAAGAAAAGAGAGAGAGAGAGACGGCCATCCTACAATTGCTGGATTGTTTAAATTATCAGATGGCAACTCATGCTAGATACATATTTGCATTGTTGTACAAGTATTTTCTTATTTTGGTGAAAGATAGCTTTTCAAAGGAAATCCTACTCTTGCAGTGCAGGCTTAGAAGACCCCATTACATGCTGTAGTGCATTTAATTTTATTGCTGTGGCCAGCAGTGTTTCCATTTTTTAATAAAAGGCTATCAGCAGTGAGGTAAAAGACTGCAGACAATCCCCAGCAACACAGGCACTTCTGTATTTTATTTGCTAACAGTTATAATAAAACTTTAAGTGAAAAATCTTAAGTAGCACTTTCCTTTTTGGTAAGAATCAATTTCACAATAATCTTTTCAAGCGTATCTAAGCTTATAAAGCTAATTTGACTATTTCAAAGTAAGGGGCAGGAGAGAAAAAAAAGAAGAGAAAAATTTCCCTAATAAATAAAACATTAGAGGAGGAAAGTGAAGAGGAATTGTCCAGAATTTATTAGTTGCCTACTTATAAAGACAAACTCTTGTATGTGAGTTTTTTCTTGCTTTTTTGCTTGAGTTAAATGAGGAATTTATTCATTCACTATTCACCACTCATTGATCACCTGTGTCTGCTCTGTGCCAGACACTCAGTTAAGGACTGGGAAGATAAAGACAAAGAAGACACATGTCCTATCCTCAGAGACTTTGTAGTTTGGTAGAGGAGCTGGATATAGGATGGCAGTTTTGTTCGTTGCCTCTGAGGTGCCATGAGAGAGGGTCACATAGAATTAGAGGTGGTAAGGTATGGGGAGCTTGCTCTAAATTGAGGAGGGTCAGAATGCTCAGAAAGGCTTCCAGGAGGCATCTTGAAGGACAAATGGAATTAGCCAATGGGTGAAGAAAAGAATTAGTTAAGGAATTAGTTAAAACCCTTTCTATTGGAACGGATAAACAAAGCAAACTGGCTGAATAAAAAGGAAGAAATATATTGGCTTATGAAAGACTTCAGGCATAGCAGGGTCTAATACAGTGTCATTAGGGATCTGCCATTGGTGGTCTGTTCTTCCTTACTAATTAAAAAAAAAAAAAATTATTCACTCTCTTCGGATTTGTTGTGTCCTTCAGGAGTAGCTGGGCTTGACTAATTTTTGTACTGATCCAATTTCCAAATAAGGCCACCTTCTGGAGTGTTGGAAGTTAGGACTTCAATAGATGAATATGGGGAAGAGGGTAAGGGAAAGACACAACTCAACCCATCATACCCTACCTTTCTCTCTTGCCTCTCTTGGATCTCTTGCTGGTATCTCCCAGTGGCTGGACTCAACAAGAGAGTAAATGAGCTTGGTTGATACAAACCATAAAATCAGCTTCATAAGGCATGGAGTGAGGTGGAAACATTTGCACCTGGAGGGGCAATGAGAAGAGTTTCCAGCAGACTATGTTTTGCCTTCACTCTTGGGAAGGATCTCTTCATGTGGTAACCAACAATTGGGTTTCAGCCCCTGCCATCCAGAAAGGAGAGGCAGAGGGGCCTTCTATCTCCCAGTTTCCATAATAATCTTCTAAAAAAGATGAAGTCGTTTTGTTCCGGTTATAGGACATTTTAAATGGGACTAGGAGGCAGGACACCCAGTGCTCCACCCTTTAGTTTCTTGCTTTTTGCTAAATGAGGAATTTATTCATTCACTATTCACCACTCATTGATCACCTGTGTCTGCTCTGTGCCAGACACTCAGTTAAGGACTGGGAAGATAAAGACAAAGAAGACACATGTCCTATCCTCAGAGACTTTGTAGTTTGGTAGAGGAGCTGGATATAGGATGGCAGTTTTGTTCGTTGCCTCTGAGGTGCCATGAGAGAGGGTCACATAGAATTAGAGGTGGTAAGGTATGGGGAGCTTGCTCTAAATTGAGGAGGGTCAGAATGCTCAGAAAGGCTTCCAGGAGGCATCTTGAAGGACAAATGGAATTAGCCAATGGGTGAAGAAAAGAATTAGTTAAGGAATTAGTTAAAACCCTTTCTATTGGAACGGATAAACAAAGCAAACTGGCTGAATAAAAAGGAAGAAATATATTGGCTTATGAAAGACTTCAGGCATAGCAGGGTCTAATACAGTGTCATTAGGGATCTGCCATTGGTGGTCTGTTCTTCCTTACTAATTAAAAAAAAAAAAAATTATTCACTCTCTTCGGATTTGTTGTGTCCTTCAGGAGTAGCTGGGCTTGACTAATTTTTGTACTGATCCAATTTCCAAATAAGGCCACCTTCTGGAGTGTTGGAAGTTAGGACTTCAATAGATGAATATGGGGAAGAGGGTAAGGGAAAGACACAACTCAACCCATCATACCCTACCTTTCTCTCTTGCCTCTCTTGGATCTCTTGCTGGTATCTCCCAGTGGCTGGACTCAACAAGAGAGTAAATGAGCTTGGTTGATACAAACCATAAAATCAGCTTCATAAGGCATGGAGTGAGGTGGAAACATTTGCACCTGGAGGGGCAATGAGAAGAGTTTCCAGCAGACTATGTTTTGCCTTCACTCTTGGGAAGGATCTCTTCATGTGGTAACCAACAATTGGGTTTCAGCCCCTGCCATCCAGAAAGGAGAGGCAGAGGGGCCTTCTATCTCCCAGTTTCCATAATAATCTTCTAAAAAAGATGAAGTCGTTTTGTTCCGGTTATAGGACATTTTAAATGGGACTAGGAGGCAGGACACCCAGTGCTCCACCCTATTTCTGTTCAACAAGCCTTCTCCCCGTTACTCTAGGATGTTCTTTCCCCGTGTGACTTTGTTAACTACCTATCACCTAGGACCTGCGTTCAACTGCATGTTATGGAAAATCAGCGGCAATAATCCAAATGAAGTTTATTTTTCTTACTTATAAGCTATCCTGAGTAGGTCAGTCACAGGCTAGTACAGTGGCTTAAGGAAGTTGTCAGAGGCCCAGGTTTCTTCCAATCCCCTGCTTTTGACCTCTTGGCTTGTAAGTGCTGCTCCACTTCCAGCCCCACTTTGCTGTTCCAGATGGAAAGACATGGAAGGACACTTCAAGGAAGAGAGCTTCAGAAATTGGGAAAGTAGCATTGTCTCGGAAATCTATGGGACATATCCATTTCTATCTCAAATAGCAGGACCACATCGTATGATTGTCCCTTGCTACATGGGAGGCTGGGAAATGTAGTTTTCCCCCTGTATTGATTGTCATTCAGTTCAGTTCAGTTCAGTCGCTCAGTCATGTCCGATTCTTTGTGATCCCAGGGACTGACTGCGGCACACCAGGCCTCCCTGTCCATCTCCCAGAGCTTGCTCAAACTCATGTCCATTGACTCAGTGATGCCATCATACCATCTCATCCTCTGTTGTCGCCTTCTCTTTCTGCCTTCTAGTTTTCCCAACATGAGGGTCTTTTCCAATGAGTCGTCTCTTCGCATCAGGTGGCCAAAGTATTGGAGCCTCAGTTTCACCATCATTCCTTCCAATAAATATTCAGGGTTGATTTCCCTTAGGATTGACTGGTTTGATCTCGTCACAGTCAGTTAGGTTTGTTAACAGAAACCTAATTGTCATTGAGTTTCTGGTAATAAGGATGAAGTGGAGAGGGGCATTTGGACCTGGAGGGGCAATGAGAAGAGTTTCCAGCAGACTATGTTTTGCCTTCACTCTTGGGAAGGATCTCTTCATGTGGTAACCAACAATTGGGTTTCAGCCCCTGCCATCCAGAAAGGAGAGGCAGAGGGGCCTTCTATCTCCCAGTTTCCATAATAATCTTCTAAAAAAGATGAAGTCGTTTTGTTCCGGTTATAGGACATTTTAAATGGGACTAGGAGGCAGGACACCCAGTGCTCCACCCTATTTCTGTTCAACAAGCCTTCTCCCCGTTACTCTAGGATGTTCTTTCCCCGTGTGACTTTGTTAACTACCTATCACCTAGGACCTGCGTTCAACTGCATGTTATGGAAAATCAGCGGCAATAATCCAAATGAAGTTTATTTTTCTTACTTATAAGCTATCCTGAGTAGGTCAGTCACAGGCTAGTACAGTGGCTTAAGGAAGTTGTCAGAGGCCCAGGTTTCTTCCAATCCCCTGCTTTTGACCTCTTGGCTTGTAAGTGCTGCTCCACTTCCAGCCCCACTTTGCTGTTCCAGATGGAAAGACATGGAAGGACACTTCAAGGAAGAGAGCTTCAGAAATTGGGAAAGTAGCATTGTCTCGGAAATCTATGGGACATATCCATTTCTATCTCAAATAGCAGGACCACATCGTATGATTGTCCCTTGCTACATGGGAGGCTGGGAAATGTAGTTTTCCCCCTGTATTGATTGTCATTCAGTTCAGTTCAGTTCAGTCGCTCAGTCATGTCCGATTCTTTGTGATCCCAGGGACTGACTGCGGCACACCAGGCCTCCCTGTCCATCTCCCAGAGCTTGCTCAAACTCATGTCCATTGACTCAGTGATGCCATCATACCATCTCATCCTCTGTTGTCGCCTTCTCTTTCTGCCTTCTAGTTTTCCCAACATGAGGGTCTTTTCCAATGAGTCGTCTCTTCGCATCAGGTGGCCAAAGTATTGGAGCCTCAGTTTCACCATCATTCCTTCCAATAAATATTCAGGGTTGATTTCCCTTAGGATTGACTGGTTTGATCTCGTCACAGTCAGTTAGGTTTGTTAACAGAAACCTAATTGTCATTGAGTTTCTGGTAATAAGGATGAAGTGGAGAGGGGCTATTGGGTGGGTAGCTGGCAGATCAGTGCACTGGCTGATGGCACCCAGACCCAAAGTACTGACTTCTAAGTATTTGAGGTGGTCTGGGGGAAAGCAATAAATTTATTTACTGCAAATCAAGGTCTAGACTTAAATAAATCCTTCTGAGGCAAGTCCAAAATGCATGAAATAAGCCTCCACTTACGTGCATTGCTTTTTATTAGTCTCTGCTAGTATAGTCAAAAATGGCACTTACCCCAAGATGACTGGAGAAATGTTGTCAGTATTTTTTACGTTGTCTGAGTTATTGTTGATGTACTTATAAACCTCATCGAGGTCTTATGAATATTTCATCTAATGCAAGCAATAAATTAACCCCTCTTTCTTTGTCCTACTTAAACATGTAAGCAAAGAATATAATTGAATTCTCTCTTCTCTCTTTAGAGGAAAAGAACCAAATTCATTGCCTGTGATTTTCTGACTGAATGGTTATACAAGTAAGTTTTTCAGTCTTTAAATATTCAGTGACCCTATGGATGCAATAGTGTTAATTTTCCAGCAGAATAGTAACAATTGACTTAAATTCTTCCTTATTGTTTTCTTGTCAATCAAACATCTGGTGTCGTGACCAGTCAGAATCCAAAGAGGATAGGGGAGCCATTCACAGAATTCTTCTCCATTCCATTTGTAGAAGAGTGGCTGAAACTGCAGTAAGTAATGACATAAAGCTTTGAATAATTTATTCCTAACTTTAAGATTGTGTTGATGATCGTTTCCTCCAAACTAAGATAACTAACTTATCTATGTAATCCATCCAGGATCCCAGGTCATTTATACACGTGACTTTTTTCTCTGGTTACTTTTAGCTAAGGGCATCCTATCCACACTGTGGTTATTTAAGAATTACTTCAGAAATAAAACAGAAAACCTAAAAAATTCCTTTTCCTAAATTACATAACATTTAAATCTGTATAAAGAACAATGGAAGGATCTTTTATTGAACTGATGCTTTTTGAAAAAATATGCTTCAAGGTATTAAAAAATCATTTTCTAGTAAAAAAAAATTTCTTATCCTAAGTAATTAATTTTTCCGTTTTCTCTCATCTCCGCCTAGCCCCAGAGGTCATTATGTCTTAGGAAATATAGCTAAACTTTTCCAAATTTTAACTTTTATTTATATGCATAAATTCTACACTTATCTGTCATTGAAACATGACAGATAAAGTTAACACTCTCTGACCATCATTCTAATCTGAGTCTCATCACAGAATTAATGTTTGGCCTATATCACATCCCTCTATAGTTCTTAAAATTAGTTACCTAACTATATAAACTTAGATTATATAATACAAAATTAATAGTAGTATTTTATGGGAGTTGTTTATCATCAGTGATATAGCAATAATGATGAAAGTGTGAAGTGAAAATGTTAGACATTCAATCATGTCCGACTCTTTGTGACCCCATGGGCTGTAGCCCTCCGGGCTCCTCTGTCCATGGAATTCTCCAGTCAAGAACACTGGAGTGGGTTGCCATTGCCTTCCGGGAATCTTAAACATGTAAGCAAAGAATATAATTGAATTCTCTCTCTCTTTAGAGGAAAAGAACCAAATTCATTGCCTGTGATTTTCTGACTGAATGGTTATACAAGTAAGTTTTTCAGTCTTTAAATATTCAGTGACCCTATGGATGCAATAGTGTTAATTTTCCAGCAGAATAGTAACAATTGACTTAAATTCTTCCTTATTGTTTTCTTGTCAATCAAACATCTGGTGTCGTGACCAGTCAGAATCCAAAGAGGATAGGGGAGCCATTCACAGAATTCTTCTCCATTCCATTTGTAGAAGAGTGGCTGAAACTGCAGTAAGTAATGACATAAAGCTTTGAATAATTTATTCCTAACTTTAAGATTGTGTTGATGATCGTTTCCTCCAAACTAAGATAACTAACTTATCTATGTAATCCATCCAGGATCCCAGGTCATTTATACACGTGACTTTTTTCTCTGGTTACTTTTAGCTAAGGGCATCCTATCCACACTGTGGTTATTTAAGAATTACTTCAGAAATAAAACAGAAAACCTAAAAAATTCCTTTTCCTAAATTACATAACATTTAAATCTGTATAAAGAACAATGGAAGGATCTTTTATTGAACTGATGCTTTTTGAAAAAATATGCTTCAAGGTATTAAAAAATCATTTTCTAGTAAAAAAAAATTTCTTATCCTAAGTAATTAATTTTTCCGTTTTCTCTCATCTCCGCCTAGCCCCAGAGGTCATTATGTCTTAGGAAATATAGCTAAACTTTTCCAAATTTTAACTTTTATTTATATGCATAAATTCTACACTTATCTGTCATTGAAACATGACAGATAAAGTTAACACTCTCTGACCATCATTCTAATCTGAGTCTCATCACAGAATTAATGTTTGGCCTATATCACATCCCTCTATAGTTCTTAAAATTAGTTACCTAACTATATAAACTTAGATTATATAATACAAAATTAATAGTAGTATTTTATGGGAGTTGTTTATCATCAGTGATATAGCAATAATGATGAAAGTGTGAAGTGAAAATGTTAGACATTCAATCATGTCCGACTCTTTGTGACCCCATGGGCTGTAGCCCTCCGGGCTCCTCTGTCCATGGAATTCTCCAGTCAAGAACACTGGAGTGGGTTGCCATTGCCTTCCCGGGGAATCTTCCCGACCCAGGGACTGAACCCAGTTCTGCATGCGGGCAGATTCTTCACCACCTGAGCTGCCAGGGAAGCCCTAATAATGATGACAACTAAAATTCATTGAGTGCTGTATTCCTGGTCTCAGTATTTAACTCTAATGAACTAACCTGATCCTTATAACAATGCTGTTACTAGCCCTATTTTGCAGGTGAGGAAATTTAAGAATTATCCTGCAACTTGGTTTTATTTGACTAAAATACTTGCTTTTGAGATCTAGCCATGTTGATTTAATTACATCTGATTCATGCCTTTGATAGTTTGTAGTATATGTCATTTTTAAATTTACATAATTTGTTCATTCATACAGTACATGTTTATTGAGTACTTCTAGGTGCCAACCAGCCTTCTAAGTGTTGGAGATAGAGTGGTGGACCAAGAAGCCAAACTGCCTTAATGGAGATTATATTCTGGTGGGGGATGATAGACCATAAGCAAATAAATAAGTGTTACAGGGAAAAATAAAGCAGAGAGGGGAAATATAGAGTACTGAGGGGGACCTAAGTTTATATCGGGTGGTCAGGAAAGACCTCACTCAGAAGGTGATGTTTAATCAGGGATCCACAATTTTTCTTTTCTTTCTTTCTTTTTTTTTTTTTTTTTAAATTTTGGCCTGATTTATTTATTTATTTATTTCACCCATCATGTTTTTTTTTTTTTAATTTTCTTTGGCCACTTCTATTGGTCTTTCATTTATTTATCTTTGTTCTTTGGCCTGTGTGGGCCTCCCATCACAGCGGCCTTCCAGCTCGGTAGTTGGGCACATCAGTCCAGCCGCTCTGCGGCATGTGGGATCTTCCCAGGCCAGGGATTGAACCGACACTCCTTGCACTGCAAGGTGGTGTCCTTACCCACTGAACCACCAGGGAAACCCTTTTACATCCATCTTTATTCTTTGGCTTTTGAGGGCCTCCCACTGCCATAGCCTCTCTTGTCACAGAACACTGGCTCTGGGTGCATGCGCTCTAGAGCGCTGACTCACAATTGGACACACTGGTCCAGTCGCTTTGCGGCATGTGAGAGCTTCCAGAGCTGGAGATCGAACCGGTGCCCGTTGCACTGCAAGGCGAACTCTTTACCCACTGGACCACCAGCGAAGCCCCCAGGATCTGCAATTTTAAGCCAAAAGTGGAAGACGTTTAACCTATTCTTTGAAAATGTTCTTGCACCAGCCCTTTGCAAGAACAATGTCAGGAAACAGAGGCACCAGGAAACTAAGGCTTGTAAAATCCCACTTTAAACACAGTAGAAAACACAAAATTAGACACTTAGCCCTCAAATATCACAACTTTTGTTTAAATCTCCCCTTCTGGGGAATGCTAGGTGGAATAGACTCTTGGCTGACTTTCTCAATTTTGCCACTTTGAAAGACTCCAGGTCTTCACTAGTTTTTAAAAATCTGAGACTAACTATACATTGAAAGGAGACTGATATTAGAAGATCTTGATTGTTACTAAGCTTCTAAGCCTATACCCAGTGTTATCACTATGAAAATGAAAAGCCTATGTTGACTATAAATGATCAGTTAAGTGAAATTGCGCATATTTTTCTGAGCCAAAGTTTTTTTATATCATTCTCTAAGTTGAAAAGGAGACATATTCTCACATGCAATAACCAATGAGAAAAGAATCTTATAAATAAGAGAATCTCTTCAAATGAGTTGTCTCAAATCCCTAGTCATTTACTGTACAAATACCTACACTTAAGCTAACTTCCGCTGGCAGCTCATATGAATACACTGCAAAGTAGCAGTTGCTAGCATTTGTGCTGGACTCCACGGGAACAAAAACATAAAAGCTCTTGATTTAAATGGCATTTGTTCTCTGCTTCCATTACTTTACAAAGAGATATCCAGAGGATAATAAAAATGTAAATGATAGTAATCTAATTTGATGCAACATATTATTGAACACCTATCAAATGCAATGCAGAACTTGGTGCTGTGGAGAAAACAGAGATAAATAAAATATGGCTCCAACCTTTGGAGCGACAGAGATGCGTTTACAAGGAACTGTAGTTTTGTAGCGAGGGTTGTAAAACAGATGTTAACAAAGCATTAAAAGGCAATGGGGATATACAAGACCATCTACGCCCCACCTACCCCACCCCACCTACTCCACCCCACCCTACCCCACCCCACCCTACCCCAGCCCCCAGCAGACATGGAGCCAGTCAGGTTGGGCCAGTGGTCAAGCTCCGCCGCTGGGGCTACATCCTTCTGGAGAATGCTTTTATTTTATTATTTTTTATATTTTGGTCTCTTTTATTGGTTTTCTATTTATTTATTTTCATCCATCTTTGTTCTTTGGCCAGTGTGGGCCTCCCATTGCAGTGGCCTCTCTGGTTGCAGACCACCGGCTCTGGGCGCATGTGCTCTAGAGCGCTGGCTCATAATGGGTCCAGCCACTCCACGGCATGTGAGATCTTCCCAGGCCAGGGATGGAACCGGTGCCCCTTGCACTGCAAGGCAGACTTTACCCACTGAACCACCAGGGAATCCCCCTGGAGGATGCTTTGGAGCAGGGAGAACAGAGAGCCCAGTTGGGTAGGAGCAGGAGATGGTCTCTAATCCAAGTTTCCCCAATCTCGGCCCTCCTGACACTTTACTGTTGTTGTTGTTGTTGTTGTTGACATCTGTGTGTGTATGTGTGTGCTTAATCACTCAGTTGTGTCCGACTCTTTGCAACCCCATGACCTGTACCCCTCCAGGCTCCTCTGTCTATGGAATTTCCCAGGCAAGAATACTGGAGTGAGTTGCCATTTCCTTCTCCAAGGGATCTTCCCAATCCAGGGATTGAACCCATGTCTCCTGCATCTCTTGCATTGGCAGGTGGATTCTTTACCCCTGGGCCACCTGGGAGGCCCTGTTGACATTTAGCACAGGGTAATTCTTCTTTGTGGGGAGGTGGCCTGTGCACAGCAGGAGGCTTCACCCTGGCACATGCTAGCAGCACCCCTTCAGCCATCACCCTCAAACATGTCTCCAGATGCTGCCCTCTGTGGGCTGTGGGGAGACCAAAGACGTGCCCCTGGTTGGGAACTTCTGAATGAGTCCAGAGGGAAAAGTCAGAGGAAACCTGAGGGGAAGAGAGAAAAACTGAGGAAGTTCACCGTCAGGGCTGTCATTCCTGTGGATGTGAAGGCATCTGTTGAGGGGAAGGCCCAGCAAGGTTCTGTGGCTTGTGGGGGAGGGGAGGAGGCTGCAGCAGCTGCTGTGGTGAAACTGATAGGGACCCAAGTAGGGATAAATAGGGACGGCCCAGCTGATGGCCTGAATTTGTGATCCATATAAACAGCCTGCTTAGGAGATTATTTCCAGCAACTCTCGGCAACCCTGGAAAGGAGGTGGAGAAAACAGATGGTTGGGTAAAATCAGGGTTGAAGACTGGCGAAGCCAATATTGCAAAAGGTCTAGACTAGGCTCAGAGAATTGTTGTAGAGGGATAAATTTACACCTACCCTTCTAGATTCTTCTTGCTGGTGTAAGAAAATCAGACAGAAGTTCAGTAACATGTATTCATGGGGGAGACCTAGAAGTGAATCACTTACTAAAACGGCTGAAACCTGACCTTAAATACCATCTTCGGCTAAAGACAAAAGAGGATGTTAGAGGTTTGGATCTGGGACTTCAAAGGGGAGGAAAGCAATTGATAAGAAGCTGAAAAAACAAATGTTTGGTAAATAGATGTCAGAGGGGCCCTGCAGAGACAATGGGACAGAGAGTGACCTCTGATCTCTACATTTCCCAGCCATACCCCCCCACATTCTTTGCAAACATCTCTGGTGATAGCTGTATCTCAGGCCCAGGGGCTCTATCTAAATTCTTTAAGCAGTTAGGAGAAAGTTTCTTCCTGAGTCTTCTAAGCCTTGACTGTTTTCAGTTCAGAATAGTCCATCTGGTGCATGGCAAAGAGACATGTTGGGGTTGCAAGTTTTATTCGCCTACAGGATCTTACGTAGGGATGGGAAAGCATTGCTAACTTTTCTAAGAATTATGTCTTACATTTTTCTCATAAAGTATCATATTTTCTGAATTATGTTAACGTTTAACAATCAGTTTTCCGAAAGGGAAAGAGCACTACATAATATCTTCACAATGGAAGTAAGAAACGTACCAACTTGGAAACACTAAAATGGGAATGGGAGGGTCCGTATAGTTTTAGAGATTTCCATGGATCTTATTTGAACCCTGATTCAAAGAAATGAATTAAAAGAAAAATTGGGAGGCAATTGAAAATTGGAACATCTGATAAAATTAAAATCTGGATAAAGTGGCTTGTGGGGGAGGGGAGGAGGCTGCAGCAGCTGCTGTGGTGAAACTGATAGGGACCCAAGTAGGGATAAATAGGGACGGCCCAGCTGATGGCCTGAATTTGTGATCCATATAAACAGCCTGCTTAGGAGATTATTTCCAGCAACTCTCGGCAACCCTGGAAAGGAGGTGGAGAAAACAGATGGTTGGGTAAAATCAGGGTTGAAGACTGGCGAAGCCAATATTGCAAAAGGTCTAGACTAGGCTCAGAGAATTGTTGTAGAGGGATAAATTTACACCTACCCTTCTAGATTCTTCTTGCTGGTGTAAGAAAATCAGACAGAAGTTCAGTAACATGTATTCATGGGGGAGACCTAGAAGTGAATCACTTACTAAAACGGCTGAAACCTGACCTTAAATACCATCTTCGGCTAAAGACAAAAGAGGATGTTAGAGGTTTGGATCTGGGACTTCAAAGGGGAGGAAAGCAATTGATAAGAAGCTGAAAAAACAAATGTTTGGTAAATAGATGTCAGAGGGGCCCTGCAGAGACAATGGGACAGAGAGTGACCTCTGATCTCTACATTTCCCAGCCATACCCCCCCACATTCTTTGCAAACATCTCTGGTGATAGCTGTATCTCAGGCCCAGGGGCTCTATCTAAATTCTTTAAGCAGTTAGGAGAAAGTTTCTTCCTGAGTCTTCTAAGCCTTGACTGTTTTCAGTTCAGAATAGTCCATCTGGTGCATGGCAAAGAGACATGTTGGGGTTGCAAGTTTTATTCGCCTACAGGATCTTACGTAGGGATGGGAAAGCATTGCTAACTTTTCTAAGAATTATGTCTTACATTTTTCTCATAAAGTATCATATTTTCTGAATTATGTTAACGTTTAACAATCAGTTTTCCGAAAGGGAAAGAGCACTACATAATATCTTCACAATGGAAGTAAGAAACGTACCAACTTGGAAACACTAAAATGGGAATGGGAGGGTCCGTATAGTTTTAGAGATTTCCATGGATCTTATTTGAACCCTGATTCAAAGAAATGAATTAAAAAGAAAAATTGGGAGGCAATTGAAAATTGGAACATCTGATAAATAATTGATGATATGAAGAATTGTAACACAAAATGATTTCATAGTCATGATTAAAAAGGTTACTTTTTAGAGAAATATGTGGAAATATTTATGAATGAAATATGCAACCATATGATGTCAAAGGGAAGAACTGGGTGAATATTGAGTGGCTGACATGAAGAAGAGTATAATTAAAGTTGAATGGTGGCCTCAGTTCACTTTTTTTCTGCCTACTTTTTAAAAAATGTATCAATTCAGTTCAGTTCAGTTCTGTTGCTCAGTCATTTCCAACTCTTTTTAACCCCATGGACTGCAGTACCCCAGGTTTCTTTGTCCTTCACCATCTCCTGGAGCTTGTTCAAACTCATGTCCATTGACTCAGTGATGCCATCCAACCATCTCACCCTCTGTCGTCCCCTTCCCTTTTTGCCTTCTAGTTTTCCCAGCATCAGGATCTTTTCCAATGAGTTGACGCTTCGCATCAGGTGGCTATAGTATTTGAACCTCAGCTTCAGCATCAGTCCTTCCAAGGACTGATTCAGGATTAATATCGTTTAGGATTGATTGGTTTGAATTCCTTGCAGTCCAGGGGACTTGCACGAGTCTTCTCCAACAGCACAATTTGAAGGCATCAATTCTTTGACTCTCAGCCTTTTTTATGGTCCAACTCTCACATCCATGCATGACTACTGGAAAAACTATAGCTTTGACTACATGGAGTTTTGTTGGCAAAGTAATGTCTCTGTTTTTTAATACACTGTCTAAGTTTTTCATAGCTTTTCTTCAAAGGAGCAAACGTCTTTTAATTTCATGGTTGCAGTCACCATCCACAGTGATTTTGGAGCCCAAGAAAAGAAAGTCTGTCACTGTTTCCATTGTTTGCCCTCCTAGTTGCCATGAAGTGATGGAATTGGATGCCATGATCTTGTTTTTTTAAATGTTGAGTTTTAGGCCAGCTTTTTCACTCCCCTCTTTCACCATACATATCTGTAACCAAGAAAACTCTTTAAAAATAAAAAGTAAAATAACAAGAAAAAAAAAGGCATTGAAGGAATAAACCAAATGTAAATTGTCATAAAAAAAAGAGGCTCTTTAATTCCTCTTTGTTTTCTGCCAAAAGGGGAGAATCATCTACATACCTGAGGTTATTGATATTTCTCCCAGCAATCTTGATTCCAGCTTGTGCTTCATCCAGACCAGCATTTTACATGATGTACTCTACATATAAGCTAAATAAGCAGGATGACAATATCCAGTCTTAATGTATGCCTTTCCCAACTTGGAACCAGTCTGTTGTTCCATGTTCGATTCTGTTTCTTCCTGATCTGCATATAGGTCTCTCAGGAGGGAGGTAAGGTATTCCTATTTCTGGTATTGCCATTTCTTTAAGAGTTTTCCACAATTTGTTGTGATTTACACTTTAGCGAAGTCAGTGAAGCAGAAATAGATGTTTTTCTGGAATTCTCTTGCCTTTTCTATGATCCCATGGATGTTGGCAATTTGACCTCTGGTTCCTCCTGCCTCTTTGAAACCCAACTTGTACATCTGGAAGTTCTTGGTTCATGTACTGTTGAAGCCTAGCTTGGAGGATTTTGAACATTACTTTGCTGGCATGTGAAATGAGTACAATTGTGTGGTAGTTTGAACATTCTTTGGCATTGTCCTTTGGGATTGGAATGAAAACTGACCTTTTCCAGTCCTGTAGCCACTACTGAGTTTTCCAAATTTGCTGGTATGTTGAGTATAGCACTTTAACAGCATTATCTTTTAATATTTGAAATAGCTCAAATGGTATTCCATCACCTCCACTACCTTTGCTCAAAGTGATTCTTCCTAGGACCCACTTCACTTCGCACTCTAGGATGTCTGGCTCTGGGTGAGTGATCATACCATCATGGTTATCTGGGTCATTAAGATCTTTTTTTTAAATAAGATAAATGTATTATTTTTCTGGGCAAAGTACAATGATTTTTAAATCTTCTGAACAACTATGAAAAAAAGTATTCAAGAAAATAAAATACAAATGGGAAATTTAACCATTAGATTTCTTCTCCTTTGTACTAACCCTATACTTAGTTAGAAAACAAACAAAATTTTTTTGAAGTATTACTAAAACACTAATCGAGGGACTTCCACATATCTTAAGTTCATGTGTTTCCAGGTTCCACTGCTAGGAATTTTGTTAAGATCAGTTTAATCATTAATAACATTATATAATAGAGCAAAAGGAACACATGTTGTTAGATGTGATCCTTGACCAATACCCTCAAATTTATGTCAGAATAAAGCTGACAATTCCACCAGGCTCTGAACCCCCAGTGCCCCGATCCCAACCCTAGAAGCAAAGATTGTCACACCACTTTGTACAAGTTGTAGTGAAACAAAGCCTAAATTTTCTTAATTGTCTACAGGAAATGGTCAGTTATTTGAATAAATACTAAAACACTGCTAGGAATTAATTTCATGAGTTTGCTTACCCAACACATTGTGCAAGAACAGAAAAAAGTTCCTTTGGAATTTGGTCCACAAATTCACTTAACAGGGTGGAAACTTAAAACCTGCAAGGGAAGAAGACGTGGCGAATCCCTAATCCAAACATGTTCTAATTACTAGAGGGATATACACACATACTAAAAAGTTTTGCTCACAGAAGGCACAAACTATAAAAGGGATATTCTTTCTGAATAAAAACAAACTAGCTAATACCCTTCTTTGTTTTGTGAGCACCATAGCTAAGATGAAGTTAGACTCAAATTCACTGTCTACTTCTGTGACAAAAAGAATTAAAATTGAAGACCAGAAATTTAATTTGTTTTACTACATACTTTCCAGCCATTAATTAAGATTTAATTATGGGGCTTCCCTGGTGGTCCAGTGGGTAAGGAACTTCAGTGCAAGGCGCGGATTCTGAAAACTGATCATGCTCTTTTAGGACCCACTTCACTGCACTCTAGGATGTCTGGCTCTGGGTGAGTGATCATACCATCATGGTTATCTGGGTCATTAAGATCTTTTTTTTAAATAAGATAAATGTATTATTTTTCTGGGCAAAGTACAATGATTTTTAAATCTTCTGAACAACTATGAAAAAAAGTATTCAAGAAAATAAAATACAAATGGGAAATTTAACCATTAGATTTCTTCTCCTTTGTACTAACCCTATACTTAGTTAGAAAACAAACAAAATTTTTTTGAAGTATTACTAAAACACTAATCGAGGGACTTCCACATATCTTAAGTTCATGTGTTTCCAGGTTCCACTGCTAGGAATTTTGTTAAGATCAGTTTAATCATTAATAACATTATATAATAGAGCAAAAGGAACACATGTTGTTAGATGTGATCCTTGACCAATACCCTCAAATTTATGTCAGAATAAAGCTGACAATTCCACCAGGCTCTGAACCCCCAGTGCCCCGATCCCAACCCTAGAAGCAAAGATTGTCACACCACTTTGTACAAGTTGTAGTGAAACAAAGCCTAAATTTTCTTAATTGTCTACAGGAAATGGTCAGTTATTTGAATAAATACTAAAACACTGCTAGGAATTAATTTCATGAGTTTGCTTACCCAACACATTGTGCAAGAACAGAAAAAAGTTCCTTTGGAATTTGGTCCACAAATTCACTTAACAGGGTGGAAACTTAAAACCTGCAAGGGAAGAAGACGTGGCGAATCCCTAATCCAAACATGTTCTAATTACTAGAGGGATATACACACATACTAAAAAGTTTTGCTCACAGAAGGCACAAACTATAAAAGGGATATTCTTTCTGAATAAAAACAAACTAGCTAATACCCTTCTTTGTTTTGTGAGCACCATAGCTAAGATGAAGTTAGACTCAAATTCACTGTCTACTTCTGTGACAAAAAAAGAATTAAAAATTGAAGACCAGAAATTTAATTTGTTTTACTACATACTTTCCAGCCATTAATTAAGATTTAATTATGGGGCTTCCCCTGGTGGTCCAGTGGGTAAGGACACCACCTTGCAGTGCAAGGGGCGCCGGTTCGATCCCTGGCCTGGAAAGATCCCACGTGCCACGGAGTGGTTGGACCGATGTGTCCAATTACCGAGCTGGAGCTCTGGGGCGCATGCGCCCAGAGCCGGCGCTCTGCGACGACAGAGGCCGCCGCGATGGGAGGCCCACAGGAGCCAAAAGAACAAAGACAGATGAAAATAGAGAAATGAAAGACCAATAGAAGTGGCCCGCCCATCCCCCTCCCTCCCCACCTCATCCCCCAAAAGATAAATAAATAAAATAAATGTTTTTTTAAAAAAAGATTTAATTATGAAAGATTAAAATTGCCTTAAAAGGGAGTTGTGACAGCAGATATCAAAGCAATATTCAAGCATGATTTCAAGGTCGCTTTCAGGTTTAGAGTTAGCCATCTTTGTCAAAAATCTTCACAACTTCATCAGAAACTATCAACAGATTTAGAAGCATCTGTTTTCTTGACATTCCCCATTTCTTCATACAAGTCAGTAACTGGCTTCGTTGGCTGAAGATAGGTTTGAATTCTCTTTTCCAAGCTCTCTCTGTTGTAATCACTTCTACCGCTACTCTTTCCCCTCTCAAGACATCGTTCAATACAGATCTCATTATTACAGTCAAAAAATAAAACAAAGGGTACATCGGTTTTCCCATCCATGGTCTTGTCCCAGCCCTTAAGGTTGTCCTGATTTCTTGAAAACCCATCAATCAAGAATTTATTTTGAGCATTGGCCGCCATTGGTGATCCATTTCCCTCCTTAACAAACTAATGGTTATCTCAACTGGCACAATCCTTGCATCTTTAATGTACTTTTCAACGAGTTCACCATACTATGAATTTGTGTTCTTCCTTTCATCACGAAGTTCTCCTGCAGAAAGGTGTAGACGTAGACGTATTTCTCGACGATGAGGGCATACTGGTCCCCTTTCCCGCGCCAAGACTACTGAGGACAAACACGACCTGCGGCTTCATGAGGCGGTGAGGGCAGAGGAAAAGTGACCGGCTGGTCAGCAGCGGAAAGTGAAGGCCTAGGACTAAGCATGCACTGCAACTGGGCCAGACACTCAGGGAACTGACAGCAGTCAGGCGGAGTCGGCGTGGGGCGGGTGCAAGGAAAGGGGCGGGCTGGGCCTGGGCCCACCACGGCCCTCATTGAAGATCTTGTATGCTAGTTCTTCTGTGTATTCTTGCTGCCTGTTCTTAATATCTTATGCTTCTGTTATGTCCCTGCCATTTTAGTCCTTTATTGTGCCCACGTTTGCATGAAATATTCCCTTGGTGTCTCTAAGTGTCTTGAAGAGATTTCTAGTCTTTTCCATCTATTGTTTTCCTATATTTCTTTGCATTGTTCACTTGGGTAGGCTTTCTTATGTGTCCTTGCTATTCTCTGGAACTCTGCATTCAGATGGTTTAGATGTATCCATTCTATTGGGTGACTGTCACGAAGGAGGATGGGAGTCATGGAATCACACGCACTGAAGGTCATGGTGTTGGAAGTTTCATCACTATGAATAATGAAGTATCTTAAAGGCTTGTGGGGTGGGTTAAAGAATATCATGCATGTGAAATCCTGGCGCTGTCAAAGGGTGGAGGAGTAATGTCTAGGAAGTCAAGTGGAGGCAGTGCAGTGTGGGGGTCAGGACCTTGGGCTCTGGAATCATGGTTCTGCTTGCTAAACCATGTTTTATGATTGCCATCTGTGTGACTCAGCACCAATAACTTAAGCTTTCAGAGCATCCGTTATTCCACCTGTAAAATAGTCTTTCATCTAAATAAAGCTAGTATCTTACCTACGAGAAATTCTGGTGCCAGCTATTAACGAAATACATTTTTTCCAACTAATAATGCATATATGAATGTGCATGTTTCAGCTGTTTAAAGGGAGGTATTTTAAATTTATTTGCTCATCTAATATTTATTATATGCATAATTGTGCTCTAAAATCATGGAATAGACACATTCATAAATTGGCTGGTTACCCTTTACTAGATGCCTACTATGTGCCATGAGACCATGACCCAGACAAACATGGTCCTTGTTTACATGAACAGACAGATTTCATGCATAGTTGGAGTGACAGTGTAGATGGACTTATTTATGCTAATTGAATGTGCTCTTGGGGGAAGGAGAAAGACAGAGAGAGGGAGAGAAAAAGAAAGGAATAAGATTTTTTTAAAAATGTGGGCAATTTCCCCCACATTATACTCTGGAGGTAAAGGATAAAATGGGACACAGAACTTGGCTCTTTCCTTAGTTGTGTTCATTTTTATGTGACACTCACAACATAAGCAACCCATAAGGCAACTGCTTCCTCTGTGTCTGTCTGCTTGCATAACCTACCTAATTACCTACCTCCCAACCAAGCATCTGTATAGAGTTTATGTATGTGCTCAGTCATGCTGGACTCTTCGTGATCCCATGGACTGTAGCCTGCCAGGCTCCTCTGTCCATGGAATTTTCCAGGCAAGAATACTGGATTGGGTTGCCAGTATATATAGTGTTTGAAATGAAAGTGTTAGTTGCTCAGTCATGTCTGACTCTTTGCAGCCCAGGGACTGTAGCCCACCACACTCCATGGAATTCTCCAGGCAAGAATACTAGAGTGGGTAGCTGTTGCCTTCTCCAGGGGATCTTCCTCACCCAGGGATTGAACCCAGGTCTCCTGCATTGCAGACAGATTCTTTACCATCTGAGCCACCAGGGAAGTGCTACTGTTTACTCAGGTACTATTCTGAACAATTTATAAATATTATATAATTTAACTCCCATAACAACCCTACAAAGTGGTACCTATTATTTACCCATTGTGTTTATCAGGTTAGCCTAGACTAGGTTGCAGTTAAAAACAGTGGCAGAATACCCAATAACGGCTTATTTCTCACTTATACAAAGACTGATACAGGTTGGACAGCCTCTTATAGATTATAGCTAATTGGAACATGTCATTTTTGAAGTCACTGAAGCAAAAAGAAGAAAAGAATAGAGGAACCACTGTAGTTCTTAACCTTCTTGCCTCTCCTCACAGAGCAAGACCTCAAAACTGTAAGGGAGAGTGAGATAGGTAAGGGAACCCTGGATCGTCCATGGGTTCTACCTGGGCCGGCAACAGCCACATCTCAGAAAAAGACCTGAGGCACAGCAATGTAAGTTACTCCCAAGGTCGCAAGCTAGGACATAGCAGAGGCAGGATTTGGACCCCGACTGCCTGGCTTAAGTTATGAAGACGATAGAAAAGAAAGGATTTTAAAAAAAATAAGATTTTTTTAAAAATGTGGGCAATTTCCCCCACATTATACTCTGGAGGTAAAGGATAAAATGGGACACAGAACTTGGCTCTTTCCTTAGTTGTGTTCATTTTTATGTGACACTCACAACATAAGCAACCCATAAGGCAACTGCTTCCTCTGTGTCTGTCTGCTTGCATAACCTACCTAATTACCTACCTCCCAACCAAGCATCTGTATAGAGTTTATGTATGTGCTCAGTCATGCTGGACTCTTCGTGATCCCATGGACTGTAGCCTGCCAGGCTCCTCTGTCCATGGAATTTTCCAGGCAAGAATACTGGATTGGGTTGCCAG
The DNA here is from genome assembly GCA_022376925.1 of Tragulus kanchil. Classification (NCBI taxonomy): domain Eukaryota; kingdom Metazoa; phylum Chordata; class Mammalia; order Artiodactyla; family Tragulidae; genus Tragulus; species Tragulus kanchil. Next base: position 108,147,432 of record JAIOJX010000002.1, on the reverse strand, counting down.
TATATATAGTGTTTGAAATGAAAGTGTTAGTTGCTCAGTCATGTCTGACTCTTTGCAGCCCAGGGACTGTAGCCCACCACACTCCATGGAATTCTCCAGGCAAGAATACTAGAGTGGGTAGCTGTTGCCTTCTCCAGGGGATCTTCCTCACCCAGGGATTGAACCCAGGTCTCCTGCATTGCAGACAGATTCTTTACCATCTGAGCCACCAGGGAAGTGCTACTGTTTACTCAGGTACTATTCTGAACAATTTATAAATATTATATAATTTAACTCCCATAACAACCCTACAAAGTGGTACCTATTATTTACCCATTGTGTTTATCAGGTTAGCCTAGACTAGGTTGCAGTTAAAAACAGTGGCAGAATACCCAATAACGGCTTATTTCTCACTTATACAAAGACTGATACAGGTTGGACAGCCTCTTATAGATTATAGCTAATTGGAACATGTCATTTTTGAAGTCACTGAAGCAAAAAGAAGAAAAGAATAGAGGAACCACTGTAGTTCTTAACCTTCTTGCCTCTCCTCACAGAGCAAGACCTCAAAACTGTAAGGGAGAGTGAGATAGGTAAGGGAACCCTGGATCGTCCATGGGTTCTACCTGGGCCGGCAACAGCCACATCTCAGAGAAAGACCTGAGGCACAGCAATGTAAGTTACTCCCCAAGGTCGCAAGCTAGGACATAGCAGAGGCAGGATTTGGACCCCGACTGCCTGGCTTTGATCAGTTAGTGTTGGTCAGAGCACGGTGAATTACTTCACTCTTCTGCCTATCACCCAGTACTGAGTGATCAGTACTAAGATGGGAAAAACTGGCTATGTGAGACTTTTGAAAGGGACTATGTCTTTAGATGGGTAATTTAAGGTATGCCAGAGGGACATTCTGGCTAAATGTGATTTTCATCTTACGTGCTCATGTTAGAGTCAGCTTCTGTGTCAGAGGCCACTCCTTTGTATATTATGTCTACTAGCATTTATTGCTTCAAATAGTCTTATCTGCCAAACTGGTGAGCCATCTAAAATATTGGGTTTATTTTAATGTTCTTGGTAAAAGAAATTCTACCAAGTCCAGCTGTCTTTGAGGCTCAACATTGTCGCATTGTCAGACCACAGCTGGGAAGTCATGATTATTTGTCACCGGTGGCTGCCAATGGCTTATCACATAAATGATGGGTCCTTGTCCCATAGGCCCTGTAATTTAACATTCTTCACTCCGCCTGTCCATTATCAGCTATTTCTTTTCCATGACTGTTTCATTTTAAAGAACTACACTTTTAGGTAGCTATTTTATATAAACGTTGACAACTCTTTAAAAACTCTTCAGTTTATAAGAATCATGAAGATGTATAATATGTACATATTTCTTAAACTATACAGTGAAAGGAAACATTTTAAGTCAAGGATCATCACAGAATTAAATAACTCTAGATCTAAGTTCTTTCACAAGGATGTTTCACTCCAAATGGCAGGAATGTGGCTTTTGTTTTCTCCTCTACCTTATTTTGTAGCTTTCATATTGTCTGTGGAGTTACATTAAGAATTAAAAGCAATTGCAAAATGGAAGGGTGTTTGTTCTATTTTGTTTGATTTATTTTCTTGCTCTGTTTTAGACATGTATGTTTTTTTTTTTTTTCCCCCCAGCCCTGCTCTGATGTCCTCCTTCTTTTAGTTACAGCACTCCCTGTGTTTTTGGAAAGATCACCCCTCTCCCATTCTCAGTTCAGGCACAAAGTGATCCGACGTCATGGGTCTAAGATGGGAACAAAACTGGCAAAAGGGGGGTTGGACCCCGACTGCCTGGCTTTGATCAGTTAGTGTTGGTCAGAGCACGGTGAATTACTTCACTCTTCTGCCTATCACCCAGTACTGAGTGATCAGTACTAAGATGGGAAAAACTGGCTATGTGAGACTTTTGAAAGGGACTATGTCTTTAGATGGGTAATTTAAGGTATGCCAGAGGGACATTCTGGCTAAATGTGATTTTCATCTTACGTGCTCATGTTAGAGTCAGCTTCTGTGTCAGAGGCCACTCCTTTGTATATTATGTCTACTAGCATTTATTGCTTCAAATAGTCTTATCTGCCAAACTGGTGAGCCATCTAAAATATTGGGTTTATTTTAATGTTCTTGGTAAAAGAAATTCTACCAAGTCCAGCTGTCTTTGAGGCTCAACATTGTCGCATTGTCAGACCACAGCTGGGAAGTCATGATTATTTGTCACCGGTGGCTGCCAATGGCTTATCACATAAATGATGGGTCCTTGTCCCATAGGCCCTGTAATTTAACATTCTTCACTCCGCCTGTCCATTATCAGCTATTTCTTTTCCATGACTGTTTCATTTTAAAGAACTACACTTTTAGGTAGCTATTTTATATAAACGTTGACAACTCTTTAAAAACTCTTCAGTTTATAAGAATCATGAAGATGTATAATATGTACATATTTCTTAAACTATACAGTGAAAGGAAACATTTTAAGTCAAGGATCATCACAGAATTAAATAACTCTAGATCTAAGTTCTTTCACAAGGATGTTTCACTCCAAATGGCAGGAATGTGGCTTTTGTTTTCTCCTCTACCTTATTTTGTAGCTTTCATATTGTCTGTGGAGTTACATTAAGAATTAAAAGCAATTGCAAAATGGAAGGGTGTTTGTTCTATTTTGTTTGATTTATTTTCTTGCTCTGTTTTAGACATGTATGTTTTTTTTTTTTTTCCCCCCAGCCCTGCTCTGATGTCCTCCTTCTTTTAGTTACAGCACTCCCTGTGTTTTTGGAAAGATCACCCCTCTCCCATTCTCAGTTCAGGCACAAAGTGAGCTGACTCCAACTCTGGCTCTAGACTGAGTGACCCCTTATGTGATCAGAGCAGTAAATCCCCCTAACCACCATGGTTGTTCCAGGATTGCTTAAATGAGAGACAACCCCAAGACTTTTCAAGAAGGAACCAGGAAGACTTCTCTGTCTTTTCCTCTAGACTTAGAACTTTGAGGTTATAAGCCATGAGCTGCTGAGGGCAATTATCTAAAGAAATTGTGCCTGGGGTAACAGCAGAAGTGAGAGGTAGCCAGAGCCCGAGTCCCTGTGGCATTGTTTTGAACCTCTAAGACCTTGTATAAAGCCAACTCTACCTAAAGTGAACTAATATCTGAAATAAGTACCCCTTTTTTCTGGTTTTGGTTAAGCCGTCCTGAGTTAGTGTTATGACACTTACAAATGGAAGAGCCATGATATATTCTCCTCCATGATATTTACCCAGCTGCTCTCCAGTAGTGCATGTTGGTCAGCTCTGTCTAGGTTTAGCTGCAGGAACAGACAGCTCTTAAATCTGAGTACCTTATAACAACAAAGACTGTTCTTCACCCTGTTTTGTTGAGCAGCACCTTGTTCGTGGCAGAGGGAAAAGAGCAGAAACAACCCACACCAACTTTACTTCTGCTCACACTTCATTGCAAGTTCAGTATCAGTGTTACAGGGAGTTGACTCCACCTTCTTCAGGAAAAACCACAAGTGAATGGAAGAGCAGGGATGCACAGTTCTCTTTTAGGGAAAGGAGCGATAGTTTGGAGCAATGAAACAACCTATGCATGTTTTAATCAGCCTGATAAGGGGTCTTCGTCCCCACCATTCGGCAGTAGCAGAATACACCGCTTTCTCATATTGGTCTTATTCCTGTGGGTGAAGCCAATGCTGTCTCTATTGCTGTATATAGTCCTGACTTAACCAGCCCATCAGAAACAGGGAAATTATTTGCTATCATATTAAGAACAGGAAGCATTTAGGCTTTTTATTTTGACCAAGAAGTGTTAGTCCAATTTGTTTGCAAAAATAAATCACTGAATAAATACAAGGAACAAAGCCCTGCTCTGATGTCCTCCTTCTTTTAGTTACAGCACTCCCTGTGTTTTTGGAAAGATCACCCCTCTCCCATTCTCAGTTCAGGCACAAAGTGAGCTGACTCCAACTCTGGCTCTAGACTGAGTGACCCCTTATGTGATCAGAGCAGTAAATCCCCCTAACCACCATGGTTGTTCCAGGATTGCTTAAATGAGAGACAACCCCAAGACTTTTCAAGAAGGAACCAGGAAGACTTCTCTGTCTTTTCCTCTAGACTTAGAACTTTGAGGTTATAAGCCATGAGCTGCTGAGGGCAATTATCTAAAGAAATTGTGCCTGGGGTAACAGCAGAAGTGAGAGGTAGCCAGAGCCCGAGTCCCTGTGGCATTGTTTTGAACCTCTAAGACCTTGTATAAAGCCAACTCTACCTAAAGTGAACTAATATCTGAAATAAGTACCCCTTTTTTCTGGTTTTGGTTAAGCCGTCCTGAGTTAGTGTTATGACACTTACAAATGGAAGAGCCATGATATATTCTCCTCCATGATATTTACCCAGCTGCTCTCCAGTAGTGCATGTTGGTCAGCTCTGTCTAGGTTTAGCTGCAGGAACAGACAGCTCTTAAATCTGAGTACCTTATAACAACAAAGACTGTTCTTCACCCTGTTTTGTTGAGCAGCACCTTGTTCGTGGCAGAGGGAAAAGAGCAGAAACAACCCACACCAACTTTACTTCTGCTCACACTTCATTGCAAGTTCAGTATCAGTGTTACAGGGAGTTGACTCCACCTTCTTCAGGAAAAACCACAAGTGAATGGAAGAGCAGGGATGCACAGTTCTCTTTTAGGGAAAGGAGCGATAGTTTGGAGCAATGAAACAACCTATGCATGTTTTAATCAGCCTGATAAGGGGTCTTCGTCCCCACCATTCGGCAGTAGCAGAATACACCGTTTCTCATATTGGTCTTATTCCTGTGGGTGAAGCCAATGCTGTCCTCTATTGCTGTATATAGTCCTGACTTAACCAGCCCATCAGAAACAGGGAAATTATTTGCTATCATATTAAGAACAGGAAGCATTTAGGCTTTTTATTTTGACCAAGAAGTGTTAGTCCAATTTGTTTGCAAAAATAAATCACTGAATAAATACAAGGAACAAAGGCGCACTGCTGCCCAGCTGGCCCTGTGCCCCTGGGGAGAAGGCTCATGAAAGACATCATTAAAACTGAGACCTTCAATGAAACAAAGCTTATGTTTTAGAAGAGAAAAGAAAAGGTTGCTTTGGGCGAAATGTCTTTTCATCTAAATTCTACCGCTGGATAAAAGAAAAGAAAAATCCTCAGTACTTTCAGGTCGGTGAAAGGTATCTTATGACTAAAACCTGAGATGAAAACAGAAGAGTCACTGTGCCGTTTGAGGACAAGCTCCAGCAGTATGATGGTCTGAGCTTAACAGTGAGACCCAAAACACTCCTGCCTTCAGAACGGCACAGGAAATGGTACCCATTCTGCACCAAAGATCATAGGTGGTAGCCTGTCAGAAAATTTGTTGTTATGCCCTGTTGAAAGGGAAGAAATCCTTTAGATTCATTTTGTCTTATAGAAGATTTCTGTCTCAGCAGTCCCAAAGGCCAGAGTATCATGAGGATAACTAATCGTTTTTGCTCTTCTGTTAACTTTAGTCCTCAGACAGGAAGGAAAGAGAGCTGTTTCCTGAATTTGGGGCATGCTGAGTGCCTCCCTCTTGCTGGAAGTTTGTCCTGTGGGTGGCCTTTTCCCTGGAGCACATAGCATGCTTCCTCTCCTTCTTCCTGTTTCTAGGTGGCTCTTTGGGGACAAACTCAGGGAGCCTAATGTGAGGCAGCGGGGGAGACAGGTCTGGGTTCCAGTCTTAGCTCTGCCATTCAGTAGTTGGAGCATCAGTTTCCTATAACTGTTTAATATATTATTTTCTTATAGTTCTGGAGGCTAGAAGTCCAAAATCAGTTTCACAGGGCTCAGATCTGTGTTGACAAGGCTGGTTTCTTCTTGAGACTAGAGGAGAATTTGTTTCTTGTCCTTTCTGGTATCTGGAGGCTACCTGTATCCTGGAAACCTCGTTGCATCCCTCTGACCTCTTGTTCCGTTGTCAGTAGTATCTCCATCTGCCTCCCTCTCATAAGGACCCTTGAGATTATATCATTAAACTTACCTGGATAATCCAGGATACTCTCTAGACCATTCATTTAATCACAGCTACAAAGCCTCTTTTGCTGTATGACAGAATATAATATATATATATGTATGTGTGTGTGTGTGTATATATATATATATATATATATATATATATATATATATTCATAGAGGTTGGGGATTGAAGGTGGACATCCTGGGGCTATCATGTAGCCACCATAATGTGTCATGTTGGGTGACCTGGAGCTATCCTTTCCCATCTCTGAACTTTGCTCCTCCTCTTTATTACCATGGGGATGGTAATAAAACCTACATCAGAGGGTTGCTGTGACAGTTAAAGGTGGTATCAGAGTTGTTTTGTGGAAAGCAACAGAAAGGTAAAAGCTACTTGAGAAAAAAGGTGTGTAATGAAGGTAAAAAGACACTTCACAGACCTAAAAGGAATGTTAAGGACCTGGTCTTAGAAGCCGGCACAGGGACCCCGGAGCACAGACCCCTCTAGTTTTTGACATTTCGCTCCAGAGTCCTGCTCCAGGGAAAGGGCATCTGCTTGGCTAAGCTTGGGCTTCAGATGCACATCTCGGCCAGGGGAGGACAAGGCACTGTGAGCCACACTCCCCGTGACCTGAGGTGGGGAGCGGTCAGAACAAAATCTGAGGGCTGATACCACGAGAAGGAGGAGGCTATGATAGACAGTGGATAGTGACCATTGCTTTGGGAAGATGAAACATGGAGCAGAATGGCCAGGCAAGAGAAAGACAGAATACCTGCATTTAACCACTGGTACAATCAGACGCTAAGGGAAGTCCTCTATTTCCTTATCTGTAATATTTATTCATTCAAAAATACTTACTAAATACCTGCCTTTTTCCAAATACTTTTCTAGGTTCCATAGATACAAGGTATCCAAAGGTATAAGAAGAGAGAAAGTCTTGGCCCCTGTGGAATTTATATGGTAGAGACAGATCATAACCAAAGTAACAAAAACAAAATTATATGATGTAAAGAAAACCCAGGTACTACAAAGAAAAAATAAGGCCAAGTAAGTGGAATGAGAGTCACAGGCCTGGGGTGAGAGGTGCTAGAGGTCTAGAAAAGCCAGGAAAGGCACACTTCTCCAAGGAAGTGACAGCGGCATGGAGGCCTGCCTGAGTGACCCCGGGAGGGAACCAGCCTTATGAAGACTGGAAAGAGGAGCGTTCCAGGCAGAGGGAACAGCCACTGCAAAGCCCCAGAGCCAGGAACTTGGCCAGTGAGGCAAAACATGATGAGGGAGGCTGAGAGAGTGGCAGGAAATAAAGCCAGACAGAGTGGGGAGGCTGCTCCCGCCTCGGGTGGGGCCTTGGATGCCCTGATAAAGAGTTTATAGAGTTTTCCTTTTTCTTTTGAACAAGGTAGGAAACTATTGGAGGGTTTTTCTTTTTTACAGAGTGTTGTTCACTGTCCCACATCAACCCAAATCTGCCCTAGGTATATGTATGTCCCTCCCTCTGGAATGCCCCTCCCTTTCCCATCCCCCTCCCCATCCCCCTGTCTGGGTTGTCACAGGGCCCCTGTTTGAGTTCCCTTAGTCTTACGGCAGATTCCCCTCCCTTACTGCAGGGTTTTGAGAGGAAGAGCAAGGTAATCCAATTTATCTTTTAAAAAGATCACTCTGGCAGCTGGATGGGGAGTTGACTGAAGGTCAGTTCTTCAGTGCCAGCAGGGAGGCTGTGAGCAGGCGCTCGCAGTCCAGAAATGATGAGGGCTTGCAGTGGAGAGGGTGAGAAGAGGCTGCATTTGGGGTCTTTTTAAATTTGAGCCTCTTTTTTAAAAAATTTATTTAGTTTTCACCCATCTTAATTCTCTGGCCTGTGTGGGCCTCCCATTGCAGTGGCCTCTGGTTGCAGAGCACCGGCTCTGGGCATATGCACTCCAGAGCGCTGACTTGTCATTGGACACACGGATCCTGCTGCTTCGCAGCACGTGGGATATTCCCGGGCCAGGGATCTAACCGGTGCCCCTTGCACTGCAAGGTGGACTCTTTACCCACTGGACCTCCAGCGAAGCCCCTGGAATCTATTTTGATGTCATACATGGGGTAACAGACAGCTGAGCAAGGACGACTTGGAGATTTTAGCAAGCAAGTGGCTGCAGAACTGAGGCGAAAAAGAAAAAAATTATATGATGTAAAGAAAACCCAGGTACTACAAAGAAAAATAAGGCCAAGTAAGTGGAATGAGAGTCACAGGCCTGGGGTGAGAGGTGCTAGAGGTCTAGAAAAGCCAGGAAAGGCACACTTCTCCAAGGAAGTGACAGCGGCATGGAGGCCTGCCTGAGTGACCCCGGGAGGGAACCAGCCTTATGAAGACTGGAAAGAGGAGCGTTCCAGGCAGAGGGAACAGCCACTGCAAAGCCCCAGAGCCAGGAACTTGGCCAGTGAGGCAAAACATGATGAGGGAGGCTGAGAGAGTGGCAGGAAATAAAGCCAGACAGAGTGGGGAGGCTGCTCCCGCCTCGGGTGGGGCCTTGGATGCCCTGATAAAGAGTTTATAGAGTTTTCCTTTTTCTTTTGAACAAGGTAGGAAACTATTGGAGGGTTTTTCTTTTTTACAGAGTGTTGTTCACTGTCCCACATCAACCCAAATCTGCCCTAGGTATATGTATGTCCCTCCCTCTGGAATGCCCCTCCCTTTCCCATCCCCCTCCCCATCCCCCTGTCTGGGTTGTCACAGGGCCCCTGTTTGAGTTCCCTTAGTCTTACGGCAGATTCCCCTCCCTTACTGCAGGGTTTTGAGAGGAAGAGCAAGGTAATCCAATTTATCTTTTAAAAAGATCACTCTGGCAGCTGGATGGGGAGTTGACTGAAGGTCAGTTCTTCAGTGCCAGCAGGGAGGCTGTGAGCAGGCGCTCGCAGTCCAGAAATGATGAGGGCTTGCAGTGGAGAGGGTGAGAAGAGGCTGCATTTGGGGTCTTTTTAAATTTGAGCCTCTTTTTTAAAAAATTTATTTAGTTTTCACCCATCTTAATTCTCTGGCCTGTGTGGGCCTCCCATTGCAGTGGCCTCTGGTTGCAGAGCACCGGCTCTGGGCATATGCACTCCAGAGCGCTGACTTGTCATTGGACACACGGATCCTGCTGCTTCGCAGCACGTGGGATATTCCCGGGCCAGGGATCTAACCGGTGCCCCTTGCACTGCAAGGTGGACTCTTTACCCACTGGACCTCCAGCGAAGCCCCTGGAATCTATTTTGATGTCATACATGGGGTAACAGACAGCTGAGCAAGGACGACTTGGAGATTTTAGACCTAAGCAAGTGGCTGAATGGGAAGCCAGTTACTGAAATGGTTTGGGGAACACTGGAGTTAGGTTTTCAAATTTTACTGAAGAATCACAACTTACTGGGAATAACAGCATGAAGCTTCCCTCTCCCCCTTTTTTTCTGCAGTATCTACATCACTGTATTACATTGAATCTCTCTTCCATCTGGGAACTAGCCCTTTAATAACTGTTTGGCCAAATTCTATAACCTCCTGGTCACTGTTTTTAGATAGTCTGATTTCACTGTTTGGATTCATCTTGCTTATTTTTAAGTCCTTAGTCTTCAGTCTCATCCTGGATGCAGAACTCATCGTCCCTGGTTCCCAGCCCCAGCCACAACTGTCTATGATTTCAGAGGTCCCTGACCTTGGAAGGTGGGGAAATTACTTCTTTATTTTCACTGGTCTCTAACTGAAATTTAGCCTCTCTTTTACTTAAGAATGTGGGATACAAACTTCAATACTATCCGTAGTAACTGTAACTTTGTCACAGATAGCAACAATCGGAAGTTTTTACATCCCACTATGGTTTGCATAGTGATCTTGAAATATCATTACACTTGTCTCTTCTTTCAAATTATATTAGTTAATGCAACTGCCATTAGCTCTTCTTATTTACTGTATGTTTTAGAAGCACATACATTAGTATATTACCAACCGTTTTAAAAAATATTTTGATAACTATTGTCGTGCTCTGTCACTTTGTTGTGTTCAACTGTCTGCGACGCCATGGACTGTAGCCCACCAGGCTCCTCTGTCCATGGGATTCTCTAGGCAAGAATGCTAGGGTGGGTTGCCATACCCTCCTCCAGAGGATTGGAACAATCCAAGGATTGAATCTGCATCTCCTGTGACTCCTGCATTAGTAGGCTAACTCTTTACCACTATGCCACCTGGGAATCCTGTTTTGATCATTGTATTTTAATATAATTGAGTTGCTTTAAAGTCCTATGTGTTTACTATTATATTTTCAAAAGTATTATTCAGAGAAGGAATCCAAATTGCCGGAATGAAAAGGGATTTTGGCACAAAACAAGTTCAGATCCCCTGTGAGAGGTTCGGAAGAGGTGAGGAAGGAGGCGGTCTGCTCTTCCTGTACAGCCCTGGAGCAGGAAGAAGGGTACCGGGGGAGAGGCAGGTCTCCTTAAGGTTCTCCTTAAGCCAGCTTAGAGAAAACATGTATTCAGTTATGAAGAGACTGAATACGGTAGCAATATGGGCATATTTACCGAACAGCAGAAAGTATCACAGCCTTGGCTTTGAAGATGGTTATACCTCCAGCCCAACAGTGAGCACCAGGTCTTGCAGTGTGTTGTTTAGGGAGCACTGTTAACTGGATGGACCCTTATGTGGCTTCTGATGATGGGATTGGTAAAGTGGGACTTGAACTTGTGTTTATCTGAGAGAATGATTCAACCTGATGCTGGGGAAATACTTGTTTGTTCATCGCCCAGAATGGAGTTGGTGAGTGGGTGAAGCGAGAGGTTTTTGGAGCTATTCCTCCTGTCTTGGAATGTTGAAATTAAAAGAATCCTAGGAGATTCTGTCCTAATGGCTAGTCTGCAAGTCCCATTCCAGGTAACTTCTATTGGAGGAGTCCCCAGCCTCAAGGACCTAATGCCTGATGATCTGAGGTGGAGCTGATGTAATCATAATAGAAGTTCACAATACATGTAATGTGGTTGAATCAAACCACCCTCTACCCATGATCCATGGAAAAATTATCCACGAATCTGGTCCGGTGCCAAAAAATTTGGGAACCACTATTCTTTTGTACTTCTTCCAAATATTTGAAGTTCATTACTCAAGACTGACTTCCCTGATGGTTCAAACGGTAAAGAATCTGCTTGCAATGCAGGAGACGGGGGTTCAGTTCCTGGTTTGAGAAGATTTGCTAGAGAAGGAAATGGCAACCCACTCTAGTACTCCTGCCTGGAGAATCCAGTGAGGAGAAGCTGGTGGGCTGTAAGTCCATGGGGTCACAAAGAGTCAGACACAACTGAGCAACTAGCTTTCACTTCATTTTATTCAAGACTGTGCCTCCAACACAGAATGTTTGGAAAACCAATTAAGGCTGAGGGCAGGGACTGGGCGGCCTCTTTCGCTGAATATGATGGGTAGAGGTTATCAAATACCAACCTTACGAACTGGCGACTTCATGAAGGATAGTTGATTTAGGGCCTGTGGCATTTTGTAAATGGCTTTGCCTCTGGGTTGTGCCTTCATGTTCCAAGAAAACAACTTAATTTTTTACCTAATGAAAAGTGGAACAAAAGTTGGATTTCAAGATTCAATTTTCAGTGTAAAGCAAGCCTTTCTCCTTTCTGCTTTGTTCTTCATAAATGCCGTTTCAGATGGTATTTTTTGTCTTGCAACTGGATGGAGAAATTAATAAAGACTAACTTCTTAGATTCTCTTATGTATTTGTGAGTATGCTATGCCTTTTTTAGGTTGTGAAATATTCTTCTGAGCCTCCAAAACTGGGGGGAGAATTGTGTGTGTGTGTGCATGTGGGTGTGTATTTACATACATGGGTATACAATCAGAAGAATAAATTCTTATTCCTTCTTAGAATTATAGCATCAGTTGTTGTGATTCAAATAGATTTAATTCAGTTTTGAGAAAAAAGGGAAAAGAACCTGACAAATGAGCGCTACCAATAAGACCATTCTTCTTGGGAACACCCAGCAGGACTGTTTTGCCATTGGAATACTCAAACCTATGTCTCAGGGGTCATCCGACTTAAGCCCCTGGGAGCCTCAGCTGTCTTCTGTGATTGACGCTCCCATTGCCCCGCCATCCTTAGTGCCCCAGCAATGAGCAGTCACCTCTACTTGATCTCAATTTTTATTTGACCTGAAGCCAGTGTCACTGATTCCAAAAGAGAGAAATGGGCCTGGCCTGGCTTCTGTCCTTTCAAACTGACCTGCTGAAATCATCGATAACTCCCAGGGACTATTCTCCGAAGATTAAGTCCTTTTCATTTACCCTGATTTACACTGGCTTTCTCATACTTACTCTGGGTTTGGGAACTAGACAGTGCCCTATTATTTCACCGTGAAAGCGGATATCACGAAAAGTGGCTTCATATTACTGCTTAAAGGCCTATTAGAAATCTCATTTCGCTTTTGGAGATGCCGTTGTGATGCAGAGTGGTTGGGGGACTCTTTGTTACCGGAAGGGGGGCCCGAATGTTTGGAAAACCAATTAAGGCTGAGGGCAGGGACTGGGCGGCCTCTTTCGCTGAATATGATGGGTAGAGGTTATCAAATACCAACCTTACGAACTGGCGACTTCATGAAGGATAGTTGATTTAGGGCCTGTGGCATTTTGTAAATGGCTTTGCCTCTGGGTTGTGCCTTCATGTTCCAAGAAAACAACTTAATTTTTTACCTAATGAAAAGTGGAACAAAAGTTGGATTTCAAGATTCAATTTTCAGTGTAAAGCAAGCCTTTCTCCTTTCTGCTTTGTTCTTCATAAATGCCGTTTCAGATGGTATTTTTTGTCTTGCAACTGGATGGAGAAATTAATAAAGACTAACTTCTTAGATTCTCTTATGTATTTGTGAGTATGCTATGCCTTTTTTAGGTTGTGAAATATTCTTCTGAGCCTCCAAAACTGGGGGGAGAATTGTGTGTGTGTGTGCATGTGGGTGTGTATTTACATACATGGGTATACAATCAGAAGAATAAATTCTTATTCCTTCTTAGAATTATAGCATCAGTTGTTGTGATTCAAATAGATTTAATTCAGTTTTGAGAAAAAGGAAGAGAACCTGACAAATGAGCGCTACCAATAAGACCATTCTTCTTGGGAACACCCAGCAGGACTGTTTTGCCATTGGAATACTCAAACCTATGTCTCAGGGGTCATCCGACTTAAGCCCCTGGGAGCCTCAGCTGTCTTCTGTGATTGACGCTCCCATTGCCCCGCCATCCTTAGTGCCCCAGCAATGAGCAGTCACCTCTACTTGATCTCAATTTTTATTTGACCTGAAGCCAGTGTCACTGATTCCAAAAGAGAGAAATGGGCCTGGCCTGGCTTCTGTCCTTTCAAACTGACCTGCTGAAATCATCGATAACTCCCAGGGACTATTCTCCGAAGATTAAGTCCTTTTCATTTACCCTGATTTACACTGGCTTTCTCATACTTACTCTGGGTTTGGGAACTAGACAGTGCCCTATTATTTCACCGTGAAAGCGGGATATCACGAAAAGTGGCTTCATATTACTGCTTAAAGGCCTATTAGAAATCTCATTTCGCGTTTTGGAGATGCCGTTGTGATGCAGAGTGGTTGGGGGACTCTTTGTTACCGGAAGCCCTTTGTTGGGCTGGCCTGGCCTGTTGTGTCCCCAGATTCACCATCTCCTTTCCTGCTGCTGCTCCAAGACGGGAATCCTGATAACTCTGAGGATTTCATGATATTGGAAAAACATACCGAAAACAGGAAAATTGCAGCTCAACAGAAAGGCGCCATCAAATCTCCTTTCAGACACAAGTGACAGACTCTGCTTTGTTCTGCTGTCTTGACATCCGATTTCTCTGTGGAGCTTCACCAAGTGAACATCTGCCAAGGTATTGCTGTAAGGATTCATCAAGACAGCATTTTCTATGATTACGGCTCCCGTCACCCGTCATTTCCTTCTAGGCAAATGGCTGTGTTTTCCTCTATTTAATGCTCACACCCACTGGACCCTGAATCCCCTGTGAGTGAACTTCTGAGTTGCCCTCCTCTTCTCTGTGGGGCCACTCCCTGTGTTTCCTGGACAGTTTGCATTCTCAGCAGGAAAGGATCAGTGACCTTGAATGGCCTGTGTCAACCCTCTATGCCTGAGTTTCTTCACTGTAAAAGAAGAGCAACAGCGCTTATTACTGTTGTGAGGATTCAACGAAGCAACGTGTGGAAGGATCTTGGCACATAGGGCCAGGCCGAGGCTCATCCCACAAAGGTTTATTGAGAGTCTGCTAGGTGCCAGACATGGTCCCAAGTGCTGGGAATGTCAGGAAGCGCAAATGCAGGCCCAGACTGCTCTCATGGGGCTTTCAGTCCAGTTGAGGATGTGGATGTTAATTAGATAATCACACAGATTTATATCTCCCAAGTGGGCCAAGGACTAGGGAGGAGAACTACACAGAGGGCCAGTGGCCCTGATCTAATCAAAGCACATCATTCCGTAACATTTGAGTGGAGATCGGAAGAGTGACCTGGGAGGAGAAGGTCTCAGCCCCAGCGCGCCTTTTTGTGTGTGTGAGGGGAAAGTAAAGTTTATTAGAGGGGGGGAAGGGAGAGGTGCTGCCGGTACAGCGGGCCGGTTTAAGGGAGAATCTGCATGGAAGAGCGCTAGAACAGCTATTGTTACCGGAGATCACCATGCTGATGCAGAGTGGTTGGGGACTCTTTGTTACCGGAATCCCTTTGTTGGGCTGGCCTGGCCTGTTGTGTCCCCAGATTCACCATCTCCTTTCCTGCTGCTGCTCCAAGACGGGAATCCTGATAACTCTGAGGATTTCATGATATTGGAAAAACATACCGAAAACAGGAAAATTGCAGCTCAACAGAAAGGCGCCATCAAATCTCCTTTCAGACACAAGTGACAGACTCTGCTTTGTTCTGCTGTCTTGACATCCGATTTCTCTGTGGAGCTTCACCAAGTGAACATCTGCCAAGGTATTGCTGTAAGGATTCATCAAGACAGCATTTTCTATGATTACGGCTCCCGTCACCCGTCATTTCCTTCTAGGCAAATGGCTGTGTTTTCCTCTATTTAATGCTCACACCCACTGGACCCTGAATCCCCTGTGAGTGAACTTCTGAGTTGCCCTCCTCTTCTCTGTGGGGCCACTCCCTGTGTTTCCTGGACAGTTTGCATTCTCAGCAGGAAAGGATCAGTGACCTTGAATGGCCTGTGTCAACCCTCTATGCCTGAGTTTCTTCACTGTAAAAGAAGAGCAACAGCGCTTATTACTGTTGTGAGGATTCAACGAAGCAACGTGTGGAAGGATCTTGGCACATAGGGCCAGGCCGAGGCTCATCCCACAAAGGTTTATTGAGAGTCTGCTAGGTGCCAGACATGGTCCCAAGTGCTGGGAATGTCAGGAAGCGCAAATGCAGGCCCAGACTGCTCTCATGGGGCTTTCAGTCCAGTTGAGGATGTGGATGTTAATTAGATAATCACACAGATTTATATCTCCCAAGTGGGCCAAGGACTAGGGAGGAGAACTACACAGAGGGCCAGTGGCCCTGATCTAATCAAAGCACATCATTCCGTAACATTTGAGTGGAGATCGGAAGAGTGACCTGGGAGGAGAAGGTCTCAGCCCCAGCGCGCCTTTTTGTGTGTGTGTGAGGGGAAAGTAAAGTTTATTAGAGTGGGGGAAGGGAGAGTTGCTGCCAGTACAGCGGGCCGGTTTAAGGGAGAATCTGCATGGAAGACGCTGCTAGAACAGCAGGTCGGCTCAAAGAGAACCGACCAACCAGCGTGCCTTTGAGCAAGTTAGAAAAAATGCCTCTGCCTCCGGGCAGAAGTGGCAGAGCATGTGCTGGGGGTTCAGTGCCCTCTGGTCCATCTGCTTGGAGCCCTTGAGCAGAGAACAGCATGCACAACTGTATGTGGGACCTGGCTGAAAGTAAGAGACCGGAAAGTCCTGTTGCAAAGGCGCCAAGGTGGGAGGGTCCCCCTGGCTGGAGCACAGGGGCAAGACTGACGGGAGGGGTGTTCTGAGCACATACCAGCGGTCTTGATGCATGGTAGCATTATTCTCATGAATTCACTGCCAGCACACCAAGGTATCCTTAGACACACCGAAGTCTCTCTAGAAGCTGTTGATTTTTAACTAGTGAAGAAAAATTCCTTTAGGAATGTGATTTGTTGTTATCACACAACTGAGATTTACAGAATTAGGACAATGTATGAGGAGAGACTTTTCATGGGAAAAGCAGGGAGCCAGTGAGCCTCCAGAGAAATGCAAATGCTCTATTACAGCCCTGTGAACTAGATATTAGCCAAAAAGAAGTGAAAGCAAAACAAGAATAAACAAGCAAGAAAAGCAAGTAAAAATAAAAGCAGAACATTAAGGAAAGGTTTCTAACACTGTCATTTGGAGGTTATAATTCTCTCTCCAGAGAAGTAGACGCTTCACTCCTTGGTCTCTTAAAAAGCAGCTGCTCAGCTGGAGACCCAGGACCTGGCGACACCGCACTCACTAGACATGGTCCTGGTAACCCCTCAGGTTCTTCCTGGCTTTGATTTCTTTGGTTTTTGAGTAATCCAAAAGAGTATTCGTTCATTCACACAAGTATACTATATCGAGGGTGGTTTTTTGTTGTTGTTCTTGTTGATTTTAAGTCTGATTTTAGTGGGAAATAAAACCCCAGGTCCTCGAGAATTATGCATTGTTGCCAGTTAGCTTTGAAGTCTGTTGGGCTGGACATCTGCAAGTGGTGGCCTAGCTGAGGGCTGGTGGCAGCCCACACACTGAGTGAAGCCTGGGCTCGGGGAGTATGGTGGATCTGGATCCAGGTGCTGACTAGGCCACTTACAAACTGTGTGACCCTGGGCAGACTCGTCAGCCTCTCTGTGCACAATGAGACTTACTGGAAACTTAAGGGATGGCTGTCATTAGGGAGAGCCTTGCAGCCAAGATTCTTGGGGATTCCTCAATTGCAAAGTCATTTCTGGGGATCCTGCCCCAAGAGCAGCCTCCATGTGACCCACAGTCTTTCAGGGGTTTATTTCTTTGTGCTGTATATGAAAAGTCTTGACTTTTGGTGTTTCAAAGGTAACTGTACTTTGGGGAAACATAAGGAATCACCATTAAGTCAGGCTTGTAAAATCTTGTCAGCAGTTAGTAATCTCTAAACAATTTTTAGGAAATAAGAAAACTAGAGCATTTATGATTTTGAAATGTTGTATCCACGATCAGAAATCTCATCACAGCCTAAGGACCCCACAAGAGCAGATCCTGTCAACTTCCCCAGCACTTGAGATATTTTATTGCTGTAGTAGAATAACTTTAAAATGTGCTTGACTTTAAACCAGTTGAACTGGAATATACACCCATCAGAGATAAACTGCAGTATTTCAGGAGAGAAATGAGCTACTTAATCCCCCTTCAACTGAAAGCTGGAAAAAGAGTTCCCTAATATGTCTCAGTCATAATGCTGCATATAAAGGTGGTTTCTGCTTTTTCTTTTGCTTTATGGCCACATATGCAGCTTTCTAACCTGAGCCCTTCAATGCAGAGCAGGCTAATAAGAATATGCTGGTTGAAAACAAACAAAAGAACAAAAATCCAGCCCAGATTTTAAAAGAAAGAGATGCTAACTCAAGCCTAAACTTTCCTATGAAAAATAACGTTGTTACTTTCTAAAAATGGGAACGGATGAGGCCCTTAATCAGAGAGGCCATTAACTGTCAAAGGCTCTGCTGAGGCTGAAGGATGGATTCCCCTGGGCTTACGGCCATTGTATTGCCTTTCAGCCCACGGCCGGCAATCCCACTCTCCCTGCTGTTGACCGAATCGGAAGCGGCACTCTGCATTCAGTCCTTCTGGAGAGCCTATCTGGTGAGTGCCATGTGCGGTTATGGCGTTTGGTCTGATGGGCAAATTTTGTGCTGTGAAGGACTCAGGTAACAGCCTGTGGATGGGTTTGAAACATAGGAGAGTACAGTTAGCATCCAGGCCTTGGAAATAGGATTCTCTGTAAAACAGGCCTTCAAGAGGGATTTAGAATTTCTACCAAAACTTATTTCTCGACTATCATTAAAACTACCCTCCAACTTTTTTTTTTGGCCACTTCTATTGGCCTTTTATCTATTTATTTTCATCCACCTTTGTTCTTTGGCCTGTGTGGGCCTCCCACCGCAGCAGCCTCTCTCCTCGCAGAGCACCGGCTCTGAGCGCATGTGCCCCAGAGCTCTGGCTCTGTACTTGGACACATCGGTCCAGCCGCTCCGCGGCACTTGGGATCCTCCCAGGCCAGGGATCGAACTGGCGCCGCTTGCACTGCATGGCAGTGCCCTTTCCCACTGGACCACCAGGGGAAGCCCCCTGCAACTTTTTTTAAAGTGTACTTTCTATTGAGGTAAATTTAGTTTGTAACACTTTATAAATTCTGTGTGTTCAACGTATTTCTGCCTCTGTAACCCACGACAGCATGCCCGCCAACAGAAATTTCGTTTCCATCCATCACCCTCCAGTTGATTCCCTTCATCCTTCCCAGCCCCTCCCCTCTGGTATGGTAACCACTACTCTGTTCTCTGTATCTCCATGTTTGGTTTGGTTTGTTCATTTATTTTACATTTTGGGTTTTTTTTTGTTGTTTTTATATTCCACATATGAGTGAAATAATATAGAATTTGTGTTTCTTCATCTGACTTAGCATAATACCCTCAGGGTCTCACCATGTTGTTGCACATGGCAGGATTTCTTTTTTTGTGTGACTGAGTAATATTTCATTGTGTGTATGTTACATCTTCTTTACTCATTCATCTATTCGTGGACACACTGAATTTCCCTATCTGGGATACTGTGAACCATGCCGTGGTGAATGGAGGGGTGTATATATCTTTTCACGTCAGTGTTTTCATATTCCTTGGATAAATACCCAGAAGTGGAATAACTGGATCATATGATAGTTCTATTATTTTTTTTTTAAGGGATCTACATAATGTTTTCCATCGTGACTTCACTCATTTGCATTCCCACCAACGGGGCACAAGGTTTCCCTTTTCTCCAAATCCTTATCAACACTCATTATTTCTTGACTTTGTGATGATAGCCATTATGATAAGGATATTGATGACATCCCTCTTTTCATGTCCCTGTTGTTTTCCTGGGAAAATACCTATTCATGCTGTCTGCCTTTATACAGCAGAGTTTTGCTATTGTGATTGAGTTGTGTAAGCTCTTTCTGTATTTTGGATATTAACTCTTTATCAGATATATGATTTCCAAATACCATTACTCATTCGGTAGGGTCTGTTGGCTTTGTTGATGGTTTCCTTTTCTGTGCAAAAGCTTTTTAACTTGCTATAGTTCTATTGGTTTAGTTTTTCTTTTGTCTGCCTTGCCTGTGGAGAAATGTCCAGGGATATATTGCTAAGATCAATGTCATTAAAAATCATCTTCTATTTTTTTCCTAGGAGTTTTATGGTTTCAGGTCTTACATTCATTCAAGTATTTAGTTCATTTTTTCTTTTTTAACTTTTATTTTACCTTTAAGTATTACAGAGTTTTGTGGTTTACAGATATGTATGTTCCCAGATTAGTCATATGTATATACCCCCCTTCCCACCCCTCCCGACCATCACACAGTACCCCTGAAGGATCTCCTTTTCTCACAGAGCAATGACTATAGCTGTTTTCTTCACTTATGATAATACAGGCCTTCATGCCACTTCCTTTACACCTCCCACCCTCTGTTCCTTCCCCACAATGTCCATATGTCCACTGTCCATGTCTGTCTTTCCATCGCTTCACTGCGTGTGCCATCATCACCATCCTACTAGATTTCATATATATGTGTTAGTATACTGTATTTGTCATTCTCTTTCTGACTGACTTCACTTTTTATGATACGTTCTAGACCCAGCCACCTCATTAGGGCTGATTCTTCTGCATTTCTCTTTACAGCTGAGTAATATTCCATTGTAAATAAGTACCAGAGCTTTTGTATCCATTCGCTCATCGATGGGAATCTAGGTTGCTTCCATGTTCTAGCTATTGTGTAGAGAGCTGCAATGAACATTGGGATACAGGTGTTTCTTTCAGTTTTGATTTCATCAGGATATAAGCCTAATAGTGGGATTGCTGGGTCATAGGGTGCTTCTATTTTTAGTTTTTAAAGAAATCTCCATACTGTCTTCCATAGAGGCTGTATCAATTTACATTCCCACCAGCAATGCAGGAGTGTTCCCTTTTCTCTGCACCCTTTCCAGCATTTATTGTCTGTTGATTTGTGGATGATGGCCATTCTGACGGGTGTGAGGTAGTATCTCATTGTAGTTTTGATTTGAATTTCTCTAATTATAAGTGAAGTTGAGCATCGTTTCGTGTGCCTTTGCGCCATCTGTATGTTGTCTTTGGAGAGGTGTCTGTTTAGGTCCTTTTCCCATTTTTTGATTGGGTTGTTCGTTTTTCCAGTGCTGAGTTGTCTGAGTTGCTTGTAGATTTTGGAGATTAATTCTTCATCTGTTGTTTCATTTGCTATGATTTTCTCCCATTCTGTCGGTTGTCTGTTCAGCTTTATTGTAATTTCTTTTGCTGTACAAAAGCTTTTAAGTTTCATGAGGTCCCTCGTGTTCATTTTTCTTTTTAGTTCCGCTCTTCTAGTAGGTGGGTCAGAGAAGATCTTGCTTTGATTTACGTCCTTGAGGGTTTTGCCTATATTCTCCTCTAAAAGTTTGATGGTTTCTGGTTTTACATTTAGGTCTTTAATCCATTTTCAGTTGATCTTTCTGCATGGTGTCAGGGAGTGTTCCAACTTCATTTTTCTGCACATAGCTGTCCAATTTTCCCAGCACCATTTGTTGAAGAGGCTGTCTTTGTCCCATTTTATAGTTTCACCTCCTTTGTCAAAAATAAGGTACTCATAGGTGCGTGGGTTTATCTCTGAGTTCTCGATCTTGTTGCATTGGTCTATAGTTCTGTTTTTGTGCCAGTACCATACTGTCTTGATGACTGTTACTTTGTAGTAGAGTCTGAAGTTGGGGAGACTGATCCCTCCAGCTCCATTCTTCTTCCTCAGGATTGCTTTGGCTATTCGAGGTCTTTTGTGTTTCCATATGAACTGTGTTATTCTTTGGTCTAGTTTTGTGAAGAATGTCATTGGAAGTTTGATAGGGATTGCATTGAATCTATAGATGACATTTGGTAGTATGGTCATTTTCACAATATTGATTCTTCCGACCCAGGAACATGGAATATCTGTCCATTTGTTTAAGGCTTCTTTAATGTCTCTCATGAGTGTCTTGTAATTTTCTGTGTACAGTTCTTTTGTTTCTTTGGGTAGGTTTATGCCTAGATATTTGATTCTTTTGGTTGCGATGGTGAAGGAGATTGCCTCTTTGATTTCGTTTTCTGATTTTTCATTATTTGTGTATAGGAATGTCAGTGTTTTCTGTATATTGATTTTATATCCTGAGACTTTGCTGAATTCACTGATTAACTCTAGTAGCTTTGTAATAGTGTCTTTGGGGTTTTCTATGTATAATATCATGTCATCTGCAAATACAGAGAGTTTGACTTCTTCCTTTCCAATCTGGATTCCTTTTATTCCTTTCTCTTCTCTTATTGCTGTTGCTAGAACTTCCAGGACTATGTTGAATAATAGTGGTGAAAGTGGACACCCTTTTCTTGTTCCTGGTCTTAGAGGAAATGCTTTGAGTTTTTCACCATTGAGGATAATGTTTGCTGTTCTCATATATGACTTTCACTATGTTGAGATAGGTTCCTTCTGTGCCCATTTTTTGAAGAGTTTTTATCATAAATGGATGCTGTACTTTGTCAAAGGCTTTTTCTGCATCTATTGAGATTATTATGTGATTTTTTTTTTTTTTTATTTGAGGGGGTTGGGGAGGGAGGAGAGCAGGTGGGCCGCTTCTATTGGTCTTTCATTTGTCCATTTTCATCCATCTTTGTTATTCAGCCTGTGTGGGCCTCCCATCGCAGCAGCCTCTGTTGTCTCAGAGCACCGACTCTGGGCACATGTGCCCCAGAGCTCCAACTCAGTCATTGGACACATCGGCCCAGCTGCTCCGCGGCACGTGGGATCTTCCCAGGCCAGGGATCAAACTGGCGCCCCTTGCATTGCAAGGCAGTGTCCTTACCCACTGGACCACCAGGGAAGCCCGTATTATGTGATTTTTGTCTCTCAATTTGTTGATATGGTGTATCACATTGATTGATTTGTGGATGTTGAAGAATCCTTGCATGCCTGGGATGAACCCGACTTGATCACAATCTATGAGCTTTTTCATATGTTGTTGAATTCTGTTTGCTAGGATTTTGTTGAGTATCTTGGCATCTAAGTTCATCAGTGAAATTGGCCTATAGTTTTCCTTTTTTGTGTTGTCTTTGCCTGGCTTTGGTATCAGGGCGATGGCGGCCTCGTAGAATGTGTGTGGAAGTATTCCTTCCTGTGCAATTTTTGGGAAGAGTTTTAGAAGTACAGGCATTAGGTCTTCTTTAAATGTTTGGTAGAATTCACTTGTGAAGCCATCTGGCCCTGGGCTTTTGTTTTTGGGTAGATTTTTGATCACAAAGTCAATTTCTGAACTTGTGATTGGATTATTCATAGTTTCTATTTCTTCCTGGTTGAGTCTTGGGAGATTAATCTTCTCTAAGAAACTGTCCATTTCTTCCAGGTTGTCCAGTTTGTTGCCATAGAGTTGTTCATAATAGTCTCTTATAATCCTTTGGATTTCTGCATTATCTGTTGTAATCTCTCCTTTTTCATTTTTGATTTTGTTGATCTGGTTCTTCTCTTTTTTTTCTGGATGAGTCTGGGCAGTGGCTTGTTGATTTTATTTACCTTTTCGAAAAACCAGCTTTTTGTTTTATTTATCTTTACTATTGTTTCTTTCGTTTCTTTTTATTTCTGCTCTGATCTTTTTGATTTCCCTTCTTCTGCTGGCTTTGGGGTGTTTTTGTTCTTTTTTCTCCAGTTGTTTTAAGCGTAAGGTTAGGTCGTCTGTTTGAGATTTTCCTAGTTTCTTGAGGTAGGATTGAATTGCTATAAACTTCCCTCTTAGAACTGCTTTTGCAGTATCCCATAGGTTTTGCACTGTCGTGTGTTCATTGTCGTTTTCTTCTAGGAATTTTTTTATTTCTCCTTTGATTTGCTCGGTAATCAGTTGGTTTCTTAGGTATGTGTTGTTTAATCTCCACGTGTTTGTGTTTTTAGCGGGTTTTTTCCTGTAGTTGATCTCTAGTCTCATTGCATTGTGGTCCGAGAAGATGGTTGCTGTAATTTCAGTTTTCTTGAATTGACTGAGGTTTGATTTGTGGCCCAAGATGTGGTCTATCCTGGAGAATGTTCCGTGAGCACTTGAGAAGAAAGTGTATTCTTCTGCTTTTGGATGGAAAGTCCTAAAGATATCAATGAGGTCCATCTTTTCTAGTGTGGCATTTAAGGCCTGTGTTTCTTTATTAATTTTCTGTTTGGATGATCTGTCCATTGGTGTGAGAGGAGTGTTCAAGTCTCCTACCAAGATTGTGTTAGTGTTGGTGTCTTCTTTTATGTCTGAAAGTGTTTGTCTTATGTATTGGGGTGCTCCTGCGTTGGGTGCATAGATATTTATGATTGTTATGTCTTCTTCTTGGATCGATCCCTTGATCATTATGTAGTGTCCTGCCTTGTCTCTTCTCATCTTCTTTATTTTGAGGTCTATTTTATCTGATATGAGTATTGCTACTCCAGCTTTCTTTTGATTTCCATTTGCATGGAATATCTTTTTCCAGCCTCTCACTTTCAGTCTATGAGTGTCTCTAGGTCTGAAGTAAGTTTCCTGGAGGCAGCATATGTATGGGTTGTGTTTTTTAATCCATTCAGCCACTCTGTGTCTTTTGGTTGGGGCATTTAGTCCATTTACATTCAAAGTAATTATTGATACAAATGATCCTATTGTCATCTTCTTATGTTATGGTGGGTTTGTTTTGTGGATCTTCTCCTTCTTTTATACTTGTTGTCTATATAAGTCCCTGTAACACTCGTTTGGCTGATTTGGTGTGACTAAATTCTTTTAATTTTTGCTTATCTGTAAAGCTTTTGATTTCTCCATCCATTTTGTATGAGATCTTTGCAGGGTAGAGGATTCTAGGTTGCAGATTATTCTCTTTTAGCCATTTAAATGTGTCTTGCCATTCCCTTCTGGCCTGCAGAGTTTCTATTGAAAGATCAACTGTGAAACGTATGGGTTTTTCCTTGTATGTCACTAGTTGCTTTTCCCTTGCTGCTTTGAGAATTCTGTCTTTGTGTTTCATTTGTGTTAGCTTCATTAATATGTGTCTTGGTGTGTTTCTTCTCGGGTTGATTCTGTATGGTGCTCTTTGAACTTCTTGGACTTGATTGACTATTTCTTTTCCCATGTTGGGGAAATTTTCAACTAGAATCTCTTCAAAATTTTTCTCATGGCCTTTCTTTTTTTCTTCTTCTTCTGGAACCCCTATAATTCGAATATTGGTGCGTTTGATATTATCCCAGAGGTCTCTGAGGCTATCCTCTGCTCTTTTCATTCTTTGAGCTAGAGTCTGTTTTTCAGCAGTTACTTCCACCATTCTATCTTCCAGCTCACTTATCCGGTCTTCTGTCTCTGATACTCTGCTCTTGATTCCTTCTACAGTGTTTTTCAGTTTAGCAATTGAGTTCTTTGTCTCTGATACTTTTTTGGTAAGTTCTTGTATTTCTTTATTCAGTGTGTTAGTTGTGTCTTGAAATTTCTCTAACATTCTGTTTTCAGTGTCTTTGATCATCTTTACTGTCATTCTTCTGAAATCACTTTCAGAAAGTTTGTCCAAATTCTCTTCAGTGATTTGATCTTGTGTGTTTGTAGATTGTTCCTTCGCTTGTGTGGTATTTCTCTGCCGTTTCATTGTTATTATTAACTTTTTAACTAACTCTGTTTGGGATTTCCTTTTCCCAGACTTTGAGTTACGTCTGTTGGTGTTTGTTGTTTGGATGGGGAGTCCATTTACATTCAAATTTTGATACAAATGATCCTATTGTCATCTTCTTATGTTATGGTGGGTTTGTTTTGTGGATCTTCTCCTTCTTTTATACTTGTTGTCTATATAAGTCCCTGTAACACTCGTTTGGCTGATTTGGTGTGACTAAATTCTTTTAATTTTTGCTTATCTGTAAAGCTTTTGATTTCTCCATCCATTTTGTATGAGATCTTTGCAGGGTAGAGGATTCTAGGTTGCAGATTATTCTCTTTTAGCCATTTAAATGTGTCTTGCCATTCCCTTCTGGCCTGCAGAGTTTCTATTGAAAGATCAACTGTGAAACGTATGGGCTTTCCCCTTGTATGTCACTAGTTGCTTTTCCCTTGCTGCTTTGAGAATTCTGTCTTTGTGTTTCATTTGTGTTAGCTTCATTAATATGTGTCTTGGTGTGTTTCTTCTCGGGTTGATTCTGTATGGTGCTCTTTGAACTTCTTGGACTTGATTGACTATTTCTTTTCCCATGTTGGGGAAATTTTCAACTAGAATCTCTTCAAAATTTTTCTCATGGCCTTTCTTTTTTTCTTCTTCTTCTGGAACCCCTATAATTCGAATATTGGTGCGTTTGATATTATCCCAGAGGTCTCTGAGGCTATCCTCTGCTCTTTTCATTCTTTGAGCTAGAGTCTGTTTTTCAGCAGTTACTTCCACCATTCTATCTTCCAGCTCACTTATCCGGTCTTCTGTCTCTGATACTCTGCTCTTGATTCCTTCTACAGTGTTTTTCAGTTTAGCAATTGAGTTCTTTGTCTCTGATACTTTTTTGGTAAGTTCTTGTATTTCTTTATTCAGTGTGTTAGTTGTGTCTTGAAATTTCTCTAACATTCTGTTTTCAGTGTCTTTGATCATCTTTACTGTCATTCTTCTGAAATCACTTTCAGAAAGTTTGTCCAAATTCTCTTCAGTGATTTGATCTTGTGTGTTTGTAGATTGTTCCTTCGCTTGTGTGGTATTTCTCTGCCGTTTCATTGTTATTATTAACTTTTTAACTAACTCTGTTTGGGATTTCCTTTTCCCAGACTTTGAGTTACGTCTGTTGGTGTTTGTTGTTTGGATGGGGCTTCTTATTCTGGGTGATGCTGGTGGTTGGGTGATGTCAGGACTTGCATACAAGTGATTACCTTTGTTGGCATTCTCACTTGTATGGTGCTCTCTAGTGTTAGGTGTTCTCTGGTATTGTAGAGTTTTGGAGTCAGTGCTCCCTCCCTAAAGCCCTGGGGCTTGTTGTCTGACCAGGGAATGAAGATTTCACAGCTGGTTTGTTATGGCATTAATGATATTAAAACATATATATGCAAATGAGAAACAGAAGGTA
The DNA here is from genome assembly GCA_022376925.1 of Tragulus kanchil. Taxonomy (NCBI): domain Eukaryota; kingdom Metazoa; phylum Chordata; class Mammalia; order Artiodactyla; family Tragulidae; genus Tragulus; species Tragulus kanchil. The sequence goes on along the minus strand of JAIOJX010000002.1, from coordinate 108,121,089 downwards.
TACCTTTGACAAATGGCAATTAAAATATTATGCAAATACTATCTAGCATATTGAATTATACACATAAACATATACAACTGCAACATAACCCAAGCATTCCAACCAAAAATACAGTACAATATGTTAGCACGGTGAATAGAGAAAACCAAGAATGATATCCACCAGTTAATAACCAAACTAAGTAGAGCACAAATTGGAGAATAATGCTAGAGCAGGGTCTCCATTGGGGATAAGGCAATGAAGACAGAACAGAGTAAGAAATATGGTGGGAAGAGGGAAAAAGAGAAAGGGAGGATAGAAAAGACATATAGACTAATACTGCAAAGTTAAATACAGGGAGATAAAGATTTGTATATATTAGAGTTTAGTGCTATAGGAAAGGAGCATCAGAGAAAGCAAAGATTTATAGAGGAAGTAGTAGTACAAATAAAAAATTTTTTGAATTAAAACAGAAATAAGTATATAGAAAAATATAGAAAAACAAAGCAAAAACAATAAAAACAAACAAAACACCCACAGAACCTTAAAAGGCCAATGTGGATCCAGAAGTTTATGCCAAAATAAAATGTGTGGTTTTAAGGAAAAAGAAGAAAAAAAAATTATGTAAACTTGAATATATTCAGCCTTACTGATAAGATTAGTAGCTTCAATAGAATTCACTGGAGGAAATAAACACACCCACACTCACACACACCCCAAAATATGGTGGGGGGGGCACTGAGTGGGTTTGGAAAAAAGGGAAAAAAACAATTGAAACAAAACAAAACCAAAAAAAGCAATAAAAAAGAATGAGGAATAAAATGAAATTTAAAAAATCCAACAGTTAACTCCAGCTTCAGACAAAACGTGAAAATAGTGTTTATGTTCTTCTGTCTCTTACTAACTATTCAGGAATTATCAATCTTTTTCTTGCCTCTGGCAGTGGTTGGATCTGAAGGCCTCTTTGACTGCTTGTTTATTTCGGCCTATTCCAAAACTAATAGGCCCGCCCAGGCTGGCCCTGGGAGTTTCTTAATCCAAATCCCTTTTCTTGCTGGGTGGAGCTAAGTTCCCTCCCTGTAGCTTGACCAGCAGCCCTGCAGTTTGACCAGCAGCCAAACTACAGTAGGGTAAATGGCATCTCTCTCACAAAGGATTTATTCCCACGCTCTCTATGGGAAGCACTTCCGCAGTGACCCCGACCCTGCTGCAGGCCACCATTGACCCCCGCCACCGCGGGAGACGTCAGATTACTCAGAGGTGAGTCTCGCTCAGTCTCATGCAGGACTGCTATTCCCCTATCCTGGATCACAGTGCACACAGAGTTTCCAGACCTCCTCGGGGGCTCTGTGATCAGGTTAATGGTAACCTCTTCCAGAGGGAACTGAATGCCGTCCTTCTGAGGCCTGCTCAAGGGCACTTCTAGCTCAAGGGGGCACCTGGACCCTCCAAAGTAGGTCTGGCTCACTCCCTTGTGGGTGTCACCGCTCCTTTCCTGGGTCTTGATCTGCAACAGGCTTTGCGCCTTTGGCCTACCCAGCCTCTCTGGCGGGTATGAGGTTTGACTTTTAAAAGCACGATTGCGCCCTTCTTACCGTCTTGATGAGGCTACTCCTTTGTTCTTCGATGTGGGGTATCTTTTTTGTGATCAGATCCAACCTCCTCCTGTCGATGGTTTTTCAGGAACTCGTTGCAATTCAGGCGATTTTGCAGGAGAGATGAGTGCATGTCCTTCTTCGCCACCATCTTAGCTCCACCCCCAGAAAAACCTATTTAGTTCATTTTAAGTTGATTTTTTGTGTGTGGTGAATATTGGACTACTTTCATTTTTTTGTATGTGGCTATTCAGTTTTCCTAGCAACATTTATTTATATATGTATTTTGCTATACAGTAGACTTTTGTTGGTTATACATTTCAAACATGGCCGTGTGTATGTGACTCCCAAAGTCCCCAACCATTCCCTCGTCACTGCAACCATGCGTCCCTTTTCTAAGTCTGCAAGTGTCTTTCCGTTTTGTAAATAAGTTCATTTGCACCATTTTTCTTTAGAATCCACATAAGAGGGATGTCATTTGACTTACTTCATCAGCATGACACTCTCTAGGTCCATCCATGCCCAATGACATTGTTTAAAGAGACTATCCTTTCTCCATTGGAAGTTTTTTGCTCCTTTGTTGTAAATTAATTATCCATATATGTGTGATTTTCTTTCTGGGCTCTCAGTTATATTCCATTGATCTCTGTCTCTGACTTTCTGCCAATATCATGCTGTTTTGATTAATATAGCTTTGTAATATAGCTTGAAATCAGCTTTGTTCTTTTTTCTCATATTTGCTTTGGCTATTTGGAGTCTTTTGTGATTCCATGTAACTTTTCAAATTTTTAATTCTATTTCTGTGGAAAATGTTCTTGGGATTTTCATAGTGATTATATTGAACCTGTCTGCATAGGTAATAAGGATATTTTAGCAATGCCAATGCTTTTGATCTATGAGCATAAAATATCTGTCCATTTATTTGTATATTATTCAATTTCTTTCAACAATATCTTATGATTTTTAGGATTTTTACCTTTATTGCATGACATTTTATTTATTTTTTTGTGATTGAAAATGGAATTGTTTTCTTAATTTCTATTTCTGCTAGTTAGTTGTTAGCATAGAGAAATGCAATAGATTTTTGTATATTGATTTTGTACCCTGTAACTTTGCTGTATTCATTTATTATTTTTAATGGTGTTTTTCATGGAGTCTTTAGGTTTTATATATATAAAATTATGTCATCCTCATATAATGACAGTTTTGCTTCTTTCTTTTCAGTTTGATTGTCTTTAATTCTTTTTTCTTTGCCTTGTTGTTGGATTAGGACTTCTAATACTATATTGAAGAAAAGGGGTGATAGAATGGGCATCCTTGTCTTGTTCTTGATTTTAGAGGGGGAATGTTACCAAACCGAACTCAGGTCTTCTCATCAGATGCCCAGCAAAGCCAATCTACTGGCCCCAGGTTGTGGTGAAGGAAAGTACAGTGTTTACTGCAGGATTCCAAGCAAGGGGAATGGGCAGTTAATCTTCAAAAGACCTGAATTCCCTGGGAAAGGTTTAGAGAGACAGTGTCAGAGGTGAAAGTCACAGGGAACCTGTTCAGCTTGTGGACAGTTTTCTGATTGCTAGATGGTGAGGTGATAGGGTGGTGTTTCAGGAATCTCCATCATCCATTTTTCCAACCCCAGCCAGTCTAGGGTCGATGGCTATCAGGCTAGCAGTTTAGACTTGGTGGAGGTCTGGTTTTTACTACATTTAATATTAAGTTTTTGAAATTAACAAAAACTTTCACTTTTACTTTCTTAAACAGTCAGAAGGAAAAATACAAATCTCTCACAAAAATTTTACCTAAGACTTACATAAGATTTACCTTTTTAACCAATTTTGTGTACAGTTCAGTGACACTAAGTTATTTGCCTTGTTTTGCAATCATCACTAGCGTTCACCTTTCTAAACTGAAACTCTGTGTCCATTAACTTCCTATCCCCCTTCTCCCAGCCTCTGGCAGCTGCTTTCCTAGTTTCTGTCTCTGTGACTACTCTAAGTACCTCATGTAAGTGGAATCATACAGAATTGATCCTTTTGGCTTATTTCACTTGGCAAAATGTCCTTAAGTTTCATCTGTATTGTAGCATGTGTCAGAACCTCCTACCTTTAGTAAAGTCTGAATAATATTCCTTCCAGGAAGTTTTAAAATCCAGAAATCTAAAAAAAAAAATCCAGAAATCTGACATTCTCACTTGTTGTCATAAAACCATCCAGATATTTACTAAAATATTTTTAAGCTGACCACATGAATAGAAAGGTCAGCTGGTATGAAAAGCTGTTTGGAGTAAAGCATTCTTGAGAGTAGTGTGGCTATAATTAGTATTATAAATAGGTCCTGATGGTTATTTCTCAACATTAAGTACCTCTGTAGAAGTAGACATGTTCTTTCTTCTTTCAAAATACTACATTAATAGCTAGAAAGTCAAACTGTTTCAACATGCAAAACTGAATGGAGTTTTTAAAAATCCACTTGGATCCTGTGAATGAATCTGGTCCTCTCATGGTCTCCTTTCTGAAGTGTGTTGGTGATACACCAAACTACTGCATCAGCGGTGCTCCTCTCCCTGTGAAATATTGGATGCAGCTGGGTACCTGCACCCAGTAGATAAAACTGTTCTTTTGAGATATTCATCTGAGATTCTCCTGGGCCATAATGATTGAAATTTCTTTAATGATTTAGGAGGCAGTGACCAGATAAATCCACTGAATATATATTTGGTCTAAATAAGCTCCTGGTGTTTCATGCCTTCTGCAAACTTGTTTTATTTTAGTCTGTCTACCTTAGCCTAGACACCAGCGTGTCATGCAGGAAAAATTTACAAATACTTCTTTACTTTCTTAAACAGTCAGAAGGAAAATACAAATCTCTCACAAATTTTACCTAAGACTTACATAAGATTTACCTTTTTAACCAATTTTGTGTACAGTTCAGTGACACTAAGTTATTTGCCTTGTTTTGCAATCATCACTAGCGTTCACCTTTCTAAACTGAAACTCTGTGTCCATTAACTTCCTATCCCCCTTCTCCCAGCCTCTGGCAGCTGCTTTCCTAGTTTCTGTCTCTGTGACTACTCTAAGTACCTCATGTAAGTGGAATCATACAGAATTGATCCTTTTGGCTTATTTCACTTGGCAAAATGTCCTTAAGTTTCATCTGTATTGTAGCATGTGTCAGAACCTCCTACCTTTAGTAAAGTCTGAATAATATTCCTTCCAGGAAGTTTTAAAATCCAGAAATCTAAAAAAAAAAATCCAGAAATCTGACATTCTCACTTGTTGTCATAAAACCATCCAGATATTTACTAAAATATTTTTAAGCTGACCACATGAATAGAAAGGTCAGCTGGTATGAAAAGCTGTTTGGAGTAAAGCATTCTTGAGAGTAGTGTGGCTATAATTAGTATTATAAATAGGTCCTGATGGTTATTTCTCAACATTAAGTACCTCTGTAGAAGTAGACATGTTCTTTCTTCTTTCAAAATACTACATTAATAGCTAGAAAGTCAAACTGTTTCAACATGCAAAACTGAATGGAGTTTTTAAAAATCCACTTGGATCCTGTGAATGAATCTGGTCCTCTCATGGTCTCCTTTCTGAAGTGTGTTGGTGATACACCAAACTACTGCATCAGCGGTGCTCCTCTCCCTGTGAAATATTGGATGCAGCTGGGTACCTGCACCCAGTAGATAAAACTGTTCTTTTGAGATATTCATCTGAGATTCTCCTGGGCCATAATGATTGAAATTTCTTTAATGATTTAGGAGGCAGTGACCAGATAAATCCACTGAATATATATTTGGTCTAAATAAGCTCCTGGTGTTTCATGCCTTCTGCAAACTTGTTTTATTTTAGTCTGTCTACCTTAGCCTAGACACCAGCGTGTCATGCAGTCTTCCTCTCCACCCAACATCAAGTCCCCCTCCACACATTGTGACAACTGAGAATCATATACTTCATCAATCATTAACGTTATTTCATGAACAATACAAGGCAAAGTTATTGCAGCAGCTCCCTTTATGACTTTGCAAAGTTAAAAACAAAAAACAAAAAACAACAGAGGTCCTGCTGAGAACAATGAGAATCTGTGCAGTCATCCCTTTGTCAATCCTTAGTGAACTGACCTGGGGCCAATGAGGTGCTCCCAAGGAGAAACAGCTTGGTGTAAACAAAGCATACAAGGTTTAGAGTTGTACAGGGTCCTCCTTCCCCTCTGGCCTGAGCCAACTTGGATGTAATTCATTCAGTAACATGGACAGTCAAGTATTGCATTGGCTGCAGTAGTTGGTTAGTTTGTGATGGGCAGAGGAAGTTGGGTGACATGGAATGAAGCTCATTCTGGGATTCTCCTAGAAGTTGTTGCCACAGAACAGCTTGATTGCCTGCTGAGAGGCTAGGTTATCAACAACCGTCTCACCATTGTGTAAAGAGCCTGTGGAGAAGTGACCACAGAGGCAAGCAAAGCTGAGAGATCAAGGAAGGGGGCTGAATCTGGAGGATGTGGTTGGAGCGCCTGGATTCAGCTGTGCCACTGAATCCTCTCCCAGATGGACTTCTGTCACAGCAAGAGTCCTGATGATTGCAATTTTGAACATAAAAATTTCTGGGCTTCTGTTTACTTGCACACAAAGGAGGTTATTAGCACAAAATAAAAATCTGGATCCACCTGTGCATAACAGCTATCCCAGTATGTCCCAGGGAGACTGTGGCCTGTATCAGCTGGAGGCTTGGCTACAGAGGGAATGCTTTCCCCAAGGAGAGGAGTTTCTAAAACCTGCCTGATCTTTTTTTTTTTTTTTTTTTGGCTATTCTGGGTTTTCACTGTGGCAGCAGGCTCTTCTCCAGTTGCAGGGAGTAGGGGCCACTCTCTAGTTGAGGTAAGCAGGCTTCTTGTTGCGGTGACTTTTTTGTTGTGGAACTTGGGCTCCAGGGCACATGGGGTTCAGTAGTTGTGGCACATGAACTCCATAGTTGTGGCTCTGAGGCTCTAGGGCACAGGCTCCATAGCTGTGGCTCACAGGCTTAGTTGCTCCACAGCATGTGGGCTCTTCCCAGACCAGGGGTCGAACTTGTGTCTCCTGCATTGGCAGGTGAACGCTTTACCACTGAGCTACCAGGGAAGCCCCTGCCTGATCTTTTATTGTATAGGTAATATATTACTATTGTGGAAAAAAAGATGATACATAAACTTTTAAAAATTATATTATTCATTCATCCTTTTAGAATTTTTCCTATTCATATAAAAGTTTTTGAAAAAATTGTGATGATAAACAGTTTTGTGCCTGCTCTCTTCCTTTAATAACATACTGGAAATAGCTTTGTCATACACAAAGATCTACCTCACACATTTGAATGACTCTATGATAGTCCTTTCTGTGAATGCACCAAACCATAATTTAACCATAGTAATTTGGACATTCTAGTTTTCTTTCATATGTGAAATATATTATGAAAGACATCCTTGTTCCTGCGTCTTTCATACATACACATATGATTTTCTGTATAAGAATGTTTGCTCAATGTGGAATTGATGGCTCAAAACGTAAGCCCCTTTTTCTTAGGAGCTTTGGTAACTATTGCTAAATTATTCCTTTTTAGAGGGTGGAGTTTTATTAGTCTCTAGACCTATTTACATGCAGCAACAATATATACAAGTATGCCCTCAGCACAGGTCTTGATGGCAGACTGGAGAGAGGAATAAGAAAGATACTGGGAGTATGAAACACTCCTGAGAAGGATAGAGTTGCATGGCTACTGTGCTGGAAGAAAATATTTTCAAATCGTATATCTGACAAGGAATTAATATTTAGAGAATATAGAGAACTCACAAAATTCAACAACAAAAAGAACAACCTGATTAAAAAATGGGGAACAACTTGAATGGATATTTCTCCAAAGAAGATACACAAATGACCAACAGGTACATGGAAAGACTCTCCACGTCACAAATCAAAACCACAGTGAGAAACAACCTCATACTCATTAGGATGGCTATTATTAGAAAAATGGAAAACAATAAAGGTGGGCAAGGATATAGAGAAATTGGAATCCTGTGCACTATTGGTGGGAATTTAAGATGGTACAGCCACTGTGGAAGAGTATGGAGAGTCCTGAAAAATAAAAAAAATAGAATTACCAGCTTCCCTGGTGGTCCAGTGGGTGAAGAGTCCACCTTGCAATGCAAGGGGCACCAGTTCGATCCCTGGCCCAGGAAGATTCCACATGCTGAGGAGCGGCTGGACCGGTGTGTCCAGTTATGAGCCAGCACTCTGGAGTGCATGTGCCCAGAGCCAGTGCTCTACAACAAGAGAGGCCACTGCAGTAGGAGGCCCACACAGGCCAAAGAATAAAGATGGATGAAAAATAAATGATGACTTAGAGGCAAAAAAAATAAAAAAGAATTACCATGTGGCCCTGCAACTCCATTTCTAGGTATGTATCTGAAAGAATTGAAAACAAGGTCTTTTTATTAATTTATTTTTTGATTGGAGGAAAATTGCCTTATAATATTGTGCTGGTTTCTGTGATACATCAACATGAATTAGCTATCGGTATACATATGTCGCCTCCCTCTGGAGCCTCCTTCCCACCTCCGTCCTTGTCCCCATCCCTCTAGGTTGTCACAGAGCACTGGGTTTGAGCTCCCTTCATCCTACAGAAGATTCCCACTGGCTATCTCTTTCACATGTGGTGACGTATATGTTTCAGGGTTGAAAGCAAGGTCTTGAAATCACATTTGTGCACCCATATTCATAGCATTATTCACAATAGCTAAAATGTGGAAACAATGCAAGTCCCCGTTGGTGGATAAATGAATGAGCAAAATGTGCTCCTATATATACAATGGAATGTTACTCAGTCTTAAAAAGGAAGGAGGCTCTGATATAAACTACAGTATGGATGAGCCTTGAGGATATTATGCTGGGTGAAATAAGATGGTCACAAAAGGGCAAATACTGTATGATTCTGCTTAAATGAGGTGCTTAGAATTGTGCTTAGAATAGACAGAAAATGGAATGGTAATTGCCAAGGTCTAGAAGGGGAGACGAATAGAGAGTTAGTGGGTACAGAGTTTAAGTTTCACGAGATGAAAAGCATTATCAGGCTGATGGTGGTAATGGATGCACATGTGATATTTAATATCACTGAACTGTAGGCTTCAAAATGGATAAGATGGTAAATGTTATGTAATGTATACTTTGCCACAGTAAAATGGGAAAAGAAAAAATGATATAGGTGTTCCATGCTGTTCTAATTAGATTTGCCTTGACTTTTTCCCCTAAGAAAACACTCCTTTCTGTGTAGAGATGACCTATATAGTTAGATAGAAAATGAATGATGGGAACAGCCCAGAATAAAAACCAAACAACTATGAAAAGGCTCTTCAAAGACTTCAAAGGAATGGTTTTGTAGTTCCATATTTTTCTGCAGAAAGTAGAATTCCAACCTGAGTCTCTGTGCTTGAAGGAAGAGAAAGTTTTCTCCACTCCAGGCTATTAGGGATGACAAACTTTTTTTGAAAGCTCACTTGATGTTCTCATTATTAACCTTTAAGTTTTTTATTCTTGGAAAGGGATGGCTGAATAGAAAAACTTGATTTATTCTTTCAGTGCAAAACATGCCCTATGACAATTTGGTAAAAATGTGGGCTCTCCTGGTATGTCATGTCCGGTTATTAATAACTCTATGTAGGTTATTTAACTTCAGAATCACAGTTTCCTGTCTGCAAAATGGGAATCATAATAATGATAGTTCCTGCTTATGAAGACTGAATCAGATGATTACTCCACATGATGGGGGTTCGCATGGTGCCAAGCACGTAATAAATACACAGCCAATATTGACTGTTGGTGGTGGTGGTGGTGGTTCTGTTTTCCTTAGCAGGGAATCTTTTAGAAAAGCCAGCTAGTGGCCCCTAGAAGCTCCTCAAGGACCTCAAGCATGCTTCTGGCTCAGACAGAGCCTTTGCACTTTCTGCTTTTTCTTTGCATCGACATCTGTCAATCGCTGTATTCTACCTGCCTCATTCAGGATTCTTCTTGGATGCCTCTTCCTATCACTGTTTCCCAAATAGCACCACATTGTCACTCTGCAGCTTTTTCCTATGCTCTGTTTCCTGCTGATCACTTGCCAGCTATCTGACATTGTGTTGGATATTCATTTGTCTGCTGCCTGTCACTCTAAAGTAGAATGTGAACTCCAGGAGGGTAGAAGCTGTTTGACTTATTTATCCTGTATTCCAGCCCCTATAGCATGGCCTAAAACACAGATTAGGCACTTTATAAATATTTCAGTGACTAACTGTTGCTCCTTAGAAGAAAAACTACATCAAACCTTTTTGAATAAAGCAGAGACGTCACTTTGCCGACTGAAGTCCATATAGTCAAAGCTATGGTTTTCCCAGTAGTCATGTATGGAAATAAGAGTTGGACTGTAGAGAAGGCTGAGCACCGAAGAATTGATGCCTTTGAATTGTGGTGCTGGAGAAGACACTTGAGAGTCCCTTGGACTGCAAGGAGATTAAACCAGTCAGTCCTAAGGGAAATCAAGCCTGAATAGTCACTGGAAGGAATGGTGCTGAAGATGAAGCTATAATACTTTGGCCACCTGATGCAAAGAGCTGACTCACTGGAAAAGACCCTGATATGGGAAAGATTGAGGGCAGGAGGAGAAGGGGACAACAGAGGATGAGATGGTTCAATGGTATCACTGACTTAAGGGACATGAGTTTGAGAAAACTTTGGGAGATAGTGAAAGACAGAGAAGGGTGGCAATGCTACAGTTCATGGAGTCTCAAAGAGTTGGACACCTCTGAACGACTGAGCTGAACTGAACTGAAAGAATCCCTTAAATGATATCTTTGACCAGCATATCTGAAAACAAAGAAGAGCAAACTGAAGTGTTCTATTTTATAAGCTCTTCTCAGGGACTAAAGCAGGCACTTAAATGTGAACTTTTGAGGGAGTTGCTTTGTGCACCAGGATCCTTGAACTCAACAGCTGTGCTCCTTATCAATAATTTCCCAGAGGTTATACTTGAGAAAAGTGTATTAATTTTATCATTGGCCTTCATGAACTACCTCTTCACCAAGCCTTGCAGTGTGAAGAAATGAAGTCTGCCATGAGAAATTATTGCAATAGGGAGCTCATGATCTGAGCCACAGTCAGTTCCTGGACTTGTTTTTGCTGACTATATAGCTTCTTTGTTTTCAGCTTCAAAAAATACAATCAATCTGGTTTCAGTATTGACTATCTGGTAATGCCCACGTGTAGTCTCCTGTGTTGTTGGAAGAGAATCAGTGTGCCCTGACCAGTGTGTTCTCTTGGCAAAACTCTCTTACCCTTTGCCCTGCTTCATTTTGTACTCCAAGGTTAAACTTACTTGTTACTGCAGGTATCACTTGACTTTCTACTTTTGCATTCCAATCCTCTATGATGAAGAGAACATGTTATTTGGTTGTTTGTTTTTAGTTTTAGTTCTAGAAATTCTTGTAGGTCTTTATAGAACTTCAACTTCAGCTTCTTTTGCGTTAGTGCTTTGGGGCATAGACTTGGATTACTGTGATGTTGAAAGGTTTGCCTTGGAAACAAACTGAGATCATCCTGTTGTTTTTGAGACTGCATCCCAGTACTTCATTCCAGATTCTTTGGTTGACTATGAGAGCTATTTCATATCTTCTAAGGAATTCTTACCCACTTGTTTTTGTCGTTCAATCACTCAGTTGTGTCCAACTTTGTGTGACCCCCAGGGACTGCAGAACACCAGGCTTCCCTATCCTTCACATCTCCCAGAGGTTGTTCAAATGCATGTTCATGGAGTCAGTGATGCCATCTGGTCATCTCATCTTTTGTCATCCCCTTCTCCTCCTGCCTTCAGTCTTTCCCAGTATCGAAGGTCTTTTCTAAAGATTAAGCTCTTTGCATCAGGTTACCAAAGTATTGGAACTTCAGTTTCAGCATCAATCCTTCCAGTGAATTTTCAGGATTGATTTTTTATAGATAGAATGATCATCTGAATTAAATTCACCCATTCCTGTCATTTTAATTCACTGATGCTTAAAATGTTGATGTTCACTCTTACCATCTCCTGCTTGACTATGTCCAAGTTACCTTGACGCGGGCTTCCCCTGGTGGTCCAGTGGGTAAGGACACCGCCTTGCAGTGCAAGGGGCGCCGGTTCGATCCCTGGCCTGGGAAGATCCCACGTGCCGCAGAGCGGCCGGACCGATGTGTCCAATTACCGAGCTGGAGCTCTGGAGCGCGTGCGTCCAGAGTCAGTGCTCTGCAACGACAGACGCCACCGTGATGGGAGGCCCACAGGAGCCAAGGATCAAAGATGGATGAAAATGGAGAAATGAAAGACCAATGGAAGTGGCCCGCCCGCTCCCCTCCCTCCCCAACCCGACCCCCACCCAAAATAAATAAATAAATAAATCTTTAAAAAAAAAAAGTTACATTGACGCATGGACCTAACATTCCAGGTTCCTATGTAATATTGTTCTTACAGCATCAGACTTTACCTTCCATCATCAAATGCATCCACACCTGAGTATCATTTCCGCTTTGGCCCAGCCTCTTTGTTCTTTCTGAAGCTATTTCTCTGCTCTTTTCCATTAGCTCATTGAACATCTACTGACCTGGGGACTTATCTTCCAGTGTCCTATCTTTTGGCCATTTCATACAGTTCATGGAATTCTCAAGGCAAGAGTACTGGAGTGGCTTACCATTCCCTTCTCCAGGGGACCACAGTTTGTCAGAACTGTCCACTATGACCCATCTGTCTTCAGTGATCCTGCATGGCATGGCTCATAGCGTCATTGAGCTACACAAGGCTGTGATCCATGTGAACATTTTGGTTAGCTTTCTCTGATGGTGGTTTTCATTCTAGAGTATGTGGGATTGTGGTTCTTGCTTCCTCTATCTGCTTTCTAGTGGATGAGGATAAGAAGCTTGTGCAAGCTTCCTGATGGGAAGGACTGGTTGTGCGGAAAACTGAGTATTGCTCTGGTGAGCAGGACTATGCTTAGTAAATCTTTAATCCAATATTCTACTAATGGGTGGGGCTGTGTTCCCTCCTTGTTAGTCATAGTCAGGAAAAATAAGACCTGGAGCTGACTGGCTCAAATCGTGAACTCCTTAATGCAAAATTCAGGCTTAAATTGAAGAAAGTAGGGAAAACCACTAGACCATTTAGGTATGACCTAAATCAAATCCCTTATGATTATACAGTGGAGGTGATGAATAGGTTTAAGGAATTAGATCTGGTAGACAGAGTGCCTGAAGAAGGAGAATGGATGAGGGTTCATAGCATTGTACAGGAGATGCTGACCAAAACCATTCTCAATAAAAAGAAATGCCTGGAAGGCAAAGTGGTTGTCTGAGGAGCCCTGGCAAATAGCTGAGAAGAGAAGAGAAGTGAAAGATGAAGGGGAAAGGGAAAGATACACCAATTGAATGCAGAGTTCCCAAGAAGAGCAAGGAGATATAAGAAAGCCTTTTTACCTAAACAATGCAAAGAAATAGGGAACAACAGTAGAATGGAAAAGACTAGAGATCTCTTCAAGAGAATTATAAGATTCCAAGGGAACGTTTCATGCAAAGATACTCACAATAAAGGACAGAAACAATAAGAACCTAACAGAAGCAGAAGAGATTTAGAAGAGGTGGCAAGAATACACAAAACTATACAAAAAAGGTCTCAATAACCCAGATAACTACAATATGGTCCCTCACCTAAAGCCAGATATCCTGGAATGTAAAGTCAAGTGGGCCTTAGGAGGCATTATTATGAACATATCTAGTGGAGGTGATAGAATTTGAACTGAGCTATTTAAAATCCACAAAGATGATGCCGTTAAAGCACTGCAGTCAATATGCCAGCAACTTTGAAAAACTCAGCAGTGGCCACAGGACTGGAAAATGTTTTCATTCCATCCCAAAGAAGGGCAATGCCAAAGAATGTTCTAGAATGGGTGGGTTTGCTTCCTCTATCTGCTTTCTAGTGGATGAGGATAAGAAGCTTGTGCAAGCTTCCTGATGGGAAGGACTGGTTGTGCGGAAAACTGAGTATTGCTCTGGTGAGCAGGACTATGCTTAGTAAATCTTTAATCCAATATTCTACTAATGGGTGGGGCTGTGTTCCCTCCTTGTTAGTCATAGTCAGGAAAAATAAGACCTGGAGCTGACTGGCTCAAATCGTGAACTCCTTAATGCAAAATTCAGGCTTAAATTGAAGAAAGTAGGGAAAACCACTAGACCATTTAGGTATGACCTAAATCAAATCCCTTATGATTATACAGTGGAGGTGATGAATAGGTTTAAGGAATTAGATCTGGTAGACAGAGTGCCTGAAGAAGGAGAATGGATGAGGGTTCATAGCATTGTACAGGAGATGCTGACCAAAACCATTCTCAATAAAAAGAAATGCCTGGAAGGCAAAGTGGTTGTCTGAGGAGCCCTGGCAAATAGCTGAGAAGAGAAGAGAAGTGAAAGATGAAGGGGAAAGGGAAAGATACACCAATTGAATGCAGAGTTCCCAAGAAGAGCAAGGAGATATAAGAAAGCCTTTTTACCTAAACAATGCAAAGAAATAGGGAACAACAGTAGAATGGAAAAGACTAGAGATCTCTTCAAGAGAATTATAAGATTCCAAGGGAACGTTTCATGCAAAGATACTCACAATAAAGGACAGAAACAATAAGAACCTAACAGAAGCAGAAGAGATTTAGAAGAGGTGGCAAGAATACACAAAACTATACAAAAAAGGTCTCAATAACCCAGATAACTACAATATGGTCCCTCACCTAAAGCCAGATATCCTGGAATGTAAAGTCAAGTGGGCCTTAGGAGGCATTATTATGAACATATCTAGTGGAGGTGATAGAATTTGAACTGAGCTATTTAAAATCCACAAAGATGATGCCGTTAAAGCACTGCAGTCAATATGCCAGCAACTTTGAAAAACTCAGCAGTGGCCACAGGACTGGAAAAGGTCAGTTTTCATTCCAATCCCAAAGAAGGGCAATGCCAAAGAATGTTCAAACTGCTGTACAATTGTGCTCAAGTAGTACGTCAGCGTGTATATTATTATCCTGCTTGTTTAACTCATATGTAGAGCATGTCATGCAAAATTCCAGGCTAGGAGAATCACAACCTGGAATTAAGACCCTGATGCTGGGAAAGAATGGCTGCCCTGGTGGCTCAGTGGTAAGGAATCTGCCTGCATTGCAGGAGACCCAGGTTCCATTCCTGGATTGGGAAGATCCTCCTGGATCCCACTCCAGTATTCTTGCCTGGAAAATCCCACGGACAGAGTAGCCTGGCAGGCTGCAGTTCATGGGGTCACACAAGACTCAGACATGACTGAAGTGACTAAGCAACAGCAGCAACATGGAATCATCTTGTTATTTGTTGGCTCATGAATCCAGTTTCAATCCATTTTTATGGCCACATTACCTTCCCAAACAAGATTCAATCCTAGAAGGATCTTTTTGTTAGGCCAGCCCAGAGAGACTTGTGAAACCCATGTATTTGAAATTGATTTTGAGCATTTTCTAACATGTAGAAAATGCTTATAAGCCATTAGGGAAGCTGAGACCACCTATACAGGATCCACTGAACAGGTAGAATAAAACTACTGAATTTCTCAGTGCTGTAGAGGTTCTGATTTTGGCTGGGGATTCAGACATTAGACCTGGAACAGGAGATGGGCATTTGTTTAAAGTACCCTGGGTTTAGACTTACTGATGAATTGGAATCAACTTCACTACCTACTAGCTGAATGGTCCAGGACAAGTTGGTGAACTCAGAATCTTAATTTCTTTCTCTTTAAGTTGAGAATAATAGTAGCTGCCCAGTCTATCTCACCAGGTTATCAGAAGGATCAAAATGATTTTTAGTGGCAATGCATGAGAGTGTTCTGTTAACTGTAGATGCATAAATATGGATGTAATTACATATCAGTGTCTTTCCTCTTGGAAAAGTACCAAAAGTTCTTGTTCCTAAACAAATGAGAGGTTTTAATGAGATGGAAAGAGCAGTCTTTCTCTATCACTTCTGTGTGTGTCTTAGAAGACTGCTTGATGTATGAGGGTAAGTGTAATGCCAGCATACAGATGGAGACCAGAGTGGGATCAATATGTTCCTTCTCGAGACTGAGGTGATATTGGTAGAGCTGGGTACCACTGTAGACCATGCCTCCTTGGCTGGACAAGTCAAGTCAGTGTGTTTGCAGAAAGAAAACGCTGATGTAACTGGAAGGACAGGCAAGCAGATCTGTGGTGCCAAGGATCCAATTACAGAGCAGTTCACGGTCCAGCCCTCAGCTCAAGGTGAGCAAGAGGAGGTCTACTTCCCAGAGAAGGGCCCCTTGTCCCTGGCAGACATAATATGAAACAAGAATCCTTTTACAACCACGTTTGACCACCTTTGAAAATATTGCAAGGAGCAGTATGTCAGCTCTGGTACAGAAAAAGAATGGCCATATTTGGATGAAAAATCCTTTTATTGTAAAAGGGCAGGTACTCATTATAAGAAAAAAAAATGCAACCATACAGAAATAATGTCTTAGTTCAGGTTACTCTAATAGAACACCATAGACTGAGTCCCTTAAGCAACAAACACATTTCTCACAGTTCTGGAGGCTGAGAGGGTCAAGAGCAAAGTGCTGGCAGATTTGGAGTCTGATGAGAGCCCTCTTCTAGGCTTGCAGATGGCTGCCTTCTCACTGTGTCTACCCAAGACCGAGAGGAAAAACAAGCACTCTGATTTCTTTTTGTAAGGGCACTAATCCCACCATGAGGACCCCACCCTTGTGACCTCATCTAACCTTAATCACCTCCCAAAGGTTCTGTCCCCTAATACCATCATATTGGGAGCTAGGACTGCAACATAGAAGTTTTGGAGGGACATAAACGATCAGTCCGTAACAAGTAATTTAAAATAAAATGTGAAATCTCCAATTCTGTCCTATTCTACACTTGTTTCCCAGATGAAACTATTGTTGACAGTGTTATGTGTGTATTTTCAGTGTTTTTCCATTGTATATATGAACATTTATGTGTATTTATTACTTTTATGAATATGGAATATTTTTATAAATATGGGCTCACACTCCACAGTCTGCATCTTGACCTTTCATTTAGCATTGAGACTAGCTTTCCACAAGAGCACACGTACATCTATGCAGAGCATTTGTGTTTTAAGGAAAACATATTTCTAATGTGGTTGACAGGTAGGAATTTGGCCAAACATTTTCTCATTCAAAATACTCCCAATCCAAACTGTCCTGAGATGACAGGACTGAAGAAACCTTTCAGGTTAATGTTGGTTTTTATTTCCTTAGCAAGTCACAACGAGTGATCTAAGGACCAGTTTCTTTCTCCTTCTGCTTTCTCATAATTGTCGGCTTCCCCAGATTGTTGGTCAGCTCTGCAGCTCTGCTGACTTCCTTTTCCTCCTCTCCAGAAAGGGGGTGTCTCCTGGTGCAGCTGTTCTGGGGCGGGGGGCATTTCCTCCCTTTGTGTGTGTTGTTAGCCATCTCCCTGGTCTCCCTCTGGGGACAGCGGCCCAACCAGGTGAGCACCTGTCCTTTAAAGCCACACTTCCGTTCCCAGGTAGGGGCTGGTTGTCATTTTTGGATGGCTTCGGATGTGGCCCAGGTGAAGAGGGATGGCATCTGGCAGAGAAACAAGGCAGACACTTCAGTGAGTCACAGTCTCCTCATGACAAATATGCTGCCTAGGCTCCTGTTCAAGACAATTAAAACAAAACACTTTGAAAATTTTTGGAATACTTTGAAAGCAATTTAGCATAAAGGTTAAGCAAGCAGGCTCTACAGTTAGATCAATTCACTCACTGATACTCCTTCACGAGTATTTATTGAATACCTACTATACAGAAGGCGGACATTGGTCTAGATGCTGGACGTCCTGTACCGAATAAGACCAAGGCCCTACCCTCCTGGAGGCTGCACTCTTGCCATTGACTCTCTGTCTCCCTCTCTCTCTATATGTGTGTGTGTGTGTGTGTATGTGTAATATGAGAGCTTGTTGTTGTTTTAAACTACTCAGTTTTGGGGTTCATTTATTATGTACAATGAAAACTAAGCCAATAATTCAGGTCACTTTGGAGAAAGCAGATTGTAGGAGGTTGAAAATGAAATCAGGAAAATTCATCCTTGCTATTCAAAGTAAAGTGTGTGGACCAATAGTGCCATATTCACATGGCAGCTGGTGGGAAGCACAGAATTTAGGCCCCACTCCAGGCCTCCGGAGTCAGAATCTGTATCTTCACAAGACCCCCAGGTGCGTCTTGCACATCAGAGTTGGCAAAGCTATGCAGTAGGTGAAGCCTGGGCAGAGGGAGGGTCACGATGTGGGTATGAATCCTGGCTTACCAACCCTATGACCTTCAGTAAGTTACTTAATTTTCCCAAGCCTCAGTTTCCTTTCCTGTAAAATGGGAATAATAATAGTGCTGCCTTCATAAGGTTATGTGTGATGATGTAAATGAGGTGGGACACGTCAGTTGCTTTGCATGGTGCCTGACTGACTGTTAGGTCTTTACTGACTTGATGTGATCTGTGTGCTTTCTTCCCTAAGAATACATTCCTGGTTATGGCCTGACAGTTTTCCTTAATTTTGAAAAAATTCTCTGTCCGAGAAAATCCTGTTTTTCAAAATGTCCTTGAGCTGATCAGAAAGGCCTTTGTCTGTGCCCAGCATGGTTCCAGCCACATTCCAGAATGAAGGCGCTTGGTTTCCAGCATCAGTTCCAGGCCCAGTTCTCAGGGCAATTTTCAGGGCCACCCAGCAGGCCAAAATAGGCCACAGCACTATTAATAGGGAGTCTGGACTGCTCAGAGCAGAGCTTCCCAGGCCAGGCCCTTCCTCTTCCCCCTGCCTGGTCCTGCAGTTGCTTAAATATACTCTGGGTTTTATCAGCAAGGGGATTCTCCTTAATACACCCTGTAAATGCTTTGCCAGCTTGCCAGACTATCTGCAAAGACCCTCTTTTTATTTGCTCATGGCATATTCCAAATATGTGATGAAAGCTGATAAACCCAATTCCTAGGATTTTTGTGAGACATAAATGAAAAGGCTGCCTTTAGCAGGACTGGTTACATAATCTGCAGGGCCGCTTGTTCAAAGTTAGTATGAACTTCCAGATGGTGACAGTGGAGCCTTAGAACAAGGGTGAAGCCCTACGAAGACCGGGACCTATGGTTCACCAGTGCAGGGAAGTGCCCAGGAGCCAGCCCTGCACACAAGGCACCCAGCACCCTGCCAGGCAGTCAGGACACAGGCACATTCCCCACTTTCCTGGAGACTTTTGCTTTAAAGGGCTGACCGATTTCCCTTCCAGGCAAAGTTTAAGGGTAAATTACAGAGCAGCAACTTAGCCTAGTGACTTAAAATCACACCAGTTTATGCTTCTGTGAGCCAGCGGCCGGTTCCTCTGCTGGTTTCTCCTCGGCTCACTTGTGTGAGTGCATTCAGTTGTTGTGGTTGATGGTACACACTGCATTCAGGCACCTCAGCTGCAGGATGTCCACGTTGGGCTCTGGGTTCAGCCTCCTCTGTACCCCCTTCGGCGGGCACTACTTGGCAAGGGTGAGATTCTTCCCTGGAGGCCTTCTGGCTGTACTGGAGGGTCCAGGGAGGCCTCATGCGTCTGTATGGGATGTTGGTGCTGCCCTTGGCTAGGATGCTTCAGTTCTCCTCCGTGTGGCCTAAGTGGGCCAGACCAGCTTCCTTGTATCATGGAAGAAACATTCCAAGAGGGCAAAGTTGGAAGCTTCAGGCCTTCTCGAGATCTAGACTTTGGAACTGGCATACCAGCGCTTCAGTTCCCTGCCACTGGTCAAAGCAAGTCACAAGGCTCGCCTAGATTCCAGAGCAGAAACAGACTCCCAGTTATACGTCAAATTCTCGGGAAAAAGGGTCTGGACTGCTCAGAGCAGAGCTTCCCAGGCCAGGCCCTTCCTCTTCCCCTGCCTGGTCCTGCAGTTGCTTAAATATACTCTGGGTTTTATCAGCAAGGGATTCTCCTTAATACACCCTGTAAATGCTTTGCCAGCTTGCCAGACTATCTGCAAAGACCCTCTTTTATTTGCTCATGGCATATTCCAAATATGTGATGAAAGCTGATAAACCCAATTCCTAGGATTTTTGTGAGACATAAATGAAAAGGCTGCCTTTAGCAGGACTGGTTACATAATCTGCAGGGCCGCTTGTTCAAAGTTAGTATGAACTTCCAGATGGTGACAGTGGAGCCTTAGAACAAGGGTGAAGCCCTACGAAGACCGGGACCTATGGTTCACCAGTGCAGGGAAGTGCCCAGGAGCCAGCCCTGCACACAAGGCACCCAGCACCCTGCCAGGCAGTCAGGACACAGGCACATTCCCCACTTTCCTGGAGACTTTTGCTTTAAAGGGCTGACCGATTTCCCTTCCAGGCAAAGTTTAAGGGTAAATTACAGAGCAGCAACTTAGCCTAGTGACTTAAAATCACACCAGTTTATGCTTCTGTGAGCCAGCGGCCGGTTCCTCTGCTGGTTTCTCCTCGGCTCACTTGTGTGAGTGCATTCAGTTGTTGTGGTTGATGGTACACACTGCATTCAGGCACCTCAGCTGCAGGATGTCCACGTTGGGCTCTGGGTTCAGCCTCCTCTGTACCCCCTTCGGCGGGCACTACTTGGCAAGGGTGAGATTCTTCCCTGGAGGCCTTCTGGCTGTACTGGAGGGTCCAGGGAGGCCTCATGCGTCTGTATGGGATGTTGGTGCTGCCCTTGGCTAGGATGCTTCAGTTCTCCTCCGTGTGGCCTAAGTGGGCCAGACCAGCTTCCTTGTATCATGGAAGAAACATTCCAAGAGGGCAAAGTTGGAAGCTTCAGGCCTTCTCGAGATCTAGACTTTGGAACTGGCATACCAGCGCTTCAGTTCCCTGCCACTGGTCAAAGCAAGTCACAAGGCTCGCCTAGATTCCAGAGCAGGGGAAACAGACTCCCAGTTAATAACGAGAGTGGCCAAATTTTCAAAGGGGCGGGGATCTACTGGGGGCACCGTGTGATAATTCTCCAATATTCACCTGCATCAGAATTATCTGGAAGACCTGTTAACACATGGAGGGCTGAGCCCCAAGCCCAGAGTACCTGAGTCAGTAGGACTAGACTGGGGCATTTCCAATGAGTCCTCAGATGGTGCTGATGCTGCTGGTTGGCAGGTGGAAGTTTGAGAACCACTTGTGGAGGGGTCAGGGGTCCTCAGCCTTGACCGTACGTGAGAAGCACCTGGGCAGCATGCATGTCAGCTCTGGGTGCAGATGGTAGGAAAGTGATCCGAGCTGTGTGTAATAACTGGGCCTGTGGTGTAGCAAATTATGCTATAACTTAACCCTGTAAATCATTGGAAGGTTCATCAAATACCTTACATGCTTTCACAACTTACTCATTCCCTGATTGTTTGGGTAGTACAACAAGTACCAAGAAAAGTTGGATAAACTTTATCTCAACTGTCATCAACGAGCTGTGGGTGAATGTCCATTTTTTGCCAAGTGTGTACTATGACATGGCTTTATTATTAAAGGGACTTTATTTAAAAAAAAGAAAAATAGGTATAGGAGTTTCTAGAGTTGCACTGAAATGATTATCCTGTCGAAAGTAGCTGCTCTTCATGAGTCACACAGACCCTGCCTCCTGGCCACACACTAAGAGGCTGAACTGTCCTTCCTGCCTCTGATTTTAAGGACTTGGAATAATCTATGTGGCATTGTGTGAGTAAGAACTGAGACTAAGTTGTACTGTCTTGTAACATTAAGTCCATTCTTCACATTCTTTTACAGTGAAGCAGGTTTCACAAACTTTTTGATTCATTAGATTACCTGAGGTTCTTACTAAATATACTCACTTTTTTTCCCACCTCACATGGACTGAATCACTGGAAGAAACATTCCAAGAGGCAAAGTTGGAAGCTTCAGGCCTTCTCGAGATCTAGACTTTGGAACTGGCATACCAGCGCTTCAGTTCCCTGCCACTGGTCAAAGCAAGTCACAAGGCTCGCCTAGATTCCAGAGCAGGGGAAACAGACTCCCAGTTAATAACGAGAGTGGCCAAATTTTCAAAGGGGCGGGGATCTACTGGGGGCACCGTGTGATAATTCTCCAATATTCACCTGCATCAGAATTATCTGGAAGACCTGTTAACACATGGAGGGCTGAGCCCCAAGCCCAGAGTACCTGAGTCAGTAGGACTAGACTGGGGCATTTCCAATGAGTCCTCAGATGGTGCTGATGCTGCTGGTTGGCAGGTGGAAGTTTGAGAACCACTTGTGGAGGGGTCAGGGTCCTCAGCCTTGACCGTACGTGAGAAGCACCTGGGCAGCATGCATGTCAGCTCTGGGTGCAGATGGTAGGAAAGTGATCCGAGCTGTGTGTAATAACTGGGCCTGTGGTGTAGCAAATTATGCTATAACTTAACCCTGTAAATCATTGGAAGGTTCATCAAATACCTTACATGCTTTCACAACTTACTCATTCCCTGATTGTTTGGGTAGTACAACAAGTACCAAGAAAAGTTGGATAAACTTTATCTCAACTGTCATCAACGAGCTGTGGGTGAATGTCCATTTTTTGCCAAGTGTGTACTATGACATGGCTTTATTATTAAAGGGACTTTATTTAAAAAAAAGAAAAATAGGTATAGGAGTTTCTAGAGTTGCACTGAAATGATTATCCTGTCGAAAGTAGCTGCTCTTCATGAGTCACACAGACCCTGCCTCCTGGCCACACACTAAGAGGCTGAACTGTCCTTCCTGCCTCTGATTTTAAGGACTTGGAATAATCTATGTGGCATTGTGTGAGTAAGAACTGAGACTAAGTTGTACTGTCTTGTAACATTAAGTCCATTCTTCACATTCTTTTACAGTGAAGCAGGTTTCACAAACTTTTTGATTCATTAGATTACCTGAGGTTCTTACTAAATATACTCACTTTTTTTCCCACCTCACATGGACTGAATCAGAACCTCCAGGTGAACAATCTGGGTAGTTAAAGAAATGATCTTAAAACAATAGTATTTATGAAATACACAGAAGAGGCAATTAGGGGGCTACAGTGAACAGTGCCCACTAAAGGATAAGAGCAGGGATGGGCCAACATAGGCTGGGGACCAAATCTGGCCCACTGACTATTTTTATAAAGTTTTATTCCCAGGTTTTTAAAACAAATTGGTTATAGCTGCTTTTATGTATAATGGCAGACTAAAGTCACTAACACAGATACTATATTGTCCATAAAGCCAAAAAATATTTTCTTTCTGAACTTTTACCAAAAAAAGCTTACTGACCCTTGGATAAAAGACATGGCCTCAAATCTGAGAAAACTTGGAACTGAAACTAGGGCCCTCGGTGATTATGAACTCATATTAAGAATAAATCAACAAGGAAGGGGATAGTCAGTAAATACAACTATCTGGAGAATCCAGGCCCCTAAGAGTGGCAATTTGAAACATGAAATAAGTATGTTTAAGATGATTATAGAGAGTTACAAAATATTTTTTAAAAGAATGTAAACTTTGTTGAAAAATCAGGGCTGTGAGGGGAAAAAAAAAAAAAAGATCAGGTTTGAAAAAGAGCTAAGTACCAGCTGTAGAAATGAAAGCAATTTGGTGAAGGAGCTAAAGCCATGCCTCTTAAACTTCAGTGAGCATCCAGATCACTTGGAGTTTGTTAAAACACTGATTCCTAGGCTAATTCAGTTCTGACTTCCTAGTTCTCAGGTGGAGCCTGTGAATTTCCCCAAGCCTAGGTGATGTTGATATTGCTGATCCATAACCCATGTTTTGAGTATGAGTTAAATATCAGATAAACACAGCTGGAGGAGTGATTAGTAAGCTGGGAGACAGATTTGGGAGACAGAATGTAGCAGAGAGGTGGGAAATGTGGAAAAGCATTGAGACAGAGTAAGAAAAGGTTCAATGGAAGTCTAATAGAAATTTCAGAGATGACAACAGAATGATTGGAGAGGGGCAACACTCACGTACTGAGTAAGAATATCACCAAGTTGAAGAGATGTGAGTCTTAAACTGGATAGAAAATGACAAAACCATACAGAATGTTTCATGGTAAAACTAGAACAACAAAAGCAAAAAAGTGTTAAAGCTATCTTGAAGGAAGAAGTACCTACAAAGAAAAAACCAGGACACAAAGACTTCTAATCAGCAGTATTATGTGCCAGAGACAGTAAAGTGTACTATCATCTAATCCTAAGAGAAAGTAACATTCAGCCTAGAAATATAAACCCCATGAAATTATCATTCAAGAGCAAGAGTAAATGCATTTTCAAGCACATCTCTTATTGAAAGAACTGCTAACTGAGGTTCCTCAGTTAGAAGGAAATTGAACCTATAAGGAAGGAGTGGGAGTAGGATGTCAGAAACAATGTTCACCATTGTGAACATTGTGAAGAAGCTGACAAATCTAAATAGGCACTGACTTTATATATTCATATGTGTGTAATACGGTACAACACATGTACACAATGTAATATACAAAAGACACACAGAGAGACCCCAGTGGGGGATAAATGAGAGGAAATGAAAATTCTAGACAACAGTCATATGAAAGCTGAGAGTATGAACATTGGAGTTAAAGTGTTCTGAAGTTCTAAGAAGGGTCCTTAATGATAAAGGAAAATTTGTTTTCTGTCAGATAAGACTGACATGTAAAAATACTATTCAACCCACTAAATTGAATTCATTACTCACTAATGTGCTACAACCCACCATTTAAAAAATAAATTCTTTGATGGAAGCAATCTAAATGCCCATCAAAAGATGAATGGATGAGACACATGTGTATATACAGATACGCAATGAAATGTTACTTAGCCATAAAAAAGAATGAAATCTTGCCATTTGCAGCAACATGGATGGACCAAGAGAATATTATGTTAACTGAAATAAGTCAGGGAAAGCCAAATAGCATGTGACTTCACTTATATGTGGAATCTTAAAAAAAAAAAAAAAAACCTGAAATACTTGAAAAACAAAATGGAGACAAAGTAATAGATACAGAGAACAGACAGGTAGTTGACAGAAGGGAGGCGGGTGGCTGGAGGAGAGAAATAAGTGAAGGAGATTAAAATGTACAAACTTCCAGTTGCAAAGTAAATAAATTAGGACTATTAATGTAGAATGTGGGGAATGTAATCAATAATTATGTCATATCTGTGAAGATAGGTAATAACAATATAAACTTATCATGATCCGTTTGAAATGTATAGAAATATTGATTCACTATGTAACAGAAACTACCATAATGTTGTGAGTCAATGATACTTTAAAAACCAGCTCATAGAAAAAGAGATCAGCTTTGTGGTTACCAGGTGGAGCTGGGGGATGGGGAATTGGATAAAGGATTCTAGAAGGTTCAAACTCTGGTTGTAAGATTAAATAAGCACTAGGGATGTCATGTACAACATGATAAATATAATTAACACTACTGTATGTTCTGTATGAAAGTTAAGAGAGTAAATCCCAAGGGTTCTCATCACAAGGAAAAAATTTTTTCTATTTTTTTTTTGTCTTGTATCTATATGAGATAATGGATATTCACTGAACTTATCATGGTAACCAGTTCACGATGTATGTAAGTCAAACATACACCTTAAACTTATACAGTGCTGAAGAGCAATTATAGCTCAACAAAACTGGAAGAGAACGATTCTAAAATAAAAATTCTGCTCTAGATGGCCCAGAAGCACATGAAACAATGCTCAACTTCGCTTATTATTAGAGAAATGCAAATTAAAACCACAATGAGATACCACCTCACACCTGTCAGAATGGCCATCATCAATAAATCGACAGACAATAAATGCTGGAGAGGGTGCGGAGAAAAGGGAACACTCTTGCATTGCTGGTGGGAATGTAAACTGATACAGCCTCTATGGAAGACAGTATGGAGATTCCTTAAAAAATTAAAAATAGAAGCACCCTATGACCCAGCAATCCCACTACTAGGCCTATATCCTGATGAAATCAAAACTGAAAGAAGCACCTGTACCCCAATGTTCATTGCAGCTCTCTATACAATAACCAGAACATGGAAGCAACCTAGATGTCCATCAACAAATGAATGGATACAGAAGCTCTGGTACATTTATACAATGGAATATTACTCAGCTGTAAAGAGAAATGCAGAAGAATCAGTCCTCATGAGGTGGCTAGCTCTAGAACCTATCATAAAAAGTGAAGTAAGTCAAAAAGAGAAAGACAAATACAGTATACTAACTGATATATATGGAATCTAGTAAGATGGTCATGATAACACACGTAGTGAACTCATGGAAAAACAGACAGAGAATAGACATAAGGACATTGTGGAGAACGAACAGTGGGAGGGAGGCATGGAGGGAGTAACATGGAAACCTATATTGTCATGTGTGGAAAAGATAGCTATTGTCATTGTGCTAAGGGAATAGGAGTGCCTACAATCACTTGGGGCGATGGTCCAGAGGGGTGGGAGGGGGTGAAATGGGTGGGGGGTGAACCAGGGATGTACATATGAATGATCTTGGAACATACATGTCGGTGAACACAAAACTCTGTAAAATCTTTAAAATAAAGAATTAAAAATTTTTTAAAAATTCTGCTCTAAAACACACTTCTAATTTTCCCTGAAAGCCCAAGTAACTCCTAAGAAGCATATTGTCATACCACAGATGAATATCTGTATTTCTACAATACCAGGAAATATGTGAAATCTGCAGATTTTTATAATTAACTCCTAAAAACAATAAGGAACACTCATAGCGACAAGAATGAAACCAAATTTGTTTTGCCAAATATTTGAGAAGAAATTGCAAAACTTATCTACATGAGAAAGTTGGAAATACTGAATATTCCAATAGGTTATTGAAAGAGATTTCACAAATGTTTGTTTCCCTTATGTTGAAATATGTCTTTCTGGAGCATAAAATTCTTCAGTATAATCATTACTATGTCAAGTCATGCCAAAGATATAGTAAGGACCGTCTGAGGCATTTCAAGCCAAAATGGAGATCCCTATTGTGAGCACTGCTGCAGTCCACTGTATTACTTCTACACTGTCTTACATGCAACTGTAATATATAATCTTCCTCTAAAGTAATTAGAAAATCTCCAGGAAATTATTCGGAAAGGATAGCTATTGCCATGTTTTTGTCTTATTTGCCAAGAAGCAAGGGAAACAACTGAGCTAAGAGGAATTCAGAAGTATAGTTCTGGAGGGTAGTTCCAGTCTCAGACAGCCTCTCTCTTTACCTGCCTGTAGTCAGCCCCCGACCACTACCTGTCCACCAGCTGACCAGTGCCTAAAGTTATACAGTTTTGAAATCCTTTATGTACTTGGTATGTTGCAAACCCTTGGGAGAAGGTCTCACTTTCAGTTTTATGAAACACTGGCTCTTCAGTTTCTTGGCTCCTAACAGCAATTGTAAGATGTAACCTCAGAGCTGAGGTCAAATTATTCTCATTGCTTTATTAATTCAGTTAAGAAATTGCTAATACCTTGAAAGCTCACTATGTGCCAGACAGTAAGTATCTCATCTTGCTTTCACACTGATCCAATGTGGCAAATATTTGCATTTTCCCTATTTTATATATGAGGAAATGGAGGCTCCAAATGTTTCTCAGCTTATAATTTGCAGAGCTGAAATTCAACTTCAGGCTTTTTGGCCCAGAATTGGCTTTCTTCACCCTGCATTGGCCTTCATTGGAGTAATACATAATTAGGAGAATTTGATTGCTTCATGGGCATTTTGGAGGGGGACTTTTTTTCTGTTTCATTTCTTTTTTACTTCCAGTTTTCTATTTTTTCTTTTTTTAATTTTTTTTTTTTTTAAATTTATTTATTTATTTACTTTTTGGGCGGAGGTCGGGTTGGGGAGGGAGGGGAGTGGGCAGGCCACTTCTATTGGTCTTTCATTTCTCTATTTTCATTCGTCTTTGTTCCTTGGCTCC
This sequence comes from Tragulus kanchil, assembly GCA_022376925.1. Taxonomy (NCBI): domain Eukaryota; kingdom Metazoa; phylum Chordata; class Mammalia; order Artiodactyla; family Tragulidae; genus Tragulus; species Tragulus kanchil. Next base: position 108,093,525 of record JAIOJX010000002.1, on the reverse strand, counting down.
TGTGGGCCTCCCATCGCGGTGGCGTCTGTCGTTGCAGAGCGCGGGCTCTGGGTGCATGCGCTCCAGAGCTCCGGCTCGGTGATTGGACACATCAGTCCAGCCGCTCCGCGGCACGTGGGATCTTCCCAGGCCAGGGCTCGAACCGGCGCCCCTTGCACTGCAAGGCGGTGTCCTTACCCACTGGACCACCAGGGGAAGCCCCTCTTTTTTAAATTTTTTAAACTTTTATTTTACTTTTTACTTTTACAGATGTATATCTTCCCCATCCCACCCCTCCAGGCCCTGGCATAGTGCCCCTGCAGGATCCCCTTTTCTCACGGCACAATGATAATAGTTATCTCTTTCACATATGATAGTATAGGTTTTCATGCTACTTCCTTTACGCCTCCCACCCACTGTTCATTCCCCGCAATGTCCATATATGTCTATTCTCCATGTCTTTGTTTTCATTGCTTCACTGCGTGTGTTATCATTAACATCCTACTAGATTCCATATATATGTGTTAGTATATTGTACTTGTCTTTCTCTTTTTGACTTACTTCACTTTTTATGATAGGTTCTAGATCCAACAACCTCATTAGGACTGATTCTTCTGCATTTCTTTTTACAGCTGAGTAGTATTCCATTGTATATATGTACCAGAGCTTCTTTATCCATTCATTCGTCAATGGACATCTAGGTTGCTTCCATGTTCTAGCTATTGTATAGAGAACTGCAATGAATATTGGGGTACAGGTGCTTCTTTCAGATTTGATTTCATCAGGGTATAAGCCTAAGAGTGGGATTGCTGGGTTGTATGATGCTTCTATTTTTAGCTTTTTAAGAAATCTCCATACTGTCTTCCATAGTGGCTGTATCAATTTACATTCCCACCAGCAATGCAAGAGTGTTCCCTTTTCTCCACACCCTCACCGGCATTTATTGTCTGTCGATTTATTGATGATGGCCATTCTGATGGGTATGAGATGATATCTCATTGTAGTTTTGATTTGCATTTCTCTAATAGTAAGTGAGGTTGAGCATTGTTTCATGTGTTTTTGGGCCATCTGTATGTCCTCTTTGGAGAGGTGTCTGTTTAGGTCTGTTTCCGATTTCTTGATTGGGTTGTTCATTTTTCTGATGTTGAGTTGTCTGAGTTGCTTGTAGATTTTGGAAATTAATTCTTTGTCAGTTGTTTCATTTGCTATGATTTTCTCCCATTCTGTGGGTTATCTGTTCAGCCTTTTTGTAATTTCTTTTGCTATACAAAAGCTTTTACGTTTCATTAGGTCCCACATGTTAATTTTTGGTTTTGATTCTGCTATTCTAGTAGGTGGGTCATGGAAGATCTTGCTTTGGTTTATGTCCTTGAGTGTTTTTCTTCCAGTTTTCTTGAGATATCATTGACATACAACATTGAATAAGTTTATGCTGTAGTGTATAATGATTTGACTTACAAAGATTGTGAAATGCTGACCACAATAAGTTTAGTGAATATCCATTCATTGTCTCATATAGATAAAAAATTACATAGAAAATTTTTTTCCTTGTGATGAGAACCCAGGTGCTCTTTTAATGGGCACTTAAAAAATTGACATTTACATAATGGTGTTTCCTTCCTAGTCTTACCCCAAAGTCAAGTACATGATAATGCATATAAAACTCAGTGAGCCTATCTTGGAAGAGCAGATGGACTCTACATGGTAATCTAAAGAAGTAAAAGTAGAAAGCCACTCAAAAGGGAGCCTTTGTTTGCAATGAAATTGTTTATGTGTTAACCGTTACTCTGTACTCTGTGGTATTTGCTGATTGGTGCAACCAGCACCGTTTAAATTGATTCCCTGATCATGACAATAATGACCAGGATTAGCCCAGTTCAATGAGTGCATGCTTTCCCCAGGGCTCACAAAAGCCTTCTCCAGGGATCCAGGCTTTCCTGGTAATAAGAAGTTAACTAACAAGGCTGCTGTATTCTGTGTTGTAAACAGCAGTCCTCGACTGAAAATGAAGGACATCAAAGACAATGTGAAGGTCTCTGGCCAAACAGAGGAAAATCACCCTAACCTGATCAGCAGAACCCTGAGAACAAAGCAAGCTTCCAGGATGAAGGGCAAATTGGTGTTTCTGTTTGTTGAATACTTAAGTGATTGAGAATTCAAAGGATTATAGCAAAAGCTATCCATTATTTTTAAGTTAAAGAACTCTTGTTTGCCTCTCAGCAGCCCATTACTTAAAATTTAGACATTTGCATTTTTAAAATAATATATTGTCACTGTAACCATCCCAGACAATTCAATCCAGAAAAACATGAAAAATGAAATTCCCTCTCCCCACCAATTTTACTTTCTCCCTAGAGGAACCCACAACTCCTTCCATATTTTAAGAATAAACCAACTGTAAAGAAAGAATTTGACTATAATAAAACATAGCCAATTGGCTGATTGTAAATTAGTAATAGCCCTTCTTTAGTGATTCAGAAGATCCTCTGAGTTTATTCTCATTAAGCCTTTAAGTTGTCACAAGGAAGAAATGTGAGAATATCCGTGTTCTTGGATCCTGATAAACAAAAGCCTGTGGGAAAGTTGTGGATAACTCTCCATTTTGGCCTCCTGGTAGGACTTGGGCTTGCTCAGACCACAACTGATAACCTTCCTACCCAGAACAGAAACGTTGAAGGTACCTAATCTTATGAACATAAGACTTTGGGAAACACAATAAAAGCACTGGTCTGTAATTTAAAAGGTTTGGGGGATTACCTTATGTGCTATCACATAAATATAAGATCGCTTTTGTTCTCTGAAATTTGTGTAGTTTTATAATTTATAAATTATAAAATATACAGGCATATATATATATATGGTATTTTATATGTATATATAATTTTTAACATATATATTTATAGACAAATTTTATTTTTTTAAGCAAGAGTAATTTTCATTTATAAATTCATCTGGAAACTGTCAGTCTTCTTTATTTTGGAAAAAGAAAATCACTTGAACAGTTGTCTTAAAATAAGTAAGGCTCCCTATATTCCATGCCCTGGGAGAGGAAATAACAGGAAGAATTTTATTTTTCTTGCATTTGATAAGACCAGTTCTCAAAATTCTTCTTGGTGAGTAGAGCTCTGGGATACATTGGATCGATTTGCATAAAGAAAGTAGAAACTTTCTGGAAGGAACATTTCTCAAGGTTCCTAGTTATAAAAACTTTGGCCGATGCTAGGAAAAAAATAACAGGAGATCATTTTCTAATCCCTGGACTCAGAGGGCAAATGGGCTTTTGAATACTTAAGTGATTGAGAATTCAAAGGATTATAGCAAAAGCTATCCATTATTTTTAAGTTAAAGAACTCTTGTTTGCCTCTCAGCAGCCCATTACTTAAAATTTAGACATTTGCATTTTAAAATAATATATTGTCACTGTAACCATCCCAGACAATTCAATACAGAAAAACATGAAAAATGAAATTCCCTCTCCCCACCAATTTTACTTTCTCCCTAGAGGAACCCACAACTCCTTCCATATTTTAAGAATAAACCAACTGTAAAGAAAGAATTTGACTATAATAAAACATAGCCAATTGGCTGATTGTAAATTAGTAATAGCCCTTCTTTAGTGATTCAGAAGATCCTCTGAGTTTATTCTCATTAAGCCTTTAAGTTGTCACAAGGAAGAAATGTGAGAATATCCGTGTTCTTGGATCCTGATAAACAAAAGCCTGTGGGAAAGTTGTGGATAACTCTCCATTTTGGCCTCCTGGTAGGACTTGGGCTTGCTCAGACCACAACTGATAACCTTCCTACCCAGAACAGAAACGTTGAAGGTACCTAATCTTATGAACATAAGACTTTGGGAAACACAATAAAAGCACTGGTCTGTAATTTAAAAGGTTTGGGGGATTACCTTATGTGCTATCACATAAATATAAGATCGCTTTTGTTCTCTGAAATTTGTGTAGTTTTATAATTTATAAATTATAAAATATACAGGCATATATATATATATGGTATTTTATATGTATATATAATTTTTAACATATATATTTATAGACAAATTTTATTTTTTTAAGCAAGAGTAATTTTCATTTATAAATTCATCTGGAAACTGTCAGTCTTCTTTATTTTGGAAAAAGAAAATCACTTGAACAGTTGTCTTAAAATAAGTAAGGCTCCCTATATTCCATGCCCTGGGAGAGGAAATAACAGGAAGAATTTTATTTTTCTTGCATTTGATAAGACCAGTTCTCAAAATTCTTCTTGGTGAGTAGAGCTCTGGGATACATTGGATCGATTTGCATAAAGAAAGTAGAAACTTTCTGGAAGGAACATTTCTCAAGGTTCCTAGTTATAAAAATCCGTGGGAGAATCCTTCTGGAAGACAACAGGACTGCTAGGAAACTAATCCAGGAAGGTAAAAGCTTAAAGGATGTTTATGATTGCGAGTTTGTTATGACTGGGCTCACAGTCTTGCTTTGAAACTGAAAAAAAAGAGAGAAAGTACAGCCATCCCTCAGTATCTACAGGGGACTGACTCCAGAACCTGCACAGATACCAAAACAGAAGGACACTCATGTCCCACAGTTGCTGCTTGGTGTCTGAAGTTCCACATCTGTGGATTCAACCCTCTGTGGATTGTGCAGTGCTGAACGATGTAAGTGAACACACAGCTCAAACCCATGTTTCTCATGGGTCAACTGTACTTCCATATTTTATTGGTGGATCTGGATTTGAATAGATTTTGCTGCTCATTCTTTGGTTTCAATGTCTTCAAAGGCCAATCTCTTTGGATATCCAGGAGACTTATAATATAGAATACTCATCTAAACCACATTGCCACATTTAAAAAATACTGTTTCATTCCAGCCTTGGTGAATATATTGGGAAAGAAATTCATATGCTAAATTGTAGCCAGTATTAAATATGTCAGGATTTAATAAACGTATACTAAACTTTATTCACAATTCCTATATCTTATTTAGAAGGTGAATAAATTTTAACTTAAAAAAAAACATTGTGGGAACAGAATTGAGAAGTCAGAAATGAATATGCAATTGTGGTCAAATGATTTCTGACAAGGATGACTATTCGTTATTTTAAAGCAAGAGTAATTTTCATTTATAAATTCATCTGAAACTGTCAGTCTTCTTTATTTTGGAAAAAGAAAATCACTTGAACAGTTGTCTTAAAATAAGTAAGGCTCCTATATTCCATGCCCTGGGAGAGGAAATAACAGGAAGAATTTTATTTTTCTTGCATTTGATAAGACCAGTTCTCAAAATTCTTCTTGGTGAGTAGAGCTCTGGGATACATTGGATCGATTTGCATAAAGAAAGTAGAAACTTTCTGGAAGGAACATTTCTCAAGGTTCCTAGTTATAAAAATCCGTGGGAGAATCCTTCTGGAAGACAACAGGACTGCTAGGAAACTAATCCAGGAAGGTAAAAGCTTAAAGGATGTTTATGATTGCGAGTTTGTTATGACTGGGCTCACAGTCTTGCTTTGAAACTGAAAAAAAAGAGAGAAAGTACAGCCATCCCTCAGTATCTACAGGGGACTGACTCCAGAACCTGCACAGATACCAAAACAGAAGGACACTCATGTCCCACAGTTGCTGCTTGGTGTCTGAAGTTCCACATCTGTGGATTCAACCCTCTGTGGATTGTGCAGTGCTGAACGATGTAAGTGAACACACAGCTCAAACCCATGTTTCTCATGGGTCAACTGTACTTCCATATTTTATTGGTGGATCTGGATTTGAATAGATTTTGCTGCTCATTCTTTGGTTTCAATGTCTTCAAAGGCCAATCTCTTTGGATATCCAGGAGACTTATAATATAGAATACTCATCTAAACCACATTGCCACATTTAAAAAATACTGTTTCATTCCAGCCTTGGTGAATATATTGGGAAAGAAATTCATATGCTAAATTGTAGCCAGTATTAAATATGTCAGGATTTAATAAACGTATACTAAACTTTATTCACAATTCCTATATCTTATTTAGAAGGTGAATAAATTTTAACTTAAAAAAAAACATTGTGGGAACAGAATTGAGAAGTCAGAAATGAATATGCAATTGTGGTCAAATGATTTCTGACAAGGATACCAAGACTATTCAGTGGGGGAAATAATTGTCGCTTTAACAAATGGTGCTGGGAAAATTGGATATCTATATGCAGAAGAATTAAGTTGAACTCTAATCTTTGTTTTGGGGGCACAGGAGGGTGCTTCTGTGGGTCTTTCATTTATTCATTTACATCCATCTTTGTTCTATGGCCTGTGTGGGCCTCGCATCACAGTGGCCTCTCTTGCTGCAGAGCACCGGCTCTGGGCACATGCACTCCAGAGCTCTGGCTCTGTAGTTGAACACATTGATCCAGCCGCTCCACGGCATGTGGGATCTTCCCAGGCCAGGGATCGAACCGGAGCCCCTTGCACTGCAAGGCAGTGTCCTTACCCACTGGACCACCTGGGAAGTCCCCAAACTCTGATCTTATACTGTATAAAAAATTAGCTCAAGATGAATCAGAGAGCTGAATATAAAGACTAAAACTATACAATTCTTGTGAGAAAACATAGAAGTAAATCTTTATGACCTTGAATTCAGCAGTGATTTCTTACATATGATACCCAGAGCACTAGCAACAAAGAAAAAATATTCAATTGGATTTCATCAAAATTAAAAACTTTGTGCATCAAAGGACACTATCGAGAGAGTGAAAAAAAAAAAACATACACAATGGGATAAAATATTTCCAAGCATATATCAAATAAGAGTCTAGTATCTAGATATATAACACTTATAATTCAACTGTAAAAAGACAGTTTTATAAAGGGCAAAGACTTCAATGATATTTCTCTGAAGGAGATATATACGTGGCCAACATACACATGAGAAGGTGCTCAATGTCATAATCATTAGGAAAAGCAAATTGAAACTAAAGTGAAATACCATTTTTACATCCACTTGGATGGGTATGATAATAAAAATTTTTTAAATGGAAAATAACTGTTGGCAAGGATGTGAAGATATTAGAACCCTCGTACATTGCTGGTGAGAATATAAAATGATGCAGCTACTGTGAAAAACAATTGGTGGCTTCTCAATAAGTTAATCATAAAATTACCATATGACTCAGAAACAATTGGATAGGCTTAAAACTCATACACCAGTTAATATGCAATTGTGGTCAAATGATTTCTGACAAGGATACCAAGACTATTCAGTGGGGGAAATAATTGTCGCTTTAACAAATGGTGCTGGGAAAATTGGATATCTATATGCAGAAGAATTAAGTTGAACTCTAATCTTTGTTTTGGGGGCACAGGAGGGTGCTTCTGTGGGTCTTTCATTTATTCATTTACATCCATCTTTGTTCTATGGCCTGTGTGGGCCTCGCATCACAGTGGCCTCTCTTGCTGCAGAGCACCGGCTCTGGGCACATGCACTCCAGAGCTCTGGCTCTGTAGTTGAACACATTGATCCAGCCGCTCCACGGCATGTGGGATCTTCCCAGGCCAGGGATCGAACCGGAGCCCCTTGCACTGCAAGGCAGTGTCCTTACCCACTGGACCACCTGGGAAGTCCCCAAACTCTGATCTTATACTGTATAAAAAATTAGCTCAAGATGAATCAGAGAGCTGAATATAAAGACTAAAACTATACAATTCTTGTGAGAAAACATAGAAGTAAATCTTTATGACCTTGAATTCAGCAGTGATTTCTTACATATGATACCCAGAGCACTAGCAACAAAGAAAAAATATTCAATTGGATTTCATCAAAATTAAAAACTTTGTGCATCAAAGGACACTATCGAGAGAGTGAAAAAAAAAAAACATACACAATGGGATAAAATATTTCCAAGCATATATCAAATAAGAGTCTAGTATCTAGATATATAACACTTATAATTCAACTGTAAAAAGACAGTTTTATAAAGGGCAAAGACTTCAATGATATTTCTCTGAAGGAGATATATACGTGGCCAACATACACATGAGAAGGTGCTCAATGTCATAATCATTAGGAAAAGCAAATTGAAACTAAAGTGAAATACCATTTTTACATCCACTTGGATGGGTATGATAATAAAAATTTTTTAAATGGAAAATAACTGTTGGCAAGGATGTGAAGATATTAGAACCCTCGTACATTGCTGGTGAGAATATAAAATGATGCAGCTACTGTGAAAAACAATTGGTGGCTTCTCAATAAGTTAATCATAAAATTACCATATGACTCAGAAATTCCTATATTCTTAGGTATATAATAAAAAAATTGAAAATAGGTGCTTAAGCAAAAACTCATACACCTATGTTTATAGCAGTTTTATTAAGAATAGCCCCAAAGTAGAAACAACTCAAATGTTCATCAGCTAATGAATGGCTAAACAAAATGTGGCATGACTATGCCATGGAATATTGTTCAGGAAAGAAGTACTGAAACGTGTTACAAAGTGGATGAACCTTGAAAATATTAAAATACTAAGTGAAAGAATCTCCTTCATGGATCACAGCCTTGTCGTGACAATGTGGCTTGTGTAACTCAAACAAGCTATAAGCTAAGCCGGGCAGAGCCACACAAGACAAATGGATCATAGTGAAGAGTTCTGACAAAATGTGGTCCACAGGAGGAGGAAATGCCAATCCATTCCAGTATTCTTACCTAGAGAACCACATGGACAGCATGAAAAGGCAAAAAGGTACAACACTGGAAGATGAGTGCCCCCCCGCCCCGCCCAAGTTAGAAAGTGTTCAAAATGCTACTAGGAAAGAGTGGAGGGCAATTACTAAGAACTCTAGAAAAAAAGAAGTGGCCGGGCCAAACTGGACATGATGATTTCTATCCCTTTCCTTTCAGAAAGTTTCTAGTTTCCTTATGCAAATCGATGTGTCTGGTGGTGAAGGTAAAGTCTGATGCTGTAAAAAGTAATATTGCATAGGAACATGGAATGTTAGGTTCATGAATCAGGGTGAATTGGATGTGGTCAAGCAGGAGATGGTGAGATAACATTGAAATCTTAAGAATCTGTGAATTAAAATGGATGAGAATGGATGAATTTAATTCAGATGACCATTATATCTGCTACTGTGGACAAGAATCTTTTAGAAGAAATACAGTAATACACATAATCAATAAGCGAGTCCAAAATGCAGTACTTTGGCACACTCTCAAAAACAACAGAATGATCTCTGTTTGTTTCCAAGGCAAACCATTTGACATCACAGTAATCTTAAGTCTATGTCCCAACCACTGATGCCAAATAAGATGAAGTTGAATGGTTTTGTGAAGATTTACAGCACCTTCTAGAATTAACAACAACAACAAAAGATGTCCTTTTCATTTTAGGGGATTGGAATGCAAAAGTAGGAAATGAAGAGATACCTGGAATAACAGACAAGTTTGACCTTGGAGTGCATAGTGAAGCAGGTCAAAGGCTAACAGAGTTTTGTAAAGAGAACACACTGGTCATAACAAACACCTGCTTCCAACAACACAAGAGATGAGTCTATACATGGACATCACCAGATGATCAATACCAATATCAGATTGATTATATTCTTTGGAGCCAAGATGGAGAAGCTCCATACAGTCAATAAACACAAGACCTAAAGCTCAGATCATGATCTCCTTATTACAAAATCCAGGCTTAAATTCAAGAAAGTAGGGAAAGCACTAGGACATTCAGGTGCAGCTTAAATCAAATCTCTTATGACCATACAGTGGAGGTTATGAATAGATTCAAGGAATAAGATAGATAGAGTGCCTATGGACAGGGGTTTGTAACATTGTAAGGAGGCAGTGTCCAAAACCATACCAAAGAAAAAGAAATGTAAGAATGCAAAATGTTTTTCCGAGGAGGCTTTACAAATAGCTGAGGAAAGAAGAGTAGTAAAAGGCAAGGGAGCAAAGGAAAGATACACTCAAGTGAATGTGGAGTTCCAGAGGAGAGATAAGAAAGACTTCTTAAATGAACAATGCAGAGAAATAGAGGAAAACAGTGGAATGGGAAAGACTAGAGATCTCTTAAAGAAAATTGGAGATATCAAGGAAATATTTAATGTAAAGATGGGAACGATAAAGGACAGAAATGATAAAGACCTATCAGAAGCAGAAGATATTAAGATGAAGTGGCAAGAATACACAGAGGAACTACACAAAAAAGGTCTTAATGACCCAGATAACTGCAATGATGTGGTCACTCACCTAGAGCCAAACATTCTGGAATGTGAAGTCAAGTGGACCCTAGGAAACATTACTATGAACAAAGCTAGTGGAGGTGATGGAATTCTAGCTGAACTATTTAAAATACTAAAAGATAATGCTGTACTCAGTATGCCAACAAATTTGGAAAACTCAGCAGTGCTTTATAGGACTGGAAAATGTCAGTTTTTATTCCAAGCCCAAAGAAAGGCAACACCAGAGAAAGTTCAGACTACTGAACAGTTGCACTCATTCCACATGCTAGTCCTTCAAGCTAGGCTTCAACAGTACATGAACCAAGAGCTTCCATACGTACAAGCTGGGTTTCAAAGGAACAAGATCAAATTGCTGGCATTCGTTGGATCGTAGAGAAGACAGGGAGTTTCAGAAAAGCATCTACTTCTGTTTCATTGACCAAGCTAAAGCCTTTGACTGTGTGGATCACAACAAGCTGTGAAAAATTCTTAAAGAGACGGGAGTACCTGACCACCTTATCTGCCTCCTTAAACCTGAAATCTGAATGCAGTTAGAACTGGACATGGAACAATGGACTGGTTCAAAATTGGGAAAGGAGTACATCAAGGCTGTATATAACCACCCTGCTTGTTTAACTTATATGCAGAATACGTCATGCAAAATGCTGGGTGAATGAATCACAAACTGGAATCAAGATTGCTGGGAGAAATATCAACAACCTCAGATATGCAGATGGTACCACTCTAATAGCAAAAAAAAAGCCTTTTCTGAAAGAGAAGAATTAGAAAGCTGGACAGGGGTTTGTAACATTGTAAGGAGGCAGTGTCCAAAACCATACCAAAGAAAAAGAAATGTAAGAATGCAAAATGTTTTTCCGAGGAGGCTTTACAAATAGCTGAGGAAAGAAGAGTAGTAAAAGGCAAGGGAGCAAAGGAAAGATACACTCAAGTGAATGTGGAGTTCCAGAGGAGAGATAAGAAAGACTTCTTAAATGAACAATGCAGAGAAATAGAGGAAAACAGTGGAATGGGAAAGACTAGAGATCTCTTAAAGAAAATTGGAGATATCAAGGAAATATTTAATGTAAAGATGGGAACGATAAAGGACAGAAATGATAAAGACCTATCAGAAGCAGAAGATATTAAGATGAAGTGGCAAGAATACACAGAGGAACTACACAAAAAAGGTCTTAATGACCCAGATAACTGCAATGATGTGGTCACTCACCTAGAGCCAAACATTCTGGAATGTGAAGTCAAGTGGACCCTAGGAAACATTACTATGAACAAAGCTAGTGGAGGTGATGGAATTCTAGCTGAACTATTTAAAATACTAAAAGATAATGCTGTACTCAGTATGCCAACAAATTTGGAAAACTCAGCAGTGCTTTATAGGACTGGAAAATGTCAGTTTTTATTCCAAGCCCAAAGAAAGGCAACACCAGAGAAAGTTCAGACTACTGAACAGTTGCACTCATTCCACATGCTAGTCCTTCAAGCTAGGCTTCAACAGTACATGAACCAAGAGCTTCCATACGTACAAGCTGGGTTTCAAAGGAACAAGATCAAATTGCTGGCATTCGTTGGATCGTAGAGAAGACAGGGAGTTTCAGAAAAGCATCTACTTCTGTTTCATTGACCAAGCTAAAGCCTTTGACTGTGTGGATCACAACAAGCTGTGAAAAATTCTTAAAGAGACGGGAGTACCTGACCACCTTATCTGCCTCCTTAAACCTGAAATCTGAATGCAGTTAGAACTGGACATGGAACAATGGACTGGTTCAAAATTGGGAAAGGAGTACATCAAGGCTGTATATAACCACCCTGCTTGTTTAACTTATATGCAGAATACGTCATGCAAAATGCTGGGTGAATGAATCACAAACTGGAATCAAGATTGCTGGGAGAAATATCAACAACCTCAGATATGCAGATGGTACCACTCTAATAGCAGAAAGTGAAGAGAAAGTAAAGAGCCTCTTGATGCGGGTGAAAGAGAAGAATTAGAAAGCTGGCTTAAAAATCAACATTACAAAAATGAAGATCATGGCATCCAGTCCTATCACTTCATGGCAAATAGGGCAAACAATGGAAACAGTGACAGACTTTACATTCTTGGACTCCAAAATTACTGTGGATGGTGACTACAGCCATGAAATTAAAAGATGCTTTCTTCTTGGAAGAAAAGCTATGACAAACCTAGACAACATATATAAAGGAGAGGCATCACTTTGTTGACAAATGTCCATAGAGTCAAAGCTGTGGTTTTTCCAGTATGGATGTGAGAGTTGGACCATAAAGAAGAGTGAGCACCGAAGAACTGATGTTTTTGACTTGTGGTGCTGGAGAAGACTCTCAAGAGTCCCTTTGACTTCTAGGAGATCAAACCAATCCATCCTAAAGGGAATCAATCCAGAATATTCATTGTAAGGACTGATGCTAAAGCTGAAGCTACAGTACTGTGGCCTCCTGATGGTAAGAGCTGACTCATAGGAAAAGAGTCTAATACAGGGAAAGATTGAAGGCAAAAGGAGAAGTGAGTAGCAGAAAATGAGAGGTTAGGTAGCATCACTGACTCAATGGGCATGAATAGAGTCCAGGAGATAATGGAGGACAGAAGAGCCTGTCATGCTGCAGTTCATAGAGTTGCAAAGAGTTGGACACGACATAGCGTCTGAACAACAACAAATGAAAGAACCCAGACACAAAGTGCACATACTATATGAGTTATTTATATGAAATATTCAAAATGGGAAATCCATAGAAACTGTTGATCTATAGATTAAGATGAGACTGTGAAGACTGCAGCAGATTAATGGATGCCAGCTGCTGAGGAAAGAGGAGAATTGCCAAGTGACTGCTTAATGCATGTATGATTTATTTTTTAGGATGATGAAGATTTTCTGGAATTAGTGGTGACACTAATTGTAAATATATTCATGCCACTGAATTTTTCAAAATTGGGAAAGGAGTACATCAAGGCTGTATATAACCACCCTGCTTGTTTAACTTATATGCAGAATACGTCATGCAAAATGCTGGGTGAATGAATCACAAACTGGAATCAAGATTGCTGGGAGAAATATCAACAACCTCAGATATGCAGATGGTACCACTCTAATAGCAGAAAGTGAAGAGAAAGTAAAGAGCCTCTTGATGCGGGTGAAAGAGAAGAATTAGAAAGCTGGCTTAAAAATCAACATTACAAAATGAAGATCATGGCATCCAGTCCTATCACTTCATGGCAAATAGGGCAAACAATGGAAACAGTGACAGACTTTACATTCTTGGACTCCAAAATTACTGTGGATGGTGACTACAGCCATGAAATTAAAAGATGCTTTCTTCTTGGAAGAAAAGCTATGACAAACCTAGACAACATATATAAAGGAGAGGCATCACTTTGTTGACAAATGTCCATAGAGTCAAAGCTGTGGTTTTTCCAGTATGGATGTGAGAGTTGGACCATAAAGAAGAGTGAGCACCGAAGAACTGATGTTTTTGACTTGTGGTGCTGGAGAAGACTCTCAAGAGTCCCTTTGACTTCTAGGAGATCAAACCAATCCATCCTAAAGGGAATCAATCCAGAATATTCATTGTAAGGACTGATGCTAAAGCTGAAGCTACAGTACTGTGGCCTCCTGATGGTAAGAGCTGACTCATAGGAAAAGAGTCTAATACAGGGAAAGATTGAAGGCAAAAGGAGAAGTGAGTAGCAGAAAATGAGAGGTTAGGTAGCATCACTGACTCAATGGGCATGAATAGAGTCCAGGAGATAATGGAGGACAGAAGAGCCTGTCATGCTGCAGTTCATAGAGTTGCAAAGAGTTGGACACGACATAGCGTCTGAACAACAACAAATGAAAGAACCCAGACACAAAGTGCACATACTATATGAGTTATTTATATGAAATATTCAAAATGGGAAATCCATAGAAACTGTTGATCTATAGATTAAGATGAGACTGTGAAGACTGCAGCAGATTAATGGATGCCAGCTGCTGAGGAAAGAGGAGAATTGCCAAGTGACTGCTTAATGCATGTATGATTTATTTTTTAGGATGATGAAGATTTTCTGGAATTAGTGGTGACACTAATTGTAAATATATTCATGCCACTGAATTTTTCACTTTGGTTAAAATGGTAGATTTCATGTTATGTGCATTTTGCCGTATTTGTAAGAACTGGAGTAACTGGTGACCCTACTGAAAGTCCAGTGGGAGAGAAGGGCAATGGGCTCCCCAAAGGCGGATTACTTGAGCGAAGTAAGAGTTAGATCCTCTCAATGTGGGAGAAACAAAAGGGAATGGCAGTGGTTCTGGGACGGTGAGATGGTTGATGCTGTGAGTTGGGACTCAGTGTAGCTGTTTCAGGGACTGTGTTTGTGCCCTGGGAAGTGGATGTGTGAGTGACTGTAAACAGTTGATCACAAATGGAAGCTTGAGTCCCAGGGATCAGAGTTGGAAGTCAGAAGACCCAGTTTTGTCTGGGATAATCAGAAGGCTGGGCCTTGCCTCGGAGGCATTGCCTGGATCAGCAGGGCTGGGGATGGCTGCCCTTTTAGAGAAGCCTGTGCTCTCCCACTTGCCCTCTTCCTGGGCTCTCTTTACTCATTCTCTTAAATGCTAGGTCCCTGGGACACCGTGACACCCCACTCCCCCACTCTCCATGGCCAGCTCCAGTTCATCCTCCCACCCTCAGCCCAGAGGCCGTCTCTCCATGAAAGGTTTCCTGACTTCTCCAGCTGAGGTCCCTGCCTCCTCTGTGACCCCTCGTACTCACTGATATCCTTACAGTTACACACCTTGCAGATCTGGCACCTGTGTATTCTGTGCCACCGATTAGACTCAGGTCTCTCAAGGGAAGATGAACAACCTGCCTGTGTTTGAATCCACAATTTCCTAGCTCTGAGACTGGACAAGCCACTTAAACTTGGTTTCCTTATCTGTGAGATGGGGATAATCATTCCTGCCTAGTTTTGATAGTTAAAATTTATAAAAACATAAACAATGACTGAGACATAAATGTGCAATAAATGATTGATATTAATGATCTAATAATAATAATAACCCTTATTTCAATTACCACTAATTATCTCTCTGACTGGGGCAGCAGATTGTAGGGGGGTGATGAGTAAAAATTTTTATAATTTCTGGAATTAGTGGTGACACTAATTGTAAATATATTCATGCCACTGAATTTTTCACTTTGGTTAAAATGGTAGATTTCATGTTATGTGCATTTTGCCGTATTTGTAAGAACTGGAGTAACTGGTGACCCTACTGAAAGTCCAGTGGGAGAGAAGGGCAATGGGCTCCCCAAAGGCGGATTACTTGAGCGAAGTAAGAGTTAGATCCTCTCAATGTGGGAGAAACAAAAGGGAATGGCAGTGGTTCTGGGACGGTGAGATGGTTGATGCTGTGAGTTGGGACTCAGTGTAGCTGTTTCAGGGACTGTGTTTGTGCCCTGGGAAGTGGATGTGTGAGTGACTGTAAACAGTTGATCACAAATGGAAGCTTGAGTCCCAGGGATCAGAGTTGGAAGTCAGAAGACCCAGTTTTGTCTGGGATAATCAGAAGGCTGGGCCTTGCCTCGGAGGCATTGCCTGGATCAGCAGGGCTGGGGATGGCTGCCCTTTTAGAGAAGCCTGTGCTCTCCCACTTGCCCTCTTCCTGGGCTCTCTTTACTCATTCTCTTAAATGCTAGGTCCCTGGGACACCGTGACACCCCACTCCCCCACTCTCCATGGCCAGCTCCAGTTCATCCTCCCACCCTCAGCCCAGAGGCCGTCTCTCCATGAAAGGTTTCCTGACTTCTCCAGCTGAGGTCCCTGCCTCCTCTGTGACCCCTCGTACTCACTGATATCCTTACAGTTACACACCTTGCAGATCTGGCACCTGTGTATTCTGTGCCACCGATTAGACTCAGGTCTCTCAAGGGAAGATGAACAACCTGCCTGTGTTTGAATCCACAATTTCCTAGCTCTGAGACTGGACAAGCCACTTAAACTTGGTTTCCTTATCTGTGAGATGGGGATAATCATTCCTGCCTAGTTTTGATAGTTAAAATTTATAAAAACATAAACAATGACTGAGACATAAATGTGCAATAAATGATTGATATTAATGATCTAATAATAATAATAACCCTTATTTCAATTACCACTAATTATCTCTCTATTCCCAATATCCCAAAGCCCAGTATGCAGTAAGCACTCAGTTGATCAAATAGAACTGTGGTTAATATGTTAACAATGATTTGTCTCGAACTCTGCTGTCCAGTACAATAGCCATCAGCTACATGTGGCCATTGAGCCCTTAAAAATGTGTCAAGTCCAAGTTGAAACGTTCTGTAAATATAAAATACATATCAGAGGTTGAAGAGTTAGTATAGAAAACAGAAAACAAAATATCTCATAAATATTTTATATTGACTATGTGTTGAAATATTAGTTTGGATCTTTCAAGTTAAATAAAATGTGGTCTTTTAAAATATTTATTTATTTGACTGCTCTGGGTCTTAATTGTAGCACTTGGCATCTTTGATCTTCATTGCAGCATGTGGGATATTTAGTTGAGTTGTGTGGGATCTAGTTCCCTGACCAGGAATTGAACTCAGGCCTCTTGCATTGGGAGCACAGAGTTTTAGCCACCAGACCACCAGGGAAATCCAATAAAATGCATTCTTAAAAATAATCTTGCCAGTTTATTTTCACTTTTTAAAATGAGTTTGCAGGAGAACTACAATATTATCCAGAAAACAAAAACACTAATTCATAAACCAGGAATTCCCTGGTGATCCAATGGTTAGGGCTTGTGTTTTCACTGCTGAGGACCTGGGTTTGATCACTGGTTGGGGAACTATATTCACTGCAGCATTATTTACAGTGGCCAAGATACAGAAGCAACTGAAGTGTCCATTGATGCATGAATGAATAAAGATGTGTGTTACACCTACCCACCCACAGTCATCCACACATGAACAAAGGCATACCTTGCTTTATTGAACTTCACAGATATATATTTTATATATATATATGTATATATATATATAAAATATCCAAAGGATTATGTGGGGCTTTTTTTCTTTTTTTAACAAACTGAAGGTTTGTGACAGCCCTACAGAGAACAAACTGGTGGCTGCTAGAGGGGAGGGAGGGGAGGGCAGATAGGTACATGTGACTGAGAGGTACAGAACTTCCAGGTATAGGATAAATGAGTCCCGGGGATATAACCTACAGCGTAAGGGATATAGCCAGTAATACTGTAACAGTTTTGTTTGTGACAGATGGTTACTAGACTTACCGTGGTGATCATTTCATAATGTATTTATTTATTTATTTATTTATTTTTAATTATTTATTTATTTATCCTTTGGAGGGTGGGGTGGGGAGGGAGGGGGATGGGCGGGCCACTTCCACTAGTCTTTCATTTCTCCATTTTCATCCGTCTTTGTTCTTTGGCTCCTGTGGCCTCCCATCGCGGTGGCCACTGTCGTCACAGAGCACCGGCTCTGGGCGCATGCGCGCAAGAGCTCTGGCTCCGTGATTGGACACATTGGTCCAGCCGCTCCGCTGCACGTGGGATCTTCCCAGGCCAGGGATCGAACCGGCGCCCCTTGCACTGCAAGGCGGTGTCTTTACCCACTGGACCACCAGGGAAGCCCCATAATGTATTTAAATGTGGACTCACCATGCGGAATATCTGGAACTAACCACCAGTGCATGCTAAGTTGCTTTGGTCGTGACCGACTCTTTGTGACCCCATGGACTGTAACCGGCCAGGCTCCTCTGTCCATGGGAGTCTCCCCACACGAATACTGGAGGGGGTTGCTATGCCTCCTCCAGGGGATCTTCCTGAGCCAGGGATTGAACCCAGGTCTCCTGTGGACCTTACACTGCAGGCGGATTCTTTACCAACTGTATGTCAATTATACTTCAATAAATAAATAAATATTTTTTAAAATAATCAGATGAGACTCTATGGAGATGTAAAATTACACATGCAGCTTCATTATATTTCTACTGGCCAGCTCAGATCTATAAAGTTCTCAGCCTACCATTAGTAAACTTTCATCCAACCTCATTTACTCTCGAATATTGCATAAAGAACAGTGATTCATTTTAATCAAAAGCAATCCAGGTGGTTTGTGAAAGGATTTTCCCTGCAGGGTTAACCAGTTAATGTCTAGAAGTGTGTAAAAAGGGAACTAAAGCTTTGTTGGAATTTTCCAGGTTCGCTGTGATCCTGAGATTCAGGAGTTGCGTCAGT